>CM057455.1:477935000-480435000 GCA_016271365.2 Neoceratodus forsteri
ACAACATATCCACATCCCTAGAACTCTGATTTTCAAGAATCCAGCCCTAAGGCAGTGTTCTGAGATCCGGATAGGTCACCCTGTCCTGTGACAGTGTCAGCAGATCATCTTAGGTGCAGTGAGAGGGGATTCTCACATGATAGTGACAGAAGCAGTGAGTACCATGTCTGCCTGGACCAGTCTGGAACTGCCAGAATCATTGTTGCTGACTCCCTCCTCTGTTTTGTCAGTATCCTCTAAATGAAGGAAGGGGAAAGCAAACAGGAACTTCCTGGCTCAGGAAAGAGAGAGTGTATCCTCTTGCACAGTCCCATTGGTGGGGGGGAGGGGGGTGCAACAGAAACGGGAGTTTTTTTGTTCTTCCATGAGAAAAATAAGTCTATGTCTGGGGTGCCTACACTCCTAAAAACTGATTCCAGCACTTCCTGATTCAGGGACCATTCCTAATTGTCTTGGCCCATCCTGCTCAGGGAGTCTGCTAGCACACTGCCTTTGCCTGGCAGATGAACTACAGATATTTTCGCAGTTGGTGAGTATGGCAGGTTCCAAATCCTCATTGCCTCTGTGCACAGTTCTGAGGATAGAACAGTCACAGACGGACTGCAACAGTAGGTCTTCAAGAGAATCTCTTTCATCAGGCCACACTTATGGAACTACAAGCTACCAGACACTAGGACCACAAGGAAACTTTTGCAAGCCGTCCACCAGGGGCCACCCACTATGACATCAGATGGCTGCTACATGCTCCTCTCCTCATTTCTCTGCTGGAGATCATGCTCAAAGGACCTGTCTATAGGGAATCAAGAGAGAACCTAGGTCTCTGAAAATCAGTCAAGGCAGACAGCTATAGGTAGACAATCATGGAGCAGACAGCACTAATTAGAGTCTCAGGAACCTTTGGGAAAGGAGGGTGGGCAGGGGCATAGCTACAAGGGTGCAGGGGGTGCAGTGGCACCTGGGCCCATGAGGTTTGAGGGACCCAAATCATAATTTTGATGTGTATTCAGAACTGGGGAGGGGCCCTGTAACATCACCTTGCACCAAGGCCCTTTGTGAATTTGCTATGCTACTGAGGGTGGGATGGCATGGTCTGATGAAAGAGATTCTCTTGAAAATCTACTGTTATGGTAAGTACGTAATTGTTCTCTCTTCCTCCAGGATATCTCTTTCATCAGGCCATACCTATGGAACGAGTACCAAGCAGTACTGACAATAAGCAGTTTGGATGGCAGGAGCCTACAGGCCTATGAAAAAAAGCCCTGAAGCACAGTTTGGTCAAAGTCAAATGGTTCTCTAAAGAGGTGGAAGACAAAGTAAGGGCAAAAAGAGCAAGTTTCAGGATGTATAAGGGGACTTGAAGGAAGACAAGGAGATGTACCTTGAATGTCTAAGAGAGGCAGGGAAGGCTGTTAGGAAAGCCAAGACATAGACAGTAGCAGATTTAGCATGGACTGTGAAAAAAGGGGACAAGACATTCTATAGGTACATCAGTGATAGAAGAAATAACGGGGGGGTGGGGAGGCTCAAAGGGGAGGAGGGCGAGTGCAAGGAGGGGGATCTAGATAAGGCAGAAATACTGAACAAATACTTAACTGTTCAGTATTCACTGAGGAGGGAGAGGGTCAAGGACCACAGTTGGGGAGCAGAGGCAGTCAGGGGGAGAAGTGGACACCAGTCCATTCACAGTGAAGAGAGTTTGGGAGGAACTCACAAAGCTGAAGGTGGATAAAGTCATGGAGCCAGATGACATACACCCAAGGATATTAAGGGAGCTGTAGAAGAAACTAGCAGTGCCTCTGGCCACCCTGTTCACAGAGTCACTCAACAGAGGCATGGTTCCTGAGGACTGGAGGAGGGTACATGCAGTTCCACTACACAAAAGCGGCAGTAGCGTGCTAGCGGGGAACTATAGGCCAGTCAGTCTCACCTCAGTGGTGGGGAAGATCACGGAGACACTGCTGAAAGAAAGGATAGTAGCACACCTAGAATCCATTGGTGCCCAGGATCTGAGGCAGCATGGATTCACATCAGGAAGGTCTTGTCAAACGAATCTGATAGATTTTTTTTGATTGGGTGACTAGGAAAGTGAATCAGGGAGGGGCCGTAGATGTCGCCTACCTGGATTTCAGCAAAGTCTTCGATACTGTCCCACACAGAAGGCTGGCTAACAAAATGAGTAGTCTGGGCATGGGGCATAAGGTTATACAGTGGGTTAGAAACTGGCTGACGGACAGAAGGCAGAGGGTGGTGGTAAATGGGATCCAATCTGGGGAGAGAGGGGTGACCAGTGAAGTGCCACAAGGATCAGTAATGGGACCAGGTCTGTTCAATGTCTTCATTAGTGAGATTGCAGAAGGGCTGGAAGGAAAGGTCTGCCTATTTGCAGATGACACCAAGATCTGCAACACGGTGGATACTCCAGAAGGGGTGCAGAAAATGAAGTGGGACCTGGAGAAGCTTGAAAGATTGTCAGAGGTGTGGCAACTGGGGTTCAATGCGAAAAAGTGCAAGATACTGCACCTGGGTAGGGGGAACCCTGGGGGAGAGCTACAGAATGGGGGGAGGTGCTCATCATCACAAAGAGGAGAGGGACCTAGGGGGTTATCATATCTGATGACCTTAAGGTATCAAAGCAGTGTGCAAAGGCTGCAGGGAGGGCCAGTGGCATGCTGGGGTGCATAGGCAGAGGTACAGTATTACTAGTACGAGGCAGGAAGTGGTGATGTCATTTTATAAAACACCAGTAAGGCCTCACCTGGAGTACTGCGTGCAGTATTGAAGACCACACATGCGTAAGGACATAAACAAAGTGGAGACTGTCCAGAGAAGGGCGACAAAGACTGTGCATGGTTTGCACCACAAAACATATAAGGAGAGACTAAGAGAGCTCAATATGTATGCACTGGAGGAGAGGAGAAAGGGGCAACATGATAGAAACTTTTAAGTACCTCAAGGGCATAAACAAGGTGCGGGTGGGAGACTGCCATTGAGGCACAGGTCAGGAAGCATAGGAAAACCAGAAGCAGTTGTAGAATTCACCAAAAATTATTTATTTACACTAGCAGTATCATAAAATAAACTTGTTCAGTATAATTATTTACAAAGGCAAACTAAAATAAAGATTTCTTTCAATCTCTGTGTCCCTTGTTCTCCTAATCTTTCTTGCAGTTGCAGCTTAGCTCTTTTATGAGTCTTTTCAACCCCCATCCTTAGCAAGCATCTTGTTTTTGTAAATATCAGGCAGGGCTGCTAGAACACAGTGTGCTTGAGCTGAGAGGCCCCCTTTGCACAGCTTTTGCAAAAGGCTCAAACATTTGCACTCAATTAACCTCTGGAGTTTACAATAACTTTCTGTAATCACCTCAAAATAAAATTATTCAATGGCAAGGAAAAACGTAAGAAGCTGATTGGCTGCTGACTCACTGAGACAGTGATGTTATACAATAACATCACTGTGAACCTCCTGACTGATGCACTGGAGGATCTTCTCTTAAGAAACAAAAATATTTTCCCACACTAACAAAAACATCTTTAAAAATTATTTTTTTATTCTGTATATAACAACAAGCCAATGTATAATTGCAATAAGGCACTCCAAGGTGTGTGTTATCGTGTAATAACGTCACTCATGGGGTGGTGGAAGCACTCTGCTTTGCCTCGTGCTTCAACCCACCCCAGGAGTGACGTTATTACACGATAACACACACCTTATCGTGTCTTATTGCTTAATTATATATATTTCAACAGCAACACTATATATTTTCTAAACAAAAGTGATCCCATTATCAGTCACATTTTCATACAATGATTTGCACCTATTTTTATATCAGCAGATATGCAAGGGAAGACAAGAAAGACAGCAAGAAAGGACTGAGATACAGTGAGGGGCAGATAATTGCGAGATTGTCTGGGTGATCAAATCTGAAGTCTCACAGGAAAATTTGGTTGCGCAACCAGACAGACAAGAGACAGAAAAGGACAGATCCTTGCATTTAAACACTTTCACCAACAAATGGGACAGGGTCTTATTCCACCCTGTCACATACACCCTCCTCCTTAAGAGAGAACCTGTTTTATCAGACAGGTTTCCAAAATGTTCTATTAATTCTCTACTAACATTTGCTGCTTTCAGATATTAAGCACATGTGGATAATCTTTTTTTTCTAACAGTACAGCAAACAGTAAAGTTTAAACCCATACATTTGTTTTCAACCTTCAGAACCCACAATTCCTGATTCATATCTTGACAGAAAATCAGCATTGCTATTCTCTTTACCAGATTGGTGTATCACTGTGAATTTAAATGACTGTAGTGCCAGGTACCACCTTGTGATTCTGGAATTTTTATCTTTCATCTGGTTAAGACAACAGAGAGGATGGATCTGTTACACGAACAAAGTCAGTTCCTAGCAAACAAAACTTAAGGGACTCCATGGCCCACTTTGCTGCTAGACATTCCTTTTCGATAGTGGAGTACCTTTTCTCTGTCATGCAATTTCCTACTTATGTACAGAATAGGATGTTCTGTCCCATCTACATTTTGACTCAGTACTGCACCTAGGCCTACCTTGGATACATCTGTTTGTAGCAAAAATGGTTTCTCAAAGTCTGGGCTTTGTAAAATGGGCTGAACATAATGTAGCCTTTATATGCTTGAAAAGCTTCATCACACTCAAAGGTCCATTTCACATTATTTGGGTACCGTTTCTTTATGAGTTCAGTGAGGGGAGTAGCTAACTCTGCAAAGTTGAGAACAAATCTCTGATAGTAACCAGCCAACCCTTAAAATTACCTGATATGTTTCTTTGTTTTAGGTACAGGGCTGTCAGCTACAGCTTCTAATTTAGAAATTTCTGGCTTAATTTCTCCATTTCCCACCACATAGCCCAAATATCTGGTTTCCTGCATGCCAAATGCACATTTGGTAGGATTAATAGTCAGACCTGCATTTTTGATAACTTGGATAATTGCTCGTAGGTGTTCCAGGTGACTTTACCGGTCTGGACTGTACACCATGACATCATCCAGGTACGCAGCACAATAACCAGTGTGAGGGGATAAAATGACATCCATGTACCCTTGGAATGTAGCTGGCACACCATGTAAACCAAATGGCATGGTGGTGAACTGATAGAATCCTACAGGGGTGGCAAATGCAGTTTTATCTCTGGATTCTTTAGCTAAAGGTATTTGCCAGTAACCTTTGGTGAGATCAAGGGTACTGATATACTTTGCACTCCCCAGTCTGTGCACCAAATCATCTATTCTGGGCACAGGATAACTATCAAATTCTAACACTTGATTATGTTTCCTAAAATCAAGGCAGATCTAACACCCCCTTCTATTTTGTTTATTGTTACCATGGGAGACGACCAAGCACTCCTTGACTCCTCTATGATACCCAATTCTTTCATTTTTTGTATTTCCTTAACCACATCAGCTCTTAAGCGCTCTGGCAACCTGTATGTCTTTTGCCTAATTGGACGAGCATTTCTTGTCACTATTACGTGCTCAACCCCTTTTGCTCGGCCTGGTACCATGGTAAAAATATTGTTAAATGTATTTAGCACATTACAAATGTCTGCAGTTTGTTCTGAGGTTAAGGAAACATTCACCTGTACAGCACCAGCATTTACAGTTTGTTCTAGTCCATCATAAGGTACATCTATATCTTCCTTATCAATTTCTAGTAAAACTAGCTAAGCAGCCTTTGGCATTTTTTCAACCCGTTTCTTGAGGAGGTTAGCATGGTATATCTTAGTAGCATTTTTCCTGTCAGGGGTCTAAATCATATAGTTAATAGTGCCAGTACATCTAAGCACTTTATAAGGCCCTTGCCACTTCATTAACAGTTTATCTTTTGTTGTGGGCAATAGTAGCAAAACCTTTTCACCTGGCTCAAAAACGTTTTCTTTTACCCCACGGTCATAATATACCTTCTGCTGATTTTGTGCCTCTTCCTGATTACTATGGGCAATTTCAACATATTTTGCCAGCTTCTTTCTTAGGGCACACATATACAAAGTTACAGATTGATTCTGAGCGGGGTTATCTTCCCACGTTTCTTTTATCACATCTAGTGGCCCTCTTGGCTGCCTGCCATACAGCATTTCAAATGGCGAAAACCCTGTTGATGCCTGTGGCACTTCTCTGTAAGCAAAAAGTAAGTAAGCCAAGTATTGGTCCCAGTCTTTCCCTTCCCCTTTTACAAACCTTTTTAACATGTGTTTTAGGGTTTGGTTAAAACGCTCAACAAGACCGTCTGTCTGAGGGTATTAGGGGGAGGTGCAGTTCCTATTCCCCCTCCTAGCATTAAGTCACATCTCCTCCTTCTCTCTCCTCCCTCTTTAAAGCCCTACAGCCTTATCTACCTTTCTGTCTAGCCCTACAGCCCTCTTGGAGGGTCCCCCACATCCTGAAGGGGTCTCTCTGGGACACTGCCTTATCCCCTTCTCTTTGGTCCCCAAAGTCCCCTTAAAGGGTTCCTCACATTCTGAAGGGGTCTCCAGGGACACGACTCTTCCCCTTCCCCTCTCACCCCTCCCTCTCCTTTCCCCCTTTCTGTCACGTAAGCACTTGTTTACTTAGTAACCCAACATTTATTATTGTCCACTCTTTCTACCTAGTATGCACAACACTGTTGTAACACTGTTTGTAACACCTGCCTTACAACTTGCAGCTCGGTCTTCCTCACAACTGCGGCTTCTCTTTCTTTACTGCTACCCACCAAAGCAACATCTTTCTCCACTCCTCCTGGACATCAACTCCTGCCGCACAGAGCCTCTGTTTTCGTGCTCAGCCATGCTTCACAGAAGACCCTAAAAGACCCCACTACAACTCAATACTTACAAAAAAATGGAGTGATACACTCCCGGACTCTTCACGCTGCAACATAAAGCTGCCACTTGGCCTGCTACAAATGGCCCTAGGGCATCCTACAGAAAATAAATCACTAAATTCAAATAAATGGATGGTGAGGAACAGTCAGGGTGATAAATAAAGTGAGACAGCAATACAAAAAAATGGAAAAGCACTCTTAGCCCTCTAGCCTTCCTCTTCCACCGCAGCTCAGTTACATGATCCCCTCATCACTGCAGCTGCACGGAGCCTCCACTCCCCGTTCGGCCACTACAACAGAGTACTGCTCTCCATGATCAAACAAGCAACCATAACCCAAAAAAAATACAGGCATCAAAGCAACTAAATAAAACTGGGGCTCCATAACTAAACAGAGCCAGTAATGCCTAGTACTTTGTACAACTCCTTAAGTAATGCAGCACCAAAATTACTACCCTGATCTTGCCTGGGACAAGCACAGGGGAACCTTGGGTGGGAAGGGAGTGATGAAAATACATTGATCACTTAGGGTGAGTGGATGCTACATGTATAGGGCCTACGGGCAGACTGGATGGGCCTAGCGGTCCTTATCTGGCAACAATTTCTATGTTTCTATGTTTCCAAGGGGAGAATGAAAGAAAAGGCTGTGTGAACTTTCTGCAGTCCTTGTACAGTTTATATAGTACCCGAGTATTCCATGTACATCTAAAATATGTAGCAATGCTTCTCTTGGACTGGCATGCTCAGGAAAATATACTGGCAGGTGGATGGTTTAATTTAAACTAAGACTCCACCTTTGGGAGAAACTTAGGATTACTATGTAAAGACACCCTGTCTTTGTGAAAAATCAAATAAGGAGGCTCACAAATTAGAGCCTGTAGATCTGAAATCCTTTGAGCAGAAGTGGTTACAACTAAAAACAACACTTTCCAAGAAAAACGTATAAGCCACAAGTCAAGACTGGCTCAAATGGAGTCAAAGTAAGCTTTTCCAAAACAAAATTTAGGTCCTAAGCCGGGACTGGATTGCAGATGGGAGGCTTAAAATGCAGAATGCCTCTTAAGAACGCAAGGATCACTTCCAGCTGGGCAACTGTACGACTCTCAGTAGGCACATGAAAAGCTGAAATGTCAGCTAAGTGCACTTTGACTGAGGCATACCGCAGTCCTGTATCCAGTAAGGACAGTAGATACTCCAGAACCCAGTTCTGCTTCCACTTCATAGAATGAGTGGATCTGGTGGAAGGCTTTCTGGCAGCCACCAGGACATCAGCCACCTTTTGGGAAACCCCAAACTGGGCAAGGGCTGTTTTCAGGAGCCATGCATGATGATGACGAGATCTGAGGTCCAGATGGAACAGGATTCCCTGTTCCTGTGACAGTAGACCCTTTTCACAGGGGCAGACGCACTGGTGGTTCCACCGCCAGCTTTTATAGAAGTGGGAACCAGATTTGGTGAGGCCATA
This sequence comes from Neoceratodus forsteri, assembly GCA_016271365.2. Classification (NCBI taxonomy): domain Eukaryota; kingdom Metazoa; phylum Chordata; order Ceratodontiformes; family Ceratodontidae; genus Neoceratodus; species Neoceratodus forsteri. The sequence continues at coordinate 477,943,303 of CM057455.1, forward strand.
GGAAAGCAATGAGAATCAGAGTTGCCCCCCCCCCAATCTGGAACCTGAGTAGCACTCTCTGAATTAGGAGGATGGGAGGGAAGGCATACAGAAACCTCCCTTTCCAAGAGATGGACAACGTGTCTTGCCAGAAACTCCAGGCCCTGGAATGAGCAAGCAGAAAAGAGGCAGTTTTGCATTGTGTGGGGATGCAAAAAGGTCCAGCTATGGATGCCCAATCTGTCAAACAGATCTGCGACATAGAAACATAGAATTTGACTGCAGATAAGGACCGCTTGGCCCACCTAGTCTGTCCATTTTCCTACCTAACAGATAAGCTGCAGATCCTAGTTAACCAACAGCTTACTTCCTCCTACCCCCCACTAGGACTGCCTTATGCCTATCCCATGCATTCTTGAATTCCCCGTTCTTGACTCCACAACCTCCTCAAGGAGGCTGTTCCATGCATCCACAACCTTTCTGTGAAAAATACTCTCACATTACCTCTGAGCTGCCCTCTATCTTCAAATTGTGCCCCTTGTTCTTGCACATCTCTTTTCTGGAAGATGCTACCCTCTTGGACTTTGTTGATTCCCTTGAGGTACTTGAAAGTTTCTATCATGTCCCTCTCTCCTTCTTTCCTCAAGGGTATACATATTAAGCTCCTTTAGTCTTTCTTCAGATGTCTTCTGGTGCAGACCCTGCACCATTTTGCTGCCCTCCTCTGGACAGCCTCCACTCTGTCTCACGTCTTTGCGGAGATGGGGTCTCCAGAACTGCACACAGTACTCCAGATGGGGTCTCACCAACTGTCTGTACAGAGGGATAACAACTTCCTGTTTTCTACTATTGATGCCTCTTCCTATGCATCCCAGTATCCCCCCAGCCTTCCTTACTGCCTTCTCACATTGCTTGCCCACCTTTAGGTCATCTGATATAATTACCCCCAGGTCCCTTTCTATTTTCACTGTTGTCAGTATCTCACCCCCCCATTGTGTACGCTTCCGCTGGGTTTTTGTTTCCCATGTGCATTACCTTGCAAAGATTGAATCTGAGCTACCATACATTTGACCATTCCTCCAACCTTGCCAAGTCCCTTCTCATCTTTTCCACTCCATCTTGTGTATCAACCCTGTTGCAGATCTTTGTGTCATCTGCAAAGAGAAATACTTTTCCTTCCAGTTCCTCTGCAATGTCACTTATAAAGACATTAAAAAGGACCGGTCCCAGTACTGAACCCTGCGGTACCCCGCTAGTAACCCTCCTTTCTTCACTGTGGACTCCATTTACTACTACCCTTTACGTCCTGTTGTCTAGCCAATTTTTTATCCAGGCTACCACCCTGGGACCCACTCCAAGGCTGGCTATCTTGTGTATTAATCTTTTGTGTGGGACTGTATCAATTGCCTTGCTAAAATCTATGTAGGCCATGTCCACAGCCCCTCCCTGGTCTACTACTTTGGTCACCCAGTCAAAGAAATCTATTAGATTCGTCTGACACGACCTTCCCATCGTGAATCCATGCTGCCTTGGGTCCTGTGCCCCACTGGCCTCTAGGTACTCAACAATTCTTTCCTTCAGAAGTAATTCCATAATTTTCCCTACCACTGAGGTCAAACTAACTGGTCTGTAGTTTCCTGCCTCTGTCCTGCTCCCACTTTTGTGAAGAGAAATCATATCTGCCCTCCTCCAGTCCTCGGGTACCACCCATCCTCCCATGATTTGTTAAAGAGAGTAGTCAGCGGTGTCACTAGTTCTACCCTTAGTTCTTTTAGAATTCTTGGGTGAATCCCATCAGGCCCCATTGCTTTGTCCACCTTCAAGTTTATTAGTTCTTTCAGAACCCTTTCTTCTGTAAATGGACTGGTATCGATCCCCATCTTCAGAGTGTTTCTCTTGTTTGGTTTAGGTAAATCCCCCTCCTCTTCCTTTGTGAATACTAAGCAGAAATATTCGTTCAGTATCCCTGCTTTTTCACTGTCACCCTCTACCCACATTCCCTCCCCTTTATTAAGCTTCAGTATCCCTCCTTTGGTCTTTCTTCGCTCCCTATTGTACCTATAGAAGGTCTTTTCCCCCTTCTTAACAGAATTGGCTATCCTTTCCTCGGTTTGGGCCTTTGCTATTCTGACTGCCTTCCCAGCCTCTTTCTGCTTTAACTGATAAAGTTCTCTGTCCTGCTCCTTCTGTGTTTCCTTATACTTCCTGAATGCTGTCCTTTTCTCCTTAACCTTCCCTGCCACCTCTTTTGAGAACCATAGCGTTTTTTTCCTTCATTGTGTTTTATTGATTTGCTTTACACAAAGGCTTGTTGCCTCTGTGATGGCTGTTTTGATCACTCGTCATTGTTCCTCCACCCCTCCTTCTTGCCTGTTTGCTAGTGCTTTTCTAAGGCACTCTCTCATTTTCCCAAAGTCATCCCTCCTAAAGTCCAGTACTCTTGCTTTTGTATGGCTTGATTGTATGGCTGTGTTTATCATGAACCACAGTTTGGTGGTCGCTTGTTCCCAGATGGCTACCCACTTCTAAATCTGAGATTCTTTCTCCGTCCCCATTTGAGAGTATCAGGTCTAAGATTGCTCCCTCCAGTGGGTTCCAATACTAGCTGTCTGAGGCATGCCCCCTGTAGGGCATCAAGAATGACCCTGCTCTTGGATGTGCCTGCAGCAAAGGTGCTCCAGTTAACATCTGGCATATTCAGGTCCCCCATCAACAATATCTCCACTTTTTCTGCCATTCTAAGAAAGCCTTCTATCATTTCCTTGTCCATTCCCTCCCCCTGAGATGGGGGTCTGTATACAACCCCCATGTGGATTGTGGTGCCATTTCCTGTCTCCAGGGTGACCCAAAGTGCCTCATCTGCTCCCTGTTTACTCTTTAGTTCTGTTGCTTTGATCCCTTCCTTTACATAGAGAGCTACTCCTCCTCCTCTTTTACCCTCCCTGTCCCTCCTGTAGATTGTGTATCCTGGTATGTTGACATCTCAGTCATGGTTCTCTGTGTACCATGTTTCTGTGACTGCCACAATATCCAGGCAACCCTCTTCCATCAAGGCCACTAGTTCAGGGAGCTTGTTACACAGACTACGGGCATTGGTACTCATCACCCTCCACTTTTTGATAGCCTTACCCCTTTTAGCCCCATTTCTGTCCTTACTGCCTTTGCCTTTTTTTACATTTAAATCTGTTCTGCTCTCAATAACTTCTGTACCTTGGTGTTTGCTTCACTAATCACCATGTTTTGTGGGGGGAGGCTGGGATTTCCCTGCTCCTTTTCAGTGCCTCCCCCCTTGGCTAGTTTAAATGCTTGCCAATGAAGCATTTAAACCTCTCACCTAGGATCCTGGTTCCCCCCTGGACAGATGCAGACCATCGCACCAGTATAGGTCTGCATCCCTCCAGGTGGCTCCCCAGTCCCCAATGAAGCCAAAACCCTGAGCTCCACACCAGTTTTTCAACCACTCATTGAATTCCCTGGTGAGGAGTGCCCTAGCATCTCCCTTGCCATAGACAGGCAGCACCTCCGAGAAGGTTGCCGTATGCGTTACTTGTCTAAGGCCCCTTCCCAACTCTTCAAACTCTTCTTGCACTGCTCTGATCTCATTCCTAGCCAGGTCATTTGTCCCTAGGTGGACAATGACATCCAGCTCCCTCCCTTGTGCAGCTCCTCCCATGATCCTGAGGATTCGCTTCCTGTCCCTCCAAGCCGTGGTGCCAGGAAGGCACCTTACCTCCCTCTCCCCTTCTTCCCCCATTTCTACCCCCCTAATGATTGAGTCCCCCACCAGGAGTTGTTTCCTTCCCTGTGGGGTCCCATGCCACCCTCCTGTGGGTCTCCTTTGTGAAGGTTCCCAACATCCTCCTTGGTCTCCACTGCAGGTGCCTCCATAGAGGAACCACTATCCACCAGAAGAGCGAATGAATTGTGGAGAGGTACAGCTGGAGGGATGCAACTCTGTTCCACCACCCTCTCCTCCTGAGCCCACCCTGGTCCAGCCTCTCCTCTTTCTTGGCAACCTCTGAGGTAGTGGCATTGGCCCTGGTGGTCCCTGGGTGGGGGAGGAGGTTTCACGAATCCTAGCCAGGTCAGCCTGGAGACGGGCAACCTTCTCTCTCAGACCAGAGAGGTGCCTGCAAATAGGGCAGCATCGCAGCCTCCAGAATGTCTCCCGGAACACTGCTGCCCCACAGCCATTGCACTGCACCACTCCTATCATGTCTTATTTTGTGTCCCCTCTACTGTTTCTCTGGATGATTACTCTCTCCTCTCCTTACAACTCTCACCCTTCCTGTTCTGGGACAGCAACTTCCTATCTTCTTCAGTAGTCTCCTTCTTCCTTGCTCAATATCAGACCACCAGCGGCTAAGGGGGGACAGTGAGCTACTTTTTTCCTTTAGGGTTGACAAAACCAATGTTTCTCTATGATCCTTCCCTTCCTACTGCCAAACAGGAAGTTCCTGTAGATAGTCAAATCCAGTGGCTATAAAAGTAGAACTGGCTTTGGGTGGGTGGGATGGAGGGCAATTAGTAAGAAAAAAGGCTAGCAACAGGAAGTTGTATTTTGACTCACCTGCTTTTATAGTGTCTAAGCCACACCCCAATTAAGCTCTCTTTCCTCCTACTGGTTTAGCAAAGTCAGCTGCTACAGTACCCTTCCCAGCACAGAACACACACTGACTTTCTTTCTTTTCTTTCTTTTTTAACCCTAAATAAGACCCCTTCTACTTCTGATAAAGTTATCTGTCTACTTAATCTTAACAGACACTGACTCCTGCTGAGATGTAAGTTTTAAATTAACAAGAAAATGTAGCTTCTTTTAGTTAGCTGCTTTCTGCTCTACAAGCAAGGCTAGCAACAGGAAGTTGTAATTTGACTCACCTGCTTTTATAGTGTCTAAGCCACACCCCAATTAAGCTCTCTTTCCTCCTACTGGTTTAGCAAAGTCAGCTGCTACAGTACCCTTCCCAGCACAGAACACACACTTTCTTTCCTTTTTTTTAACCCTAAATAAGACCCCTTCTACTTCTGATAAAGTTATCTGTCTACTTAATCTTAACAGACACTGACTCCTGCTGAGATATAAGTGTTAAATTAACAAGAAAATGTAGCTTCTTTTAGTTAGCTGCTTTCTGCTCTACAAGCAAGGCTAGCAACAGCATGCATTCTGGACTGTGACCTACTTAGCTTCTCAGCCAAGATGTTTTGAACACTTGGAACATGTACTTCTGACAGTTCTAAACAATGTTCCAGAGCCCAATACCAAACACTCATCGCTTCCCTGCATAAGGGGGAAGAGTGAAACCCCCCATGCCTGTTGAAGTAGCGAATCACACTGACATCCATCTGCACTAGCAGATTACCTAGGGATAGATGAGTCTGGAAGGCCTAGAGCCAAGACAGAACAGCTCACATTTCTAGAACATTTATGTGCAAGGTGCTCGCCACTGGGCCCCATGTACCTTGTGTCTGATGGAGGCCTAGGTGTACACCTCATCCCATCCCGAGGTATTTGCTGTTAGAAACTGGTGAGGGAAGGGGATCAGGAAGGGAACAACCTTTTAAAAGATTGCTGGGTTCCATCCAAACCAATGGAACAAGCTACCCCCAAAGGTTAGGAAGGCACCCACTGTGAAAACATTCAAAATCTTGTTAAACAAACATTTACATCATATCTGTACCTGTCATTAATTGTATAGTAACATGATGAACATCAGCTGCACTGACACATTAGTTGGTTAAAATGATCCCTCCTTTGTATATAACAGTCTTTGTATATACTTTGTAGCAAAATGTACCCCTTCTTTATATAGAAACTCTGTATCTACATGTATCCCTCCATTGAATATGAGAAACTTTTGTATCTAGCATGCATGTCACCGGCCTACTCCTGTGGGGCAGGATTTCTCTCTGTGTCACAGCAAATCCCTCTGGTGACAGGAAGGGGGAGTTAGGGATACCCCTTCTCTGTCCTTCTAGCACGCTCACTGTTTCACAACTGAACATATACCAGAGAATCCCAGGCTACCCTCTCTTCAAGCAAGGGGATACAAATACAGTCTCAAGTCTGTATTCCGGGAGCAGAACCCTCTCAGCCACTGCGCCACAAACCAGAAAGCCACAGGTGTGTATAGGCTTCAGGGGGCCCCATACACCCTATTATGAGTCTTTCCCCAGAAATGCAGAGCACAGTTCAAATCCCACCATAGGCTCTTCATTAGACCCTTTGTATTTCCTCCTCTCCTTTTGTCATGAATTCCCTAGTGGTACTTCACTTTGGTAGTGTTTGGCCATAAACAGTCACACAGGCATAGTATCACTTGAACAACCCTTACCAAGGAAGCACACAGAAACATAGGCAGAATTATTTTAAAGATGTCAAAAGTTTATTAATTAAATTAATAAAAAACAGTAAATAAAGACAAATAATTTTAGATGTTGGTTACAGGATATTGAAATTAAAATGGAAAGTATACAAAAACATCTAAACTTTGAGGATTCTAGTTTTAAAGTTCTACCTCAGTGTCCTCAGGTTGCTGAATTTTGAAGTGCAAAGTGTCCTTTAGAAGCAGCAGCTGAAGTCTTGACTCTTATACAGGAGAAATTCTCTCTTCTCTCCAAGCAGACGGCAGGGTCCCAAATTGCCAAAAAAGGCTCAGATACCCCTCTGCATTTTTGTTTTAAGGGGTTTCAAAAGAAAAAATTACTCACCTTAGTAATGTTGTTTCTTCTAATGGAGTCTTGCTATATTATGACATATGCAGTGAGTCCCAACCTTCGAACTGCTCCGGAGGTGAAAGAGTTAACTTTCCATGCCAGGCATGGAACACTGAGCTCGAGCTCGGTTGAAACTCTGTCTGTTGTTCTTCAAATTCAAACCGTCAGATCTTTACAAGCTAAACTCACTGAGGTCCTGTGTGGAAGCTGTAAACCTACACTAGCCAACTGGCTACTAAACATAACAACACATTTTTTGGTCCCAAAACAAAGACTCAAGTCAGGAGACCCAAAAATGAAAAACACAACACTAAGCACCCCCAAAAAATATGAGGGGTTAAAACAACAAGGTGGGCACCTACTAAGTAACACTGCACTGCCACCCACATCCCAAAAACAGAGTTCTGAGAGAGAAGGCGGGGGAGGTCATATATAGCAAGACTCCATTAGAAGAAACAACATTACTAAGGTGAGTAATTTTTCTTCAAACAACATGAAGTCTTGTTATATTATGACATATGCAGACTACCAAGCAGTACCTCCATGGAGGAGGGACAGAACCTACTTAGAAATAGGCTCTGAAGCACAGCTGTACTCAAGCCGAGCATCACTCCTAGCCTGGATGTCCAGGGGAGTAATGCTTGGTAAAAGTGTGAACTGTTTCCAGGTAGTTGCTTGACATATCTCTAGAATAGGATGTCCCTGACAGCAGCCAGGAAGCAGCTGTACCTCTGGTAGATGAGCCCTCAGCCCTGAGGAGGAACCTTACCCAGTTTTTCATAGCAAAATTGGATACAAGAGACAATCCACCTGGCAATGGATCTTTTAGTGGCAGGTTTCCCTTTACCAACCTCACCATAAGTGAGGAACAGTTGGAGGGAGTCAAACCTGTGACCCTTGGTACGCTCTATGTAGTAACTAAGGGCTCTCTTCACATCTAAGCTGTGCAACCTCCTTTCGCCAGAGGATGAATGGTCAGTGAAGTACACTGGAAGAGATATGGATTGATTAAGGTGGAAATCTGAAACCACCTTAGGCAAGAACTTCCTATTAGTCCTGAGGACCACCTTATCTCTATGAAAGGAGATAAAATCAGGCTCCACTGACAAAGCTTGCAATTCACTTATGCATCTGGCAGAAGTGATGGCTACCAGACACACAGTCTTCCAAGTCAAGTACTTAAGTTCTGCTGAAGACAGAGTTCAAAGGGAGGTTGCATAAGCTGAGCAATGCAAACATTAAGATCCCAGGCAGGGGCAGGGTCCCTGAATGGAGGGTTGGTATGAAGCAATCCCTTGAAAAACTTGGAGAAGACAGGATGAGCTGAAAGAAAAGAGGGCTTACCTGCTGAAATAAAAGCATACACAGCTGCCAAATGCACTTTTAGGGTAGCTGGTCTCAGCCCCAAGGTATTTAAGTGGACCATATAATCCAGGACTGTGGGTAAATCAGCAGATTCTGGGGAAATATGCTTTCCAGCGCACAGATGGAAAACCTTTTCCATTTGGAATTATAAGTAGCCCTGGTGGAAGGTTTCCAGAAGCCTTTCAGGATATCCATTACACCTTGGGAGAGGTGTAGATCAGCAACTCTAACTCTTCAAGAGCCAGGCCTTGAGATTGAGAGATTTGAGGTTCGGATACCAAACTCTCCCCTGAGCACAGGTTAACAGGTTGTGCTTCCTGGGAAGACACAGGGGAAGATGGACTGCTAAGGACAGTAGGAGTGGATACCAGGGTTGTCTGGCCTAATCTGGAGCAATCAGGATCATCTTGCAGGGCTGAGATCTGGTTTTGACTAGCACTTTGAACAGTAGAGGGAAGCGAGGAAAAGCATAGAGAAACTTCCCTTCCCAATTGAGGACTAAGGCATCCAGAGGGACTGAGCCCAACACTGGGTGCCTGCAGCAAAAAAGAGGAAGTTGGTGATTGTCTGGGGCTGCAAAAAGATCTATCTGCGGGGTGCCCCATCTGGCAAAGATCACTTCCAAAACCAGGGGGTCCAGTGACCATTCATGATGGCCCTGGGAAATCCTGCTGAGAGCATCTGCCAGGATATTGTCCTTGCCTGGGAGATGAACTGCCATAAGGGAGGTGTTCAGGGAGTAAGCCAGAGACCACAACTTCATTGCTTCAGTGCACAAGGAAGTAGACCGAGTGCCTCCTTGCTTGTTGATGTACCACATTGTGGTGGCATTGTCTGTTCTGACCTGTACAACTTTGTTCTGAACAGATTTGGAAAAAGCTTGAAGTGCTAGAAAAACTGCTCTGAGTTCCAACAGATTGATGTGGAGCAGAGATTCCTGAGGGGACCACAACCCCTGGGTAGTGAGGTTGCCCATGTGAGCTCCCCACCCCAAGAGGGATGCATCTGTAGTAAGGATTAAGGAGTGAGACTGAGTGACAAAAGGAACCCCTTGTCTCAGATTGCTCTGATCCTGCCACCACTGTAGGGCCTGGATCAGGGTTCGAGTCACTGGGATCAATTTGGTTAGAGTGTCTTTCCTTTGAGACCAAAAGGCTCTCAAATGGAACTGGATGTCCCTCATCTGAAATCTTGCTCCCTGCACTACTGCTGTAGAGGCAGCCATGTGCCCCAGGAGCTGTAGAAAATGTCTTGCTGGTCTCGAGACCTGCAGGGTGAATGAGGAGGCCAGAGAGACCTGGGTCCTTGCCCTGTCCAAAGGAAGGAAGGCTCTGGCTTTCTCTGTGTTCAGCTCTGCGCCTATGAAGGCGAGGAGCTGTACAGGCTCTAGAACTGACTTTGAAAGATTCAGAAGGAAACCTAGAGAGGTAAGCAGTTGCTGAGTTATTTGTAGGTGTAACCTGACCTGGTCTAGGGACTGGCCTACTATGAGCCAATCGTCCAGGTAAGGGAAGATGGCAATTTTTTGCCTTCTTAGGGAAGCAACTGCTACTGCCAGGCATTTTGTGAATACCCTTGGAGCAGAGGTGAGGCCAAAGGGCATTGCTCTGAAGTGGTAATGGCCTGAGGGCAGCTCGAATCTGAGGTACTTTGGATGGGAGCTTCTGATGAGAATATGGAAGTAGGCATCCTTGAGGTCCAGGGACGCTAGCCAGTCCCCCGGCCTTAGAGAGGGTAGAATAATTCCCAGAGTCACCATTTTGAATTTTGGTTTTAAAAGGTGCTTGTTTAGGTATCTGAGATCCAGGATGGGCCGCCATTCTCCTGCCTTTTTTGGGGTAAGGAAGTACCTGGAGTACAACCCTTTGCCCTGGTGTAGGGGTGGAACCCTTTCCACAGCTCTGAGAGCCAGGAGGGAAGAGACATCTGCCTCTAGGGCAAGTGCCTCTGGTGGATTTGCAGGTGGAAAGGATCTGGTTCTCATCTTTGGAAACTTTTTGAAGCTGAGAACCAGTCCCTGGCTTACTACTTCCAGGACCCACTTGTCTGATGTCAGAGACTCCCAGTCCTGGACAAAGTAAGCCAGCCTGCCCCTCCAGGTAGGTGAGAATCAGCCCTGGCAACCCCATCAGGGTGCCTGCTTGGCGGAGGCTTTGTGCTGAGGGGTGGAAGCAGGCCTGCTTTTGTACCCGCCTGCCTCTCCTCTAAAGAACCCCTCTGGGCATAAGCAGGACAGGAGGCCTGGCTTGGTAAAGGCCTATGAAAAGGCCTGCCCCTGCCCTGGAAGCTGCCTTTGAGGAGTGGCCTGCCTTTCCTTGGCTCTGTGCACTCCTATAGGTGGTCCTATACTCATCCATTTTCTTCATGTAATTCTCTGTCTGCTCCCCAAACAGAGAATTACCCATCAACAGGAAAATCCATGGCTTTAGTCTGGGTATCCCAGACAGGCTAGTAACATCTGAGCCAAGCCATTCTGCTAAGTGCCACAGATGTAGCCATGACTCTTGATGACATCATTAGAGTCCACTGCAGCATGGAATTGCACCTGGATGCCTCAATACCATCAGCAGCCACCTGCTCCAGCTCCTTGGCAAGCTGGCCAGGGACCTGTTTTGCTAGAGCCAAACAGTATCCCATCTAGTTTCTGATATCTAGCAACATAAGCCATATAATTTGCCTGTCTGAGTCCCAAGGATGCTGCATGTACTGTTTCTTTGCCATGGCATTAATCCTCCTGGAGTCCTTGTCCGGGGGTGTGAAGCCAAGGGAATATTTGCCTTTGCAGGCTACAGCCTGCACTACCCCAACATGGCTGCATTGTTGTGTGAGGAACTCCGTATCAGAGCCTGACAATGTGTACCTCTTGTCCATTCTCTTATCCACAGGAGGTATAGTGTCAGGAGTTTTTAGAATTTTAAATGTCTGTTTCCCAAAAGATTTATGCAAGGGAATAGACAGTCTCCTAGACTCTGGGATATCTATCATTTCCACATAGTCAGGCTCCTCTTGATCATCCACAGCTTCCTCCATAGGGAGCTGGAGGGTTTCAGCCACTTTTTTATAAAAAATAAAATGAGAAAGGGACTCAGAAAGCCTTAGAGGAGACACTCCTGAAGGTCTGTCTGGGAGATGTCCGGTTCAATGGGCACATCCAGACTCTCAAATCCATCATTCACTCTCCTCATACTCCTCTTCCCTCCTCCGGTTCATAATATTCTCTAAATCATAATCTTGAACCGGTGGAACCGCCGAACTGGCGCTTACCTGAAGGTGCCGGTTCAGTCGGAACCGGGGAAAGCGACTGAACAATTTTAATCGCTTTGGCTATTTCTTCAGCGGTTGGAGAGGAAAGTTTTGGCTCCACACCAGCTGATTTCCTAGTTCTTTTTGCTGGAACCGACTCCTCAGAGTCGGTTCTCCTTTTGCCCAAGGAAGTCTCGCCCTGGTCAGAGGGCACTCCCTCTGGTTCAGTTGGAACCGAACCGGGCTGGCCATCCGGTTCAGCGGACTTGTTGGCCTCCCTTTCCCTGAGCCTACCAACTCTCTTTTCCAGGGTAGCTGCAGGAACATTTTTACAAATCTGGCAGTCTGCATTGAGGTGGTCAAACCCTAGACAATAAACGCAGGTGGTGTGGGGGTCAGCCTTGGCAAAGACTTCCCCACACACACTGCAGTGTTGAAACCCAGTGGGTCCGGTTTTTCTTTTGGGTTTCTCAGACATGGTGCCAGTCCTAACCAAACTTACCCGTTTATGGCATTCCGCCAGGTAAGACCCTCTTGTCAGTTCCCAACCGTGTCACGGGTCGTGGAAAAAACCGTAATAAAATCTGTTTTTTTTAGAACCGATAAGAACCGGTAACCACACTCTAAATCACAGATTAAGATATTTTAAACAACCTGATCGGTTCAAACTGAACCAATAAACAGTTTACAAGTTCCACACAGAATAGAAATAATGTAAACCTATCTAGTACTCACAATACCACAGACAGAGCTTGAACCGACCGGTTGCGGTTTAAATTCGGTTGAAAACCGAGAAAAACAATACTTTAACCGACAAAATGAACCGAGCAGAAGGAGAAATCTCCAGAGCGACTGTTCAGTGAGGCGGAGTAAAGAATCTGATGGTTTGAGTTTGAAGAACAACAGACAGAGTTTCAACCGAGCTCGAGCTCAGTGTTCCATGCCTGGCATGGAAAGTTAACTCTTTCACCTCTGGAGCAGTTCAAAGGTTGGGACTCACTGCATATGTCATAATATAGCAAGACTTCATGTTGTTTGAAGAACAGGTTCAGTGGACAGTGGCTTGCCCTGTGACAGGCTAGCATTCTGTTTCTATGGCTATGTAACCAATCAGCTCTTTGTATTTTATTACAAACACAGATATGCAATTCTGAATATGAGAGGGGAAAAAAATTCATAGGTCAATCAGTTTAAACCAGAATTCTGGGGGAACATCCAGCCTCCCTCCAGGGAGATGGCTGTAGTTAAGCTGCACTCAGTACAGTCATTTACTTAAATGGTAATTCATTTAGCTGGTAAAAAGATTAAGTCAGCGCAGCCCTGCAGAGACAATGGGAGGCCAGACATACAGACTCCTGTGGATTCTGTGGTCCGTTCAGACACAAATGGACCTATCTGCTTGCCAGCTCTGCTTAATTATTCTTTTGTCTCCTTTTATATAATTTAACTCTAGCTCCTGCCTAGTAGCTGACAGATTCCTGCTAAGCAACAAGAATTACAACTTCATTCTACGGGGCTCATGTACTTGTACCCATGAACCCTTGCACTTACACTGGCCATCATGGGAGTCTCTAATGCATTATATTCACAAAATTATATAAAACATGACCCAAAACAATAAGATATGGCCTTATCTTGCCACACTCTTCCCTCCTTAACAGAACCTGGGGGGGGGCACGCCCCTTTTTACTAAGAGTTTCCACTAGTTCTGTCTCTTACTCTGATTGGTGGGATAGGCCATCTGCATTGGCATTAGCAGGCCCTGACTTATTTTTAATGTCCATGTCGTAGGCCTGTAGTGCAATGCTCCAGCACAGGAGTCTCTCATTTGTTTTTCCCCATCTGGTTTAACCACACCAGAGGACTGTGGTCTGTCTACACCTTGAAGGGCCTCCCACAAAGGTAGGGCTCTAGCTTCTTAAGTGACCAAACCAGGGCAAGGCATTCTTTCTCCACAGTGGAGTACGCCTGCTCCCAAGGAAGTAGCTTCCTACTTAGGTACATAATTGGGTGATCTTTATCCAGCTGGGATGTCTAGCTGAGGATGGCACCGATCCCCACATCCGAGGCATCCATCTGAACAACAAATGATCTAAAGTAGTCTGGGCTGGCCAGCACAGGGGCCCTGCACAGTGCGACATTTAGCTGGGTGAAGGCCCAGTTACATGCTGGGTCACAGTTTACTTTCTAGGGTTGCCTTTTTTTTTTTTTTTTTTAAACAAACTAGACAGGGGAGCTGCCAAGGTGCTGTAATTTGGCACAAATTTTCTGTAGTACCCTGCAGTCCCTAGAAAGCTCATGACCTGCTTCTGGGTCTCCGGCCTAGGCCATGCCTTAATTACCTCTATCTTGGCATGGTTTGGACATAGCTGTCCCCTCCCCACTACATGTCCCTAATATGACACCTCAGCCATGGCCACCTGGCACTTTTCGGCCTTGACAGTGAGTCCTGCCAAGTGTATCCTGCCCAACACTTCCTTCAGATGGGACAGGTGTTATTTCTAGCCGGTACTGAAGATGGCAATATCGTCCAGATAAGCCACTGCATACTCTTCAGTACCCTGTAACACCTGGTTGACCAACCTTTGGAATGTGGCAGGGGTGTTCTTCATCCCAAAAGGCATCACCTTAAATTCAAAGAGGCCTATTGGGGTGATGAAGGCTGACCATTTCCTAGCTCTGGCAGTCAACTCCACCTGCCAGTATCCTTTTGTCAGGTCTATGGTTGTTAGGTAGGCCACCCCGCCCAACTTGTCCAACAACTCATCTGTCCTGGGCATTGGGTGGGCATCAGACTTCGTGCCTGTGTTGAGTCCATGATAGTCCACACAAAAGCGGGTAGACCATCTGGCTTGGGGACAAGGACTATGTGTGAGGCCCAGGGATTGTGGGATTTTCTGGATTACCCTCAACTCCAGCATTTCCTCCACCCCCACAATGTACTTTAGGATGGCCTTAGACACAAAGTAAGATGTCTGTCATATGGGCGCTTGCGTCCCCGTGTCCACATCATGGGTCACTAAGGGGGTCTTGTCTGGGCTTGGCCACAAATAAAAAAGCAAAGTCCTCTAAAACCTCCCTCACTCCCTGGGTCTGTTCCGAGGTCAACTGGTGCGACAGCTTGATTGTCTCTATCGATGATTCCCGCTTGCTTCCCTCTAGCAAGTCCTGGGGGTGGGTCTTCTTCATCCGTTCCTTCCCCAGGACAGCAAACACTATGTCAGACATTTTTACATATAGAAACATAGACTTTGATGGCAGATGAGGACTGCTTGGCCCACCTAGTCTGCCCATTTCCCTACCTATTGGATAAGCTGCAGATCCTAGTTAACCAACAGACTATTTCTTCCTACACCCACAAGAATTGCCTTATGTCTGTCCCATGCATTCTTGAATTCTCCCACAGTTTTAGTCCCCACAACTTCCTGAGGAAGGCGGTTCCATGCATCCACCACCCTCTCTGTGAAAATATACTTCCTCACATTGCCCCTGAACCGTCCCCCCTCTATCTTCAAATTGTGTCCCCTTGTTCTTGCACATCTCTTTTTCTGAAAGATGCTACCCTCTTGGACTTTGTTGATTCCACTGAGGTACTTAAAAGTTTCAGTCATGTCCCTCCTTTCCCTCGAGGGTATACATATTAAGCTCCTTTAGTCTTTCCTCATTATGGCTTCTCTTGCAGACCCTGCACCATTTTAGTTGCCCTCCTCTGACTGCCTCCATCCTATCTATGTCCTTGCGGAGATGGGGCTCCAGAGCTGGATGCAGTACTCAGATGGAGTCTCACCAACTGTCTGTACAGAGGGATAACAACTTCCTGTTTTCTGCTGGTGATGCCTTTCCTTATACATCCCAGTATCCCCCCAGCCCTCCCTACTGCCTTCTAACATTGCTTGCTAACCTTAAGGTCATCTGATATGATTACTCACAGGTCCCTTTCCATTAATTGTTACTACCTCCCCCCCCCCGTTGTATACTCTTCCTCTGGGTATTTCTTTCCCAGGTGCATTATTTTGCACTTCTTTGGATTGAATCCAAGCTGCCATACTTCTGACCATTCCTTCAACCTTGCCAAGTCCCTTCTCATCCTTTCCACCCCCCTTGTATCAACCCTGTTGCAAATCTTTGTGTCATCTGCAAAGAGGCACACTTTTCCTTCCAGTCCCTCTGCAATGTCACTGATAAAGACATTAAAAAGGACTGGACACAATACTGAACCCTGTGGTACCCCACTAGTAACCCCCCTTTCTTCAGAGTGGACTCCGTTTACTATTACCTTCTGTGTCCTGTTGTCCAGCCAATGTTTTACCCAGGCTACCACCCTGGGACCCACTCCCAGGCTGGCTAATTTGTTTATTAATCTTTTGTGTGGGACTGTGTCAAATGCCTTGCTAAAGTTTAGGTAGGCCATGTCCACAGCCTCTCCCAGGTCTACTACTTTGGTCACCCAGTCAAAGAAATCTATTAGATTCATCTGACATGACCTTTCCACTGTGAATCCATGCTGCCTTGAGTCCTGTGCCCCACTGGCCTCTAGGTACTCAACAATTCTGTCCTTCAGAAGTGATTCCATCATTTTCCCTACCACAGAGGTCAAATTGACAGGTCTGTAGTTTCCTGCTTCTGTCTTGCTCCCTCTTTCGTGAAGTGGAATCACATCCAGCCTCCTCCAGTTCTTAGGTACCACACCATCCTCCCATGATTTGTGGTGTCACTAGTTCTCCCCTTAATTCTTTTAGAATTCTGGGGTAAATCCCATCAGGCCCCATTGCTTTGTCCACCTTCAGTTTTAGGAGTTCTTTCAGAACCCTTTCTTCTGTGGCTTCATCGTATTGATATGGTACATTCGATGGGTATCTCTCCTGTCAGGCAGTTCCACAATATAATTCATGTCATTTATCTGTCAGTCTACCTTGTATGGTCCCGCCCACTCGGCCTGCAGCTTGTCCTTCCAGACTAGAATGAGGACCATTACTTCCTGGCCTGCACTGTACAAGTGAACTTTGGCTCTGTGATCGTACCAGACTTTTTGTTTCTGCTGGGCAGCTGACAGGTTGCTTTGGGCCACCCAATAAGCTCCTTCAGCTTCTCCTTGAACTTAAGGACATACTCCACTACAGGAGTCCTCTGGGTGGCGTGCTTGCCTTCCCAGTCTTCACGGATTAGGTCTAGGGGCCCATACACCCTACGTCCATATAAGAGTTAGAAGGGGGAGAACCCTGTCGACTCTTGGGGCACCTCCCTGTATGTGAACAACAGGTGGGGAAGGTATTTATCCCAGTCTCTCCCACGCTGTTCTGAAAATGCTTGGAGCATCATTCCTAGGGTACCACTGAATCATTCCACACGTCCATCGGCTTGTGAGTGATAAGGTGTCGTGCATCTCTGCACCACCCCACACTTCTCCCACAAAGACTTCATCAGGTCCAACATGAAGTTAGCCCCTTGATCAGAGATAACCTCCTGTGGAAACCTGACATGGGAAAAAATCCCTAGCAAAGCGTCTGTCACTTTGGGTGCCATAATAGAGGAAGGGCAACTGCCCCTGGGTATTGGGTGGCATACTCGACCACCATCAAAATATACCTTTTCAGGAGGAACCTGGGGTATTCAAGGGTCCCACAATATCCATCCCTACCCTCTGGAATGACTCCTCCTCAATGGGCAAGGGAAGTAGGGCAGCTTTTGTTTTACTACCTGCCTTTCCTATATATTGGCACTGGTGACAAGACCTGCAATATTCCTTCACCTGCTGGGTGAAGTTAGGCCAATAGACATTTTGGGCCAATCGCTGCATGGAGCGTGTGATTCCCAGTGTCCAGACATGGGGGTATCATGGTTGACCTTGAGCAACCATTCACGATACTCCTGGGGAACAAGCTGCCAGCCCATCACCCCTCCCTCAGTCTTCACATCTTGTGTATACAACAGTCCGTTGTTTCAAAATACCCTATGTCTCAAGTCCCCCTCCCTGTGTCCCGTCAGATTCTGCACAAGTCCTCAGCCTCTCCAAACTAGGGTCAGTCCTCTGAGCAGCTGCAAAATCTTCACATTTTACCAAAACATGGGACATGTCCCCCTCAGTTCCTAAACTGTGGTCCATAGATCTAGTGTCAAGGCATTCAGAGACACTGCCATCCCTAACCTTCTATTGATTACCCCTCCCTCCTCAGAGTAACCTTCTGTAGCTGTTTGGTGCACGGCTACTTGGGGAAGTCCTACCTCCCTTTTACTATTCTCCATTTCAGGAGACACAGGCTGGGGAACTCCTATTCTTTTCCATGGGTGCTTCTTTAGGGTTCAGGAAAATACAAGAGGCCTTAGCCGTCTTGACTGCGGGCAACCGCACACACCACAACCTGCTGTATATTATTCCCTATACTCACATCCAGGGTGAGGTTGTCTGCAACTATTTGTACCCTCTCTCCTGTCTTGCCCCAATCCAGCAGAAAAATAGACAGTGGCAGGGTTTTCTCCTCCCTTGTGAATCCCCTCACAGTGACAGACTGATTAGGTATAAGCTGTTCGGGCTCAACCAAATCTCCTTTTACCAGGGTAAGAGATGCCCCTGTGTCCCTTAACCCATGGGTCTGCACCCCCCAGTTACAGTAATAGGGTGTATGTGCTCCCTCATGTTCCTGGGCATACCCTCAGGGATACACAGTGCACCCACCTCCTTTCAAGGGACACTTTGTCCACTCTGTGCCTTTTAAGGACACTGTCTAGCCAGATGCCTTGGCTGCTTACAAAACCAACATTCCTCATTCTTTTTTTCCAAGACCTCCCTTCTTGGTAACTTGGGCTTCCCCCTTTCTGCAGAGACGTTGAGGGTTTTAGCTGCTCTGAAGGTGTGCCTTTCCCTTTCTGTGCTGCAGCACCTGCTCCCCCACTTCCTTTCAGAGCAGGCTGGCTCCTGGCACAGTGATCCAAGAGCTCAGCAGCTTGCTGTGCTGTTTTGGGATCCCAGTCCTCCAGCCACTGGAGAAGCCCCAAAGAAATGTTCTAAAAGTGTAACCTCCTCAATTTTCCCCACAGAGTTTGCTTTCACCCCCTCCCGCCAATGTTTTAAAAAACTGCCGTTGCTTTGTGAGTAGTTCCTTAAAGCTCATGTCAGGCCTTTTTTTGAGTTTACGGAATTTAACCCTGTAGGCCTCAGGAGTCAGTTCATACTTTTTAAGCAAAGCAGCTTTAAGTTTCTCATGATCTTGGCTATCGTTATTGTCCATTTGGCTTAGCACCTCAAGCCCTTTACCAGTAATTAGCGGGGATAGCTGGAAACTACAGGACTCCTTGGGTATTTTGGCCTGGATACAGACCTTTTCAAAAATGCATCCATATCCTCCCCCTCTTTAAATTCAGCTATTAATTTGGAGTTTAAATTATATCCCAGCCCTGGAATTTCAGGTTCACCCCAGCCACTTACCTCCTCTGGTGCTGGCTGTTGGGAGTCTTAGCTTCTCCAGTTGAAACTCTCTCTGGTGCTGCCTTTCTTTTTTCTCTGCCTCTCTCTGAAGCTGCCTTTCTGTTCCCTCTGCCTCTCTGTGAAGCTGACTATTTCCTCGGCCTCTCTCTGGTGCTGCTTTTCTTTTTCTCGGCCTCTCTAAGAAACTGCCTTTTTCCTCGGCCTCACTCTGGCACTGTCCTTCCTCTTCCTGCATCTCCAGTTCAAACCTCTTCAGCTCAAAATCCCTCTGCTGCTGGGTTTCAAACTTCCTCTGCTCAAATTCCAGCTCCAATTTCCTCAACTCCAGCTGCAGCCTGATCTTTTCCCACTCCAGCTTTGTGGTGGCCTTCCCCTGGTGCTGTGGCCCTGGGTTCCCTCTGGTCTTGCTGTCCTCCTCCCTGGGACTGGACACTGTGTCATTCCTTGGCACCCCCATGCCCGAGGTCTGGTCCTTCTCAGTCACTGGCTATGACTCGAGGTCCTGGGCAGTCGCTTGCTCATTGGCTGCCACAAGAGCCTCCATGAGGTGCTTTTTGCTTTGCCCCTCATAATGGACCCCTCTCTCCTGGCACAGCTGCTTCAGCTCTTCTACAGTGTAGTCGCTGTACTTGGAAGTCATCTTTCTTCCCTACACTACCACTAGTCTGTCTTTTACTTGCAGCAAAAAAAAAAAAAAGAAAACAGGGCGGGGAACTATATCTTGTAATCAGCTTTCACCTTTTCCAAATTTCTGCCCTCTTTGTGTGTGGTTGTTCAAACAGTTTGTCAATCGCATTACTGCTCACCAAATCTGTCACCAGCCCACTCCCATGGGGTGGGATTTCTCTCTGTGTCACAGCAAATCCCTTCGGTGACAGGGGGTGTTAGGGATACCCTTTCTCTGCCCTTCTAGCACGCTCACTGTTTCACAACTGGACGTACATCAGAGAATCCCAGGGCACCCTCTCTTCATGCGAGGGGATACAAATACAGTCTCGAGTCTGTGTTCCTGGGGTAGAACCCTCTCAGTCACTGCACCACAAATCAGAAAGCCACAGGTATAAATAGATTTCGGGGGGCCCTATACACCCTATTATGTGTCTTCCCCCAGAAATGCAGAGCTTAGTTCAAATCCACCACAGGCTCCTCCCAAGACCCTTCATATTTCCTCCCCTCCTTTCGTCACAAAGTCCTAGAGATACTTCACTTTGGTAGTGTTTGGCCTTAAATAGTCACACAGGTGTAGTATCGTTTGAACAACTTTTACCAAGGCAGCACACACAAATGACATAGGCAGAATTATTTTAAAATAAGCCAATGGATTTGCTAATTAAATTAATAAAAAACAGTAAATAACATAAAGACAAATAATTTTAGACGTTGGTTACAGGATATTGAAAATAACATGGAAAGTATACAAAAAAAAACTAAACTTTGAGGATTCTAGTTTTAAAGTTCTACCTCAGTATCCTTAGGTTGCTGAATTTTGAAGTGCAAAGTGTCCTTTAGAAGTAGCAGCTTAAGTCTTGGCTCTTATCCAGGAGAAATTGTTTCTGCTCTCCAAGCAGACATCAGGGTCCCAAACTGCCAAAATGGCTAAAGGCTAAAAGGCTCAGATACCCCTCTGCATTCTTGTTTTAAGGGGTTTTAAAAGGGCAGGTTCAGTGGACAGTGGCTTGCCCTGTGATTGGCTAACATTCTGTTTCTATGGCTAAGCAACCAATCAGATTTTAGTATTTTATTATAAAACACAGACATGCAGTTCTGAATATGAGAAGAAAATAAAAAACTCAGTACTCAACCAGTTTAAATCAAAATTCTGGGGGAACATCCAGCCCCCCTCCTGGGAGATGGCTGTAGTGAAGCTGCACTCAGTACAGTCATTTACTTAAATTGTATCCCATTCAGCTGGTAACAAGATTAAGTCAGTGCAGCCTTGCAAAGACAATGGGAGGTCAGACATCCAGACTCCTGTGGATGCTGTGGTCCATTCAGACACAAATGGACCTGCCTGCTTGCTAGCTCTGCTTAATTATTCTTTTGTCTCCTTTTAAATAATTTAACATACTAATTGCCAGCAGATTAGGCCTTACGGTCTATCGAGTCTGCTCGAACCACAGATCCCTAGTTGGGTGCCGAGGCCCTCCCCCCTTGCATTCCAGAAACCCCTATCATCCAT
The DNA here is from genome assembly GCA_016271365.2 of Neoceratodus forsteri. NCBI lineage: Eukaryota > Metazoa > Chordata > Ceratodontiformes > Ceratodontidae > Neoceratodus > Neoceratodus forsteri. The sequence goes on from CM057455.1 coordinate 477,964,206, forward strand.
CCCAACCCCCCTGGGCCAGGCCATCATCTGATACATCCGCTTTCTGTGTCTGTCCCACCCTCTCTTGAAGCCCTCCACGTGGATCTTTGAACCAGCCTCGCCAGGCAGTGCATTCCAAGGGTCCACGACCCTCTCAGTGAAAAACCTCCTCATCTTTCCCCTCATCCTTCCACCTTCCAAGTTCAAACCATTGCCTCTGGTGATACCTCCCTGCTTTAAGTCTAAAAGATCCCTCCATGTTTACCCTATTTATTCCCCTTGAGGTGGCAGAGAACCTCCAATCATGTCCCATCTCTCCTCTCCTCTCCAATGAAAACAGGCAGAGCTCCTCAAGTCTGTCCTCATCAGTCAAACTCCTAGTCCTCTTATCATCTTAGTTGCCCTCCTCTGTACCCTCTCCAGGGCTGTATGTCCCTCTTCAAGTGTGGTCTCCACTACTGTACACAGTACTCAAGGTGTGGTCTAACCAGTCCATTGTACAGCGGCAGAATCACTTCCCTGCTCCTAGAGGTGATCCCCCTTATGATGCATCCCAACATCCTGTTTGCTTTGCTAGCCACTCTCCTGCACTGCTCAGAGTTATTCATTCATGCAACCACCATGACCCCTAGGTCTTTTTCCCCTGTTGAGGCCTCCAGCGCCTCCCCTCCCAGGGTGTACCTGTGTTTAGGGTTTCCCCACCCAAGATGTAACACCTTGCACTTGGTGATATTGAAATTTAATTTCCATGTGTGAGCCCAGCTTTCCAGGGTGTCCAGATCCCCTTGCAGGGACAACCTCCCCTCTTCCCCTTCAACTACTGCTCCCATCTTGGAGTCATCAGCGACGAGACTCATTTCACACCCTATACCCTCCCTGATGTCCGAAATGTATGCACTAAAGAGGACTGGACCCAGCACCAAGCCCTGCAGTACCCCACTGCCGACCTCTCTATGGTTCGAGAGCTCCCCACCAACCACTACTCTCTGGGTGCGTCTAGCTAGCCAGTTTTCAATCCACCTGACCATCGAAGGGCCTACTCTCAACCCCGTCAGTTCCTCCACCAGACCACTGTGGGGGACAGAGTCAAACGCCTTGCTGAAGTCCAAGAATAATACATCCACAGGTTTTCCCCTGTCCAGTTCTGATGTTACCCATTCGTAGAACTCCACAAGATTGGTTTGACATGATCTACCTGGCACAAACCCATGTTGCCGACTATCCAGACCTCCCACCTCCTCCAAGTACACCCCCAATCGTTCCTTTAGTATACTCTCCATTAATTTTCCCACCACTGACGTCAAACTGATAGGTCTATAGTTACCTGGTACTTCCCTCGACCCCCCTTTACAGATTGGCACCACATGTGCCTCTCACCAATCCCTAGGTACCCTCCCTGTCTCAAGCGACCTGTTGAAGAACTCCGCCAGGGGTGCAGCCAGTATGTCTGCCAATTCCCATAGTACTCTCGGATGAATGCCATCTGGCCCAGGGGATTTATCTTTCTTTAGGGCCTTGAGGGCTAACCACACCCTTTCAGTGGAGATAGCATCATCCGTCCCCTCCACCTTACTGGTCTTTTTATCCTTATCCTGATGTGACACCCCTGGGCTACCTCTCCCTCCCTCCTGCTCCATTTCTGTTGCTCCCCTGACCACTCATTACCGCTTCTATCCCCATCGTGCTTTGCTTTGTAGATATCCCATCCCCCTCCCTAGTGAACACAGAGGCGAAGTACTCGTTTAATACCTCTGCCTGGTCCCTCACCTCTTCCACCCACCCTCCTTCTGATCTCAATCTGCCAAGATGGCCCTTAGTTTTTCTCCACCCCCCAATGAACCGGAAGAACCCCTTTTTCTCTCCATGTATCCCCTGTGCCAGCTGCTGCTGCTCTTTACTGGACTTTGCCCCCCTCACCATCTGGGTGACTTTTCCAGATGCAAGATGGTACATTTCCTTTTCCCTATCCCCTCTTGTTGTTTTATATTTTTTGTAGGCCGCCTTCTTTTCTCTGACCGCTACCTGAACCTCACTGGACCACCAGCATGTTTTATGTGACCTTGCTCCCTTACGTTTCACCTTAGCACAGATCCTGACTGCCTCATGAAGTCCCCGTTTTATGACCGCCCATCTCTTTTCCACATTTGTCATTGATGTACTCCCCTTCAAGTGATCCTCTAGAATATTTCCCATGCACACAAAGTCTGCCTCCCTGAAGTCCACTGCCGGTGTCCTAGATCTCCCCCCACATCAGGGTCAAGGTTATTCAAGTTAAATAGTTCCCCGCAGTTAACCCTGTTAATTCCTTTTAGGAAACTGAAGGTCTTTATCACATCTCCCCTCTCCTTTCTAGTCTCCAGCTAGTACGTGTTCAGTGCCTTGAGGCACTCCTCACAGGACATGCCCTGCTGGCCCTCAATCATTTTTGTTACCCTGTGCTGCACCGTCTTGAGCCTATCTCTATCCTTCCTGAGATGAGGACCCCAGACCTGGGCACAGTGTTCCAGATGTGGCCTCACCAAGGATCTATACAGGGGAAGTATTGTCTCCCTTTTTCTGCTACCAATATCCCTCGTGATACATCCAAGCATCCTATTTTCCTTGCTAAAAGCCTTGGTGCACTGATTCAATTGCTTTAGGGAGTCGCTAATGATAACTCTAAGGTCTCCTTCCCCTAGCTGTAGTACTGAATCTCACCTCTACCATGCAGTACTTCATCCTGGGGTTCTTACTCCCTAGGTGCATCACCAAGTACTTTTTGGCATTGAATTTCACCTGCCAAACTCTTGACTGCCCATCCAGCTTTTGCACGTCTCTCTGCATTTCCTTTATTCCCTCATTACCATCCACCCTCCCACAGAGCTTAGTGTCATCTGCACAGAGATACAGTCTGCCCTGGATCCCCTCACCAATGTCACTGATGAACATTTTGAAGAGGACTGGACCCAGGACAGATCCCTGTGAAACCCCACTTGTGACCTCCCTATCTTCAGATTTAACCTTGTTGACCACTAACCTCTGCTGCCTCCCCTTTGGCCAGTTACCTATCCAGTTTATAGCCTTAGCCGCACCTAGAGTATTCATCTTCTTCAGTAAGCGTCTGTGGGTTACCGAGTCGAAAGTCTCACTGAAGCTGAAGTAGAGCAAATTCAATTCCCTTGTTACCTAGTCAGATAAAACTATCAATTCAGTCTGACAACACCTCCCTGCAACAAATTAATGCTGCTTACTATCCTGGAGACCACTGCTCTCCAAGTATTCTACAAGATCTTCTTTGACCAGTGACTCCATCACTTTTGATTCAACAGAAGTAAGACTGACAAGTTGCAGTTCCCTGCTTGTTCCTTGCCCCCCCTTACTGAGTAGGACTACGTCCGCCACCCTCCAATAACTTTGGAATCACCCCTGTCCTTAGAGATCCATTGACTAGACCTACCAGGGTATCAGCCAGTTCTGTTGCAAATTCCCTGAGTAGCCTCAGCTGCAATCCATCTGGTCCTGAGACCTTATCAATCTTAAGGACTGCTAGCCCTTTCAGGACCCTTTCACTAGTAAATGTTGGCTGCCTCATCTCCGGGACCCCCTTAATGGGCACGCTGATGCTACTATCTGGCAAGGGCCCACCATCTTACCTAGTAAAACTGAGCAAATGGAATCATTATGGACAGTGTCCTTTTGCTGGCCCACCTCAATCGCCCTATCTCCCTCTGTTACCCTTACAATTCCCCCTGTCTTCCTTTTTTCACTAAGATACCTTATGAACTGTTTTCCTCCACTCTTGACCCACTCCGCAATACACAGTTCTGTGTTTGCTTTCGCCTCCCTAACCACCCTCTTTGCCCCCCTATTTTCCTGCAAAAATTCTTCCCATTCTTTCTCCCCCTGCTTTTCCTTAAATTTGTATAAGGCTTTGTTCTTGGCCCTCACTGCTTCCCTGACCCTTGCCAAGAATCACAGTGGTCTCCTGAACCTGTTCTTTTTGGTTACCATTCTCATGCATATCTTAGATGCCCTGAGACTGGCCCCTGTAATTACTCCCCATTTCTCTTCCACCCATCTATGTTGTCCACAAATACTAACTTACCCCTGAACAGCTCCTTCAGGGAACTAAAGTCTGCCCTTCTAAAATCAACGACTTAGCTTTTGTTGCAGTTTGCCAGACCCGAGGGCCAGTTTGAACCAAGTGGTGTTATAGTCACTGTTCCCTAATGGCTCCGTCACACAGCTCCCACCACCTCTGAGTTGGTGAGCACCACACTGAGAATTGCAGTTCACCTGGTAGGCTCCTTAACTAACTGTACCAGCAGACAGTCCTGGAACACATCCAGGAAGACCTTGCTTCTGGTACTCCTGGCCACTGGAACATTCCAACTGATGTCCAGTAGGCTCAGATCACCCATCATCACTACTACCTTCCCCTTAACTATCCCAGTTTCCAGTTCTTCCCTGAGCTCTCTGTCCCTCTCCTCCCCTTGCCCTGGCAGTCTATAGATCACCCCCAAGCAGTTTCTTGCCTGAGGCTGCCGTGAGTTGCACCCACAGCATCTCAGTCTCCCTGTTACTATTTCTAATACATTACATGTTACTGTAATACATAGCCAGTGATGTTTCATTCACAGCAATGGCACGATACGCATCACTATTCCTGCTGAATTTCCCAGCAGCCTCTGCTGCCATTTGATCGGGTATCATGGGCACCATTTTGCTTCAGGGTTCGTTTATCAGAAAATGATGCCCTATTCTGCTCTGAACTCCTGTAACACCCTAATAAGGTATATTACTTCAGGAGCCTGACAGTACAGTAGAAACCTAGAAACATAGACAATGACAGCAGAAAATGACCATTGGTCCATCCAGTCTGCCCATAAAACCCTAACAAGCCCGGGACCTACTGTACAATATAGGTTCTAACCAAAACTATCCACCCCTATGCTCCCCGCCCTACCACTACCATATAGACAATAAAACGCTTTGCTGGTAACCTTTAAAGAAAATGAAGCATTTTTACAGTGCACCAATTTTAAATGTAAATGGTAACTACCAAAACATAAACCTGAAGTCTTTCAGTTGACCCTATTCACAGGGACTGGTGGGAAATCTGAACTTATATTTCTGTAATTCATATGTTCCTTGAGGACTTTCATGAACCCAGTCCTGGCAGTTTGCCTTCAGCGGCTTCCACCTAGCAAATCTTCGAGAAAAATTAATGCCACACTGTCATTTACTGGAGGGCTCCTGCACAACCTCTTCCAATTCCATATTAACTAAATCAAATTCCCTCCCTTTCTAGTTGCTGACCAATGAGTCTTATCTATTGGCTGCTAGAAGGAAATGAAAATATGATGGGACCGTACTTGTAGTACAGTAATTACAGACTTTCACAACAACAAGCAAATTTGTCTTGACAAACACTGCATGGACAAATATATTTGGCAGCAAATGAGTACTGCTGCCTCAAACTGTGACTAAAATGTTACTGTCACTGTGAAAGAGGGACCCATATTTCTCATTACATCAGTAATGTACAGTATTACCCAGGAGCTAGATTTGCAATATGTAAGGTGCAGAGTCTCAGTTTTTATTTGGTAGTATGTAGTGTTGAGAATATAAGTTATTTAATAAAGTTTGGTATGTACAACTTACCAACCTGCCTTTTCGCATAATGGCATACAAATTTTGACAATATGTGCTGCTACCCAACAATCGAGGGGTGGACCTACAGTACTATACACATATGCAAAAGTAGTAAAATGATTTGGTTTAACAGGGAGTAATAGAGGTACAGTACAGCAAGGACGTAAATTGATAAAACCAACTTTAAGGTTTTAAAGGAAAAGAAATGAGAAGTTAAGGCTTTATTTTATTTTATTCAAACAAAATAATATTTTCTGAATCCAGTTAAAATATTGTACTCCTGTTTTGACGACTTTTTCAACCAGAGTGAGAACATATATCCATTTTTTAACCAAAATGCAATTCATGCTTCAGCACTGGCTTTACAGCAAGAAAATATAGTACATTATAGTACTGTAAGCAGATCTGCTCACAGATTAAGAATTATTAGTACTTGAGAAGGGCATTTGTTTTCTATACAGCACCTGTGACTGTCTGGCAGTTCAAAATCATCTGCACTCATTTATGCTACTGATGGCATTCATAACTCTTGAAAGAAAAACACTCTAGCATTCTGTTGCCTCTGAAAACTAAAATCAATTTTCAACCTGTTTTTCTGGTAAGATGTTGTCCATTCTCACCCAAATGTCCTAAAACTAACCTTTTTTCCAATAAAGAATTTATGGCCTTGAGAACTGTGGTTGATAGAGAGCTACTGTCCATTTCTGGGGTTACTATGATGGTCTTGCTACAGCATCCTAACACCTGCATATTGGATTCATGACAGACTCGAGTTTTAAAGGGATGACTTTCTGTTCTGGTTCCTATTATTGCTAGGGCTGTAAGCCCCTTAGTAGATGCTGGGGAGTTTCCACCACACTTACATGCTGCCATTTCAGCTCCTGCTCTGAATAAGACATCCCTGCAGCGTAAACATCTGCCAGTTTTAGGACCATCTCCAATCTTCTTTAACAAAGGTTGTGCAAATGGTAGCTGATACCCAGTGGAAGACCCAACTTGGCTGCCATCTACTTTTTAAAAAGTTTCAATTTGGCTTCAGCGCTAAGCACAACACTGCATTCTGAAAATGATCTGTTCACCAGCATAGAAAATGAAATGTCCATGTGCATTCAACACTGCAGATCATGAGATCCTTACTGGAGCATCTGGACATCCAAGCAGTATTTCCTTTCGTAACATTTTTATCCATTCAAGTCTTATCTCTGATAGAACCTTAATCATTACGGGAAGTCATCTCCCTTGAGATCTTTGCTATTTGTTGTGGAGTACCACAGGTCCCACTTGGCTCCTATCCTCTTCAGTATCCACATGCAGAACCTTGGGTCCATCATTCTGGTACTATCTGGATTGTTACTTTTCTGCTGATGACACCCAGGTATATTCGGCTCTTCCTGCATACCTTGGCAGCATGGTCTCAGTTCTGTTCCATAGTGTGTTGGATATTCAGGACTAGATGAATTGCAGCTGGCTCACTTCCAGCTAAAATAAACAGAAGATTTGTTTAGTGTCTTGACATTTTATTTGGCTGATTCACACTTCTACAGCAAAATCTCTTTTCATGGGGTATACCTTACTCTAGCCAGTTCTATCATAAATCTGGGGTAGTTATAGACTTTCAACAGTAACTGAATCTTCATCTAAACTCTTTAGTTAAAGGGACATGGTCAACCCCCTTAGGCCTCAAACGATCTTTAGTTCAAAAATACATTCACGTTAGGTCACAGTTTGCAGACACTGCTGAAGTAGCTGGTCATTTGATACCGATTCCTTTTTTCTTATAAAAAGTAAAAAACAGACTGCCCACCATACTGGTGTCACCACACAAAAACATGTCTGTTTATATGGTTTGATCAACACCCACTGCACCAGTTCTGGATTTGGGAACACCCTAACCAAGTCTAGCCACTTATGATGCCACAGGAGAAGAGGAGAATATTGCACCATGAGTGGCTGCACTGTTTTGGGGTGTTCTAATGTTCAGGAAGTATGAAAGAAGAGTAAATAAGACTTGAAACAAAACAAGTTTGGGTATAATTATACCATTATCAAGTATTTAAGTTCTACTTAGGAAAAAAGCAGATAAAAGAACAAGGATCATCAATGATATCTAAAGAAGCTAAGCAATCATAAAATGTAGGTTTTTAACTAGAAATAATGTGATGCAAAATGGTTGATGGTATCCCTTTAAATCTCCTTTTATAACATCTGTAACTGACCATAGCTGAAGGCAACCTTCTCTTGAAAGGCTATCAACACTCCTCCATGACTTCTTCGCCTCCATGCTTCAGCTGTAGCAACAATTAGGATGGTCAGATGTTTCCGGAATTTTCTGTACTATCTCTAGAGAAATTCCTGCCTGCCTGCAGTACCGCTGTAGGGCCAGAGAAAATCTGTTCAGAAATATCACAAAATATTTCAAAATATTTGAGCAACTGTAGACCATGGGGTCGAGTCTCAAAGGTTCAGCACAAGTCGCACCAAAGGTGAATTGTGCCGATTGTAAATGCGTCGAGGACCCTGCACCTGATTCTTTATCGGGAAGGGTTCCAGCAGCTAAGTCCCGTGGCTTGTGGCAACCCAAGCTGTGCACCAGAGGGTGCACCTGGAAAGGTTGCCGCAAGCTTGCGGCAGTGCACAGTGAAGGGCACAAGTGCCCCCTCCAGCCCCGATCATGGCAGTGCAATAGCTCTGGTGGGCTAGCAGACCCCAACAAGCCCCGATCCCTGATCATAATACGTAAGGAGCCCTGGTGGGCTAGTGGATCCCCCCCAGCCCCGATCCCCCCGTTTTGCCAAAGGTATATTATTTAGTGGTGGTCCAGTGGATCCCCCGAACCCGATGCCCCCTAATACACATCCATAACATACCTGGTGGTCTAGTGGATCCCCACCCCACCCAACAGTGCCCTGCCACCCCGCTCCCCCTACCCGTAACCAGCCAGTGACTGGCCGCATTACCGCTCATCCGCTGCCAGCCACCAGCTGAGCTCTGAATGAGTGCGTTCTATAAAATAGTACACGCTGAGTGAATGACAGCTGCTGTCATTCACTGAGCCTATACTATATACAGTACACGATCATACAGAGCTCAGGTGGTGGTTGGCCACGGTGGTGACTGGTGGGCTGTGCAAGTCGCCGGCTGGGTTATGGGTTGGGGGGGCGGGGTGGTATGACACTGCCAGTTGGGGGTCCACTAGACAACCTGGTATGTTGTGGATATGCACTGGGAGGGATCAGGCTTGGGGGATCCACTGGACTACCACTGAATAACACCTTTGGCAAAACAAGGGGATCTTGGGCTGGGGGAGTCCGCTAGCCCACCAGGGCTCATTACATATTATGATCGGGGCTTGGGGGCGTATGCTAGCCCACCAGGGCAATATAATTATTATTATTGGAGATGGGGTGGGGGCTGCCTGTACTTCACGGGATTGGCTGGCGGCACACTGGCGCAACCCCCAGAGGACACCGAAGTACACTTCCACCAGCCCCTAGCTGGTGTAAATGTACTTAGATGGTTGTTCTCCCCAGTTGGTTTGAGAATACCATTCATTTTAGGGGATGTTGCAGCTTGCTTCTACTACAAACTCCCCCTAGCGCCATGCTGCAACCCATTTTTTGGCACAAGGCTGGTGCAAGCCCCCCTTTGCCACAAGCAGCCTGCATTTGTTGCAGGCTGCTTTTGAGAACAGCCTGGGGTGCATTTTTTGGCACAAGGTACCACTTGCGTCTTTTTCCTTTGATGCAGGCACCCTGCGTCCTTCTTGAGGGCTTTGAGAATGGACCCCCATGACTTTTTCTTCACTTGACCTTTATCACTGACTAAGGCAACTGTAGATTTTGAAACATGCAGAAGCAAGAAGAAAAAAATACTCATCATAGTAATGTTGTTTCTTCCAAGGGATCCCTCACTATGCGTAACCACTGCAATCAGTTCGCTGGATTGAGCTGCCACGGAGAGTAGAATTTTATGCTAATTATGGAACCTTAGAATGAAATTCAAACCTCTGCTGTGTGGTCACCCTCCACTCTGCCCTCTGACGTCAGATTTATTTCTGTAGCTAGGGAAGGGAGGCATGGCAGATTCTGGCCATGCCTCCTTCCCCAATCAGCAGCCAATCTTGGGTGCTGCCTGGAAAACAGGAAGTGGGCAGGGGCGTTAAACAGCCCCCACAACAACCGAGAAGCAACCACTGCCGTTTTTTCGAGCAGGAGGCTCGGATCTCCTATCTGAAGATGGAACAGCCTCCCCCAGCACCAGACAGTTACAGTAGATTGTTGGAGGACCTGAGAAAGAGCAGAGCTTGGAAGCTCCATTAGGCTTCTGAGAGGAGCCAATCAGATTCCGGCCATACCTCCCTCCCTGATCAGCAGCCAATCCTGGGTGCTGCCTGGGAAACAGGAAGTTGGCAGGGGAGTTAAATAGCTCCAACAATAACTGAGAAGCCAGCATAGCCATTCTGTTGGGCAGGGGGCTCGCATCTCTTTTATGGGGATGGGACAGCCTCCCACAGTGTCAGACAGTTACAGCAGATCATTAGGAGACCTGCAGAAGAGCAGAGCTTGGAAGCTCTGTGAGGCTCCTGAGAGAAGCCAGTCAGGTTCTGGCTGCGCCTCCCTCCCAGATCGGCAGCTAATCCCAAGCTCTGCCTGGGAACCAGGAAGGGGGCAGGGGCTCTCTTAAGCACTAGGCCAACAGGTGGCTCCCTGAGTGAAGGACACACGTGTAAAGGACATCAAAGTCTGCCCATTGGAGTTAGTCCAACAAGGCAGCCTGTAGCCAGCCACTCTGCTCCCCTGCCAACCCAAGTGGGCCCCTACCCAATGGATCCCAGGTAAGTCTCTTGGGGACTGCATTGTAGGGTGGCTGTACTTTGGAGGCTAGCTGGGCATTTGGGAGTAAGTGTGTTAGCGGTCTTAGGAGCTTGCTTTTTAAACTGCTACTGTGTATCAGTGTGTTTCTGGGTTTTAGGGATTGCCAGTAAACTATTGATAGGTACTAATGGGTTTCAGGGATTAGGGGCTTACTGTTAAACAGTTGCTGGGTATTTAAGTGCATAGAGACTTGCTGGAAAACACTTGCTGGGCATTACTGAAATCAGGGTTTAGGGGCTTGTGGTTACTGGTTGGTAGTAGGATAGCCCTACTTGGGTCTGGAACAGGAGGACAGGATGCATAAGAAGAACAGGAAAAATGGAAATATGAGGTATGGTGCAATGCAGTGGTTATGGGGCAGCACTCTACAGGGAGACCTTCTGGAGACTGCAGTGCTGTCCATCTGCATGCGCCTGTCTGGGTGAAGGGAACAGGTCTTAAGGCTCTGCTTGGTGCTGGCTGAAAATCAGGAGAACACTGCTAAACTCAAAGTCACGTTAGCAAGGAGCCAGGAGACCATTTCTCCCACTCAGAAACCACCTAGCCAGGCACTGCTACCTCAAAGGATGCCAGAAGGGAGGAGTGGTTAGACTACAGTGGGCTCAAGGAGGGCAGGGGTGGTAGGATCTGGAAGGCTGGGAGGAGCGGGTAAAATGCACACTCCTCATCCAGTGTCACTAACAAATATTAATGCCATTCTGGCAGAGCAGGACTGCCAAGAAAGGGCACCCAAGGTGGTGGACAGTAAAGATTTGGGGGTCCACCTGAATGGAGTCCTGGGAGGGGTGGGGGCCTGAGAAAGAGGAAGCAACTTCTGGTGGGGGACTCTATTGTCAGGGGGATACAGTTGGGGGAAAGAAAGGGGTTATAAAGGGAGGTTAAGTGCCTACCTGGCGCAGTGGCTCGGAGGGATGAAAAGTGCATCCAGCAGATTGCAAGTCCAATAGGAAAGATGTGCAGCTGGATGTCATTGTCCACCTGGGGACAAGTTACCTAGCTTTGGATGGGATGGGGGCAGTGGAGGGGCAGTTAAGGAAGCTGGGGAAGGGTTTTAGGTAGCTAGCATGCACCATTGCCTTTACTGAGGTGCTGCCTGTCTACAACAGGGGGAGAAAGAGGAAGATCCACACTAAGGCCTACAACTCATGGTTGAAGGAATGGTGCAGATAGGAAGAGTTTGGCTACATTGGGGACTGGGACTCCACCTGGAGGGATCAGAGCTTGTACTGGGGGGATGGCCTGCATCCATCCAGGAATGGAACAGCAGTTGTCAATAGACAGTTTAAATGTCACTTCCATGGGTATACAAACCAGCTGGTGGGGGTGGAAGGCAAAAGGGAGGCAGCAACTGCTCCTCCTACAGACTGTGATAGAGGATAGAGACATCCTGAGAGAAAAGATTCCCACCTGAATGTAGCAAGGGATTAGCAAGGGAAAAGAGGAGCAAGCAATATAAAAAGGTAAGGAAGGCGAACAGCTAGAAAAAGTGGGAAGGGATAAGAGGAGAACTGACAAAATCTGGACAGCCATGTCTGCCAATGCTACAAGTCTTGGAAATAAGATACCAGATCTGGAGGCCACCGTGGCTGAGGCAGAACTGGATATTGTGGCCATCACCAAAACATGGTGCACTGACAACCATGACTGGGAAGTGGTCATACCTGGCTACACAATGTTTACAAGAATCAGGGTAGGAAGGAAAGCTGGGGGAGTGGTGCTTTATGTTCAGGAAAACACGAAAGTGACAGAGGTACAGGGAATTTGAGGGGGGTCGAGGTGTTGTGGGTCAACCTCAAGTCAGGAAACGGAGCTGCCATTCAGATAGGACTGGTATAGAGGCCTTCAACATAGGATGTGAAAGTCATTTGGGGACCAGTGACCATCACACAGTGTGGTTTAATATAAGAAAAGCAGCGGAATCCAACCACACAAGGGCAAGGGTCCTGGATTTCAGAAGAGCTGACTTTACAAAGATGGGTGTGTGCATCTGAGAGGGCCTGGCATGGGGAGATGTCCTGGATGGGGTGGACGGCAAACTGGCTAGACTAAAAGAGGGCATAGTAAAGGCAACAAACTTGCATGTCAAGCAAGTAAGCAAAAGCAGGAGGAAGAGGAGACCATTATGGTTCTCAAGGGAGGTGGCAAAAAAGGTAAGGGCAAAACCAGTGGCATTTAGAAAGTGCAAGGAGACTCCGAGAGAGGAAGACACAGAAGGGCATTTGGGGAAATGGAGGGAGGCAGGCAAAGCAGTAAGGAGCACAAAGGCACAAGCTGAGGAAATAACAGCTCAGCCAGTATCAAAGGGGGGACAAGACATTTTCAGGTATGTTAATGAGAAGAAGAAGACAAAGGGAGGGATTGTACAGTAAAAAAAAGGGGGGGGCTGTACAGAGGAAGATCAAGAAAAGACAAACTTCTTAAATATGTCTGCTCAGGGTTAACAGTAGACGGGAAGGGGATGGACCACAAACAAGTACCAAGAGCTTTGAGGGGAGGGAAGTGGACACCAGTCCCTTTTTTGAGAAGAGAGTCGAGAAAGCACTTGCTAATCTAAGGGTGGACAAAGCCATGGGGCCAGACGGGGTCCATCCAAGAGTGCTAAAGGAACTCAGGGAGGTGCTGGCTGCATCCCTGGCAGACTTGCTAAACGTGGTCCCGGAGGACTGGAGAACAGCGGACGTGGCCCCACTTCATAAAAGTGGTAGCAAGGAGGAGGGGGGAAATGACAGGCCTCTCAGCCTGACTTCTGTAGTAGGGAAACTGTTAGAAACACTATTAAAAGAAAGGATTGTGGAACATCTAGAATCCAAAGGACTGCAGGACCCAAGGCAGCGTGGCTTCACAGATGGGAGGTTGTGTCAAACAAATCCAACAGACTTTTTTAAATAAGTAACCAAGGTGTTGGATGAGGGAGGGGAGCTGGATGAGGCCTACCTAGACTTTAGCAAGGTCTCTGACACCACTCCACATCGGAGGCTGGTAAAAAGTTGGGTAGCATGGGGGTGGGCAATAAGGCACTAACCTGGGTAAGAAACTGGTTAGGGTATAGGAGGCAGAGGGTGGTGGTAAATGGAGTTCAGTCAGAGGTGGGGACAGTGAAAAGCAGGGTACCTTAGAGGTCAGTACTGGGGCCAGTCTTCTTTAATGTCTTCATTAGTGACATAGCAGAGGAACTAAAAGAAAAGGTCTGCTTCTTTGTGGATGATATCAAGATCTGCAACAGAGTGAACACTCCAGGGGGTGCAGAGGATGGAAAGAGATTTAGAACAGCTGGAGGAGTGGTCAAACGTTTGGCAGCTAAGGTTTAAAGAGCACTCCCTAGTAGCTGCTCTCCCCAGCGTGAGCAATAACTAACCTGGCCAGGAGTGCGGTGTCAAAATCTTGCATTCTAATTCCCCTTCTCGATAGAGTTACAGCCCTCATAATTTTGGTGTTTAGGATAGCTGAAAAAAACAAGCCAATTTCCCGAGTTCCAAACCACGCCCCCACGTCAGCGCACGCAGGCCTGTTTTGTGATGTCACAAAATGAAGGCTGCGTGAGTGTGCCCCATTCACTTCTATGGGGGCAATATTCCCATACTTGTTTAGATCACTTATAGTTGCGATTTTCATAAATCAAAGCGATCGATTGACTAACAGGGACCCTATTATAAATGCAGGATTTTAACACTGCACTCCTGGCCAGGTCAGTTATCGCTCATGTTGGGGGGAAGCAGCTGTCCCGCTAGTAGGGAGCTGCTCTTTAATGTAAAAAAGTGCAAAATAATGCACTTGGATCACAGAAATCTGGGAGTGGAGTACAAAATGGGAGGAGAGATACTTACAATAACCAAGCAGGAAAGGGACCGGAGGGTAATCATATCAGATGACCTGAAGTTGGCCAGACAATGCAACAAAGCAATTGGGAGAGCTAGGGGGTTACTGGGGTGTATAGGTAGGGGGTATCACCAGCATGTGGAGGGAAGTGGTGTTGCCCCTGTATAGGCCATTGGTAAGACTCCACCTGGAGTACTGTGTCCAGTTCCGGAAACCACATCACAGGAAAGACACAGAGAAGAGGCAGGCCAGAGGAGGACCACCAAGATGATACAGGGTCTGCATCAAAAGCCCTATGAGGAGAGGCTAAAGGAACTAAACACATACACTCTGGAAGGGAGGAGGGAGAGAGTGGATATGATAGAGACCTTTAAATACCTCAAATGGGTGAATAAGGTACAACTGGAGAAGTCAACAGGTGAGGCCGAATCTCCGATGTCGACGAAATGTACTGGCTGTAATAGGCCTGGTAGTGCCTACACCAAGCCCTGATGACCTTGGTGTTCTGTCAATTGCCTGGGGGGGGGGATGTCAGCACCGCTGCCAGAACCGATGGTGTCAAAGAGGAAGTTGTAACTGTATGTCGCAGGGGCAACCTGGAGCATGCTAGGGAAGCCTTCTTGTCCTTGTGCTTGTGACTCCCAGATGTTTTCTCCCAGGATTTCAGTGACAATGATTCAGTCAACGGAGCCAGCGACGTGGATTTCTGTTGGAGCTCCTTCTCCATTCTTTCCATGGTCTTTTGGAGCAAGAATTTCTCCAAAGCCCCTCTTTGACACTGCCTGGTTGCAGAGGTAAACTCCTTGCGGATTTTGCAGGCTTCCATGCTGTGACTTAGGCTTAGGTAGCAGATACAGTTGTTGTGGGAGTTGCCAGTGCAGATTTTATTCTCTGCACTCACAGTACCAGAAAAGTTTAGATGGTTCTTTTGATGAAACACAGGTCGCTAAAAATCACTCTAAAAGGATTACTTTTTAGTAAAGAAATAAAATGGCTGCAAAATGCAGCAACATTTCCTCAGCAGTCCAACAAGTTCAGACTGATATCAGGAAAAGAACTGAGGAAAGGAGGGCTGCCCACATTTATGTATACGTTGACGTATGATGTTGCTGTGGGTGGCCCCTAGCAGACTGCTTTGCAAAAGTGTCCATGTGGTCCTAGCGCCTGGTGGCTATAAGTTCCAAAAGTGTGGCCTGATAAGAGAGATCCTCGAAGAAGATCTTAGGACTCATATGCAAACTCTGTCTTTATGAAAAATCAAATAAGGAGGCTTGCACATTAAAACCTGAAGATTGAAAATCCTCCAAGCAGAAGTCACAGCACCTAAAAATAATGTTTTCCAAAACAGCAAATGTAAAATCAATTTCTCAAGAATGAAATTCAAGTCCCAAGGAGAGACTGGATTATAGGTAGGTAGTTTCATATGAAGAATACCTCTCAGAAACACACTGGACACCGCTAACTGGGCTACCGTATGATCACCAACAGCACAGAAAGCTGATATAGCGGCCAAATGCACCTTAATAGAGGAATACTGCAGACCAGAGTCAGACAGGGAAAGCAAGTATTCCAACACAGCATTCGTAGGACATGTAAAAGGGTCAATATTCTGGGAAGGAGACCATAAAGTGAAGCACCTCCATTTCAAGAACTAAGTATGTCTGGTAGAAGGCTTCCTAGCTGCAAGCAGGACATCTGCAACCTTAGGGGATACCCCACAATGTGCAATGGCTATGCTTTCAGGAGCCACACAGGCAGAAGTAGGAACTTCAGGTCCGAATGGACCAGGGATCCCTTGCACTGTGACAACAGACCCCAACACAGAGGTACAAGGACAAGAGGTTCTACTGTCAGATGCTGAAGGAGTGGAAACCAAATCTGGCGAGAATGGAGCAATGAGGATGAGAGAGGCACTCTCCACCAGCAACTTGAACAGAAGCCTCTGTATTAGAGAAATGAGGAAATGCATATAGGAATTTCCCCTTCCAGGAGAGGAACAACACGTCTTGCCAAAAAGTCCCAGGCCCTGGAGCGAGGAAGCAGAAACGTGGCAGTTTTGCATTGTGTGGGGATGCAAAAAGGTCTAGCTCTGGACAATTCCATTTTGCAAAGAGGTTGTTTACCAGGGAGGTCAGCAGTTCCAATTCATGAACCATTGACTGGGACCTGTTTAGCCTATCTCGCAAGACGTTTTTGGAAAGCTGTACCCCACTCTCATCACTTCCCTGCACAGGGATAGGAGTGAGTGTCCCTTTGTTTGTTGATGTAATACATCACACTGACGTCCCTCTGGATTTGCAGAGGACCAGGGCAGAGATGAGTCTGAAAAGCCTGGAGGATGTACAGGACAGCCCGCATTTCCAGGACATTTACATGCAGCTTGGCCTCCAATTTTGTCCGTACCCCGTGTCTGGTAAGGACCAAGCATCCATGGTGAGAATCTGTACAGGAGGTGGTATACGGAATGGAATGCCCTTCAGTAGGTTTTTGCGATCCATTCACCATAAAAAAGCTTTGTGAAGAGGAAACAAGATGAGAACCATTTAGTCCAGCTTGTCCATCAACTGATCCCACTTGACCCAGACGTCCACTGAGGTATCCTCATATGAACACATGCCATTGGCACAGTCACTATGGCTGCAGCCATGAGTCCCAGGAGACACAGTACTGCTCGTACTGAGATATAGTGGTTCCTGTATATCAAATGTGCTTGATCAATTAAAGTATCTGCCCTGTCCTGTGGCAGGAAAGCACATCCCCTCTCATGTCCAAGACCACCCCTGCAGTGGTTGTTATGGTAAAATCCCATTGACTAGCATTGGGTTTTTACTGCGGTAATTTTTACCACGGTAGCAGGAATTACCGCGGTACTATCAACTTTTCTGTAACAACCACTGTATGTACTGCAGTCTTTGGCACAGAGTTAACAGACTTTGGCACAGTTACTGTAACCCCAAGTCGAAAACTGACACGTCTGAGATAGGGTACGTAACAGCGTCTCTGGAGCAGGCCTTCAGGAATCAATCGTTCAGATAAGAGAAAACACACGGGCCTTTTCTGCAAAGGGCTGCTGCAACTACTGCCAAGCATTTGGTAAAGATCCGTGGCACAGACAACAAACCAAAGGGCAATACCTTGAGCTGACAGTGTTCGCCCTCCAGCATAAAGTGGAGGTATTGTCTGCAGGATTTCCTGATCTTTATATAAAGGTATGTATCTTTCATGTCCAAAGAACAGAGCCAGTCCCTCATTTGCAGTAGGAGGATCAGTCCAGGGAGAGAGCCTGCAGGGACACCATTCAGAACTGTCTATATTCGATGTATAAGTTGAAATTCCTGAGATCAAACACAGGATGCAGACCTGTTGTCCATTTCAGGACTAGGATGTATCTGGAATAGAATCCTTTGTTTCTCTCCTGGGAAAGAATCAGTTCTATAGCATATTTTTGAAACAAAGTCTGACCTTCTGCCTTCAGACAGGACAAATGGCCCACATGATAAAAGGTAAGAGGAGGTGGAACATGATCTGGAGGGATTTGTAACAGATCTAGAACATTCCCCCTTGCAATTACCTCCAGAACCCACTCATCCACAGTGATCTTCTGCCACTGTTCCAGATGCACAGAGATGCTACCCCCCCCCAAGACACACAACCCAAGAGGTAACAGATGAGGAGGGGTGAGAGATGCATGTGAAAGAGCTGAATAAGACCTTGTCCCAGTTTTATGCAGAAAGAGTTAAAAAGCAAGGATCTGTTCTGTCCTTTTTTGTCTCTTATCTGATTGTGCAATCAAATTTTCTTGTGAGACCTAAGAACTGATCATTCTGACAGTCTCATGAGTCTCCCCCTCCCACTATCTCCCTGCCCTTACTTGCTTTTCATGCTGTTTCTACATTTTCTTCCCTCTTGAATCTGTGGTTGCAAAAATACATGTAAATCTTTGTGTGAAATTGTTTGTGTGAAACTGTGATCCCTTTGGTTTGAAAATGTAGATGGTTATACTGTTGAAATAGTTGCAAAAAGCTATTTGGAACTTAGGAGGTTAACAATGAGATGCAGTTTGACCTCCACAAACTCATTTGCAGAGTTGTGAAAAGGAGTTCTGGGGCACAATGTTCTATTTTGTTGCACCTACAGGGAAAGAAACTGACAAAGTTCCGATACATTTTGTGAGAAACAGTAGGTATCTTAATGAGCTCAGGAAGCAGAAATTAATTGCCAGGAAAAGATGTTATATATAACAAAAGCAATTTTTTGTTTGGGAGAGAAAGAGAGACAGAGACTGAGACCGAGATTGAGAGATACCCTCAGATGAAGGACTTTATTTTGTTTGAACTGCCTCTATAAGAGCTATCCTACACAATTTTATTTTAGTGTCACTGAAAATAATAACATGCTACTTGTGAAATGTTATAACTTCTTCTGGTTTGCCTATGCTTCCAGACCTGTGCCTTGACAACAACGGAAAAGAGTCAGATGGAACCGGGGGTGGCAGAGCCATCAGAACCAATTTCTTTTGTGTGCTTTTGCATGGACACTAGCAGGGAGGGGATCACCACCTCTACTGTGCCTGGGTGCTTGTAGGCAGGACTACCTCAGGCAGCAGGCTGCAAAAGGAGCCCAGACCATGACCTGTAGCAGGAGTGGGATACAGGAACTTCACAGACCTTGGAGTCATTTTGGAAGTCTGAAGACCACCTAGGGCCTCTTCAACATTATAGCCAAACAATTCTGACCCTTTAAAGAGAGCATTAAAAACTGCCTGCTGCACATCATTAGCAAAGCCATCAACTCTAAGCCAAGAATATATTCTCATGCAGATGCTAGAAGCTGCAGCCCAGGCAGAAGCATCAGAGACATCATAAGCTGAGCGCAGCAAATGTTTGCCAATCTCTGCACCAGCAGGCAATATTTTAAGCAAATCAGTCTCAGCAGAGTCATTAGGCAAGGCCTCAGTCACAGTATGAGCAACTTTCCACAGACTTTTCTGATATTTGACCATGTGGGCCTGGAAATTTGCAGTCCTAAGGCACAGTAATGCAGAGGCATAAGTATGCATGCCCATCACATCCAGCCTCCTAGATTTCCTATCAGGAGACAAAGTACTGATATGACTAGGAGCTCTATACAAATCATGAGCAAACTATGATGACCACAGAGATAGTTTCAGGCTGGTCAGCATAATAAGACTTTCAGATGGTGCAGGATACTGCTTATCAGCCTTTCTAGGGACAGCAGGCAGTGAATTTAGTCTGCACCATGCAGCTAAAGTAGGATCCTCTAATGCAAGATATAAAGGTAGCATGGTAATGGAAGGGAAGCAGGGCACCTCCAAAAATTCCAAGAGATTCTGTTCAGTGGAGTCTTCCTGTTTCACAACAAAGCTCATGGCAAACTGCATTTGCTGCATCATGGCTTGGAAAAATGGGTCCTCAGGATGAGATCTTGGAGTAAAAACCACAGAGTCTTCAGTACAGGACTATAGAGGGTGGTCCTCTACAACTTGTTTTTCACCCTCATATTCCTCCTCTAAATCTGCCTCTAAGTCCATGAGGTCAAGATTATATTCCATTTTGTCATCAGCATGAGCGATTTTGGGAGTCGCAGAATGGATTGGTGATGGCTGAGAGCCAGGAATCTGTGGCATGCTAGTGGAATCTAGTGATGGTGGCAGAGAACGCCCCATTGGCAGAATAACTGCTTGCAATGGCAAACTTTGCAGAATGCACAGTTTCATTTCAGAGAATGACTCCAGTATAGCCTGGAAGTGGATGGTGCCCTGAGAAGGGGCCGGAACTACCTGTGTCAAAGAACCCTGGCCCGATGACACTGGTGTCATACTGTTCATAGTAGGTATGGCAGTACCTAAACCAAGCCCCAACCTTGGTGTCTCAGTGATGGCCGAGGGCTCTGTAGTCACTGCAACTGGAGTGGGCACTGACAAGGTCATACCTTTTCTTAGTGGCGACAAGGACCTCACCAACAAAGTAGACTTGTCCCTGTCTTTGTGTTTGTGCTTATGGCTGGATGAGGAGGAGGCCTGAGACAACGCCAGTTCCTTGTCCTTATCTTTAGACTTCGATGATCACTTCTTGGCCAACAGTGAGGGAGAAGCAGATACTGATCCCTTTTTCTTCTCCATGGCTTTCAATGCCTTTAATACAAGGACATGTTCTAGAGCTTTCTGATGGTGTTGCCTTGTAGTCTGGTTGAAGCTCTGGCAAATCTTACAAGTTTTTTTGTTGTGAGATTGGTCCAGAAAGCACACACAAACCGTGTGTGTTCATTGTAAATTTTATGTCTGCACTTACAATATTGAAATAAAGGCTCTTTGCACTTTGGCGGCATAGAGATGATAACAGTAAGCTAAATAAATTAAAATAACAAATGGCAATGGCTTGGTTGACAGCGTTTCCTTCAGCAGGTCTGAGTAGGATGATTGATGGCAGAAGAAAGAACTGTGGATCGATAGGGCCGCCCACTTTATATACACATCAACGCTGCACATTACTGTGGGAGGCTCACAGCTAGCAAAATGTTTCCAAGTGGTCCTGACACTGATGGCTTATAGTTCTAAAGGTGTTGTCTAATGGAGAAAATATCCCTGATAAAGATAGGGAACTCTATTGTACCACCCAGCACTGGATTACCCAAGAAAAGGACAAGGAGAGCAACCAAGCATACCACCTTAAAAACACCTCTGCAGACAGAATGACATTAATAGGCTGTATCAGCCTGGCCCAGTTCCACCTGCAAATAGTACTTGGTAGAAGCCAAGCCATAATTAACCAAAAGGACAACTTTATCACACTGCTCCAGGAGTAGGGCCCACAACTCAAAAGGCAGTCTGGCAGAAGGAGTGGCAATAATGTGCCATGTACAGGAATAGTTCATATGTTGAACATCTAATGCACCCCAAGTGTAAACTTTACAACCCCATCTGTCCAGATTTATTTAGCTTTTGTTAACCGGCTAAGTGCACTAGCCATAAAATGACTATTTTCAGGCACGACCCGGGAGAGTACAGACATGCAGAAACTTAACAGGATAACAAATCATAAGTGCTTTACATACAATGAGTTAGAGAGGATACAATATATCTGAACGTACAAAGTAAAGCACTTTACATACAATGAGTTAAAGTGGATACAATATATCAGAGACATACAGATGCTTCGATTCATTGCTAGCCGGATGAGATGAAGCAGCCCCTTGGGCCTTAGCCCTTATAATCTGCATCTGACATGAGCACCTCCAGGGCAGGGTGCCTTACAAGGGTTTGAAGTCCTGTGGTAAAACAACATACCATCTGCCACACTACTGGGGAGCAGGCTGGATTTACCCAAGGATGGTGGGTGAACACAAATGGCCTTCTTTGGTCCACCATCACTTTGTTGATAAGAAAGAGTAGGAAGGAAAATCCCTCCTTCAACCAAATATCTAGGAACTTGTAAGCCCCTTAATGCTGAATCTCTTGCAGAGAATGCAATGCACGTTGAATATCCACCTTTAGAGATGGCAGAATGATTCAAGGCCCTCAGGTGGAGAGACTATAGAATGACCTAGACTCTCATCACAGCCTTATTGAAGTGGTGGGATCTGGTACTGCACAGTCTGTGTAGTGGAGCACCGCTGAAGGAAGGACTTTGGTCTCAGTGAATGGGCTTGGAGTCCATGTCTGAGGACAGACCAGGTATCCTTATGGGCAGTAAACCGCCCACTCCCCCCATGGCAAGAAAAGGCAGTCTGGAGCATAGTGGCTACTCAGGAGATTGAGGGAGATCTAGTGGCACAGGTTTTGTTGTTGACTCTACTTACTTAGGGGTAAGGGCACACAGATCTTGAGACCCAGCAAGGAACAGCCAGAGTGGTTCTCAAAAAGCAGTGTCTGGTTCAGGAGACCATGAAGCGGTCAAATGGCCTAGTAGACACCCAGAATCTTTTTTTTTTTTTTGTTATACAGGGTTTATACCCCAACCAGCAAGCTGTTTAGCAGGGATAAACCCTGAACCCTGTCTTCAGGCCGAAGCCGTCATTCTGATTGTGGCTGGCACTTTTTCTTCCCCATTTTCTCTCCAGTCCCTCACTCCTCCTCATGGTGTGAGTGGAAGACATTCAGCATTGTGCGTACATGGCTCACCTTAAGGGAAGCAAGCTCCCTGGCCCTCTTGCAGGCATCATGGAATCCACCCCCAGCTTTACCAGGGCAGTGTGCATTGCCACATAGCAGCTGATTTAGCCCATGTCCTTGTGTTGACACAGATTCCCCGAGTCTGTTCCTGAACTTGGGTTGCCAGCAAGGCACTGCAACGCACTGCCACTGGTCGATCATGGGGTGCCCAGACACCCAGAATCTATGAAGCAAGAAGCCTTAAACTGATGGGCTGCCATATCGGGTAACTGACAACTCTCCTGTTCAAGTTACACGTTAGGTGCAAGAATGGTGCTGGCACCTCAATAGTGTTGCACAGCAATTTACTTTCCTTTATGCCTACAGCGCCAACCTTTTTATGACTATAATGCCAACCTTTCTAGAAGTGATGCTGACCCTGCTGGCCCGCTGGCGCAGCAGTTGGAGTTCCGCTTGTTACACCAGCGACCTGGGTTTGGGAACGGACCTCAGGAGTCAGAGGGCTGGCCAGGGGAGAAGGATTGAGCATCCCATGGACTGCTCTCCTTCTCTGGGGGGGGGGAGGGAGAGGTAGAGTATCCATTGCCCGAGGGACCCCTGGCGGAGGTTGGGGGAACCACAGGCGACCGGTGCCAACACGCAAGTGGGGCGGGGCGGACGCTGGACGTCACTGCACGTCCCTGCCCTGGGGGCAGCCTAGAAATAACTGCTGGCCGCCCTTGATGAAGCCTGCCCTCAGCATCAATTAGCTCTCTCAGGCCATCTCCCCTGACCTATCCCATTGGATGCGGCACTTTGAGCCACTATCACGACCATGCCCTGGGGGGTAAGTGAGGGGGTATCAGGGAGTCATGGCCAGTATGAGAGAGTGGAAGTCACAGGGTCCGTGACCAGGCTGAGGTACCGGGGCAGAAAAAAGCGCAGTAAATGGGGGAAAAAAAAAAGAAGTGCTGCTGACCCTAACTTAAGCTTATATTTAAAAAGGAGCACAAAAAAGCAGTTCAGCTCTTCGGTTGCAGGCTGACTTAAAGGGGCATCAGATACAAGAAACCAGGAGGGAGAGGGACCAGTGCTAGGATGCTGAAGGAGACAGACTACCACAGCTATGCCCCATGGGACATATTGGCATTGAGAGGTCCTTATGATGGGAGATCTCACCTGAAGGCTCCTGGTAAGGACTTCAAACACAGAGACGGATTGTAGCAATTGAGGCTGACGATTTGTGATTCTGTACTGGAACAGTACATTTTATAAGCACCAAAGCACTGCTTTCACAGTTTTCAAAGCTTCATTTCCATGATTTGATGAGGTGTCACACACTGCATCTTTGTCACACATTTTGAGGACCACTGTCAAACATTTGGGTGAGTTAGGGTTGAGAAGTATGAACAGAGGAGTGCTAAGAAACAGGGCTCACTTTTCAGCAGAAAGAAAGATCTGAAGCACGGTAGGACAGCGACCTGAAAAAAGGAAAAAGAAAGGTTTCAGCCAATTACTCTCCAAGGACTTTGCCTATGCTCAGTGGATACAGCAACAGTGTCAATTTGAGAAAGGAAACCAGGTTGTTAAAATTTATATTACCATAAATCTCTTCTAAGGAAGCCAATTTATTTCCATAATTTGCACTTAAAATTAAACCAACAGCTGAAATGATGTGACAAAACATTTTCTTAATGAATCACCAGTGCCACTTCCCCACACCTTCACTTTCTCTGTTGTTACTAATCTATTCATTTCTGCCTCTGCTTTGACAGAAAAGGAAAATACTCAGCTACTGCTACAGGTGTTCTGTTAAAGAACTGTCCAGAAAACTACAAGTCATTTTTTTCCCCAGTAGTTTTAAAATGGTTGTTACCCACAGCATGTAAATCAGAAACACCCACTAGGATAACTAAAAAGCCTGCATTGCTAGAGCAATACTATTTTTATTCTTCCTGCATCCACTTCCTCCTCCTCCTCCCCTTATCCTAGCCACATCATTTTGTCCACCCCTTTCCTCCTCTATACTTGCTATTCTCAACCTTTCTCTTCTTTCCCTACACCTGTCTCCTCCCTGTAGTCCCCTCCTGTTTATTTGACTCTTCCTACCCTGTTCTGTTCCTGACTTTACTGCCTGGGAATGTCTGGTTCCTCCCACTGCTGATACAATCAATGTGTATTGTTATTAAGTATCCCGTTATGTTACTGTGTGTTACTGCACATTGCAGTTCCTACTGCATTATCATTTTACTGCGCTTTTCACTTGTTACTATATAATTACCACCCCGCCCCGGACAAATCTGGAACAATCTTTATGGCTCAATATGTCTTTCCTGGTAAATCTCTTATAAATAAATAAACAACAGAATTTGAACCAGTATTAAAAAAACAGCTTCTATTGGGAAAAATCAGTTACACATTCAGCGCTGTTCTCCTTTAGTACAGCACCTGCAATATACTTGTGAAGTAAAGTGGTTTGTGCAAATGGGTCAGTTGGAAGACACCTCCTGATGATTGTTACTCTGACAGTACTGCTGACTTATTAGTGTGAGACCATCTCTAGCTTTCTTGGAATATTGTTGTGTGATAGTTTTATATCGCTTGGCTAGACAGGTATGTAACCTCCCCACCCCAAAAACAAACAAGCAAAACAAAACCAGTGTATATTTGTAAGTATGCCAGAGCATAACATGAGAAAAGTTTCTCCTGTTTACTTCTGAAGGAGTGAAACAAGTATTAACTCACCAGGATGAGCTCTCTTCACATGGAGTTTCATATTGCTTTTTTGTGTAAAACACATCCCACAGTATTCACATTTGAATGGTCTTTCCCCTGTGTGCTTTTTCATGTGCACCTGCAGTGCACTCTTCTGGTTAAATGCTTTTTCACACTGGTTACACTCAAAAGGACGCTCTCCTAAAGGAGATCAACAACAGTTTAAAATGCATTTAAGGAATCAAACTTTTTTTTTTTACATCAACAACACAACACTCGTGATGTCATAAAGTCAACTGCACTCAGTAGGAATAACACAGATATTTCTGAGTGGGGAATGGCATATCACATTTATGCAATATCTTTCTTTATTTTGTGCCATTATTACTTGTTTTGTTCATTTGTTTATTTTTTCCAGTGTTCATTTACTTTATTGTGCATTTTCAGGTGACTGAGGGGTTGCTACAGTCCAGGTGGAGCAAGCAAATGCACTGACGCACATGATGCTTTTACGTGGTGCGTCACGGCATCAATGTGTTCAGGAGTAGCAGTTGTTGTGACCAGTGGAGTGCACTGGGGGTGCTGGGCCAAGGTTGGAGGAGTCTCCAAGAGGACAGCGGCTGTTCCCCAGGGAGCCTGTGTGGGTGCTGGTCAGGCGCAGAGGGAGAGCTCCAGTCAGCAGAAGGCTAATGCCAGTAAGCTGTGTGTGTGTGTGGGGAGAGGGGAGATGAGTTACTGTCATGGATAATTTACTGGATGGACTTAAAAAACTAAAAATGTGAATAAATTCTTACATGGTTTGAAAATCGGGCAGAGAACCTTTCATTGTGAGTGAGAGTTTCACACTGAAAGGTACAGTGCTGGAGTTGAAGCACGAATCAACTGCGGCTGAAAAAGTGAAAGTGAGCGGCTCACAAAGCTGGCTCCAACCAATCAGGACCTACAGTTAAAATATTTTTGCTCATGGGTACCTAGAGTGAGAATATTTTGATATTTTCACCCTAGGTCTGGAGTGAGCAAAAATATCCTATATCACTGATAGGTGCCCAAAGATATACTCACGGGTATTGCATAAAGATATATTTATGTATATGTATTCATTGTAAAAAACTGTATTAATGCACCAGTTCCTAACTCACCTCCCACCCCAGCAGCACAAGGACAAGACCAGACAGCCATCATCAGGTAAGACAAACAACATACAACTGTTTCCAGATGACACAAAGACGGTAGCACTGATGTCCTACCTTCATGGATTTACATCTGTGGCATGTACACTGCAAGACAAGCACACATACACTTCTGGCTGCAGACAGAAATCGATGATATTGAAATCAAAATACCAATTCTGTGTGCAGAAGCACAGGCCCCTACAGCCACAGATACAAATCCACAATACCCAAATTACATGAGTTATTTTGTCTGCAGAAGAAAAGGCCCTTATGGGGCCAGGGCTCCTGAAGCCACAGGTACTCATGCACACTGTAGACATACACTTCTGGCTGCAGAACAGGTGTAAGACATACACACTGATCTTAGCTGCACAAGCACAGGCCCCACAAAATCCATGATGACCAAAATGCAACTTACTTCTGTCTGCAGAAGTGCAGGCCCTTATAGGACCAGTGCTTCTTTTGCCACAGGTACTCATGCACACTGTAAGACATAGTGTACACACCGAGTTCTGTCTCCAGAAGCACAGGCTCCTGCAGGACCTGTCCTTCTGCAGCTGCAGACAGAAATCTATGATACCCAAATTGCAACACTGCTTCTACCTACACAAAAACCAATTCCAGCTCAGGGTCCTTCTTGTGACTCTGAAGTCATTCAACCCATTGACCTGACAGAGAAACACAGAATGTGTCGGCAGATATGGGCCACTGGGCCCACCCAGTCTGTCCACTTTTTTAACTTTCATTTTTTGCTGCAGACCCAAATTGATCTATGGTGCCATCTCTTTCCCACCCTTCCTTCCCCCTACGACTCCCTTGTCCCAGGCATTCTTGAACCCCATAACTGTTTTCGCCCCACTACCTCTGCTGGAAGGCCGTTCCAGGCATCCTCCACCCTTTCCGTGAAGACACACTTATTTACTTCTCTCCTGAATTAACCCCCCACCAGCTTCACAGCATGCCCCCTTGTTCTAAAGCACCTTTTGTCTCTGAAAAATACCCCTCCTCTACCTTATTAATCCCTGTGAGGTATGTAAGGGTCTCTATCATATCCCCCAGGGAGCACATGTTTAGCACCTTAAGCATCTCCTCATAGGGCTTTTGATGCAGCCCCTGCACCATTTTGGTAGCTCCCCTCTGTACCGCCTCAACTCTATGTCCTTCTTATGATGTGGTCTCCAGAACTGGACATAGTAATCATGGTGTCCTCTTACCAGTGATCTCTATAGATGCAGCACCATCTCCTTCTTCCTGCTGGCAATAGCCTTTCCAATGCACCCCAGCATCCCATTAATCCTTCCAAATGTCTTGTCACACTGCCTGGCCATCTTTAGGTTATCCAATATGATTATCCCTAGGTCTCTTTCCTGCTTGGTCTTTGCCAGTATATCTCCTCCCATTTTGTACTCCGCTCCCGGGTTTCTATTGCCCAAGTGTATTACTTTGCACTTTTTTGCATTAAAACCCAGCTGCCATACTCTCTTGCACTTTTTTGCATTGAAATTCAGGTGCCATACCCATGACTACTCCTCTACTCTTTTCAGATCCCTACCCATCCTTTCCACCCGCCACCCCCAGAGTATCCACATTATTGCAGATCTTGCTGTCATCTGCAAAGAGGCATACTTTTCCTTCCAGTTCCTCCACTATGTCACTTATAAAGACACTGAAGAGGACTAGTTCCAGCACTGATCCATGAGGCACCCTGCTGGTCACTCTCCCTTCCTAGGAGCAAACTCAGTTTGCCACTACCCTCTGTCCTGTCCCCTAACCAGTTTTTTACCCAGGTTATCACCTTATTATCTACCCCATGTTCCTCAATTTGCTTACCAGTCTCTTACATGGAACAGTGTTGAAAACCTTGCTGAAATTCAGGAAGGCCATGTCCACTGCTCCTCCCTGATCCAACTTCTTGGTCACCCAGTCAAAGAATTCTATCAGGTTTGTTTGGCATAACCTTCCCGCTGTGAAACCATGCTGCCTTGGATCCTGTAATCCACTGGATACAGGATATTCCACAATCCTTTCTTTTAGTAGTGTTTCCATTAACATGTCCACCACAAATCTCAGGCTGACAGGCCAATAATTGCTGCCTCTTCCCTGCTACCATTTTTGTGAAGTGGGACTACCTTTGCCCTTCTCCAGTCCCCTGGGACCATGCCGGTCTCCAGTGATCTGTTAAATAGGTCTGTCACAGGTGCAGCCATTGCCTCCCTGATCTCATGCAGCACCCTTGGATGTACCCTGTCTGGTCCCATAGTTTTATCCATCCTTAGGTTAACAAGTGCTTTCCAGACTTTCTCCTCAGAAAACAAACTAGTGTCCATTTCCCTCCCATCATAACTCCTGGCGCCTTTTCATGGTCCCTTCCCTTCTCCTTCTACTGTGAATACTGAGCAGAAGTATTTTTTCAAGATGTTCATCTTTTCTTGATCCCCCACTGTACAGTCCCCCCCAACCGTACAATCCCTCCCTTTGTCTTCTCTTTTTTTTGCTAACATACCTAAAAAATGCCTTGTCCCCTTTTGATACTCCCTGAGATATTCTTTTCTCAGTTTGCACCTTTGTGCTCCTCACTGCTTTGCCTGCCTCCCTCTGTTTTACCAGATACACTGCCCTATCCTCCACTATCTGGGTCTCTTTATATCTTTTGAATGCTACTTTTTAAGGCTTTACCTTTTCTGCTACCTCTTTTGAGAACCATAGCAGTCTCCTCCTTTTACTTTTGCTTACCACCTTGACACTGAGGTTTGTTGCCTTCACTATGTCATCTTTTACTTTGTCCCACTTTTCTTCTACCTTCCAGGTCCTCTGTTCCTGCCTGGCCATTCCTGAGGTCTTCACCCATCTTTGTAAATTCAGCCCTTCTGAAGTCCAGGACTCGTGCCATTAAGTGGCTGGATTCCACAGCTGTTCTTATGTTGAACCACACTGTACGATGATCACTGGTCCCCAGATGGCTTCCCACCTTGACGTCTGTAATACTGTCTCTGTTAGTAAGCACCAGATCTAGTATTCCCCATCATGAGTGGGTTCACGGACTAGTTGCTGAGGAATGCCCCCTGCAGGGAGTCCAGGACGTCCCTACTTCTAGCTGAATCGGCTGGAAGGATGCTCCAGTCTACATCTGGTAGTCTGAATTCCCCCACCAGCAACACCGCCCCCTTTTCAGCCATTTTGCCAGTTGCTTCTAACATTTCCTTATCTAAGTCCTCCCCATGTCAGAGGCCTGTAGATCACACCTGTCCAAATAGTGGCTCCCTTTCAGTTCAGGCAAACACAGGCAACACCAAAGCCAGTCTCTAAAAAAAAAAAAGAAAGAAAAATGAATGAACAGGAGGGCTCTAATTTCTGCAGGAAGCTCTTTCTTTCTGAGAAAATGGAAAGCTTCCTATGTTTGGTATGGATCAAATGGGGAGTTATGTTCCTCTACACCTAGCACTCAATTCAAATAGACATATTATAAGTCTACTGAGGGCAGACCAGCATGATTCTGATAGCTTTAGATTAGGAAAGGAAAGTTTAATATTCAGACCTCCTGTAACTGAATGTGTATGAGCCAATCAATTTCCTATCTGATGCAGGACCTTTTCACTAGGTTCAAAAGGAGATAGGCTATCCAGACTAGATGCTAGAGTTTAAAACAAAGGAAACAAGAGCCCTTGTAGTGTCACAAAAGCATACTGCTAGAAAAGCGTATTCTTCCAAATGGAACAGGTTTTCCAGATGGTACACAGTTCAGCCCATCTGCTATCTTTTGTCCAACAGGTTCTGGACTACTGCTATTTTTTATTTATTTATTTATTTATTTAGTTTTTGTTAACCGGGTAGGTACACTAGACAGCATAGCTGCCTATCCTTGCTACATTTTGGTTTGGTATCTTTATTTTTGATGGCCCAGCTAGCTGAAATTTAGTTTCAAAGTGGAATCTTTTCCGCTGGCTTAAGCTACTATCCACAGATTTCTTTTTTTTTTTCTGCCCTAAAGCTTTTTATTTGCTTGGTTGGTAGGTAGCTCTGCAGTCCTGTCCCTGATCCCCGTAACAGGCACACACCTTCCTCGATCTCGGTGGAGCAGCCCCCATGGATCCCCACATAGTGCAACCAGAGGAGGGAGGGCTGTCCCCCCCCCCCCCACATATCCAGTTTAACCCCCCCGGGCTGAGTGGCAGTGCAGGGGGTATGGGCAGGGCTTAATATAGCCCATCCTCCTCACTCTGTTTTCTGAGTCCCCATTGTCCCCTGTCATGGTGCCAGTATGTGTGTATGGAGGTGCACACATTCTGCACACCCGCAGTCCTACCCTTCAAGTCACTGTAGCCTGCAATACCACCAGACCTCCACCCAGAGACAGTCATAGGCCAAAATAGCTGGCCATCCACCCCAGGAGAGGAGGGCAATCCATGGGACGATCGATCCTCTCCCACCGCAGTGACTCTCGGCAACCTGTGCTCGTTCCTGAATACAGGTCGCTGCACATGGTAAAGGTAAGGTGTTCAATGCCTTAGCTTTCCATACTACTGGGCTGGCCTTATCACAGATTTCTTAAGGGCCTTAAGCACCTTCTCTAATCTCTGTGACAGGCCCTACTCCTCCATGGAGTTATCTAATTTTTCTGCATTTGTGGGATAAGGACATATGTCACTTGAACATAATCTTTTACATGGGCACAACCACAGTAGGGATGGGGGGGGATCAGTCTCCTTCTACTTTCTAGGCTCTGTAAAATGACCAATGACACTGGCATCAGCATGAAAGGCTCAGTTGATCCATGCCCCTTCCCCAACTTTTCAGCCATGGTTGCACCCATGTTCTCTTACATCTCACTCTGTATCACTTTGTGTACGTCTGTTTGTCTATTACTTAATAAATATAGGAACACTCTTGAAAATTTGCCAAGAGTTTTAATCTGTACAATCCCGAACAGAAATAAAATTTTACCAAAGAATACCATACATGCCTATAGATATGGGTAACATAAAGGTACTGTTTACAAAAAAGATCATGTTTACCACACACACAAATCTGTGAATAAATGCACTATATTTAATGAGAAACAATTTGATGCTTTTGATTAGCTTTATATGCCTAACAAAGGAAACCAGCCAATCTCATCTTTTTAAGTATAGTACATACTTATTTTTTTTCTCTTTTCAATTGTTTAACCAGGAGTAGCATACTAAGCTGAAAGCTTGTTTACAGGTGCGACCTGGGAGCACAGGAAAGTTAAGTGACTTGCTCAGAGTCACACAGTATAGAAACGTAGAAACATAGAATTTGATGGCAGATAAGGACCGCTTGGCCCACCTAGTCTGCCCATTTCCCTACCTACTGGATAAGCTGCAGATCCTAGTTAACCAGCAGCCTACCTCTTCCTACCCCCACCCCCTAGAATGGCTTTATGGCTGTCCCATGCATGCTTGAATTCCACCACTGTTTTTGACTCCACAACCTCCTCCGGAAGGTCGTTCCATGCATCCACAACCCTCTCTGTGAAAAAATACTTCCTTAAATTACCTCTGAGCCGCCTCTATCTTCAAATTGTGCCCTCTTGTTTTGCACACTCTTTTTGAAAGATGCTACCTCTTGGACTTTGTTGATTCCCTTGAGGTACTTGAGCGTTTCTATCATGTCCCCTCTCCCTCCTTTCCTCGAGGCTATACTTATTAAGCTCCTTTCGTCTCTCTTCATATGTCTTCAGTGCAGACCCTGCACCATTTCAGTTTCCTCCTCTGGACAGCTTCCATCCTAGTCTATGTCTTTGCGGAGATTGGGTCTCCAGAACTGCACACAGTACTCCAGATGGGGTCTCACCAGCTGTCTGTACAGAGGATATAAC
This sequence comes from Neoceratodus forsteri, assembly GCA_016271365.2. NCBI lineage: Eukaryota > Metazoa > Chordata > Ceratodontiformes > Ceratodontidae > Neoceratodus > Neoceratodus forsteri. The sequence continues at coordinate 477,996,345 of CM057455.1, forward strand.
TTCCTGTTTTCTACTGGTGATGCCTCTCCTATGCATCCCAGTATCCCCAGGTCCCTTTCCATTTTGTTGTTGTTAGTATCTCACCCCCCATTGTGTACTCTTCCCTGGGTTTTTGTTTCCCAGGTGCATTACCTTGCACTTCTTAGCACTGAATCTAAGCTGCCACACATTTGACCATTTCTCTAACCTTGCCAAGTCCCTTCTCATCCTTTCCATCCCACCCTGTGCATCAACTCTGTTGCAGATCTTTGTGTCATCTGCAAAGAGACATACTTTTCCTTCCAGTCCCTCTGCAATGTCGCTTATAAAGACATTGAAGAGGACCGGTCCTATGTATGCAAGTGTAGTATGCAAGTGGGGGCCGTGGGATTCAAACCCAGGTCTCCAGATTTGCAGCTCAGAGCCTTAAACCACTGCGTTATACTGCCTCATCATATGAAAGCCTTAGCAGCAATTGTCACACAGGCACAGGATATAAATATTATATTAAATATAGTAAAGGTATCCAATCAATATTCAAATGGTTTGCAAATCAGTACAAATAAAAATGTTAGTGTAAAATAATATATAATTCTAACTTGGCAACATAAGGTACATCTTTTTTCTAATTTGGAAGGAATCTGTTCTCATACAATGGGCGCTATTCACTAATAGGAGCAGAGCCTGCACGTAAAAGCAAGCGCAGCTCCACAATCCTGGGAGATTCGCATTGGGACCACATTCGTGAAGCAGTGGTCCCTGCCTGGCTCCCTTCCACGTCCCTGCCCCCCTGACACGGAAGTTCGTGGGGGCGGGGTTGCAGACCCGGGTCAGCAGCCAATCAACTGCCCTACCCAGGTCTGCAGTGGATCGCTTGCGCCGGTATGGCGCCATCTTGAAGGGAGCACATAGAGCACCAGTAATGCTGCCAGGGGGGCATTTTCTGGCCGCCCGCCCCCGGCCTGACCACTGACCCATGACACCTGCGGCACCTTCAGGAGTGGGTCCGATGACCCCCCCCACCACCTGCACCAGCAGGTCCTCCGGCGGCGGCATCTGGAAGGGGCAAACGTATCCATTACAGCTGCCTTCCAGACACACAGCTGCCGGCCCCTGCATACAGCACTCCGCACTTTTGTGAATGGTGCGGAGTGCCGGCACCCCCCCCCACGGAGACCCTGGCCCGCCCACGTGCAGAGCTCTGTGCTCAGCTGGGGTTCTGGTGTGTGAGGGGCCGTAAGTGAACAGTGAATGCTGCCAAGGGTACACAGTGGGTGCAAATGGGCATGGGGTGGCTTTGCAACCAAATTACACGGTGTGTAGCCACCCTGGCCCATTCATGAATAGTGCTCAATATGTATAAAATTGCACACTGTATACAGGAATGAACATCTGGAGAGCCACCTAGCTATATGGTGTCATTTCTGCTGCCAATTATGCCTCTCATTAACAAATAAATACAGGTTACTCACCTGTAACAGGAGTTCTAGGAATGGTATATGTTGTTCATCCACACTGTCTGGCAGGCTCCTTGCCACTTTAAATCTTGCCGGTAGGTCTTCAAGCTGGCTCCTCCCACCCACCCGGGTGGTAAAACTCTTGGCTCCACCCCATGACACCAGATCTAGCCCTGGAAGCCAGGTTGTGCGTCCGGGCCGGGAGGGTGGGTTAGGGATAAACAATATATACCACCTAGAACTCCTGTTACAGGTGAGTAACCTGTATTTCTAGGGACATGGATATGTTGTTCATCCACACTGTCTGGCAGACTCCTAGCAGTTCTCTGGGAGGAGGGAGGCAAAGCGCAACCCCTACTTAGGGAATAAAGACTGGAGAACCGAGGTCCCAAAACCAGCATCCCGGCGTGACTCAAGGTCGATGTGGTAATGGGTAATAAAGGTGTGTGCTGACTTCCAGGTAGCAGCCCTGCAGATTTCCTGGATAGGGACGTCCCTGAAAGCAGCCACCGAAGCAGCGGTATGGCGGGTAGAATAAGCTCTTATCCCTTTGGGAGGCTCCATGCCCGCCAACCTGTAGCAGAGATCTATGAAGAAGGTGACCCACCTGCCTATCGTCCGCTTGGCTGCAGGTCTGTCAGGTGTGGTTTCAGCGTAGGTGACAAACAGCTGGCGAATCTCTCCCCGAACTTCAGCCGTTCGCTCCTTATAATAAGAGAGCGCTCTTCTAGGGTCCTAAGTATGGAGCCTATATTCGGCCTCCGAGGTGTGATTGGGGTAGAACACCGGCAGAGTCAACACATGGTTAAGGTGAAACTCCGACACCACCTTCAGAAGGAATTTCAGGTGGGGGCGCAGGACAACCTTGTCCCTGTGGAAGACCAGATAGGAAGACTCAATGGAAAGCGCCTGGAGCTCTCCCATCCTTCTGGCTGACGTGATAGCCACCAAGAAGGCAGTCTGCCACGACAGGTGAGAGATGTCACACCTGTGCATCGGTTCGAATGGCTTGCCCATGAGCTTAGCCAATACCAGCAGTAGATCCCATGGAGGTGGAGGTTCTCGCACCGAAGGGGATATGTGATCAAGGCCTTTGAAAAAGCGCCCGACCACCTTCTCTTGCGCCACCGACTGCTTCCCGGCCCGCGCCCGGTAAGCAGAGATGGCTGCCAGGTGCACCTTAAGGGTTGCTGACCGAAGCCCTAGCTGAGAAAGGGACCACAGGTAGTCCAGAATGCTTGCCAAGGAACAGGAGGAAGGGTCCAGCCCCTTGCCCTGACACCAAATGGAGAATCTCTTCCATTTAAAGGCACAGCATTTCCTGGTCGACTCCTTATGGGATGCCTCAACAAAGGTTGAGGACCTCGTCGGAAAGACCCAAGGCCTGGAACTCTAGCCGCTCAGGAACCAGGCCATCAGGTGCAGGGATTGAAGGTCCGGATGGAATACCTTCCCCTGGTTGACTGAGATCAGGTCCGGGCGGGCTGGAAGCCGCCTCAGGAGCCTGGAGCTGAGGCTGAGGAGATCTGGATACCTGAACTGGCAGGGCCAGTCTGGGGCTACCAGAATCACCTGCGCCTTGTCCCTCCTCGCCTTGAGAAGCACCTTGTGGATCAAGGGAAATGGGGAAAAGGCATAGAAGAGGCCCGGGGTCCACGGCCTCGAGAAGGCATCCCCCTGCAGCGAGGCTTGCTGAGGGGGGCGGGCATGAAACAGCCTCAGCTTCGCATTCTCCCTGGAGGCAAACAGGTCCACCTGAGGTGTGCCCCAGTGGGAGAACAGATCTTGTACTGCCTCCGGCAGGAGGGACGCAGCTCCTATCTGGCTTAGGCATCGGCCAGAATATCGGAGGCTCCTGCTACATCGATGGCAAGGAGATCTGCCTCCAGGCTGCGCATGAGGGACCAAGTGCGGAGAGCTTCCCTGCACAGAGGCATGGAGCGCGTCCCGCCCTGGCGGTTTAGGTAGTACATGGTCGTGGTATTGTCCGTCTGGACCTGGACCACTTGACCCCGTACAAACGGAGCGAAGGCGGTGAGGGCTAGACAAACCGCTCGAAGCTTCAGCAGGTTGATGTGGCATCGGGACTCCCGAGGGGACCAGAGGCCATGCACTCTGTGGTCCCCCAGATGGGCGCCCCAACCCATCAGAGAGGTGTCGGTCGATAGAGAGACCATCGGCTCGGGGCGGACAAACGGGATGCACTCCTGCAGATGAGCTGGAACGATCCACCACTGGAAAGCGCTCCACATCTCCTGAGTCACTGTGACCATTGGCTGGCCAGTCCCCACTGTAGGGGACGCATGTGCCAACAGGCCCAATGGACCACGCTGGTGCAGGCCGCCATGAGGCCCAGGAGGCACAGGAAGTCCCGGGCAGGGCGCAATTGCCCAATCTGAAATGACTGGGCAAAGGAGGAAAGAACCTCGGCCCTGTCCGACGGGAGCCGTGCTCTGGCTCGCAGAGAGTCGAGCTCTGCCCCAATGAATTGGATCACCTGCTTTGGCACGAGTTCCAACTTGGCCTCGTTGATGAGAAGGCCAACTTGAGAGCAGACCTGGAGGGCCAGATCCCCGGACCACTCCACCTCCGGTCTGGAGGAGGCTGCAATCAGCCAGTCGTCCAGGTAAGGGTACACTCGGACCCTTAGGCGCCGCAGGATGCTGTCACCACTGACATGCATTTGGTGAAGATCCTGGGAGCTAGAGAAAGGCCGAAGGGCATGGCCCGGAACTCGTAGAGGGACCCCTCTGCTCTGAAGTGGAGGAATCGCTGGCGGGACGGACGGATTGGAACGTGAAAGAACGCGTCCTGGAGGTCCAGAGAACAGAACCACACACCTCGTTCCAAGGAAGGAATGATTTGAGCCAGAGTGACGATCCTGAATGTTCCAGACCTTAGGAACCTGTTCAGGTCGTGCAGGTCTAGAATGGGGCACCAGCCCCCGTCCGTTTCAGGACCAGGAAGTACCTGGACACAAACCCTGGGTCTGGTGGAGGATCCGCCACCTTCCTGATTACCTCCTTCTGGAGGAGCAGGGCAATGTCGGCTCGATGGGCCGACAGAGAGGCTGCGGACCCCGTAGCCCCCCATGGGGCGACGGCTCGGAAGGGCGGGGCCTGCTCGAACTCCAGAGGCAGACCCCTTCCTACCACCTCCAACACCCAGCGGTCTGTGGTGATAGCGGACCAGGCGGAAAGAAAGTGGCGGAGCCGTTCCCCCATGGGGGAGAACCAAGGGGGAAGCGATGCAGCTGGGGGTGACACCCCTCAACCCGTCACTGGGCAGGCTTGGAGGAAGGACCAGCCAAGGGACCTCCTGGGCCTTTTCCTACCAGCTTCCTGCTGGAGGAAGCTGCAGGCTTGGCTTTGGGGTGCCAAGAGCGAGCCTGCTGGCCCTGATGCTGGTGCTGCTGGGCTGGACGTGCCGCGGGGCAGAAGGGCGAAAGGGCTTATTCTGCTGCCGGCGGCCTTTGTCCTTCTGGGCAGATGTGACCGAGTCCAAGGTGGCATTGGACTTCTCAATTCTCTGGAGGTGGCCTTCCACCCCAGGCCCGAACAAGTCGGTACCCAGGAAGGGGACGTCTGCCAACTTGTGCTGGGTATCCGCCATGAAGGTGGAGCTCCACAGCCAAGCTCTGCAGCGCATGGCCACTGCGGCCGCTACTGACCGGGCACAGGAGTCTCCAATATTGAGAGCTGTTTGGAGCTGCTGTTTCGCCACTGCCCTTCCCTGATCCCGCACCTGCTTGACCCTAGTCTGGAGGTCAGCCGGGAGATGAAAGATCACCTCATCCAGGGAGCCCATAAGGGCGTGGGAGAAGTGTGCCATCAGTATGGCCGAACTGGCCTGACGGAGGCCTAGGTAGGACGCAGCGTACACCTTACGCCCGGCATAGTCCAGCTTTTTGGACTCCTTGTCGGGAGGCTTGTCCACGTCCCTAGTGTTCCCAGAATGCCGGAAAACACTATCGGTAACAAGCCCCTCCGCAGAGGGGTGCTCCGAAAAACCGGACATTGAACCGGTAGGGACTGCGTACTTCCTGGCCATCCTGGCCGAAGGAGCAGGACAAGAAGCCGGCCGCTGCCATAACTCCAAGGCTGGGCCAACAATGGCTTCAGCCACCGGTAAGGCCTCCGTGGGAGAATCCCCTCGGTCCAGTATCTCCGTGAGGGGATACTTGGCCCGCTTGGATACGGGCTCGAGCTGCATCCCAGTGGACTCTGAGATGAGCCGAAGCAAACCCAAGAAGGAGGATGGACTCTCGTTCATCGACTGTCCCCTGAAAGACTCCAGGTCAAGGGGCCTGGAGAACATGGAAGAGTCATCATCAGACTCCGAGGAGTCTGCGAACAGCTGCCTAGGGTCTGAGCCACCCTCCACCTGCTGAGGACAGTCGGGAGTGAGGGTGACCGACAACCGGTTGGGCAGTTCCTGACCCGACCGAGAATCCTTGGTCGGAGCCCCAGATTTTGGTTGTGGAGGTGGGGGTTCCACCACAATCGGTGGGGCAGCTGGTTTTGGCCGAACAACTGGTGCCGGTTTGGGCTCCTCGACCACTGCGAGGGGTTGTTTCAGCCTTTCAGGTGACAGCTACTTAATGGCCAAGGAAGGCGACAGCGTCGGCTTGTTCCCGGTCAGAAGGAGCTGCTGCCACATTAAGTCCTCGTAGCGTCGACGCAATTTGCGCCGAAGCCTCTCCTCCTCCTCCGAGGAAGACGAGGATGAGCGGCGCCAGCTTTCTCTCGGTGCCGACCAAGATCGCTAGTGTCGGTGGGAGCGGCTGGACCGAGAAGAGGTCCGAGACCGAGACCATCGGGTGTTTCCGAGGGTGGTCTGGGAGGGAGCGGGGAAACCCATTCCTCCCTCGGCTCGGGAGCCTTAACCAGGGACTCCGGCACAGGAGGTGCAGGCAAGTCCTCGGCTCATCGGGGAACCGTGAAGAAGGGTTGTCGGCTTCTCCAGTTGACAGCCCATCTCGACGGGTCAGAAAAATCTCGACTGTGTTGATGGGTGTCTCGGCCAGCTGACCTGACAGGGACACGGTGAAGCCAGCGGCCTTAGCCGCAACCTCGACCGAAGTCGAAAGTCAACTGTCCAGGGAAGGGGACCTCTCCCTCTCCCACGAACGCAAACGGTGGGACTTACCCTTCAAGTCCTTCTTCTTGGACCGAGAGGAGTGTCCCGATGGCCCCTCACCTTTCGTAGAGAGGGATTGGCAAAGCTCCTAAAAGAAGCCGTGATCGAAGAGCCCAAGGAGAGCGGATAAATGCCGCGACCGAGAAAGACGAAGATGCAGCCTGGGCCGCCTCCTTCTCGAGGGCGATCATCTGTTTAAGTTGCTGAGCCGAGCCAGCCACCGCGGAAACTGCCCAACAGGCCTCCTTCGACTTCACCGGCGGTATATGTCTCTCGGGGTGCCCAAGTTGGAGCCTGGCAGCACGGTCTTCGAGGACATTTCCCGAGAAGGACGTGCACAAATCGCAGGCCTGCGGATCGTGGTCAAGCCCGAGGCAGTAGACGCACGTGGAGTGCGGATCGGTCCTAGACATCTTCTGCCCGCATGGGCACCGCCGAAAACCGGGAGTCGATGTGTCCATCGCAGACGCAAAGGAAGAAGCAGTCTGAAGTCTAGAAAACTTTAAAATTAGTTTTGGGTGAACCGAAGAGTTTGGATCCAGTCTAAATACAGAGCACTAAGGAGGGAACCTGAGCTTCCAAGCGGTAAGGAAGATCTGGCATCATGGGTGCAGCCGAGGGTTTTACCACCCGGTGGGTGGGTGGAGCAGTCAGCTTGAAGACCTTCCGCAAGATTTAAAGTGGCAAGGAACCTGCCAGACAGTGTGGATGGACAACATATCCATGTCCCTAGAATTTCTAAATATGCTGTCAGCGGCATTGGTCACCAAACTCCTCTTTTCCATCTGCCCTTTTAAAATACCAGCTAGCACCAAAGCCACCAGGCTTGCGAAATCTGATTACTTTGCATCCAAACTTCAGAACAACCTTAATCATCAAACCATGTTCTGGAAAGTAATCCACTCCCTCCGACCCAGTTCTCACCCCTGTCCTTAAGGTTTGCAACTTCCACATTACTGACCCAGCTACCACTGCCTCTTCCTTCAACTCCTTCGTCACCACTTGTGGCCTTTCTCTCCCCTGCAATCCTACACCCCCTCTCTTGCACATCTTCTGCTTCTCTCTTACCACTCCCTTTGTCTCTCTCAAGGCCCTAATGGTGGTGCTGGATCGATTGGGTTTGTCAAGTGAATGAATTAGTTCAGGGGATCTAGTACTGGCCTATAATAGGGCAGTGAGAGATGCTGTGGACAAGACTGCACCTGTTTGTGTTCGACTTCTCACTCTTCGCCCAAGGAACCCTTGGTTTGATGGTTCCTTGAAGGAGCTGAGGAGAGTGGGTCGAAGGCTGGAGACAGCCTGTCGGAATTCTGGCCTGGATGCTGACAAGCTTAGATTGATGGAACATTATGAGAACTATCAATCAGAAATCACCCATAAGAATGCACAATTTCTGTCCAGGGAGATTACTGCTGCATGGAATCGACTGGCTCAGCTCTTCCCAACTGCAGACAGATTGTGCAATCCAATCTGTCTCCAACCTGGAGGAGCCTTTTCACAGGCTAAGTGCAATGAGCTTGCCCAATTCTTCGCAGATAAGGTTGTCAGCATCTGTGCCAGCACCAGCCCGGCTCTCCTTATGAGGGATTGTGGGGACTGGCGGTAGATGATGAACACTTGGTCTACCCGGTCAGATATCAGCAGATATTGTGAGAATCGACCAGATTCTATGCCCAACCAGCTGTAGATTGGATCCGGGCCCTACACTCCTATTAGCGGGTTGTGAAGGTGTCATCTGCCTGATCCTAGCTGAAATTATTTGCGGCTCCTTGGAGAGGGGGGTCTTTCCAGATTCCCTTAAGGAGGCGGTCATATGACCACTCCTTAAAACAACCTCCTCGGATCCAAACCACCCAGCTAACTGCAGGCTTATCTCTAACCTGCCTTTTGTAGGCAAGGTTATTGAAAAGGTGGTTGCGTCGCAGCTGGAGAATTATCTTGGAACCCATGGTATCTATGAGGCTCTCCAGTCTGGATTTAGGAAGAGACATAGTACTGAGACTGCACTCATCTGGGTTTTGAACGACCTCCTAATAGCGAGAGATTGAAAGGCCCGTACCATCTTGGTCCTTCTTGATCTCTCTGCGGCATTTGACATTGTGGACCATGGTGTGCTTTTGGAATGCCTGCGTTTCCTTTGTGGACTGTCGGGTACGGTCCTCAAATGGTTTCAATCGTTCCTCACGGGCAGATCTCTGAGGGTTGCCACCAGAATTTATTCCTCTGATGCCCTCCCTCTGTCCTGTGGGATGCTGCAGGGCTCCATATTGTCGCCCATGTTGTTCACACTGTACATGCTGCCATTAAGAGATATAATCAGACAATACGGTTTGAGTTTTCACTGTTATGTAGATGATACTCAACTGTATATGTCTTTTCTACCAGGACAGGAGGATGTAGTTTCTGTCTTTAACAACTGTTTCGCCGAGATCAAGGAATGGATGAGCACCAGCTGGCTAAAGCTGAACCCGGATAAGACTGAAGTGTTGGTGGTGGACCCAGGTCGGCCGGGGGTAGATCTGGGGGCTGGGCAGATGTCAGGCTTATGGCTTGATGGTGTCCAGCTCACCACCTCAGACCGGGTGAGGAACCTGGGCATTATTTTTGATGATGGCCTGACTCTGAGATCTCAGGTAATCGGCCATGGTCAAATTCTCTTTTTACCACCTGAGGAACATCGCCCGGGCGAAACATCTGGTTCCTCCGGATGACCTACCAACTTTGGTCCACACCTTCCTCGCCACCCGCCTAGATTACTGCAATGCCCTCAACCTAGGGCTTCCAGGGTTTGATATCCACCACTTGCAGCTACTGCAGAACGTGGTAGCCAGGCTTTTGACTGGCACATCCAGGGCTAGCCATATTACACCTGTGCTGCATGAATCGCACTGGCTGCTTATTCAGTGGTGGATCATCTTTAAGGTTGGCTTGCTGACATTTAAAGCCCTACACGATCAGGGACCTGGCTATCTGAAAGATCTCCCTACTTACCCTTCTTGCTCTTAATCCCAGCAAGGGTGCGAATCCTGACAGACTCAACCCCATCCTTCTGCATCTCTATGCTCCTGCCTTTGCAATCTCTATTGCCCACCTCCTCAACCACTCTTGTCCTCTACCTCTGTCCCAGATGCCTGGATGTAGTCTACTGCCATCCCCCTCCCTAAATGGGTAGTCTCTCCTCACCTAGCAACTTCTGACCTATCTCTCTTCTTCCCACCCTGGCCAAGCTCCAAGAAATGTAAATTAAATACCTACTATAATTCTTGATCTTGTTGGACGAAGTCTCCACCACTCACTCACTCACACTAGTGGGACTATGCCATCGGTGCTAGGACCCGAGCAGGAGCCAAAAATCTTCAGGAGGGCCAGCTCTGGGTAGGACCACACATGTGCAGCACCGCAAGACTGGTTCACGCCGTGTAGGCTATCCCGGAATCAATCCTCCAACCGCCTCAGTACCTTTTTTACCAAGGAGGTGCAGTGTAAACCAACCTTGCAAAACTAACCTATGTTGGACATAAGATAGCACGTATGACGCGTGTAAGAAGGGTCACTACAACAATGTCTTCACAGCCCAGTCAACGAGGGACTGAAGGCCAAAAACAAGACAAGTGAGCTCGGGAGATGGTGGGTGGGCACGTGAATGAGTGGTGGAGACTTTGTCCAAGAAGATCAAGAATTACGGTAGGTACATAATTTACATGTTTTCCTGGACATAAAGTCTCCAACACTCATTTACACTAGTGGGAGAGTACTGAGTCAAAATAATCCCCAGAGAAGGGCGGCAGGAGAGAAAAGAGCTCACTCAGGACAGAAGTCCGTTGAGGATTGTCCTGCCAAAGGACGGACGCTGTCTGGCATGGACATCCAAGGTGTAGTGCTTCACAAAGGTGTGCACAGAGCTCCGAGTAGCTGAACTGCAGATATATGCAATGGGCACATTTCGTGTTTCTACCAGAGATGCTGCTACTGCTCTGGTAGGTTGGGCATACACCCTGCCTTCCAGCTTGACCTGCGCCATTGAATAGCAATGGCGGAGACATGCTACCAGGCATGCTGAAATACACCTGATGGCAACAAGCTGACCCAGCTGGGCCATACTAAATGAGACAAAGAGTTGCCTGGATTTGCGGATCTCTTTTGTTCTATCGATGTAGAATCGCAAACTTGTTTTACATCCAGATAATGTAGGGTACGTTCCCCTTCATTCTGAAAGTTCGCAAAGTAGGTCAGAAGGACCAAAGGCTGGTTCAGGTGGAATTCTGAGCCTACTTTTGGAAGAAATTTAGAGTGGGTCCTGAGAACCACCCTGTCCTTGTGAAATACTGTATACGGAGGGTCCATGACCAGGGCATGCATTTCGGACACTCTGCGAACGGAAGTAATGGCTACAAGAAAGGCAACCTTCCATGCCAGGAACTTCAACTTGCAGGTTGCTAGAGGTTCGAAAGGTTTACGAGTGAGCATGTCTAGCACAAGGTTGATATCCCAAGCAGCTACCAGTCTCCTGACTGGTGGCTTAGTCAATCAAGCAATCAAAATCTTTATTTAACCAGGCGAAAACCGTTGAGCAAAGCTCATTTTCGAGGTGGACCTGGACATAGATACATAGTCAAGCATAGAAGGGTTACATACACAACAGAATCATAATACAATATAAATTGAACATAGAACACTATACAGAATTCAGATGGATGACAGTACTAATTCTGGGTAAAAAATACATATACAAAAATATACATGGGATTCTCTGGACTGTATGAAGGGAATAATAAATACAAGTTACAAGGAATATACAGGGTGCAAGAGAGAGAGAGAGGGCTCTTAGATTAGGTGTGAAGTAGAAGGATAGATCCATAAAGTGAGGGGGAGGGGCAGACGCCTAAAAGGGAGGAGGTAGAGGGGCAGAAGACTAAATGGGCAGTGGCAGCCATACGATGGCCACTGATCGCAGAGTGCTGCTGAGACCACCAATGGAATGAAGATGGGCCCCAGGATACTGTTCAAAGGAAAGGGGAGTGAGGGGATAAGGGAACAGAAAGAACAGGGGTCAGGGGAGGACGGAGAATGGGAGGCTCAATTCAAGTAATAAGGCAGGGTCAGGTAAAACAATTACAGGATTCCTTGAAAGAACGAGCATAAAGAGTTTTGAATGTTGGTAGTTTGATAGGGTAGACTAATTTCAATGTTTTTTTGCAGCTTGTTCCAGAGTGAGGGTAACACGTAACTTAAGGATGTCCTACCAAAGCGTGATCTGACCTCAGGTATAATAAAGGAGATGTAGGAGGCACTCCGCAAAGCCAATTTGCCTACCGAGCTTAGGGGCAGACAATCCAAGACACTTTGAAGCAACTTCTTAGTAATGGTTCTGAAGGTCCAAAAGGGGGCCCATTACTAGAATAAGATCCAGCAGGGTGCTATTGTTAGGGTTCTTTTTATTAGGGTGTGTAGCTTCAGTAATGAGTTGCGATAGTCCAACTTCTATATTTAAGGGATGGCCATCCCATAGCAGCATATAGGGAGCAGTGATGCGTAGTGAAAGTGAAGCCAGTAATGAACCTTAAGGCTTTATGATGGAGCGTGTCCAGTCTGACCAGTGCAGAGGCAGGGCCACAGTGTTAGGAAGGTGGATTGGACCAATCGCTTCTTGGCCTCCTGAGTAAGCAGGTGATTTATCCCATAGAAGAGACCAAGCCTCTGTCTAAGCTGTTTTATAAGTTCTTCAATATGGTCATTATAAGAAAATCTATGTTCGATCTAGACCCCCAAGTATTTGAACTTAGTTACATATTCCAAAGGTTCTCCTAGGAGTGTGGAGATCTGAGGAAAGGTTCCTTGGGCAGTGGAGTTTGTTATATGGGCAGAGGGTGAAAGGAGCATCACCTTTGTTTTCTTAGCATTCAGTAGAAGTTTCTGGTTCAAGAGCTACAGTTGCAGCAGATTAAACTCCTGCTGAAGATCACTACATGCTGCTTCCGGGCAAGATCTGCCGATGTAAAGTACCATATCATCTGCGAATAGATGTACGTTTGCAGTTTTGAGGTTGGCATCAACTCTGTTTATATATATTGCGAAGAGCAGGGGGCCCAATATTGAGCCCTGTGGTACGCCTCTTAGCAGGGGTTTTAGGGGCGAGAATTCCCTGTCTGCTTTTACCTGCTGTAGACAAGCTGAAAGATAGTTGGAGAATCATCTCAATGATAGAGAGTCCAGACCTATGTTCTAGAGGGATGTAAGGAGCAGATAATGATCGACAGTGTTGAATGCCATAAGTAGGTCTACAAATACTGCACACACAAAATTCTTGGCATCCAGGTCACACTGCCAGTCATTAGTCACCTTAGCAAGTGCCGAGATGGTGCTATGGCATGGTCTAAAGTCCGACTGTAAAGGGTTAAGCAGGTTTGCAGATTCCAGGTAATTCCTGAGCTGTGCACTCACGATTTTCTTTAACAGTTTAGACAAGATGGGGAGTAGAGAGATAGGCCTGTAATTGTTAAGGTCACTAGAGTCTCCGGATTTGAAAAGGGGGATCACGTGCGCAGTTTTCCATAGGGGAAGAAGGTCACCCTGAGAAAGGGATAGGTTAAAGAGGTGGGTAACTGGCGCAGCCAGGACGTGTTGACCAAGTTTCAGGAAAAAGGGGTCAAGGAGGTCTACACCAGCACTCTTCCTGGTGTCTAGCTGTAGCAAGAGATCCTCAACGTCTTTCAAGGATGCAGGCTAAAGGGAGAACGCAGTGCTGATGACAGGAGCTTCTTGGTCCTGTACACAGAGTTGAGAGTGGAGGTTACTGGCGGGGGAGATATCAAATGCTAAACTTGCGGTAGCAAAGAGTTTATTGAGGGAGTCAAGGATTGTCGGCCTATCAGAGACTGTAGTGGCCCCAATAGTAATTCTTGTGGGTAAGGAATTCGTGGATGCATGATCTTCAATGTCCTTAAGTGTTTTCCAGAATTTGGAGAAACATTTAGAGGAAGAGTCATGTTCTGTGTGAAAATAGTTGACCTTTACTTCCCTGACCATCCTAGTACAAAGATTCCTTGCTTTCCTAAATAAAATCCAGTTAGCTGGAAGCTTTGTTTTTCGAGCCGTTTTTCAAATGAAATCTCTATCATGCAGTGCTGCCTTTAGGTTCACCGTAAACCACTGGCATAATTTTTTCTTAGATCGTACTTTAACCAGTGGCGCATGCTTATCCAATGCTCCTGTATCTTGGAAGATATCGTAGGCTGTATTCACTGATTTTGCTAGGTAGAAGTCCTGCCATCTCAAAGAATCCCTCAAGTCAGTGATAACTGTCCAGGGGTCAAGGCTGCGACGACACCTCTTGATAGTGAATTTAGAAGTAGACGGTGGTTTCGAGGTAGATCTTGCACAGGCAGTGAAACAATGGTCACTGATATCAGAGAAGAATATGTTAGCATGGGAAAAATAGGTGAGGCTTATTTACTAGCATAAGATCCAGCAGGGTGCTATTGTTAGGGTTCTTTTTATTAGGGTGTGTAGCTTCAGTAATGAGTTGTGATAGTCCAAGGAAATCACACAGGGATTTAAGGGGAACAGAGACGGGAAGGGGGGCAGGAGAGTCGATGCGAAGTGTCAACGGGTTAACACCCCTAACAGAGTCCAGCCGAGTAAGATGGAGGATGGATTACCTATGCAGTTTTCTCATCTGTGGGGGGTGGGGTGGGGGCTGGGTTTCCAGACAGGTGTTCCAAGATGGTGGAATCAAACCTGAATGATACAGGGAGAAACGCCAGACCATGCGGTCTCAGGTAGGTCTTAAACAGCACAGGAATTTCAATGCAGTAATCCATCCCCACTTAGTGTGGAGGATACCCTTAAGGAACCTCTTAATCAAGGGCAGCTGAGCCGCTGACAGATTGTGGATAGGCTCCTGGTAAGCCGAAATTGCACTGAGGTGCACTTTCACCATTGAGTATTGTAGCCCTGCATCTGGCAGGTCTAGCAGATACTCTAATAATTTTGTTTGGTGGGCAAAAAAAGGGGCCTGAGGAGGACCTTGCACACCAGATGGAGAATCATTTCCACTTTGCCGTGTAGTTTTTCCTAGTGGCCGGTTTGTGGGCTGCTAGGAACATATCTGAGACTCCATGGGAGATGTTAAATCTATCTACTTCTGTCTCCTCAGGTGCCAGGCGTGGAGATGAAGGGACCTCAGGTTGGGATGGACCACTGGGACCTGGGTCAGAAGGTCCATTTCAAGTGGTAGTTGTCTTGGTGGAACTTCCGATAATCTGTTGATTAACGGAGCCCAAATCTGACGAGGTCAGGATAGGACAATGAGAATCATTCTCCCCCCCCCGTGCCTCCAGCTTGAGCAGCACCCTCTGAATTAAGGGAAGAGCTGGAAATATGTACAGAAAGTGTCTTGCCCACCATAGTCTGAATGCATTCTGACAGAAAATGCCAGGTTCTGGATTTCTGAAGCAGAATAGAGGCAGTTTTGTCTTGAGTGGGGACTCAAAAAGGTCTAGGTCTGGAGTGCCCCACTCCCCGAAGAGCGACCTGAAGCAAACTCCACAGTGGGAAAAAAGGAACTGAGGCAGTTGGAGGGTCGACGCCGGGATAGCCTACATGGCGTTAGCCAGTCTCGTGGGGCCGCACATGCGTGGTCCTACCCCAGAGCCAGCCCTCCTGAAGATTTTTGGCTCCTGCTCAGGTCCTAGTGCTTCCGGTGTAGTCCCACTAGTGTGAATGAGTAGTGGAGACTTTAGGTCGAGGAAAATCACCTTTTACTCTCTCAACTCTCCCCTTTCCTGGACTCCTCCTCTTCTTTCATTCCTTTCCAGTTTGGCTTCAGGAAGTCCCACTCCACCTCCACCTCACTGACTCAATCCTGTCTGTTAGGGACCAGGCCAATTCATGTCTGCCATCTTTGCTGACTTAGACAAAACTTTTGACATTGTGTCCCACCCCCTTCTCCTGGACAGACTTAAGGCTGGTGAAGAATACTGCCAAGTATGCATTACCTTATGGAAATAAGGTGTTGGATGTGAGGTAGCTGTCATGAGAAGCGGACGACAACACAACAGTGGTTGAACCCAAGAGGACTGCTGACCAGGAAAGGCTCACGGTGGGGTTCTCTGCCCAGGGAGAGAAGATCCAAAGCCGGCCACCAGGCCCCAGAGGTACCTGGGGGACTGGGGAGAGGACTGACGACACGAACAGGCTGGTCCAATGGAGAGTACTCTATTGCTGTGTGATCTACAACGCAGGTCAGAGTTGATTGAAGATTTCGGGCAAATAGTGGACCTAATGGTTGCAGGCCCGGGAGCAGCCACAGTCCTCGGCTAAGACAGGGAAGGCAGTGGTAACAGCCGATGAACACTGTGACAAAAAGTGTTCTACGAAAACTTGTTGTAAAAGTTGTAAAACAAAAGAAAGTGAAAACAAAGAATAAAATTGAAGATTTGGCAGTCGACTAAAGCAGCGATGTCTCCGCGGAGCCTGATGCGCGATGGTCAACAGCAGGAAAAGAACTGAGGAAGGCGTGGGGGCTGTCCACTCTTATAGGGTTGGCTGACATCAGCATATGACGTCTGAGTGGGTGGCCCCCTGGTAGACTGCTAGCTAGAAAAGCTTCCATGTGGTCCTCGGACATGGCAGCTATAGTTCCATAGGTGTAGCTCTCTGCAAGAGATACCCTCTAAGTAAGATCTGATAGTGCCCTCTACCATGAAGCAGAGGTGTTGTCTGTGGCACTGTCAGATCTTGATATGAAGGTATGCATCCTTCATGTCCAGTGAACAGAGCCAGTTCTCTGTTTGCAAGAGGAGAATCGGGGCTTGCAGAGATATCATTCAAAACTTTTTGTACTCGATGTACAGACTGAGGTCTCTGCGGTCCAGCACAGGACATAAATCTCCTGTCCGCTTTGGAACTAAGAAGTATCTGGAATATAACCCTTCATTCCTGTCTTGTGGGGGAACAGGTTTGATAACATGTTTTTGAAACAGGGGTTGGATTTCCTCTTTTACAAGGAACAAGCGGCTCTGAGGGCTAGAGGAATAGGATGGAGGATGAACTGGAGTGGTTTCTATCAGTTCCAGGGCATCCCCCTTTTCTGTTATTTCCAGGACCCACTAGTCTGTACTGATCTCACTCCATTGTTTTAGATGCAGAGAGATCTCCCCCCCACTCTCACCCCTGAAAGCAACAGTTAAGGGAAGGGGGATGGAAGACAGGTGGAACTGGGGCAAGCACGGCCAGTGGGACTGATTCATTGGGGTGATTTTGTATTGGGAACAATGGGGTAGTGGAGCCAGGAGTGTACCACCCACCTCTGCCATGGGACTGCTGATGGTATGTACAGTTACCTCTGTCCGTAGGCCTATTAAAAGATCCCCTACAACACCCTCTGGCAGGCAAAGGACAAAGGGACTTCACAGATATTAAAGTCATTTTGGAGGACTGAAGTTAATGAAGTGCATTTTCAACATCATTATCAAATAGTTTGGAGCCCCTGAAAGGAGAAACAGCCTGTTGCACATCAGTAGCAAAACCAGCTACTCTGAGTCAGGCATAATGCCTAATGCAGATACCTGAGGCTGCAGCCTGGTAGAGGCATGCTACACATCCTATTCTGAATGCAGCAAATGTTTGACAACTTCAGAACCAGCTGACATGGTTTTAAGTAAGTCAGTCTTGGCAGGACCATTAGGTAAAACCTGTGCTGCAGTAATTGTAGACTTCCATAGGCTATTATATATGGAGTAGTACATGAGGTTGTGTGTTTACACACACCCGAGCTGTTGGATGCTACGTAAACCCCAAGAGCAAAGCTCGAGGGGTTTATTTAAGCATCCAACATCAAGGGTGTGTGTAAAATTTGAGTTTTACATGCCACGTTTTATCTTATATAATTGCTGGGGAGCATTTTTTGCCACAGCAATTATACAAAACAAGAACACACAGCTGTGCAGCTGCAGTCGGGCTCAAGCAGCTGTGGTAATGTTTTCTTTATTTTTTGTAAAGCAGTTCCTCTGCTAAAAGAGCTTAGGCTTTTTTTATTTTAATATTTACTTTCGGTGGAATCAAGTGCAAGAGGTGAAGTGTCCGGTGCTGAGGAAGGGAACAGCAGCAGCTGGCGCATGAGTGGAGAGAGGGAAACCTGGCGTGTGTTGTAACAGGGTTTCCCTATGGGAAAAAAAGATCACTAGTTATTATAATATATTGTCATATGGGCCTGGTAATTAACAATCTGCAGGCCTAAGGATGCTAAGGCATAAGTGCATTTGTCCCATTGTTTCAAACCTCCTAGATTCTTTATCTGGAGGTAAAGTACTCATATGCCTAAGGCTGTGCAGCATAGTAAGGCTTAACAGATGAGCAGGGTACTGTTTATTAGCCTTCCTTGGAACTGCAGGCAGGGTACTGAGCCTAAGCCAATCAGCAAAGGAAACATCCTCTAGTGCAGGATTTACATGAGGAATAATAACTGAAGGTGTGGCTGGAATCTCCAAAAATTCCATGGGATTCCAGTTAGTGGAATCTTCTACCTCAATATCAAAACCCATGGCAGACTTCATTTTGCTGAAGCAAAGCCTGAAAAGATGGATCCTCAGGGGGACACCAGGGTGTTTAAACCACATAAGCCTCGCTGCAGGATGACAGGGTGGAGATAGAAGGCAAATAACCTTGTTCACACAGCTCCTCACCCCTGTTCTCTTCCTTTAAATCCCCCTCAATGTCCATAAGATCAGGAATATATTTCACTTTGTCATCATCATCAGGAATGGTGATTGAAGCTATAGAAGGAGCCAGTGACATAGGCAGTGGCTGAGAAGAAGAAACTGTTGGTGTGTTCCTGGAATCCGTCAACAAAGGCCCTGGTGCAGGTGACCATGTCAACGGCAGACCTACTGCCGGCAGCAGCGATAGTAGAAGGCAACATATCATATCATATCTGAAAAGGATGCCAGCACAGCCTAGGAGTCAATGGCACCCCAAAAGGGGTCTGAGACCACCTGCATTGAAGGGTCAGAGCTCAACGGCGCAATGTACCAGCCATGGTAGATACAGCAGTGTCTGAGCCAAGTCTTGACCTTGGTGTCTCAACAGTTGAAGGGGGGGGGCTGCAGTCGACACCATAGAGGCAGGCACAGATGAAGGCAGGCGCTGATAAGGACATACCTAATTGTAATGACAACCTGAACATTACTAGAGAAGCAGACTCATCTCTGAGCTTGTACTTAAGGCCAGAAGAAGAGGATAGCCTTAACAACAACTTTTCATTGTCTTTCAGCTTTGACGACCGTTTCCAATTAACAGTGAGGGAGTCTTTTCCATGGCTTTCACTGCTTTTTGGGTGAAGATTTCTAAGGTCTTCCATTGGCATCGCCTTGTAAACCTGGTTGAAACTCTGGCAGATCTCACAGGCCTTCCCATCATGAGATTATGCCCAAACAACACAACAATCTTGTAGATTTTGTAGCCGCAGGAACAATATTAAAACAAAGGTTCTCTGTTCTTTGGCAGCATACAGAGATGACAATGAAGAAATACACAAACAATCGAAAATAACATAAAACAGCATCGGCTATTCAGACATAGTTTCTCAGCATGCCCAATGAGGATGATCAATCGTGAGAGAAAGAACTGATGAGTGCTGACCCTGCCCAAGTTAAATGTGTGGCAACGCAGCACGTCATGGTGACGGCCCCGGGCTAGCGAAAGTTTCTGAGTGGTCCTCATGCTAACAGCTTATAGTTCCAAAAGCATGGCCCAATGGAGGAGATATCCTTGATAAAGACCCACCTGTGTGAAGCCTAGCATAGACATATGCCGAAGGAACTGCTTTCCAGGCACAAGCGAGTGGTATCTTGCACTTTCACACATTAAACCAAGTCCCATTTGCCAGCCCTCACAGCTAATATGTTCAGGTCCCCCTGTACTGCATTCCTTCTGGTTATTTACACTTTTTTTGCCAATCTAATCTTGGCAGCAAACTACAACAGGATGCTCATTATACCTTTCTTCAGGTCATTAATAAATAAAGATCAATGAACTAAGAATCAGTCCCTTGGCTACTCCTCTCAGAACATCCCTCCACTCTGAATGGTGACCATCCACCACCACACTCTGCTTCCTGCCTATAAGACTATTTGCCATCCACTTTGGGTACTCTTTTTTTGACCTTCATGTTGTGCTGCTTTTTTCCTGAGTTATCAATTCAGTACAGTGTAGGTGACGTCCTCCATTAATTCAAATAACAAATACAGCTCAAGCAATAAAGGACTATGGCGTGAGAGGGTCATAAAGATGCCATTCAATTCAGCTCTTGACCTCTATGCGAGTCTGCCAACAGTGCCAGCTGTGTTGGTGCTTTTATGATGTGAACACCTGTGAACCTGGATGTGGACAGAGACACCCTAACATATTTCACATGGGCCATAGAAAAGTCGTCAGAGGATACTACTATTGACCTAGGTTGGATTTGAACAAATGATCTAGAGGTGAAAGGTTCCTTCGTCTATTGCCAGCCTACTGAGGCATTCAGCCTCCTCTGCTGGGAACTTCAAAACCTATTCATCTGGCGTATTTAATGCAAGGGATACATGTACATTGAGGACCCAGTTATGCATTGCAGTTGCCCCACACTGGCCTGGTTAGAGACTCAACTCAAAACTGACTGTGGAAGCAAAAGCCTGGTTAATAGAGTAGAGAATCATTTCATTCTCAGTGGCAATTGACCAAAGCAATGGTATTTGACACCACAAACCCGAGAACTGGATACCTCCCTCATCTTCCATACCAAGAATCACCTTGCTCTTGAGTGGTGATGCAGGTGTGGTGGTGGTGGTGGGAGCGCAGGATTTGTCTCGTATAATGACCTTCAGGGTACAAGTCTGGATTACTGCAAAAATTTGTGGAGTTCGTAGCCGGCTTGATATTGGAATACCCTAGGTGGTTGGTGTTGAGTGATTTCAATGTCTGGGTCGACGATGACTCCCTCCCCCAACACCTAAGTGAAGTACTGTACACCACCATGGCACAGCATGTCTGTCCAGCTCTGAAATGCACAAGACATGGAATGGACCCCTGGATCCTGTGGTGGGTCCTCATCCTCAGAAGCACCTACATTATTAGGTAAAGGCATATGTTTGTTTAGTGTCAAGTTGTACAGCATGGAGCACACAACACTTTTCAGAAGCCAACAGGAATGTGCCACTAGTCGTATACAGACAGCTGAGGTGCATTTTCAGCATTCCCAAAAAGCATTCGTGATACTCCTAATCTGGCTGTGGGCTTTATTATACTGTACCTGTATTGCAGTCTGTCGCTGAAGATATGACGCCAGAACGTATGATCAAAATGGACATGTTATTATGTCCATTCTGGGATATGGATCTGTGACATCCTGTTCCAGTAGTGACTCATGCAGCAGGGCCACGAGGTGCCTTAACATACGAGGTTTCAGCACCTCTAGCCAATGTGGGCTGCAAATGGAGACTGGCCTTGCACAGGAAGGGATGCACACACATGTGCATAACTGTGACCAGACATATGGTTCTGCTTTGGGTGAGGGAAACTGTTAGGAAAATGAAAATGGCTCTGTTGGCTGTCCCAGACCCAATGTTCGTATATCTTAGACAATCCGCACACCCAAGAAGGTTATCTCCATTCATGTTCTGGTTGCTGCAGAGAGTATAGGCCTGTGTTGGGGTAGGATGGGGATGTGACTCTATGGGGCAAGGACCAGCTGAAGTGAGATGATGCAGCATAAAGGGATGGCAAAAAAATATTTACTGTTTATGACATGCCTAATGGCTTATGCAATCAGTGCTCCAACTGTGGGCAACAACTCTTATTAGATAAACCCAAAGAATTTCTACACGTGGTTTTGTGACCCAAGATCTCTTCAGCTGCTGTTGGTTAGCCCTAGTAAAATGTATTACCAAAGACTGTACTGCACGCTACAGTAACTAACAGCACTGCAAAATGTAAATTACATACCTAGTGTAATTCTTGATCTTCTAGGATGAAGTCTCCACCATTTATTCACACTAGTGGGGGATATGCCCAAGGCGCTAGCACCGAGTGGGAGCCAAAGATCTTCAAGAGGGCCGGCGCTGAGGTAGGACGATGCATGCTCGGCGCCGCGAAGCTGGCTCACGCCATATATGGCTACCTCGCCGTCAACCCTCCAACTGTCTAAGTACCTTTTTGACAGAGAAGGTGCAGTGTAAACTAACCTAGGAAAAACAAATCTATTCTGGATATGAAATAGTCCATGTGACCCGTGTAAGAAGGGTCAACTCAACAATGTCTTCACAGCCCAATCAACAAGAGAGTTAAGACCAAAAACAAGATGCGTGAGCTCAGGGGGTGGTAGGTGGGCATGTGAATGAGCAGTGGAGACTTCGTCCAAGAAGATCAAGAATTATGGTAGGTACGTAATTTACATATCTTCCTGGACATAAAGTCTCCACCACTCATTCACACTAGTGGGAGTACTGAGCCAAAATCATCCCCCAAGAAGGGCGGCAGGAGAGAAAGGAGCTCACTCAGGACAGAAGTCCATTAAGGATTATCCTGCCAAAGGATGGATGCTGTCTGGCATGGACATCCAAGGCACAGTGCTTCACAAAGGTGTGCACAGAGCTCCAGGTGGCCGCACTACAGGTGTCTGCTATGGGTACATTTCGAATTTCTGCCAGAGATGCCAAGACTGCTCTGGTTGAGTGGGGGTATACCCTGCCTTCCAGCTTGACCTGCACCATCGAATACCAATGGCGGAGACATGTTACCAGCCATGCCGAAATGCATCTGATGGCAACAGGCTGACCCAGCCGGGCCATGCTGAATGAGACAAAGAATTGCTTGGATTTACAGATCTCTTTTGTGCTGTTGATGTAGAACTGCAAAACCCTTTTCACATCCAGAGAATGTAGGGTGCACTCCCCTTCATTCTGAAAGTTCGCAAAGTAGGTCGGAAGTACCAAGGGCTGGTTCAGGTGGAATTCCGAGACTACTTTTGGAAGAAATTTAGTGTGAGTTCTGAGAACCACCTTGTCCTTATGAAACACCGTATATGGTGGGTCAGTGACCAGGGCATGTATTTCTGACACCCTGACAGCAGAAGTAATGGCTACAAGGAAGGCAGCCTTCCAGGTCAGGAACTTCAACTCGCAGGTTGCCAGAGGCTCGAAAGGTTTACAGGTGAGCATACCTAGCACAAGGTCGATATCCCACGCAGCTACCAGTCTCCTGACTGGTGGACTAGTGTGGAGGATACCTTTAAGGAACCTTTTAACCAAGGCAGCTGAGTCACTGACATGCTGTGGATAGGCTTGTGGTAAGCTGAAATCCCACAGAGGTGTACTTTCACCACCGAATGTTGCAGTCCTGCATTTGACAGGTCTAGCACGTACTCTAACACTTTGCTTGGTGAGCAAGAAAAGGGATCCAGGGAGGACTTTGTGCACCAGATGGAGAATCGTTTCCACTTTACCGTGTAGGTGTTCCTAGTGGATGGCTTGCACACTGCTAGGAGAATGTCTGAGATTCTATGGGAGACACTGAATCTACCTACTTCTATCTCATCAGCAGCCAGGTATGGAGATGAAGGGACCTCAGGTTGGGATGGACCACTGGGCCCTGGGTCAGAAGGTCCGTTTGAAGTGGTAGCTGTCTCGGTGGAACTTCCGAAAATCTGATTAATGGAAACCAAATCTGACGAGGTCAGTATGGGTGATGAGAATCATGCTCCCCCTGTGCCTCCAGCTTGAGCAACACCCTCTGAATTAAGGGAAGAGGAGGAAATGCGTGCAGAAAGCGTCTTGTCCACCGCAGTCTGAATGCATCCTGACAGAAAATGCCAGATTCTGGATTTCTGGAGCAGAATAGAGGCAGTTTTGCGTTGAGTGGGGATGCAAAAAAGTCCAGGTCCGGAGTGCCCCACTCTGTGAAGAGCGACTGCACGACATTTGAGTTGACAGACCACTTGTGTAGATCCGATTCTGTTCTGCTGAGGCAATCTGCCAGATCATTCTGGATTCCTGGCAGGTAGACTGCCTGAATCAGGGCTTCATGCTTTAGGCACCAATCTCACACTCTCATAGCTTCTCTGCATAGAGGGTAAGAGTGTGCTTCACCCTGTTTGTTGATGTAATACATCACTGCTTTGTTGTCTGTCTGAAGGAGAATCACTTTGCGACAAAGGATATCCTTCAGGGCTCAGACAGCGTACAGGACAGCTCTCATTTCCAGGACATTTATGTGCAGCTGAGACTCGTCTTTACTCCACAGGCTCTGGGTGTGGAGATCCAGATAGTGAGCTCCCCAACCAATCATGGATGCATCTGTAGTTATGGTGCTCTGTGCCTCCAGTGGGGCAAGGGGAAAGCCTTGGAGAAGGTTGTCCTCCTGAGTCCACCAGGTGAGTGACCTCATTAGTGGCTCTGTCACCTTGATGTGAAAGGACTGTGGATGTGTGGTCGGGGACCACTGAGTATTGAGCATCCATTGTGTGGTTCTCATGTGTAAATGAGCTAGGGGCACCATGAACACCGATGACGCCATGGGACCCAGCATCCACTGCATAGGGAGAGCTCGAACTGACTTGTTCTCCTTGATGAAGCAAGCTATCTGAAGAATATAATTTCTCCTGGTTTTTGGGAGGAAAGCTCTTGCCCTGGAGGTATCCAGAAGAGCTCCTATGAAGCGGAGTTGCTGAGAAGGCTGAAGCTGCGACTTCTCCAGTTTCAGCAGAACTCCCATGGATGTGAGGAACTTGGAAGTCGTGGCTACCGCTTCCTGCATCCCTAGTCTGGAGGAACTCGCTAGGAGCCAATCGTCCAGGTATGGGAACACTTGAACTCTGAGTTTCCTGAGATGTGCTGCGAGTACTGCAAAGCACTTTGTAAAGACTCGAGGCGCCAAGGACAGCCCAAAGGGCAGGACTCTGAATTGGTAGTGCTGGCCCAGAGCCACAAAGTGTAGGTACTGGTGGTGTTTTGGGTTCACCGGGACATGTTGGTAGGCATCCTGCATGTACAGGGAAAACAGCCAATTGTTTTGACGAATCAGAGGTAGGAGCGTATCTAGCGATATCATCTTGAATTTCTCTTTGAAGAAGTATTTGTTTAACTTCCTTAGGCCTAGAATAGGGTGCATGCTGCCTGTTTTCTTTGGAACTAGGAAGTAATGGGAATAGAAACCTGTGTCCCACTCTGCTTGCGGAACCCCTTGTACTGCCCTGTTATTCAGAAGGCCCTGAATCTCGGAAGCAAGGAGGTCTGACTGAGTGATATGGTGGATGATCTGGAGGGGTATCTGAAGAATTTTGAGACTAACCCTCTTGAATTATCCTGAGGACCTATTTGTCCATTGTGTCTGACTTCCACTGGTGCTGAAGAAGAGTCCCCCTCGGGCAGCTGAGGTGGGATACGGGCTGGATCTTCAGAGGGTGGCACTAGGC
The DNA here is from genome assembly GCA_016271365.2 of Neoceratodus forsteri. NCBI lineage: Eukaryota > Metazoa > Chordata > Ceratodontiformes > Ceratodontidae > Neoceratodus > Neoceratodus forsteri. The sequence continues at coordinate 478,021,368 of CM057455.1, forward strand.
GCCTTCGGCTCTGTGCCTTTTGCTGCATTTTCTTTTGCGGCTGAGGGGCTTGGTTCTTGTGAAAGTTCCCTTGGCCTTTACCATGAAAGGACTGATGGTTATGAAACTGCCGGTGGTTTCGGCCCCACTGAGGGGCAGCAGGGCCCGGTCTGGCTGTCTTAATAGCAGTCCTAGTTTTCTGAGTGGCTTCCAGTGCCTGCTCCACCTGTGGGCCAAACAGATTAACTCCATTAAATGGAAAGTTCATGAGTCTCTGTTGAGCATCATTTGTGAACCCTGAAGTCCGTAGCCATGAGTGACGCTGGGTGCATATCCCATCTGCTGCTTCTCTAGAAGCAGTGTCAAAGGTGTCCATAGCAGCCTTAAGTTGCTGAGTGTTGGACTCAATGCTTCTAGTGATGGTCTGGAGAAGCTCTGCACTAACATCCGACTCTGGAAGAGCTTCCATAGTTGCTTTGAGTGAATGCCAGAGGGTATACTCATACTGAGAGAAATAGCCCTTAGCTAGCAATATGCATTCCTAGGGTAGCAGCAGCAAACACTCATTTACCCAGAGTGTCGATTTTATGGGATTCCTTATTCACTGGGCGAGCCGTGGATTCCTGAGGAAGAACGGCTTTGTCATTCTTTGCCAAGACCACTATGGCGTCCGCAAAGGCTTGAGAGGCAAGGACTAGCCTATCCTTAGGGGGAGTGTATTTCCTGTCAATGGACTTAGCCACAGAAGGAATGAGCGCTGGACTGTCCCACACCATTTGTGAAAGCGTCGTGAAAGAGGACTATACCGGAGGTGTCAATTACACAGGAATTTCAGGAACATGCAGATACTGAAGGCGCAACAGCTTCCCATGATCCACCTCAGAAGTCTGGAGAGAAAGGGTGGAATTCATATTCTTCAGAAGAGACTTAAACTGTCCTTGACCAAGGGCTCTGCTGAAGTAGAGGGCTTACTTTCGACTCCACAAGGATGAATCCTCATCCAAATTGTCCCCTAACTGTAGATCAGGATCAGACTCAATATTATCTCCTACTAGTCCAGGAGGGACAGTATAGAAAGGAAAAGGAGGAAAAAGAGCAGGGGAAGGCACTCCCCGGATTGGAGTCAAAAACCCCGTAACTCAATGCGGGGCAGAAGCCGAAAACAGCGCCGGCACCGCCGAGACTGGAGCCAAGGGCGACACCGCAGCCAGTGTCAGATGAGCACCCAGAGACCCCAACCCCAATAGTGGGGCTCCTAAGGCTGGAGACCTGAAAATACGAGAAGGAGTAGGAGAAGGCACTGCCTGTGCTGGCCCCTGCACTGCAGCCGTTTGAGGGGGAAAAGCACAAGAGCACAGTGTTGACAGCACCAAAGAAGGTGCCATACGACTAGGTTGACACAATCGCCCCGCCTGTCGGTCCATAGCCCTCAGGCTTAGGAAGTCGGGACAACCAGTGGACCCACTACTCCATAAAAGCAGCCCAATTATGAAACTGCTCACCGGAGGACCCTCCCCCTCAGGGGGCGAGGAAGGACTCTGGACTTGTGGAATGCGGCTGCCGGGAACCAAGGCCACAGGCAACCCTGACAGAGCCAGGGTCAGCCTCCTGTCCCCCGCTACTGATGGTTCCATGCAGACATACCAGAGAGCAACCTCAAGCAGTACCGCTTCTTCTTCGACTAGTGGGACAAAGAGCTCGAGGCCGAATGGTGCTGGGTCCCCGACCTCGATTGGGAACGGGCCCACTTCTTTTTGTGCTTTCGACTGTCCTTCCTCCCAAGCACCAAACTGCCTGTGGTCAGACCCCCCCCCACAAAAAGGGCAGCAGACTGGACCCAACCCCGCTGCTAAAATGGCTTTCAAGCAAAGTCTTCCTACCATTACCAGCCCCGTTCATTGGTGACTCCATCGAAGGTGGGCTGAAGAAGACTTCTTCTGTTTCGATGAAAAAGAATAAACTTTTTTTTTAAACTAAATAATAAATAAATAAATATACTAAAACTAATCAAATACTGGATGACTGCTGCTGTCACACAGATGTGAAGATTTGACTCCTGAAGGGCAAGCGACGTCATCACTGAAGCGCACTCCATGGTGGGGAAAAAAGGAACTGAGGCGGTTGGAGGGTTGATGCCAAGGCAGCCTATATGGCGTGAGCCAGCCTAGCGGTGCCACACATGCATGGTCCTCCTGAAGATTTTTGTCTCCTGCTCGGTCCTAGCACCTCCAGCGTAGTCCCCACTAGTGTGAATGAGTGGTGGAGACTTTATGTTCAGGAAGATTATGCAATACAATCAGCAAGCATTCCAGGACCATGTCAACAACTTCTCCTCTTGAATTTTTACTACAATAAAAGCACTTCACCTTGTCAGACTGTACTTGGATATTTAATTCTTCAAAACATACAGTAGTAACATGGTGCATCAGAAGGGACTGGAAGCATGAAATTCTAGCTAGAAAATGCTGTACCTCCTAAATCACAGTGACTGTTTTATTGACTAGTTCACATGTACATCATCCTCATGGAACAAACTTAAAAGCAACAGTGCATATATTAACTTTGAAAATGTTGTATATATAACTTTTTATCCTATTCTGACTGCCACTTTACTCCTGTCCTGTAAAATATAATTTTCCAACTGTTTTAATCTACTTTAGCATTTCTATGTTTTTTATATCTAACATAACAAAAGACGCGCTCCTCTAAGTATGACTGTCCCCTGGTTTTCATCAGTATTCAAAGATATGTCTGAACACCCATTGTTGAACATCACCTTTTTGTGACTAGACAAGCATGTACAGTGACTTCCACCATTGTGATATGCTGCAGTCACTGGGATGGCCCTCACTTCACAATCGAAGGTAGGGACAACAGTTGTCCTTTTTATATAAACACAGGTCTTAGGGCACCGATGTATTTGACATGCATAGTTAGATAGTCTGAGTCTCACCACAACTTAAGGGGAATAACTGGCCATGGAGTACACATACCCAGAACTAAGACCCAGCATGGGCAACAAATGCTCAAGCAATGCGCAGTTAGTTCTTGGAACACGTTTTGCTCATACAGTGTGCATTTAGTTCCTGGAACAAGCTTTCCTACAGCAATTAAGTAAAATAGAACTATGTCTGAGTTTCTTAATGATTTAAATTCTTATTTTTACTGCTCCTATATAATCCAATTATTTTGTGGATTTGTATCTGCAATACTGTTACTTGTTTTTATATGATCATACACAGTATCTTGTGTGTATTTTTATAATTACTATCCAACTGTGAACACAGTTTTAGTAACTGTTCTACTCAGAATGATCTTCAAAATGGATTTATCTAACAATCACATCTTGTTCACATCTTAAGGACAGGGACAGAGTGGAGGCAATGCAGAAGACTGTAGCTAAGATGCTCAAAGGACATCTGGAAAGGAAGTACAAGAGGCTGGCAGTTCTGAACATTTACATGCTTGAGGCCAGAATGGAGAGGGGGCATGACTGAAACATACAAATACCTTCATTGGAAAAATAGCTAGATCCAGAGTTGGCACGATTGGCACAAGTAGAAAGCATGAAAATGCACAGTTTTATGCTGTTTACACACATACTGAAGTACCCGCACAAAGACTTCCCTCATGGCTTAGCCTGTCATTCATGTCATCAGAGGGTTGGCCGCAGGAGACACTGGTACTTTTAGTTCAGCAGCACAACTGGAAGAAAAAATTATCTGTCCAGGCATCTTACTTAATCAAGACCTCTAGGTCCCACAGGATTACATAGAACATAGAAACATAGACTTTGATAGCAGATAAGGACCACTTGGCCCACCTAGTCTGCCCATTTCCCTAACTAGAGGATAAGCTGCAGATCCTATTTAACCAACAGCCTATTTCTTCCTACCCCTCACAAAAATCACCTTATGTCTGTCCCATGCATTCTTGAATTCTCCCACAGTTTTAGACCCCACAACCTCCTCAGGAAGGCTGTTCCATGCGTACACCACCCTCTCTGTGAAAAAATACTTCCTCACATTGCCCTTGAGCAGCCCCCCTCTATCTTCAAATTGTGCCCCCTTGTTCTTGCACATCTCTTTTTCTTAATGTAGAGGAGCCAAGAGTTCCCCTTTAAAAGCTCCCTTTCTGCATTCGCCATCAAGAATGTGGGCTATTCTAGTTGGTTTCAATTTGTGGACCACTTTTTGTCTCAGTGAACCCTTGCACAGTGTAAAGGAATGAGCTACTGTTCAAAGAGGTTTACATGATCAAGAGCAACTTAAACGTAAAAGGATAAGTCATTAAAGAGTACCAGTTCAGCCTTGATTTTGAGGCATGTTTATATGGAGCTTTCTGTACTGGTGTGGGTGGTGCCGAGTAGCTGATCTGCTGCCAGAAGATAAGTCTAAACAGGTTTGGGAGCACTGTATGCTGACTGGTTTTGGCTCTTGTGAAGCTCTGCAGTAGTGGGGAGCATTACCTGCCACTAAAGCAGCCAGGATCAGCCAGTTCTTTGAGAAGGGTTTGCACGGTGGTTCTATGGCGCCAGTAACCTGATTCCTAATCCTTCCTGGACTAAGCACCCTGCCCCTGTGCGCTGATGTTCTGTGACAGAATAATTTGGAGACCACGCAAGTGCTCTACATTGAAAGTACACTATACTCCACATCTTTTTTTAAGGGCAGTTCTTTTTCTTTCTTTTCTTTTATTAAGCTTTAGAGTGCTGTTAATGTTCAAAATCAAAACCTTTGCTCACTGAAGAAGGCTTAAACCAGAGTTAGCCAGAAGATCCTGGTCTGAATACCAATTTTTTTTCACTTCTAACACATCATATTGTGGTTCTGACTTCTTAAGCAGCTCAGAATACTGCTATACAAATAACAGATCCATTTCGTAATAACAGAATGCTTTTTCAACACTCCTTAATTTAGCAGTTCATCAAAGCAATCTTTAAAAACCACAGCTAGTACTGTATTTGAAAGATACCTGTATGTATGCGTTTGTGCCTCTCCAGCTGACTTGGCTTGGCAAAGGCCTTCACACAAGTGTTACATTTAAACAGCTTTGGCCTCTGTGAGCTGAGTGAGGGGCCTGACTGGTGGGTATGCATATGCTCCTATGGCAAAAAAGAAGAGGGGGTGAAATTATTCATGCAGCATTTACAAAACACAACATATCAAAACTGGACATGTGGTATAATAAAAATAGTTTTGAAAGTGTAATTTATTGCATAACCTGAGCATAATACCCCCTGCACATATGTTCTCTTAATACCGGCTCCTGTTTGTCCACCCTTCAGACCCTATCAAGTCTCTTCCTTGCCTAGAAACTGAACCTCAGATCTTGGTCCACAAACTGCCAATGCCACCAAGAAATGCAGATCTGTCCCATTATGGGAGAAAAAGGGATCTGTGTAGCCATGACCACCATGGCATCCAAGAGATGCAACCATTACTGGATTCTGGTGGAGATCTGGGGCCGGGAGGTAAGGTGTTAAAAAAATGCCCCCGATGAAGATCTTTTTGGTTGAAGGACCAGGGCTCATGCTTTGGCATCCTCTTGTTTGTTATTTTAATATAAGCTCACCTATGTTTTAATAAATTTTTGTATGCATAGCCATCTGGTCTCCTGTTGATTCCTTGAGTGCACCTACAGTACCTCGTTTCTCAATGTGTCAAGGGAGAAATCCCCAGAAGAGACCTCTCCAATAGCACGGGAGAAATGGAGGTCCATCGTCTGATATCAGGCTAGCATTGTTTTTCATTTGCTCCCAGGAACTACAGTATAGTAACAAGCAAAGACCCACTCTTCTGACTAAGTATGGCTGCATGGTTCTGCCCAACACTCACACTCCTCTCTCTTGATATAGTTCCCCTGGCACTATAAGTTGCTTCACATTCTTTGTGCTAGTTGGGGGATGTGGCTATTCAAAGAATTTCCACACTCAATTTGGTTACTCCAACAAATCTGAAAAAAAAATTTTGCAGAGAAAATATCCTGCCCAGATTATCTAAGGGCAGTATTAAAACCTGCAGTAGTTAAAAATTCGGGTAATATCCCTTGATTCCCAACTGCTAATTCTCTGCCCTACAAAATGTGTTTTAAAATTTGCTGGAGAAACCAAACTGCCTGTGTCAGGCCTTGTTCACACTGTGGGATGCTGGAAAACAGTTCTTTAAACCGTTCTTAGAAACGGATTAAAGCTCACCACTTCGAAGCGTCCACACTATGTAAAGCAAGTTTGAAAACGTGTTGGGGCCTTAACAAATCTGTGCCAGCATGATCTCACTGCAGTGGTAGTGGTGTCTACTCATCCATTTTCTGGCACTCGCAGCACCCAAAAACTGCTTACCATCATGCTTTGCCGTGACATTGAAAGCTGCAGAATCGTGCTTTGGAAACCGTGTCGTCCTGCTCTCACTGACAGTAAATTTGAATTACAATCGGATTTGAAAACTGTGCTCAAGCCTACCTCGAAGCAGAGTTTGAGCACGGTTCACTAAAGCGGTTCACAAGTCATGCTAAGTAAGAATGCAAACCGTGCTAGTAGCTATTTAAAATGTTTTAGCACTGAGAAAACATTTTAAATAGCACAGTGTGAACAAGGCCTAAATGTCTTGGAAAATATGACTTGGGGAAACTCATCTTTCCTTGGCACACCAGGAACCTCTTTAAAGGCTTTGTTAATGCGCCTCTCATTTGAAAAGCTGGCAGCAGGTTATGAATGAAGTGGCAAGGTAATGATTATGCTGACAGCCCCACTTACTCGGAGGAAATGTATATGCATGTACTTTAAACAGTCCTTCTCTGCTCTCTGTTCAGTAGCAAGGAAACACTGTTTCAAAGTACTAACAGCAAGCACAAGAGCATGTTTCTTAACATGGTTTGTTAATCTCCATGTGCTGTAAATCAATTTTAATAATGGAACGATGCAGATGTCCCCTGCTCAGGAAGCAGGATATTTCTCTGTGTAGCTCACATGTTAACTTGTCCCTTTAAGAGACAAATGACAGAAATTACTGTATGAATAACCCTGCCAAACTAGCCCATTAGTGAGCCTCCTAAATACAGAGTACCAGAATATAATCAGATTATCTCTGTAACCATATGTCTTTTATATAATATTCTGACCATCTGTTGAATACTACTGTATCAATAAGAATTGGTCTACACACAGCCACATATCCTCTTCGAGATTATGGCTCTTACAACAGACACCATGAAAAAAAGTTAAATACACAGGACATGGACACTTCTCAAAGTATTTTGTTTTCTATCTACTATGCTGTATTGCCTAGCGAACACAATGGGAATGGCCACCATATTTTCAGATAAATCAGGCTAAAGGTCCTCATCTCTGGTTCTCAGCAAGTTATCACCTAAACATTTACATCGAACTTGTAATGTACATATCAACAGACAGAAATGGATACAGCTGGTGTTTTCTTTTGGGTGATTAAAAAATTAATTAGAAGCTGTGCTGCAGCTTTTGAATACTTATTTAAACTGTATGCATCCAATGTTCTGATTATAGTGTGGTGATACAGACATACACGTAATACTGATAAACAAGAGGTAGTCATTATCTTGGAAATGTGCTGTAGTAAAAAGAGGGTATAATCTAAACAATAAAGTAGGTGATGATACCATTTGTTTCTCTGACAGAATTATTACACAAGCTTTTAAAACCAGAAAGGCATCTTCATCACGTGAAATTGAATCTTAGGTACAGGCAGAATGTTTATACTGCAGTTCAAATGCAAAGGAGTTCAGTATTCTGCAAACATGTTTTTGATCAGCAAAGAAGGGCAAGGACAACTAAAAAAGAGTTACTCATCAGACAGTAACTCGAGATTTTTTTTATCTTTATGTTTGTTTAGTTTCTGCAGAAAATTACACAAGCTGAACCATACATGGACCATACAGTATACAACATTAAAAAAAATACATGTATTGTTAAAATGTATGCGTTTCGCAGACCATGCAGTTGATACAAGAATGTTAGGATTTCCTTAAAGCAGGAACATTTGTCACTAACCATATAGTTCTTTTCCCAGCAATAATGTTTGGCAAAAATATCAAGAGACATGATTTATATTTGTTTTCTTTCATTCCTGAACCCAGATACAGGATTTGTAACCTTTTCACGTGTTCCAACTCCTGTGCCATGGCCACCATGACAAAATTAAATATATTGGTATAGTGCTGTGGTGTTTACCATCAGAAATATGTGGCAATATCATCCTAATACATCCAAAGTATGAATCTAGCATGTAAATTTAACAGGTAACCTTAGCAGAAGAGATTTTTAAAAATTGCTAGTGGTGGCCACGTTTAAAGATGTGAGCCATTAATTTCAAAATTAGCTGTAAAAGCTGTTTTAACAATATGTGAGAAAACTAAAAATAAACTGAGCATGAATCTTAGGATGTCAGAAATACATTTTGGCCCCCCACAAAAAAAACACTATATGATTACATTTTTGTTAATGAATACTGCTGCTTTACTAATTGAGTTTACCAATTAAACATTAACAAGCAAATGTGCTATCAATGCTAGGGTTTTGGGTATGCCATTAAGCCTACATTATTCTGCAACTGACTTAACTCTTGTGTCTAAAAGAATCCACTAAAGAAATATGTTAACCTATTCTGCAATCAAAGCTGCACTTACGAAACACAGACTACTGCAAACATGGTAACATTAATGAAAGGCCAATCCTAATGACCTGAGATATAACTAAATGCCAGCAACTAACCGCATGCATGGTTGTGCTAAACTGCACAAATATTTCACCAGAGGGTCTACCACTGAGGCAGCGTTCTAAAGGAAAAGTCTGTAACTCCGATTAATGAAACTGCATGGAGTTATACAGCATTCACTTGAACCGCCCCACCACCACCACAATAATTCTCAACACAGAACAGTACAAACATTTTACATTCATCAGTTTATATATTTTTAGCTTCAGCTTTCCTATATAGTTCCATGCTATCAGTGTTTATGTCTCCAAGGTCTCCAGCAGTGGAGAAACAAAAGAGAGCCAAAGTGGCCACTTCAGACCATGAATGTCTTATAACTATGCCAGTGATTTACACAGCTTCTGCATAAAATTCTGAAAACTGTTAAAGCAAAAAGACGTCAAACATGTACTTGCTCTGTTTGTGGTCCACAATACCCACCTCTGGGATCTTTCATATACCTTACCATGGTTGCTGCTGAACACTCTCAAATTTTTTAAAAGATTAGGATTAACAGTATCAAAAAAGTTCAGAGATTCAGGTGTTGGTATCTTCCTCCGAAACGTTTCTGATGACTGGATCAGGTTCCTGTGTCACGGCAGTGGTGGTCTTGTCTTCCTCAGGTTTTGCCAATAGTTCTGCTGCATCTTTCGGATTGCATTGGAATCATGCTTGTTGCCAACCTTTACATGCAGTCTAGCCGGCAGCAACAAGGCAAAACGTAGCAGTCTTGACTCCTTCCCGGTGCCGTCAAAAGCTCTGCAGCATTCTTGTGTTTAGGAAGACCAGTCATGAAAAGTTATTATTCTCTGAGTTACCACTGTAACAGGAAATATTTTGGCTGCATGGATTATTCTATCCCTGTCTCTGGTGGATAAAAATGCCAGCAATGTAAGCAATATAACTCTCATAGCTGTTCACTGAAAGCAACAGATTACCAAAGAATTATGTGGTATGCCTGTTCTAGCTGCACTGCTTCACACAGACTGAATTCTGTCTGTGGCCAATGCTACATGAATCCAACAGTATCTGCCCCCTCAATTGTTGCAAACACTCGATCTGCCATTTTATTTGCTTCAGCTATCATGTTTTTGTTTCTTCCATTTGTTGCTCCACAGAAGTGAGTCAATGTGTGATGGTATCAGGTTTTTTTTGCCCCCATTTCAATGGACTTGCACAGCTTTGTGAGTATCAGCTGCGGGGCCTCTAGTGTTATGCCCGTCCAAGTCTTCCTGAGTACCTGAGCCAGAAGCCTTCAAATCCTGCTGCCGGGGGCCTTGTGCTAGAAAAAAAAAGTTATCTGAGGTACTATTCTGTGCCATGGCTTTGCTGGGGTTCCCCATGTTCCAAATTTACATCCATCGATTAACTGTGCCACTATACATCCAAATCTCTCCTCAGAATCCACTTTGCTGCAGTAAAACATTTATTTATATATATCAGTTTTTGTAACGTTCCTGTACAACCCACAGTGAAATACTGCCACTTGACTAGATGGCCGGCTCCACCCCATATCTCTAGATCTTTGAGAGAATCGTCTCCATATAGCCACAATTTTTTGGAGTGGTGCCAAAAAAATTTCACAGGCACATTAGAACTCTGAGTCGTCCATGCCATGGGCATGCAGTTCATGTATGACTGTGTGCACATTGGCACTCCATATATAACACTGGAATTAACTACTATTCTGGCTGGAGATTTCCTCAAGTGGCACTTTACCTGCTGTTACATAGCAGTACCGGATAGTGGATACTACCTTGACAATGTTTGTTCGCTTGCAGGGTGTTCCTCAGACACCTCTCCAGAAGGAACAATTGCTTGTTGTCACCTCTTATGGTTCAGTTATGCTCTTGTAGAAACTGATAGCCCTTTATCATCCAGGCAGTGTAATGCTCTCCCACCTTCACTTGTGTTTTTTTTTAATGACCAAGAAAAGTAATAAGAATGGTTTAAAATGGAACTCTGACATCACCTTAGTGAGAAACGTTAGTTTGTTCTTAGTGTTACCTTTTCCTTGTGGAACACTAAAAATTCAGATCCTATACTTGGTGCCTGAATTTCACTGATCCTTCTTGCAGAAATTATAGCCACCAAAAATATTGTTTTCTTAAGCGACAAACTTTAGTTCTGCAGTGGTCATTGGTTCCAATGGTGGAAATATCCATCTTGAGGCAACCACATTTAAATTCCATGCAGGGAGAGCTGTCCTAACAGGTGAGTCGATGTGGTTTAACCCCAAAATGTTTTGAACACTGGGTGTGACAATAATGCTTTTTTAAATATCACCAGACTCCAGACTATAGGCAAAAATGAAAGTGAAGATACACTCCAACCAGCATGGGAAACCAGAACCAAAACAACAAATCGGCAATCTTCCTCACCGCATCTGTCCAAGTTGCAGCTGAAAGGAGACAGGGAGGTGGACGCTCAGAATCAACGTTAGTGGAGGCATTGGGCGACACACTCGACGCCTTCCAGCTGAACAAGATAAACTGGGGGGAGGGAGGGGAGACAGAAACTAGCTCAATAAGCTCTGCCTAAAAACAAACTGAAATCCCTGCATGCCCTGGCCTAAAAACAAGCAACACCCCATATGCAAAAGGTCGAGCTCAAGAGCTAGGGGCCATCAACTGTCTGCCTTCCAAGCAACAAGTGGATCCGCCAACTGAGTCCTGGGTTCACTCAAGCCCAAACAAAAATGGCCTAATAAAAAAACAAGCCAAATCAAATGAGAAGCCAAGAACAGGGGGAACAAACCTGCAACCCTGGAAAAGGCTAAACCAAGGCTGAACGGGTCGGGGTGGGTGGTGGATGGCAAGAAGCTGCCCCTCCACAGCACTAGTACCCACACAAATTATGTAAAATATGGAAATTGGCACATAAACTCAAGTAAACGGTTCAAAAACATTTATTGTGAGTTAAAAAAAATGGGATGTACTTACGAGAAATTAGAAAAATTATAGTTCTTACCACAAAAGGCAAAGAGCTGGCACAGAGCCAAACATGATGCAACCAGCTTGGAGAGATACACAAATTAAAATGAAGAATGATCCAGTAAGAAGGGCCGGAGTCAGAATCGGATTCCACATTGTAATTTGTGCATCAGTCCATCAGAGAACCCAGCTGTGATGACTCAAGAGTGCTGTAAAAAGGCGCGAGAAACACTGACTTTGACGGCAGATAAGGACCGCTTGGCCCACCTAGTCTGCCCATTTCCCTACCTACAGGATAAGCTGCAGATCCTAGTTAACCAAAAGCCTATTTCTTCATACCCCCACAAGAATTGCCTTATGTCTGTCCCATGTATTCTTGAACTCTCCCACAGTTTTAGACCCCCACAACCTCCTCAGGAAGGCTGTTCATCGTCCACCACCATCTCTGTGAAAATCACTTCCTCACATTGCCCCTGAACCCTCCCCCATCTTTAAATTGTGTCCCTTATTCTTGCACTTCTTTTTCTGAAAGATGCTACCCTCTTGGACTTCGTTGATTCCACTGAGGTACTTAAAGGTTTCTATCATGTCCCCCCTCTCCCTCCTTTCCTCAAGGGTATACATATTAAGCTTCTTTAGTCTCTCTTCCTATGACTTTTCTTGCAGACCCTGCACCATTTTAGTTGCCCTCCTCTGGACTGCCTCTATCCTGTCTATGTCCTTGCGGAGATGGAGTCTCCAGAACTGGATGCAGTACTCCAGATGGGGTCTCACCAGCTGTCTCTACAGAGGGATAACAACTTCTGTTTTCTGCTGGTGATGCCTCTCCCTATACATCCCAGTATACCCCCAGCCCTCCCTACTGCCTTCTCACATTGCGTACTAACCTTAAGGCCACCTGATATGATTACCCCCAGCTCCCTTTCCATTTTTGTTGTTGTTACTACCCCCCCCCATTGTGTACTCTTCCCCAGGGTTTTGTTTCCAGGTGCATTATTTTGCACTTCTTTGCATTGAATCCAAGCTGCCATACTTCTGACCATTCCTCCAACCTTGCCAAGTCCCTTCTCATCCTTTCCATGCCTCCTTGTGTATCAACCCTGTTGCAGATCTTTGTGTCATCTGCAAAGAGGCATACTTTTCCTTCCAGTCCCTCTGCAATGTCACTTATAAAGACATTAAAAAGGACTGGACCCAGTACTGAACCCTGCTGTACCCCACTAGTAACCCCTCTTTCTTCAGAGTGGACGCCATTTACAATTACCTTCTGTGTCCTGTTGTTCAGCCAACGTTTTACCCAGGCTACCACCCTGGGACCCACTCCAAGGCTGGTTAATTTGACTACTAATCTTTTGTGTGGGACTGCGTCAAATGCCTTGCTAAAGTCTAGGTAGGCCATGTCCACAGCCCCTCCCTGGTCTACTACTTTGGTCATTCAGTCAAATAAATCAATTAGATTTGTCTGACATGACCTTCCCACTATGAACCCATGCTGCCTTGGGTCCTGTGCCCCACTGGCCTCTAGGTACTCAACAATTCTTTCCTTCAGAAGTGATTCCATCACTTTCCCTACCACAGAGGTCAAACTGACAGGTCTGTAGTTTCCTGCCTCTGACTTGGTCCCACTTTTGTGAATGGGAATCACATCCCCTTCCTCCAGTCCTCAGGTACCATACCATCCTCCCATGATTTGTTAAAAAGGGTAGTCAGTGGTTTCACTAGTTCTCCCCTTAATTATTTTAGAATTCTGGGGTGAATTCCGTCAGGCCCCATTGCTTTGTCCACCTTCAGTTTTAGGAGTTCTTTCAGAACCCTTTCTTATGTGAAAGGACTGGCATCGACCCCCTTATAAAGAGTGTTTCTGTTAATTGGATTAGGCACCTCCTCCTCCTCCTCTTTTGTGAATACTGAGCAGAAATATTTGTTCAGTATCCTTGCTTTTTCACTGTCCCTCTCTGCCCACCCACCATCCATTCTAGTCAGCCTCACTATCCCTCCCTTTGTCTTTCTACACTCCCCAATGTACCTATAAAAGGTTTTATCCCCCTTCTTAACCAAGTTGGCTATCTTTTCCTCAGTTTGAATCTTTGCTATTCTGACTTCCCTACCTGCTTCCTTCTGCCTTAACTGATACAGTTCTCTGTCCTGCTTCTTCTGTGTTTCCTTATACTTCCTGAATGCTATCTTTTTCTCCCTGACTTTCCCCGCCACCTCTTTTGAGAACCATAGTGGCTTTTTTTTTCATTTTGATTTGTGTATTTGTTTCACACAAAGGCTTGTTGCCTCTGTGATGGCAGTTCTGATGTTTTCTCATTGTTGCTCCACCCCTCCTTCTAGCCTGTTTGCTAGTGCTTTTCTAAGGCACTCTCCCATCTTGCCAAAGTCAGCCCTCCTGAAGTCCAGTACCATCACTTTTGTATGGCTTGACTCTGCAGCTGAGTTTATCATGAACCACACTCTTTGATGGTCACTTGTTCCCAGATGGCAACCCACTTCTAGATCTGAGATCCTCTCACTGTCCCCATTTGAGAGTATGAGGTCTAAGATTGCTCCCTCATGAGTGGGTTCCGAAACTAGTTGTCTGAGGCATGCCACCTGTAGGGCATCAAGAATGGCTCTGCTCTTGGATGTGGCTGCAGCAAATGTGCTCCAATTAACATCTGGCATATTCAGGTCTCCCATCAACAGTATCTCCAGTTTCTCTGCCATCCTAAGAATGCCTTCTATCATATCCTTGTCCATTCCCTCCCCCTGACATGGGGGTCTGTATACAACCCCCGTGCGGATTGTGGTGCCATTTCCAGTCTCCAAGGTGACCCACAGTGCCTCCTCACCTACCTGTTTACTTTTTTGTTCAGTTGCTTTTATCCCTTTCTTTGCATAGAGAGCTACTCCTACCCCTCTTCTCCCTTCCCTGTCTCTCCTGTAGGTTATGTACCCTGGTATGTTAACATCCCAGTCATGGTTTTCTGTGTACCATGTTTCTGTGACTGCTACGATATCCAGACATCCCTCTTCCATCAAGGCCACCAGTTCAGGGAGCTTGTTGCCCAGACTACGGGCATTTTTTTTTAACTTTATTTTTTATTTTATCATATATCTTGACAATATATACAATCCATATAGTGAACAGACCACAAGTAGATTAAGCACCATTGGGAATACAAGTTGATCTCCTACAATTCAGGATATAATAGTTTTGCATCCACTCTATTTTGTTACATCATATGAGGGTACCTTCTTCATACTAACAAATAAAAGTCCCAGTTATGCTGTGAAAATGAGCCCATGAGCAACACGGCTAGCTTAACATTGTAGGATTGTCCTTCAGTGTCCAGCCTTGTAAAATGAATCAAATCCCCATAAGGGACTTAGGGCACCATGTTAATACTTAAAGGAAAAAGATAAGTTCTAAAAACTAAACATTTTGCAGCAGCATCGAAGAACAACCACAAGTAACATTTTAAACATCAACCAAGAGCTTATCCTCTAAGGGATCAGCTAAGTAGCTAGAAAAAGACTCAGTCCCTCCATTTAAATTGTAGGCCTGTAACCCACCCCTTCTTTACTTTAATCTAATAATGCAACAATTCAAGAAAGTAGAAAAGAGGTTGTATACTAGGCCTCTTCCACTTGTTTAAATGAGCCACAAGATATTTTAAATTAACCCAGCTTTGAATTCAGCCTTTAAACGTACATCTCAGGCAAAATAAAAACATGAGAAAATTAGTCAACATTCAGAGTCATTTCACTAAGGAGCTGATCAATTTAGCATCATAAAATAGGCATAAAGAGTCATTTAGTGTACAGAGTCACTTAGCTGGAAAGTCTGCAGACAGAATTAAAGCAGCTTATCACCGGAGCCTCCCGTTCAAGTGTCCCCATCGGTATCGTCGCTATCAGCAGCTTCTTTTCGGTGACCGGAGGTTGTAGCCATGCAGGTAGCCCATTTCCCAGCAGCAACAGGGTCTGCAAAAAGAAAGACCTTCCCTTGGTGTGTGATTCGGAGCCTCGCCGGGAAAATCATGGAGTGCACAATCCCAGTGTCCCTTAGAGTCTTTCTCACCCCATCAAAACGCTTGCATCTCTGACACGTAGAATAGCTGATGTCTGGAAAGAAGTAAACTTGATGATCCTCTTGCATTATAGGGGTTGCTCTCCGAGCATATTGAAGTATGCAATCACGGGCGCCAACACCGGAAGTAATGATCATCAGGGTCCAGGGATCCTCCGTGTTCTGTGAATGGCCTCTCAGATTTATTCTGTAAGCTTTCTGGATATCCCAAGAGATATCATCCCCTTCAGGTACAAATTTTTCAGACAGCCATTCCTGGAGATACATAACAGAGTGGTCCCCCTCACTACCCTCTGGGAGGTCTAAAATCCACATATTCCCTGATCAAGCCTGGTTTTCTAGGGCTTCTAAGCGTTCGCGAAGATGCTGGTTTTCCTTTACCACAAGGGCGTTAGTGGTAGCATTGGACTCTGTTTGCCGTCGAACATCATGTAGCTCTTTTTTGAGACCATCTACTGCATTTTCCACAACCAAAACCCTGCTATTAAAGTCATCCACCTTTTGATTTAGAGTGGAGACCGAAGCAATTAGGTTTTGAAGCTTGTGACCCAGTGAAGCGATGGTTTCCTGAGATCCGGTTTCTGCTTCAGCCTGCTGTACAGCTTGAGATCGCGAGGCTCCACCAGATCCTTTGTTTTTATCTGCTCCACTCTGCAGTCTGTCCTTTTTCGGGTTGCCCATTTTGCTAATTCAAGGATGCTCAATCCGATAAAAGCCCTCAAATTAATGCTACTGGATGGAATAATGTGGTTTTATAGCAATTTAGCAGAATAATCACAGGAGCACAAAAAACTGCTGCTTCTCTGCTCGGGCTCCGCAGCCCCCCCCCCCAGACTATGGGCATTGGTACTCGTTACCCTCCATTTCCTGATGGCCTTACTCCTTTTTGCCTCATCCCTGTCCTTAGTGCCTTTGTCATTTTCTCCATTTACCCCTGCCCTTCTGCCTATTGACACCTCTATCTTGGTGAGAGGTAATTTATGCAGAATTACAGCTGTATGTACTTTCAGGTAAGTTGGCTATAAGCCAAGTAATTTTAAAGAGCTATTGGCGCCAAAACAGGCAGACAGAAAAATAAATACAGGTTGCTCACCTGTAACAGGAGTTCTAGGAATGGTATATGTTGTTCATCCACACTTATTGGCAGGTCCCTTGCCGCTTTAAATCTTGCCGGAAGGTCTTCAAGCTGGCTCCTCCCACCCACCGGATGGTAAAACTCTGGCTCCATACATGGCGCCAGATCATCGCTGGAAGCCAGGTTGTCTTTGTCGGCCGGGAGGCCGGGTGGGTTGTGTGGATGAACAACATATACCATTCCTAGAACTCCTGTTACAGGTGAGTAACCTGTATTTCTAGGGACATGGATATGTTGTTCATCCACACTTATTGGCAGACTCCTAGCAGTTCTCTGGGAGGAGGGAGGCAAGGAGCACACCCCTATTAGGTAGAAAGACTGGAGAACCGAGGCCCCGACCAGCACACCGGCGCGACCCAAGGTCGATGTGGAAGGGGAACAGTAAAGCCTGCTTCCGGGCAGAAGCCCTGCGGATATCCTGGACCGGAGTGTCCTTGGAAGCAGCCACCGATGCAGCGGAAGGACGGGTTAAAAGGAGCGCTTATCCCTCAGGGAGGCTCCATGCCCGCTCACCTAAAGTGGAGACCTTGCAGGGGTGACCCGCCCGCTTGTCTTCCACTGGGCTGCAATCTGCCAGATGTGGCTTCAGCGAAGGTGATGAACAGCTGGCGAACCTCTCCCGAATTTAAGCTCTACGCTTTTACGGTGAGTGTTAAAACGGTTCCCACGGAACCTGAATACGGCCTCCGAGGTGTGAATGGGGATAAACCCCGGCAGAGGAAAACCCCCGAAGGGAAGACTCCGCCACCACCTCCTGGAGGAACTTCGGGTGGGGCGCAGGACAACCTAGTCCCTGTGGAAGACCGGATAGGGAGGTTAAAGGAGCGCCTGGAACTCTCCCAGCCTTCTGGATGGCGGAGTGGCCCCAAGAAGGTGTTCTTCCACAACAGGTGGGGGAAAACGCACCTGTGCAAAGGTTCGGATGGCTTGCTCATGAGCTAAGCCCATACCAGCAAGGATCCCGCAGGAACGGGGATACTCTCCCAAAGGGGGAGGCGTGGTCGAGGCTTAGAGTGCGGACCACCTTCTCCGTACCACCAGCTACCCTCCGGCCCGCACCCGGAAGACAGTGGTGACCGCAGAAGCACCCAGAGGGTCGTCGACCGAAGCCCTGGTATAAGGATGGACCGCAAAAGGTCCGGAATGCTATGCCCAGGGACGGGGAAGGGCACCGCTCTATCCCATCATCGGAAGAAGGAAAACTTCTCCCAAAGGACAAGCATCCAGGCCAACTTCTTAGCAGGACGTGCCGAAAGACCCTAGGCCTGGCCCCTAGCCGCACAGGGGACGGCCAACAGATGCAGGGATTGAAGGTCCAAATGGATAACCTTCCCCTGAAAAGGAAGACAGGACCGGTGGACTAGAGACCGTCTCGGGAGCCTGGGGCCGAGACTGAGGAGAGCTGGATACCAGCACTGGCAATCCAGTCTGGGGCTACCAGCATCACCTGCGCCAAATCCCTCCTCGCCTTGCCCGTAGGTCAAGGGAAATGGGGGAGAGGCACGGAGGGGCCCGGGGTCCGTGGCCCCGATGGCATCCCCTACAGCAAGCCTTGCTGAGGGCGGGCAAAAAACAGTCTCGCCTAGTATTCTCCCGGAGGAAAGGGAGAAGATCCTGTGCTACCCCCGCAGAGAGACACTCATGAGGCGCAGCTTGCTCCAGCACAGGGCTGCAGCCAGGGAATTGGGCTCCTGCCATGAAATGGCTAGGAAGCCTCGACTGCACAACCGCCCAATGCGGAGAACCTCCTTGCACCGAGACAAGGGGATAGACCAAACCTGGTGGAGTAGGTAGCACATGGTCTTGGAATAATCCAACTTGGACTTAGACCACTAGACCCCGTACAAGCGGAGCGAGCGGTGCCGGCTAATCGGACTGTCTGTCTCCAGCGAGCGGGAAGGACATCGGGACTCACAAGAGGACCAGAGGCGACACACTCTGCATTCCCCAAGATGGGCACCCCACCCATCCGATAAGCATCAGCCGGAGAAGACCGGCAACTCAGGGTGAACAAGCAGAATAGTCTCCTGCCGAAGTTAGAACGGTCCAAGGGAGCGTTCTCCTAACTCCTGGGCTGTAAGTCACGAACTGGTCCACGGGACACAGCGTTGTGACCTCTGGCTGGCCCCTCCCACTAAGGGAAGGCCGCCCTGAGGCCC
Source organism: Neoceratodus forsteri (assembly GCA_016271365.2). Taxonomy (NCBI): domain Eukaryota; kingdom Metazoa; phylum Chordata; order Ceratodontiformes; family Ceratodontidae; genus Neoceratodus; species Neoceratodus forsteri. Next base: position 478,040,378 of record CM057455.1, read on the forward strand.
AGGAGGAGCAGGAGGTCCTGGCAGGATGTAATTCCCCGTCCAAACTGACCGGCAAAGGATAAAAACCTCGCCCTGTTCGCCCGGAGCTGAGCTTGGACTCAAAGTCGAGCTTAATCCCGAAGAAGCTTCACCGCTAGGATACGAGTTCTCACTCGGCTCCCGAAACGGGAGACCAGTCTTCCGGTTGGGGTGACATCCGGACCCTTCCATGCTGCAGAGACTGCTAAGCAAGGAAGTGTAAGGAACTCGTAAGCAGCTCCCCCGCAAGAATGGGTGGAGCCTCCCCCAAAAACGGACGGAACGAGGAGTAGGTACATCCTGGAGACCAGGAAACCGCTACACGCCACGCCCTGAGGATGGAATGTCTGCAGAAGAGAGAGACCATCCAGGCGTGCGGGAGGATGGGCGCAAGCCCCCGTCCATAAGAGACCAGGAATACCTGGACATGAACCCAGGGTTGAATGGGGGTCCACGGCCTTCCTGATCATCTCTAACTAGAGCCAGGCATGTCGGATGACCCACAGGGCAGTGAACTCAAATTCCCTGTGGGGCAACGGTTCAAAGGGATCCGCCGCAACTCTGGACAGGATCCACCAAATACCTCCAGAATGAGGTGCAGAGCCGCCCCCACGGAAAACCCTGGCAGGACGACGGGCCGGAGCAATGCCCCTTGGCCCGTCATTGAGCAGGCTCAGAGGGGGAGGGAGCCGAGGAGCCCCTCGGTTTCCTGCCTCTCTGCTTCGTTTTGGAGGAAGACGCTGGTTTGGCAACAGGTCTCCCAGCGCATGCCTGCTGGCCCTCATGCTGGGCCAGGGGGGCCCCAGGGCTCAGGGGGCAAAGGGGCTTACGCAAAGGCTGATGGCTGCCCTTGACCCCGTGGGCGAGAGTGACCGAGTCCGGAGTGGCATCAGACTTCTTGGGCCCATGGATGTATCCCTCCGCTCCAGGGCCGAAAAGGTCAGTCCCCAAGAAGGGGATGTCCACCAACTCATGCTGGGTTTCCAAGGAGAAGGATGTTAACCTCAGCCACGCCCTGCAGCGCATGGCCACTGCAGCCGCCACCGATCTGGCACAGGAGTCACCTAGATCCAGAGCAGTCTGGAGCCGCTGCTTCGCCACCGCCCTACCCTGGTCCTGCACCTGTCGAACCGTGGTCCGGAGGTCGCCTGGGAGATGAGGGAGAACCTTGTCCAGGGAGCCCAAAAGGGTGTGGGAGAAATGTGCCATCAGTGCAACCGAGCTGGCCTGACGGAGGCCTAAGGAGGGGCCTTAGCGTAAACCTTCGCCCGACATAGTCCATCCTTCTGGACTCCTTGTCGGGGGGTCTGTCCACATCCCCAGCGTTTCCAAGACATTGGAAAACGTCGTCGATAATTACCCCTTCAGCTGAGGGGTGCTCCGAGAAACCAGGCAGAGAACCGACCGGGATAGGATACCTCCGAGCTACCCTGACCGAAGGCGCAGGGCAAGAAGTAGGCCGCCGCCATAGCTCCAAGGCTGGGCCCACAATAGCCTCAGCCACCGGGAAGGCCTCTGTGGAAGAACCCCTTCGATCCAGAATCTCCAGAAGGGGGTAAGGAGCCCGATCGGAGACGGGCTTAAGCTGCATTCCAGTAAACTCTGAAATGAGCTGAAGTAGACCCTTAGAAGACGATGGGCTGTCGTCTACTGGATGTTCCTGGGAAGACCCGGGGTTCTCCCTGTCAGGAAACATGGCAGAGCCTGCTCCAGGCTCCGAAGGGTCTGCAAAAAGCTGCCGCAGGCCCGAGGCACTCTTCGTCCACCGGGGGCGGGCAGGAGTGAGGGAACCGAGAGACCTGAAGGACAGGCCACGGTCCGGCCTGGACTCCGCCCAAGGCGGAGGGGCAGCGAGGGTCGAACGAGCAACCGGTCCTGGAGAAGGCTCCTCGACCAATACAAACGGCTGCCGACCAAGCGGCGACTGCTTGCTATCTGGGGAATGAATCGATCGATTGAAACCCAGGCAACTGCTGCCGCCACATAAGTTCCTCGAAACACCGACGTCAACGGCATCGAAACCGCTCCTCATCCGAGGAGGGGGACGAGGAAGAACGGCCAAGCCACTTAACCCGGTGCTCCAACCGAGAACGCCGAGATCGGCGTGAGCGGCTAGACCGAGAGGTAGACCGAGACCGAGACCCAAATTCTCGGGGTAACCGAGGGCTGGCCTGGGAAGAAATGGGGAGCACCCGCTCCTCCCTCGGCTCGGAACGGACCGAGGGCTGTCGACCCGAAGTGGAGGACAGAGCCTCGACTTCCGCCAAAGGCGGCAGGAAGACGGCCTCAGCCGACCCCCCCGAAAGATGGGTCGAGAGACTCGACAACATCGAAGGGGGTTTTGGCCGGCTGACCTGACGGGTACCGTGGAGGCCAGAGGCCGAAGTTGAACTCCTAATCGGAAGCTTCCAGCATCGCCAATGAGGGAGGGGAAACTCTCCCGCCTCCCCGGACGAAGAGACCTCAGTCATGGCCCTCTTTAGACACAGGCTGAGAGACAGGTTAGGTTCCTCTCCTTGAGGAGAGGGAATGACGAAGCTCCTGAACGAAGCTGAATGTAAAGAATCCAAGGAGAGCGGGATAAGCTCCGCAACCGAAGAGAGGAAGGGGAACCCTGCTCCTTCCCCGGCAGGATAAGACTGCAGAGAAACAGTCGAGGCGGGCACCGCCGGGTCCAATGGAGACCCGGAGGAAAAACACCGATGTCCGAGCTCCCGAACGGGCCGCACGGCTCCAGAGAGCTGGACCGAAAGGTCAGAACAAAATTGCAAGCTCGAGGATCGTGATCCAAGTCCAGGCAAAAGAGCATCGGAGGCGAGTCCCTCCTGAGGAACTAACCGTGACGCTTCGGCCGAAAAGCCATCGCCGCGAGCGAAGAAGAAAGATCGAAGATTCAAGGATACTTTTAATAAATTTGAAGACCGAACGTTTCAGGAACCAGTCAAAAGCATGAGCGCTAAGGAGGGAACCTGAGCTTCCAAGCGGTAAGGAAGATCTGGTGTCATGGGCCGGAGCCAAGAGTTTTACCACCCGGGTGGGTGGGAGGAGCCAGCTTGAAGACCTTCCGGCAAGATTTAAAGCGGCAAGGGACCTGCCAATAAGTGTGGATGAACAACATATCCATGTCCCTAGAATACAAATTTCAAGTAGTCAGTTGTAACGTTTTATTCCTAAAGTATTCTTCTTTTTCCCTTTTGTTCATTAGACAGTCTTCTATGTGACAATATTGTGTTGGATGTGTGGAGCAGTTCTCAGCCTGGCAGCTGACATATCTATCTCTATCCCCCCCACTACATAATCAGCATTGTGACCTCACAGACTATGACATCACAGGTGACTGACCTGGCATCTGCTGAGTGGCTGTTCCTAAGCAGCAGTGATGTCTCAGTCGGTGAGGTCACAATGCTGAAGATGTAGTGGGGGGAATAGAGATATATATGTCAGCTGACAGGCAGAGTGCTGTCAAACACATCACACCTACTAACGTCAGGAAAACAATCTTCTAATTAACAAAAGGGAAAAGAAAAAGTACCTCAGATATAAAAGGTAATGGTTGACTGCTTTTAAATATTAATATTAGTTTTAGGCAGTACCCTAGCTCTTTAAGTGCATTAAGTGGTCCAGGATCAGTGGGATACCTGCCTGTATGGCATTTTTCCTGCTTGTTTGTGCACACAACTGAAAATGTTTTCCACTTCACAGTATATTCTTCTAGTAGTGGGTTTTCTGTCTACCTTTAGGAGTCGGAGTACCTGTGTTGACTGGTTTAGCGCTGAGAGTTCTATGGATTCAGGTACCAAGCTTTCAAGTGAAGAGATGCCAGATTTGGGTGCATCACCTGACCCTTGGACTGTGTTAAGAAGTCTCTGGCACATGGCAGAGGGTAGTTTTTCCTGGAGATCATCAGGAAAGAGTACCAAAGCTGTCTTGGCCAGTCTGGTACTATCAGAATCATTGCTGCTCTATCTAATCTTGTCTTTAGAAGTACTCTGTGTAACAAAGGGAAGGCATTCAGAAGCTTGCTTTCCCAGTAAAAGTTCAGAGAATCTTGCTGGTAAGCTTCTTGAGATGAGCTCTGTAGCAAAATAGTGGCAGTTTTTTATGGCCGCAGTGGGTGGAGCCTGCAGCCGCCTTGTGGTAGTTCTAAAAACGAACCACCAGATGGACACAGAAGAACAGAACTGTTCTGGAGTTGTAGTAAGATCATTCCACAACTCCAAAATAGTCTGCTCACTCCCCGTCCCCCTCTCCCACGGGCACACTATTTCAGTTGCTAGTCGCCCACCTTGCTCAATATGGTTGCTGTTTAGTATATATGCATGAGTAGTTGCGCACGCACAACAGCACTGTGGCCATCTTGGGCTTGACAGACTGTTTCATCAGGAGCTCAGCGGCACGACTGCAGCTGTGAAGGCTCTGGCCAGGGCTTGCTTGTTCTGCTATGAAGTAAACAGATCCACTTCTGGCAGTCTCCAGTATCTGGGCTACTGAGTGCTTCAGTGACCATTCACTGGACACAGTCCCCATTCTGCTGATTGAATCTCCCATGACACTGTGCTTTCCTGCTATGTAGACTGCAGATATTGGTGTTTGGCGGTTGTAGACCAAATCCCACATTTTTAGTGCTTCTTTGTACAGTTCTGATTATCTGCTTCCTCCCTGTTTGTTTATGTAGTACACAGGGGTTGTGTTGTCTGATGTGCAGGACCCGACCCTTTAGTATTTCCTGAAAATGTTTTTCTGACCTGTTCCAACTGCCCTGAACTGTCAGGTCTGAAATGTGATGCTCGAGCAAATGTGACACCTCCCAATCATTGAAGGGAGGCATCTGTTGTTAACACCATTGTGTGTGACTTGTTGATCAGGTTTTCCTTTTCAGATGGTCCAGTCTTCCACAATAATAGTGATTGTACTAGAGTCTCTGTTATTGGGATCATGGTGGTCAAAGGCTGTTTTCACTAACACCAGTATCTTTTTAGGTAGCACCGATTGTCCCTCATGTGCTGCCTTGCCCATGGTACTACTACTGCAGTTGCTGTCATGTAACCCAGCAGTCTGAGGAATTGCAGACCTTTTCGTTCTTATCTGGAGACTTTCTGCTAAGGTCACCAGTGTACGGACTCTTTCCCAGGAGAGAAATACTTTGGCCTGTACTGTGTTCAGTTCTACCCCTATAAAAACTTAACTGCCTGTACAGTCTGTAGTGTAAACTTTTTTAGGTTTAGTAGGAAACCTAGGCTGAGCATCATGTTAATTACCTTTTGTAGCAATGCTTCTATCTCCCTTTTTGTCCTTCCACACATTAGTCACCTGTCTAAGTATGGACAGATTGCGAGGCCAGCTTTCCTCAGAACTGCTGTCACTACAAGCCATGCATGTTGTGAAAACTATGGGGGCAAATGTGAAGTCAAAGGGCACTGCCCTGTACTGGAACTGTTTTGTTCCTACTGGGAATCTCATGTATTTTCTGTGAGACTCCCTCACTGGAATATGGAAATAGGCATCCTTCAGGTCTAGTAAAGAGAGTCAGTCTCCTTGCTGTAGTCACTGGATCACTGTCTGCAGAGTTACCATTCTAAATTTTTCTTTCTTTATATGTCTGCTGAGACACCCCAGGCCGAGTGCAGGCCACCACTCATTTGTTTTCTCTTTGTTAGGAAGTACCTGGAAAAGAATCCCTTCCCTTTTTCTTTTGTTGGTACTTCCTCTACTGCTTTTTGATACAGCAGTTTTTGAATACCCAATTGTGATTGCTGCTGTTCATCATCTCATTCTGACTTGAAATTTTGTTTTGGTTGTTTTAGGAAAGTTAAAGCGAGACCCTACCACCTCCAGCATCCTCTGGTCTGTTGTTACAGATTGCCAGTGTTTGAGGTGACAAGACAGGAGTCACCCTACAGGTTCCTGGGGACTGATGGCCTTTAGCACATCAGGGAACAGATTTTGGCTACGAGGGGTAGAGGTAGAGGCTTGTCTCTGTAATCCCTTGCTCTGCTGGTGTATCTTTAAACCTGGCATAGCTTAGGAGTATATTGTCTCAGGTAAAACCCCCTTCCCATACCTCCCCTTCCAAAGGGTCTATTATAATCCTCTGGTTTCCTTTTCTCTTTCCATTAGGTTTTTAAAAGTTGTTTTATTTTTGGCTACCCATGTATTTCTCTGTCTGGTACCCGAGGAGTGATGTTCCCTCAAATGGGAAGTCAGCTGCTTTGTTCTGCAAGTCAAGGGAAAGTCCAGTGGTTCTTAACCACGCATACCTCCTAAAAGCCACTGCATTTGCTGAACCCCTTGTGGCAATGTCATTGTTGTCTACTGATACATGGAATTGGTCTCTAGCAGCACCCAGACCATTTTTAACATACCCGCACTGCCTGTAACTTGTCATCAGAGGGCAGGCTATCACAGAATTTCAGCATTTCTTTCCATAAAGCTTCCTGGTAATGAGCAGTACAGCTCAGAAAGCCATCCTGCCTCATAATTAAAGATGATGATGAGTAGGGACGCTTTCCTAATGCATCAGTCCTTCTGGGGTCTTTATCAGGGGGACCTGTTGAAAAGATTGTCTTTGCTTTTTTACAGGCAGCCACTTGGACAAGACCCCCAGGGCTTGGGTGTTTGTAAAGATAATCAGATCCAGTCCTAGTTACCCAATATCTTTTCTCTACTTTTTTGTCAGCTAGTGTTCTGGAGGATGCCAGTTACACAAGCAATACTACCCTCCAGGGTGGGTGCTAATGGGCTATACTGGACTGCTCAGGGAAGTACTGAGGCCCGATGCAAAAGGCATAAGTCTATAGCCCCTGGAAGGTCCAGTATAGCCCATATCACCTACCCTAGAGGGTATTACTATGCTTAGAAAATTAGTTTTAGGTCACATTTTCAAATAAAAGGTTTAAAAAAATGTAATGAAAATGTAGAAATTAAATAATAATGGAGGAATTAAATTCACACTTTATTTCTGCTTTTTGGCTTATGATAACTCTTCCCTAGCCAATATTCCATTACCTGACCAAATAAAATCACCCAGTCTGACAACTGCCATCTCTGACCTATTCCATCTCCAGCAGTTCTCTTTCTTGCAGGTGGAACAGCTTCTTCAGAATTTGGACCCTAAAAAAGTGCTGGTGCTGATAATAATGAGCCTAAATAAAAACAGGTTATTCTATCCTCACAGCTCCTAATACCCATCTTTCCAATCTGTCAATAGCAAATTGTGAAATCCCACTTCTGTGGAAAACTGCTCATATTGTTCTGCTATTTAAGTTGTGCGTCAGTAAGTAATCATCACCCTATCTACATTCTTCCGGTCATGGCTAAAATTCTTGAAATATTAGTGAATGAACAGATGAGCGAATATCTTGATAAATTCAATATTATTTCCCCGATGCAAACAGGTTTTTGAGCTCAACATCCTATGTCTACTGCTTTAGTTAAAGTTACCAATGACTAGTTTACTGCCCTCAGTCAAAAACTTACAAAGTGGCAATCTTCTTGGACATTAGGAAAGCATTTGATACTGTGGACCACAATACTCTTTTGATAAACTCTTGAATATTGGCAAAGGCCCAAATGTAGTAACGTGGTTACACAGAAATGTACATCTTCCCTTATCTGGACGATTGGCTTCTAAAGGCCCCATTCAGGGAAAAGCTCCTGTTGACTTTGGAGAGAACTCTGCAGCTATTCCTCTCCCTGGGCATCACTATCAATCTGCCCAAGTCAGTGCTAGTGCCACCCCAAAGGCTGCAATATATTGGAGCGGTGCTGGACTTAGCGCAGGAGAAGGCCTTCCTCCCCCAAGACAGGGCAGAATGCCTTATAGCCTAAGATCAGGAAGTCGCTAAAAGTTGCTATGTTCCTGCCAGGGTGTACCTGAGAATGCTAGGTTTCATGGCAGCTGCCATTTCCACTGTTTCACTGGCCAGGCTCCATATGCACATCCGCCAGTGGAATCTCAGGGTACAGTGGGACCAGCGCACAGATGAGTTAGATCACCAAGTCCTGGTTGCTTCCGCAAGGTGGCAGTATAGCCTAGAGGTTAGAGTAACGAGTTGTGAATGAGCTTGTACATCCAGCAGACCTGGGTTTGATTCCCATAACCTCCACTTGCATACTGTGTGACTCTGAGCAAGTCACTTAATCTCCTCAGTGCGCCCGGGTTTCCCCTGAAAACAGGCACTTGTGCCTAGTGGGCCTTACCTGGTTACCAAAGAATAAATAAAAAAATAATACATGCTGCAGTGGTGGATGGAACCCTTGAATCTGCTGCAAGGCATTCCATTCCAGATTTCCTCTCCACAGCAGGTCCTCACCACAGAAGCTTCTGTTCTGGGCTGGGGAGTGCACCTGGGCCCTTTCCAAACCCAGGGCTCTTGATCCCAGATGAAAATCTCCCTGCATATCAATGTCCTGGAGATGCGGCGGTGCACTACGCCATGTAGGCCTTTCAGAACCACCCTGCTCTCGGGTTTGGTGACAGACTGGAGAACCAGCCAGGGAGAAGGACTGTATGTCCTGGGGATGGCTACATCAACAAGCGGGGGGGCCATTCATATCCCCTATGCAGGAGGCCATCTGTGGTACTGGGCGTTACATCACGGTTTGACACTCTTGGTGGTCCACGTCCGAGGAGTGCTAAACACTCTGGTGGACAGCCTGCACAAGTGGGAGCTTCTCTCATCCATTGCAAAAGATCTGTTTGACAGAGCTAGACCCTTTGCATCCCCCCTCAGTGGAAAACTGACCAATTTTTTGCTTGATCGATACAGGGTCTGGAGTTTTCTGGTGAGGTGCACTGTCCCTCTCTTGGTGTGGGGTTCCTTTACGCATTTCCTCCGTTTCCTCTAATTCAGAGGGTCGTCATCAAATTGCAGATGGAGGGGGCCAGCACGAACCTGGTAGCTTCATTCTGACCCAGGTAGATTTGGTGTCCCCTGCTGCAGCAGCTGGTGGAGGAACCTCTGGTACCTCTCCCTCTTTGCAGGAACCTGCTGACTCAGGCCAAGGGGACCCTGGTCCATCCCAACCTCAGGTCCCGCCATCTGCATGCTTGGCTCCTGAGGACACAGCCATCGCCAGGTCTGGGGTCTCCAACAGAGTGGCGGACGTCCTAGTGGCCACCCAGAAGCCTTTCACTCGAGCCATGTATACCATGAAGTGGAAGTGGTTTTGCCATCTGGGCTGCCATACATAATCTAGACCCTTTCACCTGTCTGGTGAATCAGATTCTGAATTACCTGATCTCTTTGTCCAACTCAGATCTCCAGTACTCCTCCCTCAAGGTGCACCTTTTGGCTACTTTGACTTTTCATGAGCCTGTGAGTGACTGCAAGATAGATCAGCTGGATGTTTCCCGTTCCTTTTTAAGGGTCATCCTGCATCTGAAACACCCAATCTGTTCTTTCCTGGCTTGGGATCTGAATTTTGTTTTGGAGAAGTTGACCTGTCTCTTTTTGAGCCAGCTGCAAGCTGTGAGCTACGCTTTCTCTCTTGGAAAGCGTAATTTTTAGTTGCCATTATTTCTGCTTGGTGTGAGGTGCCTTATTTGATTTTTGATCAAGACAGGGTGTCTTTACGCACAAATCCTAAGTTTCTCCCTAAGGTGGTTTCTGAGTTTACACTCCATCAATCTATCCATCTTACTGTTTATTTTCCCGAGCATGCCAATCCAAGGGAAGCACCGCTCCACACGTTAGGACATGTGCAGGACTTGAAGTACTACCTGCTTTGCACTAAGGAATGAAGAAAGTTGAAGCAGCTGCTTGTTTCCTTCACCCCATGTACAGAGGGCGCTTCAGTTTCTAAGCAATGTTTATCCAAATGGTTGAATAATTGCATTGTGTTCTGCTACAACAAGTATGGCAAGGCACTGCCTGGAGCGGTTAAAGCTCATTGCACAAAAGACATGGCTACCTCTGTGGCTTGTTTTCGAGGGTTCTCAGCCGCTGACATTGGTGTGGCGGCCACCTGGTGTACTGTCCATACTTTCACCAAGCACTACAGTCTGGACATTACCTCAAGAGCCCGAGTTTATAGCTGGCCTTCCCCCCAGATTGTTTGTTATTCACCTCTAATTGCTTGGGATGTGTTCCAATGGTGTGCCTTGATGACCGAGATACCCCCAAAGAAGACAGAACAGTTACATAAGAACGTACCCATAACAGTAGATCTTTGAGGGGATCTCAGTCATTAGATCTGCTTTATCTCCCACCATCCCCTTTCTTGGGGCTCTTGTTCTGGAACTGGCTATCTGGTGTATCCAGCCTTTTGTCTACTATGTCCCCGTTGGCACGAACTTAGCTCCATTAGTCTCTGGCTGGGGGAAAGAACTGAGAAGGGAGTGGGGCCACTCATGCCTTTATAGGGTTAATGACGTCGACGGAGTGGGCGGCCCCAGTTGTACTGCTGAAAATCTTCCATGTGGATCCTGCTTCACCAAAGGTGAAGTTCCGACAGTGTGACCTGATGACTGAGATCCCCTCAAAGATCTACCATCATGGTAACTTCTTACATAAACTGTTCCTTCTAGGAATGGTATAGAGTGCAAATCCACACTCTGGCAGTTCCACTGGAACATTATCAGTCAAACGTCTTCAAGCTAAGCTCCTCCCACCACCCAGGCATTATATCCCTCGGGCACTGCCTCATGACGTCAGCTCTTTGCATGCTTTGTGTGGATGTGAATTGTATACCACCCCTGAAAGTACAGTTTCGTACTTACTGTAACAGTAGATCTTCAAGAGGATCTCTTGCAGCAGGTACTGCCTTTGGGAGCTCATCAGAGGGCACCCTCGCAGACGGTCACTTTCTTCCAGCAGTGTGTAGTAGGGGCCACCCACCTGTGATGTAATCACACCTGTTAAAAGTATAAAAGGAAGTGGGCAGCCCCCAGTATGCTCGGTTCTCCACCGGCTACCAGCTCACTGATCATGGCTCTGAGGGAGAACAAAGGACACCAGTGGTGCTTTCCTGAGAGCACAGATTGCTGTCTCTGAGAAGAAGTGGGGAAGGAGGGTGGGAATGTACCTGCTGCAAGAAATCCTCTCAAAGATCTACTGTTGCGGTAAGTACGAAACTGTACTATCTTCAACAAGGGTATCTCTTGCAGCAGGTACTACCTTTGGGATGATTCCCAAGCAGTGTTTGCCATGAAGGGAGGCAATTACGAGAGGAGGCCACGCAATATGTCCTGTCCAAAGGATGTGCTGTGCCTAAAGGTGATAGCTAGGCTGTAATGCCTTGTAAAGGTATGAATGGTGGACCGTGTGGCTGCAAGACACATGTCTGAGATGGAAACTCTTCTGAAGCATGCTGCTGAGGTTACTAGGGCACTTGTGGAATGTGCATGCACTGTTCATGGTAATGGCTTTTGTGCTTTTTTGTAACAGTAAGTTACACAATTAGCCAGCCACCTGGACAAGGTCTGTTTTGTGACTAGTAACCCCACTTTCTGGGTGGCATATGCCACGAACAGTTGGTCCAATTTTCTAGTAGGTTGGGATCTAGAAAGGTAAATGTTTAGAATACGATGAACGTCCAGAGTGTGCAATAATTGTTCCTCTGGAATTGTATTGTTCGGGAAATATACTGGTAGGTCTATGGTCTGGTTCAGGGTGAATTTGGAGACCACTTTCAATAAAGATGTGAGGTTGGTTCATAGAGAAAACCTGTCTTTGTAAAAGATTAGGTAAGGTTTCTTGCACATAAGTGCTTGGAGTTCTGAGATATGTCTAGCCGATGTAATGGCTACTAAGAATAATGTTTTCCACGATAGGTAGTTCATTTCTGCCTGTTCTGCAGGTTTGAACGCTCTTTTGTGAGCTGTTCTACGACAAAGTTTAGGACCCATGGGGGAATGGGACATCTTATAGGAGGTTTCAGATGTAAGATGTCTTCTAGGAACATCTTTGTAAGGTCCATTTGGGCTACCGTTTTTTGACCTTTTGGGTTATGAAATGCTGAGATGGCCGATACATGTACTTTAATGGATGAGTATCCCAAATTATTTGTTGATAGATCGGTCAGGTATTCTAAAATGTCCTGTAAGGGACATGTGAAAGGATCAAGGGATCGTCTAGTTGCCCATATGGCAAATCGTTTCCACTTATCTTAGTAGCATTTTCTGGTACACTGTTTCCTGGCTGCCAGTAATATATGAGCTACTTTATCTGAAACTTTATTTCATGTTAAGAATGAGTGTTCAGGAGCCAGGCATGTAGATGTAGTGCCTTTAGATTGGGGTGGACGATTGTCCTTCTCTGTTGAGTCAGGAGGTCTGGAAGGATGGGGAGGGGAATAGGATCCATCTGTGTCATTTGTTGCAGTAAGGGGAACCAAATCTGTCTGGGCCAGAAGGGAGCTATGAGGATCATCTGTGCCGGTTCTCTCTGTAGTTTTAGTAACACTCTTTAAAGGATAGGTGTGGGGGGAAATGCGTATAAAAATTTCCCCATCCAAGGCTGGGATAGGGTATCTGTAGAATGACCCGTCCTGTCCAGAACAATGGAATAGTACTGAGGCAGTTTGCGATTCTGCGGGGACGCAAATAGGTCTATTTGTGGAGTACCCCATGTTTTGAATATGTTTTGTAGTAGTGATGTTTTTATTGTCCATTCGTGATTATGAGCACATCTGCTGAGATGGTCTGCGAATACATTTTATGCTCCTGGCACATGTACAGCTATAAGTGTTATGTTTAGTTGTAGTGCCGTGTACCACAGTCTTGAGGCCTCCAGACACAGAGAGTGGGATTTCGTACCACCTTGCTTGTTGAAGTAATAGACTACTGCCACGTTGTCCGACTGTACCAGTAGCTGACCAGGCTTTAGGTAGGGTTGGGATGTGTGAAGAGCAAGTGTGACAGCCCTCATCTCCAGGATGTTGATATGGAGTTTTGAGGTATTTTTGTCCCAATTGCCTTGCATTTGGTGGCTGTGGTCCAGATGTGAGCCCAACCCCATGATGGAGGCATCTGTTACAAACATATGAAATTTGCCAGCAGATAAAGGCCTAGAGGTCTATCAAGTCTGCTCGATTGTGCAGCTAGCACCTGTTGTTAAGATCTGATCCGGGGCAGGTGTTTGAAACGGTATACCTACTGTTAAGTTTGTTGCATCTGACCACCAGTTTAGTGCTGTGGTGATCTTTTGGGTTATTTTTGCTGTGTCCTCCAAGTCTCTTGTCTTTTGATGCCAATGTTGTCTGAGAGACCATTGTATGGGTTGCATTCTGAGGTGGGCAAATGGTACAGTGTGTTTGGCTGCTGCCATGTAGCCAAGGAGCTTGAGGAGTTGTCTGGTGTTGTACTATACAGAGCAGCCAGCTCCACCAAAGTGTGAGTTATGTCTTCTGGTAGGTACACCTCCCTGTAGTGGTGTCTAATACTGCTCCTATGTATTGGAGTCTTTGTGTTGGGGTGAGTTGGGATTTTGGAATGTTTATCATGATGCCCAACTCTTGGAAGAGTTGTGGGGTGGTTTCGAGGGAGTGGATAAGGCTTTATGAGCCAGTTGTCCAGATATGGGAATATGAAGTGGCCCCTGCACTGAAAGGCCACGGCCACTACAGCGAGGCATTTGGTGAAAACACTGGGTGCTGATGAGAGGCCAAACAGGAGTGCTCTGAACTGGTAATGGTGACCCAATAGGCTGAATCGTAAGTATTTTCTGTGGGCTAGATGGATAAGAATATGAAGGCAGGCATCCTTCATGTCCAGTGCACACAGCCAGTCTCCTCGGTATAAAAGGGGGAGAATGGTTGCCAAGGTCACTCACCATTCGAAATCTTTTGTACTGAATATGTCTGTTCAGTGGCCTCAGATCCTGTACTGGTTGGAGACAGTACAGTTACGTAAGAACTAACCGTAACAGTAGATCTTCGAGAACAGCTCTTGCAGCAGGTTACACCATTAGGACTGAAGCCGGCAGGCGCCAGGACCCCACGAAAATTTTCTAGCTAGCAGTATCCAGCGGGGACTGCCCCCGACGTCGGCTCCGCCCCCGACATCGGGCATCATACAAAAAGGGATGATCCCCCAGAATCCCCAGTTCTCACGTCGGAGACCTCTGGCCACTAGATGACATCAGAAATGGAGACTGAGGATCCGCCTTCAAAGAAGGTGTTCAGAGTGGTGTTACAAACACCTAATCCTAGGAAGTGACAAAAGGAACAACTCTACCTCCAGAGGGGATGGTGGAAGGGAAACTACGTGCTGCAAGAGCTGTTCTCGGAGATCTACTGTTACGGTTAGTTCTTACGTAACTGTACTATCTTACTTCGAGAAACAGCTCTTGCAGCAGGTTACACTATTAGGACTGATTCCCAAGCAATTCTGGAAATCCATCGCAGGTGGGAGGTGGCTAGGTAGAGATTGTTAGTTGGACTGAATCCTAGGATAGTAGTCCCTGAAGGACTGCTAGACCAAAATCAGCTATTCACCGTAATGCAACGTCCAGGCTATAATGCCTGAAAAGGTGTGCATGGTGCTCCAAGTAGCTGCTGCACAGATGGCTGAAGTGGACACGTACTTCAGAGCAGCAAAGGAAATAGCCAACCCCCCTTGTGGAATATACCCTAACCGAGCCCGGCAGAAACATAGACTTTGACGGCAGATAAGGACTGCTTGGCCCACCTAGTCTGCCCATTTCCCTACCTAGAGGATAAGCTGCAGATCCTATTTAACCAACAGCCTATTTCTTCCTACCCCCCGCAAAAATTGCCTTATGTCTGTCCCATGCATTCTTGAATTCTCCCCCAGTTTTAGACCCCACAACCTCCTCAGGAAGGCTGTTCCATGTGTCCACCACCCTCCCTGTGAAAAAATAGTTCCTCACATTGCCCCTGAGCCGTCCCCCCTCTATCATCAAATTGTGTCCCCTTGTTCTTTCACATCTCTTTTTCTGAAAGATGCTACCCTCTTGGACTTTGTTGATTCCACTGAGGTACTTAAAACGTTTCTATTATGTCCCCCCTTTCCTCAAAGGTGTACATATTAAGCTCCTTTAGCCTCTCCTCATATGGCTTCTCTTGCAGACCGTGCACCATTTTAGTTGCCCTCCTCTGAACTGCCTCCATCCTGTCTATGTCCTTCCCGCTGTGAACCCACGCTGCCTTTGGTCCTGTGCCCCACTGACCTCTAGGTACTCAACAATTCTTTCCTTCAGAAGTGATTCCATCACTTTCCCTACCACAGAGGTCAAACTGACAGGTCTGTAGTTTCCTGCCTCTGTCTTGCTCCCCCTTTTGTGAAGGGGGATCACATCCTTCTTCCAGTCCTCAGGTACCACACCATCCTCCCATGATTTGTTATAAAGGGTAGTCAGTGGTGTCACTAGTTCTCTGCTTAATTCTTTTAGAATTCTGGGGTGAATTCCATCTGGCCCCATTGCTTTGTCCACCTTCAGTTTTAGGAGTTCTTTCAGAACCCTTTCTTCTGTGAAAGGACTGGGATCGACCCCCTCTCCAGAGTACTTCTGTTAATTGGATTAGGCACCTCCCCCACTTCCTCTTTTGTGAATACTGAACAGAAGTGTTCATTCAGTATCCCTGCTTTTTCACTGTCACTCTCTGCCCACCCACCATCCATTCTATTCAGCCTCACTATCCCTCCCTTTGTCTATCTATGCTCCCTGATATACCTATAAAAGGTTTTATCCCCCTTCTTAACCGAATTGGCTATCTTTTCCTCAGTTTGTGCTTTGCTATTCTGACTACCCTCCCTGCTTCCTTCTGCCTGAACTAGGGATTTGTTACGCTTCTGGTAACAGAACGTGATGCAATGGATGAGCCACCTGGACAGCGATTGTTTATAAACCGGAGCCCCCAGCATCCTATGGGCAAAGGAGACACAAAGCCAGTCAGATTTATGGTGTTGCCTGGTTCTGGTCAGGTAGTATCTTAGACACCTATGCACATCTAGAGTGTGCAGCAGGGCCTCTTCTCTATTAGAGTATTTAGGAAAGTACAGTGGCAGATCGATGTCCTGATTAAGGGTGAGGGCTGAGACCACCTTAGGTAGAAATTTTGGGTTTATCCTTAGGGACACCCTGTCCTGGTAAAAACCAAATAAGGTTCTTTGCACATAAGTGCGTGTAGCTCAGAAATCCTTCTGGCCGAAGTAACAGCAACTAAAAATAACGTTTTTCATGCCAGAAGACGTAGCTTGCAATCTGCAGCTGGTTCAAAAGGTGGCAGCGTAAGCTACTCCAGGACGAAGGTTAAGTCCCATGGAGGAATGGGATCCTTAATTGGAGGCCTAAGGTGGAGGACGCCTCTCAAGAATGCTCGTGCGGTTTCCAACTGAGCTATGGACCGTAGGCCTATAGGAGTGTGATAGGCCGAGATGGCACAAAGGTGTACTTTTATTGAGGAGTAGACCAAGTCTGCCTGAAATAGGGACAGAAGGTAGTGTAGAACCGAACCTTCCAGACAATCCAGCAGGGAAAGTCCTCATGCTTGAGCCCAGAGGCAAAATCTGCACCATTTCATGGCGTATGTGGCATGAGTGGCCGGTTTTCTAGCAGCCGCTAGAACATCTGCTACCCCTTGCGAGACCCCATAGCGCATGACAGCTATGTCCCTAGGAGCCAGGCGTGCAGGTTCAGAGAGCGAAGGTCCAGATGGACCAAGGATCCTGCCTCCTGGGACAATAAGTGAGAGCTGATTGGCAGAGGCTCCGGAGGTTCCTGACACAGCTGGTGCAGCAGAGGAAACCAAATCTGTCTGGGCCAAAAAAGCACGATTAGTATCCGCGTTGCCTGCTCTCTGCGGAGTTTCAAAAGAACCCTCTGGATCAACGGGAAGGGAGGAAATGTGTAGAGCAATCTGCCCATCCAGGACAGGGACAACATCTCTCGCCAGAAAACACCAGGCCCTGGATCTAGCGAGCAGAAATTGGGCAGTTTTGCGTTGGATGGGGACGTGAAAAGATCTAACTCTGGTGTCCCCCATCTGCGAAACAGATCCTCTACCACCTCCTGGAGTAGTTCCCATTCGTGGACTCTGGCCTGAGACTGACTCAGACGGTCTGCGATAACACTGTCCACTCCTGGGACATGTACAGCAATAAGGTTTGCGCCGTGTTGCAGAACCCAATCCCACACCCTCAAGGCCTCCCTGCAAAGCGGGTAGGAACGAGTGCCTCCTTGTTTGTTGAGGTAATACATTGCCACGGTATTATCTGTTTGCAGCAGCAGCAGAGTACCCGGTGGAATCTCCGACTGGAAGGCCGGCAAGGCATAAAGGACTGCTCTCATCTCCAAAATATTTATGTGAAGATGAGCTTCCTGGGGCATCCACGAGTCCTGAGACCTGACCCCGTCAAGGTGTGCTCCCCAACCGAACTCCGAGGCGTCCGTGGAGAGTGTCACAATTGGAGATGGCACAATAAACGGGACTCTCACCGACAGGTGCTCTGGTTCGAGCCACCATTGCTAATCCCGGATGACGGCATTCATGATCCGAATTGGAAGCTGTAGATGGTCTTGCTTCTGATCCCACTGTACCCATAACATCCACTGGGTCACCCACATGTGGAGACGGGCTAAAGGGACTGTCGCAATGGCCGCAGCCATGTGTCCGAGCAGGCAAAGGATCAGTCTTGCTGGGACCGTCTTCTTTGTCAAGATGTCCCTTATGAGGGATCCGATGTGTTCTGCTTTGTCCTGGGGCAAAAAAGCTTTCCCCTGGATGGTGTCCAGGACTGCAACTATGAATTGCAGTCTCTGTGACGGAACCAGGTGTAACTTCTCCTGATTAATGATGATGCCCAACGAGAGAGAGAACGAGTGTAGTGGATCGTGGACATCAGAGCCTCCCGAGAGGGGGCCATGAGGAGCCAGTCATCCAGGTATGGGAACACATTGTGGCCTTGTCTCCTGAGAGCTGCCGCTAGAATTGCCATGCACTTCGTAAATACCCGAGGTGCTGAAGACAGTCTGAAGGGGAGGGCTCGGAACTGATAATGGCGACCTAGAAACTCGAAGCGCAAGAATTTCATGTGCGCTCGAGCTATAGGTATGTGCAGGCAAGCATCCTGCATATCGAGAGATGCTAAGAAGGTGCCCTGCTTAAGCATGGGAATTAAACCTGGAAGGGTCACCATGCGGAAGCGTTTGTAAAGGACTAAAGCGTTGAGGTCGATGAGATCCAGAATCGGACGGAGGTCCCCTGTCTTTTTGGAAACCAGAAAGAATTGGGAATAAAAACCTTCACCTCTCCGGTTCCTCGGTACGTGCTCTATAGTCTCCTTTCCCAGAAGCGCGAGCACTTCCTGCTGTATGAGCAGTGCATGCTGACCCAAATAACGGGAAAGCAGGGGAGGTCCTGACAGTGGGTGGTCGAGGAATTCTATAGAGTGTCCTCTCTCGACCAATTGGAGGACCCACTGGTCAGCGGTTATCATCTGCCATCCAGAAAGGTGGTGAGCGATGCGACCCCCGACCTTTTCTTCCTGTTGATCCAGAGGGGGGCCGGGGGCCGGGAAGGAGTCATGCTGTGGCGGCATTACCCCTTCCCCGAGGCCGGGTCAGTTTGGTATATCTTTGACCTTGGCCTGGGGAAGACTTAGGCTGGGCCTTACGGTTGAAGTTGCCCATTTGCTGCTGGCTGGAATGTGGCTGTTGCCTTTGTTGCCGGCCGCGAAAACGATTCTGGTTCTTACGAAAGGAACCAGATTTGGGCCTGTACATGGCCTGAACAGTCCTTACTGCCTTCCCGGTGTCCTGTAATTTGGTGATCACCTTTCCGGAATCTTCACCAAATAGGACCTTGCTGTCGTAGGGAACGTCCAGGATGTTTTTCTGGACATCCGTGGTAAATCCAGAGACACGAAGCCATGAGTGTCTCCGGAGACAGATGCCTGAGGCCGCTCCCCTTGCTGCGGAGTCCGCTGAATCGTAGGCGGCTCTCAGAACTTGGGTCCCCACGTCTGACCCAGTGTGAAGTAGGTTCAGAAGCTCCTCCTTCTGCTCACCATCTGGAAGTGCTTTGACTACAGTAGGTCTTGACCCTGTTCCCACAGGGCATTCTGAAACTGAACCATGTGTGTCAGAAGTTCAGTGACCTAATGGAGCATGTAGCAGCCGCATACATGCGCCTACTGAGTGAGTCCAAGTGCTTGGACTCCTGGTCCGGAGGCTGTGTACTCAAATGTTGCAGTCGTTGAGACCTGTCATGGGAGGCCGTGATGACCAATGAATCAGCCAGGGGTTGTTGTGCCAAGTACGGGTCCTCGCAGGGGCCCTGTACAGGCAGTCAGCCTTCTTCGGCACCACAGGGGTGGACTGCGGACGTTTCCACGTGACCTTGGTGATGTCCGGGAAGGTGTCCACTAAGGGTGGCACCACCACAGGCTTAGGGTTCTTTTGTCGAAGATATCGAGCTAGGCGCTGTCGTTCGGGGCCTAGGTCTTCCGTTTCCCATCCCATGTTCTCCTGGATGTGCCTCATGATTTCAGAAAAGAAGGGATCATCCGGAGATGACCTGGGGAGGTCTCGTGGGTCAGGCAATGGGATGCTGACTGGAGAAGGAGACCTGGAGGTATCTGAACAGTCAGGTCTAGAGTCTTCCCCCTGTGGAGTGGACCGTCTATGTCTGAGTCACTTGGGACTGGGAGACCCTGAGGGAGATCTTGAAGGGGGCTTTCTCCTTTCTTTGGATCTGCCCCTAGGAGGTGGAGTAGGCTCCTTGGGGGTCAGAGGTCTTCCTACTGGCTCCTGTGGTGGAGTAGGAGGAGTAGGTCTTACGGGGACCACATCTTTTTTGATTGTGTCCCACCAAAAGGTAAAGAGGTCTTTAACCTCCTGAATGTTCATACCGGACGACGGACCTGGCGTTGGGGTTGGTCTGTCACCAGTATTGCGTCCAAGGGCATCACCAGATCAGGCAAAGGCTCCTGTGGAAGCCTGGCGTCTTCATTGTCCCCTGTCTGGTCATCAGGCAACGTCAGATCCTCCTCCGTAGAGCCCTGGCGACCGGTATCCACCAGTGACGGAGGGGCAGTCGTTGTCTCCTGAGGATGTTTGGCCGACGTTGGGTGTTTGGCCGACGTCTGGTCCGATGGGCGCTTAACCAGGGAAGGGTCAGCAGCCCGTTTAGTGTCCATCGTCCACTTAAGGGACATCAGGTCCTTGGTCTTCCTGGGAGGGGAGTCCGGTCCCATAGGAGGCTGGGAGGCCGATCTGGCATCGGGGTCCCAGCGTCTGTCCGAGGAAAATGAAGAGATCTTTGAAGAGGACTTGGACCGGTGACGGTCAGAAGACTTCGCTGAAGCCCGGGAATGTGCTGGAGAAGGGTCTGAAGTCCTGGAAGTCTTGATCGGATGCAGAGAAGCCGAAGAACTGCCTGAAGTCCTAACCTTAATGGGAGGGGGCTGACAGCGAGCTCTGGAGGAAGAATGGTCTGAGTGTGTGGAGCCGGAGCTGGTGCGCGAGTCCGAGGCCTGGTTCGGGGATCTGGACCTGGCCTTCTCCCACTGTTTTTCCCGGTACTTATGGGACTTAAGAGGTAGACTCACCTCTGGAGGCAGGGTCTTTATCCATAATCTTTAATCTTTCTTCCAACAGAAACCCCTGAAGTGCCTTCTGGCGGCGGATTCTGGTGCAACTATTGAACTGCTGGCAAAAGGAGAAGGCCTTGGTGTTGTGTTCCGGGCATAGGCACAGCAGACAGGATGAGTGAAGATCCTTAAAAGGGATCTGTTTGCCGCAGGCACACTTAGAGGGGTGTCCTTCTGAAGAAGAAGTTGGAGATGCCGACATTTAGTAAAGAAATGCTGGAAGTTCTAGATGTAATTCGCTGAAGCGGGTCCATGAGGCCGATGCTGGTGAGTTGACGGCAGGAAAAGAACTGAGGATTCTAGGGGACCGCCCCCTTTTGTATGATGCCTGACATCAGGGGCGGAGCTGATGTTGGGGGCGGTCCCTGCTGGATACTGCTAGCTAGAAAATTTCCGTGGGGTCCTGGCGCCTGCCGGCTTCAGTCCTAATGGCATAACCTGCTGCAAGAGCTGTTTCTCGAAGTAAGATCCCCTGTTCTTTTGGGGATTAGAAAGAAGTGGGAATAGAACCCTTTTCCTCATTGACTGGGTGGTACTGGTTGGATTGCTCTCTTTATTGTAAAGCCTGCAATTCTTCCAAGAGTATGGGGATATGCTCCTGTTGATAGGAGGCGTGAGGTGGTGGGTGTATAGGAGGGCAGTCTGTTAGTTCTAGAGTGTGCCCTGATTGAATAATTTGTATTACCCCTACGTCTGTTGTGATGGATTTCCAAGCCTCAAAGTGATGGGAAAAGTGACCCCCGCCAGCCTCCTAGGTTTGCAGAGGAGGATCTGGGGTTGCTGTACCGAGTCAGTTGGTGAGAGTGGCGCCACTCCTAGATGTTGGGGTGTAATGACTACCTCTGGATGCCACAGAGGAGGGTCTGCTGGAGGACTGCTGACCTTGCTTACCTCTGTATGACTGTCTGCTTGAGCCATGTTGTCTCCCAGATCTTCGAAATTGGTATTGTTGGTAATACCTGGATTGACCTGAGCCTTGGGGTGTATGATATATCCTGTCAACAGATTTTAAGGTGTGGCCTGATGCCTGGAGAGCTTCCAAAATTGTTTCTGTGGTTGTACTGAATAGCCGTTCTCCATTGAATGTCGCATTCATTATTTTATGTTGAACATCGGGGGTAAATAAAGACACCCTCAGCCAGGTATGGTGTGTAAGGGCAATACCAAGTGCCAAGGACCTAGCAGAGGTATCGGCAATATCATAAGTGGCACATAATAGGTGTATAGATAGACTGCATCCTGTGTTAAAAGTGTTTAAAAGTTTGTCTTTTTCTTCTGAGTCTGGAAGCTGACTCACAATTTCTGTGATGGCTGTCCCAGAGGGTTTTCTGATAGTGAGCCTTTTAACCCAGAACTTCAAGGGGATTGTTAGACTATATTTTCAGTCGGAGCAGTAAACAAAATGTAAAGTGTACAGCCTAGGGAGCCATTTCCAGACAAACACCTTAAAGGGGGAGTGTTAGATTGTATTCTCAGCTTGAGCATATGTACTGAAGGGGGATTGTTAGAAGTATTTGTTTCACTGTTAGGGGTGCTGGTAACCGCAAATGTGAGCGTAGCACTTGGGAGCAAACCCTGCACAACCCTGAACTTAACAGTTTTGTTCCTGCTCTGACTCGGTGCACCTTAGCTAACCTGGCTCCGATTTTTCGATCTGGTACTTTTTCTTTGTTGTTACCTCAATCCAGAGTCAGATCAGATTACGGGCAGGACCCCAGGCAATGAGTTAGTTAAACTGAACACTGTGCTTTCCTGTTTCTCCCCCTTCCTCACCGTCTCTGCCCCTCCTCCACCTACCTGTATATATTAACCTTCTCTCCTCTCCTCTTTCTCTGCAGCTGTCCCCGGTAGTCATGAGGGACGGCACAGGAGCCCTCCCCCAAGTCACAGATCTCTCTCCCCGGACAGCGAAACAGGTATGCGCAGCAGAAACAGTGCCAAGACAGAAAGGCTGTAACAGCT
The DNA here is from genome assembly GCA_016271365.2 of Neoceratodus forsteri. Taxonomy (NCBI): domain Eukaryota; kingdom Metazoa; phylum Chordata; order Ceratodontiformes; family Ceratodontidae; genus Neoceratodus; species Neoceratodus forsteri. Next base: position 478,062,912 of record CM057455.1, read on the forward strand.
GAGTGGCCTGAGGCGATCCCCACCACCCCTCCTTGGTCAGCTCTTACATATATAAGGCAAGTCACGTGACTGTCAACACCTATCAGCTCATTCTTCCATCTGCAGCTTATATTTTTCAACCACTAGTGGCCGCTGCCTCTCTATACCTCCTGAATCTTGCAAACCCCTAAAACCGTACATCACTACTAAATTGTACTGTGCACCATGGCACTTCGGTCTTTCACCTCACTGGATTTCCACCCTAAAAACAAGACCCTTCCCCTGCCCCTAGGGAATGTAGGTCTCTTCCTGCTGGCCAAGTCCACCTTAACTGGATTGCTACTGGCCACGGATTTCTTTGCAAATATCCTAGCAAATGAGCAAAAACTCCTTTACCACTGCACCCTTACTCACTTGCCACCGTCACCTGTAAACATGCACAATGTAACTACAATTATAGACATATCCCTGCCATGCGTAATGTTGGCATCCCTATCGTACGTGGAACAAAGACTGCTTGGGCACATGCTTTACTACACTACACTTCGTAAACACCCATGGTGGCCTCCCATCTGCCCACTCTTGTCCCTTCTGCTTCTAGCCCTCCTAGCCAGTGATGTAGAAACAAATCCGGGCCCAACGAACATACACATTAACCACATGGATGCAGCATGGGCAGAAGTCATGGGATAAAGATTGCCCACCTAAATGTCCGTAGCCTCCCTTCCAAACTTGTGGAGTTAGGGGCGTGGGCGACCCTCTACAAGCCTCACGAGCTTGGCATATCCGAGACCTGGCTAAAACCATACCATGACTCTGCCTTGTACCTGCTCCAAGACTACTCCCTCCTCCGACGGGATAGGCCGGGAAGAAAGAGAGGAGGAGGCGTCGCGCTGTATGTCCAAGACCACATAACAGCAGCCATTGTTGCCTGCTCAACGACAGACTCCATAAGTGATTGGGTTATCACTGAGCTGACTATAAGTGCAGCAAAAAAACTTTATGTTGGCTGCTGCTACAAGCCCCCTCCAGCCTCTATGCAGGGGTTGTCTAGTTTTCTCTCCAGCCTGACACGCTTCACCACACCCAGGTATACATTCCTGCTAGGGGATTTCAACCTAAATTGGACTGCAACTCCAAACCCAGACTACACAACTCTACTAAGGACCCACAACTTGGATCAAGTAATCTCTACCTCAACCAGATACAACCAACACACTACCAACCACTCTATCCTTGACTGGATTTTAACAAACCAACCTAATCTAATCCTCCAAGCAGGGACCATGTCTGATGCGATTAGTGACCACACCCCCACCTTTATAGTTGCGAACAACAAGTCAGTTCTCCCCCCTGCCGCTGAAAATACTGTCCTTCAGAAACTTTAACACCCCCAAACCATGACTTCGTGACCAGGCATGCACTGTCCTTAAACTGGTCCTCTCTATATTTGACAAATAACGTCTCTGCCGCGGTAAATCTACTCACCAACACCCTCTGGAAACTTCAAGACAACTATTTTCCTATCAAATCCAGGAGGGTCAGAGGCAGCTGCACGCGCTGGATAACTAAAGAGCCGCTACTGCAAATGAAGGCCAGGGACTCTAGTTGGAAGGCTTTCAAAGCGTCCCCATCCCCCCACCTATGGAATGCCTATAGGCAACTACGTAACGCCTGTAAACAAATGGCAAAGTCACTCAAAAAGAAATATTTTAACAACCTTCAACAAAACACCCTGGGAAATCCTCGTAAATTCTGGGCAACAATTACGTCTATACTATACCCCAAGACTAACAAGCAAATAACCCAACTTATGTCCCCAGCAGGCATAATAAATGATCCTGCGGGCATCGCAGACCTTTTTAACACCATGTTCACCAACCTAACCCCATACCTTAGCAAGCTTCCTCCGCACCCCCCTTTCTACCAAAACAGTAATGGTAACCTCCTCACTCCTCTAAGCCATCGTGCCTCCACCCCTCCATTCTATTTCAGAACCATTAGGACTACTACTATTGAAAGACTCCTGGAAACCATCCCCATAGGGGCAGCCCTGGAAGTGATGGCCTCTACCCTGCCTTCCTGAGGATCATCTCCACAGCCCTGGTAAGGCCATTAACACATATTTTCAACCTTGCTCTGTCCTCATCAACAATGCCTGACACCTGGAAACACACCAAGGTGATACCCATTTTCAAGGCAGGAGACCCCCTAGCCCCAGAGAACTATAGACCCATTTCCCTGCTTCCTCATCTTAGCAAACTGCTAGAGAAGGTTTTTTTTATTTAGTTGTTTAACCAGGTATAGCACACTAAGCTGAAAGCTTTTTTACAGGAGCGACCTGGGAGCACAAGGAGGTTAAGTGACTTGCTCAGGGTCACACAGTATGCAAGTGGAAGCTGTGGGATTCAAATCCAGGTCTGGTCCGCTGGATGTCACCAGATTTGCAGCTCAGAGCCTTAGACCACTGCGCTATACTGCCTCCTTATATGGTTGTCCATATCCAGTTATCAGAACACCTAAATAAGTACAACCTCTTAATTCCCCTCCAGCATGGTTTCCATAAGCATCACAGCACCTTCTCCGCCTTGGCAATTTTCTCAAACCACATCCTCACAAATATGGACATGGGCAAGGCCACAGGTGCAGTCTTTGTCGATTTGTCAAAGGCGTTCGACCTAGTGGACCACAATCTCCTTCTCGCCACCCTTCGACAATTTGGCTGTCCCCTGGACCCACAGACTGGTTCTATAGCTACCTCACAAACAGGTCCCAATCCGTGATCATAGGCAAAGCTGCCTCAGTTCCCCTCCCCACAAGCACCGGGGTTCACCAGGGATCAATTCTCGGTCCCCTTCTCTTCTCCATGTTTATCAATGCACTACCTGCTGAGAGTCTAAACTGCAATGCGATTCTCTACGCAGATGACCTAGTCCTGTACCACAGTGACAAGCCCCTGGAATCCATCTCCTCTACCCTCACAGGCAACTACAGGGTGGCTGAAAGCTGGTTCACATCCAGAAAACTACTACTAAATGAGAAAAAGATGAAGGCCATGCTCTTCGGATCCAAGCCCTACTTAAACAAGACTGCCAGATCAAACACTGCCCTCACCGCACTTACTCCCACTGGCCCCCCACTCAAGCAGGTCACCTCGTTCACATACCTCGGGGTTACCCTCGACTCCTCCCTTACGTTCAATGATCATACAGCCCTGACCGTTAAAAAGATTAATCAGAAACTAGGTGCAGCCTATCGTGCAGTTCACCTGCTTTCCCCGGAAGCTCGCCTCACCATCGTGCAAGGAAACCTTCTCCCTCTCCTTGACTACTGCTCCCCTATCTACTCCCCAACACCCATAAAGCAACAATCACGCCTATACATGGCATATAATGTTATCTGTCGCTTTGTCCTTAAAGCACCCCCGTTAACCTCTATGAGTCCATAGGATGGCTCTCCCCTCAGGCACGCCAGAACTATGCGGCGGGCTGCCTGGTGGACAATGCTCTCAGAAGTAACCAGCTATCCCCCTATGCTCCCCTACTCATACCTAGAACAGCCACTAGACCCCTTAGGACCTCTTCTTTTCCAACCCTCAAAGTTCCTCGTGCCTCTACGATGATGGGCAGCAAGGCTTTCTCAGTATCGGTCCCCTCCCTCTGGAACAGTCTTCCCACTGCCATTCGTGCATCCCCATCCCATGTGTCATTCAAAGCCAACCTTAAGGCCTGGCTTCTGATGGAGTCCTCCTGCAAATGCTTGCCGGGCAGAGCAGAATCCCATGAACCACCTTAAACTACCAAAACTGCTGCCCACTGCCCCTACTCTCTGGAGCACTATGAACATACATTGCCTCCCTCGATGTCTTGCACTGCCTACCTTGCATGCTGCCACTACTCAGCCAGCCCCGGCAATTTGGCCGGGACAGCTGTCTCCATCTAGTCCTCTTTGAAAGCAGTCTGACCGGCTCAAACTGCTACTTATGCTTAGCTTATGAAACTGTTTTAGCTGCTTTGTGCATATACTTAACCAAATTCTCCCCTGCATTCTAGGCCTGTATTTCCTTGTCTCATGTTTTGTTATCTCTATGCCTGTAAACATTATAAAAATGATGACTGTTCTTACTGTCCTAACATACCTCTCAACCTTTTGTCCCCCAGATGTGGAACATTGCCTCTCAAAATGTGGAACAAATGGGCAAAATGTGGAATACTTAATCAAATCTTTACTTAAGAAGCTCAGAACACTTAAAATTATTACATTTATGTTACATTTATGTTAAGAAATAGGTTATTGATTGAATAATATATTGTTGTGCATCATTCACTATAGATTTTTGCTTTCAAATGTTAACTTTGAATGCGGGACAAGTCCTCAAAATGTGGAACAGGGTGCTTTTGTGAAGTAAAATGAGGAACTGTTCCTCGTAATCTGGGACAGTTGAGAGCTATGTGTCCTAATGTTGTTGTGACCACCTTACACGACAGTGTGAATTTGTATCTACTCCTGTAATTCGTATTTCCCTGTACTGCCACCTTGTGGTCCAGGTCGTGACTGAAAATGGTCCACTGGCTCAGTGCACTTACCTGGTTACCAAAAACATAAATAAATAATATTTGAGCATGTGCCCCACATAATTACTGGCTCTACTGTTCAGCACGGCTCCTTGGTATACCTTTTTCCCCATATAATCTAGCTTTCTGGATTCTTTACCAGCATGTAATGAGCGCATGTGTTTAAGCTTTTTTGATCTATCATGAGCTGCATTTATGGCTACTGAAGCTGCCTGTGGCATGGTTGCCAAGTAGACATGGTCCACCAGGGCTTGGTAGAGGCACTCTGCCTTACATGGTGCTGCCGGTATGTCTGCTGGGTTTTGCCATGTTGCCAATATAGCGTCTTGGTAAGATGATATAAGAGGAGGTACCACTATTGCTGGGTCCTCAGGCAATTCTAAGTATTCTGCCACATTCTGTTTTTGTCTGTCAGGTTCTTTGGTTGTGAACCCCATGATCTTTTGAATTTGAGACATTATATCCAGAAATGTTGTATCATTTGGGGGGGAGGGACACCGGGGTAAGCCGATTCGGGTCCCCATCCACTGATGATATGGTAGAGTTTGTCGAGGGAGGGCATAAGCCATCATCTTCCTCGAAGTCCTCCTGAAAATATTTTTTTCTCTAAGGATTGATAAGAGGGTGATCTTGAAAAACTCTTGTCAGGGACATATGTCGCCTCTGGGTGAAAACGTTTCAGTGGAGGTGAAGGGGAGGAAGGAGAGGCAGGTCTGGTCACTTTTGATAGTTGGTCAGGCTGAAAATCCTGTATAACCTGTAGGATGGTTTGGACCATAGTAGCGACATCTACTGATGATGTAGTGACTTTCTGAGAACCAGTGGTTCCTAATGTCTGTGCTTCCCCTGCCTGGGAGGTTAGTGGTAGTATGGACAAGATGGGGCGTGGTTGGGAAACCAGGTGTGTACCTGCTGTTGCATATATCCTGGTCCCTTGCTGTCCATGTAAGGGCTTCTATAAGACCCCACCTGTGCAGGAGGTAGAAGTTTTGGGAGTACTTTTAAGGAAACACCTGGTTCTTTAATCACATAACCCTGTCCTGTTGTCGATGGGGACTGAAAGGGGGAAGCTTCAGCATGTCGAAAAGTTACTGTCAATGGGGAAAACAGAGCGGTCCTGTCTTGAGGAGCACTGAATCATCGACGGAGAGTGCTCCTGTCGTCCGGAGCGCATTGTCGTCAACGAAAGGCCCAAGGCCAAGGTGGAGACCAGGGATGAAACCACCGCAAGTGCAGCCTCGATAGTCGTCGATGAGAGCACTACTGTGGATGAGGATTTATGCTTGTCTGCATGTGGCTTTCTCGACGACTGTCCAGAAGTCGTCATTGACGCATGCGAACGCTTCCTGTCTGATGCAGGATTTTTGTTCTGGTGCTTGTGTTTAGCACTTTTATGGGACGACTGAGAGGATGAAGATGGGGTGTGGGAGCAGGACCCCTCCTTCTCAAGGAAAGCAATCTTCTGCTCCATCAGGTACAACTCGATCTCTTGGTGTCAACGACAAGTCGCCTGGTTAAATGCTCTGCAAATGCTGCACTCAAGAATGTTGTGCGTGGCCTCCAAACACCACACACACAAAGGTGCTCGTTGTTTCTGTAGATCTTCATGCCACAAGGGTACTTTCTAAATAGTGCTTTGGACATTCGCAGCAATAAAGAAAAAGATGGGAACTGTAAGCTGTTCCAGTTGTTCTAGCCGTCGTTGTCGGCGTCGATGCCCTTCTGGCTGGGAAAGCTGTCGTGCTGTGAGCTGGTAGACGGCGAGAATAGAACTGAGGATCCCTTTACACCTCAGCAGGTGTGATTACATCACAGGTGGGCAGCCCCCACTACACACTGCTGGAAGAAAGCGACCATCTGCAAAAGTGCCCTCTGGCGAGCTCCCAAAGGTAGTACCTGCTGCAAGAGATACCCTTGATGAAGATCTACAGTTACAGGTGGGTAATCTACATTTCTAAGGGCGTGGATACAGTTAACAGTCCAAACTCTGGCAGACTCCCAGCAGTTCTCTGGGAGGTGGGGGAGGAATGCACATCCCTGTTTGGTAAACAGAGACTGGAGAACCGAGGTCCCAAAAGTAGCATCCTGACGTGACTCTGTGTCGATGCTGCAGTGGGAAAAGGTGTGTACTTTTCCCCAGGCAGCAGTTCTACAGATTTCCTGTATTTGGATGTCTCTGGAAGCAGCCACCGAGGCAGCAGTATGTGTGGTGGAATGAGCCCTAAGCCCTTTGGGAGGCTCCCTACCAGCTAACATATAGCAGAGGTCAATACAGGATTTTATCCACCTGCCAATCATCCTCTTTATTTATTTATTGAAAATTTTGGAGAATTACCTCTGAGCACAAGTGCCCATTTACAAAGGCTTCACGTCAAATACATACTCACAAAAAACATTACAAGTACAATATGCAGTTCCAGAGTAAATGCAGTCAGATCAGGCACAATGCACTTAAGGCAGAACAATTACACACAGTTGCTTTGCTGCCAGTCTACCAGGTGCAGCTTCAGTATATGTCAAAAACTGCTGGTGGGCCTCACCCAGAAAGTACAGTTACGTAAGAACTTACCGTAACAGTAGATCTTCGAGAGAGGCTCTTGCAGTAGGTAATTACATATAGGACTGATGCCGGCCGGCGGCAGGACCCACGGAAACTTCTAGCTAGCAGTCCTGGTGAGGACCGCCCCATCAGGTGACCGGCTCAAGCGGCGTCGGTAAAGGCGGTCCCGGACGCCCGCCCTTCCAGTTCTTTCCGCCACAGGCCGGAAGGCCGGACGAGAGAAGCAGATATTTCCCTCAATGGAAAAGAGCTGAAAAAGCCTGGGGGATGGGCGGGAAGGCTATTACCTGCAGAGCCTCTCTAGAAGATCTACTGTTCACGGTAAGTTCTTACGTAACTGTACTATCTTACCGAAGACTCTTGCGTGGTAATTACATATAGGACAGAATCCCAAGCAGTCTGGAACAAATGAAAGGCACGGAGGAGGAACTACTCCAAAAGTAGCCAATAATCTAGCAGGTCTCAAGAAAGGAGGCCTTGCAAGACAACTAACCCGAAGCCTGCTCTACGGCGAGAGGCAATGTCCAAACTGTAATGTTTAGTAAAGGTATGGACTGAAGTCCAAGTGGCGGCAGCACAGATGTCTGCCGCAGACACGTTCTTGAAACAAGCCGCAGAGGCTGCTACTCCACGAGTGGAGTGACCTCTGACTTGACCCGGTAGGGTCTTGTACTTTTTATAACAGAAAGTGATGCAATGGGCCAACCATTTTGATAGGCATTGCTTAGAGACAGCATTGCCTTCTCTTTTAACAACTGATCAGTCTTTCTGAGATCCTTCGTCCTATCGGTGTAGTATCTCAGGATCCTGTGAACATCCATGGTATGAAGCAGGTATTCTCCTTGACTGGAGTACTGCGCGAAGAAGGCAGGTAATTCAATAGACTGATTCAAGGTAGATTCCGCTACCACCTTCGGGAGAAATTTAGGATTCGTGCGAAGAGCTACTCGATCTTTGTGAAAATCAGATAAGGGATTTTGCACATCAGGGCCTGAGTTCTCGAAATTCTATGGCAGAAGTAATGGCCACCAAGAAGAGCCGCCTTTCCACGATAAAACTTCAAGTCTGCGGAAGCCGCAGGCTCAAAAGGAGGAAGGGTAAGTTTCTCGAGGACAAAGTTCAAGTCCCATGGGGGAGCTGGAATCTGGACAGGGGGCCTGAGATGAAGGACCCCTCTGAGGAAAGTTTTGGATACCTCCAGCTGGGCAAAAGCCTTATCAGTGAAAAGGACAAGGTAGGCTGAAATAGCCGCCATATGGACTTTCAAAGAGGAGTGACTGAGACCCAGGTCGAAAAGATGACGCATGTTCTTAAGTAGAATGGTCATAGGACAGGAAAAGGGCTCCACATTCCTGGACGCAGCCCAAATGGAAAATCTTTTCCATTTCATGGCGTAGGTGGACATAGTGGAGGGTTTTCTAGCCTCCACCAGAATCTCGGCTACCTTAGGAGAAACGCCAAAAACGAGATTGAGCTAGGTCTGTAGGAGCCATGCATGAAGTTGAAGAGACTTGAGTCCCGGATGGACCAGGGTCCCCTGATCCTGGGTCAGCAATCCTGGAGATAAGGGAAGAGGAAGAGGAGGAACCTCTGAGTATTGTTGCAGAAGACAGAACCAGATTTGCCTGGGCCAGAAAGGAGCGATTAGAATCATTCTCGCTCCTTCCAAAGCAAGCTTCTGCAGCACATGAGGGACCAGAGGAATTGGGGGAAAAGCATAGACAAATCTGTCCTTCCAGCTTAGAGATAAAGCGTCACTCCAGAAAGCGCCTCGCTCTGCAGCGAGCGAGCAAAAGATTGGAAGCTTTGCGTTTTGGGAGGAGGCGAACAGGTCTATCTGAGGAGTCCCCCAAATCTGGAAGATGCTTTCTAGCACTTTTACGTCCAGTTCCCACTCGTGTGGTAGAGCCGACGTGTGACTTAGTCTGTCTGCCAGGACATTGTCGACTCCTGGAACATGGATCGCCGTGAGGTGAAGGTTGTGAAAGCGTTGCCCATTCCCAAACTCTCATTGCTTCCCTGCACAGTGGGTAGGACCGAGTCCCTCCCTGCTTGTTGATGTACCACACCATGCACATGTTGTCTGTTTGGACAGCTAGGTGGCCGGGAAGGATGAATTGGTGAAGGGCCTGGAGAGCATACAGCACTGCTCGAAGCTCGAGCACGTTGATGTGGAGAATTATCTCCAAGTTTGACCATAGGCCCTGGGTTTGGTGAGGACCCAGATGGGCTCCCCAACCTTCGCCTGAAGAGTCCGTGGTCAGAGTCTGAAAAAAGGGGGCCCCCCGAAAAAGGTTCTCTCGAACCATCCACCATTGCAAGTCTCGTACCATCGGCGAGGAGATCAGAATGAGATGATCTAGGTCGTCTACCCGTTGATCCCACTGAGATCGGAGAGTCCACTGAGAGATTCTCATGTGGAGGCGTGCGCGGAACCGTCGGGATGGCCACCGCCATAAGCCCCAGTAGACGGAGCACTGACTTCTCCGGAACCCTCCTGTTTTCCGACAGGAGGGAAATCTGGGACTGGAGGGAGGCACCCCTGTCCGGAGGCAGGAAGGCCCTGCACATTGTCGCTCGAGGTTGCCCAGATGAACTGGAGCCTCTGTGAAGGATCCAGGTGAGACTTGGAATGGTTGATGGTAATACCCAGGCCAGTGAAAACCTGCTGGGTGAGGGAGAGAGAAAATGCAGGAGTTCCTCCCTGGACGGGGCCGCCAGGAGCCAGTCATCCAGGTAGGGAAAAACCTGAGCTCCCAAAGAACGCAGGTGGGCCGCTACCACCGCCAGGCATTTGGTAAAGACTCGGGGAGCCGAGGAAAGACGAAATGGGAGTGTCCAGAATTGGTAGTGGTCCCCCTGGAATGCGAACCTGAGGTACTTTCGGTGCAAAGGGTGAATGGGGATGTGCAGGTACGCATCCTGCATATCCAGTGCACAAAGCCATTGGCCCGGCCGAAGTAAGGGCAAGAGGGTTTGAAGGGAGAGCATCCTGAACCTCTTGTATTCCACATAAAGGTTCAGAGAGCTGAGATCGAGAATGGGTCTGAGATCTCCCGTCTTCTTTGGTACGAGGAAGAAATGGGAATAGTAACCCGTCCCGTGGAGGTGATGGGGGGGCGGGCTCTACAGCCTGTTTCACAAGGAGAGCAGAGATTTCTTCCCTGACCAAAGGAAGATGGTCCCTTGAGTAAGAGGAGTTCAGAGGAGGGTGACGTGGAGGTTTCTGTAGAAACTCTATGGAGTGCCCCTCTGCTATGATCTGAAGCACCCATGAATCCGTAGTTATCCTCTCCCAACCCGGAAGGTGGAGGGAGAACCTCCCTCCTACCGGTTACTCCGGGGCGCCCGGAGGCGGTGGGAGAGGGAAGGAGTCAGGTGGTGTGAGGCAGCGCCGCAGCTGGGGCACCCGTTGCTTTTTTGGGCAGCGGGAGCCTGGTAGGTGTGGGGGCCCAACGTTTAGTGGCCCACCTTCCCTGAGGTTTCGCTTGAGGCCGGCTGCAGTTGCGAAAGGGACGGCGCTGTGGGGGATGGGGATGGTACATTGAATCAACAGATTTAAGGGCCGTCCCCTTCTCCTGTAAATCAGTGATGATGTCCTTGACATCACCACCAAAAAGCACAGAACCCCTGAAAGGTGCTTCTTGGATCGCTGACTGTACCTCCGGGACCAGGCCTGACACACGGAGCCATGCATGACGCTGAAGACTTACGGCGAACGCAGAGCTCCGTCCTGCGGTGTCCACTGCATCGTAGGTCATCCTCAAAATATGACGACTGGCCGAACGAGCAGAACGTACCAGGTCAGCTAACTCCTGCTTGACTTGGGAGTCAGGCAAGGAGTCAATCTTAGATTTCGCCTGGGTAAGGACAGCCTTCTGATAATCCCCCATATGTGCTACATAATTCAGGGCCCTAATCCCCAGTGTGGAAGAAGCGTAGATCTTCCTTCCAAACTGATCCAGAAGGCGGGATTCCTTATCCGGGGGAGACGAGCTCAAGTGTTTCGGGTGTGCTGACCGGCTGTGAGCGGCGCTAATCACAACCGAGTCTGCACGGGGGTGAGAGTCTGAGAAGTCTACACCCTCCGAAGCCTGGTATAGCCTGTTCGACTTCCTGGGAAGTGGGGCTAAAGCCAACGGCTGCTTCCAAATAGTGGAAACAAGGTGGGTGTGAGGCTCGATCCAGGGTGGCACTAGAGTAGGAGCCGTAAGGGGCAAGTCCCAGATGTTTGGCGAGTTTAACCTGTTGAGGATCTGGCTCTAAGGAATGCCACTGATGGACTTCCTGGATCTTCCTGAGCAACTCCGTGAAGGAAGGATCCTCTGGAGGAGACTTCAGAGGAGTCCTCGGCTGGGACTTGGATGGAGAGCGTGGCTCGTTGTTTTTCTCGGAACATCCATCGGAGGCCTCCGAGGAGTCCAAGAGAGAAGAGGAAGAAGAATCTGAAGCAGAGTAAGACTCTCTGGCTCGTCTAGGGGGAGGAACGGGTTCCTTAGGGGGAATCCCAGAACGCGTGTCCTGCCCCTTTCCGGATCCCGAGGGCAAAGCCCGGGAATCTGGAGGTGGAGAGGGAGTGTGCAGTCTGGGGCGTACGGGAGCCGGGGGTGGCACCGTCGCCATAAGACGGCTCTCGACTTCCTTGGTGAGCTGAGTTAGTTGTACGGAGGAAATCCGTAGGGAGAGTATCCGTAACCCGGCTGCGGGTATACCGGAGCCGGGTACTGCGGCGTCGAAGAGTCGGTGCCGGGTACTGCGGCGCAGGATACTGCGGACCTGGGAAAACCGGCGTCGGATAGGACGGCGGATACCCAGGCACTGGAGGAGTTGCCAGAGCAGACAGCCCAGCCGGGTACTCCATGGGCGGATCAGCTGGGATAGGCCCGTGGGGTGGAGGGCCTGATGGAAGAGGAATATCCCCCGCTGGCGTTGGAGGGGTCGGTATAGGAGCCGGCGTCGGCGGGGCCGGTGTCAGGGCCGGCATTGGAGGAGCCGGCGTCAGATCCGGCTCTGCAGGCAGAGGATCGGACGGTAGCCCAGGATCCCGAGTCTCGTCCGGGGACGGAGGGGAGAAATCCCGGGGTCGGGCAGGGGACTGGGGCTCCCTGGCGGCAGCGAAGGCTGCGGGGAGCCTGGTACAACAGGCCAGCAGGGTCTGCCGTAGGCTCCGAGGCCAGCGCATCAGAGAGCCGGCGGTGGCAAGGGGCCGAATCGGCGGGCACGAGAAGGCAGCGTCCGACTTCGGGGGTCCCTCGTCGGAGGCAACGAGATGAAAGGAGGCCCGGTCTGAGTGGACACTGCTGTGCGCGCCCGAAGGTCAGGCGTCTTAGCGGCCTTCTCCAGCGTCGTCGGAGGGCAGACATCCGGCTTAAAGGAGGTGCCCGCACCAGTAGGCCGCAAGCCTGCGGCGGTACTGAGCTGGAGCCTCCTTTTGCGGAGGCACCTGAGCGGGCTCGAACCCGACGGGCGGCCGACGCCTCCACAAGCCTTGGAGGCTGCCGTCGGGCAATCCCCGGAGATGATGTTACCTTGCCCGCGACTCCAGCCAGAGTTGCGGAGGAGGAGGCCTTCTCCCGGTGCCTTTCCTTGTCCCGCTTCTTGTGCCCTTCAGGGGAAGTCGACGCCTGCCGAAGTTTCTTCAACTCCTTCTCCATCGTGGACATCTTCTTTTTGAGGAGATGGGCTTCGAGGGACTGCTGGCATCGTCTGCGGGTGGCCGCGTTGAAACGAAGGCAGTGCGGACACTTGTCGACCACGTGGTCGGGACCTAAGCAGAAAAGGCAGAGGGAGTGACTGTCTTTGTGAGGCAGTTGAGCGCCGCACGAGTCGCACTTATTCTTTGAAGGGGACGACATATACCGACGTTCACCTGTCGATAGAAGTAAAAAATAAAAATATACTGAAAACTTTCTCGGAAAAACCGACGAAGTAACAGAACTGAGCGATATGAACTTAACCTCGAGACGCTGCACGCTGACGGCGGGGAAGAACTGGAAGGCGGGCGTCCGGGACCGCCCCTTTATACCGACGTCGTTTGGGGGCGGTCCCTCGCCAGGCACTGCTAGCTAGAAATTTTTCCGTGGGGTACTGCCGCCGGCTGGCGTCAGTCCCATAAGTAGTTACCTACTGCAAGAGCCCTCTCAAAGTAAGATCTCCCGTTGTGCGCTCCTTGTAATAAGAGAGCAACCTCCGCAGGTCCAGGGTATGGAGTCTGCACTCAGCCTCTGAGGTTGGGTCAACAGAGTATACGTAACCAATAACACACAATGGGGTGTGGTCTAGTCTGGCTAAACACACACCTGGGGCTTAGAGGCCTTACTGCCCCTAGAAGTGTGTTTAATCTGACTAAATCACACCCTGTTGTGTGTTACTGCACTTATAAAATGGACGTATGTTCAGAAATATTGTAACTTTTGAAAAAAAAATAAGAGGTATTAAAAATGTTTCTTCTTTGAAGTAAAATAGCCCTCTGCTTAATTGCCAGTAGAGGCACAGGAGAGTAAGACTACCTTCCATGTTTTGTCTGCCACCCCTTTTCTATTTATTTTGGGTAAGTTTTTCTCTCCCACCCACCATTTCCTTTCATTCATTTAGTCAGGTGACTCCAACCCACTTTTCTGACTGCTATGGAGCAAGACTGCGGCATGTCACTAGGCTGCCGACAAGAACAAGATTTTGTAAAAGTGGTAGCGGTCTCACTCTCTGGTGCTTGGAACCAAAAGCAAGAGACCAGCAGGGAAAGCTTGCCTTCTGTATTGTAAGCAAGTTCTTTTTTTTTTATATATATATTTTTTTTAAATATAGGTTTTTATGGGCTTTTTCTGGTTTTCTCCCTGTATTTCCCCCCGTTGGGCCCTGGCACACAGCCGTACATGCACACGGAGGCAGGCACACACACTGGAAGTCAGCTCAGCCCCTTCCACCCACCTGTACTGCCACCCCTGCCTGCCTACGTTATGCCACTGGATCTCCACTACATGGAAACGGGACCACAGGACAGGTGACAACCCACCCCCACCACCCCAAGGAGAAGAGAGCAGCCTGACGGCTCGCTCAGTCCCGCTCCTCCCACCCCCCATGCCGGTACCCCGATGACCTGAGGTCGTTCCCAAACCCGGCTCGCCGGCACAGCGTTAGGCAAGCGCTCCTTCCGTCATGCTGCTCCGCACTTATGGAACTCTCTCCCAGCTAATCTGGTTGACAGGTCCGCTCATCTTAGTTTTAAATCTGGCCTCAAAGCATACCTGCTAGAACTTAGTCTCTGTGGCTGCAATCGCTAGCTCCTGTCTGGATTGCGACTAGTGACCTTGACTTGTGATCTTAACTCTACTACCATTACTGTACCTCCTACAATAAATACCCTTGTAAAATGTTGTGTAATGCACTGTGTACCTGTTTAACATTTTGTGAGCTTGTTGTGTCATTCTGTAATGTACTCAATGCCTATTCTAATATATATAACCATTGCAATGTACTGTAAACAGCTTCCTATGTATGTAACTTCTGCTGTAACTAACCCCATGTTGCCCCTGAAAAAGGGACCTCTGGTCTCAGTGGGTTGACCCAGTTACCAAAATTGAAATAAATAAACAGGTAAGGTGTCCCGTGCCTCAACCCTTAGCGCCACCGGGCCGGACTTTTATATCCTTTTTGTGTGACAGTGTGTGTGTTTTGGACTGAGTTTCTGTCAGTGAAGAAAGCAGGGCACCACTTGATATAGAAAAGCTATGTTACTGCACTGGATCTGTGGCTCACAGATTCCGGTAAGTAAAGAGGTTACTTTTTAGTAAGCCTTGTTATTTACTGTGGTATACTAAAATTACAAGGCATGCCTAGATCATTGCCTCAGCCAATCAGCTTCCTTTACTAGCTCTATCCATTTTATAGAGGTAAGTTAATCACCTGGTTAAAGTGAAACTCCGATACAACCTTTGGGAGGAACTTCGAGTTGGGGTGAAGGACAACCTTGTCCTTGCAGAAGACTAGGTAAAGAGACTCCAGAGTGCCTGGAGCTCACTAATAAGTCTAGCTGACTTAATAAAATACAAAATCACACATGCCCACACAATGCAAAGCATCATGGGCTGCATATGCAAATCACCACAGAATGTTATGCTGGTTCAACTTTAAGCAGAATTGCATGGTGCGGAAAGGCCTCTCACACAATTTGCAAAGAGTGCTAACAGATGACATAGACATTATGTTTCATCCTACCAGGACTCATCAGTATGCCTCGTCTGTTTGACACCCCAGTGGAATGAACCAGCTACCCTAAGACAGTCTGTCTAGGTTATGTTGTGGTGAACCCATTAAAATAAAAAAACATTTAAAAGACAAAGAACCTCGGTGCACAAACACTGAGGCAAGGGTTACCCCAAAGGGCATTTGGCTTGGAAGCCAAGTTTCAAGAAAATACAAAATCACACATGCCCACACAATGCAAAGCATCATGGGCTGCATATGCAAATCACCACAGAATGTTATGCTGATTCAACTTTAAGCAGAATTGCATGGTGCCAAAAGGCCTCTCACACAATTTGCAAAGGGTGCTAACAGATGACATAGACACGTGTTTCATCCTACCAGGACTCGTCAGTATGCCTCATCTGTTTGACACCCCAGTGGAATGAACCAGCTACCCTAAGACAGTCTGTCTGGGTTATGTTGTTGTGAACCCATTAAAATAAAAAAACATTTAAAAGACAAAGAACCTCTATGCGCAAACACTGACTTAGCTGACTTAATGACCACCAAGAAGACCATCTTTCTTGACAGGTGAGACATCTCACACCTCTGCATAGGATCAAATGGCTTGTCCATGAGCATAGCCAGCACCAGCAGTAAGTTCATGGTGGTGGTGGTTCACACACCTGAGGGGACTGGTGGTCAAAGCACTTGAAACCACCAGTGGGAAGGACTGGGACATGGAAGAACATGTCCTGGAGATCCAGGCAGCAGAACCACATGCCCTGCTCCTGAAATGGTATAATCGGACTCAGACTGACCATGCTGAACATGCGCTTCAGCATGAACTGGTTCAAATCATGCAGATCCAGTATGTGGTGCCAGCCCCCATCTGTTTCAGAACAAGGAAGTATCTGGGACATGGGACATGGGCTATGGCTCTTTTCACCAGGAGCAGCACTATGTCCTCCCTGATGTGAGGAGTTCTGAGGAACGTGGAGACAGTTAAGTGGGAAGAGTCAACAGCCAACTCACTGCCTAGGCCACAACCCACTTGCCCTTGGTAACGATGGACCAATGTGGCCAGAAGCGGTGTAACCAATCACCCATCAGGAGATGGGTCAGGGACTGGACAGACAGGAGGATGACACCCCCCAAACCTGCCACTCGGCACCTTTGGGGGGGCCACAAGCTGCTGGGGTTGGAGGGGCACCACTTCCCCTACCTTCACTTCTTTTTTGCCCCTGGCCACTGATCTTGGCATTCGGGTGCCAGACTTGGTATTGTGCCCGCTGGGGCTGAAAGGACCTGTACTGGAAGGTATTCGTTTTGACTTTTGAGCCTTAGGGTCCTTCTGGGATGAAGTCACAGAATCCAAGGTGGCACTGGACTTTTCTGCCTTAGTGAGATGTCCTTCCACCCCCGGGCCAAAGAGGTTGTTGTCCAAGAAGGGGACATAGGCCAGCTTGTGCTGAATGTCCACCTTAGCCAGGCCCTGTGACACATGTGATGTGATGTGTCGATCATGACGGCCACTGCTATGACATGGGCACAGGAGTCACCCATGTACAAGGCCATCTGGAGCTGGTGTGTAGCCAGCGCTTGACTCTGGTCCTTGACCAACTTTACCTAGTAACTTCTTGACAGCTTGAAGGTGATGAAGGAGTTTATTCAACACTTCCAACAAGGAGTGACCAAAGCTGGCTATCAGAACAGCACAGCAGGCCTCACATGAACCCACACAGGAGGCGGCATAGACTTTCTTTGCTGCATGGTCAAGCTTTTTCATCTCCTTCATGGTGGGCTTGTCCACGTCTCCTTGATGCCCAGACTTCCCAAAGTCCAAGTCTGAGACCAACCCCTCGGCTCAGGGGTAGTCCGAGAATCCTGAAAGGGACCCTGTGGGGACCGTGTACTTATGGACCATATAGATGTAGGGTGCCACGCAGGATGCTGGATGCTGTCAGAACTCTAGGGCCGGTCCCAAGATGGTCTCAGCCATGGAAAAGGCAATCCCAGGGAAATCATCCTTGTCCAAGATGTCTGTAAAGGGACATTTTGCCCTCTTCTGGACTGGCTGAAGGACACGTTCATGGAGTCTGACATAAGGCGGAAGAGACCTCCATACGCCATCGGTCCATGGTCAGTTCCTTGACTGAAGCCTGGTCAAAGATATGTGTCCTCGAAAACAATGTGGATGACCAATCTGAGTCATTGGAGGACTCCTCAAAAATGGCCCACAATCATTTGCCGCTATGGACCACTACTGTCTTGTGACTGGGTAAGTTCCAGCAACAGTTGGCCTGGCAAACCAGCTGCAGCATGGCAGTCCTTATTCAGGGATCCCACCAAGGGCTACAGTGGAGGCCACTCCACATGCATGGCTGTAGAGACAGATGCTGGGGACATCTGTTGAGGGTGGACCAGCGCAGGCACCACTGGCAGCTGCCAGGTGACTGTAGATCCAGGGAGGAGAGTCCTACCCTGCTCTGAAATGGTCCACTGTGGCCACAAAAGCTCTCCATAGTGACTCCACATCCTGTGGAAGTGCCTCTCCTTGTCCAAGGATAAGGAGGTAGACGAACGTCGACTGCAGTGCATCCTGGTCAAGCGAGATCAAGAGCATGAATGGTGGCTTGACCTCAACCATCAACCCGTAGGCCGATGTTGAGGAAAAGCCTCCCAAGGGTCGGTATGGATAACAAGCTGAGCCACACTGATTAGCAACAGCTATGAAGGTACGACCACGGCTGCAGGTAGATCCCAAGTGTCAGGGAAACAGAATGGGCCACATCCACCTGGATGAGGACTGGGAGAACCAGGGTCTGAGAAACTGACTCCTCATCGATCTCGTCTGACAACTGGTCAACAGGCTCGAGAGAAACCTCTCAACAGCCTTCTCAAATGGTGTTGAAGTCAGCAAGCCCAATGGGGCACCGAAGAGTTGTTGACCAGATCCTTGACCATGGTAAACTCAACTGAAGTTGAGCTGAAGTTGAGCGCTCAACATGAATCAAGTGTTCTGAGAAGTCGAGAGAGCAGGTGGAACTTGATCTTCCTTGATTCCCATGACCGGCACTGGTGGCACTTCTGTTTCTTACAGTGGGCTCGACTGGAAGGTCTGGAGGGTCCTGCACATTGCAAGGAACCCCTCCATGAAGGACCCTCTGATGCTGGCTCCAACTACGAGCGGCACTGAGGCCAATGAGGTACTCAGTGCTGCAGTCGCCGCCTCTTTCTCAAAGCTGTAAGCTGTTCAGCATACAGGGCTGTCAAGGCCTTCTTGTGGCTTTCTGGATGAAGCTTTGAGCCCTGTTCTGCTGGTCAACTGAGAAGAAGCCTGGCTGTGTGATCTTCCTGCGACGCTGAAAGCATCACCTGACAAAGGCCACAGCCCTCCACGTTGTGCTGCACACCTAAGCAAAAGAAGCAGGACATGTGAAAGTCCATGTTCGACATCTTCTGTCAACAGGTAACAGAATTTGAAACTGTGGATCAGCTTTCCTTCTTGCACTGCCAAAGTCAAGTTGGAGAGGCAGAGATGAAACAAAGGAGCAATGGCAAGCGATATAATTTAGAAGTCTGAAGAAGTTTAAAGTAGTTTCCATCAAAGCGCTGCTAACTAGGTAACTAGGAATGCTGCAGAGCTGCAAAGTAAGAGACCCATCTCTGCCAGTGGAAAGAAAGATCCGTTGTCATAGGACAGAGCCAGAGGATATACTGCCCCCTGGTGGTGGGAGGAGCCTAGTTTAAAGACATCCAACTGATAACAACGTTCCAGTGGAACTGCCAGAGTGTGGACAGCGAACTGCATTCATGTCCTTAGAAATGAATGTTCTAAGGATAGCTGAATTTTTGCTTTAGCAGTTTGATCAAAATTGATTTCCTTCATACTGCTGACGAAAGCAGTGTGAAAGAAATCACTTGTGATCAAACTGCTAAAGTCTCCGCTATTTTCAGGACACTAAGAGCCACTGGTATCCCCCTTCCTCCCAAACTCTTACGCAAAATTGCCAGTGGATGCCCAGTCTGTCTGGCAACCCCCCCCCCCCAAGCCAAGTGTTATTATATTAAAAACAATTGATGGATGCCCAGTCCTTCCGGCCAGTAACCACCCTCCCTCTCTATACTGTTAAGTTGACAATGGTGGGTGTACAATCCCACTGCCGTATCTATAATACATTTTTCCAACATCAGGGTCAATGGCTCAGTAGGTAGCACACTCGCCTCTGAGGTCGAGAGATCAGAGGGCTGTGGGTTCAGTTCCCACATCTGGCACTTGGGTTAATATCCAAGTACTGACACTGTAGTGCAGCATGAGAGGGGTGCTGCACTTCTGAGGTGCCGTCTTTCGGATGAGATGTTAAACCGAGGTCCCATCTGCCTGAATTAGTGGTAGTTCAGGTGGATGTTAAAGATCCCATGGCACTTATCGAAAAGAGTAGGGGAAGTTTTTATTGAACATCAACTGAACAGAAAAGAAAAAAAGAAAATGATACAGAGAAAAATATAAACACAAAATAATTAAGTAACAGGAAAATCAGAATCAGTTATCCAAGGTAATAGTGTCCATAATTCCAACAAAGAGTCAGACGGCAAATGCTCTGCCCCTGAAAAATATATGGCCTTCAAATCATGTTCGATCCTTCGAATAATGGTAAGAAGAGGCACTTCCTGATTCTGTAAATTAAACAGACAACGAGCATTCCACACATGCCATTTGATTATAACAAAAATCAAATTTAACGTATTAATATTCCAATGAGTCCAAGTGCGGGGGAAAAAAACATACATCAAATTGTCATAAGTAATGAGAGCAAACAAGGGTTCACGCCATCTGGCAGCTAATAGAGTCCAAAAAGAAACAATAAATGTACATGAAAAAAAAAGGTGTGAAATAGTTTATTCTTGTTGCTGACATTCAGGTCTGGAACAAAATCTGTCCTGCAGTGATTTGTGTTTTATGGTTACATTTGACGTTGATACGCTCATGGCAGCTAAGCCAATGCAAGTCCCACATCTTTGGGGAACCCTAGAATTACTTAAGTAAAGTGAGCAAAGCAGGGAGATGTTACGTAGGACATTTGGGAAAAACAACCATCTCCAAACATACACGGTCCACTAAATACTTATACAATGATTTTCTGGAGACAGTTATTAGCATATGGCTAGTAATCTGGCAGTGTTTCAAACGAAAAAAACTATCCCAAACATAAGCAGAAATCTGGGGGGAATGTGTTAAAACCGTCAATTTGTTAAGTTCCCATTTATGAAACCAAGGACCACAGGATTCAAGAAACCAAGGTTCCCAACCTCGATCTTGGTTGACCAGTAGGGGTCTAATATTATGAAACAAGAAAAAACTATTATAAAAAAAAACAGGTTGGACCATAGCTAGGCCTCCATCTCGAATAGGGAGATAGGTGATCTGACGTTTAATGGGGTTCAGGCGGCTACCCCATAGAGCTTGAAAAAAGAGACTAAGCAATCTGGTTTCAAGTTGCCGGGAAGGGGGGAAAATATAAGCCAGAAAGAGAAAAAGGGGAAGCAGAAAGGTTTTAATCATGTAAATCCTTTTTTTCTTACTTATCTGCCATAAATTCCAACTTGCAACCATAGTCTGAGCATAATCTAATTTGGGAGTCCAGTTAAGGACATCTAAAGGACCAGTACCATATAAAATGCCCAAAATCCTAACAGGGTCATCACAAAGTCTAATGTCAACAGAAGACTCATCTACAAAAGGGGAACCTAATCTATAGCCTACACATTTATCAAGATTTAGGGCCGCGCCAGAAACAGCCCCAAACTTGGAACAATGCCATAATGCAGAACGCACGGAGGCAACATTAGCCACCATGAGACTCATATCGTCTGCATAGGCCAACATGGAATATGGGGCTGAGGGAAGTGGCATAATTGTTGGGGCCGAATTAATAGAACGAAGTAAGGGATCCAAAAAAAACATATAAAAGTGGACTAAGGGGACAGCCCTGTCTAACCCCTCTGTGTAGAGGAAGCATAGGGCCCTTCCATCCATTGACCAGTGGGACAACAGCTGCAGACCGATATAGCAACCGGAGTCTAGTCAGGGTATAATCAGGTACTTTATAATATCGAAGAGTAGACCATAAAAAATCATGATGTACAGAATCAAAAGCCTGCCATTGGTCCAGTGAGAATATGAAACCATGTAAAACATTAGAATTTCCACGTTCAATCATTTCTTTAAGTAAAATTAGATGGTCCTGAATACATCTCCCAGGGACACTGCAAGATTGTGCGGTAGAAATCACATATGGCTAATTTAGAAAGTCTGAGGGCCAAAATTTTGGTCAATATTTTAAAATCAGTATTTAAGAGGCATAAAGGTCTCCAATTGAGAGCAATCTTCTATCCCTTTTTATGTAAGTAAAATAAACAACCCATGTTAAAGTCTAAGGAAGATGTTCGCACTGTAGAATAGAATTATAAACTGTAGCCAATTCAGAACTCAGGTCAGCAGAAACAATTTATACAGCTCACTGGAGAGACCATCCAGGCCCGTGTCACTCTTGGACGTAAAGACTTGATTACTGCTTCAATTTCATGTCTTGTATCTCATTATCTAACATATCTACAACAGAAGAAGGTACATCAGGAAGTTGCAAAAGGAAAGTAGTCCATTATGGATGCAGATGGGGGTATGGCACCAAACAGTTTTTGTGTATAACAGGTAACACGGTGCCTGATATCCAAAATATCAGTGAGCTTAGCGAAACTGTCATCAAACAGCATAGTAAAGCTTTTACTCTCTACTGTTCGCCGAATAGAAGCATATGGACATACTGCGTCATGGGTACCAGAGGTCCCAAAACGCTGTTGATGCTGAACAGAAGTAGCCTTCAGAAGGTGATAATCCATCATGCGCTCTTTAAGAGTACTTATTTGGGTGGAAAAATCATGGCCAGTTTCATGAGATAAAGTAAGTAATTTTTGAAGTCGTCGTGTTAGTATGATAAAGGAAACACAATGAATCATGATGATGTTTACTAAAATTTTTAAATAAAGTTCGGAGTCCAGATTTCGTATCCCGCCACCAATCCCAGGGGGCATCATATAAAAAAAATACAGTCTTTCGATTATGAATATACTCAGTTAAGTGACTTAACAAACGTGAATCAGATAACAGGGAAGCATTCAGTTTCCAAATGCCAGGGCCAAAACGAGATGTCAAGGAAGGGCCTAAAGAAATAGATAATAAATTATGATCCGAAAATTCCGCAACTTGAATTACAGCATCAGAAAGTTGGAGGTGGGAAGAAATAAAAAAAAAAATCAATACGGGTTGCAAGGGGGCCTTTGTGAAAAGTAGGAGTATGCCGACCCGTAAAAGATAAATATGCATCCTGTAAACCTGTGGAATGGAGCAATTGTTTCAGAAAATTCGTGTCACAAAACAACTTAGTAGTCTTTGAAGTAGAAGACTTATCTTTAGTGGATAACCCACAATTGAAATCACCCCCAAAAATCACATGCATTGATGTGTATAAATAGGGTTGAATCAGTTTCAGTAGTTCAATTCTGTGGGATTTCAATTGAGGGGCGTAAATATTAATAATCCGGAAAGGGACAGCAGAAATCAAAATATCCAACAACAGAAGCCGACCCGGGTAGACATCCAATAGTTTAACATCAGGTATACTAAATAAAATACCCAAACCAGAACAAGAGTCCTGTCCAAAGGACCAAAAAGAGAGCCCAGAGGTCCAGGCACGAATGGCCCTGGAAATTTCTGGAAGAGCATGGAAACGTACATCTTGCAAAAGGATGAGACCAGCTGTCAAGCCAGATAAAAAGGAAAAAACTGCATCTCTCTTAGCATGCTTCTTTATACTGTTAACATTAACAGTATACACTGACAGAGCAGAAGACATGAAACGGGAAAGTGAAAACAAAAACACAAAAGTCACCTTAGCCTACCTTTCCTAGGGGTACCTTCCCTATGTTTCAGTTTTGCCTTAGCTTTCCTTTTTTGAGAACCAATATTATCAATGGGTACTTCAGTGTCCGTAGTCACATCAGGGTGGGAGGAAAGAACAGAGGATGTATCAGAGTCCGTGTTGTCCTGAGGGTGGCGTAAAACCTCAAATTTATTCATATGAGTCACAGTAGAGGATTTCAGGGCCTTAGAAGAGAGAAGTCCCTTCTTAGATCCTCGTGTAACTCTAACAAAGGTTCGAGTTGGGGTCCATGGAAGACCCAGAAATATTAGGCAAGACAGGAATAGGAACCTCTTCCGAGGTAGAAATAGCAAGATCAGAGGAAGGGGAGAGAGAGCTGTAAAGGTCTGTGGTTCCAAAACAGGAGCAGACCGTTGTGTAAAGTAGAAGAGGGTCAACAGGTACAACAGGGTGAGGGAGGGTGCGTTGAGGTCTAGAAAGAGTGTCAGATAAACGAGAACGCTGTGCGACAGTAATAATCAAACGTTGTTCTTCCCCATCAGCAAGAGTCGGGGAGTTGTGAGCTGCCCAAGTACAAGTCTGGAAAGTGTGCCCCAATTCGTCACAAAGGACTCAAAGAGGTTCATCCACACATTGGGAACCTGCATGGCCAATGTTACCACAAACAGAGCATTTAATCTTGTCACAGATACTACTGATATGATTCTGAGAGCGACATCTGTAGCAAGTTTTAGGCTGGCCGGGTTAAAAAAGAACTCCCCTGTCCTTCCCAAGCATAAAGCTGTTCGGGAGATGCTGTATTCCAACCTCCGAAGTGCGAAGCATAACCCTCGTTCTCCACCCACCTGTCCAGATATTCTCAGAATCAAAGATAGCCTCTGGGTCAGAAAGGACAGTACATCTTTGCTTTAACCAGACAGTAATATCATCAAGACTGACACCTTCGCTACTAAACAATATAGTAACAGTTTTCTGAGTAGGTTTAGTTAAGGGAATGGCATTAAACGGTGACCATAAAGGAGAAGTTTTAAGATCCTGATATTTTCTCCAAAACTTTTCTAAACCAGTGATAGTTTTAAAACTAATATCAAAATGAGACTCTGAAGAAACATGAATTAAGGCGTGAATCTCAAAAGCAGCAAATTGCATAGAATCCTTCAAAAGAGTGCGACCTACAAAATAAATTGGTCAGGAAAATCAGGTAAGCCCCCCAAATAATGCAGCCGAACAGCGTTGTGTCTTTTAGCTTGATGTACAGGGGGTTGAAAGCATGCAGCATAAGTTTTAGGGGACGAAGCAGTAGAAGTAGCAGGAACTGGACCAGAGAGGCGTTGAGGAAGCAGGACCAAATTGCAAAGTCGGGTTCTGAGTCAGAAGAAGTTCAGTTGGCAAAGAAAGATCAAGAGAAGCAGCAGAGTCTTTCAAAACAGGAGAGGCCAGCAGTTTGTCAGTGTCAGGTGGCCTACTACAGATTGGGGAAGAACCAGAACGCCAAGTCCCAACGGTAGGATCCTTCTCCCATTCAGCCGCTTCCAGGGCCGGCTCAACAGACCAGTCCATCGTGTGCAAGGCATCAGGGAGAGCAGAAGCAGGCACCTGTACAGAAGAAATTTCTGGAGAAAGCTGAGCAAGAGGTGCAGTCAGTACAGGCGGTAGGGAGTGAGGAGGATCCGTAGCAACAAGCAAAGAATGCGGAAGTGTCAGAATCGGTGAAGAGACAGTAAAACAATCTTTCCCAGACGGTGAGTCAGTAGTAGTAGGTACAAAATCAGACTGAGGCTTAAGGGCTAACAAACGCTGTCTAGCAGTGAAATAACGCTGTTCCTCGATTTTAAGTAACATATCTACATCCACAGAAACAGGAGGAGAAGACTCACGTATATCCATAGTAGCAGGGCTAGAAGACATTGTAAGCACAGTTTGAGGAATAAATGAAGGATCCACAGGCAAACACTGCACACAAGTATCCACAACAGCAGCAGGGGAAGTATCCAAAGGCACAGAAGAACCATATTCAGTAGACTGCAGCACAATAAGCATAGAAGATGTGGTCTCTCTCAGAACAGAGACAGGGGAAGAGACCAGCTCCACTGCCTCCAACACCTCCATGTCCTCCACAGCATGTCCAGCGGCAGCCATCTTGGTCCCACATGAAAATGGGACCCCTCTGCTAACAGGAAGCAGAGTTGGGGAATTTCCCCGGTGTCCTGGCCAAATTTCCCTCATTCACTAAAAATACCACCAACAGCTAAATCTGGTTCAAGGTCAGTTGGCATCCATCTGTATCCCCCTCCCCCGAGTCGTGCCTGAAAATAGGCAGGATTTGTCTAGTGCACTTACCTGGTCAACAAAAAACTAAATAAAAAATAAACCTGTGATGACAACTACAATTACCCCAATATTGAATGGCACAGGGTGCCAACCCCTGGTGCTGCCACAATTCAACACCCTTCCAGTAATGTCCTCGAGACCCTCCCCACCACTGTGTAGTGAGAGGTGACACTAGGGTGCTCACCCTCAGTGCATCAAACAACCCATCGACTCTGAAATGCCCAGTCCCCAGTGTCAGTATACCTTCATTAAAGACAACCATCCCTCACTGTTTTTTTTTTTTTTTTTGGGGGGGGTTGTACATTTGAAACCAGAAAAAACATCCATTGATGTCTTTTGCAGCCTTACCTGGCCCTCCAACCCTGACCCTGACTGAGCACTCACCACCCTACACCCCTCACTCAACTACAAGTAGTCCACCACTGTAGATCCATCTCTACAATGAAAGACGTCCTTCTCCATCAATGCTGATTGCAAACTGAAGAAACAAGCCAAGTGTGGTCAATGCATTTTCAATGCATTTTGAATTTTTATAAATGACTTGGTTAATATTTCCATACTGTTTCACACATTTTCTACGTAGCCTTTCTTGGAGTCATGGCACTCACCTCCAGGTATGAAAAAAGGGAGTCCACACCAGTTTAAATGAAAAACTTCCCTTTTAATTTGCCACTACATAGATACTGTACATAGACACTGTCAGCAGATAAGGGCCTATGGCCCACCCAGTCTGCCCATTTGAGCCTGTAAGTTCACTTCTTGTTTTCCTAGAAGTCTGTTGCCCCTTACCCCTGACCTCCAGAATTCCCTTATGTCCATCCCATGCATTCTTAAATCCCGTGACTGTTTCGGCCATCACCACTTCCTTTGGCAGGGTGTTCCACTTGTCCACTATCCGTTCTGTAAAGAAATTCTTACTCACGTTTCCTCTGAATCGCCCTCCCTCCAACTTCATCTCATGCCCTCTAGTCCTGAAGAAAAAATTACTCACCTTAGTAATTATATTTCTTCTAATGGAGTCTTGCTGTATTCTGACAATTGCAGTGATTCCCAACCTTTGAACTGCCCCGGAGAACAAAGAGTTAACTTTCTATGCAGGGCACAGAATGCTGAGCTCGAGCTCGGTTGAAGTCTCTGTCTGGAGTGTTTTGAACTTAAACCGTCAGATTCTTACGAGCCCAACTAAACTAAAAATTCCATGTGGAAATTGTAAAAATTCTTACTAACCAACTGGCTGAAAAAAGTTTTGGATTCCCAAGGAAGACTCAAGTCAGGAACCCCCCCAAAAAACCCCAATGTACTAAAAATAACAATAATAAATAAGCACCCAAACAAAAAGGAGGAGGATGCAAGCAAAAAAACACCCCTGGACTGCAACACTGCACCTGTTCACCCACTTCCCAAAAACAGGTTCTGAGAGGGGAGGCAGGGAGGGAGGTCAGAATACAGCAAGACTCCATTAGAAGAAATATAATTACTAAGGTGAGTAATTTTTTCTTCAAACAACATGAAGTCTTGCTGTATTCTGACAATTGCAGACTACCAAGCAGTACCTCCAAGGAGGAGGGACAGAACCTACTTTGGGAATAGGCTCTGAAGTACTGCTGTGCCAAACCGAGCATCACTCCTAGCCTGGATATCCAGAGAGTAATGCTTGGTAAAGGTATGGACTGTTTTCCAGGTGGATGCTTGACATATTTCTAAGATAGGGATATCCCTGGCAGCAGCCAGGGAAGCAGCTGTACCTCTTGTGGAATGAGCCCTCAGACCTGAGGGTGGAGTTCTACCCAGTTTTTCATAGCAGAATTGTATACAAGACACAATCCACCTGGCAATAGATCTTTTGGTGGCAGGTTTGCCCTTTCCCACGTCTCCATAAGTGAGGAACAACTGGAGGGAGTCACACCTGTGACCCTTGGTACACTCTATGTAGTAACTAAGGGCTCTTTTGACATCTAAACTGTGTAGCCTCATCTCTCCTGAGGAAGAATGATCAGTGAAGAAAACAGGGAGAGACACAGACTGGTTTAAATGGAAGTCTGAAACATCTTTGGGCAAGAATCTTCTATTGGTTCTAAGAACCACTTTATCCTTGTGTAATGAGATAAAATCAGGTTCCACTGACAGGGCTTGCAATTCACTGATACGCCTGGCAGAGGTAATGGCTACCAGGAACACAGTTTTCCAAGTCAAGTACTTAAACTCTGCTGAAGACATAGGCTCAAAGGGGGGTTGCATAAGTTGAGCAAAGCAAACATTCAAATCCCAGGCAGGGGCAGGGTCTCTAAAAGGAGGATTGGTAAGAAGCAATCTTTTAAAAAATTTACAGAACACATGATGGGAAGATAGTGAGGAAGGCTTCCCCACAGACAAAAATGCAGAAACAGCTGACAAGTGTACCTTGAGAGTAGCTGGTCTGAGGCCTAGGCCATTAAGATGGACCATATAATCCAGAACCGCAGGCAATTCTGCAGTGTCCGGAGAAATATGCTTCTTAGAACACCAAATGCTGAATCTTTTCCATTTGGAGTTGTAAGTCTTTCTGGTGGAGGGCTTCCAAGAAGCCTTGAGGATATCCAGAACCCCCCTGGGAAAGATGCAGATCTGCAAACTCTAACTCTTCAAGAGCCGTGCTTTGAGATTGAGAGACTGAAGACTGGGGTACCAAATCCTTCCCTGAGAGGATGTTAGCAGGTTGTAATTCCTGGGAAGAGACAAGGGAAGATGGACTGCTAGGGACAGCAACAGGGAGAACCAGGGCTGTCAGGCCCAATCTGAAGCAATCAGAATCACCTTGCATGGTTGAGACCTTACTTTTACCAAAACTTTGAACAGGAGTGGGAAGGGGGGAAAGGCATACAGAAACTTCCCTTCCCAATTCAGGATCAGGGCGTCCAGAGGGACTGAGCCCAGGACTGGAGGTCTGCAACAAAAGAGAGGGAGCTGGTGATGTCTGGGGCTGCAAAGAGATCTATCTGTGGAGTGCCCCGCCTTGAAAAAATCACTTTCAACACCTGAGGGTCCAGGTACCATTCGTGATGACCCTGAGAAATCCTGCTCGGTGCATCTGCTAGCACATTGTCCTTGCCTGGAAGGTGAAATGCTACAAGAGAGGTTTGCAGGGAATAAGCCAGGGACCACAACTTCATGGCTTCCGTGCACAAGGCCATGGACCGAGTGCCTCCCTACTTGTTGATGTACCACATGGTGGTGGTGTTGTCTGTTCTGACATGAGCCACCTTATTCTGTACTGACTGTGAGAACACTTTTAGAGCCAGAAAAACTGCCCTGAGCTCTAGAAGACTTGACGTGAAGAAGGGATTCTTGGGGGGACCACAGTCCCTGGGCAGTAAGGGACCCCAGGTGGGTTCCCCAGCCCAGGAGAGAAGCATCTGTGGTAAGGACCACTGAACAAGGCTGAGCAACAAAAGGAACATCTTGTCTTAAATTGTCCTGATCCTGCCACCACTGAAGGGTTTGGAGCAAGGTCAGAGTCACTGGGATCAGTTTGGTAAGGGAATCCTTCCTCTGAGACCAGAAAGCTCTCAGGTGGAACTGAATATCCCTCATCTGGAATCTTGCCCCTTAGACCACTGTTGTTGAAGCTGCCATGTGGCCCAAGAGCTGGAGGAAATGCCTTGCTGGTCGAGATACCTGAAGGCTGAAGGAAGAAGCTAGTTCCATAAGAACCCTTACCCTTTCTAAAGGAAGAAAGGCTCTTGCTCTGAGTGTGTCCAGTTCTGCCCCTATAAAGGTAAGAAGCTGGACTGGTTCAAGAACTGACTTGGGAAGGTTGAGAAGAAGTCCTAGAGAAGTGAGCACTTGCTGGGTCACTTGTAGGCGAGACTTGACTTGGTCTGGATACTGACCCACTATTAGCTAATCGTCCAGATAAAGAAAAATTTAAATCTTTTGCCTTCTTAGAAAGGCAACTACTACTGCCAGGCACTTTGTGAAAACCCTTGGGGCTAAGGTTAGGCCAAAGGGCATTGCTCTGAACTGATAGTGGCCCAAGGGCAACTTGAACCTGAGGTACTTTCTGTGGGAGCACCTGATGGGAATGTGAAAGTAGGCAGCTTTGAGGTTCAGGGAGGCTAGCCAGTCCCCTGGCCTTAGAGAGGGAAGGATTATTCCCAGAGTTATCATCTTGAACTTTGGTTTTAAAAGATGTTTGTTTAGATATCTTAGGTCTAGGATGGGTTGCCACTCCCCTGTCTTTTTGGGGGGTCAGGAAGTACCTGGAGTACAGTCCTTTGCCCCAGTGTAGGGTAGGTACTCTCTCTATAGCTTTTAAAGCTAGGAGAGAAGAAACCTCTGCCTCTAGGGCAAGGGTTTCTGAGAGATTTGCAGGTGGAAAAGATCTGGCTCTCATCTTTGGAAATTTTTTGAAGCTGAGAACCAGTCCCTGGCTTACCACTTCCAGGACCCACTTGTCTGATGTAACAGACATCCGGTCCTGGACAAAGTAAGCCAGCCTGCCCCCTACTGGAACAGGAGAGTCGACCCGGGCAGGCCCATCAGGGTGTCTGCTTGACAGGGGCTTTAGGCTGAGGAGTGGATGCAGCCCTGCTCATCCCCCTTCTGCCTCTCCCTCTGAAGAAGAAGAAGCCCCTCTGAGAAAAGGAAGAAGAGGCCTGTGCTTGGTAAAAAGGCCTGCCCCTGCCCCTAGACTGCTGCCTTTGAGGAGTTGCCTGCCTTTCCTTGGCCTGAGCACTCCTGTAAGTGGTCCTGTGCTCATCCATTTTCTTCATGTAATTCTCTGTCTGCTCCCAAAACAGAGAATTACCCACTACAGGAAAATCCATGGCCTTAGCCTGGGTGTTCTGCAAGAGGCTAGTACATCTGAGCCAAGCCATCCTCCGAAGAGCCACAGATGTAGCCATGACTCTTGATGACACATCATTAGAGTCCACAGCAGCATGAAACTGAACTTTAGATGCCTCAATCCCATCTGCAGCCACCACCTCCAGCTCCTTGGCTAGCTGGGGAGAGGCCTGTTTAGCCAGTGCCAGTATAGTGTCCCACCTGGACTTCTGGTACCTGGCTGTATAGGCCATGTAATTCGCCTGCCTGAGTCCCAAAGAAGATGCCATGCTTCTCTGCCATGTCATCAATCTTCCTGGAGTCTTTGTCAGCGGGGTGTGAAGCCAAGGGAATATTTGCCTTATCACAGGCAGCAGCCTGCACTACCCCAACATGGCTACATTGCTGATATAAGAACTCCGTATCTGAGCCTGAAAGTGTATACCTCTTGTCCATTCTTCTATCCACAGGAGGTATAGTGTTAGGAGACTTTAAGATTTTTTGTGTCCGTTTCCCAAAAGATTTATGGAGGGGAAAAGACAGTCTCCTGGACTCTGGGATGTCCATCATCTCTACATAACCAGGCTCCTCTTGATCTTCCACAGCCTCTTCGATAGGAAGCTGGAAGGTTTCAGCCACCTTTCTGTAACACATAAAGTGAGAAGGGGACTCAGAAAGCCTAGCAGGGGAAACACCTGAAGGTCTGTCTGGGGAGATGTCCGGTTCCACAGGCACATCCAGACCCTCACTTACATCATCATCCTCAAATTCCCTTTCCTCTTCAAATTCTGGTTCATAAAAATCTTCAAGGGCATAATCTTGAACTGGGGGAACCAACCGAACCAAACCCCTGCCAGAAGGAGCCGGATCGCTCGGAACCGGACGGAGCGATTCACAATCTGAATTGCTGGCTATCTCTTCGCGGTCGGAACATGAACCTCTGGATCCGAACTGTCGATTTATCTTTGGGTTTTCTTTTTGTCAGAACCGATCCCTCGGAATCGGCTCTCCTTTTGCCCGAAGAAGTATCGCCCTGGTCAGAGGGCACTCCTGGTTCGGTCGAAACCGAACTGGGCTGGCCATCCGGGTCACCTGACTTCTCGGCCTCCTTTTCCCTCAGTCTACTTAATCTCTTCTCAAGGGTAGATCTGGGAAAGTTTTTACATATTTGGCAGTCTGAATTGAGGTGGTCAAACCCCAGACAATAAACACTGGTGGTGAGGGGATCGGCCTTAGCAAAGACCTCCCCACACTCACTGCAGTGTTGAAACCCAGTGAGCCCGTTTTTTTTCTTGGGTTTCTCAGACATGGCCAGCCTAACCAAACTTACCCTTTTTTCAGCAACCGCCAGGCAAGACTCCCTTATCGGTTCCTAACCGTGTCACGAGTATTGGAAAAAAATGGTTCAAAACATGTTTTTTTTTTAGAACCGATAAGAACCGATAACCACACACTAAGTAAACACACAAATTTCACTAACAAATGGCTGGTTCAGCCGAACCGAGCCACAATTTTTCAAGTTCCACACAGAAAAACAGAACAATTCCTATCTAGTACTCACGCAACCACAGATAGAGACTGAACCGACTAAGCGGATACTTTTTTCGGTTTAAAAACCCATGAAAACTGAAAACTTTAACCGACTTTCGAACCGAGCTGAAGGAGAAATCTCTGGAGCGACCGTTCAGTGAAGCGGAGTAAAGAATCTGACGGTTTAAGTTCAAAACACTCCAGACAGAGACTTCAACCGTGCTCAAGCTCAGCATTCTATGCTTTGCATAGAAAGTTAACTCTTTGTTCTCCGGGGCAGTTCAAAGGCTGGGAATCACTGCAATTGTCAGAATACAGTAAGACTTCATGTTGTTTGAAACATCTTTTTCACTGGAAAATAGTTTATTCCTGCACCCTGTTCCTCCCTGTAAGGTACTTGTATGTCTCTATTATACCCCCTCTCTTCCTCCTCTCCTCCAGGGAGTACATATTCAAGTCCTTCAACCTGTTCTCATAGAACTTGTGATGCAATCCCTGTACCATCTTTGTTGCCCTCCTCTGAACCTTCTCTACCCTGTCTATGTCCTTACGTACATAAGGTCTTCAGAACTGTACACTGTACTCCAGGTGGGGCCTCACTAGTGTCTTGTATAGTGGAATTAGGACCTCACTTTTCCTGCTGGTGATGCCCCTGCCTATGCACCCTACCATCCTATTTGCTTTACCTGCTGCCTTGTTGCACTGTTTCCCTACCCTGAGGTCAAGGACTTCCTTTGAAACTGTTTCATTTGTTTAAGCTGTATCCTAGTTTCTCTACCTTGAGGTCAAGCACTTCCTTTGAAACTGTTTCCTTTTTTCGAGTTGTATCCTGAATATTCCCCTCACTGAAATGCTTTATACCCTTGAAACCATGTTCCTCCTATATTATTTGTAACCTGACTGAAACAAACTGTTCCTTCAATGTATTCTAACTCGTATTGTTCAAATGTATGCAACCGATATGCATTGTCTAACTTGTTTTGTAATCTCTGCAACCTGTATGTTTGACTAATTGTTTTGTGTATGACCTGGAACCTTTGTAAAGGAGTCCCAGGACTCAAAGATATTAATCCTAAACTGCAATAAATAAAAATAAATAAAATAAATAAATAAATCAGAGATGACAACCCCAAGGTCCTTTTCCTGCTCGGTGCATACTATTTGCTCACCCCCAACTGATATGTTGTTCCAGGGTTTTTGTGCCCCATATGCATTATCTTGCACTTCTTTGCACTGAATTTCAATTGCCAAACCCTTAACCATTTTTCAAGCTTCTGCAGGTCCCTCCTCATTCTGTCTACACCCTCTGGCATGTCCACTCTGTTACAGAGCTTTGTGTCATCAGCAAACAGGGAAATTCTGCCTTCTAGCTTCTGCGCAATGTCACTGATGAAGACGTTGAATAGGACCAGTCCCAGCACTGATCCCTGTGGTACCCCACTGGTCACTCTTCCCTCTGTGGAGTGACAGCTATTTACCACCACCCTCTGTGTCCTGCCGCCCAGCCAATTACCTACACACTGCACTACTGTCCTGCCCACTCCCATGTGCTCCAGTTTGTTCAACAGCCTTCTATGTGGCACAGTTTCAAAGGCCTTGCTGAAGTCCAGATAGGGCACGTCCACTGCCCTCCCCCGATCCACCTCCCTTGTCACCCAGTTGAAAAATTCAATGAGGCTGGTCTGACATGACCTCCCCCGGTGAAACCATGCTGCCTTGGGTCCTGTAGTCCATTGGCAACCAAATGTTCCACCACTCTCTCCTTCAGTAGTGCTTCCATGATCTTACCCACTAACGAGGTCAGGCTGACTGGTCTGTAGTTCCCCGCTTCTTCTTTATTCCCGTGTAACCCCTAGATGGCGCTATCCCAGGGGCTACTACCCCTGCCTGATTTGCCACCAACAGGTTGAGGGGCCTGGATCCAATGGCGGGTGCCTCCACCCAGAGGTCAGGGTTTGCAATAGTTAAACTAACTTGGTCACAGCCCTCTGGGACACTGCAACCCCCCTTTCTTCCCACTAGTGGCCCACACAATATATCAGAATTACCTTCACAGTATACACTTACCCCAGGTCTGGTTCCGCACTGGGACCTCCTGTGAAATGAGATACAGTGCAACAATCACAGTACAGTACTTTAACATAGACAAATACCTCAGGCAGTATAACTTTGCTGAAACAAGCAGCTCTGATTTATTTAGGGGATATAACAAGGACAGGGAAATCAGGTTAATTAGCTTATCACTCTAATAATCTACCTATGGCTCTGTGCACAGGCCTATCCCTATCAGTTACTGTCCTGGGTACCCAAGCCCTAGTGGCTAGTCCAAACCGTGGCAGCTGGTAGGGCCCTTTCACAGAGAAAAGGAGAATTAAACAGTCAGCAGTACAGTAATTCCATTTGGATTTAATGTGGCAATTCAACAGGAGCAACCTCGAATTAGTACTCACGACCTCCAAATAAGATAGGGTCCTTCAATGTCAGCAGGGCTCACTTGAGGTACACAAACCTCTTCACACATCCATATAAAGAAAGTACTATACCAGGCAGGCTGCATCTGTATCCCGATCGCAATTACTGCACAATACCGGGAGAACACACAGCAGATTCAGTTCCTGACAGACCGAGTACAATTTTCAGCAATTCTTCCAGTCTTCTACAGGGTGAGCCTGGTTTCTACTCTTCAGAGATCCTTTGATTCTTTTCACAGGACGGATTCAGTCCTAACAAGCTGTTACACAAGCTGCAGACCGGAACTCTGGGCCTTACACTTTTTGGACTAAAACTGCACACTGAAAAAGCACAGGCCCTTCCTTCTTCACTGCCAAAGCTCAACTGAAGCTCCAACCGACAAAACTGGGCACTTCCTTTGAGTTCCTCCCAGTTCTTGACTGGATTGGCTGTCACTCACAATAGACTGCTGCTGTTGGTCCAAAAGGCACTGAATCTAAACTACATCTCCCAGAGTCACTGCCCATACAATCCTCTTGTGGCTGGCTCAGATTATGAGTCCAAGTTCTGATTCGTCCAAGGCACCATTTTAGAGCTAGCTCACCCCACACTGATTGGTCCAGTTCAGCAGTTCAAAACTAGAATGGGAACTAGCAGACACAGTTCTGACTGCAAAGAAAGCAGGTTAGACAAACTGTAATTTCATTATTACTCTAAATAATTTCTGGCAAACAGTTACATCTTTCAGATAGGTTCCTTTGCACTCCTAGTGACTGCAAAATGAAGTAAATTGGCAGCAGTTCGAGTGGTACTCAAACAGAGAAGCACACAGTCCCCCATACAAATAATTATGTCTGCAAGCAGACAGCTCTTAAAGAGACAGTGCCAGAGGTTCTAAAACACTCACTGATAAATGGCTTAAACAGCAAAACACCATTCAGGCTTGGAGCATTCAAGCAAGCTCCTGGAAGTCTTTTGGGAACCCCCATTTGCAGGGGGTTACACCCTTCCTGGCCTGGGAAAGCTTGACGTCGCACAAGCAAGTACCCCATAAGTTTCAACTGCAACCATATACATTTGCATTAGGCTCGCACATGTAATCATCAGTCAATATATCATTTTACCAAGAACACATTTCTGAAACATTGCAGTACGTCACTCTTTACACAGTATTACATACACATTGTACCATAACTCAAGTTATTACCTCTTGTACATGAAACCTGAAGAGAGGGGGCCCTTCCCTATCAGTTACCTTGGGGCTGGATGGGGCAAGGGCACCATACTAGAGGGCAACACAAGTAACTTGGAGTTAGCACTGATGCTCAGTTTGGGCAATGAGCTCGGGACACATACACTCCTTTATGGACAACATTGAGAGGAAGTCCACAGGCCTCCCAAGTGAATCATAACTGAGGTGCACCACAGGCTTTACAGCTCGACCAGTCTTTCTAGGGGAACTGTTATAGTCTCTGCACTCTGAGCCTCATTTTCAGCATTGTCCTCACTTGTCAGGGGTCTCCATGGGGGTAGAGAGGCTAGAACTTGGGGCACTTTCAGCTCCAGGAGTTACAGTTTCTGAGTCCACAACATTTGGCTCGCATGGAGAGCTTTCGGACACTGGCAGTGGACTGTCAGGGCACTCAAAATACTCTTCTTGTTCGGTGTATCACCAGTCTGCCCTAATCTATCATTTCCTCCCTGAAAGCTCAAACAGTTCAACCATGCACAATGATTCCATTTCATCTGATCTGATGCTTTGCACTTCACTTTCTGGGAGCATTGGCTCCAGGGATGAAGCTGGGGCTTAGACAGTCCAGAAGGCCCAGCTTTGTCTCCAGTATTGACTAGGGATTGCCCGAAACAATTGACTCAGTTCGTAAGAAGGATAGTATTCAAAGTCACTCACTTTCTTCCGATATGGACTGACAGTCATGCTCAACTGGGACTTGTGGAGGGAACACTTTAACTTTGCTTCTGTAGGTGCAGACTTTCTTGATCTTTTCTTAGCAGCAGCTCTAGTCACTGGTGCAGAGGGGCATCTTCTGGGGCTCAGACTCAATTAAGATTTGTCCAATGGGCAGTAAATGATTCTATGCATTGTTTTTACATCTTTTGAATTATTCTCAGGCCTTACTTTGTACACTGGCAGATCATCTAGTTTGCCCACTACAATGTGAGGGAGATGGTGCCATCTGTCAGCAATCTTGTGCTTGCCATGCAATCCCAGATTTCTTAGCATACCCGATCTCCCTCCTGGAGTTCCTGTGCTTTCACCTTTTATCATACCTTTCTTTGTTGGCCAGATTTCTTTTGGCAGCCATGGTTTGAGCCAGTTGGTACGCATGAGTTAGCTGGGCCTTTAACTTTGCACATACTGTAAATAGTTGTCAGCCTGAACCCCATCAGGAGACCCCAAAACACACATCTACTGGTAGTCAAGCTTCTCTTCCAAACATCAGGCGTAGGGGAGAATCCAGTGGCATCACTTTTGGTGCAGTTATAAGCATGTGCACCAGGGTGCTAATTTGTTGGCTCCATCTAGGCTTGTCCTTTGGGTGCAGGGTGCCTAGCATATCTAGCAAAGTGCGGTTGAAACGTTCAGGCTGTGGGTCCCCTGGGGTGGTAAGGAGTGGTTCTGGACTTCGACTCCCCACAGAGAAAGCATCTCTTTGATCAGACGACTCTCAAAGTCTCTCCTTGATCAGAATGGATTCTTTGTGGAGCCCCATAGTGAACAAAAAGTTTTCTACAAGTACTTTGGCACAGTGGATGCTTTCTGGTCTTTGGTGGGAAAGCTTGGGCATATCTCGTGAAATGGTCAGTGACCACCAGCACATTACTGATATTTCTTTGATCTGACTCCAAACTTAGAAAATCAATACAGACCAGCTCCATGGGTGCACTGGTGGTGATGTTAACAAGGGGCAGCCCTCTGGGGCAAAGCTTTCCTCTGTAAGCAGCGACTACAAGTTCGAATGTGTTGCTCCACATCAGCCCCCATCTTAGGCCAATAGAATCTGGATCTCACCAA
Source organism: Neoceratodus forsteri (assembly GCA_016271365.2). Classification (NCBI taxonomy): domain Eukaryota; kingdom Metazoa; phylum Chordata; order Ceratodontiformes; family Ceratodontidae; genus Neoceratodus; species Neoceratodus forsteri. The sequence continues at coordinate 478,100,301 of CM057455.1, forward strand.
GTCAAGTGTTCTGTCTATACCAAGGTGCCCCATGTGGTTGTGCAAGGACCTCAGTACTGAGTCTCGAAAGGCAGTGGGCAGCACTAGTTGTTGTTTGTCTACTTGTCCCCCTCTGTCTACTGTTTCTCTGTATAACAGTTTATTGATCAGTTTCAACTTAGGACCTTCTTTGTATAACAGTGCAGTTCTCAAATCAGTGGAGCGTAATTTGGACACATCTTTTCCTGCATAGAGGGCTTCTAAAGCTGCTTTGATCATGGGATCGCGGGATTGAGCCCGCCGGTACTGTCATTGTCCAGCTGAGGCAGTGCACCAATGTCTATTGCAGAAAAGTGGCCACAAGCAACAGGTATGCAATTCAGAGGCTCCCAAGCAATCCACCATGCAGTCCACTGCGTCCGTGGACATTTGTTCCTCCCTGTCAAACTTCCGCAGAGTGCCCGAATGTCAGGTTCTGCCAATCGGACCCAATCATTCTGGGGAACAGGCCTCCGGAGAGAGCATCAGCATCTATGTGGTTCAGACCTGCTCGGTATTCGAGAGCATAGTCATATGTAGATAATGCAGAAAGCCACCTATGGCCAGTGGCATCCAACTTAGCTGAGGTCTGCACATAGGTCAAAGGATTATTGTCAGTTTTACTAGTATTTTAGCCCCATACAAGTACTCATGGAATTGGTCAACAATAGCCCACTTCAAAGCTAGGAACTCTAACTTATGTACAGGATAGTTCTTTTCGGATGGGGTCAGGCTTCTACTGGCAAAGGCCACTGGTCTCAGGCCATTCGTGCTCTTGGTACAACACAGCCCCCAACCCTTGCAAGCTAGCATCAGTGTGCAGGACGGGTTTTCTTGGATCGGCATAGGCCAGCACTGGAGCATGGGTAGTTGATATATGATCTCATGAAAAGCAGTCTCACAATCAGGAGTCCAGCGGGCCCCAAATACTTCACTCGGATGAAAATACACTCTTTCAGTCTTGAGGACGCTGACTTTTGGTATTTTTTGTGGGTTGGGGGATACCCTTGAGTAAGATTAAGTAAAGGCGGATCACTCTTGAATAGTCCTTGATGAGCGCCGATAATAACCACAGAATCCCAGGAATCTTTGCAGTTCTTTTAGATTTTTGGGCTGTGGCCAGGTGGTCAAGGCCTCAACTTTACTTGGGTCGGTCTCTATTCCTCGGTGGATACTATGTGTCCCACATACTTTACTGATGTTTGAAAGAATTGACACTTATCAATGGACAGTTTAAGGCCAAAGTCCTCCAGTCGGTCCAATACCTTAAATAATCTGCTCTCATGTTCCTCCAGTGAGCTGCCAAACACAATAACATCATCTAGGTATACCAGGCACTCTAGTAAGTTCATGTCCCCACTGCACGCCCATCAATCGTTGAAAAGTGGCTGGGGCACCTGAAATCCCTTGAGGCATCCTCATGAATTCAGAAGCCAAGCGGACAGATAAAGGCCGTCTTCTCACGGTCCTCTGGGGCCATCGGGATCTGGTAGTACCCACTGCGGAGATCCAGCACAGAGAACCACTTGCTCCGTTTAGGCAGTCCAAAGCATCCTGAATGCGGGCATTGTGTACTGATCAGGATAGTCCGCCGGTTTAAGTGCGATAATCCACACACATCCTTACTGTTCCATTCTTTTCCTCACTACCACAATGGGGAAGCATAAGGGCTTCTGGATTCTTGTATTACACCAGCAGCTAACATCTCTTGCAGATGCCGTCTCACATCATCTATGTCAGCAGGTGCCAGGCGTCGAGACCTCTCACGAAATGGTCTTTCGTCATGCAGCGGATATTGTGCTCAGCTCCTTGCACGCATCCTACATCCCATTCCTTTAAAGAAAACACTGGTCTCTCTGGGCAAGCTTCTCACTGATCTTCACTTTCCATTCAGCTGGCAGCGGGAGTCGCGAAATCAAACAAGTCAGGCGTTACTCTGTCATTCTTCCTTGAACTCTTGCTGCTGGGTAGCACTGCAGTGTCTGCACAATGCACATTAGCCAGGATGCAACCTCTGTTTACTCGAATGTCTCTTTCAGACACATTATGAACTTGGACCATTACCCTTCTGGCATAAGCATGGGCTCTAGCGGGCAAAATACTAGGCTTGACCAGCAGTCCCTCTGGCAATTTTCCATCGCCTGGTGCATCCAACATTAATATTTTATTCTTAACATCCTTTCTGATACGGACCTCTCCCTGTAAGGTACACTGGGCATTTGGCGCCAGGATCAGAGACTCAGGATCCTTCTTCCATACAATTCCGACCGGTTCCTCTGGTTCTGTTTTTCAGCATCTCTCTGTGCCTCATAGGCCTTCTTAATTAAAGCCGAACTCTTAAAGCTCTACTAGTCTTTGACCCTGTTTTTCATAACACAACTGTGCCAGCCTCCGAACATATGAGCATTTGTTCCAATCAACAAAGGGACACCATCATACAGTCCAGTGGGGACACACTAAGGCTAGGGTCTCTACTTGTTCGCCACTCCAGCCAGGAGGTGGGGAAAGACAGCCAAATTCGGATATACCCGAATAGGGGTAGGCCTTCTCACTTAACCCCATACATGCAGTCCTTCTAATGGTTGTAAGGGTACGCCTGACAAATGCTTCTGATACCAATCCTGGAACATAATTTGTCACTTGGGAGCCACTGTCTAATACAGCTCTTGTAGACACTCCATTCACCTTTACAGTGGTCTCCATGGAGGGACCCACTATTCTGGACCAGTCTGGAGAGGCGGTAGTGGGGGCCTGGGCAACTGACCTTGCCACAAAAGGATGTGAATTAGCATTTTTGGTGCCCTCACTGGGATCATGTCGTGCACCTCTTAACCACTGATTTCTTCTCCAAGCTCTCCTTGTAGCCTATATGCAACTTTGTCAGTGTCTTTGGGACTGGCATTCCTTTCATGTGCCCATCTTTCCCACAATTATAGCAAACACTTTCTGGAGTTTGAGCTGGCCGAGGCGCCACACTGGAGCCAGAGCGGGGGTATTACTAACTGGAAACCTGGGTGCCATCTCTGTCTGCAGGCATGATAAGCATTTGGAGACATCTCGTCAGTTTCTCCACTTCCATGGTCAAGGAATTGAGTTTGAGCTGTTATCAGCAGGAGATACATGGTGGGTACCCCACCCCATAGCAGATGCAGTCGGATATAGGTCAGGGTCTGCATTTGCAGGCGTGGCCTTCATAAAGGGACTGTTTTTGAATTCCCGATCTCTCTCAACAGTTCGCCCATTGTGGCATATCTTTTCCTTGTCAGAGCACTCATTGACTGTCAACCTCTGCCCCTGAACTTCACTTGATGGGTCACCCTCAGTCACTGGGTCGTAGCCACAGCTGTTGGTGCAGGTACCTCCCAGGTCGCCTTTTCTCAACTCCTCGAATTTCTCTCATTAACTCATCATAGGAGGGTGGGGATTCCAGTCGATTTGCCAGGCGTAACTGAAGCAACAGCAGTTCTGAGAAGGGGGCAGACTTAAGGATTCTGTCCAGTCTGGTTCGGTCCAGTTCAATCGCTGGCAAACTACCCTTTCTGAGGCATTCTTGCAACAATTTTTCCAGCCGAGAGACATACACAGACAACAACTCCCCTTGGTACTGTTGTGCATTTCTTACTCTCCACCATAGGTCCTCATCAGAATCTGGGCTCCCATACACATTCTCCAAGGCCTCAAGATAGGCCTGTGCAGTCGCTTCAGGGTTACTGGCCCGTTTAGCTACGGATGGTAGCCAGGGCAGGACCTCGGGCTCTCACTAACCCTCTTTCGCTTTCACCTTCCGAGCATTGCCATTCTAGCACTTGGGGGCAACATAGTCTATCCAGGTCTCCCAGTCATCCTCCCTTGGGGGTGGGAGGTGCCAGAGAAGATCCTCAACCTTCTGTAAGAGTCGTGACTAATGGCAGGTGCAGAAATAGGAGTCTGCATTGGTTCAGACACCATCACGGCAACTGGAGCAGGAGAGGGTGTTGGGGAGGAACACCCCAGGTGGCAAGAATAGTTTCTTCAAGTCCTCCACAGTTTTCCCTCTCCCAGCAACCATTCAGCAAATTTCTCCTCAAAAGTTTCAGATAGTGGTGGGGCTGATTCCCCGGGTCTTTGCTCCTTAGTTATCACTCTCCAAGCAGTGAGGGCTCCTCTGGGGTAATGGTCTGTGGCACTTTGGAGCTATCTATGGGATCCTTAAATCTACTAGGGCCAGGAAAGTGTGGGTGAGCAGATTAGCATGCCGACCCACCACCACAGGGTTTTGTAAACCTTCCACCTTGGAAAGTACTCCCTGCACAGTGTCCGTATTGATACAGGGGATGTCCAGGATAAGCATAGCATTTTGGGGGTCGATCTCCTCCCCAGTACACCACTCCACCAGCCGGTGCACAGCCACTTCTGTCGGGGTACCCATTTTTTTCTTAACAGTGGTTCGTAAATATGGCCACTAGAGGACACACAATCCCAGCGGTGAGCCTCCAAGATGTAACCCCTAGATGGCGCTATCCCAGGGGCTACTACCCCTGCCTGATTTGCCACCAACAGGTTGAGGGGCCTGGATCCAATGGCGGGTGCCTCCACCCAGAGGTCAGGGTTTGCAATAGTTAAACTAACTTGGTCACAGCCCTCTGGGACACTGCAACCCCCCTTTCTTCCCACTAGTGGCCCACACAATATATCAGAATTACCTTCACAGTATACACTTACCCCAGGTCTGGTTCCGGCACTGGGACCTCCTGTGAAATGAGATACAGTGCAACAATCACAGTACAGTACTTTAACATAGACAAATACCTCAGGCAGTATAACTTTGCTGAAACAAGCAGCTCTGATTTATTTAGGGGATATAACAAGGACAGGGGAAATCAGGTTAATTAGCTTATCACTCTAATAATCTACCTATGGCTCTGTGCACAGGCCTATCCCTATCAGTTACTGTCCCTGGGTACCCAAGCCCTAGTGGCTAGTCCAAACCGTGGCAGCTGGTGAGGCCCTTTCACACAGAGAAAGGAGAATTAAACAGTCAGCAGTACAGTAATTCCATTTGGATTTAATGTGGCAATTCAACAGGGAGCAACCCTGAATTAGTACTCACGACCTCCAAATAAGATAGGGTCCTTCAATGTCAGCAGGGCTCACTTGAGGTACACAAACCTCTTCACACATCCATATAAAAGAAAGTACTATACCAGGCAGGCTGCATCTGTATCCCGATCGCAATTACTGCACAATACCGGAGAACACACAGCAGATTCAGTTCCTGACAGACCGAGTGCAATTTTCAGCAATTCTTCCAGTCTTCTACAGGGTGAGCCTGGTTTCTACTCTTCAGAGATCCTTTGATTCTTTTCACAGGACGGATTCAGTCCTAACAAGCTGTTACACAAGCTGCAGACCGGAACTCTGGGCCTTACACACGTTTTTTGACTAAAACTGCACACTGAAAAAGCACAGGGCTCCTTCCTTCTTCACTGCCAAAGCTCAACTGAAGCTCCAACCGACAAAACTGGGCACTTCCTTTGAGTTCCTCCCAGTTCTTGACTGGATTGGCTGTCACTCACAATAGACTGCTGCTGTTGGTCCAAAAAGGCACTGAAGTCTAAACTACATCTCCCAGAGTCACTGCCCATACAATCCTCTTGTGGCTGGCTCAGATTATGAGTCCAAGTTCTGATTCGTCCAAGGCACCATTTTAGAGCTAGCTCACCCCACACTGATTGGTCCAGTTCAGCAGTTCAAAACTAGAATGGGGAACTAGCAGACACAGTTCTGACTGCAAAGAAAGCAGGTTAGACAAACTGTAATTTCATTCTTACTCTAAATAATTTCTGGCAAACAGTTACATCTTTCAGATAGGTTCCTTTGCACTCCTAGTGACTGCAAAATGAAGTAATTGGCAGCAGTTCAAGTGGTACTCAAACAGAGAAGCACACAGTCCCCATACAAACTAATTATGTCTGCAAGCAGACAGCTCTTAAAGAGACAGTGCCAGAGGTTCTAAAAACACTCACTGATAAATGGCTTAAACGCCAAACACCATTCAGGCTTGGAGCATTCAAGCAAGCTCCTGGAAGTCTTTTGGGAACCCCCATTTGCAGGGGGGTTACACCCGCTTTTGTATAAGGGGACTACATCTGCTGTCTTCCAGTCTTTGGGTACCTCCCCAGTTTCCAGTGGTCAGCTAAACAGGATTGCCAGAGGTTCAGCCACCACCTCTCTTAGTTCCTTTAGGACCCTGGGGTGCACCCCATCTGGCTCCATTGCTTTATTAACTCTTATTCCTTCCAGTTCCTTGAGGACCCTTTCCCGTGTAAAGGGACTTGTGTCCATTTCTGTGCCGTTCCCACCCCTTGTACTCCCATCAGGCCCATTACCCTCCTCTTCCTCAGTAAAGACTGAGCAGAAATACCTGTTCAGTACGTTCATACATATATTGCCACGGTAGCAGTGAGCAGAACAGTCCTGACATTTCACCTTATTGCAAGGCTTTATCAAAGCATGGTGCCATCTAGGGTAAACCTGCTTATATAGCAAATTACTACCTGTGCAAATTATGTTTTAAAGTAACATTATGGGGGGTGCTGCAGAGCAGCAAGATGGTGGCAGCATTTTAGAACAGCTCCTCATCTACTTTGCATCAGAAGTGCTAAAAACCCGAGAAGTGTTTACGAACGGTCCCTATAAAGTTATCGAGGGATCGTCGGAAGCTGTTGGTTAAAAGATGGGACCAAAGAAAGACTCAGAAAGGGCATCACATAGCCTTGATCCGTTTTTATCTCCTTCAAGCTCAAATTCGGGGTCTGGGCCTGTAGTGGTCACCGCTACGCCAGTGCCTGACATGCCAACCATGCAAATACCAGCGATGCTGACAAAGATATAAGAAACGGGCACAGAAACCAACAAAAGATTAACGACTGTGGAGGTAAAGCTCTCTGATGTGGATTGACACATTCAGGACAACGCAGAGGATATTAAAACTCTACAAGGTTCACAGGGTCAATGGGATGCTTGTAATGCGGCCTATGTCTGGGACCTCTCGTTTTTGAGGGCCAAGGTAGAAACCCTAGAAAATGTCCAGCGACAAGCGAATATAAGGATATCGGGATTTCCTCCTCGATATGCTGGAGTCAATGAACTGTTACCAACAATCACCAAAATAATCTTTGAGAACTTGAATCTCTTACCCTTGGATTCTGGTACAAAAATCCTGAAGGTTTTTGCAGTACCCCAGTGATCTAAGGAGCGAGGTGACTCACAGCAGAGACCACTTATGGTGGTAGCCACTTTGTTGGCGCCAGAAGCACGGATTTTGCTCCTACAGGTGGCCCGAGCTAGAGGAGAGATCATCTGGGAAGGCAGTCGCTTGGGGTTTTTGCCAGATTTATCTGCCCAAACATAGGCAAGAAAAAAAGAATTGCAGGTGGTGAAAAATAACCTTTTGCGGAATTGAATCAAAGCCAGGTTGAACTACTAAGCGAGACTTCAAATAAGACATGAGTTCAGGTCTCACATTTTTTTGGATCCCGCTGCACCAGACACCTCATCTGAAGAAGAAGGGTGATGTACTGATCTTTCTTACTAGATCTCAATTTGTACCTGACTGCAAACTGAGGCTTGTTCCTGTAGTTCCGATGATCATTGCTGACCCTACTGACAATCTGTTCTGAATCTCTCAGGATGTTCTCTATGGTGTGGAGCTGCGTTTTGTTTTATATTAAGGTTTAAAATTGATTTTGCACTATTCTTACAAATTTATGCCACAGTAATGGAAGTTATTGACTGATTGTTTTTGCCATCTGTTTTGCTGCTCCACTAAACTGACCTCATTTTAGTATAGCCTATTAGACTTGCACTGTAGAGGCTGTTTTAATGGCGACAATGATCACCACTCAGTTTGTGAACATTAACAATTACCTTTTAGTTCTCCTGTACCCATAGTGCAGGCTGCCTTGCTCTGCGGTTATCTATGGGTTTTCATATCAACTTAACTGAGCTCAGGCTATCTGATAAGTGTTTTGACTACAGTTGACCTAGTAATTCGGACCACCACACAAAATTATAATTCTGCAAGAGGACTGATATCTTGGCTTTATAGACTTTTGAGACTCAATTTGTGGTGAGAGTGACAGTGATCTACAGGTTAATAAGTTCAACCTTTACTCCCGATTGTTTATTTCTGGTAGTTCCACCTAGTGCATGGATCCAAAGATTTATTAAGTAAATAAGGGGTGTATTACAATGTAACTGTACTTTCACTATGTGGATCTGCGTATCCCATATCTATGTTTAATGTGTACTGCAGTTCACGCTGTAAAATCATAACATTTTATAAATAAAAAGTTTACAAAAAAATAAAGTGACATTGTGCTTAAAAAATAACCAACCACATATAACAGTCTCACCAACCTACCCTAAAACATTAAAATAAAACATCAAAATAGATTCTTGCCATCACATATAGATTACCCCTTATGACATTAAAAAATAAGATACAAATATTGTATCGGGTTAACTCTTCATATCCAGACAGGGGCAACTGTTATGAGTGGCACAAACAGCATCATTGTTTCAAAAAGAGCTCATTTCAGCAACTATTCCTCCTTAGTCATATTATTGCAAAGGAAAGAGAACCCTATTGAGGGGAGCTTATTCAGCTACAATTCCTCTTTATACGCCTTTTTGCATGTATATAAAGCAAAATACAGACATCTTTCATAAATCAATTTAAAACTGTGAGTGCGGGGGGAGGAGGTGTTAGTTACTTTATGAATCACTATAACCTACTAATGAAACCATTACATATCCAGACTCATTACATGTAGCTAAGGAATAGAAGGAGGGAACTTTTGCAATTAAATCAGACAAGGAGGGGGTGGAGGGAGAAGGAAAAAAGGAGTTTGAATTTACAAAAATGGGTAGAGGATAAATAGAAAAATTTATATACAGTATATATGATGTTTTTTGTTATGTCATAAATATGATGAGGTCATAACATAATAAGTTAAAATAGACAAACCTTGAGTTCTAAGATTCTAGCAGGGTCCTGATGCTTCAACAGCTAACACCAAAGAGTGGTGCTCTATGGGTGAGATAATGTTCCAGAAAATCTAAGGATAACGGTGTAGTTCCAGACCACCACAAACTGTTCCCCCCCCCCACGCCACATACATTTTTTGTCACTGTGTTTTTCATCCCCTGACTTGGCATTGCCCACCCCAGCCCAGTCACTGACACAGCTCAGGGACTCATAGGTAACCAACCATATGTGGCCTGCACTGTAGGGTCATACGGGGCCTGTAGGGGACATTGAGCAAGCAAGTTGTTCCTCCTTGTGGTGCCCACAGCATCATGTGTGCAGTGACATGTAAAACAGTGTGCTGAGTTTGTCGACACTCTCCCCATGCACGTTCCCCACCATCACTGCCATCCAGCCTCGACCATGCCAGTCAAGTGGCAGGACACAGGAATCCCCACCTCCTCCACCCTGAGGGAGGAGAGCTGTCATTAGTTGCTCAATCTTCCCTCATGTGGCCGGTCCCCAAGAAACCCTGGTCTGTTCCTGAATCTGGGCTGCCAGTGTCAGTGGTGCTGTTGAGTCCAGTGCCTCCACCCACCAAACCACTGGGCTGGCACAAACATTTTTTAAGGGTGTGAATACATTGAAGGGACACTAGAGTAGTGTGGATATTAGAATGGATCCAAAGTAAGTCATTCTCTACTAATTTCCTGGAATTATATAACAAACATGGGTAGGCTACCTTGAGATGTGTTGTTCGTTTGAAAGCTTTATGACAGATACGGCAGACATGAATTCTTTCTTTTCCATGAGCTGCTCTGCTGTGCTGCCGTAGCATGGCTGCAGAGGAAAAGGTCTGTTTACACTCAAAACACTGATTTACTGGAACGTCTTGCACTTGGGCATCCTTTGGAAGGTTTTCAGTAGCTTCTGTCACCTGAAATCATAATTTAGAACATTATTTTACACACTTGTACATACTAACACATATCTAAACAATTACTGGTATATTTGATTTAATTTATTTATTTAAAAAAATTGGTAGACGGGAGAGGCACACTGAGCTGGAGCTTGTTTCCAGGTGCGACCCGGGGGAAGGGGAAGAGGAGTATATAAAGATATTTACTATCAAAAAAGAGTTACAATGAAGAAACAATTGAAGAATATACAGATACTTACAATCCACAAACAGTCACATGAACAAAAGATCCAAGTTACAGTTGTATATCAAGGAATAATAAGGAAAAACAATATGTTTTGTATTGAATGAGTGGAAATAAAGAGCAGTGGATGTGTGGGATGGGTGGGCTGAGATGGGGAGGGATTTATGCAGTGGGAATGCTTAGGAGGTATAGTTCAGGTAGACAGTGAACTTAGGGCTAGAAGGCTAGTCTGGAGGGAGGCACCAGCCAGGTGAAGAGGGAATAGGGGGGTATTTGTGGCAAATCATTTCAAATTGTGACCAAAGTTAATTTTCAGTAAGGATATGTAGATCATACAACATCAACACTTCAATTTGTAGAACAAGTAGAAACTGAGTGCAAGAAAGAAAATGCTCTACCAAGCGTATACTACTCTACACTACAATAATTTTGTATAAGGGTATGGTATCCTTCTCAAAGCAACCACATATCCAAAGACAACACCAGGAGCGAGGGATAACAGAGTCAGTCTGGGTCAAGCTATGGAAAAGGATGGTAAGAGAGTGACTGTGGGTGTGCTACAAGCCCCCCAAACAGCTCAGCACAGCATGAGGCTCAGCTGGTTGGGGAAATTATGAGAGCAGTCAAAGTGGGTACAGTGGTGTTCCTGGGGGACTGCAATCTCCCTGGTACAGACTGGCATCTTGACAGGGCTAACGACAGGGCTGAGACAGAATTCCTGTCCCACTTTAAGGACTGCTTCCTAGAACGGCATTCCAAATAGAGTACTAGGTTTGAGGCCACCCTTAACCTTGTTATCAGCAGTGGGGATGGGATTCTCTCCATTGTGAATATCAAGGAATCAAGGAAGGCAGTGATCACAACTGGGCAACCTTCTCCCTGGTGATAGGAAAGACTAGCAGAGGACCCAGAACTTCTGAAAGGTGGAATCTGCCATGATGAAAGACCTTGGGTCCAAGGGTCTAAAGTAGCTGTATGAGGCTGATAATGCACAGCATATGTGGAATTTGTTGAAGAGGGTACTCCAAGCACCAACAGAAGCCTTCCTCCATGTAAACACTGAGAACAATTGCCAGAAAGTGCTTCCCTGACTCGAGAGGTACAGTACCTGGCAACAGATCCCAAACATAAGAAAGTCTATGACTGCTAAAAGAGACAAGTTGCTCCAGGTCAGAGAAGTACAGAGCAGCACCGAGGGGCTATGAGGAAGCTAAGAAGGGACTTGAAGCCAAAAAAGCAGCTGTAGTAACTAAAGCCTTTCTCTAGCACATACATGGCAGGTGAAAGGTAAAATAGAGGACAGGGCATCTGAAAGGGGGGAGTCCACAAGAAAGCAAGGGGTGATGACTGAGATGCTGAATAAATACAGAGACATATATGGAAGCTGACCACAGAAAAAGACCATTGGCCCATCAAGTCTGCACATAATCCCCTATCCTACCCCCGGAAGATAGTGGCAATATGGGGTTTATACCCTCTCTACCCACCCCATGTCAGTATCTTGCTGCTACCCCCTGGGTGACTATTAAGCCCTTAACTTTGTCCCAACCATGTTTAAAGCTGATGTTAGTCTTGGTGCCCACCACCTCAGCAGGCGGGTTGTTCAAGGGCTCGACCACTGCCTCGGTAAAATCTTCCCTGTCTCCTTACTGACATCTTCCACTCATATCCCCATGTTCTAGATTCACTATTCCTGCTGAATAGTTCCTCACAGTTAACCTTGTTCATGCTTTTCAGGAACTTGAAGGTCTCCATCATATCACTCCTCTCTTGTCTGGCTTCCAGCAAGTAAATGTTCAGTGCCCTAAGCTGACCCTTGTAGGATCTGTCCTACATGACCTGAATCATTTTTGTTATTCTATAAACTAAAAAGACAAAGAACCTCAGCGCCAAAGCATCATACCCCTCACTCACACAAAAAGGGCACTGGCAACCAAGCCAGGTTTTAAAGAAATACAAAATCTCACATAACCTAATAATGCAAAGCATCACAGGATGTACACACAGATTATGCTGTGTTCAGTTTAGGGTTCACTATGGGGCCCAAGTGGGAGGAAGGGTATTCACAGGGAGGGCCCATGGCATCAGGAGTAGCCATGATGCAGTCTATGTAAATCAGACCCTCTTGGTAGCTGAATACCTGGCAAAGATAAGCAAGGTAACGTTCAAAGGAGTGGATGAAATACAGCCTATGATCATAGTGGAGCTAAGTGAATAGCTGGCAGGGTCAATTTTAGTAATCCTTCATGAGTCTGTCTAGACAACTGTGGCATAGGAGGACTGGCAAACGGCCAGCATATTGCCCCTCTCTTCAAAAAAAGGGAAGGCGTTGAAAAACAGAGGGAAAAAAGAGGGGGAAACAGGAGGAATACTGACTGTTATAATTCGGAAACAGACATGTTTTGTGATACAATTGGCTGGGCATTATCTTATAATGTAATGATTTTTGAATGCATTGTAACTTTGTCCTGAAAAAGTTAATAAACTTTACAAGTTCCAAAAAAAAAAAAAAAGGGAAGGACTAACACTGGTAACTACAGGCCAGTCAGACTTACATCAGTGCTGGGCATGGTCCTGATGTAGCACTTGGCTGAGGCTAAGGTTCATGCCCCCTCGCAGCATGGCTTTGAGGGGTCAATCACGCCTAACCAACCTGATCATTGTCCTTGAGAGGGCAACCAGAGGTTGAACCATAGAGACAGTTTATCTAGGCTTTAGCAAGGCCTCTTGACACTATGGCACACAATAAACTTCGGGGCAAAGTACACCATTGGGGTATACACAAGCTGGATTGCTAACTGGCTTGGTTGCAGGAAGCAGAGGGCTGTGGTGAACAGCATGTACTCTGAGTGAAGAAGGGTACTCAATGGCATCCCTCAATGGGAAAATAGGGAGCTGTGGTACTAGAAGATAGGCTAAGTCTGCCGAACTTAGAGGCCATTATGGCAGAGGCTGACCTGGACACTGTCGCCATTGCAGAGTCAAGGTACACTGAGAACCATGACTGGGATATAGCCATAGCAGGCTATATTCTGTTCAGGAATGACAAGGTGAGAAAAAAAAGGGGAAGGAGTTGCTCTTTATGTGAGAGATAGCATAAAAGTGACAGCGGTACAGGGAACACAGGGTGGGGCAGAGGTATTGTGGGTCACCCTAGAGAAGGCAAATGGAGCCACTATATGCATTGGTGTTATCTACAGACCTCCATCATGGGGGAAGGGGGGATAGTTGGATAAGGTTCTGGGAGAAGCCATCCAAAAGATGGTAAATAATGGGGAGGAGCTCCTGGTGGGGGACTTCAGTCTGCCAGATGTAGACTGCAGTATCCCAACTGCAGCTTCAGCTAGAAACAGGAACATCTGGGACTCCATGAAGGGGGCATTCCTCAGGAAACTAGTTACTGAGCCCACTTGTTGGGGGGGGTGCAATACTGGATCTTGTACTAACTAACAGGGACAGTGTTGCAGATGTCTCACTGGATGGCCCAGGTGATGACCAGTGATCATCGTACAGTGTGGTTCAATATAAGCACTGGGGCATTATCAAACCACACAAGGATGAGGGTCCTGGACTTCAGGAGGGCCGATTTTAAAGGATGCCCTGGCAGGGGGTACCTTGCATAGAGTGGAGGAACTTTGGTCGAAACTAGAAGGGGGCAAAGAAAAAGCAACAAGCCTCAGTGTCAGGCTAATAAGCAAAAGCAAGAGGTAAAAAGACCACTACGGTTATCTAAGGAGGTGGCTGGGAAGGTAAGGGCAAAAAAAGTCTGCATTCAGAACACTTAAGAAGACACAGAAAGAGAAAGATGGGGAGCTGTATCTGGAGAAACAGAGGGAGGCAGGGAAATCAGTTAGAAGTACAAAGGTGCAAACAGAGGAGAAAACAGTCCAGGAAATTAAGAAAGGAGATAAGACATCTCTGAGGTATGTAAGCGAAAAGAGAAAGACCGGGGGAGGGATTGGAAGACTAAGAAAGGAAGAGGGATTATGTGGAGGGGGACCAAGAAAAAGCAGACATCTTGAACAAATACTTTTGTTCAGTTTTCATAGAAGATGGGGAAGGTGAGGGGGCCACAAAAAAGGGACAGGAGCATCAAAGGAAGGGAAGGGAGGTGAATACTAGTTCATTCACAGAGGAGACAGAGTCCTGAAGGAACTCGCAAATCTGAAAATGGATAAGGCAATGGGGTCAGATGGAGTCCATCCAAGGATACTGAGGGAACTCAGAGAGGTGCTGGCTGCACCTCTAACAGTCCTTTTCAACCTCTCACTGGAGGCAGGAGTGGTTCCAGGAGACTGGAGGCGGGCAGATGTGATCCCACTTCACAAAAAGTGGTAGTAGGGAGAAGGCTGGCAACTACAGGCCAGTCAGTCTGACTTCAGTGGTGGGGGAAACAACAGGAATCACTACTGAAGGAAAGGATAGCAGGATACATTGAATCCAGTGGATTATAGGACCCAAGACAGCATGGATTCACAAGCGGAAGATCTTGTCATACAAATCTAATAAGAGTTCTTTGACTGGGTATCCAAGGAACTGAATCAGGGAGGAGCAGTGGATGTGGCCTACGAACATATGAACATACGAAATTTGCCAGCAGATAAAGGCCTAGAGGTCTATCAAGTCTGCTCGAATGTGCAGCTAGCACCCCTTATTCTGCAGCTGCCCCTCCCTTCCACCCTTCCCCTTCATTAACCCCCCCTTGTCCTGTCTCATCCTCGTTTGAAGCAGTCCACTCTTCTACTGCATACCACTTCTGCAGGCAACGCATTCCACCCAGCCACCACCCTCTCCGTAAAAAAAGTGTCTCCTCATCTCCCTCCTGAACCTTCCTCGCTCCAGTCTCATATCATGGCCCCTGGTGGCCCTCCCCTCCCTTACTTTGAACAGCCCCTCTGTACCTGTCTTGTTTATTCCTTTCATGTATTTAAAGGTTTCAATCATGTCCCACTGTCTCTCTCCTCCAGTGAGTACATGTTCAACTCCTTCAACCTCCTCTCGTATGATAAGTCCCCAGACCCTTGATCATCTTTGTCGCCCTGCGCTGCACTCCCTCAGTAACTTAATGTCCCTCTTCAGATATGGACGCCAGTACTGCACGCAGTACCGTGAGGTGTGGTCTAACTAATGACCTATACAGTGGCAGAATCACCTCCTCCTCCTCGAGGATATCCCCTTGCAATACAACCCAGCATTTTGTTGGCCTTTGCAGCTGCCTTCCTACACTGTGCCGAGTTGTTCATTGACCCTGTGATGAGCACACCCAGATCCTTCTCCTCCTCTGTCTGGGCTAGCTGCACTCCCCCTAGCTGGTAAGTCCTCCTTGGGTTCTTCATCCCAAAATGCATCACCTTGCACTTTTTGGTATTAAAGCCCAGTTGCCAGGTGTCTGACCAGGTTTCAAGCTTTGCCAGATCATCCTGCAACCCCTGCCATCCCCCTAGGTCATCCACCACCACGCCAACCTTGGTATCAACAGCAAACAGACTGATCTTGCTCTTGATGTCCCATGATATGTCTGCAATGAATATCCCAAACAACACTGGTCCCAACACCGAGCCCTGTGGGACACCGCTCGTCACTGCCCTTGGGTGTGAGCTCCCCACCCACCACCACCCTCTGTTGCCTTCCTGCAGCCAGTTTCCTACCCATCTCACCAGCATTGCACCTGCCCCTGTGCCTACTAACTTCCTTCCCAGCCTTCCATGTGGCACTGAGTCTAATGCCTTACTGAAGTCCAGATACAGGACATCCACTGCATGTCCCCTGTCCAGTTGCCTAGTTACCCAGTCATAGAACTCGACCAGGTTGGTTTGGCAGGATCGGCCACGTATGAAGCCATGCTGTCTGCTGTCCTGTAGTCCTCTGGCCTCTAAGAGGCCCACCAGCCTCTCCTTCAGGATAGTCTCCATTAGCTTACCCACGATGGATGTGAGGCTCACTGGTCTGTAGTTTCCCGGTTCATCCTTGGGGCCACTCTTATGGAGGGGCACCACATGAGCCATCCTCCAGTCCTGAGGTACACACCCGAATGTAGTGAGGCATTAAATAGGTCTGCCAAAGGTCCTGCAAGGACCTCTGCCAGCTCCTTCAGTACCCTGGGGTGGATGCCATCTGGGCCTGGCGCCTTGTCCACCCTCAGTGCCTTCAAACCCTCTCGAACTCTGCCCTCCATGATTTCCCATCTGTCATCACTTCCCCCCTCGTCTGCCATTTCTCCCATCTTGGGTGTCACCCCCTCTTCTCTTTAGTAAATACTGAGCAGAGTACTCATTTAGTGCTTCCGCCTTATACTACCTGCTTCCACCCAACCCCCTCCTTCCTAATCCTTACTATGTGGTCCTTACAGCTCCTTTTCTCCTGATGTACTTAAAGAAGTCCTTCTCCCCTTCTTAATGCCTTGTGCCAGCCTGAGTTCCGTAGATGCTTTGGCTCCCTTACTGCCTTGTCACCTCCTTGATTCTGTCAAGTACTCCTCTGTCCTCCCCTCCCTGTTTTTTGTATTTCCTAAAGGCAGCTCTTTTCCTCCTTACCTTTCCATGACCTCCTTGCTCAACCAGCTCGGTTTCTTAGCCCTAGCCTTCTTGCTCTGGGCTTTGCAGCAGTTTTGGTTGCCTCCACTATCCCCAACTTTATGAGCTCCCATCTCTGGTTAGTATCCATACTAGATTGAATTCTGGCCAGGTACCTTTACCCTTCCCCATCCTCCCAAAGTCGGCCCTCCTGAAGTCCAGCACTCTTGTGCCAGATTCCACCTTCCTTGCCCATATCCAATGTGAGCCATACTGAGTGGTGGTCACTCCTGACAGCTGTTCCTCCACTGTAAGTTCTCTCACAAAGTCCCCATTTGCCAGCACAAGGTCAAGGGTATTCCCTAACCTGGTTGGTTCACTGACCATTTGCAGCAGGAAGCTGTCCTGAAGGCATCCAGCAGTACCTGCTCCCTTCTGTTCCTGGTTGTTGGGGTGCTCCAGTCCACTCCTGGCATGTTGAAGTCCCCACAATCACCACACTACCCTTCTCATGAGGTCCTCCTGATCTGTCCCACTAGTTCCCTGTCTAACCCTCCATCTGAGATGGTGGCCTGTACACCACTCCCATTCTAAGACTCCTATTCTTGGAATCCTGGATTTGCACCCAAAGTGACTCTGTACTACCCTCCTCCCTTCCTCCCTTACACACTTCAGTCCTTCCTTCACATATAGTGCCACCCCCCCTCCTTTCCCAGTCACCCTGTCCCTACGAAATAACCTGTACCCTGGTACAGACAGGTCCCAGTCATTATATTGGGTGGCCCATGTTTCCGTGATGGCTGCAATGTCCACCTCTCCCTCTGCCATGAGAATCTGCAACTCTGCAGTTTTCCTCCCAAGGCTCCTAGCATTAAGGGTAACCACCTTCCACCCTTTCCCCCTCCTCCCATCCTGCCCTCCTTTCCTAGCATCACCAATAGTACTTGCCAATTGTCCTTTGTCACTGTTATGGGGGGTAAGCTCATATGATTTCCCAACCTGTGGTCTCTGCATATCTCTTCCCCAACTGCCACCCCCCACTCCTAGTTTAAACTCCCAACTTCCTCTATATATTCTTCCATCCTCTGCTTCAACACTTTCTTTCCCTCCTCACTCAAGTGTAGTCTGTCCTTGGCATAGAGACTACTGTCCTCTCAGGTCCCTCCCACCCCCCAACAGCCCATACCCTTTAGCACAACACCAGGTTCTTAGCCATCTGTTAAATTCTCTATTCTCAACTTTCTTGTTGTGCTTGCCTTTGCACGGAAGTATCTCGGAAAAGTTACTGATCTTCCTGCCTCCTCACATAATTGTGCTAGTTCCTCAAACCTCCTCTGGACTATATCCACTGTCTTGTCAGCCAGGTCGTTTGTCCCAAGATGTATAATTAAATGAGGCTTGTCCCTACCCCTTCTAGCATATTTCAGAACAGACTGTCCACCCTTTCCGCTGTCATTCCTGGCATGGCCTCCACCCAAATGCGACTATGCCTCTCCGCCTTGCTACCCCACCTAACTCCTCTTAGTATTGAGTCCCCCAGCACTAAGATTCCACCCCTCTTACTCCCTGCTTGCTTCCTTTCATCTCCCTCCCTCATTTCCAGCTCCTCTTCTTCCTCCTGCACATTATTACGCCCTTTTACCCCTGTTGCAGTTCTCCCAGCAGAACTTCCCCGCTCCAGTTTGGTCCAGGCATTTATCAATTACTCCTCTAATTTCATCACTTCCCTCCTCCACCTTCTTCCTCTCTAGCAGTGCAAAACTATTTTCTGAAGATCCTTCACAAATGCCTGCTCCCTCTCTGCATAGTAACCTGTTCTCTCCTTTCCACGCCATGACTTTGCTACTTCTTGCTTCCCCTCACAAGTCCCTATTGCCTCCTTCCATTTGACTTTTGTCTCCTGACCTGGTTTCCCGGCAATCGTCTTCCTGGCCTGGGCCCCTTTGTCTCTGCTTCCCTTCTTCTGACCCTCTCCTCACCACTGTTGGCTTAAATTGCCCTCCCTCATCCCCCTTCTTCCTCCCTCCAGTATTGGGCTAAACCCACCCCCAATCTGCTTGTCTGTTTTAGTTCCTCCTGCAGACCCTCAATCTCCTTTCTAAGTTTTTCTATGTGGTTGCACCTAAACATCCTCCCACTCTCCAGGCAATGTTTAGAAAGATTGGTGCACCGCAGTTGTTGCAACCTACCACCCTACCCATTGCTGTCGTTGCCTAGCGACCCCACCCCTTCCAGATGCAGGATACCAAACACTCCCCCAAGTCCCCACTCTCCCCCCTCTATCAGTGCAAAACATTCTTTATTTCCCTTACCTCCTTTGTTGCACACGTTTAGATATGTTGAGCAACTGCTTTTTATATTCCTATCCACACTCAAAAATACTTTAAGTAGCCATTGCACAACCTTCTTCAACTCCTACTCCTCCTTTACCCAATGCAATAACTATGTGAAATAGTAATAATGAAAGCGACCTAGATTTGCATTTACTTCCCTTCCACTGAGAGGCCTACCTGGATTTCAGCAAGGCCTTCAACACCATTCCATATAGGAGATTAGCAAGCAAGCTGGGTAGCCTAGGAGGACCAAAGGTGGTAAACTGGGTAAGAAACTGGCTAAGGGATAGGAGACAGAGGGTTGTGGTAAACAGAGTTCACTCCGAGGAAGGGAGGGTGACCAGCGAAGTACCACAGGGATCTGTACTGGGACCAGTCCTCTTTAATGTCTTTATTAACGACATTGCAGAGGGGCTGGATGGGAAGGTCTGCCTGATCATGGATGACATTAAAATCTGCAACAGGGTAGATATTTCAGGGGGTTGGGAAAAATGAGAGCGGATCTGAAAAAGTCAGAGGAGCGGTCAAAGGTATGGCTACTGGGCTTCAATGCAAAAACGTCTAAAATCATGTACTTGAGGCACAGAAACACAGAGGCAGAGTACAAACTGGGAGGAGAAGTATTGCTGACCACAAAACAGGAAAGAGACCTGGCGGTTATCATATCTGATGACCTAAAGATGGCTAGGCAGTGTGACAAGGCAGTAAGAAGAGCTAGTGGGATGCTGGGGTGCATATGGAGGGGTATCATCAGCAGAAAGAGGGAGGTGGTGTTACCCTTGTATAGACCACTGGTGAGACCTCACCTTGAGTATTGTGTCAAGTTCTGGAGATCTCATCTCCGGAAGGACATAAAGAATGGAGACAGTCCAGAGGAGGACAACCAAAATGGTGCAAAGTCTACATCACAAGCCCTATGAGGAAAGACTGAACAACATCAATGATGTATACCCTGGAGAAAAGGAGGGAGAAAGGGGGATATGATAGAAACTTTCAAATAACTCAGAGGTATGAATAAGTTTCAGGAGGGAAACATTTTTGAGAAAAAAAGATGCTCAATGGTGGAGGACTCAGAGATGTGAGGAAGTACTTCTTCATGGAAAGGGTAGTGGATGCCTGAAACAGCGCCTCCCAGCAGAGGTAATGGGGGCAAAAACTGTAACAGAGTTCAAGAAAGCATAGGATAGGCATAAAGAAATCTTAGAGATGAGACAAGGGGAGATAAGCCAGAGATCAAGTAGGGTCTGCGGTGATACAGTATGTAGGGGAAAAAAGGGCAGACTAGGCCAGGTGGTCCTTATCTGCCATCAGTTTCTATGTTTCTCTCAGTGATCTGCGCTGGCAACACCACTGTTCAAAATTTTTATAAACGATGTGGAATCTGGGGCCTCTAGCAGGCTGCTTAAGTTCACAGATGACACTATGCTGGCCAAGGTGGCAGACCCCCTTGAAGATGGGACAAACATCAGAAGGACCAGAATACGCTGGGTGGTTGGTCAGACTCCTTGAGTCTCAGATTTAATGTAGCCAAATGCAATGCACTACACTTGGGGGGAAAAACAGAGGAAGGACCTACACACCATGTGTGGCATCTCTTTTTGGCAGTTGAGGAGGAAAATGACTTAGGGATCATAACAGACAAGGGAATGAAGCATGACAAGCAATCTGTGCCAAATGTCAAGAGGGCCAGCAAAAGGTGGGTACATCAAAGATGGTGACTGGCAGGGCACGTGAAGTTATCCACCCTCTTTAGAATGCCACAGCCAGGCACCACGTGGTGTATTATGTGCAGTTCTTGGCTCAATGCAAAAAAACACCTTAAGGCAGTCAAAATTATCAGGTACAGAAGACAAAAGGAGGAAAAGCTGGTGGCCCTTAATATTTTCACACTGGAAAAAAAACTGCGGGTAAGGGTTCAGGGTAAGAACAGGGAGGAGGCAAACCAACCCAGCACAACAATTATAGACTTCAGGAGTGCGGACTTCCACAGGATGAGAAGATTTGTGAGGGAAGAGATGGTGGGAACAGAGAACATAAGGGAAGTGGAGGAGTTATGGGAAACTATTAAAGTTGGGGTGCTGAAAGCCACACAAATGTGCATAAAGAAGATAAGGAAGAGCAGAAGGGGAGGAAGCCACTTTGGTCTACTAGAGAGGTGGCGGGAGCGGTCGGGGAAAGGAGGGGGGCTTTCAGAAAATATAACAGGAAACAGAGTGGAGGACAGGGAGGCTTATAGGGAGAAGAGGAGACTAGCACGGCAGAAGATGAGGGCAAAAACGGATACTGAGGAGCGAATAGCTAAGCAGGTCAAACGGGGGGGAAAACATTTTTTTAGATATGTGGGGGAAAGGAGGAAGGCAAGGTAGGGGATTGCAGGGGTGAGGGGGGGATACAACTGGAAGGGGACTGTAAAAAAGTGGAAGAGCTGAGTAAGTACTTTTGTTCAGTATTTACAAAAGATGAGGACGGCAGGGGGAGGGAGGACAAAAGGATGGCTCTGAGCCCATTCAGTGTAGAAAGAGTTCAGGAGGAACTAGGCAGGTTGGGGTGGATAAGGCGATGGGGCTGGATGGGATGCACCCGAGGGTGATTCAGGAGCTGGGGGAAGAGTTGGCCGCCCCACTGTCGAGGCTATTCAACTTGTCTCTAGGTTCGGGGAGGGTGCTGGAGGACTGGAAGAGGGCGCATGTGGTGCCACTGCACAAAGCGGCTAGTAGGGAGGTGACAGAGAACTATAATCTGGTCAGCCTCACCTCAGTGGTGGGGAAGGTCATGGAGGCACTCATAAAGGAGAGGACAGTCGACTACCTGGAGGATAGTGGCTTATAGGATGACAGGCAGCATGGCTTCATGAAAGGGAAGTCATGCCAGACGAACCTGATTGAGTTCTTTGATTGGGAGACGCAGGTGGTTGACTGGGGGGGCAGTGGATGTAGCCTATCTGGACTTCAGTAAGACCTTTGACACTGCCCCCACAGAAAATTGGTGTGCAAGATGAAAAGTATAGGGGTAGGTGGGAAAATAACCAGGTGGGTGGAGAACTGGTTGGTGGGCAGAAGCCAGAGAGTGGTAGTAAATGGGGTGTACTCCAGGAAGGGAGGGGTCGATGAGCAGGGTGGTCCAGGGGTCAGTGCTGGGACCCCTCCTTTTCAATATCTACATCAGCAATATAGTGGAGGGGCTGAGGGGAAGGGTGTGCCTGTTTGCTGATGATACGAAAATCTGTAATAGGGTGGACTCTGCAGAGGGGGTGGAAGACATAAGGCAGGACCTGAAGACTCTGGAGGGATGGTCAGAGACTTGGCAACTGAGATTCAATGCCAAAAAGTATTGCTGTGCATTTGGGGTGCAGGAACCCAAGGGCAAGATACACCCTTGGTGGGGAAGACATCAAAGAAATGGAGCAGGAGAGGGACCTGGGGATTATAGTATCGTGTAACCTTAAGGTGGTAAACCAATGTAGCAGGGCGGTGGGCAAGGCGAATGGGATGTTGGCATGTATCGGCAGGGGCATCACTAAGAGAAGGGGGAGGTACTGATGCCCCTATACAAAGTCATGGTAAGGCCACAATTGGAGTACGGAGTCCAGTTCTGGAGGCCACATCTACAAAAAGACATAGACGGGACTGACAGAGTTCAGAGAAGGGTAACCAGGATGGTGCAGGGTATGCAAGGGAAGACATACAAGCAGAGATGTAAGGAATTGGATCCATACACGTTAGAGACTAGAAGGGAAAGACAGGGGACATGACTGAAACTTTTAAATATGTCAAGGGGATCAACAAAGTAAAGGAAAAGTGTTTACTTAAGATGAAGGAGGGGGCTGTAACTAGAGGGCATAGCCTAAGACTTCAGGGAGGAAGATACAGAGGCAATGTGTAGGGACGATTCTTCATGGAGAGGGTGGTGGAGGCATAGAACAGGCTTCCAGAGGAGGTAGTGGGAGCTGCAATAGTGGAGGGATTCAAGAGGGCATGGGACAGCCACATGGGGCTGTCTAGCAGGAGGAAGGGGATTCCAGTGGGGGGAGGTACAAGTGAGTGATGGGGGATAGGGGGCAGATAGGATGGGCCGGTGGGTCCTTTTCTGCCGCCAAGTTTCTATGAATCTATGAGATGCTAAGGGGATAGGATCTCAGTTTTTCTGCATACTTAAAAGGCTATGCCTGCAGTTCAACTGAGTGGGAGCAACAGCTGTTGCCAGGATCTCCTAGTAGTTGCCTCCTACTCAGTGTTTCTCCACCAATTAGGTGGAAAGAGGGTGGGACTCCAGATTCAAGGCACAGTTTTCAAAGCAAGCTTGCCTCCCTGCTGCTGATCATTCTACGCATGGAACTCAGACTGCTTCCAGCCACACATGGGCTAAGCATGAGCCCACATCTTGTGCATTCCCCAACTCCTGCCATAACCCCCCAACTGTTGTCAGGATTCCCTGGCTGTTGCTTCCTACCAAGTATTTCTTCACCAATCAAGTGGCGAGAAAGCAGGACTCCAGGACTCCAGTTCTCCTTTTCTGCAGCTCATCAGAAGTGGTCCAAAGCACTAAGGACTGCAGCGCAAAAGACAAGGTGGGAGTCTGCCTGGAGCCAGTTATGAGTCAGCAGTCTGCAGGCCATGCTGCTCCCCAGGCTCCCCATCTGTAAGCTCCCTCCACTGCTTCATCTTCCCAAGGACTTCCTGCTCAAGCCTCCAAATTATTACTTTTTCCTAAAGTGACTTGTGTTTGATACTATTGTATTGAGACCCTAGATACACCCTGGTTGGGTTTAACTAGCCAAACTCATTTTTACTCTTTATATATTGCCGGTCAGCTCATCACTGTTTAATTGCCTTTTGCATTAGTACATCTTAGGTTTGTTTCATTGCCACTGCTTATCACTGTTAATTACCTATCTGCATTAGTGCATCTTAGGTCTGATGCATTGCTACTGCTTATCATTGCCATTGCTTATCACTGTTAAATCCCTATCTGCATTAATATATCTTAGATCTGTTTCATAGCCAGACAAATTTTCAAGAACCCTTAACACACCTATCTGGGTACAGCACTAGTGTTAGTTTAGCATCCTAGTGTTTTATCTGCCTGTGTATATATACAATCACCCTACCTGGCTCAGCAGTGATAGCAGCATCCTGCTCATATTTTTCAGTCTGTTCAGTTCTAACGCAGCCTGCTCAATTTACTGCTTGAGTATTGGCCTTGATCTATATCTATATTAGGGTATCCGAATCTCATCTGGACTGGGTATACCTTGTCTCCCTACCCCTCACTCAACTGTAGGGAGCTGGTTTGTTTAATAGCTCTCCACTGCATGTACATAGTGTCTTACTTGCTGTTTATATTTAGGGTTATTGTACTTTATTTTATTGAAATCTAGGATTACAAATACCTTTGAGCAGGCACTGCTCATTTACAAAGGTTCCACGTCGAAGGAATGGGGGGTATACATACATACAAAGGTCAACATAATAATACATAGTTACACAATAAAAAGAAGTAAGAGATTGAGACTTAGGAAATTCCAGTAATTCAAAATGTGCGAAATGTTAGGCAGCATGACATACCAGCCAAGGGCAATCTTAGAAATAAGAACTGCAGGTGAGAGGGAAGGGGGTATGCAGGCAGGAAGGCCATTGTCGGAGGGTAGAGGGTGAGGTAACAGCTCTAAAGGGGGAAGGGAGGATAAAAGTCAGAAATGCCGGGGGAGGAGAGGGAGAAGGGGTAGGCAGGTAGAAGGGGGCAAGGTAGCTGTCAAGACTGAAGTGGAGTGCAGTGAGCAGTGGGCCCCTGATTAGGAGAGGCAGTCACGACGACTAGTTGAAATGAGATGAAGTTGGAGTTGTCTCTTAAAAGGGCCAAGAGCAGCAGCAGTAAGAGTTTCTTTGTTGAGAGTACTGTACCACTGTGGTGCTCTGTGGGCAAAGGCCCTCTGGCCCATGGTATTCCGGCATCTGGGGACAAGGAAGGTTAGTTGTTGTGAACTTCTAGTTGTTATATTCTTCTGCGGTTTTGCCTCATTGTATTCTTTGTTAAGTCCACACAGGATCATTTTTATACCATTTGTCTGCTGCTTTTAACTGCCGGATAGCTGAATGTTGCCTAGCTTTTTGCTGCTTTGATATTGTCTGAACAAGTTGCTTCCCACAGTTTTCAGTTTAACTGCCTACCATGCTCCGTACCCTACTCCTCTACCTTCTCTTACTCCCCTTCCTTCCCCAACCCCTTCCCCTCCCAACCATCCTCTTTCCTGCTCTCCTTCGTCCATCCTGCCTCCTTCCCTTCCCAACCCTTAATGTGGAGTTCCTCCACCATTCTCTTCTGTCCTTCCTGTTCTCCCCACCCCTGCCAAGGACACAAGTCATATCCCATTCTCCATCTTCTTACTCTGCTTCTCCTCCTTGATGTCTATGTGGAACTCAACCCTACTCCACCCCCATCTACTCCTTGAGGCCTTATTGTCTTCCTCCTCAATGCTAGGAGCCTCATCTCTAAACTGGATCTCTTTCATGCATGGGTCTCTCTTCACTCTCAAGACTGCCACTGTATTACAGAATGCTGACTCTCTTCCAGGATTCCTCATTCTAGCTTGGCCAATCCAGACTAGAAACAAAGAAACACAGAATGTGCTGGCAGATGAGGACCACTTGGCCCACCCAGCCTGATCATTTTTCTCTACCTACAGTATCACCACATATCCTGCTTGATCTATGGCCCATTCTCTGTCCCCTCCTCCCTTCCTTTCCCCTAAGATTCCCTTATGCCTATCCCACGAATTTTTTTTTTAATAATTATTATCCTATTTATCCATCCTCTCCCCCTCGGCTCTGGTCTCCTCGGGAGCACCAAGAAGTCATCCCACCGCGGTCCACACTTACCTGGTCAGTCCTCCGTTGCCCATGTAGCCTCGGTTACCCCACCCCCGGGCGGGGACGAGGTGGGCCCCTAACACCCCGACAATTCAGTAGTGTCAGTCGGGAGGATGCCAGGTGGGCGGCTGCAAATCGGGGGCAAGCTCCGGAGCTCCATCTCCGCCAGAGCCAAGAGGTGTTTCTCCCTTGTTCTGGGAAGTGGTTGGTGCCCTGATGTCAAGGTGTTAAGCTGATGTCTGCCACCCCCCCAATCCTCCTCCTCCTACTCCTCAGCACTTGCTGTGTCTCCAGCTTCCGCCAGAGAGCAGCCGAGCGCAGTACAGGGACCCCTGTCCCTCCTGGAAGAGGAGAGCTGTCCTCCGGATGCTCGATCCTCTCCCTTCTCTGCTGACCCCAAGCAGCCTGGGCTCATTCCTGAACCCGGCTCGCCGGCGTTGCGCGAGGTGTGGGCCCAGCGCCTCATCCCCAAGCACCACCCAGGCTGCCCTATCCCATGCATTCTTGAAACCCACCACTGTTTTCGCCCCCACCACCTCTGCTGGAAGGCTGTTCAGGAATCCACCGTTCCTTCTGAGAAGCAGTACTTTCTCACATCTCTCCTGAATCTACCCTCCCTCCAGCTTCATTTATTTATTTATTTGCTTTTGGTAACCGGGTAAGTACACTAGACAGGATTGCCTCTTTTAAGGCATGACCCAGGAGATTACAGTTCAAACAAGTTACAAACAATAGTACAGGGAGAAGCTGATACACTGCAGTACATAAAGAGATCAACAACCTTACATGCCAGTAGAATTACTTACCATGAAAGTGATGGCATACATAGCATAAGCATTATAGTACAAAAGAGATAAAATCAGCTCGCAGAGATCAGTAACATAAGTGCATAACAGCAGTGCTGGTGGCATAGGACGAGGGTATGAGACAGAGAAGGGGATAGTAGTGCAATGGCTAGTAAAGATGTAACCCCCCTACAAATGGGGGTTCCCAAAAAGTCTTCCTTGAGCTTGCCTAAATGCTCACTGCCAGGCCGGTGTCCTGCGTTTTAGCAGTTTAAATGTGATTACCAGAGCCTGTATAGACTCTGTGTACTGTCTCTTTAAGAGCTGCCTGATTGCAGCATAAGTAATCTGAGAAGGAGCTCTGTTGAAAGCTGTAACTATTTGCTAAAAATCATTTTGAGCGATTATGTAATGTAGTTTGTCTAACATGCTTTCTTTGCAGCAAGGACTGTTTTGTTTGTCTCCACTATCTTGGTCCTGGACTGCAAACTGGACCAATCAGTTCTGGTGGGACCTAAAATGTAGCCGGACTACAGGAGCTGTCTGAAGTCCAGATCTGTAGGAACTGTAGTTTTGAACTTTTTGTGCCTTTTTTGCAACTGAAAGGGGAGCTCTTGCTTTGACTTGACAGACAGATCAGCCAACCGAATCTTTTGGATCTTGGGGAAGTCCCAGGCTGCTTGCAGTTTTCAGTGAGATCTAAGCTGGAAACTGAAGAGTAAGGAGCTGAAGTGATTCTGAGCAGCAATCCTGAGTGGATTCACATGGGAGAACTGTGAAAAGGCTAAGTTTTTGGCCTGCATGTCTGCCTGCGGCTCCTGAGAAGGAGAGAAGAGAATTATTTTGGACTAAATCCAAGTTTGTGTGGCTAAAGTAAGCTACTAAAGTGGGCCAGGCTCAACCTGAAGAAGACCGAAGATTTTGCTGAATGCGAATGAAGGCCTGTCAGGAGTTCCAGCTACACCTAAGCTCCCGGTGTGTGCAGAGACTTTGCGATTGTGACCGGGGAGCGCTTTGCCTGGTACAGTAGAATTCTCTTACATGTAAATGTGCTATGAGCTGCTAGTGGGTCGTGAGTTAGTTCCCCACTGTGTGAACTGTGTTCTGCTAGCTGGAAACTGTATCCAGCCCAAAACGAACTGCATCTGAATTTGTCTACATGTGGTCTGGGCCTTGCCAGACTGGCCCAGCCAGACTACCGACTGCACAGAGAAGCCATCAACGAGAGACCTGCCTGGGTATCAGCCCCCTGCTCCACGCTTGAACGGGAACGACGCCTCTGCGACTTGTGTGGGCCCTGCTTTTCCTGGCATTCCAGATCAACTACCTACAGTCTCGATTTTTGTCCAGCCTGTGTCCAGTCTTGGGTATCATGAGTAAATACCAGGGTAGCTCCCTGCAACAACAGCGTAATCTGAGTGTGTCATCTGATTGTCTTGTTGTTTTGTTTCCTCTACAAACTGAGCCCTCTGGTTCTGGATTACAAATATTGTGTATTGTGCATGTTGTGTTTTCCATCACAGGGCCCCAATCAGCTGCGATGCCGGCCAACTCCGGGCAACAGTCCTGGCTAGCCCATCTCTTCTCCATCTGGGTACCCAGAGGTGTGACTGTGTGGGGGGACTCAAACCACATGCATAACTGCTTGATTGATATAACCTTTAAGCTAATTAACCTGATTTTGACCCTCCCCTTGTTCAAGTCCCCTGAATAAATCAGTTCTAACCTTCTGCATGTAATCTGACTGTGGTTCCAGTTTGTGCTCAAAGCACTGTATTGTTGCTATTTGCTGTGCATAACCTTGTTTTACAGGGGGTCCCCAAGGTCGAGCCAGAGGAACCAGCCCTGTTGGTAAGTGCAAACAATGTGGGTACTTGTGTGGTGTACCAGGGGTATTGTGAAAGTGATTATTGTACAGTGTTCAGGCCACTAGAGGGGAAAGAGGGGGGTTACAGTGTCCTGGAGGGCTGTGCCCAGGTTAGTTTGACCACTACTAACCCTGATCTCTGGGTGGAGGCACCCGTTTCAGAACTCAGGCCCCTTAACCTGTTACTAGCCAAGCAGGCAGGGGTAGTAGCCCTAGGGATAGCGCCACCTAGGGGTTACAAAGAGGTATGTTCCGTGAACTAGAGCAAGTAAAGAGGTGTAATACATGAACTAAAGACATTTACATGTGTCTAGGGAGGTGAGATAATTAAAGAGTGCATGCTTGAAGGCAGGGAAAGAACTGGAGCTTCTCCCCCCTTGTTCCCGAGTATCTTTGTTTCTGAAAAATACTTCCCTTCTGTACCTTGCTACCCCTGTGACGTATTTAAAAGTCTCTATCGTATCCCCCCTCTCCCCTCCTCTTTTCCAGGGTGTACATATTCAGGTCCTTCAGCTTCTCTTCATAGGGCTTCTGTTACAGACCCTGTATCATTTTAGTTACACTCCTCTGGATTGACTCCACTTTATCTATGTTCTTCCTGAGCTGTGGTCTCCAGAACTCAATACAGTTCCCTAGGTGAGGTCTTACGAGCGATTTATACAGAGGCAACACTCCCTCTTACTGCTGTTGATATCCCTCCGTATACACCTCAGCATCCTAGTTGCCCTCCCAACTTCCCTGTTGCACTGCTTGGCCACCTTTAGGTTATCCAATATGATCACCCCCTGGTCTCTTTAGGCAGGAAAGGGGGTAAACAAGGGGGCAGAGCTGCCCTATATATCTGCCAGAACCTCTCCTGCACTAACACAGTCAGGGAGGCTGCACCCTCCTCTCATGAGTTTCTGCTAGCAAAACGTTCCTTTCCATCTTCATTACCCCTTTTTATTGGTGTTTTCTATGCCTAGCCAAGAATTTCCCCCTCTTCTCTGGTGGACTCGCTCTCCATTTTCTCCTCACACTCCTCTGCTGGTGAGCTTATCCTCTTGGGTGACTGCAACATTAACTAGCTTTCCCCAACCTCTAAGCCGACCACCCCCAGGACTGAGTACCTTAACCTTTCACAACTTGTTTCAGAATCCACCTGACAGTCCCCATTCATCAAACCATATCCTCTGGGACTGGGTTCTCTCGTCACACCCCTACCGCACAGTTGCAGCAGATACACTGCCGAATGTCTTTTGTGGCCACTATTTCCATTTTGTGTCAGGAAAGTCTAGGCCCTCCCTACACCCCAAAGTACATCTGGTCTAGGTCCTTCCACTTGCTGAACAACAAAGCTCTAATGAGCAGCCTGGCTGCCACTAGCTGGTCTCCCCATGCTCTCTTCCCCAAACACTGACATGGCCCTCTCCCTCTTCCACTCAATATTTACTTCTGTCTGGGACAAGCATGCTCTCACCAGGAAATACAGGGTTAAATCCTCTCATCACCTCTGGATCACCAGCGATCTCACTGACTTGTACAAGACTCCTGACCAAGCTTGGGCCAGGTAAAAATTATCCTGCTCCTTGTGGGACCTCCTCTCCTATAGGGTGCTTACGAACTCTTGCACTAAGGCTGTTCGTACCAAGTCCCTTTATTTCAAGGCCAACCACCAAAAGAAAAAATTACTTACCACAGTAATCTTGTTTCTTCCCAGTGATACTCAGGTATTCATAACTTTCTGCAGTGTCCCTTTACGCCAGAAATGATGGAACTCTTTGCACGTGACACCTATTCAAATGCTGCCTTGAATGAACTGCCTTAGTTCCAAACCCCTCCGATTTCCTGGATGCCTGGAAAGGCAGACCCCTAAGGACTATGAATACTGAACAGTGGTAATAATCAATAATAGTAATAGTGATAATTAAGCCCATAACCCCCCCAATAAGCCCTCCAATTGCAGGGGAAAAACAACAAATACCTGCCAAAATGTCAGTCACCCGAAAAAAGGGGGAAAACACAACAAGAACCTTGTTTATTCAACTTGAGCCAGAAAGTGGCAGGTATACCCCTGAGAGCACAGTACGCAAGACTGCAGAGGCTAAAGATTCTAGAAGGGGAGGCAGGGAGGGAAGTTATGAATACCTGAGTATCACTGGGAAGAAACAAGATTACTATTGTAATTTTTTCTTCTAACCGCAGTAATACTCAGGTATTCCTAACTTTCTGCAGACTACGATGCAGTACCATTGGAGGTGGGCACAGAACCTTTTTTTGGAAACAGACTTTGCAGGACTGCTGTGCCGAACCTAGTATCACCCCTGGACTGAATATCCAGATTGTAGTGCTTTGTAAAGGTGTGTACTGTTTTCCAGGTAGCTGCTTTACAGATGTCCACTACTGGAACATCCCTGGTAGCTGCTAAGGTAGCTGTCCCTCTTGTGGAATGAGCCCTCAATCCTGTTGGAGGTTCCCTTCCAGCTTTGGTGTAAAAGAACTGGATACACTGGACTATCCATCGAGAAATGGCCTTTTCGATGCTGGGTTATCCTTTCCCACATCCCCATAAGTCAGGAACAGCTGTTTCGTGACCTGCCTATGGTCCTTAGTGGCTGTCATATAGTAGCTGAGAGCTCTCTTGACATCCAGACTGTGAAGTCTTCTTTCACAAGAGGTGGAACGCTCAGTGAACAAGACAGGTAGGGTAATGGGTTGGTTTAGGTGGAAATCAGAAACCACCTTAGGAAGAAATTTCCTGTTTGTCCTCAGGACCACTTTATCCCTGCGGAATGAAATGTAGTCCTGTTCAATGTAGAGAGCCTGAAGCTCACTGATTCTTCTTGCAGAAGTCTTTGCCACTAGGAAAACTGTTTTCCAAGTGATGTATTTCAGATGAGCAGAGGACATGGGCTCGAAAGGAGGTCCCATGAGCTTAGCTATACACACATTAAAGTCCCATGCTGGCACTGGTTCCCTATGAGGGGGGGTGCAAATGGGCCAAACCCTTGAAGAACCTCCTAAAGATAGGGTCTGAAGCTATTGTCACATTTCTTCCAACAGAAATGTAAGCGGATACTGCAGCCAGGTGGACCTTGAGGGTACTGGGCTGCAAACCCAGGGAATGTAAATATGAGAGGTAATCAATAACAGCTGGAACCCCAGCCTGTGTTGGCACCAGCTCCCTGACTGAGCACCAAACAGAAAACTGTTTCCATTTTGAAGCATAGGTATTCTTCGTGGAAGACTTCCTGTGACCTCCTAGGATGTCTAACACAGCTTCAGAGAGGTGTAAGCCAGCATATTCTAGGTCTTCAAGAGCCAAGCTTTGAGATTCACAGACCTGAGATTCGGAAACAGGAGTCTCCCCTGGTTGGAGGTTAACAGGTTGTGCCTCTGAGTGAGGTGTATTGGCTTGGCTACAGACATGGAGAGCAAGAGAGTACCATGGCTGCCTGGGCCAGTCTGGAGCTATCAAGATCACTGATGCTGACTGGTACCTGGGCTTAAACAATACCCTGTACACCAGAGGGAAGGGAGGAAAAGCATACAGGTGCTTCCCTGACCAGTCCAAAGCCAGGGCATCCAGGTGTAGTGTGCCCCAGTCTGGTGGTCTGCAAAAGTATTGTGGCAAGAGGTGGTTCTGGTGGGATGCAAACAAGTCTATCTCTCGGGTGCCCCACCTCCTGAAGATTCCTTCCACCTCTTGCCTGTTCAGGGTCCATTCGTGATGGGCCTGGTTGATTTGACTCAACAGCATCTGCTAGGGTGTTGTCTTTTCCTAGCTGCTGGATTTCCCACGGGAAACTCCCAATGAGTAAGCCAGGCTCCAAATTTTCTTGACTTCTGTGCAGAGAGGACCTGACCTGGTACCTCCCCTGCTTGTTTATGTAGTACATTGTGGTGGCACTGTTTGTTCTGACCTGTACCAGTGTTGTGAAGGCTTTTAGTGCCAGAAACACTGCTCTGAGTTCCAGCAAGTTTATATGCTGAAGTGACTCTGCACTTGGCCAAGTATCCTGGGTTGTGTGGTCCCTCAAATGGGCGTTGGATTCCTCTTTCCACCACTGAAGTGCTTGTAACAAAGTTTTTGTTACTGGGATCAGCTCTGAGAGAGAATCTCTTCTCTGGCACCAGTGTGCCCTTAGGTGTAACTGGATATCTCTCATTTGGAACCTGGAACCTAGGACTGTGCCTGTGGATGCAGCCATGTGGTCCAGGAGCTATAAGAACTGCCTTGCAGTTTTTTGCTAGTGCAGGCTGAATGAGTCTTCAATCAGGTGGAGACTTGTTACCCTGTCCAAAGGCAGGGTGTTGATCTCTACTCCTACGAACTGCAGCACCTGTGCAGGTAGAAGGATGGATTTTTTTGTGATTTATCAAGAACGCTAGGGACTCCAAAAGCCCTTGGGTGGTTTGCAGATGCTGTCTGACCTGGTCTGGTGATTTTCCTACCACCAGCCAGTCATCCAAATATGGAAACACTGTGACACCTTGTCTTCGAAGGTATGCTACAACGGCACGGGGTCATAAAGTCGCAAGACATTATGCCGCATGGTAAAATCGTGCTGCCAATAAGTGCGAATTCTGCCATGCGCATATGTCTGTTTTTGTGGGGGCTGGGCTGTGTTCTCGAACCCCCAATAAAGATTCTCAACTCCTGGGGTTCACCAAAATTGCACCAAACGCAAAAAATAAAAGCTTCAGGGCCGGGAATCAAACCCAGTCCCAGAAGCAGCGCCTGGGTTCCTTGCTGCAGTGGCTCAATCCATTGAGTCACAGCAGCTGCTTGGTGGAACGCAGTCCCAGCAGATGTCTTATCCTCTGCCTGGGATAGTGCGAATGGTGCAATACCGCGTACAGCAGCATCAGCAGTATTGCACCATTCGCTTTCAACCACGGCGCTATTCTGGGTTAGCTGGAATGTCGTACGCTATTAAGCTATTAAGCATAGGACATTCTGACCTGGTAGGTGCTACAACTACTGCCAAGCACTTTGTGAATATCCTTAGGGCCGAAATGAGGCCGAATGGCAGGGCTGAAAAGTAGTAGTGACCTGATGGGACTCTGAACCTGAGGTATATTCTGTGAGATTCCCTTATGGGGATGTGGAAATAGGCATCTTTTAGGTCAAGTGATGCCAACCAGTTTTCTTTTGGGAGTGTTGGCAGAATCAGTGCCAAAGTTATCATTTTGAACTTTGGTTTTGTGAAATGCTTGTTTAGGACCCTGAGGGTCCAAAATAGGCCGCCATTCCCTGTTTTTCTTTGTAGTAAGGAAGTACTTTGAGTAAAACCCCTTTCCTTTCTGCTGAGTTGGGACAGATTCCACTGCCCATGACAGCAGCAGGTTTTGAACCTCTACCTCCAGCAGCTTTTTCTCTGCGATGGAGGATGGTCTGAACACTCTAGCTCTCAGAGAAGAAAGGGATTTGAAACTCAGAGACAGTCCCTGACTCACAACTCCCAGGACCCACTTGCCTGTGGTGATCTGTTGCCAAGCCTGAAGGTACTGAGACAGATTGCCTCCAACAGGTAGAGAGGAGACGCCTGTGAAGACACATCAGGGTGTTAGTTTGCTCTGGGGCGGAGGCTTGGTTTGGGATCCCCGTCTGGCACCCCTCCTGCCCCTACCATTGAAATATCCTTGCTGGGGATACTGTTGATATTGGGGTGTAGCCACTGCCTGGAAAAAGGGCCTAGTATGAAAGGACCTACCCCTGCCTCCCCTTCCACAGAGTCTGGTGGATGGAGAGGCTCTCTCTTTAGCAGAATTGCTCTTGAAGGTGGCCTTATATTCATCCACCTTCTTCATGTAAGCCACTCTTGTTTCACCAACAATGGAATTACCCTCCAGAGGGAAGACGATGCAGTCCTCTATAACTCACACACTGATCCCGCAGCCCTCCACTTGGCACTCCGGAAATCATTCTCTGAAGCTGAATCCTGGTTCATTCAGCATAGGTTAGTACTAAATTATAAAAAAAACTAAATCCAGGATGTTTGCTCACCCCCAAAGCAAGAACCTAGGACAACCCCTGCTCATTCTGAACTCACTGAAAGACCCCCTTGAGTAGGTTACCACTTTCAAATACCTTGACATCACCCTAGACATTGGTCTCACTTTCCACAACCATATCCAGATGCTCAGCACCGCTGTCAATACACGTATTGGTCTCCTTCACCGCTATAAGCACTGCCTCCCCCCGAATCTCTCTGCCTAGCCATCTCTGCATCTATTCTATCTCTAATTGATTATGGAATCATCATCTATGGTGCAGTCAACACCACCCACCTACACAAGATTAGGCTGGTCCTCAATAAGGCTTGCAGACTTGCTACAGGCTGTCCTAGACTTACACACACCTGCACCCTCTATGTCTCATTAAACTGGCTCAACCTCGATGGGAGGCTAAAGTACCAGGCCTGCCTCTTTGCTAAGAAAATCACCTCAGGATTACTCCCATCAGCCCTCTCTCCACTACTTCAGTCCCCACTGTCTACCCGCCTCACACGGCAATCAGCGACTACCCACTTTAGGGTACCTCACTGCAAGACCACATCAGGCCAAAGAACGTTTCAATATCTGGCCCCATCCTGGCTCAACTCACTCCCAAATTCCCTCCTCACTGAACCCAAACTTGGTCGGTTCAAGTCCCAACTAAGGGACCTCATCACCCAGGGATCAGTATGTGACTGCCCCTAAACCTGACCTTCCATTTCTACCACCCCACCTCCCCCCTCCTCCCTTGACCATGGACCTAACACTGGTCCGCCGCCTCTGGGCATGCCTATACCATGACAATGGACCCCAATGTCCTGCCTTGGCCAATGAATGAACTCTTGGGCATGGCTAGCGCCATCGCCCTGAAATGTTCTGTTTGTACCTGTAACCTTTTGCACTTTGTACCTTGTTAGCAGCTCTCTGTTGCCATGTATTCCCTGCTGCTATTTTGTATTTTCTGTATTCATTTGCAACCATTCTGTAACCATTGTCTTTAATTACTATGTTAGTTGTTACTTTGTTCATGGTTGTCTCTGTCTCTGTCTTATGTACGACGTGGAACCTTTGTAAAGGAGTCTTTGACTCAAAGGTGTTATCCGATATTTATCAATAAATAAATAAAAAGTGCAGAGCCTTTGTTTGAGTATCCTGGGTAAGATCTGTAGCTCTTAGCCAGGCAAATCTACGTTGAGCAAATGTTTGCCATCCACCTGGCTGCTGTATCACTGGTATCATCAGCCATTTGGAACTGATACTTGGCTGCCTCTCAGCCAAATCTGCCAGGTCATTTGACAGGGGTGAAGGGGCTTTGTTTGCCATGGCCAGTACCGATTGCCATAAAGACTTTTGATACTGGGCCGCACAGGCTTGGAAATGAGCCTGCCTAATAGCCAAGGAAGCTGACAAGTATCCTTTTTTGGCCATACTATCAATCTTCTTGGACCTCATCTGGTGGGTGAGAAACAAGAGGCACCTTAGCCTTGCCACAGGCAGATGCCTGCACCACCCTCTGGTGGTCAGGGTGGGAAAACAGAAATTCTCCCCCTTCTCTTTTCGACTGATACGTCTTGTCCAGCCTCTTATGGGGGGTGAGGGGGTGGGGACAGAAGTAGGAGTCTGTAAAATCTTCAGTGTATCTTTCTTGAAGAATGTGTTGACAGGCAAGAGGAGCTTCTTTGTAGGAGTTAACCCCATCATTTCGAGGTATTCCACCTCGTCTTCAACCTCCGTTTTCACTCGTGGTGATGTCCAAGGCATCAGCCATCTTCATCACAAAAGTAAAATGTGAGGAATAATCCTCAGTGGTTCTAGGAGGTGAACCGAAATCCTGCTCAGGGGTTCAATAGGTTTCCCTTCATCCTCCTCCTCACATTCATCATAATCCTCTTCTTCAATAAATGAGGATTAATTTATATTGCCAGTCTGTCCAGCTGGGACTTGAACAGGTGGTTGCTGGCCAGTGGGGAAAAGACCTTGTAAGGACTGCACCACTTTAAAGGCCATGGCTATTTCCTGAGGAGAAGGAAGAGCCAGAGCACCCTCAGAAGACCCCTTTTTTTCAGTAGGGGGTTCTTTGTGCTTTACTTTCGTTGTCTTTTTAGAGGGAACTGGGGAGTCAGCCAGTTCAGGAAGCCTCTTAGTGCCCTTATCACCCGTCTCAGGGGTTGAAATAATTACTGTAGTGGTTTCACCATCAGCAGAAGAGGGTGTCAGCTGGTCAGAGCTAGAGGGACCCTTAGGTGGAGGAATTATTTCTTAAGCCATTCTAGGTGTTTCTTCACTGTTTTTTCTGGGAATGTTTTACAGATATCACGATCTTCCTTAAGATGATCATAGCCCAGGCAAGCCACACATAAACTATGGTTGTCTGCCTTGGCAAACACTTCCCCACAATTAGTGCAATTTTTAAAACCAGTTTCACCAGTTTTCTTTTTTGGTTTCTCTTACAGTTTATAGGTAACTGATAAAAATGTAAACCGCTAAATAATTTTAAAGTTTTAACAAAAGTTTAGCGATTGCAGTCAGTTCCGAAACCGATGAGGAACTGATGGAGAAAATGAACCAAAGCTATCGGTTCAGTAACCGATAAAGCAGTTGCTAAAATAAAATATTTAAAATAAACAAACTAAATTAACAGGGTTTTTTAGTCAGAAAACACTTGAACTAACAAAATTAACTCGGCTCCCCACCAGTTATACTGAACCGGGAGGAACCGATAAAAACACAAAATTTAACACTAAATGCAAGGTTTCGCTAAAATTAACAATGAGTAAAAGGCAGCAAATGAAAAGATACTTATGTGAAATTATAAGTTTCTTTACATCACAGGAACAAGCTGAAGAGTGAAACTCCGAATGACTAGACTTTACAGGCGGAGAGTGAAATCCGAGGGGTTGGGAACTAAGGTAGTTAGTTCAAGGCAGCATTTGAATTGTCACATGCAAAGAATTCCATCATTTGCATGTGTTCTATCCTCTCCAGGCAGTTCTGGTTTAAAGAGACACTGCAGAAAGTTAGGAATACCTGAGTATTACTGGGGTTAGAATAATCTTAATTCTCCAGCCAAAGTTTGGAAGTAATTCACTTCCTTTTTGACCTCACAGCCAAGTCCTCTCCCCTGGTCCTCTTGGTTTATGCCTCTCCAGTGTCTGACCCTCCCTCTGTTGTTGCTCACTTCAATGAGTCTTTCACCACCTGTGATCTGACCCCAGCCCACCCCACCCTTATGGATCCTCCTCCCTTTTACCCCCGGTTTGATCTTCCCCTGTCGGCTCCCCAGGAGACTCTACTCGCCTCAACCTTTCCAAATCTAGCCTGGAACCAAAACTTCTCCGTCTATCAACTCCTGCCATCGCCTCTCCCCCTTACTCATCTTCTAGATCTCTTCTTCACCCTTTGCACTGTTCCTCAGTCTTGGAAGATTGCCAAGGTTTTCCCCCTCCACAAATGGGGGTGATCTCTACACCCTTGGCAACTTCTGCCCTATCTCTCCCCCCTTCTCTTTAAAAGCTGCAGGAGAAAATTGCAGTTACGTAAGAACTTACTGTAACAGTAGATCTTTGAGAGAGGTTCCTGCAGTAGGTCTTCACATATTGGACTGTGCTCCCTGGCATCAGGTCCGCATGGCAAACTTGTAGATAGCAATCAACAGCAAGGACTGCTCCCGATGTCGGGGCGGCGTGACGTCAGCCCGACTATAAAAGGAGCGGTCCCGCACTCACTCTCCAGTTCTTTTCCAATGGAGACCTATAGATAGGTAAGAATAAAACTGGAGTAAACACTCCTCAGACCCTGCTTCCATACTAGCCCCGAAAGACTAGATAGGATGGAAAATAAGGATAAAACATCCAAAAACTGGGGGAAGGAGGGTGGGAAACTAGACCTACTGCAGGAACCTCTCTCGAAGATCTACTGTTATGGTAAGTTCTTACGTAACTGCAATATCTTACTTTAAGAGGGTTCCTGCAGTAGTCTTCACATATAGGACTGAATACCAAGCAGTCCCAGAGAAAAACAAAACATAGGTGCATCCGAGACGAGGAGAAGTCGCCATGAGAAATCACGACAGGAGGCCTTGCAAGACTGCAAGACCAAAGCCAGTTCTGCGCCGAGAGGTATTGTCCAAACTGTAATGCTTAGTGAAGGTGTGAACAAACAACCATGTGGCCGCTACACAGATCTCAGCCATGGACACATTCCTAAAAAAGGCAGTAGAGTTCGCCACACTATGGGTGGAATGGCCTTTAACTGCCCCCAGAAGGGACGTCCCATATTTCGTATACGAAAAATGCATGCAGTTAGCTAGCCATCGAGAAATGGTCTGCTTGGATATAGCCCTGCCCTGGCACTGTGGAGCAAAGGCTACGAACAGTTGGTTAGACTTCCTAACCTCTTTAGTCCTGTTCGCATAGTACCTCAGAATCCGGTGCATATCAAGGGTGGGCAGAAGATGCTCCCCCCTGTGGGAATACTGTGGATAGTATACTGGTAATTCCACACTCCGGTTCAAAGTGGTTTCCGAAACGACTTTGGGCAAAAAAGAAGGATTAGTCCAAAGGACTACCTGGTCCTTATGAAAAATCAAATAAGGTTCTTTACAGACGAAGGCCTGTAATTCAGAAACCCTTCTGGCTGAAGTAACTGCGACTGAAAATAAGGTCTTCCAGGAAAGGAAGCGTAAGTCGCAGGAAGAAGCTGGTTCAAACGGGAGTAAGGTCAGCTTCTCGAGCATGAAATTCAGGTCCCAGGGAGGACAAGGATTCTGGATTGGAGGTTTTAAATGAAGGATGCCTTTCAAAAAAGTTTTGGCAACCTCCAGCTGAGCCAAGGTTTTGCCCTCCACCGGGAGGTGGTAGGACGACACCGCAGAAAGATGGACCTTAACGGAGGAATAGCTAAGGCCCGCCTCAGACAGATGTGCGAGGTACTCTAGAACCTGGGAAGCTGAGCACGAAAATGGATCCCAGCACCTTGCTTGGGCCCATATCGTGAATCTCTTCCACTTCATTGCGTAAGTAGATCTGGTGGAGGGTTTTCTTGCCTCCACTAGAATATGCGCAACCTGCGAAGATACTCCATAATGAGACATCGCTATGTCCACAGGTGCCACGTATGAAGGTGGAGAGACTGAATGCTCGGATGCACCAGGGTGCCCTGCTCCTGAGTCAAAAGGTCGTGGAAAATGGGCAAAAGAACTGGAGGTTCCAGTGTCAATTGTTGTAGCAGAGGATACCAAATTTGGCATGGCCAAAGAGGAGCAATCAGGATGGCGTGAGCCCCCTCCTGTTGAAGTTTTACCAGGACCTTCTGAATGAGAGGAAAGGGAGAAAAGATGTATAGATACCTCCCTGTCCATGAAAGAGACAGCGCATCTCTCCAAAAAGCACCATGCCCGGGAACGAGCGAGCAGAAGATGGGTAGTTTTGCGTTGTATGGGAAGGCAAACAGATCTATCTCTGCCGACTCCAACGAAGAAAGAGATCTTCGACCACCTCTGACTTTAACTCCCACTCATGGGCCCTGGCCACTGATCGACTGAGACTGTCCGCCAGGACACTGGTGATGCCTGGAATGTGGACTGCTGTCAGATAAAGGCTGTGCTGACTTGTCAAGTACCACACCCTCATTGCTTCTCTGCAAAGAAGATATGAACGGGTTCCTCCCCTGCTTGTTTAGATACCAGACAGTGGACATATTGTCCATCTGGACTAGACGGGATCCTGGAACCAGAAGCGACTGGAATGCCTGGAGCACGTAAAGAACCACCCTGGTCTCCAGAACACTGATATGGAGCATCAGTTCCTGGTCGGACCAAGACCCTTGTGTCTTGTGAGATCCCAGATGGGCTCCCCAGCCCAGATCTGAGGCGTCCGTGGTGAAAATCTGGGTTGGAACTGAAGTATGGAAAGAAATACCCCCTCGATAGGTTTGAGAGATCCTGCCACCAGTGAAGATCTCTCTGAAGACTGTTGGAGATCAGGACTTTTTGGTTCATGTTGTCCGTCCTCAGGTACCACTGGACTCGAAGAGACCATTGGGTGACCCTCATGTGATGCCTGGCCATGGTAACTGTTGAAATGTCGGCCGCCATCAAACCCAAGAGACGGAGCACAGCGTGTGCTGGGATCCATCGGGCTTGTGCCACGAGAGCGGCCTGAGTAGCTAAAGTCTCGGCCCGATACGATGGCAGGAAAGCCTTGCCCTGAACTGTGTCTAGTACAGCTCCAATGAACTGGAGCCTCTGAGAGGGTACTAGCTGGGACTTAGGAAAGTTGACTGTTATGCCCAGGGAAGCAAACAAGTTCAGAGTGAAAGACAGAGAGACTCTTTCAGGCTGGTAGGAGAGGGTGCTGCAAGGAGCTAGTTGTCCAGGTACGGGAAGACATAAATGCCCTGCCGGCGTAAAAATGCCGCCACCATCGCTAGCCATTTGGTGAACACTCTGGGGGCCAAAGAAAGGCCAAATGGGAGTGCTCTGAATTAGAAATGCTTCTTCATGAAGATAAAATGGAGAAAATGGCTGTGGGCTGGGAGGATAGGAATATGCAGGTAAGCATCCTGCATGTCCAGGGAGCACAGCCAAGAATCTGTGTGGAGCAGGGGAAGGAGCCCCTGAAGGGTCAACATACGAAACTTCTTATATTCAACGAATATGTTTAGTGTGCTGAGGTCCAGGATCAGTCTCAGGCTGCCCATTTTCTTTGGTACCAGAAAGAAGTGGGAGTAAAATCCCCTTCCTATTTGGTTTGTTGGGATGGGTTCTATGGCTCTCTTTAGAAGATGTGCCTGGATCTCCTGAGAGACAAGGGGGCCTGATCCCAAGGACAGAAGGACCGTCCTGGCGGTTGAGAGGCTGGAATCTCACTGAATTCTATCGAGTGACCTCGCTGTATAAGCTGAAGCACCCAAGCTTCTGCGATAATGAACCTCCAACCGTCCAGGAGGAGGCCGAACCTCCCTCAGACCAGTTCCTTCTGTGTTACTGGAGAGAGCGGAAGGAGGGGGAAAGGAGTCAGGACGCAGAGGGGAGGGAAGCTCTTGCCCTAGGAACCTGTTTGGAAAATTTGGCCTGTGGGGTTTGAGCTCCAGATCCAGGGGCGCGTTTCTTTGCTTGGTGCTTAGCCTGGGATTTGTTCCACCTTCTTTGGCAGCGAAAAGGCTGCTTTTTCTGGCCCATCTTGTATAAGAAACAGACATCCCACAAGAAGCAGCCCGCTCTCCTGCAGCCCAGTAATAATATCTTTTGTGTCGCCGCCAAAGAGGACAGAACCCCTGAAAGGGGCAACCAGAAGAGAGGACTGCACATCCTGTGCCAGTCTCACTATACGAAGCCAGGAGAGGCAGCGGAGGCAGATCCCCGTGGCTGCTGTTCTAGCCACCGAATCCACCGAGTCGTAAGTTGCCCTAAGGGCGCGGCGACACGAGGATTTCCCCATCCTAACTTTATCCAACAACGTTTTTCTCAGGGTTTCATCATGAACCTCTTGGAGGTTCCTTTCCAGATCCAAAACGAGAAGCTTTGCGAAAGGCGACCATGTGCGAGACGTAATTAAGGGAATGTACAAGAGGAAGAAAAGTATATTTTACGCCCAAATTGGTTGATCTGACGTGAGTCCTTATCAGGAGGCGAAGAGCTCAAGTGTTTGGGCTGGGCTGAATGGTCGGAGCTGCCGTGATGACCATGGGAATCAGTCTAGGGGTTGGAGCTGACAAGGAGATATCCCTTCCGGGGGGGTAATAGGTGCGGTCAGCTTTACGTGACACCACTGGTATGGAGGACGGTTGTTGCCAGATTGTGGTCACATGGTCCTCATGGGGCCCCATCCACGGAGGAATAGGAATAGGGTCCGAGGTGGCCAGATTCAGGTGCTCCACAAGGCGTTTTCTTTGTGGGTTGACCTCTTTGGATGGCCATCTGCCAGCCGCCTGAAAGGAACTAAATAAATCTCCGAAAGAGGGGTCCTCTGGAGGAGACTTTGGAGAG
Organism: Neoceratodus forsteri; assembly: GCA_016271365.2. Classification (NCBI taxonomy): domain Eukaryota; kingdom Metazoa; phylum Chordata; order Ceratodontiformes; family Ceratodontidae; genus Neoceratodus; species Neoceratodus forsteri. Next base: position 478,142,821 of record CM057455.1, read on the forward strand.
TCTTTCAAGGGAACCCCTATGGGAGACCTAGGCTCTGACGAATCCATGTCAGAGTCAGTGTCAGAGGACTCAGAGCCACTAGGAATGGAAGGGTCTGGTTCCGTGGTGCCAACAGTGAGAGAGCCCGAAGCGCTGGCCCGAGGAGGCGATGGAGCGGCAACCCTGGGTTGGGCGCTTCCAGCACTGGCTGTCTTAACTCTGGCAAAAGTTACACTCTACCGTCCTTCCAAAGAGGAATGGACTCATGGTCTGGTACTGGAGGGGGAGGCTGGAAACTCAGATACCCCGGGTACTGAGGATACTGCCAGGATGGCTAATAGTAAGAATACCCGGTATAACCTGGTGTAGGGTGTCCTGGAGTAGGATACCCCGGTGTCGGATAACCCGGAGTCCGGTAACCAGCGTCGGGAGACCTGGCGGCGGAGGCACATGGCCGGTGTCGGGTACTGGGTGATCTGACGGAGGCCGCTCACAAGCAGGAGGGAGGAGGGAGGTTCAGGGACTGGGAACCCAGCCGAAGGACCCGCAGGGGGCGGTGCCATAGTGCCAGTAGCTGGCGTCGGATCCGGGAGCGTGCCCGAGGAGCTAGAGGGTGAAGGCTCCATAACAGGATCCCTGGTCGGCAGCGGACTGTTGTCCGGCGACGGTGGAAGGCCTGGCGAGGGGGGGGCTTGAGGGGCCCCCGACGGCAGGTCCAAGTGCGATCTTGCTAAAGCAAAAAGCAAAGGATAGATAGGGTGGTGAGTCTCTGGGGTGAAGAACCCTAGGAGACAATGGGTCAACTTGTCCCTCACTTTGTCCGATGCTGGGGGCCAAACTGGGCCCGACGGGAGAGTGGATGGATCCGGACGGACGTCGGAGGAGCCGGCGTCCAATACAGCAAATCCGGCCAGGCTAGAGATGACTGGGAGGCCGCCACTAGTCTGATCGGTGGAGGCCGCGTGCCCTTGGCTGGAGGCAAGGGGTTTCTTACCGGCAGGACAAGGTGAGGAAAATTACCACCTCCAAGGAGGCTATCGCCGGCTGCCCGTTCACCTCGACAGGACGGGGAGAGGGGCCCGGCCCAAAGAGGTGGACGGGGCACCGGAAAAAGTACTCACAGTTGCAGGCCTCTCGTGTGGCAACGGACTCCGGTCCCGGCGCTTCTCTTTACTTTTCTTCTTTTTTGGGGCCGGCAATGACGACCTTTCTCCCTCAGTTTTTGGAGCTTCTTTTCCATAGACGCCAAGTGTCAGGTCAGAAGATGGGCCTCGAAGGACCGTTTGCGCCTGGTTCTGGTCACCTGGTTGAAGGCCTGGCAGATGGAACACTCCTGAATGTCGTGTTTTGAACCAAGGCAAAGGAGGCAGCTGGAATGGTCATCCCCGTACGGGATTTGAGCGCAGCACTTAGAGCACTTTTCTTCTGGCTAGAAGATATCAATTTGAAGAAAATTTTGAGAGAAATTTAGTATAAGAGGTGAAGAAAACTTCAACAAAATACAACGCGGACGTTGGACTGCTGTTCTGACACAAGCCAAACGTTACTGAGGCGACGGTGGGAAAGAACTGGAGAGCGGGTGCGGGACCACCCCTTTTATAGTCGGGCTGACGTCACACTGCCCCGACATCGGGGGTGGTCCCCGCTGATGATTGCTATCTACAAGTTTGCCATGCGGACCTGACGTCAGGGGGCACATTCCTATATGTGAAGACCTACTGCAGGAACCCTCTCGAAGTAAGATCTAATCTACTGGCAGTTTGCTGACTTTCTCCACTCCTCCAACTTCCTCTCCCCCTTGCAGTCTGGCTTTAGGAAGGATCACTCCACATCTCCTCTCAACTTAGGGTCACTGACTCCATCCTCTCAGGGATGGATCAGGGGAGCATCGAAGCTAACATTTTCATCAATCTGGCCAAAGTCTTTGATTCAGTGTCCCACTTACTCCTACTGAATAAGCTGAGCTCTGCTGGCCTCTCAGCCCCACTGTTGACTGGTTCCGGTCTTATTTCTTGGGCCATCAACAATCAGTACAGGTAGTATGTGCCATCTTCCCCCCATCCAGGCTGGGGTCTCACAGGGCTCCATTATGGGTAGAATCTTTTTCTCCATCTTCTTAATAAACCTCCCACCCATCAGTGCCAACTCGCATATTTACAAGTATGCAGCTGACACAGTTCTCTTCACTTCTATTCCCTCGACTGCAGCAGCAAAGGCAAACAAGATGCTGGGATGCATAGCTAGGGGGATAAGTAGTAGGAGAGAGGAGGTTATACTGCCCTTGTACAGGTCACTGGTAAGGCCGCATCTAGAGTATGGAGTTCAGTACTGGTGCCCACACCTCAAAAAGGACATTAACCTGCTGGAGAAGGTACAGAGGAGGGCTACAAAGATGACAGCCGGTCAGCAGGGCAAGGCATACGAGGAGAGGTTGAGGGTACTGAACATGTACTCCCTAGAAGGCAGGAGAGAGAGACGGGGGACATGATTGGGACTTTCAAGTATTTGAAAGGGATAAATAATGTTGATAAGGAAAGTCTATTTAAGCTGAGTGGCAACCATATCATGAGGGGACACAGTCTTAAGCTGGAGGGTGGGAGGTTTAGGAGGTATGTCAGAAAGCACTTCTTCACAGAAAGGGTGGTGGACACTTGGATTGCGCTGCCGGAAGAGGTCATCTCTTTAATGACAATGAGCAGCTTTAAGAGAAGCTGGGATAGGCATAGGGGTAAGATAAGAATCATGGGTAGGGAGGATGGGAGGAGTGGAGAGGGAGGGCAGGGACACTAGCTCAAGCTGTGGACCCTGCAATACAAGCGGACTTGATAGACCAAATGGCCTTCTTCTGCTGGCTTCTTCGTATGTTCGTATCTGTGAAAGTTTTGCTCCAAGAAGACTTTCACAATGATCTGCACTGGTTCCAGTCCAATCATCTTCAGGTCTGCACGAAAAAGAATCATGTCTGTGACCTTTGGTGCCAACCAGAAGCTGGCCCTGCTTGCTATCCCCCACCCCCCCCTTCTCCATGCTGGATGGCATATTGCCTGAAGTTGTCCCAACTTTCAAGTTCCTCAGTGTGTGGTTAGACAGCGGGCTTGACTTCTCTGCCCACACTGATGCCATCCATACCAAATTCAACCCCAAACTCAGTGCCCTGTATGGCAATATGGAGTGCCTTTCTCCCCAGACCTGCCAGGAATCAGTCACCAAAATGGTTCTCCCACTTTTCGACTATGTGGATGTGCTTTATAGAACTGACCCCTCCACCTGCCTTGCCAGACTGGACACCACCTGTCAATGCCTTCTGCTGCTTTGCTACCAACTCATCCTCTTGCATCCACTGCTGCTCCCTTTACTCTTTCCTCTTCATCCTCCCTCTCCCCTCAAGTCACCAGCCCAACTGTAATTCCTTCATCTCTAAATACTGGTTTGGGTCTCTCCCTTCATAGCTATTCCATCTCCTCTACCCTATCCCCTCCTCCTCCTCCTCAATGTGCTCAAGGTACCTTATCCCTTTCCCACCCACACTCTAAGCTGGGAAATCTGCTTTCTCATACTGCCTCCCCTCCCTTTGAAACCAGCTACCCTTCTCTATCCATCCCTCCCTCCTCCCTCCTTTCCCTCCATTAGAAGCCAGCTAAAACTCCTCCCTCTTCCACTCCGCTCCTGCCAACTCTCTTCCTGAACCCTTCTATACCATTCCCTGGCTTTGCTCTCCCCCTACCTCTCCCTCCCCCCAATCCTCATAGTTCTGGCAACTTTGTTGAATGTTTATCATTCCTGTTTTGACTACTCCTCAGCACCAGCTCATTCCCCCTCCATACTGGCAATACGCACTTTTTGAGCTTGCTCACCTGCACAGATAATTTACATGAAAATTAGTTTGTCCTCAATTTGCAATGTTTTGACATTTTGTCTGTACTGGACACAACATATGCCTCTCTATGTCATCGTCACTGTATCTACATCACCTCACTGAATTTTTCCACCTGGTTACACCTGGAAATGAGCCTCTGCTCAGTGTGCCTTTCCCCAATTACCAATCAACCAATTAATCAATCAATAAACCAGCCATATACCCCTTCATGAGCTATTTAACCAAACCTCCTCCCACCTACTCTGGAAGAACTGTTTTCTTTGCTGCAGCCGGAGGCTCTGCTGGGGCTTTGGCCCCCCAATCTTCTCGCCCCGAGTCTGCTGCTGCTTTTCTTCAGTGCTTTTTGGGCTTTCTGTACTGTTTGTGCCTTCCGGGGCTTTCCAAGTTAGTATTTTGTCTTTCTGGCTGTAGTCTGTGCCTCCTCCTTTTCTCTCAGTTAGCCACTCCTGCTGCACTCATGTCCTCATGTAACTCCTGTGTTTCCTTCTGTTCTGGGTCTCGATGTGCTTGCTAGTTTCTACAGTATGTCCTATCTATGTCATTCTGCTTTTTTTTGGCTTATGCTATCTCAGTCTTTTCTATCTGCTGTCCATACATGGAAATTACATACCTACCGTAATTTTTGATCTTGAACGGGGTCTCCACCACTCATTCACACTAATGGGGAGTATGCCGGAGGTGCCAGGACCCAGTGGGCGCCAAACTTTTTCAGGAGGGCCGAGGTGGAGCCACGAGAAAGCGGCACCGTGAGCCAGGCTCGCTCGGTATAGACCACCTTGGTGTTGACCCTCTAACCGCCTCAGTACCTTTTTTTCCAAAGATGTGCAACGTAATTAACCTAGAGAGGACTAATCTAAATATTGGACATAAGATAGTCCGAATGACCCATGTAAGAAGGGTCAGAGAACAAAGTCTTCACAGCCCAACGACTGAAGGAGTGAAGACCATAAACAGAGACGTGAGCTCGGGGGAAGGTGGGTGGGTGTGTGAATGAGTGGTGGAGACTTTGTCCAAGAAGATCAAGAATTACGGTAGGTACGTAATTTCCATATCTTCCTGGACATAAAGTCTCCACCACTCATTCACAATAATGGGAGAGTAACGAGCTAAAATAATCCCCCGAGGCGGGTGACAGGAGAGAGGAGCTCACTTAGGACAAAAGTCCATAAAGAATTGCCCTGCCAAAGGACTGATGTTGTATGGCATGGACATCCAAGGTGTAGTGCTTTACAAACGTATGTATGGAGCTCCAAGTGGCTGCACCGCAGATGTCCGCAATGGGCAGGTTGCGAATTTTGGCCAGAGATGCCATGACTGCTCTGGCAGAGTGAACATACACTCTGCCTTCCAGCTTGACCTGTGCCATGGAGTAGTAGTGGTGAAGGCATGCCATTAGCCAAGCTGAGATGCACCTGATAGCAACAGGTTGACCCAGCTGGGTCATGCTGAAGGAGACAAACAGTTGTTGAGCCTTACAGATTTCTTTAGTCCTGTCTAGACAGAACCACAAAGCTCTCTTTACATCCAAGGAATGAAGGGTACGCTCTCCCTCATTCTGGACATTTACAAGGTAGGTAGGAAGGACTAAAGGTTGATTCAAATAAAATTCCGAGACAACCTTAGGAAGGAACTTAGGATGAGTCCTAAGAACCACCTTGTCCTTGTGAAAAACAGTGTACGGAGGGTCTGTGACCAAAGCGTGTATTTCTGATACTCTCCGGGCAGAAGTAATGGCCACCAGGAAGGCCATCTTCCAGGTTAGAAATTTCAACTTACAAGTGGCTAGAGGCTCGAAAGGTTTACTAGTGAGCATGTCTAGCATGAGGTTAATGTCCCAGGCTGCAACTGGATGTCTAATAGGTGGTCTGGTATGCAGAATGCCCTTAAGAAACCTCTTGACTACAGGTAACTGAGCCAAAGACATAGAAAGTACTGGCTAATGGTATGCAGAGATTGCGCAAAGATGAACTTTGACTGTAGAGTATTGCAGACCTGTGTTGGAGAGGTCTAAGAGATACTCCAGGACTTCATTCGGTGGGCAGGAAAAGGGATTCCAGGAAGATTTTGCACACCAGATAGAAAAATGCTTCCACTTAGCTGCGTAAGTTTTCCGAGTAGCTGGCTTGTGCACAGCTAAAAGAATATCTGAAACTCTGCGAGAAATGTTGAACCTGTTCACCTCTATCTCCTCAGGAGCCAAGCATGGAGGTGAAGGGATCTCAGATTGGGATGAACTACAGGGCCCTGGGACAGAAGGTTCATCTGGATTGGAAGCAGTTTCGAGGAAGTTTCCGATATAGCCTGTTGATTAGAGGAAACCAGATTTGGCGAGGCCAGAACGGGGTGATGAGAATCAGTCTGCCCCCCCCCATACCTCCAATCTGAGCAGTACCCTCTGTACTAGGGGAAGAGGAGGGAATGCGCATAGAAAACGTTTTGTCCACTGCAGCCTGAATGCATCCTGACAAAAAATGCCAGGTCCTGGACTTCTGGAGCAGAAGAGAGGCAGTTTTGCGTTGAGTGGGGACACAAAAAGGTCCAGGTCCAGAGTTCCCCATTCGTCGAAAAGTGGCTGAACGACAGTTGAGTCGAGAGACCACTAGTGAGGATCTGTCTTTGTTCTGCTGAGATGGTCTGCAAGCTTGTTTTGTACGCCTGACAGGTAGGCCACTTGAATCAGAACCTTGTGCTCTAGGCACCATTTCCACACTCTCATTGCTTCCCTGCATAAGGGGTAAGAGTGTGCACTGCCCTGCTTGTTGATGTAATACATCACTGCCTTGTTGTCTGTTTGGAGGAGAATGGTCTTGTGACAGAGTATGTCCTTCAAAGTTTGGACTGCACAGAGGATGGTTCTCATCTCCAGAATGTTAATGTGGAGTTGGGGCCCCTCCTGCGTCCATGTGCCCCAGGTGTGGAGATCCTGGCAGTGAGTTCCCCAGCCCAGTAGGGACATGTCCTTGGTAATGGAAATCTGGGGACCCAGAGGGGCGAAGGGATATCCTTTCAGAAAGTTGTCCTCCTGAGACCACCAGGTGAGTGACTGTTTCAACGGTTCTTTCACTTTGATGTGAGCATTCACTGAGTGGTTCTCATGTGTAGATGACCCAGAGGCACAGTGAACACCGAGGATGCTATGAGACCCAGCATCCGCTGCATCGAGAGAGCTCCCTCTGACAGAGCCGGCCATCTTTAGGATATCGCACCTTCTGTCTTCCGGAAGGAAGGCTTTCACGCAGGAGGTGTCCAGAAGGGCTCCTATGAAGAGAAACTTCTGGGAGGGCTACAGCTGTGACTTTTTCAGGTTTAGCAGAACTCCCATGGACATGAGGAAGCTTGAGGCCGTAGCCAGGGCCTCCAGAGTCAGTTGTCTGGAGAGGCTTGTGAGAAGCCAATCGTCCAGATATGGGAATACTGTACTTGAATTCCAATTTTCCTTAGATGCACCGCGAGAACTGCACAACAATTTGTTAAGACTCAAGGCGGCGCTGAGGATAGCGCAAAGGGCAGGATTCTGAATTGGTAGTGTTGACCCAACGCCATGATCCTTAGATATGTGTGGTGGCTTGGGTATATGAGAATGTGTTGATAGGTATCCTGCATGTCCAGGGGAGGCTAGCCAATCGTGTTGTTGAATCAAAGGTAACAGGGTACTGAGTGATATCATCTTGAACTTTTCCTTGTAAAGGAACTTGCTTAACTTTCTGAGATCGAGAATAGGGAGCATACCACCTGTTTTATTTGGAACCAGAAAGTAGTGATAATAGAAACCTGTGTTTCGCTGATCCAGCAGAACTACTTCTATTGCCCTGTTGTTCAGAACGCCTTGCACCTCGGAAACAAGAAGGTCGGACTGCGCAGCAGACAGCCTGGGCTGCGCCTGGGAGGATGATCCAGAGGGGTCTGCGACGGGTTGAGAGAGCACCCTCGCAGATTATCCTGATAACCCACTTGTCTGATGTTATCGACTTCCACTGGTCGTAGAAATGAGTCAGATGTCCTCCTACTGTCCAGGAAGAGTCCTCCTTGGACAGCTGAGGTGGGACCTGGGCTGGAAACTCAGAGAGTGGCACTGGGAGCTTTTGGGCCCTGTGCCTTTTGCTGTGTTTCCTTTTGCAGCTGAGGGGTTTGGTTTCTGTTAAAACCTCCGATGCCTTTGCCACGAAAGGACTGACAGTTATGGAACCGATGCTTATTCTCGCTTCCTCCAGAGGCACTGGGAGGGTGTCTAGCTGTCCTAATAGTGGACCTAGTCTTCTGACTGGTCTCTAGTGCCTGCTCCACTTGAGGTTCAAACAAATACATTCCGTCAAAAGGTAAGGCCATGACCCTTTGTTGGGTGTCATTCGTGAAGCCCGAAGTGCACAACAAAGAATGGCGATGGGTGCAAATACCAGCCACCACCGCTCTGGAGGCAGTATCAAAAGCGTCCATGGCAGTTTTAATCTGTTGATTACTGGACTTGATACCTCTAGTGATGGTCTGTAGTAGCTCTGAGTTAACCTCCGATTCGGGTAGAGCATCTACTCTTGCTTTGAGCGAATGCCAAAGTACATATTCATATTGAGAAAAATAACCCTGGTAGCTAGCAATACGCATGCCCAGAGATGAAGCAGCCAAGACTCGCTTATCCAAAGTGCTGATCTTGCGAGAGTCCTCGTTTATTAGATGAGCTGTAGATTCCTGAGGAAGGACAGCCTTGTCATTCTCTGCCAGAACCACGATGGCATCAGCAAAGGCTTGTGAGGCCAGGATGGGACGATCTTTGGGAGAGGCATATTTGCTATCTATGGACTTAGCCACAGAGGAATAAAAGCCTGGTTGCTCCACACAATCTGGGAAAGAGTCTCAAAAGAGGGCTGCACCGGAGGGGTTAAATCTGTAGGGATTTCTGGAACACGCAGATACTGGAGATGTAGAAGCTTCCCAGGATCAGTATCCGTGGTCTGAAGAGAAATGGTAGAATTTAAATTATTGAGCGGAGACTCAAAGGAAAGGTCTTCGACCACAGGCTCTGCAGGAGGATTGATCCCTGCCCCTGAGGTGGACTCGGCATCAAAATCATCACCCAACCGAAGATCAGGATCAGGCTCAATATCATCTCCTGACAGTCCAGAGGGGACTGTATAGACAGGAAAGGGGTGAAAACAAGGAGGAAGAGGAGGAGGAGAAGCTAGAATCGGGGTCAAGAACCTCTGAAATCCATGCGGCACTGCCGAGGCCCCTGGTGCCGCCAAAAAGAGCGGCGCCGAGTACAAAGGCAGCACCGACATAGATAACAGCACCAAGTGTGGTGCCAGCAGGGTCATGGTACCAGCAGGGGCCGTGGCACTGTGCATGGTGCTGACACCACACACAGTGCCACAAGCAAACCTGGTGCCAGAGAATCCGGCACCAAGTGTGGCGCTGGGAAGGCCGGCACTGCAGACTGCGGAACCACAACAGAAGTCTGTAAACTGTGATTTGAAGGTAAAGGAGGAAGAAGAGCAGGAGATAAAGGCATCAGTGTGGACCTCTGCACTGCAGCTATGTGAGGGGGATAGACACTGAAGCACGGAGTCGACGGCACCGAAGGAGCCGGCGCGTGACTTGGAAGTCTCAATTGCCCTGCCTACTGATCCAAAACCTACAGGATCAAAGTCTCCGGTGACGGACTAGCCGATTCGGGCAGTCGGGGCAACCTTCATGCCCACTGCTCCATAAGAGCGGTCCAATGGTGAAACTGCTCACCGGAAGTCCCCCCAGTGGGCGGGGAGGGACTCCGGAGTCAAAGATGCTGGTCATCAGAGACAGAAACCAGAAGAGACTTCGAAAGAGGCGGAGACCAACCCCTGACCCCGACAACTGACCATCTACTTGCACACGTACCAGAGGGCGACCTCCAGTGATGCTGTCTCTTTTTTGACTGGTGGGCCGAAGAAGAGCCTGAGACCAACGGTGCCGAGAATGGGACCGCTTTTTGTGCTGGGTGACTGCCCTCACCCCCCAAGCACCGACCATCTGTTTTCAGACCCTCCTCTGGAGATGGTGGTGGACCAGACCCAGCCTGGCTGGCTGAACAGCTTTCATGCGACGTCTCCCTACTGTCACCTACCCCGCTCATGTTCGACTCTGTCAATGGGGGGTTAAAGACTTCTTTCTTATACAAATAATAAAAGTATACTTTAAAATGTAATCAGTACTTCGTGAAAATCTACAAAACAAGAAAACTGAAAACTATAGCTGCTGTTGTACAGAATATAAGTTTTGACTCCTGGCGGGTGAGCAATGTCATCACTGAAGCGCACTAGATGGTGGGAAAAAAGGAACTGAGATGGCTGGAGGTTCGACGCCGAGGTAGTCTACCACGCGAGCCTGGCTCGTGGTGCTGCTTCCTCGCGGCTCCACCTCGGCGCCGGACCTCCTGAAAATGTTTGGCTCCCGCTGGGTCCTAGCACCTCCGGCATACTCCCCATTAGTGTGAATGAGTGGTGGAGACTTTATGTCCAGGAAGATCAAGCCACTTGCGAACCTCCTCTTAGGTCCACTACTTTCCTCCTAAATAGATTTCACACAGAATTTTAGCAAGGCAGTTGCTCCCACTCCTGCTCTGTCTCTTCAGTCAGTCTTACTCTGTCAGTCTGTTTCAGCATTCATCACCTTAGTGTAATACAGCTTTCACCCTTTCCTACTTGTGGCTGGGTTTTATTAGTGATTTTGACCCTTGATATGCACTCAGTTTTCAGTACCCTTTCAGTCATTTCACATCAGTCATTTCTTTCAGCAGTCACCATGCAGTCAGTCAATTATATACTCCTTCAGTTAAACCAGTTTCTGCCTCCATGCCATCAGACTCTATGAACCATTCATTTCAGTCATCACCATAATTCCAGAATCTTTCCCATAGGGTTTTGCCCCATGGATAGACATGCTCGCTCACTCACTCCCTTTTAAGTCCACACCTTGAGGTGAGTCCCTTGTCTTGGACAGGGGTCCTTCTCTATAGGCCACTTGTCTCATGCTGCATCTCCCAGCAGTCCCACTGGGTGGTAAGGTCAAATGCTCTAGGGAAACTTTCGCTATGCAGAACTTTGGTTGGTGGCACTTTATGATGTGCCTTTCGGACTTCAGCTGCCAGAGGGTGGAGTCCTCAGCCCAGCTGGGATCCTTTTGCTATGCAGACCATGTCAGCAGCACCTCTGAAAATTATTATACCTGCGTGTGCCTAAGGTCCACCTAGTCTCATTCCATATCGCCCTCCTTTAGTTTCCAGTCAAGGTTAGGCCTCCTCATGGTCTTGAGGCTGGGTGCTAGCCTTTCAGTAGTTGCTACTCTCCTCTTTCCATGCTTTAAAGGTGTAAGCCTCCTTTGTGGGGACCTCCTTTAGCTGCAGAGATCGACTCACGGCACACCACAGCATTATCCTGTTAGATGGGTAGAGAGAGAGTTGTCCCTCCAAAATGTCCCCTGAACTGAATTTCAAATTAACAAAGCTGAGCTGTCATGATTACCCATGCCAAGAGAGATGGCGACAATTAGCCAGCCCAGTGGTGTAGAGGCAAGGCAAATTTTATTTTTTAGGCGCACAATCCTGGAGGCTCTGGACGCCATACAATAAAAACACACTATCAATACAATAAATTTAAATTAATATATGTAAGACAGCAAAAACAGTAGCATAAGTAAATATAGTCAGTAAACATATGTATTAAAACTGGTACTCAGAGAGAAAGGAGCCGGCCCTCCCAGGGAAGACCAATACATAAGGTCCGGGAAGGCCTGATTAAACAGGAAGGCCCTGAGGTGGGCCTGAAAAACCTCGACCGAAGGGGCCTCCCAAATAGATGGAGGAAGCAAATTCCACAGGATGGGGCCAGCGATGCTAAATGCTATGTAACCAGCAGTTTTAAGCCTCATCCTGGGAATCACCAGGAGGCCCCTAGAGAAGGACTGGAGGGAGTGGACCGAGATAGCAGGTGTAAGAAGGTCTGACAGATAGCCAGGGCCCAGCCCATGTAGGGCCTTAAAGGTGAGCAAGCCCACCTTAAAAAGGATCCTCTACCTCACTGGCAGCCAGTGAAGATCATGCAGAACCGGGGTGATGTGACAGAATTTAGACTACCCAGCCAGCAGCCCAGCAGCTGTGTTCTGCACTAGCTGCAGCTGGCGGAGGTTACCCCCGAAACCCCAAGGTACAGCACATTATAGTAATCAAGTCTGGATGCCACAAAGGCATGCACTAAGGTGGGGAGGTCCACAGACAGAACTAGGGGCTTAACCCTCGTGATATTCCTAAGATGGTAAAAGCTGGACCAACACCTGAGAATCAAAAGACAATCCGCTGTCAAATGTCACGCCAAGATTTCACACCTTAGAGGAGGCCTTCAATGGCACAAATCCAAGAAATAAACCAGTTTCGGTGCCAGAAGCCATCCTGTTCTGCCTTCTGTTAGACTCCACCACCAGTACCTCTGTCTTGTCGGGGTTCAGTTGCAACTAGCTGGAGGCCATCCAATCACTGATCTCCACAAGGCAGCTATTTAGTACTTCCACCACACTAGAAGCTCCAGGGGCAAAGGAAAAATACAGCTGGGTATCATTGGCATAGCAATGGAAACCCAAGCCATATTTCCTAATGAGCTCACCCGGGGCAGCAGGTACACGGCAAACAACACTGGTGACAAGACCGACCCCTGAGGTACTCCACACAACAGGAGGCTAGAGGAGGAGGAGAAATTCCCCATCACTACTCGTTGCCTCCTGTTCATGAGGTATGACTCAAACCAGCAAATGACAGAGCCGGTGAGCCCATAAAATTCCCTCAGGCGGTCAAGCAACACACAATGGTCTACCATATCAAAAGCTGGAGAGAGAGATCGAGGAGGATGAGAATTGTCCCCTTCCCCCAATCTCTAGCCCTGAGAGGGTCATTATGCACCTCCTTCAAAGCATCCAGATAGATCCCCTCTGACAGGGAGCACCAGACAATCAAGATGAACACTGGGCCAACAGTGTTGACACATCTCATCAAGAAACGCGTTGGCACTGGGTCCAGTTCACAGTATGTGTGCTTTAACCTGGAAGCAACCCCAATGACCTCCGACACTTCCACTGGTTTAAACTTCCCCCAACTAGGCGAAGCACTCTCCAGGCGATCCTGATGATCACTGTAGGTCACTTTAAGGCTCACTGACGGAACGCTCTGGTGGATGGCAGACACCCTGTCCAAGAAGAATTGAGCAAACTCTTTGCACAAAGCATCAGAAAAAGTATTTTTCAGCTGGAGACAGGCTGGTTTAGGAGCCTGACCACAGTCCGAAAATGCACAGCCGGTCAAGTCTTCCCAGCAGAAATTTCTCGGGACAGGAACTCTGCTTTCTTTCGAGTGACTACCACCTGATACTCACTATAGTGTGAGCGCAGGGCCAATCTATCCGCCTCCAGGCCAGACTTCCACCAGCAGCGATCCAACCTCCAACCCACAATCTTCATCTCCTTGAGCTCCCGATCAAACCAGAGGGACCTCAAGTGAGAAGATCTGGCTCATACACGGGCTGGTGCGAGGGAGTCGAGCACTGCCATCATCACCCTATTAAAGGTGGCAACCGCCATGCCCGAAACCCCTACACATGCACTGTCCACACTAGACAGATCAGCCACCACCAGAAATCCCTCCGGGGTCAAGCCCCTCAAAGGGAGGTAGCTGACTATCTCTGCAGTGGAGGGCTCGGGGGAGGGGCCTGAACAAGTACCCCACCGTGCAGTGATCAGACCAAATGACCCGGTCAATCTTGAGATTGCTAACCTCCAGCTCCAGTGAGAAGACCAGGTCCAACATGTGGCCGTCCTAGTGGGTTGCGGAGGAAACTTCCTGCAAAAGGCCCAGAGATGGCATAGTCTGGAGGAGGTTATAACCTAGCCTGGATGATTCGTCATTGGCCCCGGCACTGAAGTCCTCAGGACCAAACACCAAGGGGACTCCAATGTGTCGCCGTCGATAAGATTGGCTACCTCCTGTAAGAATTCACCTGCCTCCTCTGGGGGGCGGTAAATCAAGAGAATCCTACAACCTGCACCCGGACCTCCACTTATGGCCACACATTCAAATGAGCCTGGTCTTCCTACTGAGTGCACAGAGAAGTCAAGCTCAGATCTAAAGCAGGTGGCCACTCCCTCGTCACTGCGTTCCACTCTGGGGCAGTGCACCACCACCAAGTCCTCAGGGGGGACGGCGGTCTCTAAGACTAGGCCAGCATAGTCACCCACCTAGGTCTCAGTAATGCAAGCCAGACTGACCGAGGAAATCAAGTCTGCGATAATGGCTGTCTTGTTCCTAATCAATCTGGCATTGCATAGCACTACTCTCAGGGGACTGGTGGACAGTGTAGCCTTTCTGGCTACCTGCCCACTCGGTTTGGTGGGAGCCCTGGGAACGGGAACTAAATACCTTTCACCTCTCACAATGCCCTGTTGACATCCAGGGTGCCTTCTGCGCCAAACCACCTCAATCCTGCCCTCTCTTATAGTGCACAGGGCACCACTCCATACACGATCAGTGTGACCTCTCTTTATTGCGACAGTGACGTGCTATAGTGGTGGAAATTGGGAGGTCAGTAAAGGGCCACAGACTGAGCAGCTGAGATGCCCCATTCACAATATGGGCTCACTCCTGGCCTCCCAGTCCTCCCAGACACATACAGTCCAACAACTAACATACTCACTCACAATCACACCACTAATACAAACAAAAATCCTAACCACTCAAGCAGCAACCACACTAAATAAAATTATAAACCCCAATAACCAACCCAACCCAACTCCCACCCAACCACCAAAAGGAAGTAAAAAGTAGAAAGCAAGCCTTAAAAGTTTAAAAGAGCACTATATCCCCAGATCCCTTAAATTAAGCCGAGCAATGCTTGGCGAGATATAAACAATTTTAATAGGCATGCTAAAAGGGGGAGTCCCCACAGCAAGAAAGTCACCAAACAGCTGCGGTCCAGGCAGTCCACAAGTTACCAGCCAGCTAGAGTCCCAGTAGTCCACACAATCCAAACCCCCCCCTTTACGATAATCCAATGGGGGTGGTGGGGAGACTAGGAGAACTGCAACGTGGGCCTCACGAGTGTACCAGTTGAGGAAGCTGGGTCATTTGAGTGTACTGTAGTAGCAGGTGTAGGTTGTAGGATAGCCCTCATCTACCGGATGAGAAGCGATTCCTTCAGGAAGTAGCAGACTTCGTGATCGACATGGCATTTCAGTTGCCCAGGCTGATGGTCCTGGGCAACTTCAATGCCTGGGTTGATGACGAACTCTCACAATTTGGGCAACACTTCCTCCAGTTGAGGACATCTCTGGGCCTTACACAGATTGTTACCTCTGCTACTCATAAACACGGTCACTCTCTTGACCTGGTCTTCCTCCTGGGGATCGAAGCCTCTGATTTGGGAGTGGAACCTATCGGATGGTCCAATCATTACACTGTGGGATTCCATTTTTGTGCCCCCCTTCGTAGGCCTGCCCCTGTGGAGATAGTCAGATATTGCCTTTTATGGGATGTGAGTCCTGAAGGCCTGGCAGTGGTACTTGACCTACTGGAGTTTCCTGTGGCAAGCGGGAGTCCAGAGGCCTTGGTTCTGGCCTATAATAAGGCCATTACTACAGCCCTGGACTCTGTCGCTCCCATCAGTGTTCGTCCTCTCTCCCTTCGCCCTCGGTCCCCTAGGTTTGATGGGATCTTGAGGGAGATGCGGCGACTAGGACGAAGGTTAGAGTGCTGCTAGCAGAAATCCGCCATGGAGGCCAACCATCTTAGATTGCTAGAACATTATCAAGTCTATAAATCAACAATCTCCTATAAGGAGGCAGAGTTCCTGTCCTGGGAGATTGCCGCTGCTCAGAACCAACGGGCTCAGCTCTTTCAAACTGTGGACAGTCTGTGCAGCCCGGCTGGTCTGCAGTCTCAAAGAGCTTTTTCACAATCAGAGTGTGATGAGCTCGCTCGGTTCTTTATGGATAAGGTGGCTGACATCAGGGCGGAGATCCAACCATCACACTCTATGGGGGATGCTACTGATCGGTGCTCGGTCACTTACCCCTTTTTCCCTAGAGTACCTTTGACTGGCTGGAGTTCACGGATGTTATGCGGGTTTTCCAGAGTATGTGCACTTCGTGCTGTAATATGGATCCGGGCCCAACCTCCCTGATTATGGGTTGTTGTGACATCATTGGCCCGGTCCTGGCATGGACAGTCTGGTGCTCCCTCGAGTTGGGTGAGTTCCCTACCTCCCTGAAGGAGGCAGTGGTGACACCCCTCCTGAAGAAAGCTTCTTTGGACCCAGACTGCCTTGCTAACTACAGACCTATCTCTAACCTCCCCTTCATGGGGAAAGTGACTGAGAAGGTAGTGGCCGTACAGCTGGAGAACCATTTGACCATCCATAGCATCTACGAACCTCTCCAATCTGGTTTTCAAAAGAGGCACAGTGCCGAGACTGTGCTGGTTCGGGTGCTCAATTATCTCTTGATGGCGAGAGATCAGAAAAGCCATTCCATCTTGGTGCTTCTGGATCTCTCTTCAGCATTTGACACCATGGACCATGGGGTGCTGCTTGAGTGCCTGAGGTTCATCTGTGGCCTGTCTGGTACAGTCCTCAGGTGGTTTAAGTCCTTCCTCACCAGCAGAACTCAAGAGGGTGGTGTCAGGGATTTATTCCTCCGACCCTCTCTCTCTGTCATGTGAGGTCCCTCAGGGCTTAGTGCTGTCCCCCATGTTGTTTGTGGTGTACATGCTGCCCCTTGGAGACATTGTAAGACAGTATGGGCTGAGATTTCACTACTAAGTTGATGATACCCAGCTCTACCTATCTTTTTCACCCAACCAGGATAGTGCACTCTCAGTATTTAATAACTGCCTCGTTGATATCCAGGACTGGATGAATTCCAGCTGGCTGAAGTTGAACTTGGAGAAAGATTGAGGTGATGATCGTGGACCCGGGCTGCCAAATGGGGGTCAGGGGCTGGTCAGTCTACGGGCTTTTCCTGGGGGGCTCCCACCTTCTTGCCTCTGAATGGGTGCGGGACCTGGGGGTGGTGATTGACGATGGGCTGACACTGACATCTCAAGTGTCGACAGTCGTCAAGTCGTCCTTTTATCATCTGAGGAACATCACTAGGGTCAAGCACCTTGTTCTGGCTGGTGATCTTCCTACACTAGTCCATGCTTGGTGACCTCATGCCTTGATTATTCCAACTCCCTTTACCTAGGGCTACCAGGGGTTGATATCCGCCGCCTGCAGCTGATGCAGAATGCAGCAGCCCAGTTGTTGACGGGGACTCCACGGACGTGTCATATCACACCGGTGCTGTGCGAACTGCACTGGCTGCTGATTCAGTGGCAGATCACCTTCAAACTTGGTCTTCTGACTTACAAAGCCCTACGTGGATTGGGCCCAGACTACCTGAAAGAGCTTCTGTCCCCCTACTGCCCCGAGCGATCACTCCGCTCAGCTGATGAGGGGTTGCTAGAGATTCCAAGGGTATTCTCAAAATCTTCAGGGGCCCGTGCATTTATGTATATGGCCCCAGCCCTTTGGAGTGCTCTACTCCATCAGCTACGGAAGTGTGTGACCATGGGGGGCTTCAAGCAGGCATTAAAAACATATTTGTGGCACCAAGCATATGCTGTTTAACCGTAATGAATTTTACTGCTTACCTGTATTTATATTGTGTTCTATATTTTTACCTTATTCTATTTATTCTTTTATGTAAAACGCCTTGATGTTTCTGAAAGGTGCTCAACAAATAAAGCTTATTATAAGCTTATAGAACACCATACGGCGAACAGCATCAGGCACTGACCCAGAAATCCAAAAGTCAGATGGTCCACTTTCGGCAAAAGCGCTGGCCGGACAGGCAACTGATGTTCTCCCAGGAAAATGAGCACAGGAATGCCCTCTATGCCCGTGCTCTCCTGGGGAGGTCCACACACAACGATAATGGCCCAGTATGTTTGTGGCGGCTCTTGCGTATGATGGCAAGCAGGGTGCTGTCACTGACCAACGAGCCATGATGTGAGAAGCCGTCAAGAAGGCAAATGCACACGCACGGTCCCGGGGCAAATCCTGGACGCCAGCCCCTCCGCATTGAAGAGCACCAACACCAGTCTCGGTGCCTGATAGAAAATCCAAGGGTCGCCGCCAGCCCACGATGGTCCAGAGCAGCCAGAAGGCAAAAGGAGCCAGGACCCTGCAACAGTCGAGATGCTCTCTACGAATGGCACTCTGTCAGCAGCACTCCAACAAGGTAGGTATCTGGGAAAAGCAATTAAAAATAAAAAAGCTAGCTCCTACAACTTACTCACTTCCCTGCCCTGCCTCACACTAAAACACCCTAAGCTGTCCACTAAATGAAGATTATTTTCGGATCACCGGTCAAAAAATGAACTGGAGATCAAGCTCAATCGAATTTTGTTTTCTAAGGGGATAATAAGTAGGGAAAAGCAGAAAAGGGCTGAGGTACTGGTGACTTACTTCTTACCAAACTGACGACACGAGGTCAGGAGCAACCTCGGGTGTTGGAGGGTCGGCTGTGGGGAGGAGATTGAGGCGTCCCATGGACTGCTCTCCTCCTCCTCCAGGGAGGGTGGGAGGGGCGACCACTGAGATACTGGCTTCTGGCGGTGACCACGTAGGCCAATACAGGCTCAGGGTCACAGTGTGGGTTGGTGTGGGCAGACATCGGACATGCAGCATGCAGAAGCGTGCGAGGCAGCGTCCCTGATGTCACTGCATGCCCATGCTGTGGGGCGGTAACGGGGGTCAAAATCCTCCGGCGTGCACATGAAGGCCGGTCCCGAAAGCACCGCGGTGGGACGTATTTTGTCAGCCTCCCCAAGCCTGGCCTCCAGGTCTTCCGCAGCCTGTGGGGGAAGTACCCACTGTGAAACAGCCTGAGAAGGGTAGGGCAAGGGGGTTAGAGTTCTGACTGTTGCCAGTGCGGGGGGCGAGGAGACAGGGCTGGACTAGCTGGAAACCATAGACAAAAACCCCAGCCAAGGAGGTACTATAAAGAAATGAAGTAAAAAAAAAAATAAATAAAAAATAAGAGATGGCAAGTGAGGCCATGGATCTCTGGAGATTTTCTCCAGAGGGTTTTTTCATTTCCAGAATGCCAAAGGCCATAATGTAGTATTTATATTTAATTATAGCATTTACCTAGTAGTAGGATTTCCGCTGTGAGTTGGGGATGGATGGTGGCTCACTTTTATCATCCTACAATTCTGCCATTTCTTCTCTTCTTCTGGAAGCCATGTCCGTATCTGCTATCAGTTATCACCAAATTCAACTGTCTGTCATTACTCTAGTCTGTCTCTGTGTTCACCACCTGCTTTGCAGTTCTGTTGGACTCCTTCCTAAGGTACTTTTGGCCTAAAGGAATTATGTTCCCTCAGCACCCACAGGGGTGGAACCCTCCTCAAGAGTGTTCCTTTGCTTTCATGATACCTCAGAAAGGTGGTAGCCCCTTAGGGGACAGAGACTGCAAATGGCCAAATTATCTGTACATAGCAGTCAAACAACTCAGTCATTCAACTAACCTCCAAACTATCAACAATGTTGTATAAGCATAACTCCTCACTAGGTTGCAC
Source organism: Neoceratodus forsteri (assembly GCA_016271365.2). NCBI lineage: Eukaryota > Metazoa > Chordata > Ceratodontiformes > Ceratodontidae > Neoceratodus > Neoceratodus forsteri. Next base: position 478,162,302 of record CM057455.1, read on the forward strand.
ACACTCATGGAATAAGAAAAACTATGCTTATAGTTTGATGGGTGGGAGCAACCAATCACACCCCCTTTCATGAGCTATTTAAGCTAGCTTCCTCCAGTCTTACTTGGAAGCACTGTTTCTTTAATCCCGCCATCCTCTCCAACTCTTCTTGGAGCGCACTTCTCTTTCCTTGGGGCTCCTTCCTAAGGTACACTTATCGTGAATGAATTATGTTTCCATGGCACCTCTAGGGGTGGAGCCCTCCTTACCTGAGTTGCTCTGCCTTAGTACCCTGACAGAGTGGTAGTCTGTTGATGTTCTGTATGTAAAGCGCTTTGATGTCTGAACTGCGCTTTATAAATACATTATTATTTTTATTATTATAGTCCCTTAGGGAAAAGAGCATGCAAATGACTAAAGTATTCATATATAACAACTCACTCATTCAAATAACCTCCAGCCTATCAATAATATTGCATAAGCACAACTTTTCATTAGGTTGCGTATGCCCACTGAACCACAGAAACATGGAAATTGACAGCAGATAAGGACCTCTTGGCCCACCTAGTTTGTCCACTTACACTACTTACTGTAACACTGCAGATCCTACTTGATCTCCGCCCCCTCTTTCCTTACCACTATGGTTTCCCTATGTCTATCCCATACTTTCTTGAATCCCATACAGTTTTGCCCCCCCCACCACCACTACCACTGCTGGGAGGCTGCTCCAGGCATCCTCCATTCTTTCTGTGAAGAAGTACTTCCTCACATCTCCCCTGAGGCTACCCCCCTCCAGTTTCACTGCCTGACCACTTGTTCTGGAGCATCTTTTTCTCTGAAAAAGGCTTCCCTCTTGAACCTTGTTTATACCTCGGAGGTGTTTAAATGTCTCAGTCATATCCCCCTTTCCTCCACAGTGTACATATTGAGGTCCTTCAGTCTCTCCTCACAGGACTTTTGATGCAGACCCTGCACCATTTTAGTTGCCTCCTCTGTACCATCTCTACTCTGTCTATGTCCTTCCGGAGATGTGGTCTCCAGAGCTGGACAGAGAACTCCAGGTGAGGTCTCATCAATGATATATACAGCAGTATCACCACCTCCCTCTTTCTGCTTCCCTCCCTATGTACCCCAGTATCCCACTGGCTCTCCCAACAGCCTTGTCACACTGTTTGGCCACCTTTAGGTCCTCAATCAATCTATCAAACTTTATTTAACCAGGCAATTACATCACTGAGCAAGCTCATTTTCAAGATGGTCCTGGACACAGGGGACACTTGCTTACAGTAGACAACACTTCATACAAAAGTAGACATCTGTACAAGCAGTTACAATATACAATGTCAGTACTTGGATGAATCAGACATGTAAAACAAGTGCAAATATAGGCATTTAAAAAGCAGCGTATACAGGTTGTAGCTTATAGAGTACAAGTGAGGAGAGGAAGGAGGGACATAGAGAAGGGCAGTGGGAAGAAAGGGTATCAGACACATAGTAGAAAGAGAAAATAGGGCAGCCTAATAGAATGAGGCCCCCTGGGAAGCTAATTGATGGGGGGGGGTAGAAGGGGGGGGGAGGTGATTGACCTAAAGGGATGCTGGCCGACACCGGAAATAGGCAGCCCAAGATTAGAGGTAAGGGACTCAGTTGAGCAGTGTAATGCTTTACCTGAAACAATCACATGCCATTTTCAGGCCTCTATAGAGCAGCCCCATAAATATAAAATGGCTGGGCAGCAAGGAGATTTTAAGTAATTTTTGCATGTTATTCCAAAGCGCTGGTAGGAAGGAGCTAATGGCAGTTGAGCCAAGACATGTCCTTGTTCGTGGTAGCTTAAGAAGGACAAAGAAGGAGTTCCTTAGTCCGTAGGCGCCCTTTGAACGTTCAAACAGGTCACAGATATAGGGTGGTAGTTTGTTGGACAAAGCCCAGAATAGCCACATGAGGGTGTTTATTTGACTCCTGGTGGAGAGGGACAGCCAGTCTAATGCTTGGTACAAACAGCAGTTATGAGTCTGCAAGGGCAAGTCAAGAACAAATCTCAATCCGCGATGACAGAGTGTATCCAGCTTTTGGAGTGCATAATGGGGGCAACGGCTGTATAGGAAGTCAGCGCAGTCAATCAGGGGAAGAAAGGTTGTTTGAACCAGATGCTTTCTAGCTTCCAGGGTGAGTAGGCTTCTTATACGGTAGAAAATACTGAGGCGCTGCCTTAGCTTTTTTGTTAACTTGCTTAGATGTACACTGAAGGTGAGTTTGTTATCCAACCAGACTCCCAGATATTTGAGTTTATCCACTAGCTCTAGTGGTTCATTAAGGAGGGTAATAATCTGTGGGGTCCCAGGTATCCCCATATTGTGGGATGGAGAGATAATCATAGTGTTTTGTTTTTTTTTTGCATTTAACAAGAGCTTTAGATTCAGCAGGTTGTGCTGGAGTATATTAAATCCTGCTGTAGCTCCTTGTATGCAATGTTCAAGGAGAGGTTGGTCGTGTAGAGGACTGTCATCTGCGAAGACATGAATGTTTCCAGCAACCAGGCCAGAGTCGATGCAGTTGATGTAAAGGGCTAAGAGGATATGTCCCAAAATGGAACCTTGCAGAATGCCTCGAGGCAGTAATTTTAGTGGGGAGAATTCCCCTTGGGCTTTAATTTGCTGTTTACGATTTGTGAGGTAGCAGCGGAACCACTTTACTGCAGCAGAGGTTAGACTGATGCTACTCAGGGAATCAAGAAGTATGGAATGATCAACCATATCAAATGCTTTGCTGAGGTCAAGAAGAGTGCATAGATGTGCTGGTTACTGTCCAGGGCTTTTAGCCAGTCATTTGACACTTTGGCAAGAGTAGACACGATAATGTGCTTGGGTCTGAAACCTGACTAGACTGGATTGAGGATCTTCTCACGATCCAAGTACTCCCTTTATTGAGAGTTTACAATTTTTTCAAGTAGCTTGGATAAAACAAAGCAATGAAATAGGCCTATAGTTGTTCAAGTCAGTGGGGTCTCCTGACTTGAACAGGGGGATAATGTGCGCGGTTTTCCAACTAGGTGGCAATTCCCCTTGGGATAATGAGCTGAAGAGATGGGCAATTGGAGCTGCCAGATAATAAGAACCTGCTTTTAAGAAGAAGGGTTCGCTAACTGGCACCAGCGCTCTTTTTGGTGTCCAGCGAGAGGAGCAGGTCCTCCACCTGTTTTTAGGAGACTGGCTGGAACTTGAAGAGGGGGCAGTCAGTGGGGGCTATGGTTGGTCTAGTAGCTATGCTGGTGGTGTTTGTTGTGCTCAGTTTACTAACAGGTGATGTGTCAAATGCGAGGCCTGCAGTGGCGAAGTGATTATTGAGCTGGTCTCGGATCTCGGACCTATCTGTGTAGGAGGTGATATTTGCCACAATTGTGGGTGGTAGCGGGGTGGCAGGGGAATGTCCCTCAACCTCTCTCAGTATCTGCCAAAAATTGGTGAAACAGTTTTTGTTTGCTTTCAGGGCTGATTGGAAGAAATGGAAATTATGTACCTACCGTAATTCTTAATCTTCTTGGACGAAGTCTCCACCACTCATTCACACTGATGGGATCTACACTGGAGGCGCTAGGACCCTGTGGGAGCAAACTTTTTGCAAGAGGGCTGGCGCCAGAGATGGAGCTGCGAGAAGCGGTGCCGCACACCTCCGCTCATGCGGCAATGCCTGTCTCGGCATTGATCCTCCAACCGCCTCAGTACCTTTTCTTCCCGAGGAGGTGCAGCGTAATTAACCTAGAAGGATAACCTAACAAAAACCGGACATAAGACAGTCTGGACGACCCATATAAGAAGGGTCAACAAAGAAGTCTTCACAGCCTGAAGATTGAGGGAGTGAAGACCAACAACAAAGGTGAGCTTGGGGGATGGTGGGTAGGCATGTGAATAAGTGGTGGAGACTTTGTCCAAGAAGATCAAGAATTACGGTAGGTATGTAATTTCCATATCTTCCTGGACATAAAGTCTCCACCACTCATTCACACTGATGGGAGAGTACTGAGCTAATAATCCCCAGAGAGGGCGGCAGGAGAAACCAAGAGCTCACAAATTTAGGACAGAAGTCCGTTAAGGATAGTCCTGCCAAACGAAAGATGTCGTCTGGCATGGACATCCAGGGCATAGTGCTTGACGAAAGTATGCACTGAACTCCAGGCAGCCGCATTGCAAATGTCTGTAATGGGCACATTGTGGTTTTCCGCCAGGGATGCTTCGACTGCTCTAGTAGAGTGAGCGTACACTTTGCCCTCCAGCTTAACTTGCGCCAGGGAATAACAGTGACGAAGACATGCCACCAGCCATGCCAAAATGCATCTGATAGCGACAGGCTGACCCAGCCGGGTCTCGCTGAAGGAAACAAACAGTTGTTGAGCTTTGTGAATTTCTTTTATTCTATCCAAATTGAAATGCAGAGCTCTTCTGACATCTAAAGAATGAAGGGTACACTCTCCTTCATTTTGGAAGTTAGCAAAGTAAGTAGGTAGGACCAAAGGTTGGTTCAGATGGAATTCTGAAACAACCTTAGGAAGAAACTTAGGATGGGTCCTAAGAACTACTTTGTCCTTATGAAATACAGTATATGGAGGGCCTGTGATCAAGGCACATATTTCGGAAACCCTGCGGGCCAAGGTAATGGCCACCAGGAAGGCCGTTTTCCAAGTGAGAAATTTCAGCTCACAGGAAGCTAGAGGCTTGTAAGGCTTTCGAGTGAGCATGTCTAGCACAAGATTAATGATCCAGGCTGTGACTGGACGTCTGATAGGAGGTCTGGTATACAGAATACCTTTAAGAAACCTCTTAACTACAAGTAACTGAGCCAGTGACAAGGAAAGTACTAGTTCATTATGAGCTGAAATAGCACAAAGATGGACTTTGACTGTAGAGTATTGTAGACCTGAATTTGAGAAGTCTAAAAGGTAATATAGAACTTTATTTGGTGGGCAGGAAATAGGATTCAAAGAGGATTTTGCACACCAGAGAGAAAAACGCTTCCATTTGGCTGTGCAAGTTTTCCTGGTGGCTGGCATGCCCGCAGCCAAAAGAATATCTGAAACTCTCCGAGAGGCATTGAACCTGTTCACCTCTATCTCTTCAGGACCCAAGCGTGAAGGTGAAACTACCTCAGATTGGGATGGACCACCAGCCCCTGGGTCAGAAGGTTCATCTGAAGGGGAAGCGCCTTCGGAAGGGTTTCCGACATACTGTTGAGTAATGGAAACCATATCTGTCGAGGCCAGAAGGGAGCAATGAGGATAATTTTTTCCCCCGGGATGCGAATTTGAGAAGTACCCTCTGAATTAGTGGAAGAGGAGGAAAGGCGTATAGAAAGCGTTTTGTCCACTGCAGCCTGAACGCATCGTGACAGAAAATGCCAGGCCCTGGATTTCTGGAGCAGAAGAGAGGCAGTTTTGTGTTGAGTGGGGATGCAAAAAGGTCCAGGTCTGGAGTTCCCCACTCTGCGAATAGTGACTGAACTACAGTTGAGTTGACAGACCACTCGTGAGGATCCGTCTCTGTTCTGCTAAGATGGTCTGCCAGTTCGTTCTGCACTCCCGGCAGGTAGACTGCCTGAATTAGAGCCTTGTGCTCTAAGCACCATTCCCACACTCTCATCGCTTCCCTGCATAAAGGGTAAGAGTGTGCACCGCCCTGCTTGTTGATGTAATACATCACTCCTTTTTTGTCCGTTTGAAGGAGCATGTTCTTGTGACACAGAATGTCCTTCAAAGCCTGGACTGTATAAAGTACAGTTATGTAAGAACTTACCGTGACAGTAGATCTTCGAGAACAGCTCTTGCAGCACATTATGCCATTAGGACTGAAGACGGCAGGCGCCAGGACCCCACGGAAATTTTCTAGCTAGCAGTATTCAGCGGGGACCGCCTCCGACGTCGGTCCCGTCCCCGACGTCAGGCACAGTACATAAGGAGGCGGTCCCCCAGAATCCCCAGTTCTCCCACCGGAGACTCCCGGCCGCTGGATGACATCAGAAGAGGAGACTGAGGATCCGCCATCAAATGGCAATCAGAGATGCTGAGAACACCTGATCCTATGAGAAGGATGTTGGAATGAGAATCTACCTCCAGTGGTGATGGTGGGAGGGAAAGTACCTGCTTCAAGAGCTGTTCTCGAAGATCTACTCTTATGGTAAGTTCTTATGTAACTGTACTATCTTACTTCGAGAAACAGCTCTTGCAGCAGGTTACACCATTAGGACTGATTCCCAAGCAATAATGGAAATCCCACACCATTGGAAGAAGGAAAGGTAGAAATCCCTTAACAGAACCTGAACCTAGGACAGAAGTCCTTGAAGGACTGCTAGACCAAAACCTGATCTTCGCCTCGATGCAATATCCAGGCTATAATGCCTGATGAAAGCGTGTACAGAGCTCCAAGTAGCTGCAGCACAGATGGCCGAGTTGGACACATTCTTTAGGGCCCAAAGGAGGTAGCCACCCCCCTTGTGGAATGACCCTTGACTGCGTCCGGCAAGGGATTATTGCACTTCTGGTAACAGAACGTGATACAGAGAATGAGCCACCTGGACAGCGACTACTTGGAAACAGGAGCTCCCATCATCCTGTGGGCAAAGGAGACAAAAAGCTGGTCCAATTTTCGGTGGTGTTTGGTTCTGGTTAGGTAGTATCGGAGACACCTATGCACATCTAAGGTGTGCAACAGGGCCTCTCCTCGATTAGAATACTTGTGGAAGTACACTGGTAGATCGATGTCCTAATTAAGGGTGAAAGCTGAGACAACCTTAGGCAGAAACGAAGGATTAGTCCGTAGGGATACTCTGTCTTGGTGAAAAAACAAATAAGGCTCTTTGCACATGAGTGCATGAAGTTCAGAAATTCTTCTGGCCGAGATAACGGCAACTAAAAACAATGTCCCGCAAGTAAGAAGACATAGCTCGCAATCTGCGGCTGGCTCACAGGGTGGCAGCGTAAGCTGCTCCAGGACAAAGGGTAGATCCCATGGTGGAATTGGATCCTTAATTGGAGGTCTAAGGTGGAGAACACCTCTCAGGAAGGCTCGTGCTGTGTCCAACTGAGATATGGTGCGTTGGCCTTTAGGAAAGTGATAGGCTGAGATGACACAGAGGTGTACTTTGATCGAGGAGTAGGCCAAGCCTGTCTGAAAAAGAGACAGGAGGCAGTCCAAGACTGACTTTTCTGGACAGTCTAGAGGGAAAACCCCCACACTTGAGCCCATAGGCAAAAACGGTGCCATTTCATGGCGTAAGTAGCATGAGTGGCCAGTTTTCTCGCGGCCGCCAGGACATCAGCTACCTCTTGCGAGAACCCGTGTCGCAAAATGGCTATGTTTCTAGGAGCCAAGCATGCAGGCTCAGCGAACGAAGGTCCGGATGAACCAAGGAGCCCGCCTCCTGAGACAACAAGTGAGAGCTGATTGGCAGAGGCACCGGAGGTTCCCGGGATAGCTGATGTAGTAGAGGGAACCAGACCTGCCTGGGCCAGAACAGCGTGATAAGTATCAGCTGCTCTGCTTCTGCAAAGTTTCAGAAGGACCCTCTGGATCAATGGAAAGGGGAAAGCATAGAGGAATCTGCCCGCCCAGGAGAGGGACAAGCTGCCCTCGCCAGAAAACACCAGGCCCTGGATCTAGTGAGCAAAAATTGGGCAGTTTTGCATTGGATGGGGACGCAAAAGGTCCAACTCTGGTGTACCCCATCTGCGAAACAGATCCTCTACTACCTCCTGGATTAGTTCCCACTCATGGACTCTGGCCTGAGAGTGGCTCAGGCCATCTGCGATGACGTCCACTCCTGGGACATGAACAGCAATGAAGTTTGCACCGTTTTGCAAAACCCAATCCCACACACTCATGGCCTCCCTGCAAAGTGGGTAGGAATGGGTGCCTCCTTGTTTTTTGAGGTAATACATCACCGCGGAATTGTCTGTTTGTAACAGAAGAGTACCCGTTGGAATCTCCAACTGGAAGGCCTGCAGGGTGTAAATAACTGCTCTCATTTCCAGGATATTTATGTGTAGATGAGTCTCTTGGGCTGTCCACAGGCCCTGAGACTGGACACCGTCGAGGTGTGCACCCCATCCGAGCCCTGAGGCATCTGTGGAGAGTGTCACAATTGGAGACGGCACAATGATGGGGACTCCCGCTGACAGATTCTTCGGATCTAGACACCATTGCCAATCCCGGATTACAGCCTTCATGATCCGGATTAGGAGCTGCAGATGGTCTTGCTTTTGATCCCATTGGACCCGTAACATCCACTGGGTCACCCGCATGTGGAGATGGGCTAGCGGGATTGTTGCAATGGCCGCAGCCATGTGTCCGAGCAGGCGAAGGACCAATCTGGCAGGAACGGTCTTCGTCGCCAAAATGCCCCGATGAGGGATCTGATGTGTTCCGCTCTGTCCTGGGGGAGAAAAGCTTTCCCCTGGATGGTGTCCAGAACTGCACCTATGAACTGCAGAGTCTGTGATAGAACCAGGCGTGACTTCTCTTGATTGATGATGATGCCCAATGTCTCGAACAGAGACTGAGTGTAATGAATGGCGGACATCAGGGTCTCCCGATAGGGCGCCATGAGAAGCCAGTCGTCCAGGTAGGGGAACACATGGTGGCCTTGTCTCCTCAGAGTTGCTGCTATGACCGCCATGCACTTCACGAATACTCGAGGTGCTGATGACAGTCTGAAAGGGGGGCTCAGAACTGATGATGGTAACCCTGAAACTGGAAGCGCAGAAACTTCCTGTGCACTTGAGCAATGGGTATATGCAGGTAAGCATCCTGCATGTCTTGGGACGCTAGAAATGCACCCTGCTTGAGCATGGGAATCAGACCTGGGAGGGTCACCATGCGGAAGCGCTTGTACAGGACCGACTCGTTGAGGTCGCTGAGGTCCAGTGTCGGACGGAGGTCCCCTGTGTTCTTGGGAACCAGAAAGAAGTGAGAATAATATCCTGCACCACTCTGGTTCCGTGGTATGTGCTCTATAGCTTCTTTCCCGAGAAGCGCGAGCACCTCCTGCTACAAGAGCAGGGCGTACTGACCCGAGTAACGGGAAAGCAGGGGAGGTCTTACCAGTGGGTGGTCGAGAAATTCTATGAAGGGGCCTTTCTTGACCAACTAGAGAACCCACCAGTCGGCGGTAATTGACTGCCACCCTAAAAAGTGGTGAGCGATGCGACCCCTGACCTTTTGTGCCCACTGATCCAGAGGAGGGATGAGGGCCGGGAAGAAGTCATGCTGTGGCAGCACTGATCCCTGCAGGCTGAGCCAGTTTAGTGTAACGTTGGCCTCTGCCTGGGGATGACTTGGCCTGGGCTTTATGCTGAAAAGTGCCCCTTTGTTGCTGGCCTGAACGTGGCTGTTGCCTTTGTTGCTGGTTGTGAAAACGGCTCTGGTTCCTACGAAAGGAACCAGGCCTGGATCTGTACATGGCTTGTACAGACCTGACTGCCTTCCCGGCATCCTGAAGTTTGGTGATAACCTTTTCCGAGGGTTCACCAAAAAGTAATTCGCCATTGCAGGGGACGTCAAGAATATTCTTCTGTACGTCCGGGGTGAAGCCGGAGACATGGAGCCAAGAGTGTCTCCAGAGACAGATGCCTGAAGCTGCAGCTCTGGCGGATGAGTCCGCAGAATCATATGCGGCTCGTACTACTTGGGTACCCACATCAGGCCCTATGCGGAGAAGGTTTAGGAGCTCCGCCATCTGATCGCCATCCGGAATTTTATCGACCAGGTCCTGGCCCTGTTCCCACAGGGTGTTCTGAAACTGTACCATGTGAGTTAGGTAGTTCAGGGACCTGATGGAGCATGTAGCAGCTGCATACATGTGCCTCCCCAGGGCATCCAGTTGTTTGAATTCCTGGTCCAGTGGCTGTGTGCTCATGTGCTATGGTCTCTGGGACCGGTCATGCGAGGCCGTAACGACCAGGGAGTCTGCCAGAGGTTGCTAAGCAAAGTACTGGTCCTCTTTTGGGGCCTTGTACAGGCGGTCAGCTTTTTTTAGCACAGCGGGAGTGGAATGTGGATGCTTCCACGCAGCCTTGGTGACATACGCGAAGGTGTCCACCAAGGGTGGCACTACCACATGCTTTGGGTCTTTCTGTCGAAGATAATGGGCAAGGCGCTGTCTTTCGGTGTCGAGGTCTTCAGCATCCCACCCCATGTTGTCCTGGATGTGCCTCATGATCTCAGAGAAGGAAGGATCATCCGGAGGAGATCTGGGAAGGTCATGTGGGTCAGATGATGGAATGCTGAGTGGAGAAGCAGATCTGGAATAATCCGAGGTATCCGATCTGGAGTCCTTCCCCGATGGAGTGTACCGACGACGTCTGCGTCGCCTGGGGTTGGAGGACCCTGATGGAGATCTGAAGGGAGGCCTTCTCTTGTCCTTGGTTCTACCCCTAGGAGGTGGAGTCTGCTCCTTAGGGGTTGGTGGTCATCCTGCTGGCCCCTTGGGTGCAGAAGGGGGCGTAGAAGGTGAAGGAGTAGGAGGAGGAGGAGGTCTTATGGGAACCACGTCCTTTCGGATGGTGTCCCACCAGAAGGTAAAGAGATCCTTTACTTCTTGTAGATTCATGCCCGACGATGGGCCTGGCGCTGGTGGTCTGTCGCCGGGGTCAGGCGTTGGGTCCGCGGGTGTCTCCGGGGTGGGCGAAGGTTCCCTCGGAAGCCCGACATTCTCAGTGTCGCCTGCCTGGTCTTTGGGCAGTGTCGTGTCCTCCTCCATAGAATCTCTGTGACCGGTGTCCACCAGTGACTGGGGGGTGGTCTTCGGCTCAGGTGAATGCGAGGCCGATGCCTTCGGGTCCGGCGAACACCCAGTTGGCGTCCGGTGCCTGGCTGGTGTCCGCGGCTCTGGCGAACGTCGAGCCAACTTTATATGCTTGGCCGATGTCGGGTGCTTGGCCGACGTCGGGTCCGTCATCCGCTTAAGGGATATCAGGTCTTTGGTCTTCCTGGGTGGTGGATCCGGACCTCTGGGAGGCTGGGAGACCAATCTGGAGTCGGGGTCCCAACGTCGGGTCGATGAGGAAGACTTGTGGCATTCGGAAAACTTGGAAGAGGCCCGAGAGGGAGTGGAGGAAGCTGAGGGCCTTGAAGTCTTGATAGGCTGGAGAGTTGAAGAACCGCCTGAAGCCCAGACTTTGACCGGATGGGGCTGAGAACGAGCCCTGGAGGAAGAGTGGTCTGATCTGGTGGAGCCTGAGCTGCGGAAGTCCGAGGCCCGGTTCGGGGATCTGGACCTTGCTTTCTCCCGGTGCTTGTCCTGGTGTTTATGGGTCTTGGAAGAAGAATCGCCCCTGGAAGAAGGTTCTTGATCCATCCTGCTAAGTTTTTCTTCCAGCAGATAAGCCTGAAGTGCCTTCCGACGGCGGATCCTGGTGCGGCTGTTGAACCCTTGGCAAAAGGTGCAGGCCTTGGTGTCGTGGTCTGGGCCTAAACACCGCACGCAGGAGGAATGAGAATCCTTGAAAGGGATCTGTTTTCCGCAGGCACAATTGGAAAGGTGTCCCTCAAGTGAAGGAGTTGGAGAGGGCATTAGTTTTGAAGAAACTCTACGAGTTCTAAGTCATCGTGCGCTAGGTAAAGACCAAGAGGCCGATGCTGGCGAGTCGATGGCGGGAAAAGAACTGGGGATTCTGGGGGACCGCCTCCTTATGTACTGTGCCTGATGTCGGGGAGGGACTGACACAGGAGGTGGTCCCCGCTGAATATTGCTAGCTAGAAAATTTCCAAGGGGTCCTGGCGCCTGCCGGCTTCAGTCCTAATGGTGTAACCTGCTGCAACAGCTGTTTCTCGAAGTAAGATAGGATGGCTCTCATTTCTAGGACACTTATGTTAAGCCGGGACTCGTCCTGAGTCCATGTACCTTGGGTATGTAGATTCTGACAGTGAGCTCCCCACCCCGTCAGGGATGCATCCATGTTAATGGAAATCTGATGATCCAGGGGAGCAAAGGGATACCCTTCCAGAAGGTTGTCCTCTTTCGACCACCAGGTGAGTGACCTCCTCAGATGTTCTGTCACCTTGATGAGAAAGGACTGAGGGTGAGTGGTTGGGGACCACTGAGTACTGAGCATCCATTGAGAGGTTCTCATGTGGAGACGTGCTAGGGGTACAGTGAGACCCAGCATCCATTGCATCGAGATAGTTTGAACTGAGCCATTCTCTCTGATGTATGGGGCCATCTGTAGGATATCGCTCCTTCTGTCTTCTGGAAGAAAAGCTTTCGCACAAGAGGTGTCCAGAAGAGTTCCTATTAAAAGGAGCTTCTCGGAGGGCTGCAACTACAATTTCTTGAGATTTAGCAGGACTCCCACAGATGTGAGACAGTCTGAGGCCATGGCTACGGCGTTGAGAGTTCCTTGCCCGAAAGGACTTGCAAGAAGCCAGCTGTCCAGATATGGGAACACTTGTATACTGATTTTTCTGAGATGCGCTGAGAGAATTGCACAACACTTTGTAAAAACTGAGATGCGCTGAGGATAGCCCAAAGGACAGGACACTGAACTGATAATGTTGGCCAGGAGCTACAAACCTTGGGGGGTGCTTTGGGTGTATAGGAATATGTTGGTAAGCATCCTGCATGTCCAGGGAAGCTAGCCAATCGTGTTGATGAAGCAAGGATAACAGGGTCCCTAACGATATCATTTTGAACTTTTCCTTGAGAAGAAACTTGTTTAACTTTCTGAGGTCCAGAATGGGGCGCAAGTCACCAGCCTTTTTCGGGACCAGGAAGTAATGGGAGTAGAAACCTGTGTTTCGTTGATCCAGCAGAATTATTTCTACTGCTCTGTTGTTCAGAATGCCTTGTATCTCAGAGGCAAGAAGGTCTGATTGTATTGTTGACAGCCTGGGCTGTCGTTTGGGAGGATGATCCAGAGCGGTTTCTGAAAGGTTGAGGGAGTACCCCTCGTGGATTATCCGGAGGACCCAGTTGTCTGATGTTATGGACTTCCACTGGTTGTAGAACTGAGTCAGACACCCTCCCACCACTGAGTAAGCATCCCCCTAGGGCAGTTGAGGTGGGACCTGGGCCAGAAACTCAGAAGGTGGCACTCGGCGCTTTGGGCCCTTGTGCCTTCTGCTGCATTTTCTTTTGAGGCCGGGGGGCTTGGTTTTTGTTAAAACCTCCCCTGCCCGGAAAGGACTGATGGTTGTGAAACTGATTCTTGTTAATACCCCCCCCCCCGAGAAGCAGTGGGAGCGAGTCAAGCCATTTTAATGGCTGACCTAGTCTTCTGTGTGGCCTCCAGAGCTTGCTCTACTTGAGGTCTGAACAGATACATACTGTCAAATGGTAACGCCATGACTTGCTGTTGGGCATCATTCGTGAAGCCCGAAGTATGTAGCCTGGAGTGACGACGGGTACAAATGCCCACTGCTGCCGCTCGGAAAACAGTATTGAAAGCATCCATAGCTATTTTAACCTGCTGGTTCTTGGACTCGATACCCCTGGTTATGGTCTGAAGTAGCTCTCAACTAGTGTCTGACTCGGGCAGAGCTTCCACCATCTGTTTGAGAGAATGCCAAAGAACATACTCACACTGAAAGAAATAGCCCTGGTAGCTGGCAATATGCATACCCAGGGTGGAGGCAGCAAAGACTCTCTTACCTAAGGTGTCTATCTTACGAGATTCTTTGTTTATAGGTCGGGCTGTAGATGCCTGAGGAAGAACAGCCTTATCATTCTCTGCCAAGACTACAATAGGGTCTGCTAAGCCCTTGGAGGCTAAAATGAGTCGATCCTTGGGAGCAACATACTTGCTGTCTATGGACTTAGCCACAGAAGGAATGAGAGCGGGATTATTCCATACTATCTGAGACAGTGTCTGAAAGGATGGTTGCTCCGGGGGAGTTAAATCCATAGGGATCTCTGGGGTATGTAGGTATTAGAGTCTCAAAAGCTTCCCAGGATCGATATCTGTAGTCTGGAGAGAAAGAGTAGAATTTCAATTTTTTAGCAGAGACTTAAATGACAGGTCTTCAACCACAGGCTCTGCAGCAGGATTAATCCCTGCTCCTTCAACATCATCACCCAGTCAAAGATCTGGGTCAGGCTCAATATCATCTCCTGACAGCCCCGGAGGGACTGTATGGGCAGAAAAGGAGTGAAAATCAGTAGAAAACGAAGAAGAGAAAGGATTCAGAGTCGAGAACTCTTGAAGGCTGGACAGCACCGCACCGAGCCTCGGTGCCGAAGAACACAGCGCTGATGGCAAGGGAGACGGTGCAATAGGAAACAACCCAGTACACAGCGACGACAGAGGCCACTGCGCTGACAACCCCAGCGGTGCCGCCAAGGACGGCACCGACAGGTGCACCGGCGCCAAGAGACCCATCGACGCCGAGAGCGTCCCCGATGGCGCTGAAAGCAATCCAAGGCCCTGAAGACTTCAATTTGAAGAAAAAGAAGGTAGAATACCAGGAGATAAAGGCATCGATGTGGCCCCCTGCATCACAGCCATGTGAGGGGGGAAAACACCCAAACGCGGAGTCAACGGCACCGAAGATGGTGCTGCATGACTAGGAAGGTCCAACCACCCTACCCACTCACCCAAAGGGCCGAAAGCCCTCGGAGTGACTGGGCCAGGCAGTTGGACCAACCTCCAAGCCCACTGTTCCATAAGAGCTGCCCACTGATGAAACTGCTCATCGGAAGCCCTTTCAATAGGCGGGGAAGGGCTCCGACGTCAAAGAGGAAGGTCACCGGAGACAGAAACTGGCGACTCTGGAGGAGGAGACCGGCATCTGACCCCAACGACCGACTGTCAACGCGAGATTACACTAAGGCGCCACCTGGTGATGCCTCTCTTTTTGACCTGTAGTCAAGAAGAGCTTGAGGCCGAATGGTGCTGAGAGTGCACCGCTTTTCTTTTATGCTTCTGGGGGACCACCCATCCCCCTGGGCATCGGACCGTCCATTGTCAGACCCTCCCTCCAGAGAGGGCGGCTGACTGAACAGCTTTCATATGAAGTCTCCCTACTGTCACCTGACCCTCTCATGGTCGACTCCGTCAATGGAGCCTTGAAGACTTCTTTTTCTTAATAAGTAAAGTTTAAAAGTAAGCGGTACCTATTTTAAGATAAATTACAAAACAATAAACTGAAAACCATGCTGCTAGTTTGAAGTTTGACTCTTGGAGGGCGAGCGACATCATCACTGAAGTGCACCTGATGTCGGGGAAAAAAGGAATTGAGGTGGTTGGAAGGTCATTGCAGAGATAGTCATTGCCGCACGAGCCGAGGCTCGCGGCTCCATCTCTGGCGCCGGCCCTCTTGCAAAAAGTTTGCTCCCGCTGGGTCCTAGCGCCTCCGTCATAGATCCCATCAGTGTGAATGAGTGGTGGAGACTTTATGTCCAGGAAGATCCATTGTTTTTCCAACCTTACCAGTTTGGTGCAGGCATTTCTGGCTACCTGGAAGGACAGCCAGTCTGAGGCAGACTGCGACTTCCTAGCCCTTTTCCAAAGGGTGTCTCTATGCCGTAAGGCCCTCTTAAGTAGTGGGCTAAACTAATCAGGTGCACGTTTCCTGGATTTGATTTTCCTTAAGGGTGCGTGTTGGCTGATAATGTTTACTAGCAGATCCTGGAAGATACAGAATGCTTCAGACACAGAGGGTGTAAGGCAGAAATCCTGCCACTTTATGTTCCCAAGATCTTTCAGGAAGGCTGGGCGACTGAAATATTTTAGGTTGCGCTTAAGCTTGAAAGTAGAGGTGGAAGGGAGGTGTGGGGAGCACCTACTGCAGGCAACTGCGCAGTGATCACTCAGATATGAATACCCCCAGGTCTTTCTCCTGTTTGGTGGCTGCCAGTATCACTCCCCCATTTTGTACTCTGCCCCAGGGTTTCTGTACCCTAAGTGCATGATTTTGCACTTCTTCGCACTAAAACTTAGTTGCCACACTCTTGACCATTCCTCATGCTTCCTTGGATCCCTGTTCACCTTTTCCACCCCTCCTGGAGCATCTACTCTATTGCAGATCTTAGTGTCATCTGCAAAAAGGTATACCCTCCCTTCCAGCCCCTCTGCAATGTTGCTAATAAAGACATTAAAGAGGACCCGTCCCAGTACTAATCTCTGTGGCACCCTGCTGGTCACCTGTCCTTCCTCAAAGTGGACTTCACTTACCACCACCCTCTGCCGCCTATCCCCCAATCAACTTCTTACCCAGTTCACCACTTTGGTCCCACTCCTAGGCTGGCCAGCTTGTTTATGAGTCTCCTATGTGGAATGGAGTCGAAGGCCTTATTGAACTCTAAGTGCCACCAGTCCATGATGATCTACTTCACTGATCACCCAGTTAAAGAAATCTATCATAGAAACATAGAATTTGACGGCAAATAAGGACCGCTTGGCCCACCTAGTCTGCCCATTTCCCTACCTAACGGATAAGCTGCAGATCCTAGTTCACCAACAGCCTACTTCCTCCTACCCCCCACTAGAATTGTCTTATGTCTGTCCCATGCAGTCTTGAAATCCCCCACTGTTTTTGACTCTATGACCTCCTTAGGAAGGCTGTTCCATGCATCTACAACCCTCTCTGTAAAGAAATACTCCCTTACATTACCTCTGAGCTGTCCCCCCTCTATCTTCAAATTGTGCCCCCTTGTTCTTGCACATCTCTTTTTTTGAAAGATGCTACCCTCTTGGACTTTGTTGATTCCCTTGAGGTATTTGAAAGTTTTTATCATGTCCCTCCTCTCCCTCCTTTCCTCGAAGCTATATATCTTAAGTTCCTTTGGTCTTTCTTCATATGTCTTCTGGTGCAGACCCTGCACCATTTTGGTTGCCCTCCTCTGGATAGCCTCCACCCTGTCTATGTCTTTGTGGAGATGGGGTCTCCAGAACTGTAGACAGTAGTCCAGATATGGTCTTACCAACTGTCTGCACAGAGGGACAACAACTTCCTGTTTTCTACTGGTGATGCCTCTCCCTATGCATCCCAGTATCCCCCAGCCCTCTTTACTGCCTTCTCACATTGCTGGCCCACCTTAGGTCATCTGATATGACTGCCCCAGGTCCTTTTTCCATTTCTGTTGGCCAGTACTCACCCGCCATTGTGTACCTTGTGACTGCCAGCAACTCCTCCCAGCCTATAGGTGGCTTCAGTATTTCTCTCCCTATGTGCATGATCTGCACTTTACGTTGAATCTAAACTGCCATACATTTGACCATTCCTCCAACCCTGCCAAGTCCCTTTTCATCCTTTCCACCCCACCTTGTGTATCAACCCTGTTGCAGATCTTTGCGTCATCTGCAAAGAGACATACCTTCCCCTCCAGTCCCTTCGCAATGTCACTTATAAAGACATTAAAAAGGACCGGCCCCAGTACTGAACCCTTCGGTACCCCATTAGTAACCCTCCTTTCTTCACTGTGGACTCCATTTACTATTACCCACTGTGTCTGGTTGTTCAGCCAGTGTTTTACCCAGGCTACCACCTTGGAACCCACTCCCAGGCTGGCTAATTTGTTTATTAATCTTTTGTGTGGGACTGTGTCAAATGCCTTGCTAAAGTCTAGGTAGGCCATGTCCACAGCCCCTCCCTGGTCTACTACTTTGGTTACCCAGTCAAAGAAATTAATTAGATTTGTTTGAAATGACCTTCCTGCTGTGAATCCATGCTGCCTTGGGTCCTGTGCCCCACTGGCCTCTAGGTACTCAATAATTCTTTCCTTCAGAAGTGATTCCATCATTTTCCCTACTTCTGAGGTCAAACTGACAGGTCTGTAGTTTCCTGTCTCTGTCTTGCTCCCACTTTTGTGAAGGGGAATCACATCCGCCCTTCTCCAGTCCTCAAGTACCACACCATCCTCCCATGATTTATTAAAAAGGGTAGTCAGTGGTGTTACTAGTTCTTCCCATAGTTCTTTTAGAATTCTGGGGTGACTCCCATCAGGCCCCATTGCTTTATCCACCTTCAGTTTATCAGATGTGTTTAACATAACCTCCCCCCAGTGAATCCATGCTGCCTCAGATCTTGCAAGGTACTGGATTCAAGATATTCAACAATCCTTTCCTTCAGTAGTAAGTCCATTAATTTCCCAACTACCGAAGTCAGGCTGACTGTCTTGTAATTGTGTCTCTTCCCTGCTACCACTTTTGTAATGTGGGACTACATCCACCCTCCTCGATCATTCCCGTCTCCAGTGAGTGGTTGAACAGGACTGTTAGAGGTGCAGCCAGCACCTCTATGAGATCCCTCAATATCCTTGGATGTACCCTATCTGGCCCCATTGACTTGTCTACTTTCAGATTTGCAAGTACCTTCCGGGTTCTCTCCTTTGTAAAAGGACTAGTGTCCACCTCCCTTCCTTTGATGCCTCTGAAACTTATCTGTGGTCCCTCTCCTTCCCTTTCCTTTATGAACACTGAACAAAAGTATTTGTTCAGGATGTCTGCTTTTTCCTTGTCCCCTTCCACAGATCCCCCCCCCCCCACCTTCCCTCCTTAGCCTTACAATCCCTCACTTGGTCTTTCTCCTTTTGCTAACACACCTGAAAAATTTCACTTTTTTCACTGCCTGGGCTATTTTCTCCTCCGTTTGCACCTTTGCGCTCCTGACTGCTTTTCCTGGCCTCCCTCTGTTTCTCCTGATACACAACCCAACTCCCCTCCCTCTGTGTCTCGTTATACCTCCTGAATGCTAATTTTTTTGCCCTTACCTTCTCAGCCACCTCTTTTGAGAACCACAGTTGCCTCTTCTTCCTCTTGCTTTTGCTTACCTCCCTAACACAGAGGTTTGTTGCTTTCACTATCCCCATTTTTATTTTCGCCCACTGTTCCTCCACCCCACCCAAGTCCTCCCCCCTGCCAGGGCATCCCTGAGGCATTCCCCCATCTTTGCAAAATCAGCCCTCCTGAAGTCCAGGACCCTCACCTTCGTGTGGTTCGATTCTGCCACAGTACTTATATTGAACCACACTGTATGGTGATCACTGGTCCACAGGTGGTCACACACTGTGACTTCTGCAACACTGCCCCGTTGGTGAGTACAAGGTTCAGTATTTCCCCCTCACGAGTGGGCTCTTTTGCTAGTTGCCTGAGGAACACCCTCTGCAGGAAGTCCAGAATGCATCTGCTCCTAGCTGAAGTTGCAGCTTGGATACTCCAATCTACATCCGGCAGACTGAAGTCCCCTACCAGCAGCACCTCCCCCTTATTAGCCATCTTTTGGAAGGCTTCCACCAGAATGTTATCCATCTCCCCATGCTGGAGGTCTGCAGAGCACGCCAATATGAATAACAACTTCCCAGTCTCTAGGGTGACCCACAGTACCTACTCCTCTCCCTGTGTTCCCTGTAACTGCGTTGCTTTTATGCCATCCCTCATGTAAAGGGCTACTCCTCCCCCTTTCCTACCTACCCTGTCCTTCCTGAATAAAGTATATCCTGGTATGGCTATGTCCCAGTCATGGTTTTCATTGCAACATGACTCGGTAATGGCGACGATGTCCAGGTCAGCCTCTGCCACAGGGGCCCCTAGGTCCGGGAGTTTACTTCCCAGACTTCAAGCATTTGCACACATGGCCTACCAAATACCGCTATCACCCTGCATTTCAATTCCCCCTTTTCCCTTCTCTCCTTAACCCCTCTTCTCTCAGTCCCATCCCACTTTATTTCTAACATTTTTTTTTTAATCAGGTAACCTTATGGATTTTTGTCCCTCAGGCTTCTCCTTATTGATTACTTCTGTTTTGGGGAAGAAGGGGACAGTTTATGTCTTCCTACCTCTTTCTGCCACCCCACGGCTAGTTTAAATGCTCGCCAAAGTACCATTTAAACCACTCACTGAGGACTGTGGTTCCTCTCCCAGATGGATGCAGGCCATCTCACCTGTACAAGACTGTATCCCTCCAGGTGGCTCCACAGTCCCCAGTGAAGCAGAATCCCTCTTTCCTGCACCATTCCTTGAACCACTGGTTGAAGCTCCTGCTACGGAGTACCCTATCCTCCTCCCTGCACCTTGTCACAAACAGGCAGTATATCAGAAAAGGTTACTGAGCGTGCTACCTGCCTAAGACACCTCCCCAGCTCCCTGAACTCCTCCTGCACTCTCCTAACCTCATCCCTGGCCACGTCATTGGTCCCTAGGTGGACGATGACATCCAGCTCTCCCTCCCATTCTGCTGCCCTAGCGATCCCTTAGATCCGCTTCCCATCCCTCCGAGCTGTGGCGCCAGGCAGGCACCTAACCTCCCTTTCCACCCCCAAATCTATCCCCCTCACAATGAAGTCCCCATCAGTAATTGCTTCCTCCTCCTCCTATGGGGTCCTCTGCCACCCTTCCCCAGTGACTCCACTATGGAGGTCCCCACATCCTCCCTGGTCACTACTATGGGTGCCTCCATAGGACAGTCCCACTCTGCCAGAACAGTGTAGGAATTGTGCAGTGGAACCATGTGGGAACTTGCCTCTGACCCACCACCCTCACCCTTCCCGAGCCCACCATAGTCCAGGCACTCCTCCTCCACGGCACCCTCTGATGCAGCGGTGGTGGACTCGGTGGTCCCTGGATGGGGGAGGAGGCCCCCCTCGAATCCTGGCCAGCTCGACCTGGAGTCTAGCGACCTCTGCCCTCAGCCTACAGAGGTGCATGTAGATGGGGCAGCACCGCAGTCTCCAGAAAATTTTTGTGAAAACTGCCACCCCACAACCACTGCACCACTCCCAGCATATCTAGTATCCACCCCGCTTGTTTTTATTTACTTACTTTAAACTCTTTTTTCTCCAGCTCTAGACAGTGCGTTTCATCTATTCCCAACTTGTTGCTTACTTTCAGATCCTTTCTACCCCATCCTACTTAGCGTGTTTCACCTATTCCCAACTTTTTGCTTACTTTAAAACCCTTTTTTACCTCTACCCTTGTTAGGGTGTTTCGCCTATTCCCAACTTTTAGCTTATTTTAAAACTTTTTTTTTTTTTTTTTTACCCCCACCCTGGTTAGGCGTTTTGTCTGTTCCCAACTATTTTCTTGCTTTAAAACCCTTTTTTACCCTACCCTCTCGTATGTTATCACCTATTCCCAAATTTTGCTTGGCTGCAACAGTCTCCACTCCTTTGTGGTGTGAGAGCTGTAACAGAAGTAGCAGGAACCAATGGTATCAATAAGATCGAACAGAGATGTTTGATTTGGCGACCTACAGCAGGACATGGGGATATGCCTTAAAGTTTAAAAGTAGTAAATTCAGGGGTAACATTAGGAATCACTTCCCCCAGGTAAACCTATGGAACAGCCAACCAGCGGAGACAGTGGACACGACAACAGCACAAGTCCTTCAAGGTGAGCTTGGACACATTTCTACTCACCAGGAGAATCAGTGCATACTCTCGGACAGAAGACTGCATAAGGAACCCCTTCAAATTAGTGCATGTTTAGTACAGTATACTTATTCATAGTTGCACATAAAGCGCATGGGGACAGGGGGACATGAGGGACTTAGGGTCGCTTCCAACCATATGTCACTATGTCAATATGGTAGGGTGTAATAAGCAGTATCTTTACATGTCTGGACATGGCAAACCCTGTTAACTGAGCAGCGTTATCCAAAACAGTGGATACTTTGCACTCACATGCTAATTTTCTTAGTCTCCATTTTCTCCCCCAATGTTCCAATCCCCACACACAAACCATGGTCACTGTGACTTCTGCTATGGGAAATGGACAGCCATCACTCAGAAGAAAGCCCAAATCCACCATCCTGCACTTAGGTATGGTTGCTGTGCAGTAGAAAGAACCTCATTGTCACAG
This sequence comes from Neoceratodus forsteri, assembly GCA_016271365.2. Classification (NCBI taxonomy): domain Eukaryota; kingdom Metazoa; phylum Chordata; order Ceratodontiformes; family Ceratodontidae; genus Neoceratodus; species Neoceratodus forsteri. The sequence continues at coordinate 478,184,059 of CM057455.1, forward strand.
CTGGATTTAGCCTCTCTTTTTTTTTAGGAGGGGGCACTCATCAAAACAACACCCTGTACGTAGACATCTACAGTCTTGACATATACAGCAATATTCCCAGTTTGAAGACTTAAGTTAGATGTAAGGAGTAGAAGAGAGAACCACTGTCAGAATGTAGAATTACTATGTTAGTTTTCATATTCTTATCCTCATACATGATACATATACATACATCTCATACTTGATACATATGATAATCTTCTCAGTTGCGAGCTTCCAGTTAGATGCAGGGAATAGAAGAGATAATCATTGCCGGAATGTACTGTCGGCATCCCCGTGTCGCACCTGGAAACAAGCCTTGGTTCAGTGTGCCTTTCCCAGTTACCAGTTTTCAAATAAATAAATAATGTAGACACCATGCCAGTTCTCATAGGCTGTGTTTATGATGCAAATGAGTTTTAAGATAAGCAACAGAAATAATGAAGCCTGCTAATGTCCTTTCTTCTAATTCCATAAAATATGGTAAATTATATTCCAGTAATTCCTGCACAGAAGGATTGTCTGCAATTGCTGACTCTGGAATACTGTACTTATTTCCATAATATTGCTTCTTTTTTTACGCTGTACTTTGTATTTGCATTTTTCTCTCCTCCTCCCCTCTTCCCAGGACACGTGTGAAAATGAGTGGATATCGGTTCAGTAATGTATTTCCCAATAACAATTTTGAAATAACTTTGAAATAACTAAACAGGTAAACAAATAAGTGATGCTTTGTCAGAAAATAATGTTCTGTTTACAGTGAGGACAAACTATTTCCACATCAAATTAGTTTAGATAGTGTCAAATCTGCAGAGACAGTACCAATATCATGTGTACTGGAAAAAAAACAGTATTAAATAATATGGCCATTATACTGCAGTAGTTTGAAAAAGACACAGTATGTGCAACTAGGGTTCAATTATAGCAGTTCATCCTTATCAGAGATTTGACATTTTGAAATAACTGCCGATCTGTTTTCAATCCCAGTTTTGTGCTACAGTGGAGGTGTAATCTCAACAAGGTCGAATTACACTGCATTGTGCACAAAACACTATATGGACACTCTACCTAGTAGGAGTCTGTTTTATCAATAGTCACTAAAGTATTTTTGTGGAGAATGTCTTACCAGTATAACCTGCTGGGGTGTTGTTCCACTTTGTACTGGGAGACCTGTATCAGAGAGCATAGAAGGATACTGCTGCCCCTAAATAAGAAACAATGACACAGTAGAGACTCTGAATCTCCATGCTTTAACTTGTGTTTTACAAAGTATGTTTTTGCTATTCAGTCTCCATTTCGCAGATTAACAGAGAATTATTGTTACACAACTCAGTGATAATATCACTTTTGTACAATGGGTCAGGAAGGCTGCCACAAATACAGCACTCGGTTTGGATGAATAAGTTCACTTGCCATAATTATATAATAAAAATAATATTAATTCATAATATGTTGATAGAGGAAAACAACCACTGTGCCAACAGTTCATTTTCAACGGTGCCCTATGGCTGAAAACGGTTTCTAAGCATAAGACCTAAAAGTATGCCCACAGACACATTGCATAGAGAACAATAAATGGGCAATGGTATTAAGATGTTTTTTATACACAGGAAGTGTGTGATGACTATGGCTAGCAGTATACCCTAGAGGTTATAGTAATGAGCTGTGAATGAGTCTGGTACATCCAACAGATCTGGGTTTGATTCCCATAACCTTCATTTGCATACTGTGTGACTCTGAGCATGTCACTTAACCATCCCAGGACTCCCAGGTCGCCCCTGAAAACAGGCACGTGTGTCTAGTGAGCCTTCCCTGGTTACCAAAAAAATAAAAGAGCCTCGAAAGTGAAGCTCGAGAGGTTTATGTAGTCATCACACACCGAGGGTGTTTCAAAAAACTTCATAAGCACATAGTCACTGTTTTACTTATTTTTTTTACAGTAACTGGTGCAGGGACATCAGCACAAATATCAAGATTCCCAACAGGGAAGGCTGGCCCACCAGCACAGTAGTATCACTACCACTAGCGACACCGACAACACGGGTTCGAGAATGAGCTTGAGCTGTCAGAAGGAGGGTCAGAGGTGTACTGAGCGTCTAAAAGGCGTACCGGGTCAAAATGTTGTATGCTTAATGGCGTACGACAAAACCCCAAAACTGCAACAGCGCAGTATAGAACAGCGAGAGGATGCAATATCGGGAATGGTCCTGTGCGTGGTACTGCACCCTCTCACTGTCGGAGGCAGAGGATATCACCTCTGTTGGGATGGGCTTCCACTGAGCAGTTGCCGTGGCTCAAAGGGATAAGCCACTGGCAGGAAAGGAAGCAGGCAGAGCGTTTGGGACCGGGTTCGCTTCTTGGCTCCAGACACATCCCTTTCTTCCTTTTTTCGCACTTTGTGCAATATTTATTGAACCCCCCCCGGAGTTAGATATTTTAGTTGAAGGGGGGTCGGGGGCGCAGTCCCCCTGTAACAAGGGGTGTGAGGGCAGAGCACCTCGTCTTAACAAAGACTAATGCTGCATGCAATATATCGCGCTGTTTTGGCAGCGCAATATATGCCTATGGCATAATGTCTTGCGGCATTATCACCTCGTGCTTCCCAGAGGACACTCTCCACCTCAGTGAGGGAGTTCTTTCTCCTATGTACTACTACCACCACCTGAGTGACCACAGGTGGTGGTGCAAACGGAGCTGAGGAACTAGAAGTGAGGACGCCGACTTGCTCTGATGTGCAACACATGTGCATGTGTGCACACTCATCGGGAGCTCTCACTGACGTACTAGGGAAGAAAACAGAATAAAACAGCTAGCTGTTGTCGGAGGACATCTGGCCCTCACCACTGACTGTGGCACTCTCTTTCTGAAGTACTGACCCAGTCTCAGTTGGGGGTAGTGCCCCCTCCCGAAGGCTACACCCTGGGGGTTAAGCCAGGGTGTATACAGAATAGAGGCAAGTCCTGGGAAAGGTGAATAATGGGGAAGAGTAGGAAGGACCAATGGGGGCCAGTTGGCTGAGGGGGGGGGGGAGCACACTAAATTAAAAAAACGTATGTTTCTCAACAGGGAAAGTGAAGTGCGCTCGCTTCAAATTCTATTTATTTATTTAATTTATTGAATGGTTTCACCAGGAAAGATACACTGAGCAACTTAATGCTTGTCTCACGGTATGTCCTGGGGAAAGGGGAAAGGGATATACAGAGTACGAGTTCAGATAAATACATACAGAAGTGTAATTGTAAATACGGTTATAAAACAGGAACATGGCACGTGAGACATAGGCTGTTGTAGAGTTACTGTGCAGGCAGTTCTTAGGAGCAGCATACAAAATAAAATCAGTACAGGTAACGAGCACTAGGATACAAGGTTGACAATGCTTAAATTACAGGCACTACACATTGAAGCAATATGCAGCAGACTGAACACATAGGAACCAGTCACCCTTATTTAAGAGCTAGTCTATAGGGGGACGTATACGTACAAGTATAAGTGCAAGTAGGGTGGGGGGGTGAGAAAGAGGAGAGGGAGAGAAGAACAGAGAGGGAGACAGATATGGAAGGGGGGTCAGGAGTAGGTGCAAGAGGGTGTAAGGTAGTTGTGCAATGCAGTGGTAAGGGAGTAAAGGGAGGAGGAGTGATGGATTTGGGGAGGGAGAGGATTTCACATTTCAGTCAGGTGGTAGGAGAAGGTTTTATGGCCAGAGGAAATGGTTCTGCAGGGGAGTGAGAGGGTGCGAATGTCAGCTTGGGATCTCAGAGAATAGTGGGAGAGGGCAGGGTGCCAAGCAAGGAGGAGACATATGAGAGGAGAGATCCAAGCCATAAATTAGAGATGAATTTAGCACCATGAAGCGTGTGCCAGGAGTGTAGGGGAAGTAGGTTGAGAGAGCAGTAGAGGTCACAGTGATGGGTGCGGGGAGGTGCATCAAGAGCAAAACGACAGAAGAAGTTAAAGAGAGAGTCCAGTTTGGATAGGTGGGACTGTGGGGCAGCACCGTAGACTATGTTGCAGTAGTCGAAAATGGGCATGATCATCTTTTGTACCAGCTCACGCCTAGCGGCGAGCGGGATGCAGCTGCGGTTTCTGTAAAGTGCCCCAAGCTTAGGCATTAGTTTTTTCAGAATGGCATCAATATGTACAGAGAAGTCAAGGTGTCTGTCCCGCCAGATGCTGAGATACCTGAAAGAGGAGGAGTCCTCAAGAGCAGTACCATCGAGGTGTGGAAGGTAGGGAGGTGAGTTAGCCTAGTGAGTCTCTGCCTTGTGCCAAAGGACATGGAGACTGTCTTCTTGGCATTCAGAAAGAGTTGATGAGAATTAAACCAGAGTTGGACTTTAGTGAAGTCAGACTGGAGCCTGGTAGTGACATCAGCAACAGTATTGCCAGAGGTAAACAATGCTGTATCATCCGCATACAGGTGGATGCTGCATGCGGTGCAAACCCCGGGGGAGGTAATTTAAAAAGATGGAGAAAAGAATGGGGCCTAACACAGAGCTTTGTGGGACTCCAGTGGTTAAAGGCAGGGGAGAAGAGATAGCATCAGCAATTCTTACTGATTGCAACCTGCCGGACAGGTAGGCACTGAACCACCCTGTTGCAGACGGGGATAGTCCAGCAGCTGAAAGGCTGTGAAGGAGGAGGAGGGAGTGAGAAACAGTGTCAAAGGCTTTAGCCAGGTCTACAAAGATAGCTGAGGTAATGTACCCTTTGTCAAAGCCTGAAGAGATGGTGTCAGTTAATCTTAGGAGAGAGGTGGTGGTAGAGTGGGATTTCCTGATGCCACACTGGAAGGGGGTGAAAAAAGCGGAGTGGGAGAGAAGCAGAGAGAGTTGTTTGAGTGCTATGTGTTCTTGTAATTTAGCTAAGGTTGGCAGTAGGGAGATAGGACAATAGTTACCAGGGGAGAAGGGGTCGCCACCCTTTGGGAGGGGGAGGACAACAGCATGTTTCCAGAAAGAGGGCACACTGGCAGTCACAAAAGAGAGGTTTAGTAACAGGGAGAGTGGGAAGGCTATGGCAGGAGCAGAGATGTGTAGGAGCATGGGGTCAAGGCCATCAGGTGAGGAGCCTTCGTTAGGGTTTAGTGCCAGGACAGCTTGAAGGGTAGAGGCAGGAATGGCAGGAGAGAAGGAGAACGAGGAGGAGGTGGCGGCTCAGGAGGAGGGGCACGGGCAGGGGAGCAGAGGGGAATGGGATGGGAGATGGGACGACATGGGGCGAGGGGAAAGAAGTGGGTGGGTGACAGTGTAAGGGCACAAGAGGGGCTAGTAGCACGGATGTGCTAGGGGAGTATGACACCGCTTTCGATTATTCACTATTATAATTATTCTCGACAACTCGCTTCCAACGAAAATTCACCCTGTGACAACTCGACAAGCCGCCAACCCGCCTCCCATGCCACTTTTCGTCTCTACATACAAAACAAATTGACAGTACAACAGCAGAAAGTAACAAAATATCCTTACCGTACTGATGTGTAGACAGGAACTGAAGTCGCTGCCTTAATTACCCTTAGTTAGCATTTGGTTCACTAGCTGTCAGGTGATTGTATCAGAGCGAAACTGATAGGAGCGAGATCACAACGAAGCGATTGTTCATCGGAATGAATTGTTGGGAGTGAATACCGTGGGAGTGAATTGTCAGGAGCGTATTGGCATGTACTCGTGCTAGGTAGTGTGCATAGCAGAGAAGAGGCACAGTTGGAGAAGTGGGAGTTGAAGCATTCACCAATATCGATAGGTTCTGAGAGAACAGAATGATTGTGCCTGAGGGAGGGAGGTGGAGGGGTGGAGGAAGACGAGAAGAGGGAGTGAACAACCTTCCAGAATTTAGAAGGGCTATTTGTATTAGATTGGAAGTCAGACTTGAAATGCTCTGCTTTAGCAATGTGGATTGCTTTGGTGCAGCCATTCCGCAGTTCACGGTAGCACTGGTGATCTCCAGGGCAGTTGGAGGCTTTGGCTTTGCGCCATGCAAGGTCGGGAGCAAGTTGGCAGGCCAGAAGCTCAGGAGTGACCCAGGGGAGGTGCCCGCCATGGACCCTGGTTTTGCGGAGTGGGGCACGGGAGTTCCAAACCTGCAGAAACTTAGAGGTGAAGTATGCAAGGGCATTGTCCGCTGAAGCTGCTGTGATAAAGGGGGGACCAGTCCATTTGTGTAAGGTCATGAAGCAAGGATTGCAGGTCGAGTGATGCGAAGGAACAAGTGAGAATAATTTTAGCAGGGAGTTTAGGCCTATGTATTTTCCGCACTACAAATGTCATATGGTGATCACTGATAGAGTCAGAAAGTAACCCAGAGGCCACTACTTGATGTGGATGGGAGATGAGGACCAGGTCCAGCAGGGAGTGGTTTAGTGTTTTATGGTTTAGGCGAGTGGGTTCCTGGATCAGCTGATGGAAGTTTAAGGCTTCGATAGTGGAGCGGATATTAGCAAATGATGGGGCCAGCCAGTTTAGATTTAAGTCATCCAAGATGAAAAGTTCACCACCACCAGCGAGCGAGAAGAACTTAGAGACCAAGTCAGTGACGTTGGAATGTGGCTGACCAGGGTGACAGTAAACTCCTACAATGAAAATGGGGACTGAGTGAGGATAGTAGATTTTTAAAAGGAGAGCCTCGTGTGATGACTGGACAGCTGTAGTGAAGGAGGGAGTGATCTGGAGGGTGGAGGAGGTATAGATAGCCACACCGCCACTTTGTCCGGACCTGTCCTGTCTAGATAAAGTAAAGCCTGGGATAGCTATTGCCTGGTCAGGAATGGATTTGGATAGCCAGGATTCAGTGATCACAATGATATCGGGGGCGTAGGCATGGACCAAGGGGTGTAAAAGGGAGATTTTGGGAACAAGACTTCTTATGTTTGGGTGGATGATTTTAAGTCCATTTGGTAGTGAGAGTGGATTTGTGCCTGGGTGGGCACCGGCTGATGGATGGGCAAGTGCAGGGCCAGAGTTTGGGTGGATATTACCGGATGCTAGAAGGAGCAGGAGAATAAGAAGCAGTGGGAGCCTGCATCCCTTGGGAGAGCGAGAGAGTAGTCGTTTACTAATTTTAGGGGGTAGAGTCAGAATGAAAGGTGAGGATACTATCTTAAGGAGGATAATAAGATGAGTGTGCGCCGACATGATCATGGCACAGGGGAGAATATGGCAGTGGGGTAGGGAAGTAGCAACCGTGTGGGGCGCTGTTCCAGTGTGGTATGTGAAACTGTCAACCACCGTCAGGGACATTAGCAGACTAGGTTGGTCTATCAGCAGCTGAGTACAGAATGAGAAAAGTATGAATGGGATGAACCACATTTTTGAAGTCTGCAAGGACTCCATAGTACAATAGTGAGGGTGAGAGAACACAGGAGGGCGATGACAAGAGTGAGCGAGCAGCAGCTCTAGTGGGGGAAGCCACAGCCTGATGCCTCTAGTGGCGGAGAAATATAAGGAGCCAATGGGAAATTGGTTACATATAAAAAAAAAAAAAAAAAGCCGATTAGGTGATCAGTGATGATTATAAGTACGTGTCGACCATGTGTGGGTTGGCGGGGGAAGGGTGGGGAGCCGGCATGCAACGCCGGTGCGGTAGAATGGCTGGCGGCAATCGCTATACCTGGAAGGCGGAGGATCCGGGCACGAGGACTCGGGCGGCAGCCTGAGGAGCACCGTCAGTCCGGGGGCCGAGCGGGTCGTCGGTTTGAGCCTGCTATCCCAGAGAGGGAGGTCCCAACTGGAGAAAAGAGAGAGGGGGAGAGATTAAGTAAGCTGGCCAAGTGCAGGAGGCACAGACAGCACAACAGGGAGCCCACTTTGCACAACAAAGAGACCAGTAGTTTGGGCGCCAAAACGTCTGGACTTAAATGGAGCAGCATCAATTCTCTAAGAGAACTGTAGTCACAGACCTTTTCAGAACATTTAAACAGCTTAAAACTCTAAAACAGTTGCAATTTAACATACAATTTGGTAGAAACTTGAATTGATCAAGAAAATTGCCAGTTTAGAAGGAGCAGAGACCAAGAAGAGCTTCAGACCATTTAGAGCGGTCCCAGAAAAGGTGCTCACGTTCCGACTGGCTGGTGGCATGTGCTGTACCTGGAAGGCTGAGGATCTGAGCAGGAGGACTCAGGCGGTAGCCTGAGGAGCACCATTGGTCCAGGGACCAAGCGAGTCAGTGGTTTGAGCCTGTGGTCCCAGAGAGGGGGGTCCCAGCTGGAAAGCTGAGGATCCGGGCAGGGGGACTCGGGCGGCAGCCTGAGGAGTGCCATCAGTCTGGGGGCCAAGTGGCTCGGCGGTTTGAGCCTGTGGTCCCAGAGAGAGGGGGTCCCAGCTGGAAGGCTGGGGATCTGGGCAGGAGGACTCCGGCAGCGGCCTGAGGAGCGAAGTCGGTCCGGGGGCCGACCGGGTCGGTGGTTTGAGCCTGTGGTCCCAGAGAGGGGGGTCCCAGCTGGAAGGCTGAGGATCCAGGCAGGAGGACTTGGGCGGTGGCCTGAGGAGTGCCATTGGTCCGGGGGCCGAGCGGGTCAGCGGTTTGAGCCTGTGGTCCCAGAGAGAGGGGTCCCAGCTGGAATGCTGAGGAACTGGGCAGGAGGACTTGGGTGGCTGTCTGAGGAGTGCCGTTGGTCCAGGGGCCAAGTGGGTCGGCGGTTTGAGCCTGCGGTCCCATACAGGAGTAATTAGGTATGATGTCATACCTGGTTATTACAGTGTTTGAGCATAGTGATACTCAGTATGATAAAGGGGGTCACCAGTTATTATACAGAGAATAATGCATAAGCAGGTGTGTATTGATGATGTTATTTTTACAAACCCGAGGTGAGTGACGTGCCATAAACAATTTATGAGCTCACCACTCACTAAGGGTATGCAAAAAAACATCATTAACACACAAGGCATTATTTTTTAGAATTACTGCTGTCATTTTTTTTTTTTTTAACTCACACTTCCTTTTATTTTGACTTTTTTTTTTTTTTTGTTTGTTTGTTTTATTCCGGTTTAGTGCTGCAGCTCAGAAGTTCAATAAGTTCACTTCTAGTGCTTACAACATTAAAAGATAACTTAACTGTGCTGACATTCAGCTTTTTCTATCTTCTGTTTCAATCCTTATCCCCATCATCAGCATGGCAAGTGGCAAATGATTAAACTCTGTCAGGGGGCCCACGACCATGTCTTCTCACTGCCAACTTAAACAGCAGAGTGTCTGCTTTCAAAATCCATAATAATCAGTTATTATGGCTTTTGCCGGTTATTATGGCTTTTGAAAGAGTTCAAAAACAGTGTGATAACTGGGGGGGGGTGTCATCAGTAATTATATCACATTACATAGTGAAAATGAGAAAACTGCACTAAAAACGCACTTTTTCATCAAGTTCAAGTTTATTGCAGGAAACACTCTGTCGAGCAAGCTCATTCACAAGGAGGTCCTGAGGCACATACACATACAGCTCGCAATTACATAGACAGGAGATATAAAATGTAGAACAACAAAAAAAATATATATATACTACAAGAGGTATACATAATAGAAGTCCTTATGCTATATATGCAGTACATTCCAGCTTTAACTTTGCCCTAAATTACGCATCACATTTCAGCTTACTAAGTAGAGGGCCAGTTAGTACCTAGGAAGTTGACTTGGTGTTGGGGGCCTAGTAGCACCTACATATGTCTTTTAATTTAGAGATGGCAGAAAAGAACAGGTTACTCACCTGCAACTAGTTCTAGGAGTGGTATTTGGTTTACATCCACACTCTGACAGTTACATTGAAACTATCTTATAGGCCGGAATGTGTTTGAGCTGAGCTCCTCCCACTACCTGGGTGATACACACCCCAGCTCCACCCTATGACATCAGCTCTTGCATGCTGGAAGCAGGATCAGTTGCTACTTGCCAGGAGAGGCCAGATGGGTTGTGTGGGTGTGATCCATGTACCACTACCAGAACTATGATTAAAGGTTATTATACCACATGTATCTGTTCTCAACCAATCACAAAACACAATAACCCTCAGTTATTCTCTCACAAACTATAGCTGCAAAGACCCAGAGTCGGTTATTCAAGTAAACTCCTCCACAGTCGGTTAATGGCCCTCTAACCAGGCTCACAGTCCATTAATCACCAAACCATGCCCACAGTAGTCATATCTATCGCATTCTGTACCATCCTGCTGGAAATCTGCCCATATTCTCCCTTTATTCAAATCCGGTGAGCCCTGCGATGTGAACAACTATAGGCCCATCTCCATCCTTCCTACTCTCTCTAAAATCCTCAAAAGATTACTCTACGCCCAACTGAATTTGCACATCGAAAAACACTCCCTGCTCAACCCTGAGCAATATGGGTTTAGGAAAAATCACAGTACCATCTCTGCACTTGCCAAAGTTACTAATGACTGGTTTACAGTCTTAGATTCAAAACTGGTCACTGGTGCTGTCTTCTTCAACCTCAGTAAGGCATTTGATACTGTAGATCACAACCCTTGTCCTTCTTAGTCTCAAAAACTTAGGTGCCTTGGTATCCTCTGTACAGCGGTTTGCCAGCTATCTCTCAGGTCAAGTCCAGAAAGTCAAGGCTGAAGGCCTACTCTCTGACCCCCTGCCTATCTCAAGGGGCGTCCCACAAGGATCCATATTAGGCTCTAACCTTTTTTCCATTTATAACAACACCCTCAATTCCAATATTGTCAACTCCAAGCTACACTTCTTTGCAGATGACACAGTCTTGTACACCTCTAAGCCAACGCTGCCCAAAGTCTGCGAGGGACTACAAGCTGACTTTGTCAAGCTTGAGCAGAATCTTATCCACACCAAGCTACTTTTAAATGCAAAAAACCCCCAAAAGCCATGTTTTTTAACCTGCACAACTCCCCCTCATCTCCGGTGCAATCTCGGAATTTCGCACCCATTGTCACCACACTAGGTGAATCTCTGGAGGTGGTAGTGAAATTTAAATACCTTGGCATGTGGCTTGACAATAAACTCACCTTCAGTGTTCATATCAACAATCTTTCCAGTAAACTCAAATTCAGACTAGGTTTCTTTTACAGAAATAAGTCCCTGTTTCCATCTCATACCAGAGCGAAGCTGGTACAGGCCATGTTCCTGCCACTTCTTGATTACGGTGACATAATCTATAATTGCACCTCATCTACCAACCTCCACAAAATAGATGTACTGTACCACCGGGCCCTGCATTTCTTTACAAAGGCCCCTCTTAGACATACCTCTCGACTGTCCCTGATTTTGCCTCAAAATTGTACTCTGCCCCTCCCAAAAATTCTTTCCGTGACCAAACTGTGGGGGTTATAAGCATAAAATAATGTCAAACATTAAAGTTACAGACTTGTTCTTCCTTGGATAATGCATGTTACACCAAACCCTTTATTCTACCAGCTTCCTGAAGGGACATCTCCAATTTTGAAGAAGTGTCCCTGATTTTGGTCCTTTGTCCCTGATTTTTTTAAGCCTTGTCCCTGATTTATGAAGCAGGAGGCTAAGAGGTATGCTCCTAGAACTCACCATTGTGACTTGTATGTTGCTGTAGTCTGGACATCTCTAGCAGCAAGACGACTGATTTATCTTGGCATGTAGTCATTAAAAATCCAGTTAAACAAGCTACCTGGATACATATCCTCCTTTATTCACACCTCACAAAGCATCTACTTCTTAACAAAGTCTGACTTCATCTACCTTGACATACTTAAGACACGTACGAGCTATGGTAAAAGGACTATCTCTTATGCTCTACCTGCTGCCTGGAATAACCTACAATCAGTCCTCAAGCTAACCAGTGTCGTCACAATTAACTTTTATAAAGCTTTAATGGCAAGTAAATTTAAAGTCATCTGTAAGTGCCATAAACAGTATCCCAACTTGTGCTCTTCTCCCACAGCCAGCCCCCATCCCTTCCCCTCACAACCCCTCTACCCCTACCTTCCCTCCCAGTATCTAATTATCCCCACCCCTTCTCACCCTCAACTACCCCTCCCCTCCTCCTCTCCAGCCCATCCGCATCCCTTTTATCCCACCCTCTCCTACCCCCTCCTATCTACTTCCTCAACCCTCTGTTCCCTTTTGCTTTCACCCCACCCTATTTCTGTCCCTTCTTGCTCCACACACAGCTTTACCTTACCAGTCCTGCCCCTCTCTCAGTCCCCTCACTTGATATCCCTGCTCATCCTCCCACTCTCCTCCTGACTATCCCTCTATTTACCTGCCCCTTCCCCTTACCTTACTGCTATATTCCAGGCACTTAGCTCTTCATATTCTCTATGTTTGCATCATGCCAAGTTTGTTTTCTTACTATTACTGATTGCAATTTCTACATTTGAATGTTTGTACGCATTATCTCTGCATACTATGTCTACGTTGTTCAATGAATTTTCCTTCCAACTTATTGTATTTTATTTTTACAAAATGCTGTCATGTCTGTTGGCCTTTTGAATGATTTTGCCCTTAAAATTTGATGTATTTGTATTTCTATAAGCTGCTGTATGTGTATAGGACCTCCTTGTGAATGAGCCTGCTCAATGGAGTTTTCCTACAATAAACTTAAAACTTAATTCCAGTAAAGTGCTGACCTCTATACATATATATATATATATATATATATATATACACACACACACACACACACACACCAAGACAGCGCATGGCAGGTGTTCCTGAGCTGCATTACTGGGTACTGACTACTGATTGTTCTCCACCAATTGCTTGTGTCCTTCCCCTCCAGCAGCTCTCTCTGTCGTAAAGCAAGATGCAGAAAGAGCAAAGCAGACAGATAGCGAGGACCACGCTACACACCAGAGAGAAAGAACACAACAGCACACTGGGGTACTTTCAGCATTCCTGCCCGGACGAGTGATACCATCCCCTCGTTGCCAGAGACAGAGAGACGGAGACACAAAACAGACAGTGAGAGAAACAGAGACACAGGCTTTCAAAAGTAAAGCCATGACTCTGGGTATGCGTACTACCACTGGCAGTAATATGCATGCTCAAAGTTACAACTTTACATTTCAACATCTGACATGGTTAGATGGTTTTTCGTTAGAACTTACATAAACAAATTCTATGTAACTCCTACCGGCATAATAGTAATAACATTCATTTTGTTGGAGCATACTTGCAATACCCAGCTTGTGGATGATTAAACGCCTCAGCTTCGTCTTGGCATTTAATTATCTATGGAAGTTGGTTATTGTTTCGTATACTCCAACAAAATGAATGTTATCACTTAAGTATCCTATTCTTCTAGGGGCATGGATATGGTTCATTTATCCATACTCTGCCAGGCTCCTAGTAGTTCTCCAGGAGGAGGGGGCAATGCACACACCCCTAATTGGCAGAGACTGTAGAACCAAGGTCCCAAAATCAGCATCCTGGCATGACTCAAGGTCAACGTGGTAGTGGGAAATGAAAGTGTGTGCTGACTTCCAGGTAGCAGCCCTACTGAGCTCCTGTATGGGGACGTCCTTGAAGGCAGCCACAGAGGCAGTGGTATATCTGGTTGAATGAGCCCTAATTCCTATGGTAAGCTCCCGACCAGCCAACCTATAGCAGAGATCAATGCAAGATGTGATCCACCTTGCAATCATCTGCTTTGCTGCTTATCTGCCAGGCGTGACTTCAGCATAGATGATAAACAGAAGGTGAGCCTGTCCCCAAACTCCAGCCGTGTACACCACCTAACAGGAAAGTGCCCTCCACAGGTCCAGTGTATGGAGCCTGCAGTCGGCCTCCGAAGACAGGCTGGTAAAATATACCGGTAGGTTAATCACCTACTTAAGGTTAAACGCCGATGCCACCTTTGGAAGGAACTTCAACTTGGGGCGAAGGATGACTTTGTCCCTGTGTAAGACTGGACAGGGATAGTCCACTGAGAGTGCCTGGAGCTCCCCAATCCTTCTGCCTGATGTAATGCCCACCAGGAAGGCCATCTTCCATGACAGGTATGACATCTCACACCTGTGCATCAGCTTGAAAGACCTGCCCATGAGCACAACCAAGACCAGCAGTAAGTCCCATGCTGGAGGTGGTTCATGCACTGGAGGGGACAAGTGGTCCAGGCCCTTGCATAAGTGCCCGACCACCTTCTCCTAGGCCACTATCAGCATACCAGCCTGTGTCTGGTAAGCAGAGATGGCTGCCAGGTGCATCTTAAGGATGTTGCATGCAGTCCCAGTTGGGAAAGGGACCAGAGGTAGTCCAAGATGCTAGCCACAAGAAATGTAAGGGGATCCAGCCCCTTGCCTCAACACTAAATGTGGAATTGTTTCAATTTAAAGGCACAGCATCTATGAGTTGACACTTTCCTGGAGGCCTCCATAATATGGAGAACATTCTTAGAGAGACCGAAGGCCTGGAACTGTAGCGGCTCAGAAAGCAGGCCAGAGGTGCAGGGAGCGAAGGTCCGGGTGCAGGACTGTCCCCTGAAGTCTTGTCAGCCAGCCTAGGTAGAGAGGCTGAGACCTGTTATTGAGGCTGACAAGATTCAGATACCAGAACAGCCAAGGCCAGTCTGAAGCTATCAGGATCACTAGTGCCTCGTCTTCCTTGACCAGCAACTTGTGGATCATGGGGAAGGGTGGAAATGTGTACATAAGGCCTGGGGTCCAGGGCCTCATGAAGGCATCCCCCACCAGTGTCCCAGACTGTGGGGAGGGGGGGCACAAAACAACCTCAATTTAGCATTCTACCAGGAGGCAAACAGGTCCACCGAGGGTGAGATCCACAGGGAGAACAGGTGGTTCATCACCTCCTGGTTCACAGACTACCTGTGTGATGTCTGTCCTACCCAGCTGAGAGTGTCTTCCAGCTGAACCTGTGCAATGTCTGTCCTACCCAGCTGAGAGTGTCTTCCAGCTGAACCTATGCGATGTCTGTCCTACCCAGCTGAGAGTGTCTGCCAGCTGATTGTTCTCTCTCACAACATGGATCACCATGAGATTGGTGCCCAGGCTTCAAATGAAGGTCCGGGTGCTGAGTGCCTCCTGACACAGGGGAAAGGAGTGTGTGCTGTCCTGTCTGTTAAGGTAAAACATGGGCATGGTGTTATCTGTCCAGAAATGAATGACCTGACCCCCGAGTAGTGGAGCAAGTTCTGTCACAGCCAAGCACATTGCATGCAGCTCCAGAAGGTTTATGTGGTGACTGGACTCCCTGGGCGACATGAAACCCATGGGCACTGTGGTCTCTCAGGTGTAATCCCCACCCTACCAGAGACATGCCAGTCATTAGCATGATGGTCGGCCCTGGGCAGACAAATGGGATTCTGTTCTTCTGGTGTTGTGGGACAAGCCACCACTGGATGGTGTTCCACATCAGCTGAGTCACTGTGACTGGCTGGTACAAGTGGCCTAGGTGTTGGGACCACCAATGGCCCAGCTCTCATTGAAGGTGGTGCATCCACTAGCGGGCCCAATGGACCATGCTGGTGCAGGACACCATGTACCCCAGAAGCCGCATGAAATGCCAGGTGTGGCAAAAGAGCACAACCTGAAATGATCAGGCAAAGGAAGAAAGATTCTGTGCCCAGTCCACTTGGAGGTGGGCCTTGGCCCACAGGGAGTCTAGGTCTGCCCTGATGAATGTAATGATCATCAGCTTCAGTACCAGTTCAGACTTGTCCAGGTTGACCTACAGGCCCAAGTCTTGGCAGGCCCAGAGAGTCAGATCTGTGGATCTCTTCACAGCCTCTCTAGAGGGACCATCTGTCAGCCAGTCATCCAGGTAGGGGTACAATCTGGCTCCTAGACGCTGCTAGTGGACCACCCCCACTGTCATGCATTTGGTGAAGACCCTGTGTGCAGAGGAGAGGCCGAATGGTATGACCTGCAACTGGTATAGGATCCCATCTGCTCAGAAACGGAGGTACTGACAGTGGGACCCACAGACAAAAATGTGGAAGAATGCATCCTGGAAGTCCAGTGAGCAAAACCACATTTTGCTCCAAAGATGGTGTAATCTGGTTCAGAGTGACCATCTGGAACTTGCGTTTTCACATGAACTGGCTGAGATTGTGCAAATCCAGCATGGGGCACCAGCTCTCTGTCCGTTTTGAGACCAGGAAGTAAATGGACATGTAACCCTGACTGGCCATGGCATCCGGGACATGGACTATTGCCCCTTTCACAAGTAGCTGAGCAATGTCCTTCCTGAGGGTGGACAGTGTGTTCTGAGACACCCCGGACTCCTGAGGCACACTGAGATGGGAGGACGGGAGAGCCTCAAAGTCCAGAGACAATCCTCTGTCCATTATGTTCAACACCCACTTGTCCATTGTCATACTAGACCAACGTGGCAAGACGTGATATAGCTGGCCTCTGACCAAGAGAGCAGTTGGGGACACGACAGGTGAAGGGATGACACCCCCCAACCCATCACTAGACAGCCTTTGTGGGGGCACAAGCAGCTGCTGCCAGAAGGGCGCCACTACTCCCCCTTTGTTCCTTGAACCTCCAACTTCAGCTTGGGGCACTGGGCCTGGAACTACCCGTTAGGGCTGCATCCACGAAGGCTGTGACTGAAAGGATGGAACTGAAAAGCCTGATTTTTAGGCTTTTTCTTGTGGTCCTTCTAGGATGAAGTCACAGAGTCAAGGGTGGTATTGAACTTCTCAATCTAGGTGGGATGCCCTTCCAACCCAGGGCCAAAAGGGTCGGTGCCCAGGAAAGGGACACAGGCCAGCTTAAGTTGGGTGCCCACCACAAAGGTAGACAAATGCAGCCAGGCCCTGCAATGCATGGAGACAGCTGCTGCAAAAACACGGGTGCAAGAATCAGCCACGTCCTAGGCTACATGGAGCTGGTGTTTAGTCAGTGCTTGATTCTGGTCTCTGATGAGGTCCACCATTAGTCGTTGCTCAGGATGGAGGTGGAGAAGGACAGTATTAAAGACTCCCATCAGGGACTGACCATAGTTAGCCATCATTATGGCATATTTAGCCTGTCAGAGAGTGTTAGAGTAGCTGCACTGTACACTTTTTTAGCGGAATGGTCAACCTTACGGGACTCTTTGTTCAGAGGCTTGTTCCTTGATGTTGGGATTTATGGAACACCAAATCCATGACCAGAACTTCTGCCAAAGAACAGTGAGAAAACCCTGAAAGTGGGCCCATGGGGACTGCGAGATGCTGCCAAAGCGCCAGGGTCAGTCTCAAAATAGCCTAAGTCACATGGAAGGCAACCCTGGGATTCATTCCAGTCCAAAATGCCCTAGAGAGGATATTTAGCATGCTTCTGGACTGGATCAAGCTGGATCGATGTGGATTCCAAGATAAGTTAGAGCAGCCCATCAAAGGACACTGAGCCATTCTTGATGGAAGGCTCCTCAACCCAACCACGGTCGAAGAGCTGAGTCCCAGAGGAGGCCATGGACTCTTGATCCGAGTCCTCCAGTGACACCTCGAAAAAGGCCCATGGCCATTGCTCAGCGCAGATCTCCCAGGAATCCTCACCCGGGGCGATCCTCACCAACAACTGGCCTGGCAAGCTGGTGGCTGAACGGCCAGCCTCCTTGGTCAGAGCACTGACTAGCGGCTATGGTGGTGGCTGCTCCACTCTGATTAGCAGAGAAGCAAGTGTGAGGAGCACCTTCAGAACATGGACCAGGGGTAGCCACTGGTGGCTGCCGGGGACCAGATATTCCTAGGAGTAGAGTTCTACCCTGCTCTGAGATGGTCCACTGCTGCCAGAAGAATTCCTCTTAGAACCAGCGCTTCATGCATCAATGCCTCTCCCTCATCTGATGATGAAGAGGTTGAGGAAGGCAGACTGTGAAACCTCCCAGTCGAGCGGGACTGAGAGCATGAGCGCCTCGACCATGACCTCAACTGTCAACTGGTTAGCTAATGGTGAAAAGGGTCTTCCTGTGGTTGGCTGTAAATTATGTACCTAACAACATGGACAAACTACATGTCAAAGGGGCCACCGACTGGTCCTCATCCTCCTGACTGAGGACTGGGAGCACCAAGGCCTGCGAGACCAACTCCTCAGCCTCATATGACAACTGGTCAACAGGCTCAAGAAAGATTTCAACACCTGCCCGACTGGAGTTAAAGTCAACTGGCTCAGCGGTGGAGCCAAAGAGCCCTCAACCTGCCCGACCAGACCCTGAACCAAGGACCACTAGACAGTCATCGAGCGGTTCAGCGAGGTTCTGGGAGGACTTCTATTGCTGCCACAGAAACACAGAACATAGAAACATAGAATTTGACGGCAGATAAGGACCGCTTGGCCCACCCAATCTGCCCAATTCCCTACCTACTGGACAAGCTGCAGATCCTAGTTAACCAGCAGCTTACTTCTTCCTACCCCAACCCCCTAGAATGGCCTTATGACTGTCCCATGCATGCTTGAATTCCACCACTGATTTTGACTCCACAACCTCCTCTGGAAGGCTGCTCCATGCATCCACAACCCTCTCTGTGAAAAATAGTTCAAATTACCTCTGAGCCGCCCATCTTCAAATTGTGCCCTCTTGTTCTTGCACACTTTTTTGAAAGATGCTACCTCTTGGACTTTGTTGATTCCCTTGAGGTACTTGAGCGTTTCTATCATGTCCCCCTCCCTCCTTTCCTCGAGGCTATACATATTCAGCTCCTTTTGTCTCTCTTCATATGTCTTCGGTGCAGACCCTGCACCATTTTAGTTGCCCTCCGCTGGACAGCTTCCACCCTGTCTATGTCTTTGCGGAGACTGGGTCTCCAGAACTGCACAGAGTACTCCAGATGGGGTCTCACCAGCTGTCTGTACAGAGGGATAATAACTTCCTGTTTTTCTACTGGGGATGCCTCTCCCTATGCACCCAGTATCCCCCCAGCCCTCCTTGCTGCCCTCTCACATTGCTTGCCCACCTTTAGGTCATCTGATATGACTACCCCCAGGTCCCTTTCCATTTTTGTTATTGTTAGTATCTCACCCCCCATTGTGTACTCTTCCCCTGGGTTTTTGTTTCCCAGGTGCATTACCTTGCACTTCTTAGCATTGAATCTAAGCTGCCATACATCTGACCATTCCTCTAACCTTGCCAAGTCCCTTTCCACCCCACCCTGTGCATCAACTCTGTTGCAGATCTTTGTGTCATCTGCAAAGAGACATACTTTTCCTTCCAGTCCCTCTGCAATGTCGCTTATAAAGACATTGAAGAGGACCTGGTCCTATTACTGAACCCTCATGTACCCTACTAGTAACCCTCCTTTCTTCTGAGTGGACTCCATTTACTATTACTCTGTGTCCTATTCTCCAGCCAATTCTTTACCCAGGCTGTCATCTTGGGACCCACTCCCAGGCTGGCTAACTTGTATATTAATCTTTTGTGTGGGACTGTGTCAAATGCCTTGCTAAAAGTCTAAGTAGGCCATGTCCACAGCCCCTCCCTGATCTACTACTTTGGTCACCCAGTCAAAGAAATCTATCAGATTCCGTCTGGCATGACCTTCCCGCTGTGAATCCATGCTGCTAGGGTCCTGTGCCCTCTGGCCTCTAGATACTCGACAATTCTTTCCTTCAGAAGTGATGCCATCATTTTCCCTATCACTGAGGTTAAACTAACAGGTCTGTAGTTTCCTGCTTCTGCCTTGCTCCACTTTTGTGAAGGGGAATCACATCTACCCTCCTCCAGTCCTCAGGTACCACCCATCCTCCCATGATTTGTTAAAAGGGTAGTCAGTGGTGTCACTAGTTCTACCCTTAGTTCTTTTAGAATTCTGGGATGAATCCCATCAGGCCCCATTGCTTTGTCCACTCTTCAGTTTTAAGAGTTCTTTCAGAACCCTTTCTTCTGTAAATGGGCTGGTATCAACTTCTGTATCCAGAGTGTTTCTACTGTTTGTTTTATGTACCTCCCCTCTTCATTTGTAAATACTGAGCAAAAATATTTGTTTAGTGTCTCTGCCTTTTCACAGTCTCCTCTGCCCACCCTCCCTCCCCTTTATTAAGCCTCACTATCCCTCCCTTGGTCTTCCTTCACTCCCTGATTACCTATAAAAGGTTTTATCCCCCTTCTTAACTGAGTTGGCTATCTTTTCCTCGCAGGACACAGAACTGTATCAGTTAAAGTGAAAGGAGGCTGGGAAGGCAGTCAGAACAGCAAAGGCCCAAACCGAGGAAAAGATAGCCAACAGTCCAGCCAGTCGAGTCAGTCGAGCCAGTCCCACGACTGGCACTGGAAGAACTTGGATTCTGAACCACGGAGGGCAGGCTCTCCCACAAGGTCTGGAGGAATGGGTACATAATCACGGAACTGGCCGGTGAAAGATCCTCCAACACTAGCCCCATGGAACAGTGATGACACCATGGAGGTGCCAGCTGCGGCAGCTGCTTTTTTTGTCTTAATGGCTCAGCAGTTCCAGTCACAACCGTGGCCTTCTTGCGGCCCTTAGGGTGGTCCTTCGGAACCCTCTCTGAAGGCCAACCCAGTGAGAGCCGGAGCTTCCTGTCTTTGAGGAGCTCAGGAAGCACAACCTGCACCTGTCCATGTCATGTTACCCGCCCGGGCAGTACACTCATGTGTCTTGCACATTGGTGACTTGACATCTTCTGCCAGTACCTAATGGAGAATCTGAAATCCTGGTTTCTTGTGTTCCATTGTTGGTATGGACATGGAGTGGAAAGAAACATGAAACTGAGTCAAAGAAATCAAAAACTTCGAAAAGAAGAGGTTCGCCTATGGCGCAGAGAATCCTAAGCGGAAGTGCAAAGGAAGTAACCTTTTCCCCCAGAAGAAAGATCTGATGTCACGGGGCAGATTTGGGGGATATACTGTCCCAGTGATTTCATTTCGAGCTCTTAAGGATGTTTATAAGGCTAAAGAAAGAGCCACTATGCTTTAGTCTGCAGAACTATGGGGACTTGAACCAGAACAGTTCAATATTAGAGCCAATACAAAATGTATATTTGAGGAATGCATTGGGACTACCAGGTGCAGTGTCAGACACACATTTAAGAAGAGAAACTAATTTTCCATCTATAGAAATAACAGCTAATATAAGAGCATTAAAGTATAGGGAGAGAATAGCTAATACACCAAGTATCAGATTTAGATTTGCTTGCTGGGGAGGAGGTATTTTTGTACCATAATGAAAAAATGTACTAGCCATCATGGTTCAACAAACTTAATATTAAGATTAAAAAAGCTGGGATGCCCTATTTAATATTTCAGATTACATAAAGAATGTGGAAATCAGATGGCTGATATTAGTCTACAAATGGATAGTGTGAAAATTAACTCATCATTGCTATTTTACAATACAAATATTTATATTTTCAAAATGAAAGGCAATGCTATTTAGATTGGTGTCAAAATTCAGGGCATTGAAAATGTTTTGCTAGGTTAAGGTTTAACATCCACTATGGTCATAAGACACAATATATGGCCTGGGAAAAGCTAAATGAACATCGACTCTGTATATGCGAACCTATGGAAGTTATAATGACGTCACATGTTCTATTTGATTGCCCTTTGTTAAATGAAGTTAGGGAAAAAAGGCTGGCTCAGTTTTTTGAAAAACAAGGATGGTCTTGAAAGGGGGGAACTTTTAGGAAAAATGTTAATAGGTTAGAATATACAAGTAACATATGCAATAATCAGATTTTATAAAGAAACTTGTAAAATTTTGCATTTCTTAATGTCATTAAGTTTACTGTATTTCTATTTTTGATATGTATTTTTAATCTAGTGTGTATCGTGTTTGTCTGTGAACTATACACTTTTAAACAATAAACTTGAAACTGTCCTGGTGGTGGGAGGAGCGTAGCTTAAAGATATTCGGTTCAATAACATTATTCCAGTGGAACTGTCAGAGTGTGGATGAATGAACCATACCCATGCCCCAAGAAATACAGGTTACTCACCTGTAACAGGAGTTCTAGGAATGGTATATGTTGTTCATCCACACTCATTGGCAGGTATCCTTGCCGCTTTAAATCTTGCCGGAAGGTCTTCAAGCTTGCTCCTCCCACCCACCCGGGTGGTATAACTCTCGGCTCCGCCCCATGACGCCAGATCTGGCCTGCTGGAAGCTCAGGTTGTGCGCCGGGCCGGGAGGTCGAGGGAAATATGGGATGAACAATATACCATTCCTAGAACTCCTGTTACAGGTGAGTAACCTGTATTTCTAGGGACATGGATATGTTGTTCATCCACACTCATTGGCAGACTCCAGCAGTTCTCCGGGAGGAGGGAGGCAAGACGACACCCCCAATACTTACTTGGGAAAGAGAGACTGAGAACCGAGGCCCCAAAACCAGCATCCCGTGACTCAAGGTCGATGTGGTAGTGGGTAATGAAGGTGTTTGCTGACTTCCAGGTAGCAGCCCTGCAGATTTCCTGGATAGGGACGTCCCTGGAAGCAGCCACTGTTGCAGCAGTATGGCGGTAGAATGAGCTCTTATCCTCTGGGAGGCTCCATGCCCGCCAACTTATAGCAGAGATCTATGCAGGAGGTTACCCACCTGCTTATCGTCCACTTGCTGCAGGTCTGCCAGATGCGGCTTCAGCGTAGGTGACAAACAGCTGGCCGAACCTCTCCCGAATTTCAGCCAGTGGCTCCTTATAATAAGCGAGCGCCCTTCTAGGGTCCAGAGTATGGAGCCTATATTCGGCCTCCGAGGTGTGATTGGGGTAGCACACCGGCAGAGTCAACACCTGGTTAAGGTGAAACTCCGACACCACCTTCGGAAGGAATTTCGGTTGGGGGCGCAGGACAACCTTGTCCTTGTGGAAGACCAGGTAAGGAGACTCGATGGAAAGCGCCTGGAGCTCTCCCATCCTTCTGGCTAACGTGATAGCCACCAAGAAGGCGGTCTTCCACGACAGGGAGAGAGCACACCTGTGCATAGGTTCGAATGGCTTGCCCATGAGCTTTGCCAGTACCAGCAGATCCCACGGAGGTGGGGTTCCCGTGACTGAGGGGAAATGTGATCAAGGCCTTTGAAAGCGCCAGACCATCTTTCCTGCCACCGATCGCTTCCTGCCCGCGCCCGGGTAAGCAGAGATGGCTGCCAGGTGCACCCTTAGGGTCGTCGACCTAAGCCCTTGACTAAAAAGGGACCATAAATAGTCCAAGATGCTTGCCAAGGAACAGGAGGAAGGGTCCAAGCCCTTGCCCTGACACCAAATGGAAAACCTTCTCCATTTGAAGGCATAGCATTTTCTGGTCGACTCTCACGGACGCCTCAACTACATTGAGGACCTCATCGGAAGACCTAAGGCCTGGAACTCTAGCCACTAGGAACCAGGCCGTCAGGTGCAGGGATTGAAGGTCCGGATGGAACACCTTCCCTGATTGACTGAGAGCAGGTCCAGGCGAGCTGGAAGCTGCCGCGGAGTCCTGGAGCTGAGACTGAGGAGATCTGGTACCAGAACTGGCGAGGCCAGTCTGGGGCTATCAGAATCACCTGCGCCTTGTCCCTCCTCGCCTTGAGAAGCACCTTGTGGATCAAGGGAAATGGGGAAAGGCGAAAGAGGCCGGGGTCCACTGCCCCGAGAAGGCATCCCCTGCAGCGAGCCCTGCTGAGGGGGCGGGCATGGAACAGACTCAGCTCTGCTCTCCTGGAGGCAAACAGGTCCACCTGAGGTGTGCTCCAAAGGAGAACATGCTGTACTACCTCCGGCAGGAGAGACCACTCGTGGATGCAGCCCCTATCCGCTCAGGGCATCGCCAGGGTGTTGGAGGCCCTGCCACGTGAATGGCTAGGAGATCCGCTCCAGGCTGCGCAGAGTGACCAAATGCGGAGAGCTTCCTTCATGAAGCATGGAGCGGCCCCGCCCTGGCGCGGTTTAGATAGTACATGGTCGTGGTATTGTCCGTCTGGACTCGGACCACTTGACCCCGGAGGAACGGAGCAAAGGCGGTGGAGCTAGGCGGACCGCCTGAGCTCCAGCAGGTTGATGTGGCATCGGGACTCCTGGGACCAGAGGCCATGAGCCCGTGTTCCCCAGATGGGCACCCCAACCCATCAGAGAGGCATCGGTCGATAGAGATACCTGCCGGGTGGACGAACGGGATGCCCTCCTGCAAATGATCTGGAACGGTCCACCACTGGAGAGCCGCTCCACATCCCCTGTGTCACCGGCCAAGCTGGTCCAAGAGAGCTGCTAGACCACTGGCTGGCCAGTCCCCACTGAAGGGGACGATGTTCCAGCGGGCCCAACGGACCACGCTGGTGCAGGCCGCCATGAGACCCAGGAGGCGAGGAAGTCCCGGCAGGGCGAATTGCCCAACCAGAAATGATCGGGCAAAGGAGGAAAGAACCTCGGCCCTGTCCGCCGGGAGCCGCGCCTGGCTTGAAGAGAGTCGAGCTGCGCCCGATGAATAGAATCACCTGCTTGCCTCGAGTCTGACTTGGCCTCGTTGATAAGGAGGCCCAGTTGAGAGCAGACCTGGAGGGCCAGATCTCTGACCACCCGCCTCCTTCCTGGAGGGAGCTGCTATCAGCCAGTCGTCCAGGTAAGGGTACCCGGACCCCTCGGCGCAGCAGGAATGCTGTCACCACTGCCATGCATTTGGTGAAGACCCTGGGAGCTGGAGACAAGCCGAAGGGCATGGCTTGGAACTCGAAGAGGGATCCTTCCGCTCGGAAGCGAAGGAATCTCTGGTGAGACGGACGGATAGGGACGTGAAAAAGCGCCTTGCAAGTCCAGAGAGCAGAACCACACGCCGCGTTCCAAGGATGGTATTATCTGAGCCAGAGTGACCATCCTGAAGGTTCGAGACCTTAGGAACTTGTTTAGGTCGTGTAGGTCGAGAATGGGGCGCCAGCCCCCCGTCCGTTTCGGAACCAGGAAGTACCTGGACACAAACCCTGGGTCTGAAGGAGGGTCCACCAGCTTTCTACCACCTCCTTCTGGAGGAGGAGAGCGGCGTCGGCCTCGACGAGCCACCAGTGAGGCTGGGATCCCGGGCGCTCCCCGAGGGGCGACGGCTCTGAAGGGTGGTGCCTGCTCGAATTCCAGAGGCAGGCCTCTTCCCACCACCTCCAAGACCCACCCTATCCGTGGTAACAGCGACCAGGCGGAACGGAAGGCCGGAGCCGCCTCTCATGGGGGACCCAGGGTAAGGTGACGGGAATGGGGCGACCACCTCAGCCCGTCACTGGGCAGGCTTGGAGGAGGGACCGCCGAGGGACCTCCTGGGCCCTTCCTCCCTGCCTCCTGTTAGAGGAAGCCGCGGCTTGGGTTTGGGATGCCAAGGCCGAGCCTGCTGGCCCTGACGTTGCTGGGCCGGGCGCGCCGGGGGCACAGAAGGACGAAAGGTCTTAGGCTGTGGTTTGCGGCCTTTGTCCTTCTGAGCGGAAGAGACCGAGTCCAAGGTAGCATTGGACTTCTCGATCCTCTGCAGGTGACCTTCCACCCCAGGGCCGAAGAGGTCAGTCCCCAAAAAGGGAACATCCGCCAACTTGTGCTGGGTATCCGAAGTAAAGGTGGATATCCTCAGCCAAGCCCGCCGACGCATAGCCACTGCGGCCGCCACTGATCTGGCACATGAGTCCCCTATATCCAAAGCAGTCTGGAGCTGCTGTTTGGCCACTGCCCTGCCCTGGTCCCGCACCTGCTTAACCGTAGTCTGCAGATCGTCGGGAAGATGAGGGATGACCTCATCCAGGGAGCCCAACAGGGCATGAGAAAAATGTGCCATGAGGACGGCCGAACTGGCCTGACGAAGGCCAAGAGAGGACGCAGCGTAGACTTTTCGCCCGACATAGTCCAATTTCTTGGACTCCTTGTCAGGAGGTTTGTCCACATCCCTGGCGCCAGCCGGGCGCCGAAAACGCTGTCTGGTAACCAACCCTCAGCAGAGGGTGTTCAAAACCGACAAGGAACCGTAGGGACCGTGATATTCCTGGCCATCCTGGCCAAGGCGCAGGGCAGGAAGCAGGGCGCTGCCAAAGCTCCAGTGCCGGACCTCACTATGGCCTCGGCCACCAGAAAGGCCTCCGTCCGAGAATCCCCGGTCCAGAATCTCCGTGAGGGGATACCTGGCCCGCTTGGAACGGGTTCGAGCCCATCCCGTGGACCGAGATGAGCCAAGCAGTCCTAGGAAGGACGACGGCTATCGCCCATTGACTGACTCCTGAAGACCCAAGTCCAGTCGCTTGGAGAAAAGGAGGAATCATCTTCGACTCGAAGAGTCCTCAAGAGCTGCCTCTGGCCTGAGCCACCCTTCACCTGCCGAGGTCGGTCGGGAGTGAGGGTAACTGACAGCCGATGGGTAGACCCTTAGCCGACCGAGAATCCTTGGTCGAGCCCCAATTGGTGGCTGTGGAGGCGGAGGTTCCACCGGAATCGTGGAGCAGCTGGTTTTGGCCGAACAACCGCCTGGGTATAGGCCTCGGATAAGTCGAGGTTGTGTCGGCCGCCTGGTGACAGCTACTTAATGGCCGGGAAGGCGACGGGTCGGCTTACTCCCGCCAGGAGGAGTTGTTGCTAATACAAGGTCCTCGTACTCATCGACGTCACTTACGCCAAGCCCTCATCTGAGGAGGAGGACGAGGACGAGCGGCGATGCCGACATCACAGAGCCGAGACCGAGCCGCCTATGATGGTGGGATCGGCTGGACCGCCGAAGAGGTCCGGGACCGAGACCGAGAGTCCCGGAATTTCCGAGGTCGGTGCGGGAGGTGTCGGCCGGAACCGCACTCCTTCCGCCGGATGGTCCATCCGAGGGCTCCGGAACCAGAGGCACAGGCGAGCCCATCGGGATTCCTCACCCCCTCCGGGGAACCGGGAGAGGGGAATCTCGCTGCCAAAGGCGACAGCTCGTCTAATGGGTTTCCAGAAAATCTCGACTTTATCGGTGGAGTCTGGTCAACTGACCTGACGGGGACACCGTGAGGCCAGTGTACGGAGCCGAGCGGTCACCGGGCTGACGGTCGACGGCCCGGAGGGACCTTTCCCGCTCCCAAGAGCGCCGACGGAGGGACTTACCCTGTCCTCTTTTGGACCGAGAATAAGGTCCCGCAGATGTAGGTCCTCTCCTTTAGTGGAGAGGGACAGACAAAGCTCCTAAAAGAAGCCGTAAGAAGAGCCCAGAGAGAGCGGATAAATGCCGCGCCGAGGAAGATACGGCCCGCGCCGCCTTCTTCGAGGGATATCCCCGAGTTGATCCAGGGAAAGGCTGCCGCGACACCGCCAACCGGCCTCCTTGACCCCACCGGAGGGAAACGCTCGGACGGCCCAGTTGCAATCGGGCAGCACAGTCTTCGAGGACGTAGGCCAAGAAAGATGAGCACAGGTCGCAAGCCTGCGGGTCGTGCTCAAGGCCTAAGCAGTAGACACACGTGGAGTGTGGATCCGTCCGAGACATCTTCTGCTCGCATGGGCCTCTCCGAAATCCGGGAGTCGATTTGTCCATCGCAGCCGCGAGGGATAGAAGACTGAAGTCTTTTCGCAAAATTTATTTTTTAAATCCGCAAACGGAGAAATAGGAACCAGTCTCAAACGCAGAGCGTTAAGGAGGGAACCTGAGCTTCCAAGCGGTAAGGAAGATCTAGCGTCATGGGGCGGAGCCGAGAGTTATACCACCCGGGTGGGTGGGAGGAGCAAGCTTGAAGACCTTCCGGCAAGATTTAAAGCGGCAAGGATACCTGCCAATGAGTGTGGATGAACAACATATCCATGTCCCTAGAATACAACTTTCCTCCAGCAAGAGCAAATTAAAATGTTTGCCAATTATTCAAAAGGAATACAATTATATGTACTCACAAATGAAGCAGCATTCTTCTATATCAACATTTAGAATACTTGGCCATATTATAAGTGCAATAACACACTCTTGAGGGCTGAGTTCGCTGAAAGATATAGACAGTATTCCATAGTGTACTAAGGAGCACTCGGCCTGTGGCCTTGTGCCTCAGAACATATCAGAGGACTGCATACATTTCCCAGTGAATGCACACCCTGTTTTGTGTTACTGCTCACACATACAATTTACTTGCATCAGAGTAGCATGGTTTTAGGAGAGGTCACAGCAGCAACACTGCACTGGTCAGGCTCACAAAACATGTGACTATGATGACATAGACATGAATATGAAGAGGGAAAAGAATTCTTGAGGTACATTTGAAAGAAAAGGAAAGCTAGGGGTGACTGTCAGGCTAGCAGAAGAGGCGAAGGTAGTGGAAGACAACTAGCAGAAAGACAATGTTCCAAACAATTACTTCTACTCCGTATTCATAATCGAAAATGATGGGCCTCTACCAGAGAAAAGGATCAAGGTAGTCACACGAGGGGGGGGGGGGTGAGGAGGGTATTGAGCATGGCTGAATTGGTGAAGAAACAGTTGGAGACCATTAGGATGGATAAAGCACCGGGCCCAGATGGTCTTCACCCAAGGATACTTTAGGAACTAGCTTCAGAACTGGAGGAACCCTTGATCCACCCTTTAATGTCTTACTGGAGTCAGGAGTTGGGCTGGAGGATTGGAGGTCTGTGGACCTAGCCCCACTATACAAGGGGGGGCAGGAAGGATCTGGGCAACTAAAGGCTGGTCTGGTTATCTCCATTGTAGGTAAGCTGATGGAGACCAGCTGATGGAGACCACAGTAAAGGAATCTGGTGGCCTACTTTGAAGACAATGGGCTGCAGGATGGCCAGTAACATGGATTTGTGTCAGGGAAGTCATGCCAGACCAACTTTATACCGTTTTGCCACTGGGTCACTTGGGCAGTAGACAGAGAACAGGCAGTAGATTTACTCCACTTTGACTTCTGCAATGCATTCAGTTCAGTGCCAAAACAGGAGGCTACTGAAAAGGCTGGAGAACTTAAGAGTAAAGAAGAACTTGGGTGGTGAACTGGCTAGGGGAGAGGAAATAGGGGGCCATGGTAAACGGGGTCAAATCTGGGGATCCAGGAGCCACAAGTGGGATACCACAGAGATCAGTATTGGAATCAGTTCTAATGTTCATTTGTGACATGGGGAAGGTATCTAGGGCAAGATGCATCTCTTTACTGACTATGCAAAGCTTTGCGGCAGGGTGGACAGTAAGAAAGGGGTGAGTGAGCTTCAGAAAGAACTGGAAAAACTGGAAAAGTGGCCAAAAGATCTGGCAGTTGAGATTCAGTGCCATGAAGTGCAAGGTGATGCACTTGGGGAAAAGGAACCCATGCACTGAGTACTGGATCAGAGGGGTTAGGCTGATCACTAGCTGTCATCATCAGTGACTCCCTCAAGCAAACCAGTCAGCACACCAAGGCCTACAATAAGGCATTAAGCATGCTGGAGTGTATCAGAAAGTGGGATTTTGATAGCAGGAGAAGTGACGTGATACTGCCCCTATACAGATCTCCAGTGGAAACCCCTCCAATACTTTGCTCAGTTCTGGAGCATTCACCTGAGAAAAGGCATGGACAAACCTGGAACAGTAGAGAGAAGGGTCACAGGCTGCCCCTGAAAAAGGGACTCTTTGAGACCAAGTGGGTTTACCTGGTCAACAGAAGTCAATAAATAAATAAAAATGATCCAGGGCCAGCAGGACAGATTCTATGAGGAACTGCTGGAGGCCAAATGTGAGGTGGGTAGATGATAAGAGACACAGAAGTTTCTAAGGGGTATAAAGAAGATGAATAATGAAGATCTGATTGCTAGAAATGAGGACGTAGTCAGAAGACAGCACAACTGGAGGTTAGTGGATGGTAATTTTAGGAGGGTTGTGAGGAAGTTCTACTTCATTGAGAGGGTGCTGGAGCCTTGGACCGAGTGTCGGCAGAAGTGGTGGGGCAGGTACCCTAAATGAGTTCATGAACAGCTGGCAGTATAGGCTAGAGTTTAGAGTAACAAGCTGTGAATGTGCTTGGTACATCCAGCAAACCTGGGTTTGAGTCCTGTAACCTCCACTTGCATACTATGTGACTCTGAGCAAGTCTATTAACCTCTATAGTGCTCCCGGGCTGCTCCAGAAAACAGGTAATTGTACACAGTGGGCCTTACTCGGTTGCCAAAGAACTGAAGAATTAAACACACACACACACACACACACACACAGCAGCACAACCCATAGTACCACTGGTGGGAATGGGGGTGGGTTTAGGTTATGGGCAGAGAGGGACAACCTCCCCCGGACACTAGGTTGTGGAGTGAGGTACTATAATATAGGAAGACTCAATGGATCTCGTGTCTCTTTCTGCCAAAAGCGTCTATGTTTCTAGGCCACAAGCTGGGTTCCACAGGGATTGGTCTTATGCGCAGTCCTTTTTTTTTTTGCTTTATTTCTTAATGCTCCCCTGTCCCCTTGGCCTGCCACTCCTTCGGGCTGCCTAGGATTTTCTCCAGCCTGCCAACCACCCCATTCCTGCTGTCCCCTGTACTGTGGCCTGGGTTGACCCGATATATACCTTCCCCCACCTCCCAGGCTGGGTACTGGAGAGATTTTGCCCAGAGGCACTCCTTCGACATCGGGCACATGCACATCAAGGGATCAGCTTGGACACTTCCGGGCTGTATGGTGAGTGGGGGAACTGGCTGCTGTCATCTGGTTGGCCAAGCAAGCATTTTCCGTTTTCTTCCCCAACCCACCCACCTACCAAGTAGTGGTCCGGTTGCAGCAGCATCCTGGGGCAGGGGCATTTAGTAGCATGTCGAGGCCGCACACTGCCATGAAAGCCAACTCCCAACCACCACCAGGAGCTGCCAAACAGTGACCCAAAACCAACCCCGCCCACCCAGGAGAGAAGCGTCTGTAGGATGCTCAAAACTCCCTCCCTACCAGTCTCCGCTACTGATGACCGGGCTTGGGATGCAAACCCAGGTCCCCAGCGTGCCGAGTGAACACCCATTGCTTGGCGCCATGCCCAGTCCTTCTTAATGTCTTTGTATGTGATATGGAGAGGAAATTCATGAAAAATATACCTCTTTGCAGATGATACTACAATCTGTTGCTGGGTGGTCAGTGAGGAGGGTGTAAATTCACTTAGGAGCTGGTACAGCTAGAGAAATGGTCCAGGGTCAGTTAGGTGAAATTTAATGAAAAGAATTGTAAGGTCATGCATACAAGGGCAAGACCACACAGAATGAAGTACATGACGGAAGATGTAACACTAGCAGAAATAAATGAGAAGCGGGATCTAGGCATGATAGACATAGGTTACTCACCTGTAACTGTAGTTCTAATAGTATTCAGTTCACACCAACACTTTGTCAGTTCTGCTGGAAACAGCTTAGTAATTGCAATGTCTTCAAGTTAAGCTCTTCCCACCACCAGGGTGGTATATCCTCTTTATCTGCCCTGCGACATCAGACCTTTGCACAATGGAAACAGGGATTTGGATGCCACTTGCCAGGGGGTGTCCTGTGGGTTCTGTGGATGTGAACTGAATGCCATTATAAGAACTATGGGTACAGGTGAGTAACCTACATTTCTAAAAACATGGGATTCAGTTTACTCTCCCTACTCTGGCAGACTCCTAGAGTCCTCTGGGAGGCGGTGACAAGGCAAGAACCCATATCAGGTGAAAAGAAACTGGAGGACGGAGGACCTAAAATCAGCATCCCAGCAATTCATGACATCAATGCTGTAATGGGAAATAAAGGTATGTGCTTTTGTCCAGGTTGCAGCCCTGCATATCTCCTCAATAGAGATATCCCTGAAAAATGGAAATGATGTACTTATAATTCTTGATCTTCTTGGATGAAGTCTACACCACTCAGTCACACTAATGGGACTACACCGGAGGTGCTAGGACCGAGCAGGAGGCAAAATTCTTCAGGAGGGCAGGCACCGAGGTAGGGCCGTGAAGAGCGGTGCCATAAATCCGGCTAGTGCCATAAAGGTTACCTCGGCGTCGACTCTCCAAATGCCTCAGTACCTTTTTACCGAGGAGGTGCACCATAAACTAACCTAGTGAAACTAACCTATGTCGGACATAAGATAGTCCGAATGACCCGTATAAGAAGGGTCAACACAACAGAATCTTCAAAGCCCAGCTATTGAGGAAGTGAAGACCAATAACAGAGTGTGTGAGCTTGGGGGATGGTGGGTGGGTGGGTGTGTGAATGAGTGGTGGAGACTTCGTCCAAGAAGATCAAGAATTACGGTAAATATGTAATTTCCATATCTTCCTGGACATAAAGTCTCCACCACTCATTCACACTAATGGGAGAGTACAGAGCTAAATAATCCCCTGAGAAGGATGGCGGGAGAGAGGAGCTCGCTTAGGACAGAAATCCATTGAGGACTGAACTGCCAAAGGGTTGATGCTGTCTGGCATGGACATCCAAAGCATAGTGCTTCACAAACGTATGCACGGAGCTCCAAGTAGCTGTATTGCAGATGTCTGCAATGGGCAAGCTTCATATTTCTGCCAGAGATGCCACTACTGCTCTGGTAGAATGGGCACATACCCTACCTTCCAGCTTAACCTGTGCCATGGAATAGCAGTGACGAAGACATGCCATTAGCCATGCCGAACTACATCTGACAGCAACTGACCCAGCCGGGCCATGCTGAATGACATAAAGAGTTGCTTTGACTTGCGGATCTCTTTAGTTCTATCTAAGTAGAAACGCAAGGCCCTCTTAACATCCAGAGAATGTAGGGTACATTCTCCTTCATTCTGGAAGTTCACAAAGTAAGTCGGAAGAACAAAAGGCTGGTTCACATGGAATTCCAAGACCACTTTGGGCAGAAATTTAGGATGGGTTGGAAGAACCACCTTGTCCCTATGAAATACCATGTAAGGAGAGTCTGTGACCAAGGCATGTATTTCAGACACTCTGCAAGCAGAGGTATTGGCTATGAGGAAGGCGGTCTTCAGGTCAGAAACTTCAGCTCACATGTTGCTAGAGGCCCGAAAGGTTTACGGGTGAGCATATCTAGCACCAGGTTAATATCCCAGGCAGCTACTGGTCTCCTGACTGGTGGCCTAGTGTGGAGATATACCTTTCAAGAATCTCTTAACCAAGGGTAACTGAGCTATAGACAATGTGTGTATAGGGTCGTGATAAGCTGAGATTGTGCAGAGATGGACCTTCACAGTTGAGTACTGTAGTCCTGTATTAGTCAGGTCTAGAAGATACTCCAAGACTTTATTTGGTGGGCAGGAAAAGGGATCCAGGGAGGATGTTGCACACCGAAGAGAGAATCGCTTCCACTTTGCCGCGTACGTTTTCCTAGTAGCTGGCTTACACGTTGCTAGAAGAATGTCTGAAACTCTCCATGAGACATCAAATCTACCCACTTCTATCTCCTCAGGAGCCAAGTGTGGAGGTGATGGGTTCTCAGGTTGGGATGAACACTGGGCCCTGGGGCAGCAGGTCCGTTTGAAGTAAAAGCTGTCTCAGTGGAGTTTCCGATAATCTGTTGATTAATGGAAACCAAATCTGCTGAGGCCAGAATGGGGCGATGGGGATCATTCTGCCCCTTGTGCCACTAGCTTGAGCCGTACCCTCTGAACTAAGGGAGGAGGAGGAAATGCGTACAGAAAGCATCTTGTCAACCACAGTCTGAATGCATCCTGACAGAAATCACCAGGTTCTGGACTTCTGGAGCAGAATAGAGGCAGTTTTGTGTTGAGTGGGGACACAAAAAGGTCCAGATCTGTCATACCCTACTCCTCAAAAAGCGACAGCATGATGTCTGCGTTGAGAGACCATTCGTGAGGATCCACCTCTGTTCTGCTGAGATGATCCACTAGATCATTCTGGGCTCCTGATAGGCACACTGCCTGGATCAGGGCTTTTAGTTTTAGGCACCATTCCCACATTCTCATTGCTTCCCTGCAAGAATAAGAGTGCACCCCGCCCTGTTGATTTGGTACATCACCGCTTTGCTGTCTGTCTGTCTGAAGGAGAATTATTTTGCGACAGAGAAGGCTTCAGGGCTTGGATAGCGTATAGAACCGCTCTCATTTCCAGAACTTTTATGTGGAGTTACGATTTGTCCTGACTCCACAGACACACAGGTGTGGAGATCCTGACAGTGAGCTCCCCATCCGAGTAGGGATGCATCTGTGGTGATGGAGATCCGTGATTCTAGTGGGGCAAGTAGAAACCCTTTTAGAAGATTGTCCTCGAGTCCACTAGGTTAGCAACTGTTTTAAAGGTTCTGTCACCTTGATGTGAAAGGACTGGGGATGTGTGGTCGGAGACCACTGAGCATCCACTGAGGATGATATGAGACCCAGCATCCACTGCATCGAGAGGGCTTGGACTGAGTCTTCCCCTCTGATGAAATGGGCAATCTGAAGGATGTCGTTCCTCCTGTCTTCTGGAAGAAAGGCTTTTGTGCTGGAGGCATCCAGAAGGGCTCCGACGACGAGAAGCTGTTGGGAGGGTTGTAGTTGTGATTTTCCTAGATTCAAGAGAACTCCCATGGACATGAGAAAACTGGAGGCTGTAGCCATAGCTTCCCGTGTCTCTTGTCTGGAGGGGCTTGCTAGAAGCCAGTCATCCAGATATGGGAACACTAAGAATTCCGAGTTTCCTGAGACGCACTGTGAGAGCTGCAAAGCACTTTGTAAAGACTTGAGGCGTTGAGGATAGCCCAAAGGGCAGGACCCTGAATTGGTAGTGTTGACACAATGCCACAAACCGGAGATACTTATGGTGGTTTGGGTGTACGGGAATATGTTGGTAGGTGTCCTGCATGTCCAGGGAGGCCAGCCAATCATTTCGATGAATCAGAGATAAAAGAGTACCGAGTGATATCATCTTGAATTTCTCCTTGTAAAGGAATTTAACTTCCTTAGATCGAGAATAAGCTGCATGCCACCTGTTTTCTTTGGAACTAGGAAGTAATGGGAGTAGAAACCTGTTTTCCACTGATCCACCGGAACTACTTCTACTGCCCTGCTGTTGTTCAGAAGGCCTTGAATCTCGGAAGCAAGAGGGTCTTGGGCTGTCATTTGGGTGGATGATCCGGAGGGGTTTCTGAAAGATTTAGAGAGTAACCCTCATGGATTATCCTGAGTACTCATTTGTCTGATGTGATTGACTTCCATCCTACTGTCCAGGAAGAGTCCCCCTCGGAGATCTGAGGTGGGACTTGAGCTGGAATCTCAGAGGGTGACACTAGTCGCTTTTGGGCCCTGTGCCTTCTGCTGCATTTTTTTTTTGTGCCTGGGGGACTTGATTTCTGTTGAAGCCTCCTCTGCCTTTGCCACAAAAGGACTGACGGTTATGAAACTGCCACTGGTTCCTGCCCCATTGAGGGGGAGCAGAGGGCGGCCTTGCTGTTTTGATAGCTGTTCTAGCTTTCTGTGTGGCCTTGAGTGCCTGCTCAACCTGAGGGCCAAACAGATAAGTTCCATCAAATGATAAACTCATAACTCTTTGTTGGGCATCATTTGTGAAACCCGATGTACGTAACCACGAGTGGCGTCGGGTGCATATACCCACCACCGCTGCTCTAGAAGTAGTGTCAAAGGCATCCATAGCAGCCTTA
The DNA here is from genome assembly GCA_016271365.2 of Neoceratodus forsteri. NCBI lineage: Eukaryota > Metazoa > Chordata > Ceratodontiformes > Ceratodontidae > Neoceratodus > Neoceratodus forsteri. Next base: position 478,219,441 of record CM057455.1, read on the forward strand.
AGTTGTTGATTGTTGGACTCAATGCCTCTAAGTCCTCATTAAAAAGTTATTTATTTGATCTAGCTTTTGGGGACTGTATTAAATTTAAATTGCTGCCTTTTTATTTTGTACATTTCTTTAGAATGTTTACTTAGTTTTATATTGCATTGTACATGCGCTTTGGTTTAAGAAAAGCGCACTATAAATACATTTTGATTTGATTAGTAATGGTCTGGAGAAGCTCCGTGCTAACTTCCGACTCTGGAAGAGCTTCCACAGTGGCTTTGAGCAAATGCCAGAGGGTATACTCATACTGAAAGAAATAACCCTGATAGCTAGCAATGCCCATACCCAGGGAGAGGCAGTGAAAACTTGCTTCCCCAAAGTATCAGTCTTATGAGATTCCTTGTTTACTGGATGGACTATAGATGCCAGAGGGAGGACGGCTTTGTCATTCTCTGCCAAAACAACTATGGTATCAGCAAAAGCTTTAGAGGCCATGACAGGTCGATCGGTTGGGGGCGGCACATTTCCTGTCTATGGATTTAGCCAAGGAAGGAATAAGCACCAGAATATCCCATACCATTTGTGAGAGTGTCTCAAAACAGGGCTGTACCAGAGGAGTCAATTCCACAGGAATATCTGGAATGTGCAGATACAGCAATTTCCCTGGATCAGTCTCTGAAGTCAGGAGAGAGAGAGAGAGTGGAATTCATGTTCTTTAACAAAGAGTTAAAGGAAAGGTCCTCAACCAGAGGCTCTGCTGAAGGAGACAGTTTATTTGCCACTCTGAGAAAAGAATCATTGTCAAAGTAATCTCCTAATCAAACATCAGGATCAGGCTCAATATTGTCTTCTACTAGCCCCGGAGGGATAGTATATATAGGAAAGGGAGGAAAAAGAGGAGGAGGCACCCTGTGAATCGGAGTCAAAACCCCGGCACCCTAGGCGGCGCTGAATGCACAGATGGGACTGGCACAGGATGTGCTGCCGAAAGAGAAGACAGTGCCAGCCCAGGGAGTGGTGCCGGACGTGGTGCCACCAAGACAGGAGTTGAAGGTAGCTCCTCCCTAGACACCGCACAAACACCTGAGAACCCCAACCCTACTCTGGAGTCAAGAAGGAAAATCTGACAAAAGTGGTAGGAGAAAATGGTACCTGTGCTGGCTCCTGTGCCACAGCTATATGAGGGGGAAAAGCACCAGAGCGTGGCGTTGACGGTACCAGAGAAGGTGCAGCATGACTAGGAAGCCCAAACTGCCCGGCTCACAGGCCCGAATCCCTTAGGTCTGAAGGCCCAGGAGATGGACCCACAGGCTCAGGCAGGCGGGACAACCGCCGAACCCATTGCACAGTAAGAGCGGCCCAATGATGAAACTGCTCACCAGAAGAGCCCCAGGGGCATGGAGGGACTATGGAGTCGAGGATGTAGATCATTAGGAACCGAGACCACAGGAGACCCTGAAGGCATCGGAGTCGGACCCCTGCCCCTCACCAACAACAATCGATGCGCAGATATACCAGAAGGCAACCTTGAGCAGTACCTCGAGGCCAAGTGGTGCTGAGTCCTCAACAAAGATCGAGAATGGAACCGCTTCTTTTTGTGCTTTTGGGAGGATGGCCCATCCCCCCCCCCAGGCACCAGACTGCCTGTTGTCAGACCCCCCACGAGGGCAGTGGACCAGACCCAGCCCTGCTGAAAACACAGCTTTCATGTGAAGTCTCCTTACCATCACTGGCCTGTTCATGGTCAAGGCAGGCTGAAAAAGACTTCTTTGTTGACGAAAATCGACTTTTTTTTTAAACACTGAATTACTAAATAAATAAAAACTAATCAATACTGAACGACTATAGCTGCTGTCGTATAGACGTGAAGATTTGACTCCTGGCAGGCGAGTGACATTGTCACTGAAGCACACTCAATGGCAAAAAAGGAAGTGAGGCGTTGAGGTCGATGCTGAGGTAACCTTTTTATGGCATGATCCAGTCTCGGGCTTGCCACTTCTCTTAGGCCCCACCGGGTGCCGCCCTCCTGAAGAATTTTGGCTCCCACTCGGTCCTGGCACCTCCAGCATAGTCCCATTAGTGTGAATGAGTGGTGAAAACTTTATGTCCGGGAAGATCAGCCACCAAGGCAGCAGTATGTCTGGTGGAATGAGTCTTAAAGAGATAGTGGGGTCAAAACAGTAGACAGGAAAGTATTTCAGATATAAAAGGTCATGGTTGACTGCTTTTAAAATCTAATATAAGTTTTAAGCAGGAAATGCCTGTAGGTGGCAGCCAAAATCACCCTCTTTGTCTCCCATAACGACTTCAGTCGAAATATTATGGGTACCAGATGGTTCTATGTGATAATAGCGAGCGCGAGCGGCAGCTACGCATTGCTCCCAGCGATGTCGTAAGCGGCGAAAACAATTTCGTCACCCTGACATCCTCTGGCGCATGCAAGAACGGCACCGGGATTTCTATACTTTGCTTTCAGTGGAAGTGTTGTGCCTTCTACACACCCCTATGCGGGGTCTCTGCCTCCGCACCCTGCCTACTTAAGGATTCTCAACCCGGGGTATTTTGAGGGGGATGAAAAGGTTAAATATAGATAACGCTGGGCTGGGAGCAACAAAATGCAGTAGCGCCCGGACCCAGACCTGGAACCCCAGCACATGAAGTGAGGCCTCCCGGCGCCCACGGTGCAGCTTGACAATTAACGCGAGTGCCACTACATCCCTCGCACCCTCCCAGACCACGCTCACGTGCTTTCTCCCCCTCGTGTGTGTGTGTGTGTACATATAGTTGACATCCTGTTGCTAGGCTGCCCACAACCCCACATCCGGTTGCCCTCCTGCCCCCTCGCCTTTCGGGCTTTCACGCACATCGCGGCGCCGTTTTGGATGGCACCGTCTTTTGGGCACCAACCTCACATGCTACCATACCAGATACTTAATTTGGTGTTGATATGTAACATATTTTCCACCAAAAAATGGTTTATTTTTTTTTGTTGTTTTTTTACTGAAAAAACACCCTTTTTGGGTATTTTGGCTTATATAAAAAATAAATCGAATTGATTAGAATTGATAGCATACCACTGTTAGAAAGGTAACTTTGTGCTGAACAACTTTGCCCCTCATACTTTGTATGTATCACGTATACTTTAGGAATTATTCACAAAAAGTACAGTTTCTGTACATAAGAACTTACATAACAGTAGATCTTCGAGAGGAGCTCTTGCAGTAGGCAACACCATTAGGACAAAGCCACCAAGCACTAGGACCACACAGAAAACTTCTAGCTAGCAGTCCATAGCGGGGGACCGCCCCAATCCCTCTATGGTATAAAGGGGGTGGTCCCCCAGCCCCGCCTCAATTCTCCCGGAGACCTGTGAAAAGGAGCGACAGGAGAAGTAGGGGCTCCTCGAGCTACAGAAAAGGCCAATATGAGTGAAAAAGAGAATAAGGGGATGGAGGGAGGGAAAAACATGCCTACTGCTACAGCTCCTCTCAAAGATCTACTGTTATGGCAAGTTCTTGCGTAACTGTACTGTCTTACTTCGAGAGGGCTCTTGTAGTAGGCAACACCATTACGACCGAGTCTCAAGCAATGCCAACAAGTCTAGATAACACTCAAGAGGAGGAGAGAGGTCTGCCAAAAGCAAATAAGGACAGGAGGCCCTAGAGGATTGCTAGTCCGAGGCCAACCCTGCACCAAAAGTAATGCCCAGTCAGTGCTGCTCGAGAAAGAGCCAAAGAGCCCGGCAGTGGGTGACGTGAAAACACCTGTGACAGGCACAACCCAGAGACAGGAAGCAGACAGGGCTATCCTCACAATGGAAAGGCCCCAAATCAACCCCGAGAAGGGAACTGGTTGTGGTGTCGGTAGCCAGACAAGATGCCACAAGAAACCTCCTGAGACTGGCATCAGAGTTATGCCAAAGCACCTACCCGGATGAAAGAAGAAAAGATAGGATGGCCGACAGAGCCCACATCCTAAGGAATAGGCTTTCTGGAAATAGCGCACAATGAGGAAAAGGGGGAGAGGGCCACCCTTGATGAAAAAAGAACTGGATAATGCCTGTGAGGGCATGTAATCCTATATAGTGGAAACCCAGATATGACGGATGGTGGGAACTGGGTAGAGGTTTGGAAAGTCCCCTTTCCCAGCTAGAGGGAACATAAAGCCCCTCAGCATAATATGGCTCAGGGCATAAACAGACCTTGAGAAGAGGCAATGGAGATGCCAGATAGGAAAGAACATATTGGGAATGTCCCCCCAGAAGGGATGGGAGATTCTCCAGGAAGCTGAGGCTCCGCTTACCACTGGGAATGGACAGGCAGAGAGGCAAAAGGGATATAATGAGAACTGGGAAGACCCACAGCGCAAGTCCAACAGGGGTGGGGAATCATCCCGAAGCAGGTGGACTGGCCATCCCTTGGAAGCTGGCTGGAGTTACTAAGCCCTCCGCCTGGAGGCGTGTATGGGAAAGAGCAATGGGAGGGTTCACTGCCCAATGGGGAAGTAGAGGGTACTAGGACAGGCATCGCCAGCATGGTACTAAAGAGAACATTCCCACCCCATCTAATGGCAGTTGGAGGGTTATCCCTCTAGAGAAGCTGGGAAAGGAAAGAGTAACATGCATGTCAAATGAGAAACACCAAGTCAGGGGAGGAGTAGGCAGAGGCTGGACTGGCCAGCGTTGGATGGGGACCAGACAGAAAACCTGCTGGGCACCCCCCAGCGAGGCTAAGCCTGTGTACTGGTTAGGAAGGCCTACAGGCAGAACTGAACCAGCACTCGCTCCACTGAGAATACGAGGACAGGCTTTATGGAATACTCCCACATGGTCCTGACCTCCTGGGAATGGTGAAGGGTGAACAATGTTGCCCGCAGTCCCAGCAATGAGAAGCAGAGGAAGAACTCAGTCTTAACCTCTGATACTTCTAGGGACCTGTAGGGTTCACCATGGAAACTCATGGGGAGCATGGCCAGGAGAACCTCAGGAGCAGCTGCTGCCCAGGGACTCGGTGGTCATGGGTGGGAGCTGGCTGGGAGCCAGCAATGGGATACAACTCGTTCAGCATGACTCTCAGGGGTCACTTTCCTCCCAGGAAGGGGGGGCTGGCCGTAGCTGAAACCCAGGAATGCTGAAAGATAGCAGAGACAGCAGCAAGAGGGCAGAAAAGCGTAGGGAAGGCTGTGACTAGCCCCAAAAGAAGGAGTAACCACAGGGTATGGTTTAGGATTAGTGCCTGATGTGCCCTAGGTGAGGCCGGAAGGCGCCAATCATCAAGGCTGGGGGCTACAGAGGAACCCCGATGTCCCCGGACCGTGGTCACCCCTGCGCAGCAGCTGGTTGAGGCTTTAGGGTCCAATGACAAACCAAAGGTGAGGAGATGCCAAGGGTAGTCTCCCTTCCGAAAATAACGTCAGAGGAAACAAGAGACCTAATCAACAAGAGAAGTAGGGATGACTCCTGTAGAGCAGTAGTGCACAACTATTTTTTGAGGTGGGCCAGAATGATTCAATGCAAAGAAGTGCAAAATAATGCACTTGGGAAACAAAAACCCAGGGGAAGATTACACAGTGGGGGGGGGGTAGTAACAACAACAAAAATGGAAAGGGACCTGGGGGGTAATCATATCAGATAACCTTAAGGCTAGCAAGCAATGTTAGAAGGCAGTAAAGAGGGCTGGAGGGATACTGGGATGTATAGTGAGAGGCATCACCAGCAGAAAACAGGAAGTTGTTATCCCTCTGTATAGACAGTTGGTGAGACTCCATCTGGAATACTGCTTCCAGTTCTGGAGACCCCATCTCCGCAAGGACATAGATAGGCTGGAGGCAGTCCAGAGGAGGGCAACTAAAATGGTGCAGGGTCTGCAAGAGAAGTCAATATGAGGAGAGACTAAAGGAGTTTAATATGTATATCCTTGAGGAAAGGAGGAAGAGAGGGAACATGATAGAAACTTTTAAGTACCTCAGTGGAATCAACAAAGTCCAAGAGGGTAACGTCTTTCAGAAAAAGAGGTGTGCAAGGACAAGGGGACACAATCTGAAGATAGAGGGGGACGGCTCAGGGGCAATATGAGAAAGTATTTTTTCACAGAGAGGGTGGAGGATGCATGGAACAGCCTTCCTGTGGAGGCTGTGGGGTCTAAAATGGTGGGAGAATTCAAAAATGCATGGGACAGACATAAGGCAATTCTCGTGCGGGGGGTAGGAAGAAATAGGCCGTTGTTTAACTAGGATCTGCAGCTTATCCAGTAGGTAGGAAAATGGGCAGACTAGGTGGGCCAAGCGGTCCTTATCTGCCGTCAAAGTCTATGTTTCTATGTTGAGTCAAAGACAGGGGCCATTGGCTGGTGGGCACCGCCCAAAGGCCATGCGCAAACGTCCAATAATGAAACATTTAAGTAAATCAAACATGCATGTGTTTTTCTATTTATTTATCCTTTGATAATCACCTTGTTACTAAAAGTAACAATAACATTTAATAAAAAAATAAGCAACATAACAAGAGGAAATGTAAGCGTGTTAACACACAGTCAGTCAGTCACTGGTCTGCTCACCTTTTCCTGACATACTCTTTTACCAGTAGAATAGATGAGCAGTTCCTCAACTCGAGTTCCTCAGAGAAGAGATGGAAAGAAATGAGGGTACTAATCAGCCAGACACAGCAGCACAGTTGAAAATTACTATCCAAGAAAGTGGAACTTAAGATTTTGAAGTGCCGTCTCATATGATTAATAGGAGGTGTTGCAATGCCCCCAGGACACCAGCCTAGGAATGTCAGGCTTTATTTTTGAGGTTGCTAGCCACATAATTGCTTCCAGATTGTCATCTGTAATGCAGTTCCGCAGCTCTGACTTATTCGGACTCAGAAGAGAAAAGGCATGCTCACAGATGAATGAGCTGCCAAAAAGATTTGCAAGTTTCAGGGCTCCCTTTCTAGTGCTGGTCCAGAAATACAGGTTACTCACCTGTAACAGGAGTTCTAGGAATGGTATATGTTGTTCATCCACACTGTCTGGCAGGTTCCTTGCCACTTTAAATCTTGCCGGAAGGTTTTCAAGCTGGCTCCTCCCACCCACCCAGGTGATAAAACTCTCGGCTCGCCTATACACCACATCCAGTCCGCTGGAAAGCAGGTTATGCGCGAAGCCGGGAGGTCGGATGGGTTATGTGGATGAACAACATATACCATTCCTATAACTCCTGTTACAGGTGAGTAACCTGTATTTCTAGGGACATGGATATGTTGTTCATCCACACTGTCTGGCAGACTCCTAGCAGTTCTCTGGGAGGAGGGAGGCAAGGCACACCCCTACTTAGGGAATAGAGACTGGAGAACCGAGGCCCCAAAACCAGCATCCCGGCGTGACCCAAGGTCGATGTGGTAGTGGGTAAATAAGGTATGAGCCGACTTCCAGGTAGGAGCCCTGCAGATATCCTGGATAGGGACATCCCTGGAAGCAGCCACCGATGCAGCGGTATGGCGGGTAAAATGAGCTCTTATCCCTCTGGGAGGCTCCATGCCCCGCCCACCTATAGCGGAGATCTATGCAGGAGGTGACCCGCCCGCTCATTGTCCGCTTGGCTGCAGGTTTGCCAGGTGCGGCTTCAGTATAGATGACAAACAGCTGGCGAACCTCTCCCCGAACTTCAGCCATCCGCTCCTCATAAGAGAGCGCTCTTCTAGGGTCCAGAGTATGGAGCCTATATTCGGCCTCTGAGGTGTGATTGGGGTAGAACACCAGCAGAGTCAACACCTGGTTAAGGTGAAGCTCTGACAGCACCTTTGGAAGGAACTTCGCGGGTGGGGCGCAGGACAACCTTGTCCCTGTGGAAGACCAGATAGGGAGACTCGAAGGAAGCGCCTGGAGCTCTCCCATCCTTCTGGTTGATGTGGTAGCCACGAAGAAGGTGTTCTTCCACAACAGGTGGGAGAATCACACCTGTGCATTGATTCGAATGGCTTGCCCGTGAGCTTAGCCAATACCAGCAGTAGATCCCACGGAGGTGGAGGTTCCCGCACCGGAGGGGGGATGTGATCAAGGCCTTGGAAAAGCACCAGACCACCTCTCCTGTGCCACCAACTGCCTTCCAGCCACAGGGCAGAGATGGCTGCCAGGAGCACTTTAAGGGGCGTCGACCGAAGCCCTTGCTGAAGAAGAAAGGACCACAGGTAGTCTGGAGTGCTCGCCAAAGGAACAGGAGAAGGGACCAGGCCCTTCCCTAACACCAAATGGAGAAACTCTTCCATTTGAAGGCATAGCATTATCCGGTCAACTCCTGATGGGACCTCGCCGGACGACCCAAGGCCTGGCAACTAGCCACTCAGGAACCAGGCCGTCAGGTGTAGGGATTGAAGGTCCAGATGGAATACCTTCCCCTGATAACAGAGATCAGGTCCGGGCAGGCTGGAAACCGCCTCAGGAGCCTGGAGCTGAGACTGAGGAGAGCTGGATACCAGAGCTGGCAGAACCAGTCTGGGGCTACCAGAATCACCTGTGCCTTGTCCCCCCTCACCTTGAGAAGCACCTTGTGGATCAAGGGAATGGGGGGAAGGTGTAGAAGAGGTCCGAGGTCCATGGCCTCAAAAAGGCATCCCCCTACAGCGAGCCCTGCTGAGGGGGCCGGGCATGAAACAGTCTCGGCATCGCATTCTCCCTGGAGGGAAAAAGGTCCACCCGAGGTGTGACCCAGTGGGAGAACAGATCTTGTGCTACCTCCGGCAGGAGAGAACCCCTCATGAGACGCAGCCCCTATCCGGCTTAGGGCATCGGCCAGGGTGTTGGAGGCTCCTGCCATCCAAATGGCTAGGAAAACCGCCTCCAGGCTGCGCACGAGACCAAATGCGGAGAGCCTCCTTACATAATGACAAGAAGCACGTCCGGTCCAGGCGGGCTAGGTAGCACATGGTCGTGGTATTGTCCGTCTGGACCTGAACCACTTGACCCCATATAAATGGAGCGAAAGCGGTGTGAGCTAGGTGGACCGCATGAAGCTCCAGCAGGTTGAAATGGCATCGGGACTCCCGAGGAGATCAGAGGCCGTGCACTCTGTGCTCCCCCTGATGGGTACCCCAACCCATTAGAGATGCACCGGTCAATAGAAGACCGTCGACTCAGGGTGGATGAACAGGACACCCTCCTGCGGATGTGCCGGAACGGTCCACCATTGGAAAGCGTTCCACATCTCCTGGGTCACTGTCACGGGCTGGTCCAAGGGATCGCAGCATTGTGACCACTGGCTGGCCAGCCCCCTCACTGAAGGGAACGCATGTACCAACGGGCCCAACAGACCACACTGATGCAGGCCACCACGAGACTCAGGAGGCGCAGGAAGTCCTGGGCAGAGTACGAATTCCCAACCAGACATGACTGGGCAAAGAGGAAGAACCTTGGCCCTGTCTGCGGGAGCCGAGCTCTGGCTCAGAAGAGTTGACTCGCCTGATGAAATGAATCACCTGCTTGCACGAGTTCCGACTTGGCCCCATTGAAGAGGAGGCCCAACTGAGAGCAACCTGGAGGGCCAGAACTCTGGACCGCTCCACCTCCTCTCTGGAGGGGGTTGCAATCAGCCAGCCATCTAGGTAGGGGTACACCCGGACCCTTCAGCGCCACAGGAATGCTGTCACCACTGCTATGCATTGGAGAAGACCCTGGGAGCTGGGAAGAGGCCGACGGGCAAGGCTTGGAACTCGTAAAGGGATCCCTCCACTCTGAAGTGGAGGAACCTCTGAAGAGACGGACGGATTGGAACGTGAAGAATGCATCCTAGAGGTCCAGGGGACAGAACCACACGCCTCGTTCCAAGGATGGGATATGTGAGTCAGAGTGACCATCCTGAAAGTCCGAGACCTTAGGAACTTGTTCAGGTCGTGCAGGTCGAGAATGGGGTGCCAGCCCCCCCATTCGTTTGGGGACCAGGAAGAACCTGGACATGAGTCCCAGGTCTGAGAGGAGGATCTGCACCTTCCTGATCACCTCTATCCCGAGGCACAGGGCAACATCGGCTCGGCAGCCGACAGCAAGGCTTCAGACCCCGTGGTCTCCCCGGGGGGTGACGGCTCAAAGAGGAAGGGCCCACTCAAGATCAGAGACAGGCCTCACCTTTCACCTCCCACACTCAAAGGAAGGAAGTGGTGGAGCTGCCCCCCGGGGCCCAGGAATGGGTGATGAGGTCGGGGGCGACGCCCCTCAACCCGTCACTGAGCAGCCTTGGAGGAGGGACTGGCCTGGGCCTTTACCTCCTTGCTTCCCATTAGAGGAAGCCACTGGCTTGGGATCGGGATGCCAAGCGCAAGCCTGCTGGCCCTCTTGCTGGTGCTGATGGGCCAGTCGTGCCGCAGGGGCCGAAGGACGAAGGGGCTTACGCAAAGGCTGCCGGCGGCCCTTGTCCCTCTGGGTGGAGGTGACTGAGTCCAGAGTGGCATCGGACTTTTCGATCCCCCGGAGGTGCCCCTCCACTCCAGGGCCGAAGAGGTCGTTCCCCAAGAAGGGGATGTCCGCCAACTTGTGCTGGGTATCCGCCATGAAGGTGGATATCCTCAGCCACACCCTGCGGTGCATGGCCACCGTGGCTGCTACTGACCTGGCACAGGAATCACCTATGTCCAGAGCAGTCTGAAGCTGTTGCTTAGCCACCGCCCTACCCTGGTCCTGCACCTGCCGGACCATGGTCCGCAGGTCGACCGGGGGATGAAGGAGCACCTCATCCAGGGAGCCCAAGAGGGCGTGGGAGAAGTGTGCCATCAGCGCGGCCAAGCTGGCCTGTCGGAGGCCTAGGGAGGACATGGCGTAAACCTTGCACCTGACATAGTCCATCCTTTTGGACTCTTTGTTGGGAGGCCTATCCACATCCCGAGCGTTTCTGGAACATTGGAAGACGTTATCGGTAACTAACCCCTCCGCAGAGGGGTGCTCCGAGAAACCAGGCAAAGATCCGATAGGGACTATATACTTCCTGGCCATCCTGGCCGAGGGCGCAGTTCAGGAAGCAGGCCACTGCCAAAGCTCCAAGGCTGGGCCGACAATGGCCTCAGCCACAGGGAAGGCCTCCGAGGGTGAATCCCCTTGGTCTAGGATCTCCGTCAGGGGATTATAGACCCGTTTGGACACAGGCTTGAGGTGCACCCCGGTGAATTCCGAGATGAGCCTAAGCAGACCCAGGAAGGACGATGGGTCATCGTCCAAAGACCGGTCCCGGGGGGACTCCGGGACCCCCGCAAGATGGAGAAGTTGTCATCGGACTCCGAAGGGTCTGCAAACAGCTGCCTCAGGCCTGAGCCACCCTTCACTCGCTGAGGGCAGGAGTGAGGGGAACTGACAACCTGCGGGGCAGGTCGTGACCCGACCGAGGTTCCACCACAATCAGTGGGGCAGCTAGATTTGGTCAAACAACCGGCCCGGATGTGGGCATCTCGACTACGGCGAGCGGTTGCGTCGGCCGTTCAGGCGGCAGTCGCTTGGTAGCCGGGGAATGAATCGGAGTTGATTGATTCCTGGACAACAGCAGCTGTTGCCACATAAGCTCCTCGAAGCGTCGATGCAATCTGCGTCGAAGCCTCTCCTCATCCGAGGAGGAAGACGAGGAGGAACGGTGTTGCCACTTAACTCGGTGCTTCGACTGAGGATCGCCGCGTCAGCGGAGCGACTTGACTGGACAAGAAGACCGAGATTGAGATCCTCGAAGACGAGGGGACACCTCTTCCTCGGCTCGGACGCTTGACTGAGGACTGCCACCCGCAGGCGTGGGCAGAACCTCGCCCACTGGGGAAACCGCTAAGGTTGACGGCTCTTCCAGACGACCACCGGGTGATGGGTTGAGAGAAAACTCGACTACGTTGACAGGAGTCTCGGCAGGCTGGCCTGGCAGGGGGCACTCATAAATGATGGCCTGAGCCGCAACTGCAACCAAAGTTGTGATCGGCTGTCCGGGAAGGAGATCTCTCCGCCTCCCGTGAACGCCGACGGTGGGACTTACCCTTCGACTCCTTCTTCTTGAGCCGAGAGGAAAGACCCAATGGCCCCTCTCCCTTCATGGAAAGGGACTGGCGAAGCTCCTTGACAGAAGCTGAATGAGAAGAACTCAGAGAGAGCAGCAGAAATGCCGTGACTGAGGAGGAGGGAGATGCAGCCTTGGCCGCCTCCTCCTCCAGGGCGATAGAGAGCTCAAGCTGCTCAGCTGAGTCAGCTGTTGCGGACACCACCCAACGAGCCTCTTTGGATTTTTCCGGCGGGAAAAACTCCTCTGGGTGCCCAAGCCTCAATCAGGCAGCACGATCCTCCAGGACGTTGGTAGAAAAAGCGCAGCACAACTCGCAGACCTGCGGATCGTGGTCCAGGTCAAGGCAGTATATGCACGTGGAGTGCAGATCAGTCCTGGAGATATTCCACCCGCCGGGGCGCCTCCGACAGCTGGGAAATGAATTGTCCATCACAGCCGCGAGGGAAGAAGACCGAAGTTTAGAAAACTTCAAACTAAATCGGACGAACAGAAAAATCATGAACCAGTCGAAAAACGCAGAGCGCTAAGGAGGGAACCTGAGCTTCCAAGTGGTAAGGAAGATCTGGCGTCATGGGGCGGAGCCAAGAGTTTTATCACGCGGGTGTGTGAGAGAAGCCAGCTTGAAGACCTTCCGGCAAGATTTAAAGCGGCAAGGAACCTGCCAGACATTGTGGATGAACAACATATCCATGTCCCTAGAACAAATGATTTGATACATTTTATTGGACCAACATGGACATTACAGAAAGAACAGTGTTTAGCTTTAACCTACCCGCAAGGACCGGTAGGTTCGAAAGCTAGAGCACTTTGTTCTTTTCTGTAACATCCATGTTGGTCCAATAAAAGGTATCAAATCATTTGTTCTGGATCTGTTCTTAAAAGGACCAATATGGCACCTACATTTTCTTGCTTTCTAGTGTTGGGAAACTTTTCAGAATCCAGGCAATTATAGAAATGTAGAAGACTTCCTTCTCAGTATTTGTTGCACAGTGAGTCACTGTACTGCAGATCAATAAGTTCAAGTTGTAAACTGGAATCAAGGGCTTCTGGTGCAACTGAAAATAGATCTGCAAATAACTGAATTTTCTGTGAGTCCCTCAGAAAGTCTAAGAATCTTTGCTGAAATGAATTCTTTAGTCTCCCCACAACTTCAGAGTATGGCTTGGAATCACATTTATGTTCTGCAAACATCTTTTGGCAGGTTGGAAAGTGGGAGAGGTCACCTCGCTGTAATTGCACATCGAATAGCTGCAGTTTTGTTTGAAATGTAATGATCTGGCTGGCAAGGTCACACTCAAGTTGTTGTTTTCCCTGCAGGCAGACATTCCGCTCATTAAGATGACCATTAAGGTCTGTGATGAAAGCTACATCGCAGAGCAACTTGGCATCATCTAATTGTGTCACTGGCCTTCTTTCTCCAGCATAAATGTTCTGATCTCTGTCAGCAGTGCAACAAACTTTCCAAAACTTTAACCCTGCTGAGCCATCTAACTTTAGTGTGATAAAGTACATAACCATATGCAGCCTCAGTTTCTTCCAAGTATGACTGAAACTGATGGTGGTTGACAGCATGGGATTTAATGTAGTTGTCAGTGGAGCCCACAACATTCACGACATGTTCAGACCCAAGATCTTTCCTACACAGATTCTGCTGGTGTATGATACAATGATACTGGTTAAGTTCCTCTTGAACACCAAGTTGTTGTGTCACATGTGAAATCATTCCATTACGTACCCCTATTATTGCTGGAGCAGCATCTGTCACAATACCAGCCAGTTTTACCCATTCCAAACCAAATTTGTCAGTTTCAGCTTGAAGACTGTTGAACAGGTCCAAGCCTGTGGTTCTCCCATGAAGTGAGGCCAAACCTACAAGCTCTTCATAAACCTCAAATTGGTTTGTGACACCACGCACAAAGATTGCCATCTGAGCTGTGTTGGTGCGATCTGTTGTTTCATCCACTGCAAGACAGTATTTAAGTTTTTGGACACCTCTTGCAACTGACAAAAACGGGCTGTTCTCATGTCTGAAACACGGTGCTGCACAGTCATTTGATTCAAACTTATCTGATTAAAATTAGCCACTTGAGCTGGACACATTTTCTCACATGCTGCCAATAAACACTGCTTTATAAAATCTCCATCTGTGAAAGGTCATGAGGCCTTTGCAATCACTGCAGCAATTTCATAACTGACTTCAGTGATAATCTTGGATTCTTTCTGAGCCCTATGGAACGTGCTGTTGGGAAGTTAGCTGTCATCTGAGGTCTCCAATTTTTTGTTTTCGCATGACTCTCGTGCAATCATTAAAAGAGGCATGTGTACTATCATAGTGCCTCTTCAGGTTAACGCCACTGGAACTACAACAGTTCGCTTTCAGAGGAGGCAGATATTCAAACCTCTGTCTTCTACAAAGCAGTACTTTTCAGTCCACTCTTCACTGAACTTTCTGTGTTCACTGTCAGCTTTGCGCTTCTTTATTTGTGCTATACTTTGTTACCAACCAACACAGTAACCCATAGCCTTACTGCCAGCAAACACACACTGAACTGCAAGTCCTCATTTATACCACTTAATTTTTAATACAATCAATAATTGAGTGAAAGCACACAAACGCACACCCAGTGAACGCTAACCGAAGTGCTTACTGAAGTGCCTACTGAAGTGCTTATTGAACCCATCCCCGATATAGAAACATAGAAACACAGAATTTGACGGCAGATAAGGACCGCTTGGCCCACCCAGTCTGCCCATTTCCCTGCCTACTGGATAAGCTGCAGATCCTAGTTAACCAGCAGCCTACTTCTTCCTACCCCCATCCCCTAGAATTGCCTTATGACTGTCCCATGCATGCTTGAATTCCACCACTGTTTTTGACTCCACGACCTCCACCGGAAGGCCGTTCCTACTGAACTAATTGGTAGCCATGAGAAGAAAAAATTACTCACCTTAGTAATGTTGTTTCTTCTAATGGAGTCTTGCTGTATTCTGACAATAGCAGTGAGTCCCAACCTTCGAACTGCCCTGGAGATGAAAGAGTTAACTTTCCATGCCAGGCATGGAACGCTGAGCTCGAGCTCGGTTGAGACTCTGTCTGTTGCTGTTTGAACTCAAACCGTCAGATCTTTACGAGCTAAACTCACTGAGGTCCTGTGTGGAAGCTGTAAACCTACACTAGCCAACTGGCTACTAAATATAACAACAAAGTTTTTGGTCCCAAAACAAAGACTCAAGTCAGGAAACCCAAAAAATGAAATAAACACAACACCCACTCACCCAAAGAAAAGAGGGTGATAATAAAAAAGGGTGGGGCACCTCCTGAGTGCCAACACTGCTACTGCCCACCCACATCCCAAAAACAAAGGTTCTGAGAGGGGAAGGCGGGGGTCAGAATACAAGCAAGACTCCATTAGAAGAAACAACATTACTAAGGTGGTAATTTTTCTTCAAACAACATGAAGTCTTGCTGTATTCTATTGGGCCAGCAGACTACTAAGCAGTACTCCATGGAGGAGGGACAGAACCTACTTAGGAAATAGGCTCTGAAGCACAGCTGTGCCAAACCGAGCATCACTCCTAGTCTGGATATCCAAAGAGTAATGCTTGGTAAAAGTGTGAACTGTTTTCCAGGTAGCTGCTTGACATATCTCTAAGATAAGAATATCCCTGGCAGCAGCCAGGGAAGCAGCTGTACCTCTGGTAGAGTGAGCCCTCAGGCCTGAGGGTGGACTCTTACCTAGTTTTTCATAACAAAATTGAATGCAAGAGACAATCTACCTGGCAATGGATCTTTTAGTAGCAGGTTTTCCTTTACCAACCTCACCATAAGTGAGGAACAGTTGGAGGGAGTCAAACCTGTGACCCTTGGTACGTTCTATGTAGTAGCTAAGGGCTCTTTTCACATCCAAACTGTGCAATCTCCTCTCGCCAGAGGAGGAATTGTCAGTGAAGTACACAGGAAGAGACATAGATTGGTTAAGGTGGAAGTCTGAAACCACCTTAGGTAAAAACTTCCTGTTAGTCCTGAGGACCACCTTATCTCTATGGAAAGAGATAAAATCAGGCTCCACTGACAGGGCTTGTAACTCACTTATGCGCCTGGCAGAAGTGATGGCCACCAGGAACACAGTTTTCCAAGTCAAGTACTTAAGCTCTGCTGAGGACAAAGGCTCAAAGGGGGGTTGCATAAGCTGAGCAATGCAAAATGTAAGGTCCCAAGCAGGGGCAGGGTCCCTGAATGGCGGATTGGTATGAAGCAATCCCTTGAAAAACTTGGAGAATACAGGGTGAGCTGAAAGAGAAGAGGGCTTACCTGCTGAAATAAAAGCAGAGACAGCTGCCAGATGCACCCTTAGTGTGGCTGGTCTGAGTCCCAAGCTATTCAGATGGACCATATAGTCAAGGACTGTGGGCAGGTCAGCAGACTCTGGGGAAATATGCTTCCCAGAGCACCATATGGAGAATCTTTTCCATTTGGAATTATAAGTTGTTCTGGTGGAAGGCTTCCTAGAAGCCTTTAGAATATCCATAACACCTTGAGAAAGGTGTAAATCAGCAAACTCTAACTCTTCCAAGAGCCAGGCCTTGAGGTTGAGAGATTTGAGATTCGGGTACCAAACCCTCCCCTGAGCACAGGTTAACAGGCTGTAATTCCTGGGAAGAGACAAAGGTGGACTGCTAAAGACAACAGGAGAGGGTACCAGGGCTGTCTGGCCTAATCTGGGTTGAGACCTGATTTTGACTAGCACTTTGAACAGGAGAGGGAATGGGGGAAAAGCATACAGGAACTTCCCTTCCCAATTGAGAACCAAGGCATCCAGGGGGACTGAGCCTAACACTGGGGGCCTGCAGCAAAACAGGGGAAGTTGGTGATTGTCTGGGGCTGCAAAAAGATCTATCTGTGGGGTGCCCCATCTGGAGAAGATCACCTCCAAAACCAGAGGATCCAGTGACCATTCATGATGGCCCTCAGATATCCTGCTGAGAGCATCTGCCAGGACATTGTCCTTGCCTGGGAGGTGTACTGCTGTGAGGGAGGTGTTCAGGGAATAGGCCAGAGACCACAACTTCATTGCTTCTGTGCACAAGGCTGTGGACCGAGTGCCCCCTTGCTTGTTGATATACCACATTGTGGTGGTATTGTCTGTCCTGATCTGAATTATTTTGTTCTGAACAGACTTGGAAAAAGCTTGAAGTGCTAGAAACACTGCTCTGAGTTCCAACAGATTGATGTGAAGCAGAGATTCCTGAGGGGACCTCAACCCGTGGGTGGTCAGGTCTCCCAAGTGGGCCCCCCACCCCAAGAGGGAGGCATCTGTAGTAAGGATTAAAGAATGAGACTGAGTGACAAAGGGAATTCCCTGTCTTAGATTGTTCTGATCCTGCCACCACTGCAAGGCCTGGATCAGGGTTCGAGTTACTGGTATCAGTTTGGTCAGAGGGTCCTTTTTTTGAGACCAAAAGGCTCTCAGATGGAACTGAATGTCCCTCATCTGAAATCTTGCTCCCTGCACCACTGCTGTAGAAGCAGCCATGTGCCCCAGGAGCTGCAAAAAATGCCTTGCTGGTCGATACACCTGAAGAGTGAATGAAGAGGCCAGTGTGATAAGGGTCCTTGCCCTGTCCAGGGGAAGGAAGGCTCTGGCCTTCTCTGTATCTAGCTCTACGCCTATGAAGGTGAGGAGCTGAACAGGCTCTAGAACTGACTTTGAAAGATTCAGAAGGAAACCTAGAGAGGTGAGCAACTGCTGAGTTATCTGTAGGTGTAACGTGACTTGGTCTGGGGACTGGCCTACTATGAGCCAGTCGTCCAGGTATGGAAAGATGGCAATCCTTTGCCTTCTTAGAGAAGCAACTACTACTACTGCCAGGCATTTTGTGAACACCCTTGGAGCAGAGGTTAGGCCGAAGGGCATTGCTCTGAATTGGTAATGGCCTGAGGGCAGTTTGAACCTGAGGTACTTTCGATGGGAGCTTCGGATGAGAATATGGAAATAGGCATCCTTGAGGACCAGGGAGACTAGCAGGTCCCCTGGCCTTAGAGAGGGTAGAATTATTCCCAGAGTCACCATTTTGAATTTTGGCTTTAAAAGGTGCTAGTTTAAGTATCTGAGATCCAGGATGGGCCGCCATTCTCCTGTCTTTTTTGGGGTAAGGAAGTACCTGGAGTATAATCCTTTGCCTTGGTGTAGGGGTGGAACCCTTTCCACAGCTCTGAGAGCCAGGAGGGAAGAGACCTCTGCCTCAAGGGCAAGTGCCTCTGAGGATTCATGAGTGGAAGGATCTGGTTTTCAGCTTTGGAAATTTTTGAAGCTGAGAACCAGTCCCTGCTTACTACTTCCAGGACCCATTTGTCTGATGTTAGAGACTTCCAGTCCTGGACAAAGTAAGCCAGCCTGCCCCTACAGGTGGTGGAGAATCGGCCCTGGCAAACCCATCAGGGTGCCTGTTTGGCAGGGGTTTAGGCTGAGGGTGGAAGCAGGTCTCGTGTACCCTTCTGCCTCTCCTCTAAAGAACCCCCTCTGAGCATGGGGCAGAAGAGGGAGGCCTGGGCTTGGTAGAAGGCCTGTAAAGGCCTGCCCTGCGATGCTGCCTCTGAGGAGTGGCTTGCCTTTCCCTGGCCTAGGCACTCCTATAGGTGGCCCTGTATTCATCCATTTTCTTCATGTAATTCTCTGTTTGCTCCCCAAACAAAGAATTACCTACAACAGGAAAATCCATGGCCTTAGTCTGGGTATCCTGCGACAGGTTAGTACATCTGAGCCAAGCCATTCTACGAAGTGCCACAGATATAGCCATGACTCTAGATGAAACATCATCGGAGTCCACTGCAGCATGGAATTGCATCTTGGATGCCTCAATACCATCAGCAGCCACCTGCTCCAGCTCCTTGGCAAGCTGGCCTGGGATCTGTTTTGCTAAAGCCATGACAGTATCCCATCTGGATTTCTGATACCTAGCTGTATAGGCCATATAATTGGCCTGCCTGAGTCCCAAGGATGCTGCCATGTACTGTTTCTTTGCCATGGCATCAATCCTTCTGGAGTCCTTGTCTGGGGGGGGGGTGAAGCCAAGGGAATATTAGCCTTATCACAGGCTACAGCCTGCATTACCCCAACATGGCTGCATTGTTGTTTAAGGAACTCCGTATCTGAGCCTGACAGAGTATACCTCTTGTCCATTCTTTTATCCACAGGAGCTATAGTATTAGGAGTCTTTAAAATCTTAAATGTCTGTTTCCCAAAAGATTTGTGTAAGGGAATAGACAGCCTCCTAGACTCTGGGCTATCCATCATTTCCACATAGTCAGGCTCTTCCTGGTCATCCACAGCTTCTTCCATAGGAAGCTGAAGGGTTTCGGCCATTTTCTTATAAAACATGAAATGGGAGGGGGACTCAGAAAGCCTAGGAGGAGACACTCCTGAAGGTCTGTCTGGGGAGCTGTCCGGGTCAATGGGCACATCCAGACTTTCAAAACCACATTCACTTTCCTCATACTCCACTTCCTCCTCCACCGGTTCATAATACTCTCTCTAAATCATAATCTTGAACCGGTGGAACCGGCCAAACTGAGCGCCTTCCTGATGGTGCCGGTTCGGTCGGAACCGGGGAAAGCGACTGCACAATTTTTATCGCTTTTGCTATTTCATCAGCGGTTGGAGAAGAAACTTTTGGATCCACACCAGCTGATTTTTCCTTTCTTGTTCTCTTAGCTGGAACCGACTCCTCGGAGTCGGTTCTCCTTTTGCCCGAAGAAGTTTCGCCCTGGTCAGAGGGCACTCCTTCTGGTTCGGTTTGAACCGAACTGGGCTGGCCATCTGGGTTAGCAGACTTTTTGGCCTCCCTTTCCCTGAGCCTACCAACTCTCTTCTCTAGAGTAGCTGCAGGAAAATTTTTACAAATCTGGCAGTCTGCATTGAGGTGGTCAAACCCCAGACAATAAACACAGGTGGTGTGGGGGTCAGCCTTAGCAAAGACTTCCCCACACACACTACAGTGTTGAAACCCAGTAAGCTCGATTTTTCTTTTGGGTTTCTCAGACATGGTGCCAGTCCTGACCAAACTTACCCTTTTAATGGCAATCTGCCAGGCAAGACACTCTTATCGGTTCCTGACCATGTTATGGGTCGTGAAAAAAAAAATGTAATAAAATCAGTTTTTTTTAGAACCGATAAGAACCGGTAACCACACTCTAAAGGTAGAAATAAAGATTTTACAACGACTTGATCGGTTCAAACCGAACCGATGAACCGTTTACAAGTTCCACACAGAATAGAAAACAATATATACCTATCTAGTACTCACGAATACCACAGACAGAGACTGAACCGACAGGTTGCGGTTTAAATTCGGTTGAAAACCGAGAAAAGCGGTACTTTAACCGACAAAATGAACCGAGCAAAGGAGAAATCTCCAGAGCGACTGTTCAGTGAGGCGGAGTAAAGAATCTGACAGTTTGAGTTCAAACAGCAACAGACAAGAGTCTCAACCGAGCTCGAGCTCAGCGTTCCATGCCTGGCATGGAAAGTTAACTCTTTCATCTCTGGGGCAGTTCGAAGGTCGGGACTCACTGCTATTGTCAGAATACAGCAAGACTTCATGTTGTTTGAACACTGGATTTACCAAGCATTATGATCAGTCCCGTTGCTTACTTTTTTTTTTAATGCTCCCAGAGCTCCAAACTGTCTGGTCCCTGTGGCTTTGTGATTTAATCCAGAGCAAACCACATTCCTGATCAAGCAGTGGAGTGTAATTGTCCCTCCCTGAATCCATCCCCTGAACCCATACCTAATCATAAGCCATCCCCCGATATACAGAAAAAATCAGGAGCCATCAGGAGCCATGGCAACACCACATTTATCGAATGTACTTTTTTTTCTCTCGAACGCTCCCAGTGCCCTGATAGACAGAACTAATCAGGAGCCATCCCCCGATATACAGAACTAAACAGGAGTCATCAGGAGCCATGGCAACACCATGGTAATACCGGATTTACTGAACTTTTTTCTGCTCCAAATGCTCCCAGATGCTGCGAACGCTCCAGTCCCTGAAAAATGCAGCTCACAACTGCTTACAACTTCTCACAACTTTTCTCTGACTGCCGTGACTACTACCAGCTTGCTGAAATCCACAGACCCTGAAAAAAGTGCACACAAATGTAAAGAAACACGAACTGAGGTACTTATTTTATTTACTACTATTACTTGCTCTTTACTCAGAGCTGAAACTAGGGAGCGCTGCAAGAATGTGTACTGCTGAAGACCTAGCCGATGGCTTGCGGACTTTCAATGCTCAATAACATGTGTGCTGTATAATGAAATAGCAGTGAGAGAGGTAAAACCAAAAACAAACTGGGAGATAAAAAAACAATTTTGACTGCTGTACGTCACTGCGGGCCACAGAAAACATCCTTGGGGGCTGCTTGTGGCCCATAGGCTGTACGTTATGCACCACTGTCATAGAGGAAGAGCACAAACCCCAACTCTTGGGTTACAATCCGTAATGGCGGATTCCAGGAAAGCCTTTATGCAGAGGTATGTACACCCTGGGGACTGGCCCAAACGACCTAGGCCCCAGAATGTCTGGAGATCCCCCATGCCCCACAGACTCCGAAGGAGACGGGGAAAGAAACTGCACCCTATCTGTCACATGGAAAGGGCTCTGTGGTATTCATTCTGGGGGAAACAGTGGGTTTCTGCCTAAGAAAAAGAATGGGTAGCCACCCAAAACAAAGGGCAAGAATGGGCCTTGGGAAGAACTGGAGAATCCACACAAGAGAAGAAAGTATCCTCCAACCATCCGGGTGGAGGGCAAGGGAACTCCCTAACAACTCTGGTAGCATCCTGGACAGAGATTTATGAGGGGGTAATGTCATGAGTCAAGTGGAGGCGGAGGACGCTGGATGCACAGCTGCCTCGACTCTTCGGGCCTTAGGAGCAGGGGTGTCAGGGTCTGAGGAAGCTCGACACTTTCTATTAGACAGGGAAAGTGAGTGATGGGCAGGTCCCTCTGCTGGGCAGCAAAGGAAAGATGGGCATGCCCCGCTCTGGTGGGTGTCCAGACCTCAGGGCCCTGCCCGGGTCCTGGAGGGAGGAGAGCATGTCTTGGACTCTGCCCCCCAAAAGGGCAGAGACCCTAAATGGGGCGTCCATAACGGAGGACTGAACGCCTGGGGTGAAGTCCATCAGATGAAGCCAGACATAGCGTCAGAGACAAACTGCCATCGTTGTGCTCTGCGCCGAAGTGTCCACTGTGTCATAGGCAGCATGAAGGATGTGGTAGCTCACTTTGGAGGCAGAGTGGAGTAGTTGCTCTAACTGAGCCTTAGAGGAGGAATCCAGGAGGGCTTCTACAATGCTGGCAGTCTAGCCCAAGTGGGATTACTGGTGGACCACCATGTGTGACAAGTAATTCTGGGCATTCAGAGCTAGCATGGAGGAAACGTACACCTGCCCATCGAAATGGTCCAATTGCTTAGACTCCTTATCTGGAGGGAGGTCACCCAGGTGCTTAGGTTTCGTAGACCTGATGTGGGCTGCCGTTAGAACAGCGCGGTCAGCTTTAGGGTGGGTCCCAAAATGGGGCCACCATTTGGGGCAAAGTACAGCCGATTTACCTTTTAAGGGAACGGAGGGACCGATGCTGGCTGCTACCATATAGCAGAAGTAACACCATCGTGAGGCACCACAAGGGGAGGGATGACCACAGAGGCGAGCTCTGGGAGGTTTACGTGTTCCGCCAAATGGCATTCCTGAAGATCCTGATCCTCTGCTTACCAAGCCTGCAACATCTGAATAAGCCTCATTACCTCCAGAAAGGAAGGGTCTTCTGGGGGGGATTTTGGAGTCTCCCTGATCCACATCTCCTCAGGAGAGGAGTTAGAGAGGGAGTCTGGTGGCTCGATGGAATCTGACTCAGAATTCTCAGAGCAGTCAGAGCCCCATGCTGGGCCAGGCCTGGGTCAGTATCCTGAATGCTCTAGTACTGGATGGTGTGTCAGGCAGAGAAGGAGGAGCCCAAGGAGCAGGCTGAGGAGGGTCCCGCGTCAGTGCAGGGGCTGATGGGAATGCTGTAGGAGCTGGCGTCAAGTGCTGGATGTACGCCCACTAGAAATTAAATAAATTGCCATAACCAGCCAGCGATGGCTGAGGAGTTGTCAACAGAAGAGAAGGCCCCAGTGTTGGGTAGGACAGTGTGTTATGCGACAGGTGACTGTGGGAAGGATCCGATGGTGGTGGGACTGGGTGACAGTCTGAAGGGTGTCGGTGGGTGGTCTTGAGTTGCCCCCAGGAGGAGGCTGGGGTCTGGGATGTGGATCCTAAGGACAGCCAAAGGCCAAGTGAGATGACAGCACGGAGTCGGGCGCGGTACCCGGCAGCTTCAAGGGGGGGGGGTCCTGAAGTTGATGCCGGAAGACCTACTGGGGGGTCCATTCTTGGCTGGGTTAGAGGCCCCAGATCTGGACAAGGGGGACTGGCATGTCCCTGCATCGGGCGGGCTGGCGCCGGATCTGATGGGAGAGAACCAGCAGGCAGTGGCCCTGCTGGCGCTGGGTGGGAAGGACCAGGCGCAGGGCACACCGGTGGCATCTGAGAGGTAGGAGGTGCCCAAGAGGGGATCCCAGGGCGAAGGCTGTGACCACAAAGAAGCAGGTGATAGCTGGTACTGGTCACAGGGACCGCTGTTGGACCCCAAATTAGGGTCCAGCAAAGGCAACGGGGTCAGGCAGGCTTCAGTGGAGGTACTTGACATCCTGAGAACTTGCCGCGCTACCTGGCTGAGGACCCTGAGGGGTAAAGGGCCCAAGCAACAGGGGCAGCAGGATGGAGGAAGAGTCCCCGAAACCTGCGAGGCACTGCCCAACACGGTAATCACAGGGAGCGGCGTGGCCAGAGGCAGGCCAGAGGAAGAGAAGGCTGGTGTGGCTGAAGCGACCCCAAGTGGGGGAAGAGCCAACGATGGCTGGGGCCCTGGAGGTGACTGCGGCCTAGAAGTGGACCTATCCCGGTCCTGATACATGTCCCACTTGTGCCTCTTCTCAGAAGGAGTGGAGGTCTCGGATGAGGCCCCTAGGGAGGAAGATGCGCACTGGGCCTGCAGCTCTTCTTCTACGGCGGCCAATTTTTTCTGAAGGAGATAGGCTTCCAGGACCCTCTGGCATCATCTCCATGTGGCCTGACTGAACTTCAGGCAGGCCTGGCAGGCTTTGGTGCAGTGATCCAGGTCTAGGCAGATAATACAGGAGGAATGGCCATCCTTGTCTGGAATCTGTTTACCACATGCAAACTTGGATTTGTGGGACTCGGCAGAAAAAGTCGGTAAAGACATGCAGCCAACAATAAAATAATGATAGAAAACCACAGAAATAAAAAAAAAAGAAAATAATCAAAAAATTAAAGGATTACAGGCAGCCGATTGAAGCAACAGTCTGCAAGGTCCAGTGAGCACAGGTCAACGGTGGGAAAAGAACCAAAGCGGGACTGGGGGATTGCCCCCTTTATACCATAGGGGGATGTCGATGTGTCGACATCAGGGGTGGCTCCCCACTGTAGACTGCTAGCTAGAAGTTTTCCATGTGGTCCTAGCGCCTGGCAGCTTAGTCCTAACAGTGCTGCCTACTACAAGAGCCCCTCGAAGCAAGATCAACACTTACAGAAAAAGATTTGTAACCAGACCACTGAATAACAATTACAAGGCACTGTAAGAAAAAATTACTTACCATGGTAATCTTGTTTCTTCCCAGTGATACTCAGGTATTCACAACTTTCTTCAGTGTCCCTTCAAGTCAGAACTGCCCGGAGAGGATAGAACACATGCAAATGATGGAACTCTGCCCGTGACAACTATTCAAATGCTGCCTTGAACTAACTGCCTTAGTTCTAAACCCCTCAGATTTCCTGGACGCCTGGAAAGGCAGAACCACAAGAACAATGAATACTGAATAGTATTAATCAATAATAATAATAATAATAATAATAGTGATAATTAAACCCATAACCCCCTAAATAAACCCTCCAGCTAGAGAGGAAAACACAATAGATACCCCCAAAAATGTTAGAGTCAGAAGGGGGGAAAACACAACATGAACCTTGTTTATCCAACTTGCACCAGAAAGAGGCAGGTATACCCCTGACAGCACCGTATGCAGGAGTGCAGAGGCTAAAGGTTCTACAAGGAGAGGCAGGGTGGGAAGTTATGAATGCCTGAGTATCACTGGGAAGAAGCAAGATTACTATGGTAAGCAATTTCTTCTTCTAAACCCATTAATACTCAGGTATTCCTAACTTTCTGCAGACTACGAAGCAGTACCTTTGGAGGTGGGCACAGAACCGTATTTTGGAAACAGACTTTGCAGGACTGCTGTGCCAAACCTAGCATCACCCCTGGACTGAATATCCAGGTTGTAGTGCTTTGTAAAGGTGTACTGTTTTCCAGGTAGCTGCTTTACAGATGTCCACTAGCGAAACATCCCTGGCAGCTGCTAAGGTAGCAGCTCTCCGTCTTGTGGAGTGGGCCCTCAATCCTGTTGGGGGTTCCCTTCCAGCTTTAGTGTAACAGAATTGGATACACTGGACTATCCAATGAGAAATGGACCTTTTCAATGCTGGGTTACCCTTTCCCGCATCCCCATAAGTCAGGAACAGCTGTTTTCTGTCCTGTCTATGGTCCTTAGTGGCTGTCATATAGTAGCTGAGAGCTCTCTTGACATCCAGACTGTGAAGCCTTCTTTCACCAGAGGTGGAATGCTCAGTGAACAAGACAGGTAGGGTAATGGTTTAATTCAGGTGGAAATCAGGGAGACCACTTTAGAGAGAAATTTCCTGTTTGTTCTCAGGACCACCTGTGGAATGAAGTGTAGTTCTGTTCAATGCAGAGAGCCTGGAGCTTACTGATTCTTCTTGCAGAATTCATTGCCACTAGGAAAACTGTTTTCCAAGTGACTTATTTCAGATGAGCAGAGGACATGGACTCAAATGGAGGTCCCATGAGCTTAGCTATGCATACATTAAGGTCCCATGCTGGCACCAGTTCCCTATGAGTAGGGGTGCAAATCGGCCAAACCCTTGAAGAACCTCTTAAATATAGGATCTGAAACTATTGACACATTCCTTCCAACAGAAATGTAAGCAGATGCTGCAGCCAGGTGGACCTTGAGGGTACTGGACTGCAATCCCAGGGAATGTAAATAAGAGAGGTAATCAAGAACAGCTGGAACCCCAGCCTGTGTTGATTCCAGCTCCCTGGCTGAGCACCGAATAGAAAACTGTTTCCATTGTGAAGCATAGATTTTTTTTAGTGGAAGGCTTCCTGTAACCTCTCAGTGTCTCCAAAACAGCTTCAGGGAGGTGTAAACCTGCCTATTCTAGGTCTTCAAGAGCCAAGCTTTGAGACTGAGAGACCTGAGATTCGGATACAGGAGTCTCCCCTGGTTGGAGGTTAACAGATTGTGCCTCCAAGGGAGGTGTATTGGCTCAGCTACAGACATGGGGAGCAGAAGAGAGTATCACGACTGTCTGAGACAGTCTGGAGCTATCAAGATCATTGATGCTGAGTGGGACCTGAGCTTGAGCAATACCCTGTACACCAGAGGGAAGGGAGGAAAAGCATACAGGTGCTTCCCTGACCAGTCCAAAGCCAAGGCACCCAGGGGTAGTGTACCCCGAATTGGTGGCCTGCAACAGTATTGTGGCAGGTGGTGGTTCTGGTGGGATGCAAACAAGTCTACCTCTGGGGTGCCCTACCTCCTGAAGATTACTTCCACCACTTGCCTGTTCAGGGTCCATTCATGATGGGCCTGGTTCATTCAATTCGAAGCATCTGCTAGGGTGTTGTCTTTTCCAGGCAGATGGATTGCATGTAGGGAAATGCCCAAGGAGTAAGCCTGGCTCCCAAACTTTCATGGCATCTGTGCAAAGGACCCAATCTGATGCTTCCCTGCTTGTAGTACATCGTGGTGGTATTGTCTGTTCTGACCTGTACCACCTTTCCTTGTACCAGTGTTGTGAAGGATTTTAGTGCCAGAAACACTGCTCTGAGTTCCAGCAAGTTTATGTGCTGGAGTGACTCCACATTTGACCAAATGCCCTGGGTTGTGTGGTCCCCTAAATGGGCGCCACACCCCAGCAGAAAAGTATCTGTTGTGAGAACAACTGATTGGGACTCTCATTGGAAAGGATCCCTTCCCTCAGCACTGAAGTGCTTGTAACAACATTTTTGTTACTGGAATCAGCTTTGAGAGGGGATCTCTTCTCTGGCACCAGTGTGCCCTTAGGTGGAACTGGATGTCTCTCATTTGGAACCTGGAGCCTAGGACTGTGCCTGCGGCTGCAGACATGTGGCCCAGGAGCTGTAGGAACTGCCTTGCAGATTTTTGCTTGCGTAGGCTGAAAAGGTTTGCAATCAGCTGGAGACTTCTTACACTGTCCAGAGGCAGGTAGGCCCTGCCCTGCAGGGTGTTGATCTATGCTCCTATGAACTGCAACACCTGTGCAGGTAGAAGGACTACTTTTGTGATTTATCAAGAACCCCAAGGACTCCAGAAACCCTTACGTGGTCTGCAGATGCTGTCTGACCAGGTCTGGTGATTTTCCTACTACCAGCCAGTCATCCAAATATGGAAACACTGTGACACCTTGTCTTTGCAGGGGTGCCACAACCACTGCCAAGCACTTTGTGAATACCCTTGGGGGTGAAGTTAGGCCAAATGCCAGGGTTGAAAACTGGTAGTGACCTGATGGGAGTCTGAACCTGAGGTATTTTCTGTGAGGCTCCCTTATGCGGATGTGGAAATAGGCATCTTTTAGGTCCAGTGATGCCAACCAGTCTCCTTTTTGGAGCGTTCGCAGAATCAGTGCCAAAGTTACCATTTTGAACTTTGGTTTTGTGAAATCTTGTTTAGGACCCTGAGGTCCAAGACAGGCTACCACTCCCCATTTTTCTTTGTAGTAAGGAAGTATCTCGAGAAAAAAAAAAACTTACCTTTCTGCTGAGTTGGGACGGGTTCCACTGCCCGTGACAGCAGCAGGTTTTGAACCTCTGCCTCCAGAAGCTTTTTCTCTGAAGGAAGATGGTCTGAACACTCTGGTTCTCAGAAAGAAAGGGATCTGAAGCTCAGAGATAGTTCCTGACTCACTACCCCCAAGACCCACTTGTCTGTGGTAATCTTTTGCCAAACCTGGAATTAGTGAGACAGTCTGCCTCCAACAGGTAGAGAGGAGGTGGCCTGTGAAGACATGTCAGGGTGTTTGCTCTGAGGCTGAGGCTGGGTTTGAGATCCCTGCCTGGAACCCCTTCTGCCCCTACCTATGATGTACCCTTGCTGACGGACAGCAGGGTGGAACTGCCTAAACTGTGGAGGCATCCAACAGGGTGCAGCAAATGCCCTGCATCTTGTGGCAAGTGGCAACATGGTGCAGCAGCCCAAACTGCAGCGGCATGGGGAACTAAAGCACAGCAGGCCATGGCAACCCCAACTGTGTAGAAAGGAGCAATGGAAGTGGGTGCAGCAGCCCTGTCTCTGGTGACAAGGGATAGAGGACAGCATGATGCAGAAGTCTTGACTGTGGTACAGAACACAGGGGGCATCAGGGTACAGCAGCCCTGACTATGAGATGGGGTACAGATGGTGCAGCAGCCCTGCCCATTAGGGGCAATGGAAGTGGGTAGCAGGGTGTAGCAAAAACCTCATCTCTGGTGGCTAGGGCAGCATGGTACAGCATCCCCAGCTGTGGAGGCAGGGGATCTGGCACACTAGGGCTTAGCATGGCACAGCAGCCCTGACTGTGGAGACAGGAACAGGGGTCAACAGGTGTAGCTTCCCTAACTGTGAGGGTGAGGGAGAGAGGGCAGCAGGGTGCGTCATCCCCAACTGTTTGGGCAGGGGGT
Organism: Neoceratodus forsteri; assembly: GCA_016271365.2. Taxonomy (NCBI): domain Eukaryota; kingdom Metazoa; phylum Chordata; order Ceratodontiformes; family Ceratodontidae; genus Neoceratodus; species Neoceratodus forsteri. The sequence continues at coordinate 478,248,307 of CM057455.1, forward strand.
GGCAGGGTGCAGCAGCCCTGATTCTTTAGGCAGGGGATGGAGGCAGCAGGGTGCACAATCCCCGACTGTGTGGGAGAAGACAGTGGGCAGCAGGATGTAGCAGTCTCGCATGCGGAGCAGAAGGCAGGGTGCTTGTGGGGCAGGGACAGGTGGCAGTTCACTGCAGCTGCCTCAACTGTGGGGCAGAGACACGGTGCATTGGGATGCAGCATAGCGTTTCTAGTTGTACACGTACATGATATATTTTCACACAGAAAGCACCAAAGAACTCAAATTTGCGAGTTCAGACAGGTGCCTGTCACACACTGCTACAGTATTTCAAGCACATGTACTTTTTGTCAATCTGACATAAAAAAAATGTTCTTACATGAACATATTTATGAAGGCTACATCAAAGACAAACTGTTTCTGTGAATGAACAAAATTAAATTTATTTTATATTCATTAAACAGCCCTTTGTTATATAGTTAGAAAAAAACTGAGGTTTGATTAGAAAGAACAGATCATACAGACAAGTTGATTTCTCACAAAAAAAAGATTCCCACTACTTCAGTTCAGCATTGGAACTGAAATGATCAGCTTTGTAAAGAAAGAGAATGATATATTTTAAGCTGATCTATCTAAACACAAACCAGAGACTGGGTTTGTAAGGAACCCGGAGAGCTCGGCAAACCATAAACTTTACAGAGTGCTGCTCTGATTGGGAATCTGAAACAGGAAGCTACTCCAAAATAATGTCATCACGCTCTATGTTTGACTGAGAGGACAGAAATAACTCCACTGTAGAGCAAGTTAACAACTGCTCATTTAAAGAAAACCACAAAACCAGCCTGCATGAAATTTTCAGGAAACACTAATCATGACACAAGGACTTGAATTTCAGTTTTTAAAACTTTTATTAAAAATATGCAAAAACCACTGCACATGATCTTTAAGGCCTCTGAAAAACTTGGAAAATGGGTTGTAAAGCCATTAACCTGTCTTTGCCAGCTGACTTGTAAGCTGACACTGCTGCCAAATGCACCTTCAGGGTTGATGGCCTCAAGCCCAGTGACTGGAGGTGAACCAGGTAATCCACAAATGTACACAGACTTGCATGGATGACGTCTATGTCTGGGAGCACAACAAAAGGAAAACCTCCATTTTGAAGCATATGTTTTCCTTGTTGCTGGTTTCCTAGAAACCTTCAACACTCTCATTACTTCTTCTGAAAGATTTAGCCTAGAAATAGCTCTTCAAGAATAATTCCCTGAGACATACAGTTCTCAGATCTGGGAATGTTATCTTGCACTGAGACAGCTTCAGTGGACTGTATCTCAGTTCAAAGTGATAGAAGGTCTGTTAGAAAGGGTCAGGAACATGGAGTACCTGGCCTGCTTTGTCCAGTCTGGTATTATGTGAATCATCATTGCTGACTCTCTCTTTAGCTTTATGAGCAATCTCAGTTAAGAGTGAGAATGGAGGGAGGGCATACAGAAACTTTCTCAACCAATCCAGAACCAGTGCATTCTCAGGAACTGAACCATCACGGGTTGGGGGGTCAGTAACAAAAGAGTGGGAATGGATTGTTCTTCCAGGAAGCAAATAGGTCCATTTCTGGTGTACCCCAACATCTGAACATTAATGCCAGCACTTGCTGATTCAGAGTCCACTCATGGTTTCCCTGGCTGATTCTGCTTAAGTAGTCTGCTAGTACATTGTCTTTCCCAGGCAGGTGTACCACAGATAGCTCTACTTCCAGGGTGTAGGCTAAGTTCCAGATCTTCATGGCTTCTGTGCATAGTTTTAAAGATCTTGCTCTTCCCTGTTTGTTTATGTAATACATTGCTGTGGTGTTGTCTGTTTGGATCTGGACAGACTAGCCCTGAATCTGGGAATAGAATGCTTGCATTGCCAGGAACACTGCCCTGAGCTCCAGGAGGCTGATGTGTTCTTGAGTCTCCTGTGTATTCCAGGTACCAGTCCTAGGAGGGAGGCATCTGTTGTGAGGACAGCTGTGGGATATTGCTGGAGGAAGGGAATTCCCACTTTGAGGTTGTTTTCTTCCTTCCACCAATTCAGTGCTCTTAGCAAGGCTTTTGTGACAGGCACCAGACTGGACAAAGGATCCCATCTCTGACACCAGCAATCCCATAGATGATACTGGATGTCTCTCATATGAAACCTGGCCCCTGGTACTACTGCAATAGACAAAACCATGTGTCCAACAACTGTAGAAGATCCCTTGGAGGTCTTGGGTGACCAGCCCTGAAAGATTCTGCAGCTGAAATTAGGTTTGCTACCCTCTAGGATATCTAGTTCTACACCAATGCAGTCCAGCACCTGAGATGGTTGTGTTTATGACTACTGAAGATTTATTAGAAAGCCCAAGAACTCTAGTGTGTTTTTGGTCAACTGTACAGAGGACTTTGCTTCTTGCTGTGTTTTTCCTGAGACCAACCAGTAGTCTATGCAAGGAAAAGCTATCACACTTTGCCTTCTCAGATGAGTTGCCACCACAGCTGGACACTGTGAAAACCTTTGGTGCTGAGGTGAGACCGAATGGAAGGGATATGAACTGGTACTGGCAGTTGCTTAGCCTGAACCTGAGGTACTTTCTGTGAGTGGGTATGACTGGTATGTGGAAGTAGGCATCTTTCAGATCCAGTGATCCCAGCCAGTCTTCCACCTGCAAAGATAGTATTTCTGAATTCAGTGTGACCATTTTGAGTCTTTCATTTTTAATGTGTTTGTTCAGACATCTGAGGTCTAAAATGAGTCACAACTCTCCATTTTTCTTGTGGTTCAAGAAGTATCTGGGGGAAAAATACTTGCTCCATAGCGTGGCAGATACTTTCTCCACTGCTCATGCTTGCATTCATTTCTTTACTTCCAACTCCCAACAGGATTTTTTTCTGTTGGTGTGTGAGATTGGCATACTTGGATTCTACAGTTTAGGGAATTTTCTGAACCGCAGGGACAAATCCTGCCCTACTACTTCCAGGACCCACTTGTCTGTGGTGATCTTTGACCACTCCTGGAAGTAGTGGGCCAACTTTCCCCCCCCCCGGCAATGGATGGCTGACCTGGGCAGAGATTCCAGGGGTTTTGTTTCTGCCGGGACCTGGAAGCTGGAGCTGGAGTTACACATGCATGCTTAGTACCCCTCTTTCCCCTGTCCCTATAATAGCCTATTTGTGTGGGTACTCATAGGGAGCACAGAGACATGGCCAGTAGCCCCCTACACCTACCTCCCCTTTCATGTGGCCTTTTCCTTCCCAGTATTGCTCATGTAGGTGGTTTTGTACTAATCCACCTCTTTCATCCTCATAGGGACAATTCATAGTCTTTACCTGTGTGTCCTGGGATACAGTGGTAGTTCTAAGGCAGGCAACCCTTCATAAAGATACTGTATGGGCCAGAACCCTTGAGTCAGTGTCATTTGTGTTCAATGCCATATGGTACTGGTACTTTACAACATCTATGGCTGACCTAGCTATGTCCTGTGCTGTCACCAACTGCTTTTTATGCTCTGTGCCAGTGTGGCATTCCAGAGGACCTTCTGGTTCAGAGCTGTGTATGCCAAGAAACCTGTCTGCCTGAGCACCAAGGAAGCTGACATATACTTCTTTGGCCATACTATCCAGTTTCCTGGAATCCTCCTCGGGAGGCTGGTAGGAAAGGGGTACTTTGGCCTTGTCACAAGTGGCAGTTTGGACCACCTCTTCATGATCAGGGTGGGGTACAGGAACAAAGCCCTCTGTCTGACACCTTATGCTTGTTTCAATCTTCTTGTCAATGCCAGCAGCTGGGGTAGGTGCTGACATGACTTTGTTAGTGGCCTTTTGAGGGATTTTTAGATGGAAATTGGAAACCTCCTTGTGGGGGGCTAGTACCATTATATCAATGAACTCCACCTCCTCTTCATTTTCCTCAGTTTCATGGGAGGAGATGTTGAGGGTGTGCACCATCTGTCTTACAAAACAATAGTGAGAAGTATAGTCCTCTGAACGCCTAGTAGGAGATCTAAATTCTTGCTTGGGAGAAATATCTGGTTCCAGAGAATGCTCCTCCTCCTCCTCATCTTCAAAATAAATTTCCTCCTGCTCCACAGACATTGGGTATGGAACCAGAGCCTGGAGAGCGGGACATGCATATTAATGAGATTTCCCAAAACTTGGAATGCCAGTAAAATTTGCCATGCTTTTGTCATGACCTCTGCTGAGGGCATTTCTTTTAAGTCAACTGTCTGCTCCTTTCCTTTTTCTGAAGGAGTGACAGAGATATGTTTTTCTTTTTTCTTAGCATGCACCATTTCTGTGTCAGAGGCTCTTTTGTTTTTGCTGGACTCATGGTTCCCCCTTTCAAACACCCTGGTTTCTGTAACACCTTTAGCAGCTTAATCTTTCTTTTCTGTCCCTTTCGAGAGGGACTGCTGCTTACTACGAGGGGTTGGATCCTCCTCTAAGCCTGTTGGTGATGTGGAGGCAGACGGAGAAGCCTTAAGATCTCTTTTCTTTTAGCTCTTTTGTGTTTTACAGCAAAATGTCTTACAGAAATCACAATTCAAAAAACTGTGGTCTGGACCCAGGAACCTTAAACACAGCTTATGACAGTCTGCCTTTGCCAGGAGCTGAAAAAAGCACCATTTTTAAAGCCTGTAGGACCTATTTTCTTTTTAGGTCTGTCACTCATGCCAAACACTGAAGACCTGAAAAATGTTACTGGTTCCCAAATGTAAATAGTAATTTTGATAGCAAGTCCAATATATGTTAAAACAAAGGCTTGCTGTAACTGCAGTTCGGTTCCTTGGACAAGAACCATTAATGTAAATTTCACCTCTGAAGAAGTGAGGTAAGAACATTTAATAAGACTAGGGTACTCACCTGTAACAGTAGTTCTAGAAGTGGTATATGTTGTTCATCCACACTGTTTGGCATGTCACTTTCCCCCTTTAAATCCCACCCACCCAGGTGGTATATACCTCAGCTCCACCTCATGACACCAGATCTTCTTAGCCAGCTGGAAGCAAAGTGATGCGCCTAAAGCCATGGAGGTCGGGTGGGTGCGTGTGGATGAACAACATATACCACTCCTAGAACTACTGTTACAGGTGAGTAACCTGTTTTTCTAGGAGCGTGGATATGTTGTTCACCCACCGTCTTTGGCAGACTCCTAGCAGTTCTCTGGGAGGAGGGAGGCAAGGCACACACCCTTAGGAAACAGAGATTGGGAGAACCGAGGCCCTAAAACCAGCATCCCGACATGACTCAAGGTCGATGTGGTAATGGGTGATGAATGTGTTTGCTGACTTCCAGGTAACAGCCCGACAGATTTCCTGGATAGGGATGTTCCTGGAAGCAGCCACCGATGCAGCAGTATGGCGGGTAGAATGAACTCTTCTCCCTCTGCAAGGCTCCCTGCCCGCCAACTCATAGCACAGACATATGCATGATGTAATCCATCTTGCAACTGTCCATTTTGCTGCAGGTCTGCCAGAAACGGCTTCAGCGTAGGTGACAAACAGCTGGCGAACCTCTCCCCGAATTTCCGCCGTCCTCTCCTTATGGTAGGAGAGAGCACGTCTCAGGTCCAAAGAATGGAGTCTGTATTCGGCCTCCGAGGTGTAATCAGGATAGTATACCGGCAGAGTCAGCACTTGGTTAAGGTGAAATTCTGACATGACCTTCGGAAGGAATTTCAGGTGGGGGCGTAGGACAACCTTGTCCCTGTGGAAGACCAGATAAGAAGAGTCCACCGAAAGTGCCTGCAGCTCCCCTGTCCTTCTGGCAGATGTGATAGCCACCAGGAAGGCCGTCTTCCATGACAAGTGTGAGAACTCACACTTGTGCATTGGTTCGAATGGCTTGCCCATGAGCTTTGCCAGTACCAGCAGTAGATCCCACAGAGGTGGAGGTTCATGCACTGGAGGGGATATGTGATCCAGGCCTTTGAAAAAGCGCCCGACCACAGTCTCCTGCACCAGCGTCCGCAGACTGGCCTGCGCCCGGTAAGCAAAGATGGCTGCTAGGTGCACCCTAAGGGTTGATGACCGCAGACCCCCTTTGGAGAGAGACCAAAGGTAGTCAAGAATGTTAGCCACTGGACAGGACAGAGGGTCCAGGCCCTTATCCTGACACCAAATGGAAAAGCTTTTCCATTTGAAGGCATAACATTTCCTGGTCGATTCCTTTCTAGATGCCTCCACCATGGTGCAGACATCTTCGGAAAGACCCTAAGCCTGGAACTCTAGCCGCTCAGGTACCAGGCTGTGAGGTGCAGGGATTGAAGATCTGGATGGAATACCTTCCCCGATTGAGAGTTATCAGGTCCGGGCACGTACAAAGCTGCTCCAGGTGCCTGCAGCTGAGGCTGAGGAGATCTGGATACCAGAGATGGCGCGGCCAGTCTGAGGGCTACCAGGATCATCTGCGCCTTGTCGCTCCTCACCTTGAGAAGCACCTTGTGGATCAAGGGAAATGGAGGGAAGGCATAGAGGAGGCCTGGGGTCCATGGTCTCGAGAAGGCATCCCCCTGCAGTGAGCCCTGCTGAGGGGGGCGAGCATTAAACAGCCTCAGATTGGTGTTTTCCCTGGAGGCAAACAGGTCCATCATCGATCTGCCCCAACAGGAGAACAAGCTGTAAGCTACCTCTGGATGGAGAGATCACTTGTGGGATGCCTGGCCCAAGTGGCTGAGAGCATCCGCCAGATGGTTCGAGGCTCCTGCCACATCGATGGCTAGGAGATCCGCCTCCAACCTGCTCACAAGGGTCCAGATGCGGAGCACCTCCTTGCACAGCAAACAGGAGTGCGTGCCGCCCTGTTTGTTGAGGTAGTACATGGTCATGGTATTGTCCATCTGGACTAGAACCACTTGACCCCGGAGCTGAGGAGTGAAAGCTGACAGTGCCAGTCTGACTCCTCGGGGTGTCCCCCATGGGGGCTCCCCAGCCCATGAGAAAGGCATTGGTCGCGAGAACGACTGTCGGCTCGGGGCGGACAAATGGGATCTCTTCCTGCAACGATCTGGGGCAGTCCACCACTGGACAGCGTGCCACATCTGGGTTACAGTGATCAGCTGGTCGAAATGACCATGGCGCTGAGTCCACTGGGCGGCCAGCTCCCATTGAAGGGGGTGCATGTGCAAGCGGGCCCAACGGACCACTGAGGTGCACGCAGCCATGTAACCAGAAGGCGCAGAAAGTCACTGGCAGGGCGCAAGTGCCCAACCATAGACGATTGGGCAAAGGAGGAGAGAACCTCCGCCATGTCCACCGGGAGCCGAGCTCTAGCTTGACAAGAGTCGAGCTCTGCCCCAATGAAGCCCATCACCTGAGAAGGCACGAGTTACGACTTGGCTTCATTGATCAGGAGGCTGAGTTGAGAGCAGGTCTGGAGGGCCAGGTCCCTGGACCACTCCACCTCCTGTTGGGTCAAACCGGGTAGGAGCCAATCGTCGAGGTAGGGGTACATTCTGACCCCCCCACCAACGCCGGAGATGGGCCACCACCACTGCAATGCATTTGTTGAAGACCCGTGGGGCTGATGACAGGCCAAATGGCATGGCTCGGAACTCATACAGGGTCCCTTCAACCCTGAAGCGGAGGAACTGCTAATGGGATGGACGGATCGGGACATGAAAGAATGTGTCCTGCAGATCCAGTGAACCGAACCACATGTTTCGCTCCAAGGATGGTATGATCTGGGACAGAGTGACCATCTGAAAGGTGCGTGACCTGAGGAACTGATTCAGGTTATGCAGATCTAGAATGGGCCGCTAGCTCCCCATCTGCTTGGGCACCAAGAAGTACCTCGAGACAAAGCATGGGTCTGCTGGAGGATCCACCACTGGAGCTACTGCCTCCTTGAGGAGGAGATGAGCAATGTCGGCTCTGACAGCCAACTGGGTCTGAGTGGAAACTCGTTCCTCCCAAGGGGCTTGGCTTGGAGGGTACTGCTCGAATTCCAGAGGAAGTCCCTGACTGTCACTTCCAGAACCCACCTGTCCATGGAGACAACAGATCAGGTGGAAAGAGAGTGGCAGAGCAGGCCCCCCACGGGAGGACCCAGAGCTGACGTGACAGGAGCGGGGATGGCAGCCCCCGTCCCGTCACTGAGAAGGCTTGGAGGAGGAGGATCCAGGACCTGAACCTCAACCTCCTTTACTGGCCTGTTAGGGAACCTGCTTGGGCCAAGGGCGCCAAGCTTGAGCCTGCTGCTGTTGCTGGGTGCTGGTGCTGCTGTCTGTCTTGAAAGGAGGACTGCTGAGCTGCAGGGGCAGAATGCTGAAAAGGCTTTTTCTTTTTCCTCTGTTGGTTCTTGCCCAAAGAACTCTTGGCAGAGGTTGAGTCCAAGGTGGCATTGGACTGCTCGATACACTGAAGGTGAGACCAGCCACTCCCGGGCCGAACAAGTCAGTCCCAAGGAAGGGCACATCAGCGAACTTATGCTGGGTATCCGCTGGGAAGGAGGAAAGCCTCAGCCAAGCCCTGTGATGAGAGGCAACTGCAGCAGCCACTGAACGGGCACAAGAGTCCCCAAGGTCCAAGGCCATCTGGAGCTGCTGTTTGGCAACCGCTTGGCCCTGGTCCCGGACTTGCTTGACCGGGGTCTGCATGTCTGTGGGGAGATGTGGGAGGACTTCATCCAACGATCTCAGAAGGGTATGAGAGAAGTGTGCCATGATGACAGTCAAACTTGTCTGATGAAGGCCCAAGGAGGAAGTCGCATAGACCTTCCTGGGTGAATGGTCCAAAAGCTTGGACTCTTTATGAGGAGGTCAGTAGGTGTTGGCAGAACTGCCAGTACACCTGAACACAGAGGCGATCACCAGGCTCTTGGCCGAAGGGTGCTCTGTGAACCCCGCAAGGGACCTCATGGGCACTGCGTACTTGAGGGCCATGCGGTCAGAAAGAGCTGGACAAGAGGCAGGACACTGCCAAAATTCTACGGCCGGACCAACAATGGCCTCGGCCACAGGAAAGGCCTCCATCGGAGTATCCCCTTTCTTGAGGATTTCAGTGAGAAGGTACTCCATCTTTTTCTGGATAGACTCCAGAGGCATCCCTGTAGACTAGAGATGAGATTGAGAATCCCATGAAAGGACGAGGGACCTTCCTCCGTCTCTAGGTCAGCAGTCAAATCATAATCCCCTGGATGTGAATGAAGACCGGTGATGTCCGAATCCGAAGAATCCAGATACACCAGCCTACTGCCCACGTCACCCTCGACTCTAAAGACTTGTTCACCGGAGTCGGAGACGGGGATTGATTGACTTGATGACTATCTTGACCTCATCGACCACATTCTCGGTCAGCTGGCCCAACAGAAGGTCTGAGAAGCCATCAGCTGAAGAAGCGATCTCGACCAAGGTCGAGACCGCATGCTCTTGGGAATGAGATCTCTCTCGGTCCCAAGAGCACCTTCGTCGGGACGAAGAGTTGCTTGGGTCCTTATCCCGATGATGGGATCGAGAAGAGTGCAGGCCTGCAGGTGCCTCCCCCTTGGTATGGAGAGGCTGGCATAATTCCCTAAAGGAACCCGAGAAGGTGGAGCCCAGGTTGAGCGGAACGAAGACTCTCGAGAAGAGCTCGCAGTGCGAGCCACTTCTTCCTTGAATGCTTGCATGCATTCCAATTGCTCGGCAGATCCTGCAGCCACAGAAACCACCCACCTAGCCTCTTTAGATTTCACTGGAGGATTCCTCTTCTCCGGTCTGCACAGTTGCAAACATGCAAGACGGTCGTCCAGGACTTTGGGATGGAAGGCCAAGCAGAAACTGCAAGATGAGGTGTCATGGCCAACACTGAGGCAGTAGACGCATGCAGAGTGGGGATCGGTACGCGACATCTTTTGGCTGCAAAAGCACCGGCGAAATCCGGGGAAAGATTTTTCTTCCATAGTTGAAGCAACTAATTCGCGATCACTAATGTGAACAATTCGAATTTTTGGTAAAACCGAGGGTTTGAAAGCCAGGGCCTACGAAATGCGTGATCACGAGGGAGGCAACCTGAATCTTCTAGTGGAAAGGAAGATCTGGCGTCATGGGGAAGAGGCGAGGTATATACCACCTGGGTGGGTGGGAGGAGCCATCTTGAAGACTTCCGGTGATCCTTAAAGGGGAAAGGGACATGCCAAAGAGTGCGGATGAACAACATATCCACGCTCCTAGAAATAATGTTTCAGTTCCTTGGAAATCGGAACCAAGCGGTAATTTGACAAAAAATGAAAAACTGGTTACACAAAGAAGGTTTTAAAGAAATATATAATATAAATATTGCAGTTCCCTAAAAGCTGGAACCGCACCGAAAAGTGGCCCTCTCCAATTCCTGGTAACTGATCGGGAACTGGAGAAAAGGAAAAAAATATATAAATGCTAATTTTACAAATTATATAAATAATACCCTAACTAATGCAGAGTTATCAAGAAACCAAGTAATATTTATTTATATCTGATTCCATTCCTAGCTGTATGTCAATTCGCTCCCGTCAACCACCCGACAAGCTGCTGTGGACAATTGGCTGCGGTGACAATTGCGGCCCTGGCAAATTCATTCCACAGCATTTGCTCCTGCCATAGACATTATAATAAAACCTCCAGGTGGGTACCATTTGCCAACCAGATGACCCAATATGCCCAATGGTTGTAAAAGTGCCACCTCTGCTGGCATTGTCCTTTGAGTCTAGTTCTATGTCTCATGGGAGCAAATTGTCGGGGAACAAATTTGGCAGGGATGCAGCTGTCACCACAGGTAACTGTCTGCAGTGACATGTTCAGAAGGGGCTTGATTAGACCGAATTCATGTGTCCCGCCATTCCCCGAGGCTCAGGGTGCCATTACAGCATAGCACAATAAAACCAAAAATTCAAATCAATCACGATAAATAATAAACACATGTACCCAGACGTAACTAACATATATGTCAGTAAAAACTGTTCAAGTGAATACATTCATAAATATTTATTTTCATATATCCCGCTAGGGGAAAAATGGTCCCCAAACAGCTAGGAGAACAGAAAGGCTTTGAGACCCCGCTTTAAGGCCTCCAAGAGAGGGCTCCCTCAAAGCTCTTGGCAGGGAGTTCCAGAGGACTGTGCCACTACCTCAAAGGTTCGGTACAAGAGGTTTTTAACCTCATCCTTGGAACTACCAGAAGGCCGTCCTCAGTGGAGCAGAGTAAGCATAAGAGTATGTGAGTATGCAACAGCTCAGACATGTAAGCCTGTGCCCAGCCCACGCAGGGCATTATAAGTTAGAAGACCAACTTTGAAGGAGATATGCCACTTAAGTGGTGGCCAGTGCAGATCATGCACTGCTGGGGAGAAATGAAACATTCTCGGAAGGCCAGTCAGCAACCCAGAAGCTGCGTTCTGCAACAACTGCAGGTGTCACAGCATATCTCCGTTGACCCCAAGGTACAGAGGCTTGCAGTAGTCAAGACCTGAAGTCACAAACACGTGCATCAGTGCGGCCAGATCGGCAGGGGAGATAAGGGATTTAATCCAGCTGATGTTCTGCATATGGTAAAAGCCATTCTGGATTACTGCAGACACCTGAGCCTCAAATGTCATCCCCTCATCCAGAATGACTCCCAGATTTTTCACCTTCATAGCAGCCAAGAGCCAGAGCAGCCAAGCCAAAGCCCCATCTCCGTCTAGGTAGCTGACACTTCCACCCCCCACCGTGTGCCGGCTCTACCACCAGTATTTCAGACTTCTCCGGGTTAAATCTCAGCTAGCTCGATGACATCAAGTCTTGGATCTGGTCCAGGCACCTATTAATCACATCAACCGCACACGGAGTCCCTGGTGCAAAAGACATGTAGAGCTGTGGATCATCTGCATAGCAGTGAAACCACAGCCTATATTGCCTAAACCACATCCTATGCTGCCTAATGATCTTATCAAGGGGCAGCACATACACCGCAAACAGCATGGGTGATAGAACTAAGCCCTAGGGTATGCCACAGGACAGAACTTTCAAGAGCAAGGAAAACCTTCACAACACTACCCTCTGTGTCCTGTCACTGAGACAGTATTCCAATCAGCAGATGAGTCTGGCAGTGAGCCCCACATACTCCTTGAGCCAGTCCAATAACAGCTCATGGTCCACACTGCCAACTGCTAAAGAGAGAGAGATCAAGGAGAATGAGAATTGACCACTGTCCTCTATCTCTCGCCCTGAGAAGGACATTATTCTCCCTAACTAGTTCAGTCTCTGTACTATGCCTAGACCTAAAACCAGTCTGGAGAGACTCATAGACATTAAGTTGTAGCAAAATCACCTTTTCAATAACCTTGCCCAAAAAGGGCAGGTTAGAGATGAATCAGCAATTTGCCAAAACGTCCAGGTCCAAAGATGGCTTCTTCACAAGTGTTTTTACCAATGCATTTTTCAGCGACACTGGGAATACCCCATCTGACAAGAAGCACTGGATAATCTCAGCGACTACCAGACTCAGCTGCCCTGTATAGCACACAAGTAGACGTGTCAGGCCTGGTTGCAGATTAAAAAATACTGGCTGCAACTCAGAACTCATCCCCCCCTCACCTCTTCCATTGTCAAGGGACAAAAGTCTCCCCAGAACCACTGAATTTGTATTAGACTTACAGGCAAAACCTGATAGACTGTAAGAGCCCACTAGGCAGGATCCCAGCCCTAGTGGAGGACACTCTGTCTGAGAAGAACCAGGCTAATGCCTTGCATTTAGTGGGTGTGAACGCTCTCATGGCCTCCAGACAGGCTGGATGAAAAAGTCTGTCCACAGTCCAGAAAAGCTGAGTCAGTCAGTTCCTCCCAGCAGCAATCTCCCTAGACAGACAATAGAATGGTTACTTAAGTAACAATACAGTACAGTAACATGCTACGGTAACAGTAAATCTTTGAGAGAATCTCCTCCATTAGGCCACATCTTTGGAACTATAGGCCGTCAACATTAGGACCACTTGGAAACTTAGTTGGGGGCTGCCCACAATGATGTGCAGCATCTATGAGTATATAACATGGGCAGTCCCATCACTCCTCAGTTCTTTGCTTGAGATTAGCCTCAGAGGACCTCCAGCAAGGAGAAACCAGGAGATGAGACCAGCACCAGGCACACAAAGATAGGGATGGAATAGGAGACATGATACATGGAGCTGGTTTAGGCACAAAGTGGAGTTATCTAAGAACTTACCGTAACAGTAGATCTTCGAGAGAGGCTCTTGCAGTAGCTATTCACATATAGGACTGACCAGGAAGGCATCAGGACCCCATGGAAAAATGTTTAGCTAGCAGTCTCTGGTGGGGGACCTCCCCCACATCAGGTGACCAGCGTCATACGACGTCAGTATAAAGGGGCGTTCCCCCACGCCTGTCTTCCAGTCCTTTCCCCACCAAGAGCCAAAAGAGGCAAGACGAGAGAGAAGAGGCTATTTCCCCCCATGGAAATGGAGCCAAAAAATCTTTGGAGGATGAAGGGTGGGAAGGCAATATCTACTGCAAGAGCCTCTCTCGAAGATCTACTGTTATGGTAAGTTCTTACGTAACTGTACTATCTTACTTCGAGAGAGCTCTTGCAGTAGGTATTCACATATAGGACTGAGTCCCAAGCAGTCAGGGACAAGGAAAAGCACTTGGGAGGAGGATAACTATCCATAGCATGGAACCTCTGGCTGAACGGGTCTTATGAAAGAAGACCTTGAAGAACAGCCAACCTGAAGCCTGCTCTACGGCGAGAGGCAATGTCCAAACTGCAGTGTTCTGTAAAGGTATGGACTGAAGTCCAAGTTGCGGCTGCACAGATGTCTGCCGCTGACACATTCTTAAAACAAGCTACAGAAGCAGCTACTCCTCTGGCGGAGTGACCTCTGACTTGACCTGGCAGAGTCTTGTTGTACTTGTCATCACAGAAAGTGATACAATGAGCCAACCATTTTAATAGGCATTGCCTAGAAACAGCATTGCCTTCTCTTTTGTGAGCAAAAGAGACAAAAAGATGACCAGTTTTCCTGAGATCCTTAGTCCGAGCGGTGTAGTATCTCAATATTCTGTGAACATCCAAAGAATGCAAGAGGTACTCCCCTTGATTGAAATGTTGTGTAAAGAAAGCGGGTAGCAATAGATTAATTCAGCTCAGATTCAGCCACCACCTTAGGGAGAAACTTAGGGTTGGTGCGTAAAGTTCTTTGTGGAAAATCAAGTTTGGGAATTTGCACATCAAGGCCTGAAGCTCGGAAATGTGTCAAGCAGAAGTAGTGGCCACTAGGAAGAGGGTCTTCCAAGAAAGGAACTTTAAATCTGCCGTAGCAGCCAGCTCAAAGGGAAGCAGGGTAAGCTTCTCCAGAATAAAATTCAAGTCCTACGGAGGGGCAGGGATGCAGATGGGGGGGGCCTCAAATGGAGGACCCCTCTGAGGAAAGTCTTAGAGACTTCCAACTGCGCAAATGTCCTGTCTCCAAGGGGAATACAGTAAGCTGAGATAGCTGCCATGTGGACTTTCAACGAGGAATGGCTGAGACCCAGGTTGAAGAGGTGATGCATGTAGTCCAGGACTTTATTGACTGGGCATGAGAAAGGTTCGAAGTCTTTCGAGCTAGCCCAAACAGAAAATTGTTTCCACTTCATGTTGTAGGTGGATCTGGTGGAAGGTTTTCTGACCTCTATCAAGATGTCCGCTACTAGCGAAGAAACTCTGTAGCAGGCTTTTGCTATGTCTGCAGGAGCCACGCATGTAAATGAAGGGATTTGAGACCTGGGTGAACAAGGGACCCCCTGATCCTGGGTCAACAATTGTTGCGACAGAGGAAGAGGAAGTGGAGGTTCCTCTGAAAACTGTTGCAGAAGAGAGAACAAAACTTGCCTGGGCCAGAAGGGAGTGATGAGAATCATTCGAACTCCCTCCAATCTGAGTTTGTTCAGGACCCTCAGAATTAAGGGAATAGGAGGGAAGGCATAAATGAATCTTTCCCTCCAAGCGAGAGACAGAGCATCCCACCAAAAAATGTCTCGCCCTGAAGCGAGCAAGCAGAAGGCAGGAAGTTTTACGTTTTGGGGAGACGCGAAAAGGTCTATCTGAGGTGTTCCCCATCACTGAAAGATGTCGTTTTCGACTTCTTGATCCAATTCCAATTCGTGGGACCTGGCTGAGGACCGGCAGAGTTGGTCCGCCAGTGTG
Organism: Neoceratodus forsteri; assembly: GCA_016271365.2. Classification (NCBI taxonomy): domain Eukaryota; kingdom Metazoa; phylum Chordata; order Ceratodontiformes; family Ceratodontidae; genus Neoceratodus; species Neoceratodus forsteri. The sequence goes on from CM057455.1 coordinate 478,263,443, forward strand.
TTTTCCACTCCCGGAACGTGAATCACAGTCAAGTGAAGTTGATGCTGGGTTGCCCAAAGCCAGACTCTCATTGCTTCCCGGCACAGAGGGTAGGAACATGTTCCTCCCTGCTTGTTGAGATGCCAGACTACTCACATGTTGTCTGATTATATGAGGAGATGACCGGGAAGAATAATGGAGTGTAGAGCCTGAAAGGCATAAAGGACTGCTCTCAATTCTAGCACATTTATGTGTAGGTTTTGTTTGAACTTGGACCAGCTGCCCTGAGTCCTGTGAGACCCTAGATGGGCTTCCCAGCCTTTTCCTGATGCATCTGCCATCAACGTCTGGGAGGGGGGGTTCAGTACTGTAGTGAACTCCCAGGCATAGGTTCTCCTGCACCATCCACCACTGTAAGTCCCTGATCATGGGATCGGAAACTAGCACCTCTTCGTCTAGATTGTTCCTGGTCTGGTCCCATTGTGACTGAAGCATTCACTGAGAGATTCTCATATGGAGCCAAGCACGTGGAACTGCCGAAATGGCAGCCGACATTAGCCCGAGAAGGCGAAGAACTGACCTGGCTCTGACCCTCCTGCGACTGGACAGAAGACGGGCTTGAGTCTGAAGGGTGTCCATCCTGTCTGGAGACAAAAAGGCTTTGCCGATGGTCATGTCCAGAATCGCCCCAATAAATTGGAGGCTTAAGCAAGAGACTAAATGGGACTTTACCCAGTTGATGGTGATACCCAGGCTGGTGAAAACCTGTAGGATAAGGGAAAGGGAGTAGAAGAGTTCCTCCCTGGATGGAGCCACCAGGAGCCAATCGTCCAGGTACAGGAATATCTGAACACCCTGGGTACACAGGTGGGCTGCTACCACAGACAGGCATTTGATAAAAACTTGGGGGGGGGGCGGAGAAAAGACCAGATGGGAGGGCCTTGAAATGGTAGTGGTCCCCCTGAAAGCAAAAATGAAGGAATCTGCTGTGGGAAGGGCAAATGGGGATCTGCAGGTAGGCATCCTGCATGTCCAGAGTGCATAGCCACTGTCCCTGCTGAAGAAGCTGTGGAAGGCTCTGCAAAGAGAGCATTCTGAAGCACGTGTACTCCACAAACATGTTCAGGGAACTGAGGTCTAGGATAGGCCTCACATCTTCTGTCTTCTTGGGAACTAGGAAGAAACGGGAATAGTAATCTGTCCCCCAAAGATGGATGGGAACTGGTTCTGACGCCGCCTTCGAGAGAAGGGAGGTGATTTCTTCTAGGACCAGAGGAAGATGTTGCGGGGAGTAAGACGAGTAGTGGGGTGGGGGTGGTCTTTAGGGTGGTTTCTGAAGAAACTCTATTCAGTGTCCTGCTGATATCAACTGGAGCACCCAAGCATCTGATGTTATCCTCTCCCAACCTGGCAGATGGAAGGAGGATCTCCCCCTTACCTGTTCCTCTGGATCCTCCAGAGGCAATGGGAGAGGGAGGGAGTCAGGCGGTGTGGGGCAGTGCGGCAGCCGAAGCTCCCATGGCTTTTTTTGCTGGGGGGAGTCTTGGTTGCTGGAGGGGCCGAATGTCTGTTGGCTCGTTTACCCTGCGTTTTTTGTCTGTCGGTTTTGCCTATAAAAAGGATGCCACTGCCCTTGAGGAGGCCTATACATAGAGTTGACAGACTTGAGTGCAGTGTCCTTCTCTTGCAGTTCAGTAATGATGTCCTTGACATCACCCCCGAACAGCACCAAACCCCTGAAGGGGGCATCCTGGATAGCTGATTGCACTTCAGGGCCCAAACCTGACATACGGAGCCAGGCATGACGCTGTAGGCCTACAGCGAAAGCAGAGCCCCTTCGAGCAGTGTCCACTGCATCATTAGTGGCACGAAGCATGTGCTAACTGGCCAAATGAGCAGAACGGACAAGATCCACCACTTCCTGCTTAGTCTGGGACTCAGGAAGGGAGTCCAATTTGGATTCCACCTGACTAAGGATAGTCTTCTGGTAATCCCTTATATGTGCCACATAATTCGGAGCCCTAATACCCAGGGTAGAAGAGGAATAGATCTTCTTCCCGTATTGGTCCAGAAGCCAGGATTCCTTATCAGGCGGAGATGAGCTGAGGTGCTTGGGATTTGCGGAGCAGCCGTGAGCGGCACTAATATCGACAGAGTCCGCCTTGGTGTGTAGGTTAAGGAAATCTACACCCTCAGGAGCCTGATATAGTCTGTTCACCTTCCTCAGAAGGGGGGCTAACACAGAAGACTGTTTCCAAATGGTAGAAACAAGATCTGTGTGAGGCTCTACCCAGGGTGGAATCAGCATAGGAGCAGTCTCGGGCAGATCCAGGTGAGCATAGAGTTTCTTATGCTTCAGGTCTGGCTCCACTGATTGCCACTGATGGACTTCCTGGATTTTCTTCAGTAACTCCAGAAAGGAGGGATCCTCCGGTGGGGACTTCAGAGGAGTCCTTGGCCTGGGGTGATCTGGACTATGTGGTTTGTCTTCGGGATCAGAGCGTCCCACCTCAGAGTCCGAGTCAGACATATCTGATGGTGAGGAGGAAGACTCCACCCTACGAGGGGGAGGGATGGCCCCTTTGGGGAGTTCCTTGGGGCGCATATCCTCCCCTCTTCGGGCACCAGAGGGCTCTCCTCTGGTGTTGGGATGGGGGGAGGGAGTCTCCCATCTCCGATATAGAGGATCCTGTTCAGGGTCCAGCATCGGCAGACGACTCTCGACCTCACGAGTGAGCCGAGCCTTGGCCACAGGCCACCAGGAGGCCAGTGACTCCTTCAGATCCACTGGCAGCTGGGGCGTGGGCGGTGGAGGGGGATACGGATATTGAGGATATCCGTAGAAGGAATATACATAACCTAACAGTGGGTAGCCTGGTGTTGGGTACTGCGGCATCGGTTACTGTGGCACTGGATACTATGGTGTTGGGTACTGTGGCACCGCATATTGCGGTGTTGGATACCCGGGTGCAAGGGGCTCTGAGGGGGCAGAGGGACTTGGCAGAGTCCCAGCTGGCGGGCCAGGCAGTGGTAATGCTGGCCCAGTGGGAGTTAGGCCCGGCATGGGTACACCTTCGACAGGGTCAGAAGGACCTGATGGTAAGGAGATGCCGGATGGCGTCGGGTATACCGGAGTTGGGGCCGCCGTTTGAGGGTCCATCATCAGGGTATCAGGCTCCGAAGGAGCGCTCCCTCATGGCAGTGTCTTAGTATCTCCCGTGACGACCGGGGAAGGAGGACTGAAATCCCAAGGGGTCAGCTTAGGAGACGGTGGGTCCTCAGAAGGCAACTTAAAAGGCTGCAGAGAGCCTGTGGCATCACACTGATCCTTAGGATCCGGCGCAGGCTTCTTGGCTGGGCGGGTGTTGGTGGGACTGGCGCCTGACTTACTGGCCAAATTCGGGTGGGCGTTGGATGAGCTGACGTCCGACTTATTTGATTCCTTGCTTAAGGAAGGCCGCACTGGGGATACGACCATGTCGGGCAGAGATTTGGCTGGGCGCCCACCACGAAGGGGTAAGCGACTTATCAGCCTTGTCCAGGCGGGTGTCGTGGGACTGACATCTGACTTACTGGACCTGCTCTGACCCAAAGGCCGTGTGGTAGCAGCGATCTTCCTGGAAGCAGAGGCCTTCTCTGCCCCAGAGGCTCCCGAAGGGCCCGAGAGCGAGCCAGACAGGAGGGGTGATGCCTTCTTGGTCACCAGCAAGACGGCCATCGTGGAGCGATCCCTCAAAGGGGATGTTACTTTAAGTGCCGCGACTCTGGATGGAGTCGCAGCTAACATGGAAGCCGCTTCCCACTCCCAGTGCTTCTCCTTGTCACGCTTCTTCTTGCGACCTTTGGGGGAAGTGGACGCCTGCCTTAGCTTCTTTAGTGCTTTTTCCATGGAGGCCATTGTCTTCTTTAGGGTATGGGCTTCCAGGGACTGCTGCCTTCATTTGCGGGTAGCGGAGTTAAATTTCTGGCAGTGCTGGCACTTCTCCACGGGGTGGTCTGGGCCCAGACAGAAGAGGCACAAGGAGTGGCTGTCCTTGTGTGGAAGTTGAGAACCACAAAAGTTGCACTTACTTTTATGTGATTCGGAGGGTGTCAGGGATGACATTAGATTGTAGTTTTACATTAAATTATAATCTCTGATTTGTATTACTTGTTTTGTACAGCACCTTGAAAATTGAAAGGCGCTTTAAAAATAAAATTTATTATTATTATTACACACAGTGAATCGTTAAGAAAATTTGAAAAAGCAGAGAAATTAGGTTGAAAAGTTCGAAAACTAATGGACTAGCGAAAGACTGACGAGCGTTGATTCTACCATGAGAAACTTTCATAAGCCGACAGTGGGAAAGAACTGGAAGGCAGGCGTGGGGGATCGCCCCTTTATACGGATGTTGTATGATGCCAGTCACCTGACGTGGGGGCGGTTCCCCCACCAGAGACTGCTAGCTATAAATTTTTCCGTGGGGTCCTGACACCTGGCAGGCCAGTCCTATATGTGAATACCTACTGCAAGAGCCCTGTCGAAGTAAGATCATCTGATATGACCCTCGCTGAAAGCAAAAAGGGGGAAAAGGAGGGAGGGGACGGCATGTTCTAATGGAGGAGATTCTCTCGAAGATCTAGTATAACGTAAGTTCTTACGTAACTGTTCTATCTTCTTCAAGGATATCTCCTCCATTAGGCCACACCTTTGGAACAATTCCCAAGCAGAATAAAGTAAACTGATAGGATGAAGGCCATGATGTACAGCAAGTCCAATACCAGCACATGAAAGGTGCTCCACTGGCTACAGCACATATGTCAGCAGCAGGGACATTTTTGAACTAACAACAGCAGTGGCCATACCCCTTGTGGAGTGACCATAAACAACACCAGGAAGTTTTTTTACTGTACTTCCCATAACAGAATGTAATAAAATGTGCCAGCCATTTGGATAGGCATTGTTTAGACACAGGAGCACCCTCTTTCCCAGGGGAAAATTAAACTAAAGGCTGAGAAGACTTTCTGCAGTCACTGGTGGGAGTAATCTGGTATCTCAGTATCCTATGTACATCTAAAGTATGGAGCAGCACATCATCCTGGTTGGCATGCTCGGGATAATATAAGGAAGGCATATCATTTGATTCAGCATAAATTCAGATACCATCTTTGGTAGAAGCTTAGAATTTATACACAGACTCTTAAGATCCAGGGGGGAGGCACTGAAAAGGGGAAGGGAATTCCTAGCCCTTCCCCACCGAAAAATCAGGGTAGTTAGTGAGGTAAACACCAAGATAGGGCAGCTGATAGGGAGAAGAGCAGGGGTAAATGGAGAAAAAGACAAAGGCAGTAAGGATAGGGATGGGTCAAAAAGAAATAAGACCATAACAAAATTGAGGGTAATGAGTACCAATGCCTGCAGTCTAGGTAAAAAGCTCCTTGAAATGGTGGCCTTGCTGGAAGAGGGATGCCTGGATAACGTGGCAGTCACAGAAACATGGTACACAGAAAACCATGACTGGGATGTCAACATACCAGGGTACATAATCTACAGGAGGGACAGGGAGGGTAGAAGAGGAGGAGGAGTAGCTCTCTATGTAAGGGAAGAGATCAAAGCAACAGAACTAAAGGGTAAACAGGAAGGAGAGGAGGCACCGTGGGTCACCATGGAGACTGGAAATGGCACCACAATCTACACAGGGGATGTATACAGACCCCCGTCTCAGGGGGAGTAAATGGACAAGGAAATGAAAGTAGGCATCCTTAGGATGGCAGAGAAAGGGGAGATATTGCTGATGGGGACCTGAATATGCCAGAGCACCTTTGCTGCAGTCATATCCAAGAGCAGGGCCATTCTCGATGCCCTGCAGGGGGCATGCCTCAGACAGCTAGTTCTGGAACCCACTCGGGAGAGAGCAATCTTATACCTGGTACTCTCAAAAGGGAGAGAGAGAGGATCTCAGATCTAGAAGTGGGTAGCCATCTGGGAACAAGTGACCACCAAACAATGTGGTTCACGATAAATCTAGCTGTAGAGTCAAGACATACAAAAGTGAAGGTACTGGACTTCAGAAGGGCTGATTTTGTCAAAATTGGAGTGTGTCTCAGAAAAGCACAAGCAAACAGGCAAGAAGGTGGGGTGGAGCAACAATGGGGAAACATCAAAACCACCATCACAGAGGCAACAAGCCTTTGTGTGAAGCAAATAAACAAATCAAAATGAAAGAAAAAAACACTATGGTTCTCAAAAGAAGTGGCGGGCAAGGTTAGGGAGAAAAAGATAGCATTCAGGAAGTATAGGAAACACAGAAGGAGCAGGACTGAAAACTGTACCAGTTAAAGCAGAAGGAAGCGGGGAAGGCAGTCAGAATAGCAAAGGCCCAAACCAAGGGAAAGATAGCCAACTCGGTTAAGAAGGTGGATAAAACCTATTATAGGTACATTAGGGAGCAAAGAAAGACCTAAGGCAGGGATACTAAGGCCGAATAAAGAGGAAGGTGGTTGGGCAGAGATCGACAGTGAAAAAGCAGGGATACTGAACGAATACTTCTACTCAGTATTCGCAAAGGAAGAGCAGGGGGAGATACCAAATCCGGTCAATAGACCAAAACCTGCTCTTCGCCTCGATGCAATATCCAGGCTATAATGCCTGATGAAAGTGTGCACGGAGCTCCAAGTAGCTGCAGCACAGATGGCCGAGGTGGACACATACTTAAGGGCTGCAAAGGAGGTAGCCACCCCCCTTGTGGAATGACCCTTGACCGCGGCCGGTAAGGGTTTGTTGCGCCTCTGGTAACAGAATTTGATACACTGAATGAGCCACCAGGACAGCAACTGTTTGGAAACAGGAGCTCCCATCATCCTGGGAGCAAAGGAGACAAAAAGCTGGTCCGATTTTCAGTGGTGTTTTGTTCTGGTCAGGTAGTATCGAAGACACCTCTGCACATCTAAGGTGTGCAACAGGGCCTCTCCTTGATTCGTACAGTTGGGAAAGTACACTGGTAGATCTATGTCTTGATTAAGGGTGACAGCTGAGACCACATTAGGCACAAATTTGGGATTAGTCCGTATAGATACCCTGTCTTGGTGAAAAAACAAATAAGGCTCTTTGCACATGAGTGCATGGAGTTCAGAAATTCTTCTGGCCGAAGTAAGGGCAACTAAAAACAACGTCTTCCAAGTGAAAAGACGTAGCTTGCAATCCGCGGCTGGTTCAAAGGGTGGCAGTGTGAGCTGCTCCATGACAAAGGGTAGATACCATGGCGGAACTGGATCCTTAATCGGAGGTCTAAGGTGGAGAATACCTCTCAGGAAGGCTCATGCCATGCCCAACTGGGATATGGTGCGTTGGCCTATCGGACAATGATAGGCTGATATGGCACAGAGGTGTACTTTGATCGAGGAGTAGGCCAAGCCTGTCTGAAAAAAGAGACAGGAGGTAGTCCAAGACCGACTTTTCTGGACAGTCTAGCAGTGAAAACCCCCGCGCTTGAGCCCATAGGCAAAAACAGCACCATTTCATGGCATAAGTGGCATGAATGGCCAGTTTTCTCACAGCCACCAGGACATCAGCTACCTCTTGCAAGACCCCGTGTCGCAAAATGGCTATGTCTCTAGGAGCCAAGCGTGCAGGCTCAATGAGCAAAGGTCCAGATGGACCAAGGAGCCCTCCTCCTGAGACAACAAGTGAGAGCTGATTGGCAGAGGCACCAGAGGTTCCCGGGATAGCTGGTGTAGTAGAGGGAACCAGATCTGCCTGGGCCAAAACAACGCGATGAGTATCAGCGTCGCTTGTTCTCTGCGAAGTTTCAGAAGAACCCTCTGGATCAATGGAAAGGGGGGAAAGGCATAGAGGAATCTGCCGCCCAGGAGAGGGACAACGCATCTCGCCAGAAAACACCAGGCCCCGGATCTAGCTAGTGAAAATTGGGCAGTTTTGCATTGGATGGGGGATGTGAAAAGGTCTAACTCTGGTGTACCCCATCTGTGAAACAGATCCTCTACTACCTCCTGGAGTAGTTCCCACTCATGGACTCTGGCCTGAGAGCGGCTTAGTCTGTCTGCCATGACGTTGTCCACTCCTGGGTCATGAACAGCAGTGAGGTTTGCGCCGTGTTGCAAAGCCCAATCCCACACCCTCATGGCCTCCCTGCAAAGTGGGTAGGAATGGGTGCCTCCTTGTTTGTTGAGGTAATACATTACCGCGGAATTGTCTGTTTGTAACAGAAGAGTACCCGGTGGAATCTCCGACTGGAAGGCCTGCAGGGCGTAAAGAACTGCTCTCATTTCCAGGATGTTTATGTGGAGATGAGTCTCTTGAGCTGTCCACAGGCCCTGAGACCAGACAACGTTGAGGTGTGCTCCCCATCCGAGCCCTGAGGCATCTGTGGAGAGTGTCACAATTGGAGACGGAGCAATGAAGGGGACCCCTGCCGATAGAGTCTCAGATCTAGCCACCATTGCCAATCCCGGATTACGGTCTTCATGATCCAGATTGGAAGCTGCAGATGGTCTTGGTTTTGATCCCACTGAACCCGTAAATTCCACTGGGTGACCCGCATGTGGAGACAAGCAAGCGGGACTGTTGGACCAAGACAGAGGCAGGAAACTACAGACCTGTCAGTCTGACCTCTGTGATAGGGAAAGTGATGGAGTCACTTATGAAGGAAAGAATAGTTGAGTACCTAGAGGCCAGTGGGGCACAGGACCCAAGGCAGCATGGGTTCACAGTGGGAAGGTCATGTCAGTCGAATCTAATAGATTTCTTTGACTGGGTGACCAAAGTAGTAGACCAGGGAGGGGCTGTGGACATGGCCTACCTTGACTTTAGCAAGGTATTTGACACAGTCCCACACAAAAGATTAATAGTCAAATTAACCAGCCTGGGAGTGGGTCCCAGGGTGGTAGCCTGGGTAAAACATTGGCTGGACAGCAGGACACAGAAGGTAATTGTAAATGGAGTCCACTCTGAAGAAAGAGGGGTTACTATTGGGGTACCGCATGGTTCAGTACTGGGTCCAGTCCTTTTTAATGTCTTCATAAGTGACATTGCAGAGGGACTGGAAGGAAAAGTATGCCTCTTTGCAGATGACACAAAGATCTGCAACAGGGTTGAAACACAAGGAGGCGTGGAAAGGATGAGAAGGGACTTGGCAAGGTTGGAGGAATGGTCAGAAGTATGGCAGCTAGGATTCAATGCAAAGAAGTGCAAAATAATGCACCTGGGAAACAAGAACCCAGGGGAAGAATACACAATGGTGGGGGAGGTAGTAACAACAACAAAAAAGGAAAGGGACCTGGGGGTAATCATAACAGACGACCTTAAGGTTAGCAAGCAATGTGAGAAGGCAGTAGGGAGGGCTGGGGGTATACTGGGATGCATAGGAAGAGGCAACAGCAGCAGAAAACAGGAAGTTGTTATCCCTCTGTACAGACAGTTGGTGAGACCCCATCTGGAGTACTGTGTCCAGTTCTGGAGACCCCATCTCCGCAAGGAAACAGACAGGATAGAGGCAGTCCAAAGGAGGGCAACTAAAATGGTGCAGGGTCTGCAAGAGAAGCCGTATGAGGAGAGACTAAAGGAGCTTAATATGTATACCCTTGAGGAAAGAAGGGAGGGGGGACATGATAGAAACTTTTAAGTACCTCAGTGGAATCAATAAAGTCCAAGAGGGTAGCATCCTTCAGAAAAAGAGACGTGAAAGAACAAGGGGACACAATTTAAAGATAGAAGGGGGGTTCAGGGGCAATGTGAGGAAGTATTATTTCACAGAGAGGGTAGTGGATGCATGGAACAGCCTTCCTGAGGAGATTGTGGGGTCTAAAAACTGTGGGAGAATTCAAGAATGCATGGAACAGACATAAGGCAATTCTTGTGGGGGGTAGGAAGAAATAGGCTGTTGGTTAACTAGGATCTGCAGCCTATCCTGTAGGTAGGGAAATGGGCAGACTAGATGGGCCAAGCAGTCCTTATCTGCCGTCAAAGTCTATGTTTCTATGCAATGGCCGCAGCCATGTGTCCGAGCAGGCAAAGGAACAATCTGGCAGGAACGGTCTTCTTTGCCGAAATGTCCCTGATGAGGGATCTGATGTGTTCCGCTCTGTCCTGGGGAAGAAAGGCTTTGCCTTGGACGGTGTCCAGAACTGAGCCTATGAACTGCAGAGTCTGAGACGGAACCAGACCTGACTTCTCTTGATTGATCAAGATGCCCAGTGTTTCGAACAGAGACTGAGTATAATGAATGGCGGACAGGCGGACATCAAGGCCTCCCAGGAGGGCACCATGAGAAGCCAGTTGTCCAGGTAGGGGAACACGAAGTGGCCTTGCCTCCTCAGAGTCGCCGCTATGACCGCCATACACTTCATGAATACTCGAGGTGCCGATGATAGCCCGAAAGGGAGGGTTCGGAACTGATAATGGTGGCCCTGGAACTCAAAGCGCAGAAACTTCCTGTGCACTTGAGCAATGGGTATATGCAGGTAAGCATCCTGCATGTCCAAGGATGCTAGAAAGGCACCCTGCTTGAGCATGGGAATCAGACCTGGGAGGGTCACCATGCAGAAGTGCATGTACAGGACCGACTCGTTGAGGTTGCTGAGGTCCAGTATCAGACGGAGGGCCCCTGTTTTCTTGGGAACCAGAAAGAAGTGAGAATAATATCCTGTACCCCTCTGGTTCCATGGAACATGCTCTATTGCTTCTTTTTCCAGGAGTGCGAGCACCTCCTGCTGCATAAGCAGGGCGTGCTGACCCGAGTAACGGGAAAGCAGGGGAGGTCTTGCCAGTGGGTGGTCGAGAAATTCTATGAAGTGACCTTTCTTGACCAACTGGAGAACCCACCGGTCAGTGGTAACTGACTGCCACTCTGAAAAGTGGCGAGCGATGTGACCCCCGACCATTTAAGCCCGTTGATCCAAAGGCGGGCCGGGGGCTGGGAAGGAGTCATGCTGTGGCAGCTCAGGTCCCTGCAGGCTGGGCCGGTTTAGTGTAGCATTGGGCTCTGCCTGGGGATGACTCAGCCTGGGTTTTCCACTGAAAGGTGCCCCTTTGTTGCTGGCCAGAACGTGGCTGCTGCCTTTGTTGCCGGCTGCAAAAATGGCTCTGGTTCCTACGAAAGGAACCGGGCCTCGGTCTGTACATGGCCTGTACAGAGCTGACTGCTTTCCCAGTGTCCTGGAGTTTGGTGATCACCTTCTCCGAGGGTTCACCAAAGAGTACCTTGCCATTGCAGGGAATGTCAAGAATGTTCTTCTGTACGTCCAGGGTGAAGCCGGGAACACGGAGCCAAGGTGTTCAGAGGACTCTGAAGAGGCCTGAGAGGGAGTAGAGGAAGCCGAGGGCCTGGAAGTCTTGATGGGCTGAAGAGTCGAAGAACCGCTAGAAGTCCGGACCTTCACCGGAGGGGGCTGAGACCTAGCCCTGGAGGGAGAGCAGTCCGATCGGGTGGAGCCCGAGTCCGCGAATCCGAGGCCCTATTCAGGGATCTGGACCTTGCCTTCTCCTGGTGCTTGTCCCAGTGTTTGTGGACCTTGGAAGAAGAATCGTCCCTGGAGGAAGGTTCTTTGTCCATCCTACTAAGTTGTTCCTCTAGCAGGTAAGCCTGAAGTGCCTTCTGACGGTGGAACCTGGTGCGGCTGTTAAACCCTTGGCAAAAGGTGCAGGCCTTGGTATCATGGTCCAGGCCTAAGCATCGCACACAGGAAGAATGAGGATACTTGAAAGGGATCTGTTTTCTGCAGGCACACTTTGAAAGGTGACCCTCAAATGAAGGAGTTGGAGAGGACATTAGTTAAGCACAAACTCTTGAAGTTCTAAGTCGTCGTGCGCTAGGTAGAGACCAAGAGGCCGATGCTGGCGAGTCGACGGCGGGAAAAGAACTGGGAATTCTGGGGGACCACCCCCTTATGTACTGTGCCTGATGTTGGGGCCGGGACCGATGTCGGGGGCGGTCCCCATTGAATACTGCTAGCTAGAAAATTTCCGTGGGGTTCTGGCACCTGCCAGCTTCAGTCCTAATGGTGTAACCTGCTGCAAGAGCTGTTTCTCGAAGTAAGATCTCCTAAAACTGAAGGTGGATAAAACAATGGGACCTGATGGGATTCACCCCAGAATTCTAGAAGAACTAGTAACACCACTGATTACCCATTTTAATAAATCATGGGAAGATGGTGTGGTATCTGAGGACTGGAGGAGGGCAGATGTGATTCCCTTTCACAAAAGTGGGAGCAAGACAGAGGCAGGAAACTACAGACCTGTCAGTTTGACCTCAGTGGTAGGGAAAATGATGAAATCACTTCTGAAGGAAAGAACTGTTGCATACCTAGAGACCATTGGGGCACAGGATCCGAGGCAGCATGGAGTCACAGTGAGAAGGTCATGTCAGACAAATCTAATTGATTTCTTTGACTGGGTGACCAAAGTAGTAGACCAGGGCGGGGCTGTGGACATGGCCTACTTAGACTTTAGCAAGGCATTTGACACAGTCCCGCACAAAAGATTAATAAACAAATTAACCAGCCTGGGAGTGGGTCCCAGGGTGGTAGCCTGGGTAAAACACTGGCTGGACAACAGGAAACAAGGGTAATAGTAAATGGAGTCCACGGTGAAGAAAGGGGGGTTACTAGTAGGGTAATGCAGGGTCCAGTACTGGGGCCGGTCCTTTTTAATGTCTTTATAAGTGACATTGCTGATGGACTGGAAGGAAAAGTATGTCTCTTTGCAGACAACGCAAAGATCTGCAACAGGATTGATATGCAAGCTGGGGTGGAAAGGATGAGAAGGGACTTGGCAAGGTTAGAGGAATGGTCAAATGTATGGCAGTTTAGATTCAACGCAAAGAAGTGCAAAGTAATGCACCTGGGAAACAAAAACCCAGGAGAAGAGTACACAATGGGGGGTGAGATACTGACTCAAAAAAAATGTAAAGGGACTTGGGAGTAGTCATATCAGATGATCTAAAGTTGGGCCAGCAATGTGAGAAGGCAGTAGGAGGGCTGGGGGAATACTGGGATGCACAGGGAGAGGCATCACCAGTAGAAAACAGGAAGTTGTAGTCCCTCTGTACAGATAGTTGGTAAGACCACATCTGGAGTACTATGTACAGTTCTGGAAACCCCATCTCCACAAAGACATAGGGTGGAGGCTGTCCAGACGAGGGCAACCACAGTTGTGCAGGGTCTGTACCAGAAGACGTATGAAGAAAGACTAAAGGAGCTTAAGATGTATAGCCTCGAGGAAAGGAGGGAGAGGGGGGAGACATGATAGAAACTTTCAAATACCTCAAGGGAATCAACAAAGTCCAAGAGAGTAGCATCTTTCAGAAAAAAAAATGTGCACGAACAATGGGGCACAATTTGAAGATGGGGGAACGGCTCAGAGGTAATGTGAGGAAGTATTTCTTCACAGAGAGGGTTGTAGATGCATGGCACAGCCTTCCTGAGGAGGTCGTAGAGTCAAAAACTGAGGGAATTCAAGAATGCATGGGACAGACATAAGGCAATTCTAGTGGGGGGTGGGAGGAAGTAGGCTGCTGGTTAACTAGGCTCTGCAGCTTATCCGTTAGGTGTGGAAATGGGCACACTAGGTGGACCAAGCGGTCCTTATCTGCCATCAGTTTCTACGTTAAGTCTACTGTTCGACATACTGCATTACCAGCCTCATGCAGCTATTCCAGGACCCCCAGATTCCAGAGACCCTATCTTTAAAAGTATTTCTCCCATTTTATACCTATTGACCAAACCTTTTGAAAACAGGCCACATGTCCCTAATCATGGCAAAATCCACCTTTCTGAAGTTCTGTATCCAAGATTCCAGAAATGATCACTCAGAATACTTTCCCCTTCAGGAAAATTCCTAACTCCAGAGGGTAATCAGTCTAGCTACAGCTTTCCAGCAGCTTCTACAGTCATCCAATCAGGAGCTAAGCCACGCTTCCAACTGAGCTTCCTGACCCATCAGCTGCCGCCGCCTCAAGGCCTTTTTTGAACTGTCGTTAAAGTCCTGAGCTTTTTCGCTACTTTTCTACACAATTCCACCACAGATGAAAAAGACATCACCAGGTTGGAAAGGCTCTACCTATAGTCATATGCCCCCCCAAGCTGCTGATTCCAAAAAGGTGCTGCTACTTCTAAGAGTCATTCACTAGACTGTGAACACTGGTGAATCGGGGTAGCTCCAGACTTCCAGCAGCTCCTACAGCCATCCAGTCAGGAGCTAAGCCATACCTCCTCCTGAGATTCCTGGCCAATCAGCTGCCACTGCCTCAAGCCCTGGCAGCTTGGACACTCTTCTTTACACTGTCACCCTGAGCGATTCTTCATGCTGTGGTCCAGATAACGAAGGACTGCAGCATAAAAGACATCTTAGAAGAGGAGTCTGCACAGAGTCAGCCAGCCACACTTTCCCCCTGGACTGTCCCAACAAGCCTTCCTCCAGAACCTTAACCATAAGTGATGCTCATCTCTTTCTTACCCTTGATAACGTAACTCTTGTGGGCCCCACACCTGCATTTGGGACATCCGAAATGCTTCCATTAGTCTGCCTGCTCAATCTGCTTTCCTGTCAATCTGCCTTAATGGCAAGTTATCCTCTCTTTATTACATTTTGCTACTGAACTCTTCTAGGCCAGACCCACATCTCTAACTGCTAGCATTACTAGCCTGCCTTCAATCTGAGAATCCTAGCTACACATTATTTGGATATACCTTTATTTTCTATTCACCTGTTGTTATTAACTGTGGGATGTATCTGTTTTCTCACTTGGTTTTAAGACTGTTATCCTTCAGCGAGTATTACTCAACTTGTTTAGTTAGCTCTTAAGTTTACCAATTTTGGTTCTACCTACTGCAGTGTGTAGTCTACGATTTGTAGTATACTGCCCTAGGCTTGTTACTATGTCTTGTAGCCATACTAACCTGCTCTGTAGTTAGTCATGAACAATGCTGCTGTGCTATTTTGCAGATGGTTGCTGCATCTCACTTCCTGGCCATGATGCAACTTGCCCTCTTCTGCCCTGTCCTTTACCCTCTTCTCCTCCTCCTTCTGCCCCCTCCAACCCCTTTTACCCCAACTCAATCCCCTCCTCCTTTCCTGTCAACCCTGGTCTCCTTTCCTCCCTCTCCCTTAACCTGGAGTTTCTCCACCATGCCCTCCTCTCCTTTCTCTGCTACCCCTACCAGCTCTCCTCCCAGTCCAAGAGACAGAAGTCACAATTCGTCCTCTTGCTCTTTCTCCTGCTCCACCTCCTATTTGGTGGTATGCAGACTAACCCTACTCCCTCCCCCACTCCTCCTCCATCTCTTCAACTACCAATGAACTTTGTATCTTTTATCTCAGTGCTAGGAGCCTTCTCCAAAAACTCTACCTCCTCTCTATCTGGGTTTCACAACACTCTTCTGACATCCTCTGTATCTCCAAATCTTGGCTCTCCTCAGGACTTCTGACTCTAGCCTGTCCTTTCCCAATTTCCATCCCTTCAGGCTGGACAGTGGAAATGCTGCAATGGTGCTGCCATCTATGTCCACAGAACCTCTTTTGCACCACTGCTCTCAGGGAGGCTGTATCCTCCTCTCATGAGTTTCTCCTTGTCAGGCTTTCATTTCCTTCCACTGTTTCCATCTTCAGTTGGGGTTTTCACTGCTTCACCCCAAATCTCACCCTCTTCTATGGTTAAATCCTTGTCTGCCATTACCTCACACTCCTCTTCAGGTCAACTCATCCATCTTTGGGGATTTTAATATTATTTGTCTCTCCCTGGCCTCCAGGCCAACCTCTCTCAGAACTGAGTTTCTTAATCTCTACCACTTTATTACTGAACCCACCTGGCTCAATCCCCACTCCCCTAACCAAACACCCCCCGACTAGGTTTTCTCCTCCCACCTCCCTGCATAGCTGCAGCAGGTATTCTGCCAGACACCTTCAGCGACCACTGCATTATGTTCTGTGTCCGCAAAGTGTGGCACCTTCCCTCCTCCCCTAAATACATCTAGTCTAGATCCCCTCTGGTCACTTAAATATCAATGCTCTCCTGAGCAACTTTACTACATCAGATGGGTCAGCCATCCTCTCTGCCCCTTATATTGACATGGCCCTCTCCCTGTTTCATTCCAAATTTTCCTCTGTCTAGGACAAGCACTTGCATTGTTAAGAAGCTAGCATTCTCTTATTAACCTGTTTTCACATTTGAGCACTTTAAATTTTCAGCATTGTCACTTTAAAGTTTCCACTATTTATGTTGACATAGTGATCCAAGCTGGCCATCCCTGACAAAGTTGAATGCGCGAAACCAGTTGGGCTGTTTGCTGAACTCAGCACTTAATCCCTTAGGTGGCACGAGATATGAATGCTTTGTAAATAATAACTGTTTTTTATTCATTGGCTATGGTGGATGGTGCTGTCCTTTTTTGCTCCATGACAAGCACCCCGAAAGTCCTGGATCAAATATCTTCCTACCACCCCTGGATCACCGCTCAACCCACAGACCACTGCAAGTCACATGATCTCACCTGGGCTCGCTACAAATTATCTCACTCACTGCCCGACCTCCACTCTTACAGGGCACTTAGAAATTCATGCACTAAAGCTGTCCAGGCTGCAAAATCCTGCCAGCCTCCAGAACAACTTTAATAACCCAGTCAAATTCAGGAAGGTAATTCACTCCTTTTTTGACCCTGTTACTTAGTCTGCTATCCCAAGCCTCATGGTTAATAGTTCATCTGTTTCTGATCTTCCCTCTTTAGCAGCTTACTTCAATGAATTCTTTACTACTTGTGCTCTTCCTTTTCCCCCCACTCTTGGTTCTTTTCCCATCCCCCTTGCTCATGCCTCCTCTATGCTCCATCCTTAACTAGATTTTCATTTGCCCTCTGTCACTACTTAGTAAACTCTGCTTGCACTTTCATCCTTCAAGCTATATAAATTCAGCCCTGGTTGGCTGGATCCTAAATTCCTCCACCTTTCGGCTCCTGACATCGCCTCTCCACTCATTCATCTCCTCAACCTCTCCTTCTCCCTCTGCACAGGTCTTCAGTCTTGGAAGATTGCCAAAGTTCCTCCCCTTCACAAAGTGGTGACCCCCCCTCCCCTGGTAACTTCTGACCGATCTCCCTCCTCCCCTCCCTTGCACAGCTGCAAGAGAAAGTTGTCTAGTCTATCCTTGCCGAGTTCTTCTACTCTTCCAACTTCCTCTCCCTCTTCTAGTCTGGTTTCTGGAAGCACCATTCCACTGTCTCTTTCCTGCAGTGTGTTACTGACTTTGTCTTCTCTGGGACTGATCAGGGGCACATCACCGTGGTTATTTTCACTGATCTGACCAAAGCCTTTGATTTGGTGGCCCATCCACTCCTGGACAAGCTGAGTTCGTCTGGCCTTTCAGCTCCTGCTGTTGAATGGTTCCATTCCTACCTCATGGTCCACCAAATGCTGGTACAAGTAGGAGGTGTCCTGTCACCTCTGCTACCCATTCAGGCTGGGGACCCACAGAGCTCCATCTTAAGTCCCATCCTATACTCTTATGTTTCTGAATAACCTCCCCTCTACCTGTGCCAACTCGCATATTCACATGTATGCAGATGACAAAGTCATGTTCACCTGCGGTCCCTCTACCACTGTAGTGGAAAGACTGCTCCAGCAGGACTTCCACAATGCTCTGCACTGATTCCACTCTATGACAGTGTTGGGTTAAGACCCTGTCTCATTTGTTATGCAGAGAGTTACATGCAAGGATCTACTCTGTCCTCTCCTGTTTTGTCACTTGTCTATCTCATGCCTGTCTGATTGTGCAATCAAAATTTCCTTGTGGCACCTAGGAATTGGCCACTCTAAAGGTCCCACCATTTTCCTCCGTTATCTCCCTTCACTTGCTGTTTCTATTTCTTTCTTTCCCTGCTCAATTCTTGTGGTTAAAAAATGTATGTGACTCTTTACATGAAACTGGAGATTTGTTGGTCTGCAAATGTATACAATTATATTGTTGAAATTAATGCAGACAGCTACTTGAGTTTGTTACATAAATGTGCAGTTTGGAATGCAGGGGTTGACCTTGAGAAACATTTTGACCTTCCACAAGCTTGTTGACAGAGTTATCGGCAGGAAGACAGCTCTGGACAGAATGTATTAATTGGTGGCACCTGTTAAGAAGACAAATGTACTCTGCAGGCTGGTCACAGAAAGGTCGATGGGAAAAGTCTTGTTGCATTTTGTGAAAAAACAGGAGCCAAAATCTACAAGAACAAGATGCAGAATTTAACCGCCAGGCAACAACATCTCATATAAAGAGAGCAATGTTTTGTTGAGAGAGAGAGAGATGGACTGAAATTTTAGAGAGAGACAGAGAGGAATGATTTTTGTTTGTACTGCCTTTGCAAAGAACTATCCTGTACATTTTTTTTTTTTATTGTTAATCATAATAATAAAATGCTATTT
Source organism: Neoceratodus forsteri (assembly GCA_016271365.2). Taxonomy (NCBI): domain Eukaryota; kingdom Metazoa; phylum Chordata; order Ceratodontiformes; family Ceratodontidae; genus Neoceratodus; species Neoceratodus forsteri. The sequence continues at coordinate 478,281,822 of CM057455.1, forward strand.
GCATATGTTATAACTTCTCCTGGTTTGTCTATGCTTCCTGGCCTACACCTATATGACCTACTCTAACCAGCTCTGGGTCAACACTAAAAACAGTGCTCATGACCTCTGGCATCAGCCAGAAACTGGCCAAGCTCTCCATTCTCCTTGACTTCTCTATGTTGGATGGCACCCACCTTGAAGTGGTTCAGTCCTGCAAGTACCTCAGCGTGAGGCTAGACAGTAAGCTTGACTTCTCTGCCCACAGTGATGCATCCATGCCAAACTCTGCCCCAAACTTAGTGCCTCATACTGCATAAAAGATTGCTTGTCTCTAAGTTTGGCGAAAGCTTGTTACCAAAATGGTGTTCCTGCCTTTCATCTACACAGATGTGGTCTACAGCACCACCTCCCCCACATCCCTTCCCAGACTGGATGCCCTCTGTAATTTCTTTTGTCGCTTTACCACCAACTCCCCTCCTCGAACTCACCACTGCTCCATTTACTCCTCCCTAACCAACCTCCCTCTACTCTGAACATCGCCAGTCTCACTGGGTCTCCTTCACCTCAAAATACTGGATTGGGTCCCTTTCCTCCTACCTTTCCTCACTCCTCTCTCCCATTATCTCGCCTTACACTCTCTCCGCTCCAGGGATCAACTGCACCTTCTCTATTTAACATCCTCATTCTGCTGCAGGGTAATCAGCTTTCTCTTGCCATCTTCTCTCTATCTGGAACCTGATCTCCCTACCCCGTCCCTCTCCCCTTCCCCTTGCTCTTCAGGCACCAGTTAAAAACCCTCCCTACCCCGATATGCTTCTGTCTCCCCTCTCCCTGACTCTCTCCTGCTAGGAGCTCCTACTTTCCATGATGTTGGGCTTCCCTCAGCCTGTATAGGCTCCTTACATTTTTTCCTTTTGCACTGCTATCATTCCCTGCGCAGGTCTCTCTTTTGGTACATTACTGCTGCTCATTGTGCCTTGCAGCTTTTATTTGCACTTGTACCATGTTATAATGCACTTTGTCTGCACTTTATTTGTACCAAGCTTCGATACTGTATTTGTTTTATTGTATCTCTTGTTCCCTCTCCCCCAGGTGGCACCTGGAAATGACCCTTGGCTCCATGTGCCTTTCCCGGTTACCCATTTTCAAATAAATGAAAAATTCTGTGAATGATCTCTTTGTGTACTCGGGACTTCTGCACCTGGTGTTGTCTGTGCCAGTACGGATGACAACAGGCTGCTTCTCCCTTCAGCTGTGTTGCATGGCCTTAGAACTGGTTCAGCCCTTGCTCCAGCAGGCAAAACGCCTCTCCCAAGATACGATCCTGGTTCAGCAATGTCCCTTTCACTGCACCCACTGCCCTAACTATGAAGTCACCAATGGCTGCTACCTTATCACTCCACCCAGCCTTTTCCTTCCTCCTCCTTGGCAGGTCAGATGTCTTGCTAGCTGGACTGCTACCACCAGCCGCAGTCACCTGCTGATCCAGTTCAACTTGACCAGCCAGTTTTTTTATTCTTTGGTAACCAGGTAAGGCCCACTACACGCAATCCACCACCAAATCAACACTACTAAACACTGTCATCAAAATGACTGAAGTTTATTTCTTTATTTATTCATTACAAATCGGGTTTACAGCCTTTGAGTCAGAGACTCATTTACAAAGGCACCTCGTTGCGGGGGGGGGGCAGACATCAAGACAGTTATTACAGTGCAGATTAAAACAGAGGATAACATTACAGGTGCAGTAAAAGGAACATTTAACATAGATACACTTACGTTACATAATAATTTGTATGTTACTTAGGTTACATAGAGTTACAAAATTGTGAGTTACACTCATGGATATAGCAGGTCCTCAGAGAAGACAGCGGGTTACATCCCTGTTTGGACCTAGTAGGGAAGGAATGGGTTTGGGGGAAGGAGAGGCTGTCCAGTGGACTTTCATCAAAAGTGTGCAAATCACCTCTTATCAAAGAATTAAAAGGATACCAGCAGTACACCACAAATTCCATTCGGTTTCACCTAAAGTGTCATCAGGGGTCATTTGTACACTTTTGATGAAATAAACTTCCATAATTTTGATGACAGCTGGTGTTTAGCAGTGTTGATTTGGTGGTGGGTAGTACTAGAGTGTTTAGTTTTGCTACACTATATTTTTTGCAGCACACCCTGCTGTGGAATGGACTTGTTTGTTCTTCCGCTATGCACAGTGCTCGTTTATAGGGGTGACCCGGGAACACTGGAGAGATTAAGCGACTTGCTCAGGGTTACAGAGTATATAAATGCAGATTGTGGGACTCAAACCCAGGTCTGCTGGATGTACCAAGCTCATTCACAGCTCACTACTCGACCCGCTGGGCTATACTGCCAACTCCAAGATGCTAGTACCTGTTGCTGTTGTCTACCATTATGATTTTTTCAGGACATGAAATAAAGCCACCTTGATTATTGTAGCTGTAGGTCCAATTATCTCCTCGTTGTATTATTTAAAACAAAAAACATAATTTAAAACAGATTGCCTGTAGTTCTGTATGGAGAGCACTGCAGTATTCTAAATATAATAGAGACATAGACTTTGATGGCAGATAAGGACCGCTTGGCCCATGCAGTCTGCCCATTTCCATACCTATTGGATAGGTTGCAGATCCTGGGTAACCAACAGCCTACTTCCTCCTACCCCCCACTAGAATTGCCTTACGTTTTTCCCATGCATCTTAAATTCCCCCACTGTTTTTGGACCCCACAACCTCCTTAGGAAGGCAGTTCCATGCGTCCGCCACCCTCTCCATGAAAAAATACTTCCTCACGTTGCCCCTGAGCCGTTCTTCAAATTGTGCCCCTTGTTCTTGCACATCTCTTTTTCTGAAAGATGATACCCTCTTGTACTTTATTGATTCCCTTGAAGTACTTGAAAGTTTCTGTCCTGTTCCCCCTCTACCTCCCTTCATAGGTTCATAAGTTATTACGAGTTGGCAGGTCGAAGACATATGTATAACTCGCCACTTAGTAGTAATACCTGAATTTCTCATTTCCCATGTACTTATCCAGTGTTTTTTTAAGGTATGTAATTAAATTACTTGTTACCACTCATTCTAATAATCTATTCCAGATCGATACAACTCTCTAGTTAAACCGTTTCGTTCGCTTAACAGTATTAGCTACCTCACCCTGGAGTTGTAAGTTATGGGCTCTAGTTCCTTTAGTTAGTTTCCTCCGACGTAGACCTGTGCTTTCAAAAATAAGGTCCTCTTTCATTGCTCTATATACTAGGCAAAGGTCTCCTCTTAGTCTCCGATAATGCATGGAGTACAGGTTCAAGTTATGTTCTCTTTCTGTGTAAGATTTATTTTCCTGTTCCCTGATTTATTTAGTTAATTTTCTTTGAACTCCCTCTATTAAGTTTTGGCTTCTTATACTTTGGGGTGCACAGAAAGGTGTACAGTACTCAAAATAGGGTCCCACCAGTGAAACATACAAAAGAACCACAACCTCTGGCTCTCTACTTTTGATGCTTTTAAGTACGGTAGCCAGGATTCTGTTACATTTTTGAACAGCAGTTCTTGTTTTTATGTCAAACTTTAGATTGTTTGTTATTATAAAGTACAGTTACGTAAGAACTTACCGTAACAGCAGATCTTCAAGAACAGCTCTTGCAGCAGGTTACACCATTAGGACTGAAGCCGGCAGAGGGACCGCCTCCGACGTCAGGCACAGTACATAAGGAGGCGGTCCCCCAGAATCCCCAGTTCTCCCGCCAGAGACTCCCGGCCGCTGGATGACATCAGAAGAGGAGACTGAGGATCTGCCATCAAATGGCAGTCAGAGATGCTGAGAACAACTGATCCTAGGAGAAGGATGTTATAATGAGAATCCACCTCCAGCAGGGATGGTGGGAGGGAAAGTACCTCCTGCAAGAGCTGTTCTCGAAGCTCTACTGTTACGGTAAGTTCTTACGTAACTGTACTCTCTTACTTCGAGAAACAACTCTTGCAGCAGGTTACATCATTAGGACTGATTCCCAATCAGTAATGGAAACCCCACACCATTGGGAGGAGGGAAAGTAGAAATCCTTAATAGAACCTGAAGCAAGGACAGAAGTCCTTCAAGGACTGCTAGACCAAAACCTGCTCTTTGCCTCAATGCAATATCCAAGCTATAATGCCTGATGAAAATGTACATGGAGCTCCAAGTAGCTGCAGCACAGATGGCCGAGCTGGACACATTCTTTAGGGTCGCAAAGGAGGTAGCCACCCCCCTTGTGGAATTACCCTTGACCGTGCCCGGTAAGGGTTTGTTGTGCTTCTGGTAACAGAACGTGATACAGTGAATGAGCCACCTGGACAGCGACTGCTTGGAAACAGGACCCCCCATCATCCTGTGGGCAAAGGAGACAAAAAGCTGGTCCGATTTTCGGTGATGTTTTGTTCTGGTCAGGTAGTATCGGAGACACCTATGCACATCTAAGGTGTGCAACAGGGCCTCTCCTCGATTAGAATACTTGGGGAAGTACACTGGAAGATCGATGTCCTGATTAAGGGTGAGAGCTGAGACCACCTTAGGCAGAAACTTAGGATAGTCCGTAGGGAAACCCTGACTTGCTGAAAAACCAAATAAGGCTCTTTGCACATGAGTGCAAGAAGTTCAGAAATTCTTCTGGCCGAGGTAATGACAACTAAAAAACATCTTCCAAGTAAGAAGACGTAGCTCGCAATCCACGGCTGGCTCAAAGGGTGGCAGCGTAAGCTGCTCCAGCAGAAGCTGGATCCTTAATTGGAGGTCTAAGGTGAAGAACACCTCTCAGGAAGGCTCCTGCCGTGTCCAACTAAGATATGGTGCGTTGGCCTATAGGAAAGTGATAGGCTGAGATGGCACAGAAGTGTACTTTGATCGAGGAGTAGGCCAAGTCTGTCTGAAAAAGAGACAGGAGGTAGTCCAAGACCGACTTTTCTGGACAGTCTAGAGGTGAAAACCCCCGCACTTGAGCCCATAAGCAAAAACAGCCCCATTTCATGGCATAAGTACCATGAATGGATGGTTTTCTCGCAGCCACCAGGACGTCAGCCACCTCCTGCAAGACCCCGTGTCGCAAAATGGCTATGTCTCTAGGAGCCAAGCATGCAGGCTCAGTGAACGAAGGTCCGGATGAACCAAGAAGTCCACCTCCTGAGACAACAAGTGAGAGCTGATTGGTAGAGGTACTGGAGGTTCCTGGGATAGTTGATGTAGTTGAGGGAACCAGATCTGCCTGGGCCAGAACTGCGCGATAAGTATCAGCGTCGCTTGCTCTCTGCGAAGTTTCAGAAGGACCCTCTGGATCAATGGAAAGGGGGGAAAGCATAGAGGAACCTGCCCGCCCAGGAGAGGGACAACGCGTCTCGCCAGAAAACACCAGGCCCTGGATCTAGCGAGCAAAAATTGGGCAGTTTTGCATTGGATGGAGACGCGAAAAGGTCTAACTCTGGTGTACCCCATCTGTAAAACAGATCCTCTACTACCTCCTGGAGTAGTTCCCACTCGTGGACTCTGGCCTGAGAGCAGCTCAGGCCGTCTGCGATGATGATGTCCACTCCTGGGACATGAACAGTAATGAGGTTTGCGCCGTGTTGCAAAACCCAATCCCAGACCCTCATGGCCTCCCTGAAAAGCGGGTAGGAATGGGTGCCTCCTTGTTTGCTGAGGTAATACATCACCGCAGAATTGTCTGTTTGTAACAAAAGAGTATCCGGTGGAATCTCTAACTGGAAGGCCTGCAGGGCGTAAAGAACTGCTCTCATTTCCAGGATATTTATGTGGAGATGAGTCTCTTGGGCTTTCCACAGGCCCTGAGACCGGACACCGTTGAGGTGTGTACCTCATCCGAGCCCTGAGGCATCTGTGGAGGGTGCCACAATCGGAGATGGCACAATGAAGGGGACTCCCGCCAATAAATTCTTCGGATCTAGCCACCATTGCCAATCCCAGATTACGGCCTTTGTGATCTGGATTGGGAGCTGCAGATGGTATTGCTTTTGATCCCATTGGACCCGTAACATCCACTGGGTCACTTGCATGTGGAGACAGGCTAGTGGGACTGTTGCAATGGCCGCAGCCATGTGTCCAAGCAGGCGAAGGACCAATCTGGCAGGAACAGTCTTCTTCGCCAAAATGCCCCGATGAGGGATCTGATGTGTCCCTCTGTCCTGGGGTAGAAAAGCTTTCCCCTGGATGGTGTCTAGAACTGCACCTATGAACTGCAGAGTCTGTGATGGAGCCAGGCGTGACTTCTCTTGACTAATGATGATGCCCAATGTCTCGAACAGAGACTGAGTATAATGAATGGCGGACATCAGGGCTTCCCGAGAGGGTGCCATGAGAAGTCAGTCATCCAGGTAGCGGAACACGTAGTGTCCTTGTCTCCTCAGAGTCGCTGCTACGACCGCCATGCACTTCGTGAATACTCGAGGTGCTCATGACAGTCCGAAGGGGAGGGCTCGGAACTGATAGTGGTGACAGCTAATATTTTTCAAGTCAAACTACCTCTGGCTGGAAGCTGCAATACTGAACATAGGATTTGCAAGAAAGTGAGTTGTGCTCACAACAGAAGGAGGTGAACCTTACAATTGTCTTTGGTTTGGAGCAGATATTCTGCAGGTGGAGGCTACTTCTAACTGAAAGGTGAAATAAGGAACTTAAAATTATCAGGAAAAGACAGTCTTTCAAGCAACAGAGGGAGGTGGATCTAGCTTTAAGTTTGTTACAATTCTTAAGATTTTCAGTGTAGGAAGAGTTTAAAGCACAGCTGACTTATTTTGGGGCTGACTGCTTTCAGAGCACAAACCATCAGGCTGTTTTGGGGCTGGGGAGGTTTACCTGCGTCTGACTTGGATGTCTGGATTTTTCTCTGTTTGATTAGCAGGGTATTTTCTCTGTCAAATTGCTGTGTAGGGTATCTTGCTGACAGGAAGGCACTCATCGCAGCGGTGGGTCAGAGCTCTTAGCTGATTGTTTCGTGAAGGCACAGTTTAGGCCCAACCCTTCCCACCCTCATTTCACCCACCCTGAAATAGTTCCTTTATACCTGGGGTTCTGACATCATTTCCTCAAGAGTGCAAGGGCATATCAATGCCATATCCTCTCTAGCACACTGCACTGACAATATAAGCTACACATTGTATAATATATATATTTCTATATAACAAACCAATCACACACACAAACACACACACACAAAAAAGTACATAAACATGTGGGGAGTAGTGCAATGTAATGGCTGTGGGCAGCAGTCTTTAAGGGAGTCTTTCTGGAGGCTGAGATGCTGCCCTATTTGCGGACAACTCTCTGCCCTGAGGGAGGAAGCTGCCCGTCTTCAGGCCACACTGGACAGTAGTAAGGGAACCTTCCCCCAGGCCACACTGGACCATAGGAAGGGAACCTCTCCCATCCAGGGAGCACCAGAGCCACTGCCACTACCTCAGAGGTTGCGAAGAAAGCACAGCAGTTGGACCACAGTGGGCTCAGGGAGGGTGAGGATGGTGGAACAGAGGCACACCCAGTCAGTTGTTCCACTCCACAATCCATACACCATTCTGGGGGAGCATAGCTCCCCTATGGATGCACCCGCAGAGGAGACTAAGGAGGTTGAGGACAACTGTCACAAGGGAGGCCGACAGGAAGGAGGCAGAGGACACCACAAGGAAAGGAAGCAGCTCCTGGTGGGGGACTCAATTATTAGGGGGACAGAACTGGGGGGAGCAGGGAAAACTGAAGTAAGGTGCCTGCCTGGTGCCATGGCTTGGAGGGACAGGAAGCGCATCCTCAGGATCACGAGAACAGCTGCATGGGAGTCTGAGCTGGACGTCATTGTCCTCCTAGGGACAAATGACTTGGCTCAACATGAGATTAGAGCAGTGCAGAAGGACTTTGTAGAATTGGGGAGGGGCCTAAGACAAGTATCACACACAGTATCCTTCTCAGAGGTGCTGCCTGTCAATGGCATGAGTGAGGAGAGGGCCCATGCACCATGCAGTTTAATGAATGGTTGAAAAAATGGTGTGGAGCACAGGGGTTTGGCTTCATTGGGGATTGGGGTTCCACCTGGAGGGACACCAGCCTATACTGGCAGGATGGTCTGCATCTGTCCAGGAAGGGAACAAGTCTTTTGAGCAATCGGTTTAAATGCTTCATTGGCAAGCTGTTAAACTAGTCACGGGGGGAGGCACTGATAAGCAGCAGGAAAATCCCAGCCTCTCCCTACAAAACTGGGTACTAAATGAGAAAAAGACCGAGGTAGAAAGGTCAGTGGGGGATGCTGCAACAGAAGGTAAAGCCATCAAAAAATGGAGAGCGATGAGTACCAATGCCCGTAGTCTGAGTAACAAGCTTCCTGAATTAGTGGCCTTGATGGAGGAGGAACATCTGGATATCGTGGCAGTCACAGAAACACGGTTCACACAAAACCATGACTGGGACGTAAACATACCAGGATACACTATCTACAGGAGGGATAGGGAGGGTAAAAGAGGAAGAGGAGTAGCTCTTTACATAAGGGAATGAATCAAAGCAACAGAACAAAAGGGAAAACAGGGAGGAGAAGAAGCACTGTGGGTAAATTTGGAGACCGGCAATGGCACTACAATCCGCAGAGGGGTTATATACAGACCCCCTTCTCAGGGGGAGGAAATGGACAAGGAAATTATAGAAAGTATACTTAGAATGGCAGAAAAAGGGGAGATATTGCTGATGGGTGATCTGAATATGCCAGATGTTAACTGGAGTGCAGTTGCAGCAGCCACTTCGAAGAGTGGGGTTATTCTAGATGCCCTACAGGGACATGCCTTAGACAACTAGTATTGGAGCCCACTCAAGAGGGAGCAATCTTAGACCTGGTTCTCTCAAATGGAGATGAAGAAGGATCACAGATGTGAAGTGGGTAGCCATCTGGGAACTAGCATACTCGAACAGTATGGTTCTAATAAACACAGCAATAGAGTCAGCCATACAAAGGCAAAAGTACTGGACTTTAGGAGGCTGACTTTGCCAAAATGGGTGAGTGCCTAAGGAATGCACTAGCAAATGGGCAGGAAGGAGGAGTGGAAGAACAATGGGGAATAAGAAAAACTGCCATCACAGAGGTAACAAGCCTTTGTGTGAAGCAAATAAACAAAACAAAACGATGTAAGAAACCACTATGGTTCTCAAAGGAAGTGGCAGTGAAGGTTCAAGAGAAAATGAAAGCATTCAGGAAGTACAAGGAATCACAGAAGGAGCAGGACAGAGAACTGTATCAGTTAAAACAAAAGGAAGCTGGGAAGGCAGTCAGAACAGCAAAGACCCAAACCGAGGAGAAGATAGCCAACTCAGTTAAGAAGGGGGATAAAACCTTTTATAGGTACATCAGGGAGTGAAGGAAGACCAAGGGAGGGATAGTGAGGCTTAATAAAGGGAGGGAGGGTGGGCAGAGGGTGACTGTGAAAAGGCAGAGATACTAAACAATATTTTGCTCAGTATTTACAAAGGAAGAGGGGAGGTACCTAAAACAAACAGTAGAAACACTCTGGATACAGAAGTTGATACCAGCCCATTACAGAAGAAAGGGTTCTGAAAGAACTCTTAAAACTGAAGGTGGACATGGGATTCATCCCAGAATTCTAAAAGAACTAAGGGTAGAACTAGTGACACCACTGACTACCCTCTTTAACAAATCATGGGAGGATGGGGTGCTACCCGAGGACTGGAGGAGGGCAGATGTGATTCCCCTTCACAAAAGTGGGAGCAAGGCAGAAGCAGGAAACTACAGACCTGTTAGTTTAACCTCAGTGGTAGGGAAAATGATGGAGTCAGTTCTGAAGGAAAAAACTGTCGAGTATCTAGAGGCCAGAGGGGCACAGGACCCAAGGCAGCATGGATTCACAGCGGGAAGGTCATGCCAGACAAATCTGATAGATTCCTTTGACTGGGTGACCAAAGTAGAAGATCAGGGAGGGGCTGTGGGCATGGCCTACCTAGACTTTAGCAAGGCATTTGACACAGTCCCACACAAAAGATTAATATACAAGTTAGCTAGTCTGGGAGTGGGTCCCAAGATGACAGCCTAGGTAAAGAATTGGCTGGAGAATAGGACACAGAGAGTAATAGTAAATGGAGTCTACTCTGAAGAAAGGGGGGTTACTAGTGGGGTACCGCAGGGTTCAGAGTGACTCAGTCCTCTCAATGTCTTTATGTAGCATTGCAGAGGGACTGGAAGGAAAGTATGTCTCTTTGCAGATGACACAAAGATCTGCAACAGAGTTGATGCACAAGGTGGGTGGAAAGGATGAGAAAGGACTTGGCAAGGTTAGAGGAATGGTCAAATGTGTGGCAGCTTAGATTCAATGCTAAGAAGTAAGGTAATGCGCCTGGGAAACAAAAACCCAGGGAAGAGTACACAATGGGGGTGAGATAGTAACAACAACAAAATGGAAAGGGACCTGGGGTAGTCATATCAGATGACCTAAAGGTGGGCAAGCAATGTGAGGGCAGCAAGGAGGGTTGGGGGGATACTGGGATGCATAGGGAGAGGCATCACCAGTAGAAAACAGGAAGTTATTATCCCTCTGTGCAAACAGCTGGTGAGACCCCATCTGGAGTACTGCGTGCAGTTCTGGAGACCCAATCTCTGCAAAGACATAGACAGGATGGAAGCTGTCCAGAAGAGGGCAACTAAAATGGTGCAGGGTCTGCACCAGAAGACATATGAAGAGAGACTTAAGGAGCTTAATATGTATAGCCTCAAGGAAAGGCGGGAGAGGGGGACATGATAGAAACTTTCAAGTACCTCAAGGGAATCAACAAAGTCCAAGAGGGTAGCATCTTTCAAAAAAAGAGGTGTGCAAGAACAAGGGGGCACAATTTGAAGATGGGGCGGCTCAGAGGTAATTTAAGGAAGTATTTTTTCACAGAGAGGGTTGTGGATGCATGGAACGGCCTTCCGGAGGAGGTTGTGGAGTAAAAAACAGTGGTGGAATTCAAGCATGCATGGGACAGTCATAAGGCAATTCTAGGGGGTGGGGGTAGGAAGAAGTAGGCTGCTGGTTAACTAGGATCTGCAGCTTATCCATTAGGTAGGGAAATGGGCAGACTGGGTGGGCCAAGCGGTCCTTATCTGCCATCAAATTCTATGTTTCTATGTTTCTATGACAATGAAACTCGAAGCGTAGAAACTTCCTGTGCTCTTGGGCATGGGAATCAGACCTGGGAGGGTCACCATGCAGAAGCGTTTGTACAGGACCAACTCGCTGAAGTTGCTGAGGTCCAGTATTGGAAAGAGGTCCCCTGTTTTCTTGGGAACCAGAAAGACGTGAGAATAATATCCTGCACCCTTCTGGTTCCGTGGTACGCGCCGTATAGCTTTTTTCCTGAGAAGCGCGAGCACTTCCTGCTGTAAGAGCAGGGCATGCTGACCCGAGTAACAGGAAAGCAGGGGAGGTCTTACCAGTGGGTGGTCGAGAAATTCTATGATGTGGCCTTTCTTGACCAATTGGAGAACCTACCGGTCGGCGGTAATCGACTGCCACCCTAAAAAGTGGCAAGCGATGCAACCCCCGACCTTTTGTGCCCGTTGATCCAGAGGAGGGGCGTGGGCCAGGAAGAAGTCATGCTGTAACAGTACTGGTCCCTGCAGGCTGAGCCAGTTTAGTGTAGTGTTGGCCCCTGCCTGGGGACAACTTGGTCTGGGCTTTACGCTGAAAAGTGCCCCTTTGTAGCTGGCCAGAATGTGGCTGCTGCCTTTGTTGCCGGCTGCGAAAATGGCTCTGGTTCCTACAAAAGGAACCAGGCCTGGATCTGTACGTGGCCAGTACAGACCTGACTGCCTTCCCCGCATCCTGAAGTTTGGTGATAACCTTCTCCCAGGGTTCACCAAAAAGTACTTTGCCATTGCAAGGGACATCAAGAATGTTCTTCTGTATGTCTGGGGTGAAGCCAGAAGATAAAGAGCCAAGAGTGTCTCCGGAGACAGATGCCTGAAGTTGCAGCTCTGGCGGACGAGTCCGCAGAATCGTATGCGGCTTGTAGTACTTGGGTACCCACATCAGCCCCTGTGCGGAGAAGGTTTAGGAGCTCTGCCTTCTGATCGCCATACGGAAGTTTACTGACCAGTTCCTGGTCCTGTTCCAACAGGGCGTTCTGAAACTATACCATGTGAATTAGGTAGTTCAGGGACCTGATGGAGCATGTAGCAGCCGCATATATGCGCCTCCCCAGGACATCCACTTGTTTGGATTCCTGGTCCAGTGGCTGTGTGCTCATGAGCTGTGGGCTTTGGGACCAGTCATGCGAGGCCGTAATGACCAGGGAGTCTGCAGAGGTTGTTGAGCCAAGTACTGGTCCTCTTTCGTGGCCTTGTACAGGCGATCAGCTTACTTCAGCACTGTGGGAGTGGAGTGCGGACGCTTCCACGCAGCCTTGGTGACGTCCATGAAGGTGTCCACCAAGGGCGGCACTACCACAGGCTTTGGGTCTTTCTGCCGAACATAACGGGCAAGGCACTGTCTTTTGGGGTCAAGGTCTTCAGCATCCCACCCCATGTTGTCCTGGATGTGCCTCATGATCTTGGAGAAGGAGGGATCATCCAGAGGAGACCTGGGAAGGTCATGTGGGTCAGGTGATGGAATGCTGAGTGGAGAAGGAGATCTGGAATAATCCAAGGTATCCGATCTGGAGTCCTCCCCGACGGAGTGTACGGATGACGTCTGGGTCGCTTGGGGCTGGGGGACCCTGATGAAGAGCTGGAGGGAGGCCTTCTCCTGTCTTTTGATCTACCCCTAGGAGGTGGAGTCTGCTCCTAAGGGGTTGGTGGTCATCCTGCTGGCCCCTTGGGTGGAGGAGGGGGTGTAGGAGGTGAAGGAGTAGGAGGAGGAGGAGGAGGAGGAGGAGGTTTTACGGGGCCCACATCCTTTCGGATGGTGTCCCACCAGAAAGTAAAGAGATCCTTTACTTCCTGTAGATTCAAGCCAGATGATCGGCCTGGCACCGGTGGTCTGTCGCTGGGGTTGGGCATCGGGTCCGCGGCTGTCTCTGGGGTGGGCGAATGTTCCCTCGGAAGCCCGGCATCCTCAGTGTCGCCCGCCTGGTCTTCGGGCAGCGTTGTGTCCTCCTCCATAGAATCCCTGTGACCGGTGTCCACCGGTGACTAGGGAGCAGTCTTCGCCTTCGGTGAATGCGAGGCTGATGTTGGTCACTTGGCCGACGCCTTCAGGTCCGGCGAATGCTTGACCGGCGTCTGGTGCCTGGCTGGTGTCCGTGGCTCTGGCAAATGCCTAGCTGACTTAGTATGCTTGGCTGACGTCGGGTGCTTGGCTGACATTGGGTCCGTCGTCCGCTTTAGGGACGTCAGGTCTTTGGTCTTCCTGGGTGGTGGATCCGGACCTCTGGGAGGCTGGGAGACTGATCTGGAGTTGGGATCCCGATGTCAGGTCGATGAGGAAGACTTGTGGCATTTGGAAGACTTGGAAGAGGCCTGAGAGGGAGTGGAGGAAGCCGAGGGTCTTGAAGTCTTGATGGGCTGGAGAGTCGAAGAACCACCTGAAGCCTGGACTTTGACCGAAGGGGGCTGAGAATGAGCCCTGGACGGAGAGCGGTCCAATCTGGTGGAGCCTGAGCTGCGGAAGTCCGAGGCCCAGTTCGGGGATCTGGACCTTGCTTTCTCCCAGTGCTTGTCCTGGTGTTTATGGGTCCTGGAAGAAGAATCACCCCTGGAGGAAGGTTCTTGGTCCATCTTGCTAAGTTTTCCTTCCAGCAGATAAGCCTGAGCTGCCTTCTGACGGGGGATCCTGGTGCAGCTGTTGAACCCTTGGCAAAAGGTGCAGGCCTTGGTGTCGTGGTCCGGGCCTAAGCACCGCATGCAGGAGGAATGAGGATCCTTGAAAGGGATCTGGTTTCTGCAGGCACACTTGGAAAGGTGTACCTCAAGTGAAGGAGTTGGAGAGGACATTAGTTTTGAAGAAACTCTAGAAGGTCTAAGTTGTCATGCGTTAGGTAGAGACCAAGAGGCCGATGCTGGTGAGTTGATGGTGGGAAAAGAACTGAGGATTCTGGGGGACCACCTCCTTATATACTATGCCTGACGTCGGGGGTGGGACCGATGTCAGAGGTGGTCGCCACTGAATACTGCTAGCTGGAAAAGTTCTGTGGGGTCCTGGCATCTGCCGGCTTCAGTCCTAATAGTGTAACCTGCTGCAAGAGCTGTTTCTCGAAGTAAGATCACCCAGATCCCTTTCTTTCGATGTTTCCTGTAATATAATATTTAATATAATACTTTTCATTTTTTCATTTTTTTTTTTATTTAGTTTTTGTTGACCGGTTAAGTGCACTAGACAAGTCCTGCCTATTTTCAGGCACGACCTGGGGGAGAGGGATACAGATTAATGCCAACTGACCTTGAACCAGATTAAGCTGTTCATGGTATATATAGTGAATATTATTTAGTTTGTATTGGTAACTGGGGTTGTTTTTTCTCCAAGTGCATAACCTTACACTTTCCCTCATTAAACCTCAGTTTGTTAGTTATGGCCCAGTTCTCCAACTTTTTTAGGCCATCCTGGAAATGTTTTGATGATTTTGCATTATTTACGATAGCTCCTATTTTACAATCATCCGCATATTAGCTTTCCTGGAGGGTATACGTATTGAGCTCTTTTAGTTTCTTTTCGTATGGCTTCTGGTGCTGACCCTGCTCCATTTTAGTTGCCCTCCTCTGGACTGCCTCCATCCTGTCTATGTCCTTGTGGAGATGGGGTCTCTGGAACTGCACAAAGTACTCCAGATGGGGTTTCACCAACTGTCTGTACAAAGGGATAACAACTTTCTGTTTTCTACTGGTGATGCCGCTCCCTATGCATCCCAGAATCCCCCCAGCCCTCCTTACTGCCTTCTCATATTGCTTGCCTAACTTAAGGTCATCTGATATGACTACCCCAGGTCCCTTTCTATTTTTGTTGATGTTTGTACCCCCCATTGTGTACACTTCCCTTGGGGTTTTGTTTCTCGGGTGCATTACCTTGCACTTCTTTGCACTGAATCTAAGCTGCCATACTTTTGACCATTCCTCCAACCTTGCCAAGTCCCTTCTCATCCTTTCCACCCCCCCCCCGTGTATCAACCCTGTTGCAGATCTTTGTATCTTCTGCAAAGAGGCATACTTTTAATTCTAGTCCCTCTGCAATGTCACTTATAAAGACATTAAAGAGGACCAGTCCCAGTACAGAACCCTGCAGTACCCCACTAGTAACCCCTTTCTTCAGAGTGTGCTCCATTACTATAACTCTCTGGACCCAATGGGCGTACAGCCCTACTGATGGTGTCAGTTGGTGGGCAGCGGGGCGGCAGGCGGCTGGGGTGCTGCCGCCTGCCAGCTGACCGGGGGCGGGCAGTGGGGCTCAGTGGGTGGGTGGGGGGGTACCACTAGACCACCAGGGATATTGGATGTATTTTTATGTTTTATTACAAATGCCCATGATCGGGCAGACAGCGGTCCACTGGACCACCAAGGAGTTTAGGGATACATTTAATTATTTATTACAAATGCCCGCGATCGGGCACACAGCGGTCCACTGGACCACGAGGGATACTGGAGTGTACTCTATTTTACTTCAGCCCGTGATCGGGCTGTGAAGCACATTGCCGGCTGCAAGGGGCATCAGTCCCCGATGGCTGCTGCCTGGCAGGGTGCCAGGCGCAAGTCGTCAGGGATCAGCGCACCTGCATGCAAATGGTGCCATAATGACATGCAAATGGCCCCATTTGCACCTTGCATACATTAAGGCCCCATTTGCATGTCAAGTTTTGAATATCGCGGTTGCTGTGCATAGCGCAATAGAACTTTCGCTAGCACACCCCATGCTCCACTTCGGTTATTTGCGCTGGCGCAGTGCCACTGCGCCATGCACACTGCGGGTAGTTAGGTGCAAGTTCAACCCATGCTGTGCCATGGTGCAGCTCCGTTGAATATCGCCCAGTCTACACCCCTGCGCAGCCAAGTTGAGCTGTGCCCAAGCTTGCACCGCAGCCTGGCCCAGTTTGAATATCTGGGCCAGAGCGTATACTAATATACTAAAATGCCAGCAGAATAGGCCTAACGATCTTTTGTGTCTGCTCATTTGGTCAGCCCCCACCCTGGCAGCTGACATTGCTGCCCCCCTTGCCTTCTCTGGCTTCTCCCTTCCCAGTTCCGGATATTTTTGCTGCACTGGATTTTGCTTCCAGAACCCTTCCCCTGTACCTGTCCCACCCCCTCTTGAACCCCTCCACCATCTCTGCCTCCACCATCCCCCTGGGCAGCGCATTCCATGGCTCTACCATCCTCACCGTGAAGAAGCACCTCCTCCTTTCTCCCCTGAATCTTCCCCCCTCCAGCTTCCACCTATGCCCTCTAGTTGACCCCTCCTCCTTCCTTCGAAGCTTCGTATGCTGGGATGTGATTGTGTGTGGAGATCCATACACTGTAGAAAAACATTCTGCTGCAGCAGTGACGTACTAATGCAAAACGACTTTTTGTTCTGCGTTATCATGGATATCACAATGCAAGCAACCCCATCAGCGTTGTTGATAGGACTAGTGGTGGTTGAAGCATTGTGTGCGCAAGCTGGCTGGTGGACAGATGGCCAAGAAGTGCAGGTCATGGACGGCAAGACAGCGACTGCCTGAACAAGAAAAAGTAAACAATTATGATGTTTTGGGGCCATACACTATATAGAATAGTGTATGACTGCCCAAAAACACATCACTCTTTGTTACTGTGACACCAAAGGAACCCCTCTGGCTTCGCTCTTGAGGTCCCTGACATCACAGTAACCATTCAATGTAAGAATAGAGTGTTGTGTATTGGCTACCATACACTATCCTATACATTATCTTCCCTTCTTTGCTCGTTCACCTAATTTTAATTCACCTGTGCCGAAACACTAATTTTCTCCGTGTCATTCTTCCACACTTTTGTTTGCCACCCAACTGTAAACTCACTCTAAACCACATTAGTCTGCCATTGCTTTCATGCTCTTTCCCTGCCTGCCTGCCAGCTCACTCACTAACCTGTGCTGGCTGCCAGTACGCTTGTTCCTTGCCAGCATGTCAAAGTGAACACTAACTTGCTGGCTACCGACACACTTGATCCCTGTCAGCCCAGCTATTAACATAGCAGCTACCCACTCACCCAGTTATTTGCTGATCTAACTTTGAACTCCACCTAATTCATAAAAAATCCTGATTTGTATCCCAATGCCCCTACTGGACTCCCTCCACCATTGTCCTACTGCCAGGAACTCGTGCACTTAACTGTGCTCCAGAAAAGCAAGAGGAGCATAGATAACTGAATATTTTACAAAGAAAATGTGCTCCTGTGATCACTGGCTGGGCCCAGGGCATCGAGCACACCCTTAACGCTATCCATGCCACAGTGCCTCCCCTCCTCCCTGTTTACTCTTTAGTTCTATTGCTTTGATCCTTTCCCTTACGTAGAGAGCTACTCCTCCTCCTCCTCTTTTATCCTCCCTGTCCCTCCTTTAGATTGTGTACCCTGGTATGTTGACTTCCCAGTCATGGTTCTCTGTATACCATGTTTCTGTGACTGCCACAATGTCCAGGTGTCCTTCTTCCATCAAGGCCACTAGTTCAGGGAGCTTGTTACCCAGACTACGGGCATTGGTACTCATCACCCTCCATTTTTTTGACGGCCTTAGCCCTTTTAGCCCCATTCCTGTCCTTACTGCCTTTGCCTTTAATGATATCAAGGTTGCCAGGGAGACTGATGCCTTGAAAAATGCTTCAAGAAATGCCATCTCGGGGTTTAATGGTGCCATACAGGTTTTTGAGTCTAAGCAATGCTAAAGTTCACTGCACTTTGTTTAACTGTGGTATGTGTACATTCTTTTTATTTATTCTATTGCTATAACACATTGCTTGTCTGTCCAGATGCTGTTTTGCTCAATCTTCCCATTCCTTGGGTCGCACCAGGCAACAAGCCTTGGCTCAGTGTGCCTTTCCTGGTTACCAAATTTTAAATAAATATATAGTTTTAAGAAGTGAATCCAATGATATATATGATTTTCAAAAATAAAAAATGCAGGGGAAGTCCATGCCGGTAATGCCGGCAGACAGCAATGCATTCGCAAGTGAGTGACCCTTGTTTATGCTCTAAGTCTGACTCTGATGGGCCACTGAAGTAGTAGAGGTGCCGTAGAGACAGCACACCTGGAGTCCATGCTGAGGGATCCACCCATCCTGCTGCATGAATGCCTCCTCTGGAAGGCTTGGTGAAGAGCCCAGACATTACAACATAACCATACAAGGTCATCCTTCCCCTCAGAAAACAGACGCTGCATCAGTGGGTCAGAAATGGGAGGTGAGAGGCATATGCCGATTGCTCAGCGACACCCGCACCATGAATGACAGTACAGCGACAACATCGACAGGTGGCTGTACTGTCACCGTGGGACCTGGCATTGCTTTCTGGGGGTCTTGCACACCCTCCACAAATGAACTCTGACCCAGAGTTGATTCATTTGGCACGGGGGCGCTGGGGAAAAGTCTAAGTGAAAGGATCTATGTCAACCGCAACCGCGATCGACAAAGAGCCGCCACTGTAACATCAGTCGACAACGACGTTGTTGAACCGGCATTCTAGAGCCGGTAAGAGGGCTTACGGGGATTGCCAGGCCCATGCACATGATGTCAGCAACATGCCCATCACTGACTCTTGTCCTGTTCCCATCTGCCTTGCCTCCACTAGCTGAACACAGAGTCAGTCCTGGTCTGCTAGGGCCCCGCCCTGAATGTGGGTTTCCTCATGGGGTGGTCAGTCAGGAGGTGGATTCAGAAAGGAAGGTCAGTAACTGCAACAAGTTGTCCTGATGGGATGCAGCCAGAGTCGCTGAACTGAGCAGAGGAAGCAGTACAGGAGGGCAGTGCCACAGGAATGGCAGCAGGGCAATAAAAAAAATACAGAAGCAAAACAAATGACAGGGTATCCTTAAGACAGGATAAGACAAGCAGCATTGTATTTTTAAAAGGGTGTATAATGGTACTCTTCAAACATACATTTTGCATACAGGAGACTATGACAATGCCCATGCAACACATACTAAAACACCACATTCCTTTTAATATTTTTTTTGGTGCAGCACTGTCACAGGATCACATGACCCTCCAAAACATTTGATGGTATCTGAGCTCGAACTTTTACTACCCCTATAAATAACTAGCATTTTTAAATTCACTACAGTACCACAAAAGCTTAACCTGATTCAATATATCAGTTTGCATCTGTAACACCCCCACACACACCAATTGCCTAGCCCTCCTTTCATTGTCAACAAAAAAACAACAAATTAAATAAATCAATAAAATAAATAGGCTAAAATAAATAAACACTGTATAAGGAGTAGTTGAAAAGCACTGCTTAACATTCAGAGACAGGAACTAGACATTTGGATTCTGTAATATGCATTGAGAGATGATTTAATCCAAAGCTTCTATCCTGTCCTTCCTGGAGTAGGACAACACCCAGTTTCAGGACGTGTACTCTACAAAGGATTCATTGGAAGAATCATGATGTACTTAGTTTTCAGAAGTATGTTTATTTTACATGATTAATGAACTATAAATGCATGCTTATTCCCTGCCCAAATATACAAACAGTGGTTCACCACTTGGCAGTTAGAAATACATGGATCACTGTACAGCCCAGCTTTACAAAGGTTAAATAACTGCCAGTTACAGACAAAAACTTCAAATACCTCACAAAGCCTTAAAAGGGAACTCTATCTGTCTTAGAGATAAACATGAACAAGCTGGTCATCACTTCCGAGATAAAACGGTTCTCACCTGTGGAGTTAAATTTATTACTGCATCAAGATTTCCAGAGAGCATAGTCTGGGTGTCAGCCAGGGTCAATGTGACACTGCCATCCCCTCCAACTCCAGCAGAAGACATCACCAAGTTCTGAGCAGGCACTGAAGCTTGCGTCATAGAGGCTGTTGAAGAGAGGCTACTGCCAGATGAGGTCAGCCCTAAGGTAAAGAAAAATATAAGGAGAAAAAACAGGTTACTCCCCTGTAACAGTAGTTCTAGGAGTGGTATATGTTGTTCATCCACACTTGTTGGCATGTCCTTTTCCTTTATGATTCTTGCCGGAATGGCTTTAAGCTGGCTCCTCCCACCCACCCGGGTCGTCCATCTCTCAGCTCTGTCCCTTGATGCCAGATCTTGCCCACTGGAAGCAGAGGTTGTGCGTCGAAGCTAGGGAGGTCGGGTGGGTTAGTGTGGATGACCAACATATACCACTCCTAGAACTACTGTTACAGGTGAGTAACCCGTTTTTCTAGGATTGTGGATATGTTGTTCTATCCACATCTGTTGGCAGATTCCTAGCAGTTCTCTAGGAGGAGGGAGGCAAGGCGCACACCCCCTGCTTAGGGAACACAGATTGGAGAACTGAGACCCCAAAACCAGCATCCGGCGTGACTCTAGGTCGATGTGGTAGTGGGTAATGAAGGTGTTTGCTGACTTACAGGTAGCAGCTCTGCAGATTTCCTGGATAGGGGTGTCCTTGGAAGCAGCCACCGACGCCGCAGTATGGCAGGTAGAAAAAGCCCTTAACCCCATGGGAGGCTCCGACCCACCAACCTAGGCTATAGATGAGATCGTTGCAGGATGTAATCCATCTGCCGATCGTCTGCTTCACTGCTGGCCTGCCAGGTGCAGCTTCAGCATAAGTGACAAACAGCTGGCGAACTTCTCCCCGAACTTCAGCCATCTTCTCCTTATGATAAGAGAGTGCTCATCTCAGGTCCAAAGTATGGAGCCTGTACCCGGCCTCCGCAGTGTAATTGGGGTAGTACACTGGCAGAGTCAACACCTGGTTAAGGTGAAACTCCGACACCACCTTCAGAAGGAATTTTTGGTGGGGGCACCAGGACAACCTTGTCCCTGTGGAAAACCAGGTAGGCAGACTTGACAGAGAGCGACTGTAATTCCCCAATCCTTTTGGCTGACATGATAGCCACCAAGAAGGTGATCTTCCACAACAGATGTGACATCTCACACCTGTGCATCAGTTCAAATGGCTTGCCCATGAGCTTTGCCAGTACCAGCAGTAGATCCCATGGTGGTGGTGGTTCACACACCGGAGGGAAGATGTGGTCGAGGCCTTTAAAGAAACACCAGATCACCTTCTCCTGGGCCACTGTCTGTTGACTGGTCCATGCCCGGTAAGCAGAGATGGCTGACAGGTGCATCTTAAGGGTCGTAGACCAAAGACCCCCTTTGGAGAGAGACCAAAGGTAGTTGAGAATGCTTGCCACTGGACAGGACAAAGAGTCCAGGGCTCTTGCCTTGACACCAAATGGAAAATCTCTTCCATTTAAAGGCATAGCACCTCCTGGTCGACTCCTTCCTAGATGCCTCCACTACGGTGAGTACATCTTCGGAGAGACCCAAAGCCTGGAACTCTAGCTGCTCAGGAACCAGGCTGTCAGGTGTAGGGATTGAAGGTCCGGATGGAATACCTTTCCCTGACTGATCAAGAGCAGGTCCGGGTATGCTGGGAGACACCACGGGAGCCTGGTGCTGAGGCTGAGGAGATCTGGATACCGGAACTGGTGGGTCCAGTCTTGGGCTACCAGGATCACCTGTACGTTGGCCCTCCTGATCTTGAGGAGCACCTTGTGAACCGAGGGAAGGCACAGAAGAGGTCTAGGGTCCACAACCCCAAGAAGGTATCCCCCTGCAGTGAGCCCTGCTGGGGGGGGGCATGAAACAGCCTCAGCTTTGTGTTCTCCCTGGAGGTGAACAGGTCAACCTGAGGTTTGCCCCAGTGGGAGAACAGACTGTGAACTACCTCCTGATGGAGAGACCACTTGTGGGACGCATCCCCTACATGGCTCAGGGCATCCATCAACTGATTGGAGGCTCCTGCCACGTGGATGGATAGGAGATCTGCTTCCAGCTGGCTCACAAGGGTCCAGATGTGGAGTGCTTTGCTTCACAGAGGCTGGGAGTGCATACCGTCCTGCTTGTTGAGATAGTACCTGGTCATGGTATTCTCCATCTGGACCTGTACCACTTGACCTCGAAGAAACGGAGCAAATTCAGTCAGTGCCAGTCGAACTGCTCGGTGCTCCAGCAGGTTGATATGACATCGGGATTCCTTGGGGGTCCAGAGCCCGTGGTCTCTGTGGTTCTCCACATAAGCACACCAGCCCATGAGAGAGGCATCCGTCATCAGAACAACAGTCAGCTCGGGATGGACAAACAGGATCCCTTCCTGCAGATGTTACAGGATGGTCCACCATCGGAAACCATCCCACATCTTCTGAATCACAGTGACTAGCTGATCGAAATGACCATGTCGCTGAGTCCACAGGCTGGCCAGCTCTCACTGAAGGGGGCGCATATGCCACCGGGCCCATTGGACCACAGTGGTGCAGGCCGCCATGTCCCAGAAGGCGCAGGAAGTCCCAGGCAGGGTGCAAGTGCCCAACCAGAAGAAAAAATTGCTAACCTTAGTAACTGTGTTTCTTCTAATGGAGTCTTGTTGTATTCTGACATTATGCAGTTAGCCCCAGCACTTGAATTGCTCCGGAGAGGAAAGAGTTAACTCTATGCCTGAGCATAGAACGTTGAGCTCGAGCATGGTTCAAACCTCTGTCTGCTGCACTTCCAAGTGTAACCATCAGATTCTTATGAGCTAATACTAACTGCTACACCTACTGTGTGGAAATTGCAAAGTTACTAGCCCAAAGGGCAACCAAATATTTTGGATCCCAAAAGACTCAAGTCGAGAAACCCAGAAGAAAAAACTAGGTAGTAAACAACCATAAGTAACAACCAACTAACATAAACCACTCCCCCTCTCTAACAAAGGAGACGTGCCAATTGCACCCCTGAGATGTAACACTGCACCTGCCAGCCCACTCCCCCCCCCAAAAAAAAGAAAACAGATTCTAAGAGGGGAGGCATGGAAGGAGGTCAGAATACAGCAAGACTTCATTAGAAGAAACACAACTATTAAGGTGAGTAATTTTTTCTTCAAACAATATGAAGTCTTGCTGTATTCTGACATTATGCAGACTACCATAACTAACTAAATAGGAAACTAGCAGAGCTTCAGTAGCAGACAAGTAGTGGAATTGCAGTATAATGTGGGGAGTGGTGCAATGCAGTGGCTGTGGGGCAGCCATATTCAGGCAG
Organism: Neoceratodus forsteri; assembly: GCA_016271365.2. Classification (NCBI taxonomy): domain Eukaryota; kingdom Metazoa; phylum Chordata; order Ceratodontiformes; family Ceratodontidae; genus Neoceratodus; species Neoceratodus forsteri. The sequence continues at coordinate 478,305,003 of CM057455.1, forward strand.
ACCTTCTGGACACTGAGGTGCTGCCCTATCTGCATGCATCTATCTGGACTGCGGGATGAGGTAGCCAGACTCAGAGCGGAAGTAAACTGGATCAGGAGTACCATCACCCCTATCCAGGGACCACCCAGTCCAATGCAACTGCCTCAAAGGATGCCGAGAATGAGGAGCACTTGGATGACAGTGGGCTCAGGGAGGGTTAGAGCAGTCAGGCAGAGGCACATCCCAGATCCTGTTCCACTCAAGAACTCATATGCCATACCGGCAAACAAGGACAACCAAATACAGGTACCCAGAGAAGTGGAAGGAAAGGATGTGGAGGTTAGCCAAGGAGGTGACCTCAGCGGGGAAAGCAGTGGACCCCAGAGGAGGAGGAGGAAGCGAATCCTGGTGGGGGACTCCATCATAAGAGGAATCCAGCTAGGAACACAGGAGGGGGAGGACAGGGAGGTGAGGTGCCTACCAGGTGCCACGGCATGGAGGGATGGAAGGAAGATCCTGGGGATCACTGGGAAGGCAAGACAGGAGGGTGAGCTGGATGTCATTATCCACCTAGGTACTAATGACCTGGCAAATGGGGAGCCAAAGGAAGTTCAGGAAGAGTTTAGGAAATTGGGAAGGGGTCTCAAGCAAGTAGCTACTTCTGTCACTTTCTCAGAAGTACTACCTGTGAGAGGCAAGGAGAAGCATAGGAGTGCATGCACCAGGAACTTTAACTCATGGTTGAAGAACTGGTGCTGAGAGGAAGGGTTTGGATTCATTGGTGACTGGGGACCCACCTGGAGGGATGGAGGTTTGTTCAAGCCTGATTGCCTGCATCCATCCTGGAGGGGAATCCAAGCACTCAATGATAAGTTTAAATGCTACATTGACAAGCATTTAAACTAGCAAAGGGGGGTGGCAGGCCAGCAAGGAAGGTACCTACTTGCTCACCCCCCACAGCTAGCAGTGGAACCAGTGAACCAGAGGAGTGGCTTATCTCTGCAAAGCAGTGTGCAAAAGATGGAGATTAGTGCCCAAGAGGTGGATAAGCAGAAAAGGGGCACAATTCAGCAGAGGGCAGACAGCAAGCAGAACCAGGGATAAATGACAACCAAGGAAGGGGCTGAGTAGAACAGGAGACAGTCTAGGGAGGTCAAATCATGGAAAGCCATGTGCAAATGCCAGGAGCCTTAGCAACAAGATGGAAGATCTGGAGGCTGTCATGGTGCAGTCAGACCTGGACATTGTGACCATCACTGAAACCTGGTGTAATGATAACCACAACTGGGAGATGGCCATACCTGGCTACAACATATTCAGAAGAGACAGAGCAGGCAGGAAGAGGAGGAGGAGGCACTCTATGTGAAAAATGACATAAGGGCCACAGAGATCCAGGAAGAACAAAATGGGAGAGATACTGTGGGTTAAGCTGGAAAGGAAAATGGGGACAGCCATCCGCACAGGTGTGGTCTATAGACCACCAGCCCAGGAGGAAGAAACAGATAGGGAGCTGATGCTAGCCATCCAAAGGATGGCAGACAAGGGTGAGGTAGTACTGGTTGGAGACTTCACTATTCTAGACGTGGACTGGAGCATCCCAGCAGCAGCATCAACTAGGAGCAGATTTATCCTGGACTCCCTTCAGGGTGCCTTCCTCAAGCAGCTGGTCATGGAACCAACTCGGCAGAAGGCAATACTGGACCTTGTGCTCACAAACAGGGACAGTGTGATGGGGGTAACAGTGGGGAGCACCTGGGAAACAGTGACCACCAGTCATTGTGGTTTGAAATCACAGAAAGACAGAACCAAACCACACAAAAACACGATCCTGGATTTTAGGGAAGACTTTGGGAAAATGGGGAGATACTTGAAAGAGGCATTAAGGGAATGGGACAGGAATCAGGGGTTGAGGAACAGTGGGCAGTATTTAAAATGGGGATTACAAGAACAATAGAATTATGTATTAAGCAGGTTAGCAAGAGGAAAAGGAAGAGGAGACCATTATGGTTTTCCAAAGAGGTAGCAAAGAAAGTGAAAGCCAAAAGATTGCATTCAGGCAATACAAAAAGACACAGGCAGAGGGATAGGAGAAGTACCAGGAGAAGCAAAGGGAGGCAGGAGGTCAGTAAGGGAAGCCAAAGCTCAGACAGAAGAACACATTGCAAAATCAGTCGGTGAGGGACAAAACCTTTACAGGTACATAATGAAAAAAGAAAGACAAAGGGAGGGATAGTGAGACTGAAGGGGAGGATGGGGGCTACGTGGAGGATGACAACAGTAAAGCTGACATACTGAACAGGTATTTCTGCTCAGTCTTTACTGAGGAAGAGGAGAGTAATGGGTCTGAAGGGAGTACAAGGGTGAGAATGGTGCAGAATGGACATAAGTCCCTTACACGAGAAAGGGTCCTGAAGGAACTGGAGAACAGAGTTGATAAAGCAATGGGGCCAGATGGGTGCACCCCAGGGTCCTTAAACAACTAAGAGAGGTGGTGGCTGAACCTCTGGCTATCCTGTTTAGCTGATCACTGGAAACAGGGAGGTACCCAAAGACTGGAGGACAGCAGATGTAGTCCCCTTATACAAGGGGAACAAAGAGGAAGCAGGAACTACAGACCAGTCAGCCTCACCTCGGTAGTGGGAAGATCATGGAAGCACTACTGAAGGAGAGATTGGTGGAACATCTGGTTGTCAATGGACTACAGGACCCAAGGCAGCATGGTTTCACCAGGGGGAGGTCATGTCAGACCAACCTCATTGAATTTTTTGACTGGGTGACTAGGGAGGTGGATCAGGGGAGGGCAGTGGACATGGCCTATCTGGACTTCAGCAAGGCCTTTGACACTGTGCCACATAGAAGACTATTACACAAACTGGGGAATATGGGTGTGGGCAGGACAGTAGTGTGGTGGGTAGGTAACTGGCTGGGTGGCAGGACACAGAGGGTGGTGGTAAATGGCTGTCACTCCACAGAGGGAAGAGTGACCAGTGGGGTACCACAGGGATCAGTGCTGGGACTGGTCCTATTCAACATCTTCATCAGTGACATGGCGCAGGACCTAGAAGGCAGAATTTCACTGTTCGCTGATGACACAAAGCTCTGTAACAGAGTAGACACACCAGAGGGTGTAGACAGAATGAGAAGCGACCTGCAGAATCTTGAAGAATGGTCAGGGGTTTGGCAGTTGAAATTCAATGCAAAGAAGTGCAAGATAATGCATATGGGGCACAAAAACCCTGGCACAATATATCAGTTGGGGGGTGAGGATATAGCATGCACCAAGCAGGAAAGGGATCTTGGGGTTATCATCTCTGATGACCTCAAGGTGAAAACAGTGTGACAAGGCAGCAGGTAAAGCAAATAGGATGCTGGGATGTATAGGCAGGGGCATTACCAGCAGGAAAAGGGAGGTCATAATTCCGCTATACAAGACACTAGTGAGGCCCCACCTGAGTACAGTGTACAGTTCTGGAGACCATACCTACGTAAGGACATAGACAGGGTAGAGAAGGTTCAGAGGAGGGCAACAAAGATGGTGCATGGATTGCATCACAAGTCCTATGAAGACAGGTTGAAGGAACTGAACATGTACTCCATGGAGAGGAGAGGAGAGAGGGGATAGATAGAGACATACAAGTATCTTACAGGGAGGAACAGGGTGCAGGAAAACACTATTTTTAGCGAAAAAATGTTCCAGGACTAGAGGCATGGGATGAAGTTGGAGGGAGGGACGATTCAGAGGAAACATGAGAAAGAATTTCTTCACAGAACGGGTGGTGGACAAGTGGAACACCCTGCCAAAGGAAGTGGTGGGGGCTGAAACAATCACGGGATTTAAGAATGCATGGGATAGACATAAAGGAATTCTGGAGGTCAGGGGTAAGGTGCAACAGACTTCTAGGAAAACAAACTGAACTTACAAGCTCAAATGGGCAGACTGGGTGGGTCATAGGCCCTTATCTGCCGACACTGTCTATGTATCTATGTACCAAGCAGTACCTCCATGGAGGAGGGTATCGAACCTATTTTTGGAATAGGCTCTGCAGTACTGCTGTAACAAACCTAGCATCACTCTTAGCCTGGATATCCAGAGAGTAATGCTTGGTGAATGTATGGATTGTTTTTTCCAGGTCGCTGCTTTGCATATCTCTAAGGGTATATCTCTTGCAGTAGCCAGAGAAGCAGCTGTACCTCTAGTCAAAAGAGCCCTCAGGCCTAAGGGGGGTACTTTGTCTAGCTTTTCATAGAAGAATGTATACAGAAGACAATCCACCTGGCAGTTGTTCTTTTACTAGCAGGTTTACCCTTCCCTACTTCACCGTGAGAAACAACTGAAGGGAGCTGAACCTAAGTGCCTTAGTACGCTCAATGTAGTAGCTAAGAGCCCTTTTAATATCCAGACTGTGTAATCTTCTCTCTCCTGAAGAAGAATGATCAGTGAAGAACACAGGAAGAGACACAGATTGGTTCAGATGGAAGTCTGAAACCACTTTGGGTAAGAACCTCCTACTGGTTCTAAGGACCACCTTATCTCTATGGAATGAAATAAAGTCAGGCTCTACTGACAGAGCTTGCAATTCACTGATATGCCTGGCAGAGGCAATAGCTACCAGAAACACAGTTTTCCAAGTCAAGTACTTAAGTTCTACTGAGGCCAAAGGCTCAAAAGGGGGGTTGCATGAGCTGAGCAATGCAAACACTGAGATCCCAAGCAGGAGTAGGGTCCCAAACCGGGGGATTGGTATGAAGCAGTCCTTTGAAGAATTTACAGAAAACAGGGTGAAATGCCAGTGAGGGAGACTTCCCTACTGACAAAAATGCAGAAACAGCTGATAAGTGTACTTTGAGGGTAGCTGGTCTGAGACCTAAGCCATTAAGGTGAGACATATAATCCAGGACTGTAGCCAAGTCAGCAGAATCTGGGGATATGTGCTTATTAGAACACCAAATGCTGAACCTTTTCCATTTGGAATTATAAGTTTTTCTGGTGGCAGGTTTTTGAGAGGCCTTGAGAATGTCTAGAACCCCTTGAGACAAATTTAGACTGGTATATTCTAGCTCTTCAAGAGCCAAGCCTTGAGGTTGAGAGACCGAAGGTTGGGATACCATATTCTGCCCTAAGAGAAGGTTAGCAGATTGTGATTCTTGGGAAGAGCTAAGGTAAGATGGACTGCCATGGACAGTAATAGAGGATACCAAGGCTGTCTGGCCCAGTCTGGAGCAATCAGGATTGCTTTGTAAGATTGTGACCTTATCTTGACCAGAACTTTGAAAAATGAAGGAAAGGCATACAGAAATTTCCCCTGCCATTCCAGAAGTAGAGCATCCAGAGGGACTGAGCCAATACTGGGGGTCTGCAACAAAAGAGAGGAAGTTGGTGATTGTCTGGGGCTACAAATATCTCTGGAGTGCCCCACCTTGAAAAAATCACCTTCAACAATAAGGGATCCAGGGACCACTCGTGACGGCCCTGGGAAATCCTGCACAAAGCATCTGCCTGCACACTGTCCTTCCCTGAAAGGTGGACTGCTATCAGAGAAGTCTGTAGAGAATAAGCCAGGGACCATATTTTTATAGCTTCTGTGCACAAGGCCATAGACCGAGTGTCTCCCTGCTTACTGATGTACCACATGGTGGTGGTGGTGGTGTCATTCTGACCTGAACCACATTGTTCTGAACTGATTTTGAGAAGGCCTGTAGAGCCAGGTACACCGCCCTGAGCTCTAGGAGATTGATATGAAGAACAGACTCCTGAGGAGACCACACTCCCTGTGCTGTAAGTGCCCCCAAGTGAGAGGCATCTGTGGTGAGAATCACAGAATGAGACTAGGTGATGAATGGGACTCCTCGAGTGAGACTGTTCTGGTTCAATCACCACTGGAGAGCTTGGATCAGAGTCTGAGTCACTGGAATCGGTTTGGTTAGAGGGTCTTTTTTTCTGGGACCAAAAGGAGCTCAAATGGAACTGAATGTCCCTCATCTGAAATATGGCACCTTGTATCACTACAGTGGAGGCTGCCATGTGGCCTAGCAGTTGAAGAAAATGCCTTGCTGGTCGAGACACCATAAGGCGAAAGGAAGAAGCCAGATCTGTGAGGGCCTTTACCCTTGCTAGAGGAAGAAAGGCCCTTGCTTGAACAGTGTCCAACTCTACCCCTATGAAGGTCAGGAGCTGCACTGGTTTGAGAACTGACTTTGGAAGACTGAGCAGGAATCCTAGAGAAGTGAGCAATTGCTGAATCACTCGAAGGTCTGACTTGACTTGGTCTGGAGAATGCCCCACAATGAGCCAGTCATCCAGGTATGGAAATATGGAGATGTTTCGTCTCCTTAGAAAGGTCACTACTACTGCTAGGCATTTTGTGAATACCCCAAAGCAAAAACAAATAAAAGACAACACTACTTTACTATAAGAGCACCAAGACTATGGAATAGACTACCACAACATTTAGTAGATAGTAGTTCTAAGACTTTTTAAAGATGTCTAGATCCATGAATAGAATCAAATAGCTTCTGGGTTTAATAATGGGGGACAATCTTGATGGGCTACAGCCTTCTTTTGTCCTTAACAACCAAGTAAACCTTGGTGCTGATGTTAGGTCGAAGGGCATTGCTCTGAACTGATAATGGCCTGAAGGCAACTCGAACCTGAGGTACTTTTTGTGGGAGCACCTGATGGGAATGTGAAAGTAGGCATCCTTGAGGTCCAGGGAGGCTAGCCAATCCGCTGGCCTCAGAGAGGGAAGAATTATTCCCAGAGTCACCATTTTGAATTTTGGCTTTAGTAGAGGCTTGTTTAGGTATCTTAGATCTAGGATGGGTCACCACTCCCCTGTCTTTTTTGGGGTAAGGAAGTATCTGGAATACAGACCTTTGCCCCTGTGTACTGTAGGAACTCTCTCTACAGCTCTGAGAGCCAGTAGGGATGAAACCTCTGCCTCTAGGGCAATGGTTTCGGAGATGTTTGCAGGTGGAAAAGACCTGACCCTTGGCCTTGGAAATCTTTTGAAGCTGAGGGCCAGTCCCTGGCTTAATACTTCCAGAACCCACTTGTCTGAGGTAACAGACTTCCAGGCCTGTAAGTAGTAAGCCAGCCTGCCTCCTACGGGGAGTTGACCTGGGCTGACACATCAGGGTGTCTGCTTGGCAGAAGCCTTGGACTGAGAGGAGGATGCAGCCCTGCTCATCCCCCTTCTGCCTCTCCCTCTGAAGAACCCCCTCTGAGGAAAAGGAGAGGAGGCCTGTGCCTGGTAGAAAGGCCTTGGAAAAGGCCTACCCCTGCCCCTAGAATGCCACTTCTGAGGAGTTGCCTGCCTTTCCTTGGCCTGTGCACTCCTGTAGGTGGTCCTATATTCTCTGTATGCTCCCCAAACAGAGAATTATCCACCACAGGGAAATCCATGGCCTTAGCCTGGATAACCTGTGAAAGGCTAGTACATCTGAGCCAAGCCATTCTCCAAAGAGCCACAGATGTAGCCATGACTCGCAATGACACATCACTGGAGTCCACAGCAGCAAGAAATTGGATCTTTGATGCCTCTATCCCATCAGCAGCCACCTCCTCCAGCTCCTTGGCTAGCTGGAGGGAAGCCTGCTTAGCTAATTCCAGAACAGTATCCCATCTGGAATTCCGGTATCAGGCTGTGTAGGCCATGTAGTTAGCCTGCCTAAGTCCCAAAGAAGATGCCAAATACTGTTTTTTAGCCATGGCATCTGTCTTCCTGGAATCCTTATCTGGGGTGTATGAAGCCATGGGTATGTTAGCCTTATCACAGGCTGCAGCCTGCACAACCCCAACATGGCTGCACTGCTGGTACAAGAAATCCGTGCCTGAGCCTGACAGCATATACCTCTTGTCCATTCGTTTGTCCACAGGAGATAGAGAATTTGGAGTCTTAAGCAGTCGATGTGTCTGTTTCCCAAAAGATTTATGGAGGGGAATAGACAGTCTCTTGGACTCTGGGATGTCCATCATCTCCACATAGTCAAGCTCCTATTGTTCCTCAGCAGCTTCGACCAAAGGGAGCTGGAGAGTTTCTGCCATTTTTTTGTAAAACATAAAGTGGGAAGGGGACTCAGAAAGCCTAGGAGGGGAAACACCAGAAGGCCTGTCTGGGGAGATGTCCAGTTCTATGGGCTTATCCAGACCTTCTATACCATCGTCATCATCATAATCTTCATCCCCCTCCAGGTCCGGTTCATAATACTCTTCAGGGGAATAATCCAGAACCAGAGGAACCGACTGAACTGAACACCTACCTGATGGTGCCGGATCAGTTGGAACCAGGCCGAGCGATTCCACAATACTAATCGCACGGGCAGTTTCTTCGGCAGTTGGACGATGCGGTTCTGGATCCGAACCAGCCGATTTGTCTTTCTTCTTTCTTTTTGATGGAACCGGTCCCTCAGAATAGGCTCTCCTTTTGCCCGAAGGAGTATCGTCCTAGTCAGAGGGCACTCCCTCAGGTTCAATTGGAACCAAACCAGGCTGGCCATCTGGGTCAGTGGACTTCTCGGCCTCCTTTTCCCTAAACCTGCCCAATCTTTTATGCAGGGTGGCCTTAGGGAAATTTTTATAGACTTGTCAGTCTGAATCAAGGTGGTCAAACCCCAGACAGTAAACACAGGTGGTGTGGGGATCAGCCTTAGCAAAGGCCTCCCCACACACACTGCAGTGTTGAAACCCAGTGGGCCCAGTTTTTCTTTTGGGTTTCTCAGACATAGCCAACCTAACAAAAACTTACCCATTACTCGGCTTTAGCCAGGCAAGACTCCCTTATTGGTTCCTAACCGTGTTATGGGTATTGGAAAAAAACGTTAAAACACGTTTTTTCTAGAACCGATAAGGACCAGTACCTCACACTAATACAAATTCAATTAAAGAACCCAGACAATTGGTTCAGCCGAACCGATAAAAGAAACTAGCTTTTTTTTTTTTTTTTTTATAATTTCCACACAAAAACACACACTTTAAACAATCAGTCCACTACCTATACATTTATTGTACCAAAGACAGGGATCTGAACCGAAAGAATAACAGAAAAGACGGTATCAAACCGACGTTTTTACTTGTACCAAACCGAAAACGTAGGAGAGATCTCCGGAGTGACTGTTCAGTTAAGCGGAGTAAAGAATCTGACAGTTACACTTGGAAGTGCAGCAGACAGAGGTTTGAACCGAGTTACAGCTCCATGTTCTATGCTGAGGCATAGAGTTAACTCTTTCCTCTCCGGAGCAGTTCAAGTGCAGGGGCTAACTGCATAATGTCAGAATACAGCAAGACTTCATGTTGTTTGAAATGATTGGGCAAAGGAGGAGAGAACTTCTGCCCCATCCATCGGGAGCCAGGCTCTGGCTCGACAAGAGTTGAGTTCTGCCCCGATGAAGCAGATCACCTGCGAAAGTACGAGTTCCGACTTGGTCATGTTGACCAGGAGACCAAGTTCAGTGCAGATTTTGAGAGCCAGATCCCTGGATTTCTCCACCTCCTGTATGGAGGGACCTGCTACGAGCCAGTCATCGAGACAGGGGTACACTCTGACCCTCCGACATCGAAGGTGGGCCACCACCACTGCAGTGCATTTGCTGAAGACCCAGAGGGCTGATGACAGGCTTACCAGCATGGCTTGAAACTTGAAGAGAGTTCCCTCAGCTCAGAAGCAGAGGAACCTTCGGTGAGATGAATGGATTGGAATGTAAAAGAATGCGTCCTGGAGATCAAGTAAGCAGAATCACACATTCTGCTTGAGAGATGGTATAATTTGGGACAGAGTTACCATCCTGAATGTGCGAGACCTGAGAAATTGGTTCAGGTTGTGCAGATGTAGAATGGGGCATCAGCCCCCCCCCCCCATCCGTTTTGGGACCAGAAAGTACCTTGAAACAAACTCTGGCTTGACAGGGGGATCCTCGAATCTAGCCACTACGTCCTTGCAGAGGAGTTGGGTGATGTCGTCTTGGACAGCCAACTGAGTGTGTACGGACACTATATCCTCCCATGGGGCGCGAGCTTGGCTTGGTGAGTACTACTTGAATTCCAGAGGCAGACCCTGGCCGACCACTTCCAGAACCCACCTGTCTGTTGTAACAGCGGACCAGGCGGAAAGGAAGTGGCGGAGTCAACCACCCATGGGCGGTCCCAGAGCTGGTGTGACGGGTATGGGGCTGGCAACCCCCATCCCGTCACTGTGCAGGCTTGGGAGAGGAGGATCCAGTTTGGGGCCCACCGGGACCCTTTCCTCCATGCTTACGGCCTGCCGGGAGCCCTGACATGGGCCAAGGGTGCCGAGTTTGAGCCTGCTGCTATTGCTGCCCTGACTGGAAATGGGGCTGCTTGGCCGCAGGGGCAGAAGGCTGAAATGGCTTTCTTTTTTGCTTTTTGGAACCCTGGGATTCCTTTTGAGCAGAAATCAGAGTCCAAGGTGGCATTGGACTTCTCTATGCACTGGAGATGACCATCCACTCCTGGACCGAAAAGGTCGGTACCATGAAAAGGGACGTCCGTCAGCTTGTGCTGAGTGTCTGCCATGAAGGTGGAGACCCTCAGTCAGGCCCTGCGGTGCATAGCAACCGCAGTAGTCACCGAGTGGGAGCAGGAGTCCCTGATGTCCAGAGTCATCTGGAGTTCTGTTTCACAACCGCCCAGCCCTGTTCATGGACCTGTTTTACCGTGGTCTGGAGGTCTGCAGGGAGGTGAGGAAAGATTCTCATCTAGAGAGCCCAGAGGGGCATGGGAAAAGTGTGCTATGATTATGGCTGAGCTTGCCTGATGAAGGCCAAGCAAAGAAGCAGCACAGACTTCCCAGTCCAAATGGTCCAGTTTCTTGGACTCTTTGTCCAGGGATCTATCAGCATCTCCCGAATTTCCAGTTCGCCTGAATACAGATTCGGTCACCCATCCCTCAGCCAAAGAGTGCTCTGTAAATCTCGAAAAGGAGTCGATGGGGACCGTGTATTTGCGGGCCATGCGGGCTGAAGGCGCAGGACAGGAAGCAGGGTGCTGCCACAGCTCCAAGGCCGGACCAACAATGGCCTTGGCCACTGGGAAGACCTCTGTCAGAGGACCCCCTTGTTTGAGGATATCTATGAGGGGGTATTCAGCCCACTTCTGGACAGGCTCCAAGGGCACCCCATGGATTCGGAGATGAGACGGAGGATACCCATGAATTAAATAGGGCCTTCCTCTGTCGAAAGACTCCCTACCGATTTGTCATCCAAGGGACGAGAATGCAGGTCAGAATCCACAAACTCTCAGGAGTCCGGATAGATTGGTCGGCCACCGGAGTCACCTTCCACCTGCCTAGGACAGTTGGGAATTAGGGTGACAGACAGCCTGTGCAGAAGGCCCAAAACATGCCTAGATCCCTTGGCAGGAGCCCCGGAAGCAGGCTGTTTCAGTGGTGGTTCCACCCCAATTGGTGGGGAGGCCAGTTTTGGATGAGCCAGGAGGGCCCTGACCAGCTCCAGAAGCGGAGGGACAGTGTGGACTGGTTCCTGAGGAGTCGGCTTCGGCTTGGAGGGTGACAGCCAAGTAATGGCCGGGGAAGAAGCCGGGGTTGACTTCTGGCCAGACATAATCAGCTGCTGCCACATCAAATCCTCATAGCGTCAACGCCGCCTGCGTTGAAACCTCTCCTCTTCCGAGGAGGACGAGGAAGAATGGCTGTGGCACCACTTTTTGGAGCGCTTATGCACCTTCTTCAGCCTGTTGGTCGAAGAAGTTTGAGAACTCAGCTTAGACTGTTGGGAGAACCGACGGGGTTGTTCGCAATGAGCTGGGGAAAACCGTGGCTGTTCCAGGTCAGGGACCGGGACCATGAGAAGGTTTCCAGCTAGCTGGGTCTCTTCCTTAGTGGGTCCGGGCAGGACCGGGGTCCTGAATAAGGAGTTGTTGGCCTCATCCAGCGATGACAGGTTGATGGGGTCATTAATTATTTCAACAGGACTGTCGGCCCGCATCTTGGCCAGATGGCCTGACGGGGGTACCGTGAAGCCAACGGCTGAAGCCGCAACCTCGACCAAAGTCAAAACAGCAGATTCCTGGGACCGAGATCTCTCAAGATTCCAGGAGCATCGTCGACAAGATGAACCTTCTTTCTCCTTGTCCTTTTTATGGGACCAAGAGATATGCGTACCCGAGGGACTCTCACTCTCTTCTTTGGTAGGGAGAGACTGACACATCTCCTTAAAGGAGCCTGAGAAGGTGGAGCCCAGATTGAGCGGAACAAAAGCAGAATGGAAGAGGACTGATCAGCGGCCCGTGATACTTCCTCTTCGAAGTCCTTCATCTGGTCAGCAGACCCTGTGGCCACAAAGACCACCCAACGGGTTTCCTTGGATTTGTCCAGCGGGTTCTGCTTTTCTGGTCTGCCCAGGTACCAATCGTGCGAGATGATCATCCAGAACATTGGGATGAAAAGCGCAACACATTTCACATGCCTGGGTGTCGTGAACGAGACCTAGGCAATAGACGCACATGGCATGCGGGTCGGTCCGAGACATCATTTGCCTGCATGGGCAGCGGTAGAAACTGGGTGAGGACTTGTCCTCCATCACGGTCAAGATCGCAAAGCGATTAGAAAAAATTCATACAAATTTTAGTTTTGGTAAATCCGAAGATTTATGTGCCAGGGCCTACAGTATTACGTGAGCGATAAGGAGGGAACCTGAATCTTCTAGCGGAAAGGAAGATCTGGTATCAAGGGATGGAGCTCAGAGATATACCAACCGAGTGGGTGGGAGGACCCAGCTTAAAGGCCTACCGGCAAGAATCTTAAAGGGAAAGGACATGCCAACAAGTGTGGACAGAACAACATATCCACGATCCTAGAATGTTACTTACATAACTCATCTTCAAGAATATCTTCTCTTAAGGCCCTGTACACACTAGTGGGCTTAAAATGGTTTAACTGCCTTAAACCGTTTTAAGCTCCCAGAAGAATAAATTACTCAGCTTAGTAATGTTGTTTCTTCTAATGGAGTCTTGCTGTATTCTGACAAATTGCAGTGAGGTCCAACCTTCGAACTGCCCCGGAGATGAAAGAGTTAACTTTCCATGCCAGGCATGGAACGCTGAGCTCGAGCTCGGTTGAGACTCTGTCTGTTGCTGTTTGAACTCAAACCATCAGATCTTTACGAGCTATACTCACTGAGTGTCCTGTGTGGAAACTGTAAATTTACACTAGCCAACTGGCTACTAAATATAATAAACAGATTTTTTGGTCCCAAAATAAAGACTCAAGTCAAGAAACCCAAAAAATGAAACAAACACAACACCCACCCACCCAAACTAAAGGGGTGAGAAATAAGAGATGGGGCACCCCTCGAGTGCCAACACTGCTACTGCCCACCCATATCCCAAAAACAAGGGTTCTGTGAGGAGAGGCGGGGGGGGGGTCAGAATACAGCAAGACTCCATTAGAAGAAACAACATTACTAAGGTGAGTAATTGTTTTCTTCAAACAACATGAAGTCTTGCTGTATTCTAACAAATTACAGAACTACCAAGCAGTACCTCCATGGAGGAGGGACAGAACCTACCTAGAAATAGGCTCTGAAGCACTGCTGTGCCAAACCCGACATCACTCCTAGCCTGGATATCCAGAGAGTAATGCTTGGTAAAAGTGTGTACTGTTTTCCAGGTGGCTGCTTGACAAATCTCTAAGATAGGAATATCCCTGGCAGCAGCCAGGGAAGCAGCTGTACCTCTGGTAGAGTGAGCCTTCAGGCCTGAGGGTGAAGTCCTACCTAGTTTTCCATAACAAAACTGAATGCAAGAGACAATCCACCTGGCAATAGATCTCTTAGTGGCAGGTCTTCCCTTACCAACTTCACCATAAGTGAGGAATAGTTGGAGGGAGTTAAACCTGTGACCCTTGGAATGCTCTATGTAGTAGCTAAGGGCCCTTTTCACATCCGAACTGTGCAGCCTCCTCTCCCCAGAGAAGGAATGGTCAGTGAAGAAAACAGGGAGAGAAATAGACTGGTTAAGGTGGAAGTCTGAAACCACCTTAGGCAAAACTTTCCTATTAGTCCTGAGGACCACCTTATCTCTATGGAAAGAGATAAAATCAGGCTCCACTGACAGGGCTTGTAACTCGCTTATGCGCCTGGCAGAAGTGATGGCCACCAAGAAAACAGTTTTCCAAGTCAAGCACTTAAGCTCTGCTGAGGACAAAGGCTCAAAAGAGGGTTGCATAAGCTGGGCAATGCAAACATTAAGGTCCCAAACAGGGGCAGGGTCCCTGAATGGAGGATTGGTATGAAGCAATCCCTTGAAAATTTAGAGAATACAGGATGGGCTGAAAGGGAAAAAGGCTTGCCTGCTGAAAAGCAAAGACAGCTGCCAGATGCACTCTTAGTGTAGCTGGTCTGAGCCCAAGCTATTAAGATGAACTACATAGTCCAGGACCGTGGACAGGCTAGCAGACTCTGGGGAAATATGTTTCCCAGAGCACCATATAGAAAATCTTTTCCACTTGGAGTTGTCAGTGTTTCTGGTGGAAGGCTTCCGAGAAGCCTTTAGAATATCCATAACACCTTGAGAGAGGTGCAAATCAGCAAACTCTAACTCTTCAAGAGCCAGGCCTTGAGATTCGGATACCAAACCCTCCCCTGAGCACATGTTAATAGGTTGTAATTCCTGGGAAGAGACAGGGGAAGGTGGACTGCTAAGAACAACAAGAGAGGGTACCAGGGCTGCCTGGCCCAGTCTGGAGCAATCAGAATCACCTTGCAGGGTTGAGACTTGATTTTGACTAACACCTTGAACAGAAGAGAGAAGGGGGGGAAAGCATACAGGAACTTCCCTTCCCAATTGAGAACTAGGGCATCCAGGGGGACTGAGCCCAACAATGGGAGCCTGCAGCAGAAGAGAGGAAGTTGGTGATTGTCTGGGGCTGCAAAAAGATCTATCTGTGGGGTGCCCCATCTGGAGAAGATCACCTTCAAAACCAGGGGATCCAAGGACCATTCATGATGGCCCTGAGATATCCTGCTGAGAGTATCTGCCAGGGCATTGTCTTTGCCTGGGAAGTGTATTGCTGTAATAGAGGTGTTCAGGGAATAGGCCAGAGACCATAACTTCATTGCCTCTGTGCACAAGGCCGTAGACCGAGTGCCCCCTTGCTTGTTGATATACCACATTGTGGTGGTATTGTCCGTCCTGATCTGAACTACTTTGTTCTGAACAGACTTGGAAAAACCTTGAAGTGCTAGAAACACTGCTCTGAGTTCTAATAGATTGATGTGAAGCAGATATTCCTGAGGAGACCACAACCCTTGGGTGGTCAGGGGTCCCAAGTGTGCTCCCCACCCCAAGAGGGAGGCATCTCTAGTAAGGATTAGAGAATGAGACTGAGTGACAAAAGGAACTCCCTGTCTTAGATTGTCCTGATCCAGCCACCACTGTAACACCTGGATCAGGGTTCGAGTCACTGGAATTAGTTTGGTCAGAGGGTCCCTTTTCTGAGACCAAAAGGCTCTCAAATGGAACTGAATATCCCTCATTTGAAATCTTGCTCCCTGCACCACTGCTGTAGTGGCAGCCATGTGTCCTAGGAGTTGCAGAAAATGCCTTGCTGGCCGAGACACCTGAGGGGTGAATGAAGAGGCCAGTGAAATAAGTGTCCTTGCCCTGTCCAGGGGAAGGAAGGCTCTTCTTTTACTGTATCCAGCTCTGCCCCTATGAAGGTGAGGGGAGCTGCAGGCTCTAGAACTGACTTTGAAAGATTCAGCAGGAAACCTAGAGAAGTGAGCAGTTGCTGAGTTATCTGTAGGTGTAACTTGACTTGGTCTGGTGACTGGCCTACTATGAGCCAGTCGTCCAGGTATGGAAATATGGAGATCCTTTTTCTCCTTAGGAAGGCAACTACTACAGCCATGCATTTTGTGAACACGCTTGGAGCAGAAGTTAGGCCAAAGGGCATTGATCTGAATTGGTAGTGGCCTGAGGGCAGCTCGAACCTGAGGTACTTTCGATGGGAGCTTCTGGTGAGAATATGGAAATAGGCATCCTTGAGGTCCAGGGAGACTAGCCAGTCCCCTGGCCTTAGAGAGGGTAGAATTATTCCCAGAGTCACCATTTTGAACTTTGGCTTTAAAAGGTGCTTGTTTAAATATCTGAGATGCAGGATGGGTCGCCATTCTCCTGTCTTTTTGGGGGTTAGGAAGTACCTGGAGTACAATCCTTTCCCTTTGTGTAGGGGTGGAACCCTCTCTATGGCTCTGAGAGCCAAGAGGGAAGAGACCTCTGCCTCTAGGGCAAGTGCCTCTGAAGGATTTGCAGGTGGAAAGGATCTGGTTCTCATCTTTGGAAATTTTTTGAAGCTGAGAACCAGTCCCTGGCTTACTACTTCCAGGACCCATTTGTCTGATGTTAAAGACATCCAGTCCTGGACAAAGTAAGCCAGCCTGCCCTCTACAGGTGGTGGAGAATTGGCCCTGGCAAACCCATCAGGGTGCCTGTTTGGCAGGGGCTTTAGGCTGAGGGGTGGAAGCAGGCCTGCTTGTACCCCGTCTGCCTCTCCCTCTGAAGAACACCCTATGAGCATAAGCAGAAGAGGAGGCCTGGGCTTGGTGAAAGGCCTATGAAAAGGCCTGCCCCTGCTCCTGGATGCTGCCTCTGAGGAGTGGCTTGCCTTTCCTTGGCCTGAGCACTCCTGTGGGTGGTCCTGTACTCATCCATTTCTTCATGTAGTTCTCTGTTTGCTCCCCAAACAGAGAATTACCCACAACAGGAAAATCCATGGCCTTAGTCTGGGTATCCTGAAACAGGCTAGTACATCTGAGCCAAACCATCCTACGAAGGGCCACAGATGTAGCCATGACTCTAGATGAAACATCACTGGAGTCCACTGCAGCATGGAATTTCTCCTTGGATGCCTCGATACCATCAGCAGCCACCTGCTCCAGCTCCTTGGCAAGCTGGCCAGGGACCTGCTTAGCTAAAGCCATTACAGTGTCCCATCTAGATTTCTGATATCTAGCTGTATAGGCCATATAATTAGTCTGTCTGAATCCCAAGGATGCTGCCATGTACTGTTTCTTTGCCATGGCATCAATCCTCCTGGAGTCCTTATCTGGGGGTGTGAAGCCAAGGGTATATTCACCTTATCACAGGCTGCAGCCTGCACTACTCCAACATGGCTGCATTGCTGGGTAAGGACCTCCGTATCTGAGCCTGAGAGAGCATACCTCTTGTCCATTCTCTCATCCACAGGAGGTATAGAATTAGGAGTCTTTAAAATTTTCATTGTCTGTTTCCCAAAGGACTTATGAAGGGGAATAGACAGCCTCCTGGACTCTGGGATATCCATCATTTCAACACAGTCAGGCTCCTCCTGGTCATCCACAGCTTCTTCCATAGGAAGCTGAAGAGTTTCAGCCACTTTTTTGTAAAACATAAAATGGGAAGGGGACTCAGAAAGCCTAGGAGGAGACACTCCTGAAGGTCTGTCTGGGGAGCTGTCCGGGTCAATGGGCACATCCAGACTTTCGTAATCACACTCACTTTCCTCATACTCTCCTTTCTCCTCCTCCGGTTCATAAAATTCCTCTAAATCATAATCCGGAACCGGGGGAACCGACCGAACTGAGCACCTTCCTAATGGTGCCGGTTCGGTCGGAACCGGGGATAGCGACTGAACAATCTTTATCGCTTTGGCTATTTCATCAGCGGTCGGAGAAAGAACTTGTGGATCCGCACCGGCTGATTTATCCCTTCTTGTTCTTTTAACCAGAACCGACTCCTCGGAGTTGGTTCTCCTTTTGCCCGGAGATGTTTCGCCCTGGTCAGAGGGCACTCCTTCTGGTTCGGTTGGAACCGAACCGGGCTGGCCATCCGGGTCAGCGGACTTCTTGGCCTCCCTTTCCCTGAGCCTACCAACTCTTTTTTCCAGGATAGCTGCAGGAAAATTTTTACAAATCTGGCAGTCTGAGTCGAGGTGGTCAAACCCCAGACAATAAACACAGGTGGTGTGGGGATCAGCCTTAGCAAAGACTTCCCCACACACACACTACAGTGTTGAAACCCAGTGGGCCCGGTTTTTCTTTTGGGTTTCTCAGACATGGCCAGTCCTAACAAAAACTTACCCTTTTTTTGGCAATCCACCAGGCAAGACACTCTTATCGGTTCCTGACCATGTTACGGGTCGTGGAAAAAAACGTAACAAAATCCCAAATCCGTTTTCTTTAGAACCGATAAGATCCGGTTACCACACTCTAAAAGCAGAACAAAGTTTTTTAAACAACCTGATCAGTTCAAACCGAACCGATCCCACGTTTACAAGTTCCACACAGAATAATAACAAAAAATAAGCCTATCTAGTACTCACGAAACCACAGACAGAGACTGAACTGATAGGTTACGGTTTAAATTTGGTCAAAAACCGAGAAAAACGGTACTTTAACCGACAAATTGAACTGAGCAAAGGAGAAAATCTCCAGAGCGACTGTTCAGTGAGGCGGAGTAAAGAGTCTGACGGTTTGAGTTCAAACAGCAACAGACAGAGTCTCAACCAAGCTCGAGCTCAGCGTTCCATGTCTGACATGGAAAGTTAACTCTCATCTCCGGGGCAGTTCGAAGGTTGGACCTCACTGCAATTTGTCAGAATACAGCAAGACTTCATGTTGTTTGAACACATCATTTATATACTCTCCTTAGTTTCTAGCTATTGCCTGATCTTTGAACTACTGTTAGACATCATGGTCATCAATTGTTGTAGGCTAGTTTATATTGTATATTCGTTAATTGCATCTTCCCTGCACCCCTTCCCCCAGGGAGCACCGTGAGGCAAGCAACTTGTTCAGTGGGCCCTTCCTGGTGAAACTTTTCAATAAATAAATAAAAACACCATTTGCATCTACACTGTAACACGGTTAAAAACTGTGTTATAACCGTGTTCTAAAACCATGCTAAAAACCTGCTAGAGGTAGTTTTTAGCACGGTTTTAGATAAACACGGTTGCCATAATCCAGGTTAAGGCAACCTGTCCTCTAAGAAAAGTCATTTTTTTCCAGCTGTACAGTGTTAAAAAGAAAGGCAAAGAAGTTCCGGTTCCCACTCTGTACTTTTTTCCCCCGATCAGTTTTGGTGCCTGATCACATGTATCCCATCATGCACTGTGGCACCCATAATGCTTTGAGTTGATGCTGAAGTCATGCCTGGGAACCTGCTCGAGCAAGTACGGTTGTCGGAAAACAGTGTAGGCTCTCTGACAACCATACTAGGGACAGGTTTATAAAACATTTTTAATAATGTTTTAAAATCAGTCCCTAGTGTGTACATGCTCATAGAGTCCCACACTTTTGCCTTAGAGTTGGGGGTGGCAGGACCCTATATGGAAACCAGAACTTTTGGTCTGCCAGCGCTGGTGCTGAGCACCAATGCACAGTGTCAACTGCCTGTCTGCAGGGTATACAGCAATGCTTGCCCCCAGCACCTCAGTACCATCTTTATTACGGGGAAGAGCTAAAAACTGACCTAACACAGTAACAGCAAATTATAAAAGGGCATAAGATAGCCAAGGGTCCCTGTAAGAAGGGACAACAAAAAATGAAAGATTACATACTCATCTTAATTGTTGATCTTCCAGAACACCTTCACCATTCATTCACAGTAGTAGGTCTAAGCTGGAGGTGCTGGGACTCAGGTGATCAAAGTCTTTTGCAGCTTAGGGAGGGGACCGATGGTGCTGGTGCTGCCCATGAGGCCAATGTAGTAATGTCACACATATGAGCCAGCCAGTAAAAGATGGTGGCCCCCTCCCTTCCTCAGTTTTGTCTGCCAGAGAAAGGAAAAAGGTGGGAGAGAAAAGAGAGAGGGGTATAGACTCCTAGCCCAAAGGGACAGGAAAAAGCTGTAAGATATAAAAATAAAAACACAAAACCCAGCTACCAACTAAGGGTTGGGCACAAGGGTATGAGTATAACAGCTAGAACCTATTTCAGCCACCTGGACAGGAAGGTGGAGAGGGAGAAGGGCAGCAGCACTAGCACATAGCTCTGGCTAGCACACCAAAGCCTACGGGGCTTCTGTGTGGCTAAGATGGTAGAATGCTAGCTTAACAAAACAGTCTTTCTACTCTGAGGACAAAAATTTAGTAAGAAAAGAACCCTAAAACTCCTCAAGAGGAGCAGACAGCAGGTGTGATCGGACAGAGTCCGGGAGCACAAATATTATATTGCTGCCAAGTCAAAAGAACTGAAGAAAACGGAGATAATGGATGTGAAAAGTATGAAAAACATGAATTCTAACAGCTGAGTGTGGAATATAAACACCCAGCCTAACAGGCTGAGGAGTATAGCGCAGATAATTCTACTGCATCTCCCTCTCCTTGCAATACAGGAAAAAGAGTGAAAGCTGCACCTTGTCCCATGTGCCAGATACTGCCACATGGCAGAAGCTTAGAGGTATGGAAAGTTGGAGCCAATGCTACAACAGTAGAAACAGGGGTATACCCTAAGAGATACCCCACAGTAGGAAGAGGAAGGAGCACTTAAAGACAGAGGGGAGAAAACATCCCAAAGATTTTTTTTTTTAATTTTATTTATTACATTTTCTTTCCTGGAAAGAGGATATGGGGGCCCACATTCTAATTTTATCTTTATGAAAAAGAAAACGAAGTTCCTATAATAGATGAGGAGTTGGTTCACCCTGAGGGAAGATATCCCTCAGCCCTCTTTACTGGGGAGAACCACCTGAGGGCAGGGACTCCTTATGGGTCTGGCAGGACCTGGGACTAGTCGGGGCAGGCAGAGGTTCCTGTGGCCTGGGAGCAAAAGGGTGCCCTGAAAACTAACACCTTACCTTGCCAGAAAAGAAATAAGACCCCTGGAAATGCAAGTTCAATAGCCTACTCCGGGCTGGGGTGCCAATCGGGAAAGATTAAGCCATGCCGTCCACCAAATGCAGACTGCTGCTCCTGCCAAAAGGAAGCTACCTCACCGCGCCATGACACCCTTGACTGGTGCCTCACCAGCTCCAGGCCTTGGTGAGAAAGGTGAATGGTTTGACTGGTTATCTTGCTGTTAGGCAATGAAGCTAGAACCTGACCTAGCTTCGACCACAGGCACTTGATGTAAGCTCAGAGCGACAAAAGACAAGCACTCCACTGTATTGGGAATAAACAGCTTTAATCTGATGACTGTGCATAACATGAAACAAAGAAACAAACAAAAAAACAATAAACCGTGCTGAACCACTAAACTGATGAGCCCCAGCACTTCGAGGCAAAAAACCACCTCTTCCTCAGGGGTCTGTAAGCTGTCTGATGTGCAACAATGCATACCATGGTGCATGCGGCGGGTAAAGACCCACCTCCCCCCCAGGCATTCATCTCAGCAGATTCAGCCTCGGAAGGGTGGTCACGCGCACAGCACTTAGGTCCAGTGGGGGTCTGCAGTACCACAATCCCCAAAGTAGGGTGAGGTACAGCTCCTGCAGACCCAACAGGAGTGCAATACTTGCACTGGATGTCCTTAGGGACTGGAGAAACAGTGAAAGGATGGCGACAGATATTCCTGGATGCTGCCTCAAAAACTTGAGGCCAAGCAGGGATGATGAAAGAGTCACCACTGTAATCCCCAAGGAAAATCAGAGACAAAATAACAAGACTGCAACCAACAAAAGACCCCATGTCCAGCTTTTCAGCATCTCCATGACAAACCCCTGGTACTATGAGTACTCAGCATCCACGGATATGTGAATGGAAAAATCTTCTTCATCAGAGGAGGAAGCAAGAGAGGAGGAGCTGGACTCAGAGAACAGAGGAGCTAGGGCCACAGCCACAACTGGGGCCGGTCAGGACAAAGGTGGTATTAGTAGAAAACACTGACCATTCTTCTGTATTGGTGCCAAGTCATGGGCCTGAGAGGACCCATAACACCTGGCAAATGAAGGAAGGAAGATAGAGGACCAGAACGGATGCAGCAGCCAGTGGGTCCAGGTTTTCTGCCAGGGCAGCAAGAGTGCTAAGGGGACCTATCGGGGGAGCCCAGAAAACTCACCTGAGTGGAGTTGGCCATTCTCAGAGGTCTAACCCAGATGGTGCTCTAGGGGAGAGACCCCAGGCAGGGAGAGTGCAGCCATAGACATACCATAGGGTGGCACTCACCCCCACAAGTGACAATGTCAGCCAGTTCCAGGGAGAAATGAGCCACAGGCTAGCACTGGAACCCTGGCCAGTGCAGTCTCAAGCACCGGTCACAGTGTTAGTCACAGGCCCAGTAGCAAGTCTTTTTTCCTCACAAGGACTGGCACTGCCCTCCCCCCGAGCCAAACCCCGTTCCAGAGTCACCTCCAGAGCTCCTCCCATACCTGGCATTGCAGATCGCACCAGGACCTGAAACGACACTGTGGGTGGAACCAGAACCAGTCCTGGCACCGCCCTGTTATCTAACCGAGGCACAATGCTAAGGACACCATAACCAGCGTCGAGCTCGGAACCATGCCCAGACTCAGTTCTATCATTTATGTCCTCATTCCTGAGTCCAAGGTTGGTGTCCTCATCCACCTCAGGTCACCAGGGAGCTCAGAGGAGGAGATGACCATCACCTCAGACTCTGACTCAGGGTTGGCTCTGGAGCCGACTGTTCTTTTAGTACCACAAATAGCACCAGCAGGGCACCCAGTCTCGTGGTTGGCACTTCCTTGATCACTGGTACCGGGGATGGTGCCAGAAGCTGGGCCAGCACCAGACTGTGACACCAAGGTACCCACCAGTGTAGACATAACATATAGCTTTGTCCTCATCAGTGGGGGAGTCCACTGCCCAGAAGGGCCAATGGACTGGGGATGCTCAATTGGCTCCCCAAAGGAAGTCGACTGTCCACCAGACCTCCCAGGACCTCCGACATGTTGGCGAGATGAGCACAAGGAGGATACTGGTCTTCCTCAGTATCACAGGTAGTGGGAAGGGACTAGGTAAAAGGCCCAGAAACCTTACCTTGGCAACACAGGTGTAACACCTGCCTCCAAAAGTGGTGGGTGAATGACTCCACTTCAATGCGTGGAATTTGAGGACACACTTATCCATGGAGAAGTGGGTATCACATCTATCTGTGTCATGATCAGGACCAAGACAGGTGTGGCACTTCTGATGTCAGCCAATGCTGAGAGAGGGTCTCCCCAGGTGCACCAATGCAGGGGGCACAGCCTTTCTTCTTCTTCTTCTGCCCTTCTAACTCAGCATTCCAACAGCCAAAATAATAAAATGAGAAGAAAAGGGACTCAACACCAAACTGAGAGAGAAATTGCAGTACCAGAAGAAAAATGATGCAGAAAACAATGCCAGAAGGCATTTGGTGTTGAAAAACAGTAACTGGCGGCAAAAATGCTGATGGCGCATTTGAAATTGACTCTAGTTGCCCCCATAGTGCACATCCAACAGCAGGAAAAACAGAACTAAGGAAGGAGTGGGGCAGGCATTGGTTACTGGTTGGCTCACTTGCACAACGTCACTACATCGGCCTCATGGGCAGTACCAGCACCAGTGTCAGTCCCCTCCTTAAGCTGAAAAACATTTTGCTCCTGCAGGGTCCTAGCACCTCTGGACTAGACCCATCAGTGTGAATGAATGTTGAAGACGGATTCCTGGAAAATCAACATGTGTCTTCACAACCCACACCTAATTACAAGCAGGGGAGGAACACAAGTTAAGAAGATGACAATGAGTTTGGAGGATGGAGGGTGTGTTAGTGGCATATGGAAATGATATTCTTGATGACCTAAGTTAAACAACTTTTCTATTTTTCAAGAACAAATCTTCTCCATAGAGTGCCACCATTTTGTCAAGTAGTAAGTTGTAAAATCTCCAAGATAGGGAGGCTGGAGACTTAGAACTTGCAAGGAGCGCAGAATATGTAATGAAGCCAACCAGAAACATGCCCGTTTACTAGAGTGCATATTGAGAGCGTAGTGCCTGGTAAGTGTGAATACTACTCCAGGTAGTAGCCATACATATCTCTGAATTAGGAACCAAAAGGAACAAGGCCATGGAGGTAGTCACTGCTTGGGTAGAGAGCTCTGAGAGAGTTCTTCAGTTGTTGCCCTGCTAATGTATAGCACTGCTGTATGTAACTGACAACAATTCAGTTCAATAGGCATTGTTTGGAAATGGTAAGCCCATTTTGACCTGAGTCAAAACAGATAAACAGCTGAGAAGGTTGTCTGTTGTCTTTAGTTCTTTCATGGTAGAAGCTGAGGATGTTCTTAACATTGAGAGAATGAAGCAATACTTCTACCCAAATTCCTCATTTCTGAAATCACTCACCTTTTTATAGTAATGGATACCTACAAGCTGGCACTCCTGACTGCTACAATACTGACCCTTTTTACTTCGTCTGGCCTCATCAGGAATGCCCACACACTATCCACGCTACCCCTGTGCCCCAGCCTCTTCTTCACCTCCCCATCCCTTTGCCTAGCATTCCCCCCCACTCCTCGTCTCCCTACCCTTGCCCTCCTGGCCCACCCTTTGCCTCTGCACCCTCTCACTCTTCCACCACCTGCTCCTCTGCCCAATTCACGCTGCCCAAACCTCCACCACCCCTACCTGCAGACAGTTCTTAAATATACTTTGCCTGCTTCATGAATTCTCCCGTCCTACCACTTACATAGATACATAGACAGTGTCGGCAGATAAGGGCCTATGGCCCACCCAGTCTGCCCATTTAAGTTTGTAAGTTCAGTTTATGTTTTCCAGGAAGTCTGTCGCCCCATACCCCTGACCTCCAGAATTCCTTTATGTCTATCCCACGCATTCTTAAATCCCGTGATTGTTTCAGCCCCCACCACTTCCTCTGGCAGGGTGTTCCACTTGTCCATCACCCGTTCTGTGAAGAAATTCTTCCTCACGTTTCCTCTGAATCGTCCTCCTCCAACTTCATCCCATGCCCTCTAGTCCTGGAACATCTTTTCGCTTAAAAATAGTGCATTCCTGCACCCTGTTCCTCCCTGTAAGATACTTGTATGTCTCTATCATATCCCCTCTCTCCTCCTCTCCTCCAGGAGTACATGTTCAGTGCCTTCAACCTGTCCTCATAGGACTTGTGATGCAATCCATGCACCATCTTTGTTGCCCTCCTCTGAACCTTCTCTACCCTGTCTATGTCCTTACGTGAGGTAAGGTCTCCAGAACTGCACAGTGTACTCCAGGTGCGCCTCACTAGTGTCTTGTATAGTGGAATTATGACCTCCCTTTCCTGCTGGTGATGCCCCTGCCTATGCATCCCAGCATCCTATTTGCTTTACCTGCTGCCTTGTCACACTGTTTCCTGCCTTGAGGTCATCAGAGATGATAACTCCAAGATCCCTTTCCTGCTTGGTGCATGCTATATCCTCACCCCCAACTGATATATTGTGCCAGGGTTTTATGCCCCATATGCATTATCTTGCACTTCCTTGCATTGAATTTCAACTGCCAAACCCTGACCATTCTTCAAGTTTCTGCAGGTTCCTTCTCATTCTGTCTACAACCTCTGGTGTGTCTACTCTGCTACAGAGCTTTGTGTCATCAGCGAACAGTGAAATTCTGCCTTCTAGGTCCTGTGCAATGTCACTGATGAAGATATTGAATAAGTACCGGTCCCAGCACTGATCCCTGTGGTACCCCACTGGTCACTCTTCCTCTGTGGAGTGACAGCCATTTACCACCACCCTCTGTGTCCTGCTGCCCAGCCAGTTACCTACCCACCGCTACTGTCCTGCCCACACCCATATTCCCAGTTTGTGCAATAGTCTTCTATGTGGCACAGTGTCAAGGCCTTGCTGAAGTCCAGATAGGCCATGTCCACTGCCCTTCCCTGATCCACCTCCCTAGTCACCCAGTCAAAAATTCAATGAGGTTGGTCTGACATGACCTTCCCTGGTGAAACCATGCTGCCTTGGGTCCTGTAGTCCATTGACAACCAGATGTTCCACCAATCTCTCCTTCAGTAGTGCTTCCATGATCTTCCCCACTACCGAGGTGAGGCTGACTGGTCTGTAGTTCCCCCTTCCTCTTTGTTCCCACTTTTGTATAAGGGGACTACATCTGCTATCCTCCAGTCTTTGGGTACCTCCCCTGTTTCTAGTGATCGACTAAACAGGATAGCAAGAGGTTCAGCCACCATCTCTCTTAGTTCTTTAAGGACCCTGGGGTGCACCCATCTGGCCCCATTAGCTTTATCAACTCTTATTACTTCCAGTTCCTTCAGGACCCTTTCGTGTAAGGGACTTGTGTCCATTTCTGCAACATTCTCACCCTTGTACTCCATTCAGACCCATTACCCTCCTCTTCCTCAGTAAAGACTGAGCAGAAATACCTGTTCAATATGTCAGCTTTACTGTTGTCATCCTCCACACAGCCCCCATCCTCCCCCTTCAGTCTCACTATCCCTCCCTTTGCCTTTCTTTTTTCACTTATGTACCTGTAAAAGGTTTTGTCCCCTCTACCCACTGATTTTGAAATGTGTTCTTCTGTCTGAGCTTTGGCTTCCCTTACTGACCTCCCTGCCTCCCTTTGCTTCTCCTGGTACTTCTCCCTATCCCCTTACTTCACACCAGCTATTACGTGACACTGCACTTGGTCTAGTTCCCGAATCTTTCCATTTGTGCATACAACCGACATAGAAGGCTCCTCCTTCTCATCTTACTAATCTCAGTGTCCATCCACCCAAACCCCGAACCTCTGCATGCAGCTGATAAAAACCCCATTACTCCCCCTAAGCACTCCAGACAGCTCAAAATTATGCACCTTAACGTCCAAAGTCTGTTAGCAAAAAAAAAAAAAAACACATTGCTAGAATCCTGGATATCCACCAGTTCCTTCAACATTATTGCCCTTACCGAAACATGGCTCTCTAATAAGATCCCTTCCTATCAAATAAACCTTGACTGATACTCCCTCTACAGGAAGGACAGACTCAGTAAAAGAGGGGGTGGTTGCCTCCTCTGCAAAGCAAATCACCTCACAGCCACCGCACTGGATTTACCTCTAGCAACTCTCAACCTGGAATCCTTGTCAATAAATCTCTTTCTTTGCAACAAGAAAATAACCATCAGTGCTACTTATCTCCCCCCTGCCCCCCCCCCAATGAACTGGAAGTTTTTCTTAATTTCAAGAACGCCATTCCTCATGGAAGGGAATGGACAGTCCTCAGTGATTTTGATCTAAATTGGCAGTCCCCGCAGGCAGATACAGCTAAGGAACACATTATCAGCCTTGGTCTCCACCAAATAATTAACTCCCCCACCCGGACTAACTATGGATATGAATCCCTACTGGACTGGATTCTGGTTTCCAACCCCTCACATGTCACCGCCTCAGGGGTTCTCTCCTCTATTAGCGACCACTGTGCAGTCTACTGCTGCTGGTCCGCAACATCCCCCCTATTGTGAACACAAATTCATCCACACAAGACAATTAAAAAACCCAAACCAGTTGAGTTTAAAAAAGCTGTCCTGGCCATAGACGGGTCCTTCACAGAATCCATTCAGGCCATAAACTCCACTCTCGAATTGTTCAGCACCAAACTCCTTGCTCTGTGTGACTCAGTAATCCATACGAAAAAAATGAGGGTTAAAGGTAACAGTTACGAATGGATTTCCTCTGATTTCCTTAAACTCATGAGAGAGAGAGACCGGGCTTGGTCTAAATACAGGAGACTGAAACTTCCCCACCTTCTTCAACAGTACAAAACCCTCAGATGTAAATCTGCAGTCCAGTCTGCTAAAATCTCTTTCCTCTCTGAGAAACAGCAAAGCTCCTTGGGCAACCCTGAGCAAACCTGGAACATCCTAAACGACCTTATCGGTAGAGGACAAAGCAATGAGTAAATCAGCCTCTCCGCCACTGGAATGGCTATCACTGATCCCCTGGAATTATCCTCTCTCTTTAATCACTACTTTGGCGACTTGGACAAATACAAGCCTAACCACCCCCTGTCCCCAGTCCCCCAACCCTCACCCCAGCTTCTATTTTCAGTTCCTCTCCCCTCAGAAGTGGTTCAACTCATTAAAACAAATGACCCCAGACTGTACATTGGGCTCGACAACATCAGCTTCAAGGTTCTCAAACTGGTATGCGAATCCTTAGCCATTCCTCTCACCAACATTTTTAGCCACTCCCTCTGCACTGGTTCTTGTTTTCTTAAATGGAAATGCACTATTATCAAATCATTCCATAAATAAAGACCAAGAGATGAAGTTACCAACTACAGACCAATCTTCCTCCTGGCTCCCCTACCCAAAATCATTGAAAAAACTGTCCTTAAGCAAACCATTGATTTCATCAAGAAACATAAAATACAGTTACGTAAGAACTTACCATAACAATAAATAAATCACAGCAGTTCTTTTTTCCAGCAGTACCTAGGGGAACACACTCCCAACGTTGGCTCCACCCCCAATGTCACCCAGTATAAAGAAAGGAGATGGTCCCCACTTGCTCCAGTTCCTGCAGGCCGCATGAGGCAATATGCAGACATAAACTGTCCTGAAAAGGCTAATCTTACCCATGCAGCAACAAAAAAGGTCATGGCCAAAGCAGGATAGACCTGGTCCCAGGGGAAGGTGGGGGGGGATCATAACTGCTGCAAGAGCTTCTCTCGAAGATCTACTGTTACAGTAAGTTCTTACGTAACTGTACTATCTTACTTCGAGAGTAAGCTCTTGCAGCAGTAACACATGTAGGACTGATTCCCAAGCAGTATAAACTTAATACAACCCTTGAGAGGGAGAAAGGAAAAACTAGCACACAGGAAACAGGGGAAGCCCCTTATGAGATCTTGCCCTGCAAGACCGCAATGCCAAACCCTGCTTGTCGCCTGGAGATGATGTCTAGGTTGAAGTGCCTGATGAAAGTATGAACAGAGTGCCAAGTGGCAGCAGCGCAGATGTCTGCTGCCGACATTCATTTCATAGCTGCAAAGGAAGTGGCGACAGTCCTGGTGGAATGCACCTTAACAGAGCCCAGAAGTGATTTGCCATACGCAAATGGGTCTAATTCTGGTGTCCCCCACTTGTTGAACAAGTTGTCTGCTACGCTTTGCAATAGAGCCCACTCATGGAGTACAGGCTTTGATCTGCTGAGAGCGTCCGCTAGCACGTTCAAAGAGCCTGGAACGTAGACTGCTGATATGGTGACATGATGTGCTAGAGCCCAATCGCACACCCTCATAGCCTCCTGACAGAGAGGATAAGAGTGAGTACCTCCCTGTTTCTTGACGTAGAACACTACTGAGGTGTTGTCCGTCTATAAACGGAGGTGGCCCAGGATTAACACCAGGGCCAATGCCTGAAGCGAATAAAGGACTGCACATTGATGTGAAGGTTCTCCTCGGATTGGGACCACAAATCTTGAGTCCTGTAGTTCCCCAGATGCATGCCCCATCCCGTTCCCAATGCATCCGTGGTAAGGGTTTGGACAGGAGTATCGGGTTGAAAGGGGAGACCCCGCAGAAGGTTCTGTGGCGACATCCACCAATCAAGTTCCTGGCAGATTGGCTCTGTGACCCTATGAACATCTCTAGATCATCCCGGGTCTGGTCCCATTGAACATGGAGTGTCCACTGGATTATTCGCATACGCAACCGGGTGAAAGGGACTGAAAATGGAAATTATGTACCGAATGTAATTCTTGATCTTCTTGGATGAAGTCTCCACCACTCATTCACACTACTGGGAGTTCGCTGGAGGTGCTAGGACCCAGCGGGAGCAAACTTTTCAAGAGGGTCGGCGCCTGAGGTGGAGCCGCGAGGAAGCAGCACTGCAAGCTTCAGCTCGTGCGGTAATGACATTCTCGGGGTCGACCCTACAACCGCCTCAGTACCTTTTTTCCGAGGAGGTGCAGTGTAATTAACCTAGAAGGACTAGCCTACAAATCGGACATAAGATAGACCGAATGTCCCATGTAAGAAGGGTCAACAATAAAGTCTTCACAGCCCAGCCACTGAGGGTGTGAAGACCATAAACAGAGAAGTGAGCATGAGGGATGGTGGGTGGGGGTGTGAATGAGTGGTGGAGACTTCGTCCAAGAAGATCAAGAATTATGGTAGGTACGTAATTTCCATATCTCCCTGGATATAAAGTCTCCACCACTCATTCACACTAATGGGAGAGTACCGAGCTAAATAATCCTCCGAGACAGGCGGCAGGAGATAAAGCGCTCAAGTGCTTAGGACAGAAGTCCATTAAGAATGGTCCTGCCAAACAACAGATGTCGTCTGGCATGGACATCCAAGGCATAGAGGTTAACGAAAGAATGCATAGAGCTCCAGGTAGCCGCATTGCAAATATCCGCAATGGGCACATTCTGGATTTCCACCAGAGATGCCGCGACTGCTCTGGTAGAGTGAGCGTATACTCTGCCTTCCAGCTTGACCTGTGCCATATAATAGCAGTGGTGAAGGAATGCCACCAGCCACAGTGAAATGCATCTGATAGAGATAGGTTGACCCAGCCTGGTCTCGCTGAAGGAAACAAACAGTTGTTGAGCCTTGCGAATTTCTTTTGTTCTATCTAGATAGAACTGTAGCGTGTTCTTAACACCCAGTGAATGAAGTGCACGCTCTCCTTCATTCTGGAAGTTCGCAAAGTAGGTAGGAAGGACTAAAGGTTGGGTTAGATGGAATTCTGAGACAACCTTAGGCAGAAACTTAGGATGAGTCCTAAGAACTACTTTGTCCTTGTGAAACACAGTGTAGGGGGGGGTCTGTGACCAATGCATGTATTTCAGAAACTCTATGGGCTGAAGTAATAGCCACCAGGAAGGCCGTTTTCCAAGTGAGGAACTTCAAGTCGCAAGTAGCTAGAGGCTCGAAAGGTTTATGAGTGAGCATGTCTAGCGCAAGGTTAATGTCCCAGGCTGCGACTGGATATCTGATAGGAGGTCTAGTATGCAGAATACCCCTAAGAAACCTCTTAACTACAGGTAACTGAGCCAGTGACATGGAAAGTACCGGCTTGTGATATGCCGAAATGGCACAAAAATGAACTTTCACTGTGGAGTACTGCAGATCTGTATTTGAGAGGTCTAAAAGATATTCTAAGACTTTATTCGGTGGGCAGGCAAAAGACTTCCAAGAGGATTTTGCACACCAGATAGAGAAACACTTCCATTTGGCTGTGTAGGTTTTTCTAGTGTCCAGCTTACGCGCAACCAAAAGAATATCTGAAAGTCTACTAGAAACATTGAACCTATTCACCTCTCTCTCTTCAGGAGCCAAGCGTGAAGGTGAAATGAACTCAGGTTGGGATGGACCATGGGACCCTGGGTCAGAAGGTTCGTCTGAAGGGAAAGCATCTTTGGGGTGGGGGTGGGGTTCCAATAGACTGCTGAGTAGTGGAAACCATATCTGCCGAGGCCAGAATCAGGCAATGAGAATCATTCTGCCCCCAAGACTCCAATTTGAGAAGTACCCTCTGAATTAGGGGAAGAGGAGGAAAGGTGTACAGAAAACGTCTTGTCCACAGCAGCTTGAATGCATCCTGACAGAAAACGACAGGTCCTGGATTTCTGGAGCAGAAAAGAGGCAGTTTTGCATTGAGTGAGGACACAAAATGGTCCAGGCTTGGAGTTCCCCACTCTTTGAAGAGTGACTGAACGACGGTTAAGCTGAGAGACCACTCGTGAGAATCCATCTCCATTCTGCCGGGACAGTCTGCCAGTTCATTTTGTACTCCTGGCAGGTAAACTGCATGAATCAGAACCTTGTGTTCCAAGCACCACTCCCACACTCTCATTGCTTCCCTGCATAATGGGTAAGAGTGTGCGCCGCCCTTTTTGTTGATTTAGTACATTACTGCTTTGTTGTCCATTTGAAGGAGAATGTTCTTGTGACAGAGTATGTCCTTCAAGGCTCGGACTGCATAGATGATGGCTCTCATTTCCAGAACGTTTATGTGAAGTTGGGACTCATCCCGAGTCCCTGTACCCTGGGTGTGGAAATCCTGGCAGTGGGCTCCCCAACCCATCAGGGATGCATCCATGGTAATGGAGATCTGATGATCCAGAGGGGCAAAGGGATATCCTTTCAGAAGATTATCCTCCTGCGACCACCAGGTGAGTGACCTCTTCAGAGTTTCCGTCACCCTGATGAGAAAAGACTGAGGGTGAGTGGTCGGGGACCATTGAGTACTGAGCATCCACTGAGAGGTTCTCATGTGCAGATGAGCTAAGGGTACAGTGAACACCGAGGATGCCATGAGGCCCTGCATCTGCTGCACTGAATTAGCTAGAACTGAGCTGTGTTCTCTGATGTATCGGGCCATCTGTAAGATATCGCTCATTCTGTCCTCTGGAAGAAAAGCCTTCACAAAGGAGGTGTCCAGAAAAGTTCCTATGAAGAGGAGCTTCTGGAAGGGCTGCAACCGTGACTTGTTGAGATTCACCAGGACTCCCATGGATGTGACAAAGTCTGAGGCCATGGCCCCGGCCTCCAGAGTCTCTTGCCTGGAGGGACTTGCTAGGAGCCAGTCATCCAGATATGGGAACACTTGTATTCCGATTTTCCTGAAGTGCGCTGTGAGAAATGCACAACACTTTGTAAAAACTCGAGGCACCGAGGATAGCCCAAAGGGCAGGACTCTGAACTGACAGTGTTGACCCAATGTCACGAACCTTAGGTATTTGTGGTGCTTTGGGTGTATGAGAAAGTGTTGGTAGGCATCCTGCATGTCCAGGGAGGCTAGCCAATCGTGTTGATGAAGCAAAGGTAGCAGGTTACTTAGTGACATCATCCTGAACTTCTCCTTGTGAAAGAACTTGTTTAACTTTCTGAGATCCAGAATGGGGCACATGCCACTGGTTTTCTTCGGGACCAGAAAGTAATGGGAGTAGAAACCTGTGTTTTGTTGATCCAGCGGAACTATTTATACTGCCCTGTTGTTCAGAAGGCCTTGTATTTCGGAAGCAAGAATGTCTGACTGTACTGCTGACAGCCTGGGCTGCCATTTGGGAGGATGATATGGAGGGGTTTCCAAAAGATTGAGAGAGTACCCCTCGCGGATTATCCAGAGGACCCATTTGTCTGATGTTATAGATTTCCACTGATTGTAGAACTGACTCAGACGTCCTCCCACCACTGAGGAGGAGTTACCCTTGGACAGTTGAGGTGGGACCTGGGTCAGAAACTCAGAAGGTGGCACTGGGCGTGCTGGGCCCATGTGCCTTCTGCTGCTTCTTTCTTTTGTGGCTGAGGGTTGTGGTTTTTCTTAAAACCTCCTCTGCCTCGGCACCAAAAGGACTGATGGTTGTGAAACTGACATTTGTTCTCACCCCCTCGGGAGGGTGCGGGTGCAGGTCTAGCCGTCTTAATGGAAGACCTAGTCTTCTGCATGGCCTCCAGAGCTTGCTCCACCTAAGGCCCGAACAGATACACACCATCAAAAGGTAAAGCCATGACCTGCTGCTGGGTGTCATTCTTGAAGCCTGAAGTACGTAGCCAAGAGTGGCGGCGGGTGGAGACGCCAGCTGCCACCACCCAGGAGGCAGTATTGTAGGCGTCCATTGCAGCTTTAACCTGTTGGTTATTGGATTCAATACCCCTAGTTATGATCTGGAGTAGCTCTGAGCTAACTTCTGATTCAGGCAGAGCTTCTACTATTTCTTTGAGGGAATGCCAAAGTACACACTCATACTGAGAAAAATTGCCCTGGTAACTGGCAATACGCAGACCCAGGGTTGAGGCACCAAAGACTCTCTTACCTAAGGTGTCTATCTTGTGAGATTCTTTGTTCACTGGTCGGGCTGTAGATACTTGAGGAAGGACAGCCTTATCATTCTCTGTCAAGACCACAATGGCATCAGCAAAGGCTGGTGAGGCCAAAATGGGACGATCCTTGGGAGGGGCATACTTCCTAACTATGGACTTGGCCATGGAAGGAATGAGAACTGGATTCTTCCACAACATCTGAGAGAGGGTCTTGAAAGAGGGCTGTACTGGAGGGATTAAATCTAAAGGGATCTCTGGGACATGAAGATATTGGGAGTCGCAAAAGCCTCCCAGGATCGATTTCTGCAGTCTGGAGAGAAAGAGTAGAATTCAAATTTTTGAGCAGAGACTTAAAGGAAAGGTCTTCAATCACAGGCTCTGCAGAAGGATTGATCCCTGCTCCCAGGGCAGTGTCATCAACATCATCACCCAGGAGAAGATCTGGGTCAGGATCAAAATCATCTCCTGACAGTCCAGGGGGGACTGCATAGACAGGAAAGGAGTGAAAATCAGGAGGAAGAACAGAAGAAGAAAGAATTGGAGTCGAGAAGCCCCGAGGAACAGCCGGTGCTGCACCAGTCCCCAGTGCTGTAGAAGTAAATGGCGCTGAGAAGAAGGAGGAAGACAATAGCCGAAGCGGTGCCACACACTGCGCCGACAGAGCCCATGGCACCACACACTGCGCCAAAAGAGCCCCCAGCACCACATACGGCGCCAAGAGTGTCCCAGGGTCTGAAAACTGCGATCTGAGGTGAAAGAGGGAATAATGGCAGGAGATAGAGGCATCGGTGTGGACCCCCGTGCTGCAGCCATGTGAGGGGGATAAACACCCGAGCGCAGAGTCAACGGCACTGAAGACGGTGCCGAATGACTAGGAAGGCCCAACCACCCTACCCGTCCCTCTAAAACTGAATGGCCTGAAGGCCCCGGCATCGGACTGACCACCCCAGGCAACTGGACCAGCCTCCAAGCCCACTGCTCCATAACAGCAGCCCACTGGTGAAACTACTCATCGGAAGCTCCTCCAATAGGCAGGGAGGGGCTCCGGTGTCGAGGAGGTCGGCTACCAGAGACAGAAACCGGTGACTCTGACAGAGGTGGAGACCGGTGGCTGGCCCTAATAATCCACCATCTACAGTATGCGCAGATATATCAGAGGGGTGACCTCGAGTGATGCCGTTTCTTCCTTGACCTATGTGTTGAAGAACTCGAGGCCAAGCGGTGCCGAGAATGGGACCGTTTTCTTTTATCCTTTCGGGGGACCGCCCATCCCCCAAGCATTGGGCCATCTGTTGTCAGACCCCCCCTCTGGGGAGGGTGGCGGACCGGACCCGGCCCGGCTGACTGAACAGCTTTCATACAAAGTCTCCCTACCATCACCTGATCTGCTCATGGTCGACTCTGTCAATGAGGGCTGAAGACTTCTGTTGCACAATTACAATATCTAATCAGTACTGATTTGAAATAATTCTACAAAACAATAAACTGAACTATTGCTGCTAGTGAAGTTTAACTCCTGGTGGGAGAGCGACGTCGTTTCACTGAAGCGCACTCGACGGTGGGAAAAAAGAAACTGAGGCGGTTGGAGGGTCGACGCCAAGACAGTCATTACCACATGAGCAGGGGTTCGTGGTGCTACTTCCTAGCGGCTCCATCTCAGGCGCCGGCCCTCTTGAAAAGTTTGCTCCTGCTGAGTCCTAGTGCCTCCGGCAAACTCCCATTAGTGTGAATGAGTGGTGGAGACTTTATGTCCAGGAAGATCGATTGCTGTGGACAAGTGGCCCAGCAGTCGAAGTATGTCCTGGCTGGGACTGTAGAAGCTGAACAGACCCGAGCGGCCAAATACTGGATGCACTCCGCTTTGTCTGTGGGAAGGTCCTTCCTAAGGAAGTATCTAGGAGCGCTAGTATGAACTGGAGCCTCTGGGATGGGAATAGATGAGACTTCTCTGGGTTGACAGTGATACCCAGGCACTGACAGAGTGACAAGGTGTCATGAATGGTCTCCAGTAAGCAGGATCTTGAAGGAGCTAGTAGTAAGGAATCGTCCAGGTAAGGGAACAGAAAGTGACCCTCTCTGTGCAGTGCCACAGCAACTACCGCCAAGACCCTTGGTGAACCAAAGGGAAGGACCTTGAACTGGGAGGACTCTCCCTCAAACCTGAATCTCAGGAACCTCCGATGGCCTCTGGAAATTGGAATGTGCAGATAAGCATCCTGCATGTCCAGAGATGCCAACCAATCTCCTGTTTAAATCAGAGGAAGGATATTTGGCAAGGAAACCATTCAGAATATGAAAATTATGTACTACCATAATTCTTGATCTTTCTCTTGTATCTTCACCATTCATTACTGCTGGGTGTTAGCCGAGGTGTGCACCCGCCACGGGAGTTTTTTTTTTTTTTGAGGAGTCGGCGCTGACCCAAGAGTGATGCGTGAAGCGTGAGGTGTGGCCGTTAGGCGCTGCAGACTCCTCCTCCATCCCAGTTCTCTTAGCTGGAGAGGCGAAATAAGGATAAGAAAAATAGAGCCGAAGGATAGCAAAAGGAAAGGATATAAACTGAAAAAGGCATAAGCCGGAAGAGGACAGAAAAGAAGAAAATGCCTACCCTAAGGGACCGCAGGGCCTCACTTCTGGGGTGGCTCCAAGGGAGGAACAGATAAGAAAAGGAGAACAGGGAAGAAGAAGAAGAGAGGGAGAAAACAAGGGATGTTGGGAGGGGACAAAACTGCCCGCTGATGTATCAGTTTAAGACTTATAAGTTCAGAATCAAAACAAGGGAGCAAGGATCCCGCTTGACAGGACTTAAAGAAGGTTTAACCGAACTGTCTGCACAGGTTGGACACAAAGGGCAGATTCTCTATCCTCCCGTCATTCCAACCTCTTAAACTCTAGCCAAGATCTCACAGACTGCAGAGGCAGAAATTCTGTTCCAGAAAAAGAGCGCCCAACTAGGAAGAGGGAGAGGTCCTCTAGCATCTTGTTAAGTACTAACACAGATGTGTGAGGGAAGGGGGTGAGCTCTACAGAGGGCACCCCTTTATGAAAAGGATAGAGTGGGAACTCAATCTGACTCTCTGGAGGCAAGGCAATAGTATCAGCTCTGGGTAACTGAAGTGCCAGGAAAGCACCAAGCAGAAGAACTGATTCAAGAAGATTAAGACCTGCCAGAGGGACCAGGACAAAAAGGAACCACACCATAGCGGGACAGTCTTTTAACTGTGAATTGAACAACATGGTTAAGAAAAACCAAGGGGTCACCCTGAAGGGCAATCAGAAACAGTTCCCTCAAGACAGAATAAATTCCATTCATCCCCCCCTTTACCTTGAGGAAACAGGATCTGTTCAGAAAGAACGGAAAAATTAAGATAGGGTTTTTTTGTTTTGCTTAAAGGCCAATGAAGAAGGAGGAGGAACAAGCAGGAAGGGGACGATGCTGAAGAAGGAGGCCCATGAGGGGATGGTGGGCGGGAATCAGTAATGAATGGTGAAGATACAAGAGAAGATCAAGAATTATGGTAGGTATGTAATTTTCATATCTTCCCTTGTCAATCTTCACCATTCATTACTGCTGGGTGAGTACCAAGCCCCCCATAGGGGGTGTGGATAGACTCTGAGGGAACAGATCCCTCAGCCTCCTACTCGTGAAAAGTAGGAAGGGGGAGACCCTAACCAATAGACTAGGACGTCTAAGGTGGGTGAGGAGGAGGAGGTGTCCCTCGTGGGCTGGGGGAAGGGAGGTTGCTCCTGAAGAAGCCTCCTCACCCTGTGGGGGAAAAAGGCGGGTCCCCCGGAAGGCAGAGTTAGCCACCCTACGCTGGGAAATGGGTGACAGTCTGGAGAGCCGAAGCCATGCTGTCCGCAGTCTGGAGAGACGGAGCCATGCTGTCCGCCTAATGCAGATTGCTGTCCTTACTAGTCTGGATGCCACCTCATTGGCATCGTAGGATGCCCTCGCTTGGTGCCTTGCAAGCTCCAGACCCTGCGCAGAGAGGGCAATGGCCTGTCTAGACTGCTCTGAGTCAGGCAAAGAGGCTAAGACCTGAGCCAGCATTGACCACAGATGCCTGTTGTAAGCAGCGTGGTGAGCCTGATGAGATGAGATGCATAACAATACACGACTGGAAGAGAAAACCCTTCGTCTCCACAGGTGGAATTCAGCAGAATCTGAATCCGGAGGCCTGTCGTGCACCAGGCGCTGAGGCCCGGAAGGAGTGTCTAGGGACGTCAAACCTGAAGGCGGGTGAGGCAGAGAACCTAGAGGCTCGTGGGGGACACAATACCGTCTCCTGCAGTCTCCCGGGGCTGGAGAAGGAGTGGCTAGAAACTGCCAGGTGTGGATAGATGCCTCCTGGAAAGGGATCAGCCAGGAAGGCACCACCAGATGGCGAGCACTGAATTCACTTAGGAAAGCACATGTCTGCCGCTCGGTATTGTCCCTAGGGATGTAGGAGATATGAAGCTCTGAAACCATTCTCGAAAGGAAAAGCTGAGAGTCGGTGAAATGAGCGTCAGAGAAAAGGTGGACAGAAAGTTCCTCTTCCTCAGAGGAGGAAGATGAGGAGGAAGTGGAGCTCGATTGCTCAGAAGATTCCTGCGGCAGGGGGGGGACAGGCAGAAAACCTGTTCGTCCATGGCCCTGACATAGGACGGGAAGGCCGCCGCAGTAGCTCTGAACGTCTCCCAAGTTAATGGCCCAGCAGGTCCTACATGGCCTGGGAGAGAGGGAGGTGGTTGCAGAGAGATGGGCGAGGGACACCTAATAACACGTGCCTGGCCTCTGCCAGGGCTCTGGGATCTAGGTAGTGACACCACCAAGACTGGGCACCCTGAGATCATGCCGGGTTGCGTAGTAAAGAGGGAAAGAGGCAACCCCAGGAAGAGCCCTAAAGGAGAATCTCCCATATGACATGCCTGGGATTGCAGAAGTCCAGAAGGACAACCCTCAGAATCGACACCAGAAGGCGCTGTAGAGACCTTAAGAGAAAGGCGAGGATCGGCGCTGTGACTCCTCCTCATGCCCTGCAGGGTGGTGGGGGATCGCTGACGCTCCTGACCTCTACCCAGCAATCCATTGGACTCCGAAGTGGCCCTCTTCCTCATAACCAGTGATGGAGGTCCCTGCTGACCGAGCCCCGAAGGGAACTCGTGGAGGCAGAGTCCTCTCTCTTCTGCCTTAGGACCCCAGCAGCACCGGAGACGGTAGCTGCCTGGGACCTCCGAGAAGAGGATATCCTCTCCGGAACTCCAAAAGGGTCCACCACAGAAGACTCCAGGTCACCCCTAACCATGGAATCATCTGGGTTAACCAACTCTGAGGACTCCGGGAGAGGAACACTGGAACGTCTAGCCCTACAACCTACAGGAGGCTCCGAGTCAGAAGACTCCAGTCGCTGATCTGGGTCCTCACCTGAATCTTCCGAGGAGGAGGAGGGGACGACAAGGGAAGACTCCATCGCAACAACCATAGGAACCTCCCCATAGGCAGCACCAGGCCTGGTACTGCCAAGGGCCGCGACTCCAACGACACCAGCGGAGTCAGCCGCGCCTCCATTGGCGCCAGGAACCCGGGCTGCACCGTGAATGGCACTGCCCGAGTCCGCAGTGCCAAGACCCAGTGTGTTGCATTGCCGCCACCGACGCCCAAGTCCCCGATGCCGTGGACAGCGCCAAGACCCACAGCAGCACCACCAATGGCGCCGCCTAAGTCCCTGGCGCCGTGAACAGCACCGAGACCCAGAACGGCACCATCGGCCCTGCCCGAGTCACCAGCATTGCGTGCTGCACCAGACTCCATGGTGGCAAGGGCAGACAAGAATGAGGGTCCACCAGAGCCGGGCCCCGCAACCGGGGGCCATGACACCGGGGGAGCCTGCACCTCCATGGAGGTGACTGCTGGGACGGCGCCAACGGCATGACCCCAGGAGGGATCACACTGTTCCTCCTACACTGAAGAAGCAACCTCCTCCTCCTCGGCAAGGATGGAGATGGAGGAGGTTCCCTCCTCACCGGGCCGCATAGACCTGGGAGGGGACCCAGAGTAAGGGTCAAGAGATCTGGCCTGGGAGGCCCGCGGGCGACGCCGTCCTCCGAAAGTTGGCGGAGCTCTTCCAACTTTAAACGTGCGGACTTCTAACACACGGCGATCCATGGAGAAGCAGGCATCACAATAATCCATGTCATGGTAGGGTCCCAGGCACCGAAGACAAACATCATGACGGTCTGTGATGAAAAACTGCTGGCCACAAGGGCACCGACGCATAGGGGCACGGCCTGCCTTAGACTTGTGTTTTGCCCCCAAACCTGACATGATGTGAAACAATTAAGGAAAAAACACAGTACAGCTCTTGGCATTATTGAATATAATAGGAAACAGAATGGTCTTACCGGTCGACGACGTCGAGAAAAACCGTGATGAAGGAGCTTGATGACTTCAAGAAAAATGCGGCCTATGATGCAGTACTACAACGACTCCACACAGCAGATGCAGCCTCGATGGCAGGAGAAACAGAACTGGGATGGAGGAGGAGTCTGCGGTGCCTAACGGCCGTCCCTCGCACATCACGCAGTGCGTCACTCTCGGGGGCAACGCCATCAGCGCTGACGCCTCTTAAAAAAAAATTACTCCCGTGGCGGGTGCGCACCTCCGGCTAATGCCCAGCAGTAATGAATGGTGAAGGTTGACAAGGGAAGATCTCTTGTATGAGACCCACTGGTTCAGGTCGCTGAGATCCAGGATGGGTCTTAAGTCCCCTGTCTTGTTTAGAACCAAGAAGATGCAGGAGTAAAACCCAGAATCAATCTCTGCCAGAGGAACCCTCTCCATGGCTTCCTTGGCCAGAAGAGACTGAATCTCCTGTCAAATAGGAGCGCTATGGTCTCTTGGATAACGGGATGGGGGCGGAGGTCTGGAGTGCCCAAAATCCATGAGGTTGAGGACCCACTGGTCAGAGGTCACTTATCTCCAAGCAGTGGCGTAAAGAGAAAAGTGGCCTCCCACTGGCTCTCCTGAGTAGTCTGGGAGAGGGGGGTTGCCTGGATAGTCAGGAAGTGGGGGGGAGGGCAGCAACGGCAGGTCTAGCCTGTCGAGAGGTGGACAAAGAAAAGCCTCTAGCGCCACCTCTGCGACCAAAGCCTCCCCACTGAGGCTGGGGCTGAAAGCGGGTTTGCTGAGGTTGATGACCCCCTTGGTCATGAAAACGTTCCCGCTTCGGGTAATACATAGACTGCACGGTCTGGACAGCCTTACTGGAGTCCTGTAATCTGGAAATGACCTTCTCCATGGAGCCTTTGAATGGGGCATCCAGAAGGATGGACTGCACATCTGGGTCGATCCCCAAGACCTGGAGCCAGGAATGGCGCCGAAGAAAAATGCCAGTAGCGGCCGCCCTCACCGAAGTGTCCACAGAGTCATAAGCTGCCCTCAGGATGTGGGTCCCCATGTCCGAGCCAGTTTGTAAGAGCGTAGCAAGCTCTGCCTTTTGGGTGCAGTCAGGCATACCTTGCGTGATGTCCAGTCCTTGGTCGCAAAGGGTGTTCTGGAACTGGACCATGTCCGTCAGAAAATTGAGGCTACGAATACTGCATGTGGCAGAAGAGTACACCTTACGACCTAAGGAATCCAGCTGCTTCAACTCCCTGTCAGGTGGCTGGGAACTCAGGTGCTTGAGCCTCTGCGAACAATCATGTGCAGCTGAGATGACCACGGAGTCAGCAATGGTTTGCTCGGCTAAAAAGGGATGGTCCTTGGGGACCTGGTAAAGTTGATGCGCCTTCTTGGGCACAGCAGAGGATGCATGTGGATGCCTCCAAGTGGCACAGATGACATCTTGGAAGGTGTCCACCATGGGAGGGATGACCATCAGCTTGGGATCCTTCTGGCATAGGTATTTTGCCAGGTGCAAGCGTTCAGGTTCTAGGGCCCTCGTATCCCAACCCATGTTGTCATATATGGGCCACATGACCTCCATAATGCTGAGGTCGTCTGGTGGAGATTTGGACTGATCCTCAGTATCCCCAGGAAGCGGTTCAGGATCGGAATCCGGGGTGGAAGGATCTGAATCGCATAGCCATCAGCTGAGGAAGAGGAAGAAGAAATACGATGCCTCCTCCTCTGCCTCTTGGGTCGTTCTGGAGAAGGTGAGCAGGAGGAACTTGGAGATCTAGTTCTCTTTCGCATAGATTTTCCTTTATGCTTCCTGGGACTAGTGGGAGATTTTGTCACATCCTCCCCAGATGGAACAGGGACCTCCTCCACATCCGGATCAGGGATGATGTTAGGAGGCTGAGGAGTGGGAGCAGGTGTGGGTGTCTAATCCTGCTTCACTGTCACCACCAGTAACAAAATAGTTCCTTCACTTGGGACATGCCCAATTTAAGAGACTCCTGCTTGGGAGGAGGCATCGGTAGGCCTGCGCCCGTACTGGTGTTGGGCAAGTCCGATGTTGGTTTGACAGGTGATGACGGCAGTAATTCAGCAGAACCATTGTCAGGGTCCGACGTCGGGTGGGCCAGCATCAGGTCTTTGGGAGAGGTGACGTCGGGACTGGGGTCAGCCTGAGCCGGGGGTGCCAACGGCAGTGGAGGTTCAGCT
This sequence comes from Neoceratodus forsteri, assembly GCA_016271365.2. Classification (NCBI taxonomy): domain Eukaryota; kingdom Metazoa; phylum Chordata; order Ceratodontiformes; family Ceratodontidae; genus Neoceratodus; species Neoceratodus forsteri. The sequence continues at coordinate 478,347,265 of CM057455.1, forward strand.
GACGGCTAAGCCGGCCCAGAACAGAGGCCGAAGGACATTTGTCTGTTGCCGGGCTGGAGCCTGGATCCGACGGACATCCCTTGGCAGCCAAAGACTGAGGATGGTCGGAATGTTTGGACTTAGAAGAAGAAGTCTTTTCTGACTGGCGTCGGTAGGAACCTGGAGGCTGACGCTAGTCAGACTTAGCTTTAGGCAGGAGGAATGAAGCCCTGCCCGAAGACTACCTGGAAGCCTTTTTTGATTCCTGGAGGTCGGCCAAGGAGAGCGAGGCCAAGTGGGAAGAAGTCTTACCTTGGGCTGCCTGAGACCCAGAGTTAGTGGATGGCAATATCTTAATGGGCTGAAGGCTGGAGCTTGAAGACAAAGAAGCAGAGGCGGGAGGCTTCAGGGAAGTAAGCCGAGCCTCATGCCCTGACAAACCGGCGCATCCTGCAGTGAGAGCTGGAGACTTGGGCCTGGAGAGGGACTGCTCTCGGTCCCAGTGATGGCGCATCTCCTTCCAATGCTTCTTCTTGGAGGGGGGAAGAATGAAGAGATTCCCTCCCGGATGACAACTCCTGCTGCATTTTGGCAAAACGCTGCTCGGTAAGAAAAGTCTGAAGTGATTTGGTGCCTGATGTGGGTCCTGTTGTTGAAGGCCTAGCAGTGGGAACAGGCACCGGAGTCGTAGTCTGGGCCCAGGCAGTAAAGGCAAGTGGAGAGGCCATCTTTAGAGGGAATCTGTCTCCCACAACAGCACTTGTTAAGGTTCCCGGTCGATGAAACTGACATACGCCGAATTCGGTGAAACCGAAGATGGAGAAGTTCTTAACAGAGCAAATGGTACAAGCTAGAAAGCTGAGAGCTGACTAACGTGAGCCGCTACTGGAAAGAACTGGAGCACATGGTGGACCGTCTCCTCCCTTTATACTAGATGACGTCGGGGGAAGAGCCGACATTGGGAGGGCAGTCCCCTAGGTACTGCTGGAAAAAAAGAATTGCCATGATCTGCTGCCAGGTGGCATCAGTCCTACGTGTTACCTGCTGAAAGAGCTTACTCTCAAAAGTAAGATCCTGCTGACCGAGGCACAACATGGCTTTAGGGCCGGCCATAACACCGAAACTGCCCTTATAAAATTTGTCAACTTCACCAACAAAGCCATCAACAAAGGCCTTTACATTGGTTCTGTTTTTGTGGACCTCACAAAAGCGTTCAACCTTGTCAACCACAATGTCCTACTCGCCACCCTAGCAGTTCTTCATTTCTTATCTGACATCATAAACTGGTTTCGTAACTACCTTAGCCACAGTTCGCATCAGACTGTTATAAATGGTGCCCTTTCCAACTCCTGCCCCATCAAATTTGGAGTACCTCAGGGGTCCATCCTGGGTCCCCTTCTTTTCTCCCTAGTGGTAAACTCCCTCCCAGAAATCTGCTCTAATACTGAGCTTATTCTGTATGCTGACAATCCTGCCTTCTTTTGTAAGGAGAAAGACCCCTTTTCCCTTCTTAACAAGCTTCAGCTCGACTTCCATAGACTCCACTCCTGGTTCTTGACAGAGACTTGTACTTAATGCTAAAAAGAAAACAAAGGCCATGGTATTCTTCAGCTCCAGGAAACTGTCATCCTTTGATTTCTCCTTGCACAACAACAAAGGCAACCCGATCAAGAGGGTGAATGAATTCAAATACCTTGGCCTGCTCCTCCTCCTCCTCCTCAACAGCCACCTAAACTTTGAATTACACATCAGTTAGATAATAAAGCCCACCAAAGGCTTGGCATGCTCTTCAGGGTGAAATCTTTCCTAGCACAGGAGTCTAGGACCCTCTTAGCCTGCAGCTTTCTTCTTCCTCTATTTGACTATGGAGCTCTAGTCTACTTCCCACTCCTCTCCCAGAAAAATGTTAACAGACACCAGAGCACCTACTACAATACTATCCATTTTGCCTCTGGCCTCCCTAGTCTTACCCACCACTGCGACCTTTACAGACTCTCAGTCTGGCCTTCCCTTGAGGACTGACTCAATAGCAAAATTGTCACCTTCTTTCACAAACTTTCCTTGGGACTCCTTCTGGACAGCATTGGTTCCCTCTTCCCTAAGTCAGCCCTCCTCCCCGGACCCCTAGATGGTCCTCCATCCTCTCCTTCACCATCCTGCTCTGCTGCGCCACCCAAGGCCACACACCCTCTTCTACAAGGGCACCAAACTCTTCAACAATACCCCCCACTTTCATTCAGTGTCCCTCTACCTCTTCCTTTAAGTTTAGCCTAAGGAAGCACCAGTCCCTGGACTCCTCATGCAGGTATCCTCATCCCCGATTATCCCACCCTGAGTACTACTCCATCTCTTCTGCTAACTCTGCTGGAAAATGTCTACATCCTGAGCACTTCTTCTCTCCTGCTAACTCTGCTGGATAGTACCTACACTCTCCATTAGCTGATTTACCTGGTCTATAAATATTTGGCTTACTTTTATTTATTTATTAGAATATCGGAATTACAATCCTTTGAGTCATAGACTCATTTCCAAAGGCTCCTCGTCGGATGACAAATACAGACATGACAAGAGAACAGCAAAGACAACGTTACATAACTGGTTGGACGGTAGATGTACAAACGTTATTAAACAATATAATACTTTGATGTATACCTATACAGAGTGTTAGCTAAGCAGTTGGATAAGTCCTTTGCAGTGCTAATCAGTTACAAACATCCTTTACAGTGGAGTAGAGCAGGCATTACAGATCATTGGTGCATACCTATACAGAGTATTAATTTTATTGGTTACATACATTCTTTGCAAAGCAGTGGTGCAGGCTTAGATACAGTGATAGTTAAGCAGAATGACAAGAGATCAGAGACATGATAGTGGCCACTTTGGCACTTAATTGCAGCTTATCCAATTTTAGCACTATCCTCTGATCAGTTGTAATTTCTTTTATGGCTACTGTTATTGTATTTGTATTTGGTTTTATAACTATGGCTGTATGCTGTATTGTACTTAATGTTTTTGCACTACAAACCTTCTCATTTGTTGTCCATAACTGTACGCTTGTGAAAACGGGCACTTTTTGCTCACATGCCCATCCAGTATGATTAATAAACTGAAACTGAAACACTTTCCCCAGGTTCTCAGGCTTGGGATAAGAGGTTGGAAGCACCAGTGACTGATTTAGATACAACTCTGACACCACCTTTGGTAGAAATTTAAAATGCGTTCAGAGTACCACACTAACCTGACGGAAAACTGTGTACAGAGGATCTGTCACGAGGGCCTATAACTCAGAGACTGGAGGCAAATGTTTTGGCTTCTAGAAACATAGTTTTCCAAGTCAGAAACTTCATGCTAATTCAAAGGGCTTGCAGGTCAGCATGTCCAACACCAGACTGAGATTTCAAGTGGTGACAGGCTTCTTTACTGGGCGACGGGGCCGTCTTAAGTGTAGGATTTCTCTTACAAACTTCCGAGAGTGAATTGGGCCATAAGAAGAGCCCCAACCGGGGGGCAGAGCCTAGCAGCACAGTAAGCAAGCTACTTTTTGCAGAACTCCTCAGCCTCTGCAATTTATTCTGTTTAAAACCTTTTTTTCTGGCAATTGCTTTAGCAAACTCGACATTCTCTGTTACAGTATGGCACATAGGGTGCCTCCTGAAAATCTGGTGATTATGGGGAAATCCAAAGCAGTAAAAAATGATGGAGCAACACCAGGACTGTCCAAGAAAAAAGCCCAGCCATTGCAGCCCTTCTTGACAGACGAATACCAGCCTGCCATGCTTGATTCCCTTCAGACGGCCATAAAGTACAGTTATGTAAGAACTTACCGTAACAGTAGATCTTTGAGAACAGCTCTTGCAGCACGTTACACCATTAGGACTGAAGCAGTCAGGCAGCAGGACCCCACAGAAAACTTCTAGCTAACTACATACAGCGGGGGACTGCCCCCGACATTGGCCCTGCCCTGACGTTCCATGCACCATAAAAGGTGCGGTCCCCCAGCACCCCTCAGTTCTCCCGCTGGAGATTCCAGCATAGCAATGCAATTCTGATGGGAGACCAAGAATCTGCTTCCAGAGGAAGAACAATAAAAACAATTGCCTCAAATGCAGATGAACTCTTGAGGGGAAACTGGGTGGAACAGTATCTGCTGCAAGAGCTGTTCTCGAAGATATAAAAATTACGTACCTACCATAATTCTTGATCTTCTCTTGTATCTTCACCATTCATTACTGCTGGGTGTAAGCTGGAGGCACGCACTTGTACACGCTTTTTTTTTTTTGGGGGGGGGAGCTGGAGCCCGACGGAGCCACCCACAAGGCTGACACATTGCGTGACGCATGAAGGTTGGCCATTAGGCGCCGCAGACTCCTCCTCCTCCATCCCAGTTCTGTTCTGCCAGAGAGGATGAAACAAAGGGGGACAGAGAAAATCAAGGTGAGGCAAGACAGCCGATGGATAGGAAAAAGGAAAAGACATAAACTGAAAAAGGATGAAGCCGACCAGAGGACAGAGGGATTGTACTTTTTACCCTAAGAGGCCATAGGGCCCCAACCCTTGGGAGGCAGCACAGGAAATGGAGAAAGAAGCAGAGAAACAGAATCAAATCAAATCAAAATGTATTTATAATGCACTTTTCTTAAACTAAAGCACATAAATAATACAATATAAAACTAAGTATACAGTCTACAAATGTACAAAATAAAAAGGCAGCAATATAAACTAAATACAGTCCCTAAAAGCTAGATCAAATAAATATGTTTTTAATGAGGACTTGAAGGAGCATGCCCAGTGGTGCAGAGGGTTGAGGTGCTGGACGCCACACCTCATGCTACACCGACGATCTGGGTTCAGGAACGGACCTGGGCGGCTGGGGGTCTGCGGGGGGGCGGGAGAGATTGAGCATCCAGAGGACTGTTCTCTCTTCCCCGGACCAGGCTAGGGAGATGAACGCTCAATGAGCGATCTGTGGCGGAGTCTGGGGGGCAGTCGCAAGAGCGTCGTGGCGTATGTCAAAGGGGCGGAGCCACGGCGGGCACTGCCTTGGCAGCCGGGCTCCACAGGGGCAGAACACCAAGAAACTACCTCCCTCCAATAGGCGAAGGCACCTCCCACCATAGGACCACACTCCCAACAGTCAAGCTCAGCTGTCTCCTCGGTAGCCTCTTCCCCGGCCCAGTTTCAACCCTATAAGAAAAAGTGCCCTAGGCGAGGGCAGCCCTTCTCCGATGGGTAGACCTGGGGGATTCCCAAGAGCTGGGTGGGAGAGGAGACACAGTCATGCAGGGAGGTAGAGTTCTGGTCTGGGTGGTGGCCAGAGAGAGTTTGGTGGGGTTCTAGTAGAGAAGAAAAATACAGAGTTAAAAAAAAAAAATGAGGACTTGAAGGACTCGGTGGGCAGGCACTCTCTAATCTGACAAGGTGGAGAGTTCCATAGGGTCGGGAATACAAAAGAAAAGGCCCTAGCGCCTGATGTTTGAAGACAGACCCTGGGAACCTCTAGCAATCCCTCAATGGTGAAGCAAAGAGGGCGGGAAGGGGAATAATGCCGAAGGCGGTCTTGCAAGTAACCCAGTCCCTCTCCGTGTAGGGTCTTATAGGTCAGCAATATGACCCTGAAGGTGATCCTCCATCGCACCAGCAGCCAGTGCAGTTCACGCAGCACAGGCATGATATGGCTAGTTCTTGATAACCCCGTCAGCAACCTGGCTGCAGCATTCTGCACCAGCTGTAGGTGACAGAGATCTACCCCTGGCAACCCTAGGTAGACAGCATTACAGTAATCAAGACGAGAGGACACAAAGGCATTGACCAACACAGGGAGGTCCTCAGGTGGAACACAGTGCTTAATCTGGGCAATGTTCCTCAGATGATAGAATGAGGACTTGACAACTGCCGATACCTGCGCTTTCAGTGTCAGCTCGTTGTCCAGCACAATGCCCAGATTTCGCACCTGTTCAGGAGATCTCAACTGGTTGCCCCCCAGCACAAGGCCAGAGGGTTGCCCAGGAGTCAGCTTCTCTACCCGCTGACCTGGGTCCACTACCGAAACCTCAGTCTTGTCTGGATTTAATTTCAACCAATTAGCACTCATCGAGACCTGAATCTCGGTGAGACAGTTGTTGAAGACCGAGACTGCACTATTTTGTTCAGGTGCAAAGGACATGTAGAGCTGAGTATCATCTGCATAGCAGTGAAAACTTAGCCCATACCACCTTATAACATATACACCATGAACAACATGGGGGCAGCATGAAACCCTGTGGCACCCCACAGGGCAGAGTGAAGGGGGCAGAGGAAAAGACCCCCAACGTGACCCTCTGAGTCCTGCCTGTAAGGAAAGAATTAAACCATCTGAGGACTGTCCCAGACAGTCCACAGAGCAGCCACAGGTGTTCCAGCAGCACCCTATGATCCACGGTGTCAAATGCTGCTGAGAGATCAAGAAGGACTAAGATCGAATGACTCTTCCGATCTCTCGCTATCAGGAGATCAGAAGAGAGAGAAAGATACAGCATATGAAGGAGGAAAAAGGGGGCCCCCAACCATGCTGAGCTGGAAGACCGTTGGCTTATTTTAGCCTCAAAATTCTGAAGGTATGAAGACACAGGTGCAAGGATCCCATCAACTTCAGGGACCACTGGACGGAGGTCCCGAAAAACGGAATTTGAAATAGTCTTGGAGACTATAAAACATGGTGGAGTCAGCCCCTCCCCCCAGCTCTAAACCCACATCTGGGATGAAAGTCCTGGGACATTGTCCTCTGCAGCTTAATACCTAACAGCTTAGTTGGGGGGGGGACCCCTAAAACAGAAGAGGACTCTGTCCAGAATTACCTCTAACGTAGAAGAAAAGTGAGAAAGACAGAGGGCGAGGAAAATCCCTACAGTTTCTCCCACAAGATGCACTAATATAGTCCCTACTTCAAGAAGTGGAAAACAAAATGGAAAATCTGTGTCAGGTAAAGAAACAACCACAGTGTACCCCATTGAGAATCCCAGGGAGTTCCCCCTGAGGCCATGGTGAAGACCCTACTTACCACAGGGTGTGTACTCTGTGACTTTTAGAGGAGGAACCAGAGGGCCCTGAGGTACCAGGAGGACTCTGCCCCCCAGTTGGCCTCTAAGAAGGGGAGGGCAAGCAGGGTGAAGACAGCGCCCAAGAGGGGGGAAGGTGAGTGGGAATCAGTAATGAATGGTGAAGATACAAGTGAAGATCAAGAATTACAGTAGGTACATAATTTTCAGATCTTCCCTTGTCAGTCTTCACCATCCATTACTGCTAGGTGAGTACCACACCCCCCAGAGGGGACCTGGCACTGCCCTGAGGGAACAGATTCCCTCAGCCTCCTGTGGGTGAGGCGCAGGAGGGGGATACCCCATAGCCCTACTAGACCGTACACGGTCTAAGGCTGGTCAGGCCAATTAGGTGTCCCCCCGTGGCCGGGGGGGGGGCCAGAAGACGCCCCTATGAGTTCCTCCTCACCCTGCGGGATAAAAGACAGGTCCCCCAGAAAGTGGAGGGAAATCACCCTATGATGGGCAACAGGTGATAACCTGGATAGACCAAGCCATGCCGTCCACCTGATGCAGATCACTGTCCCTGCCAGTCTGGAGGCCACCTCACTGGCATCATAAGATGCAATTGTTTGGTGCCTTGCAAGCTCCAGACCCTAAACAGAGAGGGCAATGGCTTGCCTAGATTCCTCCGAATCAGGTAGAGATGCTAGCACCTGCACTAACATCGACCACAGATGCCTGTTGTAGGCAGCATGGTGAGCCTGATGTGAGCTGATAAAAAGCAGCATACGAGCCAAAGAGAAAACTCTTCTTCCCCATTGGTTGAACTTGGCGGAATCCGGATCTGGTGGTTGGTCGTGCGCCGGGTGTTGAAGCCTGGAAGGAGTGTCTAAGGCCGTCAGCCCCGAAAACAGGTGAGGCAGAGAACCAAGAGACTCCTGGGAGCGCAATACCTCCTCCTGCAGTCCACTGGAGCTGCGATGAGGTGGCTGGTGACTGCCAGGTGCGGACTGATGTTTCCTGGAAGGGAATAGGCCAAGATGGTACTAGGTGGTGTGCATTAAACTCACTCAGGAAGGAGCGTATCTCCCGCTCAGTACTGCATCTTACCACGTTGGATATATGGAGTTCCTGTATCAAACTCGAGAGGAACAGCTGATATTCAGTGAAATCAGCATCGGATGAAAGGTGGACTGAACGGTCCTCTTCCTTGGAAGAGGAAGCCAGGAAAGTCGAGGAACTCAGGTGCTCAGTGTCCTCCTGCAGCAGAGTAGATAGGCGAAAGACCTGCTCATCCATGGCTCTAACATACCTAGGGAAGGCCGCTGCAGTGGCCCTGAACGCCTCCCAGGTTAAGGTCCCCGTAGGACCCACATGGCCTGGGACAGGTGGAGGTGACAGCAGAGGAATTGGGGAAAACTACCTAACTGAATGTGCCCTGCCTCTGCCAGGGCTCTGAGACCTCATTGAAGATCCTCTAGCTCGAGGGGATCTGGGGATCGACCTAGTCAGTGTATGCAGTAGATATGAAAACATAGCCTGGTTGAGCCCTGAGGGGGATTCTCCCATGGTGCAACTGGGGTTGCATGGATCCAGAAGGGCAACCCTCAGTGATGCCCACTAAGGGCACCTCCGAGGACTCAGAGGAGGAGAAGAGGGGCTCTACACTGCGACTTCTCCACTCCACTCCACGCAGGAAAGTGGAGGAGGGCTCCTGTGCTTCACCCGGCACCGCAACCCCTCAGACTCCAAGGGTCCCACTCTTCCTTGACCCTAGTGCTAGGAAGACCCCTAATCCTGCAGGCCCCCCCAAGGGAGGCCACAGAAGAAGATGTCCCCATTCCAACTGCAGGGGCCAAAGTAGCACCAGACATGGTAGCTGCCCTTGCCCCTCGAAATTAAGACTGCTACACCATGTCTCCAGGACTACTATCCACCGTGGGGTCCCCAACACCGGGGTTGGCAAGAGGGCCCACAGAAACCTCAGACTCTGGGATGCAGGGAGGTGAATACTGGCCACCTGGTGCCATGTTCAGGGGGGCTCCCCGACTCCAGGGAGTTATGACACCAGTCCGGATCGGCCAGCGAGTCATCCTCCTCCTCCAAAGGAGACCACACACAGCTAGAACTAGCGATCCGGGAGCCCCAGAACTGATGGTGCCTTGGGACACGGCACCACCCTCGGTCTTGACCAGTCCCCAGCACCTGAGGCGGTGCCCGGCATCAAGGGTCCACCGGTGTTAGGCTCCAGCAACTGTAGGCCACAACACCGGGGAACCTGCACCTCCAAAGAGATGACTGCCATGGCGGTGCTCACGCCCCGGTCCCGCAGGGAGCCGAGCGTTCCTTTGGAACCACGGAAGAAACTTCCTCGACTGCCAAAAGGTGCACCTTTACTTTTATTGTTTTCAACTTGCCCGGCTCCCACGGCTTTCGGGGGAGGCCTCGTACCTCCTCCTACTCTGTCCACCAGGGCACTCACCGAGGCAACCCTGCCCCAGTTTTCATCTATGCTCATGGGGCCAGGGTGTATTGCCATTTTTCCTGTATTTTTTCCTCCCCTTTCCCCTTGGGCTGCTGGCGTGAAGAACATGAGTCCAGACTGGCGACGTGCTGACACATGCCATCTGCCAAGTGCCTAACAGTGACCCCCCCCCTTCCCCAACTCTGCTGAACACAGCTGCCAGAGCCCTTGAGAGCCCGTGCTTCCACCGGCCCTCTAGAGATGTCAGGTGCTTGAAGCACCCCTGGTATCCCTCCCCAGAAGGAGGACAGCATCTGTGGGAGGCTCAATCCTCCCTCACCCCACCGACCCTAGTCCATTCCCGAACCCTGGTTGCCGGCGTAGCGCAAGGTATGGCATCCAGCGCCTCAACCCTCAGCGCCACCGGGCCAGCCAAGGTGCACCTTTATAGAGGAGTAACTCAGCCGACTTCTGATAAGAAAAGGAGGTACTCTAGTACCGATTTCTTCAGGCAAGTTAGAGGGTCCTGGTCACGGGCCGAAGACAAAAGGCAAAACCTGCGCCACTTCATGGCATATGTGGCTCGAGTACAGGGTTTCCTTGCTGCCATCAGAACATCAGCCACTCTGTCTGAGACTCCGTGGTGAGAGATTGCTAGGTGCTTAGGAGTCAGGCATGCAGTTGCAAGGATCTCAAGTTCAAGTGAATCAGGGACCCGTTGTCTTGTGGCAGTAAGTGCGAGCTAAGCAGAAGAGGAAAGGGTGGCTCACTCGCTAAGCATTGGAGAAGGAGAAACCATATCTGCCTGAGCCAATATGGGGCCACCAGAATCATGTCTGCTCCCTTGTCCTGCAACTTGAGCAGGACTCTCTGGATCAAAGGGAAGGAAGGAAAGGCATAAAGTAATTTGCCTCTCCAGGAGAGGGACAATGCGTCTTGACAGAAAACACCAGCCCCTGAATCTAGTGAGCAGAAACTGGGCAGTTTTGCGTTGTATGGGGAGGTGAATAGATCGAGTTCTGGCATTCCCCATTTTGCGAACAGAGTTTCTGCCACTGGTTGCAGGAGCTCCCAGTCATGTGCACAGGATTGAGATCTGTTGAGTAGATCCACCAGCATGTTCTGTAACCCGGAAACATGAACTGCAGACATGGCGATATTGTGCTCTGTTGCCCAGTTACCATACCCTCATCACTTCTCAACAAATTTGGTGCGAGTGGGTGCCCCCTTATTTGTTGATATATATTACTGACATGTTGTCTGTTATCAGTAGGTGTCCTGGGGATAGGTCCGACTGCAAGGCCTGGAGGGCGTAATGGACCGCTCTCATCTTGATGATGTTGATGTGAAGGGCTCCTTCCATTCCTGACCATAGTCCCTGAGTCTTTTTGCCACCCACATGGGCACCCCAGCTCAATCTTGACGCATCCCTAGTCAGGATCCATGAAGGTGTAGGTGCCAGGAAGGGAACTCCTACCATGGGGTGTTCCAGAACTAGCCACCACTGCAAGACTTGGGGAACAGAGTTGGGGGCCAAGACCAGCTGATCTGGGTCATCCTGGCATTGATCCCACCGGACCCCGAGTGTCCACTGAATGGTTCTCATGTATAAGCGTGATAGGGGAACCGTGACTATTGCGGCCGCCATGTGGCCTAGAAGACAGAACATGGTCCTTGCTGAGACCTGTTTTTCTCCCATGATGTGCCTTGTCAGGATTCATAGACATTCTGCCCGGTCTTCCGGCAGAAAAGCCCTTCCCTTTGTAGTGTCCAGTACCGTGCCAATGAACTGCAGCCTTTGGCATGGTGCAAGTATAAATTTTGACAGGTTGATGGTGACACCTACGGAGTCGAACATTAAACAGATATCTTGTAAAGCCTGTTTTAACTCTTCCTGGGATGAATCCATAAGGAGCCAATTGTCCAGATAAGGAAATACATAGTGGCCCCTTCTCTTGAGTGCCACGGCTACTACTGCCGGGCATTTGGTGAATACCCTCGGAGCCGATGATGGGCCAAAAGACAGAGCTCAGAACTGGCAGTGATGACCCCGGAATTCGAACTGCAGAAATCTCCGGTGGTATTTCGCGATTGAGATACGGAGACAGGCATCTTGCATGTCCAGTGATGTGAGCCACGCATCTGGGTGTAGCATCAGGATTAAGCCTGGCAAGGTGACCATCCTGAAGCATTTGTATGCCACAAAGGCGTTGAGTTCACGGAGGTCCAGGATGGGGCGTAAGTCCCCTGTCTTTTTGGGTACTAGGAAGAAATGAGAATAGTGCCCTTTCCCTCTCTGGATCCATGGGACTAGAAGGGGTCCAGATCTCTTCTTGAATCAGTGTGGCATGTTGTCTCGAATACGGAGAGCATAGTGGTGGCCTGGATGGTGGCTGCCCAGTGAATTCAACAGAGTGCCCTCTTTGAATTAGTTGAGGCACCCATTGGTCTGAAGTGATTTGTTGTCATCCTGTCAGATGCTTTGAGAAACGACTCCCGACCTTCTCTTCCCTTTGAACCAGAGGGGGAGGAGGGGTCTGCAATGAGTCAGACTGTGGAGGGGAAGGGGAGGTCTGCCTAAGGAGTTTTTGCATTCCTGGCACCGCTGCTCGAGAGGGCCCCTGTGGTTAAACCCACCTCTCTACTGTTGTCCAGATCTAGATTGCTGCCCTTATTTCCCACAAAAATGATTCTGTTGTTCCTGAAAGGGTCTTGGTAAGGGCTTGTTCATAGCCTGCACCAAATGGGATGCCTTGACAGCACATTGCAGCTTTGTTATGATTTTTTTGGAGTCCTCTAAGAAAAAGACTGAGCCCTTGAAAGGGACGTCTAGGATGCCCTTGTGGACATCTGGAGTAAAGCCAGAGACTCTCAGCCAAGAGTGTCTCCTTAAACATACCCCTGTTGCCGCACTTCTGGCGGGGGACTCCGATGAATCGTAGGCCGTCCTGAGTACCTGTGTGCCTACACCTGAGCCTATCTGTAAGAGTTTGGTCAACTCTTCCTTCCAGTAGACTTTTTAACAAGATCCAACCCTTGCTCCAACAAGATGTTCCAACATTGAAATATGTGGGTTATGAAGTTTAGGCTGGTCCTTACATTCAGAAGAGCCACCAGGAGAGGAGGAAGACAATGAAGAATCAGAGTCATCCTTAGTAGTATCAAGAGTCTGGGACCGACGCAGACTGACAGCGTTCATCCTGCCTAGAACCCAAACCAACGTCAGGATGGGCCCCTGAAGATCCCAACGTGCAGGGATCACTAGGACCAGTCCTGTCTGGATCTTGGGGATGAGGGTCCCCAGGGCAGAGGGGAGAAGCCGGAAGTGGCCCTCAAGGGGCAGGGGTCTGGCACTGCACAAAGGACCACCATGCCAAAGAAAGGGTGTTATAATCCACCTGGGGTGAAATATTGTACATCGGCAGGAAAGGCAGAGAGGGCAAGGACGGCCGAGGGGCCGGCGAAGGGTACCCTGGTGAAGGGCCTCCTGGCGTCAGCTGAGGACCCAGCGTTGGTCTGAAGGCATCAGCTGCAGCATAGGTAGCGGCAGGAGTGATGATGGAGTCAAGCCCACAGGCTGGGGCTACAGTAGCACTGGTGGCAGCTTCACAGGTGACAGCCTGGAATGTTTGAGGGACTGAGCCGCAGACGCTGGTCCAGCTGGAGAAGCTGGCGCCTGAGGGGATGGAGATCCCTGTGGCAGAGGCAATGCTGGTGTGCAAAAGACAGTGAGTGCTTGCTGTGGGCATAGCCTAATAAGGCTAACGTTTTCCCCAGTAGTGGAAATCGAGTAAGGCACCGCCATGCCCGGGGGGGTGTGACGGTGGTAGAACCGACGCCTGAGGTAATTGGCTAAGTGAGCCCACCAAAGATAAGGACCTAAGCTTCAGGGGCTGGGGGGCAGGAGACAAAGTCCCCTGCCCTGAAGAGCCACCATCCGAGATGGAAATAAGAGTGGGCTCAGGAGCCACACAGAGCTCGGAGGAAGAGAGGGCTGGTGGGGCTGAAGAGGTTGATTCCCCCCCCCATGGAAGGACGACCCAGACGTAGTGGAGGGCCTAAGAGGTGACTGCGAATGGGAAGCTGACTGGTCCCAGTCCTTGGACCAGTGCTTGTGCTTCCCTGACTTCTTGTAGAAGAAGAAGAGGCCCCAGAGAACTTTGCTGTAGAAGCTGAGGAGCTCATGGCCAGCAGCTCTTGCTCCATCATGACCAACTTAGCTCTCCAGCACTTTTAAATGTCTTCGAGTGGCCTGGTTGAATTTCTGGCAATGCTGGCAGGCTTCAGTGTCGTGGCTGGGGCCTAAACAGAAGAGACCCACAGAGTGGACATCCCTTCCAGTAATCCGTTTGTCGCAGGCACACTTCATGGAGCAGTCAGAAGACGAGGCTGGTGGAGAAGACAGATACTCACTGAAGAAAACACCAAGATGTCAATGTTTGAGTGAAGAAGAACTGAAAAGAATCTAACTGCATGGCTAGCGCAGGTAATGGCAGACGACTGTAGCTGCTGTGTCCACTAAGGTCTGATGTGTGCGGGTTGACGTCAGGAAAAGAGTGGGGGTGGGAGACCGCCCACCTGTGTGGATTAGGATGACGTCAGCTGGCTGGCATCGGCGGTAGGCGTTCCCCCATGGTGGACTGCTGGCTGGGGGGTTTCTGTGTGATCCTGGTGTCCGGTGGTTGTTTTATTTATTTTTTTATTCTTTTGGTAACCAGGTTAGGCCCACTAGGCACAGGCGCCTGTTTTCAGAAGTGACCTGAGAGCACTGGGGAGGTTAAGTGACTTGCTCAGAGTCACACAGTATGCAAGTGGAGGTTGTTGGAATCAAACTCAGATCTGCTGGATGCACCATGCTCATTCACAGCTTATTACTCCAACCTCTAGGCTACACTGTCAGGCTTGGTCCTATCAGTGTGGCCAGCTGCAAAAGCCTTCCTCGAAGTAAGATTCCTGTTTGACAGGAGCAAGAAACAAGTTGACGAAAAATAGAAGAGGGCTTGAAACACTCCCTAGCCCAAAAGGGATAGGACAAAGGACGTAGGAAAATAAAGAACCAGGAAAATAAAACCAGACTACCAACTTCTAGACAGAAAAGAAGGAGCACACTAAGGTAGCACATATAGGTAGTTGCGTGTGTACCCAGAGCCTCAAGACACCACTAACCAGACAGCAAAAAGGTAATAGAGCCAAGGCAGCATCCCTTTAAACATGTGGCTCTGGTAGTCAAGTCAAAACGGAGTATGCAAGCATGGGACCCCTCGTAACTGAGATGGCACAAGTATGTCAAGTAGCAGAAAACTGCAATTAGCATGCCACCCGTGATGTTTTTTCTTTATTTCATTTTGTTTTAAACAGTTAGGCTATCCCTCTCCCCCTCGGGGGGAGGGGGAGAGATGGGGCTGGCACTGCAGGGCTACTGAACCCTACATAATTGAGATGTATCCATCTCCCTAGCTATCTGTGAGCTTACTGGACTTGACAACCAACTAATCATAGGGAAAAAACCCACGCCAGCTAAGAGCAAGCAAAAATGCCTGGCACAGCCAGAAGAAAAGCAAAGAAAAGCAAAGGAGAAAACCTGACTTGCCTTTCCTGCAAGCAGCAGGGATCTGCCCCTTGACGAGACTAGTTCAAGCTGATCCAGTCTAGTGCTCAAGACACACCCGCACACAGGGCTACTGTCCCGTGGAGCTAGATTTGGAAAGTACCCCGTGGATAAAGGTTGCTTTTAACAACTAGGCCTCCAAAGACAGGGTGGGGGGTGTACCACCAGCAAATTCTGGTGCAAGGCAAAAACAAGGTTCACAGAACAAAAACCAGCTGGTACGGAGCACTCTGATACCACAAAGCATCTACCAATTAATTTTATTTCTTCATTTTTTCTAATGACTTTTGTGATGGCAAATACAAAATACAGAAACCAGAAGCAGGGTTCCCCCATGCTACGAGGCTAGACACAACCTCTACATCAGTGGCATCTAGCAACTAACAGGGATTTACCTAAGTAGAAGCTGTATATCCTGGGCAGGAGAAAGGGAGGACAGTGAAAAAGGAAAAGAAAAGTCCTACTTTTTTCTGCCTTTTTTTTGGCATGGAGCCCTGGTAGAGGGACCTCACCGCTTTTGGTAGAACAGGAACCCTGGAACCCAGGATCAGGCCCCAGATCATTTATTTATTTATTTTTTTGAAAAAACAGGCTCGATCTACAGGGAAGGAAGCAGCTGGAGTGAGGCATATAACAGCTGCTATATGATGCCAGAAAACAGGGTGAGCTGCACACAGACCCTGGCTCTGCTAGAGAAGGGGATCGGTGGGTATGGTAAGCAATGGTGAAGATGTTCTGAAAGATCATAAGTTACATAGGTACGCAACTTTCATATCTTCCAAGAATCAGTCTTCACCATTGATTCCCACTTATGGGTTGGAGTACCAAGCTTCCCTTTGTTAGGGAGGTACTGATTCACCCAGAGGGCAAGAGATACCACCTGCATGGTGGTGGACACCTGAGAGCAGGGGCTCCTCAGTCATCTGGTGTGACCTGAAACTGGTCAGGGCCAGGCGGGGGCTCGAGTGGCATAGGAGCAAGAGGGTTCCCTGAAAGTTACCATCTGACTCTAGGAAGGAGAAAGAAGCCCCCTGGAAATATGAGTTTAGCACCTTGCACCAGCCAAAGAGGTTAGTCGGGATAGCCGAAGCCATGCCATCTGTCAAAGACTGTGGTCTCCACCAGTCTGGAGGCCACCATGTTGGCATCATAAGATGCCCTCGCCTGGTGCCGTAATACCACTAGATGCTGGGTGAAATGGTCATTAGCTTGTCTGACTGTCTTGTACAGGGACAGTGCTGTCAACAGACTGTGCAACTGCAACCATAGGTAATGGATATATGTCTCCATATGCACTTGATGTACAGAGTTCCATATGAAGGTGCACGATGAGGTAAATACCATCCTTCTAAGAGCATCCATGTGGGCAGAATCTGCATCTCGAGGCCGGTTACGCATGAGGCTCTGTGATCCTCCTGGTGTGCAAAACTACGAGATCCC
Source organism: Neoceratodus forsteri (assembly GCA_016271365.2). Taxonomy (NCBI): domain Eukaryota; kingdom Metazoa; phylum Chordata; order Ceratodontiformes; family Ceratodontidae; genus Neoceratodus; species Neoceratodus forsteri. The sequence goes on from CM057455.1 coordinate 478,363,772, forward strand.
CGAGAATGGCTGGATTTGCAAGAGGATACCTCCACAAAGCCCTGTATGCTGCCTTCATAGCTTTAGGCCACAGAGGGACGACTACAGTGTCGATATTGGGAACCCCAAGGAATCCAAATGGCCTGGCTGCTGGATTACAGCTTGTATACGCTTCAAGGTCAAGTGCCTCCATCATCTCCACCAGGAATCTCTGGTACAAAGAGTACTCAGCAGCAGAAGGAAGGTGGATAAGATGATCCGTTGTCTTCTATGGAGGTAGTCTACGGAGAGGAGGTGCCACCTCCAGGTAGGGTCGATACTGAGGAGGAGGGCCTGTACTGGGCCTTATCAGACTCCCTCTGCCAGCCCTCTAAGACACTGACCCACGCCCACTGTTGCTCCCTTATTAGCGACACCATAGGGCATACTGACAAGGGTACCCTATCAAGGCAATGGCAAGGACCCTATAGGAGGGGTTGAGTCTCCTGGTCTCAGAGGCCTGGGCCCACATGGAACCACACAGAGAGCCTTGCCTCTGGGTAGGGCCTAGCAGAGACTAGCTGAGTAATGTGACCGATTTGTACCCTTGGGGTACAGTTCCAGGTGAGGAGGCTGGAGCTGTACAGGTCCTATGGGTGATCCCAGTCCTCACTGGTGACAATGTCCCCAAACAACTCCAGGGAGAATCCCATCTCCAGGTCATCACCCTACTCAGAGTCAGTGCTGCCTCTGGCACCATGCTCAGGTCTGGTGATGTCCTTGAAGACAGGCCTCCTCCAGTCACAGTGGCTGACACCGTCCTCAACACCTCACTAAGTGTCAATATCGACATCGCATTTGGTGTTGTCACCCTGCTCGTTACTGCAGATGACACCAGAGTCGGGACAACCTCCAAGCTGACACCGCCAGTTAAAGGCAGGGGAACCCTCATATCACCAGGGTTATATTCTGCTGCCACACCTTTGAGCTATGCCAGTGTCCCTAGTAGGACTACATATAACCTTTGTGCAATGACTTCCAGTGACAGCATGGAAGGACAGAAAAGATTTCAGCCACGGTGCCGAGGGTCTTACATTCCCTGGTTCATCCTGGCCAAGTGGCCTTCATTGAGGGGCAGAACTCCCCACATAACGTGAAGTGCTTCTTAGCACTCCAACATGCTGCCAGGGGAGAACTCTTCCTCCTCTGTTGGCTCACTGTTCCTAAACGTGAAGAAAGTGTTTAACAGGGCAAAGTGGACCCTACTTGTTTGAGGCTCTATCTAGATTTAACATATGTCTGCCTGTGTGGGGCTGTTATATGATGATTCCCAGGTCGCAGTGGTCTCAAAAAATAATAAAGGTCTAATCTGAATTCCCTCTGGGTCAAAGCACAAGGAAGGGATACCCCCAGTCGCTCCTGTTATTCTTGTGTTGAAATCGCTAGTAGCCAGTATTAGAAAATACCCAGAAACTGCGGTTGTACCAGTGAGCAACTTGATAACTGAATCACGTTGTATGCAGATGACATCCTTCTAACAGTAAGTGGCCTGATTACCTCTACCCAGCCTTAATGCATGTAATACAGTAGCTTTCTTTCTGAGAAATGTCATGTTACAAGATCAGCTGGATGAAATTAGAGGCCGACCCTTTCATCCTACTGCTAGCATGCTATTTTTACAAACTAGGGGTTCCTGTGGTACTCAAATCTAATTATCTGGATTACGAAAGAGCCATGGAACAGTTTTGCTAGAAACTATAACCCAGAGCTGGCTATAATGAGGAATAACGTACAGTAGGACAGTGGCAGCCACTTAAACTGTCAATATGGGGCAGGGTAAATGTAGCGCAGGTGAATTTAGCCCCCAGACTGCACTACTTGCTGCTAAATATAACAATTCTACATGTGAGGTGAAATTACTCCATGTAAGAAAATTTGAAATACAGTACAAGCATCTGAACTGAAAACACAATTCAGGGAAAGGAGATACTCTCTAAAGTGCATTAAAAAGGCATATATGAAGGCAAAAACTAAAAGGAATATTTTACTGTCACCAAAAGAAAGACAGGATCGTATAAAGTAGGCAATAAAATGTGTGATACGGTATTATGACCCGAGTAAAACTGAAAAAGAAACATTGGGGCACTGTCTCAAGGACAAGTCTGGGGGGGCATTTTCAGATCACCAACAGTTGTCATATTTTAGATCACAAAACATTGGGAAGGTATAGATGCAAAAAGAAAAGATAATGAACAGACCTCATCCATGTAAATACTGTGTTATCTGCAGATCTTACTTCAAGAAACAGCTCTTGCAGCACATTACACCATTAGCACTGAAGCCGGCAGGCGCCAGGACCCCATGGAAATTTTCTAGCTAGCAGTATTCAGTGGGGACCGCCTCCGACGTTGGTCCCGTCCCCGACGTCAGGCATAGTACATAAGGAGGTGGTCCCCCAGAATCCCCAGTTCTTTTCCCGCCGTCGACTCGCCAGCATCGGCCTCTCGGTTTCTACCTAGTGCATGACGACTTAGTACTTTTCCAGTAGTTTCTACAAAACTAATGTCCTCTCCAACTCCTTTTTCTGAGGGACACCTTTCCAAGTATGCCTGCGGAAAACAGATCCCTTTCAAGGATCCTCATTCTTCCCACATGTGGTGCTTAGGCCCGGACCATGACACCAAGGCCTGCTCCTTCTGCCAGTGGTTCAACAGCCACACCAGGATCCGCTCTCAGAAGGCACTTCAGGCGTACCTGATAGAAGAGAAACTTAGCAGGATGGACAAAGAACCTTCCTCCGGGGTGATTCTTCTTCAAAGGCCCATAAACACCGGGACAAACACCGGGAGAACGCAAGATCCAGATCCCCGAACCAGGCCTCGGACTCGCATAGCTCAGGCTCCACCGAATCTGACCACTCTCCCTCCAGGGCTCGTTCTCAGTCCCCTCCGGTCAAAGTCAAGACTTCAGGCAGTTCTTAGACTTCGCTCCAGTCCATTAAAATTCCAAGGCCCTTGGCTTCCTCCACTCCCTCTTTGGCCTCTTCCAAGTCTTCCGAATGCCACAAGTCTTCCTCCTCTGCCAGACATCGGGACCGCAATGCCAGATCGATCTCCCAGCCTCCCAGGGTTCCGGATCCACCACCCAGGAAGATTAAAGACCTGACGTCCCCAAAGTGGACGACAGACCTGACGTCGACCAAGCACCCAAAGTCGGCCAGGCATTCGCTGGAGCCAAGGACATCGGCCAAGCACCAGACACCAGCTGGGCATTCGCCGGACCTGAAGTCATCGGCCAAGCGACCAATGTCGGCATCACACTCCCTGGAGCCAAAGACCGCCCCCCAGTCACCGGTGGACACCAGTCACAGGGACTCCAAGGAGAAGGACACAACATTGCCTGAAGACCAGGCAGGCGACACAGAGGATGCCGGGCTACCGAGGGAACCTTCGCCCACTCCAGAGACACCTGTGGACCGACACCCAACCCCGGCGACAGACCACCGGCACCAGGCCTGTCATCGGGCATGAACATACAAGAAGTAAAGGATCTCTTTACTTTCTGGTGGGACACCATCCGAAAAGACGTGGTCCCTGTCAGACCTCCTCCTCCTTCACCTCCTATGCTCCCTCCTCCACCACAGGGGCCAGCAGGACGACCACCAACCCCTAAGGAGCAGACTTCACCTCCTGGTGTAGATCCAAGGATCAGAGAAGGCCTCCCACAAGATCTCCATCAGGGTCTCCCCACCCCAAGTGACCCAGATGTCATTGGTACACTCTGTCAGGGGAGGACTCCAGATCGGATACCTCGGAATTCTCCAGATCTCTTTCTCCACTCAGCATCTTATCACCTGACCCACATGACCTACCCAGGTCTCCTCCGGATGATCTCTCCTTCTCTGAGATCATGAGGCACATCCAGGACAACATGGTATGGGATGCTGAAGACCTCAATCCCGAGAGACAGTGCCTTGCCCGTTATCTTTGGCAGAAAGATCCAAAGCCTGTGGTAGTGCCACCCTTGGTGGACACCATTGTGGACGTCACCAAGGCTGCGTGGAAGCGTCTGCACTCCACCCCCGCTGTGCTGAAGAAAGCTGACTGTCTGTACAAAGCCCCGAAAGAGGACCAGTACTTGGCTCAACAACCTCTGACTGACTCCCTGGTCATTACAGCCTCGCATGACCAGTCCCAAAGACCGCAGCACATGAGCACACAGCCACCGGACCAGGAATCCAAGCAGCTGGATGCCCTGGGGAAGTGCATGTATATGGCTGCTACCTGCTCCATCAGGTCCCTGAACTACCTATCTCAAATGGTACAGTTTCAGAATGCCCTGTGGAAACAGGGCCAGGACCTGGGTCGACAAATTACCGGATGGCGATCAGAAGGCGGAGCTCCTAAACCTCTTCCGCACAGGGATTGATGTGGGAGCCCAAATGCTATGAGCCACATACAATTCTGCGGACTCATCTGCCAGAGCTGCAGCTTCAAGCATCTGTCTCCGGAGACACTCTTGGCTCCGTGTCTCCGGCTTTACCCTGGACGTACAGAAGAACATTCTTGACGTTCCCTACAACGGCAAAGTACTTTTTGGTGAACCCTTGGAGAAGGTTATCACCAAGCTCCAGGATGCTGAGAAGGCAGTCAGGTCTGTACAAGCCACGTACAGATCAAGGCCTGGTTCCTTTCTTAGGAACCAGAGCCATTTTCGCAGCCGGCAACAATGGCAGCAGCCACGTTCCGGCCAGCAACAAAGGGGGCACTTTTCAACATAAAGCCCAGGCTAAGTTGTCCCCAGGCAGAGGATACAGGTTACTCACTGTAACAGGAGTTCTAGGAATGGTATATGTTGTTCATCCACCTTGTCTGGCAGGTTCCTTGCCACTTTAAACCTGGCCGGAAGGTCTTCAAGCTGGCGCCTCCCACCAACCCGGGTGGTAAAACTCTTGGCTCCGCCCATGACGCCAGATCTAGCCTGCTGGAAGCCAGGTTGTGCCTCGAAGCCGGGGGCTCGGCTGGGTCGTGTGGATGAACAACATATACCATTCCTAGAACTCCTGTTACAGCTGAGTAACCTGTATTTCTAGGGACATGGATATGTTGTTCATCCACACTGTCTGGCAGACTCCTAGCAGTTCTCCGGGAGGAGGGAAAGGCACACCCCTACTTGGGAAATAAAGACTGGAGAACCGAGGCCCCAAAACCAGCATCCCGCGTGACTCAAGGTCGATGTGGTAGTGGGTGATGAAGGTGTGTGCTGACTTCCAGGAAGCAGCCCTGCAGATTTCCTGGATAGGGACATCCCTGGAAGCAGCCACCGGAGCAGCGGCATGGCGGGTAGAATGAGCTCTTATCCCTCTGGGTGGCTCCATGCCCGCCAACCTATAGCAGAGATCTATGCAGAAGGTGATCCACCTGCCTATCATCCGCTTGACTGCAGGTCTGCCAGGTGCGGCTTCAGCGTAGGTGACAAACAGCTGGTGAACCTCTCCCCGAACTTCAGCCGTCCGCTCCTTATAATAAGTGAGCGCTCTTCTAGTGTCCAAAGTATGGAGCCTATATTCAGCCTCCGAGGTGTGACTGGGGTAGAACACCGGCAGAGTCAACACCTGGTTAAGGTGAAACTCCGACACCACCTTCGGAAGGAATTTCGGGTGGGGGCGCAGGACAACCTTGTCCCTGTGGAAGACCAGATAAGGAGACTCGATGGAATGCGCCTGGAGCTCTCCCATCCTTCTGGCTGACGTGACAGCCACCAAGAAGGCAGTCTTCCATGACAGGTGAGAGATGTCACATCTGTGCATCGGTTCGAATGGCCTGCCCATGAGCTTAGCCAATACCAGCAGTAGATCCCACGGAGGTGGAGTTTCTCGCACCGGAGGATATGTGATCAAGGCTTTTGCAAAGTGCCCGACCACCTTCTCCTGTGCCACCACTGCTTCCCGGCCACGCTCGTTAGCTAGAGATGGCTGCCAGGTGCGCTTAGGGGTCGACGACCCAAGCCCTTGCTGAGAAAGGGACCACAGGTAGTCCAGAATGCTTGCCAAGGAACAGGAGGAAGGGTCCAGGCCCTTGCCCTGACACCAAATGGAGAATCTCTTCCATTAGAAGATGTAGCATTTTCTGGTCGACTCCTTACGGAACACCTCAACGACGTTGAGGACCTCGTCGAAAAGACCCAAGGCCTGGAACTCTAGCCGCTCAGAAACCAGGCCATTAGGTGCAGAGATTGAAGGTCCGGATGGAATACCTTCCCCTGATTGACTGAGATCAGGTCCAGGCCGGTTGGAAACCGCCTCGGGAGCCTGGAGTTGAGACTGAGGAGATCTGGATACCAGAACTGTTGGGGCCAGTCTGGGGCTACCAGAGTCACCTGCGCCTTGTCCCTCCTCGCCTTGAGAAGCACCTTGTGGATCAAGGGAAATGGGGGAAAGGCGTGGAAGAGGCCCGGGGTCCACGGCCTCGAGAAGGCATATCTCTGCAGTGAACCCAGCTGAGGGGGGTGGGCATGAAACAGTCTCACCTTCGCATTCTCCCTGGAGGCAAACAGGTCTGCCTGAGGCATGACCCAGAGGGAGAACAGATCTTGTACTACCTCCGGAAGAACAGACCACTCATGGGATGCAGCCCCTATCTGGCTTAGGACATCGGCCAGGGTGTTGGAGGCTCCTGCCACATGAATGGTGAGGAGATCTGCCTCCAGGCTGCGCACGAGTGACCAAATGCGGAGAGCTTCCCTGCACAGAGGCATGGAGTGCGTCCCGCCCTGGCGGTTTAGGTAGTACATGGTCGTGGTATTGTCAGTCTGGACTTGAACCACTTGACCCCGTAGAAACGGAGCAAAGACAGTGAGGGCTAGACGAACCGCTTGAAGCTCCAGCAGGTTGATGTGGCATCGGGACTCCCGAGGGGACTAGAGGCCGTGCACTCTGTGCTCTCCCAGATGGGCACCACAACCCATCAGAGGGGCATTGGTCGATAGAGAGACCGTCGGCTCGGGGCGGACAAACGGGATGCCCTCCTGCAGATGTGCTGGAATGGTCCACCACTGGAAAGCATTCCACATCCCCTGGGTCACTGTCACTAGCTGATCCAGTGGATCGAAGTGCTGTGACCATTGACTGGCCAGTCCCCATTGAAGGGGACGCATGTACCAGCGGGCTCAACGGACCATGCTGGTGCATTCCGCCATGAGGCCCAGGAGGCGCAGGAAGTCCCGGGCAGGGCGCGATTGTCCAAGCTGAAATGATAGGGCAAAGGAGGAAAGAACCTTGGCCCTGTCCGCCGGGAGCTGTGCTCTGGCTCATAGAGAGTCGAGCTCTGCCCTGATGAACTGTATCACCTGCTTTGGCACAAGTTCCGACTTGGCCTCGTTGATGAGGAGGCCAACCTGAGAGCAAACCTGGAGGGCCAGATCTCTGGACTGCTCCACCTCTGCTCTGGAGGGGGCTGCAATCAGCCAATCATCCAGGTAGGGGTACACCCGGACCCTTCGGCGCTGCAGGAATGCTGTCACCACTGCCATGCATTTGGTAAAGACCCTGGGAGCTAGGGAAAGGCCGAAGGGCATGGCCCGGAACTCGTAAAGGGATTCCTCTGCTCTGAAGCGGAGGAATCTCTGGTGGGCAGGAGGATTGGGACGTGAAAGAACGCGTCCTGAAGGTCCAGAGAACAAAACCACATGCCTCGTTCCAAGGATGGGATTATCTGAGCCAGAGTGACCATCCTGAAGGTCCGAGACCTTAGGAACCTGTTAAGGTCGTGCAGGTCGAGAATGGGGTGCCAGCCCCACGTCCGTTTTGGGACCAGGAAGTACCTGGACACAAACCCCGGGTCTGGAGGAGGATCCACCACCTCCTGATCACCTCTTTTTCGAGGAGCAGGGCAATATCAGCTCGGCGGGCCGACAGAGGCTGCGGACCCCGTGGCCCCCAGAGGGGTGACGGCTCGGAAGGGTGGGGCCTGCTCGAACTCCAGAGGCAGACCCTACCCTACCACCTCCAACAACCAGCGGTCTGTGGTGATAGAGGACCAGGCGGAAAGGAAGTGGCGGAGCCATCCCCCTACGGGGGAACCCAGGGGGGAGTGACGAGGCTGGGGGCGACATCCCTCAACCCATCACTGGGCAGGCTTGGAGGAGGGACCGGCCGAGGGACATCCTGGGCCTTTACCTCCCTGCTTCCTATTGGAGGAAGCCGCGGGCTTGGGTTTGGGATGCCAAGTGTGAGCCTGCTGGCCCTGGTGCTGGTGGTGTTGGGCCGGATGTGCCGCAGGTGCAGATGGGCGAAAGGTCTTGTGCTGCTGCTGTCAGCGGCCTTTGTCCTTCTAGGCGGAGGTGACCGAGTCCAGAGTGGCATTGGACTTCTCGATCCGCTGGAGGTGACCTTCCACTCCAGGGTCAAAGAGGTCGGTCCCCAAGAAGAGGACGTCTGCCAATTTGTGCTGGGTATCCGCCGTGAAGGTGGATATCCTCAGCCATGCTCTGCGGCGCATGGCCACCTCGGCCTCAATCGATCTGGCACAGGAGTCTCCTATGTCCAGAGCCGTTTGGAGCTGCTGCTTAGCCTCTGCCCAACCCTGGTCCCGGACCTGTCAGACTGTGGTTTGCAGGTCGACTGGGAGATGAGGGATCACCTCATCCAGGGAGCCCATGAGGGCGTGGGAGAAGTGTGCCATCAGCACGGCTGAGCTGGCCTGGCAGAGGCCAAGGGAGGATGCAGCGTACACCTTGTGCTCGGGGTAGTCCAGCTTTTTGGACTCCTTGTCGGCGGGCTTGTCCACGTCCCTAGCATTCCCGGAACGCCAGAAAACGCTGTCGGTGACCAACCCTTCGGCAGAGGGGTGTTCCGAAAACCCGGGCAAAGAGCCGGTAGGGACCACATACTTCCTGGCCATCCTGGCCGAAGGTGCAGGGCAGGAAGCAGGCCACTGCCAAAGCTCCAAGGCTGGGCCAACAATGGCCTCAGCCACCGGAAAGGCCTCCGTGGGGGAATCCCCTTGGTCCAGTATCTCCGTCAGGGGATACTTGGCCCATTTGGATACAGGCTCGAGCTGCATCCCAGTGGACTCCGAGATAAGTCCAAGCAACCCCATGAAGGATGATGGGCTTTCGGCCAATGACTGGCCCCTGGAGGACTCCAGGTCAACCGGCCTGAAGAACAGGGAGGAGTCGTCGTCGGACTCGGAGGAGTCTGCGAAGAGCTGCCTGGGGCCTGAGCCACCCTCCACCTGCCGAGGGTGGTCGGGAGTGAGGGTGACCGACAACCTGTGGGGCAGGCCTTGACCCGACCGAGAGTCCTTGGTTGGTACCCCCGATTTCAGTTGTGGAGGCGGAGGTCCCACCACAATCAGTGGGGCAGCAGGTTTCGGCCGAACAACTGGCCCAGGCTTGGGCATCTCGACTACTGCGAGGGGTTGTTTCGGCCGCTTGGGTGACAGCCACTTGATGGCCGGGGAAGGCATCAGCGTCGACTTGCTCCTGGACAGAAGTAACTGCTGCCACATCAGGTCCTCGTAGTGTCGATGCAGTTTGCGCCAAAGCCTCTCCTCTTCCGAGGAGGAAGACGAGCGGTGGCGTCGCTTACCTCGGTGCCAAGACCGAGACTGCCGATGTCAGCGGGATTGGCTAGACCAAGAGGAAGTCCGAGACCGAGACCGAGATCCTCGGTGTTTCCGAGGACGGGTCTGGGAAGGAGCGGGGGACAGCCGCTCTTCCCTCGGCTCGGACGCCTCAATCGGGGACTGCTGCACCGGGGGCGCAGGCAGATCCTCGGTCTCCACTGGGGGAACCGGTGAAAAAGGGTTGTTGACCTCACCAGTCGACAGCCCGTCCGATGGGTCAAGAAAAATCTCGACCGTGTCGACGGGTGTCTCAGCCGGCTGGCCTGATGGGGACGCTATGAAGCCAGCGGCCTTAGCCGCATCCTCGACCGAAGTCGACAGTCAGGTGTCCAGGGAAGGGAACCTCTCCTGCTCCCATGAACGCCGACGATGGGACTTACCCTTAGAGTCCTTCTTTTTGGACCGAGAGGAATGTCCTGATGGCCCCTCTCCCTTCGTGGAAAGGGATTGGCAAAGCTCCTTGAACGAAGCTGAATACAAGGTACCCAGAGAGAGTGGGATAAATGCTGCAACCACGGAAGAGGATGATGCAGCCTGGGCCACCTCTTCCTCGACGGAGATCATCTGCTCGAGCTGCTCAGCCGAGCCAGCCGCCGAGGTAACCGCTCAACGGGCCTCCTTCGACTTAACCGGCGGGTAGCGCTTCTTGGGGCACCCCAGCTGTAACCTGGCAGCGCGGTCCTCCAGGGCGTTGGCCGAAAATGAATGGCATGACTCGCAGGCCTGCGGGTCGTGTTCTAGGCTGAGGCAGTAGATGCACGTGGAGTGCGGGTCTGTCCTGGACATCTTCTGCCCACAAGGACACCGCCGAAATCTGGGAGTCGATTTCTCCATCGCAGCCGCAAGGGAGAAAGATGATCAAAGTCTTGAAAACTTTAAAATTACTTTCTGACGAACCGAAGAATTAGGATCCAGTCTATCACGCAGAGTGTTAAGGAGGGAACCTGAGCTTCCAAGCGGTAAGGAAGATTTGGCGTCATGGGGCAGAGTCGAGAGTTTTACCATCCGGGTGGGTGGGAGGAGCCAGCTTGAAGACCTTCTGGCAAGATTTAAAGCGGCAAGGAACCTGCCAGACAGTATGGATGAACAACATATCCATGTACCTAGAAACAACGTTACACAAACCCAGCCCAGACTGCAGGGACCAGTTCTGCCATAGCAAGACTCCTTTCCGGCCCCGGCCCCTCCTCTGGATCAACGGGCGCAAAAGGTCGGGGGTCACATCGCTCGCCACTTTTCAGGGTGGCAGTTGATTACCGCCGACAGGTGGGTTCTCCAATTGGTCAAGAAAGGCCACTTCATAGAATTTCTCGACCACCCACCGTCAAGACCTTCCCTGCTTTCCCGTTATACGGGTCATCATGCCCTGCTCATACAGCAGGAGGTGCTCGTGCTTCTCGGAAAAGAAGCTATAGAGCACGTACCGCAGAATCAGAAAGGTGCAGGTTATTATTCTCACTTCTTTCTGGTTCCCAAGAAGACAGGGGACCTCCGTCCAATACTGGATCTCAGCGACCTCAACGCTTTGGTCCTGTACAAACACTTCCGCATGGTGACCCTCCCAGGTCTGATACCCATGCTCAAGCAGGGTGTCGTTCTAGCGTCCCTGGACATGCAGGATGCTTACCTGCATATACCCATCGCTCAAATGCACAGGAAGTTTTTGTGCTTCGAGTTTCAGGGTCACCATTATCAGTTCCGAGCCCTTCCCTTCGGACTGTCATCAGCACCTCGGGTATTCACGAAGTGCATGGCAGTCATAGCAGTGACTCTGAGAAGACAAGGCCACTACGCGTTCCCCTACCTGGATGACTGACTTCTCATGGCGCCCTATCGGGAGGCCCTGATGTCGGCCAGTCATTGTACTCAGACTCTGTTCGAGACACTGGGCATCATTATCAATCAAGAGAAGTCACGCCTGGTTCCGTCACAGATTCTGAAGTTCACAGGCGCAGTTCTGGACACCGTCCAGGGGAAAGCTTTTCTACCCCAGGACCGAGCAGAACACATCAGATCCCTCATTAGGGACATCATGGCGAAGAAGACCGTCCCTGCCAGACTGGTCCTTTGCCTGCTCGGGCACACAGCTGCGGCCATTGCAACAGTCCTGCTAGCCTGTCTCCACATGCGGGTGACCCAGTGGCTGTTACAGGTCCAATGGGATCAAAAGCAAGACTATCTGCAGCTCCTAATCCAGACCACAAAGGTCGTGATCCGGGATTGGCAATGGTGGCTAGATTTGAAGACTCTATCGTGGGTGTCCCCCTTCATTGCACCGTCTCCAATTGTGACACTCTCCACAGACGCCTCAGGGCTCGGATGGGGAGCACATCCTAACGGTGTCCGGTCTCAGCGCCTGTGGACAGCCCAAGAGACTCATCTCCACATAAATATTCTGGAAATGAGAGCAGTTTTTTATGCCCTGCAGGCTTTCCAGTTGGAGATTCCACAGGGTACTCTTCTGTTACAAACAGACAATTCCGCGGTGACGTATTACCTCAACAAACAAGGAGGCACCCATTCCTACCCACTTTGCAGGGAGGCCATGAGGGTGTGGGATTGGGTTTTACAACATGGCACATACCTCATTGCTGTTCATGTACCAGGGGTGGACAACGTCATCGCAGACAGCCTGAGTCACTCTCAGGCCAGAGTCCACGAGTGGGAACTACTCCAGGAGGTAGTACAGGATCTGTTTCACAGATGGGGTACACCAGAGTTAGACCTTTTCGTGTCCCCATCCAACGCAAAACTGCCCAATTTTTGCTCGCTAGATCCAGGGCCTGGCGTTTTCTGGTGAGACGCGTTGTCCCTCTCCTGGGCGGGCAGATTCCTCTATGCCTTCCCCCCCTTTCCGTTGATCCAGAGGGTCCTTCTGAAACTTCACAGGGAGCAAGCAACGCTGATACTTATCGCGCCGCTTTGGCCCAGGCAGATCTGGTTGCCTCTACATCAGCTGTCCCGGGAACCTCCAGTGCCTCTGCCAATCAGCTCCCACTTGCTGTCTTAGGAGGCGGGCTCCTTCGTTCATCCGGACCTTCGTTCGCTGAACCTGCACGCTTGGCTCCTAGAGACACATAGCCATTATGCGATTCGGGTCTCGCAAGAGGTAGCAGACATTCTGCGGCCGCTAGGAAATCCTAGCCACCCATGCTACTTACACCATGAAATGGTGCAGATTTTGTCTATGGGCTCAAGTGCGCGGGTTTTCGCCTATGGATCGTCCAGAAAGGTTGGTCTTGTACTACCTCCTGTCTCTTTTTCAGTCAGGCTTGGCCTACTCCTCAATAAAAGTACACCTCTGTGCCATCTCAGCCTATCACACTCCTATAGGCCAATGTCCCATATCTCAGTTGGACACGACACGAGCCTTCCTGAGAGGTGTTCTCCACCTTAGACTTCCAATTAAGGATCCGATTCTGCCATGGGATTTACCCTTTGTCCTGGAGCAGCTTACGCTGCCATCTTTTGAACCAGCCACGACTTGCGAGCTAAGTCTCGTTACATGGAAGACATTGTTTTTAGTTGCCATTACTTCAGCCAGAAGAATTTCTGAACTTCACGCACTAATGTGCAAAGAACCTTATTTGGTTTTTCACCAAGACAGGGTATCTCTACGGACTAATCCTAAGTTTCTACCTAAGGTGGTCTCAGCTCTCACCCTTAATCAGGAGATTAATCTACCAGTGTACTTCCCCAAGTATTCTAATCGAGGAGAGGCCCTGTTGCACACTTTAGATGTGCATAGGTGTCTTTGATACTACCTGACCAGAACCAAACACCACCGAAAATCGGACCAGCTTTTTGTCTCCTTTGCCCACAGGATGATGGGAGCTCTCATTTCCAAACAGTCGCTGTCCAGGTGGCTCATTCAATGTATCACGTTCTGTTACCAGAAGCGCAACAAACCCTTACCGGGCACGGTTAAGGGTCATTCCACAAGAGGGGTGGCTACCTCCTTTGCAGCCCTAAAGAACGTGTCCACATCAGCCATCTGTGCAGCAGCTACTTGGAGCACTGTACACACCTTCATCAGGCATTATAGCCTGGATGTTGCATTGAGACAAAGAGCAGGTTTTGGTCTAGCAATCCTTCAAGGACTTCTGTCCTAGGCTTAGGTTCTATTAAGGATTTCTACCTTCCCTCCTCCCAATGGTGTGGGATTTCCACTACTGCTTGGGAATCAATCCTAATGGTGTAACCTGCTGCAAGAGCTGTCTCTCGAAGTAAGATAGTACAGTTACGTAAGAACTTACTGTAACAGTAGATCTTTGAGAATAGCTCTTGCAGCAGGTACCTTCCCTCCCACCATCCCCACTGGAGGTAGATTCTGGTTCCGATATCCTTCTCCTAGGATCAGGTGTTCTCAGCACCACTCTGACTGCCATTTGATGGTGGATCCTCAGTCCTCAGTCTCCTCTTCTGATGTCATCCAGTGGCCGGGAGTCTCCGGTGGGAAAACTGGGGATTCTGGGGGACCACCTCCTTATGTACTATGCCTGATGTTGGGGGCAGGACCGACGTCAGAGGTAGTCCCCGCTGAATACTGCTAGCTAGAAAATTTCCGTGGGGTCCTGTCGCCCGCCGGCTTCAGTCCTAATGGTGTAACCTGCTGCAAGAGCTGTTCTCGAAGATCTACTGTTACAGTAAGTTCTTACGTAACTGTACTATTTGCAATACCAGGAAATTATGTGTGTGCAGGAACTGACAAGCTATTCAAAATGAGACTGTTGACAAGCTACTATACGGATTATGTTGTATATTCTGCCTGGTCCTCCTGCCCAAAGATTTTGTGCCAGGACCTCCAGAAAGCTCAAAGAAAAAATACAAGAACACATTCAGTCAATAAAATATGGTAATGAAAAAACTCTGCAGGCGCTCACTTTAAGACCTACCACAACAATGATCCTACAAGGTTTAGGTACATGGCTACTAACTATGTACCATGGAAACAAAGGGGAGGAGATTACCTCAATTACCTCCCGTGCAGGGAGTCCTGGTGGATCTTCCATCTTGGTAGTCTGGCATCAGCTGGGCTTAATGAAGTCCTGGACATGATTTCCTTCTTGTAATGTAACCCTCCTACAAATGGGGGTTCCCGAAAAGTCTTCCATGAGCTTGCCTAAAAGCTGACTGCCAGGCTGGTGTCTGCATTTAGCAGTTAATCGTTATTGCCAAAGAGTGCCTGTGTAGCCTCTATGTACTGTCGCTTTAAGAGCTGCCTACATTGCAGTAATAATTAATCTGGGAGGGGGCCGAGTATTGCTGATCATTCATTACAGTAGTAATAATAATGTAGTTTGTCTAACCTGCCTTTTCGCAGCAAGGACTGTTTTGTTTATCCTCGCCATTTTGGCCCGGAACTGCCGAATTGGACCAATCAGTCTGGTGGAAACTAAATGGAGCCAGACTACAGGAGCTGCATGAAATCAAAATCTGTAGGAATTGTAGTTTTGGGCTTTTGGCGTCTTTTGCACCTGAAGGGGGAGCCTTTGTTGTGACCGAGAGACAGATCAGCCAACCAAATCTTTTGGATCTGAGGGAAATCCCCAAGCTGCCTGCTGTTTCAGTCAGTTGTGAGCTGGGAAGTGAAATGAGAACAGCTCAAGTGATTTGGGCAGTAGTTCTGTGTAGTTTTGTATGGAAGAACTGTGAAAGGGCTGAGTTTTGGCCTGCATGTCTACCTGCTGCCCCTGAGAGGGAGAGAAGAGAATTATTTTGGACTAAATCCAAGTTTGTGAGAACTAAGCAAGCCACTGATTTTTCAGCAGGTTCATACCTGAAGAAGACTGAAGATTTTGCTGAATGTGATCGGCCTGTCAGGATTTCCAGCTGCTTTTGAATCCCCGGTTTGTGCAGAGACTTTGCGATCGTGACCAGAGAGCGGTTTGCCTAGTACAGAATTTCCTTACATGTAAATGTGCTGTGTATTGAAAGTGGGTCGTGATTTGGTCCCCCACTGTGTGACCTGTGTTCTGCTTGCTGGAAGCTATATCCAGCCCAAAACGGACTGTATCCGAATTTGTCTCTATTTGGCCTGAGCCTTGCCACTCTGGCCCAGCCAGACTACCCACTGCACAGAGAAAGCCATCAACGAGAAACCTGCCTGGGAATCAGTCCCATGATCCATGCTTGAACAGGAACGATGCCTCGGCGATTCGTATGGGCTCTGCTTCTCCTGGCACTGCAGATTAACCACCTGCTGTCTCGATTTTCGTTCAGCCTATGTCCAGTCTTGGGTATCGCGAGTAATCATCAGGGTAACTCCCTGCAACAACAGCCTAATCTAAAAGTGTGTCATCTGATTGCCTTGTTGTTTTCTTTTCATGAACTGAGCCCTCTGGCTCCGGATTACAAATAGTGTGTGTTGTGCATGTTGTTTTCTTCCATCACAGGGCCCCAACCAGCTGTAATATTCCTGGCTAGCCCACCATTCTCCATCTGGGTACCCAGAGTGTGTGACTGTTTATGGACACTGAAGTGGATGCATAACTGTTTGATTGATACAGCATTTAAGCAAATGAACCTGATTACGCCCCTCCCTTGTTCAAGTCCCTTAAATAAATCAGATCTAACTCTTGTTTGCATTTACCCTGATTGTGGTTCCAGTTTATGCAAGAGTACTGTACTGCTGTTATTTGCTGTGCATAACCTTGTTTTACAGGGGGTCCCCAGGGCCAGGCCAGAGGAAAGCCCTGGTGGTAAGTGCAAACAGTGTGGGTGCTTGTGTGGTGTATCAGGGGTATTGTGAAAGTGATTACTGTGTATTGTTCTGGCCACTAGTAAGGAAAGGGAGGGGTTACAGTGTCTCGGAAGGCTATGCCCAGGTTAGCTAGACCACTACCAACCCTGACCTCCGGGTGGAGGCACCAGTTTCAGAACTCAGGGTCCTTAACCTGCTACTAGCCAAGCAGGCAGGGGTAGTAGCCTTTGGGACAGTGCCACCTAGAGGTTACATTTTGGAGGCTCACCACTGGGACTTTGTGCCTTCTAGTGGACAAAAACTATGAATTATTGTTTTATTTTTGTATTTATTCATTGAGTATTTGGAAAATACCTTTGAATCAAAGACTCTTTTTCAAAGGTTCCACGTCAGCACAGGTAGACACAATAGGAGAATGGTACAGATCAAATACAGAAGAAGAAACACAAGCAAGCAAGCACTATACTATACATACATTAAATCATCTGACATTTAGATCCTGGTAATACTTTGTGCTAGTCATGGTTTAGATCAAATACAGAGGTAGTTATACAAACAGGCAAGCAGTATACTATAATACATTAAATCAGCTAACATTTAGATCCCGGAGGTACTTTGTGCTAGCCACAGAGTCCAGGGAGCAGTTGAAAACTCCAGTGCAGGGCTAACAATGAGGGATCCTGGAGTTTGTGGGGCTACTTATGTCCAGTCAGAGGAAAATGGAAGGAGGGCCGGTTCGGTGGCAGTCACAGAAATTCGTAGACTGTAGATGGTTCCTAAGGTGGGTTTTGTAGGGGCCAAGTCCATTCAAGTTAGTGAGGGCGTTTGGCAGGCTGTTGACTCAGGATAAGGCTCAGTAGCTAAAGAACCTTTGAATTGGGAGATGCGGCATTCGGGAACCACGAGGAGTTGTCTGCTAGCACTACGGTTGTTCTGCTGGAGTGAGGCCGGTTGTAGTATGGGGGAGAGGCCAATGGGGGCGAGACCAAGGGAAATCTTTTTGACCATGAGGCAGGTGTGAAACCTGATTCTATTATCTAGGTTAAGCCAGATTACAGCATTGTATAGGGAACATGTGTGGGTTAGACGATCACAGTCCACGATGAGGCGGCAGGCTTTGTTGAGGATGATCTGAAGTCTGGATAAGACTGAAGGGCTGGCAGCACTATAGATGAGAATGCCATAGTCTAAGAAGGGAGAGAACTGAGGAGGAGATCACGAGACGAATGGCATCAGGAGTGAGACAGTGTTTAAACCGGTAGAGGACGCCGAGCCGGGTGCTGAGGGCCGTAGTCAGTAGGTGAATGTGGTGGTGGAAGCTAAGGGCTGGGTCAAAAGTAATGCCCAGATATTTAAAGGAATCCACTTGTTCGAGTGGGGTCAGGCTGGCTGTTATTAGAGGCAGACACTGGCCCTTCTTGGAGCTTAGAGGGTGTGAGAAGTACATTACCCTAGTCTTTTTATAGTTTAGAAGAAAAAAATTACTCACCTTAGTAATGTTGTTTCTTCTAATGGAGTCTTGCTATATTATAGACATTAGCAGTTTGATCCAGCTCTAGAACTGCCCCGGAGTGAAATGGTTAAAACCATTCCAAAATAGAATTTTGGCACGAGAGCAGCTCTATCTGTGTCATTTCAAACTTGAACTGTCAGATCTTTACGAGCCAAACTCACTAAGGTCTGTGTGGAAGCTGTAACCTACACTAGCCAAATGGCTACCTAAATAATAACAACCATTGATGGTCCCAACACCCAAGACTCAAGTCAGGGACCAGAAATACTAACACCATTCTGATAATATGAAAATGGAACATAGGTATAATAAAACACACACTGCACATACACACACCCCCAAAGTCCCAAAGGGACAAAATGCTAACAGGACATAAGTAGTGCCCACACTAAGTTGCCCGCACCCACCAAGTAGAGGTTCTGAGAGGGGCAGGTTGGGGAGGTCTATAATATAGCAGACTCCATTAGAAGAAACAACATTACTAAGGTGAGTAATTTTTCTTCAAACAACATGAAGTCTTGCTATACTATAGACATTAGCAGAATACACAGCAGTACCTCCATGGAGGAGGGGCAGAACCTACTTAGGAATAGGCTCTGAAGAACAGCTGTGCCAAACAAGCATCTCTCCTGGCCTGGACATCCAGGGAGTAATGCTTAGTAAAAGTGTACCGTTTTCAAGTAGCAGCCTGGCAAATCTCTAATAAAGGGATATCTCTGGCAGCAGCTAGAGACGCAGCTGTACCCTGGTGAATGAGCCCTCAAACCGGGGGCTCTGCCCACTTTCTGATAACAAAATTGGATACAAGAGACAATCCACCTGGCTATTGATCTCTTAGTGGCAGGTTTGCCTTTCCCAACTTCACCATAGGTAAGGAAAAGTTGGAGAGATTCGAACCTGTGACCTTTGGTACACTCTATATAATAACTAAGAGCTCTCTTAACATCCAGGCTGTGCAACCTCCTCTCACCCGAAGAGGAGTGATCAGTGAAAAATACTGGAAGGGAGATAGATTGATTAAGATGGAAATCTGAAACCACCTTAGGCAAAAACTTCCTATTAGTCCTAAGGACTACCTTATCCCTGTGGAAAGAAATAAAGTCAGTCTCCACTGACAAGGCTTGCAATTCACTTATCGTCTGGCAGAAGTGATAGCCACTAGAAAAACAGTTTTCCAAGTTAGAACTTAAGCTCTGCAGAAGACAGAGGTTCAAAGGGGTTGCATTAACTGGGCAATGCAAACATTAAGGTCCCAAGCAGGGGCGGTTCCTGAAAGGAGGATTAGTATGGAGTAATCCCTTAAAAACCTGGAAAACACAGGATGAGAGGAAAGAGGGATGACTTTCCTGCTGACACAAAAGCAGACACAGCTGCCAAATGAACTCTCAGGGTAGCTGGTCTGAGACCCAAGGAATTAAGATGTACCATGTAATCTAACAAAATGGGCAATTCAGCAGATTCTGGGAAATATTTTTCCCAGCACACCAAATGGAAAACCTTTTCCATTTAGAACTATAAGTAGCCTAGTGGAAGGCTTTCTGGAAGCCTTTAGGATCTCAAGAACACCCTGAGAGAGGTGTAAATCAGCAACTCTAACTCCTCAAGAGCCAGGCCTTGAGGTTGAGGGATTTGAGGTCCGGATACCAAACCCTTCCCTGGGCACAAGTCAACAGATTGTGATTCCTGGGAGGCACAGGGAAGATGGACTGTCAGAGACAGAAGAAGTGGGTACCAGGGCTGCCTGGCCTAACCTGGGGCAATCAGAATCACCTTGCAAGGCTGAGATCTGATTTTGACTAGTACTTTGAATAGGAAAGGAAAGGGGGGGAAAGCATAGAGGAACTTCCCCTTCCAATCCAGAAGAAGGGCATCCAGGGGAACTGAGCCCAGCACTGCAGGCCTGCAACAGAACAGAGGAAGTTTGTGATTGTCTGGGGCTGCAAAAAGATCTATCTGAGGGATGCCCCACCTGGCAAAAACTATCCCCAGCACTTGAGGATCCAGGGACCACTCGTGATGGCCCTGGGAAATCCTGCTGAGGGCATCCGCTAGGACATTGTCCTTCCCTGGAAGATGAACTGCTATGAGGGAAGTGTTCAGGAATAGGCCAGAGACCACAGCTTCATTGCCTCGGTGGCACAAGGCGAAGACCGAGTGCCCCTGTTTGCTGATGTACCACATTGTTGTGGTGTTGTCTGTTCTGACTTGTATCACCTTGTCGTGGACAGATGCAGAAAAGTTTGAAGAGCTAAAAGACAGCTCTGAGTTCCAGCAAATTGATGTGGAGCAGAGATTCCTGGGGACCAGACTCCTGAGTGGAAAGGTCGCCGTGTGGGCTCCCAACCCAGAAGGGAAGCATCTGTAGTGAGAGTCAAGTCGTGAGAAGGGAAATGAAGGGACCCCGCTCTTTAATGCTCTGATCCTGCCACCACTGGAGAGCTAGGATCAAGGTTCAGAGTCACTGGGACCAACTTGGAAAGGGGTCTCTTCTCTGAGACCAAAAGGTTCTCAAGTGAAACTGAATGTCTCTCATCTGAAATCTGGCTCCCTGCACAACAGCTGTGGATGCAGCCATGTGCCCCAGGAGCTGCAGAAAGTGTCTTGCTGGTCGAGAGACCTGCAGAGTGAAGGAAGAGCCAGAGCCACTAAATTCCTTACCCTTTCTGGGGAAGAAAGGCTCTGGCTAGCTTTGTGTCCACCCCTGCCCCTATAAAGGTGAGTACCTGGACTGGTTCCAGAACCGACTTTGGTAGGTTTAGCAGAAAACCCAGGGAGGTGAGAAGCTGCTGGGTGACCTGCAGGTGAGATTTTACCTGTTCTGGGGACTGGCCTACAATGAGCCAGTCGTCTAAATAGGGAAAAAAGCAATCCTCTGCCTCCTTAAGTGGGCCACTGCCACTGCTAGACACTTTGTGAATACCCTTGGAGCAGAGGTAAGGCCGAAGGGCATTGCTCTGAACTGGTAATGACCTGAGGGCAGTTCGAATCTGAGGTACTGATGGGATCTTCTGATTAGGACATGGAAATAGGCATCCTTGAGGTCCAGGGAGGCTAGCCAGTCCCCTGGCCTTAGGGAAGGTAAAATCATTGCCAGAGTTACCATTTTGAACTTTGGTTTCAAAAGATGCTTGTTCAGATATCTGAGATCTAAAATGGGCCACCATTCTCCTGTCTTTTTTGGGGTAAGGAAGTATCTGGAATACAGACCCCTGCCCTGATGCAGGGGAGGAACCCTTTCTACTGCTCTGAGAGCTAACAGGGATGAGACCTCTGTTTCCAGAGCGAGGTCTCTGAAGCACTTGTAGGTAGAAAAGTCTGCTTCTCAACTTGGGAAACTTTTGAAGCTGAGAACCAGACCCTGGCTCACTACTTCCAGAACCCACTTGTCTGAGGTTAAAGAAGCCCAATTCTGACTGAAGTAAGCCAGCCTGCCCCACTGGTACAGGAGAATCGGCCCTGGGCACCCCATCAGGGTGCCTGTTTCGTAGGAGCTTTAGGCTGGGGGGTGGAAGCAGGTCTGCCCATCCCTCGTCTGCCCCTGCCTCTGAAGAAGTCCCTCTGAGCATAGGCAGAGGAGGCCTGAGTCTGGTAGAAAGGCCTGTGAAAAGGCCTACCCTTACCCCTGGGGGCATGCCTTTGAGGAGTGGCTTGCGCTCCTTAGCCTGGGCACTCTTGTAATTAGTCCTATATTCATCCATCTTTCATGTAATTCTCTGTCTGCTCTCCAAACAGAGAATTTCCCACCACAGGAAAATCCATAGCCTTAGTCTGGGTAACCTGTGACAAACTAGTACACCTGAGCCAAGCCAACCTACGAAAAGCTACAGATGTGGCCATGACCCTAGAGGAAACATCATTAACATCCACAGCAGCATGAAACTGAACCTTAGAGGCTTCAATGCCGCCAGCAGCCACCTGTTCTAGTTCACTAGCCAGCTGGCCATGGGCCTGCTTGGCCAATTGCATAACAGTATCCCATCAGATTTCTGATACCTAGCTACATAAGCCATATAATTTGCTTGCCTGAGTCCCAGAGAGCTGCCATATACTGTTTTTGCCATGGCATCAATCTTCCTGGAATCCTTGTCAGGAGGATGTGAAGCCAAGGAATATTAGCTTTATCACAGGCAGCAGCCTGAACTACCCGAACATGACTGCATTGCTGAGAAGGGAATTCTGTATCAGGGCCTGACAATGTATACCTTCTGTCCATCTTTTATCTACAGGAGGCACAGAATTAGGAGCTTTAAAATTTTATTGTTTGTTTCCTAAAAGACTTATGTAAAGGAATAGACAATCTCCTAGACTCTGAATATCCATCATTTCTACAAAATCAGGCTCCTCTTGCTCATCCACAGCCTCTTCTAAAGGAAGCTGGAGGGTTTCAACAACTTTTTATACAACATAAAATGAGATGGGGACTCAGACAGCATAGGGGAGATTCTAAAGGTCTGTCTGGGAGATGTCCGGTTCAATGGGCACACCAGACCTTCCCAGCCACATTCACACTGTTCATAATCCTCCTCCCCTCCTCTGGTTCATAAAATTCCTCAATATCATAATCCTGAACCACTGGGACCGGACGAACTGACCTTTTACCAGATAGTGGTGGTTCGGACAGACCTGAGACAGTGACTGGACAATTTGTATGGCTTTTGCTATATCTGCAGCAGTTGGAGAAGGAATTTTGGACTCCAGACCTGCTGATTTTCTTGTTTTCTTTACTGGAATTGGTTCCTCAGAACCAGCTTTCTTTGCCCGAGGAAGTCTGGCCTGGTCAGAGGCACTCCCTCTGGTTCGGTTGGCACCGAACCGGGCTGGCCATCCGGGTCAGCGGACTTTGCCTCTCGTCCCTGAGCCTGCCCAATCTCTTTTCCAGGGTGGCTGCAGGGAAATTCTTACATACCTGGCAGTCTGACTGGAGGTGGTCAAACCCCAGACAATAAACACATGTGGTGTGTGGGTCAGCCTTGGCAAAGACTTCCCACAAACATCACAGTGTTGAAACCCAGTGGGCCTGGTTTTTCTTTGGGTTTCTCAGACATAATGCCAGCCTAACCAAAAACTTGCCCTTTAACGGCAGTGCCAGGCAAGACAACCCTTATCGGTTCCTAACGTGTCACGTGGTATTGGAAAAACGAATAAATCCATTTTTTAGAACCGATAAGAACGGAACCGCACTCTAAAATAGTAACTTTTAGTTTTAAATGAGTTTTAACTCCACTGATCGGTTCAAACCGAACCGATAACTTACAAGTTCCACACAGACAAAACCTTCATTTACTTATGGTTACCACAGATAGAGCTTGAACCGAACGGTTTTGGGTTAAAAGAAACTATTCTCGGTTAAATCCAACCGAGAAAACACTTTTAAACCGAGAAATGAACCGAGCAGAAGGAGGAATCTCGAGGCGACTGTTCACTGGGGCGGAGTAAAGAATCTGACAGTTCAAGTTTGAAATGACACAGATAGAGCTGCTCTCGTGCCAAAATTCTATTTTGGAATGGTTTTAACCATTTCACTCCGGGGCAGTTCTACAGCTGGATCAAACTGCTAATGTCTATAATATAGCAAGACTTCATGTTGTTTGAATAAGGCGCTGCGAGGTGAACCACTTTTCGGCATCACTGAAGGAGGATTGGAGAGAGCGGTGGAGTTGAGTGGGGTCATGGTTGGAGGAGTATAGGACAGCATCGTCCGCATAGAGTAGGATGTTACCTGAACAGAACTGGGGGAGGGAATTGAGAAAGAGGCTGAATAATAAAGGTCCGAGGATAGACCCCTGTGGGACACCAGAGCGGACAGGCAGCTTGTCGGATAAGGTGGTTCCAATTTTTACTTGCTGTGAGCGGTTAGCCAGACAGTCAGTGAACCAGCAGAGAGCATCATGAGAGAGGCCAAGTTTGGAAAGGGTAGTTAGTAGGAGGGAGTGGCTGACAGTGTCAAATGCTTTTGTGAGGTCAAGGCAGACTGCACCAGTGAGCTGGCCTCTGTCGATGGCCATGTAGAGGTGGGTGGTGAACTCAAGTAGGGCGGTAGTTGTGCTGTTTCCCTTGCAGAAACCATGTTGTTGGTAGCAAAGTAATTTGTGTTTGTTCAGGTGGTTGGTGAACTGATCAGAGATGATACGCTCTAGGGCCTTAGATGGGGGGGGAGGATAGATATAGGGCGATAGTTGTTGGTGGATGTACGGTCACCATTTTTAAATATGGGTGTGACGGAGGCAGATTTCCCGCGCGAGGGGAATTTCCCAAGACATATGGATCGGTTAATAATATGTGTAAGGGGGGGTGAGCACATCGGTTACAGTGAGTTGAAGCAGTCTCAGGGCTAAGGCATCACTACTGTAGTGGGAGTGGCTAATGGCCTTTTGAGGTAGGGCTCTGCAGACTTAGGAGAGATGCAACGTGGCGAAAAGGAGGATGTGCAGGGGGTGAGGTGAAGGAGGCAGGGGGTGTTACAGGGGGTGGGTCGAGGAAGTGGTGGGGGAGGACGTGGCTGAGGTTAGTGAAGGCATGATTAAATGCGCGATGTTAAAGGTTAATGCCTACCCAAGTAGAAATGGCTGTACACCAGTTGGTGGGGTGGTGTACTGGCCAGGAGATCGACCCCCAAAATGCTCTACTTATACTGGATATTCCCCTGGGTACCAGTAAAGACACTGCAGAGGGAGCACTCTCCAAAGTTGAAAACCCTCTGGTGGTGGGTCGACAGGCTGATTTGATCGCCCAAACTTTCATAGCCTTGGTAGAGTGTAGTGACCTCGTGGACAGCTCTAAAGTGCCACAGACTATTGCCCCAGAAGGGGTCCCAGCTGCCTGGAGAGTGACAACAAAAGACAGTAAAGATCCCGGGGAGGATGAGCTCCCACCATTATCTGAGACTTCTGAGGAGAAATTTGTTAAGTTGTTGCTGAAGGAAGGGAAAACCATAGAGGACTTTAAGAAACTATTTCTGCCACCTGGGGGAGTTCCTTCCCCAACACCCCGTCCCACTCCAGCACCTGTTATTGCCCCGCCTTTTGTGCCTGCGCCAATGCTGACCCCTATATCTGTATCTGCCATTATTCATGACTCCTACCGAAGGCTGAGAATCTTCTCGGGCACCCTTCCCACCCCCCCCCCGGGGGAGGATGACTTGGAGACCTGGATAGACTATGTTGCTCCTCTAGTACTTGAATGGCAGTGCTCAGAAGAAGAGAAATGAAAGAGGTTGAGTGAGAGCCTCCGCAGTCCTGCCTTGGCTACTATCAGTGCCAAGCAGGCCAATAACCCCGAAGCAACTGCACAGGACTGTCTTGATGCATTGGAGAATGTGTATGGGAGCCCGGATTCAGATGTGGATCTGTGGTGGACAGTAAGAAACACTCAGCAGTACCCAGGGGAACCACTGTCTGTGTATGTACCTCGGCTTGAAAATCTGCTACAAGAGTGCCTCAGAAAGGGTAGTTTGCCATCATATAAATTAGATCGAACTAGGCTGGACTGGATCCTTAAGTCTGCTCCATTTTCAGAATTGTTACTGCTTCAGTTACGCCTTGCCACCTGACTGGAATCGCCCCCTCCTATGATGAGCTAATGAAAGAAATACGGGGAGTTGAGCAAAGGTGACCCCATGGGGGAATTGCACCCATATCTGCTGCTGCTGTGCAAGTGACCAAGAGTGATCAGCCAAGTGAGGCTCAGGGGCAAAAGTTGGCACTTAATGAGCACTCTGGGAATGCAAAAGACTTCCCACCCTGGGCCCAGCATTGAAAAGATGAGCTATTAAAGGAAGTCCGAGAATTGAAGACAGGTGCCTCTGCAAGGGTTTCCCCCACAGAACAAGATTTTGGGTCCTTTCAGGATGTGACTGCCATGGGGTTGGGGGTGCACCCTCAGGCATCCGCTACCGAGGGTGGCTCCAAGGCTGAGATCACCGGATTGACTGCCACTCTAAAAGAACTGTTAAGATACGTTGCACCACTCTCACTGCTGCAAGAAGATACTAGACCCCAATCTCTTACTACTGCTTCAGTTCCTCATATGATGTTCTCTCCCAGGATGACCCAGGAGTCTATCATTTGTCACAACTTTAGAAAGGATGGCCATATGAAAAGAGAATGCCAGCCTCAGAAGGACTTAGAAAGAGTAGTAAACAGTCTCCAAGGGGAGCTCCGAAAAGCAAATCAATGGCCAAGGGGTACCCGAAATGAAGGCGGTGAGGGTTTGAGAAACCCTAAGTCAAATTTCTTTGTGGCTAAATCGTCTGTCCAGACCTCTGCTACTGCCTCTCCAGATTGATCCAAAATAGTGGGCCCTTCAATGGAGACTACGGTGACTGTGAATGGTATTCATACTCGGGCTGTGCTTGACAGTGGGTCGCAAGTGACCATTGTATTCCAGGACTGGTATGACAAACACATATCTGATGTGCCTTTGCAATCCCTGGAAGGCCTACATGTGTGGGGCCTGAGCGATAAGTCTTATCCCTACCTAGCTTGTGTCTGCCTCTGGTTGTCTTTTCCTGCAACTGTAACTGGTGTAGAGGAGTGAGTATAGACATTGGTCCTAGTGTGTCCCCCACCGGACTGTATGATGGGGGCCCCCTGTTAATTGGGACAAATGCACATATGTTAGGGAGACTGGCACAACTCTGTCATGAGAAACAAGAGCGACAGACTGGGAGGGCCCTGAGAATTCCAGCTCTGATCAAGAGGGCCAATGATTTGCAACAGAAACCCGAGAAAGTAGACCAGGATATCCTCTTTTACTTTAAAGCTGTTAAATTTAAGCACCACAGACCTAGGCCTTGCCTGCGGTGGGGGTTTCGCCTGTAGGGCCCTGTGTGCTCTTTCTATACCTAGTTGGTATCCTGCTGGCAGTTGCAGCACATCAGTTATGAGATCCAAAATAAAGTCAATCATCGTTTGTCCCGATTCAGCTCCCTCTGGAATACCATGAATTCGCATGTTCTCTCTTCGCGATCGGCCTTCGAGGTCAGTACATTTATTTTGAAGCTGTTCAGTTTGTTCTACTAGGGCTTGTACTATTAGGCCCATTTTGGTGGTGTCTTTCTCAGTGTTGCCTATTCTGCCCTCTGCTTCCTCCAGTCTCGTCTCGAGGCTTTTCAGATGCTGATTCAATTGTTTGAATTCAGCCCTATTCTCTGCTCTCATTTCTTTTATTTCGTTAAAGAGCTTCTCAAAACGAGATCGAGACAGTTGATCTGTTTCTGCATCCGTGTCTGGAACACTCTCGGGGGAAGGGCTTCTCCTTTCGTCTCGTTGTTGAAGTTTGTATCCTGTTACATCGGGACGCTTTGCCGTTTCTTTTAATTTAGATCTTCCTCTAGTGTCCTTCGTTTGTTTAATAGTGGTCATTTTATCAATTTTATGCTGCTTTCTCTTATTTTAAAGCTTTTCAGGCCACTAAAGGGGAGAGCTCCCTTTAGCTTGCTGCTATCGGCTCCGTGACGTCACCGGACGTCCCTGCTTTATTGTTTAAAGAACGCCCCAGATTGAAGTTGCTCAATCAGCTGTTGTACAGTAGATCGTAGTGGCAAAGTAGACAAGCAACAATTAGTCCTGCCCACGGCCTTTAAAGATTTGATACTGAGGTCCCTCCACAATCACATGGGGCACCTTGGTATTGACAGAACCCTTGACCTGATACGATCTCGCTTCTACTGGCACAAAATGGGGGCCAATGTTGAGCACCATATAAAGACTTGTAGTCGCTGCCTGCAAAGAAAAGCCCTGCCTCAGAGGGCTGCCCCCCTTGTTAATATTACTACCAGCACCCCCATGGAACTAGTCTGCATAGACT
Source organism: Neoceratodus forsteri (assembly GCA_016271365.2). NCBI lineage: Eukaryota > Metazoa > Chordata > Ceratodontiformes > Ceratodontidae > Neoceratodus > Neoceratodus forsteri. The sequence continues at coordinate 478,391,379 of CM057455.1, forward strand.
TCTTGTGTTTAGAACCTAATTAGTGGAACACTGGCAATGTGTTAGTGGTTACGGATCATTTCACACGATATGCACAAGCTTTTCCAACCAAAGATCAAAAGGCATCTACCATGGCCAAGGTGCTGGTGGAAAATTTCTTCGTCCACTATGGTGCCCCCCAATGGATCCACTCTGACCACGGCAGAGACTTTGAGAGTTGACTAATCAAAGAAATGCTCTGTCTATGGGGGGGGTGCAAAAGTCAAGAACCACCCCCTATCACCTGCAGGGAGACCCTCAACCAGAACATTTTAGCCGCACCCTTCCAGACATGCTGGGCACCCTCCACCTAAAAGACAAGCATAAATGGAGCCAGCAGATTAGCTCCTTGGTACACACATACACTTGCACGAAAAATGATGCTACTGGGTTCTCCCCCTACTGCCTCATGTTCGGGAGAGATGCCCAGCTGCCAGTTGATGTCTGTTTTGGGATCTCTCCAGATGGGGTCTGAGACAAAAACTACTTGCAAAATGTACAAAAACTGAAAGCTCAACTGAACCATGCCTATCAACTGGCCCAGACAATGGCCACCAAGAGAAATCTAGCCAATAAAGAGAGGCATGATAAAAAAGTAAAGGCTCAAGAGCTTCAACCTGGAGATCATGTGTTGTTACGCAATTTGGGACTGCATGTGCTGATCGGTGGCACCATCTTCCCCATGTAGTAGTTGGAAAGTTGGATGATTTACCTGTGTACAAGGTGCACCCAGAGAACAACTCCAAAGTTGTCAAGACCTTGCACCGTAACCACTTGCTATCTATTAGCCAAGTCATGATTGAGGCTGAACCCCCAAAATTGAGTCCCCTGGGCCGGTAACTCGTGCTGCTGCAATAAAGAGACAAAGTCAACCTACCCCAGTGGTCACAGATTTAAGGTTTCCTCCACAGCAGGCCCAGAATGATAGTGACTGTCAGTCCACTTCTGACGAAAGTGAGTGCGACTATGCCTATTACCCCTCTTATGAACTGTGTCAGCTGTTTCGAGGAAATCCTATGACTAATTGCAGGGATAAAGCTGGGCCTTCTGGAATGTCTAACCCCCCAACTTCGTCTTTGGAGCCAATGCTTTCTGAAAGTGAAGTGCCAAGCCTTACGTCTGAGGACACGTACTCACTGTGTTTTGTGGAACTGTGTGAATTGCCCGAAGAAGGGGCCGATGAGTTGAGTCTCTCTCTGGTGACACACCAGAACCTGAGGAACAGTGTGGGAGTATTGACAGACCCCTTTCAGTGCCTCAAAGTTTGATTGTGCCTGAACCTTCACAAAATGAGCCAAGTGTTGTGGAACCAGAGCCTACAGAACAAGGAGCTGACAGTGCTCCCAGCTTGGACATTCCCTTTCATGCAGAGGCACCCCTCACATATGATGAAAGCTCCAAGACCATTGCTGAAAGTACAGAGACTGTGGTTGTTCACCCCAGAAAGACTGGCCAAGCTGTCAAGCCAGGGGTGCACTTCAGTTACGATTCCCCCAGGAGGCCAGTGGATTTGCCTCTCAATGTAGTCCACAAAGGTGTTTATGTCACTCAGAGATCACTGCCCAAATTGAGCTTGACGGACCATTCCAGATTGCTTTTTCTGCCCTCTCACCATGGTGCCCCGGCCCCAAGTTAGCTGATAGGGAAGGGCCCCCTTCTTGCATTGTTTAGAGTACAAGAAGTTATTACATGATTCTGTATAGTAATGTTCAATTTACCTGTGTGAAATATGCATAATGTATTGTCAGAATGGAAATGATATAGTGGAGTACATTGAAATGTACAGTAAAGTGACAAGTTATGCCAATTGATGAATCAGCTAGTTCTTGTATAGCATGCTAATGGTATAAATGTCTTGTATATGTTGCATTTTCAATGTTATGGTGGTAAAGACTTGACGCGGACGCCAAGTTTTCCCAGCCAGGGAAGGGTGTAACCCACCTACAAATGGGGGTTCCCGAAAAGTCTTCCATGAGCTTGCCTAATGCTCACTGCCAGGCTGGTGTCCTGCATTTAGCAGTTAATCATTATTGCCAAAGAGCGCCTGTGTAGCCTCTATGTACTGTCGCTAAGAGCTGCCTATATTGCAGTAATAATTAATCTGGGAGGGGGCTGAGTGTTGACATGCTCGAGTCCTGCCCGGGCTGCCAGGTAATCGCTCCGTTTTTGCCATCGCTAATTGCGCTGAGGGAGCCCTGTTAATAGATGTAACTGTTTGCTGATCATTCATTAGAGTAGTAATAATAATGCAGTTTGTCTAACCTGCCTTCTTTGCAGCAAGGACTGTTTTGTTCATCTTCACCACTTTGGCCAGGAACTGCTGAATTGGACCAATCAGTCTGGTGGGACCTAAAATGGAGCTGAACTACAGGAGCTGACTGGAGTCAAAATCTGTAGGAACTGTAGTTTTGGGCTTTTGGCACCTTTTTGCACCTGAAGGAGGAGCCTTTGTTGTGACTGACAGACAGATCAGCCAACCAAATCTTTTGGATGTGAGGGAAATCCCCAAGCTGGCTGCTGTTTCAGTCAGTTGTGAGCTGGGAAGTGAAATGAGAACAGCTCAAGTGATTTGGGCAGTAGTTCTGTGTAGTTTTGCATGGGAGAACTGTGAAAGGGCTGAGATTTGGCCTGCACGTCTGCCTGCTGCCCCTGAGAGGAAGAGAAGAGAATTATTTTGGACTAAATCCAAGTTTGTGAGAACGAAGTAAGCCACTGATTTTTTGCCAGGTTCATACCTGAAGAAGACCGAAGATTTTGCTGAATGTGATCGACCTGTCAGGATTTCCAGCTGCTTTTGAATCCCCGGTTTGTGCAGAGACTTTGCGATCGTGACCGGAGAGCAGTTTGCCTGGTACAGAATTTCCTTACATGTAAATGTGCTGTGTATTGAAAGTGGTTCGTGATTTGGTCCCCCACTGTGTGAACTGTGTTCTGCTTGCAGGAAGCTGTATGCAACCCAAAACGGACTGTATCTGAATTTGTCTCCATTTGGCCTGGGCCTTTCCACAATGGCCCAGCCAGACTACCCACTGCACAGAGAAAGCCATCGACGAGAGACCTGCCTGGGGATCAGCCCCCTGCTCCACGCCTGCACAGAAATGACACCTCTGCAATTTGTGTGGACCCTGCTTCTCCTGGCACTGCAGATTAACCACCTGCTGTCTCGATTTTCGTCCAGCCTGTGCCCAGTCTTGGGTATTGTGATTAATCATCAGGGTAGCTCCCTGCAACAACAGCCTAATCTATAGGTGTGTCATCTGATTGTCTTGTTGTTTTCTTTTCACGAACCGAGCCCTCCGGCTCCAGATTACAAATAGTGTGTGTTGTGCATATTGTTTTCTTCCATCACAGGGCCCCAACCAGCTGCAATGTTCTTGGCTAGCCCACCATTCTCCATCTGGGTATCCAGAGTGTGTGACTGTTTATGGACCCTGAAGTGCATGCATAACTGTTTGACTGATACAGCCTTTAAGCAAATTAACTTGATTACGCCCTTCCCTTGTTCAAGTCCCTTAAATGAATCAGACCTAACTCTTTTTTGCATTTACCCTTACTGTGGTTCCAGTTTGTGCAAGAGTACTGTACTGCTCTTATTTGCTGTGTATAACCTTGTTTTACAGGGGGTCCCCAGGGCCAGGCCAGAGGAAAGCCCTGGTGGTAAATGCAAACAGTGTGGGTACTTGTGTGGTGTATCGGGGTTTTGTGAAAGTGATTATTGTGTATTGTTCCGGCCACTAGTAAGGAAAGAGGGGGTTTACAGTGTCCTGGAGGGCTGTGCCCAAGTTAGCATGAACACTACCAACCCTGACTTCCAGGTGGAGGCACCCGTTTCAGAACTCAGGCCCCTTAACCTGCTACTAGCCAAGCAGGCAGGGGTAGTAGCCCTTGGGATAGTGTTACCTAGGGGTTACAGTAAAATTTATAAAATGTATGCTTTTATTTTGAGCATCTAATGCTGTACATTACCTTTTTCCTTTTTTTGTTAATAGTTGGGCATGTGTCAGCTTCTACCTCCAAAACAGTGAAAAACTTCTTGTGTTATCAATGGTCATATATAATATTATGCTGAGATTCTGTAAAACCCTTTTTCCTTTTTTGGTTTCATGTGAAGTCCCCTATGTTTATGGTTCATCACTCTCCTACTGAGTCTGGAACTGCCTAGGTGATCTTGGGATGTAACAATGATTGTTCACATCTCACCGATCCCTGAAATTTAGAAAAAAAAAAACAAGAGTACAAACAACGATTATAATAAAAATGTTTAGTGTACTGAGTTTGTCTATTTTGTGTACATATGGGGGGGGGGTTATAATAAAAACTTTGTCATATTATCTTCCATCTTTACGGAGTGCAAAGGAACCATGGCTACTCACAGAAGATAAAAACTTCAGATGTTCTTTAGACTTCCATGTACACCAAACTTAAAATGTTAAGTTTTTTTGACCACTGATTATAAACTTTGTTTCATACATTAGAACCTACAGCTGTCTGTCCTTAATGATGTGATGTAAAATTTGGTGTCTTCATTTTGCTGTATTTATGATCTTTTTATACTTACACTTTATCATTTTGATCACTTTAAACTGATAACTTCCAGAACTACAGGTTCTATAGCTCTAAGTATGAAATGCAAATGAGAAATAAATACTCATTAAACTGCAGTTCAAATACAATTGCCATGACTGAGAAAGCTCCACCCCCTGAAGAAAGTGTATCCAGATGCCATTATGAAGGGGAGTTAAGTTTTCATAGAAACATAGATTTTGACGGCAGATAAGGACCGCTTGGCCCACCCAGTCTGCCCATTTCCCTACCTAATGGATAAGCTGCAGATCCTAGTTAACCAGCAGCCTACTTCTTCCTACCCCAACCCCCTAGAATTGCCTTATGACTGTCCCATGCATGCTTGAATTCTACCACTGTTTTTGACTCCACAACCTCCTCCGGAAGGCCGTTCAATGCATCCACAACCCTCTCTGTGAAAAAATACTTCCTTAAATTACCTCTGAGCCGCCCCTTCTATCTTCAAATTGTGCCCCCTTGTTCTTGCACACCTCTTTTTTTGAAAGATGCTACCCTCTTGGACTTTGTTGATTCCCTTGAGGTACTTGAAAGTTTCTATCATGTCCCCCCTCTTCCTCCTTTCCTCGAGGCTATACATATTCAGCTCCTTAAGTCTCTCGTCATATGTCTTCCAGTGCAGACCCTGCACCATTTTAGTTGCCCTCCTCTGGACAGCTTCCATCCTGTCTATGTCTTTGCGGAGATTGGGTCTCCAGAACTGCACGCAGTTCTCCAGATGGGGTCTCACCAACTGTCTGTCAGAGGGATAATAACTTCCTGTTTTCTACTGGTGATGCCTCTCCCTATGCATCCCAGTATCCCCCCAGCCCTCCTTGCTGCCCTCTCACATTGCTTGCCCACCTTTAGGTCATCTGATATGACTACCCCCAGGTCCCTTTCCATTTTTGTTGTTGTTAGTATCTCACCCCCCATTGTGTACTCTTCCCCTGGGTTTTTGTTTCCCAGGTGCATTACCTTGCACTTCTTAGCACTGAATCTAAGCTGCCATACATTTGACCATTCCTCTGACCTTGCCAAGTCCCTTCTCATCCTTTCCACCCCACCTTGTGCATCAACTCTGTTGCAGATCTTTGTGTCATCTGCAAAGAGACATACTTTTCCTTCCAGTCCCTCTGCAATGTAAACTTATAAAGACACTGAAGAGGACCGGTCCTAACACTGAACCCTCACCCCACTAGTAAACTCTTCTTCAGAGTGGACTCCATTTACTATTACCTCTGTGTCCTATTCTCCAGCCAATTCTTTACCCAGGCTGTCATCTTGGGACCCACTCCCAGGCGGCTAACTTGTATATTAATCTTTTGTGTGGGACTGTGTCAAATGCCTTGCTAAAGTCTAGGTAGGCCATGTCCACAGCCCCTCCCTGATCTACTACTTTGGTCACCCAGTCAAAGAAATCTATCAGATTTGTCTGGCATGACCTTCCGCTGTGAATTCCTGGTTTGGTGCGGGGCCAGGAGGCCTGCTGACATGCTTGTTGCACTTTATGTACAGTACTTTAATTGTCTGTCTACGCAATAAACTGCTTTAAACTTGTTCCTGTCTGGAGTGACCACTTTTATTTTTTGTACTTAGCAACTGATAAGTGAGAGGTGTACCAGGAGAGCAAGAACCGTGTACTTACTCAGTGTCTGCATTACTTGCTGCAAATATTATTTATTTATTTTATTTAGTTTTTGTTGACCGGGTAAGTGCACTAGACAAATCCTGCCTATTTTCAGGCAGGACCCGGGAGAGGGGGATACAGATGAATGCCAACTGACCTTGAACCAGATTAAGTTGTTGGTGGTGTTTTTAGTGAATGAGGGAAATTTGGCCAGGACACCGGGGAAATTTCCCTACTCTTTTCGATAAGTGGCATGGGATCTTTAACATCCATCTGAACTACCACCAATCCAGGCAGATGGGACCTCGGTTTAACGCCTCATCCGAAAGACGGCACCTCAGAAGTGCAGCACCCCTCTCATGCTGCATTGCAGTGTCAGTATTGGGATATTAACCCAAGTGCCAGATGTAGGAACTGAACCCACAGCCCTCTGATCTCCTGACCTCAGAGGCGAGTGTGCTACCTACTGAGCCATTGACACATTATCTTAGTACCAGAAAAATATTTTAAACAATGAGATTGAATGTTTAGCTGTATTCTGTGAAACAGGGAAAAAAAAAACACGGCTGACTCTATATAGACTCTTCAAGTCCCCCAGGGTAGGGGGTTAGTATAGGTTTCTTGCATATGAGACTATATCATCCAGCATTCAGGTGGAGACAGGCTACTGGTTATATATGCGTCCTGGAGAGGAGCCGGCATGGTACAGTGTGAAAGCATTTACTGGCTCATTGTCCCCACAGGATATTCCCTCTGCTAGTGGCTTGACATTTCTCTGAGAGCCCTCACATCTTTAGTACTGAGGTGCACTTTCTCCCTGTCCAACCTGGCAGTACAGTGGGGAAACCCTAAGTTAAATGTGGGGAAGGAAGGCAATCTCCTGGGAGGATCAGAAAGTCAAAAGCATCTGCACCCTTGGGAATACTTCACCAGGAGACGTTCCACCCCTTTTCAGATTTTTAAGAAGAATTTGACAATGTGCTCACACACTTTCTGAAATCCCTGCAAATTCTCAGCACTATATCCTCCACATTAAGGAAGTTGGGGGCCTATCACTTATTTTCTTAGATGCAGGATTTCTCAGAAGGGCCTGAGATGGGCCCTACTAGACTTTCATTTTGTAGAAATATTTACAGAACCAGTTACCACAAGGACAGGCGCTAATGAAAGCATGGGGGAAGAGATCTCTAAATTCAACTCACAGCAGATCAGTGGGGACAAGCACTGAACTGGATCACTGTCATATTTTGAGTTTCAGTCTCACCTTTCACAGTTTAAAATACTGCACTGCATGTACTGGACCCCCTCCCGAAGTCACACAGTGGGTTTAAAGGCAGATTTGATTGTTGGAAAGGTGTGTGTGGGGGGGTACTTTAATACACGTAGTACGGCAATATGATGGGTCTTCCCACATTTTGAACACATACAAGATGAAATCTCTAGAGTCTGTCAAACCCAGATAATGCTATCCCCAGAACTGGCTGTTCTGGAGATCAGATGAGACCCAATTCCAGGATAAAACTATCAGCTGGTTGGCCATGCGCTCCTGGTCACCAAGAAGCTTATTCTGGCCACACGGAAGAGTGGCCAACTACTCTCCCTTCGGCAGTGGCATGACCCCCCCCCCCCCAGTAGCTTGGAGAGGATAATGTACCACCTCAGGAGATACATGAGGACATACGGTATAATGGTATATGTAATACTTCTTGAGGGGTCAGGGTATGACCCTGTAACTCTGAGTAGAGGTAAAGTACATGCTCTCCATCTCACTAACTGTGGCACGAGATGGTAAATGCAGAGCAACAGGGTTTATCATAGGTGTCACCCCTCTATATCAGTGTAGCAACAAAAACAAACTTGAATAAATGGCATTGTCTCCTTCAGAGGTCATACGAAACATGAATTAAGTCCCACCCCCAAGCATATTTCACTGAATGCACAACCTACAGAAGAAAAGCAGTGCAGGTAAGGGCTAAAAGGAGCTGGATAAAATGCATTAGTGAACAACTCTTTCCTATGAACATGTACAAGTTGCTGAATTCTTTCCCTGTTGTTCACCTGTTACCTGTTAAATCTTCTGTTTTTGATGTTGTAAATTTGCTCTTTTTAAAGGGGACAAAAAAGGAAAAAAGTAATAAAATACAATTACAAAACAAATACTACTTTTTTCTCCACTTACTATTCATTTTTACGTACCTTATCAGTTCCGGACCCATGTGACATCGGTTGAGCACTAGTCATAAGTAGAATGCTTCACTCCAGACTTCCACTCAACTGATGCCACATTATTCTGAAACTGTCATAAGCAACTGAAGAACAGTCTCTATAAACACAGAACAGTGGCTAAAGGAACAAGCACAACAGAGCTGTGATTCCATCAAGGGATTCAGATGACAACACAAACCAGGAGAGTGAAGCTCAAGCAGTCAGATGTCATCAAAATCCCAACATGAAACCACAGTTCTGTTGAGCTTTCTCCCCAGTCACTAGTTTTGTGTGGATTGCACGCCATGTGCAAGAAACACATTGCGTCAGGTTTCTTTCACAGGCAGGTTGTGGAGGCGTGGCAGTGTTGTGCTAAATGGCAGCAGCCCATTCTGGGGCTGGTCTCTGCCTCGGCAAATAGAGGAGCATGCTGTTGATCACCAGCAGTTAATAAGCACACCACTAGATCAAAGGAACTGAGCTACTGCAATCAAGGAGTGCCCCATCACTACGCAGTCAGCTATTTTTGCTGTGAGGCATCCCTGACTGCAGCAGCCAATTATACAGCTCCATTGTGCTGTGTTCCCATGACAATGGCTTCTCTATCGGCCTCTGACAGTCCCCAGGAAGCCGACGGAAAGCCGCCATCAGCTGTTTAGTCTGCCTTCCTGGTGAAACATTTCAATAAAAAAAAAAAAAGTCGATGGGGTACCCAATCCACCTGTCGGCATGCCCCCTTCCAGTTCAATTTGCTGACAGGGGAGCCCACTCCCCATCAGCATAATGTCCCCCTTCCCAAATTTGTTGTGTGACAAGGAAGTGCCCAATCCTAAACATCTTGCCACCTCCTCGAACTTGTATGTGCTGACAGGGTGCCCAATCCCCTGTTAGCATGCCCCTCCTGGTAATTTTGCCAATGGGGAGCCCAATCCCCCTTGGCATGTGCCGACGGTGGTGCCAATCCTCTGCCGGCCACAGCCCTAAAAACACTCAGGTGGCACAATGAGAGACCACCCATAGCGTACAAAATTAAATATGACCTGCAAAAGTGATTTCTACGGTCACTGTGGAACCACCTTTCAGGACCGATTAATGAAACGACAGTGTCACAGTTCATGAGATATGCCCCAAAAACCCTATGTTGAAAATTTGGTGAATAAATTCCCAAAAATGACTGTTTCTGAGTGTCGCTCTGCGCAACTCCTCACCGCGTAAGTAACTTTGAGCATTTTAATATTTTCACTCCAGATTTTCAACACTGCCATTTTACCACACGTTCTTATAAACAGTACAACTGTCATTTTTCACATCTCGCCTGAAATGTGTTTTCGTACAATGGCATGGTCGGTGTGTGAAATCAATGTTCGGGATAGATTAAGAAAATCACAGTGACACTGTTCATGAGCAGAGGTCTTAAACTGGCTATGTTGTAAATGTGGTGACAGACTTCCGGTAGGGATATGGCGGCTTGAGCACGCAGGGAATCGAGCTCCTCTGAACCACCACTGAAAAACAGCATTTCTCTCCCACTGAACAACTACAACAACATTAAAAGACTGTATCGTGCAACATTGTTTGCTTTGGGAGAGACACCAGAACAACTATTCTTTTCCTCTCGCGGGATGGCACGGCTAGAGAGGAACCGATACCAACCCCTACAAGATTTGCTAGAGACCGAGGATAGCGGCCTACCCAACACCGAGACACCCTCCCGAGCCGCTTCTCAACCAGATATCAAACGGGGAAAAAGGGGAGAAAAACAAAAAACAATGCAAGAAAATCTACATTCTGAAGCAATTCTTTCAGCAATATCCGAGTTCAGAACAAAGATGAGAGACGCCTTAAAGGAAATCCGCATTAATTGAGGAGACTTGTGTAACCCCTTGTTACCCGGGGTTACTAGAATCCCAGTAAGACCTAGTGGTAGGCAGGGAAGGCAGCTTGTGAAACTCCAGTTAAATGGGTTTCACACTGTCTCACTCTGTTCTCAGTCTTAGCTGAGACTGAGAGATGACATCACCACTAGAACTGTCGCAGCTGCATAAGCCACATTGGAATCTGCAGCAGAGGGAGTTAGATAGAACGTTGGGAGTTTTCAAAGTAAGTCAGTCTCCTGTTTGCTTTCAAACAGGAAGGTTCGGTCTGCAGTTTGGTTTTGAGAAGCCAGTGTCAAGTGGTGGAGACCGCTGTTCGGGTCTCAGGGCCCCTCCCTCCGGGGAGGGGATGAGAATTCCATGCAGATTCCTGGGGCAATCCCCTTAATTCTGCAAGGAGAAGGAAAAAGCTGCCTATTTTCAGTTCAGCCTGTGTTTGGAAAGTTGGAAGAGTTGTGATTCGCCTGTGGGGCATCTGCAACAAAAGGGTGAGTGTTTGCTCTAACATGAGAGGGCAAAAAAATGTGTTTCTTCAGCCTGAGATATGTGAAGAAATCTAGGAACTGAACTACTATTTGGGAAACCTATAGGACTAGGTCAAACAAATGGAGTAGTGTCAAAAGCTAGAGTGCTGTGTGAATTCTACTAATATTGTAGAGGGGATACGACAGTTCATCTACCATTTAATCTACATTCAGAAGTTTCAGTTTTTCCAGAGAAATGGCCAGGTATGGGCTGTGGGAGCTGGAGGTGGGAACACCCCCCATCTTTAGTAACCAGGTCCACCTCTACGGATTTCTGCTGTGATTGCTACTTTGCCTCATGCACTTGGCCAGTGATGAGGGAAGTACCCAGACGTGGGTTGCAAATGGGAAAATCTCTCTAGGAGTTGCAGACTCTAAGTGGTGTGGGGAGCCACAACAAGTGTAAAGAAAATTCTCTTTGTGAGATGGGAGTCATAAGAAGTAAGAAGGAAATCTCTCTAGGAGTCGCAGACTCTAAGTGGTGTTGGGAGCCACGACAAGATAATGGGTTCATTCTTCCAATGGACCGCCGATCAAGTGGCCGGCAGGGGAGCCGGGCCAGTCGGGCTGTGTACCCAAAGTGCGTGCAAGTCCGGGCTGTGTGCCTGGTGGGTCCAGAGCCTGAAAACAGTATAATTGGTTCATTCTTCAAGTGGACCGCGTTGTAGCCTCTAATCTGCATTACCAGTAAATGTAGCCCCATGGGGGTCCATCTATGCTTTGTTGTGTTCAGCTAGTTGTGAATAAAAGCCACACTGTAAAATCCCATTCCTGGTTCTGGACATTACAGTTATTGCTTCCTGTGTTCGGATTTACTTGGGTGCCCCTGTGCAGAGTAGCCAAACCTAGGTCCCCTTGTGCCGAGTAAACTCATCCTCCCCGAACCCAGGTCCCCACCAGGTACTGCTGTCAGCGCCAACAGCATGCCACCTGTCGTTTGGTAAAAAGGCAGGGGTGAGGGGTTACACTTGCAATCGCGGGTTGCCGAGGTAGATGCCCAGACTTCAGAGAATACCAACAAAATAACTAACCTAGAAGGAGCAATCTATTCTTTGGCTAAGGAACAATGTTATTTGGCTATGAGGCAAGAGGATATGGAGGACAGGGGTTGGAGAAAAAATATACGGCTATATGGAATACCAGAGGGAGAAGAGGGAAATGATTCTATTGCCTTTGCCGACTATTTTCTACGTTTGACCCTGGAGTTGGGCCCTGAATTTCAAATTGATATATAGAGAGAGCCCACTGGGTGCTGGGCCCCTGACCAATAAAACCAGAAGCAAGACCAAGATCATTTGTAGTGCACTTTACTACCTTCTCCCAAAAGGATCAAATTTTGATGAAAGCCTGGCACAAACAAAAAGTAATGCTAGGGGAGCTGCGTATCATATTCGATAATGACTAGGCCCTGGCAACCCAGCATCACAGAAGGGAATATCCCCCCCCGTTTTGCTTCCTACGAGCAAAAAGCTTAAATTTCAGACTCCATACCCAGCCAAGTTGGCAGTTTACTTCTCTAAAGGCTTAGTTACCTACAATTCAGCAGTGGAAGCAAAGGCTGACTTGCTCCAACGAGGGGTTATCGATAAAAATGATCCCAAATGGGCAGCAAAGGATTGGCAAATATCATCCAGATTATCCTCTCAGGATATGGATCGAACGGAGATCGGAGATCAGCATTTGCAGAGACTTTTTGGTAGAACGAGATCTCTGAGGAACCCGACTCTCCAGATGGACAGAGAAGTGTAAACCTTGGGATAGGTACAGTTTTGAGTTGGGCTGGAGGCCTCCGGAGGGGGAGGGGATGATCGACAGCTAGGAAGGGTTTGAGAGTTGAAAACAAGCTATAGCTCCATGGAAAGGCCATTGTTTATACATTGAGGGCCTCTAAAATATATAAGGCCTATAACTGGCGATCTCTGGAACGCTCGGGTCTCCCCTCACTCGAAGTGGAATGTCTTGGAGATCTCTTCTCCTCCTGGGGCTGGGGGCTCGAGGCTGGACAGATCCCCTCTCTCATTTTTTGGGCTTATAAGGTGCTCATCTTGAAATAAACTTATGCAAACCACCATTGAGACACTGAGTGACTACAACATTTAGTTTTGACTACACTGGACCAAGAAAACTGGCAGAGACTGCTGTTTGAGACTATGAGATGTTCAGGGTGCCTCCTACAAGAAAAAAAAGGCAGATGAGTGCTCTAGTTGTGTTCAGTTTTGGGGGAGGAGGGTGCTGGGGGGGGGGCTTGGATTTAAGAGTAAATAGGATTCTAGATTACAACTTCAAGATACTGACCAAATAGAGAATGTCGATCAATACCTGCAACAATTAACATAGAAACATAGACTTTGACGGCAGATAAGGACCACTTGGCCCATCTAGTCTGCCCATTTCCCTACCTACAGGATAGGCCGCAGATCCTAGTTAACCAACAGCCTATTTCTTCCTACCCCCCACAAGAATTGCCTTATGTCTGTCCCATGCATTCTTGAATTCTCCCACAGTTTTAGACCCCATAGCCTCCTCAGGAAGGCTGTTCCATGCATCCACTACCCTCTCTGTGAAATAATACTTCCTCCATTGCCCTGAACTGCCTCCCCTCTATCTTTAAATTGTGTCCCCTTGTTCTTCCAGCCTCTTTTCTGAAAGATGCTACCCTCTTGGACTTTGTTGATTCCACTGAGGTACTTAAAAGTTTCTGTCATGTCCCCCCTCTCCCTTCTTTCCTCAAGGGTATACATATTAAGCTCCTTTAGTCTCTCCTCATACGGCTTCTCTTGCAGACCCTGCACCATTTTAGTTGCCCTCCTCTGGACTGCCTCTGTCCTGTCTATGTCCTTGCGGAGATGTGGTCTCCAGAACTGGACACAGTACTCCAGATGGGGTCTAACCAACTGTCTGTACAGAGGGATAACAACTTCCTGTTTTTTGCTGCTGATGCCTCTTCCTATGCATCCCAGTATACCCCCAGCCCTCCCTACTGCCTTCTCACATTGCTTGCTAACCTTAAGGTCATCTGATATGATTACCCCCAGGTCCCGTTCCTTTTTTGTTGTTGTTACTACCTCCCCCCCATTGTGTATTCTTCCCCTGGGTTCTTGTTTCCCAGGTGCATTATTTTGCACTTCTTTGCATTGAATCCTAGCTGCAGTTATTAGATAGAAGAAGATTTTGCAGGAACCTGTTTTTTAAGGGGACGGAAATGTTTACATTTTAAGAGAGATGCTGTTTTGGGTTGGATTTTCAAGGCCGGGGGGGGGGACTAACTACGTGGCTAGACTTAGGGGGGTCGAGACTGAGTGATAGCTCCATGGAAATGCCATTACATGACTACAGTAGCCCATAAACATAGTCAAGGTCTGCAGAGGGTGATCCTTGGAGCGTTTGATTCTCCCCTCACTCGAGGTGGAGAGATGAGGTCCCCTTCCTCCTCCTCTCTCGGGTCAGGGGACACGCTACCAAACAGATCCCCTCTCTCTTCTTCTCGGCTTACCAGGGGCCCTACTGGTTGCAAACCCGCTCAGTCCACCAGTTAAATGGTCCAGGGGACTATTACCTTTAGTAAAGATCTCACTATATTAAGTGAATCAGCGGAGACTGCTGCTTGGTAAAATGTAATTTTGGAGTACCCATTATAAAGCAGGGAATAATGAGCGTTTTAGTTTTGTTTTGGTTTCGGAAGGGGGAGGGAGTAGACGAAACTTAGACATTTGAATTGATCACATCACTGTTCTATTATTATATTAACATCCACATTGATTCCAAGCGGGCATATTTGGAGAACTACTGCCCCCTAGAGGACCTCTGCATGCTTTCCATCAATATGCTTTGCCCCACACATTATAAAACAAAATCAAGGACGGTGGTTCCCAGACGAGCATAGCTTATGTTGATTCGGATCTCTACAGGCCTATTTTTCGCAGAAGGAAGTTGTAATTTTTTAGATAACCCTCAGTTTGGTGTCCATGCCTGAAACAAGACAGAGGGAGAGAGGCAAAGGGATCGATGATATATACATGATGCCTCAAGGCACAATATATCCTCTAAAAGAAAAGCTGAGACAGTTTTTCTCTCCTCATGAACTTACCTAATTTCTTTGACTCGCTTCCCCAAGAGAGAGAAGATTTTCTTTTTTTTCTTTTTCACTGGTGGAAGAGGGGCTCTTCCCTAGACCATCAGAGTTAGTTTATGATCTATAGACTTACTACAAGGCTAGCCTTTATATAAGGCTTGTTCCTAGAGAGGGAGCTCCCTCTCAAGTGGGTTTAGATCCACGTTGGATGGGTCGTCCCCCACTTACCTAGGAAGAAAGGAATTCCTTTATCCTGGGATCTGGGTTGGAGATGGATACATCTCCCCCTTTTGTGGAAGACCATTTGTATACAATTTTCTCCAATGGGAGATTAATGGTTCATGGTTATTTTAGAGTGCAATTGAGAATGTTATTCTTAAGTTTGTTTTCTAGTAAATTTAAAAAAGGATGATGACACATGGCAAATTCACAGACACGTGCTCCCTTGCTTGGCGATGGGTGTGAGGGACTTGGGGGTCATAGAAAACAGGTACCCAGATATGTCCAGAAGCATTGGAACTGGTCATAGAAGACCTCTGGACAAGAAATAGGAAGTTTACCTTATAATTCAAGTTTTCGTGGCCCCTCGGGCTCCCAGACACTCTGCCTGATATACAATGTGGACATTTTTTCCTTGGGACTATGGTTAATGTTCCGGTAAAAAATTTTTCTCAGAATGTGAACGGCCTGCATTACCCTATTAAATGCTACAAAATTATGCAACATCTGGGCAAACAAAAGGCAGATTTATATTTTCTTCAGGAGTCTCACCTTTCCACTCTTGAACATTCCAAACTCCACTGGGAAGGGTGCTACAGGGTTTTGGAATCCTCTCATCCGAGTGGGCATAAGAGAGGAACAGCAATATTAGTTCCTACTTCTACCCCTTTAGAAATCCAGGAGACTTTTTCAGACCCACAGGGTCGATATATGATCCTAACTGGAACTCTTTATTCCCAGACAGTAACCTTAGTAAATACCTATCTCCCACCACAGACTTCTCTCCCAATAATAAGGTCATTTCTGCAAAGGGTGATGGAGACTTAAGGGTATCTTGATAATGGGTGTAGACTTCAATGTTAACTTACATCCACCAAGATTCTTGAACCCTAAACCACAAAGACTTTCTAAAGCTGCCAAATATTTAAAGGGAATATATCTTACTTGGGTATAGAAGACGCCTGGAGAAGAATCTTCTTTCCACCCCAGGATATACCTTTTTCTCTGGGAGACATAATATATACTCTCGTCTAGATTATTTTTTTGTGACGGGAGAACATCTAACCTTGATTCAAGACATTTCAATTGAACCTAGAATCTTGTCCGATCACAATCCTCTAATTCTTAAAATTAATCTGGGAAAACAAAAGAAGCTCAGACTCTGGGGGTTTAATAATTCCCTGTTAAGTGATCAGACATTTTTAGACCATTTTAAGACATGAATCCCACAAGCAATACAGGATAACTCTTCTCCCGAGGTATCATATGCCATACAACGGGACGCATTAAAGGCGGTGCTACATGGGGAGATGTTGGAATATGCATGCCGCAAACAAAAAGAGACTCATGCAAGATTAAACTTCCTAACAGACCTTTTAGCATCATATCAAATGTTATATAGGGAAGGAGACAAAACTTTACAGCTTAGAATACGATCTATAAAACAGGATATACAAAAAATTATAGATTACAGGACCCTCCACAGTCTGAGCTATCTACGTCACTACAATTATGAAGGGGGTGCTAGAGGAGCCAGAGTACTGGCCCAGAAATTAAAAGCAAATAAAATAACTTCTACCATTCTTAAAATAAAGTCCTCCACTTCAAATACCCCTACTTATAAAGAAGAACATATTAGACAGGCCTTTAAACAGTTTTACGAGGCCTTATGTACTGCCCCCCCACCCACCTAATAATCAGGAGGAGCTTATTTCTGTTTTTTTAAACAAGCTTCGATTACCTAGCTTGATTGACTCACAAAGGGAGCTTTTGGAATGCCCTATTGGTTCTGAGGAGATCCTTCTTCAGGTTAAACATTTGAAGCCCCTAAAATGTCCAGGTCCAGATGGCTTCGGCCCAGAATGGTATAAGGCTTTTATACAGCAGTTGCTCCCTAGTTTGTTATTAGCATGTCGCTCACTAAAAGAGGTAGAACCCCACCCCTTCTGGGAACTACACAGTATTATCTCCCCTACTTAAACCTGAAAAAGACCCTATCCTTCCATCATCATATCGTCCAATCTCCATATTAAATGTGGATTATAAAATATTCATGGCTATATGGGCTAAGAGATTGGAACCCATTTTGACCCAGTTAATTCACCAAGATCAATCAGGATTTGCAAAACAGAGAAACACCTCTGAAAATTTAAGACGGCTTATGCTTCTTCTGGAATACACACATACAAGTGGGATCCCATCCACTATTATTAGTTTAGACGCCAATAAAGCATTTGACAGGGTAAATTGGGAATATCTGGGAGCTACCCTGCTTAAATATTCCTTTCCAGATTCTTTTATAACTTGCTTGAAAAATCTATACTCCCAACCAAGTGCCTACATTCGAGGGAACGGTTCCTTGTCTCAAGCAATTCATATTCAAAGAGGCACAAGACAGGAGTGTCCTCTATCCCCATTACTGTTTGCCACATACATCGAACCTCTAGCGGAAACAATCAGGGAGAGTGCCCAAATAGAGGGGATACCAACAGGCCAAAGAGGCCAAGGTGGCATTGTTCGCAGATTATATTTTAGTTACTGCTTTGTCCCCAGATACTTCTCTCCTGGCTTTATGGGAATTATTGGAAGACTTCAAAGAAATTTTAGGTTTCCAGTTGAATATACTTAAAACAGATCTAATTCCCTTATATTTTATTCCCTCTCAGGATCTTAAAGGTAAGTATCCTATTAAATGGCATAAAACAAAATTTAAATATTTGGGAGTTATTGTCCCGAAAAATCTAGACAACCTGGAATTGCTAAATTATGAGCCTCCATCCAACCAGATCCAAAAGGATCTATCTACATGGTCTCTGTTACCACTGAGCTTTTTTCAAAGAATAGAAACTATCCGTATGATAGTCCTCCCAAAATTATTATATTTATTTCAGAATATCCCTACTTTTCCCTCTGGTTTTTACTTTAAATCTTGGAATAAACTAATATCCAACTTTATATGGAACGGACAGAAGCCGAGACTAAGAACGTCTCTTTTACAGCTTCCTCTTTCCTCAGGAGGGGCTAATCTTCCAAATTTGGAATTCTATGCGAAGGTATCATTTTGCAAAATAGTATCCATGTGGTTACCACCAACTTATCAATCTCTCTGGAAAGATTTAGAATTTGTCATTAATGACCTCTATGATACTACTAAGGTGATACTAGTTTTGGCAATTAGGCTACCGCCCCTTCACAGTTTCACTCTATTTACAGCCCAATTTTTGAAACTATAGTATAAATTAAAGCAACATAAAGCCTTTAAGGAAATTTTTTTCTTCTATACCCATATTTCAGAAGATGATAGATTTCTCCCGGCGTCCCTTGATCACACTTTTTCCAGATGGAGACAAGTGGGGCTTCAATTCTTCAGGCACTTTCTTTCCCCCTCTGGTATTATCCCTTTTGAAACCTTAAAAAAAGAATTTGGCCTATCCAACAGTGATTATTTTAGATACATCCAGGTGAGAAATTATCTCCTGTGGCAAAAAGAAGTTATTCTTAAATTGCCAGACCCAGTGCTACTGGGTAATACTTAGAGGATAATATTAAGGGTCAACTGTGGCCCCATCAGTTGGGTTTCTTATATAAAATTATAAGGGAGGAATGGGCGATTCTCTGTTTCAATCCTCAACAGCTAGTGTAAGGACTTAGATTTGGATATATCAGAATAGGAGTGGCTTTCTGTTCCTCCATAATATTAACTGAATACCTTCCTTCTTTTTGGGAAATGCTGGCAGAAATGTTCATGTGTGCTGGCTGATCATGGACATGTTTTTTGGTCATGTCCCCATTTGATGCCCTTTTGGAGCTCTTTACAACAAGAGATTTCAGAATGTTTAGGAGAACCGGTTGAATTTACATCAGAGATGGTGTTGCTTTCTATTTATTCCCACCACAACCCATCTTGGCACCGAACCCTATTATCCATATATGTTCTGGCAGCCAAAAAAGCTATAACATGGTGTTGGAGATCTTCGGTTGTTCCAGCAACTAAGGATTGGAGGGGTTTGGTAGCAGACATATACTATGTGGAATCTCTCTCGGCTACATTTCATAACAAACAATCAGTGTTTGAGCCTCGATGGAGGTCTTGGGTGATATTTCTTTCTGACCATGATCCTGACTTTATCCCTTGAGTCTCTTCACGTTTTATTATGCGGAGGGTTTTGGCAGGAGGAGATCTAAAAGGTTGGGGGAGACCAGGCTGTTCACCAGAGCCCGATCAGTTGTACCGGGGAGATACTATTCCACATATCAGCTGGGAGCACCATGTCCTTGCAAATTACTTTCAATCATTATCTGAATGCCAACAAGCTGCTAGAACTGATATCAATAGAAAAGGCTTTATTAGAGTTGAAGTTATAAATTGCTATGTATCAGCAAAAATACTATGCTGCTGAACAGAATGTCAATGATTGTATTGATTATATTTTTACCTGTCACATCCACATAATAAAAAGAAACTTAAAAAAAAAGAAAATGTGGTGACAAAAGTCTATAAAATGACTGGTGTTACGAGCGTGCATTGTGCAGTTTCCACACCCTCACAAGTTCACGAACCGTAATCTTTTCAGTCCAGATTTTCAACATTGCCATTTTTCACACCTCCTTATGAACAACAGTACAGCTGTCATTTTCACACCCTGGCGAAATGTGTTTTCGCACTTCCAGCACAGAATATGACGATCGCTGTGGGAAATCAGTGTTCGGGATAGATTAAGAAAATCACAGTGACATTGTTCATGAGCAGAGGTCCCAAAATGCCTATGTTGAAAATCTGCTGTAAAATCCCAAAACTAATTACGTTACGGGTATGCATTGCACAGTTTCCATGCACACTTGTGACTTCACCAGTTTTTTTTTATATTTTCATTCCAGATTTTCAACATTGCCATTTTTTATGCCTCCTCATGAACAGTACAACTGTCATTTTTCACATCCTGTTCGAAATGTGTTTTCGCACCTGTGGTGCCAAATGACGCAGTCGCTGTGCAAAATCACCTTTTGGCTAACGAACTGATACTGTCACTGTTCATGCGGTGGAATCACAAAAAGACCATGCTGAAAACTTGGAGTAAAAATACCAAGAAACGCTCAGTGTGTTAGGGTTTTCGACCATAACGCCCTACCCTCAAGGGACTGACAGGCGTCAGGGGTGTGACTTGGGATTGTCGATAGTAATGCTCATACCATTCCACCCTCACCCTGCAGCCAGTGGCAGGCATCGAGGTGCGCCTTGGACCCTTTGGACCCAGAGTTCACCCTATTCTCCTATACTGCACCCATTTCAGTGTATTTCCTTATGTAATGAGGCGAGGCCAAAGCCTGAACACACCTCGGGTGAGGTGAGATGTTGTGATCGTTATGGGCGTCGACCCAAAGGCACACCCCAATGCCTGTCCATCTCTGCAGGGTGGGGTGGAGTTGGCATCAGTTCAATACTTCACTGCCATTCCTATACTGCATCTGTCTAACTTGTGCACTTCCACTGCTAATGACAGCAAGCAACACTTGGCATTGACAAATGCTTGTTTATACTGAAGGATGTACATTTTTTAACAACAAAAAATATTACTGAATTAACAATTATTTTTTGTAGACCAGACAGCGAGGAGGAAAAAAGTTTTCAAAAGATGTTTTCAAATGATAAAGTCATAAAACATTAAAACTACCTGCAATAATACACACAGGCAAAGCCACAATGCTTAAATGTAAACTTTCAGAATTTATGGAAAGTTGATGTTAGGTCAATTTGTGGAACGCTGTGAAATTCTGATGTTCTGTCAACTGTCTGCTACGTGATCTTGACCGGCCAAAATGCCCTTACAAAACAGCACTCTGCAGTCACTGAATTCTGTTCAAAAAGTTTCAGTATACACTGCATTTTAATTCATTTACCGTCTGCCTAACTCTGTCTTGAACTGCAGTTAAATAAACAGAAAATGTAACAAACAGGATAAGATTAAAACATTTCTTTTTTTAAAGTAATAGCTACATACGCGATCAAGCTTTCTTGTCGTTTAACAAACAGTTCTCCTTGGGGGAGTTTTTAATCTTGCCAGTATCTTCAATCATAACAGACCCTGGATTTGATGCTGCTGTACCACAGCAGTGACACTTTGTAGCTACTGTGGTGCAAAATTGTTTTGACATCATCATTATAACGGCATCTGGAAGTGTATGGAGTTCCATACGCAACAGCACATATGCAATAATGTAAAACAGAGTGCGTGATATGGGTCAATAATCACACACCTCTCAAGGGTGGTGTTAGGCATGAGCAACTTATGCCAAATGCCTTTAAGAGAAGTGTAGTTACTGACCATAATCACACATTCCTGAAGTGTGTTATTGCACTTACAATGTATAAGAACAAAGAAATTACAGCAACTAATTTTTCTTACACATTATAAAATTATAATAATATTTAATTTAAGCAAAAACTGGTTTAAAAGTTAAAAAACAAGTTCCTGTCCTAGGCTGCATAATCCCCAACACGTTCCTCACTCACTACTCCCTGTCTGGAATGGTGAGTGCGTGGCTGGACATTTGACTTGCTAGACAGTAACTGAACTTGTCAGGGACCATGTGTGACTGGGAGCTTTAATTTTTTTTTTTTTGCTTAAAATACCAGTGCGATCTGTTGAATGGACCCCTGTTGCTCGAGGCTGAGAGTGTGACTTACTATACAGGATGGGTGCGACCAGGAGCTTTTATTTTTTAAGTTCACAAAGATTGTTACAGTGATGGTAGTATGATTTGTGCAAGGGACTCTGGCTGTTGGTGGCAACAGTGAGTAATTTAGCTTGTTTCCAAAGCAACGATTTTGTTTCGAGTCACAGACAGCTGCTGCAGTGTCTTCACTGGGTAGTGATGTGTAGTAATATATCAATGCTTTTCAACAAGTACAAAGGCTGTCAACTAAAAAGAAGTGCAGGAGTGCAATTATGTATGTGTAATTACATGGCTGTACTGGTTTTCTAACCAATCAGAACACTTTATTTTTCATAATCATGTTATAATAAACCATGTGCTATACTGAAATTCTGCCAGTACCTGAAATTCCAGAGCTGGTAGTACTTAACGTTGTTCCCTGAGAGCAGCTGATCATTATTTATCGTTAAGGTGGCTCCAGTTGACCGGCTGTTAATCGAGGGGGTTGCCAATGGGATACTCTCATTTAATTCACCATTTCCAGAATTACTGTGCTGCTGGATAAGGTCCTGACCTGAAAGCATTACAAACAACAAATACTTGACTATTTATGCTAATGCAGTGCAACTCAGTGTACAACCCATTCATAACAGCAATACTGTTTTTAAGCTTCCGGAGCACATTTTCAAAAGCTGCAGGCATAAATTGTTTTTCTTTATCTGGTTATATATGTATGTATATATCACCTGAGAAATCTTTAAATATAGCAATCAATTCTCTAGGTCAAGTCCATAAAAATGAAACCATATGCTAGACACTGCAATGCACCAGAGGGATAATGTAAAAGTAGACAATGAGAGCATACATTTATCCCCAAGAGAACAAGTAGGAAAAACACCAGTATGGCAACCTGTTCTAGTTTTATTTTTATTTATGAAAGAACATTTTTATGCTTGAAACACAAACTCAGATACAGTTTTTTAAACAGCAACAATACTGCCCTTTTAATTTTTAAAGAGCCATCACTGGTGCGTGTGTGTGTGACCGGGGGTCCTTTAAAAATAAAATAAACTTAGAACTATTTCACAATTAAAGCTAGCATTCCCAAAGTAAGCATACTCACTCCAACTGACTGAACATACTAATCTAGTGTTAAAGCCCATAAAATGGTGATATGAATTTTTTACTGCCCGTTGTTACTAACGGTATTTGTAGCAAACAGAAGTAGGTTAGTAAATAAACACTATAATGAAACAGGCAGAAAATGGCTGGCTCTTAGTAGCAATCTCATGGATTCGTTTAGCCTCTGTATCGCTAATGGTATCAACAAAAAAGTTATGTTTCAATGCAAGAAAATCAAATTCTGTGTTAATATTTTGTAATGATATTCACAGAGGAAATGGATGGTGTGATAGCAGACAGTGAAGTGCTATTCCAGGGGAGCAGAAAGACACACTATATGTGTACCATGTGAAGAAGTTGAGAAAATGCTAAACATGGTAATGTATACAAGGCCATGGGACCTGAAAGAAAGCACTACAAACTCCTGAAGGAGCTAGATAAGAAACTATCCATGCAATTTGCAATTATGTTTAACAAATTGATCAGAAAGTACAGTTATGTAAGAACTTACCGTAACAGTTGATCTTCGAGAATTGCTCTTGCAGCAGGTAATAACTGTAAGGACTAAGCTGCCACCAGGTGCCAAGACCCCACAGAAACCTTCTAGCTAGCAGTCTTCAGCAGGGGGACCACCCCCAGCATTGGCCAACGGTATAAAGGGGGCAGTCCCCAGCCCCACCTCAGTTCTCCCACTCGGAAACCCGGAGTCTAGGATGGAAGGAGAACTGGCCAGATTCTTGCCTAAAAATTTACATAGCAGAGAGAAAGCCGGGGGGAAGGAGGAAGGGGAAAGCAGCGCCTGCTGCAAGAGCTCTTCTCAAAGATGTACTGTTATGGTAAGTTCTTATGTAGCTGTACTATCTTTCTTTGAGTGAGAGCTCTTGCAGCAGCCAATAATCATAGGGACTGAGTCCCAAGCAGTCAGTGGATAAGGAACAGGAAAGTCCGGGAGGAGGCTGAAAATAACCAGCTAGAGGCTCAAGAAAGTAGGCCTTGCAGAACTGCAAGGCCAAACCCAGCCCTGCATCTGGAAGCTATGTAGTGCTTGTCGAAGGTGTGAACAGAGCTAAAGGTAGCCACTACACAAATGTCTGCTGCGGAGATGTTCTTCAAGGAGTTGAAAGAAGTTGCCACACCCCTGTTGGAATGGCCTCTCATCAACCTGATAAGGGCTTATTGTACTTGTCATAGCAAAAAAACAATACAATTAACTAGCCACTTAGACAAGGTTTGTCTGGTAACTGGCGCACACTGAGTACTGGGTAGGCCGCAGCCAAGGCTTTCTTTGTCGGGGCCAAAGCATGTGCCTTGGCAGGCTCCACCAGAGTGGAGGTTACACGCAGCACTGTGACCATTGCCTTCAACGGCTTCTCCGAAGAGGTTCCCGCCTTAGCCTGCGTCGGTGTCTTGCTGGGAAGCTTCGGTCTGGATCTCTCCTATGGCTTCGAGTGCTTTGGATGATCAGACCTGCCAGAGCCGGAAGAAGAAGCCTTTCTTTGGGGGGGGGATGATGGTGGGACCGACTACAGTCCTTATCCCAGGACCTCTTGCGAGACTTGTCCCGGTGCTTTCCTATTTTCCCCTGAGGTTTGCAGGACATCCATCCTCTGCTCCAATAGGCGGGCATTCAGGTGCCTAATTCAGGTCCTGCTGGTGAAGCCTTTGCAGATCTTGCAGGAGACACTGCCGTGGTCTGGCCCCAGACAGAAGATGCAATTCTCATGGCCGTCCTTGGATGGAATCTGGCGGCCACTGGCACATTTCGTGTTCTTGGAAATGGAGGAGGAGAAGACCGACAACGGTGAAGACATACGCCGGAATGGAGGTCAGAAGAAGGAAGAAAGGACAAAACTGGTCGAAAAAGGAAGAAAAACTGAGAAAATCCGAAACTTTTCTCTGGATCTGCTGTAGCATACACTAAGGCTTTCCCAACGAGAGCGGGTCTGCAGCGGGAAAAGAACTGGGGTGGAGCTGGGATCCCATCCCCTTTATAGGCATGACCAACGTTGGGGTGGAGCCGATGTCGGGGGCGGTCCCCACTGGGTACTGCTAGCTAAGTTTTTTCTGGTGGATCCTAAGGCCTGCGGCATTAATCCTAATGGTTATAACCTGCTGCAAGAGCTCCCCCTTGAAGTAAGATCTGGAGATTCCACTGACAGCTGCAGAAGTAGTGGGAACCAAATCTGCTGAAGCCAAAAGGGGGCTATGAGAATCACCTCTGCTTCCTCTGCCTGTAACTTTAAAAGCACCCTCTGAAGAATGGGAAAGGGAGGGCAGGTATAGAGGAACCTCCCTATCCAACAGAGGGACAATGCGTCTCACCAGAAAACTTCAAGCCCTGTATCTAGCGAGCAGAAACTGGGCAGTTTGGCATTGAGCGGGGACGCAAAAAGGTCCAACTCTGCCTGGCCCCATCTGATGAATAACTGGTCTGCTACTGACTGAAGGTGCTCCCACTGATGAGCCTTGGACTGAGACATACTTAGGCTGTCGGCCAAGACGTTTTGGACACCTGGAATATGAACAGCAGTGAGCTGGAGGCGGTGTTCCAGTGCCCAATATCAGACCCTCACTGCATCCCTGCAGAGGGGGTAGAAGCGATCCCCACTTGTTGATGTAAAAGATGACGGGCATGTCCATCTGAATGAGAAAAGGGCCTAGAGGTAAGTCCGCTTGAAATGCCTGCAAGGCATTCAGGACTGCTCACATCTCTAAAACGCTGATGTGGGGCAACGGCTTGTCTAGTGATCAGGTCCCCTGGGTCTACCTAGTCTCCAGGTGAGCGCCCCAACCAAAACCCAAGGCATCTGTGGTCAGAACGCATCTTGGGAGCTCCTGTCGGAAGAGGACCCCTGCCAATAGATCGAGTGGGTCCAGCCACCAGGTCAGAGTGATGTGGACTGGGTTGGAGACCAAGACCGGTTGATCTAGGTTGTCGGACCTCTGGGCCCATTGCACCTTGAGCATCCACTCTGTGGGACCTTCATATGGAGGGGAGCCATGGGAACCGTACAAATGGCTACCGCCATGTGACCGAGGAGTCTCAGATAGACTCGGGCTGGGACATGAGGAGCCAAGGATACCAATCGGACCTGATCCCAATGGTGATCCACCCTGTCTGGGGGGAGGAAGGACATGCCCTGTACTGTGTCCAGGACCGCTTCTATGAACTGGAGTCTCTGGCTGGTCCATGGGGACGACTTTTGTATATTCAGGGTGATCCCCAACTCTTGGAAGAGTGTAAAGGTGTCTCCGACAGTGTGAACCAGCTGTTCCCTCATGGGGCCCACCAGGAGCCAGTCGTCGGTAAGTAGGGAAAAATGCAATGGCCCCGCTGACATAGAGCCGCAGTCACCACCGTTAAGCACTTGGTGAAGACTCAGAGTGGAGGAAAGGCTGACTGGCAATGCTCAAAACTGATAATGCTGGTCCTGGAAGAGGAAGTGTAGGATCCTCCTACGAGGCTGGAACACTAGGATGTGCAAGTACGTGTCCTGCATACCTAGAGAGCAAAGCCAGTCCCCCTGGTGCAGGAGCGGGGTCAGAACTGGCAGCGTGACCATCCTGAAACTCCTGTACTCGATGAATTTGTTCAGGGAACTGAGATTCAGGATCGGACGATTGTCACCGGTCTTTTTGGGGACTAGGAAAAAGTGGGAATAAAATCACTTTCTCCTTTGAGCCAGAGGAACTGGCTCTATAGCTGGCTTTTGTAGGAGGGCCTGAATTTCTCTTTCAATCAGGGGGACATGAGGAGGATAACAGGAGGACACTGGTGGAGTTTCCAGAGGCACTTGTTCGAACTCCAGAGTATGACCTCTCCCTATGACCTGTAGAACCCAGAGGTCTGTCATTATTTTGCTCCAACCCTCGAGAAAGAGGGAGACGCAACCCCCTACAACTTCCCTCACTGACTCTGCTGGAGAAGGGGGGTCTGGCAAGGAGTCATTGTGTTGCTCCAGAAGCAGGCAGAGGGGCCTGGGAGGACTTTGGGGCCCGAGAGACAGAGCTTCTAGGAGTCTGGGAGGTGGCCTTTCTTTTGTAGCCTTCCCTCTGCTGAGGCTGGTTTTGGGGCTGCTGACCTGAGGGCTTCCGAAATTGCCACTTCTTAAAGGGCCGTTGGTCCCCCTTATACATTTTTTGGATGGACCAAATGGACTTCCCGGAGTCTTGGAGACAGGCAATAAGGTTCTCTGTCTCATCTCCAAAGAGGACCGAGCCCTCCAAGATGCCAGACTGCAGATCCTGGGAGAATCCTGAGACTCTAAACCAGGCATGATGCATGATGCCTGAGGCAAACGCCTGAAGCTGCCGCTCTGGTCACCGTATCTTCAGTATCGTATGAGGCATGCAGAACATGGGTGCCCACATCCGACTCCGATTTGAGGCGGTCCAGGAACTCAGTTTTCTGTGCGGAGTCTGGAAGGCCTAAGCTATCTCCATACCTTTCTCCCACAGGGCATTTTGGTATTGTATCATGTGTGTGAGAAAGTTAAGGGACCTGATGGAGCAAGTGGAGGATGAGTAAACAGTTTTTCCCATCTGGTCGATGTATCTGGACTCTTGGTCCGGAGGCTGAGTACTCAGATGTTAAGGCTTCTTTGATCTATCATGTACAGCCATAATCACCATAGAGTCCGCCATAGGGTGTTCCACCAGGAAAGGCTCTTCCCCAAGGGCTCTAAACAGCCTGTTTGACTTCTTGGAGATGGCAGAGGTGGTGGAAGGGCGCTTCCAGTTTAACGCTGTGAGGTCCTGAAAGGTATTTAACAAAGAAGGCATCACTACAGGCTTGGGTTCCTTCTGCCTCAGGAACTTTGCCAACCTCTGCCTCTCCGGATCCAGGTCCTCGGTCTCCCATCCATTAGAGGCCTGGATGTGCCTCATGACGTCTATGAACGTCAGGTCATCAGGAGGTAACCTGGGGGTGTCCTTATTATCCAGGGCGGAAGGGTGACCCCTAGGTTCAGAATGGTCCAAGCCCGGGGACGAAGAACTGTGGCTGATGTCCGCAAGGAGAAGGACAAAGAGCTAGAGCAATGTTTGCTTTGGGACCAACGCCCACTATGGGACCGGCGCCCGCTGTGGGACGGACTTCGTCTGTGAGACTGGCAATGGTGACAGTTGGATGAGTGGGAGTACTTACCGTGATGCCACCCTCTGCATGGGGGTCTACCATGGTGGTCATCCGGGCTTGGAGTACAGTCCTTTGGAGCAGAATATGGATGTGTAAGCTCCCGGTCATGGTCCTGGTCATGGTCGTGGTCCGGCTGCAGCTTGGGTGCCACGGTCACGGGCTCCTTGTGGGGGAGCAAGTCTCCTCTGAACTGGTTCCACCAGAAGAAGAGTTCCTGGATCTGGTCTTTAGCGAATTGTGAATCAGACAGGCTGGCTGGTGACTAAGGAGCTGGTATCAGCGCACCTGGCGTCCATGGTGGTGGTAGAGCTGGAAGCAAGACTGGGCGGTTATAAGCCCCGACTGATCTTAGATTATCAGCTGGGAGCCTCCATTGGAGGCTGAGGAAACTGCCTTGACTGGTGACAGAGAACGGGTGGGCAAGGAGACAGGCGAAACCCAATCTGACATCTAGGAAAGCATCCCCTTAGCAGGTGGCTGCTTGGTAGAGTCGGGGGGATGCAGCCATTGGCTTGGTAGGGGCCTTAGGCAAAGGCACCGGAGTACGGGGCTCAGGCGTTGGGTGCTTGTGTGAGCCTGACAATGAAGAGTCTTGTCCAAAGCCTTGGACGAGGCCATCGTTGAAACTGAGTGGGCAGGAGCCAAAGCGTCACGACCCTTCTTCTGGCCGGTTCCAGCCCCTAAGGTGGAGGGTGATCCTTCTGGTGTGGCCTTCACCTTGCCTTGCCGACATCGGGGGCAGTCCCCTGCCTCAGACTGCTAGCTACAGTTTTCCGTGGGGTCCTGACACCTGCTGGCTTCAGTCCTAATGGTATTACCTGCTGCAGGAGCTCCACCCTTGAAGTCAGATCTAGGTATAACTGGTAGTGTGATGAAATGGGTTCAAAACTGGTTGCACGATATAAAAAATAGGATTATATTATTAAATGGCAATCTATAAAGAAGGGAGAAAGTGACCAGTAGGGTCCCACATGGGCCTGTTGTGGGACCTAAATTGTTTAATATATTTATAATTATACTGAAAAATGTTGTTCTTGAACAATCAGAATACAGACTGATTACCATTTATGTGTCTTGGCCAGGGGCACTAGGATCCCACAGAAGCAAAGCTTTTGCCAGGGGTCTGGTTACGGCTACTGGGCATGGCACCTGTGAACCCCCCACGTGGTGCTGCACACCAGTCAATAATTGTTGCCGGCCTCCTTACTAACCTCAGTTCTGTTCACCAACAGAGAAACAAAGTGGGGAAAAAATAAGAATAGTGCTAGAAGTTTCCTAGCCCGATGGGATAGGGAAAGGATATAGGCAATATAAATTAACAAAATAAAATTCGACTACCTATCTTTGAACAGAGAAAAAGGGGCACACTAAGAGGCACAAAGGGGTAGTTGGGTATAGAACCACAGCCTGGCATCACTAGCCAGACAGAAGATGGATAGTGATCTGAAAGGCAGCAACCCTGAAATGTGTGGCTCCAGCAGAAAAGGTAAGAGGGGAATGCTCAAAATTGGGACCCCCTTGCAATTAAGATGGCACACTGTGCCGAAACAGGAGTAGAACATACTGTATACACTCCTGGAAAAACCAAACCCCATGCTACCAGACAGAGGACTGACTGAACAGTCTGTTAAAATATGCCCCTATTGTCAGGAGAAAAAGAAAGGTGGGATCTCAGGAGCATGCGGAGCTGTAGGCCTGAACTTCCCAAAGAAGTCAAGATGTGTTCTTCTTCCCAGGCACCCCTTAGGGTAGCAGGTTAAAAGCACAGCTAGCATAAGACAGAAAAAAGGGCATATCAACGAAAACAGTACAGTCTGGCATTGCCGGAAGAAAAAAGCATCAGAGAACAACTAAGGGCCATCTCGGCAGATTGAGATCAGGAGGAGGGTGGGTGGAAGAGGCAAGGAACCAGGCAGAGGTATTAAACGAGTATTTCGCCTCTGGGTTCACTAGGGAGGGGGATGGGATATCTACAAAGCAAAGCACGATGCGGATAGTGAGTGGGATCAGAGGAGCAACGGAAATGGAGCAAGAGGGAGGGAGAGGTACCCCAGGGGTGTCACATCAGGATAAGGATAAAAAGGCCAGTAAGGTGGAGGGACGGATGATGCTATCTCCACCGAAAGGGTGTGGTTAGCCCTAAAGAAAGATAAATCTCCTGGGCCAGATGGCATTCATCCAAGAGTACTATGGGAATTGGCGGACATATTGGCTGCACCTCTGGCGGAGCTCTTCAACAGGTCGCTTGAGACAGGGAGGGTGCCTAGGGATTGGTGAGAGGCACGTGTGGTGCCAATCCATAAAGGGGGGTCGAGGGAAGTACCAGGTAACTACTGACCCATCAGTTTGACCTTGGTGGTGGGAAAATTAATGGAGAGTATACTAAAGGAACAATTGGGGGTGTACTTGGAGGAGGTGGAAGGTCTGGATAGTTGGCAACATGGGGTTGGGCCAGGTATATCATGTCAAACCGATCTTGTGGAGTTCTATAAATGGGTAACATCAGAACTAGACAGGGGAAAGCCTGTGGATGTATTATTCTTGGACTTCAGCAAGGCGTTTGACTCTGTCCCCCACAATGGTCTGGTGGAGAAACTGATGGGGTTGGCAGTAGGCCCTTTGATGGTCAGATTGATTGAAAACTGGCTAGCTGGATGCACCCAGAGAGTAGTGGTCGGTGGGGAGCTCTCGAACCCTAGAGAGGTCGGCAGTGGGGTACCGTAGGGCTCGGTTCTAAGTCCGATCCTATTTAATACATACATATTGGACATCAGGGAGGGTACAGGGTGTGAAATGAGTCTCTTCGCTGATGACTCCAAGATGGAAACAGTAGTTGAGGAGGAAGAGGGGAGGTTGGCCCTGCAAGGGGACCTGGACACCCTGGAAAGCTGTGCTCACACATGGAAATTAAATTTCAATATCACCAAGTGCAAGGTGTTACATCTTGGGCGGGGAAACCCTAAACACAGGTACACCATGGGAGGGGAGGCGCTGGAGGCCTCAACAGGGAAAAAAGACCATGGGGTCATGGTGGATGCATGTATGAATAACTCTGAGCAGTGCAGGAGAGTGGCTAGCAAGGCAAACAGGATGTTGGGATGCATCGTAAGGGGGACCACCTCTAGGAGCAGGGAAGTGATTCTGCCGCTGTACAATGGACTGGTTAGACCACACCTTGAGTAATGTGTAAAGTACTGGAGACCACACTTGAAGAGGGACATACAGCTCTTGGAGGGGGTACAGAGGAGGGCAACTAAGATGATACGAGGACTAGGGAATTTGACGTATGAGGACAGACTTGAGGAGCTCTGCCTGTTTTCACTGGAGGAGAGGAGAGACGGGGGGGACATGACTGAGGTCTTCAAGTACCTCAAGGGAATAAATAGGGTAAACATGGAGGGGATCTTTAGACTAAAGCAGGGAGGTATCACCAGAGGGCATGGGCAGTGGAACGGTGAGGGGGGAAAGAGGAGGAGGTTTTTCACTGAGAGGGTGGTGGACCCTTGGAATGCACTGCCTGGCGAGCTGGTTCAAAGATCCACAGTGGAGGGCTTCAAGAGAGGGTGGGACAGACACAGAAAGCAGAGGTATCAGATGATGGCCTGGCCCAGGGGGGTGGGGATGGATGATAGGGGTTTCTGGAACACAAGGTGGGGGGATGGTCTCGACACCCAACTAGGGATCTAAGGTTCGAACAGACTCGATAGATCGAAAGGCCTAATCTGCTGGCAATTAGTTCAATAACATGATCTGTTTCTCTACAACACAGAGATGTACCCTGTGTAGGAGTGTAGCTTGATCCAGTCAAGTGCACAGCATTCTCCCCGAGACAGTGCAACTGTCAAGTGGAGTTAGATTGGACAGTACTCAGAGGCACAGATTGTATTTAGCATTTCATATGGTTATATCATAGTAAGGGGATATACATCCAGCAGAAGGAAGTAAGGCAAGGGAAAAAAGAAAAAAAAAAAAAAAGAGGATGAGAGATGCCTTTTTATGTTGGCTTGCATGCATGTGCAAGAAACATAGTGCCATCATCGGAGTTTTCGGAGGTGTGTCAGCCCTCTTCCAAGTCAGTCAGTGTGTTTGCAGACGCAGCCACAGTGCTCCAATGCCTGCTGGAGCTGTCTATGACAGCTCCAAAATGCAGTGGCATACAGTTGAAAGGGGGAGCTACGCTTCAGTGAGCAGCAATCAGATATCGCCTGCTCATGCGCGGCTCCCTACACACACACACACACACACACACGCTGCTGCTGCTGCTCCCCCTCAGCGCACACACTGTACATGGCGATGGGGGTACCCAATCGATCGGCTATGCCTGAAACACAGTTTCATATGCCACGCTGGGTGCCTACCCCAGCGTAGCTACATCGTGATAGCCGACGCCCACTGTGTCCCCCGAGTACAGGGTGCCACGCTGGGGCAACAGATGCGGCCGACGGGGTGCCCAATCCCCTGGCTCCACGCCCAGCCGTTCTTCTGCCATGCTGGAAGCCCACCCCAGCATGGCAACGCCCTGCTGTTGCCTTTAAAACAAAAACCTGTAAAGAAAAACAGTCCTCGCAGTCTCCCCTGCCCCCCCCACAACCCGCACTTCCACCCACTGTGCACACTGCCTCCCCACACCCCCTCACCCCATACTTACCTCGGAGTCTCGCGCGACAATCTTCGGTGGACCGGGAATACGTCTGCACTCTTCAAAGCCGACCGCGAACTGAGGAAATGACGGTAAGCTGTATAATGGGATAGATAGGGTTTTTTCAACTTTGTTGCATATCTCAGGCATTTTTTGGAATTTTTGCACAAAATTTTCAACATGGGGTTTTTGGGACCCCTCCTCATGAATTATTGCACTGTCATGGCGTTACTCGGGCCTGAAGGGTGATTTCGCAGCCACTGCGCAAAATCACTTTTCTGGAATGATTAACGAAACGACACTGCCAGTGTTCATAAGGTGGGCTCTCAAAAAGCCTATTTTGAAAGTTTGGTAGAAAAATTCCTAAAATGACTGAGCGACGAGCATGCGTCACAAGTAGTTCCTACCAAGACGTCAGAAAGTTCAAGAAATTTTCAATATTTACTCCAGATTTTCAACATTGGTTACGTTACCACACCTCCTTATCAGCAGTGCAGCTGTCATTTTCACATCTCACCCAAAGCGTATTTCCACCCATGTAGTACACAATGGCGCGAGTCGGTATCTTGAAATCAATGTCAAGGACACATTAAGAAAATCACAGTGACACTGTTCATGAGCAGAGGTGTTAAATGGCTATGTTGAAAATTTGGTGAAAAATTTCAAAAATGACTGTTTTAGATAGCACATTGCGTAGTTCCCGCCACGCTGTGGCAAGTTTCAATTTGTATTATTTAGACACTGATTTTCAACAGTGCCATTTTACCGCACTTCCTTATGAGCAGTACAGCTACCATTTTTCACATCTCGCCCAAAATGTGTTTCAGCACATGTAGCGCACAATGGTACAGTCGGTGCGTAAAACAATGTTTGGGACAGATTAAGAAAATCACAGTGACACTGGTCATGAGCAGGGTCTTAAAATGGCTATGTTGAAAATTTGGTGACAAACTCCATAAAATGACTGGGTTACGGTAAGCATCGCGCCAGTTTCCACGCACCCTCGTAAGTTCATGAATTTGTAATATTTTCAGTCCAGATTTTCACCAGTGGCACTTTTTCACACCTCCTTATGAACAGTACAGCTGTCATTTTCCACAACATGGCCAAAATGTGTTTTCACACTTTCAGCACAGAAATGCATGGTCGCTGTGGGAAATCATTGGTCAATGTACGGGACACATTAAGAAAATCACAGTGACACTGTTCATGAGCAGAGGTGTTAAAATGGCTATGTTGAAAATTTGGTGAAAAAATTCCCAAAAATGACTGTTTTAGGAGCGCACGTTGCGTAGTTCCTACGCACGCTGGCAAGTTTGCGAATTTGTAATATTTGCACACCAGATTTTCAACAGTGCCATTTTACCGCACTTCCTTATGAGCAGTACAGCTACCATTTTTCACATCTCGCCCAAAATGTGTTTCCGCACATGTAGCGCACAATGGTACAGTCGCTGTGGGAAATCATTGTTTGGGACAGATAAAGAAAATCACACTGACACTGTTCATGATCGGAGGTCCCAAAATGCCTGTTAACAATCTGCTGTAAATAAAATCCCCAAGCTAGTTACATTACGGGTGTGCGCTGCACAGTTTCTACGCACGCTCGTGACTTCACCAGTTTTTTTAAGATTTTCACAGCAGATTTTCAACATTGCCATTTTTTTTTACACCTCCCATGAACAGTACCGCTGTCATTTTTCACATCCTGTTCGGAATGTGTTTTTGCACCTGTGGTGCCAAATGCCATAGTCGCTGTGCAAGAGCAGTTTTCGGCTAACAAACTGATATTGCCACTGTCCATGAGGTGGGGGTCACAAAAAAAACATGTTGAAAATTTGGAGTGAAAATACCAACGAATGCCTGAGGCGTTAGGGTTTCTGACCATAACGCCCCACCCTGTAGAGAATGACAGGCATCAGGGGTGTGACTTGGGATTCTTGCCTGTCATGCTCATACCATTCCACCCCATCCACATCCTGCAGCCAGTGAGAGGCATCAAGGTGTGCCTCGGACTCTTCAGGCCAAACTTCACCCCATTCTCTGTCCGCACCCATCTCCCAGTGTTCCTGATGGAATGGAATTGCATAAAGACCAAAGACCCGAGGCACACCGTGACACTTGTCAGTGTCTGCAGGGTAGGGTGTGGTGAAATGGCGTGGTCGTTATGCCTGACGACCCAAAGGCACACCCCAATGCCTGTCACTCTCTGCAGGGTGGTGGTGGGGTTGGCTTCAGTTCAATACTTTGCTGCCATTCCTATTATGCAGCTCTGTAACTTCTACACTACCACTGCCAATGCCAGCAAGCAAACATTCGGCATTGACAAATGCTTGTTTCTGGTTGATATGAGGTATCAGGGTCAGCACCAGAGAGAACAGCCTGGGTTGGGCCCTATCTGACTCCTTATACTCAATTGTCTCAGACACTGACCCATGACCAGTGTTGTTTCCATGTTAGAGGCCCCTCAGGGCCCATCAACGATGGCATCCTTTCCAGGAATCTCAGCGGCCACTCTAGAAGGGGTTGGGACTCCAGATCTCTGGGGCCTCGTCCTGGGCTGTGGAACTGTGTAGAAAGCCTCATCTGAGGGGAGGGCCTAGTACAGTCACCAAATGGTGTCCTCCTACATACATAGAGTGACTTGATTGATGCCCATGGGCAGAAACCCCCAGGTGAGGAGAGCAGGGCCATATAGGTCCCACAAGGTGAGCCTGGTCCTCACCGGTTGCGGTGACGTCCAACAGCTCCAGAGAAAATTCCATCTTCAGGCCACCATCTGACCACGATTCAGCATCAGGCTCAGGATCAGCAAAAGCCTCTAAAACTGGGTCATCTCATCACTGTAGCTGGCACTGCCCTCAACACCGTGCTTGGTGAAGATTTCGATGTCATGCTCGGGAGCCATCACCCTCCTTGATGGTGTGGGTGACACTGAAATTGGGGATGACCTCCGAGAAGAAACTGTGATCAGCACCACACCTGAAGACAGACCCAGGACTGACACCATGACTGTCACCACCTCCCCTCACCATGTCTGGAATTGTCACCCCAACTGGTGTCACAAGCTACGCCATGGATTGTGACAACATCTGAACTGGCAACAGTGTGAACAACAGCCTCAGTGTCAGTCCCTCTCCAGACACCACAAACAGGAGGGGGCCCAGCATCATCCCCAGTAACACCTGCCACATCGTCAGTGTCTACTTGTGTAGACTGAGCATATAGCTGCGGCCTCGCCACTGGGTATCTCTGTTACTCAGGGCAGGCAGACTGTGGAGGGTTTGCAGTCGAATGACCAGAAGGAGTCAACTGTCCTCCAGACCCATCGACCAGAGACTCTGATGCTTCAGCGTGGTGAGGTCAAGGAGAACGCTGCACTTCCACAGAATCAGAGATCCTAGGAAGAGGCCAAGAGGAAAAGCCTAATGACCTATTCTTGGACGCATACATGTGAGGCCTGCCTCCGAAGGTGGGAACTGGACAACCCCATCTCAACATGCAGTTCTCGAGGGTGTGGCAGTCAATGGAGAAGTGGGCATTGCATGCATCCATGTTGTGCTCTGGTGCAAGACTGGCCACACAGGTCTGATGCTGGTACAGAACAGTCATCAGTTTCCCACAGGGGCAATGTTGCATAATAGAAACAAAGAAACATAGATTTTGACGGCAGATAAGGACCGCTTGGCCCACCCAGTCTGCCCATTTCCCTACCTAATGGATAAGCTGCAGATCCTTGTTAACCAGCAGCCTACTTCTTCCTACCCCCACCCCCTAGAATTGCCTTATGACTGTCCCATGCATGCTTGAATTCCACCACTGCTTTTGACTCCATAACCTCCTCCGGAAGGCCGTTCCATGCATCCACAACCCACTCTGTGAAAAAATACTTCCTTAAGTTACCTCTGAGCCCCCCTTCTATCTTCAAATTGTGCCCTTGTTCTTGCACACCTCTTTTTTTGAAAGATGCTACCCTCTTGGACTTTGTTGATTCCCTTGAGGTACTTGAAAGTTTCTATCATGTCCCATCTCTCCTCCTTTCCTCGAGGCTATACATATTTAGCTCCTTAAGTCTCTCTTCATATGTCTTCTGGTGCAGACCCTGCACCATTTTAGTATCCCTCCTCTGGACAGCTTCCATCCTGTCTATGTCTTTGCGAGATTGGGTCTCCAGAACTGCACGAGTACTCCAGATGGGGTCTCACCAGCTGTCTGTACAGAGGGATAATAACTTCCTGTTTTCTACTGGTGATGCCTCTCCTATGCATCCCAGTATCCACCAGCCCTCCTTGCTGCCCTCTCACATTGCTTGTCCACCTTTAGGTCATCTGATATGACTACCCCCAGGTCCTTTCCATTTCTGTTGTTGTTAGTACCAACCCCATTGTGTACTCTTCCCTGGGTTTTTGTTTCCAGGTGCATTACCTTGCACTTCTTAGCATTGAATCTAAGCTGCCATACATTTGACCATTCCTCTAACCTTGCCAAGTTCCTTCTCATCCTTTCCACCCCACCTTGTGCATCAACTCTGTTGCAGATCTTTGTGTCATCTGCAAAGAGACATACTTTTCCTTCCAGTCCCTCTGCAATGTCACTTATAAAGACACTGAAGAGGACCGGTCCTAATACTGAACCCTGCGGTACCCCACTAGCAACCCCCATTTCTTCAGCCTGGACTCCATTTACTATTACTCTCTGTGTCCTATTCTCCAGCCAATTTTTACCCAGGCTGTCATCTTGGGACCCACTCCCAGGCTGGCTAACTTGTATATTAATCTTTTGTGTGGGACTGTGTCAAATGCCTTGCTAAAGTCTAGGTAGGCTATGTCCACAGCCCCTCCCTGATCTACTACTTTGGTCACCCAGTCAAAGAAATCTATCAGATTTGTCTGGCATGACCTTCCCGCTGTGAATCCATGCTGCCTTGGGTCCTGTGCCCCTCTGGCCTCTAGATACTCAACAATTCTTTCCTTCAGAAGTGATTCCATCATTTTCCCTATCACTGAGGTTAAACTAACAGCTCTGTAGTTTCCTGCTTCTGCCTTGCTCCCACTTTTGTGAAGGGGAATCACATCTGCCCTCCTCCAGTCCTCGGTACCACCCCATCCTCCCACGATTTTGTTAAAGAGGGTAGTCAGTGGTGTCACTAGTTCTACCCTTAGTTCTTCTAGAATTCTGGGATGAATCCCATCAGGCCCCATTGCTTTGTCCACCTTCAGTTTTAAGAGTTCTTTCAGAACCCTTTCTTCTGTAAATGGGCTGGTATCAACTTCTGTATCCAGAGTGTTTCTGCTGTTTGTTTTAGGTACCTCCCCCTCTTCCTTTGTAAATACGGAGCAAAAATATTTGTTTAGTATCTCTGCCTTTTCACAGTCACCCTCTGCCCACCTCCCTCCCTTTATTAAGCCTCACTAACCTCCCTTGGTCTTCCTTCGCTCCCTGATGTACCTATAAAAGGTTTTGTCCCCCTTCTTAACTGAGTTGGCTATCTTTTCCTCGGTTTGGGCCTTTGCTGTTCTGACTGCCTTCCCAGCATCCTTTTGCTTTAACTGATACAGTTGTCTGTCCTGCTCCTTCTGTGATTCCTTGTACTTCCTGAATGCTTTCTTTTTCTCTTGAACCTTCACTGCCACTTCCTTTGAGAACCATAGTGGTTTCTTACAGTGTTTTGTTTTGTTTATTTGCTTCACAAAAAGGCTTGTTACCTCTGTGATGGCAGATTTTATTATTCCCCATTGTTCTTCCACCCCTCCTAATTGGTGGCTGTCAGACTTTTTTCAATGACTTGGCCTCTTTTAATCACACTTCGACACTGCAGTAAAACAACAAACACAGGCAACAATGCAAATAAAGAACAAAATACAAAGACGCAGATTAAATACGCATTGAGGCAAACTGATGAGGCACTGCACTCCCACAGTGTGCAATCAATGGCTGGAAGAACTGAACTGAGGTTGGTGAGGGAGCTGGTAATGGTTACTGTCTGGTGTGTGGCACCACATGGGGTACACAGGCGCCATACCCAGTAGCCATGACTGGCCCCCTGGTCAAAAAGCATTGTTCATGTTGGGTCATAGTGCCTCTGTCCCAGATCCATAAGTAGAAATCAAATGTTAAGACTGATTCTTGGAAGATCAGAACCGAGGTTGGTGAGTGAGCCAGCAATGGTTACTGGCTAGCACGCAGCACCATGTGGGTGCACAGGCACTGTGCTCAGTAGCTGGTGCTGGCCCCCTGGACAAAGATCTGCTGCCATGGAATCCTAGTGCCTCTTGCCTAGGCCCATAAGTGGAAATCAATGGAGAAGACTGATTCAGGAAAGATCTTTCTGGATAACATAAGGATGCCTATGACCTTGGCAGAAAAACCTTGTTTTAGAAGTCTCCTCTCAGGAGCCAGTCCAAGGGAGTTGAGATGTGTACATCCCCCCAGACACTCCAAAGGGTAGTGGGCTAAGGGCATAAACACAAAGAAAAAAAATGAGTATACCAATCAAAAGAGACTGACATAGTCAGAAAAAAGATATCAAAAAAATGACCTGCTTCTCCTGCAACCACAGGGATGTACCCTACTTACAAGTTAGTGTGGTTGATTGAAAAAGGTGTAAACACCAGCCACATGCAGTGCAGCTGCCAAATGGAGTTAGACTGGATAGTTCCCGGATACACACGTTGCATGTAGCAACTAACAGGGATACACACACAGATGGGATAAACCCTGGACAGCGAGATAGAGGACAAGAAGGAAAAAGGGAGGAAGGAGCCACCTTCCACAAACCACCCTTTTCTTTTTGGTTGGTGCAAGGGCTCTGAAGGACCCTCACACAGTTTTTTGTTTGTTTTGTTTGGTGAGAGTAGACCCCTGAGGAGTGCCCAGCTCTCGTCTGAGTTTTCCAGAAACAAGAAAAACCTGGGTTTGAATCCCACAGCCCCCACTTGCATACTGTGTGACCCTGAGCAAGCCACTTAACTTCCTTATGCTCCCAGGCCACACCTGTAAGTACAGGTTACTCACCTGTAACAGGAGTTCTAGGAGTGGTATATGTTGTTCATCCACACTTACTGGCAGGTTCCTTGCTGCTTTAAATCTTGCCGGAAGGTCTTCAAGCTGGCTCCTACCACCCATCTGGGTGGTAAAACTTTTGGCTCCGCCCCATGACGCCAGATCTGAAATCTGGAAACCAGGTCATGCTACCGGCTTGTGGAGTCGGAGGGTTGTGTGGATGAAGAACATATACCATTCCTAGAACTCCTGTTACAGGTGAGTAACCTGTATTTCTAGGGACGTGGATATGTTGTTCAATCCACACTTACTGGCAGACTCCTAGCAGTTCCCAGGAGGAGGGAGGCAAGGCGCACACCCCCTACTTGGGAAATAAGGACTGGAGAACTGAGGTCCCAAAACCAGCATCCCGGCGTGACTCTAGGTTGATGTGGTAGTGGGTAATGAAGGTGTGTGCTGACTTCCAGGTAGCAGCCCTGCAGATTTCCTGGATAGAGACGTCCCTGGAAGCAGTCACTGAAGCAGCGGTATGGCAGGTAGAATGAGCTCTTATCCCTTTGGGAGGCTCCATGCCCGCCAACCTATAGCAGAGAACTATGCAGGAGGTGACCCACCTGCCTATCGTCGGCTTGGCTGCAGGTCTGCCAGGTGCGTCTTCAGCGTAGGTGATAAAGGTCTGCCAGGTGCGGCTTCAGCGTAGGTGACAAACAGCTGGCGAACCTCTCCCCGAACTTCAGCCGTCCGCTCCTTATAATAAGAGAGCGCTCTTCTAGGGTCCAGAGTATGGAGCCTATATTCGGCCTCCGAGGTGTGATTGGGGTAGAACACCAGCAATGTCAACACCTGGTTAAGGTGAAACTCCGACACCATCTTCGGAAGGAATTCCAGGTGGGGGCGCAGGACAACCTTGTCCCTGTGGAAGACCAGATAAGGAGACTCGATGGAAAGCACCTGGAGCTCTCCCATCCTTCTGGCTGACGTGATAGCCACCAAGAAGGCGGTCTTCCATGACAGGTGAGAGATGTCACACCTGTGCATCGGTTTGAATGACTTGCCCATGAGCTTAGCCAATACCAGCAGTAGATCCCATGGAGGTGGAGGTTCTCGCACCGGAGGGGATATGTGATCAAGGCTTTTGAAAAAGCACCACCACCTCTCCCTGCGCCACCGCTTTCCGCCCGGCCCAGTAAGCAGAGATGGCTGCCAGGTGCACCTTAAGGTTGTCGCATCGCCCTAGCTGAAAAAGGGACCACAGGTAGTCCAGAATGCTAGCCAAGGAACAGGAAGAGGGGTCCAACCCCTTGTCCTGACACCAAATGGGGAATCTCTTCCATTTGAAGGCATAGCATTTTCTGGTCGACTCCTTATGGGATGCCTCAATGACGCTGAGGACCTTGTCGGAAAGACCCAAGGCCTGGAACTCTAGCCACTCAGGAACCAGGCCGTCAAGTGCAGGGATTGAAGGTCCAGGTGGAGTACCTTCCCCCTTGTTGACAGAGATCAGGTCCGGGCGGGCTGGAAGCCACCTCAGGAGCCTGGAGCTGAGGATGAGGAGATCTGGATACCAGAACTGGTGGGGCCAGTCTGGGGCTACCAGAATCACCTGAGCCTTGTCCCTCTTCACCTTGGGAAGCACCTTATGGATCAAGGGAAATGGAGGGAAGGTGTAGAAGAGGACTGGGGTCCACGGCCTCGAGAAGGCATCCCCTTGCAGCGAGCCCTGCTGAGGGGGGCAGGCATGGAACAGCCTCAGCTTCGCATTCTCCCTGGAGGCAAACAGGTCCACCTGAGGGGTGCCCCAGTGGGAGAACAGATCTTGTACTACCTCCAGCAGGAGAGACCACTCGTGAGATGCAGCGCCTATCTGTCTTAGGGCATCATCCAGACTGTTGGAGGCTCCTGCCACATGGATGGCTAGGAGATCCGCCTCTAGGCTGACCACGAGAGACCAAGTGCAGAGAGCCTCCTTGCACAGAGGCAAGGAGTGCATCCTGCCCTGACGGTTAAGGTAGTACATGGTCGTGGTGTTGTCCGTCTGGACCTGGACCACTTGACCCCGTACAAACGAAGCGAAGGCGGTGAGGGCTAGTCAGACCGCTCGAAGCTCCAGCAGGTTGATGTGGCATCGAGACTCCTGAGGGGACCAGAGGCCGTGGGCTCTGAGCTCCCCCAGATGGGCACCACAACCCATCAGAGAGGCATCGGTCGTGAGAGTGACTGTCGGCTCGGGGCGGACAAATGGGATACCCTCCTGCAGATGAGCTGGAACCAGCCACCACTGGAGGC
This sequence comes from Neoceratodus forsteri, assembly GCA_016271365.2. Lineage (NCBI taxonomy): Eukaryota > Metazoa > Chordata > Ceratodontiformes > Ceratodontidae > Neoceratodus > Neoceratodus forsteri. Next base: position 478,433,321 of record CM057455.1, read on the forward strand.
CGTTCTGCATCTCCTGGGTCATGGTCACTGGCTGGTCCAGAGGACCGGAGCACTATGACCATTGGCGGGCCAGCCCCCACTGCAGGGGATGCATGCGCTAGTGGGCTCAACGGACCACGCTGGTGCAGGCCGCCATGAGGCCCAGGAGGTGCAGGAAGTCCCGGACAGGGCGCAATTGCCCAACCAGAAATGATTGGGAAAAGGAGGAAAGGACCTCGGCCCTGTCCGCCGGCAGCCGGGCTCTGGCTCGAAGAGAGTCAAGCTCTGCCCCGATGAACTGAATCACCTGTGATGGCACGAGTTCCGATCTGGCCTCACTGATGAGCAGGCCAATCTGAGAGCAGACATGGAGGGCCAGATCTCTGGACCGCTCCACCTCCAACCTGGTGGGGGCTGCAATTAGCCAGTCATCCAGGCAAGGGTACACCCGAACCCCTCGGTGCCACAGGGATGCTGTCACCACTGCCATGCATTTGATGAAGACCCTGGGAGCTGGAGAGAGGCCAAAGGGCATGGCCTGGAACTGGTAAAGGGATCCCTCTGCCTTGAAGCAGAGGAATCGCTGGTGAGATGGACAGATTGGGATGTGAAAGAATGCGTCCTGAAGGTCCAGAGAACAGAACCACATGCCTCGTTCCAAGGATGGAATGATCTAAGCCAGAGTGACCATCCTGAAGGTGCGAGACCTTAGGAACTTGTTCAAGTAGTATAGGTCGAGAATGGGGCTCCAGCCACCTATCCGTTTTGGGACCAGGAAGTACCTGGACTCAAACCCTGGGTCTGGAGGAGGGTCTGCCACCTCCCTGATCACCTCCTTCTGGAGGGGCAGGGCAATGTCGGCTCAACGAGCCGACAGAAAGGCTGCGGAACTTGTAGCCCGCCGTGGGGTGACGGCTTGGTAGGATGGGGACTATTCGAATTCCAGAGGCAGACCCCTTCCAATCACTTCCAACACCCAGCGGTCCGTGGTGATATCGGACCAGGCAGAAAGGAAGTGGCGGAGCCATCCCCCCATGAGGGGAACCCGGAAAGGAGTGATGAGGTTGGGGCGACACCCCTCAACCCATCACTGGGCAGGCTTGGAGGAAGGGCTGGCTGAGGAGCTGCCTGGGCCTTACCTCCCGGCTTCCTGCTGAAGGAAGCAGCAGGTTTGACTTTGGGGTGCCACGTGTGAGACTGCTGGCCCTGATGCTGGTGTTGCTGGGTGGACATGCCACAGGGGCTGAATGACGAAAGGGCTTATGCTGCTGCTGGCAGCCTTTGCCCTTCTGGGCAGACGTGACTGAGCCCAAGGTGGCGTTGGACTTCTCGATCCATTGGAGATGACCCTCCACCCCGGGACCGAACAAGTTGGTACCCAGGAAGGGAACATCTGCCAGCTTGTGCTGGGTATCCGCCATAAAGGTGGAGATCCGCAGCCAAGCTCTGTGGCGCATGGCCACTGCGGCCGCTACTGACCAGGCACATGAGTCAGCGATGTCCAAAGAAGTTTGGAGCTGCTGTTTGGCCACCGCCCTTCCCTGGTCCCGCACCTGCTTGACCTTCGTTTGAAGGTCAGGCGAGAGATGAGGAATCACCTCATCCAGGGAGCCCAAAAGGGCATGCGAAAAGTGTGCCATCAGGACGGCCAAGCTGGCCTGACGAAGGCCTAGGGAGGAAGCAGCATATACTTTCCATCCTGAGTAGTCCAATTTCGTTTACTCCTTATCAGGTGGCTTGTCCACATCCCGAGCATTCCCGGAACACTGGAAAATGCTGTCGGTCACTAACCCCTCCGCAGAAGGGTGCTCTAAGAAACCGGGGAGTGAACCTGTAGGGACAGCATACTTCTGAGCCATCCTGGCCGAATGTGCTGGACAAGAAGCTGGCTGCTGCCATTGCTCCAGGGCCGGGCCAACAATGGCTTCGGCCACCGGGAAGGCCTCCGTAGGGGAATCCCCTCAGTCCAGTATCTCCGTGAAGGGATACTTGGCCCGTTTTGAAACGGGTTCGAGCTTTATCCTAGTGGATTCTGAGATGAGTCGAAGCATACCTAGGAACAAGGATGGGCTCTCGTCCACCGACTGACCCCCAGTGGACTCCAGGTCAAGAGGCCTGGAGAACAAGGAGGAGTCGTCGTCAGACTCTGAGGAGTCTGCGAACAGCTGCCGAATGCCTGAGCCACCCTCCACGTGCTGAGGTTGATGGGGAGTGAGGGTAACCGGCAACCTGTGGGGCAAACCCTGACCCGACCGAGAATCCTTGGTCGGGGCCCCAGTCTTCGGTTGTGGAGACGGAGGTTCCACCACAATGAGTGGCGCAGCCAGTTTCGGCTGAACAACCGGTGCTGGCTTTGGCTCCTCGACCACTACGAGGGGTTGCTTCAGCTGCTCCAGTGACAGCCACTTAATGGCCGGAGAAGGTGACGGAGTCGGCTTATTCCCGGACAATAAGAGCTGCTGCCACATTAAATCCTTGTAGCCCCAACGCAACTTGCGCCAGAGCCTATCCTCCGAAGAGGACAACGAAGATGAGCGGTGCTGCCGCTTTCCATGGTGCTGAGACTAAGATCGCCGATGGCGGGACCGCTGGACCTAGAAGAGGTCCGAGACTGAGACCTCGGGATTCCGAGGGTGGGTTAGAGAGGGGGAAACCCGTCTCACCTCGGTTCAGGACCTTAAGCAGGGTTCCGCACAGGCAAGTCCTTGGTTTCCACGGGGTGTACAGGGGTGGTGAAAACATTAAAAAATAAAGGTTTGGGTTGGGACAATAAAATTGCACCAGTGCCCAGACCCGAACCCCTACCTCATCGACCAGTGCCGCAACCCACACACCTCACCACGGCGCCAGCTTGGCAACCACCACGGCACAACCCTCACATCCCCTCACTGTGCGTGCTCATTCCCCCGCGACATAAGACTATAGCGACATCCTGTCGCTGTACTCGCCGACCCCCCCATCTGGCCACCCTACCCTCCCATCACCATGAGGGATTCGCTGGGAAGCTGGTCGCTATTAAGGTCGGCACCCTTTCCCCAGTGCCCTCATCACAGGATACCATTTATTAATGGTTGGTCGGACCATTACACCATAAGGTTCAGTTTCAGGGCCCCCTCTAATAGGTCTGCCCCTACGGAGATGGTCCAGTACCGCCCTTTAAGGGGTATTGGCCCCAATGACCTAATGGCGATGCTGGATCTATCGAGTCTGTCGGGTGAATGCATGAGTCCAGATGGTCTTGTATTAGCCTATAATAAGGCTGTGGGAGATGCTCTGGACAAAATTGCTCTTAGCTGTTCGGCCTTCACCATCCATCCAAGGAGTCCATGGTTTGATGGCTCCTTGAAGGAATTAAGGCGAGTAGGCCGAAGGCTGGAGAGAGCCTGGCAGAAATCGGGCCTTGATGCTGACAGGCTTAGATTGTTGGCCCATTATGATGGCTACCAATCAGAAATCACTCGTAAGAAGGCAGAATTCCTGTCCAGAGAGATTTCTGCTGCAAAGAATCGACCGGCTCAGCTTTTCTGGACATCCAGTCTGTCTTCAGCCTAGAGAAGCCTTTTCTCAGCTTAGATGCGAGGAGTGCGCTCGCTTCTTTGCAGATAAGGTTGCCGGCATCAGGTCCGGCATCGGTCCGACCTCTCCTACGGGGGACTGTGGTGGTCGACTGGTGGTGTCTTATCCTCGGCCTGTCTGGTTAGATTTTCACCGCCTGGAATTCGTGGACATTGTGAAGATCATCCAAACAATGCGACCAACTAGTTGTAGTTTGGATCCGGGTCCTACACCGCTGTTAGTAGGCTGTGTAGAAGTTATCTACCCAATCCTTGCTGACATTATCTGGAAATCCTTGAGAGGGGGTCTTTCCTGACCCCTTAAAGAGGCAGGTTCGACCACTCTTAAAAAATCCTCCTTGGACCCAGACTGTCTAGCTAACTACCGCCTATCTCTAACCTGCCATTTGTTGGTAAGGTTATTGAAAAGGCTGTTGCATTGCATTTGGATGATCATCTTACTTTTCATAATGTCTATGATACTCTCCAGTCTGGATTCAGGAAAAGGCATAGTACTGAGACTGCCCTTGTTCGGGTATTGAGTGACCTCCTAATGGCCAGAGATCGAAAGGCTTGTACCATTCTGGTCCTTCTTGATCTGTCTGCTGCATTGGACACTGTAGACCATGGGGTGCTATTGGAGCGAATGTGGGTCTTTTGTGGGCTGTCTGGTACAGTCCACAAGTGGTTTTGTTCTTACCTCTGTGGTCTCAGAGTTGTCAGCGAATTTATTCCTCTGACGCCTTCCCTGCCATGTGGGGTACCACAGGGCTCCATTTTAGCTCCTATGTTGTTTGCAGTGTATATGCTGCCATTGGGAGAAATCATCAGACATACGTCTGAGTTTTCACTGCTATGCAGATGATACTCAGCTGTACCTGTCCTTTCTCCCCTAACAGAGTGATGCACTCTCTGTACTTAACAACTGCCTGGATGAGATCAGAATTTGGATGAGTTTGAGCTGGTTGAGACTTAATCCAGATAAGACTGAGGTATTGGTTGTGGATCCGGTCGTCCTGGTTGGGTTTGGGTGTTGGGCCGGCCATCAGGTTTATTACTTGGTGGCGTCACTTCTACCTCTCGACAGGTGCGAAATCTGGGCTATTTTGATGATGGTCTGACCCTGAAATCTCAGGTGTCAGCTGTTGTTAAACCTTTCTACCATCTGAGGAATATCGCCCGGTGAAACATCTGATTCCCGGAGGACCTTCCAACTTTGGTCCACGCCTTTGTCACTACCCGCCTGACTACTGCAATTCCCTCTACCTAGGGCTACCAGGGTTGATATCCGCCTCAGCTGGTGCAGAACGTTGCAGCCAGACTTCTGACTGGGACTCTTAGAACCAGCCACATTACGCCTGTGCTTAGCGAACTGCCTGGCTGCCTGTTCGAGTAGCGGATCACCTTTAAGGTTGGTTTACTAACCTTTAAAGCCGCATACCCACCAGGACCCGGTTACCTGAAAGATCTTCTGGGTTCCTATTGCCCTCTCCGCTCCGCCAGCGAGGGAGTACTAGAGATTCCAGGGTCTGCTTAGCTATCGGATCTCGTGCCTTTGCCTTTTCGGCTCCAACCCTGTGGAATTCTCTACCTCGCTGGTTAAGAGAATGCCCAAACGTTGATAGTTTTAAAACTGATTTAAAGACATATCTTTTTACTCTGGCCTATCCTGTCTAGTTATGGTTGTTTTAATGTTTGTATTTTGCTGTTCTATTTATTCCTGTACAGCGCCTTGATTTCGAAAGGCGCTTTATAAATAAACATGACTTGACTTGACTATTAACACACCCCAGGGCCTCTGGGCATACTTATCCTGCTGGTGCTGGCAGCACCATGAGCAAACTGCTGCGCATCTCCCCACAGACACACACCCCCTAGGGGATCTCCTTTTTTCTTTTCTTTTTTTTAACCAGGAGAGACACATTAAGCTGAAAGTTTGTTCTAGGGATGTGGATATGTTGTTCAATCCACACTTACTGGAAGATTCGTCGCCTCTGAGGAGGACACTGAAAGAGAGAAGGTGCTGACCCTAGAGATGATAAAGCCAGTGAGAAAGGTCGAAACTGGGCTGAGAGGAGGAGGTTATGACAGTGGGTTTTTTTTTCAGAAAAGTGGTGGATACCTTAGTGGCTGCCAGGAAGAGGGGCCACATCTGCAGCTTATGACCGTGTGTAGAATACCTTGTCAGCTTGGGCCAGAGAGAAGCGTTAGACCTCCTCAAGCTACAGTTCTGTAGATATGGGAGTTTTTGAAGGCTGGGGTGGAAAAAAGGACCTGCACTGGGTACCTTGACAGGTCAGGTATTGGTACTGGGAGCAGCCATGGGATTTTTCATGGGCTCATCCCTGGGGACAAATCGGGAGATTATCAGTTTCTAGGAGCAGCTTGCAGAAGCAGATTATTGTTTCAATCTCTGGTACTTCCCTGGGTCCTGAAATCCAGTGCAAAATGCTCTTTGCAAGACTTCCTCGAGCCACTCCATCAGCGCCACTGGATATCCTGTTGTACAAGGCATTTTCTTCATGGCAATCTGTTCAGCCAGAAGGATTCATGAACTTCAGGTGCTGTCACACAAAGAACCTTGCCTTATCATTCATAAGGAAAGGGTGATCTTGAGGCCTGTTCTGTATTTTGCTTTCAAGTAACCAGCAGCCTTTCATGTAAATCAGGAAATATGTCTACCGTCCTTCTGTCCTAAGCTGGCAAATGCCAAGGAGGATGAGCTGCACAAGTTGGATTTGCGCAGAGTGGTCAGGCTGTACCTTAAAAGGATAACACAATTTAGGTGATCCGAAGGTCTATTTGTTCCTTTGGAGCTGAAAAATAAACAAACATAGGGAAAAAACAAGTCCAGAAAGCATCCAAAGCCACCTTAGCTAGGTGGGTGAGAGCTTGCATTGCAAAGGCCTATTCAGCAGAAAAGAAGCAAGTTCCAGTTCTCATCAAAGCCCAAGTTCCAGTTCTCATCAAAGCCCACTCCACCAGGGTTCTGGCCACTCTCTAGGTGGAGAGAAGGGAGGCATCTGTATTGGAGTTGTGCACGGCGGTAACATAGTCCCCATTCATACATTCATTAAGCATGGCAGATTGAATGCTCAAAGTTCCGGTGATGCGGCCTTGGTCTCAAAGTTTTGCAGGCAGTGATTGGCAGGTAATTATTGTTTACCGCCTGCATGAGTTATATAAGGGACACTATTCGCCTCCACCTGGTTGGAAAATGGGTACTGCTTCTCAGAACCTTCTGTAAAGACTTCCCATTCATAAAGTGGAGCAACCCAGAAAGAAATTCCTTCATACTTAGTGTAATTTTCTTTTCTGTTACCTTCAATGTTGTCAATGAGGCCTCCAGAAACCTCTGGCTCCTCATGGAGAATATTCTCTAATATAGATCTTGTTTGATTTTCCATCTCAGCAAAAATGGTTTGTAAGAAATGTCAGAGGCTTATCCAGAACTGTCTGCTAACATGAAAACATTTAGTTTTTTGATTTCAGGCAAGCAGGTTTACAGGTTGAGATTTCTGAACATGGAGTGGTGTCTTCATGTTACAGGTTAGCGCTTGCTTTGTTTTCTAGAGTGTTTACTGTTATTACTATTTATGTTTCAAGTGTTATAAGCAGTATCCCAACCCAGTCAAGGGACCTGTGGTCGGATTCTTTCTTACCTTGTTCGCACGGTGCTCACTCACAATGACACCTTCCCAATCGTTCCCATAGCATTTTCAGAAACGCTGCAGAGCAGCGTTCCTACAGCAGCTGGGTTTTAGCGATGTTTGTGGTTTCTTTAATCTTCCGGCATTTCCAGGAGTGTTCTGTGATGGACATCCTCTGCCCAGCCCTAAGCAGGAAGCGGACAATTTAACGACAATTTAACGAAGGGGCACTGTCAGCTTTTAACCGATTTGTATTTTTCTTTCCTGAATCTAATTTTCAGCCAAAAGGACGTTCATTCATCCTGACCTTATTTCGCAGTCTGCCCCTTCTCCTGCCCCCTCAATATAACTCATTTCAGAAACTGAGTGGTACTTCGGCATTCTGTGCTAGATCTCTATCGGGGACATACGGGAAGGGGTGGACAGCGAAATAAGGTTGAGACTAATGAACATCCTTTTCGCTGACTAATAATGATTCCAGGGAAGAAAACAACAAACTGGTACAAAGATAACTATCCATTTAAACTGTCCGCTTCCTGCATTGTTGGTGGTGCCGTCCGTTCAGACAGTTGAAGAAAATGACTACATCAGAACGTGATCCCAGGGAAAGAGGATCGCGTTCACAATGCCATGCAATGGAAAGCTAGCAAAATGGTGGCATTCAGACATACACAGTGGCACCGATCTGGCCACTGTGCACTACCAACAATGGCTTGGAATTGGCCGTGTGAACAAGGCATAAGAGAAGGAGGCAGATTTGGTCAGTAACTCTTCATCATTCAGCTTGTCAGAGTAAGGTAGGCTATCAAGTTATTATCCTTATAATGTCAGCTCCTTTTCATGTGCAATTGTTGGTGTTAGTCTAAGGAGAGAATTAATTGATCTGGGTGCTTTGCAGAATCTTGGTTACTTAGGACTGTAGATACTGCGTGGACAAAGGTGACTGGAGAATCTATGCTATTGGAATGCTCATGTACCCAGTATTCTATGCAGATTGACAGCTTTGGGCTGTGCCACTACTCTAGTAAGTGTGTTCATTACATAGAAACATAGAAATTCTCGTCAGATAAGGACCACTAGGCCTATCCAGTCTGCCCATAGGCCCTATATATTGAATGCATGTGGCCACTGACCCTATGTGATCAATGGCTTTTCATCACTCCCTCCCCTCTCAAGCTTCCCCTGTGCATGTCCCAGGCATGCTTAAACCACTGTGCATCCCCCACTACCTCCTGTGGCAGACTATTCCAAGTGTTGATTACCCCTTTCTGTGTAGAAAAACTTCCTCACATTACCTCTTAAACTAACCCCTACAATGGCATCACCACATTCTGCCTCCTGCTAGTGATACTCCCTTCCAATTTCATATTGTGCCCCCTTGTTATAATATTTTTTTTACACAGAAAAGGTCCCCCACCTGCACCTTGTTTATGCCCTTGATGTACTTGAAAGTTTCAATCATGTCCCCCCGCTGTCTCCTCCCCTCCAGTGAGTACATATTGAGGTCCCTTAGTCTCTCCTCATATGTTTTGTGGTACAAGCCCTGTACCATCTTTGTTGCCCTTCTCTGGATAGTCTCCACCTTATCTATGTCCTTGTGCAGGTGTGGCCTCCAGAACTGCATGCAGTACTCCAGGTGAGGCCTTACCAATGTTTTATACAATGGCATCACCACCTCCCGCCTCCTGCTAGTTATACACCTGCCTATGCACCCCAGCATGCCACTGGCCCTCCCTGCCAACTTAGTACACTTCTTGGATACCTCAAGGTCATCAGAGATGATAACCCCTAGGTCCCTTTCTTCTTTGGTGACAGTCAGCTCCCCCACCCAACCTGTAGCACTCCCAAGGGTTCCCTCTATCCAGGTGCATTATTTTGCACTTCTTTGCATTGAACCTCAGTTGCCACATCTCCAACCATCTCTCAAGCTTCTTGAGGAGGCAGTATAGCGCAGTGGTCTAAGGCTCTGAGCTGCAAATCTGGTGACATCCAGCAGACCAGACCTGGGTTTGAATCCCACAGCTTCCACTTGCATACTGTGTGACCCTGAGCAAGTTACTTAACCTTCTTGTGCTCCCAGGTCGCTCCTGTAAAAAAGCTTTCAGCTTAGTGTGCTATACCTGGTTAAACAACTAAATAAAAAAAGAAAAAAGGCTTCTCCAGGTCTCTCTTCATTTTCTGCACCCCTACTGGAGTATTCACCCTGTTGCAGATCTTGGTGTCATCTTCAAACAGACAGACGTTTCCTTCCATCCCCTTTGCAATGTCACTAATGAAGACACTGAACAGGACTGGTCCTAGTACTGATCCCTGTGGTATCCCACTGGTCACCCACCTCTCCTCAGATGGTAAACCCATCTGTAAAGACTTCCTATTGACAACATTGGAGCTAACAGAAAGGGAAATCATAGTAAGTTTGAATTAATTTCTCCTTCACTTGCCTATCAAATCAAGCCTCATTGATTTCTTATCAGGGGCAGGGTGCTCATGTGTATTGGTGCTCTGGATCTATCATGGGCAGCCATTATGGCCACATAATCTGTTTCAGGCTGGTTGGCATAATAAGGCTTGGCAGTAGGAGCAGGATACTGCTTGTCAGCCTTTCCGGGTATACTTGGTATTGAATTTGGCCTGTACCATGCAGCAAACATTGCATCCTCCAATGCCGCATAAACAGGAGGAACAATGATGGACGGCATACAGGGGGCCTCCAAAAAGTCCATCAGATTTATTTTTAGAGGCATCCTCTTCTTCCACAGTAAATCCCATTGCATTCTGCATTTGCTGTATCATAGTTTGGAAGGTAGAGTCTTCAGGAGGAGATTTGAGTGTATACACCACAGAATCCTCACTATAAAATGATACTGTGGAGACAGAACATGGAGCATAACATTCTCTTCTATAAGGTTCTACTATGGCACTGCGACATCCTCAGCACTGACATCCCTGAAAATGACAGCCGCAATGCCGAGTGTTGGCATTGCACTGTCGGGGATGCATCCATGTTGTATCAGGGGGCTGTGCCCCCAGAGCCCCCATGTGGGAAGCGCCACCCCCCAGTCTCTAGATATCTAACTCTGAGTCAGAGTTGGACCAAAGGGAAGGGGGAACGCAACGCCGGGAGCCACACCGCTGGTGTCTGCTGTTCACCAGCACAGTGACTCACCGCATCCTGGTGGAATCTGTCGCTGTGTTGGACTTTGCGGTGGTGGTGTCAACCTTGTGTCGGCACACCCTTTTATAACCCTCTGCCTCTTCATAATCCTCCTCCATTATTAGGTCTGGATTATATTTTTCCTTATCATTGGCATCCCTGTCTATGACGGGAATTGAGGACCTCACTAACTGCTGCTCAGAAGGTACTTGCTGTGTACCAGCCTATGATGTCAGTGGGGCCTGCGACGCAGGAAACCCCATCAATACAGTACATGCCGCATAGGCTAGCCTGGAAGTGTGTGCTGTATCATCTCTGAAAATGACGCCATTACTCCTACACATTGACAATGCCCTGGCCAGGGGTCATAACTGCTATGGTCAATAACAGGCCTGGACCCATAGACAATGGCAACGTACTATACGTAGTAGGTACTGTAGTGCCCAAGTCAAGCCCCAAACTTTGTGTCTGGTTGAAAGTCCGGGGCAATGGTGTCACAACCAATGGGGCAGAAGATGACAATGCATATAAAGTACCTGCAGGCTGCAACGGTGACCTAGAACTCACGGGAGAAGCAGATCTGTCCTTATCCTTATGATTACACTCCAGTGATGACTGGTCTGTTTTGTGGTCTTTTGACTTCGACAACCACAAATCGGTTGACACGGCTAGCAATGCTGCTTTCTGACCCTGGGCTTTTTTCCATAGCCACTAGAGCTTTTTCTAATAAGAACTTCTCCAGAACCTTTCTTCTGCATCACCTGGTTGCTTGATTGAAGCTCTGGCACATCTTACAGGTCCTGACAAGAGAGAGACCTAAACAGCAGACACACATTTCATGTGTGTTGTCCTTATAAATCCTTTCTCTGCACTCTCAGTACTAGAACAACGTCATTGGTTTCAGTGGCATGCAGTGGTGGTGATACCACTGAAAAATTAATGATTACTTCTACAGCAAAACAATAAACGACAAGGCTAGTTGGTCGGTATTTCCATGGTAGGTCAGACAAGTACGATCCATGGCAGGAAAAGAACTGAGGAGAGATGCCCCCCACTTTAATGTAGATGCTGATGAGTGGGCAGCCCCCGACAAGCAAAAGTTTCTGTGTGGTCCTAGCACTGACGCGGGTATAGTTCCAAAGACATGTGCCTAAGGGAAGAGATATCCTCGAAGAAGATCACTGATTTACTCTCAACTGAAGTCGACTATCTTGTTGCATTATTTAAAATCTTCAGTTCAAAACCTATATCCTGCCACTACAACTAAAACTTGTAAACACTCAATGTATCAATATTTTACAATACACATAATTACAACCATGCAAATAACAATTTTTATACATTTCACTTTTTGACCATGCAAACCTGTCTTAAAACCTGTACCTTACAAGCTCTTCTTTCTAGTGCCTGAAAGTGATTACATACACTGCACAGTCATAGTCCTACTAAGGCCAGAGGGCCCCTGGTCTTTTTCCTGTGACCCCCAACCAGCTACCAGACATGCCGTATTGGAGTTTTCACTTTTGTGCTGTCTAGATTCTACAATTTCAGAATGTTGAAGCCACCTGAAAGGGAGTTAAAAACAAAACAAAAACTCCAGATAGATTAAAAAAAGGGTACCGATACAAATGGGGGGGGGATGGAGAAACCAAAGAAGCAGACTAAAATGGCAACAAAACCAGAAATGACATGTCTTCCTCCCCAAAAAGATGCATGTTACTAGACATGGCCCTCAGTGGTGGAATCATACCTGGAATTTGGCTCTTCATGGAAACTTGGTGAGTACCAGTGCACTACCAGTGAGTGTTGGGCTTGCTCTGGTAGTAATAAATAGCCCCAGACATTATACAGAAAAACAATATTTAAAGACAAAATTCAGCTTATTTTCCACATATTTAATGCCTTTAATCCCCCAACCATCGCTCTTCTTTACATCTCTGTAAATTATCTTCATCACTGCACCCTGGACTTGTCTGCATTTCATAATCCTCTGTTCGTGACATCGTGATAGTTTCCACAACAATAGATTGTGATGTCACAAACAAAAGATTATGAGGTCAGGTGTAGACAAGCAGCCAGAGCAGATTCTAGGGGTCACTGATCCTGTTTTCATGTTAATCTACGCAAGTGTAGAGAAAAGGAAAAAAATTACTCACCTTAGTAATTATGTTTCTTCTAGTGGAGTCTTGCTGTATTCTGACTATTGCAGTTAGCCCCAGCACTCAAACTGCCCCCGGAGAGTAGATGGTTAATTTTCTATGCAGAGCATAGAACGCTGAGCTTGAGGTCCATTCAAACCTCTGTCTGCTGCACTTTGAAGAGCAACTGTCAGATTCTTATGAGCTAATACTAACTAACTACTATGTGGAAATTGTAAAACTTTTACTAGCCAAATGGCAACCAAATATTTTGGATCCCCAAAAGACTCAAGTCAGGAAATCCAAAATCAAAAACCAGGTAGTAAACAACTTAAGACTGTTAAATTAATAATATAACCCACTCCCCCTCTCTAAGAGGAGGGAGTATCCAAATGCACCCGTGGGGTGCAACACTGCATCTGCCAGCCCGCTTCCCAAAAACAGGTTCTGAGAGTGGAGGTAGGTAGGGAGGTCAGAATACAGCACGACTCCATTAGAAGAAACATAATTACTAAGGTGAGTCATTTTTTCTTCAAACAACATGAAATCTTGCTGTATTCTGACTATTGCAGACTACCAAGCAATACCTCCATGGAGGAGGGAATCGAACCTACCTTGGGAATAGGCTCTGCAGTACTGCTGTATCAAACCGAGCATCACTCCTAGCCTGGATGTCCAGGGAGTAATGCTTGGTAAATGTACGGACTGTTTTCCAGGTGGCTGCTTTACATATCTCTAGCAAAGGAATATCCCTGGCCGCAGCCAGGGAAGCAGCAGTACCTCTAGTCGAATGAGCCCTCAGGCCTGAGGGAGGTATTTTGCCTAGCTTCTCATAGCAGAATTGAATACAAGAGACAATCCACCTGGCAACAGTTCTCTTAGTGGCAGGTTTGCCCTTACCCACTTCCCCATAAGTGAAAAACAACTGAAGGGAGTCAAACATGTGAGCCTTAGTATGCTCAATGTAGTAACTAAGGTCTCTTTTAACATCCAAACTGTGTAAACTTCTTTCTCCTGAAGAAGAATGATCAGTGAAGAATACAGGGAGAGACACAGATTGGTTCAGATGAAAATCTGAAACCACTTTAGGTAAAAATCTCCTATTAGTTCTAAGGGCCACCTTATTTCTATGGAATGAGATAAAATCAGGCTCCACTGACAGAGCTTGCAATTCACTGATACGCCTGGCAGAGGTAATACCTACCAGGAACACAGTTTTCCAAGTCAAGTACTTAAGCTTCTGCTGAAGACAAAGGCTCAAAAGGGGGTTGCATAAGCTGAGCAATTTAAACGTTAAGATCCCAAGCAGGGGTAGGATCCCTAAAGGGGGATTGGGTATGAAGCAATCCCTTGAAAAATTTACAGAATACAGGGTGAGATAACAGTGAGGAAGGCTTTTCCGCTGACAGAAAAGCAGAAACAGCTGACAAATGTACTCTGAGAGTAGCTGGTCTGAGGCCTAGGCCATTAAGATGAACCATATAATCCAGAACCGTAGACAATTCAGCAGTGTCTGGGGATATATGCTTCTTGGAACACCAAATGCTGAATCTTTTTCATTTGGAGTTGTACGTTTTTCTGGTGGCAGGCTTTTGAGAGGCTTCGAGAATATCCAGAACCCCTTGGGACAGATGCAAATCTGCATACTCTAACTCTTCAAGAGCCATGCCTTGAGACTGAGCGACCGAAGATTGGGGTACCAAATCCTCCCCTGAGAGGAAGTTAACAGGTTGTAATTTCTGGGAAGAGACAGGGGAAGATGGACTGCTAGGGACAGCAAATACAGGTTACTCACCTGTAACAGGAGTTCTAGGAATGGTATATGTTGTTCATCCACACTTATTGGCAGGTATCCTTGCCGCTTTAAATCTTGCCGGAAGGTCTTCAAGCTGGCTCCTCCCACCCACCCGGGTGGTATAACTCTCGGCTCCGCCCCATGACGCCAGATCTGGCCCGCTGGAAGCTCAGGTTGTGCGTCGGCCGGGAGGTCGGTGAGGTCGTGTGGATGAACAGCATATACCATTCCTAGAACTCCTGTTACAGGTGAGTAACCTGTATTTCTAGGGACATGGATATGTTGTTCATCCACACCTATTGGCAGACTCCTAGCAGTTCCCTCCGGGAGGAGGGAGGCAAGACGCACACCCCAATACTTACTTGGGAAAGAGAGACTGGAGAACCGAGGCCCCAAAACCAGCATCCCGGCGTGACTCAAGGTCGATGTGGTAATGGGTAATGAAGGTGTTTGCTGACTTCCAGGTAGCAGCCCTGCAGATTTCCTGGATAGGGACATCCCTGGAAGCAGCCACCGATGCAGCAGTATGGCGGGTAGAATGAGCTCTTATCCCTCTGGGAGGCTCCATGCCCGTCAACTTATAGCAGAGAGATCTATGCAGGAGGTGACCCACCTGCTTATCGGTCCGCTTGGCTGCAGGTCTGCCAGATGCTTGCTTCAGCGTAGGGTGACAAACAGCTGGCTAACCTCTCCTCGACTTTCAGCGCAGCTCTTTGTAATAGGCGAGCCCTTCTAGGGTCCAAAGTATGGAGCCTATATTCGCCTCCGAGGTGTGATTGGGGTAGAACACCGCAGAGTCAACACCTGGTTAAGGTGAAATCTACACCACCTTCGGAAGGAATTGGTGGGGCGAAGGACAACCTTGTCCCTGGAAGACCAGATAAGGAGACTCGATGGAAAGCGCCTGGAGCCTCCCATCCTTCTGGCTGGACGTGATAGCCACCAAGAAGGCGGTCTTCCACGACAGGTGAGAGAGAGCACACCTTGCATAGGTTCGAATGGCTTGCCCATGAGCTTTGCCAGTACCAGCAGTAGATCCCACGGAGGTGGAGGTTCTCGATCGAGGAAATGTGATCAAGGCCTTTGAAAAGCGCCAGACCACCTTCCTCCTGCGCCACCGACTGCTTCCTGGCCTGCGCCTGTAAGCAGAGATGGCTGCCAGGTGCACCCTTAGGGTCGCCGACCTAAGCTCTTGATTAGAAAGGGACCATAAATAGTCCAAGATGCTTGCCAAGGAACAGGAGGAAGGGTCCAAGCTCTGTTCTGACACCAAATGGAAAACCTTTTCCATTTGAAGGCATAGCATTTTCTGGTCGACTCTTACGGGACGCCTCAACTACATTGAGGACCTCGTCGGAAAGACCCAAGGCCTGGAACTCTCAGCCGCCAGGAACCAGGCAGCCAGGTGCAGGGATTGAAGGTCCGGATGGAACACCTTCCCTGATTGACTGAGAGCAGGTCCGGGCGAGCTGGAAGCTGCCATGAGTCCTGGAGCTGAGACTGAGGAGATCTGGTACCAGAATCGGCGAGGCCAGTCTGGGGCTATCAGGATCACCTGCGCCTTGTCCCTCCTCACCTTGAGAAGCACCTTGTGGATCAAGGAAATGGGGAAAGGCGTGAAGAGGCCCGGGGTCCACTGCCTCGAGAAGGCATCCCCTGCAGCAGCCCTGCTGAGGGGGCGGCATGGAACAGTCTCAGCCTCGCTCCCTGGAGGCAAACAGGTCCACCTGAGGTGTGCCCCAATGGGAGAACAGATGCTGTACTACCTCCTGCAGGAGAGACCACTCTGGGATGCAGCCCCTATCGGCTCAGGGCATCGGCCAGGGTGTTGGAGGCCCTGCCACATGAATGGCTAGGAGATCCGCCTCCAGGCTGCGCACGCAGTGACCAAATGCGGAGAGCCTCTGCATAGAAGCATGGAGCGGCCCCGCCTGGCGGTTTAGATAGCACATGGTCGTGGTGTTGTCCGCCTGGACTTGGACCACTTGACCCTGGAGGAACGGAGCAGCGGTGAGAGCTAGGCGGACCGCCGGAGCTCCAGCAGGTTGATGTGGCATCGGGACCTCGCTGGGACCAGAGGTCGGGCCCGTGTTCCCCCAGATGGGCACCCCAACCCATCAGAGAGGCATCGGTCGAAAGAGAGACCGTCGGCTCGGGGCGGACGAACGGGATGCCCTCCTGCAAATGACCTGGAACGATCCACCATTGGAGAGCGTTCCACATCCCCTGTGTCACCCGACACAAGCTGGTCCAAAGGATCGCAGCGCAGGACTACTGGCTGGCCAGTCCCACTGAAGGGGACGATGTTCCAGCGGGCCCAACGGACCACGCTGGCAGGCTGCCATGAGACCCAGGAGGCGAGGAAGTCCCGGCAGGTGCAATTACCCAACCAGAAATGATTGGGCAAAGGAGGAAAGAACTCGCCCATCCGCGGAGCCGTGCTCTGGCTCGAAGAGAGCCGAGCTGCGCCCGATGAACAGAATCACCTGCTTCGCTCGATTCCGACTTGGCCTCATTGATAAGGAGGCCTAGTTGAGAGCAGACCTGGAGGGCCAGATCTCTGGACTACTCCACCTCCTGCCTGGAGGGAGCTGCTATCAGCCAGTCGTCCAGGTAAGGGTACACCCGACCCTCGAGCGCAAGGGAATGCTGTCACCACTGCCATGCATTTGGTGAAGACCCTGGGAGCTGGAGAGTCAAGGGCATGGCTTGAACTCGAAAAGGATCCTTCAGCTCGGAAGCGAAGGAATCTCTGGTGAGACGGACGATAGGACATCGTGAAAACGCGTCCTGCAAATCCAGAGAGCAGAACCACACGCCGTGTTCCAAGGATGGTATTATCTGAGCCAGAGTGACCATCCTGAAGGTTCGAGACCTTAGGAACTTGTTTAGGTCGTGTAGGTCGAGAATGGGGCGCCAGCCTCCCGTTCGTTTCGGAACCAGGAAGTACCTGGACACAAACCCTGGGTCTGAAAGAGGGTCCTACACCTCTCTTATCACCTCCTTCTGGAGGAGGAGAGTGATGTCGGCTCGACGAGCCGCCAGCGAGGTTGGGGACCCCGAAGCCCCCCGAGGGGCGACGGGTCTGAAGGGCGGTGCCTGCTCGAATTCTAGAGGCAGGCCTCTTCCCATCACCTCCAAAACCCACCTGTCCGTGGTAACAGCGGACCAGGCGGAACGGAAGTGCTGGAGCCGCCTCCACGGGGACCCAGGTAAGGTGACGGGATGGGGCGACACCCTCAGCCGGCCACTGGGCAGGCTTGGAGGAGGGACCAGCTGAGGGACCCTCCTGGGCCTTTTCCTCCTGCCTCCTGTTAGAGGAAGCCGTGGCTTGGGTTTGGGATGCCAAGGCCGAGCCTGCTGGCCCTGACGTTGCTGGGCAGGCGCTGGGGCGCAGAAGGACCAAAGGGCTTAGGCTGTGGTTTGGCGGCCTTGTCCTTCTGAGCGGAAGAGACCGAGTCCAAGGTAGCATTGACTTCTGATCCTCTGCAGGTGACCTTCCACCCCAGGGTCAAGAGGTCAGTCCCCAAAAGGAACATCCGCCAACTTGTGCTGGGTATCCAAGTAAAGGTGGATATCCTCACAAGCCCGCCATCGACAGCCACTCGCGGCCGCCACCGACCCGGCACATGAGTCCCCAATATCCAAAGCAGTCTGGAGCTGCTGTTTGGCCACTGCCCTGCCCTGGTCCCGCACCTGCTTGCCCGTAGTCTGCAGATCCGCTGGGAGATGAGGAATGACCTCATCCAGGAGCCCAACAGAGCATGAGAAAATGTGCTGCGAGGACGGTCAACTGGCCTGACGGAGCTCGAGAGAGGACGCAGTATAGACTTTTCGCCTCGATATAATCCAATTTCTGGATTCTTTGTCGAGGTTTGTCCACATCCCTGGTGTTGCCGGGCGCGCTGAAAACGCTGTCGGTAACCAACCCCTCAGCAGAGGGTGCTCCAAACCGGACAGAGAACCGTAGGGACCGTGATACTTCTGGCCATCCTGGCCAGGCGCAGGACAGGAAGCAGGGCGCTGCTAAAGCTCCAGGGCCGGACCTACTATGGCCTCAAGCTACTGGAAAGGCCTCCATTGAGAATCCCTCGGTCCAGAATCTCGTGAGGATACCTGGGCCTGTTTGAAACTGGGTTCGAAGCTTCATCCCGTGGACTCGAGATGAGCCAAGCAGTCCTAGGAAGGACTGACGGCTATCGTCCATTGACTGTCCTCCTGAGGACTCCAAGTCCAGTCGCTTGGAGAAAAAGGAGGAATTATCCTCGGACTCGGACGAGTCCTTGAAGAGCTGCCTCTGGCCTGAGCCACCCTCTACCTGCCGAGGTCGGTCGGGAGTGAGGGTAACCGACAGCCGATGGGGTAGACCCTTAGCTGACCAAGAATCCCTGGCCGGAGCCCCAAATAGTGGCTGTGGAGGCGGAGGTTCCACCGGAATCGGTGGAGCAGCTGGTTTTGGCCGAACAACTGGCCTGGGTACAGGCTCCTCGGGTAAGTCGAGGGCTGTGTCGGGTCGCCCGTGACAGCCACTTAATGGGGGGCGACTGCGGCCGGCTTACTCCTGGTCAGGAGGAGCTGTTGCTACATGAGGTCCTCGCATGGCCGACGAATCCACGCCTGAAGCCTCCTCGTCCGAGGAGGAGGACGGTGACCAGTGGCGACGCCGCTACTGCGGGTGCCGAGACCGAGACCGCTTATGACGGTGGGATCGCTGGACCGCAAAGAAGTCCGAGATCGAGACCGAGAGCTCGGCTCTTCCGAGGTCGGTGCTGGAAGTGTCGGCAGGAACCGCACTCCTTCGCTCGAGGGTTCATCCGAGGCTCTGGAACCGGAGGCACAGGCAAGCCCATCGGATCTCAACTTCGGGAACCGGGAGAGGAATCGCTTCTATAGGCGACAGCCCGCTCAACGGGTCGAGAAAAATCTGACTTCGCCGACAGGAGTTTCAGTCAACTGACCTGACGGGGCACCGTGAGGCCAGTGGCCGGCCGAGCGGGCCGACCAAGTCGACGTGTCGACTTACTCGGGAGGGACCTTCCGCCCCAAGAGCGCCGACGGAGGGATTTACCTTTGTCCTTTTTTTGGACCGGAAAAGGTCCAGCAGACGCTGGCCCTCTCCCCAGTGGAGAGGGACAGACAAAGCCCCTTAAATGAAGCTGTGTAGGAAGAACCCAGAGAGCGGGATAAATGTCACGTCGAGGAAGACACGGTTCATGACCGCCTCTTCGAGGGCGATCATCTGCTCGAAGTTGACCGGCTGAATATTACCGAGGACACTACCGACCGGGCCTCCTTAGATCACTGGAGGGAAACGCTCGGACGGCCCAGTTGCAATCGGCAGCACGGTCTTCGAGGACGAGGGTCGAGAAGGAAGAGCAGAGTCGCAGTCCTGCGTGGTCGCTCAAGGCCTAAACAGTAGACACACGTGGAGTGTGGATCCATCCGAGACATCTTCTGCCCGAGGGCATCTCCGAAACCGGGAGTCGACTGTCCATCGCAGCCGCGAGGATCGAAGACCAAGTCTTTTTAGCAAAAACTTTCAAATTCGCAAAACGGAAGAAATAGGAACCAGTCGCAAAGCAGCAGAGCGCTAGAGGAACCTGAGCTCTGCCGTAAGGAAGATCTGGCGCCATGGGGGCGGAGCCGAGAGTTATACCACCCGGGTGGGTGGGAGGAGCCAGCTTGAAGACCTTCCGGCAAGATTTAAAGCGGCAAGGATACCTGCCAATAAGTGTGGATGAACAACATATCCATGTCCCTAGAACAAGGTGTATCAAGGCTGTCTGGCCCAGTCTGGAGCAATTAGAATCACTTTGCAAGGTTGTGACCTTACCTTGACCAGAACCTTGAACAGCAGAGGAAAGGGAGGGAAGGCATATAGAAATTTCCCTTCCCAGTTCAAAATCAGAGCATCCAGAGGGACTGAGCCCAATACTGGGGTCTGCAACAAACAGAGGAAGTTGGTGACTGTCTGGGGCTGCAAAGAGATTCATCTCTGGAGTGCCCCACCTTGAAAAAATCACTTTCAACACCAGAGGGTCCAGGTACCATTTGTGATGGCCCTGGGAGATCCTGTTTAATGCATCTGATAGCACATTGTCCTTCCCCAGAAGGTGGACTGCTATCAGAGAGGTCTGCAGAGAATAAGCTAGGGACCACAATTTCATGGTTTCTGTGCACAAGGCTGTGAACCGAGTGCCTCCCTGCTTGTTGATGTACCACATGGTGGTGGTGGTGTCTGTCCTGACCTGAACCACCTTGTTCTGCACTGAATGAGAGAAAGCTTGCAGGGCCAGAAAGACTGCCCTGAGTTCCAAGAGACTGATATGAAGAAGGGATTGCTGAGGGGACCACAGTCCCTGGGCTGTGAGAGCCCCGAGATGGGCTCCCCACCCCAACAGAGAAGCATCCATGGTTAGGACCACAGAATGAGACTGAGTGACGAATGGGACTCCTTGCCGGAGGCTGCCCTGATCCTGCCACCATTGGAGAGCCTGGATCACAGTCTAGGTCACTGGAACTAGTTTGGTTAGAGAATCTTTCTTCTGATACCAAAAGGTCCTCAAGTGAAACTGAATGTCCCTCATCTGAAATCTGGCCCCTTGGACCACTGCTGTAGAAGCTGCCATGTGGCCCAGAAGTTGAAGGAAGTGCGTTGCTGGCCGAGAGACCAGAAGGTGGAATGAAGAAGCCAGCTCTACAATACCTCTTGCCCTTTCCAGGGGAAGAAAAGCTCTTGCTTTGACTGTATCCAACTCTGCCCCTATGAAGGTGAGGAGCTGTACAGGCTCGAGAAATGCCTTGGGAAGACTGAGAAGGAATCCTAGGGAAGTGAGCACTTACTGAGTCACTTGACGGTCTGACTTGACTTGGTCTAGGGACTGACCCACAATGAGCCAGTCGTCCAGGTATGGAAATATTTTTCCTTCTTAAAAAGGCCACTACTAGTGCTAGGCATTTTGTGACTACCCTTGGAGCAGATGGCAGGCCGCAGGGCATGGCTTTGAACTGATAATGGCCTGAAGGCAATTCAAATCTGAGGTACTTTCTGTGGGAGCACCTGATGGGAATGTGAAAGTAGGCATCTTTTAAGTCCAGGGAGACAAGCCAGTCCCCTGGCCTTAGAAAGGGAAGGATTATTCCCAGAGTCACCATTTTGAATTTTGGTTTTAAAAGATGTTTGTTCAAGTATCTTAAGTCTAGGATGGGTCACCACTCCCCTGTCTTATTTGGGGTAAGGAAGTACCTGGAGTACAGACCTTGGCCCCTGTGCAATGTAGGAACTCTCTCTCTACAGCCTTTAGAGCCAGTAGAGATGAAACCTCTGCCTCTAGGGCAATGGTTTTGGAGATGCTTGCAGGTGGAAAAGATCTATCCCTCAGCTTTGGAAATTTCTTGAAGCTAAGAGCCAGCCCCTGGCTTACCACCTCCAGGACCCACTTGTCTGAGGTAACAGACATCCAGTCCTGGATGAAGTAAGCCAGCCTCTCTCCTACAGGAATGGGGGAGTCGACCCGGGCTGACACATCAGGGTGTCTGCATGGCAGGCGCCTTAGGTTGAGGGATGGATGCAGCCCTGCTCATCCCCCTTCTGTCTCTCCCTCTGAAGAATCCCCTCTGAGGAAAGGGAGAAGAGACCTGTGCTTGGCAGAAAGGCCTATGAAAAGGCCTGCCCCTGCCCCTAGCCTGCTGCCTTTGAGGATCTGCCTGCCTGCCTTTCCTTGGCCTGTGCACTCCTATAGGTGGTCCTATACTCATCCATCTTTTTCATGTAATTCTCTGTCTGCTCCCCAAACAGAGAATTACCCACCACAGGGAAATCCATGGCCTTAGCCTGGGTGTCCTGTGAAAGACTAGTACATCTGAGCCAAGCCATTCTCTGAACAGCCACAGATGTAGCCATGACTCTAGAGAACACATCATTGGAGTCCACAGCAGCATGGAACTGTACCTTAGATGCCTCAATCCCATCAGCAGCCACCCCCTCCAGCTCTGAGGCTAGCTGGGGGGAGGCCTGCTTAGCCAGTGCCAGTACAGTGTCCCACCTGGACTTCTGGTACCTGGCTGCACAGGCCATATAATTAGCCTGCCTGAGTCCCAAGGCAGATGCCTTCTACTATTTCTTTGCCATGGCATCCAGCTTCCTAGAATCTTTATCTGGGGGGTGTGAAGCCAAGGGTATACTGGATGTCTGTTACCTCAAAATGGCTGAAAAGGGAGAGATACTGTTGATGGGGGACATGAATATGCCAGATGTTAACTGGATGACATGGACTGCAGCCACATGCAAGAGCAGGGTCATTCTCGATGCCCTACAGGTTGCATGCCTTAGACAGCTAGTGGTGGAACCCACTCAGAAAGGAGCAATATTAGACCTGGTACTCTCAAATGGAGAGAGGATCACAAATTTAGAAGTCAGTAGACATCTGGGAATAAGCGATCACTGCACAGTGTGCTTCACAATAAACACAACCATGGAGACAAGCCATACAAAGACAAGGATACTGGACTTCAGAAGGGCTGACTTTGGCATAATGGGTGAATACCTGAGGAATGCATTAGCAAATGGCCAGAAAGGAGGGGTGGAAGAACAATGGCGAAAAATCAAAACTGCCATCATGGAGGCAACAAGCCTTTGTGTGAAACAAATAAAGAAAACAAAGCAGAATAAAAAAACACTATGGTTCTCAAAAGAGGTGTCAGGGAAGGTTAAGAAGAAAAAGGCTGCATTCAAAAAGTATAAGGAATCACAGAAGAAGCATGACAGGGAACTGTATCAATTAAAGCAGAAAGAAGTGGGGAAGGCAGTCAGAAAAGCAAAGGCCCAAACCAAGGAAAAGATAGCCAACTCAGTTAAGAAGGGGGACAAAACCTTTTATAGGTACATTAGGGAGCATAGAAAGGTTAAGGGAGGGATAGTGAAGATTAATAAAGGAGAGGGGAGGTGGGCAGAGGGAGACAGTAACGGCAGAGATACTGACTGAATACTTTTGCTCAGTATTCACAAAAGAAGAAGAGGAGGAGTTACCTAAACCAAACAATAGAAGCACTCTGGGTAGTGGGGTTGACGCCAGTCCATTTACAGAAGAAAGAACTCCTAAAACTCAAGGTGGACAAAGCAATGGGGCCTGACGGGATTCGCCCTAGAATCCTACAAGAACTAAGGGAGGACCTAGCGACACCACTGACCACACTTTTTAACAAATCATGGGAGGATGAGGTGGTACCTGAGGACTGGAGGAGGGCAGATGTGATTCCCCTTCACAAAAGTGGGAGCAAGACAGAAGCAGGAAACTACAGACCTGTTATTTTGACCTCAGTGGTGGGGAAAATGATGGAATCACTTCTGAAATAAAGAATTATTCAGTACCTAGAGGCCAGCGGGGCACAGGACCCAAAGCAGTATGGATCCACAGCAGGAAGGTCATGTTAGACAAATCTAATAGATTTCTTTGACTGGGTGACCAAAGTAATAGACCAGGGAGGGGCAGTGGATATGGCCTACCTAGACTTTAGCAAGGCATTTGACACAGTCCCACACAAAAGATTAATAATCAAGTTAGCCAGCCTTGGAGTGGGTCCCAGGGTGGCAGCCTGGGTAGCAAACTGGATGCACAACAGGACACAGAAGGTAATAGTGAATGGAACACATTCTGAAGAAAGGGGGGTTACTAGTGGAGTACGTCAGGGCTCAGTACTGGGTCCAGTCCTCTTTAACGTCTTTATAGGTGACACTGCAGAGGGCCTGGAAGGAAAGGTATGCCTCTTCGCAGATGACACAAAGATCTGTAACAGAGTTGATACACAAGGGGGGGTCTAGAAAGGATGAGAAGGGACTTGGCAAGGTTGGAGGAATGGTCAGATATATGGCAACTTAGATTCAATGCAAAGAAGTGCAAAGTAATGCACTTGGGAAATAAAAATCCAGGAGAAGAGTACACAATAGCAGGGGAGGTACTAACAACAACAATAATGGAAAGGGATCTGGGTGTAGTCATATCAGATGACCTAAAGGTGGGTAAGCAATGTGAGAAGTCAGTAAGGAGAGCCAGGGGGATACTGGGATGCATAGGAGGGCATCACAAGTAGAAAAAGGAAGTGGTTATCCCTTTGTACAGACAGTTGGTGAGACCCCATCTGGAGTACTGCGGCAGTTTGGAGACCTCATCTACGCAAAGACATAGACAGGATGGAATCAGTCCAGAGGAGGGCAACTAAATGGTGCAGGGTCTACGCCAGAAACCATATGAAGAGAGACTGAGAGAGCTTAATATGTATACCCTTGATGAAAGGAGGGACAGGGGACATGATAGAAACTTTTAAGTACCTCAAGGGAATCAACAAAGTCCAGGAGGCAGCATCTTTCAGAAAAGAGATGTAAAACAAGGGACACAATTTAAAGTTAGAGGGGGGACGGTTTAGGGGTAATGTGAGGAAATTCTTTTTCACGGAGAGAGTGGTGGATGCATGGAACCACCTTCCTGGAGAGGTTGTGGGGTCTAAAACAGTGGGGGAATTCAAACCTGCATGGAACAGATATAAGGCAATTATAGTGGGGGGTTGCAGGAAGTAGGCTGTTGGTTAACTAGAATCTGCAGCTTATCTAATAGGTAGGAAAATGGGCAGACTGGGTGGGCCAAGTGGTCCTTATCTGCCGTCAAAGTCTATGTTTTTATGTTTCTAAGATATATTAGCCTTATCACAGGCTGCAGCTTGCACAACCCAAACATGGCTGCTTTGTTGATAGAAGTACTCTGTACCAGAACCTGATAAGGTGTACCTTTTGTCCATCCTTCTGTCGACAGGAGGTACAGAATTTGGAGTTTTTAATATCTTTTGTGTCTGTTTCCCAAAAGACTTATGAAGGGGAATAGACAGTCTCGTGGACTCTGGGATGTCCATCATCTCCACATAATCAGGTTCCTCTACAGCTTCTTCCACAGGGAGCAGGAGGGTTTCTGCCACTTTCCTGTAACACATGTAATGGGAAGGGGACTCAGAAAACCTAGGAGGCGAAACACCAGAAAGCCTGTCTGGGAAGATGTCCAGTTCAGTGGGCTCAACCAGACCTCCCACACCATCATCATCAGCATAATCTTCAACCCCCTCCAAATCCGGTTCATAGAAATCTTCAGGGGCATAATCTTGAACCGGAGGAACCGACCGAACTGAGCACCTGCCAGAAGGCACCAGCTCAGATGGAACTGGATAAAGCAATTCTACAATCCTTATCACACTGGCAATATCTTCGGCGGTTGGGAAATGGGTCTCTGGAACTGAACCGGACGATTTTTCTTTTCTTTTTGTAGGAACCGATCTCTCAGGATCGGCTCTCCTCTTGCCTGAAGAAGTATCGCCCTGGTCAGAGGGTACTCCCATAGGTTCGGTCGGAACCGAACCGGGCTGGCCATCTGGGTCAGCGGACTTCACGGCCTCCTTATCCCTGAGCCTACCTAATCTTTTATCCAGGGTTTACTTAGGGAAATCTTTACAGATTTGGCAGTCTGAATCGAGGTGGTCAAACCCCAGACAATAAACACAGGTGGTGTGGGGATCAGCCTTAGCAAAGACCTCCCCACACACACTGCAGTGTCGAAACCCAGTGGGCCCGGTTTTTCTTTTGGGTTTTTCAGACATAGCCATCCTAACCACAAACTTACTCTTTTTATGGCAAACAACCAGGCAAGACACCCTTATCGGTTTCTAACCATGTCACGGGTATTGAATAAAACCACAAGAAAATGCAGTTTTTTTTAAAACTGATAAGGACTGGTAACCACACTCTAAGTTTAAAAACAAAGCCAGAATATATAAATCACTAAACGGCCGGTTCAGTCGAACCGGTCGAAAAATCAATTTTTCAATTTCCACAAGTTTACTATGTCCAGTTCACTACCTAGTACTTACTGTACCACAGACAGAGATCTGAACCGAAACTTGCGAAAAATAATCGGTAAAACCGAGGACTTTAACCGACTTACGAACCGTGAGCAAAGACGAAATCTCGGAGCGCCATTCAGTTAGGCGGAGTAAAGAATCTGACAGTTGCGCCAAAGTGCAGCAGACAGAGGTTTGAACCGAGCTCAATCTCAACGTTCTATGCTCTGCATAGAAAATTAACCATCTAATCTCCAGGGCAGTTTGAGTGCTGGGGCTAACTGCAATAGTCAGAATACAGCAAGACTTCATGTTGTTTGAATGTAGCTAAACACAAACTTTATGTGTAATGTAAGCTACAATGTGTTAAACACTTTTTTGTCAAAATTGTCCTTGTGACATCAATACTTTGTACCTCACATTTGAGCACCACCATAGCTCTGCTGTCCTACAGATTGCATGCCAAAGCTAAAATTGGGGGGTTGCTTTTTTGTGTGTGGGGAGGGGATAAAAAGGCAAAAGGATTACAAAATGAAATAAAAAAGGCAACTAACCTGATATGGTGAGAGTAATTTCTTGTGGAGCCCCTGTTGAACTACTAGAGTTGGAGCCAGCAGCTTGAGCTAGAACTTGACTAAGACTGGAGTTGTTAATGGTCAGTGTGATCTCATGCTGACTGCTGGATGTAGTCACAAGGCCTTGGGAGGTCATGACCTGAGGTAGATCCTGGGCTCCTGAATACCATATTTAAAGAGACAGAGAGAAACAGAAACATAGGTATTGTGAATGAGAAACGCAAAACAAAACACAAATTCACCAAAAGGATTTCTAGTACTTTTCTTTTTAGATTTATACTCTTTGATCCTTAATCTGGATGACCTTCTGAGACCGAGGCTGAGACCTTCCTCACCAGAAGGAATCCTGCCCATCCCAGGAACTGTTCTGAGTCAACTCTGGCCCCCGCATGACTTATGCGGTGCCTCCCTCCAAGCCTCCACAAAGTACTCCCTGTGGTGAACCCTGGAAGAAGATCCCTACAGGATGGAAGACCCTATCATACCAGAAAGAGGAAAATACCTTTGGGATGTGGGGAGGTAGTGGGCTTTATCCGCCATTTCTTTTATTCTCCTCCCAGACGGCTTCCGAGTGGTTATGTCCACCATATCACTCTGGACATGTAGCACCTCAGGCAGAAAACTCCCCCCATGTATCTGCCTCACACGGACAACCTCAACATCATGGGCCACCAGAGGGCAGCCAGGCGACGGTATCAACATCCCACCCTCTCTGGAGCAGCTGAGTGTTCCAGCGGATGACCAGTCCTCATCTACCACTACACACCTGACATTCTGGGTTTGAGCTGCAAACCAGGAATGCCAGAGCAGTGGCTACATGCTCTATGGTGACCAGAAGAAGTTTACACTGTAAACTAAAACAGGACACTGGATTATGATCCTTACTATTTGGCCCTGGCTGCCCTTGAAATGACTGGTAAGGCAAACAAAGACACAATGGAAATCATACACAAAGAACACATAATTATATTGTACAGTTTGACCTGATTGTATATAGAAAACCATACTCTCAATATCCTTAATAGTGTATGGGAAAAATGTTGTGTGTGGGGCCAAAGATCAAATTTGTTGCTGTGTATGGATTTCTGTACACACCAGCTTCCCAAATCAAAACATCCATGTGCCACCAGGCACTGCTTGCTCTTTCCCCCTCTCTCCGATGGTGGCAGTAGCTGGCACTCGGAGCATATTCCTTATACTTGTCTCCTTCTGTAACTAACTGGCTTAATGTCAGCACTGTCGTATTATGTATTTAGTGCTCTCCTGTATTGCTGCATTGTGACCTCTGTATATTCCTTATACTTGTCTCCTTCTGTAACTAACTGGCTTAATGTCAGCACTGTCGTATTATGTATTTAGTGCTCTCCTGTATTGTTGCATTGTGACCTTTCTATATTCCTGTACTTGTCTCCTTCTGTAACTAACTGGCTTAATGTCAGCACTGTTGTATTATGTATTAAGTGCTCTCCTGTATTGCTGCATTGTGACCTTTCTATATTCCTGTACTTGTCTCCTTCTGTAACTAACTGGCTTAATGTCAGCACTGTTGTATTATGTATTAAGTGCTCTCCTGTACTGCTGTATTGTGACCTTTCTATATTCCTGTACTTGTCTCCTTCTGTAACTAACTGGCTTAACGTCAGCACTGTCGTATTACGTATTAAGTGCTCTCCTGTATTGCTGCATTGTGACCTTTCTATATTTCTGTACTTGTCTCCTTCTGTAACTAACTGGCTTAATGTCTGCACTGTCGTATTATGTATTTAGTGCTCTCCTGTATTGCTGCATTGTGACCTTTGTATATTCCTTATACTTGTCTCCTTCTGTAACTAACTAGCTTAATGTAAGCACTGTTGTATTACGTATTAAGTGCTCTCCTGTATTGCCGCATTGTGACCTTTGTATATTCCTTATACTTGTCTCCTTCTGTAACTAACTGGCTTAATGTCAGCACTGTTGTATTACGTATTAGGTGCTCTCCTGTATTGCTGCATTGTGACCTTTGTATATTCCTGCACTTGTCTCCTTCTGTAACTAACTGGCTTAATGTCAGCACTGTTGTTATTACATATTAAGTGCTCTCCTGTATTGCTGCATTGTGACCTTTGTATATTCCTGTACTTGTCTCCTTTTGTAACTAACTGGCTTAATGTCAGCACTGTTGTTATTACGGTATTAAGTGCTCTCCTGTATTGCTGCATTGTGACCTTTGTATATTCCTGTACTTGTCTCCTTCTGTAACTAACTGGCTTAATGTCAGCACTGTTGTATTACGTCTTAAGTGCTCTCCTGTGCTGCTGCATTGTGGCCTTTGTATATTCCTGTACCTGTCTCCTTCTGTATCTAATTCTGGGTCGCCCCTGAAAAAGGGACCTTTGGAGCTCAAAGGGTCTACCCGGTTATCAAGATTGAATAAGTAAATAAATAATGCCTGCTATCCTCCTGTCTCTGTTTCTGCCAAACTCAACTGCCTTCATAACCAAGCTCTCAGGACGTCATACAAAATAAAAATATTCAGTGGCTGTGCAGGTCGAAATGTAGCAACATCGTCAGCTGACTTGTCCTTACCTTACACCAGTTGCTGTCTCCTGGTAAATCTTCACCTAAAAAAATACACTAAACCAGCTTGCATGGCAACATCCTCAGCTGGGCCATCCTTTCCTCACTCCAGTCGGTGTCTGCCATTGATCTTTATTTAAAAAAAATATATTTTTAAATGAATGCCTCAGCGTGGCATCTCTATACTGTACCACCTTGCACTCACTGAACTGTATTCATCATGCATGTGCAAGACACACATGCAAATGCTCCTCCCAAGCAAGGACACACTATGACCCCATATTCAGATAACTAACTCTCTCTGGCTGGAGCATGCCAACTGTTTGAATATGGGGACATGCCAGCACAGCACATAGTGAATATACGCTGCACTGACACAGCCCCAGACCTGACATGGCCCACAGGAGACCAATGGAGATAACGTGTCTCAAACAGGATAGTGCCAGGGCTCCAGTGGGCCATAGTCAGCCTTATCATGCTAGTGAAACCACTGGGCATACAATGTTCTAAGAGCCATTAGCTTACCCATTATGGGCTCATTAGAATGTCTCCACCAGATCTGCACACCAACCTCTCCTGGTTCCCAGATGTCAGACCACTCAGGGACAAAGATCGTTCGCATTCAGGGCCCCGACATGGTTCAATGCTCTAAGTCCACCTACTCTATCCTCAACCTCGCTCGGAGCCTTCAAAACCATGCTCTATGCCCACCTCACCAACACTAGCAACTGTGATTGCATTCGATAAAGATTACTCCTCCTCTTTGACCATCCTCACATCCAAGGCCTACTCTCCTTGTCTAATGAGCTCTCACGTACTACTACTATCCCTGTCTGCCACCCAACTCACTCTTCCCCCCCTTTTCCTGTCCCCTCTCACTCACTCTACTGCCCACCGCTTTTTCCTCCTGTCTTGCCTCCCTTTGGATCCTAATGATCTCCCCCTCCCTGGAAGTTTCTTTATTTTCCAAATTGTCTACTCCCATGAAACTGTTAAAAGCATGTTTATTATGTAACTCTATAACTTTCTGAATAAACCGTAAATAGCAAACTTAGTATGTAACTTTTCCATTTTGTATTACCTGTAATGTCTATTGTTATTTGTTTGATGTTCTCTGTAACATGGAACCTTTGTAAAAGAGCCCTGGCTCAAAGGTATTAATTCCTAGACCAATAAACTAAACTAAAAAATATGCAGCACCCTGAATGCCTGTCTTATTCCTACTCCCATCCTGGTGTTGTAGCAGTCCCTTCACACACACACACAAACAATATTTCTTGAGCCTGGTAGTCTAGAATCCTCCCAATTGTACTTGTTCTGTACAG
Source organism: Neoceratodus forsteri (assembly GCA_016271365.2). NCBI lineage: Eukaryota > Metazoa > Chordata > Ceratodontiformes > Ceratodontidae > Neoceratodus > Neoceratodus forsteri. The sequence goes on from CM057455.1 coordinate 478,463,927, forward strand.
ATACACTCAAGCTTCGTGGTCTACTGACTCTCTGCCTCCATTCAAAGGTCAACTGCCCCCGCCTGCTCAGGACCTCCTTCTCACCCCACCCCACCATCACTGATGTCATTCTATAGCATTTGAGATGGCAAGTGGCACAGCCCTCCACTCACCACCACAGCCATCTGACAGTCATAACACAGTTGCGTGTACTGTAGCATAAACTTATTCTAGAATGGTTTAATGACAGAATGCAGCACTGACTTCAACACGTAAGAGTATGTAGAGTGGCTCTTCATCTAGGAGCAGGGTAAAACGCACTACAGGGGCATTTTAAAGGCAACACTTTAAGGGCAGAGGGCTTAATATTGAAAATATGGGTCAAGAACAGCACAGCCATTTGTGCTGCACTTGCTCCTGCACTCCCCCCAGCCGTGGCGATATTCAAACAGATAGCACTCACTAATTTATTTATTTATTTGCTTTTCGTATCCGAGTGGCACTAGGGACAGGAAATGCCTATTTTCAGGTACAACCCAGGAGGATACAAGAGGACATAACATAAGTACACATGTGACACAGCACATGAGATAATGTAACATAGAAGGATGAGGACCACACACATTAAAATACAGATTAGGAAAACATTATCGGCATGATACAGTCAATACAGAATGCAAAAAGCATGTGAGAGAAAACAGATAACACCAATGGAGTGGTACTACCTGATTGAATATTGGTCCAAGCCGGTGCAGCGCTAAGTGAATCTGCACTGCCCCGACATGGACCAGGGCTACATATGGCCCACAGGGGCTAACATTGCCTAGAATGGGTCACTGCCAGGTTCCCTGTGGGCTATATTCAGCCCAAGCATGCAAATGAAACCACTGGACATGCAGGGTGCTCAAGGGTCATTTGCATGGGGCACAGCAGCCCATTAGCACATTCTGCACATTTAAGCACACTCCCTGGTGGTCCAGTGGTCCCCCCCCCCCCCGATCTCCCAGCACATCTTGTAAGTTAAATCTCTTGTGGTCCAGTGGTCCCCCATCCCCCAACACATCTTGTAAATTAAACTTTTGTAGTCCAGTGGTTTCCCCAACCCCCTCAAACTCCCAGTACAACTTGTAAGTTAAATCCCTGGTGGTCCACCAGTACATCTGTTTGGTCAACTCCCTGGTGTTCAGTGGTCCCTCCAAACAGTCCCATGCCACCCAGCCGATACACCTGCTAACATCTAATATCCCTGCAGCCCCCCACCTCAGTGACCAGTGCTCACATGCAGTGGAATATGTATGAGCCATCAGTGAGTGCGCATACTGCAGAAACAGCTGTTTACAGAACAGTTATATACTTACCATAAATATTGATCTTCCAGACTATCTTCTCTGTTGAGTACTACTTATGGGTCTGGGCTGGTGGCACTAGGACCGCAGGAGAAAAGTTTTGGTCAGGGGGCCAGCAATGGCTACAGGGCATGGTGCCAAGGCACTCCCCACGTGGTGCCATGTGATAGCCAGTAACTGTTGCCAGCTCCCTCACCAATCTCAGTTCTGTTCACCAGGACAGAGAAACAAAGTATGCAAACAATAAGAGAGGGATTGAGAAACTCTCTAGCCAAAAAGGACAGGGAAAAGAATATAGGAAAAATAAAGAAAGAACAAAATAAAACCTGACTACCAACCTCTACACAGAGAAGAAATGGCACACTAAGGTGGCACAAACAGGTAGTTCGGGTATGGGGCCAAAGCCTCAAGACACTACTAGCCAGACAGCAAAATGGGTTAGTAGAACCAGGGCAGCAGTCCTGCAAATATGTGGCTCTGAAAGTCACGTCAAAAAAGGTAAGCAAGAAATGAGATCACCTTGTAACCGAGAAGGCACAAGTGTGCCAAGTAGCAGAAAACTGCAACATGTCTCCTAATAAGCAATTAGCATTCTACCAGTAAAGGAACATTTTAGTGTTAAAAACACAGTTAGCTACCCTCCCCCGGGAGAATGGAGGAGGGAAAAAACCTGGGTGCATGTGGTATTGCAGGACTACCCAGCCCTAAGGAGTCAAAATGTACCCATCTTCTCAGCTATCCCTGATCCTGCTGGACATGACAGCCAAACCTGGCATGGGGAGATAAACCATGCCAACCAAGTGGGTAAGAAATAATTGCCTGGCACTGCCAGGAGAAAACCAAAGGAGAAAAATGAACCTACCTGTCTCCTGCAAGCAACAGGGATGGACTCTGTGCCAAGGCTAGTTCAGGTTGATCCAATCTAGTGCTCAGCACTTATCCATGGACAGGACTACAGTAAAGTGGAGCTAGATTTGGATAGTACCCAGAGGGTACATGCTCCATTTAGCAACTAATAGGGATATACCCAGACAGAAGGGGATATACTCTGGGTAGAAAAATGGTAGACAGTGATAGGATTTTCTTTCTTTTCAATTTTTTTTTTGTGGTGGAATGGGACATCAGTTTCAGTTCTGTTCACCAGAATAGAGAAACAAAGTACAGAAAAAAAGAGAGGGCCTGAGAAACTCTGACCAAACAGGATATGGAAAATAATATAGGAAAAATAAAGAAAGAACAAAATAAAACCCGACTGTCAACCACTAGACAGAGAAGAAACAACACACTAAGGTGGCACAGACAGGTAGTTTAGGTATGTGACCACAAACTCAAGACACCACTAGCCAGTCGGCAAAAAGGTTAATGGAACCAATGCAGCAGCCCTGTAAACATGTGGCTCTGGCAGTCAGGTCAAAAAAGGTATGCAAGAAGAACAGGTTACTCATCTGTAACTGTAGTTCTAGGAGTGGTATATGGTTCACATCTACACTCCAGCAGCAGTTCCACTGGAATGCGATGACTGGCTGCATGTATTTAGGCAATGCTCCTCTCACCACCTGGGCGGATATATCCCCCAGTTCCACTCTGTCATCTCAGATCTCACATGCTAGAAGCAGGATCAGGTGCCACTTGGATGGGAGGCCAGGTGAGTTGTGTGGATGTGAACCATACACCACTCCTAGAACTACGGTTACAGGTGAGTAACCTTTTCTTCTAGGGGCATGGATATGGTTCACTTATCTACACTCTCGCAGAATCCTCAAAGTTCTCCGAGAGGAGGGAGCAAAGTGCACGTGCTTACTTGGTGAACAGAAATTGGGGAAATTAGATCCCACAACATGTATCCTGGCGTGATTCAAGATCGAACCAGCAGTGAGAAATAATTGTGTCTTGACCTCTAGGCAGAAGCACTACAGATCTCTTGTATGGGTATATCCATGGAAGCAGCTACCAAGGCAGCAGTAAGTCTGGTGGAATGAGCCTAATCCCAGTGGGAGACTCCCGAGCAGCCAACCTATAGCAGAGTTCCAGACGGCCGAACTGTGAATAGTCCAGGTTTGAAGGGGTGCAGGCACCGGGCAGCTAGCCCTTCAAAGCAGAAATGTCCAAGAGAACCTGCACCTATAGCAGAGGTTGATGCAAGATGTAATCCACCTTGCAGTCTTCTGCTTTGCTGTTGGTTTGCCAGGCGTGGCTTTAGCGTAGGTGACAAGCAGCTGGCAAGCCTGTCCCTGAATTCCAGCCATATGCTCAACATAATAGAAGAGTGTTTTCTGCAGATCCAGGGTACAGAGTCTGCGGTCGGCCTCCAAAGAAGGGTTAGTAAAGTATACCAGTAAGTTAATCACCTGGTTAAGGTTAAACTCTGATACCACCGTCTGGAAGAACTTCAGATTGTGGTGAAGGACGACTCTGTCCCTATGGAAGAATAAATAGGGAGAGTCCACTGAGGGTGCCTGGAGCTCCCCATTCCTTCTGGCAGATGTAATGGCCACTAGAAAGGCTGACTTCCATGACAGGAGTGACAATTCACACCTGTGCATCAGCTCAAATGGCTTACCCATAAGCATAACCAGGACCAGCAGTAAGTCCCATTGTGGAGTTGGATCATGCACCGGAGGGGACAACTGTTCAAGACCCTTGAAAAAAGCACCTGACCACCTTCTCCTGGGCCATCAGCACACTGGCCCATGCCAGGTAAGCAGAGATGGCTGTGAGGTGTACCTTAAGGGTCACCACTCGTAGTTACAGCTGGCAAAGGGACCAGAGGTAGTCCAGGAAGCTAGCCATCAGGTGGGCAAGGAAATCAAGCTCCTTCCCCTGGCACCAAATGGACTGTCTCTTAGTCCCTATGAGTCTTTTTTCTGGATGCCTCCATGATGTGGAGGACATCCATGGAAAGACCCAAGGCTTGGAACTCCAGCTGCTCAGGAACCAGGCCGTTAGGTGCAGGGACTAAAGGTCCAGGTGCAGAACCGTCCCTTGAAGTCTGGTCAGCATGTCTGGGCCAAAAGGCAGTCACCAAGACTGACTGCTGAGGCTGAAGAGATCTGGGTAATAGAACTGCTTTGGCCAGTCTTGAACTATTAAGATCATCTGTGCCTCATCATCCCTGACCTTGACCAGTACTCTGTGGATCAAGGGGAAGGGAGGAAAGGCATACATGAGGCCCAGGTTCCAGGGTCCAGAGAAAGCATCCCCCATCAGTGTCCCACATTGTGGGAGGTGGGCTCAAAACAGCCTTATTTTGGCATTTTCCCAGGAGGCAAACAGGTCCGCTGTGGGTGAGCCCCACAGGGAGAACAAGTGATTTACCACCTCCTGATTCAGAGACCACTCGTGCAACATCTTTCCTACCAGACTGAGATTGTCTGCCAGCTGACTGTTCTCCCCTGTGACATGAATAACCAGGAGATCAGTGCCCAGGCTGCTCAGAAGGGTCCAGGTGCAGAGTACCTCCTGACACAGGGAAGGGAGCGTATGCCGCCCTGTCTGTTCCGGTAAAACATGGTTGTGGTGTTGTCTGTCTGGATGTGAATGACCTGAGCCCTGACTAGTGAAGCAAATTCTGTAAGAGCCAAGCACACTGCACGGAGCTCCAGCAGGTTTATATGGTGGTGTTCCAATCAGAAAACCAATACACAATAAGGACTAGAAAATAAATCCAAACATGGGTTCAAAAAATATTATGGCTGTGAACAGACGAACTCCAATACTCAAACAGACTGGGTAACACCCCAGCACATAGGCCAAGGACCTTCGTCAGGCCTCCTGTCAATTTGGAAGGTACTGCTAGTACCCGCAGCAGCATCATCATTTTTTTTTTTGGATGAGTGAAGATTGTACTCCATGATGTCGTATGTGGTGACAGGACTCTCTAGCTGAACAGAACTCATAGGCCATGTGGTCTCCTAGGTGTACTCTCTATCATAACAGAAACACATCAGTCATCAGCATGGCAGTCAGCTCTGGATGGACAAATGGGGTTCCTTCTTCGAGATGTTCCAGGACCAGCCACCACTGGATGGAATACAACATTATCTGGGTCACTAAGACTGGCTGGTCCAAGTGGCCTAGGCACTGAGACCACTGACTGCACAGCTCCCACTGAAGGTGGCGCATCCACTTGCAGACCCAGCGGACCACATTGGTGCAGGATGCTGTGTACCCCAGCAGCCGTAGGAAATCCCAGGAGGGTGCAAGGGCCCAACCTGAAATGATCTTGCAAAGAGAAGATCCTATGCCTGGTCCGCTGGGAGGTGGGCCTTGGTCCATAGGGAGGCTAGTTCTGCCCTGATGAACTTGATCACCTGCTTCGACATAAACTGACAACCCCCCCCCACAAGCTCAAGAGATAAACTATGAGAATCTGGAGGGAGGAAAACCACAAAAGAAACAAAAAAACAATGAAATTCAGGGGGAAGAAGGAAAAAAATGAAGCCAAGATAACAAGTCAAAGGAACAAGGGAAGGCAAATGGAAAACAGTAAGGGGTGGTAGCACATTCTAGAAAGCCATGTATGTGTGAATGGTCATAGTCTGGGCAACAGAAATGTGGACCTGGAGGCCACCATGGCGGAAGTGGACCTGGATTTAGTCACCATTACAGAGACCTGGTGCAGTGAAAACCAGGACTTGGATATGGCCATACCAGGATATGCTCTGTTCAGAAGGGACAGGGTAAGTAGAAAAGGGGGATCAGTAGCTCTTTATGTAAGGGATAACATAAAGGCTATGAAATAACGAGGGGAGCAGAGGGAGTGGAGATACTGTGGGTCACCCTCGAGAAAAGGAAAGGGGCAGTTATACGCACAGGAGTGATCTACAGATCCCCAGTACAGGGGGAAGATGTGAATGGGAAAATCTTGGAAGCAATCCATAGGATGGCTCAAGGGAGAGGTGACACTAGTAGGGGACTTCAATCTACCGGTCATGGACTGAAACCTCCCAGTTGCGGCAACAGCCAGAAGTAGGGACATCCTGGACTCATTGCAGGGGGCATTCTTCAGGCAACTTGTTATGGAACCCACTTGTGAGGCAGCATTGCTGGACTTGGTACTGACAAATGGGGACAGTATTGCTGACGTCACACTGGGGGACCACCTGGGGACCAGTGACCATCGTACGGTGTGGTTTACTATAAGAACCGGGTTAGAATTGAACCTCACAAGGACAAGGGTCAGACTCAGAGGAATTGATTTTAAGAAAATGGGAGAATGCTTCAGAGATGCCCTGGCAGGGATAAGGAAACTAGGAGGAGTTGAGGATCAGTGGGCAAAAATAAAAGAGGGCATTGAAAAAGCTACAAATCTCTGTCAGGCAGGTTGGCAAGAGAAAAAAGAAACCGCTATGGTTCTCTAGTGAAGTAGCAGAAAAAGGCAAAGAAACTGGCTTTTAGAAAGTATAAACAAACACAGAAAGAGGAAGACAGGGAGACCGATCAGGAGAAACAAAGGGAGGCAGGGAAGGCAGTTAAGAGCGCGAAAGCACAAACAGAGGAGAATATTGCCAAATCAGTAAAAAAAAAAAAAAAAAAAAGAGGACAAGACATTTTTTAGATACATACGTGAAAAGAGAAAGACCAAGGGAGGAATAGTAAAGATGAGAGGGGGAGGAGGGGTGTGGGTGGAAGAGGACCACCAAAAAGTGGACATATTAAACAAATACTTCTGTTCAGTATTTACGGAGGAGGGGGTAGGTAGTGGGCCTATGATAAAAGTCAAGGGCATTAAGGGACGGGAGGTGGGCACTAGCACTTTTACAGAGGAAAAAGTCCTAAGTGAACTGGCATGGTTAAAAGTAGACAAAGGCAATGGAACCAGTCGGGGAGCACCCCAGGTTACTGCGGGAGCTCAGGGAGGAGTTGGCTGCACCTCTGACAGCCCTTTTCTACCTGTCACTAGAAACGGGAGAGGTCCCGAGAGACTGGAGGAGGGCTAATGTAGTCCCACTCCACAAAAAATGGAAACAGAGAGCAGGCTGGAAATTACAGGTCTGTCAGCCTGACTTTGATAGTGGGCAAAGTAATGGAATCATTACTGAAGGAAAGGACTGGGGAATACCTTGTTTCAATGGTCTTCAGGATCTGAGGTAACATGGGTTCACAGGGGGAGGTTTTGCCAGACAAACCTGATAGAGTTCTTTGACTGGGTAACCAAGGAAGTGGATCAGGGAGGAGCAGCTGACGTAGCCTACCTGGACTTCAGTAAGAACCTTCAACACCATTCCACATAGAAGACTAGTGAGGAAGCTGAGAAGCCTGGGAGTGGGTCTCAAAGTAGTAAAATGGGTAGAGAGCTGACTGGACAACAGGAGTCAGAGGGTGGAGGTAAATGGCATCCACTCTGGAGAGGGAAAAGTGACCAGTGGGGTGCCACAAGGGTCAGTACTAGGCCCAGTCTTCTTCAATGTCTTTATAAGCGACACTGCAGAAGGACTGGAAGGGTAGGTATGCCTGTTTGTGGATAACACAAAAATCTGCAATAGAGTAGACACATGGGGGAGGGGGGTGGAGAGAATGAGAAGAAGATCTAAAAAAAGCTGGATGAATGGTCAAAAGTTTGGCAGCTGGACTTCAACACAAAAAAGTGTAAAATCATGCACTTGGGGCACAGAAACCTGGGGGCAATGTATCAGCTGGAAGAAGAAATTCTAGCAGTCACAAAACAGGAAAGGAACATGACCTTAAGGTAGCTAAACACTGTGACAAGGCAGTAGAAAAGGCTAGTGGGATGCTCGGATGCATAGGCAGGGGGTATCACCAGCAGAAAGAGGGAGGTAATAATACCCCTGTATAGATCACTGGTGAAACCCCACCTTGAGTACTGTGTCCAGTTATGGAGGACCCACCGCCGAAAGGACATAGGGTAGAGGTAGTACAAAGGAGGGCAACCAAAATGGTGAAGGGCCTGCATCAGAAGCCCTACAAAGAAAGGCTTAAGGAATTAAACATGTACTCCCTAGAAGAAAGGAGGGAAGGGGGGTTGTGATAGAAACAGTCAAGTACCTCACATGTATAAACAAAGTACAGGAAAGGAGCATTTTCCAGAGAAAGAGATGCTCAAGGACAAGGGATCACACTCATGAAGCTGGGGGGAGGATAGAAATGTAAGGAAGTATGTCTTCATGAAAGGTGGTGGATGCTTGGAACAACCACCCAGAAGAGGCTGTGGGGCTAAAATGGTTACAAGATTCAAGAAAGCATGGGATAGACAAAAGGAGATCTTAGAAGTAAGGCGGGGGATGCAAACCAGAGACCGAGTAGGATCTGTGGTGGCACTGTAGGTTGGAAAAATAGGGCAGACTAGGTGAGCCAAGAGGTCCTTACGTGCCAACAACTTCTATGTTTCGGTACCAGTTTGGACTTGTCCAGGTTGACCAACATGCCTAAGTCTTGGCAGGTCTGGACAGTGTGGTTTTCGGATCTCACCGTGACTTCTCTGGATGGACCGGCTCTCAGCCAGTCATCCAAGTAGGGGTACACTCTGACCCCTAGGTACCGCTAGTGGGCCGCCATCACTGCCATGCACTTGGTGAAGACCCCTGGAGCTTAGAAGAGGCTCAATAGCATGATCTGAAACTGTTATACAACCCCTTTCACTTGGAACCGTTTGAAACACTGGCACCACTTTATTGGAAATGGAGAAAAGGTGGTGAGCATAGTACCGAGTTCACCTATTGGGAAAACACATAATTCCAAATGGCAATTTGTGGTTACAGTAAAAAAAAATGAAGAGAAATAGACAAAACACAGTGATTTTTTGAAAGCAACTGGTACAGAAATGAGTTACAGAAACAATACCGAAAAAGGCAGCGTGGAACTAGTATTACAGTTTTACACTATAAATACATAGTTTGTTTATTTGCTTCACGGGTAAGCACACTGGAAGCAAGTTCCATTTTCAGGTGCGACCCACAAAAAACACAGTACAAAAAATCACAATTCAACACAATACAGTACAATAAACATTTCATACATATTCATAAAAAAATTAGGAATATAAATTCCACGCCATTAGGTACAAATGTACTTATTTAAAACACTGGCATTTAGATAATGTCTTAAAGTGCTGGTAAAGAAAAGTACAAAATCAACTAACTGTGGTTAAGTTTCTTATTACTACTGGGACCTCATTCCAAACCTTAGGAGCTGTATATGTAAAAGACCACTGACCACAAGTAGTTCTCATTAGTGGCAATTTCAGTGACTCATTTTCTACCCTAGACCTGGACCAAAAAACCTGGTCATATCTATGCAAGAGACCAGATAAATTCTAGCATTCAGTAGTACTAAATAATCAATGGTGCAGTCAGAAATGGTGTACCCGCTGGCACAGAGAGTTGAGGTGCTGGGCGCACCTCTTGCTATGCGGCGATCTGGGTTCAAGGAGCGACCTGGTCGCTGGAGTGCACGCCTGCGGGGGGAGGATCAGGATGGTTCTCCTCTCCCAGGTAGGGTGTGGGTCGCCACTCAGCAGTCCTGCCATCACCAAATAGAGGTTCGTTGCCGGCAGAGGCAGTTAATGGCACGACTGGGAGAGGCATCCCGAACGGCATGCATGTATGTGCCTCCACACGCATGCACTATGTCAGGGATGCATGGGTGTAGGGGCCGGGAGAAAACCTGCAAAAACCCAGAAACTACATATGAAAAAAAAATGGTATGCCCAGTGCACACACCAGTCATACAGATAAAAATATTAAGATAAGACATGTTTAAGAGGGGACGTGGCCTGGCTGGCAAAGATGGCAGAGAACTAATTGTGAGCTCTGTGAGGATCCATCTGAAATATTGAGCATCCTACATAAAACTAAGACCAGAAAACCTAGAACAGACTGCTCTTACCTTCCTAATGTCTGGTCCATCTAAATCGGGGAAAAAGCGATCAAAACTCCGTTTCTCTACGACATCGGAAGAAGGTCGTGGCTTGGGCCCGAGTGGGCCGGTGAAAAATCTCACGCTACCCATTCCTGAGACAGAAAAGATAACAATGGCACGGGGGGGAAGTGAATACATCACTCTGGAATGTCTTATTAAAGATCTAAAGTGCAATCTGGGGACAAAAATGCAGGCCGGAATTGATAATCTAACAGCGCAGATGCAGCACCTCCAACAGACTGTGAATTCGGTTTCCGACACAGTAGACGCTCATGAGGGGAGACTCTCAGAATTGGAGGTCCGAATTAGTATGCAGGAGGACTTAACTAACTCTACATCCTTAGACCTGAGAAAGGCTCTAAAAGAAAAAGAAGTCCTCAGGGAACAGATTAATGATCACAAAAATCGTGAAAGGAGGAACAATGTGCACATCATCGGCCTGCTGGAGAGCATAGAAGGCAAAGACTGCAGCACTTTTATGAGACAGTGGCTTAGACAAGTTCTTGCCCTACCTGAGGATTGCAGTCTTGAAGTGCAAAGAGCACATCGTTCTCTGGGGACCAAACTGCAACCAGATCAATGGCCAAGACACATGTTGATAAAATTCCTGCGGTATCAGGATCGCCAAAAATTCCTGGAGGCAGCAAGAAGAGCCAACCCAATCATGATCAACAACGCCAGAGTTAGCATTTTCCCAGACTTCTCTAGAAGCATCCAGTCCAGACATCAGGCCTTCGGGGAAGTAAAGAAGAGGCTGCACCATCTGAATTGCCCCTTCTCTCTGGTATAGCCTGCTCGGCTAATTGTGAGACCTCCGGGAATAAAAGGCGTTCAATGATCCGGCGGCTGCCACAACATTCCTCAATGATTGGGAGAGCAGAAACCAAAGAAATAAAGAAGATGGAGAGAACTGTTGAACGGTGATACAATTGAGGAGAAAAGTTAAATATATATACAGTTTTTGATTAAAAACAGGAACGGGGTGCTTTGAGGAAGGTGTGGGTATTTGGGGGAAGGAGGATCATGATCCCACAACACTAGGAGGTGGCCTATTAGGGCGGGTAAAGAGCTCTGTTATATCCTCTACCCCTCTACCCAAGGTAATGCTGGCCAAAAGTGCCTAACTGCCTTTGGTAGGACAAGGGCCTTACCTAATTTATCCACCTTGATGAGCAGGAAGAACCTTAGAGTAAAGAAGAATTTCTCAGTTCTTTTTGGATTTAAACAGAGCAAAACAAAGTTTGGACATTTGAACTAAATATCGAGAGGGACTCTCTTAACATTGCATGTCTGTGGGCAAATTGGATTCATTACCCAGTCCGATAGACTGCTGCATCCGGTAGGGATGATGCTATTGGGAGACAGGGTCCCTCTTTATGGGGGCTGTGGCTTCTACAAGGATTCTGCGGAAAAAAAAAACTATTAATCTAAACAGTGTTAAAATGTTCCATAGTAGAAAGACATTTCTGGTTTTGTCAAGTTGTTCCAGAAATATTTTGAATAGTTTTAGGTTAATAGTTTGGACCATTGTGGTAAAAATGAAGTTGGTCATATAGTAAAGGTTGGGATTAAGAGTATCGGGGAACTCGGCCTTGGTCGAGGGAAGCTGACATGGTGGGGGCAGTCACTCTGGAGTTGATTCTATGGAAGAGCAATCACGGCAATTCTGTAAACACATTTAAAAGGACCTCAGTCTCACCATACAGGGTGGGAAACATCTTGGGACCTTTGAGGGAGGCTGTCTCACCCCAGTTGACGCCTGTAAGTAATCTCATGGTTGACTGGAGGTAGGGGATTCTCACTCCTTGCCCTCCTGATAGTAAGTTACGAGGGTGTGTTTAAACATTGTATTCTTTAACTTTGTGATCTAGATGGATCCCCAGCCCACTCCACGAAAAGTAGTGGGAAGAGGAACAAAGTTTCATGGGCATAATTGTTTTGTTAAGTAAACGAACAGAAGTGGGATTAGAGGGAGGTAGAGGGGGAAAGGGGTTGTTGAGGGGTGGGAGGCAAAAAGTTGAGGGATTTAAGGGAGACATTTTTTCTAAAAATGGGACGCGTGGGACACTGCACAACTTTAATACCTAAGAGAATTAAGTTTCACTTTGGAAAGTTTTGGGCAAGATTTTATGACTATGATAATGGCTGAATTAGTAAGTGTGACCTGGAATGTTAATGGGCTACACACAGTGGTTAAAAGAAAGAGGGTGTGGACCCAATTGGAAAAAAAAAATGTGACGTAGCCCTACTACAAGAAATTTTAAGTGTGCAAAGGATGAAGTTTCTATGTTGTCCGGGTCGTGGTGGGGCACATTATTGGTTGCTGCCTTTACGTCACGGGCAAGGGGGGCAGTGATCTGGATTCGGCCAGGGATCCCTCATCGACTAATCTCCCAACTGGCTGACCTTCATGGTAGATTTTTGATAGTTGAGATAGAGGTAGGAAGTCGGGAATTGACCTTAGCTTCGATTTACGGCCGGAAATACGACTCACCAGACTTCTTCACTCATTTGCAGATGACTTTGGCCCTTTATAAGGAAAATTTGATAACAGGAGGGGACTTCAATATATATTTGGACCCTTGCCTAGACCACTCAGGCAGAATATCTAACCCAATACCACGCAGGGTGGCGGCATTTAAAGGTCTAGTGGAAGAAAGGGCCCTAGTGGAGGTCTGGCAACATAAGCATCCAGGGGAAAGAGAATATTTATTTTATTCTTATGCCCACCAAGTTTACTCTCGTCTGGACTATCTCTTTGTTTCCCCCTCCCTGCTGGGTCCAGATATGAAAGCGACGTATGGCCCCATGGTGGTATCTGATCACGCCCCACTGAGGGTGGGTGTCCCATTAGGCCCCAGGGATCCAGACAGTTCGAAGTGGAGACTTGACCCGACCTTGCTCCAGGACCCCGAATATAAAAGTTTTATAAATAACAAAATTACAGATTTCATTTCCATTAATCATAACCAAGAAGTTCATATTAAATATGTGTGGGATGCCTTAAAAGCGTATATTGGGGGTGAGACCCTTTCATATTCGGCACACAAGCGGAGAGCTGAGAGGGAGCAAGAAGTCACCCTAGAAACCTAAATTTTAAAGGCAGAAAGGGTGAACATGTTGAATCCAACTCAGGAGGGAGCCAGGCTGTTAAGAATTCTGAAGGGACGCCATAGTCAACTATCTAATAGGCGTATACAGAGGGATCTCCTAATTACTGATTCTCGTACACATTTTGAGGGGAACATGGCGGGAAAATGGTTGGCGAGTTTAGTGAAGAAGAAAAGGGCAGAACATACCATTTTGGCTATGAACACGTCCTCTGATCTACTCACATACAATCAAGCCGAAACCAACCAGCTCTTTAGAGACTTTTATGTCTCTCTATATACCTCCCAAATCCCGAGGGACGCTGACCCCCAGACCTTTTTGGACCCGCTAACCCTTCCTACTCTGACTCCGGAATAGAAAGCATCTATTTCGAAGGAAGAAATTAAACAAGTCATAAGACATATGCGATGAGGAAAAGCCCTGGGTCCTGATGGTATTCCAGTGGATTTTTACGAGATCACTTGGGAATCCTTGGAACCTTGATGGGAGAAATGGTGGAGGTAACATTAAAAGAGGGGGCCCTCACAGAATCTATGTCTGAAGTGACGATTGTTGTGCTTCCCAAACCAGCGATGGACCCAAAATTGTGCAGTTCCTATAGACCGATATCCCTGTTGAATTCAGACTATAAAATTGTGGCCAAGATTTTGGCTGGGAGACTGGACCCTCTTTTGCCCGACTTGGTCCACAAGGATCCGGGTGGGTTTGTGAAAGGACGTCAAGCAAAGCATAACCTGTGACAGGCGATGAATATTATTCACATATGGTCAGGAGGGAAAAACAGAATGTGGGGACTTCTAGCCCTCGATCCCGAAAAGGCATTCGACTGGGTGGAGTGGCCATACATGTTTATGGTCCTTGAGAAATTCGGCCTGGGAGACAATTTTGTGGGCTGGCTGAGAGCTCTATATAGAGCCCCTAAGGCACAGATCCTGACCAATAATACACTCTCTGCTCCCCTTCCCCTCACACGGGGTCCACGTCAGGGCTGCCCCTTATCCCTCTGCTGTATGTCTTTTGTATTGAAACATTCGCAGCTTACATAAGAGCAAATCCCAATATAGGGGGATTTAGAGAGGGGGAGAGGGACCATGTCATTTCACTATTTGCAGATGACGTACTGCTATTTTTGAATGATCCCGAGAGAGCCCTACCAGAACTAAACAAGTGTTTTGAATTATATGGCCCAATTCGACATAAGATCAACTGGTCGAAGAGCGAAAGGCTCCCTTTGGGTAAAATCAGGCGGGCGATTAACACTGCAGGGGTGGAGGTCCATCCTTCGAACTCAGTAAAGTATTTAGGGGTCCTCATCCCGAGTAAGCTATCCCAAACTGTCAAGTTAAACAACCCCCCCCCCCCCACTGATTAAAAAAATTAAAGAAGACTGCTTTTGGTGGAGATCCCTACCATTATCCCTAATAGGAAGGGTCAATCTTATAAAAATGTCTATTTTGCCACAGATCCTGTATCTATTTCAAACTATCCCTCTCTCTTTACCTGCCAAATATATAAAGTCAATCGAAGGGGCCATTACACAGTTATTGTGGCAGGGAAAACATCCACGCATTAAGAAGCAGGTTCTGTGGCGTAAAACAACTGAGGGAGGCTTGGAGCTTCCACACATAAAACATTATTATCTGGCCACCCAGTTGGCACAGATTCCAGATCTGTTGCAAAGTGACTCCATTAGGTGGCCACAGTGGACGTACTTGGAGGAGGAGGGAGAGACCCCCCC
Source organism: Neoceratodus forsteri (assembly GCA_016271365.2). NCBI lineage: Eukaryota > Metazoa > Chordata > Ceratodontiformes > Ceratodontidae > Neoceratodus > Neoceratodus forsteri. The sequence continues at coordinate 478,478,978 of CM057455.1, forward strand.
CCCCCATACCACTCGAGCCTGGTGGACTCATCCACTGGAAGTGGGGAAACGAGAGTCCTCAATCCAGGTACCAGAAATTCCCTTAAGGTTTCAAGGGCGGCTCACCAAGTATTGGGGGAACAGAAGTATACCTCACCAGATACCACCTTGGGGTCACTGATGACAGGGGGAAAACCGGTACCATACATAGCTAAACAACATATAAACACCAGGGCTGGAAGAGGATTATTTAAGGTCCAGCAAATGCTGCAGAGGAGATGGGTCCTCTCCTTTCTGGAGTTAAAAACGACATATAGATTACTGACCTCACATTATTTTACATACATGAAATTGAAAAGGATAATGGAGCGTCAGCTAGTGGAGAAGGGGGACCTAACAGAGATACACTATTCACCTTTAGAGGAGATGTTTAGGAAATTCTCCAGATTAGAAACATTCAGACCCGTGAGATCTTGTTACAGACTTCTTATGGGCTCCCTAGGGAATCCATTGGAAGTAATAAAACACCGTTATGATACAGATCTATACCCGGATGTTATGATGGGAGGGGACTGGGCTCTTATACAAAAAAATTTACTCAGCTGCTTTGTTAATAACAGAATCCGGACCCTCCAGTATGGCATTATGATGAGAGCATACTTTACACCAGAAAGAGCATATAAAATAAATCCTGAATCCTCACAGTTTTGCCCCAGGTGCACCGCACATGTGGGCACTTTCTTCCACATAATATGGGAATGCCCAAGGACTCAACCCTTCTGGTTGGGAATCATGGAGATTCTCTCCAGGGCCTTATCCATAAATATCAGATTAGACCCCTCGGAGATCCTTGTGGGACTCCTGGGATTGGGTGGTCGGCACTCCAAGGATGGGAACAAACTGAAAAGAATAGGGGCGTCGGTAGGATTAAGAGAAGTGGCAATCCATTGGAAGCATACAAAGCCACCCTCGGTCACAGCTTGGTTGTCGGAATTACTACGCCTTATGAAATTAGAACATACACAATATCTAGTTAGGGGCCAAAGGCAAAAATATGAAGAAATACAGGCACCACTGGAGACAGCCATGGCGACCAGTTGGTTTCCAGCATTTTAAAGGTTGATGAACAGAAGGATTAGAATGCAGGGCCTATGCTGAGACAGGATGTATACAAACAGGTGCGATAGCTGACATTCCAGGAGCAAAAAGATTATAACTTATAGCAGAGCAATGTACTGTAGCCAACCTGAATATAAGGAAAGCTAATACCTATGCCCTAAAATGCCTGAAAAATAAATTCAAAGTTGTTAAAGATTAGAGATGTAACATACTGTGTAACATATGTATAATGATAATAATGTGAGTTTATCTATGTGTCCCAGTTAACAAAGTTTACAAAAAAAAAAGACATGTTTAAGAATAACCTGGTACACTCTGATGTTTATAGTTTATAAATTATACAAAAATCTTTTTTATTCCCAAAAGACAATGAAATTGGTGTGATATAGAGAAAAAATTAGTTACCTATACAGGAAATTATGAAAACTGATAAGATTAATTGGGTATCACATTATGATGCACAGTGATTCACGTTATATTTCCTTCAGTTGAAAAGTGTCACAAGCTGCACAGAGTTGAGGCTGAAGTGAGTAAAACTGCTCTCATAAATATGTAGTGCTGATTTTCTTTACATCAATTAGTGTATTACTTTAAAGTTTTTTATATAAGAAAAAATGTTTATACACAGGTGTTTACAAGTGTCTACTAGGTATGTGTTAGTTCTGTGTTTCTTTTCTGAGCACTTGTGGGTGTAGTATATTGAGTACACTGTTGCTTCTTCAAAGATTGAGATTAATACTGGTTATTTATTGTTTCATTTGTATACAGAAACTCGTTCCACCCTGAGGAAGGGGTATGCAGTCACCCTGAAACATTGGTGGGTTTAAGGGTGTTTCTTTTTGGTACACATAAATAAACCTTTTAATATTTAATCACCTTGGTGAGTGATCCATTGTTTCTATATTCTCTTTATTCTAAATGTGGCCTTAACAGGAACAGACTACTCCCTGACTGAGCTCTTATTTGTACCTAGGGAAGATCCGGACCATTTCTTTCTTGTTCAAAAAGAACTGGTTGAACCACTAAGTTTAACAGACCTACTGTTTTTACAGACACCTAAGACTTTATCTAGGCATCCGTCCTTATTTTTTTAACACAAAACTTTTTATTGAAAGCTTTTCAACATACAAAATACAAAGTAACAAAACAGAAGAGGTGTGATAAAGATACAACCTTTCAAAGGTAGAACAAAATAGCACTGTACAATTAAGCAAACAGTCCAGAGGAAGTTACAGCAGCAACATAGCATACCTGGATTATGCAGGTCAAATAGAAAGAGAGGAAATAGAACCTGATTTATGAAGGCAGCACCAAGAGCGTACATTACGAATGTAGTTAGCTAAGATATGTAAAGATTTACTAAAAGGCAGAGCAGTACACAGGGGAGTAAAAAAGATAGACCATACTGTCGGCCTCAATTTACCTAAAGAAAACAGTCTATTAGGAACAAAGAGATACTTTAGTTGAGGTCATGAGGGGGGATTGCTAGGCTGTGGAGGGGGACTGAGCAAAGATGCCAGTGAAGGAAGGGGTCCAATTTTTTATGGTAAATATCCTGCTGCCCAATTGTGGTAAAAGATAATCTTTCAAAAAGAGCCAATCTGGCTAGTGCGGAATACCAAGAAATCTGAGAAGGGGGGAATTGGTGGCACCAAGCTATTAACAGAAGTAATTTAGCCTCCATTACAATGGCAAGGAACCAATATTATAATGGTTTGGACAACATGGTCGACTGGGTTGGAATACCTAAGATGTAGATCTCAGGGGAGGAGGGAACTGGTATATTCAAAATTCTGGAGCAATGGGACAGGATGTTTTGCCACCAGATGGTGAGCTTGGGGCAGCTCCAGAGTATGTGAAGGAGTCCCACATCTGACTGAAAGCATCTACAACAAAAAGAATGAGGGACCAGGGGAGTCACGGGATGTTCAGCTCTGGACAGCAGCTCCAAGACCTATCTCCCGCTTCACCAAGCCTAATTCTAATTAAAATCAGCATCTTTTCTAAAGCTACAGAGGACACGATCACTTGATTTGGGGAAGAAAAGAGGACTTATTCTTTGCAATTATGGAGGCAGAAATGCAGCAGGTGCCTCCACACTACACGCCCCCACAGACTCCTGAGAAGACAACGAAGCGCACCAAAGGCCAGGCATCAACGTCCGGGGGGAAAATGCCACTACTACTGCAACAGCTGCTCTTCTCACTGAACAAAAGCTCCGGGAGGAGTTTGCCCCATTTAAATCTGTACTACAAGACCTAGTTGCTGACCTGAAATCTCTTCGCTCTGATCTAGGAGAGGCTACAGTGGTGATGAAAGATGTTGCGGCCCGCACCTCTTCACTAGAAAATTGGTGCAGCAAAATGGACTCAGAACTTAACCATCTGAAGCAGAAACTCACCAAAATGGAAAGCAAGTCGGAGGATCTGGAAGATTAAAGTCGTCGGAACAACATCGTTGTCTTCGGCCTTCCAGAAGGAGAGGAAGGTGCATCCCCAGTAATTTTTGTCCAAAAGCTTCTCACAAAAATTGCTGGGCTATCCCCAAATAACCCGGCATATATCGTTGAGCATGCACACCGATCTCTTAAGCCCAAGCCGGTGAATGGAGCTCCCCCGAGGCCTTTAATTTTAAAATTACTGAATTACCTGGACAGAGAGCATATTTTCAGCAAAGTGAAAGATCTCAGAGAAATCTTATGGGAGAATAGCAAACTTCGCATTGCCCAGGATCTGCCTGCTACTACAAGGCAAAAATGAGCTGCCTATCATCCGCTGGTGACAAAATTGATAAAAGCAAGTATTCGATTTAAAGTTGCTTACCCTGCCAGGCTGTCAGTTCTCCACCATGGATCCTGGATTAGTCACGAGTCCGCTGAACAGGCTGTCCTGGCCTTGAAGGCCTTATTACCCGAGTTATTTCAGGAGCACTGAGTTTGGCCACTAGAGTGAGTAAGCTACCCACAGTTAACCTGCAAGAGTGTGCGATTGCTCTGTGAACACATGCGATTCCATTTCTCGGACGTGTGGAGTCCTTTTTTTTTTTCATTCTGCACATTTCAGCCAGATTTCAGAGGGTCTTTCATGTTTCCACATGGTTTACTTTATCTTGTTGGACTGGTTTTATCTCAGCAGAAGACGTGGAATCCAGAATAATTTTTTTGGAAACGTATTTTTGCTTGTTCAACATTTCTCACAGATCATGGACATTGTCTGGGGCTTTGACTGTATCCTCCACATGGGCTTATTATTTTATGTTTGTTCGGACATGCTTAAAAATGGTCTCTCTGCACTCTGATGAGAACAGTAAGAGGTCCACATAGTTGCCTTACTCATTTAGAAGCTGTTCATCTAATTATACAAAATCTAGGAGGAGCGGGGGGGGGGTGGATGATACTGCTCCATAGTTTGATCACTGCAAGCCGAATTGATGGGGACATTTTTCCTGCAGGAGCTAAGAGATCTGTTTTTTTACAGCTTCCTTTTTACTATGTGGATCATTTATGGACTACAATCATCTTGGACTTTTTTGTAAGTTGGGTAACGCTTCTACTTTATCTCGATGCTGCAGGATTTGGGGTGGGGTGGGACTCCTGTTAAGGCTTTACTTCAACTTCTGCATTGGTTTATTACTTTTCCTTTTTTGGGAGTGTTTAGGAGTGATGGGTCGGGAGTGGGAGGGGGGCAGGTTTAGTATGGGACCTTTTTTCTTAGTATAAATGTAAGCTTAGCAATACAGAAGGTAAGTTGGGAGGGGGGGCTGCCACAGGAGGGGGTTATGCTGAGGTACTGATACATCTGATTGGCTGGACTATGCTCACAGGTGCTACAATAGCTCTCATTCCATCTGTAAGAATACATCATGGCAGTGTATAACTTTTGTTCATGGAAAGTTAAGAGCGCTCAGTCTCCAACTAAGAGATCAAAGATTTTACTCCATCTGCAGAAATTACAAACTGATGTTGCCTTTCTCCAAGAGATCCATCTCCCCCCAGCTCAGGTTTCCTTACTTAGACTTTCTTGGGTGGGACAGGTCTACAGGGCTAGTTCAGACTCTCGCAAAAAGGGGGTGGCTATCGTCATAGCCAGGAGAGTACCCTTTCGTCTCATCCAAGAAATAACCGATACCCATGGACGCTCTGTCATCTTGCATGTCCTGCCGGGACATTTGGAGATGGTTTTGGGATCTCTTTATGGCCCCAATGCCGATGACTCCTCCTTTTTCACTACCTTGATGTCTCACCTTGCCCCCCCCCCCTTCCTATAGTTCCTGGGGGAGATTGGAATACTGTACTGAATAATGAACTGGATAGATTGGGTCCAACCCCTCAGGCCTTGTCCCCGGGGCAAATGGCAATCACAGATTTTATGTATTCCCTGGGTTTGATAGGCCCATGGAGGACATTGAATCCAGACCACAGGGAAATACAGGTTACTCACCTGTAACAGGAGTTCTAGGAATGGTATATGTTGTTCATCCACACTCATTGGCAGGTATCCTTGCCGCTTTAAATCTTGCCGGAAGGTCTTCAAGCTTGCTCCTCCCACCCACCCGGGTGGTATAACTCTCGGCTCCGCCCCATGACGCCAGATCTGGCCCGCTGGAAGCTCAGGTTGTCGAAGCCCGGAGATGGGGGAGTCCGTGTGGATGAACACATATACCATTCCTAGAACTCCTGTTCCAGGTGAGTAACCTGTATTCTAGGGACATGGATATGTTGTTCATCCACACTCACTGGCAGACTCCTAGCAGTTCTCCGGGAGGAGGGCAAGACGCACACCCCAATACTTACTTGGGAAAGAGACTGGAGGCGAGGCCCCAAACCAGCATCCAGTGACTCAAGGTCGATGTGGTAATGGGTAATGAAGGTGTTTGCCGACTTCCAGGTAGCAGCCCTGCAGATTTCCTGGATAGGGACATCCTGGAAGCAGCCACCGTTGCAGCAGTATGGGGTAGAATGAGCTCTTATCCTCTGGGAGGCTCCATGCCCGCCAACTTATAGCAGAGATCTATGCAGGAGGTTACCCACCTGCTTATCGTCCGCTTGGCTGCAGGTCTGCCAGAACCGGCTTCAGCGTAGGTGACAAACAGCTGGCGAACCTCTCCCCGAATTTCAGCCGTGCGCTCCTTATAATAAGCGAGCGCCCTTCTAGGGTCCAGAGTATGGAGCCTATATTCGGCCTCCGAGGTGTGATTGGGGTAGAACACCGGCAGAATCAACACCTGGTTAAGGTGAAACTCCGACACCACCTTCGGAAGGAATTTCGGGTGGGGGCGCAGGACAACTTTGTCCCTGTGGAAGACCAGGTAAGGAGACTCGATGGAAAGCGCCTGGAGCTCTCCCATCCTTCTGGCTGACGTGATAGCCACCAAGAAGGCGGTCTTCCACGACAGGTGAGAGAGACACACCTGTGCATAGGTTCGAATGGCTTGCCCATGAGCTTTGCCAGTACCAGCAGTAGATCCCACGGAGGTGGGGGTTCCCCACTGGAGGGAATGGATCAAGGCCTTTGAAAAAGCGCCAGACCACCTTCTCCTGCGCCACCGACTGCTTCCAGGCCCGCTACGTAAGCAGAGATGGCTGCCAGGTGCACCCTTAGGGTCGCCGACCTAAGCCCTTGACTAGAAAGGGACCATAAATAGTCCAAGACGCTTGCCAAGAACAGGAGGAAGGGTCAAGCCCTTGCCCTGACACCAAATGGAAAACCTTTTCCATTTGAAGGCATAGCATTTCTGGTCGACTCATGCGGGGCTCAGCAACTACATTGAGGACCTCGCGGAAAGACCCAAGGCCTGGAACTCTAGCCGCCAGGAACCAGGCCCAGGTGCAGGGATTGAAGGTCCGATGGAACACCTTCCCTGATTGACTGAGAGCAGGTCCGGCGAGCTGGAAGCTGCCGCGAGTCCTGGAGCTGAGACTGAGGAGATCTGGGTACCAGAACTGGCGAGGCCAGTCTGGGGCTATCAAGAATCACCTGCCTTGTCCTCCTCGCTTTGAGAAGCACCTTGTGGATCAAGGGAAATGGGGAAAGGCGTAAAGAGGCCCGGGGTCCACTGCCTCAGAAGGCATCCCCTGCAGCGAGCCCTGCTGAGGGGGCGGGCATGGAACAGACTCAGCCTCGCTCTCCCTGGAGGCAAACAGGTCCACCTGAGGTGTGCCCCAATGGGAGAACAGATGCTGTACTACCTCGGCAGGAGAGACCACTCGGGGATGCAGCCCCTATCCGGCTCAGGGCATCGGCCAGGGTGTTGGAGGCTCCTGCCACGTGAATGGCTAGAGATCCGCCCAGGCTGCGCATAGTGACCAAATGCGGAGAGCTTCCTTGCATAGAAGCATGGAGCGCGCCCGCCCTGGCGGTTTAGATAGTACATGGTCGTGGTATTGTCCGTCTGGACTCGGACCACTTGACCCCGGAGGAACGGAGCAAAGGCGGTGAGAGCTAGGCGGACCGCTCGGAGCTCCAGCAGGTTGATGTGGCATCGGACTCCGCTGGGACCAGAGGCCATGAGCCCGTGTTCCCCAGATGGGCACCCCAACCCATCAGAGAGGCATCGGTCGACAGAGAGACCGTCGGCTCGGGCGGATTAATGGGATGCCCTCCTGCAAATGATCTGGAACGGTCCACCACTGGAGAGCTGCCCACATCCCTGTGTCACCGACACAAGCTGGTCCAAAGGATCGCAGCGTTGTGACCACTGGCTGACCAGTCCCCACTGAAGGGGACGCATGTTCCAGCGGGCCCAACGGACCACGCTGGTGCAGGCCGCCATGAGACCCAGGAGGCGCAGGAAGTCCCGGGCAGGGCGCAATTGCCCAAACCAGAAATGATCGGGCAAAGGAGGAAAGAACTCGGCCCTGTCCGCCGGGAGCCGCGCCTGGCTCGAAGAGAGAGTCGAGCTGGCGCTCGATGAATAGAATCACCTGCTTCGCTCGAGTTCCGACTTGGCCTGCTGATAAGGAGGCCCAGTTGAGAGCAGACCTGGAGGGCCAGATCTCTGACCACTCCGCCTCCTTCCTGGAGGGAGCTGCTATCAGCCAGTCGTCCAGGTAAGGGTACACCGGACCCCTCGGCGCCGGGAATGCTGTCACCACTGCCATGCATTTGGTGAAGACCTGGGGAGCTGGAGACAAGCGAAGGGGCATGGCTTGGAACTCGAGGATCCTTCAGGCGAAGGTCTCTGGTGAGGTGAGACGGATAGGAGACGTGATGGCTAGCGTCCTGCAAGTCCAGAGAGCAGAACCACACGCCGCGTCTCCAAGGATGGTATTATCTGAGCCAGAGTGACCATCCTGAAGGTTCGAGACCTTAGAACTTGTTTAGGTCGTGTAGGTTGAGAATGGGGCGCCAGCCCCCGTCCGCTTCGAACCAGGAAGTACCTGGACACAAACCCTGGGTCTGAAGGAGGGTCCACCACCTTCTTATCACCTCCTCTGGAGGAGGAGAGCGATGTCGGCCGACGGAAATGGGCCAGTGAGGTTGGGATCTCGGCTCGAGGGCGACGTGCTCTGAAGGTGGTGCCTGCTCGAATTCCAGAGGCAGGCCTCTTCCACCACCTCCAAGACCCACCTGTCCGTGGAAACAGTGGACCAGGCGAACGGAAGTGCCGGAGCCATCCCCCCACGGGGGGACCCAGGGGTAAGGTGACGGGAATGGGGGCGACACCCCTCAGCCCGTCACTGGGCAGGCTTGGAGGAGGGACCGGCCGAGGGACCTCCTGGGCCTTTTCCTCCCTGCCTCCTGTTAGAGGAAGCCGGCGGCTTGGGTTTGGGATGCCAAGGCCGAGCCTGCTGGCCCTGACGTTGCTGGGCCGGGCGCGCCGGGGGCACAGAAGGACCGAAAGGGCTTAGGCTGTGGTTTGCAGCCTTGTCCTTCTGAGCTGAAGAGACCCGAGTCCAAGGTAGCATTGACTTCCTCGATCCTCTGCAGGTGACCTTCCACCCCAGGGGTCAAGAGGTCAGTCCCCAAAAGGGAACATCCGCCAACTTGTGCTGGGTATCCGAAGTAAAGGTGGATATCCTCAGCCAAGCCCGCCGACGCGATAGCCACTGCGCGCCACCCATCTGGCACATGAGTCCCCATATCCAAAGCAGTCTGGAGCTGCTGTTTGGCCACTGCCTGCCCTGGTCCCGCACCTGCTTAACCGTAGTCTGCAGATCGGGCGGAAGATGAGGGATGACCTATCCAGGGAGCCCAACAGGGCATGAAAAATGTGCCATGAGACTGGCCGAACTGGCGGCCTGTGACGAGAGAAGGGCATAAGCGTGAACTTTCGCCCGACATAGTCCAATTTCTTGGACCCTTGTCAGGGATTTGTCCACATCCTAGGCGTTGCCCGGCGCGCGGAACGCTGTCGGTAACCAACCCCTCAGCAGAGGGGTGTTCAAAAAACCGGACAAGGAACCGTAGGACTGCATACTTCCTGGCCATCCTGGCCAAGGCGCAGGGCAGGAAGCAGGGCGCTGCCAAAGCTCCAGTGCCGGACCCACTATGGCTCGGCCACGGAAAGGCCTTAAATGGGAGAATCCTCGGTCCAGAGATCTCCATTGAGGGGATACCTGGCCCGTTGGAAAGCGGAGTTCGAGCTCCATCCCGGTGGACTCCGAGATGAGCGGGCAGTCCTAGGAAGGACGACGGGCTATCGCCCATTGACTGACCTCCTGAAGACTCCAAGTCCAGTCGCTTGGAGAAAAGGAGAATCATCTTCGGACTCGGAAGAGTCCTCGAAGAGCTGCCTCTGGCCTGAGCCACCCTTCACCTGCCGAGGTCGGTCGGGAGTGAGGGTAACCTGACAGCCGATGGGTAGACCTTAGCCGACCGAGAATCCTTGGTCGGAGCCCCATGTGGTGGCTGTGGAGGCGGAGGTTCCACGGAATCGGTGGATAGCTGGTTTTGGCCGTAACAACCGCCTGGGTATAGTTCCTCGGATAAGTCGGGGGTTGTAGCCGGCGCTCGGTGACAGCCACTTAATGGCGGGGAGGCGGCGGGGCCGGCTATTCCGGCCAGGAGGCTGTTGCAACATAAGGTCCTTGTACCGTTGCCGTAATTTACGCTGAGCCTCCTCATCCGAGGAGGAGGATGAGGATCAGCGGCGACGCGTTTATCATAAAGCCGAGACCGAGACCGCCTATGACGGTGGGATCGGCTGGACCGCGAAGAGGTCCGAGACCGAGACCAGAGTCCCGGAATTTCTGAGGTCGGTGCGGGAGGTGTCGGCCGAACCGCACTCCTTCGCTCGATGGTCCATCCGAGGGCTCCGAACTGGAGGCACAGGCGAGCCCACGGATCCTCAACTCCTCCCGGGGAACGGGAGAGGGAATCTCGGCTGCTAAAGGCGACAGCCCGTCAATGGGTCGAGAAAAATCTCGACTTCATCGGTGGAATCTCGGTCAACTGACCTGGACGGGGACACCGTGAGGCCAGTGGCGAAGTCGAGCGGTCGATCGCGACGACGGTCGACGGCCCGGGAGAGGGACCTTTCCGCTCCCAAGATCGTCGACGGAGGACTTACCTTGTCCTCTTTTGACCGAGAATAAGGTCCAGCAGACGCAGGCCCTTCTCCTTTAGTGGAGAGGGACAGACAAAGCTCCTTAAAAGAAGCCGTGTAGGAAGAACCCAGAGAGAGCGGGATAAATGCCGCGGCCGAGGAAGATACGGCCCGCGCCGCCTCCTCTTCGAGGGCGACCATCCGCCGAGCTGATCCGTTCGAAACCGCCAGCCCGGACACCGCCAACCAGGCCTCCTTGACTTCACCGAGGGAAATGCTTCGGACGCCCAGTTGTAATCGGGCAGCACGGGTTCTAGGACGAGGTGGTAAAGATGAGCACAGGCTCAAGCCCGCGGTCGTGCTCAAGGCCTAAGCAGTAGACACACGTGGAGTGTGGATCCGTCCGAGACATCTTCTGCCCGCATGGGCATCTCCGAAATCCGGGAGTCGATTTGTCCATCGCAGCCGCGAGGGATAGAAGACTGAAGTCTTATTCGCAAAATTTATTTTAAATCCGCAAACGGAGAAATAGGAACCAGTCTCAAACGCAGAGCGTTAAGGAGGGAACCTGAGCTTCCAGCGGGCCAGATCTGGCGTCATGGGGCGGAGCCGAGAGTTATACCACCCGGGTGGGTGGGAGGAGCAAGCTTGAAGACCTTCCGGCAAGATTTAAAGCGGCAAGGATACCTGCCAATGAGTGTGGATGAACAACATATCCATGTCCCTAGAAATGAATGTTCTCCCTCGGGTACTGTACCCTTTGCAGATGTAGAATGGCTCACTTTCTCAGTCATGGTTTGCCCAAGTCCATAGGAAGCTTGCCTCCTTCCTTGGCCAGGGGAAACAGGCTAGGAGGGCCTGGTCCAAACTGATGCATCAGAAATATGATGGGGGACTACAAGCACCCAACTTCTTTTTATATTACCTGGCACTACATTTGGCTAGACTCTCTCACTGGCTGAAGCCTCCAGAAGTAAATCCTTCTAATAGTTACATTCCCCTTTGGGAGGAGATTGAGAGTTCTTTATGTAGGGCTATGGGATTGGATATACGCTCTCTCCCTTTTCTTACTAGGAAAAAACTGCAGAAACAACTGCAAAATACACCCTTGGGAGCTTCTCTCCAGACTCAGGTCCAACTTAACTCATATTTGAAGAGTAACCCAAGTCTGGATATTTCCCAGCCACTTTTTGGGAATCCAAATTTCTTGATCTCTGGAAAGATGCTCTCCAAGAACAGATTCTGGTCCAACATGAATATAGATTTAGTTAGTGACTTAGTAGTCCACCATAAATTGATGTCTTTCCAGGAGGCGAGTTCACAGTACGGTTGGCCAGCTAACTCTGTCTTTCGATACCTTCAAGTTTCTCATTTGCTGTTAAGTCATTTTGGTAGTGGTCCCTGGCATGGTCAGTTCAGTATTAATATTCTTCCCCTACGTAATTCGGCACCAGAATCTTATTTGGTTTCATATTACTATCAAACACTGCAATCAGTATCAGATGGTCCACGGTACCACTGGTGGGACCAGGTTCTTCCATCCTCTCTTCCGGTCAGGCATTGGACACCCATCTGGAAGCACTTATATACTTTCATTAAATGGGACCGATATCGCTTTATGCAATTCCAGATTATTCACAACCTTTTCTATACTCCGGTCAAATTGCATAGAATGGGTCGGCTCCACTCGAATGTATGCTCCAGATGTGATAAAGAACCTGGGACCCTCTTGCATATTTTTTGGACATGTGAAAAGGTTACCCTCTTTTGAACTGCCCTCTAAACCCGGCTGGACCCCTTATTGGGACTGTCGGATAAATTCTCTCCGGAAAGTTGCATAATTGGGAACAATACTGATAAGATTATCGGGAATCAGAGGCCACACATGGCTCTAATCACAGCATGTGCTAAGAAGGTAATCCTTCAGCACTGGTTAGACCACAATATCCCCACGTACCTCAAATGGTATAAAGAAGTAATGTTTGCATTACAAGCAGAGCGTCTTATTGCAAGTATGTCCAACAATATGGTTAAGTATAATACTCTTTGGGAACCTCTTTATATGCTGCTGACAGTCTAAGTGATATCTAAAGCCTTTAAACATCTGGGCACCATACCAGTTAGATATATCTAGGAGTAGTTGCCCCTATTTATTTGTTTCCAGTCCTCCTGTGGCAGAAGGAGGAGGGTTGGGGGATATTTATTATATTTTTTTGTTTTGTTTCTTCTTTTTGGGTTTAGGGATTAACAAGCTCACCTGAGTAGCTGAGGAAGCCGAATCTCCAGCCTGATAACTTTCGAGGTAAAGAGAGCCTCTTCTCTTCGTCTGGATGCCTGCAGAGGGGTGCTAGCCCAACGGCGCTGTGCGCCGTCTGCCCCGCCCGCCCCAACCACCCTCCCACCCAGGGGCGGCTGTCAATTTAAGGGTCAATTTAAGGATCCACCCCATGACATCACATCCGTGACATCACATCCGGTGACATCACGTCCTGTTGCCCAGAACCTATCTCCCCACTTTCCCATTTGCAGGTTATACCTGCTGGCCACTAGAGGGACCTATGCTCCCTCACTGCTTCCTACTCCTACCTGTACAGCACTACTTCCCTGGGATCTTGCTCACCACAATGTATTGGCTCTGCCTGTGCCTATCCCCACTAGCAGTGCACTTACCCATCTGCTAGTCCACACTGTGCCCTGGCACCCTTCCCTCCCCTTGCTCCTGAACCTGCTCTCCTGCCTTGGGACCTCTGTGTGTCCCGTCCTCCTGCCCTCCCTAGCTTTCTCTTCACCTCAGGCACATCTGGGTGTCTTCTTATTCTTGCTTTCCCTCCTGTACCTCCCTGCCCACCCCTGCTCCTTAGCCTCCCTCCCCCATGTCAATCGTAGGAAAACCTCTCACCATCTCCCAGCCAGGGTGTTAGTCATGCTACTACTCCTGTCGGGGAACATTCATCCAAACCCTGGCCCGGTTCCCAGGAGCTCCCCAACTCGCACCACAGGCCTATGCATGGTCTCCATGAATATCTGTAGCCTCCTAAAAGTTTGACTCACTACAATGCCTAGTCACATCAATTAACCTGATGTCATCACCCTGGTTGAGACTTGGCTGTGAAATCCTCCCGACTCCTAGTCTCCTTCCTGGTTTCACCCTTTTCCGGTCCGACCGTGTTGGGAGGCAGGCGTGACTGCGCTATTTATGTCAAGGAATCTCCCCGTACTAGCCCTGCCCACCTCATCCTTGACCTAGGCCCAGCGCCACGCTGAAACTAACCCCTGACCCTTTAAAGGGACCCCTTTATCTGACTACTGCATACGTGCCCCCAGGGACCAAACGCAGGCCATTGCCTCTCTACAGAATACCTACCTCTACCTCCTTCCGCTGATCAAATTCTGGTGGGTGACTTAAATGTCAACTGGCTCAGCCCCTCCTCCTCCTCTCACCCAAGACTCCTTTTCAGCAATAGACCTAACGAACTAGTTACCCACCTACCAGGACTAACCCCAAGAGAGGCTCCAGTACCCTGCTTGATGTGGTACTCACCAACCGCCCTAATCGGAACCCAATGTACAAGTCCTCCCAGACCCTCTCAGCCATCACTCCCATCTCTATTCCACTGGTCATCCTCAGTCCTCAAACCCATAGCACAGTCCACATGCTGGCGGCCTAATACCTGGTGGACTAATAAAACTTAAGGAACTTCTGTCCCAAATTGACTGGTCTCCTATACAGGCAACTCCTGACATCGACACAGCTCTCTCCTTCTTTACCCAAACTTTTAATAATGCCTGTGATATCTTTGCTCCCAATGTTGACCCACCGCTCTAAAAGGAAGAATGCCTCTAGTAACCCCAGCTTTGATCCACCAGCTCAAACATAGGGACAACCTATGCACTGCGTCATTGAGACTGGCGGCCCAATGACAGGTGGTTATATGCTGCCGCCAAACAAGTGCACTCGGGCCATCAGAAAGGCCAAGTCTGAGCACTATCGGTCCTCACTCACTGCCTCATGGGGAACCCCAGAACCTTCTGAGATAACACTAAACAGTTAAATGGGAGTGCACACTCCCACCCACCAGATCAACATTAATGGTGTGATCTCCTCAGACCCAGCCCTCATAGCCAACCACCTCAACACCTCATTCACTGACCTTAGCCCTATCCTCCCTACAAATTTTTTGACCCTCCTCCCCAGCACCTGCGTAAATCTTCTCGCCCTTATTTTCTCCTCGCGTGTTTCTGCCCAAGAACTTAGGCCGCACCTGTCACTGCCCTCAAGAGTAATAGTACAGGCAGTGACACCCTGGATCCGTATCCCACGGCTGGTCTTAGACACAGTCCTTACCCCGATCACATGCCTTATCAACCACTCTCTTTGCCTGGGAAGGTTCCAACTGCCTGAAAGTCGCCACTGTCACCCCTACCTTTAAAGGTGGTGATAGGACTGTGGCTGGAAACTATCAACCGATCTCCATTCTCTCTCCTCTCTCCAAGGCCTTGGAAAAAGTGGTGGCCTCTCAAATCTCTGACTACCTCTCCACCTACAATGTCCTTTGTCTTGAGCAGCATGGCTTCAAGCGGGCCACAGTACCAACACAGCCCTCCTAGAGTTCTCCAACTTTCTCCACTCCTCCTTAGACACTGGTTCTCTGGCTGGTGCTGTCTTCATTGACCTCTCGAAATTCTGACACTGTCTCCCACCCTCCTTCTTGATGCCCTTAGTCTCTCTGGTTTTGCTGCTGGGCTATCTCCTGGTGCACCAGTTATCTGTCTGACCGCTCAGGCGTTTTAAAATTAATGGGACCTACTCAGACATCTGTCCCATCTTTCTGGGGTTCCCCAGGGCTCCATTCTGGGCCTTACTATTCTCCCTTAACCTTAACACCTTCCACGCTCTTGCTCGGGAACATTCTATTGTACGCTGATGATGCAGTCATCTTTGCCTCAAGTCGTAACCCTATTGCTCTCAGGACTCACTGCAGAAGTCCTTCACTGAAGCCGGGGCTGGTTCAAGGAACATAGATTGGTGATAAATCTTAAAAACAAAACCATGTCCTCACTCATCCCCAAAACAAGTCCTGCAACTTCAAACTCCTCATTCACTCTGGGTCCTCTTTCCCACTGAATAAGTTTGCTCCTATAAATACCTAGGGATCCATTTTGACCCCTCCCTCTCCTTCCATGGACACATCGCTGCCCTAGCCACTGCCACTAATATCCGATTGGGCATCTTACATTGGTATAAACATTGCCTCCCCCTGGAGGCTCTTCAACTCGCAGTCACCTCCTCTATCCTGTCCCTAGTGGACTATGGACTACCGGTGTATGGTGCTGCTGATCAGACCGCACTCCATAAAATTCGCACTACTCTGAATAAGGCCTGCAGGTTAATTACTGGAGCACCCAGGCTGACACACACCTGTCTACTGTACGCTAAAGCACTGGTACTTGATCTTGACGAGCGCCTCAAATATCTGACCTGTACCCTTCCAAAAAAGACCCTCCTTGGGCTATCCCCACCAGGATTGACCACCACCATACCCGCCTGTCCCACTAGTTCATACTCGGACCTCTGGGAAAACCTCTCTTGTTATCCCTAGAGCTAGGACCTCTCACGGCCAAGAGCCTTCAGCTTTAGGGCCCCTCCTGGTTCAACACACAGCCCCCCTCCATCTCCGAAGCTCCAACTATATCGTGCTTCAAAACTTCCTTACGTAACCACCTTATTAACACCCGATGCTGTAATTGCCACTAGTCAAAGCCGTACTCAATACTTATGACAAAGCTTATTACTAAGCCCTAAGGACAACATAACTCTGGTATTGTTTGCATCCATCCTACCTGTACCAGCTTGTTTGTATCTATGTCTTAATTTACTGTTATACTTATGTGTTGTACTGTTATACTGTGTATTTTCATTTGTCTTACTGTGACAAGGTACCTTTGTAAATGAGCCTATGGCTCAAAGGTTTTCCCAAACTGCTGTTTAAATAAAATAAAATAAAAATAAACAGTAAAACAGTTAAGAGGGATGCTATAATTCTTTGCCTTGTTGGATATATTGATACCTGTACCATAATATTCTGACTGTCATTGCTTCATCTTACTATATGTACCGGAACTCAATAAAGTATATTCAATTTGAAAAAAAGAATGAGGGACCAGGGCCACTGACTTTAAAACTTGAGAAGTCTTGTAGGAGTGGTGAAGAGTTCTGAGTTGTATGAGACAGCTCTTAACATTCCTATGCGCCACACGGGCAAGATAAATTGTGGCGGACCACAGGGAGGGATGCCGTGGACATGCCAGTTCCAATTCTCAGCCTGCTTTACCGGGTTTAAGAATATCAATTCGAGAATTGTGAATGGTGGCTTATGTCCTGCCAGTCCAGCCTCAAACTGCCTTGGGAAGCTGCAAGCATGGACAGCCATGTCCAAGAGGGTTGAGGGGAATGTTTTTTTTTTTTCAAAAGTTTGGATGGCTGCCCTGAGTTGTAAACATCACCAGAAATCTGTCTGTGGTAGGCCCACTGTGTCCTGTAGTTACTGGAAAGATGGATTGTGGGGTAAGGAGATCTGAGATGGTATGTAAACCTTTTGCCACCCAGGTGGGCCACCAGACTGGTTTACTATCTATTTGTACATTGGGGTTATGCCATATAGATACATATACTACTTAGGAGGCACCCTGAAGGCCTTGAAACTGTGGTAAGGGACATACATTTACTTCATGCTAGTAAAGTGTCAGCCAAAATGGGATGGTCGGAGACTACCTCAGGTGGTTTGCACCCCAATAAAATACTCAAGCACGGAACCACTGCCACGAGTCTCAAGCCTGTCCCATTGTAGTGAGGAAGAGGTGGGAGGGATAAACCATCTGGTAGGTTTCAGCCATACAGTACACCAGGGCATACCCCCCCAAACCAGGGAAGACCAAATCCGCCGCTGCGCCAATGTGCCTGGAGTTTCACCTTGCTTATCTGGGGAGGTTTGCCTTCCCAGTTATTTACCAATTGCTCCATCTTAATGAAGATTCTACTAGATATGGATAGTGGAATATTAATTTATTAAATACATAGAAGAACCTAGGCAGTGCATCCATATAACCTCGAGTTTCCCCATAAGGGTTAGACTGAGCTTTAGCCACCGCCAAAGATCCTGTTCTAAGAGAGTATGGGGGAGAAATTTCTGGGATCAGATCTCCCCATTTGGATGTCATACATATGCTGAGATATTTGAATCCATCTCTCCCCCACGATATTTGCAAGCTGGCACAGCGTTGCTATTGCAGCAGTCATTTAGACAAAGCAAAGCTTTTATAATTATATCGAGGAAGGCCAGAGTGAAAAGGTGGGACTTTAGGTGGCTCTTGAACATCTCAACTGAAGGGGCCTCCCTGATAGCAGAAGGAAGCAAATTTCACAGGATGGGGCCAGTGATGCTAAACTCCCTGTTGCCAGCAGTTTTCAGCCTCGTCCTGGGAATCGCCAGGAGGCCCCTAGAGGAGGAATGGAAGGAGTAGACTGGGACAGCAGGTGTTAGGAGATCAGACAGTTAGCTGGGGCAAATACATGTAGGGCCTTGAAGGTGAGCAAACCTACCTTGAAGATAATCCTCCACCTGACTGGCAGCCAATTTAAAGGAGATAAGGTGGTTTTAGCAAGGTTAACTGAAAGGCCTGATATAGATGCAAAGTCCATCAGAATTGTGAATATGGGAGGAAGCAAAAGGGCCAGTGCATCTACAGTTAATAGCAGGTCATCTGCATACATGTGAACTAAGTTATGGTATCCTGAGCTGTAATACCAGATATAGCCGGAGTCACAAGCTGCTTTCTGGACAGGGGATCGAGAGCTATCAAATAAAGGAGATAAAGGGCAGATAAGTGGCAGCCTTGCTGTGTGCTTCACTGAAGAATGAAAGGAGGGGAAATAGTCTGCTTAGTAAGTATAACCGCAGATGGGGCAGAATATAACATATGCACCCACTGACGAAAATACAAGCTGAAAACATACAGCTCCAACACTTCATGAAGGTACTCCCACTCCATCGAATCAACAGCCATCTAAAAGTCAACAGCAAGTGCAGCCATTGGAGAAGAGGTTGTTTGGGCACGAATTTTAAGGTTAAGGAGCATCCTAAGATGGTCAGCGCCACACTTCCCTTTCTGAAAATTGGCCTAGGAAGGGTTGATGAGGAAGGACAAAACCTTTTTAAGTCGGGATGCAAACACTTCAGCCAGAAATGTTTTGCGTGTCAAAAATAAGTGAAACAGGACAGTAGTTGGCACAGTTCAGTGGGCTGCTGGATTTTTTTGGAAAGTAAAGTAATGATAGCTTCCCCCATAGTAAGTGAGAGATATCTCTGACTATAGGCTTCATTTAAAGCTTGCAATAGTGGACAGATAATTATATCGGGCATTATCTGGTAGAGGTCTATGGTAAAGCCATCCTTTTCTGGGGCTTTCCCATGTGTTAACAAAATGAGGGCAGAGTGTAGTTGAGTCAGATTTTTTAAGTGGTTGGTCAAGTTCATCTCCAAGTTGTACAGAGAGCTATGGAGTGAGAGTGTAACCAAGGAAGGCGCAAAGATTTTCTAAGGAACAACCAGCAGAGTTCGAAGAGTACAACATTTGATAATGTCACATCATACTATTGTTATCCCATGGCTTGATAGCAACCGATGGATCTGGTCTGCGAACAGCAAGTATTTGAGAGTTAGTTTGCTACTTGCATAACTGATATGCAAGAAGCTTACCTCCTTTCTCACCAGATTCCCAGAAGAGAAGCTTTGCTTGGATCAGGTGCCACTCCACCTGTCTGGAGAGGATAGTGTGGATTTTATATTTAAGTCCGACTATTTTGGCAAGTAAAGAGGGACGAGGGGAATGGCTATCTTCAAGTTGTTCTTCTAAGTCCAACAGCGGTTGTGTTCATGTATTAAGCTCTGCTATCCTTTTACATACATACGAAGAAGCCAGCAGAAGAAGGCCATTTGGTCTATCAAGTCTGCTTGTACTGCAGGGTCCACAGCTTGAGCTAATGTCCCTGCCCTCCCTCCCCACTCCTCCCTACCCATGATTCTTACCTTCCCCCTATGCCTATCCCAGCTTCTCTTAAAGCTGCCCACTGTCTTCAATGAGATGACCTCTTCTAGCAGTGTATTCCAAGTATCCACCACCCTCTCTGTGAAGAAGTGCTTCTTGACCTCCCTCCTAAACCTCCCACCCTCCAGCTTAAGACTGTGCCCCCTTGTGATATGGTTGCCACTCAGCTTAAAGAGACTCTCCTTATCAACATTATTTATCCCTTTCAAGTACTTGAATGTCCCCTCTCTCTCTCTCCTGTCTTCCAGGGAGTACATGTTCAGTGCCCTCAACCTCTCCTCATATGCCTCACCCTGCTGACCGGCTATCATCTTTGTAGCCCTCCTCTGTACCTTCTCCAGCAGGTTACTGTCCTTTTTGAGGTGTGGGCACCAGTACTGAACTCCATACTCTAGATGCGGCCTTACCAGTGATCTGTGCAAGGGCAGTATAACCTTCTCTCTCCTACTACTGATCCCCAGCTATGCATCCCAGCATCTTGTTTGCCTTTGCTGCTGCTTTCTTGCAATGCATGGAGTGCTTCAGGTCACTAGTGATCATCACTCACAGGTCCTTCTCCTCCTCTGATGCAGATACTCGGACTCCACCCAGGTAATACTCTGTCCTGGGATTCTTGGCTCCAATATGCATAACTTTGCATTTCTTGGCATTGAAGCCAAGCGGCCAGATCCTGGACCACCTCCCCAGCTTTTTCTGATCTTCCTGTAGGTCCCGTATCCCTGCAGCTGTGTCCGCTCTCCCACAGAGCTTGGTGTCATCTGCGAATAGGCACATTTTGCCTTTAATGCCATCCCCAAAATCACTGAAGAAGACATTGAATAACACCGGCCCCAGCACAGAGCCCTGTGGGACCCCACTGGTTACCTCTCTAGTGCCAGATAACTCTCCCCCCACTACAACCCTCTGGGTTCTGTCCCTCAGCCAGTTTTCCCCCCATCTGACCATCTTTTCCCCCAACTCCAAGATCCACCAACTTCCTGATCAACCTTTTGTGGGTCACAGAGTCAAAGGCCTTGCTGAAATCAAGACAGAGGATGTCTACCACTTGGCCCCTGTCTACTGTTTTAATGACACAGTCAAAGAAGTCAATCAGATTTGTTTGACATGATCTCCCCCCTCCCTCCATGACTCCATGCTGCCTCTCATCCTGGAGACCATGTTCCTCTAGATATTCTACCAACCTTTCCTTTAGTATGGTCTCCATGAGCTTGCCCACAATGGAGGTCAGACTGACTGGTCTGTAATTCCCTGGATCATCCTTGGGACCGCTTTTGTGAAGGGGTACTACATGTGCTGTTCTCCAGTCCTGTGGTACCATGCCTGACTCTAGTGAACTATTTAATAGGTCTGCTAGTGGTCCTGCCAGCTCCTCAGCCAGTTCCTTTAGTACCCTTGGATGTGCTCTGTCCAGGCCTGGTGATTTGTCCACTTTCAATGCCAGCAGACCCTCCCTCACTCTATCCTTCTCTATCACTATGTCTGTGTTCCCTTCCCCCCCGCTCTTCTTTTCCCTCCTGAAGGCACTGGTCCATCCTTCTCCCTGGTGAAGACAGAACAGAGGTATTCATTTAGTATCTCTGCTTTTTCTCCAATATCCTCCACCCACTCCACACCTTTCTTAAGCCTAAGAATCCCTTCTTTCTTGTCCCTTTTCTTACCTATATAGTGAAAGAAAGCTTTCTACCCCTTCTTAATTCCTTCAGCTGTTTGAAGCTTCTTCTGTGCCTTTGCTCGCCGTACTTCCTTATTTGCCTCTCTAGCCAACCTTAGGTAATTTTCCCTATCCACCTCTCTCTTGGTTTCTATAGGCCAACCTCTTTTCCCTTACTGCCTTGGCAACCGCAGAACTGAACCAGCTGGGTGCTTTGGCCCTTGTGTTCTTCCTTCTGAGCCTAACACACTCATCGGTGGCAACTAGTATTCCATCCTTAATGATGGATCACTTTAGGTCCACCCCCATATCTACTCTGTAGGCTACAATTCAGCCCTGAAGGAAGGCTTTAATAGCTTCCCAGAGAGTTTCCTTGCTTACTTCACCATTATCATTGGTGTAAAAATAGGTGGCCTCTTTTTTGGATTTACTGCCGGAACCTAAAATCAGTAATTAAGAGTGGACTGCACCTCCAGTGGGGGGATTCAGGCTCGACATCAGGTGGGTGGAAGAAGACGGCTACTGGTGCGTGGTCTAAAATTAGAATCTGACCAATCTGGGGAGAAGAGATCCCTGAAGAGGCCATCATGTCAGCGAGCCAGAAATTGATGAAACTGTATGAATCATGTACACTAGAATAGAAGGAATAGTCTCAGCCCATTGGGTTAGCCCGGTGTCACATGTCTATGAATCCTCATTCCTCCATTAAATTTGTAAGGGCGGCTTGTGATTTAGAGTGGGAGATCGCTGTATACTTGGATCTGTCCAAGACGAGGTCGGGAGCAAGGTTAAAGTCACCTCCAATGTGAAGTGGAAAATGACTGCCATCTTGCGGTCGGTCAGGGCTTGGCTAAGGCTTGGGAAAAAATCATGACTGTCGACATTAGGGGCATAGATCGAAGCAACAGTCACCTGACCCCTGGGTTAGCCTAATTTTGCCAGTACCCATCCACCTTGAGTGTTCAAGACAGTTCTGTCAGTGGCCCAGTTGAGCGCTCTATGTAGTAAGTGGCTCAGTAGGTAGCACACTCGCCTCTGAGGCCGGGAGATCAGAGGGCTGTGGGTTCAGTTTCCACATCTGGCACTTGGGTTAATATCCCAGTACTGACACTGTAGTGCAGCATGAGAGGGGTGCTGCACTTCTGAGGTGCCGTCTTTCAGATGAGGGCGTTAAACCGAGGTCCCATCTGTCTGGATTGGTGGTAGTTCAGGTGGATGCTAAAGATCCCATGGCACTTATCGAAAAGAGTAGGGGAATTTCCCCGGTGTCCTGGCCAAATTTCCCTCATTCACTAAAACAAATACCACCAACAGCTTAATCTGGTTCAAGGTCAGTTGGCATTCGTCTGTATCCTTCTCCCCTGGGTCATGCCTGATAATAGGCAGGATTTGTCTAGTGCACTTACCCGGTCAACAAAAACTAAATAAAATAAATAAAAATAAATAAATAAATAACTCCTCTGTATTTACTGGAAAGCAAGCTACGTACTAACTGTCCCACCCATCCCTTAAGTAGCCAGTGGGCCATTTTCCCAGTGAGGTGCGTCCTGGAATAAGGTGATATCTGCTCCAGGAGACCTTAGATGCTGGAGTACCTTTGTATGTTTAGCCGCATAATTGAGGCCCTTAACATTTCAGGAGAACAACCTCACCAAGAAAGCCTGTTCTTCTGCTGACATTCCGTAACGCCTCGTTCAGAGGTGTAAGAAGGCAGGAGCAGCATCACTGATGAAGGGAGTAGAAGAAAAAACAGGTTACTCACCTGCAACAGTAGTTCTAGGAGTGGTATATGTTGTTCATCCACACTTCTTGGCAGAGTCCCTTTCCCTTTAAATCAGCCGGAAAGTCTTCAAGCTGGCTCCTCCCACCCACTCGGATGGTATAACCCTCGGCTCCGCCTCATGACGCCAGATCTCAGCCCGCTGGAAGCCAAGTTTGTGCATCTGCAGCTGGGGAGGTCGGGTGGGTCCATGTGGATGAACAACATATACTATTACAGGTGAGTAAAAAAAAATTATGTACCTACTGTAATTCCTGCTCTTCTCTTGTATCTTCACCATTCATTACTGCTGGGTGTAAGCCGGAAGTGCGCACCCGCAACAGGAGGTTTTTTTTGAGGGAGTGAGGCCGCCGCCCACGAGGCGACGCACTACGTGGTGCGCGAGGGGCGGCCATTAGGCACCACAGACTCCTCCTCCATCCCAGTTCTGTAAGCTGGAGAGGCAAATAAAAGAATAGAAGAATAAGAGTGAGGCAAGAGAGCCCAGGGATAGTAAAAGGAAAGGAAACAAACTGAAAAAGGAATAAGCCGATAGAGGACAGGAAAGAGGAGAACCCTACCCTAAGGGACCGCAAGGCCTCACTCCTGGGGCAGCTCGGAGAGGGGAACAGATACGGGAGAGGAAGAAAGAACAAAGAAGAAGGGGGGATGCTGGGAGGAGGGAAAAATACTGCCAAGTTGTGAGTTAAATTGGCTTAAGGGTTATCAGCTCAGAACCAAAGGGTAAGGAAGCAAGGATCCCTTCAAACAAAACTAGCCTAAAGGTTCGACCGGACCGTTTGCACAGCTTGATACACAAAAGGCAGATTTCCTACACCTCCTGCTATCCCGAAGCCTATCACTCAAGCTGAGAGCTCACAGATTGCCAAGGCACACAATCTGCTCCCGAAGAAGAGCGCCCAACTTAGGAAAGGGGAAAAAGGACCCCACTTGCACACTGCCATGTGTTAATACAGGTGGTGGGGGGGAGGGGGATTGAAGCCCTAAAGGTGGCACCCCCTTGAGAAAGTGGACAGAGATAGGAAAGGAAACTCGTTCTGATTCCCTGGGAGGCAGAGGCCAAAGAATCAGACCACCAGTTCCTGAAGGCAATTTTGAAAATGGGCTAGAAAGACTTTGACTAGCACCAGACTGGCATACACAGGACAAGATCCAGAGATACCAGCGAAGTCTGAGAACTGAGGAACAGGACCGTTCAAGAACTATTCCTGTTAACTGGTGATTGAACTAACTTGGCCTAAGAAAAAAGGTGCCAGTAGGGACACCTTCAAGGGTAATGAGAAAGAGTTCCCTCAGGAGAAAGATGAAGCTGTACTCGCTCTCCAGACTTATGTCACCTCTTCTGGGAGAAGAACAGAAGACCCAAAGGCTAGGGGATTTAGGCTCTAATGGCCATGAAAGGAGGAAGGGGAGGGAGAGAGATCAGGGCGGAGGGGACGCCCAAGAATGAGGCCCATGAGGGGAAGGTGGGCGGGATTCAGTAATGAATGGTGAAGATACAAGAGAAGATCAGGAATTACGCTAGATACGTAATTTTTATATCTTTCCTTGTCGATCTTCACCATTCATTACTGCTGGGTGAGTACCAAGCCCCCCCCCCCAGAGGGGGACTAACATAACCCTGAGGGAACAAGACCCTCAGCCTCCTGTTGGTGAGAAACAGGAAGAAGAGACCCTGGCTGTACTAGACTGGGAGCCTAAGGCCGAGGAGAGCTAGAAGGTGTCCCCTGAAGATGATGGGACAGAGGAAGCCCCTGCAGAAGCCTCCTAGACCTGGTAGAAAAGAGGAGAGTCCCTTGGTAGGTGGAGCGAATCACCTTACGCCGGGCCAGGGGTAACAACCTTGATAGACAAAGCCATGCTGTCCGCCTAATGCAGACTGCTGTCAACCACAAGCCTGGAAGCCACCTCATTTGCACTGTAAGATGCCCTTGCTTGGTGCCTTGCCAGTTCCAGGCCTATAGCGGAGAGGGCAATGGCCTGTCGAGATTGCTCTGTATCAGGCATTGATGCTAGAGCATTGACCACAAGTGCCAGTTATAGGCAGCATGGTGTGCCTGATGTGACGCAATGCACAGCATTGCACGAGAAGAAGAGAACACTCTTCGCCCCCCCACCGAACTGTAGGGAATTCGAGTAAGGTGGTCGGTCATGCACCAGGCGCCGGCACCCGGAAGGGGTCTCTAGGACCACCAAGCCCGAGGGCAGGTTAGGGAGAGAACCTAGAGACTCAGATGGAGCACAATACCTCCTCCTGCAGTCTGCCGGGGCTGGGAGAGGGTCGGCTGGAGACTGCCAGGTGCGGATAGATGCCTCCTGGAAGGGAATAGGCCAGGATGGCACCACCAAGTGCTGGGCACTGAACTCACTGAGGAATCTGTGCGTCTCCCACTCAGTATTGTCCCGTCTAACATAGGAAATACACAGATCCCCAACCATCCTCGAAAGGAAGCGCTGATATTCAGTGAAATCAGCATCAGAAGAAAGGTGTGCAGTAGGTTCTTCTCCCTCCATGGAGGGAGTCGAGGAGGATGGGGAACTCGAATGTCCAGAGGACTCCTGTGGTGGTGTGTGAGCGTGTGGGTATAAACAACTCAAGAAGCAGAGACTTGAGACAGTACTTCAGGTTAAACACACATTTACTTCATGTGTGTTGTTTATTGAAGAATCAAAACAAAATAAGTAAAAGGAAAAATAACACTGTTTTGGATGAAAAAATTACAAATCAAAGCCTGGCTCACCAAGAGCGTTTCAGCTACATCACAATAAAACTTACACCATAGAGTGGAAGTTGCTAAAAGGTCCCACTACATCTATGGTATTTCCCTGGAAGAGAGGAGATCTGCTCTCTCCCATCAATCTGCTCCAACTGTGTACTAGAGCACCTTATATACCTCTATGGAGCAGAGAACAAGAGGTCACATGATTGTGAAGATCCTCCCCTATTTTTATTATTAACAATTCCTTCCTTTATACAAATTATAGGAATATCAAGTCCTAAGTATACTTTGCACAAAGATATGATTGCATCATAAAAGTATTCCAATTTCCAGAATATGTTAATAGAAAAGACAAAAACAAGGTTGCATATCTAATGGCTCATTAGAACAAAAGGTTCTGCCTACAAGGAGGAGTTAAGTTAGTATTCTGTCCTATAAATAAGCCTCATGTTGGGCCCCTGTTCCCCTAGTGGGAACTATCCCTTTAAGGCACAGGACCAAGCTTTAGGTAAGCAGCAAAATGATTTTGTTACATACATCACTTATTCTTACTTCTTAAAAGACCTAATAGTTTGCTTTAACTTCCTGATTAATGTGGCACAAATAAATGTAAATATAAAACATGTTTTCTCCAGAGAAATTGTGAAATGTAGACTTTGTCTCTACAGCCGACTTCCTTTTAAACCTAGAGAGAAGATGCAGGAGAATGGCTGAAACTGTACAGCAGACTGGCTAGCTGACTGCTGCCACTGCCATTACCAAAGTGTGTTTGACTTCATTTAACAATTAAAAAGAAGGGGCAAGAGAAGAAGCGGGTCCTCTTGTTTTATGTATCAGGGAAAAGGCAGTTTCACTGTAAAGTGCAGGATTAGCGTTTTCATTTTTCCCTTTACAGCACAGCCTAGCACTTTCATCTGCAAACGCTATATTTCGCCTACTAATACTACATATTTCAGCATAAGACTGCTTATTTGCTAAAGGGGGGTTTTGAAAGGAACTTATTACTTTCTTTTAATGGGGCATTTTCAGATGAAGCTAACGACATCTCCCCCCCCCCCCATTTCTGCGGAAACTATATCCCGAGGCAGGAAAAGAAAAACAGCGGGGAAAGAACAGTAAGGAGCTATAATAGGAGGCCACCCTATTATAGTGGGAAAAGGGGAAGTATAATAGAAAAGAAAGACTGCTGCAGCAGATTTAATAAAGAGTACAGGGCATAGAAAAGGGGGAATGCCTCGAGATACTGGGACAAAAGACAAAAAACAAAAAAACAAAAACAAAGACAAACCCATAATTTATAGGGGCAGAACTGCCACAAGGTGGGGACAAGCGAAAGACCCGTTCATGCATGTACCTAACATATGACAGGAACGCTGCCGTAGTGCCTCTGAACGTCTCCCAGGATAACGGTCCCGTAGGACCCACGTGGCCTGGAAGAGAGGGGGGTGGCTGGAGAAGGACACCTACAAGGAAGTGACTGTCCTCTGCCAGTGCTCTGGAATCCAGGGAATGGAGCCCGAGCTGGAGGGATCCCTGAAATCAAACCGGGTCGCATGACGGAACCCTGGGAATGCAAACTCTGGAAGAGCCCAAATGGCGGATCTCCCCTGTGATGCACCTGGGGTTGCAGGAGTCCAGAAGGGCAACCTACGGCAGCGCTACCGGAGGGGACCCCTGAACCCGAGAAGGACAGGAGGGGCTTGGGGCTACGGCTCCTTCCTGTACCCCGAGGGGTGGCAGAGGAGTGCTGATGTCCCTCACCCTGACCCCTCAGACTCTGAGGATGCCCTCCTCCTCGACCCCAGCGAAGGGGTCGCTTGATCCAGGTGCCTCCGAGGGAGGCCCCAAAGACAGGACTCCCTATCTCCCCGAGGCAGCAGCACCAAGGCTGGCAGCTGCCGCTGCCCCAGGGGACAGTCCCTCCCCAACCCCAAGCCGTCCTCCCCCAAGGACCCCAGGCCACCCCCAGCTTGGGAATCCTCAGAGGAAAACCGCTGTGCAGACTCAGGGATGGGGGCACTGGGACACCTGACACCATGTTCCACAGGGGATTCTGATTCCGAAGAATCAGGGAGCCAGTCCGAGTTCACATCCGAGTTGGCCCCCTCTGAAGAGGAGTTGACCAGGAGGATCTCAATACTGGCCACCCCAAGAACCCCCTGACAAACAGCACCGTGAACGGCACTGGTGTCACCCGGGGCGCCTGCCATTTCCGGCGCACCGCCCACAGCTCCGGAACCCGGCCTCAACCCATATATGGCCCCGGTTGAATCACCGGCACAGCACTGGCACCCAACATGGCACCACCACCAGAGTCGATCAGGGTCAACGGCCCCGCAAGCGGTGCTAAGAACCAAACCAGCGCTGCCCCGATCACCGGCACCAAGAACAGCACCTGGATCTGAGACGGCACCAGAAGGCGGCGTTGAGGGTCCGCCAGTGCCTGACCCAGCAACCGAGGGCCATAACACTGGGGGAGCCTAAACCTCAGGAGAGGTGACTGCCGAGGCGGTGTCAACAACGCGACCCCAGGAAGGGTCACGCAGTTCCTCCGACACCGCAAAAGAGGCCTCCTCTTCAGCAAGGCTTGAAGATGAGGAGGCCTCCTCCTCACCAGACCATATGGGCCTGGGAGGGGACCCGGAGGAAAAGTCTGAAGACCTGGCCTGGAAAGCCCGAGAACGACGCCGTCCTCCAAAAGTCGTCAGGGCCCTGCCGACTTTGAACGCGTGAATTTCAAGAACACGGCGATCCATGGAGAAACAGGCGTCGCATCTGTCCATTTCATGGTTAGGTCCCAGGCACCGAAGGCAGACATCATGTCGGCCCGTCATGGAGAAATGCCGGTCACAGGAGCACCGATGCATGGGGGCATGGCCCGCTTTCGACTTTCGCTTGGCTCCCGAACCGGACATGATGAGAACATTTTTTTTTTAATAAACAGTAAAGATCCCAGTGCCACCGAAATATAAACTAAAACAGTCTTACTGGCTTCAACGGCGTCGGGAAAATTGAACCGGGATGAAGGAGATCGAAGCAGACGTTGGAAAATGACAAAAGGCCTAATGGCACAGCAGCAAAGGTTCACTCGTGCGTAGCAGGTGCAGCCTCAATGGCAGGAGAAACAGAACTGGGATGGAGGAGGAGTCTGCAGTGTCTAACGGCCACCCTTCATGCACCACATAGTGCGTTGCTCTCGTGGACGGCGCCATAGGCGCCGACTCCTACCTCAAAAAAAAAAAAAAAATCCGATAGTGGGTGCACGCTTCCAGCTTACACCCAGCAGTAATGAATGGTGAAGACTGTCAAAGGAAGAGCCTGTTTTTCTAGGGACGTGGATATGTTGTTCATCCACACTTCTTGGCAGACTCCTAGCAGTTCTCCGGGATGAGGGATGCAAGGCACACACCCCCACTGAAATACTTACTTGAGAAACAGAGACTGGAGAACTGAGGCCCCAAAACCAGCATCCCGGTGTGACTCAGTCGATGTGGTGATGAGTAATGAAGGTGTTTGCTGTCTTCCAGGTAACAGCCTGACAGATTTCCTGGATAGGGATGTCCCTGGCAGCAGCAAACGATGCAGCAGTATGGCAGGTAGAATGAGCTCTTATCCCTTTGGGAGGCTCCTTGCCCGCCAACTCATAGCACAGACCAATGCATGATGTAATCCATCGAGCAATCGCCACTTTGCTGCAGGTCTACCAGAAGCGGCTTCAGCATAGGTGACAAACAGCTGGCAAACCTCTCCCAGAATCTCCGCCGTCCTCTCCTTATAATAGGAGAGAGCTCTTCTCAGGTCCAAAGTACGGAACCTGTATTCAGCCTCCGAGGTGTAATTGGGATAGTACACCGGCAGAGTGAACACCTGGTTAAGGTGAAACTCTGACACTACCTTTGGAAGGAATTTCGGGTGGGGGCGCAGAACAACCTTGTCCCTGTGGAAGACCAGATAAGAGGAGTCCACCGAGAGTGCCTGGAGCTCCCCTGTCCTTCTGGCAGACGTGACAGCCACCAGGAAGGCTGTCTTCCATGACAAGTGTGACAGCTCACACTTGTGCACAGGTTCGATTGGCTTCCCCATGAGCTTTGCCAGTACCAGCAGTAGATCCCATGGAGGTGGAGGCTCACGCACCGGAGGGGATATGTGATCCAGGCCTTGGAAAAAGTGCCCAACCACTGTCTCCTGTGCTAGCGTCGGCTGACCGGCCCACGCCCGGTAGGCAGAGATGGCTACCAGGTGCACCATAAGGGCGGACAGAGACCAAAGGTAGTCAAGAATGTTAGCCACTGTGCAGAACAGAGAGTCCAGGTCCTTGCCCCAACACCAAATGGAAAACCTTTTCCCTCTGAAAGCATAACATTTCCTGGTCGACTCCTTCCTGGATGCTTCCACTACTGTGAGGACATCCTCAGAGAGACCCAAAGCCTGGAACTCTAGCCGCTCTGGTACCAGGCTGTCAGGTGCAGGGATTGAAGGTCCGGATGGAATACCTTCCCCTGACTGAGTGAGATCAGGTCCGGGCGTGCTGGAAGCCGCTCCAGGGGCCTACTGCTGAGGCTGAGGAGATCTGGGTACCAGAACTGGCGTGGCCAGTCTGGGGCTACCAGAATCACCTGCACCCTGTCCCTCCTCACCTTAAAGAGCACCCTGTGGATCAAGGGAAATAGAGGGAAGGCGTAGAAGAGGCCTGGGGTCCACGGCCTCGAGAAGGCATCCCTCTGCAGTGAGCCCTGCTGAGGGGTGCGGGCATGAAACAGCTTCAGCTTGGTGTTTTCCTGGGAGGCAAACAGGTCCACCAATGGTTTGCCCCAGTGGGAGAACAGACTGTATGCTACCTCTGGATGGAGAGACCACTCATGGGATGTCTCGCCTATGCGGCTGAGAGTATTCGCCAGTTGGTTTGAGGCTCCTGCCATGTGGATGGCTAGGAGATCCGCCTCCAGATGGCTCATGAGTGTCCAGATGTGGAGCGCTTCCCTGCATAGCAGACAGGAATGCGTGCCGTCCCGTTTGTTGAGGTAGTACATGGTCGTGGTATTGTCCGTCTGGACTTGAACCACTTGACCCTGGAGTTGAGGAGCAAAAGCTGACAGTGCCAGTCTGACTGCTCTGAGCTCCAACTGGTTGATGTGATAACAGGACTCCTCGGGGGTCCAGAACCCGTGGGCCCCGTTGTCCCCCATGTGGGCTCCCCAGCCCATGAGAGAGGCATCGGTTGTCGGTTGTAAGGTCGTAAGGATGGCCGTCGGCTCGGGGCGGACAAACGGGATCCCTTCCTGCAACCGGTCTGGGATGGTCCACCACTGGAGAGCGTCCCACATCTTCTGGGTCACAGTGATCAGCTGGTCAAAGTGACCATGGCGCTCAGTCCACTGGGCGGCCAGCTCCCATTGGAGGGGGCACATGTGTCACCCTGCCCAACGGACCATGGAGGTGCATGCAGCCATGTAACCCAGAAGGCGCAGAAAGTCCCAGGCAGGGCACAATTGCCCAACCAGAAATGACTGGGCAAAGGAGGAGAGAACCTCCACCCTGTCCGCCGGGAGTCAAGCTCTGGCTTGACGAGAGTTGAGTTCTGCCCCAATGAAGCACATCACCTGAAAAGGCACAAGCTCCAACTTGGCCTTGTTGATCAGGAGGCCGAGCTGGAAGCAGGTCTGGAGGGCCAGGTCCCTGGACCTCCCCACCTCCTGTTGGGTGGAACCTGCTAAGAGCCAATCGTCGAGGTAGGGGTAAATTCTGACACCCCCCCCAACGCCCGAGATGGGCTGCCACCACTGCAATACATTTGGTGAAGACCCGTGGGGCTGAAGACAGGCCGAATGGCATGGCTCGGAACTCCTATAGGGTTTCCTCAGCTCTGAAGCGGAGGAACCACTGGTGGGACGGATGGATTTGGGGCATGAAAGAATGCGTCCTGGAGATCCAGTGAGCAGAAAAACATGTTTCATTCTAGGGATGGTATGATCTGAGCCAGAACGACTATCCAGAAGGTGCGTGACCTGAGATACTGATTCAGGTCGTGCAGATCTAGAATGGGGTGCCAGCCCCTCCCTGTTCGCTTGGGAACCAGGAAGTACCTGGAAATGAAGCCTGGGTCTGCTGGAGGATCTGCCACTGGAGCGACTGCCTCCTTGAGGAGGAGCTGAGCAATGTCATCTCGGAGAGCCGACCGAGTCTGGGCGGATACCCTCTCCTCCTGTGGGGCGCGGGCTCGGCTTGGAGGGTACCGCTCAAATGCGAGAGGCAGTCCCTAGCCGACCACTTCTAAGACCCACCAGTCCATGGTAACAGCGGACCAGGAGGAAAGAAAGTGGCAGAGCCAGCCCCCCACAAGAGGACCCAGAGCTGGCATGACGGGAGTAGCGGTGGCAGCCCCATCCCGTCACTGGGCAGGCTTAGAGGCAGAGGGTCCAAGGCCTGAACCCCGGCCTCCCTTACGGGCCTGGGAGGGTCTGGGCTTGGGACGGGGGTGGTAAGCTTGAGCCTGCTGCTGCTGCTGACCCCCTTGAAAGGAGGACTGCTGGGCCACAGGGGGAGACTGCCGAAAAAGAGCTTCTTCTTCTGCTGCTGCTTCTTGGAACCAGAAGAACCCTTTGCAGAAGTGGCGTCCACGGTGGCACTGGACTGCTCAATGCACTGAAGGTGACCAGCCACACCTGGGCCGAAGAGATCGGTGCCCAGGAAAGGCACATCAGCTAGTTTGTGCTGAGTATCCACTGGAAAGGAGGAGAGCCTCAGCCAAGCCCTGCGGCAAGAGGCAACTGCAGCTGCCAATGAACAGGCACGAGTCCCCAATGTCCAGGGCCGTCTGGAGCTGTTGTTTGGTAACAGCACGTCCTTGGTACCGGACCTGCTTGACTGTGGTCTGCAAGTCCGCGAGGAGATGTGGAAGGACTTTGTCCGAGGACCCCAAAAGGGCATGGGAGAAGTGTGCTATGATGACGGCCGAGCTTCTCTGATGGAGGTCTAAAGATGAGGCCGCATAGACCTTCCCAGCAGAGTGATCCAAATATTTGGATTCCTTCTCAGGAGGTCTGTCGAGATCGGTGAACTACCAGTACGCCTGAACACAGAGGCGATCACAAGGCTCTTGGCTGAAGGGTGCTCTGTAAACCCCGCAAGGAACCCCATGGGTACTGTGTACTTGCGGGCCATGCGGGCAGACGAAGCTGGACAGGAGGTAGGGTGCTGCCAAAGTTCTAAGGCAGGGCCAACAATGGCCTTGGCCATAGGAAAGGCTTCTGTTGGGGTACCCCCTCTCTTAAGGATGTCAGTGACAGGGTGCTTCACCTTTTTCTGGATAGGTTCCAGGGGCATCCCTGTGGACTCAGAGATGAGGTGAAGAATGCCTCTGTTTTTATCCCACCAGCCAATTCATCATCCCCTGGATGATAATGGAGGACAGTTTCATCTGAATCCGGGGAATCCAGATACAACGGTCGAATGCCCACGTCTCCCTCGACCCACCGGGGGCAGTCAGGGGTGATGGTGACTGAGAGATGCCGGGGAAGCCCGGTGTCTGGTTTAGCTTCCTTAGAAGGAGCCCCCCCCACAGGCTGCTTGAGCGATGGTTCCACCAAAATCGGTGGAGAGACCGGTTTAGGCCAAACCAGAGGTTTCGCCGGCTCTGCAGGTGGAGGAACCGACTTAATCGGCTCCAGAGAAGTCGGCTTCAGCCTGGGAGGCGAAAGCCCAGTAATGGCCGGGGTAGAAGCCAGGGTAGGCTTGTGCCCGGACAAAATCAGCTGTTGCCACATGATGTCCTCGTAGCGCCGCCGGAGCCTCTCCTCATCTGAGGAGGACGAGAACGACTGATGGTGTTGCCTATTTTTAGAGCGCTTATGGCCCTTCCTCAGCCTTTTGGACGAGGGGGTCCGAGACATCGATCGAGATCAGATGGGCCAACTCAGTTGCTCGGGAGACACCGGTGGAACTGGTGACTTCCGGGTCAGGGACCACTGGGGTTCCTCCGCAGGCTGGGTCTCCTTGTCGGGGAAAGCAAGGACTGAAGTCTGAGTGAGGGAGTCATTGACCGGGTCGATAATTATCTCAACGTCGTCGATCGACACTTCAGTCGACTGGCCAGATGGCAAGGCTGAAGAGCTGGCAGCCAAAGAAGTGATTTCGACCGAGGTCGAAATGGCCAGTTCCTGGGACCAAGATCTTTCCCGATCCCAAGAGCACCTCCATTGAGATGAAGATGATCCCAGGTCCTTCTCCCATTTACGGGACTGCGAGGAGTGCATATCTGCAGGACTCTCACCCTTAGTTGGGAGAGAGTGGCACAACTCTCAGAAGGAACCCGAGAAGGTGGAGCCCAGGTTGAGCGAAAAGATGAAGCTCCGAGAGGAAGATTCTGCAGCACGAGCTGCTTCCTCCTCGAACGCTTGCATGTGCTCCAGTTGCTCAGCGGATTCCGCGGCCACAGAAACCACCCACCGGGCCTCCTTGGATTTCACCGGCAGGTTCCGCTTTTCGGGCCTCCCCAGCATAAGGTGAGCAAGACAGTCGTCGAGGATGTTAGGTTGGAACGCAAGGCAAAACTCGCACATCGTGGGGTCATGGCCAACACCCAAACAGTAAACGCAAGCGGCATGTGGGTCAGTGCGCAACATCTTCTGGCAGCACGAACACCAGTGAAATTCGGGGGGAAGACTTGTCTTCCATGATCGAGAAATGAAAATTACAACCTACCGTAATTATGATCTTTCTGTGTATCTTCACCATTCATCACTGTTGGGTTCTCGGCCGGAGGTCAGGACCCCAAGGGAACTTTTTTTTTTTAGGGTAGGCGGAGCCGACGCACCATCAGCGCCGCCCTCAAGGCCGACACACTGCATGGCCCTCGCGGGTTGGCCGTTAGGCTGTGTCGACTCCGCCTGCCTGCCAGTTCTGAGTCGCCGGAGAGGTAAGAGGAAGGGAGTGGAGGGTGGGACAAGGAAGTCCAAGGGACAGAAAAAGGAAAAGATATATAAACTAAAAGGAGAAATAATGACTGAGAGGACAGAAGAGAAAGAAGTAGTCAGAAACTAAAAGGATTGGGAGGGGCCCCAATCTCTGGAAATAGAAGAGGGAGGTAGGGTGGGTAAAGAATTTAGGAGGAGAGGGGGGAGTTAAACATCCCAGACTCTGGTCCGTCTCCAGATTACATAGGAACTGCAAGGAGTAGCCAAAGGCTTTCTGCGAGAATTCAAGGCACAGAATGGCTAGCAAAACACTTCAGATAAGCAGAGTCGGCTATTCTGGAAGAAGGACAGGTACAGAGAATTAACACCCTCTCAAGGAACGATTATTGGTGAAAAAAAGGAACATTTTTTTTTTTGTAATAAACAAGGAGAAATAAGTTGAACAGAAAACAAGGGAGAGGAAAGAATGGAGGGCAACTGCCAACTCCCACCCCACAGGGGTAGAGCCAAAGCACTGGAGAAGGAGTGCTCATGCTGTCCACTTCCTCCCCAGAATATCCCCTGTGTGTTCCTGTTTTACCCCACTCCTGAAAAAGAAAGGAGAGGGGAGGATGGGCACAGACAGGAGGGGACCCAGAGACTGAGGCCCCAGGGGATGGAAGTGGATTGTGATGAATGGTAAAGATACACAGAAAGATCATAATTATGGTAGGTGTGTAATTTTCTTATCTTATCTGTGCAGTCTTCACCATTCATCACTGCTGGGTGAGGCATAGCCCCCCGAAGGGGGTTTTACACCCTAAGGGACAAAGTCCCTTAGCCTCAGTGGGTGACACACTAAGAGGGAGAACCTTCAGGGCCTGGAGAGGCCTGAGAGTGGGGAGAGTGAGATGGGGTCCCCCCGGAGGGTGAAGGAAGTTGCCCCGACAAGCGCCGTCTTGCTCTACGGGAGAAGAGATAGGTTCTCTGGTGAGCTGAGTTAATCGCCCTACACCGGGCCAAGGGTGACAACCGGGAAAGACGCAACCATGCCGTTCACCTAGTGCAGATCGCTGTCCCTACGACCCTGGTAGCTACCTCGTTGGCATCATAGGATGCCCTCGCTTGGTGCCTTGCTAGCTCCAGGCCACGTGCAGAGAGTGCAATAGCTTGTCTGGTTTGCTCCATAACAGGCAATGAGGCTAGGAGTCGACCTAGCCTGGACCACAAGAACCTGTCATAGGCTGCATAGTGGGCCTGATGTGCAGAAATGGAAAGCAATAACCGTGCCGAGTAGAAAGTCAAAATCCGAGGAGTCTTGATCTGGGGGCCGGTCACGGTGAAGGGCGCAAAAGCCCATCAGGAGTATCCAACCGCGCCAATCTGACTGCGGATGAGGCATGGAACCTGAGACCTGGGGCGGGCGCTACACCTCCGGCTGAGATCCCTAGGGGCAGGAACTCCAGAGAAGGGCCTCTGCCAGGAATGCAATGACGCCTCCTGAAAGGGAACAGGCCAGGGCGGCACCACAAGGGTGGCCTCGCCAAAACTGCCTAGAAAGGCATGTGCCGAGTGCTCAGGATTGCTAACAGTGGCAGGAGTGAGGTGCAAGTCCTCCAACATCCTCACGAGGAAGTGCTGATGCTCAGCGAGATCAGCAGCTGGAGAGATGTGGACAGAAGGTTCCTCTCCCCGAGAAGAGGGGGGATGAGGAGCTGGAGGGCACTGGCTGTTCAGAGGGTGGCTGCTTGGGGGGAGGTTGAAAAACCTGACTGTCCATCGCCCTAACGTAAGCTGGGAACTGAGCAGCCACTACTCTGAACTGTTCCAAGGAGAGAGGCCCGCTAGGACCAAGAATACCTGGGAGCGCAGGAGAATGTGGCAGAGGAATGGGGACAGAACTGAGAAGAGATGTTGGCTGACCTCCACCTGGGCTAAGGAGCGGACCGGGAGCACCCGTGGAAGAAGGTGCCCCGGAAGACCCCACAGCCGACACCTGAACAACCATTTCGGTACTGCCTTGGCTGCGCCCAGAAGAATCCTCCCTGTGAGGCGACCGGAGCCATATAGGTCCAGAAGGATGGTCCCCTACCTCAAAAGAATGGGGCTCTTTCAAAGAGACCGAGGAGGAAGAGCGGAGATCCGCACTACGGCTTCTCCCAGAGCCCGGGTGGACCCCCGAAAAAGGCTGCCACGCAGACCCCACGCCCCTCGACCCCTCGGAGTCCGAAAGAGCCCTTCTCCTTGAGAGAGCCAGCCTAGGTAGCTGACAGCTCTGGGCAGCACCTGAAGGAGCTATCCAGGGCACAGCACCCTCCCTTCCTGTAGGTGCTCTGATCGGCCACAAAGTTGGGCGATCCAGGCACACCACAGGTGGGGGTACCACTGCTGAGGGGTCAGTGAACCCACCAAGATCGGGCTGCAGAGCAATGGTGGCCTACACCACTGCCCACTGGTCAGCACCTCTGACCCCAGTCTCAGTAGCCACCGACCCCACCTCAGAAGGGGGCTGACTCTGGCTTGTCGAGGAAACTACTGGGCTGCCCACTCCAACAGTCAACCCCAAAGAGTCAGACTGTCCGTCTGACTCAGAGCCTGACTCCGCCTCCGAGGAGGTAGAGGCCGAGGCCCTGTGCCAGACCGTAGGAGGGTGCCCACTGCCATCTTTGCCAAAGGAGGGTGCCAGAGACCAAAGCCATGCCCGAGCCAGTGCCCCCTACAGCACCGCAAGCGGAATCCACAGGGGGCACGGTTCCAGCCCAAACAGGAGCTCCAGAGTTGGGACCAGCCACGGTGCCATCCAGCCCCACGGTGCCATGAGTGGTGCTAAGGATGAAGACGGCGCCGACGATGGTGCTGATGGCACCATCAGCACCAAGGATGGCGCCACCCGGCTCCACAGTGCAGCGAATGGCACCAAGGGTAGAGGCAGCACTGACGACAGTGGAATCCGACGGCCCCACGGTGTCAAGTCCCAAGGACACGGCGCCGTGCTCAACCTCAGTGCTGCGGACGGCACCGAGGCAAGACATAGACAAAGACGGCACCGTAGAAGCTCCCACGGCACCGCGAACGGCTCCAACAGAAGCCACTGCACCGCACAACAAGTCGGCGCCACCGATGGCTCCATCAGGGCCCACTGTGCCGAGGCCCGCAATGGCACCTACCGATGGCTTCGAGGATGGCGCCGACCCGGGCCTTGAGAACTGCGGGTCTGACACCGGGGGAGCCTTCACCCCTGAAGAGGCGATTGCCATGGCGGTGCCCCGCCCACCCCCGAAGGAGCGGACAGGCCTCCTGCACCACGGAAGGAGACTCGGCAATGGCTAGGCTACTAGTAGCCGAGGCTCCCTCCTCCTCGGTCCATGTAGAACCAGGAGGGAACCTTGAGAAGGCCGAAAGTGTGGCTTTCCCGCGCGGCTCGACTCTGAAAGTCGGCGGAGCTCGCCCACTTTCCATGCGCATTGCTCGGCGACCCAGTGGTCCATGGAGAACAGGCATTGTACGTAATCCATGTCGTGAAGCGGCCAAGATCATGAAAGACAATGGTCGTGCTGGTCGGTGACGGAATATTTCGCCGCCTGGGCACCGCCGCATGGGGGCCGATCTGCCCCGGAAGTTTTCGCCCTCCAACAGAGACATGACCCACGGGAAAAACACCAAAACAGACTCGACGTCGCAGAAATATAGAAAAATGGAAAGATCTTACCGGCCGACGTCGAGTATGGCAAAACAGAACTGGCAGGTGGAATCGACGGACTTCGGCACTGAAGGAATCACAAACATGGAGTCAAGAAACTGCGAAGCAGGCCTCATGTTTTTCTCTCAGTGTCATACGAGGTGACCTCTACAGCGGGAGACGAAGAACTGGCAGGTAGGTGGAGTCGACACGCAGTACGTCAACCTCGAGGGCGCCACGGCGTCCTGACCTCCGGCCGAGTACCCAACAGTGATGAATGGTGAAGACTGACACAGATAAGATAAAACAATCGCAAACAAGGCTAATTTAAATACTGAAGGTTTTAGCCAGGGGCTACAAAATGCGAGAGCACGAATGAGGCAACCTGACTCTTCCAGAGGAAAGGACGATCCGGCGTCATGGGGCAGAGCCGAGGGTTATACCACCCAGGTGGGTGGGAGGAGCCAGCTTGAAGACTTTCTGACTGATTTAAAGGGAAAGAGACTCTGCCAAGAAGTGTGGATGAACAACATATCCACGATCCTAGAAGTATAGTTGTGAGGGGGTCCAGGCAAAAAGTCTTGGTGCTGCCCCTGTAGTCTACAAAACTAAGGATAATATAAAATTAAGTCACAGACCACAGTGCCGTTAAAAAATATCAATATTTTTAGCACTAGATATATAACCAACACTAACAATGAACAATGTAAAACACTGCTAACTAAATACAACATAACTATGAGCTTATACCAACTCTACTGTAACAATGTCAACAGTGCACCAAGCTAAGGTTTGTGCCCTAATTAACAACCCCAGCTACAATGATTAAAT
The DNA here is from genome assembly GCA_016271365.2 of Neoceratodus forsteri. Classification (NCBI taxonomy): domain Eukaryota; kingdom Metazoa; phylum Chordata; order Ceratodontiformes; family Ceratodontidae; genus Neoceratodus; species Neoceratodus forsteri. The sequence continues at coordinate 478,518,219 of CM057455.1, forward strand.
CTAATTACAGTAGGTGCAAAGTAAAAAGAAAGAAAGAGTCCCATTGGAGGGATGCCCCTTGTCAAAGCTGGAAGGAGGTTCTGCGCCTTCACGCCATGTGCTCTACCCAATCCTGCCCCTGCCCAGCCATTCAGGTGAGCATGAAAAGAAAGCAGAACACTCACATCAGCCTGTGGCTACTATTAAGACTGAGGGAGGAAGCCATACTGTCCCTTAACATAGTCTTTGGCCTGAATCATATAGCCAGTATAGTCCAAGGCAGCTAAAGTGGAAAGGAAGAAAAAAATCAGTAGGCATCTACGTGGCAAAGGGTACTAAATATGGCAGAGACAGGGAAAAAGAAAAGAAAGCGGTGAGAGAAAAGGAAGAGAGGGTCCAGGAGAAGGTAAAGACATGAGAGTTATACCAGAAGAAGTCTTTGAGAGAATTGGTAGGAAAGACCAACATCAATTGAGAAGCAGGTATTAAAGAAAAGAAGAAAGGGGGTAGAGGAAAGTCTATTGAGAAACCAAGGGGAGACATTACCATATTCAGTGCAGCTGCCTAGTGCTGGCAGTGGGAGTAACAGATGGAAACAGCACCATAGTGAATATTGGAGGATTCCCCTGCCAAGACATATTTTTAGACATATAGGGGAAGAGGCAGCCGTGAAATAGGTAACAAAAGCTGAGAATGACCAAGAGGAGGGAGGCAAATGGCCCAGATGGAGAATGGAGAAAAAAGCAGAAAAGAAAAGAGACCTGACAGGGATAGGCAGTACAGAAATAGGAGAGGAGTGGCAACCGAGATAAGATCCTTCTCACCCATACAGCACTAACATTAATTGAATAGCCAATGTGTTGTGACAGTCGGGCTCTCATACTACTGATGAAGGCATTAAATGTAAATACAGCAAAGAAGTTATTCAAAGTGTATACTGTACATCAAAGGGTGTGGTGATTAGCTTCGCTAGTGTAAATAAATAAAACCTGTCCTGAAGATAGGATCAGTCAGACTGGAGGATCACGATGTTCGCGTTCCTGAAATTGGTCCGTGGATCTAGCCAGCACCTCTGGATGGTGGTGGTGGTGGGGGGGGGGGTAGTATTTGTGACCTCCTTCAGGACAGATCAGATATAAGAGGCAGAGTTCGACCGGGAGATGCGGTGCTCCAATTCTCCACATTCAAGGATAGGAGAGGCTGAGTGCTGGTCAAGGGGTTGGAAATCCACCATTGGTAGATTAGGCTCCTCATGGGCTGCCTTTGCAGGTGGGGGTGAAGGTCTGGAATGGTCGGAGGTGGAGTAGGAGCCAGACTAGTGGGATTTGAATTCTTGAGCCGGAGGTTTATCTTATAATCTAGGAGAAAGGGACTTGGACTGGAATCTGTGGTGGGGACGTGGTATCTGATCTCGTTCGCCTCTAACAGCAGACAGAATGGTGTTGCAGCACATCTGGTTGGGTAGCTTATGCTCCTCTGAGGTCATTGAAAAGAGGTTCACCCTGGGGACTCACTCTTGTTCTGGTTCAATGCTCTGGTCCCACTACAGGCACCTGTGGGAGAGACTTCACTTTGATCTGTGGCCACCACCGGTGCATATAAGCCCAAGCCTCTTGAGAAGATCTGCAAAGATGCTCCTTTTCATCATGTTTTATTATAAAGTTGGAGAGGCCACTGAAATGATAAGGCACATCGGCTTTCCACAAACCAGTCCATAAAGGAGTATACTCTCTGCATTTCTGCACCACGTCCAGTGAAAAATCTTCATAGAGATTCCTGAATCCCACCAGGTAAAAGCTCCTTTATCCCTTGCTGCTCTGAGGAATCTACGTAGGTGGGCTAAAATCGGCTGGGATCTGGTATGTCACACTTGCAGCGACCTTATTATATGGTAGGCCTGTTCACTTTCTATGGTGCCTCTCCATATTGAAGCCAGTAGTCGTGGAACAAATTCAGATAGGAAGTGCACAAAGTTAGGACCCTCAACTCCTCTGGGAACTCCATTTATGCAGATATTTTTCTGAAGGTCTTTGTTGTCCGGAACCTTAGATCATTCCCATAATTGCTCATTTCACTGTTTGTGGTCCTCCAGGGGCCATAAAATCAGAAAGTGTGAATCGTCCATCTCCATCATCCGTTGCTCTACTATGTTACATTTATCTTTTAGGCTAGTGTCATCTGAAGTGGTGGCAGAAATAGTCAGCTTAATTTGAGAGATATCAGAGGCTAGATTTTTCAACAAAGAAGCAATGTATTCCAAAGACGGAGAATGGGATGTGTTATGCTGAGAGGCTGATGCAGCTGGTGCAATCTCGGATCTCTCCATTTTGACGGCACACTAGGCCGCAGATAGTGACACTGTGCAATGATCCCCTGGCAGGAAGAAGAGCACAGCTGGAGAAACAGGCAGAAAATACCAGATGCCTTGGCAATTGATAACTAGCTTCCTAAGATATGAACAGTCGACAAGTAAGGCTAAGTGAGTAACTTAACTAGCATATATGTGGGCCGGAACAGAGCTCAATCTTTAAGCAGCCATCTTGCTCGGGCTCCAAGCCATCTAGGCATCCCTCTTTATCTATTTCCATTTTAGTTTGCAATAACTAAACTAAACTAAGAGAAGCGGTTTCCCAACCCCTTCAGGTTTTGCCCATCTGGAATAATCCAGAATTTACTTATAAAGGTACAATGTTTAAAGATATAGGCTGGATTAATAAAGATATTAGAACCCTAGCAGATTTGATGACCAGAATCAACTACTATCTTTTGAGGATATCAGGAAAAACTACAACATTCAGAAACACCATTTTTGGCTATACCTGTAAATTAGAGCCATTACTTAAATATATTATTACTTCTGACTAATCTTCCAACTAACCCAGAATAGGAAAATCTTAAAATAGCTAATCTTAGGAAAGGAGCCAGTTAAATACGCTTTCATCATCAGAGAGTATTACATTGACAGAATCCTCTAAAAACCAGTAGGGAAAAAAATTAAAGTAAAGATAACAGACAAAAAAATGGTCCAAACTCTGTGAAAATGCATACAGAGGTTGTAGAGAGGTTCAAGGGAGACTAATCCAGTTTAAAATGCTACATTATTTTTATCGTTCCCCACTACAACTCTACAAAATTGAACAAAGTAAAATAGACCATGAGACAAAAAACCTTTGTGCATAAGCACTGAGGCAGGGGTTACCCCAAAGGGCATTGGCCGGGAAGCCAAGTTACAAAGAAATACAAAATCACACATTCCCCCATAATGCAAAGCATCATGGTCTGTACATGCAATTCACCACAAAATGTGGTGATTTGCATATACAGCCCATGAATATAGACCACTGTAGGACATGTGGCAGTTCAGGAGCAGATTTGAGCCACTTATTATGGTTCTGTCCAGAAATCACAAAAAAATGGAAACTGATGCATTCTTTTTGTCAAATAATTCTTAAAAAACCTTCTCCTTTCTCTCCCGTTTTATTTATCCTGGGAGATACTTCTTTAATACCCCTTTTTACAGTCACATAACCAGGACTGGCTTTTAGCTGCCTCCTTAGCTTTTAAGAGACTAATTTAAAAATACTGGAAGGAGAAAAATATATCCATCTTTGAGGGAGTGATGGCTTCTCTTGGTTCCTTAGCTAACAATGAAATAGTCATCTTGTGTTGGATAAACTAGACATATTCTATGCAACCTGAGGTCCTTCTCCAGACTTCAAAAGAACGTTATAGTTGGCACTGTTGATTAATAATCCTAATTAATCTAATTTTAGAACAGTTCTAGTTGGAACTTGTTCCTCTAGGGCCTTACTGTAGTAGTCAGGGATAGTGTATTTAAGCAATATACCATAACAGGGTGTGGGTTATGCTGGGATTTACCACGCCTGTTGTGGTTCGTTCACGAGGCCACAGGCCGAGTGAGTAAACCACACCAGAAGTGTATATCCCAGCATCACCCACACCCTAGATTGGTGTACTGCGATTATACAATGTCCCAATTATTTTTTATTTTAGAAAAAAATAAAGAAAAACTTAAATGCAATTTTTTTATTGAGTTTTGTTTAAATATTCTTCCTCAGTAGGTTAAATAGTCTGCCGAGGACTCAGGAGGACAAGAGCAGGAAGGATTCATTAGCACCATTTTGTTTATTATTATTCATTTGTCTGCATGTTATTGTAGGAAGAGCTGGCTAGAGATAGGGAAGAGTATCATTTAGCTGCCGTAGAGTGGGCTGAGTGTAGAGTGGGGTAAGAAACGGGGAGAGTGAGCTGGATTTTTTAATAGAATTGGGAGCGAGAGAGAGAGAGACGGGGAACTGAAGTGTGACAGCAGTGTTTTTTTTTGTAGGAGGGAAAACTGTCTGTGACAGTGATTATGAAGGGACCACTGAGAAACCTCACCCCCCATGGATGCGTTTTTTAGCCCTGCTTGTGGAAGCAAAGAAAATAAAACACACTGCTTGCTCTTTTTAGTTTTCAGTGCAGTGTGGTGTGACAGAAAGTCAAGTGCTTTCCTTTTTTTTTTTTTGTCAGCGGTGAAAGGTCGCCCTCAGGGTCTGGTTTCTGGGTTACTATGATGCTGTGGTCGGCAGCTCCTACTCGGTGTTTTCTTTATTTCTTTTTTTTTTTTTTTCCAGTGAGATTACAGAAATCTGATGTGCCTAATGCAGGGTATCAGTGACAGTGCACATTGAAGGAACCAGCCTGTTCTGTGGAGCTGCAATTACAAGCTGGGGAGACTGCGGAGACAGAGGCTACACTACGGGTAAATAATTCGAGAAACTTTTGCCAACCAAAGGGAAGGTGAAGGATATAAAAGGGAGTGCTGTTGTTAATTGGCAATGTGGATTTGGTTTTAGTTGTTTAGAAAATCGCCGCGTGCTTTGTTAGCATTGGAGTCCTCTGTGCCCGTTAGTTGGACATTAGCAGTGTCCTAGCTCAGCAGGCAGCACACTCGCCTCTGAGGCCGGGCGATCAGAAGGCTGTGGGTTCTATCCCCACACCAGGCACTTGGGTTAAATCCCAATACTGACACTATAGTGCAGCATGAGGGGGGTGCTGCACTCCTGAGGTGCCGTCTTTTGGATGAGACGTTAAAACCGAGGTCCCATCTACCTGTTTTGGTGGTAGTTCAGGTGGATGTTAAAGATCCCATGGCACTTCTCAAAAAGAGTAGGGGAAGATTCCCAGGAGTCCTGGCCAAATTTCTCCTATTCACTAAAAATACCACCGACAGCTTAATCTGGTTCAAGGTCAGTTAGCATTCATCTGTATCCCTCTCCCCCAGGTCGTGCCTGAAAATAGGCATAATTCGTCTAGTGCACTTACCTGGTCAACAAAAAGTAAATAAAAAGAAATAAATTCAGGCCATCTCACCGTCTGACTGTCGCCGTCTGTTCCAGTCCAGGGTTTGTCGGAGTGATCTGAGAGGAGGTTCCTGATGCAGCTGACTGGTGGTCACCACCTTTTCCCATTGGTATATTGCAGGATTTACCACTGGTATAAGGTGCCAGTCAGCCAATCAGATTCCGGAATTCTGGGACCCCATTGTATAATCTTGTATTACTGGCATATGAAATATAGTTGTCTTTTTGAGTATAAGTACTATTGTTTTACTAATTTAAGGGTGTATTGTTACTGTTCTAATGTGCTATTGCTTATTACTTGGACTGTATTTTTTTTTTTTAATTATTAATAAAAATTTTAAATGGAGTTGAAAAGTTCAAAAAGAATTTCAAAGTCATTGGAAGTTCAAATGCAGGCTTTGAACAAAACACTCAGTCTCAAAACATATACATGTATAAAAGGAAGAACAAATACTGCCATCAAATGAAGTGATACTAAAGTTATCTTTTTTAATCTGGTCATTTTTATCTACCACTCCTGTTGAATATATATTTATCTCCACACTTGAGTGGTAAGACCTTGAAAGCTAACTTTTCGCTTCACCACTTTTGAGTAGTGTGTTCTACCACTCACAACTGGAGACAAGCTTGTCTGTCTGTCTACTGTATTTGTACTGCATCCGTCTGTCTGTCTATCTCTCCATCCATCCCGTTCCTCAGCCCTTGTAGTAATCTTCAACCTCCTGTACAGGTGTTTCACATCTGGTTGATGTTACTTCCCCGGTATTAAAGGATATGCGCCTCCCTCCCTTTCCCTTCCTCGGTTCTTGTAATAATCCTCAACCTCCTACACAAGTGTATCACATCTTGCTAATCCTATTTCCTCAGTATTAGAGAATATGCTAATATCTTCTATCTACCTATCTTGCTATCCATCCCCTTCCTCAGCCCTTGTAGTAATCTTTAATCCCCTGCACAGATGCATCACATCTGGCTGATCTTACTTCCCCAGTATTAGAGTGTATGCTAATATCTGGTAGATCCCAATCCCTATTAAACGTTGTAACTCCTCTCCCCAACCCCTGAAGCATAGTTTTATCTCCTGTTCCTCTTCCACACAGCAGCCAGCAAAAGCCTGCTACTTATCTCCTTAATTATCTGTTGTGCGTCTGAGCAGACATGCAGAGACAACAGGATCCACAAATTTCTACTAACTACAAACTCAGTACAGCACAGTGTGTCTTTTTCCTGAAGGTGTTCTTTTAACCAGACTAGCTCAGGAAGGGTAGGGGATGTTTTGTTTTGTTTGGTGAGGGCAGGCTCAACCAGATACTACAAGCCAGCCCACTGGCGCTGAGGGTTGAGGCGCTGGACACCACACCTTGCGCCACACCAGCGACCCGTGTTCGGGAACGAGCATGGGTCATCAGGGGAGGAGAGGATTGAGCGTCTGATGGACTGCTCTCCTCTCCTGGGGAGAGTGGGTGGTTGACCCCCCCGCAACAGTGGCTCCCAGCGGTGGCTGGGAGCGTGACAGCCTGGGGATCATGCAGGTGCTGGGAGGAGCCTCGGTGGACATCCGCGGTAAGGGTATGGGAGCATGCCCGGTTGCACTGGACGTCATTGCACACTCATGAACACTGGAAAAAACCCTTTGGCTGGGGGGAAAGACGTCGCCTGCCATCACCTCTGTTGGGCTCTGCCCACTGGGACCTCGTCTCTCCATTCGCCTCCACCTGTAGGAGCACCAAAAGAAGCGCAGAGAAGCAGAAGGCATCCCCACCCCGGGGGGTAGATTCTGGGGTGTTGCTCCACGAGTGGTGAGAATGGTGCAGAAATGGACACAAGTCCCTTTACACAAGAAAAGGTCCTGAAGGAACTGGAAGTAATAAAAGTTGATAAAGCAATGGGGCCAGATGGGGTGCACCCCAGGGTCCTTAAAGAACTAAGAGAGGTGGTGGCTGAACCTCTGGCTATCCTGTTTAGCTGATCACTGGAAACAGGGGAGGTACCCAAACACTGGAGGATAGCAGATGTAGTCCCCTTATACAAAAGTGGGAACAAAGAGGAAGCGGGGAACTACAGACCAGTCAGCCTCACCTCGGTAGTGGGGAAGATCATGGAAGCACTACTGAAGGAGAGATTGGTGGAACATCTGGTTGTCAATGGACTACAGGACCCAAGGCAGCATGTTTTCACCAGGGGGAGGTCATGTCAGACCAACCTCGTTGAATTTTTTGACTGGGTGACTAGGGAGGTGGATCGGGGAGGGCAGTGGACATGGCCTATCTGGACTTCAGCAAGGCCTTTGACACTGTGCCACATAGAAGACTATTACACAAACTAGGGAATATGTGCGTGGGCAGGACAGTAGTGTGGTGGGTAGGTAACTGGCTGGGCGGCAGGACACAGAGGGTGGTGGTAAATAGCTGTCACTCCACAGAGGGAAGAGTGATCAGTGGGTACCACAGGGATTAGTGCTGGGACTGGTCCTATTCAGCATCTTCATCAGTGACATTGCGCAGGACCTAGAAGGCAGAATTTCACTGTTTGCTGATGACACAAAGCTCTGTAACAGAGTAGACACACCAGAGGGTGTAGACAGAATGAGAAGGGACCTGCAGAAACTTGAAGAATGGTCAGGGGTTTGGCAGTTGAAATTCAATGCAAAGAAGTGCAAGATAATGCATATGGGGCACAAAATCCCTGGCACAATATATCAGTTGGGGGGTGAGGATATAGCATGCACCAAGCAGGAAAGGGATCTTGGGGTTATCATCTCTGATGACCTCAAGGTAGGGAAACAGTGTGACAAGGCAGCAGATAAAGCAAATAGGATGCTGGGATGCATAGGCAGGGGCATCACCAGCAGGAAAAGGGAGGTCATAATTCCACTTTACAAGACACTAGTGAGGCCCCACTTGGAGTACAGTGTACAGTACTGGAGACCTTACCTACGTAAGGACATAGACAGGGTAGAGAAGGTTCAGAGGAGGGCAACAAAAATGGTGCATGGATTGCATCACAAGTCCTACGAGGACAGGCTGAAGGAACTGAACATGTACTCCCTGGAGGAGAGGAGGGAGAGAGGGGATATGATAGAGACATACAAGTGTCTTACAGGGAGGAACAGGGTGCAGGAATACACTATTTTTAAGCGAAAAAGATGTTCCAGGACTAGAGTGCATTTGATGAAGTTGGAGGGAGGACGATTCAGAGGAAACGTGAGGAAGAATTTCTTCACAGAACGGGTGGTGGACAAGTGGAACACCCTGCCAGAGGAAGTGGTGGGGGCTGAAACAATCAAGGGATTTAAGAATGCATGGGATAGACATAAAGGAATTCTGGAGGTCAGGGGTAAGGGGCAACAGACTTCTAGGAAAACATAAACTGAACTTACAAGCTCAAATGGGCAGACTGGGTGGGCCATAGGCCCTTATCTGCCGACACTGTCTATGTATCTATGTATCTATGAGTGTGTCGCAAGCGATGGTGGATTGAGGTGCAGCTGGGGGGGTCTCTAACAGGAGGGCATCAGGTAGATCGACCGATGGGGCCCCAGCCATTGATGACGGAAGGGAAATACAGGTTACTCACCTGTAACAGGAGTTCTAGGAATGGTATATGTTGTTCATCCACACTCATTGGCAGTATCCTTGCCGCTTTAAATCTGCGAAGGTCTTCAAACTTGCTCCTCCCACCCACCCGGTGGTATAACTCTCGGCTCCGCCCCATGACGCCAGATCTGGCCCGCTGGAAGCTCAGGGTTGTGCGTCGAAGCCGGGAGGTCAGGGTGGACAGTGGATGAACAACATATACCATTCCTAGAACTCCTGTTACAGGTGAGTAACCTGTATTTCTAGGACATGGATATGTTGTTCATCCACACTCATTGGCAGACTCTAGCAGTTCTCCGGGAGGAGGGAGGCAAGACGCACACCCCCAATACTTACTTGGGAAAGAGAGACTGAGAACCGAGGCCCCAAACCAGCATCCCGGCGTGACTCAAGGTCGATGTGGTAATGGTAATAAAGGTGTTTGCTGACTTCAGGTAGCAGCCCTGCAGATTTCCTGGATAGGGACGCCCCTGGAAGCAGCCACCTGCAGCAGTATGGCGGGTAGAATGAGCTCTATCCCTCTGGGAGGCTCCATGCCCGCTAACTTATAGCAGAGATCTATGCAGGAGGTTACCCACCTGCTTATCGTCCGCTTGGCTGCAGGTCTGCCAGATGCGGCTTCAGCGTAGGTGACAAACAGCTGGCGTAACCTCTCCCGGCACTCTCAGCCGCGGCGCCTCCCTATGAACAAGCTAGCGCCTCTTCTAGGGTCCAGAGTATGGAGCCTATATTCGCCCCGAGGTGTGATTGGGGTAGAACACCGGCAGAGTCAACACCTGTTAAGGTGAAACTCCGACACCACCTCGGAAGGAATTTCGGTGAAGGCAGGACAACCTTGTCCCTGTGGAAGACCAGGTAAGGAGACCTCGATGGAAAGCGCCTGAGCTCTCCCATCCTTCTGGCTGACGGATAGCCACCAAGAAGGCGGTCTTCCACGACAGGTGAGAGAGAGCACACCTGTGCATAGGTTCAATGGCTTGCCCATGAGCTTTGCCAGTACAACAGTAGATCCCACGGAGGTGGGGGTTCCCTGACTGGAGGGAAATGTGATCAAGGCCTTGAAAAGCGCCAGACCACCTTCTCCTGCGCTACACTCGACTGCTTCCCGGCCCGCGCCTGCAAGCAGATGGCTGCCAGGTGCACCCTTAGGGTCGCCGACCTAAGCCTTGACTAGAAAGGGACCATAAATAGTCCAAGATGCTTGCCAAGGAACAGGAGGAAGGGTCCAAGCCTTGCTTGACACCAAATGGAAAACCTTTTCCATTTGAAGGCATAGCATTTTCTGGTCGACTCTACGGGACGCCTCAACTACATTGAGGACCTCGCCGGAAAGACCCAAAGCCTGGAACTCAGCCGCCAGGAACCACGGCCGTCAGGTGCAGGGATTGAAGGTCCGATGGAACACCTTCCCTGATTGACTGAGAGCAGGTCCGGCGAGCTGGAAGCTGCCAGGAGTCCTGGAGCTGAGACTGAGGAGATCTGGTACCAGAACTGGCGAGGCCAGTCTGGGGCTATCAGAATCACCTGCGCCTTGTCCTCCTCGCTTGAGAAGCACCTTGTGGATCAAGGGAAATGGGGAAAGGCGTAAAGAGGCCCGGGTCCATTGCTCGAGAAGGCATCCCCTGCAGCAGCCCCTGCTGAGGGGGCGGGCATGGAACAGACTCAGCTCAGGCTCTCCGGTGGAGGCAAACAGGTCCACCTGAGGTGTGCCCCAAAGGAGAACAGATGCTGTACTACCTCCGCAGGAGAGACCACGTGGGATGCAGCCCCTATCCGCCCAGGGCATCGGCCAGGGTGTTGGAGGCCCTGCCACGTGAATGGCTAGGAGATCCGCCCAGGCTGCGCACGAGTGACCAAATGCGGAGAGCTCTTGCATAGAAGCATGGAGCGCCCCGCCCTGGCGGTTTAGATAGTACATGGTCGTGGTATTGTCCGCCTGGACTCGGACCACTTGACCCCGGAGGAACGGAGCAAAGGCGGTGAGAGCTAGGCGGACCGCTCGAGCTCCAGCAGGTTGATGTGGCATCGGACTCCCTGGGACCAGAGGCCATGAGCCCGGTGTTCCCCAGATGGGCACCCCAACCCATCAGAGAGCATCGGTCGACAGAGAGACCGCTGCTGGGCTGAAGTCCAACGGGATGCCCTCCTGCAATTGATCTGGAACGGTCCACCACTGGAGAGCATTCCCACATCCCCTGTGTCACCGACACAAGCTGGTCCAAGGGATCGCAGCGCCAGACCACTGGCTGGCCAGTCTCACTGAAGGGGACGCATGTTCCAGCGGGCCCAACGGACCACGCCTGGTACAGGCCGCCATGAGACCCAGGAGGCGCAGGAAGTCCCGCGGGACGAATTGCCCAACCAGAAATGATCGGGCAAGGAGGAAAGAACTCGGCCCTGTCCGCCGGGAGCCTTCTGGCTCAAGAGAGTCGAGCTGCGCCCGATGAATAAAATCACCTGCTTCGCTCGCAGTTCCGACTCTGGCCCTCGCTGACAAGGAGGCCCAGCTGAGAGCAGACCTGAGGCCAGATCTCTGACCACTCCGCCTCCTTCCTGGAGGGAGCTGCTATCAGCCAGTCGCCCAGGTAAGGGTACACCCGACCCCTCGGGCCAAGGGGAATGCTGTCACCACTGCCATGCATTTGGTGAAGACCCTGGGAGCTGAGACAAGTCAAGGGCATGGCTTGAACTCGAAGAGAGATCCTTCCGCCGGAAGCGAAGGAATTCCTGGTGAGACGGACGGATAGGGACGGAAAAACGCGCCCCTGCAAGTCCAGAGAGCAGAACCACACGCTGCTCCAAGGATGGTATTATCTGAGCCAGAGTGACCATCCTGAAGGTTCGAGACCTTAGGAACTTGTTTAGGTCAGGCAGGTTTGAGAATGGGCGCCAGCCCCCGTCTGCTTCGGAACCAGGAAGTACCTGGACACAAACCCTGGGTCTGAAGGAGGGTCCACCACCTCTCTACCACCTCCTTCTGGAGGAGGAGGTGATGTCGGCTCGACGAGCCGCCAGTGAGGCTGGGATCCCGCCCCGAGGGGCGACGGCTCTGAAGGGTGGTGCCTGCTCAATTCCAGAGGCAGGCTCTTCCCACACCTTCAAGACCCACCTGTCCGTGGTAACAGCGGACCAGGCGGAACGGAGTGTGCCGGAGCCTCTCACGGGGACCCAGGGGCAGGTGACGGGGATGGGGCGACACCTCAGCCCGTCACTGGGCAGGCTTGGAGGAGGGACCGCCGAGGGACCTCTGGGCCCTTCCCCTGCCTCCTGTTAGAGGAAGCCGGCGGCTTGGGTTTGGGATGCCAAGGCCGAGCCTGCTGGCCCTGACGTTACTGGGCAGCGCAGGGGCACAGAAGGACGAAAGGGCTTAGGCTGTGGTTGGCGGCCTTGTCCTTCTGAGCGGAAGAGACCGAGTCCAAGGTGGCATTGGACTTCTCGATCCTCTGCAGGTGACCTTCCACCCCAGGGTCAAGAGGTCAGTCCCCAAAAAGGAACATCCGCCAACTTGTGCTGGGTATCCAAGTAAAGGTGGATATCCTCAGCCAAGCCCGCCGACACGATAGCCACCGCGGCCGCCAACCGATCCTGGCACATGAGTCCCCTACATCCAAAGCAGTCTGAGCTGCTGTTTGGCCACTGTCCTGCCCTGGTCCCCACCTGCTTAACCGTAGTCTGCAGATCGGGGAAGATGAGGGATGACCTCATCCAGGGAGCCCAACAGGGCATGAGAAAAATGTGCCATGAGGACGGCCTGAACTGGCCTGACGAAGGCCGAGAGAGGACGAGCGAGACTTTCGCCCGACATAGTCCAATTCTTGGACTCCTTGTCAGGAGGTTTGTCCACATCCCTGGCGCTGCCGCTCGAAAACGCTGTCGGTAACCAACCCTCAGCAGAGGGTGTTCCGAAAACCGGACAAGGAACCCGTAGGACCGCATACTTCCTGGCCATCCTGGCCGGAGGCGCAGGGCAGGAAGCAGGGCGCTGCCAAAGTTCCAGTGCTGGACCCACTATGGCCTCGCCACCGGAAAGGCCTCCGTCGGAGAATCCCTCGGTCCAGAATCTCCGAGGGGATACCTGGCCTGCTTGAAACGGGTTCGAGCCCATCCCGGTAGACTCCGAGATGAGTCAAGTAGTCCTAGGAAGGACGACGGGCTATCGCCCATTGGCTGACTCTCCTGAAGACCCAAGTCCAGTCGCTGGAGAAGAAGGAGGAAACATCTTCGACTCCGGAAGAGTCCTCAAGAGCTGCTCTCTGGCCTGAGCCACCTTCACCTGCCGAGGTCGGTCGGGAGTGAGGGTAACTGACAGCCGATGGGGTAAACCCTCAGCCGACCGAGAATCCTTGGTCGGAGCCCCAATTGGTGGCTGTGGAGGCGGGAGGTTCCACCGCAAATCGTGGAGCAGCTGGTTTTGGCCCAACAACCGCCTGCATAGGCCCTCGGCAAGTCGAGGGTTGTGCGGCCGCTCCGTGACAGCCACTTAATGGCCGGGAAGGCGCGGAGTCGGCTTATTCCGGCCAGGAGGAGCTGTTGCAACATAAGGTCCTCGTACCGTCGACGAAATTTACGCCGAAGCCTCCCCTCATCCGAGGAGGAGGACGAGGACGAGCGGCGACGCCGCTTACCGCGGTGCCGAGACCGAGACCGCCTATGACGGTGGGAACGGCTGGACCGCGAAGAGGTCCGAGACCGAGACCGAGAGTCCCGGAATTTCCGGGGTCGGTGCAGGGAGGTGTCGGCCGGAACCGACACTCCCTTCGGCTCGGAAGGTCCATCCGAGGGCTCCGGAACCGGAGGCACAGGCGAGCCCACGGGATCCTCAACTCCTCCCGGGGGAACCGGGGAGAGGGGAATCTCGGCTGCTAAAGGCGACAGCCCGTCCAATGGGTCGAGAAAAATCTCGACTTCATCAGTGGGAGTCTCGGTCAACTGACCTGACGGGACACCGTGAGGCCAGTGGTCGAAGCCGGCCGTCGACCAAGCCGACCCGGTCGACGGCCCGGGAGAGGGACCTTCCCGCCTCCCAAGAGCGACGGAGGGACTTACCTGTCCTCTTTTGGACCGAGAAAAGGTCCAGCAGACGCAGGCCCTTCTCCTTTAGTGGAGAGGGACAGACAAAGCTCCTTAAAGGAAGCCGGTAGGAAGAACCCAGAGAGAGCGGGATAAATGCGCGCCGAGGAAGATACGCCCGCCGCCGCCTCGAGGGCCACCATCCGCCGAGCTGATCCACGCGAGTTCGCCGCCGCTGACACCGGGCCAACCGGGCCTCCTTGACTTCACCGAGGGAAACGCTCGGACGGCCCAGTTGCACCGGGCAGCACGGTCTCGAGGACGTAGGGCCGAGAAAGATGAGCACAGGTCGCAAGCCCGCGAGTCGTGTCAAGGCCTAAGCAGTAGAACACACGCGGAGTGTGGATCCGTCCGAGACATCTTCTGCCCGCATGGGCATCTCCGAAATCCGGGAGTCGATTTATCCATCGCAGCCGCGAGGGATCGAAGACTGAAGTCTTTTTGCAAAATATTATTTTTAAATTCGCAAACGGAGAAATAGGAACCAGTCACAAACGCAGAGCGTTAAGGAGGGAACCTGAGCTTCCAAGCGGTAAGGAAGATCTGGCGTCATGGGGCGGAGCCGAGAGTTATACCACCCGGGTGGGTGGGAGGAGCAAGCTTGAAGACCTTCCGGCAAGATTTAAAGCGGCAAGGATACTGCCAATGAGTGTGGATGAACAACATATCCATGTCCCTAGAAAGATAGTTGGAAAAAAAAAAAAAACAGATACTACAGTGGCACGGTAGTACCAGTTCCCAATTTTCAGTTATCTTTAAGAACTCAGCCATAGTTTGATGTAAGGACATAAAAACTGCAAGGATTGCAAACTGGCATCAGATCTCAGGACTTGCTTATTTTGATGAAATTTGGTTTGTGTTTTTTTGTGCTATAAAGTGGCAAGAAACATTAAAAATACGAAAAATTGGGGGACACAGCACCCCTGCCCTCAGCCAACCATACAAAATCAACCCACCCACAGTCCCAGCAATTTAACAAGCTAACAAAAAATAGAAATTATGTGAGAATCCAAAATCAAACAAAATAATACTAAGAATCTCTAGAATTAGGTGCCACCTGCAACTGGTGAGATATAAGTTTGGGTTGTCCTTTTCAGATTAAACAGTTTTATAAAATAATTGTCTCTGCTCTCACCAGAGAAATAACATATACCATGAGTATAAGGCAGAGGAAAGGCTTTGGGCTGTTGTCTCCCTAAGTGTCACAGGGAAGGAAAGGTAAACTTGAACCAGAGGGTTCTCTCACCACCCATCGCCCCAAAAGAGGTCCAGAGTGACTTGCTCACATCTTCCAAAACACCAGCATCCAACACAGGAGAGGTCTATTCACAAAATCAGCAACTACAAAAGTCCAAAATGCTCTCAAAGAAACTACAGACTGCCACCCAGTAGTCACTTAGGCTCTCCCTGCCAGCTCACTAGCCACGCAGAACCAGCCCCATTCCCACTGGTAAAATGCAGGTTCACTGAGATGGCTGCCCAGTGAACATGAAATGGCTTCCACTCCTCCAGGCTGTCTCCTGTAGTTGAAAAGCAAAGTGATCACACTCCTCAACAGATCTATCTTATCCAGCTGGATAAGCTAATGTGACATTAGGTACAAGAAGATGCATGTTGAAATTCAGCTGGCACCCAGAAATAAGCAGAAAAACTCAAAACTATAATTAAAACGTAACAAACAAGAAGCTCATATAGCCCTCACTCACTTCGCTCCCTGACTGTCGCTCCACCCTCCTAACATTCCTTACTAACTAAACTTTCCAAAGTACTATCACCAGTATAACCTGAAGCACCAGCGATATGACTAAAATCAGTTAAATTAATTAAAATCGACTGTACTGTCCGAAGTTTAGAGAATGGGCAATCATATCATCCCGAAACCTTCAAAACCTTACTTCTGGATTCTCTTTCTTTGAATTTAGAACTCAAAGATTAAAAATTGTTAGAGCTCAGCTAGAGCCCCAACAGCCAGCACACCCAGCCTGGTGGCCATCTTCATTTCTCGAGTCTTCCTTCCAGCACACACAAAGCTTACCACGCAGAAGTGGTTTAAGTGCATGACCAGACATGAAAAGAACACCAGCAGACACTAGCAGTATATCCCAAGCGCTTCATGGTACACTGCTTCTTCATCAGGGGGTGTCACTAGTTACACTGATGTCGAGTAATCTTTTCATACACATTCATGTTACGTTAGCATAATGGATCCACCTTAGTGGTGATCAACATTATCATTATTTTATTTTAATATAAAGGTTACTGCACTGCATATACAGTGGATTCCACTTGTATGCAATTTACTTATATGCAATTTTCGGTTGTATGCACAATTTAATGCGGTCCTGATTTTCCCTAATCGACTCTTTAATATGCGATTCGGTTGTATGCAGTGGTTTTGGGTCAATCAGCAGTAAAGTCTACCCCTGAGCTTGCCTGAAGGTTCCGATAACCAGGACTCAACGAGGTGCACATCTCTATCTAACCCCTATTTAAGCACACAGCAGGATGTAGCAGTTAATCCTCAGCTGTAAAACTATGGAACCAATGAAGTGTAAAGTGTAAGTTCCTGTCCCTGAGGCACAACTTGCAAAGACCTTGCCAGCTGTTTTGGTGTGGACATTTCTAGAGTTCACAGAATTTTAAAAAGTAAGGACACTATCATCTGCGAGTGGAGCAGTGACTGCAATTGCAATGCCACAGACAACTGCCCAGCGCATAAGACGATACAGCTGGGTAATGTTGAAAGGTACTGATACAGCACGCTGACCAAGGAGTTATTAAAAATATGAAGCTGTACTACAGAAAGCGTATCCTCAGTAAAATCTGGGGCAACACAGAGGAGGACGCAGCTAACACAGCCTGTATTCAATGACACTGTGAAAGGAATTTCTGTGCGCAATGTCATATATCCGCTGTATGCAGCACGGCTTGACCTGAATGCTGAGACAGTGCTTGCTTTGTACCATTTTACAGCCCCTTCTTATTTGGATTTTGGCATCATGTGGAAAGAAAGTAAATAAAGACAGCACCATAACTAATGACAAATACAAGTCGACCCAGCGAAAAAGTATTTCGGTGGTGATGAGGCAAACTTAGGTGCTCTGCCACGATGTGCTCTCGACAGTAAGAACAGAACTGAGGCTGGTACGGGAGTTGGCAACAGTTATTGGTTAGTGCACAGCACCACATGGGGATACGCAGGCACCATGCCCAGTACCTCTTGCCAGCCCTCTGGCCAAAGCTTTGCTCCTGTGGGGTTCTAGTGCCTCTGGCCCAGACCCATAAGAGGGAAATTAAACTCATGTTCTTAACATAATTTTTGATCTTCTAAGAGTATCTTCACCATTGATTCACACTAGTGTGTCTAGCCAGAGGGACTAGGATCCAGCAGAAGCCAGAACATTTCAGAGGGCTGGTGCTGTGGTAAGCAGCACCCATGCATGACATCGCGAGTAAGTGCACATGGCCACTAGACTACCTCAGTGTCAGCCCCCAACCACCTCATTACATTTTTTACCAAGGAGGGGCAGCATAGCCTAACAAGTATCCATGCACTTAACCTAAGGGCATAAGATAGCCCTGCTGGCCCATGGAGGAAGGGCCAC
This sequence comes from Neoceratodus forsteri, assembly GCA_016271365.2. NCBI lineage: Eukaryota > Metazoa > Chordata > Ceratodontiformes > Ceratodontidae > Neoceratodus > Neoceratodus forsteri. Next base: position 478,535,835 of record CM057455.1, read on the forward strand.
CAAATCCAGTAACACAGTGTCTTCACAGCCCAGGTGAAGCATAAAGGGGTGAAGACCAACACAACCACACTGGAACGAGTCTTGGGGATGGTGGGCTGGTATGTGAATTGATGGTGAAGATATTCTTAGAAGATCAAGAATTACAGTGAGAAGGTAATTTAGTATTTTCCAAGAATCAATATTCACCATTGATTCCCACTACAGGGTCACAGTACCACCCTCAGAAAAAGTCCCCCAGACTAGGAAGACTAGAGCTGAGGGCTCACTATTCATTCAGGATTGTCCTGCCAAAGGTGGTGCACTGCCTGGTTTGGACATCCAGGACAGAGTGCTTAGTAAAAGTATGCACTGTGCTCCAAGCTGCAGCTCTGCAAATTTCTACAGTAGGCACAAAACATTTCTGCTAGGGATGTGGCAACCACTCTGGCAGAGTGGGCATGTACCTTGCCCTCCAGTTTGACCTGAGCCATGGCATAACAGTGGAATGACCACTCCCCACCCTACCTACATTCCTCCCCCCCTTCCCCTCTTCCCCCTCCCTATGACTCTGACACTTTTTATCTGTTGTCAATTTTTTCTGACAAATGCCGCTGGCTGCCTTGCTTACAATGCTACCCTTGAACTGTATTAATCTGCACTCTGTTTGCAATGTCCACATTGTTGTAATGTCTGTCTTGATGTTCCCCATAATTTGTATTTCTCTGATGTGGAACCTTTGTAAAAGAGCATTGGCTCAAAGGTATTTGTAATCCTAGACTTGATAAATAAAAAATAAAAAATAAGCAATTCACAATCCAGGAAGAGATCACTAGATTGTAACAGGCTGTGCCTTCTGATTAGGATCAAAGGAGACAAACAGCTGTTTGGATTGCCCTGGTTAAGATGGAACTCCAACACCACTTTTTGGTAGAGGCTTGGGATGTGTATGGAGAACTACCTTGTCTTTATGGAAAACAGTATATGGAGGATAAGTGACCGAAACATGAATTTCAGATTCTCTGTGAGCAGAGATGACAGACCCCAGAAATGCTGCTTTCCAAGTTAAGAACTTCCAAGTCACACTTCGCAGTAGGCTTAAAGTCCTGTGAGTGAGCGTATCCATCACAAGATTAATGTTTTAGGTGCCCACTGGCTTCCTGATGGGAGGCCTTGTGTCTAAAATGCCCTAGAGGAACCTATTGAACAGCGGCAACTGTGCCAGGTAGAAGGTGTCAACAAGTTTGTGGCATGCAGAAATAGCATACAAGTGGACCTTAACTGTGGAATACTGCAGACCAGCATCAGAAAGGTCCGGTAGATGCTCCAGAACCTTATCAGGTAGACACCTGAAGGGGTTCATGCAGGTTTTGGAGCACCAGATGGGAAATCTTTTCCATTTGGCTGTGTATGTCTTCCTCGTGCAAGGCTACAGGCAGATATATTTCAGAGACCCTCTGAGATACCTTATACCTGTTCACTTCTATCTCTTCAGGAGCCAGACCTGAAGGTTAGGGGAATGCAGGTTGGGATGGACCAGCTGACCCAGTGTCAGCAAGTCCATTCTGAGTGGTAAAGTCTTCGGTTTGCTGAATGCAAGTCTGTTCAACAGAGGAAACCATATCTGTCAAGGCCAGCAAGGGGCCACTAGAATTATCTTGCTCCCTTGCGCCTCCAGCTTGAGTAGCACACTCTGTTTGAGAGGGATTTGAGAGAATGCATACAGAAACAGATTTTGCCATGGCAGTCTGAATGCATTCTGACAGAAAATGCCGTGTCCTGGATTTCTGGAGCAGAATTGAGGCAGACTGGCATCAAGTGGGAACACAAAAAGGTCCACATTTGAGGTACCCCACTCGCTGAACAGCGATCTTATGACGTCTGGTGCTAATGACCACTCATGAGGACTGGCCTCTGTTCGACTAAGCTCGCCTGCCATAATGTTCTGGACTTCTGGCAGACTGCTTGGAGCAGGATCCCTTGCTCCAGGCACCATTCCCACACACTCACTGCCTCTCTGAAGAGAGGGTAAGAGTGTGCTCCTCCTTGTTTGCTGACATAATACATGACAGACTTTGCCTGGCTAAAGGAGGACTGTTTTGTGGCTAAGTCTACTAGGGCTTTCAGAATGTACAAAACTGCTTGCACTGCCAACACATTTATCTGAAGGGTCCCAGACACATTGTGTCTGAAGGTCCTGGCTGTGGGCTCCCCACCCCCAGCAGTGAGGGATCTGTGGTAAGAATCACTTCTGGCTCTAGTGGGGAGTAGGGGGAACCCTGGAAGAGATGTTCTTCCACTGACCACCATGTCAGGGACATTACTAGGGGTTTGTTCACCTGAATGAGGTGAGTTTGTGGGTGCAATGCTTGTGACCATTGAGCCCTGAACATCCACAAAGTAGTCTCATATGCAGGCATTCTAGGGGCACTATGAACACCAAGGAGGCTAGCAGACACAGCACGCATTGCATGGAGTGGGCCTGTACAGTCTTGCGTTCCATGATGTAGCATGCCATCTGCAGTATTGCTCATAGCCTGTTTTCTGGAACAAACACCCGGGATTGGGTTGTATCCAGAACAACTCCTATGAACAGCAATCATTGGGAGGATTTGAGCTGAGACTTACTGAGGTTAAGCAAGACTCCCATGGTTGTTAGGAAATGAGAAGCAGTGGCCACTGCTTGTACCATTTCCTTTCTGTATGACTGCAAACAAATCCATCCTGAGCACTCGCTGAATGAGAGGGATTGTACAAAATGCATAGAGACAGATTTTGCTATGGCACTCTGAATGCATTCAGACAGATAAACACCATGTCCTGGACTTCAAAAAGTGATCTCACGACGTCTGGAGCTTATGACCACTCGTGAGGACTGACCTGTGTTCGGCTGATTTCATGTGCCAGAGTATTTTGGATTCCAGGCAAATAAAAAGCTTGGAGCAGGACCCCTCTACCCCAGGCATCATTCTCAAACTCTCCCTGCCTCCCTGCAGAGGGGGTAAGCATGTGCTCCTCACTGCTTGTTGACACAGTACACAATGGACTTGCTGTCTGTCTGGAGAGGATGGTTTTGCAGTTGACTAGGTTCACTAGGGCTCTTAGGCTGTACAAAACAGCTCGCATCTCCAACACACTGATGTGGAGACGAGTCTCTGATGAGTCCCAGACACCTTGTGTTTGAAGACCCTGAAAATGGGCTCCTCAACCCAATAGGAAGGCATCCATGTTGACAGTCACCTGAGGCTCCAGCTGTGGTAAGGGGAAGCCCAGGGGAAGACTGTCCACCACTGACCACCATGTGAGTAACCGAACCAGGGGCTTGCTCACCTGAATGGGGTAAACATAAAGATGTGATGCTTGTGACCGCTGTGCACTGAGCATCCACTGAGTTATCCTCATGTGCAACTGTGACATGGGTACAGTGAACACTGAGAAGGTTATTAGACTAAGTATGTGTTGCATGAAGTAGGCTTGCACAGTCTTGTGCTTCATGATGTACATGCCATCGACAAGATCGCCGGTAGCACTGGTCATGTCCAGGAGAGCTCCTATGAACAGCAGTTGTTGAGAGGGTTGGAGCTGAGACTTCTCTAGACTCAGCAGAACCCCCAAAGAAGTGAAAAACAGAGTGGCAGTTGTCACTGCCTGTTCCACCTCCTGCCTGGAAAGACATGGAGCATTAACTTTTCAGGTGTGCTGCGAGTACTGCAAAGCATTTTGTAAACACTTGTGGCACTGAGGCAAGCCCAAAAGGCAGGACTCCAAAACAGTAATGCTGCCCCAGCATGACGAAGCGGGGTATCTGTGGTAGCTGGGGTGTACTAATATGTGTTGGTATGCATCCTACATGTCTAGAGATGCTAAACAATCCTGAGTTTTCAAGATGGGTAGCAGAGAACCCAGAGAAATCATTCTGAATTTTTCTTAATCTATGCATTTGTTCAAATTTCTGAAGGCTGCATTCCCGATTTCTTTGATACCAGCAAGTAGTGGGAGTAGAAGCCTGTGTTTCGTTCCGACTCTGGCACTATTTCCATTGTCCTGTTGCTCAGAAGGCCCACAATCTCTTGCTCCAGAAGCTCTGACACATGGGATTATAAAAAGGGCTGCTTTCTGAGTGGCCAGTCCAGGGGGATTTCTATGAAATCCAGGGACTATCCCTCTCATATAATCCTGAGAACCCACTTGTCCACCATCATGGACTCCTACTGATGGTAAAACTGGGTCAGGCACCCCCTACTGGGGAGGAGAGGTGTGCCTCGGGCAGCTAACACAAGACCGGGACCAGAGCTTCAGATGATGCCACTACATGCTTTTGGTGCCAGCGCCTTCAACTGCACCTTTTTCTGAGGCTGGGGAGGCTAAGCTTTGTTCTGGGCTCCCCTGCTCTTTCCATGAAAGGACCACTTGTTCCAAAAGAAACCACATCCTTTACCATTTTGAAGGTCAGAAGGGTCTGGCTTGGAAGTTTTAAGGGTCATTCTTGTTTTGTGGACGCCACAACAGACTTCTTTACCTGCTGTCCAAACAGGTAAATTCTGTCAAAGGGTATGTTCATAACCTGTTGTTTGCTGTCTTGAGAAAAGCCAGGTGTTCACAGCCAGGAATGCTACCTGAAGCAAATGTCTGCAGTAGCAGAGTGAGATGGAGAATCCAAGACCTCCACAGCAGCTTTAAGCTGGTGACTGCTGGACTGAATACTGTGTGTGACAGTCAACAGAATATCTTGTTTAGTCTCCGAGTCCAGTAGAGTCTCTGTCAGAGACTTATGTTTGCTTCAAAGGGCATTCTCATACTTAGAAAAACACCGTTGGTTAAGTACCAATTCTCATGCTGAGGGTAGCTGAGGCATAGACGCACTGGCCCAAAGTGTCAATCTCGTGCAATTCCTTGTTAACAGGGCCATGTTAGTTGAGTGGTAGCCTTGATTATTCTGACTCAGCACTCTAAACAACTGCAAAAAGACATTACAATATCGGCCCTATACAAGCCTACAGAATGTGCCCTTGCACTCTCCATATTCTTAAATCACAAAACATTAGAATACAGGGGCAGAGGTCAGGACCAAGAAGTGGAAGGGACTGACCTCTCAGCTCCATGGAACCAAAATACGATCCCTGCTCTCCCGAATTACCGGCAGCACATAATTAAAATTACTGAAGCATTTAACTTTGGAGCAGGTAAGGCTCCTGTGTTTTATGCAGGTAACTACTGAAAAAGCAACAAAGGTGCTCTTTATAGCAGCAATACAATGAAAAATGTTTTTCTTAAAAGATAGTTTCAAATACAATTTTTTTTTTTAATATAAATACTGACATACCTGTCAAATCTACTTTCCTAGGTACCTCCTATACTGCACACCGTGAGTGTTTTTTTTATTTTCTTGATCTTATTTTTCCAATTCTTTTTATCGCCTCTGTGCTTCCCCGAACTCTCTCAGGCTGCCCCATCTCACCAGTCCATTTTACCACCTACCGTGGCCTCCGCTCCTCGTATATGTTACTGCCTCCTGCCGAGATCATGCCGGATGATTCCCCCCAGCTCTGAGCCCCCTGTGGTAGGGCCACCTTCCACCTACTGGTGCTCTATCTACAATTTAGAGCACCTTGCTGGCCTGGCGAGGAGGCTGAGGGGGAGGAGATGGAAACCTGGTCTTAGGCGTATGATGGATGGCCCTGTAGGAAGCCGTCACCTATCGGGGATGGAAGGGTTTTCTGGTGGTGTTACACCGCCCCAACCCACCCTCCACTGGAGCACGGACGCAATGACATCCAGTGTCCGCCGAAGCCCACCCCATTGCCATACGGCTACAACACAGGTTCGTCGATACTCCTGGCCACCACAAGAGGTCGATGCATGAACGACGCAAAGCCCTACTCCCCCAGAAGGGAGAGTCTCCAAATGCTTAATCCTCTCTCCCCTGCCGACGATGGTGGCCCGGGTCTGCTCCCTGGGGCCCGGGTCACGGGCATGGCAAGGTGAGGTGTCTAATGCCTTAACCCTCAGCACCACCCAGCCGCTATTATTTTCTTGATCTTAACCCTTGCCAGGTGTACAATGCTACTTCTGAGCCAAATGTGGAGGTCATCTTTTTTCTTGAGAAAAAACTAAGTCAAAGCATTTTGCTTAAATTTTGCTAAAACTAGCAAATTTTACCATCAAATAAAACTGAAGGATGTCTGGATTCTTTTAAAATGAAAACAGGTAGGGTCAAATACTTTGCACAATTTTGCTGCACTGCTGCTTTAAAGAACCAAACAGATTGCAGGATATCTGCTATACAGTTCTTACGAGTCATTACATTTACATACCGTAACTAACATTTTTTACTATAATACAGAAATGAGATATCAGTGCTATATTTATTTAATGAGATGTTATTTTATATCACACACCTGTGCTGTTGGCAGTCAACACTGAGTGTTGCTCTGTTAGGGTTCCCATCACCATGTTAGATGATGTCATTGTCGGTTGTAACGACAGGCCTGTGATTGGCTGGAGGACCACATTAGTTGGTACTGTGCTGTCTGTTGTCTGCAAGGAACTGGCTTGCTGGGCAAGATTTGGGTCTCCGCCCGTTAGCTGCTGGGCAATTAAGTTACTCTGCTGTAGCGTCTGCTGTAAAATACTTGGGTCAATCTGAGAAAAGAAGACAAAAAGCCTACTGTCAAAAACGACTACTAGCCAGGTCAAATCCCACTGTGCACACAATACAAAGCAGCTTACAATGCAATACACCACAATTTATTTCTGTGTACTGATTTTCAAACAAGAATGGGGGGACTCGATCATTGGAGGTAGAAGTGGGGGAGGAAGGGGAGAGGGAGGTAAGGTACCTGCCTGGTGCCACGGCTTGGAGGGACAGGAAGCGAATTCTCAGGATCGTGGGAGCAGCTGCACGAGGGAGGGAGCTGGATGTCATTGTACACCTAGGGACAAATGACCTAGCTAGGAATGGGATCAGAGCAGTGCAAGAGGAGTTTGTAGAGTTGGGGAGGGGCCTTAGACAAGTAGCGCATATGGTAACCTTCTCAGAGGTGCTGCCTGTCTATGGCAAGGGTGATGCTAGGGTACTCCTCACCAGAGAATTCAATGAATGGTTGAAAAACTGGTATGGAGCTCAGGGTTTTGGCTTTATAGGGGACTGGGGAGCCACCTGGAGGGATGCAGACCTATACTGGCATGATGGTCTGCATCTGTCCGGGGGGGGATCCAGGATCCTAGGTGAGAGGTTAATGCTTCATTGGCAAGCATTTAAACTAGTCAAGAGGGGAGGCACTGAAAAGGAGCAGGAAAATCCCAGCCCCACCAACAAAACACGGTAATTAGTGAGGTAAACACCAAGGTAGAGCAGTCATTAGGGAGCAGGACAGAGGTAAATGTAAAAAAAGGCAAAGGCAGTAAGGACAGGAATGGGGCTAAAAGGGGTAAGGCCATCAAAACGTGGAAGGTGAAGAGTACTAATGCCCGTAGTCTGTGTAACACGCTCCCTGAACTAGTGGCCTTCATGGAAGAGGGTTGCCTGGATATTGTGGCAGTCACAGAAACATGGTACACAGAGAACCATGACTATGATGTCAACATACCAGGATACACAATCTACAGGAGGGACAGGGAAGGTAAAAGAGGAGGAGGAGTAGCTCTCTATGTAAAGGAAGGGATCAAAGCAACAGAACTAAAGAGTAAACAGGGAGCAGATGAGGCACTCTGGGTCACCCTGGAGACAGGAAATGGCACCACAATCCGCATGGGGGTTGTATACAGACCCCCATCTCAGGGGAAGGGAATGGACAAGGAAATGATAAAAAGCATCCTTAGAATGGCAGAAAAAGGGGAGATATTGTTGATGGGGGACCTGAATATGCCAAATGTTAACTGGAGCACATTTGCTGCAGGCACATCCAAGAGCAGGGTCATTCTTGATGCCCTACAAGGGGGCATGCCTCAGACAGCTAGTATTGGAACCCATTCGGGAGGGTGCAATCTTAGATCTGGTACTCTCAAATGGAGATGGAGAAAGAATCTCAGATTCAGAAGTGGGTAGCCATCTGGGAACAAGTGACCACCAAACAGTGTGGTTCACAATAAACACAGCCATACAATTAAGCCATACAAAAGCAAGAGTATTGGACATTAGGAGGGCTGGCTTTGGGAAAATGAGAGAGTGCCTCAGAAAAGCACTAGCAAACAGGCAAGAAGGAGGGGTGGAGGAACAATGGGGAGTACTCAAAAAAGCCATCACAGAGGCAACAAGCCTTTGTGTAAAACAAATCAACAAAACACAACGAAGCAAAAAACCGCTATGGTCTCAAAGAAAAAAATTACTCACCTTAGTAATTACGTTTTTTTCTATTGGAGTCTTGCTGTATTCTGACAAGTGCAGTTAGCCCCAGCCTTTAAACTGCCCCGGAGAACTAAGGGTTAAACTTTCTATGCAGAGCATAGAATGCTGAGCTTGAGCTCTGTTGATGTCTCTGTCTGTTTCCCTTTGAAATCTAACCGTCAAATTCTTACGAGCAAAACTCACTAGCTATTCTATGTGGAAATTGTAAAATTTTTACTAGCCAACTGGCAACAAAAAGTTTTGGATTCCCAAAGGAAGACTCAAGTCAGGAAACCCAATACCCAAAAACCAAGCCAAACAAGAATAATAACAAAACAAACCCCCCAAACAAAAAGAAGAGGGTGTAAAAGGAGTACCCCTGAGGTGCAACACTGCGCCTGCCCACCACTTCCCAAAACCAGGTTCTGAGAGGGGAGGCAGAGGGGCAGGTCAGAATACAGCAAGACTCCAATAGAAGAAATATAATTACTAAGGTGAGTAATTTTTTTCTTCAAACAACTTGAAGTCTTGCTGTATTCTGACAAGTGCAGACTATCAAGCAGTACCTCCATAGAGGAGGGACAGAACCTACTTTGGGAATAGGCTTCGAAGTACTGCTGTGACAAACCAAGCATCACTCCTAGCCTGGATAACCAGAGAGTAATGCTTGGTATAGGTATGGAGCATTTTCCAGGTGGCTGCTTGACAAATTTGTAAGAGAGGAATAACCCTGGCAGCAGCCAGGGAAGCAGCTGTACCTCTTGTAGAGTAAGCCCTCAGGCCTGAGGGTGGAATCTTTCCCAGTTTTTCATAGCAGAATTGTATACAAGACACAATCCACCTGGCAATAGTTCTCTTGGTGGCAGGTTTGCCCTTCCCCACTTCTCCATAAGTGAGGAACAACTGGAGGGAATCAAACCTGTGACCCTTGGTATGCTCTATATAGTAGCTAAGGGCTATTTTAACATCTAAACTGTGTAGCCTCCTCTCTCCTCAGCAAGAATGATCAGTGAAGAAAACAGGGCGAGACATAGACTGATTCAAATGGAAGTCTGAAACCACTTTGGGCAAGAACCTTCTATTGGTTCTAAGGACTACTTTATCCCTGTGAAAGGAGATAAAATCAGGTTCCACTGACAGGGCTTGCAATTCACTGATACACCTGGCAGAGGTAATGGCTACCAAGAACACAGTTTTCCAAGTCAAGTACTTAAGCTCTGCTGAGGACATAGGCTCAAAAGGAGGTTGCGTAAGTTGAGCAATACAAACATTTAAATCCCAGGCAGGGGCAGGGTCTCTAAAGGGAGGATTGGTATGAAGCAATCCTTTAAAAAACTTACAGAACACAGGATGAGATGATAGTGAGAAAGACTTCCCCACTGACAGGAAAGCAGAAACAGCTGACAAGTGTACCTTGAGAGTAGCTGGTCTGAGGGCTAAGCCATTAAGATGGACCATATAACCCAGAACCGTAGGCAATTCAGCAGTATCTGGAGAAATATGCTTCTTGGAACACCAAATGCTAAACCTCTTCCATTTGGAGTTACAAGTCTTTCTGGTGGAGGGCTTTCGAGAAGCTCTGAGAATATCCAGAACCCCCTGAGAAAGATGCAAATCTGCAAATTCTAACTCTTCAAGAGCCATGACCTGAGATTGAGAGACTGAAGATTGGGGTGCCACATCCTCCCCTGAGAGGAGGTTAACAGGTTGTAATTCCTGGGAAGAGACAGGGGAAGATGGACTGCTAGGGACAACAACAGGGGGTACCAAGGCTGTCTGACCCAGTCTGGAGCAATCAGAATCACTTTGCAAGGTTGTGACCTTATCTTGACTAAAACTTTGAACAGAAGTGGGAAGGAAGGGAAGGCATACAGAAATTTCCCTTCCCAGTTCAGAATCAGAGCATCCAGGGGGACTGAGCCCAAGACTGGGGTCTGCAACAAAAGAGAGGAAGTTGGTGATTGTCTGGGGCTGCAAAAAGATCCATCTCTGACGTGCCCCACCTTGAAAAAATCACCTTCAATACCAGAGGGTCCAGGGACCATTCGTGATGGCCCTGTGAGATCCTGCTCAATGTATCTGCTAGGACATTGTCCTTCCCTGGAAGGTGAACTGCTAACAGAGAGGTCTGCAGGGAATAAGCCAGGGACCACAACTTCATGGCTTCTGTGCACAAGGCCGTAGACCAAGTGCCTCCCTGCTTGTTGATGTACCACATGGTGGTGGTGTTGTCTGTTCTGACCTGAACCACCTTGTTCTGCACTGACTGAGAGAAAGCTTGTAGGGCCATAAAAACTGCCCTGAGTTCTAGGAGATTGATATAGAGAAGGGATTCCTGAGGGGACCACAGTCCCTGGGCAGTGAGGGCCCCCAGATGGGTTCCCCAGCCCAGAGGGGAAGCATCCGTGGTAAGGACCACTGAATGAGACTGACTGGCAAATGGGACCCCTTGTCTTAAATTGTCCTGATCCTGCCACCATTGAAGGGCTTGGATCAAGGTCAGAGTCACTGGGATCAGTTTAGTAAGGGAATCCTTCCTCTGAGACCAAAAAGCCCTCAGATGGAACTGAATGTCCCTCATCTGGAATCTTGCCCCTTGGACCACTGCTGTTGAAGCTGCCATGTGGCCCAAAAGCTGGAGGAAATGCCTTGCTGGTTGAGATACCTGAAGGCTGAAGGAAGAGGCTAGTTCTATAACAACCCTTGCCCTTTCCAGGGGAAGAAAGGCTCTTGCTTTGACTGTATCCAGCTCTGTCCCTATAAAGGTAAGAAGCTGGACTAGTTCGAGAACTGACTTGGGAAGGTTGAGAAGAAATCCTAGAGAAGTAAGCACTTGTTGGGTCACTTGCAGGTGTGACTTGACTTGGTCTGGAGACTGGACCACTATTAGCCAATCGTCCAGATAAGTAAAAATGGAAATCTTTTGCCTTCTTAGAAAGGCAAACTACTACTGCCAGGCACTTTGTGAAAACCCTTGGGGCTTGAAGAGCTAAGGGCATTGCTCTGAACTGATAGTGGCCTGAGGGAAACTCCTAACCTGAGGTACTTTCTGTGAGGAGCACCTGACGGGGAATGTGAAAGTAGGCATCTTTGAGGTCCAGGGAGGCTAGCCAGTCCCCTCGCCTTACAGAGGGAAGAATTATTCCCAGAGTTCCCATCTTGAACTTTGGTTTTAAAAGATGTTTGTTTAGGTATCTTAGGTCTAGGATGGGTCGCCACTCCCCTGTCTTTTTTGGGGTAAGGAAGTACCTGGAGTACAGACGTTTGCCCCAGTGTAGGGTAGGTACTCTCTCTATGGCTCTTAAAGCCAGCAGAGATGAAACCTCTGCCTCTGAGGCAAGGGTTTCTGAGAGACTTGCAGGTGGAAAAGATCTGGCTCTCATCTTTGGACATTTTTTGAAGCTGAGAAGCAGTCCCTGGCTTACTACTTCCAAGACCCACTTATTTGATGTAACAGACATCCAGCCCTGGATGAAGTAAGCCAGCCTGCCCCCTACTGGAATAGGAGAGTCGACCCGGGCAGGCCCATCAGGGTGTCTGCTTGGCAGAGGCCTTAGGCTGAGAAGTGGATGCAGCCCTGCTCATCCCCCTTCTGCCTCTCCCTCTGAAGAACCCCGCTCTGTGAAAAAGGAAGAGGCCTGTTGCTTGTAAAAGGCCTATGAAAAGGCCTGCCCCTGCCCCTAGACTGCTGTCTTTGAGGAGTTGCCTGCCTCTCCTTGGCCTGAGCACTCCTGTAAGTGGTCATGTACTCATCCATTTTCTTCATGTAATTCTCTATCTGCTCCCCAAACAGAGAATTACCCACTATAGGAAAATCCATGGCCTTAGCCTGGGTATCCTGTGAAAGGCTAGAACATCTGAACCAAGCCATTCTCCGAAGAGCCACAGATGTAGCCATGACTCTTGATGACACATCATTGGAGTCCACAGCAGCATGAAACTGAACTTCTGATGCCTCAATCCCATCTGCAGCCACCTCCTCCAGCTCCTTGGCTAGCTGGGGGGAGGCCTGTTTAGCCAGTGCCAGTACAGTGTTCCACCTGGACTTCTGGTACCTGGCTGTATAGGCCATATAATTCGCCTGCTTGAGTCCCAAAGAAGATGCCATGTACTGCTTTTTTGCCATAGCATCAATCTTCCTGGAGTCTTTGTCTGGGGGGTGTGAAGCCAAGGGAATGTTTGCCTTATCACAGGCAGCAGCATGCACAACCCCAACATGGCTGCATTGCTGATATAAAAACTCCATATCTGAGCCTGAAAGTGTATACCTCTTGTCTATTCTTCTATCTACAGGAGGTATAGAATTGGGAGACTTCAGAATTTTTTGTGTCTGCTTCCCAAAAGATTTGTGAAGGGGAACAGACAGTCTCCTGGACTCTGGGATGTCCATCATTTCTACAAAATCAGGCTCCTCCTGATCCTCCATTGCCTCCTCCATAGGAAGCTGGAGGGTCTCAGCCACCTTTCTGTAGAACATAAAGTGGAGGTGATCACAGAAAGCCTAGGAGGATACACTAGAAGGTCTGTCTGGGGAGATGTCCGGTTCCACAGGCATCCAGACTTTCACCATCACCATCATCATCTTCAAACTCCTTCCTCCTCAAACTCCGGTTCATAAAATTCTTCAGGGGTATAATCGTGAACCGGGGAGATGAAACCACTGCCAAAGGTGCGGATGGTCGGAACCAGGTGAAGCGATTCCACAATCCAGTGCTCTAGCTATTTCCTCTCATTCGAACATGGACTTCTGGATCCAAGACAGGCGATTTTCTCTCGTTTTCTTTTTGTTAGAATCCAACCCCTGAGATCAGCTCTCCTTTGCCGAAGAAGTATCGCCTGGTCAGAGGCACTCCTTCTGGTTCGGTTGGAACCTGGCTAGCCATCCGGGTCAGCGGACGTCTCGGCCTCCTTTTCCCTCAGTCTACCTAATCTCTTTTCAAGGGTAGATTTTGGAAAATTTTTACAGATTTGGCAGTCTGAATTGAGGTGTTCAAACCCCCAGACAATAAACACAGGTGGTGTGGGGATCGGCCTTAGCAAAGACCTCCCCACACTCACTGCACTGCTGAAACCCAGTGGGCCCGGTTTTTCTCTTGGGTTTCTCAGACATGGCCAACCTAACCAAACTTACCCTTTTTTCGCAACCACCAGGCAAGACTCCCTTATCAGTTCATAACCGTGTCACGGGTCTTGGAAAAAGACGTATCAAACACGTTTTGTTTAGAACCGATAAGGACCGGTAACCTCACACTAAAGTTAAATACAAGTATTAACAAATGATCGGTTCAGCCGAACCGATCCACACTTTTACAAGTTCCACACAGAAAAACAGTACAAAACCTATCTAGTACTCACGGTACCACAGACAGACACTGAACCGACTATGCATAAATAAATTTTGGTTAAAAACTGACAGAAAACCAACACTTCAACCGACTTTCGAACTGAGCTGCAGGAGAAATCTCTAGAGCGACCGTTCAGTGAGGCAGAGTAAAGAATCTGATGGTTAGATTTCAAAGGGAAACAAACAGAGACATCAACCGAGCTCAAGCTCAGCATTCTATGCTCTGCATAGAAAGTTTAACCCTTTGTTCTCCGGGGCAGTTTAAAGGTTTGGGCTAACTGCACTTGTCAGAGTACAGCAAGACTTCAAGTTGTTTGAAAGAGGTGGCAGGGAAGGTTAAGGAGAAAAGGATAGCATTCAGGAAATATAAGGAAACACAGAAGGAGCAGGACAGAGAACTTTATCAGTTAAAGCAGAAAGAGGCTGGGAAGGCAGTCAGAATAGCAAAGGCCCAAACCGAGGAAAGGACAGACAACTCTGTTAAGAAGTGGGGATAAGACCTTTTATAGGTACATTAGGGAGTAAAGAAAGACCAAAGGAGGAATACTGAGGCTTAATAAAGGGAAGGGAATGTGGGTAAAGGGTGACAGTGAAAAAGCAGGGATACTGAACAAATATTTCTGCTCAGTATTCACAATGGAAGAGGAGGGGGAGGTACCTAAACCAAACAAGAGAAACACTCTGAAGACGGGGGTCGATACCAGTCCATTTACAGATAAAGGGTTCTGAAAGAACTAATAAAATTCATGGTGGACAAAGCAATGGGGCCTGATGGGATTCACCCAAGAATTCTAAAAGAACTGGGGGCAGAACTAGTGACACCTCTGACTACTCTCTTTAACAAATCATGGAAGGATGGGGTGGTACCTGAGGACTAGAGGAGGGTGGATGTGAGTCCTCTTCACAAAAGTGGGAGCAGGACAGAGGCAGGAAACTACAGACCAGTTAGTTTGACCTCAGCGGTAGGGAAAATGATGGAATCACTTCTGAAGGAAAGAACTGTTGAGTACCTAGAGGCCAGTGGGGCACAGGACCCAAGGCAGCATGGATTCACAATGAGAAGGTCGTGTCAGACGAATCTAATAGATTTTTGACTGGGTGACCAAAGTAGTAGACCAGGGAGGGCTGTGGACATGGCCTACCTAGATTTTAGCAAGGCATTTGATACAGTCCCACACAAAGATTAATACACAAGTTAGCCAGCCTTGGTGGGTCCCAAGGTGGTAGCCTGGATAAAAATTGGTTAGACAACAGGACGCAAGGGTAGTAGTAAATGGAGTCCACAGTGAGGAAAGGAGGGTTACTAGCGGGTACCGCAGGGTTCATACTGGGACCGGTCCTTTTAATGTCTTTACAAGTGACATTGCAGAGGAACTGGAAGGAAAAGTATGTCTCTTTGCAGATGACACAAAGATCTGCAACAGGGTTGATACATAAGATGGAGTGGAAAGGATGAGAAGGACTTGGCAAGGTTGGAGGAATGGTCAAATGTATGGCAGCTCAGATTCAATGCAAAGAAGTGCAGGTAATGCACCTGGGAAACAAAAACCAGGGAAGAGTACACAATGGGTGGGTGGGGGGTGAGATACTGACAACAGTAAAAATGGAAAGGGACCTGGGGTAATTATAGCAGATGACCTAAAGGTGGACAAGCAATGTGAGAAGGCAGTAAGGAAGGCTGGGGATACTGGGATGCATAACGGAGGGCATCAATAGTAGAAAACAGGAAGTTGTTATCCTCTGTACAGACAGTTGGTGAGATCCCATCTGAGCTGTGTGCACTCTGGAGACCCCATCTCCACAAGACATATGTAACCCTAGATGGCGCTATCCCAGGGGCTACTACCCTGCCTGATTTGCCACTAACAGGTTGAGGCCTGGATCCAATGGCGGGTGCCTCCACCCAGAGGTCAGGGGTTTGCAATAGTTAAACTAACTTGGTCACAGCCCTCTGGGACACTGCAACCCTTTCTTCCCACTAGTGGCCCACACATATATCAGAATTACCTTCACAGTATACTTACCCCAGGTCTGGTTCCGGCACTGGGACCTCCTGTGAAATGAGATACAGTGCAACAATCACAGTACAGTACTTTAACATAGACAAATACCTCAGGCAGTATAACTTTGCTGAAACAAGCAGCTCTGATTTATTTAGGGGATATAACAAGGACAGGGGAAATCAGGTTAATTAGCTTATCACTCTAATAATCTACCTATGGCTCTGTGCACAGGCCTATCCCTATCAGTTACTGTCCCTGGGTACCCAAGCCCTAGTAGGCTAGTCAAACCGTGGCAGCTGGTAGGGCCCTTTCACACAGAGAAAAGGAGAATTAAACAGTCAGCAGTACAGTAATTCCATTTGGGTTTAATGTGGCAATTCAACAGGAGCGACCCTGAATTAGTACTCACGACCTCCAAATAAGATAGGGTCCTTCAATGTCAGCAGGGCTCACTTGAGGTACACAAACCTCTTCACACATCCATATAAAAGAGCACTATACCAGGCAGGCTGCATCTGTATCCCGATCGCAATTACTGCACAATACCGGAGAACACACAGCAGATTCAGTTCCTGACAGACCGAGTGCAATTTTCAGCAATTCCTCCAGTCTTCTACAGGGTGAGCCTGGTTTCTACTCTTCAGAGATCCTTTGATTCTTTTCACAGGGACAGATTCAGTCCTAACAAGCTGTTACACAAGCTGCAGACGGAACTCTGGGCCTTACACGTTTTTGACTAAAACTGCACACTGAAAAGCACAGGGCTCCTTCCTTCTTCACTGCCAAAGCTCAACTGAAACTCCAACTGACAAAACGGGCACTTCCTTTGAGTTCCTCCCAGTTCTTGACTGGATTGGCTGTCACTCACAATAGACTGCTGCTGTTGGTCCAAAAGGTGCTGAAGTCTAAACTACATCTCCCAGAGTCACTGCCCATACAATCCTCTTGTGGCTGGCTCAGATTATGAGTCAAGTTCTGATTCGTCCAAGGCACCATTTGGAGCTAGCTTACCCACTGATTGGTCCAGTTCAGCAGTTCAAAACCAGAATGGGAACTAGACAGACACAGTTCTGACTGCAAAAGCAGGTTAGACAAACTGTAATTTCATTATTACTGTAAATGATTTCTAGCAAACAGTTACATCTTTCAGATAGGTTCCCTTTGCACTCCTAGTGACTGCAAAATGGAGTGAATTGGCAGCAGCTGAGTGGTACTCAATCAAAGAAACACACAGTCCCCATACAAACTAATTATGTCTGCAAGCAGACAGCTCTTAAAGAGACAGTACCAGAGTTCTAAAACACTCACTGACAAATGGCTTAAATGCCAAACACCATTCAGGCTTGGAGCATTCAAGCCAGCTCCTGAAGTCTTTGGGAACCCCATTTGCAGGGGTTACACATAGAGTGGAGAGCTGTCCAGAGAGGGCAACAAAATGGTGCAGGGTCTGCACCAGAAGACATCTGAAGAAAGACTAAAGGAGCTTAATATGTATACCCTTGAGGAAAGAAGGGAGAGGGGACATGACAGAAACTTTCAAGTACCTCAAGGGAATCAACAAAGTCCAAGAGAGTAGCATCTTTCAGAAAAAGAGATGTGCAAGAACAAGGGGGCACAATTTGATGTCAGAGGGGGGATGGCTCAGAGGTAATGTGAGGAAGTATTTTTTCATGGAGAGGGTTGTGAATACATGGAACAGCCTCCCTGAGGAGGTTGTGGAGTCAAGAACAGTGGGGGAATTCAAGAATGCATGGGACAGACATAAGGCAGTCCTAGTGGGGGGTAGGAGGAAGTAAGCTGTTGGTTAACTAGGATCTGCAGCTTATCTGTTAGGTAGGAAAATGGGCAGATTAGGTGGGCCAAGCGGTCCTTATCTGCCGTCAAATTCTATGTTTCTATGTAATGTCAGAAAATGCTTCACAGATTGGGTTACAAAATACCTAAATGATCAATGACAAAATGATACAACAAGAATTAAATAAATGTGGCAGTTAAAAACATTATAAAAAGGTCTTAGAAATGCTCCATTCTGATTGGCTGTCAGCATTCTGACAGCCTTACACTGTCAAGTACAGCCTGAGCACCATGGCACATGAATTATGCATGATAGCATTCCATTGCCTAGCAGAACCAGCATTCTTAAATGGCAGGAAGATGAATTATTTTATTAAGAATCTCCCTGTCAGGGGGAGGATTTTCTGAACTTTTTGGACTTAAGCTACAAAGGAAAAGTCATACTGCTCATGGGCTTATTAATATAGCTTAAATTCTGTTATGTACTTTTCGAAGTGAATGTTTAGTTATCCCTCTAAGTGGTATCTCTATATCTAGAATGCATATAAAAACCTAAATATTAAGGGGAAATGTATGTTCTCCAGAAGAGCTTCTTATTAAGAACATGGTCTGTTCTAGATACAAAAAGTTATGTGTACGTATGCATATATAAAAAATAAAGTTAAAAAAAAAGAATCTCCCTGTCAATGAGTAAAAACATTTAAAGGGGAAGTAAACATTGCAGGGGCACTCAAATTGTGAAAGCTAATGAAAAGATCTTTCAAACAAAGTACTGGACTTACCTTTAGGTGTCAGGAGTCCTGAGATGTAAATATTATGTAAATCAAAACAAAGCAGCAGCCATTTCATGTAATCTAAAACAGAATGAGATGTCTTGGAGGGGTAAACTATATATTGTTAATTACAGCTCGCCCCCCAGTGGCATCACTCTGTGTCTCATGATTCCATGAAATGGCTGCTGTCCTGCTTTGGTTTACATGTTTTAGGGATATTCGTATCTCTGGACTCTTGACTTCTACAAGGAAGCTCAGTACCACCTCATTTGAAATGCATTTTCATGGGCTTTCACAATTTGAGTGACCCCTGCAAAGTTTACTTCCCCTTCAAAAGGTGCACTTCTAATATTTTTCTTTTGAAACAAGTTTTTATAATAGCAATAAGGCATTCACAAGTGTTAGATTCTCAGTCAATCACCCTCTAGGGGCAATATGGCACTTGGCTGTGCCTTGTGCCACATTATGCCCCTTGGGAGTGATTAAAAGACTGTTAGTCTAATCCTTGGTCATTGAAAATGAGCATTAAAGGTCAAAAGCAAGTGAGAAGAAAATACAGGTTACTCACCTGTAACAGGAGTTCTAGGAATGGTATATGTTGTTCATCCACACTGTCTGGCAGATTCCTTGCCGCTTTAAATCTTGCCGGAAGGTCTTCAAGCTGGCTCCTCCCACCCACCCGGGTGGTAAAACTCTCGGCTCCGCCCCATGACGCCAGATCTGGCCCGCTGGAAGCTCAGGTTGTGCGTCGAAGCCAGGGAGGTCGGGTGGGTCGTGTGGATGAACAACATATACCATTCCTAGAACTCCTGTTACAGGTGAGTAACCTGTATTTCTAGGGACATGGATATGTTGTTCATCCACACTGTCTGGCAGACTCCTAGCAGTTCTCCGGGAGGAGGGAGGCAAGGCACACACCCCCTACTTAGGGAATAAAGACTGGAGAACCGAGGCCCCAAAACTAGCATCCCGGCGTGACTCAA
This sequence comes from Neoceratodus forsteri, assembly GCA_016271365.2. NCBI lineage: Eukaryota > Metazoa > Chordata > Ceratodontiformes > Ceratodontidae > Neoceratodus > Neoceratodus forsteri. The sequence continues at coordinate 478,555,034 of CM057455.1, forward strand.
GGTTGATGTGGTAATGGGTAATGAAGGTGTGTGCTGACTTCCAGGTAGCAGCCCTGCAGATTTCCTGGATAGGGACGTCCCTGGAAGCAGCCACCGATGCAGCAGTATGACGGGTAGAATGAGCTCTTATCCCTCTGGGAGGCTCCATGCCCGCCAACTTATAGCAGAGATCTATGCAGGAGGTGACCCACCTGCTTATCGTCAACGCTGGCAGAGTCTGCCAGGTGCGGCTTCAGCGTGGGTGACAAACAGCTGGCGAACCTCTCCCCAATTTCAGCCGTCCGCTCCTTATAATAAGCGAGCGCCTTCTAGGGTCCAAAGTATGGAGCCTGTATTTGGCCTCGAGTGTGATTGGGGTAGAACACCGCAGAGTCAACACCTGGTTAAGGTGAAACTCCGACACCACCTTCGGAAGGAATTTCGGTGGGGCGCAGGACACTCTGTCCCTGTGGAAGACCAGGTAAGGAGACTCGATGCAGAGCGCCTGGAGTTCTCCCATCCTTCTGGCTGGCGTGATAGCCACCAAGAAGGGTCTTCCACGACAGGTGAGAGATTCACCTGTGCATTAGTTCGAATGGCTTGCCCATGAGCTTTGCCAATACCAGCAGTAAATCCCATGGAGGTGGAGGTTCTCGCACCAGAGGAAATGTGATCAAGGCCTTTGAAAAGCGCCAGACCACCTTCTCTGCGCCACGACTGCTCCCGCCCAGCGGCCGTAAGCAGAGATGGCTGCCAGGTGCACCTTTAGGGTCGCGACCTAAGCCCTTGACTAGAAAGGGACCATAAATAGTCCAAAATGCTTGCAAAGAACAGGAGGAAGGGTCCAAGCCCTTGCCCTGACACCAGATGGAAAATCTCTTCCATTTGAAGGCATAGCATTTCCTGGTCGACTCCTTACGGGACGCCTCAACAACATTGAGGACCTCGTCGGAAAGACCCAAGGCCTGGAACTCTAGCCGCTCAGGAACCAGGCCGTCAGGTGCAGGGATTGAAGGTCCGGATGGAACACCTTCCCCTGATTGACTGAGAGCAGGTCCAGGCGAGCTGGAAGCTGCCTCGGGAGCCTGGAGCTGAGGCTGAGGAGATCTGGGTACCAGAACTGGCGGGCCAGTCTGGGGCTATCAGAATCACCTCGCCTTGTCCCTCCTTGCCTTGAGAAGCACCTTGTGAATCAAGGAAATGGGGAAAGGCGTAAAAAGGCCAGGGTCCACAGCCTCGAGAAGGCATCCCCTGCAGCGAGCCCTGCTGAGGCCGCATGAAACAGCCTCAGCTTCACGTTCTCCCTGGAGGCAAACAGGTCCACCTGAGGTGTGCCCCAGTGGGAGAACAGATCTTGTACTACCTCTGGCAGGAGAGACCACTCGTGAGATGCAGCCCCTATCCGGCTCAGGGCATCGGCCAGGGTGTTGGAGGCTCCTGCCACATGAATGGCTAGGAGATCGGCTTCCAGGCTGCGCACGAGTGACCAAATCGGAGACTTCCTTGCATTGAAGCATGGGCAGCGTCCCGTCCTGGCCAGTTTAGGTAGTACATGTGCGTGGTATTGTCCGTCTGGACTCGGACCACTTGACCCCGGAGAAATGGAGCAAAGGCGGTGAGAGCTAGGGGGACCGCTCGGAGCTCCAGCAGGTTGATGTGGCATCGGGACTCCAGCGGGGACCAGAGGCCGTGCGCTCAGTGTTCCCCCAGATGGGCACCCCAACCCTTCAGAGAGGCATCGGTCGATAGAGACACCGTCGGCTCGGGGCGGACAAACGGGATGCCCTCCTGCAGGCAGATGGAATGGTCCACCACCGGAGAGCGTTCCACATCTCCTGGGTCACCATCACTAGCTGGTCCAATGGATCGCAGCGCTGTGACCACTGGCTGGCCAGACCCCACTGAAGGGGGCGCATGTGCCAGCGTGCCCAACGGACCACGCTGGTACAGGCCGCCATGAGACCCAGGAGGCGCAGGAAGTCCCAGGCAGGGCGCGATTACCCAACCAGAAATGATTGGGCAAAGGAGGTAAGAACCTCGGCCCTGTCCGCCGGGAGCCATGCTGTGGCTCAAAGAGAGTCGAGCTCTGCCCCGATAAACAGAATCACCTGCTTCGGCTCGAGTTCCGACTTGGCCTCGTTGATGAGAAGGCCGACTTGAGAGCAAACCTGGAGGGCCAGATCTCTGGACTGCTCCACCTCCTGTCTGGAGGGGGCTGCTATCAGCCAATCGTCCAGGTAAGGCTACACCCGGACCCCCTGGCGCCGAAAGAAAGCTGTCACCACTGCAATGCATTTGGTGAAGACCCTGGGAGCTGAAGACAGGCAGAAGGGCATGGCTCGGAACTAGAGGGATCCTCACGCTCGAAAGTGAAGGAATCTCCGATGTGATGGACGGATAGGGACGTGAAAGAATCGTTCTGCAGGTCCAGAGCAGAACCACATGCCGTGTTCCAGAGATGGTATTCTCTGCGTAGAGATGACCATCCTGAAGCGTTCGAGACCTTAAGACTTGTTCCAGGTCGCGTGGAGTCGGAATGGGCGCCAGCCCCGTCCGTTCGGAACCAGGAAGTATCTGGACACAAACCCGGGTCTGAGGGGAGTCCGCTACCTCCTGATCACCTCCTTTGGAGGAGAGGCGATGTCGGCCCGATGAGCCGACAGTGGGCTGCGGACGAGGCCCCAGTGCAGCCCGCTCTGAAGGGCGGGGCCTGCTACGAATTCTAGAGGCAGGCCTTTTCCCACCACTTCCAGTACCCACCTGTCCGTGGTAATAATGGACCAGGCGGAAGGAAGTGTTGGAGCCATCTCCCAACGGGGGGAACCAGGGGTGAGGTGACGGGGATGGGGGCGGCACCCCTCAGCCCGTCACTGGACAGGCTTGGAGGAGGGACCGGCCGAGGGACCTCCTGGGCCCTTCATCCCTGCTTCCTGTTGGAGGAAGCCGATGGCTTGGTTTGGGTTGCTAAGCCCGAGCCTGCTGGCCCTGACGCTGTTGGCCGGCGCTGCCGGGCGAGAACGCATTCCAAAGGGCTTAGGCTGAGGCCTGCGGCCTTTGTCCTCTGAGCGGAAGAGACCGAGTCCAAGGTAGCATTGGACTCGATCCTCTGCAGGTGACCTTCCACCCCAGGGCCGAAGAGGTCAGTCCCCAAAACTGGGAACATCCAAGCCAACTTGTGCTGGTATCCGAGTAAGGTGGATATCCTCAGCCAAGCCCGACGACGCATGGCCACTGCGGCCGCCACAGACCTGGCACATGAGTCCCAATGTCTAAAAGCAGTCTGGAGCTGCTGTTTGGCCACTGCCCTGCCCTGGTCCGCACCTGCCTGACCGTAGTCTGCAGATCCGCGGGAAGATGAGGGACGACCTCATCCAGGAGCCAACAGGGCATGAGAAAAATGTGCCATGAGGACGGGCCGAACTGGCCTGACGAGGCTTCTAGAGAGGACGCAGCATAGACTTTTCCCCGGCATAATCCAATTTCTTGGATTCCTTGTCAGAGGTTTGTCCACATCCTGGGCGTTCCCAGTGGCAGGTGAAATGCTGTCGGTAACCACCCCTCAACAGAGGGTGTTCAAAAACCAGACAGGGAACCGGTAGGGACCGCATACTTCCTGGCCATCCTGGCCGAAGGCGCAGGGCAGGAAGCAGGGCGCTGCCAAAGCTCCAAGGCCGGGCCCACTATGGCCTCGGCCACCGAAAGGCCTCCGTAGGGGAATCCCCTCGGTCCAGAATCTCCGTGAGGGGATACCTGGCCCGTTTAGAAACGGGTTCGAGCTTCATCCCGGTGGACTCCGAGATGAGCCGAAGCAATCCTAGGAAGGACGGAGGGCTATCGTCCACCGACTGTCCTCCTGGGGACTCCAAGTCCATTCGCTGCGGAAAAGGGAGGAATCATCCTCGGACTCGGAAGAGTCCTCAAAGAGCTGCCTCGGGCCTGAGCCACCTCTCACCTGCAGGCTTATAAGAGTGAGGGTGACAGACAGCCTATGGGGCAGTCCCTGAGCCGACAGAAATTTTTGATAGACCCCAAATAGCGGCTGTGGGCGGAGGTTCCACCAGAATCGGTGGGGCAGCTGGAATTGGCCAAACAACCGGCCTGGGAACAGGCTCCTCGGCTACAATGAGGGGCTGTTTGGCCGCTCGATGTTAACCACTTAATGGCGGAGGCGACTGGGTGGCTAATTCCAGTCAGAAGAAACTGTTGCCATGAAGTTCCTCATACCTCCAGCGCAACTTGCGCTGAAGTCTCCCTGTCCGAGGAGAGGAAGTGGCGGCCGCTTCTCATGATGCCGAGATCGAGACCGCCTATGGCGGCGGGATCGGACTGGACGCGAGCGTCGAGCCGAGGGCAGGACCGAGAACCTCAGCTGAGCTGAGAGACAGTGCGGAGTGTCGGAGTAGCACTCCCTCAGGTTGGGCCGATTCACGAAGGCTCCGGAACGGAGGCACAGGCGAGCGATGGGACCTCAACTCCCACCGGGAACGGGAGAGGATTCTCAGCTTCTCCAGCCAACAACCCGTCCAATGGGTTGAGAAAAATCTCGACAGCGTCGACGGAGTCTCAGGTCAACTGGCCTGGCGGGGACACCGTGAAGCCAGTGGCGAGCGGTGGGGCCGAAGTCGACTGTGGCACTACTGGGGAGGGATCTTTCCCGCTCCCAAGAGCGTCGACAGTGAGACTTACTTTGCTCTTTTGGACCGAAAAAAGGTCCAGAAGAAGTCGGACCCTCACCTTTAAATGGAGAGGTCAGACAAAGCTCAATAAGAAGCCGAATCTGAGGCACGAAAGCGGGACAAATGCAGGCGAGGTAGAAGCGGCCCGCCGCCTCCTCTTGAGGCGATCATCTGCTCGACTGATCCGCCCGGAGCCGCGCCGCGGACACCACCAACCGGGCCTCTTTAGACTTAACGAGGAATCTTTTCTCGGGGCGCCCCAGCTGTAAGCGGGCAGCCGCGAGTCTTCGGGGGCGTGGGCCGAAAAAGAAGAGCACAGGTCGTAAGCTATGGGTCGTGCTCAAGGCCTAAGCAGTAGACACACGTGAGCAGGATCCGTCTCGAGACATTTTCTGCCGCAAGGGCATCTCTGAAACCGAGTCGATTTGTCCATCCAGTCGCGGAGGAGAGAAGACAAAATCTTTTAGCAAAAACTTTTAATTTCAAGATTGAAGAATTAGGAACCAATCTTATCGCAGAGAGGCGTGAGGAGAACCTGAGCTGCCAAGCGGTAAGGAAGCTCTGGCGTCATGGGGCGGAGCCGAGAGTTTTACCACCCGGGTGGGTGGGAGGAGCCAGCTTGAAGACCTTCCGGCAAGATTTAAAGTGGCAAGGAACCTGCCAGACAGTGTGGATGAACAACATATCCATGTCCCTAGAAAGGTTTGTTAGTCGAGATGTGAAAAGTTGAGAAAAGAGTAATGTGAAAGAGTCAGGGAGACAATTCCAAATAGTAGGTTCAGCAGGGAAAAAGGTCACAGTCCAGTAGCAGACAGATTAACAGCTGGCAGCAGTAGAAGACTGTAATGAGAATAAACAATCATACCTTAGAAAAAGTAAAACTTGAAGTTATACCTGCAATGTAATATTGGTTGGATCAAGACCAGAAATCTGAACATTCTGTCCCACCAAGTTAGCAGCAGTCAGCTGAAGCTGTATACCTTCAAGTGTGGCCAGGCTACCATCCGTGAGAGAAACTGTCAGGTCACCTCCAGCTAACAATAAAATATCACATATTACAAAACTTCACATGGCACTGTAATTAGATTCACTATAAATGAACTTCAGCTCTGTATTTTAACTTTGTTTCCTAATAAACTGTCTTAAATGGCTTAACTACTTTTACATATAAATAAAAAGAGTTCTGTTCTGGAGGACACAATGCTGGATTGAACAAAGCACCACCCCTAGTGACAAACAGGCGCTGGTTTGAGTGACTGGGTTCACTCAACTATGCTCCTAGCCACAATAAATGATAAAGCGAAGACTCAAAAGAATTACAGTTTTAACTAATAAAACATTCAGTTTCAAAAAATTAAAACACGGTAGTTAATTTATTTCCATTTTACAACTGTTGGCCTGGAAAGACACACTTGTTTCCAGGTGCGTCCTAATAGCACAGGTAAGTTAAGTGACTTGCTCTTAGTCGCACAGTATGCAAGTGGTGACTGTGGGATTCAAACTCAGTGCTCTAGGTTTGCAGCATAGTGCTCTTAACCACTATGCTATACTGGCTTCCAATGATGTAATAATAGCATAAAGGCATGCCAGGGATTGGGTTACCTTAACCCTAGGGCATAAGACACTCAGCTATGCCTCACAACCCAGTAGGGTTAGATTAACATTGATAAGCCAAACATGGTCATGTCTTAATGTTTATGTGCTGGTGGTAGACCTCAGAAGAGACCAAAGGGCTGTTGAGTCATTTTGTTGGGATTTCAAGAGCCTATAGTGGCAGCAGGGGGGAGTGTCTGGAGGAGAAGGGCTATGTGTATAAAAGCCCGAGCAGCCTGCGCTTGTGTGAGTAGCACAGGCACCACTCAGAGAAAATGTCACTCACCGAATTCTGTAAACCTTTTTTATTAGGGCCTAAAGCTATTTATAAATTTTATTTGTCTGTTTTCAATGACTTAATAACCCATCCCCTTTTTCCTACACCTACATCTGAATCAGATTTCCTCAGGTCCAAGATCCAGCTGAATGCTGATGCAGCAGAAGAGACAGGCCTGCCAGTTTGTGCCATAGTGACGATGAGGGAGAGGTCATTCCATGCTCACTGCAGCAAGAGAGGTACTGGAAATCACCACATTAACCTGGTCTGTGGAAGGACTTGTTTAGCGTGGGAGCCTATAAGTAAGCATTAATGACTGAGACAGGAGGCATTTCAAGGGTAATGCATGTGGTTGGGTGGGGGTCCACCACCCAACCATGCATTAATTCCTGAAAACTGCTCCTGTCGAGATTAATCTCTTATAACTATGGTAAAGTGCAAGTGGGTAATGTTGCATTGTTACCTGTCATATATGATATATAGCCATAGATGCAGTGCTTTACAAAATATGATTTGCAATTGAAACTAAAAATGCTTGTAATTTTCTGATAACCACATCTATTTATGTAGTGTTTATTTTTTTTTCTTACACATTACTATCTTTGTGATTTGAAGGCAACAGAATGATTTGTGGTATGTAACATATCTTTTGGAAATCTATGCGTAGTTATTGCTATTTTTTATATCGTATCTGTTGTGTTAGCCATGTCTGTTGTTTGTACTCACATTGACACCCATCTAATTTGCATATTTGGTACATGTCGGCAATGTGCGATTTGTATCTATGTGCCCTGTACTGCTCACTCCTGATTTTTTCATGAGTTGCAGATTTTTAAACTGTTATAGTATTGCACACTACTTCATGGTTCCATGGATCGTGTTTTTTGCAATATTACTTTCCGTATCCACAGTACAATGTCCCTTGGGTGTCTGAGTGGGGATAACATATCTCTGTTCCGACTTGCTGTGCTACACTTTTGAGTCTGCCGACGGGAATCCACACATTCTGTTGTGCAAATCAGGTATTCCCCTCTGACTCATTAATCATTTCTGTTCCTTTCTGTGTGTTTACTTCTACTATCTTACACAGATATTTCCCGGCACTTTAGTTCTGCAGCTCCATATTTTCAACGGATTCCACGAATATGTTTTCTGACCACCTGTCAGTGGTGTACTACTCGGACTCGCTGCACTATTGGCATGTTTATTGTCTTACGCTGTCTGTTACTATTTCTCCAGCGTTCATATATCAAGCATATGTTTTGTGGTAGCATTTGGTACTGCTCAGCCGTGCATATCTAGGGAATTAATGTACGGCTGAAAATGTGTCACGTGATGCATTTGGACTAATCATATTGCTTATTTCGAGTCTTTTCATTAATGCCATGTTACAAATTACCTTAATCCTGCCCTGCTGCTTATATAACATTGTGCTCTATGATTATACCTGACTGTAACATCCGGTATTAATCTGTAACCCTGGGTGAGAGCCAGAGGAGCAATCTCCAAGTACTCAACCGTTTGTTACATTCTTGGGTTGTCTCATAGTGCTGCTGCAGCTCTGGTTTTTGGAGTTTCTTCCTGGTGAGAACCAGGGGATAATTAACTATTTTGAACAAATACACCTGTTTTACACTTTGTGCAGAGTTTGAGCCCTGCGTACAGTTTCTAGGGACATGGATATGTTGTTCATCCACACTCATTGGCAGTATCCTTGCCGCTTTAAATCTTGCCGGAAGGTCTTCAAGCTTGCTCCTCCCACCCACCCGGGTGGTATAACTCACGGCTCCGCCCCATGACGCCAGATCTTCCTTACCGCTTGGAAGCTCAGGTTCCCTCCTTAGCGCTCTGCGTTTGTGACTGGTTCCTATTTCTCCGTTTGCGGTTTAAAAATAATATTTTGCAAAAGACTTCAGTCTTGATCCCTCGCAGCTGCGATGGATAAATCGACTCAGTTTCGGAGATGCCCATGCGGGCAGAAGATGTCGGACGGATCCACACTCCACGTGTGTCTACTGTAGGCCTTGAGCACGACCCGCAGGCTGCGACCTGTGCTCCATCTTTCTCGACCCTCGTCCTCGAAGACGTGCTGCCCGTTGCAACTGGGCGTCCGAGGCGTTCCCTCGGTGAAGTCAAGGAGGCTGGTTGGCGGTGCGTCAGCGGTATGGTTGGGCGGATCAGCTCGGCGGATGGTCGCCCTCAAGGAGGAGGCGGCGCGGGCCGTATCTTCCTCGGCCGCGGCATTTATCCCGCTCTCTCTGGGTTCTTCCTACACGGCTTCCTTTAAGGAGCTTTGTCTGTCCCTCTCCACTAAAGGAGAAGGGCCTGCGTCTGCTGGACCTTTTTCTCGGTCCAAAAAGAGGGACAAGGGTAAGTCCCTCCGTCGACGCTCTTGGGAGCGGGAAAGGTCCCTCTCCCGGCGTCGACCGTCGGCCGGTTCGACCGCTCGGCCGGCCCACTGGCCTCACGGTGTCCCGTCAGGTCAGTTGACCGAGACTCCCACTGATAAGTCGAAGTTTTCTCGACCCATTAGACAGGTGTCGCCTTTAGCAGCGATTCCCCTCTCCCGGTTCCCGAGGAGGTGAGGATCCCGTGGGCTCGCCTGTGCCTCGGTTCGGAGCCCTCGGATGGACCTTCCGAGCGAAGGGAGTGTCGGTTCGACGACACCTCCTGCACCGACCGAAATTCCGGGACTCTTCGGTCTCGGTCTGGGACCTCTTAGCCGTCACTTCCCCACCCGTCATCGGCCCCGGTCGGTCACCGACACCCTTGATATGGCGGCGTGACCTTCGTCCTCGTCCTCCTCCTACGGATGAGGAAGCCGTAAATTAAATTAAACGATGCGAGACCTTATATTTTAACAACTCCTCCCTGGCGGGAATAAGCCGACTCGGCGCCCCGACCATTAAGTAACTGTCACGGAGCAGCCGACACAACCCTCGACTTGCCGAGGGCCTATACCCAGGCGGTTGTTCGGCCAAACCAACTGCTCCACCGATTGCGGTGGAACCTCCGCCTCCACAGCCACCAATTGGGGCTCCGACCAAGGATTCTCGGTCGGCTAAGGGTTTTACCACATCGGTGTCAGTTACCCTCACTCCCGACCGACCTCGGCAGGTGAAGGTGGCTCAGGCCAGAGGCAGCTCTTGAGGACTCTTCCAGTCGAAGATGATTCCTCCTTCTTCTCCAGCGACTGGACTTGGAGTCTTCAGGAGGTCAGCCAATGGACGATAGCCCGTCGTCCTTCCTAGGACTGCTTGGCTCATCTCGGAGTCTACGGGATGGGCTGAACCGTTCCAAGCAGAGCCGGGTATCCCCTCCACGGAGATTCTGGACCGAGGATTCTCCGACGAGGCCTTTCCGGTGGCGAGGCCATAGTGGGTCCAACACTGGAACTTTGGCAGCGCCCTGCTTCCTGCCCTGCGCTCGGCCAGGATGGCCAGAAGTATCGCGGTCCCCACCGGTTCCTTGTCGGTTTTTGAACACCCTCTGCTGAGGGTTGGTTACCGACAGCGTTTTCGGCAGCGCCGCACTGCCAGGGATGTGGACAAACCTCCTGACAAGGAGTCCAAGAAATTGGACTATACCGGGCGAAAATTTCGCTCGTCTCTCTCGACCTTCGTCAGGCCAGTTCGGCCGTCCTCATGGCACATTTTTCTCATGCCCTGTTGGGCTCCTGGATAAGTCATCCCTCATCTTCCGCCCGATCTGCAGACTACGGTTAAGCAGGTGCGGGACCAGGGCAGACAGTGAAGCCAAACAACAGCTCCAGACTGCTTTGGATGTAGGGACTCATGTGCCAGATCGGTGGCGGCCGCGGTGACTATACGTCGGCGGGCTTGGCTGAGGATATCCACCTTTGCCTGGATACCCAGCACAAGTTGGCGGATGTTCCCTTTTGGGGACTGACCTCTTGACCCTGGGGTGGAAGGTCACCTGCAGAGGATCGAGAAGTCAATGCCACCTTGGACTCGGTCTCTTCCGCTCAGAAGGACAAAGGCCGCAAACCACAGCCCTAAGCCCTTTGTTCCGTGCCCTGGCCCCAGCCCGGCCCAGCACGTCAGGGCCAGCAGGCTCCGACCTTGGCATCCCAAACCCAACGCGGCTTCCTCTAACAGGAGGCAGGAGGAAAGGGCCCAGGAGTCCCTCGGCGGTCCCTCCTCAAGCCTGCCCAGTGACGGGCTGAGGGGTGCCCCCATCCCCGTCACCTTACCCTACGTCCCCGTGGGGAGCGGCTCCGGCACTTCCGTTCCGCCTGGTCCGCTTGTTACCACGGACAGGTGGGTCTTGGAGGTGGTGGGGAAGAGGGCCTGCCTCTGGGTCGAGCAGGCACCACCTTCAGGCCGTCGCCCCTCGGGGCTTGGGATCCCAGCCTCACTGGCGGCTCGTCGACCGACATCCTCTCCTCCTCCAGAAGGAGGTGGTAAGAGGTGGTGGACCCTCCTTCCAGACCCAGGTTTGTGTCCAGGTACTTCCTGGTTCAGAAGCAGACGGGGGCTGGCGCCCCATTCTCGACCTACGACCCTAAACAAGTTCCTAAGGTCTCGAACCTTCAGGATGGTCACTCTGGCTCAGATAATACCATCCTTGGAGCAGCGGTGGTTCTGCTCTCTGGACTTGCAGGGACGGCGTTTTTTCCGTCCCTATCCGTCCGTCTCACCAGAGATTCCTTAGCCTTCGGCGGAAGGATCTCTCTTGAGTTCAAGCCATGCCCTTGAGCATGCTCCAGCTCCCAAGGTACTTCACCAAATGCATGGCAGTGGTGACAGCATTCTCTTTGGCGCCCGAGGGGTCGGGTGTACCCTTACCTGGGCGACTGGCTGATAGCAGCTCCTCCAGGAAGGAGGCGGAGTGGTCCGAGATCTGGCCCTCCAGGTCTGCTCTCAACTGGGCCTCCTTGTCACGAGGCCAAGTCGGACTCGAGCGAAGCAGGTGATTTTATTCATCGGGCGTGCTCGACTCTCTTGAGCCAGGCGCGGCTCCAGCGGACAGGCCGAGGTTCTTTCCTCCTTTGCCCGATCATTTCTGGTTGGGCAATTCGCCCTGCCGGGACTTCCTCGCCTCCTGGGTCTCATGGCGCCTGTACCAGCGTGGTCCGTTGGGCCCGCTGGAACATCGTCCCCTTCAGTGGGGACTGGCCAGCCAGTGGTCCTAGCAGCGCTGCGATCCCTTGGACCAGCTTGTGTCGGTGACACAGGGATGTGGAATGCTCTCCAGTGGTGGACCGTTCCAGATCAATTGCAGGAGGGCATCCGTTCGTCGCCCGAGCCGGCGGTCTCTGTCGACCGATGCCTCTCTGATGGGTTGGGGTGCCCATCTGGGGAACACGGGCTCATGGCCTCTGGTCCCAGCAGGGAGTCCGATGCCACATCAACCTGCTGGAGCTCCGGCGGTCCGCTAGCTCTCCCGCCTTTGCTCCGTTCCTCCGGGTCAAGTGGTCCGAGTCCAGGCGGACAATACCCACGACCATGTACTATCTAAACCGCCAGGCGGGGGCCGCGCTCCATGCTTCTATGCAAGGAAGCTCTCCGCATTTGGTCACTCGTCGCAGCCTGGAGGCGGATCTCCTAGCCATTCACGTGGCAGGGCCTCCAACACCCTGGCCGATGCCCTGAGCCGGATAGGGGCTGCATCCCACAGTGGTCTCTCCCGGAGGTAGTACAGCATCTGTTCTCCCTTTGGGGCACACCTCAGGTGGACCTGTTTGCCTCCACGGAGGCAGCGAAGCTGAGTCTGTTCCATGCCCGCCCCCTCAGCAGGGCTCGCTGCAGGGGATGCCTTCTGAGGCAATGGACCCCGGGCCTCTTTACGCCTTTCCCCATTTCCCTTGATCCACAAGGTGCTTCTCCAAGGCGAGGAGGACAAGGCGCGAGGTGATTCTGATAGCCCCAGACTGGCCTCGCCAGTTCTGGTACCCAGATCTCCTCAGTCTCAGCTCCAGGACTCCGGCAGCTTCCAGCTCGCCGGACCTGCTCTCAGTCAATCAGGGGAAGGTGTTCCATCCGGACCTTCAATCCCTGCACCCTGGCCCTGGTTCCTGCGGCTAGGAGTTCCAGGCTTTGGGTCTTTCCGGCGAGGTCCTCAATGTAGGTTAGGGGCGTCCGTAAGAGTCGACCAGAAAATGCTATGCCTTCAAATGGAAAAGGTTTTCCATTTGGTGTCAGAGACAAGGGCTTGGACCCTTCCTCCTGTTCCTTGGCAAGCATCTTGGACTATTTATGGTCCCTTTCTAGTCAAGGGCTTGGGTGACGACCCTAAGGGTGCACCTGGCAGCCATCTCTGCTTACGAGCGGGCGGGGAAGCAGTCGGTGGCGCATAGGAGAAGGTGGTCTGGCGCTTTTCAAGGCCTTGATCACATTTCCCCTCAGTGCGGGAAACCCCACCTCGTGGGATCTACTGCTGGTACTGGCAAAGCTCATGGGCAAGCCATTCGAACCTATGCACAGGTGTGCTCTCTCTCACCTGTGCGTGGAGGCCGCCTTCTTGGTGGCTATCCGTCAGCCAGAAGAATGGGAGAGCTCCAGGCGCTTTCCATCGAGTCTCCTTACCTGGTCTTCCACAGGGACAAGGTTGTCCCTCGCCCCCACCGAAATTCCTTCCGAAGGTGGTGTCGGAGTTTCACCTTAACCAGGTGTTGACTCTGCCGGTGTTCTACCCCAATCACCTCGGGAGGCGAATATAGGCTCCATACTCTGGATCCTAGAAGGCTCGCTTATTATAAGAGGCCTGCGGCTGAAATTGTGAGAGGTTCAGCAGCCGTTTGTCACCCACGCTGAAGTCACATCTGGCAGACCTGCAGCTAAGCGGACGATAAGCAGGTGGGTAACCTCCTGCATAGATCTCTGCTATAAGTTAGCGGGCATGGAGCCTCCCAGAGGATAAGAGCTCATTCTACCGCCATACTGCTGCAGCGGTGGCTGCTTCAGGGACGTCCCTATCCAGGAAATCTGCAGGGCTGCTACCTGAAGTCAGCAAACACCTTCATTACCCACTACCACATCGACCTTGAGTACGCCCGGGATGCTGGTTTGGGGCCTCGGTTCTCAATCTCTCTTTCCCAAGTAAGTATGTAGGGGTGTCGTCTTTTGCCTCCCCTCCCGGAGAACTGCTAGGAGTCTGCCAATGAGTGTGGATGAACAACATATCCATGTCCCTAGAAATACAGGTTACTCACCTGTAACAGGAGTTCTAGGAATGGTATATGTTGTTCATCCCACGACCACCGACCTCCCGGCTTGACGCACAACCTGAGCTTCCAGCGGGCCAGATCTGGCGTCATGGGGCGGAGCCGAGAGTTATACCACCCGGGTGGGTGGGAGGAGCAAGCTTGAAGACCTTCCGGCAAGATTTAAAGCGGCAAGGATACTGCCAATGAGTGTGGATGAACAACATATACCATTCCTAGAACTCCTGTTACAGGTGAGTAACCTGTATTTTTGAACTTTTATTATTGGACTTCTATACCTTATACTGACCTGCAGCTTCTGACTCTGCCACTGGCCTGCTTGCAAGAATTTCATTTATTTATACTCTTTGTGTAATTATCTGGTCTGCAATTTTATACAAAGAGCTTTTTGGACTGGTTGCTGTTATTTCAGGTTTTCACCTAACTTAGAATAGTTCCAGGGGTGCAAGTTGCTACTTTTTGTCTCATTTCATGTTGAAAGTTCTTATTAATTATGTGTTTTTTATATTGCTGCATTTTTATATTTAGTTTTCATTTAATATCTCACATACACACCTACGCTATGACAGAATGAGGATGGGCATGCCTTTACCTTTCCACCACCTTAGTTGGATATAACCTCCATGGACCACCCTAACCACCTCATTTCTAAGGGCATTAGACACTGCTCTCTCAGAGCTGTTGCTACAAGCCCCAGGTGACTGTGCTGCCACAGAAAATGAATTAAACGCCTGTTTTTTCAATCAGTAATTATGTTCTTCTTCTACTTCTATTGGTGGCTGGTTTCAACCATGGCTCCTTACTGTAATAACTTACCTTTTTCCACTCAAATGTTTAAAGTTCTCTCCCTAAAAGAGACCTCCTTGTGAGCTGGTCTCTTGCTGCCATTTTTGCTTTATCTGAGACATGGCTGGATTCAACTGTTCCAGGTTCAGATATTAACCTCCCAGACTACACTGTTTTTAGATCCAATAGGAGCAGACATGGAGGCAACACAGCTTTGTTTGTTCATGCTTCCATTTTTTTATTCACTTGTCCGGTCAGACACTATGGGTGGTCTGATCAATTTTGTTTCTGTTTCTTTAAAGTTTTCTAGGAGGGAAATATTAGTTGACAGCATATTCCCTCCCCCCCAAAAAAAAAACTGAAAGCAGTTATGTTTCCCAGCTTTACCTGCTGATTCAGTCCATGAGCAGCTTCCTCACTAATATCAGCGCCAATTTTAATGCAAATTGTCCCCTAGTAGAGGCGCTAGATTGAAGAAATCTTTTGCCCCCAGACCAGTTAATCAAAGGCCTACCTGATCTGATTCAACCCGCATGGTCTCAGCTGTTTTAGACCTGTTTTTTTTTGTTTCCCTGTACTCCTAAATCATGCTTCTAGTTGCCAGGGGAACTGACCTAGTGATCATGCCATTGTGTTTTCTTTCCCCTCCCAAATGTATCCCTAATACTATCAAGTTATGTTGTTTTAGGAATTTTAACTTGGAGGCCTTTTTGTTATGATTTGTCCAAGCTCACTTGGGGGGAGCTGTTTTTCCTCTCTAACGCTGATGAAGCCTGGGAATACTTCTTCAAGTACTTTAATATACTTCGTGACCAGCATGGCCCTTTTTGAGAGGGAAAAAAAAAAAAGAGTTAAATCTAAACATGTCCTTTAGGTTACACCCTTTACTCTTAACCAACTAAGGATTCAAGACAAATTACAATGAAAGGATAAAATACTGGACACGGCAGAGTCTCGTCAAATTTTTCAGAAATTTCACAATTACTATGTTTCCATTATTAGGAAATCTAAACCACCCTTTTTCAAAGCAAAATTAGTTAATGCTAGAAGTGATCCCAATAAATTCTGGAGTGTGGTAGACTCCGTTTGGAAGATGTCGTCAAAGTCATCCACTACAAATGTGTATTACAGTGGTTCTACATCTTACTCTAAAGAGGGTCTTTATTGCTTCTACCCTGACTGTGACTATGTTTCATGGCTAGCACCACTTAAATATGACAGGAAACAGTTTTTAGACTTCTAGATGCCCTCTAGTTGTTCTTTTATTGGCTACCCACTAATCTGATATGTTTTGACGTTTAATTTTGTTGCCTCTGTAACTACCCTGAATCCCTCTCTCCTCAGCAGTTACTGCTTTCTGTTTTCATACTGCCTGAACATTCTATGATGTCAGAAACTCCCAATCCTCACCATTCAGACGAACAGCATGGAATGGGAGTTTCTGATGTCATAGAATATCTTAGAAATATGAAAATCAAGAGCAGTAGCTGGTGAGGAGAGTGAAACTCAATGTAGATCTGAAGGCACCCCAAAGCTAGATTATTTATCAAAAACTCATCAATGCATACCAGAATGCATAACTGGCATGGAAAGGAAGATGTAAGGGAAGTTAACTATATAAAAATAATTTCTTATCTCCTTTAATCAGGAATGGTGGTTTCTCCATATCAGTACTTAATTAGTTTCAGTGGAAATATTCTGGCTTGTGCATGGTATGAGTATCACCTTATTAGACCTCCCCAGCATTTAGGTTCATACCCACCCACCACTTTCATGTGTAATTAGTAAGTTGCATTCCTGGCTTCCTGGGAGCAGCCTGTTTTCCTGCTGTCAGAAGCTTCTAGAGTTGATCCTTCGTATTTTTCAAATTAGGGAAAATGATAGGGACACTAGTCAAGGAGCACCTTGTGGAATACCTGGAGGAAAACAGGCTCCAGGACAGCAAGCAGCATGGGTCTGTGGCAGGGAGGTCTTGTGAGAACAACCTGATATAATTCTTTGATGGGTAATCAGAGTAATTGATAAGGGGCATGTAGCAGACTTACTCTACTTCGACTTCAGCAAGGCACATGACTCAGTGCCACACCAATGGCTGCTGAAGAAGATGGAGGATCTAGAAGCGGCTACGGAAATAGTAAGGTGGACAGGGAGTTGGTTAAAGGAGAGGCAGCAGAGAGTTGTGGTGAATGGGGTAAGATCAATTGAAAAGATACCAGTGGAGTACCACAGAAATCTGTTCTGGGCCCATCCCGCTTCAAAATGTTTGTGTGCAACACAGGAGAGGGAATCCAAGGCAGGTTGTATCACTTTGGAGATTACACTAAATTCTGTGGTAGGGTTGACAACGTACAGGGGATAAGGGGATTGCAGAAAGACCTACAAAGGCTGTAAAACTGGTTCAGAGTTTGGTAATCTGAAATTCAATGCCAAGAAGTGAAAAGTGATGTACTTGGGGAACAAAAATCCTAGAGCAGAACACTGGATGGGAGGGGTTAAGCTGGAAACAACATCAGAGGAACGGGATCTGGGAGTCATCATTAATGACTCCCTGAAGCAAACCAGCCAATGTAGCAAAGCCTTCAGCAAGGCTAACAGGATGATGGGGAGTACTGGAAGGAGGTTCTACAGTAGAAAGCAGGAGGTACTACTGAATCTATACAGGTCATTGGTGATGCCACACCTGGAGTACTATGCCCAGTTCTGAAGTCCCCACCTAAAAAAGGACAAGTGAAGTTGACGTCAGAAAAGGACTGCTTGGCCCAACCAGTCTGCCCAGATATTCCCTGCCTATTCTGTCTCTGCAACCCTTTGAAAAACTTTCTGAATACTGTGTTGGAGACCAGGGATACACCCTTGTCTGCTGACAGGTAAACTGAGACAGCTGCCAGGTGCACCTTTAAAGTAGATGGCCTTAGGCCAAGGGAGTGAAGGTGGGCCAGACTGTCCAGGACAACTGGCAAGCCTGCCTGACTGTGGTCTATGTCTCTTCCCTTACATGAGATAGAAAACCTTTTCCACTTGAAAGTATAGGTTTTCTTAGTGGAAGGCTTTCTCGAAACCCTGAGCATATCCATTACCCCTTCTGAGAGATGCAAACTAGCATACTCTAAGTCCTCAAGAGCCAGGCCTTGAGCCTGAAGGACTGGAGGCTGGGGTAAAGGATACTGCCCTGGGAGGATGTCAGTAGGTTGTGCCTCCTGGGGAGGTTGACTGGCCTGGCTACTGACATGGAGAGAATCAGAGAGTATCAGGATTGCCTGGCCCAGTCTGGGGCAATGAGGATCATTGTTGCTAGCTGAGATCTGAGCTTGTTCAGCACCCTTGGTAGCAAGGGGAAGGGTGGGAAGTCATATAGGAACTCCCTTGTCCAGTCCAGCAGCAGTGCATCCAGTGGGATTATGCCTCTCACAGGAGGTCTGCAGCAGAACTGTGGCAGCTGGGGATTGTCTGGGGCTGCGAAGAGGTTCACTTCTGGAATGCCCCATCTCTTGAAAATCACCTGCAAGACCTGCTTGTTGGGGCCGGCCCAGTGGTGCTGAGCGTTGAGGCGCTGGACACCTCGCACCATGCCAGCGACCAGTGTTCGGGAACAAGCATGGGTCATTGGGGGTCGGTGGGGATGAGGAAGGATCGAGCGTCCCATGGACTGCTCTCCTTCCTCGGGAGGGGGGTTCACTCATACCGGTGCAGTAGCAGCCCCTCCGGGGGCTGGGGGATTGCACTGCCCAGCTGGTAGATGCAAGAGGATTGAGCTGTGACAGATGTCTTTCAGCTGTGCACGGGAGCATGCTTATACCAAGCCGGATGTCATTGTGCATCCGAGCTCAATGGGGTTGTAACCACAAAAAATCCCCCTATCCTTGGGTGAGGCGACAGCGACTGTCGGTAGCCCTGGCCACATGTCCAGAGCCGGCCATTCTCTCTGCCTATCCCTGGGGAGTCTGTGGCCTCTTCGCGGGGGAGGGAGAGCCTAGAACCCCCATGTACCCGATGCAGTTGGCAAAGAAATGGTTCAGGTGGGCGGTTGAGTCAGGAGCTGAGTACGGGACCCTGAGAGAAGCCCCGAAGGTGGGGTGCAAAAACAGAATGTACAAAAAAAAAAAAGACCTGCTTGTTGAGTGACCACTCATGATGATTCTGCTGAGGGCATCTGCCGGAACATTGTCCTTCCCTGGAAGGTGTACTGCTGAGAAAGAGATCTCAAGGGAGTACGCCAAGCTCCAAATTTTCATGGCCTCTGTGCACAGTGAGGTCGACCATGTGCCTCCCTGTTTGTTTATATAGTACATGGTGGTTGTATTGTCTGTTCTGACCTGTACCACCTGTCCCTGTAGCAACTTGCAAATGGCTGGATGCCCAGAACTGCCCTGTGCTCTAACAGGTTTATGTGTAGCAATGACTCCTGTTTGAGCCATGTACCATGTGCAGTGTGTTCCCCCAGATGTGCTCCCCACCTTAGGAGGGATGCATCTGTGGTCAACACCAACGAAGGGGCTTGCTGCAGGAAAGACACACCCTGCCTTAGATTGGTTCTCTCTTGCCACCAATGAAGGGCCTGGAGAAGAGTTCCTGTGACTGGCACCAGCTTTGACAATGAGTCCCTTTTTTTTTGTCAGTGTGCCCTGAGGTGAAACTGAATGTCCCTCATCTGAATCCTGGTCCCTGGTGCTGTTGCTGCTGCCACATAGCCCAGCAACTGCAGGAAATGCCGTGCTGGCCGTGGGACATGTAACTTGAAGGAGCTGGCTATCTGTACCAGGCTGTCCACTCTTCCCTGTGGGAGGAAAGCCTTTCCCTGTAATGTGTCCAGTTCAGCTCCTATGAATTCCAGGAGCTGGACTGGTTCCAATACTGACTTTCTGTGATTGACCAGGAACCCCAAGGATTGTAGGGTATCCTGTGTGACTGCCAAAGCATCCTTGACTTGATGTGGGGACTGGCCGACAATGAGCCAGTCATCCATGTAGGGGAACACTGCCACCCCCTACCTCCTTAGGTGTGCCACGACCACAGCCAGGCACTTTGTGAACACTCTTGGGGCAGAGGTCAGTCCGAAGGGCAGTGCTCTGAACTGATAACGGCCCGATGGCAGTCTGAACCTGTAGTACTTTCTGTGAGATTGCCTGAGGGGGATGTGAAAATAAGCATCCTTTATGTCCAGTGATGCTAACAAGTCTCTCTGCCTTAGTGTTGGACGAATGGTTGTCAAAGTCACCATTTTGAACTTGGGTTTTGACAAATGTCTGTTCAGATGTCTGAGATCCAGTATGGGTCACCACTCACCAGTTTTCTTTACTGTGAGGAAGTATAATGTTGTTTTTTATTATTAGGAATAACCACTGAGCTTATGCTCATTCACAATGGCAACCTAGTTCCAACAGTAAAATCATACAAATGAGAGTACATACATCAACAAAGTTATACAGTATTCAATATACACAATAACAACCTAGTTCAAACATTAAATCATACCAGTACAATACAATACATACCTCCACAAAGACATACAATATTCAATGTGCAATATTTCCACATTTAGCTAAAACAGTTGCAAATCTGAACATTAGAGAACAGGAATTTCTTAAGTGTGGAAACAGACAGGGGTTTGAAGTGAGAATCCCTAAAATAGGGTGGGAGTTTATTCCAAAACCTCGGGACCAGGTGGCTTAAATATTGTAATGACCTTTTTGTATGGATCTTGGGGACAATTAGCTGGGAAAATTGTGAATTTCTTAAAGTTGGATCAATGTACCGAAAAAGCTAGCCTATCACTGAAATATTTAGTTTAAGACCCAAGCCGGACTTATATGCAAATAAACTAGTGTGAATATCCCTCCTATTAGCCAAGTAAACTCAGTCCAAAGATTTATATAAATTGCAATGGTGGGTAGTTACAGGACATTTCAGGATTAACCTGGCCAATTTATTGTAAAGTACATGTAACCTGTATAATCTATCTTATGAGGCCCTACCATATAATATACACTATAATCAAATAACAGCAAAACTTGTACTTTAATTATACATTTCAGTGTATCAGATTTCTAAATAAACAATTTCCCACTTGGCCAATTAATTTATCCACATGATTGTCCCCTGTACCCAACTGATCCAACCAATAGCCCAGATATTTATACATTTTAACAAATTCAAATTAAGTGCCTGATGAGTCAGAGATCTCAAGTTTTAAGTCTGATTCCAACTTGGAAGGTGGGCCAAACAAGATGGATTTTGTTTTAGACATGTTTAGCTTTAACTTTAAATGATGAAAATATTTTTGTAACGAGTCAAATCTAGACTGTAAACTAGACTGGATTTCTGTTACAGAACTATTGGAATAATAGAGAATTGTATCATCTGCGTAGAGGTGGTAATTAACTTCCACCACACTTCTGCCAATATCTTTTAGATAAATTAAAAAGAGGAGCGGCCCCAGCACCGAACCTCAAAGTACTCTTACCTCACTTTCTGAGAAAAGGAATCTGTACCATTAACCCTGGTAAATTGATAATGGTTACTTAAATAAGAGCAGAACCAGACCAAAGCATTTCTGCTTAGTTCTAGCTCAGATAACTGTTATAATATGAACTGGTGGTCAACAGTCTTGAAGGCCCTGGACAAATCAATCAGTATGGCTCCCACATAATACTTCAAATCATTTGCCCTACCGATGTCATCCAAGACCCCTGACATGGAGACCACTGTGCCATGTACCTTACGAAATCCAGACTGAAATTCATCAGAGATTCTGGCCTTGATAAATAATCGACCAATTGGTCCACCAGAACTCTCAAAATGTTTTACTAACAATGGAAAGTAATGATATTGGTCTGAAATTAGAAAGTGAGCCAGGGCTGCCCCCCTTAAAAATGGGTACAACCCTAGCGCACTTCCAGGCCTGAGGAAAACTGCCATGAGTAATAGATAAGTTAAATAGGTAAGTCAGGGGGCGGGCTATATTCAAAGCAGAGAATTTCAACATTGTAGAAGAAATACCATCGGGACCACTACTCTTCAGTCCCAATAATTTCTTCATAACTTCACAGCATTCCACTTCTTTAAAAGAAAATGACATTAATTGTTACTTATATTAATGTCTGGGATATATAATGAATTTACAGCATCACCAAAGAACTTTCCAGATTCACTAAAAAAGATATTGAACCTATCTGCAACATTATGCCCAGATGCATATGTTTCCTGAGAAGCTAATTGGATAGTGTGCTTATGACTAACAATGCAATTTAAATGTTTGATTAAAGACCAAAACGTGGATGGATTTCCCTTGGCCTCAGAGGTGTTTGTCCTAAAGTGACTTCTTTTTGTTGCCCTGACACCTGCCACATATTTATTTCTAAGTTTTCGATATTTCTGCCAATCTGACATGGTGCCTGATTGCCGAGCAATATTCCATGCTTTATTTTTTCTGCAATGAAGAGGAAAATCACACTGCTGAATTAGTTTTCACCCTTTTAGATTTTACAGGCATATGTCTGTCACAAACCTTTATCTTGAGTACAGGCCTTTTCCCCTTTGTGTTAAGGGAACTGGCTTTACTGCCTTTTGTGACAGGAGACTGGATACTTCCTCCTCCAGCAGAGCTGTTTCTGATGGAGTAGAAGGTCTGAAAATCCTTGCTCTTAGCTTTGGCATGAACTGGAAGCCGAGAGCAAGACCCTGGCCCACTAACTCCAGGACCCACCTGTCTGTGGTGATGGACTGCCACTCCTGGAGGTAGTGGGCCAGCCTGCCCCCTACTGGGACTGGGGAGGTGACCCGGACAGACGCCTCAGGGTGCCTGTCTGGTCTGAGTTGCCGGCTGTGTACCTGAGGCAGTGCGGCAACTGCCCCTGCCTATAAGTACCCCCTCTGTTGCTGGTACTGAGGAAAGGCCTGGGGCCGGAAGAATGGCCTATACTGGGACCTGCCCCTGCCACCTATGGCCTGATGCTTTTGTGGCGTGGATGCCCTTTCCTTAGCCATGGCACTCTTATATGATGTTTTGTAGTCATCCATTTTTTTCATGTAAGCCTCTGTTCCCCAAACAGAGATGTGGGCTCACATGGGAAATCTAAAGCCTTTGTCTGGGTATCCTGGATCAGGCTGGTGGTTCTGAGCCAGGCAAACCTTCTAAGGGATACTGCTGTTGCCATCTGCCTACCTGCAGTGTCATTAGCATCAACTGCCATTCTGAACTGTGTCTTACAGGCCTCTATGCCCCTCTTTGATGCCTCTTCCAGGTCAGCTGCCATGAGAGATGGAACAGCTTTAGTAATCTCCAGTACTGTGCTCCATAGAGTTTTCTGGTACCTGGAGATGTAAGCCATATAAGAGGCCTGCCTAATAGCCAAAGAGGACGCCAAAAAAGTCTTCTTTGCCACTGAATCAATCCTTCTGGAGTCCTTCTCAGGAGGATGAGATGCCAGCTTTGTCACAGGCTGCAGCTCACACCACCCCCTCATGGCTAGGGTGCCCAAACAGGAATTCTGCTCCTCCCTTACCCACAGAGTACTTCTTATCCAGTCTTTTGTCCACTGGGGTTACAAAAGTGGGTGTCTGCAAGATTTTTGTAACCTGCTTCCTGAGGGATTTATGGATGGGCAGCAGCAGTCTCTTTGATGCTGGGACATCCATAATCTCCATGTAGTCCTGCTCTTCCTCCTCCTCAGTGGATTCCTGAGTGGGGAGATCAAGAGTCTGAGCAACCTGTTTTATGAAAGAACAACAGGATGTGAAATCCTCAGATTTCTTATCAGGGGATTTAGGACAGTGAGGCTCTGGGGATATATCCGGTTTGATAGACTCCCCAAAATCATCCTCCTCCTCTTCTTCTTCCTCATCACAGAATTCCCCACCCTGCTCCAGGGAACTGGGAACCGCGGTAGAACCAGGTGTTTGAACCTGTGACCGCCTTTCAACCAGAACCGGGGTTCCAGGTTGTAAGAACTGAATGATTCTGATTACATTTGCAATCTCCTTAGCAGTTGGAACAGTGGTTTTCTTCGGTTGTGGTTCCTGTGCTGTGTACTTCTCTTTCTTTTTTCTTTTGACCGCAGCAGCCGGTTCAGCAGCTATATCTGTGGTTCGTTTTTTTGCCTGAGGAACATTCGCCCCTTTCAGAGGGCTGTTCCTCTGGTTCTTTCTAAAGACAAACTGGTTTATTCGTAGCCGGGTCAGCGGCTTTATCAGACATTTTATCTTGTAGTCCTTTCAATCACTTCTCAAGCACTGACTGCGGAATGTTTTTACAAATACCATAGTCTGCTTTCAAGTAGTCAAACCCAAGGCAGAAAAAAACAGGTTACTCACCTGTAACAGTAGTTCTAGGAATGGTATATGTTGTTCATCCACACTCTTTGGCATGGCCCTTTCCCCTTTAAATCTTGCTGGAAGTCTTCAAGCTGGCTACTCCCACCCACCCGGGTGGTATATACCTTGGCTCCGCCCTTTGACGCCAGATCTTAGCCCGCTGGAAGCAAGGTGATGCCCTAAAGCCGGGAGGTGGGTGGTGGGATGAATAAACATATACCACTCCTAGAACTACTGTTACAGGTGAGTAACCTGTTTTTCTAGGAGCGTGGATATGTTGTTCATCCACACTCTTTGGCAGACTCCTAGCAGTTCTTTGGGAGGAGGGAGGCAAGGTGCACACCCCATACTTGGGAAACAGAGATTGGAGACCTGAGGCCCCCAAACCAGCATCCCGATGCGACTCAAGGTCGATGTGGTAATGAGTAATGAAGATGTTTGCTAACTTCCAGGTAGCAGCCCAACAGATTTCCTGGATAGGAATGTCCTTGGAAGCAGCCACCGATGCAGCAGTATGGCGGGTAGAATGAGCTCTTATCCCTCTGGGAGACTCCTTGCCCGCCAACTCATAGCACAGACCTATGCATGATGTGATCCATCTTGCAATAGTCCGTTTGGCTGTAGATATGCCAGAAGCGGCTTCAGCGTAGGTGACAAACAGCTGGCAAACCTCTCCCTGAATTTCTGCTGTCCTCTCCTTGTAATAGGAGAGATCATGTCTAAGGTCCATGGTATGGAGCCTGTACTCGGCGTCTGAGGTGTAGTTAGGGTAATATACCGGCAGAGTCAACACCTGGTTAAGGTGAAACTCTGACACCACCTTCGTAAGGAATTTCGGTTGGGGGCACAGGACAACTTTGTCCCTATGAAAGACCAGATAAGGGGAGTCCACCGACAGCGCCTGGAGCTCCCCTGACCTTCTGGCTGACGTGATAGCCACCAGGAAGGCAGTCTTCCACGACAAGTGTGAGAGCTCACACTTGTGCATGGGTTCGAATGGCTTGCCTATGAGCTTTGCCAAAACCAGCAAAAGATCCCACGGAGGTGGAGGTTCACGTACCGGAGGGGATATGTGATCCAGGCCTTTGAAAAAGAACCCGACCACTGTCTTCTGTGCCAATGTCGACTGACCGGCCAGCGCCCGGTAAGCAGAGATGGCTGCCAGGTGCACCCTAAGGGTCGATGACCAAAGACCCCCTTTGGAGACAGACCAAAAGTAGTCTAAAATGTTAGCCACAGAGCAGGATAAGGGGTCCAGACTCTTACCCTGACACCAAATGGAAAACCTTTTCCATTTGAAGGCATAACATTTCCTGGTCAATTCCTTACGAGATGCCTCCACCATGGTGTAGACATCCTCGGAAAGACCCAGAGCCTGGAACTCTAGCCGCTCAGGTACCAGGCTGTGAGGTGCAGGGATTGAAGGACTGGGTGGAATACCTTCCCCTGGTTCAATGGTATCAGGTACGGGTGTGTAAAAAGCCACTCCAGGGCCCTGCAGCTGAGGCTGAAGAGATCTGGATACCAGAACTGGCGGGGCCAATCTGGGGCTACCAGGATCACCTTCACCTTGTCCCTCCTCTCCTTGCGTAACACCTTGTGGATCAAGGGAAATGGAGGGAAGGCGTAGAGGAGGCCTGGGGTCCATGGCCTCGAAAAGGCATCCCCCTGAAGCAAGCTCTGCTGAGGGGGGCGGGCATGGTACAGCCTCAGCTTGGTGTTCTCCCTGGAGGCAAACAGCTCCACCAACGGTCTGCCCCAACAGAAGAACAGACTGTAAGCTACCTCTGGATGGAGAGACCACTCGTGGGATGTCTGGTCTATGCGGCTGAGAGCATCTCCCACTTGGTTCGAGACTCCTGCCACATGGATGGCAAGGAGGTCCGCCTCCAACCGGCTGATGAAGGTCCAGATCCGGAGTGCCTCCTTGCATAGCAGACGGGAGTGCGTGCTGCCCTGTTTGTTGAAGTAGTACATGGTCATGGTATTGTCCGCTGGACTTGAACCACTTGACCCCGAAGCTGAGGAGTGAAAGCTGGCAGTGCCAGTCTGACTGCTCTGAGCTCCAACAGGCTGATGTGGCAAAGGGACTCTTCAGGGGTCCAGAACCCGTGGGCTCTGTGGTCCCCTATGGGAGCTCCCCAGCCCATGAGAGAGGCATCGGTCGTGAGGACGACCATCAACTCGGGGTGGACAAATGGGATCCCTTCCTGCAGATGACTTGGGATGGTCCACCATTACAGAGCGTCCCACATCTTCTGGGTGACAGTGACCAGCTGGTTGAAAAGACCCCGACGCTGAGTCCACTGAGCGGCCAGCTCCCACTGGAGGGGATGCATGTGCAACCTGGCCCAACGGACCACTGAGGTGCACGCCGTCATGTAACCCAGAAGGCGCAGGACGTCCCGGGCAGACGCAAGCGCCCAACCAGAAATGATTGGGCACAGTAGGAAAGAACCTCTGCCCTGTCCACCGGAACAGAGCTCTGGCTTGACAAGAGTCGAGCTCTGCCCCAATAAAGCCCATCACCTGAGAGGGCACGAGTTCCGACTTGGCCTCGTTGATCAGGAGGCCTAACTGGGAACAGGTTCGGAGGACGAGGTCCCTGGACCTCTCCACCTGCCACAGGGAGGAACCCGCCAGGAGCCAATCATCGAGGTAGGGATATATGCGAACCTCTTGATGCCGTAGATGGGCTGCCACCACTGCAATGCATTTGGTGAAGACCCAAGGGGCCGATGACAGGCCAAATGGCATGGCTCGGAACTCGTACAGGGTCCCTTCGACCCTGAAGTGGAGAACCGCTGGTGGGACGGACGGATTGGGATGTGAAAGAACGTGTCCTGTAGATCCAGTGAACAGAACCACATGTTTCGCTCCAGAGATGGTATGATCTGGTTCAGAGTTACCATCCAGAAGGTGCGAGACCTGAGATATTGATTCAGGTCGTGGAGATCTAGGATGGGGCACCAACCCCCCCATCTGCTTGGGCACCAGGAAGTACCTGGACATGAAGCCTGGGTCTGTAGGAAGATCCGGCACTGGAGCTACTGCCTCCTTGTGGAGGAGCTGAGCAATGTTGTCCCGAAGGGCCGACTGAGCGCCAACTGAGATCCTTTCCTCCCGTGGGGCATGGGCTCGGCAAGGAGGGTACTGCTCGAACTCTAGAGGCAGTCCCCGACCGACCACTTCCAGGACCCACCTGTCCGAAGTGATACCGGACCAGGTGAAAAGAAAGTGGTGGAGCCGGCTCCCCACGGAAGGACCCAGAAAGTATAGTTACGTAAGAACTTACCGTAACAGTAGATCTTCGAGAACAGCTCTTACAGCAGGTTACACCATTAGGACTGAAGCCGTCAGGCGCCAGGACCCCACGGAAATTTTCTAGCTAGCAGTCTTCAGCGGGGACTGCCTCTGACGTTGGGCGTAGTACATAAGGAGGCAGTCCCCCCACAATCCTCAGTTCTCCCGCCGGACAGCCCCGGCCGCCGGATGATATCAGAAGAGGAGACCGAGGATCCGCCATCAGAAGGCCAAGACTAAGACAAAATGTCCCATCTCGTAAGATGGATGTTTGGCTACAACCTACCTCCACAAGAAGGGGGATGGTGGGTGGGAAGGTACCTGCTGCAACAGCTGTTCTCGAAGATCTACTGTTACGGTAAGTTCTTACGTAACTGTACTATCTTACTTCGAGATACAGCTCTTGCAGCAGGTTACACCATTAGGACTGATTCCCAAGTAATAGCAGCAATCGTATGCCACCGGGAGGAGGAAAGACAGGGATCACAACCCTGCTCGAGCCTAAGACAGAAATCCCTGGAGGACAGCTAGGCCGAAACCTGCCCTTCGCCTTAAAGCGATATCCAGGCTGTAATGCCTAATAAAGGTATGCACCGAGCTCCAGGTGGCTGCAGCACAAATAGCTGAGGTGGAGACATTCCTCAGCGCTGCAAAGGAAGTGGCCACTCCTCTGGTAGAATGACCCTTGACCACCCCTGGCAAGGGTTTGCTGCGCTTGTCATAACAGAAAGAGATACACTGGATGAGCCAACGCGATAGAGACTGTTTAGAAACAGGAGCTCCTGTCATCTTCTCAGCAAAGGAGACAAACAGTTGATCCGATTTTCGATACCGTTTGGTTCTGGTCAGATGATATCTGAGACACCTGTGAACATCAAGGTCGTGAAGCAGTGCCTCTCCTCGATTGCTGTACCTGGGAAAGTACACTGGTAGGTCGATATCTTGATTAAGGGTGAGGGCTGAGACCACCTTAGGTAGAAACTTAGGATTTGTCCTCAGGGATACCCTATCCTGATGGAAAATTAAATAAGGCTCTTTGCACATGAGTGCATGCAATTCGGAGATTCTTCTTGCCGAAGTAACTGCAACTAAAAACAACGTTTTCCACGACAGAAAACATAGCTCGCAATCTGCGGCTGGTTCGAAAGGTGGCAGCGTAAGCTGCTCCAGGACAAAGGGCAAGTCCCAGGGAGGAACTGGATCCTTGATAGGTGGCCTAAGGTGGAGGACTCCCCTTAAGAAGGCATGAGTAGTGTCCAACTGGGCCACCAACTGATGGCCTATGGGGCATGATAAGCCGAAATTGCGCAAAGATGCACCTTGATTAAGGAGTAAGCTTGTCCGGACCTAATGGTGAGAAACCTCACGCTTGAGCCCACAAACAAAATCTGCACCACTTCATGGCATATGTTGCGCGTGTTGCCGGTTTTCTGGCGGCAGAAAGTACTTCTGCCACTTCTTGCAAGACCCCCGTGTCACATCATGGCTATGTCTCTAGGAGCCAAGCGTGTAGGTTCAATGAACGCAAGTCCGGATGGACTAATGAACCCTCTTCCTCAGACAACAGATGGGAGCTGATTGGCAAGGGAAGCGGAGGTTCACGGGATAGCTGATGCAGAAGCGGGAACCAAATTTGCCTGGGCCAGAAAGGCGCTATCAAAATGAGCGCTGCTTGCTCCCTGTGAAGTTTGAGAAGAACTCTCTGGATCAACGGGAAAGGAGGGAAGGCATAGAGGAATCTGCCCACCCAGGAGAGGGACAACGCGTCTCGCCAGAAAACACCAGGCCCTGGATCTAGCGAGCAAAAATTGGGCAGTTTTGCGTTGGATGGGGACACGAAAAGGTCTAATTCTGGAGTTCCCCATCTGTGGAAAAGATCCTCTGCCACCTCCTGAAGAAGCTCCCACTCGTGGATTCTGGCCTGAGAGCGACTCAGGCTGTCTGCAATGGTATTGTCCACCCCGGGGACGTGAACTGCGGTAAGGTTTGCGCCGTGCCGTACTACCCACTCCCATACTCTCATGGCCTCCCTGCAAAGGGGGTAGGAGTGAGTGCCTCCTTGTTTGTTGAGGTAATACATCACCGCAGTATTGTCTGTTTGCAACAGGAGAGTACTCGGTGGGGTCTCTGACTGGAAGGCTTGCAGGACGTAAAAGACCGCCCTCATCTCCAAAATGTTGATGTGGAGATGAGATTCCTGGACTGACCATGTGCCCTGGGACCTCACCCCGTTCAAGTGCGCTCCCCACCCGAGCCCTGAGGTGTCTGTGGAGAGAGTTACCGTCAGAGACGGCGCTGTGAAGGGAACCCCCGCGGAGAGGTTTCCCAGGTCTAGCCACCATTAGCAGTCTCGAATCACGTCCCTCGTTGATTCGAACTGGCTGCTGCAGATGGTCTTGCCTTTGGTCCCACTGCACCCTTAACATCCACTGGGTTACCCGCATGTGGAGTCTTGCCATCGGAACTGTTGGAATGGCCGCAGCCATGTGTCCAAGCAGGTGAAGGACCAGTCTGGCCGGGACGGTCTTCTTCGCTGACAGGTCCCTTATGAGAGATCGAAACGTTCCGCTCTGTCCGCGGGAACAAAAGCTTTTCCCTTGACGGTGTCCAGAACTGCTCCTATAAACTGCAGTTTCTGGGACGGTACCAGAAGAGACTTCTCATAGTTGATGAGGATACCCAGCGACTGAAAAAGGGTCTGGGTACGATGAATGGCCGTCAACAATGCTTCCTTGGAGGGAGCCATGAGAAGCCAGTCGTCCAGGTACGGGAACACGTAGTGGCCTTGTCTCCTCAGAGATGCCGCTACGACCGCCATGCACTTTGTAAAAACACGAGATGCCGATGACAGCCCGAAGGGGAAGAGCTCGGAACTGATAATGGCGGCTCTGAAACTTGAAGCGCAGGAACCTCCTGTGTGCCTGAGCAATAGGGATGTGCAGGTAGGCGTCCTGCATGTCCAACGATGCCAAGAAGGCGTCCCTCTTCAGCATGGGGATTAGACCCGGAAGGGTCACCATGCGGAAGCGTTTGTAGGTGACCGACAAATTGAGGTCGCTGAGGTCCAAAATTGGACGGAGGTCCCCTGTTTTCTTTGGAACCAGGAAGAAGTGTGAATAATAGCCTAACCCTCTCTGGTTCTCTGGAACGTGCTCCAGAGCTTCCTTCTCCAGAAGCGCGAGCACCTCCCGCTGTATAAGCAGGGCGTGCTGACCCGAATAACGGGGAAGCAGAGGAGGTCTTATAGGTGGGCTGCCTACAAACTCTATATAGTGGCCTTTTTCGACCAACTGTAGCACCCACCTGTCGGTGGTGATTGACCACCACCCTGGCAGGTGACATGCGATGCGACCCCCGACCTTCATTTCCCGTTGATCCAGAAGAGGGGCGGGGGCCGGGAAGGAGTCATGTTGTGGCAGCATTAGATCCCGCAGGTTGGGCTGACTTTGCAACTCGGTGGCTTCCGCCTAAGGATGCATTGGCCTGGGCTTTTTGAGTGAAGGAGCCCCTTTGTTGTTGGCCAGAACGTGGTTGTTGCCTTTGTGTCCGGCCATGAAAACGACTCTGGTTCCTGCGAAAGGAACTAAGTCGAGACCTGTACATAGCCTGAACAGATCTAACTGCCTTCCCGGCATCTTGAAGTTTGGTGATCACCTTCTCAAAGGCTTCGCCAAACAGAACTTCGCCATAGTAAGGGGCGTCCATGATATTCTTCTGGACGTTCGGGGTAAAACTGGAGACACGGAGCCACGAGTGTCTCCAGAGACACATGTCTGAGGCTGCAGCTCTGGCTGAACAGTCCGCAGAGTCGTATGCCGCTCTGAGCACCTGGGTCCCCACGTCTGAACCCGTACGGAGGAAGTTTAACAGCTCCTCCTTTTGACCACCGTTGGGCATTTTTTCTACCAGGTCCTGTCCCTGCTCCCACAATGCGTTCTGGAACTGAACCATGTGGGTGAGGTAATTTAGTGACCTGATGGCGCAAGTCGCCGCCGCGTACGTGCGCCTACCCAGGACATCCAACTGTTTGGACTCCGGGTCCGGTGGCTGTATGCTCAAGTGCTGAGGTCTCTGAGACCGGTCATGTGAGGCCGTGATGACCAGGGAATCGGCCAGAGGATGGTTCGCCAAGTACTGGTCCTCCCTTGGAGCCTTGTACAGGCGATCAGCCTTCTTCGGCACTGCCGGAGTCGAATGCAGACGCTTTCCATGCAGCCTTGGTGACGTCCGCGAAGGTGTCCACCAAGGGCGGCACTACCACAGGCTTTGGGTCTTTCTGCCAAAGGTAGCGGGCAAGGCGTTGTCTCTTGGGGTCTAGTTCTTCAGCGTCCCACCCCATATTCTCCTGGATATGCCTCATGATTTCAGCGAACGAGGGGTCATCTGGAGGAGACCTCGGAAGGTCGCATGGGTCTGGAGAAGGGACACTGATGGGAGAAGGAGATCTGGAGCACCCTGAGGTGTCAGATCTGCAGTCCTCCGCGGATGAGGTATACCAGCGCCGTCTGGGTCTCTTAGGGCTGGGGGACCCTGAAGTGGATCTTGAGGGAGGTCTTCTCCTATCCGAATATATGCCCCTAGGAGGCGGTGTTGGCTCCTTGGGGGTCGATGACCGACCTACTGGCCCCCTGGATGGAAGTGGGGGTGCAGGCGAAGGGGTAGCCGGAGGGTGTGTGGAGACCACATCCTTCCTGATGGTGTCCCACCAGAAGGTGAAGAGCTCCTTCACCTCTTCCAGATTTAGGCTCGACGACGGGCTGGGTACTGGTGGCCTGTCGCCGGGGTCGGACGTCGGGTCCCCGGGGGTATACTGCTCCGGGGAGGGTTCCCTTGGGAGCTCGACAGTTCCGGAGTCACCCGCCTGGTCCTCGGGCTGAGTAGTATCCTCCTCCTCCGACGCCTTCTGACCGACGTCAGTAGGCGGTGGTGCGGTCCTCGCTTCTGCGATGGCTGACGTCGGTCCCCCAGCCGACGTCTTTGGGGGCGAACACCTGACCGGCGACGGGTGTCTTACATAGCCGGCTCCTGGGAGTGCCTATGGTGCTTAGCCGACGTCGGGTGGGCCGACGTCAGGTCCGACATCCGCTTCAGGGATGTCAGTTCCTTAGTCTTACGCTGGGGTGGGTTCGGCCCATGCGGCGGCTGGGAGACTGATCTAACGTCGGAGTCTGGGCAACGGAAGGAAGACTTGTGGTGCTCCCCAGACCTAGACGAGGCCTTAGAAGGAGTGGATGAAGCCGAAGGCCTGGAGGTCTTGATAGGCTGCAGGGGAGGAGGAACCGCTGGATGATCTAACCTGAACCGGGGGAGGCTGAGAGTGAGCCCTAGAGGGAGAGCGGTCTGAATTTGAGCCGAAGCTGCGGGAGTCTGAGGCCCTGGAAGGGGATCTGGGCCTTGCCTTCTCCTGGTGTTTTTCCTGGTGCCTATGGGTCTTCCCTGATGACTCCCCCTTGGAGGAAGTTTTCCTATCCATGGCCTTGAGTTTTTCCTCGAGAAGAAAGGCCTGAAGGGCCTTCTGGCGGTGGATCCTGGTGCGGCTATTGAAGCCCTGGCAGAAGGAGCAGGCCTGCGTTTCGTGGTCCGGGCCCAGACAACGCACGCAGGCAGAGTGAGGATCCTTGAAGGGGATCTGTTTGCTGCAGGCACACTTCAATGGGTGACCTTCCAAAGAGGTGTTTGGAGAGGACATCAGATGAATCCAGTATCCAAATGAGAAGAAAGAACGTTAAAGTTCCAAGTCACCGCACGCTAGAAAGTGACCGAGAGGCCGATGCTGCGTTGTCGACAGCGGGAAAAGAACTGGGGATTGTGGAGGGACCACTTCCTTATGTACTACGCCTGACATCGGGGGCGGGACCGACGTCGGAGGCAGTCCCCGCTGAAGACTGCTAGCTAGAAAATTTCCGTGAGGTCCTGGCGCCTGACGGCTTCAGTCCTAATGGTGTAACCTGCTGCAAGAGCTGTATCTCGAAGTAAGATCTGGCGTGACAGAGTAGGGTTGGCCACCCCCAACCTGTCACTGCACAGGCTTAGAGGAGGAGGAGGCTCCTGGACCGGCACCTTGGCCTCCTTTGCGGGGCTGTTGGGGGCCCTGCTTGGGCCTAGAGTGCCAAGCTTGAGCCTGCTGTTGCTGCTGATGCTGCTGACCTCCCTGGAAGGGGGGCTGCCTAACCACAGGGGAAGAGTGTTGAAAAGACTTCTTCTTGCGCTTCTGCTGGTTCTTGTCCGAAGAACCCTTTGCAGAAGTGGCATCCAAGGTGGCATTAGACTGCTCAATGCACTGGAGGTGACCTGCCATTTCTGGACCGAAAAGATCGGTGCCAAGGAAGGGCACATCAGCTAGCATGTGCTCAGTATCGGCCGGAAAGGAGGATAATCTCAGCCAGGCCCTGCGGCGAGTGGCCACTGCAACTGCTAGTGAACGGGCACAGGAATCTCCAATGTCCTGAGCCGTCTGGAGCTGCTGTTTTGCAACAGCACGGCCCTGGTCACGGACTTGCTTAACTGTGGTCTGCATGTCCACTGGGAGATGAAGGAGGACTTCATCTAGCGACCCCAAGAGGGCATGAGAGAAGTGTGCCATGATCACTGCCGAGCTGGCCTGTCGAAGGCCCAAGCATGAGGCCGCATATATCTTCTGGGCAGAATGGTCCATATTTTTGGACTCCTTGTCTGGAGGGCAGTCAGTATCTGCTGAGCTACCCATGCGCCGAAACACTGAGGCAGTTACAAGGCTCTCGGCCAAGGGATGCTCAGTGAAGCCCGCCAAGGACCCCATGGGTACAGTGTACTTGCGAGCCATGCGGGCAGACGGAGCTGGGCAAGAGGCAGGGCACTGCCATAACTCAAGGGCCAGGCCAACAATGGCTTCGGCCACTGGGAAGACCTCCGTCGGTATCCCCCCTCTTAAGGATATCCGTGAGAGGATATTCCGTCTTCTTTTGGATAGGCTGCAACAGCATACCAGTGGACTCAGAAAGAGTCGAAGGATGCCCTGGAAGGAGGAAGGACCTTCCTCCAGGCATGTCACTGACAACTCATCATCAGGGTGTGAGTGAAGACCAGTGGTATCAGAGTCCGAGGAGTCGGGATACAGGGGTCTCCCACCTATGTCCCCTTCAATACACCTAGGGCAATTACGAACAACAGTGATGGACAGACGACGAGGCAAGCCCGTATCTGTCCGATCCTCCTTCGAGGAGGCCCCTCCCTGAGGCTGCTTAGGTGGTGGTTCATCAATATTGGTGGGGAGACCAGAACAGGAATGCGTGCTGGTCCTACTGGAGGGAGAACCGGAGTCCTCGGTACCGGAGGAGTCGGTGTCGGCCGAGGAAGCTGGGGAAAAGTAATGGTCGGTGTAGCCGGAGTAACCAGCTTTTGACCAGTCAGAATTAGCTGTTGCCACATGAGGTCCTCATAACATCGACGGAGCTTCCATCTAAGTCTCTCCTCATCCAAGGAGGATGAGGAACGGTGGCGGCACC
This sequence comes from Neoceratodus forsteri, assembly GCA_016271365.2. Taxonomy (NCBI): domain Eukaryota; kingdom Metazoa; phylum Chordata; order Ceratodontiformes; family Ceratodontidae; genus Neoceratodus; species Neoceratodus forsteri. The sequence continues at coordinate 478,589,627 of CM057455.1, forward strand.
TCTTCCGGGAGTGTTTGTGACCTTTTTTCGGTTTTTTGACCGACAGGGTCCTACTCCTTGATCGAGATCAACGGTGTCAGCTCTGTTGATCAGGAGAGGCCGGATTCGGTGAAAACCGAGGTTCCGGCTCCTGTCCCTCGATCGGGATACCCGAATGACGGGTTTCCTTGTCAGGGAAAGAAAGGATGAGTGTCCTTTCCAAGGAGTCATCGAGCGGGGTCAGCGACAACGGCTCGATTGGGTCGAGAGAAATCTTGGCTGGTTCCGCCCTTATCCTTGGACTCGGTGCCTTGGCCTGATGGAAGGTCCAAGAAGCCGTCGGCCGAGTAAGCAGCCAAGAACGCCTGGTCCAGTGAATCTGACTGCTCTCGGTCCCAGGAACGTCTTCTTCAGCCAGAAGAAGATTTGGGGTCCTGGTCCCTTTTCTTGGGGTGGGAGGAGTGCGAGCCCGAGGGTGCCTCACTCTTGGTAGGGAGAGACTGGCACAGCTCCCGAAAGGACCCAGTAAAGGTGGAGCCCAGGTTAAGCAGCACGAAAAAACTTCGGGTAGCCGAAGCTTGGGCAGCTTCCTCTTCGAAAGCTGCCATCTGTTCGAGCTGCTCGGAGGATCCCATGGCCACGGAAACCGACCACCTGGCCTTCTTTGATTTCACCGTTGGATTGCAAAGCTCCAGTCTCCCTAGCTGTAGGCATGCCTTGCGGTCATCCAGAACGTTGGGATGGAAGGCCAGACAGATAGCGCAAGCAGTGGTGTCATGCACGGCACCCAAGCAATAAACGCACGAGAGGTGGGGATCGGTGCGAGACATTTTTTGTCTGCAAGGACACCGGCAAAACCCGGGGGACAACTTGTCCTCCATGTCCAATGCGCTCCGATCAGAATCGTAAACTCTTATGAGTTTCAAAGAAAGCAAATGCGGTGAAAAGCGTCGATTAGACTCCAGGGCTTATGGTACTTGTAAAAGTAGCACGAGGGAACCTGAATCTTCCAGCGGAAAGGAAGATCTGGCGTCATGGGGCGGAGCCGAGGTATATACCACCCGGGTGGGTGGGAGGAGGTGGCTTGAAGACTTCCGGCAAGATTTAAAGGGGAAAGGGACATGCCAAAGAGTGTGGATGAACAACATATCCATGCTCCTAGAACACAGATTAAATGAGGGTCAGCCTTAGCAAACAGTTCCCCACACTCCGTACAATGCTGGAAACCTGTAGGGACCATTCTTTTCTTGGTTTTCTGTGACATCGAACCAGAAAAGAAAAATTCCCTTTCAATTTTTTTTTTTCTTCTTCGATTTAAGTCAACCGCTAAGAACCGAGTGTTACCCCAGTGAAAAAGAATCAATACCAACCGAATTAAAAGAAGTCGGAAATCTTTTAAAGTTAACTGAACTTTACTTCAGAAAAGGAATAAAACGTCAGTTCCTTCCCAGTCACGAGGCACCGAAAAGGAACTGAAAACTTACCCAAATAACGCTAAATCTAAACTAAGTCTATATGTACACCAAGGAAAATGCTTTAAAATTCAAAAGAAATACTTGGTACCAAAGAAAACTGATAAAAGTCTTCAAGCAAGTGAAGGAGAGCTCTCTGGAGATGTCTTACTGAGGCAAGTGGAGTAAAGAATCTGACGGTTGCAGGAAGTACAACCAGGGACAATGGTTTGAAAACCAAGCTCGAGCCTAACATTCCACTATTTGCATAGGTTCTATTAACCATTTTGGCTCCAGGGCAGTGTTATGGTGAGACCATACTGCATTTGTCAGAATACAGCAAGATTTCCTGGGGTTTGAACTTCAAGTTCCTGAAAAGAACTGACTAGGTGAACAGCGATGAGCTATTCACCTGGAACAATGAAGCTAAGACAAGTGGTCATGAGCGGAGGTTGGTAGCTGGAAGGTTTAAGAAGGATGTGAGGATGTACTATTTTACAGAAAGAGTGCCTGAACTATGGAATGGTCTGCCAGCAGAGGTGGAAGGTGCCAGAACTATAAATGTCTTCAAACATGGCTGCGATACAGTCAAGGGTACAGTAGCTACTCAGAGGGTGTGGGGCAGTGGTATCATGGGAAACACAAGGGGGAATCACAAACAGGATATAACTTCAGCTAGGAATATGCATCTGGAGAAAATGAAGTCTAAGGGCAAAAATACTGTTTTCATGCAAATGTATGTAGTAAGAAAGAAAGAATGGAAAGGCTTGAACCTAACTTGTTTTGAGAGTACTACTTTAACGTTAATCCTCTTATATGCACAATTCTGACAAGGTAAGAGCTAAGTAAAACCTACAAGCATTCACTGTTGCAGACATGCTAGGCTGTGTAAGCCATGGAGCCAGATACCCCTGTCAGTTTTTCTAACAGCTAAAACTCAGCTGGGGCTCATCCAGGTTACTGAGAACACAAAAGTGAACCAAGTAAGTAACACATGAACGTACAGTAATTCCAAACCTGCAGGATGAATGGGGTTTACGATTATAAATTAAAAAAAAGAAAAATTCCTTTATCATGGCTGGCATACTGAAAAAAATCTAACTATCTTTAGTTTCCAGTTTTCTCAGTTTGTTTTAATGTCATATGTTAATTGTAAAATAGCATTTTATTTGTATAACAGAACAACATTTACCTGCCATGGAAGCAGGAAGAATGGCCTGCCCCACAAGCCCTTGCTGCAGCAAGCTCTGATCAAACTGATTGCTGAGCACAGAGTTATTTGTGATGAATACACCTGGATCCGAAGAGGGAGCACCGATTAAGTTTACTGGCTGTAGTCCTTCTGTTGGCCGGTGGTTTGTCACCTTTCTGATCTTCTTTGCCTCAGACGGAGGTCTAAAGTGGCTCTGTATGTGGCTCTTCCTGCGTCCAGAGGTGCGGAAACGCAAGTCACAGTGGGGACACTTAAAAGGCTTTGCTCCTGTATGCAGTCGCATGTGAACCTTAAGACTGCCCTTTGTTGAGAAGGAATTATTACAGACATGACAGCTGAAGAGTCTCTGACCTTAAGAACAAATAAAATATGTTAATACCAAAACACACTAACATGCTCAAGTTTGATTCAAATACAATACTTTTCTTCAATGTGGAAATGAAAAATACAACAATTTATAGAGTACAAACACTCTTTTGGGATAATGTCTCCATTCCCTCGGTGCTTCTCATTTTTTCAGCTACGTATGGATTTGGAATGTTTTTCTATGCTTCAAGATGTGCATGTAAACAGAGCTATAGACAATGAGACTACAGAGGCAGAGGAAAACAGTGAAAATATAAAAAGTTAGCTGAGCCACTCTGATAGGCCAGAAGTAGCACATCAAGGTTCCATGAGGGCAACCCATGTTCAGGTGTGATCCTGAGATCACCTGGTCTAGGACAGCCCATGGTCAGAGAGCACAGCAGATGACTGTGGAGAGAGGTGCACATGAAAGTAAAGTAAAAATGAAGCCAATGTAAAACAATAACAACCAAGCTAAAGATTATTTGTTCAAAATGTGAAAACTAAACGAGGAAAGAGTGAAGCAAACAGAAAAAAAGAGAAATAACCACACTGACACTGCAGATGTTTAATTAAAAAAAATGTTTTGCCTGTTTTCTCTCCTGGTCCTGGGGCCCCAGCACACAGGCAACGTGCGTACCTGGAGGCGCAAGCCCCGTGACACTGGCTCAGCCCCTTCCGCCCATCCCCGTGGCTAACACCGGAGCTCCCTAGGTTGGCGCCGCCATCCGTCCTCCACCGGGTGGTGGCCAGTGACTGGGGAGCCTCCAATCCCTCCCAGGAGGAGAGAGCTGCTTTGTGGCAGCTGGATCTCACTCCTCACCCTCCCCCCAGCTGACCCCTGACAACACGGGCTTGTTCACGAACCCAGGTCACCGGCGCAGTGTGAGGTGTGGCGTCCAGCACCTCAACCCTCGGTGCCACCAGGCTGGCTAATTTTTTGTATTTTTACGACATGGCAGTTTTCACGGTAGCAGTACAAGGAGCCTCTGTATCCACCCATAGCCAACCACAGCTGTGTATGGGGCCCCTGATAGGTGTTCACAGAGAAGGGGAGTCTTGGGTTTTACATGGCTAGACTACTTCAAGCTCCCCCTTGGGTTTGAAATATATTGGATGTCTTGGATAGACCGTACCCTATACTATGTTATGTAAAGAATTTCATGTTATGCATGTTATTACTATAAACCTTTTATATACACATAATGCTGTTATTGATATTTAGTGTTGTATTTCCAAAGGAGTTTTTCTCCTGGCCAGGATAAATTATTTTTACATCTGTAATAATATTCTGTTATGCTTGAAAATTGAATAAAAAGAGTTTATAACAAAAACAAAAAAACCTTGGGGAACAACTATTCAGCTATTTGCTTTGTTGCCAGTACACTGAGGGGTGCTTGTCAATAGCCATTAATGCTGCATGACATAGCACCAATCCCTAAACAGATTTAGATGACTATGGAGAGCCAGAACAGCTGTGAGAAACATAAAACTGGAGGTTTAAGGGAGATTATGTAACTTACATTTACGTGGTGGAAGCCAGGGGTCCTCCTTACAGGCCATCCTTGTTGGGGGTCCCCCAAAACTGTAATGCTGGCTCTGTATTATTTATATATAAATGTGCCACAGAACTTTAAATCTTTTTACAGAACCTGAACTAATAGTGCCGCAGAAGTTCAGAGTGCCTGTCACAGAATTACATCTACAGTGCCGCAGAGAACAGGGGGCCTTGCCCCAAACCAGAATTCCAGTATGACTCAAGGTCAAGGTGGCAATGGGAGATTAAGGCGTGCGCTGACTTCCAGGTAGCAGCCCTGCAGATCTCCTGGATACAGCCATCCCTTGAAGCAGCCAGTAAGGCAACAGTATGTCTCGTGGAATGAGCCCTAAGCCCTATGGGAGGCTCCCTACCAGCCAGCCTACAGCAGAAGGCGATGCAGGAGACTATCCACCTACCAATCATCCACTTAGCTGCCAGGTGCAGCTTCAGTGCAGGTGATAAAGAGCTGGCAAACATCTCTCTGAACTCCAGCCATGTGCTCCTTATAGTAAGCGAGTGCTCACCTCAGGTCCAAGGAATGGAGCCTGTGCTCAGCCTCCGAAGTTAGGTTGGGGAAGTACACTAGTAGATTAGTCACCCTATTAAGGTGAAACTCTGAAACAACCTTCAGGAGGAACTTCGGGTTAGGGCAGACAACCTTGTCCCTGTGGAACACCAAACAAGGAGACTCCACCAGAAACACCTGGAGCTCGCTGATTCTTCTGGCGGAGGTGACAGCCACCAAGAAGATGGGTCTTCCATGACAGGTGGGAGTTGGGACACCTGTGCATGGGTTCAAATGGCTTGCCCATAAGCACTGCCAGTACCAGTAGCAAGTCCCAAGGGTTCAGGCACTGGCAGGAACAAGTGGTCAAGGCCCTTAAAAGAGCACCTGACCACCTTTTCCTGCACCACTGCTGGCATACCAGCCCACATCTGGTATGCAGAGATGGCTGTCAGGTGCACCTTGAGCGTCACTGACCTCAGGCCCGAGTGAGAGAGGGACCAGAAGTAATCCAGGATACTCGCCACTGCACAAGACAGGGGGTCTAGCTCCCTGCCTTGACACCAAATGGAAAATCTCTTCCACTTGAAGGCATAGCACTGGCAAGCTGACTCCTTTAGAGAGACCTCAACAACACACTGGAGAGATCCAAAGCCTGGAAATCTAGCCACTCAGGAACCACGATATCTGGAGCAGGGACTGAAGGTCCGGGTGTAGGACCCTCCAATGAGAGCAAGAAAGCAGTTCCAGGTGAAGAGGCAATTGCCATGGAGGCCTGCTGCTGAGGCTGAGGAAATCAGGGTATCAAAACTGGTGCAGTCAGTCTGGAGCCATCAGGATCATTCACACCTTGTCCCTCTGAACCTTAAACAACACCTTGTGGATCAGGGAAAAGGGAAGGAAGGCAAACAGGTAGCCCAGGGTTCAGGGCCTTGTGAAGACATCCCCCATCAGTGTCCTGCACTGAGCGGGGCAGGCAAAAAACAGCCTCAGTTTTGTGTTCTCCTGGAAGGCAAACAGGTCGACCATGGAAGTGCCCCACTGGGAGAACAGGCAATAGACTACCTCCTGGTGAAGAGATCACTCATCAGATGCCTCGCCCACTCAGCTGAGGGCATCTGCCAGCTGTTTGGAGGCACTGGCTACATGGATTGCCAGAAGATCAGCGTCCAGATAGCGTATGAGGGATCAGGTGTTGAGTGCTTCCCAGCACAATGGGAGGGAATGCGTCCCGCCCTACTTCTTGAGGTAGTACATGGTCATTGTATTGTCCGTCTGGACCTGAACAACCTGACCCTGCACAATTGGAGCGAAACCCATCAAAGCAACACACACGAAATGGGGAACTCCTTGGGGGTCCAAAGCCCATGGGCCCTGTGGTCCCCCAGCTGGGCTCCCCATCCCATCAGAGACATATTGGTCATGAGGGTGACCATTGGCTCCAGGCAGATGAATGGGACTCCTTCCTGCAGATGTTCCAGGACAAGCCACCACTGGATGGCATACCACATCGGCTGCATCACCATGACAGGTTGGTCGAGGTGACTGAGGCGCTGTGACCACAGATGGGCCTGTTCCCACTGTAGGGGGTGCATCCGCCAGTGGGCCTACCAGATCACGCTGGTGCAGAAAGCCATGTAACCCAGCGGCTACAGGAAGTCCTGGGCAGGGTGCGAGTGTCCAACCTGAAACAATCAGGCAAAGGAGGTAAGATCCACTGCCCTGTTTGCTGGGAGTTGGGTCTTGGTCTGAAGGGAGTTGAGCTCTTCCCCGATTAAATGAATCACCTGCTAGGAGTGGAGTTCTGACTTGGACAGGTTAACCAGAAGGCCCAAGGCCAAGCAGGTCTGAAGGACCAGGTCCCTGGACCACTCCACTTCCTCCCTGTAGGAACCTGAGATCAGCTAGTCATCTAGGTAAGGGTACACCTGGACTCCTCATCACCGCAAGAATGCTGCCACCACTGCGATGAACTTGGTGAAGACCCTGGAAACTGAGGAGAGGCTGAACGGCATGGCGCAGAACTCATTTAGGATCCCTTTTGAATGGAGCTGAAGAAACCACCAGTGGGATAGACGGATTGGGATGTGGAAGAAGGCATCCAGGAGATCCAGAGGGCAGACCCACATGCCCCGCTCTACAGATGGTATGCTCTGGTTCGGATTGACCATCCAGAACTTGTACTTCCTCAAATACTGGTTGAGATCGTGAAGATCCAGTATAGGGCACCATCTTCTCCACCCCGCCCATCTGTTTTGGAACCAGAAAATATCTTGAGACAAACCCCAGACCAGCTGTGAGTCAAGGCCACAGCTTCTTTTTGTTATTATTTTATGCTCCTTTGTCTACCCCCCAATCGGCCACTCCTTCAGAGCGCCAGCACCTTCCCTGGCCCCCGCCACCACTACCGGACCCAATTTCAGCCTAACTGGAAACCCCCATAAATCCCTTTTACCGGGAGGGTCCCTGTTTTCCAAGGGGAAAGGGCCTAGTGACCAACGGCACACTCTCCAGGAGCTATGGGGCCGGTTCCAGGCTGAGTCCGGTGCTCCGGGTAGCAGGAGCCAAGTGCTTGTCATTCAGTCAGTTGGGGCGCACATGTCACGTTTTCTGTGCCCCGCCCACACAGTTCTCGGCCTTGCGCAAGTGTGGGGCAACCTGGAACGGGGGCGTATGGGGACGTGTCGAGGCATCACATCCCCCAAGTACATCGCAAATCTGCTCAAAGGCCCCAGGCTAACCCCCGCCGGGAGGGAAGGCCCAATGACACTCTCCCAGGATACCTCCTGTCGGCCTCTGCTCCTGGGACCCGTGTTCGGGCGCTAACCCGGTCGCCAGCGTGGCTGAGCGAACCCCTTTGCTCAGTGCCATGAAGCCGCCTTCACAGCTGCTTTTTGAAGAAAGTGGGCAATGTCCTCCCAAAGGCCGGACAACATGTCCACATACACCATGTCTTCCCGTGGGGCATGGGCTCGGCTAGACAGGAGAATATCGAAATCCAAAGGCAGACTGCAACCCACCACTTCGAGCAACCATTTGTCCAATTTGATGACAGACCAGGCATGTGCAAAATGGTGAAGCCAGTCTCCCATAGAAGGCCAAGACAGGTGGGAGAATGACACCCAACAACCCATCACTGGGCAGGCTTGGTGGCAGCTCCAGAGCTGGCTGCCAAGGTAGCCCTGGCACTACAGCCACTGAACTTCTTGGGGCCAGAAACGGTTGGCTTCGGTCTGGGCTGCCAGGCCTGGTGTTGCCCCACTTGGGGCTGCAGTGGTCTGGATGGAGGCACTGAATACGGTAGAAACTGAAAGGGCTTCTTCCTTTGTTTCTGGCCCTTAATGTCCTTCTGTGAGAATGTAATATAGTCCAGAGTGGCACTGGACTTTTCAATGTGGGTGAGGTGACCATTGACACCTGGCCCAAACAGGCTGGTACCTAAGAAGGGTGTTGGGTATTCACCATAAAGGTTGAAATCCTTAACCACACCCGGTGCTGTATGCTGACCACAATACCCACGGACCTGGCCTCAGAATCGCCGATGTCCAGGGCCATCTGGAGCTGTTTCTTGGTCACTAAGCATCCCCGGTCCTGGACCATCTTAACCGTTAGCTGCAAATCTGCAGGAAGGCAGGGAATAACTTGGTCAAAATTTCAAAGAGAGTATAGGAAAAGATGGCCATTATGATGGCCGAATTGGCCTGCAGAAGGCCCAAAGACAAAGTGCTGCGGACCTTCTTTGCTGCATGGTCTAGTTTTTTTGACTCCTTGTCCGGCGGCTTGTTGACATCCCTGATGTTGCCCGTGCATTGAAACACTGAATCAGCTACCAAACCTTTGGCCGAATATGGTCAGTGAACCCAGGCAGAGACCAGGTGGAGACCGGGTACTTGCGGACCACATGGGTCAATTGCACTGGAAAGGAGGCAGGGCACTGCCACAGCTCAAGGGAGAGACCCGTGTCCAGTATCTCAGTCAGGGGCAATTTAGTCTGCTTCTTGACTGGTTCTAGTGGGATCCCCACAGACTCCAAGATCAAACTGAGCAGGGCCCCAAAGGAAACAGGGCTGTGCACCACACAATGCTCCTTGAAGGACTCCCAGTCAAAAGCCGGAGTCTGAAGGGAGTGCATGGAAGTATCCCCTGAGTCCAAGGACTCCTCAAACAGCGCCCTTGACTGCAGCTCCCCAGCGACAATCTGTGGCTCATCCACTTGGCAGATCAGCACTGATAGCCTGCCGGGGAGTCTGGAAGTGGGGTTAGCAGCCTTGGATGAGGCCCTCTGCAAGGGCTGCGGTGGTGATGGCTCCACCTAAATGGGTGGGGAAGCTACTGACGGCTCAGCTGGGGGTACTGGTACAGGCTGCAGCAAGGGTGACCAGGGGAGCACCAGGGGCTGCAGTGGAATGTGGCTGTAGCTGAGAATCCACTGTTGCCAGACTAGCTCCTCATAACGGCACTGCAACTCACAGTGGAGATTATTCTCATCCAAAGATAAGGAGTGTTGATGGTGCTTCTTGGCTGATAGTTGAGAGCAGGAACATCAGCAGTCCCGAGATCTTGATCGGATGCCCAGTCGGGACTTCAGCTGAGACCTCGACTGACAACGGACAGCCAATCGAGGAGGAGACACGGAGAAGGCACCGTGGAACCCCCAAGGGGTCGATCTCCCAATGGGAGATAGCTGAATCTGCTGGCTTAAATGGCCCCTCCTGCGAGAAGGCCGTAAGTACCAGAGTCCTAGAAAGGGAATCTTCTTCTCCATCCTCCGACAACGAGTCAACTGGGTCAGAAAGATCTTGTTCAGCTGGTTGACCTGCATCTCGACCAGAAAGCTTGATGGGGATACTGAGGGGCCAGCAGTCTGGACCTGAGCTACAGAAGTGTCGGTCAAAGCTGATAATTTGACGGCCATTGAGCCAGAAGCAGAATCGCAGGAATAGGACAAGCCAGCCCGCTCCTGATCCCACAACAGGATCTCTTTGGCTGAAAGGCCCACAAAGATTTAGACTCTCGAGAAGGGCCCTCCCCGAGAGTAGGTAGAGACTGGCACAATTCCCGGAATGCACCAGTGAATAAAGCACCCAAGCCCACTGGTCATAAAGTGTTGGACATAGCTGTGCCTGAAGCAGCCAGGGCCACAGTCATCTCGAATGTGGCAAGCTGCAGTCCAGCTGCCGCAGAAACCACCTTGTGGGCATCCTTGGACCGATCGGGAGGGTCCCGTTTATCCGAATGACCTGAAAGGAGGCGGGTATAGCAGTCCTCCAGCATGGAGAGCTGCAGGGTACAACACATGCCATATGCCTGTGGATCATGATGGGCCCCAAGACAATAGATGCATGAGGCATGTGGATCAGTGTGCGACATTTTCAGGGAACAAGCGGTACATCGCTAGAACCTTGGACCCGATTTATGGTCATCACAGGAGCTTAGATTGAAGACCTTCTGCCGAGTTTTAAAAGGAAAGGAAGCACTGTGTGGCTAGTGCACCATATCCACGCCCCTAGAACTGTGTAATTTATGGAGAGCCTTATTGGAGATACTGGCAAGCCCCACATAAATGACCTCATCCTACATGAAGTAAACTGTAATAAACCCAAACCATTGCGAATGCTTTTAAAAAGCACTTTTCTGACCTCTATATGTATATAAAACTTCATGTCTTCTTCCTTATTCATCCCACCAACCCTCCATTTTATCTCACAATGTGAACACTGGGGAAATTTACAATCTCTTAGGCAATCTCTACCCTTTCAACAGTGTTGGTCATGATGGAGTGGAGCCAAAATTAATCTGGCTGGGTGCCTCCTTCCTTACCCCTTCAATGGCTAACATTTTTCAACCTGTCTTTTCACACCTTGCACAAAACAAAGGAAGCACAGTGTGATCATGAGATATTTATCAGGCTGGTTTGTAATGGTGACTGTGGAGTGCATTCATCTATTGCATCAATGGTCAACTAACTTATGTGCCACCAATCGTACTGAGGTGCTGTGCGCCCTCACGTGCAAAGGCTGCAGAGTCAACTAGACAGATGGGACATTTTAACTGAGGAATGTAAGTAAAAAGAACAATTACTGGGCCAGCCCAGTGGCGCAGAAAGCTAAGGTGCTGGATGTCTCACCTAGCGGCATGCCGGCAACCCGTGTTCGGGAGCAAGCCTGGGTCATCGGAGGTCAGCACGGGGGAGGGGGGAGGAGCGGTCAGGAAGGCAGCCTCCCTCCGGGAGGTGGAGGCATCCTCGCTACGGCTACCCCTGGTGGAGGCTGAGGGCTGCGAACCAAGGGTGCCGCGACAGGCCAATGGGGCGGTGGAGGAGGCCATCTGGTCTGTAGGCAGCTTGCCACCACACATGCGCTCTTCTCCTGGGTTCCTCAGGAAAATGGGAGAAAAATGGAAAGGCAACTGGCGGCAGAATGGCGACCAACTCTCTGCAGGCACCGCTGTCGGACAGGGTGTAAGGTAAGCGCTGGTAATTCTGCGGGACGGAGCTTGGGGAGTTGGTCACATGGGGGCCGTACGGAGCAAGGAGAAATACAGTAGTGATAAAAAAAAAAAAAAAAAAAGAACAGTTACTAAGAACTTATTGTAACAGTAGATCTTTGAAGGGATCTCAGTCATTAGGTCACACTACAGAAACGTCACCATCGGTGAAGCAGGAACCACATGGAAGATTTTCAGCAGTACAACTGGGGCTGCCCATGTCGCTAATGTCCATTGACATCATCAACCCTACCAAGTTGTGAGGAGGCCCCGCTCACACCTCAGTTTTTTTTCCCTTGGAGACAAAGGGAGCATAGCTCTAGCCATGGGACACTGAGGAGAGAGCGAGAGAGAGATGCCCAGGCCTATATGAAAGGCTGGAAACACCAGATAGCCAGTTCCAGTAGAAAACCCCAAGAAGGGGGATGGTGGGAGGGAAGACAGACCTGATGACTTCGATCCACTCGAAGATCTACTCTTACAGTAAGTTTCTGTGTAACTGTTCTGTCTTCTTCGGGGGTATCGCAGTCATCAGGTCACACTGTAGGAACAAGTCCCAAGCACTTATAGGTGCAAACAGACACTCTGGGAGGGAAGACCCACCATAAACATAAGATAGGAGGCTCTGCAGCACAGCCCTGCTAAAATCTGCATTGGCTCTTGAGGCAACATCCAGACTGTAGTGCTTGGTGAAAGTGTGGATGGTGCTCCAGGTGGCAGCCGCACAGATGTCAGCGGCTGAAACCCCTCGGAAACCAGCCACAGAGGTAGCCATTCCTCTTGTGGAATGAGCTTTAACTGCTCCAGGCAAAATCTTTGCCGTACTTGTAGCAGAACACAATTCAATTTGCCAACCATTTGGATAAACATTTCTTAGAAAATGAAATGCCCTCTCTACCTGGGGTGAAGGAATCAAACAATTGCTTTGACTTTCTACATTTCTTGGTGCAAAGCAGATAATACAGTACTTCAAAGTTCTGCACACATCTAACATATGGAGTAGTGCTTCTCCTAGATTGGCATGCTCAGGAAAAGAAAGAGGAAGATGGATAGATTGGTCGAGTGTAAACTCAGAAACCACGTTAGGGAGAAACTTAGGATTTGTGCACAGACACCCTGTCTGTGAAAAATCGAATAAGGCTGCTGCACCAGAAGGCCTGAAGCTCTGAAATTCTTTGAGCAGAAGTAATAGCAACTAAAAATAATGCTTTCCAAGACAGAAAGCGTAGCTCACAAGTTGCGACTGGCTCAAAAGGAGACAGGGTCAATTTCTCCAAAAGAAAATTCAAATCCCAAGCAGGGATAGCAGAACGGATTGGGGGTTTCAGATGCAGGATACCCCTTAAAAAGGTATGAGAAACATCCAGCTGGGCTATCATAAGGTCACCCATGGGCTCATGAAAGGCTGAAACAGCCGAAAGGTGCACCTTGAGGGAGGAGTACTGGAGACCTGAGTCCGACAGAGAGAGCAGGTAGTTCAGGATCTGGCTCACCAGACAGGTCAAAGGGTCCAGATTATGTTTGGCAGCCCAGATGGCAAATCGCTTCCACTTCATGGCATACGTGCCTCGAGTGGAAGGCTTCCGGGTGGCCACCACAATGTCCACCGCTCTGTTGTAGATGGAGACTCAAAACCTGGCAATGGCTATGTCCTCAGGAGCCAAGCATGCAGATGGAGGAACCTGAGGTTGGAATGGACCAGAGTCCCCCTGAGCCTGAGTCAGCTGGTTCCTGCAAAGGAGGGAGTGGAATCACAGGTTCCTCCACCAATTGCTGCAGCAGGGGAAACCATATCTGGCGGAGCCAGAATGGAGCTACCAGAATCATGCTGGTTACCTCCACCTGCAGTTTGACAAGGACTCTCTGAATTAGAGGGCTCAGAGGAAATGCATAAAGAAACCTCCCTCTCCAGGAGAGGGACAACGCGTCTTGCTAGAAAACTCCAGGCCCTGGATTGAGTGAGCAAAAATTGGGCAGTGTTGCGTTGAGTAGGGATGCAAAAAGGTCCAACTCAGGATGACACCATCAGTCGAACAACTCTTCTGTGATGGATGAAAGGAGCTCACACTCGTGCATGCTGGACTGAGTCTGGTCACTGTCTGCCAGAGTGTTTAGCATGCCTGGGACGTGGACCGCCGAGAATGTCAGACCATGATCTAATGCCCAATACCACACTCTCATGGCCTCCCTGCATAGGGGGTACGAATGAGTGCCCCCCACTTGTTTATGTAGTAAATTACATCGAGGTTGTTGGACTGCACCAGCAGCAGACACCGGAGCGAGGTGGTTATGAAAAGCCTGCATGTAGTACAGCACCGCCCACATCTCCACGACATTGATACGCAGGGAGGTCTCGACCAGAGACCAGGAACTCTGGGTTTGAAAGGGACCCAGGTAAGCTCCCCAGGCCGAACGGGAATCATCTGTGGTGAGGATCTGCTGTGGAGAAGAGATCTGGAATGGGACTTCTTGCAGCAGGTTCAAGGGGTCCATCCACCACTGGAGCACTCTGCAGACTGAGGAAGCGACCAGCACCAACTGATCCAACTCATCCATGTGTTGGTCCCACTGCACTCAGAGAGTCCATTGGAGGATGCGCACATGGAGTCTGGCTCTGTGGAATGGTGGGAATGGTAGCCGCCATTAGACACAGCAAACTCAGGTACACCTTTACAGGTATAAAACGGCTCTGGGCCTCTTGACCTTGGGCTATAAGGCACTCTGCCCTGTTCTGAGACAGGAAAGCCTTCGCCTGCACCGAGTCTAGAACTGCCTATATGTATTGCAGTCTCTGGGATGGCACCAGAACCGACTTGGGCGGACTGACAGTAATGCCCAAGGAGAGAAACAGCTAGAGGGTTCTCTCCAGAGACCGAAGGAGTTGCTCCCTGGATGGGGCCTTTAGGAGCCAATCGTTGAGGCAAGGGAAAACGTACAGTCCCTCCCTTTTGAGGGATGCAGCTACTGCTGCTAAGCACTTGGTGAACTGGTAATGCTCTCTCTGAAACAGAAAACGGAGAAATCTCCTGTGAGGAGGAAAGACTAAGATGTGCAGGTAGGCATCCAGCATGTCCAGTGAACACAGCCAGTCACCTCTCTTGGGAAGGGACATCAGGCCTGGCAAAGTTACTGTCAAGAACATTCGTTACTGGACATATAGACTGAGGTTCTTTAGATCCAAAATAGGCCTCAGAGCTCCAGTCTTTTTGGGGACCAGGAAAAACCTGGAATGGAACTCCTTGTTTTTCTGGTGCCTGGACACTGGCTCGATGACCTTCTTGTGCAGAAGGAACTGCACCTCCACCTGGAGAACAGACAAGTGAGCTGGGGGGGGTAAGTGAAGGACAGGGGAGGGGTTTCTGGAAGCTGCTTGAGGCGCTCCAGCATATGGCCTCTTTCTATGATTTGCAGAGTCCAGGTATCTGAAGTTATGGTTCTCCACTGATTTAGATGGAGGGAGAACTGACCTGTGATCACCACCTCTTGGTCAAGGACCAGAAGACAGGGGTCTGGCAAGGAGTCAAGCAGAGGTGGATCTAGCTACTGGGGCTGATCCATCACTTTTTGGACACTTGGCTGCGGTTCCTGCATTGGAGGGGGCAGGCAAGGCAGTGGAGGCTCTTCATTTGCCTTGGGTCCGAGAGGCTGCACCAGGTCTATTAGATGCCTTCTAAAAGGGAGGGAGCTGTCTACCCTTAGGCTGTGTATGGTAGAGGGAGTGGATAGACTTTATAGGCCTGCCAGATGCCTGCAAATAATTAATGATCTCCTGGTCTTGAGGCCCGAAGAGTTTAGTGCCATTAAATGGGGAATGAAGCACCTTCTGCTGGACACCAGCAGTGAACCCAGAGACCCTCAGTCAAGAGTGCCTACGTATGCAGATGCCTGTGGCAGCAGCCCTGGCAATAGAGTCCGAGATATCATAGAGGGTCCTAAGGAGGTGATTGCTAACATCCTCAGCAGTCTACAAGCACTTAAGAACCTCCTGCTTCTGTGTGCCATTTGGGAGGGCTTGAGTGGCACTTTTGCCCTTCTTCCAGTTGGAGTTCTGGTATTTCACCACATGAAACAAACAACATACATACGAACATATGAATCTGCTAGCAGAAACAGACCACCCAGTCTATCAATGTCTGCTCGAGAGTGCAGCTAGCTGCCTAGATTACAGCTGCCCCAACCCCCTCTCCATCTATCATTCCCATGACGGCCTCAGCCCCCTCCACCCAGATCCTCCCTTGTGCTCTGTCTCATGCCCTCTTAAAACTTCCTACTGTCTTACATGATATCACCCCCTCTGGCAGAACATTCCATTTAGACACCACCCTCTTCATGAAGTAGTGCCTCCTCATCTCCCTTCTAAATCTTCTGCCCTCCAGTCTTAGTCCGTGCCCCCTCACGTCCCCACCCTTCCTCAGTTTGAACACCCCTTCAGTGCTAGCTTTGTTTATCCCCCTCAGATACTTGAACGTTTCAATGATATCCCCCCATCCCTCCTCTCCTCCAACATGTACATATTCAGCTCATTCGGCCTGTCTTCACAGGCCTTGCCCTCCATCCCCTGTAACAATTTTGTTGCCCTCCATTGCACACCTTCCAGTAAATTAATATCCCTCTTCAGATACGGCTGCCAGTACTGCACATAGTACTCCAAGTGTGACCTGACCAATGATCTGTAGATGGGCAGGATCACCTCCCTATGTCTGGGCAAGAAACCCCTTGCAATACAGCCTGGCATCCTGTCCACCTTTGCTGCTGCTTTCCTGCACTGGGCAGAGCTGTTCATGCTCCCTGTTACCAACACCCCTTGGTCCTTCTCTTCCTCAGTGATCTCCAGCCTCCCCCCCCCCCACCAGTAGTCCCTCCTTGGGTTCTTTACCCCGAAGTGCATAACCTTGCACTTTTTTGCACTGAATCCCAGCTGCCACTTCTCCGACCATACCTCCAGTTTGGTTAGATCCCCTTGCAGTTGTTTCCATCCATCCTCTTCATCCACCACTGCCCCCATTTTGGTATCATCTGTGAACACACTAACCCTGCTCCCAACTCCATATGCAATATCTAAGATAAAGAGCCCAAATAGCACCGGTTCCAGCACTGAGCCCCGCGGCACACCACTTGTCACTGGTCTAAGTGTTGACAGCTCCCCCCGCCACTACCACCCACTGCAGCCTCCCCTGTAGCCAATTCCTTATCCAGTTTGTCAGCTTCATCCCCACCCCACAGCAGTCAGCCCCCCCCCAAGCCTCCCATGAGGCACTGAATCAAAGGCCTTCCTGAAGTCCAACTACAGGACATCTACAGCATGACCCATATCCAGATCTCTTGTTACATAGTCATAATATTCTATTAGATTGGTCTGACAAGACCTCCCCAAGACAAACCAGTGCTGCTGCCCATCCTGGAGGTCATTCCCCTTGAGGAATGACACCAGTATCGTCTCCATAAGTTTACCCACTGTGACAGGGTAGAATAGGACCCTGCCCCAGTTGTTAGGCAGAAAGTGTTTAAATGTAAGGATCTTTCCTTTTCTGTCTCTTCTCTGTCTGGTTGCGTACCACATTTTACTGTGACACTTCGGACTTGATCACCACAACAATCTCGCAATTCTTTGCTCCTTACTATCTCTTAGCCCTCCCATGCATATCTGCTAATATAAAATATGTGCAAATTCATTGTATGGAAATGTAACTGATATTGGGATCCCTTTCATTTGGAAAATGTATAGTATTACTGTTGAAATGTATATAACTATAATTTGAGATAATTGTAAAAAGCTAATGGAAAACTCCAGAGGTTACTTGAGTGTAAATGTTTAAGCTTTTTGCAAAAGCTGCAGAAGGGGCCTCAGCTCAAAGCACACTGTATTCTAGTAGCTCCTGAAACTTACAAGAACAGGATGCTTGCTAAGGATGGGGGTTGAAAGGACTTAGAGCTAAGCTGCAACTGCAAGAAAGTTTTAGGAGAACAAGGGACACAGAGACTGAAAGAAAGCTTTATTTTATTCTGCCTTTGTAAATAGTTATGCTGAACAAGTTTATTTTATGATACTGCTAGTGTAAATAAATAATTTTTGGTGAACTCTACAACTGCTCCTGGTTTTCCTATGCTTCCTAACCTGTGCCTCGACGACAGATGGTGTCAGCTTAAGTGGGATTTACACCATGCATACCTCAAGACAGGGGTTTTGTGCATGGGTACTGGACTTAGTACCAGGGAAGCACAAAGAAAGTTATGGATACTGCAGCAGCAAGTCCAGCAGTGGTTACCAGGAGAATGGCAGCCAAATTAGCAGAGTCAGAAGTCCAGTCTGAGATTGTACAGCCAGCACAAGTTATGGAAAAAGAACAGGCAGTGACAGAACCTAAAAGCCTGATGGACATTTTCAAATGGTGGGCTATACAACAAAAAGAGACTGAGAAGCAGAGAGAAAAAGAGATTCAACATTTAGAAGCACGGAAGAGAGAAGAGAGGCAGCAACAGGAGCAGCAGAGGAGAGAAGAGATGCAGCGACAGAAGCAGCAGATGACAGAAGAGGTGCAGCGATGGCTGTATGCCTTGCAAGCTATCAAAGGCAGAGCATCTGGCAGAGACCCAGATAAGCAGCAAAATGCAAGCAATTTAAAAGCCAATAAGCTGACAAAGTTGTGCCCCTCGGACGATATAAAGGCATACCTGACAACTTTTGAAAGAGTTGCCACAGCCTGCCAATGGCCAAAGCAGCAATGTACAATCAGACTGGTACCCTACCTGACAGGGAAAGCCCAACTTGCCTACAGCAGTATGGACACTGCACAGTCAGAAAACTATGACCTGGTGAAAAGTGAAATTCTGAAAAGATACATCTCTGGAGAGACATATAGGCAGAGATTTTGATCTCTGAGGTACAACTCTATCGACAATCCTCGAGAAGCCTTCAACCGACTCGAAGAACTCTTGATAAAATGGATCCAACCAGAGAGCAAAACAGTCCCACAGATCATCGACACATTTACCATGGAGCAGTTCATCAACATCTTGCCTACAGATGTGCAGCTGTGGGTAAAGGAACACTGATCAGAGAGTGGGGAAAAGGCTGCTTCTTTGGCCAAGGACTACCAAATGGCCCGACAGATGCCACAGCAGCGAGGTAACAGCCAAGCACCGGTAAGCCACTCTTAACTCCAAGCCTGATAAGAACTCTGGTGGGGGTAACAAATCTGGGCCCAAAGACGTTATCTGCTATAACTGTAATAAGCCAGGTAATTTTGCAAGAGACTGCCATAGTAAGGAGAGCGGCACTGGAACAGATTTGTCCTTGGCAAATTGGGGCAAGTACTTAAAAGATGTGAAGGTGGGGATAAGACTGTGAAGGGACTCATTGATTCGGGAAGCAGACAGACCCTAGTGCATGTTAAAGTGCTGGGAAAACACCGTGCAAAGGGACTAGGTAGTGGTGTCATCTGCATCCACAGGGACACTCGATACTATCCCACCATCCAAATGACTATGACCATTAAGGGTGTGTTGTACCAAATGAAAGCGGGGGTAGTACCTAAGTTACCTGTACCTGTGATTATTGAAAATGACTTTCCAGGATTTACTGAGTTGATGAAACAAGGAGTAAATCCTGATGTTTCAGCAGCTGTGGTGACAAGAGCTTTTGATTTGGACTTGTTTGAGCACAGCTCCAAGATCAGGAAATCCAAGAAAGACGATGCCTGAAGAAACTGTGGCAGCAAATGACTGACGGACATAATGAGTTAAAATATGAAAATACTGAAACTAAATTGTTAACTGATTGTGATTTTCTTTCACAGCAAGTTAACAATGTTTCTCTCCAGGGTTATTTCAAGCAGCTGGGGGTGAAACCAAAACAGGGTGGACCAATGTTTAAAAAATGTAATGGGTTACTGTACAGAGTTTGGGTTAAAACTCAGACACAGAAACAGACAGAACGATTGGTTATACAGTACCACAGAAGTATAGAACAGAGTTGTTACAGATAGCACATGATAAACCTATGGCTGGTCACTCGGAGGGATCGTACTCTTGATGGATTGCTGTGTAGATTTTAGTGGCCTGGAATTCATGAACATGTTGCTACCCACTGTACTTCCTGGGCTGAGTGTCAAAAAGTAGCCCCAGTCACTAGAAAAGACAAGGTGCCCCTACCCTTGATAGATGTACCTTTTGAGAGAATTGCAATGGATGTGGTTGGTCCTTTAGTCAAAAGTAAAAAGGGTAATTGATTTATCCTGGTAGTTTGTGACTATGCTACTCAATGCCCAGAACCAGTTCCAATGCATACTGTTACAGCCCCAAAGGTTGCAGCAGAGCTTGCCACAATTTTCAGCAGAGTGGGCATACCCAAAGAAATGATTACTGATCAGGGTAGTAATTTTGGTGCTGCATTGCTTAAGGAGCTGTACAGACTGCTATGTATCACTGCCATAAGAATCTCCCCCTATCACCCTCAGACAGATGGTCCTACTGAGCGTTTTAACCAAACCCTAAAACGCATGTTAAAAAGGTTTGTAAAAGAGGAAGGGAAAGAGTGGGACCAATACTTGCCTTACCTACTTTTTGCTTACAGAGAAGTGCCACAGGCATCAACAGGTTTTCAGCATTTGAAATGCTGTATGGTAGGCAGCCAAGAGGGCCACTGGATGTGATAAAAAATGTGGGAAGATAACCCCACTCAGAAACAATCTATAACTTCTATGTGTGCCCTAAGAAAGAAGCTGGCAAAATATGTTGAAATTGCCCATAGTAATCAGGAAGAGGCCCAAAATCAGCAGAAGGTACATTCTGATCATGGGGTAAAAGAAAAAGTTTTCAAGCCGGGTGAAAAGGTTTTGTTACTGTTGCCACAGAAAATAAACTGTTAATGAAGTGGCAAGGGCCATAGAAGGTTCTTAGATGTACCGGCACTGTTAAATATGAGACTGAGACCCCTGACAGGAAAAATTCTACTAAGATATACCATGCTAACCTCCTCAAGAAATGGGTTGAAAAAATGCCAAAAGCTGCCTTGCTAGTTTTACCAGAAACCAATAAGGAAGATATTGATGTAGCTTATGACAGACTGGAACAAACTGCAAATGCTGATGCTGTAAAGGTGAATTTTTTCTTAACCTCAGAACAAACTGCAGACATTCGTAATGTGCTAAAGACATTTAACAGTACTTTTACCACAGTACCAGGCCGAGCAAAAGGGACTGAGCATGTCATAGTGACAAGGAATGCTCGTCCTATTAGGCAAAAGACATACAGGTTGCCAGAGTGGTTAAGAGCTGATGTGGTTAAGGAAATACAAAAAAATGAAAGAACTGGGTATCATAGAGGAGTCGAGGGGGTGCTTGGTCATCTCCCATGGTAATTATAAACAAAAAAGAAGGATGTGTTAGAATCTTCCTTGATTTTAGGTAACTTAATCAAGTGTCAGAATTTGACAGTTATCCTATGCCCATAATAGATGATTTGGTGGACAGACTGGGGAGTGCAAAGTATAGCAGTAGCCTCAATCTCACCAAGGATTACTGGCAAATACCTTTAGCTAAAGAATCCAAAGATAAAACTGCATTTGCCATCCCTGTAGGATTCTATCAGTTCATCACCATGCCATTTGGTTTACATGGTGCACCAGCTACATTCCAGCGGTACATGGATATCATTTAATCCCCTTACACTGCTTATTGTGCTGCGTACCTGGATGATGTTGTGGTATACAGTCCAGACTGGAAAAGCCACCTAGAACATCTATGAGCAGTTATCCAAGCTATCAAAAATGCAAGTCTGACTATTAATCCTACCAAATATGCATTGGGCATGCAGGAAACCAGATATTTGGGCTATGTGTTGGGAAATGGAGAAGTTAAGCCAGAGGTGTCTAAAATAGAAACTGTAGCTAACAGCCCTGTCCCTAAAACAAAGAAACATGTCTGGACATTTTTAGGGCTGTCTGGTTATTACTGGAGATTTGTTCCCAACTTTGCTGAGTTAGCTACTCCCCTCACTGAACTCACAAATAAACGGTATCCAAATCATGTGAAATTGACCCCAGAGGGTGATGAAGCTTTTCAAGCCATAAAGGCTACATTATGTTTAGCCCCCGTTTTAAGAAGCCCAGATTTTGAGAAACCATTTTTGCTACAAACAGATGCATCCAAGGTAGGCCTAGGTGCTGTTCTAAGTCAAAATGTAGATGGGACAGAACATCCTATTCTGTACGTAAGTAGGAAGTTGCATGACAGAGAGAAAAGGTACTCCACTATAGAAAAGGACAGTTTAGCAGCAAGTGGGCCATGGAGTCCCTTAAGTTTTATTTGCTAGGAATTTACTTTGTTCTTGTAATAGATCACAGTCATCTCTGTTGGCTTAACCAGATGAAAGATAAAAATTCCAGAATCACAAGGTGGCACCTGGCACTACAGCCATTTAAATTCACAGTGATGCACAAATCTGGTGAAAGAGAATAGCAAGGCTGATTTTCTGTTAAGATATGGATCAGGAATTGAGGGTTCTGAAGGCTGAAAAACAAATGTACGTGTTTAAATTGTACTGTTTGCTGTACTGTTACAGAAAAAAAAACTGAATGTACATGTGCTTAATTTCTGAAAGCAGCAAATGTTATTAGAGAATAAAAAGTTTTGGAAACATGTTTAATAAAACAGGTTCCCTCTAGGGGGTATATGTGACAGGGTAGAATAGGACCCTGTCCCAGTTGTTATGGAGAAAGTGTTTAAATGCAAGGATCTTTCCTTTTCTGTCTCTTCTCTGTCTGCTTGCGCAACCAAATTTTCCTGTGAGACTTCGGACTTGATCACCCCGACAATCTCACAATTCTTTGCCCCTTACTTTCTCTCAGCCCTCCCTTGCATATCTGCTAATATAAAAATATGTGCAAATTCACTGTAAGGAAATGTAACTGATATTGGGATCCCTTTTGTTTGGAAAATGTACAGTATTACTGTTGAAATGTATATAATTATAATTTGAGATGACTGTAAAAAGCTAATGGAAAACTCCAGAGGTTATTTGAGTGCAAATGTTTAAGTTTTTTTGTAAAAGCTGCAAAAGGGGCCTCAGCTCAAAGCACACTGTATTCTAGCAGCTCCTGAAACTTACAAGCACAAGATGCTTGCTAAAGATGGGGTTGAAAGGACTTAAGAGCTAAGCTGCAACTGCAAGAAAGTTTTAGAAGGGACACAGGGACCGAAAGCAAACTTTATTTTATTTTGCCTTTGTAAATAGTTATAATGAACAAATTTATTTTATGATACTGCTAGTGTAAATAAATAGTTTTTGGTGAATTCTACAAGTGCTCCTGGTTTTCCTATGCTTCCTGACCTGTGCCTCAATGACACCCACTATGTAAGTGAAACTGACAAGCCGATAATTTTCTGGCTCATTCCTAGGGCCACTTTTGTGTATGGGCACCACATGGGCCACCCTCTAGTCCTGAGGAACCCATCCCCTGTTCAGGGAGGTGCTGAACAGGTCAACCAGTGGCTTGGCCAACATCTCTGCCATCTCCCTCAGCACCTGGGATGGATGCCATCAGGACCTGGTGCCTTGACCACCCTTAATGCCCTCAGACCCTCTAGTACTCTACTCCTCTCGATCATTCCATCCGTCATCTCCTCCCCTCCCATCCCCACCCTCCCAGTCCATGGTGGTAGTGGACCATCCTTCTCCTTTGTGAAAACGGTGCAAAAGTATTAATTTAGTACTTCCACAAGTTCCTCTCCCTTTTCCACCAATCTAGCATCCAAAAAGTTTAATCAAAAAATTGTTACTCACATATATTTCAACACAAAATCACAGACTTCATCAGAGACACTCCCCAACCCCCCCGACGAAGTCTTGCAGGGAAATCCATTAGGGTAACCATTCTCCTTGCACACCTGCTGCTGCTGTTTTAATGCTGTGAGCTTAGTCTGTGATTTTGTATTGGAATATATGTAAATAACACTTTTTTGATTAAACTTTTTGGATGCTAGATTGGTGCCTGGATTTGCTGTTCACAGTTGTGGAGCGAGGTTTTTGTTTCTGACATTTCACCACATGAGACCGGTAACTGGCAATCCTCAGCCCAAGAGTGGAGGAGGCATAAAGCCTATTGTCTCAAAGGTCGATTCTATGAGACTCTTTGTCAGGGGGGGGAAGAAAGCGAAGGTGCTTAAGGCACCTTAGACCTGTCAAGAGCTGTCTTAATAACCACTGAATCGGTTTCTGACTGGTAACATAGTAAGGAAACTCCTGGGGGGCATGGTAAAGCTTATCCACCCTACGGGGCATAGCTGGCACATTGTCTGGCCTGTGCCAGGCTGCAGTAGCAGCATTCCTCAAGTCAGGCAAGATGGAGGAATGATTTTTGGGGGAGACTCTGGGATCTCCAGAAAGCCCACCAGATCCCTCCTGGTGACATCTTCCTCTTCAATATGGAAACTCATGGCTGAGGACAATAGCTTCATCACACTGAAAAATGTGGGGTCCTCAGGAGACCTCAGGGTGTGCTTAACAGAATCCTCACTAACCGAGAAGGCTGTGGACCTGTCTGAGGTAGGGTCATCCTCTTCCTACTTCTCTTCCTCATCAGGAAGAAAGAGATCAGTGTGGTGCTCCTCCTCAACGCTGACCTCTTCTAAGTCTAGATCTGACATCAGAGGCATGACGGCTGCCTGTTGGGAGCTTTCCATGGCCTGCGAGGAGGGGCTGACAATGAAGCTACCATTGATGGCACAGTGATATGGGCCTACATGCACCCAGCTGGTGAACAATCACCGAGGTAACCTTGGTTAAAATTTTGTTTAGGTTGATGACTGTCAAAGGCTGCATCAGCAGAAGGGGAAGGAGAATAGATGGCGCAGGAGCCAACGACCTGCCTGGTGAACCTTGAGAACCCGAACAGCCTGTAGCTCGGGTAGAAAAGGGATCAGGACTCGATGGAAGGGCCGTCGATGTTGAGGCCGTCATCGACAAGGTAGGGGCCAACAGCCCGGAGGTCAACAGCTGGCCGCCATGAGCATCTGGCATGTGCACTGTCAATATGGGTCTGGAGGGCACAGAGACCTGAACAGCAACTTTATGTGTTGGAGCAGCTGCAGCCAATAAAGAACCCCTGGACAAAGTAGGAGAGGCCTCCAGGGAACAAGATCGCCGCCAGGGGGAGTGACCCCAATCTCAGTCCTTTTTGTGACTTTTCCCTGAGGATTTGTCCCGGGTCTTAGAAGCCTGGGAGCTCAGTGACCCTGCCGGCAACTGAGAGGCCAGGACACGGATGACCCTGCCCGAAACTGGCTACCTGCTCCAGCGGGAATTTTTTTAAGTCTTTTTGCGTTGCCTGAGGGTTGTTTGATTAAACTTCTGGCAGAGCTCACAGTCAGAGACTTCGTGGTCAGGGCCAAGACAGCACACACAGAGAGATTGTTCGTCTGTGGCGGCAATCTTCTTTCTGCAGTGGGAGTCACAGAAGAGAGAGGCTGAAGGATTAACTCGCGATATAAATGAAATAAATGAATCTCTTATAAAAAAAAAGATTCTAAAAATAATAAGCAAGAAAAAAGCATAGGTGAAAATGTCGAGAAATGGTGTCGGAGCTTTGGTGGAGAGCCATGCGAACAAGTTGACGGTGGGAAAGAATGGAGCAGGGATTGGGACTGTTCACACCTTTATAGGGTTGATGTCGACGGCGTGGCCCCAGTTGTACTGCTGAAAATCTTCCATGTAGATCCTACTTCACTGATGGTGAAGTTCCTGAAGTGTGACTGGATGACTGAGGTACCCCCAAAGAACATGATTTTAGTTTGCTCTTGGGGGGCTTCCACACTCAGTAAATTTGTGGCTGCATAAATGGACATCCCCCATTAATTTTAAATTAAATCACGTAATGTCAGGCATAAGCCCAAATGAATATTAATACAGAAGTCACAAAATTAAAAGGGAACAGTATTAAATAAGCCTAACAAGCCAAACAATAAAGAGAAATGTTATTAACATTACTTTCCTATCTACTGCTCCCAGTATACTGTAAGTTCAGAAAAATGAACAGCCAAGACACACATCATAAAAAAGGTCATTACAGAGCGAGACTGGAAAAATCACTTCAGTTTCTCGCTAAATTCTGCATGTCAGATCTAGTCTCATTACAGTGATAAAGCAAGCGAGCTGGTTTTGAATGCTGAAAGATTTGCTTAAGGCTTCACTAAGTATACTGTTTCTCAGTTTCTATGATACTGTACATAGAGAACAATCTGACATATTAACAAGAATACAACTCATTGTCAATCTGATAAAGCAAAATGCCAACTGCACCCAATCATTTGACAGTGTCGAAATCAAAGGACTAGAATGAGAATCACTCTTATGCCAATGCGTATGTCTCCTGTATGTTAGTATAACAAGTATACCTCTATGGGGGAAGAACAGTCATATGACATAATGAGACGTAGGATAGCAAGGCACTGCCATTCTAGTCCTCAGATTTCTATGCATGACGCAATGTTCTTTATTAATACAATTGTTAGTGCATCAAAACCTCTTAAAACCTATAAGGAAGATTTTCCTTATACACGCACATTGTTACAAGATGAACTGCAGAGCAAAATAAGGGACACAACTTTACACTACGAAGAATGAAGGGATGGGCAGGGATTTCAGTCTGTATAGCGCCTTCCAAATGCACTGTCATAAAGTGCATGAAAAGAAGCATCAGTCATTTGGTACGGTATCTTGAGATGAGGTGAGATAGTGAGAAGTTAAGTAAAGTTCTGCAAGGTTATGACAGACAGTGGGGAGGTTATGGGCCACTGATGCAGCAACAAATTTTTTTAAAACATAGGGCCGGATTCTAGAAGGTGGACACAGGGCTTGCTCCAAGCTCTGAATCCACTGCAAAGTTTGTTGCAGCTGCGCCAAAGCCCTCGGACACAACACAGTCTGATTCTAGAAGGGCTGGCACAGTTGTGACATTTTATCCACTTTACAGCAACTTGTGCCACAGGTTTGGCACAAGCCCCATAAAAAGGATACCCCCACGGTCGCAAAGTTGGACTGGGGGGAGCTTGTCTAACTTCGCTGCATCTGGGACTTGCAGCAGCGGTGTTCTGGAATAGCAAATCCCCCTGTTTGGCGCACTTCACCACTTGTGTCAAACACCCTGCTACAAGTCCCCTTCGGTGATCACAACCCCTTTAAGAATCAGCCCCATAATATTTAGACAAAATATAACTTGTGAATTAAATATTTTCAGCATTAATCTTCCCCTTTTTTATTATTGTGGACACATACATGAAAACTGGGTCCTTGAACTTTAGAGTTAATTGCATCTTACTGCTCATTCCCCACTTGAAGCCTTAATCATCTCTTTGTGAAATCATAATCTACTGCCAGGGAAGCAACTGTGACATCACAAGTGAATAATTATGACTTCAGGTTGGAAATAAGCAGCCAGAACAGGTGAAGTTAAAGAGGACAAAAGTCTTGTTTAAAATCAAACATAGTTGTGTGCAGATGCAAGGTAGAAACCTGGCAGATCTCACTGACTGGGATGCCCTTGGCAAAGGTGGATGAAGAGGCTGTATGTCAGTTACAATGGGCATGGATGACAGCAGGAGGCATATGTAAGGCAAAAGATGCAGTGGTAACCATCGACATTTCTAGTGCTGGAACACCAAGTCATTTGCTATCTCATTACCAAGAGTGATACGTTTCATTACAGTGATAGTGAGCACTGTCACGTCATGGTGCACTAAAGTGATCACTATCATTACTGATGGCAATGGCTACCATAGTAGCAACATTCCATATACAGGAAACAATCTGTCGAGCAATGGTCTGTCTGGTAGCAGGACAGCTTTGGGATTGTGCAGCATAGGTAATGAACAGCAAAGAAGTGGTGACCTGAAACTCCTCCATTCTCTGATGGAAGAACAGGAGTGCATGCCTAACATTCAGATGATGAAGCCATTTTGCAGCAAGGCTAGCATGCAGCCTGGGAAGTACTCTGATAGTTAAGGACTGGTTAAAAAAAATACAAAACCGTGTTGGTCAGAATTTCTTATTAGTGCCCAGTGGAACCTCAACCTGGTGAAAAATCATACAGCCTGGATGCAAAGATCTACTGGAGAAGGAGGTAACAGAAATGAGAATGACATACAGTAGCTGTTGATCTTCCAGAATACCTTCACCATTGATTCAAACTTATGGATCTAGACCAGAGGCCTCAGGACCCCATGGGAGCAATACTTCTGCCAGGGAGCAGGCCACAGCTACTGAGCATAGCACCTCCACACACACCCATGCTGTGATGCAGGCCAGACAATAACTGCTGCTGGCTCCCACACCAACCCCAGTTCTGTTCACAAGGAGAGAAACAAAGCGAGAAAAGGAAATAAAGAGAACGCTAAGAAGTTCCCTAGCCCAAAGGGATATGAAAAGGATATAAGAAATAGAAATAAACAACATAATAAAACTAGACTACCAAACTTGAAATAGAGAAAAAAGGAGCACATTAGGTGACTCAGAGGGGTAGTTGGGTATTTTTGGTGAGACAAGTCCCTCTTTTGGAAAGAGAGGTTCAATTATGCCTTTCCTCCGATCCCTCTCACACAGAGGGTTCAGACATTTCCTCCATTCAAGCATACCTTTGGTACTATTCCCAAACTGTACACAAAGTACCCAGGAAGGATGGCAACATCTGATATGACATCATGACAGAAGACCTTGCAGTATGGCAAGGCCAGAACCAGCATGCCTGCGAGAGACTATGTCCAGACTGTAATGCTTAGTGAAAGCATGCACATTACTCTCTGTAGAAGCAGTACATATGTAGCTGCAGAAACATTCTGAAAACATGCAACAGAAGTGGCCATACCATGGGCAGAGTGGTCACGGACAGCACCAGGATGTTCCTTACTGTACTTCCTATAACAAAATCTGATACAGTTGACCAGTCATTTGGACAGGCACTGTTTAGTCACAGGAGCACCCTCTTTATCAGGGGTGAACGAAACAAAAAGCTGAGAGGGCTTTCTGCAGTCCTTAGTGTGACTGAAGTAGAAGTGTACAGCTCTATGTACATCAAATATATGAAGCAATGCCTCACCTTTGTTACTACACTCAGGATAATACACAGGAAGGTAAATGGTCTGATTCAGTGTCAGATGAGAGACCACCATAGGACCGCAATGAAGACTGGTCTGCAAGGACACTCTGTCCTTGTGGAAAATCAAATAAGGAGGTTCATGCGTGAGAGCCTAAAGATCTGAAATTCTACAAGCAGAAGTCATGGTGACCAGAAAAAGAAAACTACATACTCACCGTAATTCTTGATCTTGTAGGAATATCTTCACCATTGATCCACACTAATGGGTTCTGAGATGGAGGTACTAGGACCCTGTGGGATACAAAACTTTTCAGGAGGGCTGGTACCAAAGTAGACTGCACATATGCACGCACCACAAGACTTGCTCTCGCTGCATGGCTTACTTCAGCACCAACTCTTAACCGCCTCAGAATACTTTTTACCAAGGAGGTGCAGCATATCTTAACACACACTTAACCTAAGGACATAAGACAGCCCTTGTGACTTGTGTAAGAAGGGTCAACAAACCAGAAACACAGTGTCTTCAGAGCCCAAACCAAGAACAAAAGGTGAAGACCAGCAGACTGGAATGAGCCCGGTGGATGGCGGGTTGGTGTGTGAATCAATGGTGAAGATATTCCTAGAGGATCAAGAATTACAGTGAGTACATCATTTTCATATCTTCCAGGAATCAGTCTTCACCATTGATTCATGCAAATGGGTCAGAGTACCAAGTTCAGACAGAAAAATCCCCTGGACTAGGATGACAGGAGCCGAGGCTCACTCAGGACAGAAGTCCATTCAGAATGATCTCGCCAAAGAAGGCGTGCTGCCTGGCATGAACATCCAGGGCACAGTGCTTGACAAAGGTGGGCACTGTGCTCAAGTTGCAGCTCTGCAAATATCCCCAACAGGAACAGAGCGAATCTCTGCCAGGGACGTGGAAACCGCTGATAGTGTGGGCACACACCTGGTCTTCCAGCTTCATTTGCACCATAGCATTGCAGTGGCAAAGGCACTTGACAATCCAGGCATAAATGCACTTGACTGACAGGCTGTCCCTTCTGACTAGGATCAAATTAGACAAAGAGCTGTTTAGACTGCCTGAAGTCTTTAGTTCTGTCCATGTAGAAAGTACAGTTACGTAAGCACTTACTATAACAGTAGATTTTCAAGAGAAGCTCTTGCAGCAGGCTAACACCAGTAGGACTGAAGCCACCAGGTGCCAGGACCACACAACAAACTTCTAGCAAGCAGTCTATCATGGGGGACTGCCCCCACCGATGTCAGCACACTGATGTCTGCCTATCCTATAAAGGGGGCGGTCACCCACACCTACCTTAGTTCACCCACCAGAGTCCTCGACCAGGCGGTGAAAAGGAGAACCGAGGTGGTTCCTGAGAGCCCCAAAAAAAGGAATAAGCAGAAGTGCAATAGAAAAAAGGCTAACAGGGGTAAGGAGGGCGGGAAAACAGAGCCTGCTGCAAGAGCTCCTCTCGAAGATCTCCTGTTACAGTAAGGTTTTACATATCTGTACTATCTTACTTCGAGGGGGCTCTTGCAGCAGGCTAACACCAGTAGGACTGAGTACCAATCAGTACCGGAACTGACCCAAAAAGACAGCCGGGAGGAGGTACCAGGGATCAGTTTAAGAAAGGTCCTGAAGGACTGTAAGGTCAAAGGTGACCCTGCGCCTAGAAGCGATGTCCAGGCTGTAGTGCCTAATGAAAGTGTGGACAAAACTCCAGGTGGCAGCTGCACAGATATCCATGGCAAACAGAGTTTTGAAGCAAGCTGTGGAGACAGCCATACCTCTGGTGGTCTGGCTATTACCTGCTCCTGGCAAGAGCTTGTTGTACTTGTGGTAACAGTAGACAATGCTATTAGCCAGCCATATAGACAAACACTGTTTCGAAATAGGTGCTCCCTTTCTCTTGGGAGTGAACAAAACAAACAACGGGTCAGATTTCCAAACAGACTTGTGGTGGGTGTACTACCTCAGCACCCTATGAACATCTAAATATGGAGCAAAGCCTCTCCCTGATTAGAATATTTAGGGTAGTAAACTGGCAGATGGATTGGTTCAAAGTCAATTCCAACACCATCTTAGGCAAAAACTTTGGGTTCATATGCAAACAGACCCATTGTGGAAAACCAAATAAGGCTCTTTACACATCAGAGCCTGAAGCTCGGAAATCCTCCGA
This sequence comes from Neoceratodus forsteri, assembly GCA_016271365.2. NCBI lineage: Eukaryota > Metazoa > Chordata > Ceratodontiformes > Ceratodontidae > Neoceratodus > Neoceratodus forsteri. The sequence continues at coordinate 478,620,415 of CM057455.1, forward strand.
GCAGAAGTAACAACTAAAAAGAGCACCTTCCACAGCAGAAAGCGCTGCTCGCGACTCGCGGTCAGTTCAAAGGGAGGCAGAGTGAGTTTTTCTAACATGAAAAGAAGGTACCATGGAGGGACGGGATCCCTAATGGGAGGCTTCAAATGCAGGATACCCCGCAAGGATGTGCGGGACACCTCCAACTGGACAACAGGTTTTCCCTCAATAGGTGCATGGCCCGCAGAGACTGTAGACAGGTGCACCTTAAGGTAGGAGTACCCCAAGCCAGAGTCCAAAAGGGAGAGCAGGTACTCCAAATTCAGATTCACTGGACTGATGAAAGGATCCAAGTGACGAGCACCAGCCCACAGTAAGAATCGCTTCCACTTTAAGGTGTAGGTGGCCCTAGTGGAAGGCTTTCTAGCAGCCACCAGGACATCAGCAATCCTAGAGGAGACCCCAATGTGGGCAAAAGCTAAGTCTGCAGGAGCCTTGCATGGAGATGCAGGGATCTGAGGTCTGGATAAACTAGGGTGCCCTGTTCCAAGGAGAGCAAGCCAGTGCAAAAGGGCAAGGGAACTGGAGGTTCCACTGCCAGCTCCTGCAGCAGGGGGAACCAAATCTGACATGGCCAATAGGGGGTTATGAGGTTCATCTCAACCCCCTCCAACTGAAGCTTGAATAGGTCCCTCTGCAGAAGCGGGACAACGCCTCGCACCAGAAAACTTCAGGACCTGGATCGAAGGAGCAGAAAAGTGGCTGTTTTGCGTTGAGTCGGGATGCAAAAAGGTCCAATTCTGGACGGCCCCATCAGTCGAAGAAATCTTCAACCACTAAGGGCAGCAGTTCCCACTTGTGAACCCTTGACCTGGATCAGCAGACTACTGTCCAGGACGTTTTGGGCACCTGGAACATGAACAGTTGCGAGTTCCAGGCTGTGCTCAATGGCCCAGTACCAGACTCTCACTGCCTCCCGACAAAGGGGGTATGAGTGAGTACCCCCCTGCCTATTGATGTAGTACACTACGGACATGTTGTCCATCTGCACCAGCAGTGGGCCAGGAAGAATGTGGGTCTAGAAGGCTTGCAGGATGTAAAGAACCACCCGCATCTCCAGCACACTGATGTGGAGATCCTGCTCCACCTCAGACCAGGTCCCCTGGGTCTGGCGGTCGGCCAAGTGAGCACCCCAGCCAAGACCTGAGGCATCAGTTGTGAGGATTTGCTGAGGGGGCACAGCCCAAAAGGGGACCCCTCACAGGAGACTGGCAAGGTGCTGCCACCACTCCAAGGTCCACCTCATCAGATTGGAGACCATGACCGGCTGATCCAGGTCGTCGGTACACTGATCCCATTGAAATTAAAGGGTCCACTGCGGAACTTTCATATGCAGGTGGGCCAGAGGGACCATAGCAATGGCAGCAACATGTACCCCAACAAGCGCAGGAATGCTCTGGATGGAATCTGTTGATTGGAGGAGACGAGACGGGCCTGCTCTATCAAGCACTCTGCTTTGTCCTCTGGAAGGAAGGCCTTGCCCTGAGAGAGTCTAGAACCTCTACAATGTACAGAAGGCGCTGGCATGCGGACAAACAAGACTTTGGCAGATTGACCGTGATCCCCAAAGCCCAGAACTGTGGATTCCAAGGTCTGAAGTAGGAGATCCCTTGAGGGGGCTGCTAGCAGCCAGTCATCCAGGTAGGGGAACGTGTAGAAGCCCTGTCTCCTAAAAGCTGCAGCCACCACCACCAGGCACTTGGTAAAAACCCATGGTGCATGAGAAAGGCCAAAAGGGAGGGCCCGGAAACAGAAATGATTCTCCTGGAAACAGAAATGAAGGAAATGGCAGTGGGTCGTGAAATACAGGTTACTCACCTGTAACAGGAGTTCTAGGAATGGTATATGTTGTTCATCCACACTCATTGGCAGTATCCTTGCCGCTTTAAATCTTGCCGGAAGGTCTTCAAGCTTGCTCCTCCCACCCACCCGGGTGGTATAACTCTCGGCTCCGCCCCATGACGCCAGATCTGGCCGCTGGAAGCTCAGGTTAAAGGCCGGGCTGGAGGTCGGGTGAGTCGTGGATGAACAACATATACCATTCCTAGAACTCCTGTTACAGGTGAGTAACCTGTATTTCTAGGGACATGGATATGTTGTTCATCCACACTCATTGGCAGACTCTAGCAGTTCTCCGGGAGGAGGGAGGCAAGACGACACCCCATATACTTACTTGGGAAGAGACTGGAGAACCGAGGCCCCAAAACCAGCATCCCGGCGTGACTCAAGGTCGATGTGGTAGTGGGTAATGAAGGTGTTTGCTGACTTCCAGGTAGCAGCCTGCAGATTTCCTGGATAGGGACGTCCCCTGGAAGCAGCCACCGTTGCAGCAGTATGCGGGGTAGAATGAGCTCTTATCCCTCTGGGAGGCTCCATGCCCGCCAACTTATAGAGATCTATGCAGAGGTTACCCACCTGCTTATCGTCCGCTTGGCTGCAGGTCTGCCAGATGCGGCTTCAGCGTGAGGTGACAAACAGCTGGCGAACCTCTCCGAATTTCAGCCAGCGCCTTATAATAAGCGAGCGCCCTTCTAGGGTCCAGAGTATGGAGCCTATATTCGGCCTCCGAGGTGTGATTGGGGTAGAACACCGGCAGAGTCAACACCTGGTTAAGGTGAAACTCCGACACCACCTTCGGAAGGAATTTCGGGTGGGGCGCAGGACAACCTTGTCCCTGTGGAAGACCAGGTAAGGAGACTCGATGGAAAGCGCCTGGAGCTCTCCCATCCTTCTGGCTGACGTGATAGCCACCAAGAAGGCGGTCTTCCACGACAGGTGAGAGAGAGCACACCTGTGATAGGTTCGAATGGCTTGCCCATGAGCTTTGCCAGTACCAGCAGTAGATCCCACGGAGGTGGGGGTTCCCGTGACTGAGGGGAAATGTGATCAAGGCCTTTGAAAAGCGCCAGACCTTACCTTCCCAAGCACCGACTGCTTCCCGCCCGGCGCTCGGTATACAGAGATGGCTGCCAGGTGCACCTTAGGGTCGTCGACCTAAGCCCTTGACTAGAAAGGGACCATAAATAGTCCAAGATGCTTGCAAAGGAACAGGAGGAAGGGTCCAAGCCTTGTCTGACACCAAATGGAAAACCTTTTTCCATTTGAAGGCATAGCATTTTCTGGTCGACTCTCACGGGACGCCTCAACTACATTGAGGACCCTCAGGAAAGACCCAAGGCCTGGAACTCTAGCGCCAGGAACCAGGCCCAGGTGCAGGGATTGAAGGTCCGGATGGAACACCTTCCCTGATTGACTGAGAGCAGGTCCGGGCGAGCTGAAGCTGCCGCTGAGTCCTGGAGCTGAGACTGAGGAGATCTGGTACCAGAACTGGCGAGGCCAGTCTGGGGCTATCAGAATCACCTGCGCCTTGTCCCTCCTCGCCTTGAGAAGCACCTTGTGGATCAAGGGAAATGGGGAAAGGCGAAAAGAGGCCCGGGTCCATTGCCTCGAGAAGGCATCCCCTGCAGCGAGCCCTGCTGAGGGGGCGGCATGGAACAGACTCAGCCTGCTCTCCATGGAGGCAAACAGGTCCACCTGAGGTGTGCCCCAAAGGAGAACAGATGCTGTACCACCGCAGGAGAGACCACTTGGGATGCAGCCCTCATCCGGCTCAGGGCATCGGCCAGGGTGTTGGAGGCTCCTGCCACGTGAATGGCTAGGAGATCCGCCTCCAGGCTGCAGACGAGTGACCAAATGCGGAGAGCCTTGCATAGAAGCATGGAGCGCGCCCCGCCTCCGGCGGTTTAGATAGTACATGGTCTGGTATTGTCCGCCTGACTCGGACCACTTGACCCCGGAGGAACGAGCAAAGGCGGTGAGAGCTAGGCGGACCGCCGGAGCTCCAGCAGGTTGATGTGGCATCGGGACTCCTCGCGGGGACCAGAGGCCATGAGCCCGTGTTCCCAGATGGGCACCCCAACCCATCAGAGAGGCATCGGTCGACAGAGAGACCGCGGCTCGGGCGGATCGAACGGGATGCCCTCCTGCAAATGATCTGGAACGGTCCACCACTGGAGAGCTGCCCACATCCCCTGTGTCACCGGCCAAGCTGGTCCAAGGATCGCGCTAGACCACTGGCTGGCCAGTCCCACTGAAGGGGAGTATGTTCCAGCGGGCCCAACGACCACGCTGGTACAGGCCGCCATGAGACCCAGGAGGCGAGGAAGTCCCGGGTAGGCAATTGCCCAACCAGAAATGATCGGGCAAAGGAGGAAAGAACCTCGGCCCTGTCCGGCGAGCCGCCTGGCTCAAGAGAGTCGAGCGGCGCTCCATGAATAGAATCACCTGCTTCGCTCGAGTTCCGACTTGGCCTCGCTGATAAGGAGGCCCAGTTGAGAGCAGACCTGAGGCCAGATCTCTGGACCACTCCGCCTCCTTCCTGGAGGGAGCTGCTATCAGCCAGTCGTCCAGGTAAGGTACACCCGACCCTCGGCGCCACGAGGGAATGCTGTCACCACTGCCATGCATTTGGTGAAGACCCTGGGAGCTGGAGACAAGCCAAGGGCATGGCTTGAACTCGAAGAGAGATCCTTCCGCTCGAAGCGAAGGAATCTCTGGTGAGACGGACGGATAGGGACGGAAAAACGCGCCCTGCAAGTCCAGAGAGCAGAACCACACGCCCCGCCCAAGGATGGTATTATCTGAGCCAGAGTGACCATCCTGAAGGTTCGAGACCTAGGAACTTGTTTAGGTCGTAGGTCGAGAATGGGGCGCCAGCCCCCCGTCCGTTTCGGAACCAGGAAGTACCTGGACACAAACCCTGGGTCTGAAGGAGGGTCCACCACCTCTCTTACCACCTCCTTCTGGAGGAGGAGAGCGATGTCGGCTCGGCGAGCCGCCAGTGAGGCTGGGGATCTCGAAGCCCCCCGAGGGGCGACGGCTCTGAAGGGTGGTGCCTGCTCGAATTCCAGAGGCAGGCCTCTTCCCACCACCTCCAAGACCCACCTGTCCGTGGTAACAGCGGACCAGGTGGAACGGAAGTGCCGGAGCCGTCCCCCCACGGGGGGACCAAGGGGTAAGGTGACGGGGATGGGGGCGACACCCCTCAGCCCGTCACTGGGCAGGCTTGGAGGAGGGACCGGCCGAGGGACCTCCTGGGCCCTTTCCTCCCTGCCTCCTGTTAGAGGAAGCCGGCGGCTTGGGTTTGGGATGCCAAGGCCGAGCCTGCTGGCCCTGACGTTGCTGGGCCGGGCGCGCCGGGGGCACAGAAGGACCAAAGGGCTTAGGCTGTGGTTTACCTTGTCCTTCTGGAGCTGAAGAGACCGAGTCCAAGGTGGCATTGACCCTCGATCCTCTGCAGGTGACCTTCCACCCCAGGGCCAAGAGGTCAGTCCCCAAAAGGAACATCCGCCAACTTGTGCTGGGTATCCGGGCAAAGGTGGATATCCTCAGCCAAGCCACGACGAGATAGCCACTGGCGCGCCACCGATCTGGCACATGAGTCCCCTATATCCAAAGCAGTCTGAGCTGCTGTTTGGCCACTGCTCGTCCTGGTCCCGCACCTGCTTAACCGTAGTCTGCAGATCGCGGAAGATGAGGGATGACCTCATCCAGGGAGCCCAACAGGGCATGAGAAAATGTGCCATGAGGACGGCCGAACTGGCCTGGACGGCGTCGGAGAGGACGCAGCGAGACTTTTCACCGACATAGTCCAATTTCTTGGACCTTGTCAGGAGGTTTGTCCACATCCCTGGCGCAGCCGGGCGCCTGAAAACGCTGTCGGTAACCAACCCTCAGCAGAGGGTGTTCAAAACCGGACAAGGAACCGGGACGCGAATTTCTGGCCATCCTGGCCGGGCGCAGGGCAGGAAGCAGCGCTGCCAAAGTTCCAGTGCCGGACCCACTATGCGCTCGCCACCGGAAGGCCTCCGCCGGAGAATCCTCGGTCCAGAATTCCATGAGGGGATACCGGCCTGCTTTGAAACGGGTTCGGTGCTCCATCCCTGCAGACTCCGAGATGAGCCGAAGCAGTCCTAGGAAGGACGACGGGCTATCGCCATTGACTGACCTCCTGAAGACTCCAAGTCCAGTCGCTTGGAGAAGAAGGAGGAATCATCTTGACTCGAAGAGTCCTCAAGAGCTGCCTCTGGCCTGAGCCACCCTTCACCTGCCGAGGTCGGTCGGGAGGAGGGTAACTGACAGCCGAGGGTAAACCCTTAGCCGACCGAGAATCTTGGTCGGAGCCCCACTGGTGGCTGTGGAGGCGGAGGTTCCACCGAATCGGTGGAGCAGCTGGTTTGGCCGACAACCGCCTGGTATAGGCCTCGGACAAGTCGAGGGGTTGTGTCGGCCGCCCGTGACAGATATTTATGGCCGGGAAGGCCGAGTCGGCTATCCCCGCCAGGAGGAGTTGTTAGCAAATATAAGGTTCCTCGCATCTTGATTTAATTTACGCCGGGCCTCCTCATCCGGTGAGAGGTGAGGACGAGATTCAGCGGCGACGCCGCCACGCGGTGCCGAGACCGACCGCTTATGACGGGAACGGCTGGACCGCGAAGAGGTCCGAGACCGAGACCGAGAGTCCCTGAATTTCCGGGTCGGTGCGGGAGGTGTCGGCCAGAACCGCACTCCTTCGCTCGAAGGTCCATCCGAGGGCTCCGGAACCGAGGCACAGACGAGCCCACGGATCCTCAACTCTCCGGGGAACGGGGAGAGGGAATCTCGGCTGCTAAAGGCGACAGCCCGTCAATGGGTGAGAAAATCTCGACTTCATCAGTGAAGTCTCGGTCAACTGACCTGGCGGGACACCGTGAGGCCAGTGGCGAAGCCGAGCCGATCGACAGCCGGCAGACGTCGGCCGGGAGAGGGACCTTTCCCGCCCCAAGAGCGCCGACGGAGGGACTGCCCTTGTCCCTTTTGGACTGAGAATAAGGTCCAGCAGATCGAGGCCCTTCTCCTTTAGTGAGAGGGACAGACAAAGCTCCTTAAAAGAAGCCGGTAGGAAGAACCCAGAGAGAGCGGATAATGCATGTGCCGAGAAGATACGAGCCCGCGCCTCCCTCGAGGCGACCATCCGCCGAGCTGATCCGCCGAACCGGCCACGCGACACCGCCAACCGGGCCTCCTTGACTTCACCGAGGGAAACGCTTCGGGACGGCCCAGTTGCAATCGGGCAAGAATGGTTCCCGAGGACGAGGCCGGAAAGATGAGCACAGGTCGCAAGCCCGCGGTCGTGCTCAAGGCCTACAGTAGACACACGTGAGTGTGGATCCGTCCGAGACATCTTCTGCCTGCATGGCATCTCCAAACCGGAGTCGATTTGTCCATCGCAGCTGCTGGGATCGAAGACTGAAGTCTTTTTGCAAATTTTTATTTTTAAATCCGCAAACGGAGAAATAGGAACCAGTCGCAAACGCAGAGCGTTAAGGAGGGAACCTGAGCTTCCAAGCGGTAAGGAAGATCGGCGTCATGGGGCGGAGCCGAGAGTTATACCACCCGGGTGGGTGGGAGGAGCAAGCTTGAAGACCTTCCGGCAAGATTTAAAGCGGCAAGGATACTGCCAATGAGTGTGGATGAACAACATATCCATGTCCCTAGAAAACCTGGATATGTAGGTAAGCATCCGGCATATCCAGGGAGCATAGCCAGCCCCCCTGGTGAAGGCAGGGCAGCAATCCCTGGAGGGTAACCATCCTGAAATGTTTGTACTCTATGTACATGTTCAGGTGGCCAAGGTCCAGGATCGGCCTCCGGTCCACTGTCTTCTAAAATCCCCTTCCTATTTGAACTGAAGGGACAGGCTCTATGGCCCTCTTATGCAGGACAGCCTGAATCTCTACCCGAATGAGGGAGAGGTAGGCTAAAGGATAATGAGAGGGCAAGGGAGGGTTTCTGGAGGCGTTTCCAGGAATTCAAAGGTGTGCCCGTGCTCGATGAGCTGAAGTACCCACTGATCTGTAGTCACTGCTCACCATCTGTCAAGGTAGAGGGAGAACTGACCCCCGACTGCCTCCCCCAGGGTCTCAACTGGGGGGGGGGTGTCGGGCAAGGAGTCAGGCGGTGGACCCAGGGGTTGGTAGAATGGCTGCGGGTGCTTGGGGGGCCCTACGGGTGGCCACTGCTTGGGGGGTATGGGCCTTGTGCTTGAGGAAGGCCCTTGACTGCTGGCCTCTGGTGGGCTGACGAGAGGTCCAATGAAAAGACTGATGTTGGTTCGTCCGGAGCTGAGAGCAGTAGCGCGAGTGAACTGATCTGAGAGCTTTACCAAACTCCTGGAGCTGAGAGGTGACGTCTTGGGCATCACCCCCAAACAGTACTGAGCTCCTAAATGAGGCATCTAAGATGCTGGCTTGAACATCAGGGGCAAAGCCAGACACCCTAAGCCACGAATGGCGATGAAGGCAGATCCCCGTTGCTGCCCCATGCCCAGAAGCATCTATGGCATTGTACGCCACCCACAGAACATGAGTGCCAACATCTGATCCTGACTTTAACAGCTGGGCCAGCTGAATTTCAGTAGAGTCCTCAGGAAGAGTCTGTACCAGGTCCCCCCGCCAGGTCCCAGAGGATGTTCTGGTAGTGTACCATACGGGCCAAATAGTTTATGACCCTAATAGCAAGGATGGTAGACACATACGTGCGTTTACCCCACTGGTCAAGCTGTCTGGACTCCCGGTCAGGGGGTGGGCACTGAAATGTTTGGGTCTCTTAGTGCAGTCATGGGCCTCATTAATGATCACAGAGTCTGCTTTGGGGTGGTCCCCAAAGAAGGACCTAACCAGAGTGTGGCAGAGGCAGTCTGCCTTCTTAGGTAAAGGCAGAGTGGTAGAGGGGTGGTTCCATGCTGCCTTGGTGACATCCTCGTAGGATTCAGTTAGAGTGGGTACCACCAAGAGGAGGGTATCCTTCTACCACAAGTAAACGGCCAACCAGTGATGCACCAGGTCCAGCTTCTCTGTCTTCCATCCCATGAGGGACTGGATATGACGCATGAGGTCTAGGAATTTTGGGTTGTCTGAAGGAGACTTAAGGGCCTCCTCAGGCTGATCCTGCCCCTCAGAGGAATCCCGCTGGAGCCCTCAGAGGACTCCAAAGAGGAAGACTCATCCCCAGAATGCTCACTAATGTGGATCGGTGTCAGGAGGTGATGACCACAGCCGAAGTCAGGGCACCCCCAGAGGACCATGTGGTATGGGGGATGCAGTATTCCTCCCAGTCTGAGTCCTGATGTGGAGGGTCCCGGGGAGGTGAGGGTGATCTTGTTCTTGACTTAAGAACCACCGGGCAGAGAAAAGTGCACTGTAATCCACCAGTAGGGGTAAGTTGTAGACTGGAGTATAAGAGTACTGCAGCTGTGGGTAAGGGTACGTTGATGGAGGAGCCTGCGTAGGGTACCCATGCATAGGCCCACTGGCTGCTGGCAGCAGATCCAGAGGAGGTCTAGCAGGCGCTGGCTGTGGTAAGGGCTGATGCAATGAAGGCTGCGGAGTTGTCGTCTGAGGCATCAGTAGGGCCGGCGTCGGCATGACTGGCGAAGGCTGATGATGGTCCGGAAAGAAAGCCGATGTTGGCCCTATGGGTGAGGGTGGTGCCTGTGGGGAAGAAGACCCCTAAGGCAAGGGCAGAGGCCTGGCTGAGCCCTAGTGAGTGCTGAGGGCCCAAGCTTCAGGGGCTGAGGGGCAGGGGAGGACATCTGCTGCTCCAAAAAGCCACCACTCGAAATGGATATAAGAGCAGGCGGAGGTGACACTAGCAGCGCGGAGGAGGTGAGGGCTGACAGAGCTGGAGGGGCCGTCCCAGAGGCATCTGCCGATCTATGAGGCAACTACGAGCGAGAGGCTGACCGAGGATGGTCCCGGTGTTTGTGCTTCCTGCCCAAATTCTTCTCCTTCTGGGAAGAAGAAGCAGCAGCCTCAGAAGACTGAGCCGAGGAGGCTGAAAAACTCCTGTACTGCAGCTCCTTTTCCATCGTGGCCGATTTCTGCTTTAGGAGATAGCTCTCCAAGGTCTTCAAACAATGTCTCCGAGTGGCCTGGTTGGAGTCTTGGCAAAACTGGCAGGCTTCGGTATCGTGGCTGGGGCCTAGGTAGAGCAGGCACGCAGAATGGCTGTCCTTAGCTGATATCTGTTTGCTGTAGGCACACTTGGTCAGGCGATTGGAAGACGAGGCTGAAGGAGAAGACAAAATTCAGCAAAAAAACACTGAAAATTTGATGTTTTGAACACTAAAGAAAGAAAATAAAGCATGAGAAAATGGTGGTCAACTGTGGCATCCATGAAGGTCTGAGGTGCGCGGGTCGACGACGGGAAAGAACTGAGGTAGGTGTGGGGGACCACCCCCTTTATAGGAAAGGTGGATGTCAGCTGCTGATGTCAGCATGGGCGATCTCCCACGACAGGCTGCTAGCTAGAAGTTTTCTTTGTGGTCCTGGTGCCTGGCGTGCTTCAGTCCTACCAGAGTTAGCCTGCTGCAAGAGCCCCCTCGAAGTAAGATATTCACGGCTCTTTTGAAATCCAGAGAATAGAGAGTGCACCCTCCTTCATTCTGGAAGTCAGGAAAGTATGTAGGTATCTCAAGAGGCTGATTTAAGTAAAACTTTCAACACCCCTTTAGGTAAAACCTTGGGGTGTTTGTGGAGGACTACCTTGTCTTTGTGAAAAACTGTATGGAGGACCTGTGACCAAAGCATGAATTTCAGAAAACTCTGCAGGCAAAGGTGATGGCCACTATAAAAGCCTTTTTCCAAGTATAAAAGCATCAGCTCATGTATGAACATACAAACTTACAAACTGCCAGCAGAACAGGCCAAATGGTCTATCGAGTCTGCTTGACTGTGCAGTTAGCCCCTCAGCATGCAGCTGCCCCACCCTTCCTCTCCGACCTTCCCCCCTCACTCTGTCCCATCCCCTCTTGAAGCAGCCCACTGTCCTACAGGTAACCACCTCCTCAAGTAGAGTGTTCCATTTGCCTACCACCCTCTCCATGAAAAAATGTCCCCTGATCTCCCTCGTGAATTTACCCTCCACCCTCAGCTGATGCCCTCTAGTATCCCTCCATCTTCTGATCTGGAATATCTCTCCTCTATTGGCTTTGTTTATCCCTTTCAGGTATTTAAAGGTCTCGCTCATGTCCCCTGTCCCTCCTCTCCTCTACCGCATACAAGTTAAGCATGTTCAGCCTTTCTTCATATGACATCTCCTCCAATCCCTGGATCATCTTTGTTGCTCTGTACTGCACCCCCTCCAAGTCTGATGTCCCTCTTCAGAAATGGGAGCCAAAACTGCATGCAGTATTCCAGGTTTCAGAAATGGGAGCCAAAACTGCATGCAGTATTCCAGGTGTGGTCTAACCAGTGACCAGGGGCTCAAAACACTTACGCGTGAGCATGTCCAGCACAAGAATAATACCCCAGGCAGCTACAGGTCTCCAGACCATAGGCCTTATGTGTAGGATGCCTTGAAGGAACCTCTTAAAGGGTAGCAGTTGAGCCACGTAGAGGGTACCCATGGGCTCGTGATATGCCCAAAAGCTCACAAATGGACCTTAACTAAGGAGTACTGCAGATCAGCATTAGAAAGGTTCAGTAAATACTCTAAACCCTTGTCAGGTAGACACCAAAATGGGTCAATGTCGGATGTGAAGCACCTGAAAATCTTTTTCCACTTGGCTATGTAATTCTTTCTGGTGGAAGGCTTAGGGACCGCCAAAATTATTGCAGAGACTCTCTAAGACACCTTGTACCTGTTCACTTCTATTTCTACAGGAGCAAGACCTGAAGGTGAAGGGAGCACAGGCTGGGATAGACCAGAGGGACCTGAGTCAGTAGGTCTGTCCTGAGGGGAAGGGTCCTTGGTGTGCTAATAAAACTGTTCAACACAGGAAACCACATCTGTCGAGCCCAGCACAAAGCAATGAGAATCATCTTGCCCCCGTGTGCCTCCAGTTTGAGCAGTACTCTCTGTATCAGAGGGACTGGAGGAAATACGAACATACGAAATTTGCCAGCAGATAAAGGCCTAAAGGTCTATCAAGTCTACTCGAATGTGCAGCTAGCACCCCTTATTCTGCAGCTGCCCCTCCCTTCCACCCTTCCTCTTCATTAACCCTCCCCCTTGTCCTGTCCCATCCCCTTTTGAAGCAGTCCACTGTTCTACTGGATACCACTTCTGCAGGTAACGCATTCCACCCAGCCACCACCCTCTCTGTAAAAAAGTGTCTCCTCATCTCCCTCCTGAACCTTCCTCCCTCCAGTCTCATATCATGGCCCCTGGTGGCCCTCCCTTCCCTTATTTTGAACAGACCCTCTGTACCCGTCTTGTTTATTCATGTATTTAAAGGTTTCAATTATGTCACCCCGTCCCTCCTCTCCTCCAGTGAGTATATGTTCAACTCCTTCAACCTCCTCTCGTATGATAAGTCCCCCAGCCCCTTGATCATCTTTGTTGCCCTCGCTACCCCTCCAGTAACATAATGTCCCTCTTCAGATATATGCCGCAGTACTGCACGCAGATACTCCAGGTGTGGTCTAACTAATTGACCTAGACAGTGGCAGAATCACCTCCCTCCCTCTCGAGGATATACCCTTGCAATACAACCCAGCATTTTGTTGGCCTTGCAGCTGCCTCTCCTACATTGTGCCGAGTTGTTCATTGACCCTGTAATGAGCACACCCAGATCCTTCTCCTCCTCTGTCTGGGCTAGCTGCACTCTCCCCAGCTGTTAACTCCTCCTTGGGTTCTTCATCCCAAAATGCAGCACCTTGCACTTTTTGGCATTAAACCCCAGTTGCCAGGTGTCTGACCGGGTTTCAAGCTTTGCCAGATCATTCTGCAACCCCTGCCATCCCCCTAGGTCATCCACCATCACGCCTTCCTTGGTATCATCAGCAAACAGACTGATCTTGCTCTTGATGTCCCATGATATGTCTGAAATGAATATCCTAAACAACACTGGTCCCAACACCGAGCCCTGTGGAACACCGCTCGTCACTGCCCTTGGGTGTGAGAGCTCCCCACCCACCACCACCCTCTGTTGTCTTCCCTGAAGCCAGTTTCCTACCCCTCTCACCAGCTTTGCACCTGCCTACTAACTTCCTTCCCAGCCTTCCATGCAGCACAGAGTCGAATGCCTTACTGAAGTCCAGATACAGGACATCCACTGCATGGCTCCTGTCCAGTTGCCCTAGTTACCCAGTCATAGAACTCCACTAGGTTGGTTTGGCAGGATCTGCCACATATGAAGCCATGCTGTCTGCTGTCCTGTAGTCCTTTGGCCTCTGGGAGGGCCACAGCCTCTCCTTCAGGATAGTCTCCATTAGCTTACCCACGATGGATGTGGGGCTCACTGGTCTGTAGTTTCCCAGTTCATCCTTGGGGCCACTCTTGTGGAGAGGGCACCACATGAGCCATCCTCCAGTCCTGAGGAACACCCGAATGTAGTGAGGCATTAAATAGGTCTGCCAAAGGTCCCTGCAAGGACCTCTGCCAGCTCCTTCAGTACCCTGGGGTGGATGCCATCTAGGCCTGGCACCTTGTCCACCCTCAGTGCCTTCAAACCCTCTCGACTCTGCCTCCATGATTTCCCCATCTGTCACCCTTCCCCCTTGTTTCTGTAATTTCTCCCACCTAGGTGTCACCCCTCTTCTCTTTAGTAAATACTGAGCAGAAGTACTCATTTAGTGCTTCTGCCTTCCACCTCCTGCTTCCACCCAACCCCCTCCTTCCTAATCTTTTACTATGTGGTCCTTACAGCCCCTTTTCCCTGATGTACTTAAAAGTCATTCTCCCCTTCTTATAATGCCTTGTGCCAGCCTGAGCTCCGTAGATGCTTTGGCTCCCTCACTTCTTGTCACCTCCTTCGATTCTGTTAGAGTACTCCTCCCTGTCCTCCCCTCCCTGTTTTCTTGTACTTCCTAAAGGCAGCTCTTTTCTTCCTTACCTTTTCCAGCCTCCTTGCTCAACCAGCTCGGTTTCTAGCCCCTAGCCTTCTTGCTCTGGGCTTTGCAGCAGGTTTTGGTTGCCTCCACTATCCCCAGCTTTATGAGCTCCCACCTCTGGTAAGTGTCCATACTAGATTGAATCCTGGCCAGGTATCCTTTTACCACTTCCTCCATCCTCCCAAAGTTGGCCATCCTGAAGTCCAGCACTCTTGTGCCAGATTCCACTCCTTCCTTGCCCATATCCAATGTGAGCCATACTGAGTGGTGGTCACTCCCTGACAGTGGTTCCTCCACTGTAAGTTCTCTCACTAAGTCCCCATTTGCCAGCACAAGGTCAAGGTATTTCCCTAACCTGGTTGGTTCACTGACCATTTGCAGCAGGGAAGCTGTCCTGGAAGGCATCCAGCAGTACCTGCTCCTTCTGTTCCTGGTTGTTGGGTACTCCCAGTCCAATCCTGGCATGTTGAAGTCCCCACAATCACACTACCCTTCTCACAGGGTCCCTGATCTGTTCCGCTAGTTCCCTGTCTAATCCCTCCGCCTGGCTGGTGGCCTGTACACCACTCCCATTCTAAGAATCCTATTCTGGAATCCTGGATTTACATCCAAAGTGACTCATTACTACCTCCTCCCCTTCCTCCTTACACTTCAGTCCTTCCTCTCACACCAGTGCCACCCCCCTCCTTTCCCAATCACCCCTGTCCCTCAGAAATAACCTGCACTCTGTGAGACAGGTCCCCAGTCATTGTATTGGGTGGCCCATCGCCTCTGTGATGGCTGCAATGTCCACCTCTCCCTCTGCCATGAGAACCTGTAACTCTGCAGTTTTCCTCCCAAGGCTCCTAGCATTAAGAGTAACCACCTTTCACCCCTCCCCCCCCCATCCTGCCCCTTTCCTAGCATCATCAACAGTACTTGCCATTTGTCCTTTGTCACTGTTATGGGGGTAAGCTCATGGTTTCCCAGCCTGTGGTCTCTGCATATCTCTTCCCCAGTGCCACCCCCACTCCCTAGTTTGAATTTCCAACTTCTCTCACTCCTCCATCCTCTGTTTCAACACTTCTTTTCCCTCCTCACTCAAGTGTGGTCTGTCCGCCAGCATAGGACTACTGTCCTCCCAGGTCCCTCCCACCCCAACCAGCCCACCCTTTAGCACAACACCAGGTTCTTAGCCATCCATTAAATTCCTATTCTCAGCTTGTTGTGCTTGCCTTTGGCAATCGGAAGTATCTCTGAAAAAGTTACTGATCTTCCTGCCCCTCACATAATGTACTAGTTCCTCAAACCTCCTCTGGACTATATCTACTGTCTGTCAGCCAGGTCATTTGTCCCAAGATGTATAATTAAATGAGGCTTCCCTACCCTTCTAGCATATTTTCAGAACAGACTGTCCCACCTTTCAGCTGTCATTTCTGGCATGGGCCTCCACCCAAATGCGACTATGCCTCTCCCCCTTGCTACCCTACCTGACTCCTCTTAGTATTGAGTCCCCCAGCACTAAGATCCCACCCCTCTTACTCCCTGCTTGCTTCCATTCATCTCCCGCTCTCATTTCCAGCTCCTCTTCTTCCTCCTATACATTTTTCCCCCTTTTACCCCTGTTGCAATTCTCTGAGCAGAATTTCCCCCTGCTCCAGTTTGGTCCAGGCATTTATCAATTACTCCTCTAATTTCATCATTTCCGTCCTCCAACTTCTTCCTCTCTAGCAGTGCAAAACTATTTTCTGAAGACCCTTCACAAATGCCCTCTCCCTCTCTCTCTCTTCATAGTAACCTGTTCTCTCCTTTCCACTCCATGACTTTTGCCACTTCTTACGCCTCCCCTCACAGTCCCTATCTCCTCCTTCCATTTGTCTTTGTCTCCTGACCTGGTTTCCCCAGCAATCGTTCTTCCTGGCCTGGGCCCCTTTGTCTCTGCTTCCCTTCTTCTGACCCTCTCCTCACCACTGTTGGCTTCGTCTCCTCCCTCATCTCCCTTCTCCTCTCCAGTATTAGGCTAAGCCCACCCCAATCTGCCCCTGTCTTAGTTCCTCCTGCAGATCCTCAATCTCCTTTCTAAGTTTTCTATGTGGTTGCTACCAAACATCTTCCACACTCCAGGCAATTTTAGAAAGATTGGTGCACCGCAGTTGTTGCAGCCTACCACCAACCCATTGCTGTCATTGCCCACCAAAGACCCCCACCCTTCCAGATGCAGGATACCAAACACTCCCCAAGTCTCCCTCTCCCCCTCTATCAGTGCAAAACATTCTTTCTTTATTTCCTTACCCCTTTGTTGTACACGTTAGATATACTGAGCAACTGCTTTTATATTCCTATCCTTCCTATCCACACTCAAAAAGAGACTTAAGTAGCCATTGCACAACCTTCTTCAAACTCCTACTCCTCCTTTCCCATGCAATATCAATGCGAAGAAGTAATAATGAAAGCTCCTAGATTTGCATTTACTTCCCTTCCACTGAGATAGCAGTCACCTCTTCACTTGCTGCTGTTCCTTTCCTGGATGTCTGCTTCTGCTCGACAGGTGCATATCCTTTGCCCGTTTGAGAGTGATGTCAGAACCCTGGTATAAAAGGGAATCATGGACCAGGGGTGGGTGGGACCAGGTTGGTGGGACCAGCCCAAGTCTTCAGAAACAATCAGGTAGCTGAGGCCTCTGGTCAGACCATTAGCACCCTTCCCCCACTCTGCACTAAAACTTTGCAGCTAGTGAAGCCAGCAACAATGAATCAAAATTGTACTCAAAGCCCCCCAAATAGGTTTGCTACCCAAAGAAACAGGACTCCAATTCAAACAGCTTCACCAACAACACATCAAAATAGGCTTGGAATTAGAAGATATAGGTCTCCAATTCAAAGAAACAGATCCAGTTAAATCACACTAATTATATTTTAAAATAGAAGAAATAGGCCTCCACAAATGCAGCCTGCCACACAGTGAATCATCAAACAAATGAGCCCACTTATAGCTACCAAAACAGGTTTCAAAATTCCAACAGCCCCAAACAATACCATGCTAGCCCCTTAGTAGTAAGAAAGGAAAAAAATAACCTTCTACCAAGTAGAATCCACAAGAAACAATGTAAAAACAACAAGAAGAAGCTACTGTACTGTAGATCTGATCCTGTCCCCCCTTCTAGTTCCTTCTGAGAAGCCAAAGCACTCCAAAGAAATGCATGAAGAGACATTTTGCCACTGCAGTCTGAATGTATCCTGACAGAAAATGCCATGTCCTGGATTTCTGGAGCAGAACTGAAGCAGTCTGGTGTTGAGTGGGGATGCAAAAAGGTCCACATCTGGTGTTCCTCACTTGAACAGTGATCTCACAATGTCTAGAGTTAGTGACCATTCATGCGGATCAGCTTCTGTTCAGTTTAGCTTGTCTGCCAGAGCATTTTGCACTTCCAGCAGATAAACTGCCTGGATAAGAAATGTAATTATGCTGGGTACATAATTTCTTTTTTTTTTTTTTTATTAGAACATCCCCACCCCCCCCAACTGCCGAGAGGCTCAGTGGCAGCGTACTGACCTCCGTTCTATCCCCCCTTGCGGGGATCACAGTGCACCTACTATAATTCTTGATCTTCTTGGACAAGTCTTCACCTAGAGGGAGCCAAAAATCTTCAGTAAGGCTGGCGCCAAGGTAGGACCGCACATGCGCAGCTCTGAGAGACTAACCCGCGCCTGTATAGTCTATCTTGGAGTTGATCCTCCAACCACCTCAGTCTCTTTTTGAGTGAGGAGGTACAGCGTAAACTAAACTTAGGAAACACCTAACATAACCCGCATAAGAAGGGTCAAGAAACAAAGTCTTCACAGCCCAACCAACTGAGGGTGTGAAGACCAGAAACAGATCGAGTGAGCTTGGGGAATGGTGGGTGAGCGTATGAATGAATAATGAAGACTTGCCCAAGAAGATCAAGAATTACAGTAGGTACATAATTTCCATATCTTTCTGGACTTAAAGACTTCACCATTCATTCATACTGCTGGGAGAATACCAAGCTAAAAAACAATCCCCAGAGCAGTGCAGCAGAAGTCAGAGCTCACTCAGGACAAAAGTCTATTAAGGATTGTCCTGACAAAGGAACTGTGCTGTCTGGCATGGACATCTAGAGCACAGTGCTTCATAAAGATATGCACCAAGCTCCAAGTAGTCGCTTTGCAAATCTCCGCAATGGGCATGTTACAAATCTCCGCTATGGATGCCACCATCGCTCTGGTAGAGTGGGCGTAGACAAATTGATTTTCATCATCAAGTAGCAATTGTGCTATCAAGTAGCAATGGCAAAGGCATGCCGCTATCCAAGCAGAAATGCCACTGGCTGGCCGAGCTAGGCCATGCTGAATGATACAGAGTTGTTTGGTTTTACAGATCTCCCCTGTTCTATCGATATAGAATCGTAGAGCCCTCTTAACATCCAGAGAGTGAAGGGTGCGTTCCCCTTCATTCTGGAAGTTAGCAGAATAAGTGGGGAGAACCAAGGGCTCATTGAGGTGAAATTCTAAAAAACACCTTGGGCAGTAACTTAGGGTGAGTATGAAGTACCACTTTGTCCTTGTGAAAGGCACTACAGTATATGGAGTCTGTGACCAAGGCATGTATTTCAGAGACCCTGCAAGTGGAAGTGATGTCCACCAAGAAAGCAGTCTTCCAAGTTAGAAACTGCAAGTCACAGGGGGCTAGAGGCTCAAAAGGCTTACGAATGAGCATGTCTAGCATGAAGTCTGGTAGTCTGAGAGCCACAGCCGTGGTTCTCTGATGAACCCGACCTGCAAGACTGCCACCCACAGTCCAGATGTGAAGCCACCAGCCCCTCACAGAAGCGCAGGTTGTCTGACAGCCACAACCGTGGTTCTCTAATGAACCCGACCTGCCAGACTGCCACCCGCAGTCCAAGTGTGAAGCCACCAGCCCCTCACAGAAGCGCAGGTATGGACTTGCCCTCAGGAACTGATTACCTCCAGGAAGGGAGACCTAGCTGCCGATTTTGCTTTTTTTTTTTTTACACGAGGACAGTTGTCTCAGGGTTTAAATCCAGAGTCTGTTACTGCTGTGACCCACTGGCTGCAGTCAGCCCCAGGAGCACTCCGATTGGCTCCGTATAGCTCTGCACTGTTAATGCTTGATTATATTGTACTAGATTATGTTTTCTGTTAAACTTGTCTTGCTTGCATTTTATAGCTCAAGTTTTCTGATTTAATGTAAATGCCTGTATTGTGTTCCCTCATAACAAGTAGCGATCTCAGCTCAGGCCTTTGAACCTCCCCCCCCTCCTTTTTCACCTTTTTACTCTAGTACTGTATTTAAAATAGCCCTGTTATTGCTCTCTCAGACTTTGAGACACCTTGCCTAACATTTTGGCCTGCAACACCCAACTCTGTTTAAGCCAGTCCATTTCTTTTTAGCTCCACGAGCAGCCCTAACCCCTCTGACCTTCTTATTTAATTCTCCTCTGCCTTCTCCTTTCAGGTAGTCTGAGAGCCACAGCTGTGGTTCTCTGATGAACCCGACCTGCCAGACTGCCACTCGCAGTCCAGGTGTGAAGCCACCAGCCCCTCACAGAAGCGCAGGTATGGACTTGCCCTCAGGGACTGATTACCTCCAGGAAGGTAGCCCTAGCTGCTGATTTTTCGGCCTACCCACCCACTCCCACCCCGGTCCTGATTAAATACACATAAACCCCGCCCCAGATTTCTAGCTCACTCCTACAGGCTATTGCCAGCCATGCCTCATTGGTTATCTAGGCCTTAATTTTCACTGGTCCTCCATCCTCCTGCAGGAACCATTCATTTCCCTGGCCCTCTATGCCTGTCCCCTCTAAGTTGCCACAACAGTTAGGGGCTTTCTAACGCTAGATCCGTGCCATGGCCAGACTACTAGGCTTCCTGCCACTGCTCATCCATGTTCTCTTCTCCCTCCCTCCCCAATCCTCTCCAACATGCCACCCACCTCTCCCATGCCCCTCCCCTTTTCCTGCCTAACCTCACTGGGCTTCCCCACTCCTCCACTCCGGCATCCACTCAGCCTTTCACCAAAGCCTGGATTCACTCAGCCACACGTCCCAGCCCTTTTCTCTTCGCCCCATCACTCTCCTGGCTTACTTTTCAACTACTCCCCCCTTGCCCAACTCCAAATAATCACCCAAGCCTTCTAACTAAGAGACATCCGCTCACCGTCAGTCACATACAGCTACTCGCCCACTACCTATCTCTTGTGCTCCTGCTCCTTGCCGAAGGTGACATCCACCCAAACCCCAGCCCCCCCAACCACACACCCCCTCTCAATCACTGCAAGCCCCCCATCTACATCAGACACTTCCCCACTTCTCCCTGGAGACCCTCTCCCACGTGGCCTGCGCCTCTTGCACCTAAATATTAGAAGCCTAGTCCATAAACTTGACTCCCTCCAGGTACTTGCTGCCCACTATGCTTCAGATATCCTCACCTTGTCCGAAACCGGGCTCACAAAAAAAGTACAGTTACGTAAGAACTTACCGTAATAGTAGATCTTCGAGAACAGCTCTTGCAGCAGGTTACACCATTAGGACTGAAGCCGTCAGGCGCGGGGACCCCACGGAAAATTTTCTAGCTAGCAGTCTTCAGCGGGGACCGCCTCCGACGGCGGTCCCACCCCCGACGTCAGGCATAGTACATAGGGAGGCGGTTCCCCCACAATCCTCAGTTCTCCCGCCGGAGACTCCCGGCCGCTGGATGACATCAGAAGGGGAGACCGAGGATCCACCATCAGAAGGCCAGGACTAAAAAACAGAATATCCCATCGCGTAAGATAGATGTTTGGCTATGATCCACCTTCACAAGAAGGGGGATGGTGGGCGGGAAGGTACCTGCTGCAAGAGCTGTTCTCGAAGATCTACTGTTACGGTAAGTTCTTACGTAACTGTACTATCTTACTTCGAGATACAGCTCTTGCAGCAGGTTACACCATTAGGACTGATTCCCAAGCAATAGCGGCAATCTTATGCCACAGGGAGGAGGAAAGGTAGGGATCACAACACTACTCGAGCCTAAGACAGAAGTCCCTGCAGGACGGCTAGGCCGAAACCTGCTCTTTGTCTCGATGCGATGTCCAGGCTGTAATGCCTAATAAAGGTACGCACTGAGCTCCAGGTGGCAGCAGCGCAAATGGCTGAGGTGGAGACATTCCTTAGCGCCGCAAAGGAAGTGGCCACTCCTCTCGTGGAGTGACCCTTGACCACACCTGGTAAGGGTTTGTTGCGCTTGTCATAACAGAAAGAGATACACTGGATGAGTCATCACGAGACAGACTGTTTAGAGACAGGAGCTCCTTTCATTCTCTCAGCAAAGGGGACAAACAGTTGATCCGATTTTCGATACTGTTTGGGTCTGGTCAGATAATATCTGATGCACCTGTGTACATCAAGGGTGTGAAGCAATGCTTCTCCTCGGTTGGTGTACTTGGGAAAGTACACTGGTAAGTCGATATCCTGATTAAGGGTGAGAGCTGAAACCACCTTAGGCAGAAACTTTGGGTTTGTCCTCAGGGATACCCTGTCCTGATGGAAAACTAAATAAGGCTCTTTGCACATTAGTGCATGCAATTCGGAGATCCTTCTCCCCGAAGTAACTGCAACTAAAAATAACGTTTTCCAAGACAGAAAACGTAGCTCACAATCCGCGGCTGGTTCAAAGGGTGGCAGCGTAAGCTGCTCCAGGACAAAGGGCAAGTCCCAAGGAGGGATCGGATCCTTGATGGGTGGCCTAAGGTGGAGGACTCCCCTTAAAAAGGCACGAGTAGTGTCCAATTGGGCCACCATCCGATGGCCTATAGGGGCATGGTAGGCCGAAATTGCGCAAAGGTGCACCTTAATCGAGGAGTAAGCCAGTCTGGACCGAAAAAGAGAAAGCAGGTAATCCAGAACCAGCTTATCGGGACAATCTAATGGCGAGAAACTGCGAGCTTGAGCCCACAAGCAAAATCTATGCCATTTCATGGCGTACGTTGCATGGGTTGCCGGTTTTCTGGCGGCAGACAGTACATCTGCCACCTCTTGCGAGACCCCGTGTCACAACATGGCTATGTCTCTAGGAGTCAAGCGTGCAGGTTCAATGAGTGTAAGTCCGGATGGACTAATGAACCCTCCTCCTGAGACAGCAGATGGAAGCTGATTGGCAAAGGAACTGGAGGTTCCCGGGATAGCTGATGCAGAAGCGGGAACCAAATTTGTCTGGGCCAGAAGGGCGCTATCAGAATGAGTGTCGCCTGCTCCCTGCGAAGCTTTAAGAGAACTCTCTGGATCAACGGGAAAGAAGGGAAGGCATAGAGGAATCTGCCCGCCCAGGACAGGGACAACGCGTCTTGCCAGAAAACACCAGGCCCTGGATCTAGCAAGCAGAAATTGGGCAGTTCTGTGTTGGATGGGGATGCGAAGAGGTCTAACTCTGGAGTGCTCCATCTGTGAAACAGATCCTCTGCCACCTCTAGTAGAAGTGCCCACTTGTGGACTCTGGCCTGAGAACGACTCAGGCTGTCTGCGACGGTATTGTCCACTCCTGGGACGTGTACTGCAATAAGGTTTGCGCCATGCTGTACAACCCACTCCCACACTCTCATGGCCTCCCTGCAAAGGGGGTAGGAGTGAGTGCCTCCTTGTTTGTTGAGGTAATACATCACCGCAGTATTGTCTGTTTGCAGCAGGAGAGTACCCGGTGGAATCTCCGACTGGAAGGCTTGCAGGGCGTAAAGGACCGCCCTCATCTCCAGAATGTTGATATGGAGATGAGACTCCTGGACTGTCCATGTGCCCTGGGACCTCACCCCGTCCAGGTGTGCTCCCCACCCGAGCCCTGAGGCATCTGTGGAGAGTCATAGTCAGAGATGGCGCTGTGAAGGGAACCCCTGCGGAGAGGTTCCCCGGATCTAGCCACCACTGCCAGTCCTGAATCGTAGCATTTGTGATTCGAACTGGCTGCTGCAGATGGTCTTGCCTTTGGTCCCACTGAACCCTTAGCATCCACTGGGTTACCCGCATGTGGAGACTTGCCATCGGGACTGTTGCAATGGCCGCAGCTATGTGTCCGAGCAGGCGAAGGACCAGTCTGGCCGGGACAGTCTTCTTCACTGACAGATCCCTTATGAGGGATTGAATGTGTTCCACTCTGTCCGCGGGAAGAAAAGCTTTCCCTCTGACGGTGTCCAGAACTGCTCCTATAAACTGCAGTTTCTGGGACGGTACCAGGAGAGACTTCTCGTAGTTGATGAGAATACCCAGTGACTGAAAAAGGGCCTGGGTACAATGAATAGCCATCATTAGTGTTTCCTTGGAAGGAGCCAGTCGTCCAGGTACGGGAACACGTAGTAGCCTTGTCTCCTCAGAGATGCCGCTACGACCGCCATGCACTTTGTGAAGACATGAGGTGCCAGTGACAGCCTGAAGGAAAGCTGGAACTGATAATAGCCGCTCTGAAACTTCGAGCTTGGGGAGCCTCCTGTGCACTCAAGCAGTGGGATGTGCAGGTAGGTGTCGCCTGCATGTCTACTGATGCCAAAAGCGTCCAGCTTCAGCATGGGAATTAGACCGGAAGGGTTACCATGCGGAAGCTTGTTCATATCTGACCGATAGATTGGGGTCGCTGAGTCCTAAATTGGACGGAGGTCCCTGTTTTCTAAACCAGGAAGTGCAACACAGCCCAACTTCTTGGTTCTCTGGAACGGCTCCAAGGCTTCCTTCTCCAGAAGTGTGAGCACTTCCTGCTGTATGAGTAGGGCATGCTGACCCGAGTAGCAGGAAAGCAGAGGAGGCCTTGTAGGTGGGTTGCCTACGAATTCTATATAGTGGCCTTTTTTGACCAATTGCAGCACCCACCTGTCGGTGGTGATTGAGCGCCACCCTGGCAGGTGACGTGTGATGCGACCCCCGACTTTCATTTCCCGTTGATCCTGAGGAAGGGCGGGGGCTGGGAAGGAGTCAGGCTGTGGCAGCATTAGATCCAGCAGGTTGGGCCGGTTCTGCAACTCGGTGGCCTCTGCCTGAGGATGCCTTAACCTGGGCTTTTCGGATGAAGGAGCCCCTGTGCTGTTGGCCGGAATGCGGTTGTTGCTTTTGTGTTCGGCCACGAAAGCGACTCTGGTTACTACGAAAGGAA
Organism: Neoceratodus forsteri; assembly: GCA_016271365.2. Classification (NCBI taxonomy): domain Eukaryota; kingdom Metazoa; phylum Chordata; order Ceratodontiformes; family Ceratodontidae; genus Neoceratodus; species Neoceratodus forsteri. The sequence goes on from CM057455.1 coordinate 478,644,458, forward strand.
CTAAGTTGAGATCTGTACATAGCCTGAATAGATCTAACTGCCTTCCCTGCATCCTGAAGCTTGGTGATCACATTCTCCGAGGCTTCACCGAACAGGACTTCACCATGGTAAGGAACGTCCATGATATTCTTCTGTACATCCAGGGTAAAGCCAGAGACATGGAGCCAAGAGTGTCTCTGGAGACACACGCCTGAGGCTGCAGCTCTGGCCGAAGAGTCCGCAGAATTGTATGCGGCTCTGAGCACCTGGGTCCCCACGTCCGAACCCGTACAGAGGAGATTTAAAAGCTCCTCCTTTTGACCACTGTCAGGCATCTTTTCTACCAGGTCCTGTCCCTGCTCCCACAGTGCGTTCTGGAATTGAACCATGTGGGTGAGGTAATTTAGAGACCTGATGGCGCCAGTCGCGGCCGCGTACGTGCACCTGCCCAGGAAGTCCAACTGCTTGGATTCCGGGTCCGGTGGCTGTGTGCTCAAGTGCTGAGGTCTCTGAGACTGGTCATGTGAGGCCGTGATGACTGGGGAATCGGCCAGAGGATGGTTCTCCAGGTACTGGTCCTCCCTCAGGGCCTTGTACAGGTGGTCAGCCTTCTTCGGCACTGCTGGAGTCGAATGCAGGCAGCTTCCACGCAGCCTTGGGCGAGTCCGAGGTGTCCACCAAAGGGTGGGACTTCCCACAGGCTTAGGTCTTTCTGCCAAAGGTAGCAGGCAAGGCGAGCCGTCTCTAGGGTCTAGTTCCTCAGCATCCCACCCATGTTCTCCTGGATATGCCTCATGATCTCAGCGAGCGAGGGTCATCCGAGGGACCTGGGAAGGTTGCGTGGGTCTGGAGAGGGGACGCTGATGGGAGAAGGAGATTTGGAGTGCCCTGAGGTGTCAGATCTGGAGTCCTCCGCGGACAAGGTATACCGGCGTCGCCTGGGTCTCTTGGGGCTGGGGGACCCCGAAGTGAATCTTGAGGGAGGTCTTCTCCTGTCCGATGATCTGCCCCTAGGAGGGGGAGTTGGCTCCTTGGGGGTCGGTGACTGTCCTACGGACCCCCTGGATGGAAGAGGGGGCACAGGCGTTGAAGGAGTAGCCGGATCGGGAGGAGGGTGTGTGGCGACCACATCCTTTCTGATGGTGTCCCACCAGAAGGTGAAGAGTTCCTTCACCTCTGTCAGATTCAGGCCCGATGTCGGGCCGGGTGCCGGTGGCCTGTCGCCGGGGGCAAACTTCGGGTCCCCGGGGGTCTCCCACTCTGAGGAGGGATCCCGTGGGAGCTCGACGGTTCCGGAGTCACCCGCCTGGTCCTCGGGCTGAGTGGTATTCTCCTTCGATGATGCCTTCTGACCGACGTGGGTAGGCGACGGTGGTGCGGTCCTCCCCTCTGGGATCGCTGACGTTGGTCCCCCGGCCGACGCCCTTGGGGGCGAACGCCTGGCCGGTGACGGGTGTCTCACTGTAGCTGGCTCCTGGGAGTGCCTCTGATGCTTGGCTGACGTCGGGTGGGCTGACGTCGGGTCCGACGTCCGTTTCAGGGATGTCAGCTCCTTAGTCTTACGCTGGACTGGGTCTGACCCACACGGCAGCTGGGACACTGACCAGACATCGGAGTCCGGACGGCGAGAGGAAGACTTGTGGCGCTCCCCAGACTTGGATGAGGCCTTGGAAGGAGCGGATAAAGCCGAAGGCCTGGGAGTCTTGATATGCTGCAGGGAGGAGGACCCGCTGGAGGATCTGACCTGAATCGGGGGAGGCTGAGATTGAGCCCTGGAGGGAAAGTTATCTGACCTCGAGCCGGAGCTGTGGGAGTCCGAGGCCCTCGGCGGGATCTGGGCCTTCCTTCTCCGTGTTTCTCCCGGTGCCTATCCAGACCCTTCCCTGACGACTCCCTGGAGGAAGGTTCCTATCCATCATGGCCTTGAGTTTCTCCTACAAGAGAAGCGCTTGAAGAACCTTCTGGCGGCAGATCCTGGTGCGATTGTTGAAGCCCTGGCAGAAGGAGCAGGCCTTGGTGTCCGTGGTCCGGGCCCAGACAACGCACACAGGCAGAGTGAGGACTCTGAGAGGGATCTGTTTGCATGAGCACTGCTTTGATAGGTGACCTTCCAGAGGGAGGTGTTTTGGAGCGACATCAGATGGATCAATTTACGATACGAGAAGAAAAGAACTTACGTAGTTCCTAGTCGTCGCACGCTAGAAAGTGACCGAGAGGACGATGCTTGCAATGTCGACAGCAGGAAAAGAACCGAGGATTGTGGGGGGACCATCTCCTTATGTACTATGCCTGACGTCGGGGGCGGGACTGACGTCGGAGGCAGTCCCCGCTGAAGACTGCTAGCTAGAAAATTCTCCATGAGGTCCTGGCGTCTGACTGCTTCAGTCCTAATGGTGTAACCTGCTGCAAGAGCTGTATCTCGAAGTAAGATCATTAGTGACTCCTCTGTCGCCATCCAGGCTACACTTTGGTCCACCAGGACAGAGCCACAAGAGGCAGCGGGTTGCCATCTACGTCATCTCGGACTTGCATTATTCGGTTATCCTAGCCAAGTCTGAACCTAAAACCTATGAATTAATTTTACTCCAGCTACACTCCCCTTCTCTACCAATCTACATTGCAGGAATATACTGCCGACCTGGCACACCATTCTCTGCTGTCACCAACCTCCTCAAGCAAATTTCCTGCCTAACCCCGACAAGGGAACTTTATATTATGGGTGATCTAAACCACAACTGGCTAGCTCCTGCCTTCAACAAAACCAGGACTGAAATTACTGCACTAAACCTCTCTCAAGTCATTACTGAGCCCACCCGGCTTAACCTAAAATCTGGTAACCACTCACTCCTCAATTGGGCTCTTACCACACCTCACGGGTCCATCATACCAAGTATTCTTCCTAACTCCCTCAGTGACCACCACATTACTTTCTTAGTCATAAAATCCACTGCTCAAAATCCCCCTAAATTTCTAGTCCAGTGCCCTTCAAATCCCTCAATCTTGCCTTGGTGTTAGACGACCTTGCATTATACAAACTGGGCCCCCGCCCTATTATGGACTCTACTGCAACACTTTCTCCACTTTAAAAGACACTTTCCTCAGCGTCTGGGACAAACATGCCCTTCGACCACACAAGGAAGTGAGGCAACCACCTGCCGTGGATCACCCAAGAACTAATTGCATGTCAAACTGCTCATGACAAAGCCTGAAACGAGCAACTTCACGCCTCCCATAACACCTCTCCGCATACCACATGCTAGCAAAACAAGTGTACCAGAGCCACTCACCTAGTTAAAGCAGAGTACTTCAGCAGCTCCCTACAGTCTAAACTAAATAACCCCTCAAAATTCTGGAAGGTCATTCACTCCCTCTTCACCCCATCAGCTGTCAAGCCCACTCCAATTCTAAATATTAACAACTCCATTCTCGCTGAGCCAACAGCAGTCACTACTGAGTTCAACATATATTTCTCCACTTGTGCTGCCACTCTCCTCTCTGCCCTGCCAAACCTGCACCTATCGCACCCTCTACAGACATAACGAACCTGACTAGGCCTAGCTCCTTTTCCTTCAATGACATCTCTGCAGCGGATGCCCTAGATGCACTACTCTCTCTCAACCCTTCAAAAGGCAAATCCCCAGATGGCTTGGACCATAAACTCCTCTACCTCTCCACCACCGCCATAGCAACTCCACTTGCCAAACCCTTAAACCAATCCTTTGCCGCCACGGCCGTCCCCAAGCATGGAAGCACGCCACCGTCATACCCCTCCCAAAAGAAGGTACCCCCACCTCCCCCTCCAACTACCACCCTATTTCCCTCCTCCCAGTACTAGCAAAACTACCAGAGCACCTTGTGCTCACCCAACTTACTTCCTTCCTCACCGACTCTAATATCTTCACACCCAACCAGTCAGATTTCAGAAAGGGACACTCTACTGCATCCTCCCTGATAAGGCTTACCTATTCCATCCTGACTGGTATGGACAGTGGGCTGATCACCTCAGCCGTCTTCGTCAATCTTGTGAAAGCCTTCGACACCGTCTCCCATCCCATATTGCTCTCGTCTCACTGAATCAGGCCTCTCTATTGCTGCCACCAGCTGGTTCAGATCTTACCTCTCTGGCAGAACACAGTCCATTAAAGAGTTGCAAATGCTATCTCCACCCCTTCCCTTAACTACCGGTGTCCCCAAGGGGGTCAGTTCTGGGACCCATACTGTTCTCTATATTCCTAAATGACTTACCGCTCATCTGCTCTACTACCTCAATCCACATGTATGCAGACAACACTGTACTCTTCTCCTCAGGCTCCGACCCTGAAGTGGTACAAACTAACCTCCAAGCTGACGTCAACAAAGTACAGCAATGGTTCAGCTCTCACCAGCTCTCCCTAAATGTAAAAAAAAAACTGTCACGATGACTTTTGGCAGACGGCAACGCCTGTCCAGACTCCCATCCCTTCTCTGTTTCTACATCCTGGATGGTCAAACACTCGAAGATGTCTCCTCATTCCACTTCTCAGACCACATCTATGCTATTTCAAAAAAACTATGCCCCATGCTCGGTGCACTTTATAGGAACCACAGTGGCCTCCCTCCCCCTGTCTGACGTGAACTGATCCAGAAGATGATACCTCCCTCCTTTGATTACTGTGACATTGTTTACGGTGCAGCCCCTAAGTCCACCCTATCTAAGCTGGACACAGTTTTTAATGCCTTCTGCTGCTTTGCTCTCGATGCCTCACCCTTACCCACCACTCACGACCTCTGACTTCCCTGGCACTACCATCCCTCGGAAACTGCCGCATTTCACACTGTGCTAAATATGTGTCTAACCTATGGCTTGGCACCATCCCTTCCTATCTCTCCTCCGTGCTCTCAGCTGCCCCCTCTCCCGCCCATTATCTTAGATCTTGTGACTACCACCAACTATCAATACCTAGGCGGAAGACTACTGCCGGGCAAGCCGTCTTCTCACACCAGTTACCCAAGCTATGGAATGATCTCCCACCTCAAATTCGGCATTCCTCCTCTGCACTCTCTTTCTACTGCCTAGCTAACTTCCACACCAGTATTTGCTCCTGTACCTGATTTGGCCATGCGCCAGTTGCTCCCCTCCCCACTGTCCGACCAGCGGCCTGAGCTTTGCTACAAATGCTGGCATACAGCCCCAACCTATGCACTTTTGTCCTGTGCCTTTTTGTCCTGCACCATCATGTGTTCTATGTCTCCTGTTGCTTATACCTGCATATTACTGTGTGCTAAATTTTCCCTTGTATTGCTGCTATATGTCAGGTAATTGTTGTATGCTCCATACAATATCCAATGTACTCAATGTGTTGTTGCTTGTAGTTTAATGCAATTGCATCCACATGCTGCTATTTGCCTCTGTTATTTGCTCAGTTGATGACCTGGTGTGTTATCCAACCCCCTTGTACCCCCTCCCCTCAGGTTGCACCGGGAGACAAGCATCTTGTTGCTCAGTGTGCCTTTCCTGGTGAAACTATTTCAATAAATAAATAAATAAATAAAAGTTAATATCCCACACATCCACCTGTTTCCTGACTGGGGGTCTAGTGTGCAGGATGCTCTTAAGGAATCTCTTGACTAGTGGCAACTGAGCCAGCGTCATGTTCTGTACTAGTTCCTGATAGGCAGAAACAGTGCAGAGGTGTACCTTCACTGTCAAGTATTGCAGACCTGCATTTGACAGGACTAAGAGGTATTCCAACACCTTATTCTGTGGCCAGTGAAAGGGGTCCAGATAGGACTTTGCACAACGAAATTGAGAAGCGCTTCCATTTTGCCATGTAAGTCTTCCTAGTAGAGGGCTTACACGCTGCCAAGAGGATCTCTGAGATTCTCTGAGAAACTTTGAACCTACCCACTTCCATCTCCTCAGGGGCCAAGCATGGACATGTAGAGAGCACAGGCTGGGGTGGACCACGGGCCCCTGTATCAAGAGGTCCATTTGCAGAGGAAGTTGCCTCAGAGGGACACCCGACAACCTGTTCATCAATGGGAACCATACCTGTGGAGGCCAGTATGGGGCAATTAGAATCATTCCGCCCCTTGTGCCTTCAATCTGAGCAGCACCCTCTGCACTAACGGAAGAGGAGGAAATGCGTACAGAAAGCGTCTTGCCCACCGCAGTCTGAATGCATCCTGACAGAAGACATCAGGTTCTGGATTTTGGAGCAGAATAGAGGCAGTTTTGTGTTGAGTGGGGATGAAAAAGATCCAGGTCTGGACTGCTCCACTCGTCAAATAGCGATTGCATGACGTCTGGTGTGAGCGACCATTCATGTGGCTCCACCTCCGTCCAGCTGAGGTGATCTGCTAGGTCATTCTGAGCTCCCGGCATGTAAACTGCCTGAATCAGAGCATCGTGCTCAAGGCACCACTCCCACAACCTCATGGCCTACCTGCAGAGAAGGTAGGTGTGCGCTCCATCCTGTTTGTTGATGTAGTACACATCACAGCCTTGTTGTCTGTCTGAAGAAGAATTATCTTATGGTAGACAACATCCTTCAATGCTTGGATATTGTAGAGAACAGCTCTCATCTCTAGAACATTTCTGTGTGAATGAGACTCCTCCTGACTCCACAACCCTTAGATGTGGAAATCTTGGCAGTGAGCTCCTCAACTGATCAGAGATGCATCCGTGGCGATGGTGATCTGAGACTCTGGTGGGGCAAAGGAAAGACCCTGAAGGAGCTTGTCTTCCTATGTACACCATGCAAGTGATCTCATCAGAGGCTCTGTCACTTTTATGTAGAAGGACGGAGGATGTGTGGTCGATGACTATTGTGTGCTGAACATCCACTGGGTGGTCCTCATGTACAGACGGGCTAGAGGTTCTGTGACCATGAATGATACCATGAGGCCTAACATCCACTACAGGGAAAGAGCTCACACAGAAGTGTTCTCCCTGATGAAGGAAGCCATCTGGAGAATGTCATTCCTCCTGTTTATTTCATATTTATTGGATAGCATAATTGAGAAAAGGATATTCTCTTTTACAAATGCGTCCAAACAGGTAAAATATTACAAGTGTAACAAACACACAGACAAAGTTACAATCAAGAGCTAAAACATGATTCTCAGGCAAGTTAATCGTGGTAATATGGGTAGTGCAAAATTTTAACCAAAACAGTTACAATGCCTACTGAAGATACGTGTTAATAATACACAAATCCATCTTGTTTTTGATCACATTCCAAGTCTTTGGCACCAATACAGCTAAAGTTTAGTCCCCCTGGTTAGATCTTCTTTTTGGTATTTGGTATTTACTTCTAGATGATGGTCGTAAGGTATATTTCGACAGGTTTTGAAGCTGTAACTTACATAGTAAGAAAGAGGATAATAATCCTAAAATAAACTTGTATACAAAAGTGTACAGATGAACTTCCCTTCGCTCAGTTAGGGAAGACCAGTCTACCCTCCTGTATAAAGTGCAGCTGTGTGTTCTGTAAGGCAGTTTCATTACAAATCTCACCACACTGTTGAATAATGGGTCCAATGTGCTTAACAATGCACCAGATGCATGTTTATAAATAAAATCTCCATAATCAAGAATTGGAAGATATAATGAAGTAACCAGCAGCTTTTGCAGTGTGAAGCTAAATAAAGCCTGGTTCCTGCGGAAAAAAAAATAAATAAATAATAGCTGTCTCAGTTTATTTGATACATAACTCACACATGTAAATCAAAAGAGAGTCTACTATCCAAAATGAGGCCCAGGTACTTATAATGATAGACCCTTTCGATTAAAGCCTGTGAGATAGCATGGATATTGTATTCTACCAGGTCTGTTTTATTTGTCCTCTGGTAGAAAAGCGCTTGTTCTGGAGGCAACCAGAAGGGCTGCTATGAAGAGGAGCTGTTGGGAGAGTTGAAGTTGGGATTTCTCCAGATTCAGAAGAATGCCTATTGAGGTGAGGAACTGAGAAGTTGTGGAAATTGCTTCCTGAGTCCCCTGTTTGGATGGGCTTGCTAAAAGCAAATCATCCAGGTAAGGGAAGACTTGGACGGTAAGGGGAGCCCAAAGGGCAGGACTCTGAACTGGTAATGTTGACCCGAGGCCACAAAGCACAGATACTTGTGGTGGCTTGGGTGTACCAGAACATGCTGGTAGGCATCCTGCATATCCAAGGAAGCCAGCCAGTCGTACTGATGGAGAAGTGATAACAGAGTTCCTAGGGAGATCATTTTGAACTCTCCCTGAACAGGTACTTGTTTAACTTTCTGTGGTTGAGAACTGGGCACATGCTGTCCATCTTCTTTGGGACCAGAATGTAGTGGGAGTAGAAAATAACAGTGATGTAAGAATGGGCAGACTAGGTGAGCCAAGCAGTCTTCATCTGCCGTCAAAGTCTATATTTCTATGTATGTTACTTACCTTAATAGTAGATCTTCGAGAGAGGTTCCTGCAGTAGGTCTTCACAAGTAGGTCTTCACAAATAGGACTGTGCCCCCTGGCATCAGGACCGCCTGGCAAACTTCTAGCTAGCAATCTACAGTGGGAGATCGCCCCTGGCATCACATGACGGGACGTCAGCATGACCGTATATAGGGGGCGGTCCCCAAGCCTGCCCCCCCCAGTTCTCTCACCGGCAGACCCCCAAAGAAGGAAAACAGGAAAAAGGAGTACAACTCCTGGAGCCCAGAGCTAATGAAAAAAGCGAAGCCCTGGGAAAGGAAAAGGAGAGAAAGCATGAAAGCTGGGGGAAGGTGGGTGGGAAAATGAGACCTACTGCACGTGGCCCTCTCAAAGATATGCTGTTACAATGGACTAACACATAACTGTTATATCTCACTTCGAGAGGGTTCCTGCAATAGATCTTCACAAACAGGACTGAATACCAAGCAGCCAAGAAAAAGAAGTTGGAGACTAAGTTCCGGGAGGAGGAAAAGTCTGCCAACTAGAAAGTCGCCTATGACAGAAGGCCTTGCAGGACAGTGAGGCTAAAACCATCCCTACGCCTAGAGGCAATGTCCAGACTGTAATGCTTGGTTAAAGTATGGACGGAAGACCAAGTGGCCGCAGCACAAATATCGGCTGTGGACACATTTCGCAAAAAGGCCATTGTAGCAGCCATACCATGGGTCGAGTGGCCTTTCACTTCCCCCGGAAGGGGTTTCTCATACTTCTGGAAGATATATGAAATGCAATTAGCCAACCATTTAGACAAGACCTGTGTCAAAATGACTGTACCCTGGCGTCTGGGTGCGAAAGCCATAAACAACTGGTCGGATTTATGTACCTCCTTCATCCTAGAGATATAGTATCTCAGAATCCTGTGCACGTCTAACGTGTGCAAGAGGTACTCCCCCCTGTTGGAATACTCTGGGTAATAAATCAGCAACTGAACAGCTTGGTTCAAAGTAAATTCCGAGACTACTTTCAGAAGAAAGAAAGGATTAGTCCGCAGAGCTGCCCAGTCTCTGTGGAAAATCAAATACGGCGCCTTACAAACGAGGGCCTGAAGCACTGAAATCCTTCAAGCTGAGGTAACAGAGACTAAAAAGAGTACTTTCCAAGACAAATAGCACATGTCGCAACTTGCTGCTGGCTCAAAAGGGGGCAAAGTAAGTTTTTCTAAAATAAAATTTAAATCCCAAGGGGAACCGGATTATGGACCAGAGGCTTAAGGTGGAGGATCCCCTTAAGGAAGGTTCTGGAGACCTCCAACTAAGCAAGGGTTTTGCCCCCTACCGGAAGGTGGTAGGCAGAAACCACAGAAAGGTGGACCTTCAGAGAGGAGTAAATGAGGCCTGAATCAGACAGGTGCAAGAGGTACTCAAGGACCTTGTGGGCCGAGCAGAAAAATGAGTCCAGGCCCTTGGCCATGGGCCTGATAGAGAATCTCTTCCATTTCATAATATACGTGGATCTAGCTGAGGGTTTCCTCACCTCCAACAGAACCTAGGCAACTCGAGCGGAGACGCCAAATCGTGAGACTGCTATGTCCAAAGGTGCCATACATGGAGGTGAAGAGACTTGAGGCTCAGATGCACCAGGCTGCCCTGCTCCTGAGACAGAAGGTCGTGAGAGAGAGGAAGTGGCAAATGGGGTTCCAGTGTCATCTGCTGCAGCACAGGGAACCAAATCTGCCGAGGCCAAAGAGGGGCTGTGAGAATCATGTGAGCCCCTTCTGCCTGAAGCTTCAGCAGAACCTTCTGAAGAACTGGAAAGGAAGGGAAAGCGTACAGAAATCTCCCTATCCAGGATAGAGACAGTGTGTCTTGGCAAAAAACACCATGCCCGGGAATGAGTGAGCAAAAGCTGGGAAGTTTTGCATCGGATGGGGAGACGAAAAGGTCTATCTCCGGCCGACCCCACTGATCGAACAGATCTTCCACTACATCCTGCCTTAGCTCCCACTCGTGAGCCTGCATGATAGTGCAGCTGAGACTGTCTGCCAGAACATTTTGAACTCCTGGAACATGGACTGCTATTAGAGACAGGCCGTGCTGGACTGCTCAGTACCACACCTGCATCGCCTCCCTGAAAAGGGGGTATGAATGGGTGCCTCCCAGTTTACTGATGTACCAGACCGTGGCCACATTGTCGGTTTGGATTAGGAGTGTTCCTGGAAGTAGGAGGGACTGGAAGGCTTGGAGAGCGTAGTGTACTGCTCTCATCTCCAGAATATTTATATGTAGATGCTCCTCTTGTGGAGACCATGTCCCCTGAGTACGATGGTCTCCCAGGTGAGCACCCCAACCCTGACCCAAGGAATCCGTCATGAGGGTCATGGATACAGATAGGGGATGAAAGGGAATCCCGAGGGAGAGGTTAGATGGGTCTTGCCACCAGAGGAGGCCCTCTAAAAGCTGTTGGTTCATGTCGTCCAATCGTTGGTCCCACTGGACCCTGAGGGTCCACTGGGTCACCCTCATGTGCAGTCTGGCCAAAGGAACTGTGGGGATGGCCACCGCCATGAGACCCAACAGTCAGAGGATGGATCGCGCTGTGATGCAACGGGAGCTGGACACCAATGCAGCCTGCTGAATCAGAGTCTCCGCCCTGTCCACAGGAAGAAAGGCCCTGCCCTGAACCGCATCCTGCACCGCTCCAATGAACTGGAGGCACTGAGAGGATGATAGTTGAGACTTGGTATAATTCACAGTGATGCCATGTCTGGAAAAGAGGTCCAGGGTGAAGGAAAGAGAAACCATCAGACTGCCCTGACACAGAGCTGACAACAGCCAGTCGTCCAGGTAAGGGAACACATAAATCCCCATGCGGTGAAAAGCTGCAGCTACCACCGCCAGGTACTTAGTGAATACCCGGGGTGCCGAGGAGAAGCCAAAAGGGAGGGCCTTGAACTGATAGTGGTTATCCTGAAAGAAGAACCTCAGGAAATGGCGGTGGGCCAGGAGGATAGGTATGTGCAGGTAAGCATCCTGCATGTCCAGCGAGCACAGCCACTTATTCTGTTGGAGCAGGGGTAAAAATCCCTGGAGGGTCAGCATGAGAAAACTCTTGTAATCCACAAAGAGGTTGAGAAGGCTGAGATCTAGAATGGATCTCAGATCTCCCGTCTTTTTGGGCACTAGGAAGAAGAACAGTTTACTCACCTGTAACAGTAGTTCTAGGAGTGGTATATGTTGTTCATCTACACTCTATGGCATGTCCCTTTCCCTTTAAATCTCGCCGGAGAGTCTTCAAACTGGCTCCTCCCACCCACCTGGGTGGTAAATACCTTGGCTCCGCCCCATGACGCCAGATCTTAGCCCGTTGGAAGCAAGGTGATGCGCCTAAAGCCAGGGAGGTCGGGTGGGTGCGGGATGAACAACATATACCACTCCTAGAACTACTGTTACAGGTGAGTAACCTGTTCTTCTAGGAGCATGGATATGTTGTTCATCCACACTTTTTGGCAGACTTCTAGCAGTTCTCCAGGAGGAGGGAGGCAAGGCACACACCCCCTACTTAGGAAACAGAGATTGGAGAAACGAGGCCACAAAACCAGCATCCCGGCGTGACTCAAGGTTGATGTGGTAGTGGGAAATAAAGGTGTTTGCTGACTTTCAGGTAGCAGCCCGACAGATTTCCTGGATAGGGATGTCCTTGGAAGCAGCCACCGATGCAGCAGTTTGGCGAGGCTCCTTGCCCGCCAACTCATAGCACAGATCTACGCATGATGTGATCCATCTTGCAATGGTCCATTTGGCTGCAGGTCTGCCAGAAGCAGCTTCAGTATAGGTGACAAACAGCTGGCACACCTCTCCACGAATTTCCGCCGTTCTTTCCTTATAGTAGGAGAGAACACGTCTCAGGTCCAGAGTATGGAGCCTGTACTCGGCATCCGAGGTGTAGTTAGGGTAGTACACCGGCAGAGTCAACATCTGATTAAGGTGAAACTCCGAGACCACCTTCGGAAGGAATTTTGGGTGGGGGTGCAGGACAACTTTGTCACTGTGAAAGACGAGATAAAGGGAGTCCACTGAAAGTGCCTGGAGCTCCCCTGTCCTTCTGGCTGACGTGATAGCCACCAGGAAGGCTGTCTTCCACGACAAGTGTGAGAGCTCACACTTGTTTATGGGTTCAAATGGCTTGCCCATGAGCTTTGCCAAAACTAGCAAGAGATCCCATGGAGGTGGAGGTTCACACACCGGAGGGGATATGTGATCCAGGCCTTTCAAGAAGCGCCTGACCACTGTCGCCTGTGCCAATGTCGGCTGACCGGCCCGCACTCAGTAAGCAGAAATGGCTGCCAGGTGCACCCTAAGGGTCGAGGACGCAGACCCCCTTTGGAGAGAGACCAAAGGTAGTCTAGAATGTTAGCCACAGAGCAGGATAAGGGGGTCCAGATCTTACCCTGACACCAAATGGAAAATCTCTTCCATTTGAAGGCATAACATTTCCTGGTTGATTCCTTGCGAGATGCCTCCACCACAGTGTAGACATCCTCGGAAAGACCCAGAGCCTGGAATTCTAGCCGCTCAGGTACCAGGCTGTGAGGTGCAGGGATTGAAGGTCTGGATGGAAGACCTTCCCCTGGATTAATGATATCAGGTCTGGGCGTGTGCAAAGCCGCTCCGGGGAAATGCAGCTAAGGCTGAGGAGATCTGGGTACCAGAATTGGTGCGGACAATCCAGGGCTACCAGAATCATCTTTGCCTTGTCCCTTCTCACCTTGATTAACACCTTGTGGATCAAGGGAAATGGAGGGAAGGCGTAGAGGAGGCCTAGGGTCCACGGCCTTGAAAAGGCATCCCCCTGCAGCGAACCCTGCTGAGGGGGGCAGGCATGGTACAGATTCAGCTTGGTATTCTCCCTGGAGGCAAACAGGCCCACCAACGGTTTGCCCCAATGGGAGAACAGACTGGAGGCTACCTCTGGATGGAGGGACCTCTCGTGGGATGTCTGGCCTAGGCGGCTGAGAGCATCCGCCATTTGGTTCGAGACTCCTGCCACATGGATGGCCAGGAGATCTGCCTCCAACCGGCTGACGAGGGTCCAGATGAGCAGCGCATCCTTGCACAGCAGACGGGAGTGCATGCCGCCCTGTTTGTTGAGCTAGTACATGGTCGTGGTATTGTCTGTCTGGACTTGAACCACTTGACCCCGGAGCTGAGGAGCGAATGCTGACAGTGCCAGTCTGACTGCTCTGAGCTCCAACAGGTTGATGGGCATCGGGACTCCTCGGGGGTCCAGAACCCATGGGCCCTGTTGTAACCCATGTGGGCTCCCCAGCCCATGAGAGAGGCATCGGTCGTGAGGACGACCATCGGCTCAGGGCGGACAAACAGGATCCCTTCCTGCAACCGTACTGGGACGGTCCACCATTGGAGAGTGTCCCACATCTTCTGGGTTACTGTGATCAGCTGGTTGAATTGACCATGGTGCTGAGTCCACTGGGCAGCCAGCTCCCATTGGAGGTGGCGCATGTGCCACCTGGCCCAATGGACCACTGAGGTGCATGCCGCCATGTAACCCACGAGGCGCAGAAAGTCCCGAGCAGGGCGCAAGAGCCCAACCAGAAATGATCGGGCAAAGGAGGAAAGAACCTCCGCCCTGTCCGCCAGAAGCCGGGCTCTGACTTGACAAGAGTCGAGCTCTGCCCGATGAAGCCCATCACCTGAGACAGCACGAGATCCGACTTGGCCTCGTTGATCAGGAGGCCAAGCTGAGAGCAGGTTCTGAGAGCCAGATCCCTGGATCTGTCCACCTCCTGAAGGGAGGAACCTGCCAGAAGCCAGTCATCCAGATAAGGGTAGATTCGGACTCCTCGACACTGAAGATGGGCTGCCACCACTGCAATGCACTTGGTGAAGACCAGCGGGGCCGATGACAGGTCGAACGGCATGGCTCGAAACTCGTACGGGGCCCCTTGACCTTGAAGCAGAGGAACCACTGGTGGGACGGACAGATTGGGATGTGAAAGAACGTGTCCTGCAGATCCAGAGAACAAAACCACATGTTTCGCTCCAGGGGTGGTATGATCTGGTTAAGAGTTACCATCCGGAAGGTGCGAGACCTGAGATACTGATTCAGGTCATGGAGATCTAGGATGGGGCGCCAACCCCCCATCCGCTTGGGCACCAGGAAGTACCTTGATAAGAAGCCTGGGTCTACAGGTGGATCGGCCGAGCTACCAGTACGTCTAAAGATGGAAGCAGTCACCAGGCTCTCAGCCGAGGGATGTTCCGTGAATCCCGGTAGGGATCCCATAGGCACCGCATACTTACGGGCCATACGGGCAGACGGTGCTGGGCAGGAGGCTGGATGCTGCCAAAGCTCAACGGCTGGACCAGTAATGGCTTCAGCCATTGAGGAGGCCTCTGTCGGGGTATCCCCCCCCTTAAGGATATCCGTAAGGGGGTATTCCGCCTTTTTCTGGATAGACTCCAGGGGCATTCCGGTGGAACTGGAAATGAAGCAGAGGATGCCCTGAAAGGAGGAAGGACCTTCCTCCAGGCCTGCAGAGAGTGACTCCTCATCACCCGGATGGGAGTGTAAACTGGTGGCATCTGAATCCGAAGAGTCAGGGTACAGTGGTCTCCTGCCTAGGTGCCCCTCGATATGCCGAGGGCAGTCAGGGGTAACCGTGATGGACAGATGTCGGGGAAGTCCAGTGTCTGGATGGTCCCCTTTTGAGGCAGCACCCGAGATAGGCTGTTTAGGCGGTGGTTCCACCCTAATCGGTGGTGAGACCGGTATGGGCTAAGGAATAACGGCCGGCCCCACAGGTGGAGGAACCAAAGATTTTGGGTCCGAAGGGGTCGGCGTTGGCCCTTGAGGCACAGGCCAAGTAATGGCCAGGGTGGACGGCGTAGCCAGCTTATGTCCGGCCAAAATCACCTGTTGCCACATAAGCTCCTCATAGCGCCGACGGAGTTTCCGTCGAAGCCTCTCCTCATCCGAGGAGGATGAGGACCTGTGGCAGCACCTCTTTTTTGAATGTCGGTGGTCTTTCTTCGGTTTTCCCACCGAAGAAGGAGACTGAGTCCTCGATCGAGACCGACGGGGTCGACCAGGATAGTACAGTTATGTAAGAACTTACTGTAACAGTAGATCTTCGAGAACAGCTCTTGCAGCAGGTCACACCATTAGGACTGAAGCCAGCAGGCACCAGGGCCCCACAGAAATTTTCTAGCTAACAGTATTCAGTGGGGACCGCCTCCGACATCGGTCCCGCCCCTGACGTCAGGCACAGTACATAAGGGGACGGTCCCCAGAATCCCGTTCTCCGCCCGGACACTCCCAGCCACTGGATGACATCAGAAGAGGGGACTGAGGATCTGCCATTAAATGGCAATCAGAATAGTGTAGAGAAAGTACAGTTACATAAGAACTTACCATAACAGTAGATCTTTGAGAGAGGCTCTTGCAGTAGGTAATTACATATAGGACTGACGTCGGCAGGCAGCAGGACCCCACGGAAAAATTTCTAGCTAGCAGTCCCTGGTGAGGGACCGCCCCCACGCGACGTCAGTATAAAGGGCCGGTCCCGGACGCCCGCCTTCCAGTTCTTTCCCGCCACAGGCCCGGAAGGCCCGGACGAGAGAAGCAGATATTTCCTTCAATGGAAAAGGAGCTGAAAAAGCCTAGGGGGATGGAGGGAGGAGTATTACCTACTACAAGAGCCTCTCTCGAAGATCTACTGTTACAGTAAGTTCTTACATAACTGTACTATCTTACTTCGAGAGGGCTCTTGCAGTAGGTAATTACACATAGGACAGAATCCCAAGCAGTCTGGAACAAATGAAAGGCACCGGGAGGAGGAGGAACTACTCCAAGAAGTAGCAAAAAAAAACCTTGCAAACCTCAAGACAGGAGGCCCTGCAAGACCGCTAACCCGATGCCTATTCTACGGTGAGAGGCAAACTGTAATGTTTCGTAAAAGTATGGACGGAAGTCCAGGTGGCGGCAGCACAGATATCTGCCGCAGACACATTCTTGAAACAAGCCGCAGAGGCTGCAACTCCCCGAGTGGAATGACCTCTAACTTGACCCGGAAGGGTCTTGTTGTACTTGTCATAACAGAAAGTGATGCAATGAGCCAACCATTTCGACAGGCATTGCTTAGAAACAGCATTGCCTTCTCTTTTGTGAGCAAAAGAGACGAACAGCTGGTCAGTTTTTCTGAGATCCTTAGTCCTATCGGTGTAGTATCTCAGAATCCGGTGAACATCCATGGTATGGAGTAAATATTCCCCTTGGTTGGAGTACTGTGTGAAAAAGGCAGGTAACTCTATAGACTGATTTAAGGTAGACTCCGCTACCACTTTAGGTAGAAACTTAGGGTTTGGCGAAGAGCTACTCGTTCTTTGTGAAAAATCAAATAAGGAATTTTACACATAAGGGCCTGGAGCTCGGAAATTCTTCGAGAGGAAGTAATGGCCACCAAGAAGAGCGTCTTCCATGATAGAAACTTCAGGTCTGCAGAGGCCGCAGGCTCGAAGGGAGGAAGGGTAAGTTTCTCGAGAACTAAGTTCAAATCTCAAGAGGAAGCAGGAGTCCGGACAGGGGGCCTGAGATGAAGTGCCCCTCTAAGAAAAGTCTTGGAAACCTCTAATTGGGCAAAGGCTTTATCTGCAAAAGGAACATGGTACGCTGAGATAGCGGCCATGTGTACTTTTAAGGAGGAATGACTGAGACCCAGGTCGAAAAGATGACGTAAATATTCCAGCAGAACAGCCACTGAACAGGAGAAAAGCTCCACGTTCCTAGAGGCGGCCCAAATAGAAAATCTCTTCCATTTCATGGCGTAAGTGGACCTCGTGGAGGGTTTCCTAGCCTCCACCAAAATCTCTGCCACCTTTGGAGAGACGCCAAAGCGGGACTGAGCTAGGTCTGCAGGAGCCATGCATGAAGTTGCAGGGAATTGAGTCCCGGATGGACCAGGGTCCCCTGATCCTGGGTCAGCAATCCTCGAGATAAAGGAAGAGGAAAAGGAGGAACCTCTGAGTATTGTTGTAGAAGAGAGAACCAGATTTGCCTGGGCCAGAAAGGAGCGATCAGGATCATTCTCGCTCCTTCCGTTGTTAGTTTCTGCAGTACACGAGGGACCAAAGGAACTGGGGGAAAAGCATAGACGAATCTGCCCTTCCAGTTTAGAGACAGAGCGTCGCTCCAAAAAGCGCCTCGCTCTGGAGCGAGCAAGCAAAAGATGGGAAGTTTTGCATTTTGGGTAGAGGCAAACAGGTCTACCTGTGGAGTCCCCCAAAGCTGGAAGATGTCGTCTAGAACCTTTTGGTCCAACTCCCACTCGTGTGGCAGAGCAGAGGAGCGACTTAGCTTGTCTGCCAGAGGTATTGTCGACTCCTGGAACATGGATCGCCGTGAGGTGAAGGTTGTGAAGCGTTGCCCAGTCCCAAACCCTCATTGCTTCCCTGCTGCGGGTGGGATCGAGGTCCCTCCTGCTTGATGTACCACCACATGTCCGTCTGGACAGCTAGGTGACCGGGAAAGGATGTAGTGGTGAAGGGCCTGGAGAGCATAAAGCACTGCTACGTAGCTCGAGCACATTGATGTGGAGAGCTAACTCCAATCTGGACCATAAACCCAAGGTTGGTGAGGACCCAGATGGGCTCCCTGACCTTCGCCTGGAGCGTCCGTGGTCAGAGTCTGGTAGGGGGGAGGATGACAGAAGGGAACCCCCCGAGACAGATTCTCTCGAACCATCCACCATTGCAAGTCTCTTCCCATCAGTGAGGAGATCAGAACCAGATGATCTAGGTGAGTCTAGAGTTGATCCCACTGGGAGGCGGAGGTCCTCTGAAATCCTCATGTGGAGCTGCTTGGCGAGGGAACCCGTTGGGATGGCGGCGCCATGAGCCCAAGAGATGGAGAACCAACCTCACGGAACCTTCCTGCGTTCTGATAGCAGGAAATCTGTGACTGGAGGAGGCCGCCCTGTCGGAGGAAGGAAGGCCTTGCTCACCGTCGTGTCGAGGATAGCCCGATGAACTGAGAAGTCTCTGGGAGGGTCCAGATGGGACTTGGAGATGGTTGATGGCAATGCCCAGGCAAGTGAAAACCTGTTGGGTGAGGGAGAAAAATGCAGGAGCTCCTCCCTGGGCAGAGAGCCACAGGGCCAGTCGTCAGGTAGAAACACCTGAACTCCCATGAAATGCATGGTGGGCCTTCCACGCCAGGCATTTGGTAAAACTAGGGGAGCCAAGGAAAGATCAAACGGAAGTGCTCGGAATTGGTAATGGTCCCCCTGGAAAGCAAACCGGAGGTACTTGAGATGCAAGGGACGAATGGGGATGTGCAGATATGCATCCTGCATATCCAGCGCACAAAGCCATTGACCCGGCCGAAGAAGGGGCAGAAGGGTTTGAAGGGAGAGCATCCTGAACTTCTTGTATTCCACACAGAAGTTCAGGGAGCTGAGATCGACAATGGGTCTGAGATCTCCAGTCTTCTTTGGGACCAGGAAGAAATGGAATGGTAACCCATCCCTGAGGTGAGGAAGGGCAGTTCCATGGCCTGCTTCATGAGGAAAGAGCGAATATTTCTTCCCTGACCAAGGAAGATGATCCTGATGGACTTCAGAGAGGTGTGGTGGGAGGTTTCTGCAGAAACTCTATGGAGTGCCCTCTGCAATAATCTGAAAGCACCCATGAATCGTTGTTATCTCTCCCAACCCGGAGGTGGAGGAGAATCTCCCTCTACCCAGTTCCTCAGCGAGAGTCAGGCGGTGGGAGGGAGGAATCAGGTGGTGTGGGCAGCCGCGCGCAGCTGGAGGCACCTGCTGCTCTTTTTGGGCAGCGAGGCCCGGCGTTTGGTAGCCGCCTTCCTTGGGAGTTTAGCTTGAGGCCGGCTCGTCTGCGAAAGGGCCAGTATGCAGAGGGGATGGGGACAGTACATGGAATCCACAGATTTCAGGCCGTCCCTTCTCCTGCAAATCAGTGATGATGTCCTTGACATCACGCCAGCACTGAACCCCTGAAAGGTGCTTCCTGGATTGCTGACTACCTCTGGGACCAAACCTGACCACGCGGAGCCAGGCGTGGCGCGCCGAAGACTTGACAGCACGGGAAACTCCATCCGGCAGTGTCCACTGCATCGTAAGTCATCCTCAGGATGTGACGACTGGCGAGCAGGCAGAGCGGACTGGGTCAGCTAACTCCTGCTTGATTTGGGAGTCAGGTAGAGTCAATCTTAGATTCCGCCTGGGTAAGGATAGCCTTCTGGTAATCCCCCATATGTGCTACACATAATTCCAGGGCCGAATTCCCAGTGTGGAAGAAGCGTATATTTTTCTTCCGTACTGGTCAGAGGCGAGATTCCTTATCCGGAGGCAAGGACTTAAATGTTTAGGGTGTGCTGACCCGTCCGTGGCGAGGCGCTAATCCACGACCGAGAGTCTGCGGGGTGAGAATCAAAAATCTACACCCTCCAGACCTGGTATAGCCTGTTGGACTTCGAGGGCGGGGCTAAACCGGAGTTGTTCCAAATAGTGGAAACAAGGTGGGCGTGAGCTCGATCAGGGTAGCACTAAAGTAGAGCCGTGAGGGCATGGTCGAATGTTAAGTGAGTTTGACCCGCTGAGGATCTGATTCCAGAGAATGCCACTGATGTACTTCCTGGATCTTCCTGAGCAACTCCGTGAAGGAAGGATCCTCCAGAGGAGACTTCGGAGGAGTCCTCGGCCGGGGCTTGGATGGAGAGCGAGGCTCGTCGTCTCTCTCAGAGCATCCGTTGGAGGAGTCCGATGAATCCGAGAGCGAGGAAGAATAAGAATTAGAAGCAGAGTAAGACTCCCTGACCAATCTAGGGGGAGGAACAGGTTCCTTGGGGGGGGATCCCTGGACGCGTGTCCTGCCCCTCTCTGGATCCAGAAGGAAGAGCTCTGGAATCCGGAGGCGGAGAGGGAGTGTGCCGTCTCGGGCATATGGGGGCCAGGGGGGCCATCATCGCCGTAAGGCGGCTCTCGACTTCCTTGGTGAGCTGAGCCTGGCCTCAGCCCCACCAGAAGCCAGAGTCTCTTGCAGATCACGTGACCTCAGGGGCGGTGGAGGGGAGGAGGGGATAACTATACGGATTATATCCATAAAGCAGTATCCGTAACCCGGCTGTGCAGGAAAACCGGTGCTGGGAATTGCGGCGTCGGTGGAGCGGCGTCAGGTACCTAGTGCTGGATACGAGACCCGGTAAGGCGGGTGTGATAGAGCGGCAGATACCCGGGTACCGGAGGAGCTGCGGAGCAGGCAGCCCAGTAGGAAGCCTGAGCGGTCCGACATTGAGGAGGCCGCATGGGGGTGGGCCCGGCGGAGGAGTCCCTGCTGGCGTTGGTAGGGCGGCGTCGGAACAGGAGCCGGGGCGGCCCGGCGTCAGGGGCCGGCGTCAGATCCAGTTCTAGGAGGAGGGTATGCGGTGGAGAATATCCCGCCTCGCCGGGGACGGAGGAAAAGTCCCGAGGTCAGGCTGGGGTGACTCGGGCTCCCGGATGGCAGTGAAGGCTGCGGGGAACCTGGGATGACAGAAGATGGAGGGTCTGTCGTAGGTTCCGGCGCTCAGCGTCCGTCAGAAGAACCGGCGTCGACTTGAAGCTGGATCTGGCGGGCACCAGAGGGCGGCGTCGGCTTATGGTCCCTCGTCGGAGGCGGGCCGAGGGTGGGAGCGGCCCGGTCCGAGGGGACATGACCATCGCTGCCCGCGGCTCAGGCGTCTTATGGGTCTTCTCCTGGCCGGACGTCCCGGAGGAGCTGGCCGTCCGGCTTATAGGAGGTGCCAGCGCCAGTGAGCGCAGCTGTCGCGGTACTGGGGGCAGAGCCTCCTTTAGCCGGGCGCCAGCAGACGAGTGTGAGCCTGACAGGCGGGCGATGCCTCCTCAAAACCTTGGAGGCTGCGTGGATGATCCCCGGAGGGCGTTACCTGAACGCGACTCAGCCGGGTCGCGGACGAGGAACCTTCTCCTGTGCCTTTCTTTGTCCCTTCTTGCTGGTGTCCTTCAGGAGAGGTTGACGCCTGCCTGAGCTTCTTCAATTCCTTCTCCATTGAAGACATCTTCTTGAGCAGATGGGCTTCCAGGGACTGCTGGCGTCATCTGCGGGTAGCCGCATTGAAGTGCAGGCAATGCGGGCACTTGTGAGAGAGTGGCCGTCCTTGTGTGGCAGTTGGGCGCCGCACGAGTCGCACTTATTTTTGGAAGGGGACGACATACACCGACGTTAACCTGACGATGTGAAGAAAAATACTGAAAGTTTTCGGTGAAAACACGGCGAAAAGAAACAGAGGCTTTGCTAAGCACGAACTTTACCCGCGAGTGCTGCAAGAGCTAACGGCGGGAAAAGAACTGGAAGCGGGTGTCGGGACCTTGCTTTATACCGGCCGTCGCATGATGCCGGTCACCTGATGTAAGCGGTCCCCGCCAGGGACCGCTAGCTAGAAATGTTTCCGTGGGGTCCTGCCGCCTGCCGACGTCAGTCCTATATGTAATTACCTACTGCAAGAGCCCTCTCGAAGTAAGATCACCTGATCCTAGGAGGAGGATATCTGAACAACAAAATCTACCTCCAGCGGGGATGGTGGGAGGGAAAGTACCTGTTGCAAGAGCTGTTCTCGAAGATTTACTGTTACACCATTAGGACTGATACCCAAGCAATAGTGGAAATCCCACATCATTGGGAGGAGGGAAGGTAGAAATCCTTAGAAAAACCTAAACCTAGGACAGAAGTCCTTGAAGGACTGCTAGACCAAAACCTGTTCTTCGCCTCGATGCGATATCTAGGCTGTAATGCCTGATGAAAGTGTGTACGGTGCTCCAAGCAGCTGCAGCACAGATGGCAGAGTGGACACAATGTTAGAGGGCCACAAAGGAGGTAGCCACCCCTTTGTGGAATGACCCTTTGACGCGCCAGTAGGGTTTTTACGCTCTGGTAACAGAACGTGTATACTGAATGAGCCACCTGGACAGTGACTGTTTAGAAACAGAACTCCCATCATCCTGTGGTGAAAGGAGACAAAAAGCTGGTCCGATTTTGGTGGTTTTGGTTCTTGGTCAGGTAGTATGGAGACACGACGTCATCTAGGGTGCAACATGGCCCATCCTTAATTCTCAATAGTTGAGAAAGTACACTGGTAGATCGATGTCTTGATTAAGGGTGAGAGCTGAGACCACCTTAGGCAGAAATTTGGGATTAGTCCGTAGGGATACCTTGTCTTGGTGAAAAACCAAATAAGGCTTTTTGCACATGAATGCATGGAGTTCAGAAATTCTTCTGGCTGAAGTAACGGCACCTAAAAACAACGTCTTCCAAGTGAGAAGACGTAGCTCGCAATCTGCGGCTGGTTCAAAGAGTGGCAGCGTGAGCTGCTCCAGGACAAAGGGTAGATCCCATGGTGGAATTGGATCCTTAATCGGAGGTCTAAGGTGGAGAATACCTCTCAGGAAGGCTCGTGCCGTGTCCTATTGGGATATGGTGCGTTGGCCTATCGGACAACGATAGGCTGATATGGCACAGAGGTGTACTTTGATCAAGGAGTAGGCCAAGCCTGTCTGAAAAAGAGACAGGAGGTAGTCCAAGACCGACTTTTCTGGACAGTCTAGAGGCGAAAACCCCCGCACTTGAGCCCATAGGCAAAAACGGCGCTATTTCATGGCGTAAGTGGCATGAGTGGCCGGTTTTCTTGCAGCCACCAGAACATCAGCTACCTCTTGTGAGACCCCGTGTCGCAAAATGGCTATGTCTCTAGGAGCCAAGCGTGCAGACTCAACGAACGAAGGTCCAGATGGACCAAGGAGCCCGCCTCCTAAGACAACAAGTGAGAGCTGATTGGCAGAGGCACCAGAGGTTCCCGGGACAGCTGGTGTAGTAGAGGGAACCAGATCTACCTAGGCCAGAACGGCATGATGAGTATCAGCATCACTTGCTCTCTGCAAAGTTTCTGAAGAACCCTCTGGATCAAAGGAAAGGGAGGAAAAGCATAGAGGAATCTGCCCGCCCAGGAGAGGGACGTGTCTCACCAGAAAACACCAGGCCCTGAATCTAGCGAGCAAAAATTGGGCAGTTTTGCGTTGGATGAGGACGCAAAAAGGTCTAACTCTGGTGTACCCCATCTGTGAAACAGATCCTCTACTACCTCCTGGAGTAGTTCCCACTCATGGACTCTGGCCTGAGAGTGGCTCAGGCCGTCTGCGATGACATTGTCCACTCCTGGGACATGAACAGCAATGAGGTTTGCGCCGTGTTGCAAAACCCAATCCCACACCCTCATGGCCTTCCTGCAAAGCAGGTAGGAATGGGTGCCTCGTTGTTTGTTGAGGTAATACATCACCACGGAATTGTCTGTTTGTAACAGAAAAGTACCCAGTGGAATCTCCAACTGGAAGGCCTGCAGGCGTAAAGAACTGCTCTCATTTCCAGGATGTTTATGTGGAGATGAGTCTCTTGGGCTGTCCACAGGCCCTAAGACCGGACACCGTCAAGGTGTGCTCCCCATTCAAGCTCTGAGGCGTCTGTGCAGTGTCACAATCAGAGACGGCGCAATGAAGGGGACCCCTGCCGACAGATTCTTCACATCTAGCCACCATTGCCAATCCCGGATTACGGTCTTCGTGATCCAGATTGGAAGCTGCAGATGTTCTTGCTTTTGATCCCGTTGGACTCGTAACATCCACTGGGTGACCCACATGTGGAGACGAGCAAGCGGGACTGTCGCAATGTGTCCGAGCAGGCAAAGGACCAATCTGGCAGGAACGGTCTTCTTTGCTGAAATGTCCATGATGAGGGATCTGATGTGTTCCATTCTGTCCTGGGGAAGAAAGGCTTTCCCTTGGACGGTGTCCAGAACTGCGCCTATGAACTGCAGAGTCTGGGACAGAACCAGGCGTGACTCCTCTTGATTGATCATGATGCCCAGCGTCTCGAACAGAGACTGAGTATAATGAATGGCGTAAATCAAGGCCTCCCGAGAGGGCGCCATGAGAAGCCAGTAGTCCAGGTAAGGGAACACGTAGTGGCCTTGCCTCCTCAAGAGTCACCGCTACGACTGCCATACACTTTGTGAATACCCGAGGTGCTGATGACAGTCCGAAAGGGAGGGCTCGGAACTGATAATGGTGGCCCTGGAACTCGAAGTGCAGAAACTTCCTGTGCGCTTGAGTGATGGGTATATGCAGTTAAGCGTCCTGCATGTCTAAGGACGCCAGAAAAGAGTCCTGCTTGAGCATGGGAATTAGACCTGGCAGGGTCACCATGTGGAAGCACTTGTACAGGACTGACTCGTTGAGGTCGCTGAGGTCCAGTATTGGACGGAGGTCCCCTGTTTTCTTGGGAACCAGAAAGAAGTGAGAATAATATCCTGCACCCCTCTGGTTCCGTGAAGCGTGCTCTATCGCTTCTTTTTCCAGGAGTGCGAGCACCTCCTGCTGTATGAGCAGGGCGTGCTGACCCGAGTAACGGGAAAGCAGGGGAAGTCTTCCTGGTAGGTGGTCGAGAAATTCTATAAAATTATCTTTCTTGACCAACTGGAGAACCCACCTGTCAGTGGTAGTCGACTGCCACCCTGAAAGGTGGCGAGTGATGCGACCCCTGATCTTTTGTGCCCGTTGATCCAGAGGAGGGGTGGGGGCCGGGAAGGAGTCATGATGTGGCAGCACTGGTCCCTGCAGGCTGGGCCAGTTTAGTGTAGTGTTGGGCTCTGCCTGGGGACGACTTAGTCTGGGCTTTCTGCTGAAAGATGCCCCTTTGTTGCTGGCCGGAACGTTGCTGCTGCCTTTGTTGCCGGCTCCGAAAACGGCTCTGGTTCCTATGAAAGGAACTGGGCCTGGGTCTGTACATGACCTGTACAGACCTGACTGCCTTCCCAGTGTCCTGGAGTTTGGTGATCACCTTCTCCGAGGGTTCACCAAAGAGTACTTCGCCACTGTAGGGAATGTCAAGAATGTTCTTCTGCACGTCTGGGGTGAAGCCGGAGACACGGAGCCAAGAGTGTCACTGGAGGCAGACGCCTGAAGCTGCAGCTCTGACGGATGAGTCCGCAGAATCATATGCGGCTCGTAATACTTGGGTCCCCACATCAGACCCTGTGTGGAGAAGGTTTAGGAGCTCTGTCTTCTGATCGCCATCCGGAAGCTTATTGACCAGGTCCTGGCCCTGTTCCCATAGGGCATTCTGAAACTGTACCATGTGGGTTAGGTAGTTCAGGGACCAGATGGAGCATGTAGCAGCCGCATACATGCGTCTCTCCAAGGCATCCAATTGTTTGGTTTCCTGGTCCGGGGGCTGTGTGCTCATGTGTTGCAGTCTTTGGGACCTTTCATGTGAGGCCGTAATGCCAGGGAGTCTGCTAGAGGTTGTTGAGCCAGGTACTGGTCCTCTCTCGGGGCCTTGTACAGGCGGTCAGCTTTCTTCGGCACTGCAGGAGTGGAGTGTGGACGCTTCCACGCAGCTTTGGTGACGTCCGCAAAGGTGTCCACCAAGGGTGGCACTATCACAGGCTTCGGGTCTTTCTGCCGAAGATAACGGGCAAGGCGCTGCCTTCCGGGGTCGAGGTCTTCAGCATCCCACCCCATGTTGTTCTGGATGTGCCTCATGATCTCAGAGAAAGAGGGCTCATCCAGAGGAGATCTGGGAAGGTCATGTGGGTCAGGTGATGAAATGCTGAGTGGAGAAGGAGATCTGGAGTAATCCGAGGTATCCGTTCTGGAGTCCCACCGATGTCTGGGTCGCTGGGGGCTGGGAGACCCTGATGGAGATCTTGAGGGAGGCCTTCTCCAATCCTGGGATCTACCCCTAGGAGGTGGAGTCTGCTCCTTGGGGGTTGGTGGTCGTCCTGCTGGCCCCTGTGGTGGAGGAGGGGGGCGTAGGAGGAGGGAGAGGAGGAGGCTTTACTGGGACCACATCTTTATGGATGGTGTCCCACCAGAAAGTAAAGAATTCCTTTACTTCTTGAATATTCATGCCCGACGACAGGCCTGGCACCGGTGGTCTGTCGCCGGGCTCGGGCGTCGGGTCCTTGGGTGTCTCCAGGGTGGACAAAGGCTCCCTCTGAAGCCCAGCATCCTCTGTGTCGCCCGCCTGGTCTTGAACAGCATGATATCCTCCTCAGTGGAGTCCTGTGACCAGTGTCCACACCTGGACTGAGGCAGCCTTGGCTCGGTGAGCACAACGGTTAGTAGCCCGATGACTTCAGGTCCAGTGAACACCTGGACGGCGTCTGGTGCTTGGCCGATGTTCTCGGCTCTGGCGACCGCCTGGATGATTTCAGGTACTTGGCCGACGCCGGGTCCATCGTCTGCTTGAGGGACGTCAGGTCCTTTGTCTTCCTGGGTGGAGGATCCGGGCCCCTACGGGGCTGGGAGACCAACCTGGAGTCGGGGTCCCGATGTCGGGTGGAAAAGGAAGACTTGTGGCATTCAGAGGACTTTGAAGAGGCCTGAGAGGGAGTACAGGAAGCCAAGGGCCTGGAAGTCTTGATGGGCTGAAGAGTCAAAGAACCGCTGGAAGCCCAGACCTTAACCGGAGGGGCCTGAGACCTAGCCCTGGAGGCAGAGGGATCCGATCGGGTAGAGCCTGAGCTCCTCGAATCCAAGGCCCAGTTCGGGGATCAGGACCTTGCCTTCTCCCGGTGCTTGTCCTGGTGTTTGTGGACCTTGGAAGAAGAATCACCGCTGGAGGAAGTTTCTTTGTCCATCCTGCTAAGTTTTTCCTCTAGCAGGTAAGCCTGAAGTGTCTTCTGATGGCGGATCCTGGTGCGGCTGTTGAACCCTTGGCAAAAGGTGCAGGCCTTGGTGTCATGGTCCGGGCCTAGGAACTGCACACTGGAAGAATGAGGATCCTTGAAAGGGATCTGTTTTCCGCAGGCACACTTTGATAAGTAGAAACTCTTGAAGTTCTAAGTCGTCGTGTGCTAGGTAGAGACCAAGAGGCCGATGCTGGCGAGTCGACGGCGGGTAAAGAACTGGGGATTCTGGGGGACCGCCCCTTATGTACTGTGCCTGACGTTGGGGGCGGGACCGATGTTGTGGGCGGTCTCCGCTGAATACTGCTAGCTAGAAAATTTCCTTGGGGTTCTGGCGCCTGCCGGCTTCAGTCCTGATGGTGTAACCTGCTGCAAGAGCTGTTTCTCGAAGTAAGATCGGGCAAGATTAGGCCAGCCAAAGTTTCTTTGTGCCTCTCAACCTCGGTTCTTCCTTCACAGGATCCTTCAGGGAGATGTGCCAGTCTCTCCCCACCAGGGGTGAGGCGCCCTCGGGCTTGCACTCCTCCTGCCCTTGGAAGAGGGACAAGGATCCAACATCTTTGAAAAGGAGACATTCCTGGGACCGAGAGAGAGGTCCGAGTCCCAGGACACTGCGACCCTGACTTCGGTCGAGATCGCCTCCTCGGCCACCGGCTTCACGGATCTTCTGTCTGGCCAGGCGGAGACCGAGGGATCGGCTGATCCGGCACAGATTGTTCTCGAGCCGATTTCGCCGACTCTGGTCGATGATTCTCTAGAGAGAGAGAACCCTGGTCCTTTCTTTTCCCGATGACGAGACACTTCCTTTGGGTGTCCCCATCACGGGAATTGATCCGGAGCCTCGATTCTCACTGAGCCCGGTTTCGCCCGATCCTGGTCAACCCCATCAATCTCGATCGAGGACTCGGTCTCCTTCTTCGGCAGGAAAACTGAAGAAAGGCCACCGACATTCAAAAAAGAGGTGCCGCCACAGGTCCTCATCCTCCTCGGACAAGAAGAGGCCTCGACGGAAAGTCCGTCGACGCTATGAGGAGCTTATGTGGCAACAGCTGATTTTGGCCAGACATAAGCCGGCTACGCAGTCCACCCTGGCCATTACTTGGCCTGTGCCTCAAGGGATGATGCCGACCCCTTCAGACCCAAAATCTTTGGCTCCTTCACCTGTGGGGCCAGCCGTTATTCCTAAGCCCATACCGGTCTCACCACGATTAGGGTGGAACCACTGCCTAAACAGCCTATCTCAGGGGCTCCCTCAAAAGGGGACCGTCCAGACACTGGACTTCCCTGACGCCTGTCCATCACGGTTACCCCTGACCGCCCTCGGTGTATTGAGGGGGACATAGGCGGGAGACCGCTGTACCCTGACTCTTCGGATTCAGATGCCACCGGTTTGTACTCCCATCCGGGTGATGAGGAGTCACTCTCGGCAGGCCTGGAGGAAGGTCCTTCCTCCTTTCAGGGCATCCTCTGCCTCATTTCTGATTCCACCGGAATGCCCCTGGAGTCTATCCAGAAAAAAGCGGAGTAAACCCTTACAGATATCCTTAAGAGGGGGAATACCCTGACAGAGGCCTTCCCAGTGGCTGAAGCCATTACTGGTCCAGCCCTTGAGCTTTGACAGCATCCAGCCTCCTACCCAGCACCATCTGCCCGTATGGCCCATAAGTATGTGGTGCCTACAGGATCCCTACTGGGATTCACGGAATATCCCTCGGCTAAGAGCCTGGTGACTGCTTCCATCTTTAGACGTACTGGTAGCTCGGCCGACACCAACTGACATCTGGACAAGCAGTCCAAGAACATGGACCACTCTGCCCGTAAGGTCTACGCGGCCTCTTCGGCTGTAATCATGGCATAATTCTCCCATGCCCTCCTAGGGTCATTGGATGAAGTACTTCCTCACCTCCCCATGGACATGCAGACCATGGTCAAGCAAGTCCATGATCAGGGCCGTGCTGTTGCCAAACAGCAGCTCCAGATGGCCGTGGACATCAGGGATTCTTGTGCCCGCTCTTTAGTAGCCGCAGTGGCCACCCGACGCAGGGCTTGGCTGCAGTTATCCTCCTTTCCGTCAGATACCCAGAACAAGTTAGCTGATGTGCCTTTCCTTGGTACCGACTTGTTCAGCCCAGGGGTGGCAGGCCACCTTCAGCGTATAGAACAGTCCAATGCCACCATGGACGCCACTTCTGCTAAGGGTTCCTCGGGCAAGAACCAGCAGAAGAGGAAGAGGAAGCCTTTTTGGCAGTCCTCCCCTGCGGTTAGGCAGCCCTCCTATCAAGGAAGTCAGCAGCACCAACAGCAGCAGCAGGCTCAAGCAGGGCCCTCAACAGCCCCGTAAAGGAGGCCTAGGCGCTGGTCCAGGAGCTTCCTCCTACTCCTCTAAGCCTGCTCAGTGATGGGTTGTGGGTTTTCACCCCTGCTCTCATCACGCCTGCCCTGGGTCCTCCAGTGGGGGGTCGGCTCCACCACTTTCTTTCCGCCTGATTCGATATCACTTTGGACAGGTGGGTTCTAGAAGTGGTTGGGCAGGGACTGCCTCTGGAATTCGAACAGTACCCACCCAGCCGAGCCTGTGCCCCTCAGGAGGAAAGGATAGACATAAAGGAATTCTGGAGGTCGGGGTAAGGGGCAACAGAGTTCTAGGAAAACATAAACTGAAGTTACAAACTCAAATGGGCAGACTAGGTGGGCCATAGGCCCTTATCTGCCGACACTGTCTATGTATCTATGTATCTCAGCTCACATGCAGTCGGCCCTTCAGGACGACATAGCTCACCTCCTCTGCAAGGAGGCGGTAGCTCCAGTGCCAGATCCGCCTGTAGACCCAGGCTTCATATCGAGGTACTTCCTGGTGCCCAAGCGGATGGGGGGTTGGTGCCCCATCCTAGATCTCCACGACTTGAATCAGTATCTCAGGTCTCGCACTTTCTGGATGGTAACTCTGAACCATATCATACCATCCCTGGAGCAAAACGTGGTTTTGTTCTCTGGATCTGCAAGACGTGTTTCTTTCACGTCTCAATCTGTCCATCCCACCAGCGGTTCCTCCGTTTCAGGGTCGGGGGGACCCTGTACGAGTTCCGAGCCATGCCGTTCGGCCTATCATCGACCCCGCGGGTCTTCACCAAGTGCATTGCAGTGGTGGCAGCCCATCTTCGGCATCGAGGAGTCCGAATCGACCCTTATCTCGACAACTGGCTTCTGGCAGGTTCCTCCTTTCAGGAGGTGGAGAGATCCAGGGATCTGGCTCTCAGAACCTGCTCTCAGCTTGGCCTCCTGATCAACGAGGCCAAGTCAGAACTTGTGCCGTCTCAGGTGATGGGCTTCATCGGGCAGAGCTCAACTCTTGTCAAGTCAGAGCCCGGCTCCCGGGCGGACAGGGCGGAGGTTCTTTCCTCCTTTGCCCGATCATTTCTGGTTGGGTTCTTGCGCCCTGCTCGGGACTTTCTGCACCTTTTGGGTTACATAGCGGCATGCACCTCAGTGGTCCGTTGGGCCAGGTGGCACATACGCCCCCTCCAATGCGAGCTGGCTGCCCAGTGGACTCAGCACCATGGTCAATTCGACCAGCTGATCACAGTAACCCAGAAGATGTGGGACGCTCTCCAATGGTGGACCGTCCCAGAACGGTTGCAGGAAGGGATCCCGTTTGTCCGCCCGAACCGACGGTTGTCCTCACGACCGATGCCTCTCTCATTGGCTGGGGAGCCCACATGGGGGACAACAGGGCCCATGGGTTCTGGACCCCCGAGGAGTCCCGATGCCACATCAACCTGTTGGAGCTCAGAGCAGTCAGACTGGCACTGTCAGCATTCGCTCCTCAGCTCCGGGGTCAAGTGGTTCAAGTCCAGACGGACAATACCACAACCATGTACTACCTCAACAAACAGGGCGGCACGCACTCCCATCTGCTGTGCAAGGAGGCGCTCCGTAACTGGACCCTCGTCGGCCGGTTGGAGGCGGATCTCCTGGCTATCCATGTGGCAGGAGTCTCGAACCAACTGGCGGATGCTCTCAGCCACATAGACCAGACATCCCACGAGTGGTCCCTCCATCCAGAGGTAGCTTACAGTCTGTTCTCCCATTGGGGCAAACCGTTGGTGGACCTGTTTGCTTCCAGGGAGAATGCCAAGCTGGGTCTGTACCATTCCCCCCCCCCCCAGCAGGGCTCGCTGCAGGGGGATGCCTTTTCAAGGACATGGACCCCAGGCCTCCTCAACGCCTTCCCTCCATTTCCCTTGATCCACAAGATGTTACTCAAGGTGAGCAGGGACAAGGCGAAAGTGATTCTGGTAGCCCCGGACTGGCCGCGCCAATTCTGGTACCCAGATCTCCTCAGCCTCAGCTGCAGACCCCCCGGAGCGGCCTTGCACACGCCCAGACCTGATATCATTAAACCAGAGGAAGGTCTTCCATCCGGACCTTCAATCCCTGCACCTCACAGCCTGGTACCTGAGCGGCTAGTGTTCCAGACTCTGGGTCTTTCCGAGGATGTCTTCACTGTGGTGGAGGCATCTCGCAAGGAATCGACTAAGAAATGTTATGCCTTCAAATGGAAGAGAGTTTCCATTTGGTGTCAGGGTAAGAGTCTGGACCCCTTATCCTGCTCTGTGGCTAACATTCTACACTACCTTTGGTCTCTCTCCAAAGAGGGTCTGCGGTCCTCGACCCTCAGGGTGCATCTGGCAGCCATTTCTGCTTACCGGGCGCAGGCCGGTCAGCCAACATTGGCACAGGTGACAGTGGTCGGGCGCTTCTTCAAAGGCCTGGATCACATATCCGCTCCGGTGCATGAACCTCCACCTCCGTGGGATCTCTTGCTGGTTTTGGCAAAGCTCATGGGCAAGCCATTCGAACCTATGCACAAGTGTGAGCTCTCACACTTGTGATGGAAGACGACCTTCCTGGTGGCTATCACATCAGCCAGAAGTACAGGGGAGCTCCAGGCACCTTCAGTGGACTCCCCTTATCTGGTCTTTCACAGGGACAAAGTTGTCCTGCGCCCCCACCCGAAATTCCTTCCAAAGGTGGTCTCAGAGTTTCACTTTAATCAAGTGTTGACTCTGCCGGTGTACTACCCTAACTACACCTCAGATGCTGAGTACAGGCTCCATACTCTGGACCTGAGATGTGCTCTCTCCTACTATAAGGAAAGAACGGCAGAAATTCGTGGAGAGGTTCGTTAGCTGTTTGTCACCTACGCTGAAGCCGCTTCTGGCAGACCTGCAGCCAAACGGACCATTGCAAGATGGATCACATCATGCATAGGTCTGTGCAATGAGTTGGCGGGCAAGGAGCCTCCCAGAGGGTTAAGAGCTCATTCTATCCACCATACTGCTGCATCGGTGGCTCTTCCAGGGACATCCCTATCCAGGAAATCTGTTGGGCTGCTACCTGAAAGTCAGCAAACACCTTTATTTCCCACAACCACATCAACCTTGAGTCACGCCGGGATGCTGGTTTTGGGGCCTCGGTACTCCAATCTCTGTTTCCTAAGTAGGGGGTGTGCGCCTTGCCTCCCTCCTCCCAGAGAACTGCTAGGAGTCTGCCAAAGAGTGTGGATGAACAACATATCCACGCTCCTAGAAGAACAGGTTACTCACCTGTAACAGTAGCTCTAGGAGTGGTATATGTTGTTCATCCACACGCACCCACCCGACCTCCCCGGATTTAGGCGCATCACCTTGCTTCCAGCGGGCTAAGATCTGGCGTCATGGGGTGGAGCCAAGGTATTTACCACCTGGGTGGGTGGGAGGAGCCAGCTTGAAGACTTTCCGGCGAGATTTAAAGGGAAAGGGACATGCCAAAGAGTGTGGATGAACAACATATACCACTCCTAGAACTACTGTTACTGGTGAGTAACCTGTTCATCTGGTGTCATGGGGTGGAGCTGAGGTATTTACCACCCGGATGGGAAGAGCCAGCTTGAAGACTTTCTGGCTAGATTTGAAGGGAAAGGGACATGCCAAAGAGTGTGGATGAACAACATATCCACACTCCTAGAAGTGGTAGTAGTATCCCCTTGCTATTTTCCCTGGAGGAACCAGCTCTATGGCTGACTTGTCTAGTACAGCTTGAATTTCCTGCTGGATGAGGCCTTGGTGACCTGATGGGTAGTATGACCTTCCTGGTGGATTGTCCGGGGCTCTGTCCAGGAACTTGATTGAGTGTCCTCTTGTGATGAGCTGGAGTAACCAAGCGTCTGTGGTTGTCACCTTCCACCCTTCCAGGTGGAGGGCGAACCATGGGTTTCTCTGGAAAAAAGGGAGGAGGTGAAGGGGGTTCACTCGAGTCAGGATGCAGAGGGGAGGATCACTTTGCTGCCTCCGGCGGCCTTTTTGGCCTTTGCCTGGGGAGTCTGGGCACCACAACCAGTGGCACAGCGCTTACCCTGTTGCCTGCCCTGGTTCTGCCTGTTCCACCTCTTCTGGGGGTGACGAAAGGACTGCTTGGATTTTTGGCCCAAGCGGTACAAGGAGCAGACATCCTGCAGTGACCTGCCACTCTCTTGTAGCCTCGTTATTATGTCCTTAGCGTCGCCACCAAAAAGAACTGAACCCCTAAAGGGGGCACCCAGAAGAGTGCTTTGGATGTCTTGCACCAGTCCCACAAGCCAGAGTCAAGCCAGATGCCTCAAACAAATGCCCGTAGCAGTGTACCGGGCCACCGAATCAACTGGATCATAAGTGGCCCGCAAGGCATGGCGGCATAAAGATCTGTTAAGTCTTACTTTTTCCAGAAGCTTATTTCCGAGGGCCTCATCCATAATAGCCTGAAGGTCCTTTTCCAGGTCGGATAAAGCCGACTTTTTCGAAGCACACCATGTCAGCCACATTGTTTAGACACTGAATGGTGCAGGTGGAGGAGGTGTATACCTTGCGGCCATACTGGTCCATCTGTTTAGACTCTTTATCCGGTGGGGAGGCACTTAGGTACTTCGGCTGAGCCGACCGATCATGGGCCGCAGTAATAACTATGGAGTCGGACTTAGGTTGACTAGTTAGATGGCATGACCCTTTTGGGGGGGGGGGGGGTGATAAGTCCTGTTGGCTTTCTTGGAAACTGCAGGAATGGAGGACAGTTGCTGCCATATTGTCGACGTCAGGTCCTCATGCAGCCCTGTCCATGGTGGGATGGGGAGGGTGTCCACATTAGTGAGGTTGAGGTGTTCTGCGAGCCTCTTCCATTTGGGGTCCATCTCCTGAGATGCCCAGCCACAGGCTTGCTGGATGGACCCAAGGAGCTCTGCAAAGGATAGCTCCTCTGGTGGGGACTTGGGAGACTCCTTTGGTTGTGGCTAAATAGGGCAATGTGGCTCGGAAAGACCGGCTGAGTCGGAGTCTGAGTCCAAATTGGAAGACTCTGGTCTGCTCGGAATGGGGGTGACGTCTGGTACCACCTCCGTGGATTAATCTCAAATGAAAACCCCGGTAGGGCATCTGCTCGAGTCCCCGTCTGATGACTGGTGGTCGACTGGGGATGGGCTCCTTGTCACTGCCCTGTGGGTTGAGGTGGCAGCCACGATCAGATGAGGTTGTCCCAGCTCTTGCAGGAGTTGGGATTTTGCATCCTTCCACCAGGGCCGGTATCATCCCTTGCAGTTCCAGCTGAAGAGTGGGAGGTGGAGGTGGCAGCGGCAGAGAAGGAGGTTGGTCGCCTGGGTGCCCCGTGGTAGAGTAAGGGGGGTAGCCAGGAGACTGATACCAGTAGGGGTAAGAATGGTACCCCTGGTACATGTGGCCCAGTGTCAGGTACCAAGGCATCGGAGCCTGTGCCGGGTAGCCCTGCGATGGCCCTCCAGGCATCCGGTAGTATGGGAACTGTGGCAACAGGTAGCTGTGGTAGTTACCCAAGGGACCTGATGGCGGAGGGACTGAAGGCCCAGAAGGTGGAGGTGCCAAGGGACCACTGGGAATGTGCGGCTCCATC
The DNA here is from genome assembly GCA_016271365.2 of Neoceratodus forsteri. Lineage (NCBI taxonomy): Eukaryota > Metazoa > Chordata > Ceratodontiformes > Ceratodontidae > Neoceratodus > Neoceratodus forsteri. The sequence goes on from CM057455.1 coordinate 478,679,523, forward strand.
GGCCGGCCTGGGGTCTCAATAGGGATCCCTGATGGGCCAGGAGGTGGCTCTGGCGTTGGAACGTAAGGCCCCAATCCCATCCCAAAATCCATGGGGGTTGGAACCTGAGATTGGCCCAGCATCGGGGGATGAAGACCACCCGACGTCTGATCTTCGAAGGGCAAGAGGATAAGGGAATCCATACCCCCGTCAACAGATCTACAGTGGGAGCAGAAATATCAGTGTGAAGGCCCGACATAGGAGAGATCTCCTTGACAGCAGCGCTTGAGTCCTGGATGTCCAGGGAAAGTCTTGTGACACTGAGTAGAGGGAGACCGTTCCCGTCGCTTCTCCTTTTTCTCTGGGGTAGGTAAAGAGGAACGTTCACGCAGCTCCTGAAGCTCTTTTTCCATCAATGGAAGGCGTTGTTTTAGGAGATGGGCATCGAGGGCCTTCTGGTGCCGGGACAGCGTGGCCTGGTTAAACAACTGGCAGATTTTGCAACCAGTCACCTGGTGTTTGGGGCCCAGGCAAAGGACGCAGCGGGAATGGTTGTTCCTGTGCGGGATTTGAGTGGCGCACTGTGACACTTCTTTTTAATTTTGAGTGAAGACATACAACGACATTTTGGTAAAGAAGAAAAAACTTCGAAAATACATTATATGAGGCGGTCGGCTGAACCTAGTTCACATGAGGTCCGAAGAATTCAGGTCGACGGCAGGAAAGAACTGGCGGGCAGGCATGGGGACTGCCCCTATATACGATCATGCCAATGTCCCGTCATGTGATGCTGGCAGCGATCCCCCACTACAGATTGCTAGCTAGAAGTCTGCCATGTGGTCCTGATGCCAGGGGGTGCAGTCCTATTTGTGAAGACCTACTGCAGGAACCCTCTCGAAATAAGATCCCATGTTCCTTTCTGCCCAAGGAACAACTTCTATTGCCTTGTTTCTGAGAAGGCCCTATTTCGGAAGTGAGAAGGTCAGACGGAGCAGGAGACAGGCTGTGCTGCCATTTGGGTGGAAGATCGGGGGGGGGGGGAAGAGTTCTACAAAACTGAGAGTGTAACCCTCCCGAACAATACTGAGGACCCACTTGTCCGAGGTGATAGACTTCCACTGGGTGTAAAACTGAGTCAGACAACCTCTCACTGACTTTGAAGCATTCCCCTTAGGCAGCTGAGGTGAGACAGAGTCCGGATTTTCAGAGGGTGGCACTGGGTGCTTTCGAGCCGCATGCCTTTTGCTGCATTTTCTTTTCCTGCTGAGGAGTCTGATTCCTGTTAAAGGCTCATTGGCCTCTACCTCAGAAGGACTGCCTGTTACGAAACTGTCGACTGTTCCTTTGTGGAGCAGAAGGAACCAGCCTGGCAGTCATGGTCTTCTAAGTGGCCTCTAGTGCTTGCTCAACTTGAGGGCCAAACAGATAAGCACCATCAAAGGGGACATTGATGACCTGCTGCTGAGCATCAGGTGAAAACCCTGATGTTCTAAGTCAGGAGTGTTGCCTGATACAGATTCCCATGGCAGTGTCATAAGCATCCATAGAAGCCTTCAGCTGATGACTACTGGACACTCTATGCCCCTGGTGATAGTCTACAGAAGCTCCATGGTAGCGTCAGACTCCGGGAGGTTCTTGACCATTAACAAGAATTCCATAAAATATACTCCTTTACAGGGAGAAATGTCCCTGATAACTGTATCCGCACCCTGAATCATTTCACGAAAACCTGTTTCCTAGTAATATTTGCGAGACTCCTTATTGATAGCGCATGCTAAAGCTTCCTGAGGGAGAACAGCTTTGTTGTTTTCTGCCAGCACAACCAATGCATCCGCTATAGGTTGAGAAGCCAAGAAGGGTCTCTCCTTCAGAGGAGCATATTTCTTATCTATGGACTTGGCCACCAAAGGAATCAGACCCGGCTTCTCCCACACTGACTGTGACAAAGTCTCAAAGTAGGGAGGTATAGGAGGCATAAGGCTCACAAGAACTTTAGGAACATGAAGGAAAGTACAGTTTTGGAAGAACTTACCGTAACAGTAGACCTTTGAGAGAGGCTCTTGCAGTAGGTATTCACATATAGGACTAAGCCAGCAGGCGTCAGGACCCCACGGAAAACTTCTAGCTAGCAGTCTCTGGCGGGGGACCACCCCCACATCAGGTGATTAGCATCATGCAATGTCGGTATAAAGGGCAGGTCCCCCACGCCCACCTTCCAGTTCTTTCCTGCCAAAGGCCACAAGAGGCAAGACGAGAGAGAGAAGCGGATAATTTCCCCCGAAGGAAATGAAACAAAGAAACTTAGGGGGACGGAGGGCGGGAAGGTGATACCTACTGCAAGCCTCTCTCGAAGATCTACTATTACGGGAAGTTCTTAGTAACTGTACTATCTTACTTCGAGAGGGCTCTTACAGTAGGTATTCACATATAGGGCTGAGTCCCATGCAGTCTGGAACAAGGAAAAACACTCGGGAGGAGGATTATCATCCATAACATAAAACCTTAAGGCTGAAGAGGTCTCATGAGAGGAGACCTGGTAGGACAGCCAACCCAAAGCCTGCTCTACAGTGAGAGGCAATGTCCAAACTGAAGTGTTTCATGAAGGTATGGACAGATGTCCAAGTTGTGGCTGCACAGTCTTGAAACATGCAGCAGAGGCAGCTACTCCTCTGGTGGAGTGACCTCTGACTTGACCCAGAAGAGTCTTGTACTTGTCATAACAGAAAGTGATACAATTCACCAACCATTTTGAGAGGCATTGCTTAAAAACAGCATTGCCTTCTCTTTTGTGAGCGAAAGAGACAAAGAGCTGATCCGTCTTCTATCTCAGGATTCTATGAACATCCAAAGTATGTAAGAGGTACTCCCCTTGATTGGAGTGCTGCATAAAGAAAGTGGGTAGCTCAACAGATTGATTCAGTGCAGATTCAGCCACCACCTTAGGGAGAAACTTAGGGTTGGTGCGTAAAGCGGCACGTTCCTTGTGGAAAATCAAATACAGGGTTTTACACATCAAGGCCTGGAGCTTGGAAATGCGCTGAGCAGAAGTGATGGCCACTAGGAAGAGCATCTTCCAGGAGAAGAACTTTAAGTTTGCTTCCACTGCAGGCTCGAAGGGAGGCAGTGTGAGCTTATCCAGGATGAAATTCAAGTCCCTTGGAAGGGCAGGAATACGAATTTGGGGGTCTCAAGTGGAGAACCCCTCTAAGAAAAGTCTTAGAGACTTCCAACTGTGAAAAAGTCCTGTCTCCAAAAGGAATATGGTAGGCTGAAATAGCTGCCATATGAACCTTTAACGAGGAATGGCTGAGACCCAGGTCGAAGAGGTGACGCATGTAGTCCAGGACTCTGTTGACTGGGCATGAGAAAGGCTCTAAGTCTTTAGAGCCTGCCCAGATGGAAAATTGTTTCCACTTCATGGCGTAGGTGGACTTGGTGGAAGGCTTCCTCACCTCTACCAAAATGTCCACTACTAAAGAAGAGACTCCAAAGCAGGCTTTAGCTACGTCTGCAGGAACCACACATGGAGATGAAGGGATTTGAAGCCTGGGTGAGCAAGGGTCCCCCGATCCTGGGTCAACAACTGCTGCAACAGAGGAAGAGGAAGAATCGGTTCCTATGAAAACTGTTGCAGAAGAGAGAACCAAACTTGCCTGGGCCAGAAGGGGGGGGGGGCGATGAGAATCATTCGTGCCCTTTCTGATCTGAGTTTGTTCAGGACCCTCAAAATCAAAGTAATGGGAGGGAAGGGTCCCGCTAGAAAGTGTCTCACCTTGGAGAGAGCAAGCAAAAGGCAGGAAGTTTTGCATTCTGGGGAGAGGCAAAAGATGTCGTTTACGACCTGCTGATCTAACTCCCATTTGTGAGACCTGGCTGAGGACTGGCTGAGTTCATCTACCACTGTGTTTTCCACTCCCGGAATGTGAACTGAGGTCAGGTGAAGGTGGTGCTGGGCTGCCCAATATCAGACACTCATCACCTCCCAGCACAGGGGATAGGATTCCTCCCTGTTTGTTGAGGTACCAGACTACGCATATGTTGTCTGATTGGATGAGAAGATGACCAGGAAGAATGAAGGGAGGAAGAGCCTGGAGGGCATAAAGGACTGCCCTCAGTTCCAGCACATTTATGTGCAGATTCTGCTCGAACCTGGACCAGCTGCCCTGAGTCCTGTGAGACCCTAGCTGGGCACCCCAGCCCTCCCCTGATGCATCTGTTGTCAACGTCTGAGAAGGAGGAGCGATACAGAAAGGAACTCCCAGACACAGGTTCTCCTAAACCATACACCAGTGCAAGTCCCTGGTCATGGGATCCGACACTAGCACCTCTTGGTCTAGATCATCCACGGTCTGGTCCCACTGCGACCAAAGCATCCACTGAGAGATCCTCATATGGAGCCAAGTGAACGGAACTGTGGGAATGGCAGCCACCATTAGCCCCAAGAGGCGGAGGACTGACCTGGCACTGACCCGTCTGTGACCGGACAGAAGAGCCTGATTCTGAAGAGTTTCTACCCTGTTGGAGGCGAAAAGGCTTTGCCTGTGGTTGTGTCCAGCATCACCCAATAAATTGGAGGCATTGGTAGGGGACCAAGTGGGACTTGGCCTGGTTGATGGTGATACCCAAGCTGGCAAAAACCTGCAGGGTAAGAGAAAGGGAGTGCAGGAGTTCCTCCCTGGACAGGGCCACCAGGAGCCAATCATCCAGGTACGGGAATACCTGCACACCCTGGGTACACAGGTGGCCCACTACCACTGACAGGCATTTGGTAAACACTCGGGGAGCCGAGGAGAGACCAAATGGGAGGGCCTTGAATTGGTAGTGGTTCCGCTGAAAACAAAAATGGAGGTATCTGCGATGGGAAAGGCATATGGAGATATGCAGGTACGCAACCTGCATGTCCAGAGCACATAGCCACTGTCCTGGCCGGAGTAACGGTAGAAGACTCCGCAAGGAGAGCACTCTGAAGCATTTGTACTCCACGAACATGTTCAGGGAGCTGAGGTCTAGAATTGGCCTCAAGTTTCCCATCTTCTTTGGAACTAGAAAGAAATGGGAATAGTAACCCGTCCCCCAAATGTGAGTGGGGACTGGCTCTATCGCCGCCTTCGACAGAAGGGGTATGATTTCCTCTAGAACATGAGGAAGAAGTTGCGGGGAGTAAGACGACCGAGTGGGTGGTTTTCGGGGAGGTTTCTGCAGAAACTGTATTGAGTGTTCGGTTGATATGAGCTGGAGCTCCCAAGCGTCCGATATTATCCTCTCCTAACCTGGCAGATAGGAAGAGACTCTCCCCCCTACCAGTTCCTCTGGAATGGCCAGAGGCAGAGGGAGAGGCAAGGAGTCAGGAGGTGTGGGGCAGCGCAGCAGCCGAGGCTCCAGTGGACTTTTTGCTGGGGGGAGTCTTGGTTGCTAGAGGGGCCTGCCGTTTGTTGGTGCGCTTTCCCCTGAGGCTTTTGTTTTTGCTGGGTCTGGCAATGAAAAGGACATTGCTGCCCCTGAGGGGGTCTGTACATTGTCTGGACAGACTTTAGTGTAGTGCCCTTCTCTTGCCGTTCAGTTATGATGTCCTTGACATCACCCCCGAACAGCACCAAACTGCTGAAGGAAGCATCCTGTATAGTGGACTGTACCTCAGGGACCAATCCTGACACAGGGAGCCAGGCATAACGCCGTAGGCCCATGGCGAAAGCCGAGCTCCTGCCAGCTGTGTCCACCATATCGTAAGTGGCACGAAGCATGTGCCGACAGGTCGAATGAGTGGAAGAGACTAGGTCTCCCAGTTTATTTAGATTTTGTTTACCAGGTAAACCCTCTGAGACCAAAGATCCCTTTTTCAGGGGGTGCGACCCGGGGTTGAGTAAACCAACCACTTTACATTAGGATACAGTAAGACAGCTTCAAAATACATATACAGTTTGTACAGGAGGCAAGAGAACAGTAAGACAGTGTCAGAGAACATACACTAGGAAACAGAGCCAGTGCACATACATTGCCAGTGGGGTACATTTGCCTACAGACTTCAAAATAATACACAGTTTGTACAGGAGGCAAGGGAACAGTAAGACAGTGTCAGAGCACATTCAGTAAGAAACAGAGCCAGTGTACGTACATTGCCAGTGGGGTATATTTGCCTACAGAGATATTAGTCTTAGAGGTTAGCTAGTCCAGAGGGAGCAAAGAGTTTTGCCTGTTGCTCTGTTAGTGGGGTGAGGTGGGGTGCATTATCTAGCGGTTGCAGCAACAGTGACTCAGTTCAATGAGGTAGACTTTAAGACCAGCCTTGAATGAGGAGAGGAGTTCCTGCTTAGTTTGAAAATCAGGGTAGGGAGTCCAACTTGGATTCCACCTGGCTAAGGATGGACTTCTGGAAATCCCCCATATGGCCGATGTAATTGAGGGCTCTGCTGCCTATGGTCAAAGAGGAGTAGATTTTTTTCCCGTACTGATATAGAAGCCAGGATTCCTTGTCAGGTGGGGACAAGCTCAGATGTTTAGGGTTGGCGGAGTGGCCATGGGTGGAGCTGATGACAAGCAAATCCGCCTTGGGGTGGAGACTGGGAAAGTCTATACCCTCCAGAAGCCTGGTATAGCCTATCCGCCTTCCTCGGAAGGGGGGCTAGTGCAGAAGGTTGTTTCCAGATGGTGGAAACATGATTGGTGAGAGGCTCTATCCATGGTGGAATTAGTGTGCGAGCGGTCTCAGGCAGATCCAAATGAGCAGCAAGTTTCTTACGCTGTGGGTCTGGCTCCACTAATTGCCACTGGCGTGTTTCCTGGATCTTCTTTAAGAGTTCCAGAAAGGAAGGGTCCTCCAGAGAGGACGTCAGAGGATCCCTCGGCCTTGGGCGTTCTGAAGTACAGGGCTCATGTCCATGATCAGAGTGGTTGGACTCCGAGTCTGAGTCATATGTCTCTGAGGAAGAAGAAGATGATTCCTCTCTGGGAGGGGAAGGAACGACCCCGCTGGGGAGCCCCGGGCACGCGTATCCTCCCCACCTCGGGTGCCTGAAGGCTCTCCTCTGGCACTGGGTAAAGGGGAGGGAGTCTCCCATCTTTTTTTTTTTCAACTCACTTTTGCTTTTTCTCCCCCTCGAGCTGCCTGCCGCCTTCACATCTGCTCGTTCACGGCTCGCCGGCTTCTGTCCCCAAATCAGCCCCCCGATACCCCGTGGCTTACCCCCCACGGTGGGGGCCCGCGACACGGCAGGGAATGCCCCGGGCACTGTAGAATAGGTCGGGGGTCAACCTGAGGACACATCGGAAGCCGCGGCGGGCTTCATACATGGCAGGCGCTCGGTGATTTTTCCGGTTTTCTGTGGAGGCGGGGCCACGCCCCGACGCCCAGACGTCACCTCCGCCCCGCCTCCAGGGAACACGCAAGTGTCGGATGCTTGGGGACACCCGGCCTCCGCCAGGGGTCCCCAGTACACCGATCACTGCCCGCACCCTCCCCCCGGAGTAGGAGAGCTGCCCTTCGGGCGCTCGATCCTACTCCCCGGTCAAGCTCCGACGCACCCAGGTCCGCTCTCAACCCGGTCGCCGCGGCCGCAGCGAAATCCCACCGCTAAACCAGCGGGCCGGCCAAGTAGTCTCCTGTCTTTGGCGAGGGTCCAGTGTAGGATCGACGTGAGAGACGACTCTCGACCTCCTTGGTGATCTGAGCCCTGGCCTCTGCCCAACAGGAGGCCAAGGTCTCCTTCAGATCCACCAGCGGCTGTGGAGAGGGTGGCAGAGATGGAGGAGGAGGGGATGGAGGATACAGGTAGTGTGGGTACCTGTAATAGGAGTATCTATAGCCAGACGGCGGGAAACCCGGTGTCGGGTACTGAGGCGTTGAGTAGTGTGGCGCCGGGTAATGCGGCATCAGGTATTGCAGCATCAAATACTGAGGGGCCGGGTACTGGAGCACCTGGTATTGCGGTGTCAGGTACTCTAGCGCCAGGGGCTCTGACGGAGCAGAAGGACCTGGCAAAGGCCCTGCTGGTGGGCTGGACGGAGGGAGTGTTGGCCCCGCGGGCATCGGGCCCAGCATAGGTATACTGTTGAGCGGGTCTGACAGTCCTGACAGATGAACTCTGCCTTCCATTGGGCAAAGGGACACTGGAGGGTGGTGTCGGGTTGTCTGGCATCGGAATCTGCATCTGAATATCTGGTGTCAGAGGGTCCAGTGTAGGCAGGGGGACCCCTGACGGCAGCATCCCAAGGTTGTCAGTCGCAACCAGGGAAGGAGGGCTGAAATCCCCGGGTGTAAACCGAGGGGGACGCAGGGACCTCAGTAGGCAATGGGCTTATCTGTTGCAGACAGCCTGGGGCATCAGATGTGACAACAGGGTCTGGCACAGGCTGGTTGACCAGGCGGTCGTCGGAGGAGCCAGCAGCCATCTTATCGGCAGTGTCTGGGTGGACGTCGGTGGAGTCGGCGTCCGACTTATCAGACTCCCTGTCCAAGGAAGGCCATGAAGGAGTGGCGGCCATGTCAGAACGGGGTTGGGCTGGGCGATCACCCAAAGAGGTGAGAGGCTTAGCAGCCCTGTCCGGGCGGGCGTCGGTAGGACCGACGTCCGACTTACCGAACCCGCTCGGACCAGAAGGCCGCGAATGAGGAGTGGCCTTAACGGGAGCGGAGGTCTCCTTTGCCCCAGAGACTCCAAAGGGCCCAAGCACGAGCCAGACTGGAGGGGTGATGCCTTCTTGGTAGCCACCAAGACGGCTGTCGAGGAGCGATCCCCCAGAGGGGATGTTACCTTTAAGGCCGTGACTCTAGCCAAAGTCACGGCTGCTGTGGAAGACAACTCCTGCTCCTGGTGCTTCTCCTTGTCACGCATCTTTCTGTGGCCTTCAGGGGAAGTGGACGCCTGCCTAAGCTTCTTTAACTCTTTTTCCATGGAGGCCATTTTCTTCTTGAGGAGATGGGCTTCCAGGGACTGCTGCCTTCTCTCGTGGGTAGCCGAGCAGAACTTCTGGCAGTGCTGGCACTTCTCCACGGGGTGGTCGGGTCCTAGACAGAAGAGGCACAAGGAGTGGCTGTCCTTGTGTAGAAGCTGGGAACATGAGTCACACTTGTTTTTATGCACTTCAGAGGGCGTCAGGGACGACAAACACAGCAGATATTGTAAGAAAATTGAATAAACACGAGAAAAAAGGTTGAAAAAGTTGAAATATTTAGAACTGACGAATGAAGTGACGAGAGCTGTTCTACTGCAAGGAACTTTCAGAAGCTGACGTCGGGAAAGAACTGAAAGGTGGGCATGGGGGATCGCCCCTTTATACCAACATGCATGATGCCGGTCACCTGACGTGGGGGTGATCTCCCGCTAAAGACTGCTAGCTAGAAGTTTTCTGTGGGGTCCTGATGCCTGGTGGCTTAGTCCTATATGTGAATACCTATTGCAAGAGCCCTCTCGAAGTAAGATCTCGAGGTGCAAAGGCCTGCTAGGGTCCACAGATGAAGTCTGCAGAGCCAGGGTTGAATTCATGTTCTTGAGGAGGGACTGGAAGGAAAGGTCCTCAACAAAGGTCTCTGCTAGAGCAGAAGTTTTCCCCTCTGAGCCAAAGAATGAGTCCTTCTGACCATCATCAGACAAAATCAAGTCAGGATCTGACTCATTAAGTTCCACCACTACCCCAGAAAAGTCAGGAGTCAATCCTGCTAAGCCTAAGCACAGTCTAGGCAAAGGATAAACAGCGATAAAGGAACCCCTATTGGTGTGGAAGACCCTGGCACCGCGTGTTGGACCGAGGGACCTGGCACCGTGCACAGCACTACGGAACCCAGTGCTGCATGTGGAACTGAAGAACCCATCCCCGCATGCAGCACCACAGAACCCGGCACCACACGCAGCGCTGAAGATTCCCTCTGAAGAACCTGGCGATGTAAGCAGCACCGAAGAACCCGGTGCCGCACACGGCACCAAAGAATCCCTCGCCAGCAGAGGCACCGACAAACTGCCAGATCTAGAAACAGAGGAGGAAGGTGGTACGTGTGCCAGCCCCTGCGGGGAAGAAAAATGAGGGGGAGAAACACGTGGAACTGGTGCTGGGGGCATCGGTATCGGCGAGGGTAGAAATTTCGTTGCCTGCACTGAATGCACTCCCTGCCCTGAAAACCCCAATCATAGCAAAGTGGCTCCAAGGCCTCTGAAACCAGGTCCACCGGTAAGGGTACCCAAGATAGATACTGTATCCACTGTTCCAGAAGAGTGGCCCAATGGTGAAACTGCCCACTGGAAACCCCATAAGAGGATAGAGAGGGGCTCCGGTGTCGAGAGGCCCAGACGCTAAGAATAGAGACCACCGGAGACCCCGGAGGGGTCGGGGTCCAACTACCGCTCTCCGCTACTGAAGACTCCCTCACAGACCCACCAGAGGGCGACCTCAAGCAGTACTGTTTCTTCTTCTTCTTCCAATGGGAAGGAGAAGAACTCGAGGTTGAGTGACGCCGGGTCCCCGATCAAGATCGAGAACGGGCCCACTTCTTTTTGTGCTTGCAGGAGGACTGTCCTTCCCCCAAGCACCGGACTGCTGGTGGTCGGACCCCCCCCCCCACTCCGGAGAGGGTGGAGAACTGGACACAGCTCCACTGCCAGAACAGCTTTCTAATGAAGTCTCCCTACCATCACCAATACCGTCCATGGTCGACTGTCGATGGCAGGCTGTGAGAATTTCTTCTTCAAAATTATATATATATATATATATATATATATATATATATATTTATTTATTTTTTTAAAATAACAAATAATAATAATACTAAAACAACTAATACTAATCAAAACTGAATGACTATAAGCTTCTGTTGTATAGACGTGAAGATTTGACTCCCGGAGGGTGAGTGACATCATCACTGAAGCAGACTCGACGGCAGGGAAAAAAGGAACTAAGGCAGTTGGCGGGTCGATGCCAAGATAGCCTACAGAGGTGCGGGCTAGTCTCACGGTGTTACACATGCATGGTCCTACCTCGGCACCGGCCCTCCTGAAGATATTTGTCTCCCGCTGGGTCCTAGTGCCTCCGGCGTAGTCCCAGCAGTATGAATGAATGGTGAAGACTTTAAGACCGGGAAGATTCCCCTGATCCAGACACCATTCTCACACTCTCACTGCCTCTCTGCAGAGGGGATAGGAGTGTGCCCCCCTTTACTTGTTGATGTAATACACAACGGACTTGTTGTCTGTCTGGAAGAGGACTGTTTTGTGGCTGATGAGATCCACGAAGATTCGTAGATTGTACAACACAGCTCTCATTTAGAACACGCTGATGTGGAGGTGAGTCTCTGAAGGGCCCCGGACACCTTGTGTGTGGAGGTCGTGGTAGTGGGATCTCCATCCCAACAAGGAAGCATCCGTGGTGAGGGTCATCTGAGGCTCTGGCTGGGGGAAAAAGGAAGCCCTAGAGGAGGTTTTTCTCCACTGTCCATCATGCAAGTGACTGAACCAGAGATTTCATCACCTTGATGGGATAAGACTGAGGGTGTGATGCTTGTGACCACTGTGTACTGAGCATCCACTGAGTTGTTCTCATGTGTAGATGTGCCAGGGGCACTGTGAATGGTGAGGAGGCTATCAGACCCAACATGCGTGGCATGGAGTGCGCTTGTACTGATTTGTGCTCCATTATGTAGAGCACCATCTAGAGAACTGCTTTTCTCCTGTCTTCTGGAAGGCAGGCCCATACCTTGGTGGTGTCCATATGGGCTCCGATGAACAGCAGCTGCTGAGAATGTTGGAGCTGCGACATCTCTAGGTTCGGAGGAACCTATTAATAATAATTATGAAGTGTTACTTGAAAATTTCCTAACTTCTCCTGGGCTGCCTATGCTTCCTGACCTTTGCCTCTATAACAATCGGCAACAGACCCATTTCTTTTTGTGTTTATGGGTAGGCTGCCCCCCCCTTTCCAAACACAGGACCACCCATCATCAGAAACATGGTCCTGCTGTCGAAGTAGCTTGTCTGACGAGGATCTCTACCATCACCATCCATCTGCGGTTGACTGTTGACTCAGCAGGGCTGACAGAGACCGAAGAATCTTCTTCACATTTTTTTTTTTTTAGCTAAACCTATACAAAAAAATAACAAACTCTAGCTATACTCTTAAAAACTGAGAACTGAATGCTGGCGTGGTATAGACGTGAAGCTCTGACTTCCAGAGGGTGAGCAACATCAAAACTGAAGAACACTCAACAGTGGGGAAAAAAGAACTGAGGTGGTTGGGGGCTGGTACCGAGGTAAGCCTGTGCTAAGAGCTTCCCCTCACAGCGCCACGCATGCACACAGCTTGCCTCAGCACTAGCTCTCCTGAAAAGTTCTGGCTCCTGCAGGGTTCTAGTGCCTCTTGACTTAGAACCCCACTGGTGTGAATCAATGGTGAAGATTGATTCCTAGAAGCTCGTGGAGCACTATGTTTTTTTTTTCAGTAACCCTCTTCCTCTTCATAAAGCTCCTCCATTATGAGGTCTGGATAATATTCTTCCTCATTGCTGGTGTCCCTGTCGACAATGGGAAGACCTTTTTTGGTGACGCCAGGGGGCCACTGCTCAAGAAGTATTTATGTGTACCAACTGATGATATTGACGGGGCCTGCGATGCAGGAACCCGTCGATGGCAGTTGAGGCTGCATAGGCAAGCCTGGAAGTATGCTCCGTATCATATCTGTGAACAGTGTCAGTGCTGCCTGCACTTCAATGATGCCCTGGCCATGGGCCATGACCACTGTAATTGATCACGGCAACATATTTTTCATAGTAGGCGTGGTAGTGCCTAAGCAAAGCCCTGACTTTTGGTGTCTGGTTAATGGTTGGGGGGGCTGGCGTCACCACTGCTGGGGCAGATGATGACGATCGATGCAGGTTGATTATCTGCAGGCCACAACAGCGACCTAGACCTTGCTGGGGAAGCAGATCTGTCTTACCCCTATGCTTATGTCCCGACGTTGACCTGTCTTTTTCACGGTCTTTAGACTCTGATGACTGTGAATTAGTCGATGGGGCTTGTGACACCACTTTCTGACCATGGGCTTTTTCCATGGCAGCTACATTTTTTTTTCTAATAAAAACTTTTCCAGCACCTTTCTTTTGCATTGCCTGGTTGCTTAACTGAAGCACTGGCAAGTCCTGATGTTGTGAGAGAGGCCTCAACAGAAGACATACACTTTGTGAGTACTGTCCTTGTAAATCTTTTCTCTGCACTTTTAGTATCAGAGCAAAGTCACTGGTTTTGGCGGCATGCAGAGGTGGCAGTATCACTAAAATATCAGTGATTACTTAAGAATAAAATAATAAATGACAATGGCTGGTTGGTTGCCATTTCCACACTAAGTTGGATGAGTACAATTGATGGCAGGAAAAGAACTGAGGAGAGATGGGGCTGCACATGTTTATGTAGACGCTGACGTGTGACATCCTTGTGGGCAGCCCCCAGCTAGCAGAAGTTCTGTGTTGTCCTAGCGCTGACGCAGGTGTAGTTCCAAAGTTGTGGCTTAAGGAAAGTGATATCCTGGAAGATAAATAAGCCATCAGCATCAGGACCATTTCTAAGCTTTTTGCTATCTGGGGGCAGCCCACAATGACTTGCAACATTGATATGTATATAATGTGGGTGGCCCAAATCTCTCCTCAGTTCCCTGTCGGAGATTAGCCTCAGACAGCATCCAACCATGAGGACCCAGGAGATTAGACCAGCGCTAGGCATTCAGGAAGAGGCATGGGTCTCGAGATAGGATGCATGGAGTAAGGTTTTAGGTGCAGCATCTGATATAACCCTCACTGAAATAGAAAAGAGAGAAGGATGGTACGGCACAGACTGGTATGGTAAGTTCATATGTAACTGTTCTATCTTCATTGAGGATATCTCCTCCATTAGCCACACCTTTGGAACAACTCCCAAGCAGAACAAAGCAGCAGGGAGGATGGCAGAGTCTGATATGTAATCAGGACAGGATGTCTTGCAGTACAGCAAGATCAAAACCAGCATGTCTATGAGAGATGACGTCCGGACTGTAATGTTCAGTGAAAGTGTGAACAGTGCTCCATGTGGCTGTAGCACATACGTTGGCAGCAGGGACATTCCTGAAATAAGCCACAGAAGTGGCCATTTCTCTTGTGGAGTGACCACAAATGAGATCAAAATGTTCCTTACCGTATTTGGACAGGCATCGTTTAGACACAAGAGTGCCCTTTTGCCAGGGGTGAACGAAACAAAAAGCTGAGAGGATTTTCAGCAGTCCTTGGTGTGATCAATACAGTATCTCAGTATTCTATGTACATCTAAGGTATAGAGCAGCACCTCACCATGGCTGGCATGCTTAGGACAATATACAGGAAATTGTATCATTTGATTCAGTGTAAATTTTGAAACCACCTTCAGTAGAAACTTAGAATTCATATGCAAAGAAAGACCGTCTTTGTGAAAAGTCAAATAAGAAGGCTCACACATTAGAACCTGAAGCTTGGAAATCCTTGGAGTGAAGGTCACAGCAACTAAAAAAAATAGCAAGGCAAGGCAAAGTTTATTTCTATGGCGCACAATCCCAGAGGCTCTGGGCACCTCACATTCAGAACAAGCAAGAGAAATACAAAAAGCACAAACGAATACAATTAAAATAATTATAAAAATGGATAATACAATAATCAGTAAATAGCTCAGTTCAGTTTAAATTAACTATACCAGGTCAAATAACTAGGTCCGGGAAGGCCAAAGAGAACAGATGGGTCATTAGACGTCACTTAAAGATCTCAACTGAAGGGGCCTCCCTTATGGATAGAGGTAGTGTATTCCACAGGACAGGAACAACAACACTAAATGCCCTGTTGCTGGCAGTTCTGAGTCTCGACTTGGGAATCTCAAGGAGACCCCTAGAGGAGGAATGGAGGGGGCAGACTGAAGTGGCCTGTGTTAGAAGATCAGACAGATAGCCATGGCCGAGTCCATGTAGGGCCTTAAAGGTGAGTAAACCCACCTTGAAGATAACCCTCCACCTGACTGGCAGCCAGTGTAGTTCATGTTATTGTTTTCCATTAAAAGGAAACGCAAGCCATAACTCATGGCAGGCTCAAAAGGAGCCAACATCAATTCTTCAAGAATGAAATTCAAGTCCCAAGGTGGGAATGGATTATGGATAGGAGGTTTTATATGAAGGATACTTCTTAGAAAAGTACAGCAGACCTCTAATTGGGCAACCGTACAACCATTAATAGGAACACGGAAGGCTGATATAGCAGCCAAATGCACCTTAAGACAGGAATATTGCAGGCCAGTCAGACAGGGAGAGCAAGCCTGCATTCCAACACAGAATTCACAGGAGATGTAAAAGGGTCCATATTCCAGGAAGCAGATCACAAAGTGAAGTGCTTCCATTTCAGAGAATAAGTATGTCTGGTAGAAGGCGTCCTAGCTACAAACAGGATGTCAGTGACCTTAGGGGATACCCCAAAATGTGCAATGGCTATGTTTTCAGGAGCCATTAATGCAAGTGCAGGGACTTCAGGTCTGGATGGACAAGGGATCCCTTGCCCTGTGAAAACAGACCCCGACAGAGAGGTAGATAGACTGAAGGCTCCACCACTGGATGCTGAAGGAGTGGAAACCATATCTGGCAAGGCCAGAACAGAGCAATGAGGATGAGAGTTGCACTCTCCACCCACAGCTTGAGCAGAATGCTATGTATAAGAGGAATAGGGGGAAATGCATCTAGCACGTTCCCTTTACAAGACAGGGACAATGCATCTCACAAAAAAAAAAAAAAAAAAAAAACAGGCCCTGGAGGGACTCAACAGAAACACGGCAGTTTTGCGTTTTGTAGGGATGCAAAAAGGTCCAGCTGTGGATGACCCCCATCACGCAAATATGTTGCTTACCACGGAGGTCAGCAGTTACTGTTCCTGAACCACTGACTGAGATCTGCTTAACAAGACTGCCAAGACATTTTGGAGACCTGGTAGAAACACGGGTGATAGCTGACGTCTGCGACGGAGAGCTGTCATTGCTTCCCTGCATAGGGGACAGAAGTGAGTGCATGCCCCCTTGTTTGTTGACGTAACGCATCACACTGATGTTGTCTATCTGGATTAGCAGAAGACCGGGGTAGAGATGATTCTGAAAGGCCTGAAGGCTGTACAGGATAGCCCGCATTTACAGGACATTTATATGCAGCTCTGCCTCCACCTTGGTCCATGACCCCTGTGTCTAGTAAGGACAGAGATGTGCCCCCAGCCAGAGCCCAGGGCATCCATGGTGAGGATCTGAACATGAGCTAGTACATGGAATTGAACACCTGTCATTGAGGCAAAGGTCAGGAAGCACAGGAAAACCAGGAGCAGTTATAAAATGTGCAAGCAGCATTTTATTATAATCAGTAACAGCAAAATAAAAAAAATGTTCAGGATAGCTATTAACAAAAGCAGTACAAAGAAAACAAAGTCCTTCATCTGAGAGTATCTCTAATTCTTAATTTCAATCTCTCTCTCTTTATATATAATGTATTTTCCTGGTTATTAATTTCTGCAACCTGAGATTGTTAAAATACCTCCTGTTTCTCACAAAATGTTTTAGAACTTGGTCAGTTTCTTTCCTTGCAGGTGCAACAAAACAGAACATTGTATCCCAGAACTAATCTCCAGTTGACAACTCTGCAAAAGAGTTTGTGGAGGTAAAACTGCATGTCAGAGTTAATCCCGAGTTCCAAATAGCTTTTTGCAATCATTTCCACAGTATACAGTAACTAAATAGATTTTTAAACCAAGGGATCCGTTTTACATATCTTTTTTATAACCACAGATAAGCAAGGGGGAAGAAAAGATAGAAACAGCAAGTGAAGGCAGGGAGATAGCAGGGGGGATCAAGAGACAGTCAGACTGTTCAATTCTGAGATCTCACAAGAAAATCTGATTGTGCAGTCAGACAAACAAGATAGAAAAGGCGAGGCTATAACAGATCATTGCGTTTAACTCCTTTTGCATAACAAATGGGACTGGGTCTTATCCAACCTGGTCACAATGCCCTTCAGTTTTTGCATTCCAGCCACCACAACGATGCTCTGCTAAGAGGAGATGTAACATGAGTCATCTGCTCCTATTCATCCGTCAATTGATCCCACTGAACCCTGAGTGTCCACTGAGGTATTCTCATATGAAAACATGCCAGGAGCACAGTCACTATGGACACAGCCATGAGGGTCAGGAGATGTAACACTGTTAATGCAGAAATGTAATGGCTCCTGTATACCAAGTTTGCCTAATCAATCAGTGTCTGCCTGTCCTGTGGCAAGAAAGCACATCACTTTTCTGTGTCCAAGACCACCCTGATGTACTGCAGAGTCAGCACAGACTCTGGAACTCATTTACTGTGATCCCAAGCTGTTGAACAACTGATATGTGCGAGACAGGGTATGTAACGGAGGTTCTCTGGAGCTGGTCTTGAGGAGCCAGTCATCCAGACAGGGGAAGACATACAGGCCTCCATGAAAAGGGCTCCTGCAACTACTGCCAAGCATATGGTAAAGGCCTGTGATGCAGAGGACATGCGAAAGGGAAATACCTTGAACTGATCGTGTTTGTCCTCAAGTATAAAGCTCAGGTATTGTCTGTGGGATTTTCTGAGCTTTATATGAAGGTATGCATCCTTCATGTTCAGGGAACAGGGCCAGTCCCCCGTCTGCTATAGGGGAAATGAGGCATACAAGGATATCATTCAAAACTTTCTGAATTTGATACATAGATTGAAATCCCTGAGATCTAATGCTGGACACAAATCCACTGTCCATTTTGGGACTAAAAAGTATCTGGAATAACAACCTTTGTTCTTCTCCTGCGGAGGAACCAGTTACATGGCAAAGTCTGAACCTCTTCCTTCAGAAGGGACAAATGCCCAGGGCATAAGAGGAGGAGACAGAGGATGATCTGGAGGGATTTGTAACAGATCCAAAGCATGGCCCCTTACAATTATCTCCAGAACCCACTAGTCCATAGTGATCTCCTGCCATTGCTTCAGATGCACAGAGATCCTGCCCTGCACACTCACCCCTGGAGGTAACAGCTGAGCAGTGGGACATGACGGAAGAGAGTCAGGCAGAACTGGGGTGGCAAGGCCACCAGAACCTATTCCTTGAGTGCTTTTTCATGGGGAGGGAGGAAGGGGATCAGGGATGGGGCCACCACCTCTGCCACGGCCTTGCTGATGGTCGGCACGATTACCTCTGGCCACAAGCCAATCAAAAAAGCCCCAACTATGACCTCTAGGAGTGGGCTATAGGGACTTTAGAGACCTTAGCATCATTTTAGATGTCTGAAGGCCAAGCAGGGCTTCTTCAGCATCATAGTCAAACAACTGTACCCTTTGAAGGAAGTATTCCAAACTGAAGTGAGAAAGCACACCCAGCTTGTTCACTGGAGAAAGCGTAATGTGCTGCAGTACAGCCCAGGTTCTAGCCACCTTGGTGGTGCAGCTGGTAGTGCAACTGGAACAGTATTCTAGGTGGCCTGGGTTCAAGTCCCAGCTGAGGCACTTAATTATTTTTCTTTTGTGTTCGTGTGTGTTCCAGAAATGAGCATACCACACTCTTGTGATTGAAAAAGGATTCAAAACTGCCTGCTGTACATCAGTGGTAGAGCCAACAATTCTTGAGCCAAGAATACCTTCCCATGCAGATATCGGAAGCTATAGCCCTGGCAGAACCATTAGAGACATCATAAGTTGAGGGCAGCAAATGTCTACCAACCTCAGCGCCAGCAGATAATAGTTTAAGAAATTCATTCTTAGCAGGGACATCAGGCAAAGCCTGAGCAGCAGTACAAGCAGCTTTCTACAGGCTGTTCTGATATCTCATCATGTGGGCCTTATAGTTTGCAATCCTAAGGCCCAGCGATACAGAGGCATAAGTATGCTTGCCCATCACATCCAGCCTCCTAGATTCCCTATCAGGAGGCAAAGTACTCATATGTCTAGGGGCTCTAGACCTATCATGAGCAGCCACGATGACAACCAAGACAGTTTTAGACTGGCTAGTAACATAAGGCTTAGTGGATGGTGCAGGATACTGCTTACCAGCCTTTTGAGGACTGCAGGCAGTGACTTATCGGTAGGTCTGTACCATGCAGCAAAACTAGTACCCTCTAATGCAGGATAAATAGATGGAATAATAATGCAGGGGCAGCAGGGCACCTCCAAAAATTCCACAAGATTCCATTTAGTGGAATCTTCCTGTTCCACATCGAAGTCCGTGGCAGACTCCATTTGCTGCATCATGTCTTGGAAAGAAGATTCCTCAGGAGGAGACGTTGGGGTATAAATCACTGAGTCCTCACTACAAGACGAGAGGGTAGAGCTAGAGTGAGAGGGACCATCCATAAATTGGTCTTCACCCTCATATTTCTCCTCTAAATCTGCTTCTAAGTCCATGAGGTCAGGGTTATATTCCATTTCATCATTGTCATCACAAGCGATGATGGCAATCGCAGAATGGACTGGCGATGCTGACTGAGAGGCAGGAATCTGTGTGTGCTAGCAGAATCCATCGATGGGGGCGGACAACCAGAAGGCCCCACTGGTGCAGTAACTGCCTGCAATGGCAACCCTGGCAGAATGCACTGAATCAGTTCATAAAATAATGCCGGCACAGTCTGGGAGTCTATGGCACCCTGAAAAGGGTCCGGGACCACATGCGTCGACAGGCTTCAGCACGACAATGGTCATAGTAGGTATGCTAGCATCTAAGCCAAGCCCCAACCTTCGTATTTCAGCAATGGTTGGGGAAGGCGCTACAGTTGACTCCACTGGAGTGGGCGTTGACAAGGACAAACCATCTCTTAATGGTAACTGGGACCTCACTAGTGAAACAGACTTGTCCTTGCCTCTGTGTTTGTGCTTATGGCCAGATGAAGAGGAGTCCCGAGATGATAGCTGTTCCTTGTCCTTATCCTTAGACTTCTATGACTGTTTCTTGGCTGTCGATGAGGCAGACATAAATTTTAAGCCCTCTTCTTTCTCTACAGCATTCAATGCCTTTAATGCAAGGACATTTTCTAGAGCTTTCTTACAGCGTCACCTTGTAGTCTTATTGAACCTCTGTCAAATCTCACACGTTCTCATGTTGTGAGACAAACCCAGCAGCACACACAACCAGTGTGTGTGTGTGTGTGTCTGTCTTCCTTGTAAATTTTTCATCTGCACTTGCAATATCGAAACAAAGGCTATTTCGGCTCTGGCGGCATACAACAACAATGAAGTAAACTAAATAAATGTAAAATAACAAACAGCAATGGCTTAGTTGATGTCATTTCCTTCAGCAGGTCCAACGAGGATGACTGACGGTGGGAGAAAAGAATTGCGGAGTGATGGAGCTGCCCATGTTCTATACGCATTGATGCTTCACATCACTATGGACAGCCCCTGGCTAGGAAAACGTTTCTGAGTGGTACTGACAATGATGGCTTACAGCTGCAACAGTGTGGCCTCACAGTGGATATATCCTCAAGGAAGATCTACTCTAAATGAACTGACTTTGGGGTGGGGGTATCACGCAGGCAGCATGGGTTTGAGAACAAGCCTGAAATGTCTGTGATTTGACAGCCAGGAGGAGTGCTGCCAGAGAGCACATGTCCTCAATTATAGTGGGAGGTACCATGCTCTGCAGTCATGGATGACCCCTGAGGCAGGGCCACAGAGGGTTCCCCCTCAAAAATGGTGCTCCATCACAATGAGGGACAGTACTCTAGGGCCCCAAATCACTTGAGGTAGGCGCTTCCAGGACCCAACGAGTATGGGCTGGAAGGTTGCAGGCCTGAAGAGGAATAACAGGCAGGTCAAGAATTTATTAAACAAAGCTACAAAAATGTATTAAACTGAAAGGCCACAACCATACTAAACAAAAACCACGATCAATAATCTGTTCTATATCGGGAATGTTTTATGTAACCAGGATTCCAGTGCTCGGAACAGTAGGCGTAGGACATGAACACAGCTCGTTCATAAACCTCATTACCAGCAAATATGTCATACTACAATTGAAATACATGCTCTGTGGTACATTACTCAACTCAATTTCAGTGCTTCCATGCTGACTGGGCTATGTAATCATATTTCTATTTTTCTTGGAAAAATGATAAGGGATCAATCTTCACTGACCTGCATGAGTCTTTACGTGGCAGTCTAGAGTAGATTTCACTGTAAAACTCTTTCCACATTCACAACACTTATAAGGCTTCTCTCCTGTATGGATACGAACATGCCTGCAAACAAAACATGTCACATAAAAGTGGTTGTACAACAGATTTATTTATACAACAGGTCCAGGGAGAAATGCCACAAATAAAACTGACATTTTTAGACCCTCTTTGCAAGATAGCGTAATATCTTGCATTTTGGGGATATGTCACAATCCATCACAACTACCATGTACACAATTAGAACCAGAAGTTGAAATCAAAAGAGAAAAAGTGATATCTTCACACAAACAGTGGATTTAAAAGTTATAACTAGTAAACTGATGTTGTATATATCAAATATGCAACAGACAGACCTAAATTACTCAATTTATCATCACCTGTGAGAGGGACAGGACTTTTATTACTCACTCATGGTATGGTCTTGTCACTGGTTTGTGACGACAAATTACATATTTTCAGTCTGTATATTGCATATCCCCTCAGTATGTTTTTAAAAAAACTTCCCCCTATGGTTTCCGCTGCCACCCACCCGATCATCAAGGTTCCCACAGTTACACCATGGCTACGGCCGGGAGAGAAACTGCTGTCACAATCCTTGTGAATGCCAGTCTTTGGTCACAAATGCTGTGTGGCTTACAGCCCTCTCCTCTTCCCCATACCCAGAGCCGAGCACCTCACCACTACAACATGCCTGGTCTCCAGCCAACTCGAGACTCTGTGGCTTGCATGTGAACCCAATTCTCCCAGGTAGCAGCATGATGACCTGCTACTGCACTACTAGGATGGCATTCATGTGACTGTACAATTTGTCATAAAAGAACAGTTACGTAAGAACCTACCATAACAGCAGATCTTTGAGAGAATCTACTCCACTTGGCCACACTTTTGAAACTATAAGACATCAACATTTGGACCACTCGGAAACTTGCTAGCTGGGGGCTGCCCACAATGACGTGCAGGGTCTATGCATATTTAAATATGGGTGGCCCCATCACTCTTCAGTTCCCTGCCAAAGAATAGCTTCCAAAGACTTCCAACTGTGGGGAATCAGTAGATGAGACCAGCACCAAGCACACAAGGAGAGGCATGGGGCTAGAGACAGGATGTATGGAGTAGGTTTTAGGCACATCATCTGATATGATCCTCACGGAAAGCAAAAAGGGGAAGAATGGCGGGGACGGCATGGCCTAATGGAGGAGATTCTCCTGAAGATCTACTGTTATGGTAAGTTCTTACCTGACTGTTCTATTTCCATCAAGAAATCTCCTCCATTAGGCCACACCTCTGGAACAACTCCCAAGCAGTATGAAACAGCAGGGGAATGGCACAGTCTGATATGTAATCAGGACAGGAAGTCTTGCAGTACAGCAAGACCAAAACCAGCACGTCTATGAGAGATGGTGTCCAGACTGTAATGTTCAGTGAAAGTGTGAACAGCGCTCCATGCGGCTACAGCAGCGACATTTCTGAAATAAGCAATAGTAGTGGCCATACCCCTTGTGCAGTGACCATAAACAGCACCAGGAAGTTCCTTACCACACTTCCTATAACAGAACGTAATACAATGTGCCAACCATTTGGATAGGCATTGTTTAGACACAGGAGTGCCCTCTTTCCCAGGGAAAACAAAACAAAAAGCTGAGAGGTCTTTCTGCAGACTTCGGTGCAAGCAATACAGTATCTTAGTATTCTACGTATATCCAAAGTATGGAGCAGTGTCAGTGTGGCTCAGTTGGTAGCACATACGCCTCTGGGCCAGAAGGTTATGGGTTCTTGTCCCACACCAGGATTGGACTCATACCTAAATGCTGGCACCTGAGTGCAGTATTGGTGGGTGCTGTACTGTTGGGGGTGTGCCATCCTTCAGATGAGATGTTAAACCGAGGTCCCTTCTACCCATCCTGGTGGTGTCCAGGTGGAAGTAAAAGAACACAAGGCATTCTTTGCAAAAAAATGCAGGTAAGCCCTGGGAACGGTCAGAGCTTGGGGTGGCGGGGGCCGAGACTTTGGAAGGTGCAGCAGCGAGAAAGAAAAAAAAAAAGTGCAGTCAATAACAAAAATAAAAAAGTAGGGAACTTTCCCAGGTGTCCTGGCTGATATTTTCCTTACCATAAAACCAGTTCATAGAAACATGGAAACATAGAATTTGACGGCATTGTCAAGGCTGTGTGTGGGTGTTGATGTGCGATATGGCTGCCACTGCACATTCAGTCACCTCACTACCAGTCTAGCACTGCTTGTAAAGCGCTTTGGGATACATTGTGTATGAAAAGCGCTATACAAATGCCTATTCTTCTTCTTCTTCTTCTTCAGTGCTTCACCTTGGTTGCATGCTCAGGATAATATACAGAAAGGTGTATCATTTGATTTACTGTAAATTCAGATACCACATCTGGTAAAAACTTAGGATTCATATGCAAAGAGACTCTCTTCGTGAAGACTCAAATAAGGAGGCTCATATATTACAGTCTGAAGCTCGGAAATCCACCCAGCGGAGGTCATTGCAACTAATAAATTACCGTAGTAATGTTTCTTCTAAGAGATCCCTCACTTTGCTTAACAACTGCAAATCATTCCCTGGAATGAGGTGCACTGGAGCCAAGAATTTTATGCTAATCATGGAATCATAGAATGAAAATTCAACACTCTGCTGCATGGTCACCCTCACCTCTGGTCTCTAATGACAGATTTACTTCTGAAGCTAGGGTTAGCAGCGACCACTAAACTAGCTAAATGACTACCAAAAAATGTATCATAAAATTGAGTCTTAGAAAGACTCCTAAATGTGGCAGAGCGGACTTAAAAAAGATTAGATCACTGAGTACCAACTATAAGGTACTGAAACAAGTAATGCTCAAGTAAAATAAAAGGAACTGATGCTTATGTGAATCTGTTCCAGGTTCTGGGAGGATAGAAAAGGATGGGATAGTTAAGCATAGCGAGGGATCTCTTGGAAGAAACTACATTACTAAGGTGAGTAATTTTTTCTTCAAGCCACAGGAATCCCTCACTGTGCTTAACAACTGCAGACCCCAAAGCAATACCTTGGGAGGCCAGTTACACTACCTGTTAGGGAAAGGGCTCTGCAAGACGGCAGTGCCAGAGCTGGCATCCCTTCTGAACTGTATGTCTAGACAGCAGTGTTTTGTGAAAGTGTGTACTGTTTTACAGGTAGCTGCTTTACAGACTTCCTGCAAGGAAACACCTCTTGGTGCTGCCACAGAGGCAGAGGTGCCCCTTGTGTTGTGGGCCCTAAGACCTTGAGGTGGCAGCATGCCAGTTTTGCTGTAACAGAACTGAATGCAGGAAACTATCCAATGAGAAATGGTTCTCTTGGATGCTGGTTTACCTTTCACCACTTCACCATAGGCGACAAATAACTGAGTATTATAAAATGGGTGCTGAAAAATGAAAATTACATACCTACCATAATTCTTGATCTCTCTGTGTACCTTCACCATTCATCACATGTGGGTAAGTGGCCAGAGGTCATGACTCCGTGGGAGCTCTTTTTTTGTTTTTGTTTGGATGAGTGGAGCCGATGCAGCGACGGTGCCAGCCTCGAGGCCGACACATTGTGTGGCGCTCCCGGGTTGGCCATCAGCTATCGTCGGACCCCACCCTCCCACCAGTCCTGAGTCGCTGTAGAGTAAGAAACAAGGTTGGGAGGGTGGGACAAGGAAGTCCAAGGGACAGACAAAGGAAAAGATGTAAGAAACAAAAGAAGGAATAAACGAAAGGACAGACAAGGAAGAGAGAGGAAAACTAAGAGGATTGGGAGGGGCCCCAATCTCTGGAAGAGGAAAAAGGGAAGAGAAGGAAGGGAAGAAAACATTAAGTGGGAAGGGAGAGGACAAACCCAGGGCTCACGGTCTGGTCCACGGCTTTTAGATGGACTTACTGCCAAGGAATAGCAAGAACCGGAGAAGGCTGGCAAAATCTAAGGCACAGAATTCTGACCAAGAGGCACTCCACCAGAACGACTTCCTAGGGTCGTGGATTAAATAGGAGGGGAACCAGGAACCAGGGGATGTCCTCTCCCCTAACCAACAAAAATAAGAGGTGGGGGGCACCTCACCTCTTAACAGAAGTAAAAAAGATTAGTTCCGAAGGACAAGGGTTAAGGGAAGGGGAGAGAGAGTGAGAGAGAGGGAGGGAGCAGTCACCAGCATCCCACCCCTAAGGGGGTGGAAGCCAAAGGTGATGAGAACAGCCCCCTCCCCAGACTCCCCTCCGCCAAAGGCAGAAAGAAAACCCCCCTGCATGCCCAAGGACACCCCACTCCTGACCAATGGAAAGGAGGGGGGGAAAGGAGGGCACACAGAATGAAGGGGAGCCAGAGTCTGAGGCCCCAGGGGGATGGTGGGTGGGAACTGTGATGAATAGTGAAGATACACAGAAAGATCAAGAATTATGGTAGGCATGTAATTTTCATATCTTATCTGTGTCAGTCTTCACCATTCATCACATGTGGGTGAGTACTGAGACCCCCTAAATGGGGCCCGAGACCCTAAGGGACTAAGCCCCTTAGCTCCCAGTGGAGGAGACAATGGGAGGGAGAACCTTTACGGGCCTGGTGAGGCCCGAGCCTGTGGGGAGTGAGACAGGTACTCCTCAGAGGGGGAAGGAAGTTGCCCCGACAATCGCTGCCTCACTCTACAGGAGAAAAGATGGGTTCTCCGGTAAGCTGACGAAATCACCCTACGCTGGGCCAAGGGTGACAACTGGGAGAGACACAGCCATGTCATCTGCCTGATGCAGATCGCTGTCCCTACGACTCTGGAAGCTACCTCATTGATGTCGTAGGATGCCCTGGCTTGGTGCTTTGCTAGCTCCAGGCCCTGAGCAGAGAGTGCGATGGCTTGCCTGGTTACCTCCGAATCAGGCAAGGAGGCTAGGAGCTCACCTAGTCTGGACCACAAAAACCTATCATAGGAAGCATAGTGGGCCTGATGTGCAGCAATTGACAGTAAAATCCATGCCGAGCAGAAGGTCCTCCTACCACAGTCAAAATCCGCAGAGTCTTGATCTGAGGGCTGGTCACGGTGAAGGGCGCGAAGTCCATCAGGAGTGTCCAGCTGCGTCAAGCCTAACTGGGGGTGAGGCACACGACCTGGAGACTCTGGGGGAGCACAATACCTCTGGCTCAGTTCCCTGGGGGCTGGGACACCAGAAAAGGGATGTTACCAGAAGTGCAGTGACACCTCCCGAAAGGGAGCAGGCAAGGCGGCCACCATGAGGGTGTCCATACTGAATTCGCCTAGGAAGGCACGTGCCACATGCTCAGGATTGTGTTGGAAGGTAGAGGTGATGCAAAGGTCTTCCAACATCCTCATGAGGAAGCGCTGATAGTCAGATCAGTGACGGGGGAGATGTGGACGGACAGTTCCTCTCCCTCAGAAGAGGGGGATGAGGAAGCGGAAGACTTTGGAGATCCAGGGGGTGGCTGTTCAGGGGGAGGGTAGAACACCCACTCGTCCATTGCCCTGACATAAGTAGGAAAATGAGCAGCCGCACTCCTGAATTGCTCCCAGGTGAAAGGCCCCCTAGGGCTGGAAATACCAGGGAGAGAAGGAGATTGCAACAGAGGAATGGGGGCCAGATCCACAAGAGATGAGGAACGTCCTCTGCCCAAGCAAGAGAGCGCACAGGATGCCCCCAAAGAGGGAGGAGCTCCGGGAAGCCCAACGACTGACAGCTGGTCAGCCACACTGGAACTGCCCAGACTGTGCCCTGAAGAATCCCCCCCGTGAGGTGACCGGGACCGTGTGAGTCCAGAAGGATGGTCCCTGGCCTCCAAAGGGAAGGGCCCTCTTGAGGAGACAGAAGAGGAAAGACGAAGGTCCACACTACGGCTCCTCCCCAAGCCCAGATGGGTGCTAGAGAAGGGCCGCCACACTGAACCCAGGCCCTTTGACCCCTCGGACTCGGAAAGAGCTCACCACCTCGAAATCACCAGCCTAGGCAGCTGGCAACTCTGAGCAGTCCCCGAGGAGACCACCCAGGGTGCAGCACCCTCCCCTTTCACGGGTGCCCTGGTTGGCCCTAAAGTTGGGCGATCCAGGCACACCACAGGAGGGGGTACCCCAGCTGAGAGGGCAGAAGGTCCCCTGACTCCGGGCTGCATGGCCACGGCCGCCTGGACCATTGCCTGCTGGTCAGTGCCACTGACCCCAGAATCGGGGACCACTGCCAGCTCCTCAGAGGAAGGCTGGGTCCAGGCTGCCGAAGAAACTACAGAGGTGTCAGCAGACTGCGAGGAGTCTGGTAAGCCAGCCTGAATCAGACCTGGAATCTCCTTCTGAATAGGTGGAGACCGAGGTCCGATGCCAGACCACCGGCTGAAGTCTGCCCCTTCCTGGACCGACAGATGTGCCAACTTAAGGCCTGACACCGCAGTCAGCACTGATTCCCTCCTTGGCACTGCAAATGGCACCGGAAGAAGAAACGGCTCCAACTATGGCGCTGAGGCCGGAATCAGTGCCAGACACAGTGCCATCCCCTCCCACGGTGCTGCCGGAGATGGAGATGGTGCCAATGACTGTGCCAAGACCCCCCCCCCGGCACCGCGAACAGCACCAAGATCAAAAACGGCACCACCCACGGTGCCATCACCCACCACAGTGCTGCAAACAGCACTGGAGCCGGAAACAGCGCCATCTCCAATCTCGGCGCCAAGACTAGAAACAGCCACAGAAGGCGCCGTAGAACTTCCCACAGCGCTGTCCCCACTATTGACGCCACGAATGGCGCCGACCGCAGAAATGGTGCCAAGCAGCAGACCGGCGCAGTGGGCCCCCAGCGTCACCAACGATGCCGAGACCCAAAATGGCACCGGCGGACAACATCGAGGCTGGTCCGGGCCCACAGGCCCCATGACGCAACACCAGGGGTGCCTTCGCCCCTGAAGGGGTGACTGCCAGAGCAGTGCCTCCCCCCCGCCCCCCTCCCAAAAGGAACAGACTGGGCCTCCTGCACCATGGAAGGTGCCCTGCTGTGGCAAGGCTCAAAGAGGCGGAAGCCCCCTCCTCTGCGGTCCATATAGAACCGGGAGGGGACCCAGAGGAAGGGCGAAGAGACTGTGTCTTGGCCCTACGAGTGTGGGCCCGCCCTCCGAAAGTCAGCGGCGCTTGTCCGACCTGCCACACACGAAGCTTGACAACTTGAAGGTCCATGGAACAGCAGGCGTCGCACAAATCCATGTCGTGAAGCGGGCCAAGACAGGTAAGGCAACGATCATGCAGGTCAGTAACAGAATATTGACAGCCGCATGGGCACCGACGCATAGGAAGCCACCCCATTTTTGACAACTTATTACCCCCCATACCAGACATGATCAATGGTAAAACAATTAAAGAACAGACCCAACATCGCTGGAAATAATAAAAGGAACAGTCTTACTAGTCAGCAGCGTCGAGAAGGTGGCGAAACAGAACCGATGGTACTTTTTTCGACGGGATAGACTGAACGTGAAACTAGGCCGCAGCTCTGATGCAGTCTTCTCGCAGAAGCTCCACACGAGCTGCAACCTCTACAGCGGGAGTTGAAGAACTTGCGGGAGGGCGGGGCTGACGACAGCTAACGACCAAACCGCGAGCGCCACGCAATGCGTCGGACTTGAGGGCAGTGCCTTCACTGCGTCGGCTCCGCCCATCCAAAGGAAAAAAAGTGCTCCCGCGGGGTCGTGACCTCTGGCCACTTACCCACATGTGATGAATGGTGAAGACTGACACAGATATGATCGCTGTATTCTGATTTGTCAAAACAGGTCACCTGATCATGGATTAATCCCCTGTAAACCCACAGTTGCCTTGCTGCACTAAAAAATCCTGACTGACAGCAATGTAAAGTGACCTTTTCAGATCACTCCACCAGAGAAACATGTAAAAAACTACAACTACAGCATCCTCATTAGGACAAATCCATCTAGTGGAGAACTACAACTACGGCATCCTCAGAAGGACAAACCCATTAGGTGGAAGAACTATTTTATTACAAATACACGTAAACTGTTTTTTTTTTTATATTTATTTAGGTAAACCTCTAAAATAAATCTGTCCATTTTATAGGAGGACTAACTCAATACAGAGCATGGGTTTACTGAGCATTAACAACTGAGATGATCTAGAGACTGGAGGGCAAAACCTATGTGGACAGGCTGACTGAGTTGAACATGTACACCCTGGAGGAGAGGATGGATCGGGAGGATATGATTGAGACCTTCAAATATTTGAAGGGGACTAACAAAATGGCACAGAATGGATATTTAAGCTGAGGAGAGGAAGAGACACCAGAGGCCATGGTTTCAGGCTGGAGGGTGGAAGATATCAGAGAGAGAGATGAGGAGGCATTTTTTCACAGAGTGGGTGGTGGAGAAATAGAACACTCTACTTGAGGAGGTGGTATACTCTAGCACAGTGGGCAGTTTTAAAAGGGCATGGGACAGGGTGCGGGGGGGTCAAGGTGAGGCAGCTGCAATATAAGGGTGCTAGCTGCGCATTCAAGCAGACTAACTTTGACTCAGGGGCAGTTTGTGCTGCTGGCAGATTCATGTTCGTGTATTAATCCACGCCTGGTGGTTGAAGCCACCGCCCGCGGCCTTGTGCCACAGAACCCCACGGGTTAATCCCTCCTTAGTGGACCTCACATCTTCTGTATGGTCCAAGTACTACACGAACATATGAATCTGCCAGCAGAAACAGGCCTTACAGTCACAGTGCTGTCTTAACATCCGGACAGTGGAGCAGTTCTCCTGACCAGCATTTTGCTGTAAAAAATACTGGAAGTCTAACAGACTGATTCAGATGAAATTCAGACACTACTTCAAGGAAGAATTTTCTGTTAGTTCTTAGGACTAACTGGTCCATGTAAAATATGATATAGTTAGGATTTGTGCAGAGGACTTGCAGCTTGCTCAACCTTTTGCCAGATGTCACTGCCACCTCGAAAACTGCTTTCCAGGTGACAAATTTCAAAACAGCAGTTACCAGAGCCTTGAAAGGAGCCTCCATTCCCTTGGCAATGCACAGTTTCAGGTCCCATGGGGGGAAAATGATCCCTTACCAGAGGGTATAGGTGATTAAGGCTATAAAGAATTTTTTTGAAAATGGGCTGGGAGGTCACTAACCTGTCCATGCCAGGTGATGCACATGCTGACACTGTTGCCAAATGAACTTTCAGGGTTGAGGGCTTGAGGCCCAGGGATTGCAGGTGGACCAGGTAGTCCAATACTGTAGGGAGGCCTGCCTAAAATGAGCTCAGCTGCCTAGAGCAGCACCACAGGGAAATCTTTTCCACTCTGAAGCATAAGTTTTCCTCGTTGCTGATTTTCTGGCAACCTTAAGCACATCCAAAACCTTCTCAGAGAGGTTTAGAGTTGAGAACTCTAGCTTTTCGAGCACCATGCTCTGAGACACAGAGTTCTTGGGTCTGGGAACATTATCATGCTTGAGACAAGGTCAGCCGATTGTACATTAAGGGAAGGATGATGGTATGTATGATGGAGCTGGACAGGAGAACTTAATACCAAGTCTACCTGGCTCAATCTAGAGCTGTTAGGATCATTGTTGTAGACTCCTTTCTCAGTTTCAGGAGCACTCTCAGCAAGAGTGGAAATGGAGGGAAGGCATACAGGAATGTCCCTGTCCAATCAAGGACTATGGTGTCCCCTGGGACTGTATCCACCAAGGTGCGCCTGCAACAGAACAGAGGGAGCTGGTTATTTTCCCAGGACGCGAGCAGACCTATCTTTGGTGTACCCCACCTTCTGAACACTGCAGCCAGCACCTGCCTGTTCAGAGTTCATTCACAGTTTCTCTTGCTGATTTTGCTCAGAGAATCTGCCAATAGCTGAACCTCCAAGGAATACGCTATGTTCCAGATCTTGATGGCTTCTGTGCATAGTTTTGAAGATATTGTTCCTTCCTGCTTGATTATATAATACTTAGTAGTAGTGCTGTCCGTCCTGATCTGGACAGACTGACCCCTGATTGGGAGGAAAAGGCTTGCATCACCATGCACTCGGCCCTGAGTTCCAGGTTTATGTGATCCTGAGACTCCTGTGGGCACCACACACTGCTTACCACTGAGGTCCCCAGGTGGGTTCCCCAGCCTAGGAGGGAGGCATCTGTAGTGAATACAACCGTGGATGATTGCTGGAGGAAGGGAACTCCCTCTATAAGGTTGTCTTCTTCTTTCTATCACTCTACTGTCTTAGCAGACACCTTGTGACAGGCACTAGTTTTAACAGTGGATCCCACCTTTGGAACCAATGGCTTCCCAGGTGGTACTAAATATCTTTAATTTGGAATCTGGCACCTGGTACTACCACAGTAGGAGAGGCCATGTGCCCCGGCAACTGAAGGAAACCTCCTGTAGGTCTGGGCTGACCTGCCATGAAAGATTATGCGAGTACTATCAGGTTTGCCACCCTTTCCCAAGGAAGAAATGCCTTACCTTGGTGGGCATCCAACTCTGCACCTATGAAGTCCAGGACCTGAACTGGTTCTGTTTGGGACTTTGGGGCATTTATCAGGAAACCCAGGTCCTCCAGAGCGTGATGAGTGAGAAGAAGGGAGGACTTGGTCTCCTGGTGTGACTGTCCTGGTACTAACCAGACATCTAGGTAGAGAAAGACCACCACCCCTTGCTACCTCAAATGTGCTGCCACTACGGCTAGGCACTTTGTGAACACTCTGGATGCTGAGGATAGGCCAAAGGGGAGGGCTGCAAATTGATAGTGGCAGTTCCCTACCCTGAATCTGAGATACGTTCTGTGAGCAGCCCTGACTGGAATGTGAAAGCAGGCATCTTTCGGATCCAGTGACTCTACACAATCTCTTTGTTGCAATGATGAAATTACTGATCCTAGTGTTACCAATCTTGAACGTTTCCTTTTTTGGTGTTTGTTCAGATATCTCAGGTCTAGAATGAGTCGCCACTCCTCATTTTTCTTGTGGGTCAGAAAGTATCTTGAGTAAAGCCCCTTCCCCCATTGTGAGGCGGAGGACTTTCTCAACTGTGTTTGCTTGCAGCAGCTTTTTTACCTCTAACTCCAGCAGGAGCGTCTCTGTTGGAGTATGAGTGGTGTAGCTATTATGACTTGCAGTTTTAGAAATTTTTCAAATGCAAGGTCAGATCCTAACTCACTATTTCAAGGACACACCTGTCTGTGGTAATTATTTCTCATGCCTGGAAACAGTGAATCAGCCTTCCCTCCACTGGCAATAGCTGGGTGATCTGTGCAGACTTGTCAGGGGTTCTGTTTCACCTGGGCTTTGAGGGGTTGGTGTTGCATCCACACCCCTAGGACCCCTTCTGCCTCTGCGGAAACCTCTCTGAGTGGTGAAGTCATAAGTAATGTCAGCACTGGGGTAATAATACCTACCCCTAGCTCTCCTTCCATAATGCCTATGGGAAGTGAAGGCCTTTTCCTTCTCGGCATTGTTCTTGTAGGTGAGGTGGTCATGTACTCATCCACCTTTTTTTATGTATGCCTCTATCCTGTCACCAAGCAAAGAAGTTCCCTCACAAGGGAAATCCATTGTTTTTGTTTGAATATCCTGGGAGAGGTTTGTGGTTCTGAGCCAAGCAAACTTTCTTAGGGAGACTGCAAGTGCCATGATCCTAGACGCAGTGACACTGGTGTCTACTGCCATGTGGAACTGGTACTTGGTAGCATCCATGGTCAGCTTTGCTGTGTCTGCCAGATCCTGTGCCAAGGCACCACCAGCTTCTTGCTCGTTGACAAGATGTAGTTCCAGCGCGCTTTTTGGTATTGAGCTGTATAGGCCATGTATGCTGCCTTCCTTAAAAGCAGGGAAGCTGAGGTACAGACTTTTTTGCCCATACTATCCAGCCTCCTGGAATCCTTTTCCAGAAAGATGGGCAGAAAGAGGTACTTTTCCCTTATCACAGGCGGTAGTCCGGACCACTCCCTCTTGATCAGGGTGGGAATACAGGTACCAACCGCCCTGCCTGCCTGCCTGATATTTCTTGTCTTTTTTCTTCTCTATGCCAGCAGCCGAGTGGGTGCTGACAGCACTTTCCAAGTGGTCTTTTTGAGGGATTTGTGGATCGGAAAAAGCAACCTTTTTGCCGGGGTTAAGCCTATCACATCCAAAAACTCCACCTCATCCTCATCCTCTGCAGTCTCCTGCGATGAGAGATTAAGAGTGTTGACCATTTGCCTCATAAAAGAGTAGTGTGAGGTGCAGTCATCTGAGGGATGAGAAGAGGAACCAAACTCTTGTTCAGGAGAACCAACAGGCTCTATAGGTTCTCCTTTCTCCCTGTAGTAAAATTCAGCCTCCTCCTCCTCCTCCACAGGCAATGGAACCAGTACTGCAGCTGGGGGGGGAGCAGGCATACTCATGAAGATCCCCATAGCCCCATAGCCTATAAAACCTGGAGGAACTGCCATGCCATAGTCATATCGTCCATTGAGGGCATCATATTTTTGTCCACTGATGTGTCCATTCCTTATTCAGGAGGAGGGACATCGACATGCTTTTCTTTTTGCTTTTTCTTGACAGGCACTGAATCTGATGCTTCCTCAAAGTCTCTTATTTTTGCTGGATTTAGGGTTCCCCCGTTCAGACACCCTGACCTCTGAAACATCTTTAGCAGCCTTATCCTCTGCTTACTTGAGGGGCTGGATCCTCCTCTGAGTCTTTAGTTGACATGGAGAAAGACTGAAAAGCCATAAGGTCAAATTTGTTGGCCCCTTTCTTAGATACATAGATAGTGTCAGCAGATAAGGGCCTATGGCCCACCTAGTCTGCCCATTTGAGCTTGTAAGTTCAGTTTGTTTTCCTAGAAGTCTGTTTCCCCTTACCCCTGACCTCTAGAATTCCTTTATGTCTATCCCATGCATTCTTAAATCCTGTGATTGTTTCAGCCCCCACCACTTCCTCTGGCAGGGTGTTCCACTTGTCCACCACCCGTTCTGTGAAGAAATTCTTTCTCATGTTTCCTCTGAATCGTCCTCCCTCCAACTTCATCCCATGCCCTCTAGTCCTGAAACATCTTTTTCACTTAGAAATAGTGTTTCCCTGCACCCTGTTCCTCCCTGTAAGATACTTGTATGTCTCTATCATATCCCCTCTCTCCCTCCTCTCCTCCAGGGAGGAGAGGAGGTTCTTTTGTGCTTTAAGGCAAAAACCTACTACAGAGTTCACAATTGACAAAATTGTGATCTGGACCCAGGCACCTCAGACACAACTCATGGCAATCTGCCTTAGCCAGGAGTTGGAAACAGATTTTACAATTTTTAAAGTCTGTAGATCCTATCCTCTTTTTGGGTCTGTCAGTCACGCCAAACATTGACGACTGTAGAGGATCGCTTTGGTTCCCAACACACCAAAATTATAAAAATGCAGTTTGGTTCCTTTAAAAGAACTGCTGTAAAAATAAGATTAAATAGAAAAATATATCCAAATACCGTCTCAGTTCCGCTAAAAAATGGAACCAGGACCAAGGAAATAAAGACCCGTTAAGTGGTTTCTATGTTTTTTTATTTCAGTAAAGCGGTTCCTGAAAAGTGGGAATCGTGCCGCAACAGGCCTTTCTCCAGTTCCTGGGAATAAATGAAAAACCGGTGAAAACAAGGAAGATATATTTGAACTAACAAAATACACCCTAATGCAGTGTTATCGAGAAAACAGAGTACACACTTAAGCTAAGTAAAAATATAACATAAATAAACCGTAAACACTTCTGAAGTAGGAGAGACAACTTCGGGGCGACTGCTTCCTTCAGGAAGAGAAATAAATCTGCCATTAAAGGCAAGAGGTGAGCATGACCATGCAGCAGAATTTTGAATTTCATTCTAAGATTCCATGATTAGCATACAATTCTTGGCTCTCGAGCAGCTCATTCCAGGGGAATGATTTGCAGTTGTTAAGCATGGTGAGGGATTCCTGGGACTTGAAACAATATTTTCCATGACAAGAAACATAAGCCAACATCAATTTCTCAAGGATGAAATTCAAGTCCCAAGACGGGACTGGATTTCGGATAGGGGATTTCATATGACTTGTACCTCTCAGAAATGTACAGGACACCTCTAATTGGGCAACTGTACGACCATCAATAGGTGCATGGAAAGCTGCTATAGTGGCTAAATAAACCTTAAGCGAGAAATATTGCAGGCCAGACAGCATTCACAGGACATGTAAAACGGTCCGTACTCCAGGAAGCAGACCACAAAGTGAAGTGTTCCAATTCAAAGAATAAGTATGTCTTGTAGAAGGCTTCATAGCTGCAGTCAGGACAAAAGTGACCTTAGGGGATACCCTGGAACATTCAATGGTTGTATCTTCAGGAGCCATGCCTTCAGATGTTGGGACTTCAGGTCCGGAAGGACCAGCGATCCTTTGTCTGGTGACAACAGACACTGACACAAAAGAATGGGGATGGGAGGCTACACTGCCAGATGTTGAAGGAGTGGAAATCATATCTGGTGAGGCCAGAGTGCAGCAATAAGGTTGGCAGTGGCACTCTCCTCCCTCAGCTAGAGCAGAACCATCGGTATTAGAGGAATGAGGGAATGCATATAGGAATTTCTCTTTTCTGGGGAAGGACATCGTGTCTCACCAAAACACTCCAGGCCCTGGAGAGAGCGAGCAGAAAAGTGTCTAGAAACGTTTAAGTACCTCAGTGGAATCAACAAAGTCCAAGAGGGTAGCATCTTTCAGAAAAAGAGATGCGCAAAAACAAGGGGACACAATTTGAAGATAGAGGGGGGACAGCTCAGGGGCAATGTGAGGAAGTATTTTTTCACAGAGAGGGTGGTGGACATATGGAACAGCCTTCCTGAGGAGGTTGTGGGGTCTAAAACTGTGGGAGAATTCAAGAATGCATGGGACAGACGTAAGGCAATTTTGTAGGGGGCAGGAAGAAATAGGCTGTTGGCTAAATAGGATCTGCAGCTTATCCTCTAGGTAGGGAAATGGGCAGACTAGGTGGGCCAAGCAGTCCTTATCTGCCATCAAAGTCTATGTTTCTATGTCAGTTTTGCATTGCATGGGGATGCAAAAAGGTCCAGCTCTGGACGACCCCATCTTAAGAAATGGTTGTTTATCATGGAGTACAACAGTTCCCATTCATGAACCATCAACTAGAACCTGCTTAACCTGTCTGCCAGACATTTTGGAGACTGGGTAGAAACACAGCCGACAGTTGAGGGCTGTGAGAGAGCCCAGTGCCATATCCTTACTGCTCCCCTGCTTAGGGGATAGCAGTGAGTGCTCCCTTGTTTGTTGATGTAATGCATCACACTGATATTGCTCAACTGGTTTAGCAGAAGACCTGGGCAGAGATGATTCTGAAAATCCTGGAGGCTGCACAGAACAGCCCACACTTCCAGGCCATTTATGAGCAGCTTGGCCTCCACCTTGGTCCATGACCCCCTTGTCTGGTAAGGGCCGAGATGATCACCCCAGCTGGAGTCTGAGGCATCCGTGGTGAGGATTTATACAACAGCTGGTACAAAGAATGGAATGCCCTTTAGCAGGCTATCATGATCCATCCATTACAACTCCTCTCTGGATAAGAGGAGATGCGACAAGAACCATCTGGTTCAGCTCATCCATAAACTGGTCCCACTTGACCCTGAGTGTCAACTGAGGGATCCTTATACGAAGACTTGCCAGTGGCACAGTCACTATGGCTGCAGCCATGGGTCCCAGAAGATGTACCATTTTTCTCACAGAGACATAGTAGCTCCTGTGTACCAAGTGTGTCTGAGAAACCAAAGTGTCTACCCTGTCTTGTGGCAGGAGCACACAGCCTTTTTCTGTGTCCAAGATAGCCCCTATGTACTGCAGTCTGTAGCATGGAGTTAACACACTTTGGCACATTCACTGTGACCACCGAGTCGAACAAGTGATGTGTCCGAGACAGGGTGTGTAGCAAAGCTTCCCTGGAGCTGGCCTTCAGAAGCTAATCATCCAGACAGGTGAAAACAGACAGGCCTTCCTTGCAAATAATTTCTGCAACTACTGGCAAGCATTTGGTAAAGACCTGTGGCATAGAAGAGTCAAAGGGCAGTACTCTGAACTGATAGCGTTCTCTCTCCTGCATAAAGCAGAGGTATTACCTGTGGGACTTCCTGAACTTTTCATGAAGGTGTATTGACTTCATGTCCAAAGAACAGAGCCGCAGGGATACCGTTTGAAAGGAAGGAGGCAAAGGAGGATCTGGAGGAATTTATAGCAGCTCCAGAGCATGCCCCCCTTGCAATTATTTCCAGATCCTATTCATCTGTAGCAATTTCCTGCCATTATTTCAGACGCAGGGAGATCCTGCCCCCACACCCACCCCTGGAAGTAACAGCTGAAGTGGGAGAAGAGATAGAAGACAGGCAGAATCAGGGCAGCATGGCCACCAGAGCTGATTATTTTAGGTGGTTTTGCATGAGGGAAGGGGACCCAGAAGGGAGCCACCTTCTCTGCCACAGCCTTGCTGACTGTAGGCACAACTACCTGAAAGGAGCCCCGACAATTACCTCTAGCAGGAGTGGGATACACAGACTTTACAGATCTCTGTCATTTTTGAAGCTTGCAGGGCACATAGGGTCTCTTCAATATCACAGCCAAACAGTTTTGACCCTTTAAAGGGAGCATGCAAAACTACCTACTGGACATCATTGACAATGCCAGCAACTCTAAATCAAGAATATCTCCTCATGTAAATGCCAGAAGTTGCAGCCCTGGTCGAAGCATCAGATACATCATAAATTAACTGCAGCAAATGTTTGCCAACCTCAGCACCAGCAGACAATGTTTTTAGCAGATCAGTCTTGGCAGTGACATCAGGCAAACCCTGAGCAGCTTTTCACAGGCTGTTCTGATATTTGATCACGCGGGCCTAGTAGTTTGCAATCATATGGCCAAAGATGCTGAAGCATATATGTCTGCCTATCACATCCAGCCTCCCTGATTCCTTATCAGGAAGTAAAGTACTCATATGTCTAGGGGCTCTAGAGCTATCATGAGCAGCCATGATGACCAGACAGTCAATTTCTGGGTGGTTAGCATAATAAAGCTTAGCAGATGGTGCTGGATACTGCTTATCAGTCTTTCTAAGAACTGCAGGCAAGGAGTTTGATGTGTACCACGCAGCCAAAATAGCATACTATACTGCAGGATATACAGGTGGAATAATAATGGAGGGGGAGCAGGACATCTCCAAAAATTCCATGAGATTCCTTTTTTGTGGAATCTTCCTTTCCCACAGCAAAGACAATGGCAGATTGCACTTGCTGCATCATGACTTGAAAAGGTGGTTCCTCAGGAGGAGATTTCAGGGTATAAACCACCAAGTCTTTGCTACAGGACGAGAAAGTAGAATTACAGTGAAGGGGACCCTCCAAAAATTGTTCTGACTCATATTCCTCCTTAAAATCCTCCTCTAAGTACATGAGGTCAGGATTATTCCAATTCATTGCCAGCACAATCGACAATGGAAGCTACAGAATGGACCAGTGACAGCTGAGAAGCAGGAATCTGTGACGTGCTATTGGAACCCATCGACGGGGGCTAAGCACCAGAAGGAATAACTGCCAGCATCGACAACCCTGGTAGAATGCATCGAATCATTTCAGAAAATGACACCAGAACAGTCTGGGGTTGAAGGCGCTTTGCAAAGGGAGGACCACCTATGTCCACAGGTCGTACCTTACGACAGTGGTGACGTGCCGTCTATAATAGATACAGCAGTGCCTAAGCCAAGCCCCAAGCTTGGTGTCTCAACAATAGATTGGGGGGGGGGGGACCATAGTTGACGCCGCTGGCGTGGGCGTTGACAAGATTTACCATTTCCCAAAGGCAACCAGGACCTTGTTGGCAAAGCAGACTTGTCATTTCCTCTGTGTTTGTGCTTATGGCCAGAGGAGAAGGAGGCTTAGGACGACAACCATCCTTGTCCTTATCCTTAGGTTTCAGTGGTCGCTTTCTGGCCAGCGGTGAGGGAGAAGCAAATTTTGAACCTTTTCCTTTTCCGTGGCTTTCAATATCATTAATACTAGGACATTTTCTAGAACTTTCTTATGGCATCACCTCATAGCCTGGGTGACACTCTAGCAAATCTTTGAAGCCTAAGAGCCAAAAAAAGATGGCACTGTCCGCCAGCACATGTTTTGCTACAAGACCTTTTGTATAGGGTGAGTGGCATTTTCCTATGGCACCACCAATGTGAGTAATGTTTTTGCACTTTTTACATTGAAAAAAGTTGTTATAGCAAAGCATTTGTGTTGGTGGGCAGTACCGTCTTTTTTGGGGTATGCTGACGCAACCTCGACAATTCGAGAGCAACCGACACTACAGCAACAATAGCGCCAGGTCGCTGTAGTGTCAATGTGGGACCCCACCACTGCTTTCCGAGGGTACTGCACCCCCTCCTCGAAACAACTCTGACTCGGAGTTGATTATTTTAGTAGCGGGATGTGCGGGGGGCAAAGCCCCTGAAGAAAATCTGTCCTGTGACTTTCCTTTGCCGACCACAAATACGGTCGACATAAGGGAGTCGCTGTAATATTGATTGACAAATAATTTGTTGACTGACTGTCATGGATCCTTTTTTGGCTCTTAGATCTTGTTTACTGAGATGCAGCACATCAGCACTGGAACAACTGTCTTTTTGGTCTCGGTCTAAATCTCAGAAGTCCTCACGCTGCAAGACAGGCCCAAACAGTGCACAGAAACCATGCATGTGTCCTCTTTATAAATCTTATCTCTGCACTTACAATATCAAAATGAAGACTCTTGACTTCGGAGGCATACAGAGACAACAGAACACTAAAAAAAGTACAAAGAACAAATGGCAATGGCTAAGTTGATGCCAGGGAAAGGGCCCAGCCACCCACCCCCATCCCCAACCACCCCACACTACACTCCTTTTATAGGGTACCACAGTTGTGACATTTCCTGTGGCAAAGCAGGAAGGAGCGGATCAGTGGGGCATCTACAAGGTGAGCTCATTGACAGGGGCACTAGTAATTTAACTTGTTATAACAAGTTATACAACAACAAAACACAAAATCAAACCATTACTTGCATTTTCTTCCTTTTAATTACTCTGACCAGGTTATAAACCCAGCAACTTATCAGGAATGGATATCATTAACTGCAGGTACTGTGGGACACTTTTCAGAAGGATAGTCTTACAGGATTTAGGACACTGTCCTACATGCTGAGCCAATGGAGATCTTAGGGCTCAGCTCCAGGCATCATGGGCAGAGATTGCACGCCTCAAATTTCATATTCAAGAGGAAATACATTATAAGAACCACCCGCCATTTCCCCAACATCCAACAGAAGAACCTCGACTGCAGAGGGTAGTTGGTCCAGGAGGTTGACAGGTGGTTAGAAGGGGCAAATCGGGTGCCCCATCACTTTCTGCTCTCCAACATATTACCACCAAAAACCATAGAAACACTACAAACAGGTATCTGCCTCTATCTCCAAAATCAAACAAAGGGGCAGAGGACACTGCAGCACAGGAGCTAGCACAACAAGATTCGCCCAAATCAGGAACCAAAACTAAAAAAGCAAAAAGGAAATCCAAAAAACTTCTGATCATAGGAGACTCCATGATTCGGGGAGTTGATACCCATCTCCAGCCTGGGGTAATGGTCAGATGTCTCCCAGGTACATCAGTGTGGAGAGACACTGACCGCATTGCTAAAATTGTTCACAAAGCAGGAGACAACATTGACGTCCTGGTACACATAGGGACTAATGATCTCGCCAGCCGGTCAGTTGTGGAGACCAAGGAACACCTGACCAGGCTGGGTGACAAACTATCATCCATTTCATCTGACATCTCCTTCTCTGAGATCCTTCCAGTCTGGGAGAGGGGAGCAGATGGACGGAAGGTCAGAGAAGGGGAGACAGGGGAGCTAAACATGTGGCTCAAGGGCTAGTGCCAGGAAAAAGGACACAGATTTGTAGGGAACTGGCAACATTTCTGGGAGCGAAAGTTCTTTAAATTTGATGGACTGCATCTGACTAAGGAGGGAGTCAGTGCATTGGGGCAGAAGTTTGATGTCTTTGCAGAATATTTAAATTAGCAAATGGGGAGAGGGGTGCAGCACCCCATACGTCGAATGGGAAGAACACCCCTCCCCCCTCAGCTAGTGGACGAACAGGGATTCAGCATGTTTGCAGTTCATTTGCATCACCAGGTAAGAAAAAAGGTCCATCTCCCCATGAGACGCACAGGGGAAATGCCAAACCTCACCCAACAACTAACACACAGAAATCTGGCCAATGGAAAATCATGTACACAAATGCTCACAGCCTGGGAAATAAGATCCCAGACCTGCACGCAATAATGTCAGAGGCTAAACTGGACATAGCAGCAATTAGTGAGACGTAGTTTACCAGTAACCACATTTGGGAGACTTCAGTATCTGGCTATGTACTGTTCAGAAGAGACCAAGGTGCAAAAAGGGGGGGTGGAGTGGCCCTGTATGTCAATGAAAATATCAAAGCTACAGAAATTCAGAATACACGTAAGAAGCCAGAAGAACTGTGAGTCACCCTGGAAACAGGAAATGGGACAGCCATAAGAACTGGGGTTGTCTACAGGCCACCAGACCAGGGGGATGACATAGACACGTTACTGTTAGAAGATATACAAAACATGACAGCTAAAGGGGAGGTTCTGATAATGGGAGACTTCAACATGCCAGATACAGATTGGTCAATACCAGCAGGAACATCTGCCAGAACTAGACACATGGTGGATTCCCTGCATGGGCAGGGCCTCAAACAACTGGTACAACAACCCACAAGAGACAGGGCTAGCCTAGATCTAGTACTGACTAACAGGGAAGGGATCACAGATCTCCAGGTAGAAGGTCACCTGGGGGCCAGTGACCATCACATGGTATGGTTCAATGTGGCCACTACATCAAAATCATCCCATTCCAAGGCAAAAATATGGGACTTCAGAGGAGCTGACTTTGATAAGATGGCCAATAGAGTTAAGCTAGCCCTGGCAAAAAGAAACACAGGTGAGGGGATATAGGCAAAGTGGGCAAGCATTAAGGATGCAATACTTGAAGTAACATCCCATTGTGTTAGACAGAAAGGAAGTGCAAAAGAAGAAGGAAACCACTTTGGTTCTCAAATACAGTAGCAGAAAAGGTCAGAGCCAAAAGGCTGGCCTTCAGGAAATATAAGGGAACACAGTGGGATGAGGATAGGGAGGCATACTAAACTGCCCTAAGGGAAGCAGGGAAGGCAGTAAGGCAGGCAAAGTCCCAAACTGAGGAAACACTAGCATGAACAGTAAAAGAAGGTGAAAAGACTTTCTATAGATACATTAGTGAAAGGAGAAAGTCCAGAGGGGGTATTGCTAAGCTCAAAAGAGAATAGCGGGCATGTGAGGAGGAGGACCCTGTAAAAGTATCTATCCTAAATAGATACTTTTGCTCAGTATTTACTGAAGAGAAGGTAGGGCAGGGCCCACAGCTCAGCACCATGGACACAGGGGGGAGGGAGGTAAGCACTACTCCCTTCACAAAAGAAAGGGTCCTACAAGAGCTCGATAAGCTCAGGGTGGACAAGGCAATGGGACCTGATGGCATACATCCCAGGGTACTTAAGGAGCTAAGGGTGGAACTAGCAGAGCCATTAGCAGAACTGTTTAGTAAGTCTCTGAGCACAGGAGAGGTCCCAGAAGACTGGAGAAGGGCTCATGTGATC
Organism: Neoceratodus forsteri; assembly: GCA_016271365.2. Taxonomy (NCBI): domain Eukaryota; kingdom Metazoa; phylum Chordata; order Ceratodontiformes; family Ceratodontidae; genus Neoceratodus; species Neoceratodus forsteri. Next base: position 478,722,375 of record CM057455.1, read on the forward strand.
CCCCTCCACAAGAGTGGTAGCAGGGAGGAGACAGGGAACTACAGGCCTGTCAGTCTTACCTCAGTAGTGGGCAAGATTATGGAGGCACTCCTTAAGGAAAGGATAGTGCAACACCTGGAATTCATAGGGGCACAGGATCCAAGACAGCATGGGTTTACAAAGGAGGTCCTGTCAAACTAATCTCATAGATTTCTTTGACTGGGTAACCAGAGTGGAGGACCAAGGGGGAGCAGTTGATGTCACCTACCGTGACTTCAGCAAAGCTTTCAACACTGTTCCACATAGAAGATTGATAAATAAGCTGGGTAGGCTCAGGGTGGGTCAGACGTTGGTCAACTGGGTGGCAAACTGGTTGACGGACAGAAAACAGAGAGTGGTGGTAAATGGTATACAGGCAGAGGAGATGCAAGTCACAAGTGGGGTACCTCAGGGATCGGTCCTGGGGCCAGTCCTTTTCAATATCTTCATTAGTGACATTGTAGATGGACTAGAGGGTAAGGCTTGTCTGTTTGCAGATGACACCAAGATCTGCAACAGAACAGATGATCCAGATGGGGTGGGCAGAATGAGAAGAGATCTGGATAAACTAGCAAAATGGTCAGAAGAGTGGCAACTGGGATTTAATGCAAAGAAATGCAAGATCATGCACATAGGAAAGAGAAACCCTGAAGCCACCTATAGGCTGGGGGGAGGTTGTTGCTGGCAGTCACAACGATGCCCTGAAATCATCCAAGCAGACCTCTAAAGCAGTAGGTAAGGCTAGGGGGATGTCAGGGTGCATTAGTAGGAGTATCACAAGTCGTAAGAGGGAGATAATAATCCCTCTTTACAAGACACTGGTCAGGCCCCATCTGGAGTACTGCGTGCAGTACTGGAGGCCACACCTTCACAAGGACATTAACCAAATTGAGGCAGTCCAGAGAAGGGCAACCAAAATGGTGCAGGGACTGCATCAGAAGACATATGAGGACAGATTAATGGAGCTCAATATGGATACCCTTGAGCAAAGGAGTGAGTGAGAGAGAGAGGTGATATGATCGAAACATTCAAACACCTTAAGGGCATTACCAAGGTGAAAGAGTCTAATATGTTTAAATATAAGGAAAAGAGCAGGACAAGAGGACACAGCACGAGAATAGTGGGAGGCTGATTAAGGGGGAATGTGAGGAAATTATTTTTCACAAAAAGAGTGATGGATGCATGGAACGGCCTACCTCAGGAAGTGGTGGCTATGAATACAGTGCAGGGTTTCAAACAGGCATGGGCTAGGCATAAGGGAGCAATACAGATGAATATGGATAGACAGGTCATTGACAGTGTAAAGGTGTGTGGCACATTTATAAAGTAGAAAAAATGGGCAGACTGGATGGGCCTTGTGGTCCTTATCTGCCGTCAAGCTCTATGTTTCCATGTTTCATTTCCTTCAGCAGATTCAACAAGGAAGAACAACGGCAGGAGAAAGAACTGAGGAGTGATGGGGCTGCCCACATTTATATATGCGTAGATGGTGCACGTCACTGTGGGCATGCCTCAGCTAGCAAAAGTTTCTGAGAAGTCCTTCTGAGTGGTCCTAATGCTGATGGATTTTAGTTTCCAAAGGTGTGGCCTAATGAAGGAGTTAGCCTCAAAGAAGATCTAGCAGTATCAGACCAAGCTATTATCTACATACAGTATGGAAGATGAATGACACACAACACCATTTTCTATCAATTGTCTTGCCAGTTTTACCCGAATGTGCTTTTAACTATTATCATAGGAACACATGACTGGATTGACAAAAAAAGACCAAAGATCCATAGGATGTAGCCTTAATATCCTGCTGGAGGAAGCTTATAAAAATGTTTGCTGTGATGTAGCAATTGGATTAATGTTACCAGCTACATCTTTGTTCAGCAAGTTGGACTTATCACCTTTCTGCTGTCATCAAGACTCTGTTTTATATCAACATTAAAAAGCTGATTTCACCTACAAAGTTAAGCAGATGGGTTTCTTAAAGCCTTTGACATACTTTGTAAATTGGGGAAGTGCCACTGCACCATATGGTATCTGTAACCTCTGTCTGTTTACCCAGTGGAGTGCTCATGGGGCCAGTGTTTTTTCTTATCCACTTGCATTGCACAGAAGAAGAGATTCCAGTGATATAATGCTGAATCTGGTATGTAAAGGCACATGGAACAGGACTCATGCCCTTATGACTGGTAGTGCTGTTTCAAAAGCTTTAATAATAATTGCAATGATACCCATATGGTACAGTGCCCACACCAGTATGTGAATGTCTCTTCTTACAGTGATGGGTAGGTCCCCTCAGGTAGCTGAGGAAAACCTAGTATCATCCACTAGATGTCTGTGCTCAGGTCTAGGTCCTGAGCAAAGGGACTAGACACAAACCTCACTGCCTACTGCTGCCCAATGGGTCATCTCTGTTGAAAGAGAGGTACCCCATGAACTGGGGAGCTAGCATCTGTGGCACCACTGCCCCAAGAGAGGGTTCTGTGACACAGTCATTTCTATACATTACATGAATTTAGTGACTGTGAAATTTAAATAAATCATGTGTGGCACCACTGCCCCAAGGGAGGGTTCTAAGACACAACAAATGCTTTACATTACATGAATTTAGTGACTGTGAAATTTAAATAAATTGGCACTTTGAGTGACTGAGTCGAGTGTAAATTGTGCATAAAATGTACAAAAATACACAACTGACGATTGGTACTAATACAACCTTGGTACTGACAAGAAACTGAACAAACACAGTCAAAATTGTGCATGAATTAGCGATTGGTACCAATGCAAGATCAGTATCAACATGAAATGGCATACAAATAATGAGAAATTGGATGAAAACGATCAGCACCATCTTGGCACAGACAACAACATGGACCATTCATCCCATCAACGTCACAGCCATGACAGATATTAAAGTTTCTGCTACATCAGTACCATCTCATTACAGATGTGGACCCTATTCGGACCAGTGAGGCACCATTGCCAACTGCTGATGTCACATCAAGACATGGATAAGGAGACAGAAATAAAGGGGCTCCTTACTTGATAGGCCTCAAGCACGACCTCACAGACTCCACCTCCTTAATATTTGTGAGTACCTAAAAAGACTCCAAAACCCTGTAGTATAATGCCCGACCACTGCCTGAAGCCACAGCAATGTTGGCTATTGATAGAGGTCCATGACACTCACAACATAAGTTAGGAGTCTTTAGAGGTATGTGCCAAAGCAGTTCAATGGCACCAAACAGTTGAAAATATCAACAACAATAAATTCAATTTAAACATGCAACTAATAGAGCTATGCAACTTGAAGGGCTAACTGAATAGTAAGGACTAGAAAGTGGATAGTAGTTGGGGACTCCATAGTGAGATGGACAAAGAGAATGGTGTGTTACACAACACAGGAATGAGGAAAGTTCACTGTAGCCCTGGGGCCACAGCAGCCAGCCTCACATCTGTGGTTGTGGAACTTGTCTGGAAGGAAGGAGGCAAGCCAGAGGTGGAGGTGCATGTAGGTGCAAACAACCTGATCAGGGAGTGTAGAAAAGGTTCAAAATAGTTTCCACACTCTAGACAAAACTCTGAATAAGAGGGCAGGTTTTGTAACCTTCTATGAGGTCCCGATAAGGCTACATCATGGAGAGAAGTCTCAGTGCAGGATTGCTAAATGCTTGATGTAGAGAGGAGGAGTTTCAGTACCTGAGGGGCTGGTGACATTCATGGAGGGAGTGACAACTATTTTACAGCTATTTAAGAGAGAAGGGCTGTACCCCAAGGAGGAGGGCACCAGGATGCTAGGACAGAGGTTTTCAGCACTCATCACAGTTTAATTGAACTACATAAGGGAACAGTCAGTGCAGATGAGGCTAGGCACACTTAGATAAGCAAGGGTGGAGGACAAATAGACCTCCCTGACAAAGACGAAGCAGTGCACAGGAATATATACAGAAACGGGTGATACTGGGACTGGAAACATTGTGGGGGGCAGGGGGGATGTGGAGGGACTAGCAATATAAGAACAGGAGTGAGGGTAGAGGAAGGGCAAGGATTTAGGAAAGGTGTACTCAGTACTTCTCAAGAGGGCACACGGCAGGCAGCAGTCATCCAAGGAGGTAGGAAGTGAAGGAGAAGCAGAACAGTGAGTGTGGGCCAGCAGACTTTCTGGAGAGTGGTGTGTATGAATGCCAAAAGCCTAGGAAATAATATGTGTGACCTCTGGGTGTTGATGGCTGAGGCTCAGATGGATCTAGTTGCAGCGATGGAAACCTCTGCAATGTAGCATCATGACTGGGAACTCATAATTCTCTGCTACATATTCTTCTGGAAAGACAGGGCATAAGGCGGAGGGGGTAGCTCTGTCCATCAGGGAAGGTATTAAATCCAAAGAGGATAGGGACACAAAGAGGAGTACCACCACTTAGACCCTAAGAGTGCAATTGTCTGTAGGTAGGGTGAGAGTCATTAGAATAGGGGTTCTTATAGGCCGTCAAATCAGTAGGAGGCAGAGGACACAGTGCTGAGGGAAGAGATCAGGAGGGCTGCTGCGCAGGGTGAGGTAATGCTGGTAGGGGACTTTAACATGCCTGACGTGGACTGGAGTGTTTCAGTAGCAACAATGGCAAGGAGGCAGGGCATAGTGGATGCTTCCCAGGATGGATTTCTGGTACAATGCATTGGTAACCTGATGAGGGAAGAAACAATTCTATACCTGGTTCTCACAAGAATTGTGGCAAGCTCATCAGAAAGGTTGCTGTAAAGGAACCACTGGGGAACAGTGACCATCAGTCAGCATGGTTCAATATTAAGCTAGAGTCTGATCACACCAGTTCCAGGACCAGGATATTGGACTTCAGGAGGACTGATTTTGGCAGGATGTGGGAATTACTCAAAGGTTGTTAAGAGGGAGTGAAGATGGCAGCAGTGGTGGACGGAATGTGGGAAATAATCAGGGAGGGTTTATGAGTGGTCACAAACCCTTGCATAAGGAAGACAGGGAAGAACAAGAAATGCAGGAAACCTAAGTTGCACACAAAGGAGGTAGGGGTGGCACTGAGGGAGAAGAGTGAGACCTTCAGATATTACAAAGCTGACCAAACAGTTGAAAATAGGAAGGTTTATGTAAACAACCTGAATGAGGCTTACTGGATGGTAAGGAACGCAAAAACAGAAGCCAAACTCAAAATAGCAGAGTGAATAAGAAAGGGGGACAAGGTTTTTTTCCCCCCACTACATAAGGTGGGTCTTAAAATTCGCGAGGGGATTGTGCATTTTGCACTATTTTAAAGTCATAATTCCCAATGTGGGACAGTGTCACACAAAATGCTGTGCTGCTTTCTATGTATTTTTTTGCACAGGATGCTGTGACAGGGTTGAGTAAGGCCCTGTCCCATTTGTTATGCAAAGAGAGTTACAAGCAAGGATCTATGCTGCCCTCTCCTATTCTGTCACTTGTCTGTCTCTTGTCTGTCTGACTGTGTAATCAAATTTTCTTGTTGCACCTAGGAAATGGCCACTCCAATGGTCCTACTATTTCCACTGTTATCGCCCTTTCTTCACTTGCTGTTTTTATTCTTTCTTTCTCTCTCTCCTTGCTTGTCTGTGGTTAAAAAATATAAGTGACATTTTTTTGTGAAACTGGGATCCCCTAGTTTCCAAATGTACATACTTATATTGTTGAAATGAATGCAGACTGTTACTTGGGCTTGTTAGAAAAGTTAGCAATTTGGAACACCGGGGGCTGACCGTGAGAAACCTTTTGACCTTCAGCAGCTTGTTGACAGAGTTGTCAACAAGAAGCCAGCTCTGAACAGAATATATTAATTTGTGGCACCTATTAAGAAGTCAGATGTACTCTTCAGATACTCAAAGGAAGAGAAATGACAAAGTTTTGTTACACTATGTGAAAACAGAAGATATAGCTCAACGAGAACAGGATGTAGAATTTAAGTGCCAGGGAAAAACATTTGTATAAAAGACAGCAATGTTTTGTTTGGTTGGTTAGAGAGCCAGCGACTGAGATTTAAATTGAAAAGAGACTCTCAGATGAAGGACTTTTTTGTCTGTACTGCCTTTGTGAAGCTCTATCCTGTACAATTTCATTTTTTATTTTATTTTGTTATTAATGATAATAAAATGCTACTTGTGAATTTTACAACTTCTCCTGACTTATGTCTCGACCACAGATGCAAAAAAGCACAATGATAGTGACACAGAATCAGACTGTAGCAATTCTCCTTCCGTACCAGGTGGCCAAGCGTGCACCAGGGTCACGCAACTCATTCCATTAGAGACCATCACCATGTGACTAGATGGCAGTTGGCAGCTCTAACTACACTTGGCATCAGAGAGGCAGCAAGGATGGGTGTTCAGAAAATAAAGGCAGTTTTCTTTTAATTATTTACAATAAGTAGTAGTAGTATAGATTTTATTGTTCGGTCAAAGACCATTACATAAATAAATACAAATTATTCCTCTAAAATACATTTGTCAATGCAAAATAAAAACAACAACATCAAACAATTTTACAAAACAATCAAAATACATAAAAAAGAGGCAAATCATCTTCCCTTGAGTACATGATAAAGTGCTATTTGATTTTTCTTCTAATGACAGCAATTGTTCTGAGATACCCAGCTACCTTACTGATGACATCACCATCTTCTGATGTAAACATAATGTTTAACAATACATTTTTATCTGTAGTATCGATACCCTTCCACATTGGGAAAAGCCATCTAATCCTGGGTTTGATATACCAGAAGCAATCGAAAACTACATGACCCAGATCTTCTCTCCCCTTATTCGTACAGGCACATAAAATATCTTCTGAATCAATCAATTTTTCAAATCTTGCTGTTAATACTGTACTCTGAAACTATTCCAGACGATATCTAATGAACAGTTTCCCGAGTTCTGGATCTATCAGAAAGTCCAGATAATATCTGAACTTAAACTGAATGTCATTCTGAATCAGCCATGGTGAAATTTTTAGGCGATAAATGGTAACATAATCATCCACCCTAAATTGATTAAGAATTTTATTTTTACAATATGCTTTGTATTTTAAATTAATGCTAATACCCTTATCCATGTATTTCTGTAAGTAAGTGAGATCGTGCTTTAAAAAAGTTGCTTCAAGGTTTTTCAACCAGTTTGATTTTTTACATCCTAGACTATCCCATTTTCTTTTCTCTTTTAGACATTCCTGTGGAAGTCTATTTAAGTTAATTCGGGTAACACTTATCCAGTAGCCAACCTGTTTAACTGTGCATTGAGCATCAAGGCTTGATAAACCTAGTTCAGTCCGCAAGATAGAGGCAAGAAAGGAGTTTCCCACAGCAACTAATGTACGCAGAAGTTTGTTTAAAGTGGGCTCTAGGGCCCTGCTTTGTTGGGGCCCCAAATTTTAGCTAAATACAAGGCCTGAGACACATACTTAGCTTGTATTGCTTTTAGCAGAGGCCTTACACTATTACCCCCAAATTTATTATTAAATCTGGCTAAGGCTCCAGCAGTCTGTTTTAGTTTTGTCAAAGATGGTTTTATATGCTGCGTCCACTGACAATTATTTATGAATGTAATACCAAAGTAAGTATAAGTTTTGACAGTTTTTAACACCTGATTCCCCACCAACCAGGTATCCTTTGTTTTGTTGGAACCAAAAATAACGATCTGACTCTTGTTTTCATTTATTTGTAGACTTTAAGAGGAAGCAAAATCATTAAAAATATCCATTTTTTTCTGGAGACTCAATTTAGTCAAAACTATCAGGGCAAGGTCCTCAGCATATGCAAGAGCTGGACAGAGCCCTGAGCCAATGGTAGGACAGTCCGATGATGATTTAAGCAACTCTTCTACGAGTTGGTCTATATAAATGTTAAATAGGACTGGTGTTAAGGCACATCCTTGCCTCACCCCTTTATTTGTATGGAACTTAGATGATAAGTTACCATTATTACCAACTCTAAATTGGGCCCAGGTGTTTGAGTAACGATTACTTATTACCTGAATTAGGTCCAGATGAAAACCTTTCTTAACCATGACTTGCCATAGTTTGGGTCTTGAAATATTATCGAAAGCAGAAGTGAAATCAATAAAAGCCACAAATAATTTTTGTTTCCTCAATATAATGTACTTCTCAATTAAATGTAATAATACAAAGCTGTTATCTGTTGTGCTATACTCTGCTCTAAAACCTGCTTGAAATTCAGAAATATTTCCTAGCTGATCTAACTGAGGTATTAATTTATAAGTCACGTGTTGCATATTTAAATCACAAGTTGTAGAGCTGTCGCAGTGTTCGTGGTTGCGATGCAGGCAGGAGGCATGGGCTGAATAAAATGAGGAAAAAATGTACTGAGATACATAAATCCTGGGGAGTGAAGCAAAAATTAAATAGCACATGCCAGCCGCTGGATAAAGCTGAGGGCTGCTGGGGGCTGAAACACATAAAAAGGTGACAAAAGACAGCAAATATAATTATATATATATATATATATATATATATATTATATGGCATTAAGGGCCTGAAGTCAGTTACTAAGTCAGCATGTTAAAACCTACCAGGCTCGTAATCATTTTTAGGAATCCCCCCCAAAAAAGTACTGAAGTACTGATCCCGTTAAAATGTTATTGCTCCCATCTGTAAGACCTGGTGGGGGGGAGACATCCCCCCGGGCACAAAAGTGGATTTTAAGCCCTGATCAGGGAGAAACAAAGCAACAAGGATGGGACAGTCAGGCTGAAAAGGGGGGAAGAGTGGGAGGACAAGAAATAATTACTCACTGTAGTAATGATGTTCCTTCTAAAGGATACAAAAATAACTCGCACAAAACCACATCATCTCCATCCAGAGGTGTTGCTCTGGAGATAGAAATGGATGCTAATAAAAATGTAGAATTCTGTTCAAACTGTGCACTGTGGTAACTCTCATTATGCTAGCCTTTTTTTTTAAACTCAGCATTATTCAAGAAAAAGCATCATACAGCATTCCATACAATTTCATTCCAATGACAGCTTCCAGTACACTGCTAACAAAGACATTAAAAGGTTATGAATGAAAGAGTCTTCAGATCCAGTTTTACTGGAGTTCTTGTCCAGCCACAGGGGTAGAACAGACTCCACTGTTCGGATAGTTGTAAGATAAACATATCTGACTCTTAATCTCCCATCAGAGATTTTCCACATTTGGCCAAAAGCTGTATTTAATCTCTGAAGCTTCTGGGATTAAAACTTCCAAGATACAGAGGGGAACAGTAATACCATCAAAGACTGATAAAAAAAAAAAAGGAAATTAGAAAAAAAATTAACACTTCTATTATACATGACCCAGCCAGTAGGTATGCAAACCCCGCCCCCTTTCTCCCCACTCCACTACCCGAAAGTCACAATGGTTTACAATTTATACTGTTAGTCTACAGTGCAGCTCTTGTTTTCATTGTGTCCATTTAATTATAAATTCCCACCACAAATCTATTAATGTAAATGGTCTAGGTCCCCTGTATTGGACCAGTCCGAGGGGTCCTTGTCAATAGCCAGGACTCCCAAGCCTGACATCTCTGCTCATGTTGTTTATACCTGAGGCGTAGCTTGGCTGTTAAGGCCTCCACTGATAACACCCCTTTCATCCTCTCTACCCATTCCTCTAATTCAGGAGGGTCCAGCCGCAACCACCTGTCAGTGATACATTTAAGGGCAACTACTATGAGGGTCAGTAAGACTTTCCTCATATCTCCCTTATGGTTGATGGCCCAAGGGAATCCCAGTACCCATTCCTCAAACCGTAAGGGGAGAAGTATCCTGGTTATAGTATGTACAGTCTGTTGGAAGACTGCCAGAAGGTGACAAGGACTGGACACCCCCAAAAAATATGCAAATGATTCCCAGGCTGGCTGCAGTTCTTCCATCACCTGTCAGAGTGAGAATTGCTGAAATGGTATGTAATCGTTGGTGTTTGGAAAAATTGGACCAGGACTTTCCAGAAGAACTCGCACCATAGGGGGGCTGATGTAACTTTCCACCCCAACTTTAACCTTTGATCCCAAGTAGTTTTGTCTATCTTTCCTCCCATTTCTTGTTCCCAGGCCCTTCTTTGTAAGTCTAGGGTTGAGCCCCTTGGTCTCTCCAGGAGTTTATATATATTAGAAATGTAACGCTGAGGCCCTTTAATGGTGACCGCTCCAAAAAGAAACTCTTCCCAATCCGTGGATGGTCGAGTTAGCCAATGGATGTTACTCCCTGAGTTAATAAAATGCCTAACCTGCATATACCAGAGAAATTCTGAGTTAGACCAGCCAAACTTCTCCTTAGCACGCTGGAAGGATATGCACTCTCGACCGTCAATAAATTGGGTAAAACGGTATGGATCCCTTCTTTCCCATGCAGTGTATCCTATGTCTAGAGTTGGGGGTAATAAGCCCACTTCGTGTCTGATAAGAGAAAGAGGGCCTAGTATTTCAGGAGTACAGGTGAGCTTTCTAATCTTCCGAAGTATTTGAAGGCTATGTTGAACCCATCTATTTCTAATTGTTCTGTTTAGGTCTGAAGGAGTGTAGGTAAGGGCCAGAGTATACAGGGGCTTAAAGTCTATACTTGCATCCTCAATGTGGTATCAAAGGGATGAAATACGTTGATGTGCCCAAGTCATTAACATCGCTCCCTGTGCTGCCAGGTAATATTTAGGAAGATCTGGTAGTGACAGCCCACCCAGCTCTCTAGGGAGCTGCAGTGTTGTCCTGGCCACCCGGGATCTTTTATCGTTCCAGATAAATTTGAAGATTTGCCCCCAAAATTTTATTCCAAAATATATTCGGAATTGTAAGTGGAAGAGAGGAGAACAAAAAAAGAAATTGAGGAAGTACATTCATTTGAACTGTGGCAACTCTTCCTACTAGACCTAGGGGTAGCAGTTTCCATCTTGCCAGACCCCTTGCTATGTTGGACCACAGTGGTTCATAATTCACTGTGAACAGTTTAGTAAGATCGACTACCACTTGGATTCCCAAATATCGAATTTGATTTTAAGGGGCTCATTTAAATGGAAAGTTTCTCCTGAAGCGAGCTGGACAAACCCCATTTAATATAAGGGACTCTTGACTTCTGAAAATTAATTTTGTAACGTGATATTTTCACCAAGGTCCCTATGAGATCCATCGGGGAGGAACGGAGCGCTCTGGTGAAGACAGAAAAAACATTGAGTCATCCGCATATAATGAAATTTTTTGTTCAACTCCTCCGGCTTCTACTCCCTTGATCTCATTATCTCCTCTAATCCAGACCGCCAATGGCTCCAAACTCAGGGCAAAAAGAGGAGGAGACAATGGACAAACCTGACAGGTTCCCCATGTTGGTGGGAAGTTACGTGAAATGATACCATTCACTCTCACCAGTGCCATAGGACTGGCATGCAATTTAGAAATGGCTACTAAGAATTTAGGGCTGAAATTCATACAATCCTGCTTTTAATAACTGCCAATTAACCCTATCAAATGCTTTTTCTGCATCCATGAATATGACAATCTGAAAATGGGGTGATGATTTGTGAGAGGTGATAATGTTCAGGAGTCTCTGAATATTATCAGAGAGCTAGCAGCCATTGATAAAACCAGTCTGGTCTTCATGTACCATGGACGGGGCTACCACCTGTAGGTGACCCGCTAAAATACCCGTAAATAGCTTTAGGTCTACATTTAGGAGGGAAACGGGTCGGTATGACTCACACTCCGAGGGGTGCTTCCCTTCCTTAAGCAATACTGAAATCTGAGCCTCTCTCCAAGATTCTGGGATTGATCCCCAGCCATGATTTGCTGATACACTGGAATCAAAAAGGGAATTAACTGGGCTTCAAAAGTCTTGTAAAACTTGGCAGAAAAGCCATCCAACCCCAGGAATTTCCCATTTTTAAGTTTTTTTATTTGGGCTTGTAAGTCTGCTGTCGTAATATCTGCCTCTAAAGAATCCCTGTCTCCCTGAGTTAGGGCCTGAAGGGGTGCATTTTGACAGAAGTCCCCGAGTAGTCCCTCAAAATTATTAATACTCCCCTGAGAGTATAAGGTTTTATAATAATTTGCAAATATTTGGGTTATTTCTTCTGGCTAACTTGTTAGAGTACCCCCCTTGTTAGGGTCTTTCATTTTAAAAATCAGTCTGCTCGATTGTTCTTCCCTTAATCTGGCTGCCAGTAACTTCCCCACTATATCCCTTCCCTCATTGTATCCCTGTCTGATTTGCCCATATTTCCCCTCTAATTGTGCCTGTAATAGAGTTACCACCTGTCCTGTTTTTGGCAGGACAGTCCTGATTTCGGCAGATGTGTCCTGCAAAAAAACATGACAAATACTAAATGTCCTGATTTTACAGTAGAAAAAATATTTTCTAACTTTCCACTAAATGTTCTAGAAAACTACAATAGCTTAACTAAAATACCTTAAAATGATAAGAAACAATAGAAGCAACTAAGAAACTACAATACTTAGCCTTAATTCTGATTATATAGAGAAAACAAGTCTGTTGCATCGGTCGAGGTTATGTACTGTCCTTCGAAAAATCATGTTTCAGTAAGAAATGTCCCACTTTGGGCTTCTTAAAAGGTGGTAACTCTAGCCTGTAACTCCGTTTCTAAAGCTGCACGTCTCACCTCCCAAGTATTTCTTTGTATCTGCATTCAGGGTTATTTTATGGAGAAACTCAAGTTCTTTTACTTCCTTCTCAAAAGCATTAATCTTACCCTCCCATCTTCTCCTTTACTCAGAAGCAAATTTAATAATCACCCCCCTCAAAACCACTTTGAGGGCATCCCACCTCACCGCCTGTGTGGTGTCACCTACTGCATTCTGGTTATCATACGTTTTAATGGTGTCACTAATCAGGTCTTTGAATTCTTGGGAGTTTAGCAATCACGCGTTCAGCCTCCAGTGGGAGTTTCGAGCTGCAGGGGCTAGGACCAGCTCCAGAGTGACCGGTGCATGATCGGAAAGGGAGAGAGTTAAAATCTCACAGAAGCATATACTATGCATCCTTTCTTCTGACATAAATAACATATGAATCCTAGAATAACATCCACGTCTATCTGAACAGTGAGTATAGTCTCTCTTCTGGCCATGTAAGTCCCGCCATGTCTCCCGCAGACCTGCTAACTGGGTGCTTTTGGTAAGCATAGTGCCTGCTCTGCTCCCCCTAACCTCTCCAGCCCCACCATGTCTATCCAACGCAGGAGTGAGTGTTGTATTAAAATCTCCCCCAAGGACGCATAGTATATTTCCCAGATCCATTATCCCTCCCAACAGGTTTTTGAAAAAACAGGCGGCCTGTCATCATTCGAGGCATACACATTTACAATGAGACAGGGAATACCTCTATATACCGACCAGAGCTTGACAAACTGAGCATCCGGTTCCACTTCTGCGGCCTAGATTTCCAATGGACAATCCTTGTGTATCAAAATGGCTGTGCCTCTTCTGTGAGGGTGTGCAGTATAGGTGGAGGCATATATGAAGCCCACCCAGCCTGTGCACAGTTTCATGTGTTCAGAGGCTGTAAGGTGGGCCTCCTGTAATAGAGCTACATGAACATTTACTTTTTTAAGCTCCAGTAAGATCCGGGTGCGCTTTATAGTGTTGTTAAACCCTGAACATTATATGTTGCTACTCTGAGGTTATCCATGAAGAGTCATCACAGACACCTCGTCTCTGAGTCAGCATCCATTGGGGCTTGTCATTTTGTACCATCTCCCAGGTATAATAAGGTTGGGGTGAGTACATCCCTGGCTGGTCAGTTACTAATAAAAAAAAAAAACATGAAAACTGTTTAACCAACGTGTAAGCCAGGTATAACCAACTTTGGAACATATCTTGGTTCCCATATAGTAAAACTTCATATTTAGTAATACCATTTAACTCCCAGTGTTCCACTGTAAGCCCGTCATTCAAAAGATTTAACATGATGGCGGGTAGTGCTAAAGCGTGCTGTACACCTAGCTGCTCTATTAATGACTTACTGCCATACAGCTGCCGCAGTGAGTTTGCCAAAGCTTCAATCTTAAACTTTCCCTGAGCTCCCTTCCCCACCCCACTTCGCTGTATGGGAGGGGTCTATAATATCCCCCATTCCCATCATTAAAGTTACTTTAGTCACCCCACCAGGATCTGAACCCCAAATTTTCCAGAAAAAAGAAAAACATAATGAAAAGGTATCCCACTAATAATCCCTGAGTTTCCTGCTAAGTATATAGTGCCAGGACCCCCCCCTTTCCACCTTATCTTACTACACATCTACCCTGATATAGCTACAAGAAAAATAAACGTCCCCAGTATATGGCAAATAAACCCAAATGTGTCCTCTCTCTGCAAACCAAGAGGTGTTTTTAGGTGTTCACGATGCAGGAAATCTGGAGAAGTCCAGTTAAGCTCTCTCAGTCCCCATCAGTATCTCCGTCTCATTCTTCAGGCCTAGTTACTGCTCTCCTCTTCTTGTGGGATGAAGCCTTTGCTAATCAAATTGGGGACCAAGTTCCAGCAACTCCATTTTTGGCATGTATGCTTCCCTGAAGTCGTGGCATTTCTGTAGGCTCTTCACTGCTCCAGGGTCTATAAAATCATTGATCTGAATTTCCAATGAGGCAAGGTATTTTTTAGGATCTTGGGGGCAGTCAAACACTTTAGAGCCTGCATCTGAAGTAATGCATAGTTTAGCAGGAAAATTGACTCTGGCCTTGAGCCCTCTGCTGTGTAGTTGTTTGACCATCGGGAACCATAACTTTCTCCTGGCCATGGTAGTTGGTGCATAGTCTGGTTCCAGAAACAGCTTTTTAGCTCCAAAAATTAACTCTCTATGTGCCCAGGCTTTGCGTAAAACCATTTCCTTAATCCGAAAGTCCAAGAATGCCATCAGTAGCGAGTGAGGCCATGCCTTGGGGTCTTTAGGCAGTGCGGCCAGGAGCTAGATGCACCCTGATGATATTGAGGGGGTACTTTTGTCTAGATCTAGCAGTTCTTAAAGCAAACTTTCTATGTATACCGTCATCTCCCCAGTTTCGGTGAACTCTGGCTGGCCGTGTAACCAAAGGTTAACTTGGCGTGATCAGTTTTCTAAGTCCTCCAATTTCTCTAATAATAGATGGGAACGATTGTGCAATTGCAACAGGGCACCATTGTGCAGATCCAGGGTTTCAGCATGCTCTGTGAGGTGGGTCTCAAACTCTTGCAGCTGCTGATCATGCTGCTGTATCTTCTGGTGATTTTCTTTCACTTCCGAGCTAATAGTGTCCAAGGTTTTGGTCAATCAGCAAAGCTCCCGGCATAGTTGTTGGGAAGTAATCGTAAAGTCTTCCCCTTCTTCCTCGGACTAAGCTCAAAAATTCTGGCTCAGGATTCCTGGCATAAGAAGTCATGCCTTTGCGGCGGGTGGGTAGCAAATTCAGTTTCTGCTGTTTTAAAGCAGATCCCTGCGAAGCCTAGTTCTTAGAATGAGCTGCCATCAAGACAATGAACATCGACTACAATTCAGTAGCTGATAGCCTGGTGGGGTGAGGTTTAAATTCAATTATTTGAGGGAATCAGCGGGAGCTGATCGACCCTACGTCCTCATAGCCTGGCATCCCTACCGGAAGTCCCATTATGCTATTCAAACATCAGATTTGTTTCTAGAAAGCAAGGGGAGCAGTGGCCAACAATAATTTCCATTAAACAAATAAATAAATAAAATAAACTTCAATTAAAAATATAGCAGTCTTGGATCACACTCTGAACCTATCTCCTTATTCCACGGTACAAGACAGGGGTGTCCCCTCTCCCCCCTATTATTTGCTGTGTACCTAGAACCCCTGGCACAGGCGCTAAGACGAAACTCAGCTACAGGGGTGTAGAGGCGGGAGGGGGGAACATAAGTTAGCACTATAGGCTGATGACCTGCTTTTGTATATTAGAGATCCTGAGCATTCCATACCACAGGTATGGCAGCTGTTATCAGAATTTAGTGATATAGCAGGTTATAAAATAAATCTTACTAAACCAGAAGCATTAAGCATACAATACATACGTTCACCTACAATAAGACAGTCATTTCCATTTAAGTGGGATGCTCCACACCTAAAATACCTAGGGGTAAACCTGATGAGAGACCATACTCAGATAAGTAATATTAATTACCTTCCTTTGCTCAGTCGGACCACAAATGACCTGGAGAGATGGAGGGCTATTCCCTTACCCATGATTGAGAGAATCGAAGCTGTAAGGAAGAACCTTCTACTCCATTTTTTATACCTAGCACAGACACTCCCTGTCCCTCTTCCACCAAAATTTATCAGTGAACTTAATAAGAGGATCTCCAGGTATATCTGGGATTCACAGAAACTTATGGTGTGATATTCAGTTTTACAGCTTCCCAAGAAGTCAGGGGGACTGGCCTTACCTGATCTAGAGGCATATTACCTGGCATCTCAACTCAGAATCATAATCTATTGGCTACACCCTCCATATCAGGCAAAATGGGAGGGACTTGGAGCAAAGGGAGGAAGACATCCTTAACTTAGAGTGCTGCTACAACACCCCAGACCCCCACTCCCGACAGATATAATTGATAACACATACAAAATTAATACTCTGAGGAGCTGGAGGGCAGTTCTGAACTCCAAACAGCTCTCTGGACATTGGGAACTTCTTTACTCGCTCCCTGTACCACCAACCTTTTCTACCGGCCAGCCTGGACCATGGTTTCCATAGGTGGGAGCGAGTGGGACTTCATTTGGTGATCCATTTTATAGGTGCAAGTGATCTATTCTCCTTTGAGGAACTCAAAGCTAAGTATGACCTCCAAGAGCAGGATTGCTTAAGGGTGACGCAGGTGCTTAACTTTATTAAATCATGTAAGGAAGGACTCACCCTCAGAACCCCTCAACCAAAAATGCTACAGCTTTTGCAGTATACTCTGGATGGCAGAGCTCCCCTAGTATATGTAATTACATACCTATACCAGGCAATAATTGCCTACAGAGGTGACTCTCTGCAGAAAGTCAAGACAATCTGGGAAGCAGACCTAGGTCTAGCACTACTTGAAGACCTTTGGAGATCCCACTTGAAATTCCTTTATTCTGGTGTGCCATCCCCAGCTTAGAAGGAATTTTCCTGGAAACTTGCAATTAGATTTTTTAAAACTCCCGCCATTCAGGCAAAGTACTCCGAACTGGGAGAGGCCTCCTGCTGGAGGGGATGTGGTAAGTCTCTGAGTACATATGGACATATTTTCTAGCACTGTCCAAAACTACAGCCATTTCTAGCAGATTTTGTTTGGGCCATATCAGAGATATTCACAGATTTGCCCCTCTTCACACCTTACGTCTTTCTATTTTCCTCATACCTGAAAAACTGTAGGGATCCAAATTCCAGGAAACTTCTAACAATATGTACCCTTACAGCAAAGAAGGTTCTCACTAAGATCTGGCTTTCCTCAGCTTCCCTGACACTACATCAATGGCATGATTTAATGATTCGAATTTATAAAATGGAGCACCTAACTGCCCTAATTAATAAGAGACGAGCAGTTTGAACTGATATGGAGACGCTGGGTGCTATATATTCCTCAACATAGGCCTGAGTTAGTTCCCTGAGGAAATAAGGCTGGTATTTAGCATTTGCACTTGTTCAGCATGCCTCTGTTTGTGGTAGAGGGGGATCTTGGTGTGGGCACAAGATCTGATTATTAAGTGTATATATATATCTATATATATCTATATATATATATATATATACTATATATATATATATATATATATATATATATATACATATATATATATATATATATACACTGTATATATATATATATATATATATATATATAGATATATCTATGAAATAAAACTGTGGTTTATATATAGATATTTTTTATTTAAAGACAATGTACTTCAAGGCTCTATTTCACTTTATTTTGTACTTGTTTATGTATATGTCTATCTTATTTATCCCTATACACCTGTGAATGTGAACCTTACTTTATTCTACTGTACCGATTGTTGTTTATATAGGTGTACTTGTTAAAAGTTAATGCAAACTTCAAAATAAAAAGTTATAAAAACAGAAATAGCTGTCTTTTTAACAACAAATTAACAACCAGTTTTTCAAACGTTGTGAAAGACCGACCAAAGGGTTCCAACAATATATGCTCAAGCACAAAAATAACCAGACTGAATCTTGTGAGAACCCTTTTTCAGATTCTAGAAGGGGAGGATGGGTCAGGGATTGTATGACTTATTGTTGGATCCTTTAGAGGAAACATCATTACTACTGTGGGTAATTATTCCTTCTAACAACAAGAATCCGCCAATGTCATACAAAACTGCAGATTCACTAGCAGTACCTTGAGAGACTGGGTTTAGAACCTTTTTTAGGAGAAAGGTTCTGCAAGACAACAGTCCCAAACCTCTAGTACAGTGAGCCCTTAGGCCTCCAGGAGACTTCCTCTAGGAGGCATCTCACCAGTGTTCTCCTAGCAAAACTGCATATAGGAGACTATCCATGAGAAACAGTCTTTCTGGTTGACAGCATACCTATACTAACCTCTTTAAAGTGACAGACCATGGCCTGCTGTCAGTTCTCGTGACTTGTTCTATCACGATAATAGCTCAATGCCCTTTTTACATCAAGGTAGTGCAGCCTCTGCTCAACTGTGTTGGAATTGTTAAAGAACTGCAAGATAGGGAAGCAAACTGGTTCATATGGAATTGTATGACAATATTTTATGAAGGGATTTCCTATTTGTTCTTAGAACTACCTTATCCTTGTGTGGGATAAAAAAAAGTACTCACTTTGATAACGTTGCTTTTTCCAAAGGGATCTCTCACTATGTTTAACAACACATCATTCCCTTGGAATTGACAGCTCTGGAGCTTTAGAATTTATGCAAATTATGGAATTTGAAATACATTTCAAACTTTGCTGTGGGGTCATGTTCACCCCGCCCTCCAAAGTCAAATTTAATTCAAAAGCAAGGGTGAGCTGTGACCACTCAAGTTAGTTAAATGGCTAACAACAATCCTAAAACTTATGAAAAATGGTTGAAACAAGGCATAAGTGACAAACAGGTGGAAAGTCTTTCCCCAAATTCCAGCTGTATGCTCCACATAACAGGACAGCGTTCTCTGCAGGTGCAGGGTATGGAGCCGGGGGTTGGCTTCTGAAGAAGGGTTGGTAAAGTATACGAACAAGTTAATCACCTGGTTGAGGTGAAACTCTGATATCACCTTCGGAAGAAAACTTTGAACTAGGGCGAAGGACAGCTCTGTCCCTGTGGAAGATCAAATAGGGAGAGTCCACTGAGAGCACCTGGAGCTCCATAATCCTTCTGGCAGATGTAATGGCCACCAGGAAGGCAGTTTTCCATGACAGGTATGACAATTTACACCTGTGCATTGGCTCAAAAGGCCTGCCCATAAGCATAGCCAGGACCAGGAGTAAGTTCTACAGTGGAGGTTATTACAAATTGGAGGGGACAAGTGGTCAAGGCCCTTGAAATCCAATCACCTTCTCCTGGGCCACCGTCAACATACTGGTCCACGTCCGGTGAGCAGAGATGACTGACAGATGCATCTTGAGGGTCATCACTTGCAGTTCCAGCTGGGAAATGGACCAGAGGTAGTCCAGGATGTTAGCCAAGGGGCAGGCAAGGGGATCAAGCTCCTTGCCCTGGCACCAAATGGAAAGTCTCTTCCATTTAAAGGTACAGCATCTATGAGTCAACTTATTTCTGGATACCTCCACGACGTGGAAGATATCCTTGGAAAAACTCAAGGCCTGGAACTATAGCCACTTAGGAACCAGGCCATGAGGTATAGTTACCACATCCCCTTACACCCTTAGAAACAGGGTATATTAGAAAAAAGGCAAGGAATGTGAGAGTCGCCGGAGACCACATAGGGTCTGTGGAGGCAAAATAGGCAGGGAACATCTAGACAGACTGGGTGGGGCAAGAGGTCCTTTCCTGCTGACAAACAAATGTTTCTGTGTTTCCCATTTAGGCTTCTCACCCTCTGGAAGAATATTTCTTCTGCTATGCGCATTACTGCCTCTCATGGCCTATAAGCATAGCTGTACCTCCTAAATGGTCCCACTATGATTAAATCTGCATTCCTTGTAGGTGACATTGACAATATTTTTTACTTTTTTTTTTTTTTTAGTTTTTTTAAAACACCCATATGTCTTTTGGAATGTATATCATCTCTCTTCACTAAATTCTTTGGCTTCTTCTTATTGCCTAAGTATGCACAATTTGTATATTGCTATGACCCGGCTCTGCTGTTTGGATGACCTGCATTCATTACTTCCTTTTGTATTCTGTAATAGCTATTAGTTGTAATTTGTGTCATAACTTGCTTTCATTTAGTTGCACTCTATTTTTTGGAACAGTTTTTATTTGTGCTGTTTGTTGCTTGTCCATCAGCTCTGGCTACTATTGCCCATGAATTATTTCCAATGTTCCCATTTCCCTAAGGAGCCATCTGGAAACAACGTACTCATCTTAGTATGCTTTCTCCTGACCAAACATGTAAACTAAAAAAATACAAACCTATTTGTGAATATGGTTTCTCAGCCAAGGTATGAGATGTGGGAACAAAAGTAACAGATAGTGAGCCCAAATGAAATTTATTAGTTTTGCAAATCCATGCAAGTGGTTATTAATAGCAATGTGCATTTTTACAAAATAATAAAAAAAAAAAATAGTTAACATCATCTACCTGATTAGATCACTTGGCTTCTTGAAGCTCTTTGGGCAATATGCGCAGCAGTTGGAATGTTTGGGCTCTGCTTCCAACTCTGCATTCTTGTCCTTGATCTCGCTGACCCGGTTTTTCTCTGCAGCAGACTGGACTAGCACTTTTTCTGAGATCGTAGCACCTTCCCTAGGTCTAATTTTTGCCAGCTCTGCGGTCTCTTCTTCTGTGAAGGTGATGACTTCACCCCTTGACTTCCTGGAACCACATCTTCCCGAATTTTCATCCTCTTCATCTATGGTGACAGCTAACATTAGCACAACAATTATGAGACAGAGTGCCCGAGAGCGGAGATCTTTTGACTAAAATGCAAACTATGTCCTATAGAACAGAACATGATTCTGGCATGAAATGATCTGCTATTCAAGGAAGTCATAAAACCAACAGGACTCATACTTAGCAGATTAGGGTGACACCCAGAATTTGGCCGATGCCACCAGACTAGCAACAGGAATGCTCTGAGTGAGGCAGCAGCACAGCATTGTTGGGCAACAACTAAATGATCGAAAGTGATCAACAAAGATTGAGAAAACTAGAAAAATACTACCAAATGAACAAGCTCCCAGAAGAGGAACTTAATTTTACTAGTGCAAACAAATATCTGGAGCATGTAGGGGCAAGAACGCAAGATAAAGGGGAGGAGCTGAAGCTCTAGCTAATAGGCTTTTTGAGGACTTTGCACGTTCAGAAGACTGCACTAGTGTCACGACAGAGAAAGAATCCAAGTAGCTGCAACCAAAAGCATAAAAAAACAAGTTAAATTCAGTTCTGATACATGTATTGGTTTTAAGTTTTTTCCTTTTAGTAAATACTTACTCCTTCAGCTTATATTAGTGGGAAAGCCCCTTACCTATTCCTTCTGAATCCCCTGCCTCTCCTTCTGCTCCAGGAACAACTTGATGCTTCATCATGTGTTTTTTGCAGTGAAGTGTTGTTCGGAATGTTTGTTCACAAAACGGGCACTTGTAAGGCATCATACTCATGTGTGTTGTCATGTGCCTTGTAAGGCTGCCATTCGTGGTGAACGTGGAACTACAAATAATACAAGCAAATGATTTTTCCCCTGAAACAACAGAAAGAAAAATGGCTGGTAAATTAAGATCCTCATAAAGTTATCTGATCATAGTGGAGCAAGGTAAAAAGGGGGGAGGGAGCCTGTAGTAATCATTCGTTAGTCTGTCAGACCAGGTGTGGTGTAGGTGGACTAGAAAGTGGCAACTCTAGTCCCATCTTCAAGAACAGGACAAGGTCCTGGAAGCCATTATCAATGACAGAATAATGGAGAACTTGGTTTAGGTCAAAGTTCTTACCCCCCCTCAGCATGACTTTACATGAAGGTCTGATTAACCAAACCATTCTGATCACTGTCTTTGATGGGGTGACCAGTGAGGTGGACAGGTGCAGAGCCACAGACATACAGCTGTAGTCTATCTGGGCTTCAGCAAGGTCTTTGATACTGTGGTGCTTGACAAGCTTCTGGGTAAAGTACACCAGTGTAGTATACATGGGGCACACACAATGTGGATTGCTGTCTGGCTTGGGGAAGAAAGCGGAGGGTTGTGGTGTATGGAGACTACTCCAAGTGGAGAGGGGTATTCAGTGGCATCCCTTCAGGTACTGGTGCTGGGACCACTTCCATTCAACATTTTCTATATGTACTTTATTTTGCAATAATCAAACCGTGCAGCCATATGTAAAGTTCATTTCTTACAGATGTACAACCTTATTCAAAAATAACAGCCAAATGGCTGTATCAGCATAGTCAGAGTAACAATTAGGTGAGAATTAATCCTGAGTTGACTTGTCTAAAATTACTAAGATCCACTGCCCGGTGGTGTGAACGGGGGCATACACCTTGGTGAACAACCTCTAGTCCTCATGCATCTATACCCATATGGATGACCGTCAATATCCAGTAGTCCAAACCTCTACCTGTATCCTAGGGCTCTATGTTATGGGATCGAACAGCAGGGCCCATCTGGTCCACCATCTGACAAATTTCTCCTGTTTGTATCTGATTTGGTATGTTAACTCCTCCATTCAATAAATGGAGGATACGATCTGTTTCCATTGCACCAAATTAGGTGCCATGGATTGTAGCCATTTCTTAGAAATAGCCTTATTATAAGCTATGACACAGATGTATCACATATAGTACGTATCTTTCCCTCGTATCCCATGTGGAGCAAGCCCCAGGATCAGGTTCTGAGGTGTCAAAGGTTCTGTTAGCTGAAATAAGTTTGTCTCTCTAATCAGAATGTCTCCAGAGTGGGACAGGTAAAAAAATATGTGTATGGGGGTTGCTTGCTGTTTGCCATACTGCCGCCAGCAGCTAGCAGCAGAACCAGACTTCATTTAGCTACCCTGTCCGGTGTCAAAAAAAATCTCACTTTGATTTTCCAAAAATACTCTTGCCACAGTGGAGAGGCGGTAGCCTTGGGAATGGACCTCCATATATGGTCCCATTCCTTTTGAGATAGATGAAAATTGCCCTCCCCCCCAATTTGGCCATAGTAAATTTATTTGTCTACTCTTTATGTAGGTTTAAGAATTTATAAATTTTAGGGATAGTTTGCTTCGGTGCCATAAGGAAAAAAGATTAACCAAGACTGGGCCTATATCTAGACTGGTCCCAGCCCCCTGGGCCAGACGAAGCTTCTGCTGCATATATGTGTACATTTGGTAGTAATATATGCTATCTTGTGGGGTCCATCCCCATGTCCTAGCACATTCCTGGAATGGGAGAACAAAATCACCCCTCATGAGTTGTGCCAGGAAAAAGAGTCCTTTCAAGGCTTGTCTCTCATACCAGCGGTCCCCTTGACCAGGGGGAAAATCTGTCGCACTAAGAAACCATCCCACTCTCCAAATCTCTTTTTTTGTCTCACTATATGTTTGGAACATATCCCAGGCTTTGAAGGTCACTGGGATAGCATAATATTCTGTCAGTTCCACTGGGCACCTCGGGGAAAATAAGCATGAGGAGATGTGGACACCTGGGCAAAGTGCTCGCTCCATGTCCTGCCAGAGTGCCCATGTAGGAGTATGAGCCCAAAGCAGTGCTCATCTGATCTGGGCCGCCAGCCAGTATTCTTTAAGGTGTGGCACTGCCCGGCCCCCCCATCTTTCTACTAGCCATAAGGAACGCTCTGAGAATCCGTGGTCTCTGATGAGACAAAATGAACCTGAATAGTTGGGCTTGTGTGTGCGAAAACCATTTTTGTGATAACTGAATGGGAACACACTGAAATAAATATAAAATTCTAGGGAGGAGGTTAATTTTGATTGTCTGGATTCTGGCATACATAGGTAGTATAATCAGAGACCATCTCTTCATGTCTGCCTGTATCTGCTGCATAAGAGGTTTATAATTGTCTGAAAAAAGATGTAAATTATCTGCCCTTAACGTGACACCTAAATATTTTAAAGTGGATATATCCCATTTCATTTTATATTTCGCTTTTATTTGGACTGAAGGGGAGTAATTAAATGCCAATACAGTCAGACCTGGTTAATCCGTGCCTTGTTAATCCATATGTCTGACTATCCGAATGAAAAACACTACATATGGATTTTTTGTTGGGCTATTGACCTCTTTATTATCACTGTGTGGTTACTACGTAGATTTGTATTACGTAACGAAATTGGCAAACACAAATGTGCATGGATTAACCAGGTCTGACTGTATTTCAGTTTTGGAAGAATTAAGGGTAAAACCTGTTATGATGGTGTATGCATTGATCATAGCTGGAACTCTCGGGACGGAGGTGTCTGGGTCAGTTAAGTACAGCAGGACATCGTCCACAGATAGAGCTACTTTATGTACCCCCCCCATTGTCGCACTCTGCACATGGGGATCTGTCCTAATCCAATGGGCCAGGGGCTCAATATAAAGGGCAAACAACAAAGGGGACAAGGGGCAGCCTTGTCGGGTGTCCCTCTGCAAAGTGTTCTTTTGGAAGATGGTGCATTGGTACGTACATAGGCCTGTGGGTCCATATATAACCGCCATATTGTATCAATAAAACCGTTCACAAAACCAAACACGGCAAGGACCCCATACAGAAACTCCCAATTCACTTAATCAACAGCTTTTTCAGCATCTAAGCTGATAATTATAGCGGAGGAGGCTTTTTTGTTTAGATGGTCAATGATATGCATAGTCCTGCAGACACTATCTGCTGCCAGTCTATCCGGGATAAAACCCGTCTGGTCTTTGTGCTCCAACAGGGGGACTAATTGGTGTAATCTTTTAGCTATGACGGAGGTCAATCTTTTGTAGTCTGCATTTAGGACTGAGATCGGTCTATATGATGAGCACAGTGTGGGGTCATTGCCGGGCTTAGGGATCACTGAAATGACCGCCAAATGCCAGGAGGGGGGAGCTCAGTGTCCCCCTCTAATAACTCCTGATACTCTGGTCTCAAAAGGGGGACTACGGTTTCATGGAACTTCTTATAAAACTCCACTGGAAATCTGTCATTCCATGGGGATTTTCCAGTCTTCCCATTCCTGATAGCTGTAATAATCTCTTGTTTAGATATAGGGGCTAATAAATGAGCACTGGAGTCCCCAGGGAGTTGTGGTAGTTGTATGGTCTGTAAGAAAGTCCCAAGCTCTTCCTGAGTGGGTTTCTCTTTCTGAGCATATAAGTGCCTATAGTATGTAGTGAAGGCTTCAGATATGTGTTCTCCTGTGGATCCCCTGGTTTTGGTCATAGGACGTACTATTCTTGTTACATGGGCCTTGGCCTTCCTGGCTCTCAGACTCAATGCTAACCTTCTCAGGGCTTTAGGGGCCCCCATCGTAAAAGCTTTGTTTAAAAAAATGGAGGTTACGTTCCACCTGCACATATAGGAATTTGTTTAACTCTCTTTTCAATGTGGTTAATTCCTTCTCCCTCTGGCCCTGAAATCTCTCTTGTTGTATCCTCTCTAGGGACTGTATTTTTTGTTCTAGTGCTTTTTGTCTTTCAATTCTGCGTTTCTTCCGTGCTGTGGCTATAGCCAGCAGTTTCCCACACAGCACCGCTTTTATAGTGTCCCAGAGCATGCCCTGACTAACCACACTATTTATGTTGTCTTGTAGGGTTTGTCTTATTAAATGGGGAACCTGATCTAGCACCTCTGGATCCCTGAGCAAAGACAGGTTCAGTCTCCAGAAGGTGTTGCGGATGGGTTGTGAAAGATCTATTTTTAATAATGGGGGGCATGGTCTGAAAGGGCATTGGGTCCAATCTTACATCGCTGTGCCATGTGTAAAGAGTCTTGATTGAGAAAAAAATAGTCTAATCTAGAATAGAGATGGTAGGTAGCAGAATAGTGTGTAAATCCCCTACTTGGGCCTTCTAAAAATGTTCAAACATCTTGGAGCCCTAATTTCTGCAGGAGGGCCCTGATTTGTTTCTGGGGTTTATAAGACTGCTTGGGGATTCTGGAGATAGTATCTCTGCTCTGGTTTAGGATCATGTTCCAGTCTCCCCCTATAATCAATGTTCCTGCAGCTTTCTCTGCAATCATAACTAATATTTGCCTATAAAGCTCATATGGAGAGTTTGGAGGCACATAGACTGAAACCACTGTAAGTGTGCAACCATTAAAGCAGCCTTTTATTAAGGCATATATTCCTTCTTTATCCATTATTCTGTCATGTATTTCAAATGAGGTCCTATTTAAGATTAATACCGCCACCCCTCTACGTCTGCCTCCTCTGTAGGAGGAGGAACACACCTCAGCAAAACCAAATCGTTTCAACGTTTGGTGCTCCTCCTCTGACAGATGGGTCACCTGTAATAAAATAAAATCTGCTTGGGATTGCCTGCAATAGGTTATAATCTTCTTCCTTTTTATAGGATTGGTCAGACCATTCATGTTAAATGATAACACCTTAGATGCCATTAAGTATAGTAGTATTACACATTGTACAGTGGTTAGAGAATGCTCACCCCCTGCCCCTGTACTCCCTCCGCACCATCTGGGCTACAGTAAGCAGTTCCTCACCTATAAAATCTAATATAAAACTAATAACTTGCACTACCATTTGAACCATAGCTGTAGCTTGAACCAACCTTAACAACATTATACAACAGGTCATAAGACGTACTTCCAAGGTGGGGGAGCAAAAAAGTATGCTCCCTATCTCTGCAAAGCAAAATAAATCCTGCAGAGGTATAGTGTGTTCTCTATCCTCTCTAGGGAGGAACACTACCTGGACAGGTTAGAGCCAGGGTTCTACCCACTCTTGTCTGTCCCACAAAGAAAGAAAAAAATAAGAAAAGCCACTTTGCCAGCACTTTACCTTTCTCTGTATAAAATTCTCACTCCCCCCCCCCTTTCCTCGCGGGATATACGTGCACAGCATTAGAATCATTGAAAAGTGAGTACCAGCAGCCCCGCAATTATGCATATGGCAGTTTGCCAAGCACTGCCCCATCAAAACTTGTTGCTAATACTGTTATCCATATAAAATCATACGGGAGTAACCCCCCTTTACCCGTTATGTCCTTGGAGTATTCCCATAGCTGTACAGTTCACTGCCATAGCAGTCTCAAACTGTATTGTCCATGCTAAATGCAAGATCCTCGGCCATAAACCACTCGTCACACACCCCCCCCCCATTCCAAGAGAGTCTCGGATGGTCTGGGGACAGTGCTGGATTAAGTCTCATGGCGTGGCTGACTGTCTTTCAGCGTGATGTCACCACCTTACAGAGAAACCCAGCTAGGGTAAACGAAGAGACAAGAAAAAACACCTCACTTAAGTCCAAGGCTCATATGTTTCAAGTGTCCTGTCTTTGTTGCTCTTTTAGGAGTTGGGCTGAGCGCAGAGCTTGTAGCTTCTTTCAGATCTTCTCCAGTGATCAGCGTGCAGGAACTGGGTCCGTCTGCCTTTCTGGTCCCCGCTGCAACTGGTCTCTCATTCTCTGAGGGTTCCCATATACAGCTGTCATCGCAGGCTTCAGATATTTCTCCACAGCAATTCCTCTCTGCTGGAGTGCCTCTTCAACTCCCTCTGGAGTTGTGTAAAGCCGGACACCATCTTCCCAAAACATTCTCATTTTCAGGGTAAGGAGTTTGAAATCAAATTTATTTCAAACGTAGAGCTTTCATTGCTGGGCAATACTGCAGTCTCAACTGCTGTATCTCGGGGGTAGTCCTGGTCCATATACTAGCGGGTACCATTGTACTTTATCTCCCCCATTTGCCACGCCAATCTCAAAATTTCTTCTTTGGTGACGTAACTTGAGAATTTCATTAAGATCTGCCTTGGTCTAGCAGATGGATCACTGGACTTCAGCCCAAGAGTCCTGTGTGCACGTCCGATGTGGATATTTAATGTCTGTGGGACGGCCAGCATATCTTGAAGTAAGTCCTGCATAAAAAATGCCATATTACCCACTTCAGTGCCCTCAGGGAGACCTGACAACCGCAAATTGTCTCTCCTAGATCGGGCCTCAAGATCGACACACTTTGCCTGTAGGGTGTCAGCATAGTCTAGCACAGCAGATAGGGCCTCCACATGAAATGCTTCCTCCATCTCTAGTCTCAAGACTCAACTGTCTACCTCTTTCAAAGTGGAATCCACATCTGCCAGTTTTGTCTGCAACTTCTGAAACTCTTGATTTATTTTCTTTCCGCATCTCTTGTATTTCTTGAAGGATGGTATCCAGTTGCATTTTGCTTTGATTCGAGTTATCCCCCATTGAAACAGAGGCCTAAGCTGGTTGGCGTGTCGTCGAGGGGCTAGCACTGCGCTTCTCTGGTAGAAGCCTGTATCTGGAGCCATCTATCATCATTTACCCTCTTTCACACTGGTTCTTGTAGATTTTAGCTTCTCCTTTCCCCTTAGGTGGCATACTTGCTGTTTTGGTGTGACTGAACCACCAGGAAAGAGTTTTAATTTATCCCACGAGTAGGGAACTCAGTATTTAGGCTGGCGGGCAGGCCATGGTGGAACCGGAAGATCCATTCAACATTTTCATTAATGGTCTATATGGTTAATTATTGTACGCATGTTTTTGAATTTGGTGTGTCTTATATCACCTGTATAATTCTGTATGATTCTGGGGTTGTATTCCTATTGTACGACACCCAGAGTTTGTGGGATTGGGTGCAGCATAAATATACTACTGCTACTAATACTACTACTGCTGCTACTATACTACCTCTACCAAAAGCTGGAGTTTCTAGCAAGCTGATTAATTTCCTTTACGACACGAAGCTGACCAGGGCAGTGGACTCCCTTGAGGATGGAAAGAAACTGGAGAAGTATATGAACAAGCTGGTCGATTGTCATGGACCAGAAAGAGCCACTTAAGCAGGCATTGTGGTGCAGGCAGTGAAAAGCATCAATGGAGAAAGGAAACCCATGTGCACGCTCTCAGAGAACTGTATAGATGCAGTGAGATAAATCCCACATAAACAAGGCTGCTGTACTGGAGACTTAATTTCTTAGCCAGTTACAGCAAACAGAGTAACGATCATAGTACAGCAAACCCTTCAAATCCAGGCATGCAAGCTGGGTCAATGGTCAGCCTCCTTAAGTCTCAGAATCAATGAAGCCAAAACGCAGCAAGCTGGAAAACAGATGTAGGACCTACGCACTGCATGGGGCTCCTCTTGCCACACGGGAGGAGGAGGAGGAAAAGGATCTCGGGTCATAACAGATATGGGGATTTATCATAACAAGCAGGGAGTGGTCACTATCAAGAGGTTCAGTAGAATGCTGGGGTGTATCAAAAGAGGGTGACCAGCAGCGCTGGGGAAGTTATCTTGCCTCTTTACAAGGCCCTGGCCAGACCCCACCTGGAGTACTGCATGCAGATCTGGACTCTTAAATACAAAAAGGACACTGAGGCTGTCAAGAGGGTACAATGTGAGGCCACCAAAATGATCAGAAGTATGGAAGACAAAAGCTACAAGGAGTTGTTGGTGGTCCTTAACGTGTTCATGGTAGAGAAAGGAGGCTGAGACGGGGACAAGATCTAAGGTTTCCATTATTTTTAACAAATCCCTTCATGAATCTAGAGTTCCACCCGATTGGTTGACCGCTACTGTCACCCCCATCTTTAAACATGGTTCACATTCTAAAGCAGAAAATTACCGACCAATTAGCCTCACTTTAATCCCCTAGAAACTACTGGAAAAAAATAATCAAATCCCTATTAGAAGTAGAAATGCAGTCTTTGAACATTACAGATACATCACAACATGGGTTTAAACCAGGTCTTTCCTGCACTACCAATCTGCTCAGGGTGTCAGCGTGGCTCAGTTGGTAGCACATCCGCCTCTGGACCAGAAGGTCGTGGGTTCTCATCCCACACTGGGATTGGACTTGCACCTAAAAAAATCGCTGGCATCCGAGTGCAGTATTGGGGGGTGCTGTACTGCTGGGGTGTGCTGTCCTTTGGATGAGACGTTAAACCGAGGTCCCTTCTGCCCATCCTGGTGTTGTCCTGTTGGGTGTCCAGGTGGAAGTAAAAGAACCCAGGGCACTCTTCGCAAAAGAGTAGGGAACATTCCCGGTGTCCTGGCCAACATTCCCCTTTCCATAAACTGGTTCATGCAATTATCCAGGCTGTGTGTGGGTGATGATGTGTGATATGGCCACCACCACACATTCAGTCACTTCATTACCAATCTAGCATTGCTTGTAAAGCGCTTTGGGATACACCCTGTATGAAAGGTGCTATATAAATCCTGATTCTTCTTCTTCTTTTTCTTCTGCTCTCCTTCTACAATTATATTAGCATAAGCCTTGATTTCAGTATCCCCGTCGACATTATCCTTCTTGACTACAGTAAAGCATTCAACAAAGTATCACATACCATTCTGGTAAATAAGCTTCTTTGCCTAGGTTTCTCACCCTCCATTGTCTCATGGATACACAGTTGGTTAAGAAACAGAACACAAAGGGTTAGGGTGAACGGTGCATTATCAGATATGGGAAGGGTGTCTAGCGGTGTTCCTCAGGGTTCCGTCTTGGGACCTACTCTCTTTAATATTTTTATCAGCGATATGAACATCTCATCAAATAACATCTTAACAAAATTTGCAGATGATACCAAACTAGGGGGTAAAGTAAATAATGAGACCAACCAAAAAAAAATATTGTCAGACCTGGCTTCCTTAGAACACTGGGCACATATTAACAAAATGCACTTCAATGTTTCAAAATACACAGTATTACATATGGAAAGAAATAACCCCAAGCAACCTTACTTCCTAAACAATACTAGCATCATAGAGTCGAAAATAGAAAAAGATTTAGGGATACTGGTAAACAACAAATTGTCTTCCTCAGCTCACTGTAGCAAAATAGCTAATCAAGTGAATACACTTCTTCGCAGGATTAATCACACATTTGTTTCAAAAACAGAATAATGTATTATGACCCTATATAGGTCCCACATCAGGCCATATACAGACTACGGATCACTGTTCTGGTGTCCTTACTTTCTCTCAGATATCAAAAGAATAGAACAGATCCAGCGCAGGGTGACTAAACTTGTTCCTCATCTTGCCCACCTGGACCATGATATTATACTTTAGTAAACAGGCCTATATTCACTTAAACTTAGAAGAACAAGGGGTAATCTCCTCCAGTTGTTCAAAATCCTTCAATCACCAGTCTTAATGCAACAGTGCGGTATATCCTTCCCTAGCAGGAAGACTGTAGCAAGGTTACACAATAAATAACTTGAAGTTAACAGAACTAATAACAATAAAAGACAAAACTTTTTCACAATCAGGGCTCCCAGGCTGTGGAACACATTGCCACAAGACACTGTAGATTCCTGCCAAATAGCAACTTTCAAAAGCAAACTAGACAAATGGCTACTTAATTAAAATAGGGTTAATGATCCACTATATGTGGAGGACAATCTTGATGGGCCACGGCCTTCTTTTGTCTGCAAAACGAAGAAACCAAGTTTCCACATACTCAAGGGCATTGACAAGATCAGACAGAGATAGTTGATCTGGTTCCTCAAGAAGTACATGTGGATACATCCTGAAGTTCAGAGATGGTAAATTCACGGAAAAATTAGAAGACACTTCTCCCAGAGGGTGGTTAACACATGGAACAGTCTACCAGCAAAATAGACATGAAGACAGTACAGGCCTCCAAGATAAGCCTGGATGCATTTCTACTTATCAAGGGAGTAACTGTATACCATGAACAGTAGAGTGGGGGAACCCCTTTAAATTAGTACAGGTTGGCATATCATACTTATTCATACCTGTTTTTTTTTGTATTATTTATTTATGAATTTTATGACATTACAGTGCAACTGTCATACATACATAAATGGCAGATATGAGGTACGCAGACCTCTGAACTATACTTTCAGGTCTATTACATCACAGTGAATTACTATATTCAGCTGCAGCAGGCTATACAGTACAGAGGTCCATCAACATATAAACTGTTAGGAGTAAAGATCAATCCAATCATCCTGTACAACAATGTCACTCTCACCTCCAATTGTGTCAAACAGAAATTGGTGCCAGTATGTCAGATTCACCAAAGGACTGAAATGATGTGGAGGGCTAAGTGACTTATACCACTGTAAACAGGTTACTAAGAAAGATAGCTTCTACTCAGTTAAGTTGTGTGGCAGACCCTTAACAAGTACAGAGCATAAACCCCTGCCCTATGGGTACACAGGAATGCAAAGGTTGTACATAAAGTCCACAAACTGAGTGATGTTCTATCACACCATCATTTAAGTTTCTACAGTGTTAGTCTAACCAAGGTTATTAAGTCGAACTTAAACAAAGGAGCAGCTCAATGACCCCAACATTAAACAGATGGTTATATGTATATACATTTATATTTTAAGTTATTAGAAGCTTAACCCATTCGAAAAAGAAATGCCCTGATCAGCTATCCCAGTAGTATGCCAAAATCGAGACAAATTCTCATAAAGACGTATTTCCCCTCTTCAAATCAGCCCGAATCCTAATGGTTACAAAAAGCATAGATTCCATTACAAATCAAATAAGAACCGGACTTCACCCCTCCTTGTCAGAACTAGAGTCTGGATGGTTTAATTTTGCAATAAGTTTCTCCGCATATTGAGCCGCTGCCCCAGGGTCCACAAATACGTGTGCTTTCGAATCGTGTCGAACATGCTGTCGTGTGGGGAGTTCTAGGAGTGGTATATGTTGTTCATTCACACTATCTGGCAGGTTCCTTGCCGCTTTAAATCTTGCCTAAGGTCTTCAAGCTGGCTCCTCCCACCCACCCGGGTAGTAAAACCCTCGGCTCCACCCCATGACGCCAGATCTAGCCCGCTGGAAGCCAGGTCCCGCGCCGAAGCTGGGGAGGTCGGGTGGGTGTGGATGAACAACATATACCACCCTAGAACTCCTGTTACAGGTGAGTAACTTGTATTTCTAGGATGTGGATATGCTGTTCAATCCACACTGTCTGGTAGACTCCTAGCAGTCCTCTGGGAGGAGGGAGGCAAGGTGCGACCGCTACTTAGGAAATAAGGACTGGAGAACCAACGCCCCGAAACCGGCATCCCGTGTGACTCAAGGTCAATGTGGTAATGGGAAATAAAGGTGTGTGCTGACTTCCAGGTAGCAGCCCTGCAGATTTCCTGGATAGGGACGTCCCTAGAAGCAGCGGTATGGTGGGTAGAATGAGCTCTTATCCCTTTGGGAGGCTCCATGCCCACCAACCTATAGCAGAGATCTATGCAGGAGGTGACCCACCTGCTTATCATCCGCTTGGCTGCAGGTCTGCCAGGTGCAGCTTCAGAGCAAGTGACAAACAGCTGGCGAACCTCTCCCCGAACTTCAGCCATCCGCTCCTTATAATACGCAAGCGCTCTTCTAGGATCCAGAGCATGGAGCCTATATTCAGCCTCCGAGGTGAGATTGGGGTAGAACACCGGCAGAGTCAACACATGGTTAGGGTGAAACTCCGACACCACCTTCGGAAGGAATTTCGGTTGGGGGCGCAAGACAACCTTGTCCCTGTGGAAGACCAGATAAGGAGACTCGATGGAAAGTGCCTGGAACTCTCCCATCCTTCTGGCTGATGTGCTAGCCACCAAGAAGGCGGTCTTCCACGACAGGTGAAGATGTCACACCTGTGCATCGGTTCAAATGGCTTACCCATGAGCTTAGCCAATACCAGCAGTAGATCCCATGGAGGTGGAGGTTTCTCGCACTGGAGGGGATATGTGATCAAGGCCTTTGAAAAAGCGCCCAACCACCTTCTCCTGCACCACTGACTGCTTGCCAACCTGCGCCCGGTAAGCAGAGATGGCTGCCAGGTGCACCTTAAGGGTCATCGACTGAAGCCCTAGCTGAGAATGGGACCACACGTAGTCCAGAATGCTAGCCAAGGAACAGGAAGAAGGGTCCAACCCTTTGTCCTGACACCAAATGGAGAATCTCTTCCATTTGAAGGCAGAGCATTTTCTGATCGACTTCTTATGGGGCGCCTCAACGATGTTGCGGACCTCGTCAGAAAGACCCAAGGCCTGGAACTCTAGCCACTCAGGAACCAGGCCATCAGGTGCAGGAACTGAAGGTTCGGATGGAGTACCTTCCCCTTGTTGACTGAGATTAGGTCCGGGTGGGCTGGAAGCCGCCTCAGGAGCCTGGAGCTGAGGTTGAAGAGATCTGGATACCAGAACTGGCGGGGCCAGTCTGAGGCTACCAGAATCACCTGCACCTTGTCCCTCTTCACCTTGAGAAGCACCTTGTGGATCAAGGGAAATGGAGGGAAGGTGTAGAAGAGGCCCGGGGTCCACGGCCTCGAGAAGACATCCCCCTGCAGCGAGCCCTTCTGAGGGGGGTGGGCGTGAAACAGCCTCAGCTTCGCATTCTCCCTGGAGGCGAACAGGTCCACCTGAGGGGTGCCCCAATGGGAGAACAGATCTTGTACTACCTCCAGCAGGAGAGACCACTCGTGAGATGCAGCGCCTATCCGGCTGAGGGCATCGGCCAGACTGTTGGAGGCTCCTGCCACATGGATGGTTAAGAGATCCGCCTCCAGGCTGATCATGGGAGACCAGATGTGGAGAGCCTCCTTGCACAGAGGCAAGGAGTGCGTCCCGCCCTGATGGTTGAGGTAGTACATGGTCGTGGTGTTGTCCGTCTGAACCTGGACCACTTGACCCCATACAAATGGAGCGAAGGTGGTGAGGGCTAGTCGGACCGCTCGAAGCTCCAGCAGGTTGATGTGGCAATGAGACTCCTGAGGAGACCAGAGGCCATGGGCCCTGAACTCCCCCAGATGGGCACCCCAACCTATCAGAGAGCCGTCAATCGTTAATGTGACCGTCGGCTCGGGGCGGACAAACGGGATACCCTACTGCAGATGAGCTGGGACGAGCCACCACTGCAGGCCATCCCACATCTCCTAGGTCACCGGCTGGTCCAGAGGACCGGAGCACTGTGACCACTGGCTGGCCAGTCCCCATTGCAGGGGACGCATATGCCAGCAGGCCCAATGGACCACACTGGTGCAGGCTGCCATGAGGCCCAGAAAGCGCAGGAAGTCCCGGGCAGGGCGCAACTGCCTAACTAGAAATGACTGGGCAAAGGAGGAAAGGACCTCGACCCTGTCCGCCGAGAGCCGGGCTCTGGCTCAAAGAGAGTCGAGCTCTGCCCCGATGAACTGAATCACCTGTGAAGGCATGAGTTCCGATTTGGCCTCATTGATGAGCAGGCCAATCCAAGAGTAGACCTGGAGGGCCAGATCCCTGGACCGCTCCACCTCCAACCTGGAGGGGGCTGCACTCAGTCAATCGTCAAGGTAAGGGTACACCCGGACCCCTTGGTGCCGCAGGAATGCTGTCATCACTGCCATGCATTTGGTGAAGACCCTGGGAGCTGGAGAGAGGCCAAAGGGCATGGCCCGGAACTCATAAAGGGAGCCCTCTGCTCTGAAGTGGAGGAATCACTGGTGAGATGGACGGATTGGGACATGAAAGAACGCATCCTGAAGGTCCAGAGAACAGAACCACATGCCTTGTTCCAAGGATGGAATAATCTGAGCCAGAGTGACCATCCTGAAGGTATGAGGCCTTAGGAACTTGTTCAGGTCATGCAGGTTGAGAATGGGGCGCCAGCCCCCCGTCCGTTTTGGGACCAGGAAGTACCTGGACACAAACCCTGGGTCTGGAGGAGGGTCCGCCACCTCTTCGATCACCTCCTTCTGGAGGAGCAAGGCAATGTCGGCTCGATGAGCCGACAGAGAGGCTGTGGAACCCGTTGCCCCCCGTGGGACAACGGCTCAATAGGGAGGGAACTGCTCGAATTCCAGAGGCAGACCCCTGCCTACCACTTCTAGCACCCAGCGGTCCATGGTGATAGCGGACCAGGCAGAAAAGAAGTGGCAGAGCCATCCTCCCAAGGGGGGAACCCAGGGAGGAGTGACGAGGTTGGGGGTGACACCCCTCAATCCGTCACTGGGCAGGCTTGGAGGAAGGGCCCGCTGAGGGACCTCCTGGACCCTTGTCTCCAGGCTTTCTATTGGAGGAAGTGGCAGACTTGGTCTTAGGGCGCCAAGTGTGTGCCTGCTGGCCCTGGTACTGCTGGGCCCGACGTGCCACAGAGGCGGAAGGGCGAAAGGGCTTACGCTGCTGCTGGCGGCCTTTGTCCTTCTGGGCAGACGTGACCGAGTCCAAGGTGGCACTGGACTTCTCGATCCTCTGGAGATGGCCTTCCACCCCCAGCCTGAACAGGTCGGTACCCAGGAAGGGAACGTCTGCCAGCCTGTGCTGGGTGTCTGCCGAGAAGGTGGAGATCCGCAGCCAAGCTCTGCGGCACAACTGATCGGGCATAAGAATCACCAATGTCCAACGAAGTTTGAAGCTGTTGTTTTGCCACTGCCCTTCCCTGATCCCGCACCTGCCTGACCGTCATCTGAAGGTCAGCTGGGAGATGAGGAATCACCTCATCCAGAGAGCTCATAAGGGCGTGTGAGAAATGTGCCATCAGAAGTGCCGAGCTAGCCTGACGAAGGCCTAGGGAGGAGGCAGCGTAAACATTCCGCCCCAAGTAATCCAACTTTTTGGATTCCTTATCGGGCAGTTTGTCCACGTCCCAAGCATTCCCAGAATGTCAGAAAATGCTATCAGTCACTAACCCCTCTGCAGAGGGGTGTTCAGAGAAACCAAAGAGTGAACCGGTGGGGACCGTGTACTTGCGAGCCATCCTGGCCGAAGGCGCGGGACAACATGCTGGCTGCTGCCACAACTCCAGGGCTGGGCCAACAATGGCTTTGGACACCGGAAAGGCCTCCATAGGGGAATCCCCTCAGTCCAGTATCTCCGTAAGTGGATACTCGGCCCATTTTGAAACAGGTTCGAGCTGCATCCCAGTGGATTCTGAGATGAGTTTAAGCAAACCCAAAAACGAGGATGGGCTCTCGTCCACCGACTGGCCCCTGCAGATTCCAGGTCAAGTGGCCTGAAGAACAGGGAGGAGTCATCGCCAGACTCCGAGGAGTCTGCGAACAGCTGCAGAGTGCCTGAGCCACCCTCCACCTGCCGAGGTCGATCGGGAGTGAGGGTGACCGACAACCTAAGGAGCAAGCCCTGACCCGACTGAGAATCCTTGGTCAGGGCCCCAGTCTTTGGTTGTGGAGGTGGGGGGTTCCACCACAATAGGTGGAGCAGCCGGTTTCGGCCAAACAACTGGCGCCGGGGTCGGCTCCTCAATCACCATGAGGGGTTGCTTCAGTTGCTCCGGCGACAGCCACTTAATGGTCGGAGAAGGCGACGGAGTCGGCTTGTTACCGGTCAATAAAAGTTGCTGCCACATCAAATTCTCATAGCGCTGATGCAACTTGCACTGGAGCCTATCCTCCGAAGAGGACGAAGAGGATGAGTGGCGACGCCACTTTCCATGGTGCGGAGACCAAGACCGCCAACGTTGGCAGGATCGGCTGGACCTGGAAGAGGACCGAGACCGAGACTTTCGGGGATTCCGAGAGTGGGTCAGAGAGGGGACAGGGGAAACCCACCTCTCCTTCGGTTCGGGGACCTTGACCGGGGACTTCGGCACAGGAGACACAGGCAAATCCTCACTAACCACCGGGGGTACTGGTGAAGAAGGGTTGTCGGGTTCTCCAGTCGACAAACCGTCCAACGGGTCGAGAAAAATCTCAACCGCAGCGACGGATGTCTCGGGTCGGCTGACCTGATGGGGACACCGTGAAGCCAGTGGCCGCAGCCGCAACCTCAACCGGAGTCAAGAGTCAACAGTCTGATGAAAGGGATCTCTCCCACTCCCACGAACACTGACAGTGGGACTTACCTTTAGAGTCCTTCTTTCTGGACCAACTGGAATGTCCTGAAGGCCCTTCTTCCTTAGTGGAGAGGGAATGACAAAGCTCCTTAAAAGAAACCATGTAGGAGGAGCCCAAGGAGACCGGGATAAATGCCATGGCCGAGAAAAAGAAGAAGCGGTCTGGGCCGCCTCCTCCTCGAGGGCGATCATCTGCTTCAACTGCTCTGCGGAGCACGCCGCCACGGACACTGCCCAATGGGCCTTCTTAGACTTAACCGGCGGGTGCCATTTTCCGGGGCACCCAAGAAGTAGTCTGGCAGCGTGGTCCTCCAAGACCAAAGCCGAGAAGGACCTGCATAATTCACAGGCCTGCGAATCATGGCCAAGCCCTAGGCAGTAGACACACGTGGAGTGCGGATTGGTCCGGGACATCTTCTGCCCACAAGAGCACCGACAGAAGCCGGGAGTCGATTTGTCCCTCACAGCCGTGAGGGAAGACGAAGACCGTAGTCTTGTAAATTTTAAAATGAGTTTCAGGAAAACCGAAGAGTGTGAATCCAGCCTAAAACGCAAAGCGCTAAGGAGGGAACCTGAGCTTCCAAGCGGTAAGGAAGATCTGGCGTCATGGGGTGGAGCCAAAGGTTTTACCACCTGTGTGGGTGGGAGGAGCAAGCTTGAAGACCTTCCGGCAAGATTTAAAGTGGCAAGGAACCTGCCAGACAGTGTGGATTGAACAACATATCCACGTCCCTAGAAGTGAAGATTATGTGCAGAAAAATAGGGAGGCAAAGAGGGCCATTGGGGAGACAAAAGCAGATACAGAGCTATGCACTGCAGAGAGGATCAAGAACAGAGAAAAACAGTTTTCAGACATATTACAAAAAACATGAAAAAAGGAGGGGGAACTGTAAGGCTAGTTGAGGGGGGGTACAGTGATAGAGGAGGATGGGCAAAAGGCCACCGTCCTTAATGATTACTTTTGCTCAGTTTTCACTAAGGAAGTCCTTGCCAGAGAGTGGTATCAAAATAGACAGTAAGGGGGTCCCGGAAATGAGACAGTCGATATTTACTAGTGAAGGGGTCTT
The DNA here is from genome assembly GCA_016271365.2 of Neoceratodus forsteri. Classification (NCBI taxonomy): domain Eukaryota; kingdom Metazoa; phylum Chordata; order Ceratodontiformes; family Ceratodontidae; genus Neoceratodus; species Neoceratodus forsteri. The sequence continues at coordinate 478,761,484 of CM057455.1, forward strand.
GAAAGGGCTGGCTGCCCTAAAGACAAATAATGCCCTGGGACCAGATGGACTGCTTCTGATTATACTCGAGGAATTAGTAGTGGAACTGACAGAACCCCTAGTGGGTCTATTCAACAACTCAATTAGGACAGGGGAAGTTCCAAAAAATTGGACGGCAGCGGGCGTAGCTCTACTTCATGGGGGGGGGGGGGCACAAGAGGCAACCAGGAAACTACAGACCTGTCAGTCTAACCTCGATCATAGGGAAGCTAATGGAGTCACTGGTCAAAGAGGACCTCATAGACTACCTGGAGAGCAATGGGCTCCAGGATAGCAAACAGCACGATTTGTGGTAGGAAGATCTTATCAGGCAAAACTGATAGTTTTTTTTTGACTGATAATTAAAGGAATTAGATAGGGACCATGCTGTGGATTTGCTGTACTTTGACTTCAGCAAGGCTTTTAGCTCAGTACCTCACAAACAACTGCTGAAGAAGGTGGAGGACCTGGGTGTGGCTAAACTCATAGTAAAATGGGTGGGTAACTGGTTATAGGGGATGCAGCAGAGGGCTGTGGTCAGTAGTGTTAAATCAGAAGAGAGGGAGGTTGCAAGCGGGGTTCCACAAGGATCGGTCCTGGTTCCGGTCCTCTTCAACATGTTCATCAGTGACACTGGAGAGGGAATCTGGGGCAAGTTATGTCTCTTTGAGGATGACACGAAGCTATCTGGCAGGTTGGACAGTGATGAGGGAATAAGGGAAATGCAGAGAGACTTACAAAAGCTAGAGGGGTGGTCAAGGGTTTGGCATTTGGAATTAAATATCAAAAAGTACATCGTAATGCAACTAGGGTACAAGAACCCAAAGACAGAGTACTGGATGGAAGGGGAGAGACTTAGTATTACGGCTGAGGAACACGATGAAAAAAATTACCATAGTAATCTTGTTTCTTCAAAGGGATCACTCATTATGATTAAACTTAATGCAGTCAGCCTCCTGTGTTGAGCTGCCCGGAGAGATGGAATTTTATGTAAATTACGGAACTCTCAGTTGGCTCATGCCACTTTCAAACTGCTGCCTTAGCAACTGCTGCACTCTGCGTGCTTCAGATTCTTACGGAGCCTAACTGGGTAAAAGACCCACTAGCTAAAAATTAACAAACCTTAAAAATAATATATATATATATTTTTTTGCCCTTTCAGGTCAAAACATCCTTAACCAACAAATCTAAGAAAACTGAGACCACATGGACACCAACTGGCTAAACAAAGTGAGTCTCTATCTTAACCTATATAGGAGAAAGAAAAAACCCTAATGCAGGGATGCAGAGCAACTTCTATAGGTTCTAGTAGGGGAGGTAGGGAGGGAGGGTATTTAATCATAATAAGTGATCCCTTTGAAGAAACAAGATTACTATGGTGAGTAATTCTTTCTTCTAACCCCAGGAATCACTCATTATGATTAAACTTAATGCAGACTACCAAGCAGTGCCTTTGGAGGTTGGGCAGAGAACCTATTTTGGAAACAGACTCTGCAGTACTGCTGTACCAAACCTAGCATCACCTCTGGATTGCAAGTCCAAGCTGTAATGCTTTGTAAAGGTGTGTACTGTTTTCCATGTAGCTGCTTTACAGATTTCCAGTAGCGGAATTTCTCTTGAAGCTGCCAGTGAAGCAGCTATGCCCCTGGTGGAGTGTGCTCTCGGCCCAGAGGTACCTGTTTACCCACCTTACTATAACAAAACTGTATACATGCCACTATCCAGCGAGCAACTGTACATTTTGTTGCAGCTCTGCCCTTACCAACTTCACCATATGTGAGAAAGAACTGTGATTGACTAGTCCTGTAAGATTTGGTTATGTCAATGTAGTGGCTGAGAGCCCGTTTGACATCAAGGGAGTGAAGTCTCCTTTCTGGAGAACTGGAGTTGTCTGTAAAGAAGACAGGTAGAGTGACAGACTGACTTAAGTGAAAATCAGATACCACCTTGTGAAGGAATTTTCTATTAGTCCTAAGGACCACCTTGTCCCTGTGGAATGAAATGTAGTCCACATCTGTGCACAGGGCTTGCAATTCACTGATCCTTCTGGCTGAAGTAATGGCAACCAGGAAAACAGTTTTCCAAATGACATACTTCAAATCTGTGGTTGCCATAGGTTCGAATGGTGCATCCATGAGTTTAGCAATGCAAATATTTAGATTCCAGGCCGGAACTGGTTCCCTTAGGGAAGGGTGCAGAAGATTAATGCCTTTAAAATATTTTCTAAATACCGGATGAGAAGCCATAGAACTCTCCTTACTAACTGACAGATAAGCAGAGACTGAAGCTAAGTGAACCTTGAGGGTGGAAGGCCTCAGGCCCAAGGAATGTAAATGTGTAAGGTAATCTAGAAGAATAGCCAAATCAGCCCGGAAAGGGCTCAAGCCTTTACCTGTACACCATATTGTAAATCTTTTCCACTTAGAGGCATATGACTTCTTAGTAGAAGGCTTCCTGGAACCCCTAAGCACTGTCAGCACCTGTTCTGATAGATTTAGGTTAGCAAACTCTAAGTCCTCAAGAGCCACGCCTTGAGCCTCAGTGATTTGAGACTGGGGTACAGGATCCCGCCCTGAGAGGAGGTTAACAGGCTGTGCCTCCTGGGCAGATGGATTGGGGAAACCACTGAAAGAGACAGCAGAAGAGAGTACCAGTGCTGTCTCGCCCAATCTGGAGCCACCAGTATCATTTTTGCTGGTTGGGACCTCAATTTCAGTAGGGTCCTGAATATCATAGGGAAAGGAGGGAATGCATACAGAAATTTCCTGTCCAATCCAGGCCAAGACATTCAGGGGGATTGTGCCCCTTAGAGGAGCCTGCAACAGTACATTGGAAGCTGGTGGTTTTCTGGGGAGACGAAGAGATCCACCTCTGGAGTGCCCCATTTTCTGAAAATTGTACTGAGTACCTGAGTATTCAGGCACCACTCATGGTGGTCCTGACTTATCCTGCTTAAAGAGTCTGCCAGCACATTGCCCTTCCCTGGAAGGTGTGTGGCTGACAGGGATACTCCCATGGAGTATACTAGGGACCACAGTCTCATTGCTTCTGTGCACAGTAGATGTGACCTGGTACCTCCTTGCTTGTTGATGTAATATATGGTTGTGGTGTTGTCTGTTCTGATTTACACCACCCTGTTTTGCAGGTAAAGAGCAAATGTTTTCAAAGCCAGGTAAACAGCCCTGAGCTCCAAGAGATTTATGTGCAACAGAGACTTCTGGGGGGACCATGTGCCACTTGCTGTGTGCTCTAACATGTGTGCCCCCCAGCCTAGAAGAGAGGCATCTGCTGTGAGGATTACTGAAGGTTGTTCCCTTATAAAAGGCACACCCACCCTGAGGTTGTGCTCGTCCAGCCACCACTGTAATGCCTGGACTAAACTTTCTGTGACTGGAACCAGTTTGGACATAGGATCCGTCTTTTGGGACCAATATTGTCTGAGATGGAACTGAATATCTCTCATTTGAAATCTGGAGCCCATTACCACTGCCGTGGCAGATGCCATGTGGCCTAGTGACCTGAGAAATTCTCTGGCTGTTCTGGGTCTCCCAGAGACAAAGAATTTTGCAATCTGCAGAATGCTCGTTGCCCTGTCCTGAGGCAGGAGGACTCTGCCCTGTCTGGTATTTAGTTCTGCTCCAATAAACTCCAGCACCTGGAGTGGTACCTGTTGAGATTTTTCTTCATTTATCAGAAATCCCAGGGACTCTAGTGTGGATTTTGTGAGCGCCAGTGACTGTACTGCATGCTGCAGAGACTGTCCTACTATTAACCAGTCGTCCAGGTAGGGGAAGACTGTTATACCTTGTTTTCTCAAAAACTCTACCACCACTGATAGGCACTTTGTAAAAACCCTTGATGCTGAAGTTAGCCCAAAGGGGAGAGTTGTAAACTGATAATGGCCTGAAGCCAGTCTGAATCTCAAGAATTTTCTGTGAGAAGGTCTGATAGGAATATGGAAATAAGCATCCCTTAGATCTAGGGAGGCTAGCCAGTCTCCCTTTTGCAAGGAAGGAATGATTATGTCAAGAATGACCATTTTGACCTTTGGTTTCAAAATGTGCTTGTTCAGAAATCTTAGATCCAAAATAGGCCGCCAATCCCCGTTTTTCTTCCTTATGAGGAAGTATCTGGAATAAAAACCTTTTCCTCTACTTATTAGAGGCACTACCTCTACTGCTTTGATTGCTAGCAGAAGTTTTACCTCTACTTCCAACAAAATCATGTGTGCAGCTGTTGCCGGAGCAAAGGTTCTTGTTCTCAGCTTTGGGAATGATTTGAAACTGACTGCCAAGCCCTGGCTCACTACCTCCAGCACCCACTTGTCTGTGGTGATGGACTGCCAAGCGTGAAGGTAATGAGCCAGTCTGCCACCTACTGGTGGATCTGTAATAGGGGATGCGACCTGCACTAGCCCATCAGGGATTCTGTGCAGGCTGTGCCTGAACCTGTGGTGCAGGAGCTGCTCTTCTCATGGCTCTCCTTCCCCTTCCTCTAAAATAACCTCTAGCTTGCTGCTGAGGCTAGGAGGCTTGTGCCTGAAAGAAAGGTCTGGGGTAAAAAATCCTGCCCCTACCTCCCCTACTCTGGGATCTATAAGAGGTGAAGGGCCTATCCTTGGAATTGCTGCAATAGGTGGATTTACATTCCTCCACCTTTTTCATGTATGCCTCAGTTTTATCCCCAAACAAGGAATTGTTCTCAAGGGGGAAATCCATTGCTTTGGCCTGGGTGTCTAAGGTTAGGTTGGTGGCTCTAAGCCATGCAAACCTTCTGAGTGAAACTGACAGAGCCATTAACCTGGATGCAGTATCATTGGCATCCACTGCCATATGAAATTGGTACCTGGTAGCATCAAGTGCAGCCCTTGCTGTATCTTGTAAGTCTACAGCCACTTCATCTGGGACCCTATCAGCCAAAGCTAGAACAGTGTTCCATACAGCTTTTTGGTACTGCACTGAATATGCCATGTAACTGGCCTGCCGAACTAATAGAGAGGCAACCATGTACCCTTTCTTTCCCAGAGCATCCATTTTTCTTGAATCTTTGTCTGGTGGATGGGTAGCCAATGGGATCCTGGCCTTGTCACAGACAGCAGCTTGGACTACTCCCTCAGGATCGGGATGTGTAAATAGAAAATCAGCTGTAGTTCTGTCCAGCTGGTATTTCTTGTCAGCTTTCTTATCCACACCAGGAACAGAGGTTGGAGTTTTAAAAATCTGCACTGCAGCCTTCTTTAAAGATGTATGCATGGGCAGAAGTAAACGTTTCATGGGGGTTAACCCCATCATTTCTAGAAAGTCTACCTCCTCCATATCCTCTGTTTCCTGAAGAGGAAGGTTCAGGGTTTCCACCATGTTCTTAACAAAAGAATAATGGGAGGAGTATTCCTCAGGATCCCTGGGAGGAGATCCAAACTCTTGATCAGGAGAAATTTCTGGATCTATAGGTTCCCCTTCAAAGTCATCCTCTTCCTTCTCCTCCCCAAACACTTCCAGCACTTCTTGCCTTGCTGGGGCTGTAGGAGGAACCTGGACAGTCGGTGTAGGAACTGGGAGTGCATCCTGTAGGGCTTGTAATACTTGTAATGCCTTAGCAATGTCCTCAGCCGAGGGCATAATATGCTTGTCTGCTGGGAGCTCCTTAGCCTTCTCGTAGGGAGATGCAGTGACATGTTTTTCTTTACATTTTTTCTTTAATGGAACAGGTTCAGTGCCTGTTTACACAGTCCTTTTTGTTCTACCTTGTTCAGATTTATCTGAACTCCTGTCAGGATCCTTGGCTTTACCTCCATCCTTTTTGTGGGAGGAGGAAGAAGCAGAATTATCCCTAGAAGCAGAAGACATCTCTTCCAAAATTGTAGACATTTTCTTTAATGTTTTTGGGCAAATGGTCTTACAGATATCACAACTGGCAAATATGTGACTTATACCCAAACAAGAAATACAGAGAGAATGTCTGTCTGCTTTTGCTATAAGTTGCCCACAAGAGTCACAACATTTAAAACCTGTGGGTCCTATGCGTTTTTTAGGTTTATCCAAATGGACCTCTGACATTTAAGCTAGGCAAAAAAGGTTACTTCAAAATACAGTTATTTAAAGTAACTCGGAACCGGAGATTACTTTAAAATAATTACCACTAATGGTTCCTGTAACCGAGCGCTATTCAGTTCCTGAAGAAAAAGGAACTGAGAAAATTACTAAATTTGGACAAAACTAAAGCAGTTCAGGGAACCGATCGCTAAATCACTCTAAATAATAATAAATTGAGATAAGAAACAATGTTTATAAGGCAGCAATTTAAAATTAAACTGAAAATGAGTACTTCTCTACAGATAAACTTTAGTCAGAGACAGTTCAAGGAGAGCTCTCCGGGACGTCCTTACTAGGCAGGCTCAATAAAGAATCTGAAGCACTCAGAGCGCAGCAGTTGCTAGGGAAGCAGTTTGAAAGTGGCATGAGCCAACCGAGAGTTCCATAATTTACATAAAATTCCATCTCTCTGGGCAGTTCAACACAGGAGGCTGACTGCATTAAGTTTAATCATAATGAGTGATTCCTGGGGTTAGAACTGGGAGTTATCATCAGCAACTCACTAACACAATTGAGCAAGTGCAACAAGGCCTATAGCAAAGCTAACAGGATTCTGGGATGTACTGGAAGGGATATTGATAGCAGAAGAAAAGAGGTAATACTTCCCCTCTCTAGATCCCTGGTGAGACCTCAACTGGAGTACTCTGCCCAGTTTTGGAGTCCTCACCTCAGGAAGGATAAGGATAGGCTGGAGACAGCGCAGCGCAGAGCAATAACAATGATTCAGGGTCAGTAGGGAAGATCCTATGAAGAGCACCTCAAGGCACTAAACATACACACACACACACACACTGAAGACCATAAAGGGAAGGGGAGATATGACTGAGACATTCAGCTTCCTTAAAGGAATTAAGAAGTGAACTGCGGGGAACTATTCCGCCTAAACACTAACTCGTGGTCTCATGGACATGAGTGGGAAATAACAGAAGAGAGGTACAGGGGGATGTGAGGAAGTACTACTTTAGGAAAAGGTGGTGGAACCATGGAACAGTTGGTCAGCTGAAGTGGTGGGTGCAAAAACAATTGGAGGATTCAAGCCAGGCTGGGACAGAATGAAGGGTATAGTGGTTCCTCAGAGCGACGGAATCAAGGAGGAGAATGGGTGGGGGTGGGTTTAGTACCCTGGAAGAACAACAGGTTCCAGCGCTTATAGGAAACTTCAGCAAACTGGCTGAACCACTGGTCATTTTCTGCCACCATGGTCTATGTTTCTAGTATTGAAATGGTGAGAGCATGAGTAAAAGGCTGCACTGAACATCTGGCACAAGAACGGTCATTCTTGCTCTGAAGCGCAACCACTGGAAAATGCTGTAATAACCAGGTACGATGTCATACCCAGTTATTAGGGCATTTGATTGCCACTCATCCAATCTTTAAAGGGGATCGCCAGTAATTACAGCGTTTATTGATCTTTGTCATTCACAAACTCCGTTAATATTGTGCCACTCTGCATTTCGTGTCACCATGTTAAAGCTTTAGTTTCAAGTTCTGAAGTTAGTCCTGTGCTCCTAATGTATCTTAAGGACAGGAAGCACTGTCTGCAGCATACCAGCTCACCATAGTTACAAGAAGAGTGACACTAAGCTATAGGTACTCAACAAGAGCTCAGACTACTCATAAGAATCTGAGGCAGCCATACAGAATTTTAATTTTATTTATAATTTTTGACCAGGAGAGGTGTACTAAGCTATTATAGCTTGTTTTAGCAAGGCCCCAGGGGTGCATGAACCTGTTTTATTGTCGGGTAAGTTGGCCATGACACTGTGGGAACTCCCCAACCTGACACAAGAGTATCTGGGAACAGGAGGCAGTGGGAGGACAGTAAATTTCAGGGATTGATGTGTAAGACACTAGACTACCAGAGAATACTAATATAAATCTAAGTGGCACAGGATCTGGTGAGGAAGGGGGGAGGGGCACTGGACTACTAGGGACCACTTACATAATTCTAACTCAAATGATGGGTGGGAGAGGGGACAATAGCATTAGGTCAATTTTGCTTTTGTATCGTTTTGCACCTGCTTGGGGGTAGGGGTACCGCACACCAGTGTACACCTTTGTAAAATGAGAGGTTTGAAAGCGCTGAAGAGTGTGGTGCAAGCAACCTTTCAAAACCAATTTAATATACCAGCATGTGCTTTATGCATGCCAGCATCCTGGGGCCATTTCGCTTCCAACGGGGCAACAACGTCGGGGGTGGAGCCAGGGGCTGAAAAGAAAAAATACTCACCACAGTAATGTTGTTTCTTCTAATGGAGTCTTGCTGTATTCAGACATAATGCAGTTAGCACCAGCACTTGAACTGCCACGGAGAGGAAAGAGTTAACTCTATGCAGAAGCATAGAACATTGAGCTTGAGCTTGGTTTTCAAACCTCTGTCTGTGGTACTTCCCAGTGTAACCGTCAGATTCTTAAGAGCAAACTAACTAATATACTACAGTATGGAAATTGTTCAAACATATAGCCAAAGGGCAAAAGATTCTTTTTGGGCCAAAAGGACTCAAGTTGAGAACCCAAGATGGAAAGGTAGTGACAATATTTAAGTATAAAACACCAGAAAAAATAACAACAACATCTATCCCACCCAAGAAGGAGGGTACAAGGTACACCCCTGAGGTGCAACACTGTACCTGCCAGCCCACTTCCCAAAAAACAGGTTCTGAGAGGGGAGGCGGGGGGAGGTCTGAATACAGCAAGACTCCATTAGAAGAAACAACATTACTGTGGTATTTTTTTCTTCAAACAACATGAAGTCTTGCTGTATTCAGACATAATGCAGACTACCAAGCAGTTCCCTATGGAGGAGGGAATGCAGAACCTACTTTGGGAAGAGGCTCTGCAGTACTGCTGTGCCAAGCCTAGCATCACTCCTAGCCTGGATGTCCAGGGAGTAATGCTTGGTGAAAGTATGTACTGTTTTCCAGGTGGCTGCTTTACAGATCTCTAACAAAGGTATATCTCTGGCCGCAGCTAGAGAAGCAGCTGTACCCCTAGTCGAGTGAGCCCTCAGGCCTGAAGGGGGCGTTCTACCCAACTTGTCATAACAGAACTGTATAAAAGAAACAAGCTACCTGGCAATAGTTCTTTTAGTGGCAGGCTTACCTTTTCCCACGTCACCATAAGTGAGAAACAATTGAAGACAGTCATTTCTATGTGCCTTAGTATGCTCAATGTAGTAGCTAATGGCCCTCTTAACATCCAAACTGTGTAACCTTCTTTAACCTGAAGAAGAATGGTCAGTGAAAAACACAGGGAGAGATATAGACTGGTTCAGATGAAAATCAGATACCATTTTGGGCAAGAACCTCGTATTGGTTCTTAGGACCACTTTGTCCCTATGGAAGGAGATGAAGTCAGGTTCAACTGACAGAGCTTGTAACTCACTAATCCACCTGGCAGAAGTAATAGCTACCAGGAAAGTACAGTTACGTAAGAACTTACTGTAACAGTAGATCTTCAAAAGAGGCTCTTGCAGTAGGTAATTACATATGGGACTGATGCCGGCTGGAGTCAGGACCCAACGGAAAAATTTCTAGCTAGCAGTCTCTGGTGGGGGACCTCCCCCACGTCAGGTGACCGACGACATGCGGTGTCAGTATAAAGGGGCGGTCCCCACACCCACCTTCCAATTCTTTTCCCGCCCAAAGGCCAAAGGCAAGACGAGAGAGAAGCGGATATTTCCCTTCCTGGAAAAGGAGCTGAAAAAGCTTAGGGGGATGGAGGGCAGGAAGGTATTATCTACTTACTGCAAGAGCCTCTCTCGAAGATCTACTGTTACGGTAAGTTCTTACGTAACTGTACTATCTTACTTCAAGAGGGCTCTTGCAATAGGTAATTACATATAGGACTGAGTCCCAAGCAGTCTGGAACAAGGAGAAGCAAACGGAAGGAGGAAAGCTACTCAGAAGTAGACCCTCTGGTTGTGAAGGCCTTAGGAAAGGAGGCCTTGCAGAACAGCCAACCCAAAGCCTGCTCTATGGCGAGAAGCAATGTCCAAACTGTAATGTTTCATACAGGTATGGACAGAAGTCCAAGTGGTGGCTGCACAAATGTCAGCCGCTGACACATTCTTGAAACAAACCACAGAGGCAGTGACCCCTCTGGTGGAATGGCCTCTAACTTGACCCGGCAGGGTCTTGTTGTACCTGTCATAACAGAAAGTGATACAATGAGCCAACCATTTCGATAGGCATTGCTTAGAAACAGCATTGCCTTCTCTTTTATGAGCAAAAGAGACAAACAGTTGATCAGTCTTTCTGAGATCCTTCGTCGTGTTGGTGTAGTATCTCAGAATTCGGTGAACATCCAAAGTGTGCAGGAGGTACTCTCCATGATTAGAGTGCTGCATAAAAAAGGCAGGCAACTCTATGGATTGATTCAGCGTCGATTCCGCTACCACCTTAGGGAGAAACTTAGGGTTGGTAGGCAGAGCCACACGTTCCTTGTGAAAAATCAAATATGGGATTTTACACATCAGGGCGTGGAGCTTGGAAATCCGTCGAGCAGAAGTAATGGCCACTAGGAAGAGAGTCTTCCAAGAAAGGAACTTTAGGTCCGCTGAGGCTGCCGGCTCGAAAGGAGGCAGAGTAAGCTTCTCGAAAATTGAATTCAGATCCCAAGGAGGGGCAGGAACCCGGATAGGGCGTCATAAGTGAAGGACCCTCTCAAAAGGTCTTAGAGACCACCAGCTGAGCAAACGTTCTGTCTGCAAAGGGGACATGATAGGCTGAAATGGCCGCCATGTGAACCTTTAAGGATGAATGGCTGAGACCCAGATCGAAGAGGTGTCACAGGTAATCCAGAAGTCGTCCGACAGAGCATGAGAAGGGATCGACATCATTGCAGGCAGCCCAAATAGAGAACCACTTCCATTTCATGGCATAAGTAGATCTGGTTGAGGGTTTCCTGGCCTCCACCAGAATCTCAGCTACTCGGGGGGGGGGGGCCCCCGAAACGGGCTTCAGCTACGTCTGCAGGAGCCATGCGTGCAACTGAAGGGACTTGAGGCCTGGATGGACCAGGGTCCCCGGATCCTGGGTCAGCAAAAATAGCAACACAGGAAGAGGAAGACGAGGTTCCTCTGAGTACTGTTGCAGAAGAGAGAACCAAACTTGCCTGGGCCAGAAAGGAGTGATCAGAATCATTCAAGCTCTTTCTGAACCGAGTTTCTGCAAGACCCTCGTAATCAGTGGAATCGGGGGGGAAGGCATAGACGAATCTGCCCTTCCAGTCTAGAGACAGAGCGTCTCTCCAAAAAATGCCACGCCCTGGAGCAAGCGAGCAGAAGATGGGCAGTTTTGTGTTTTGAGGGGATACAGACAGGTCTACCTGTGGAGTTCCCCAGCGCAAGAAGATGTCGTCTACAACCCCCTAATCCAGTTCCCATTTGTGAGCTAGAGCAGATGACTGGCTGAGCCTGTCTGCCAGCGTGTTCTCAACCTCCGTGATGCGAGATGCCGTGAGGTGAAGGTTGTGCTGCACTGCCTAATCCCAGACTTGCATCGCCTCTCTGCAAACGGGCTAGGAAATACAGGTTACTCACCTGTAACAGGAGTTCTAGGAATGATATATGTTGTTCATCCACACTTATTAGCAGGTTCCTTGCCGCTTTAAATCTTGCCAGAAGGTCTTCAAGCTGGCTCCTCCGACCCACCCGGGTGGTAAAACTCGGCTCCCATGGCGCCAGATCTGGCCGCTGGAAGCTCAGGTTGTGCGTCAGGCCGGGAGGTCGGTGCGTGGATGAACAACATATACCATTCCTAGAACTCCTGTTACAGGTGAGTAACCTGTATTTAGGGACATGGATATGTTGTTCATCCACACTTATTGGCAGACTCCTAGCAGTTCTCCGGGAGGAGGGAGGCAAGGCGCACACCCCCTACTTAGGGAATAAAGACTGGAGAACCGAGGCCCCAAAACCAGCATCCCGGCGTGACTCAAAGTCGATGTGGTAATGGGTAATAAAGGTGTGTGCTGACTTCCAGGTAGCAGCCCTGCAGATTTCCTGGAGAGGGACGTCCCTGGAAGCAGCCACCGATGCAGCAGTATGACAGGTAGAATGAGCTCTTATCCCTCTGGGAGGCTCCATGCCCGCCAACTTATAGCAGCGATCTATGCAGGAGGTGACCCACATGCCTATCGTCCACTTGGCTGCAGGTCTGCCAGGTGCGGCTTCAGCATAGGTGACAAACAGCTGGCGAACCTCTCCCCAAATTTCAGCCATGCGCTCCTTATAATAAGCGAGCGCCCTTCTAGGGTCCAGAGTATGGAGCCTATATTTGGCCTCCGAGGTGTGATTGGGGTAGAACACCGCAGAGTCAGCACCTGGTTAAGGTGAAACTCTGACACCACCTTCGGAAGGAATTTCGGGTGGGCGCAGGACAACCTTGTCCCTGTGGAAGACCAGGTAAGGAGACTCGATGCAGAGCGCCTGGAGCTCTCCCATCCTTCTGGCTGACGTGATAGCCACCAAGAAGGCGGTCTTCCATGACAGGTGAGAGAGATCACACCTGTGCATTGGTTCGAATGGCTTGCCCATGAGCTTTGCCAGTACCAGCAGTAAATCCCACGGAGGTGGAGGTTCTCGCACCGGAGGGGAAATGTGATCAAGGCCTTTGAAAAAGCGCCGACCACCTTTTCCTGCACCACCGACTGCTCCCCGGCCCGCGCCCGGTAAGCAGAGATGGCTGCCAGGTGCACCTTTAGGGTCGCCGACCCAAGCCCTTGACTAGAAAGGGACCATAAATAGTCCAAAATGCTTGCCACAGAACAGGAGGAAGGGTCCAAGCCCTGTCTGACACCAAATGGAGAATCTCTTCCATTTGAAGGCGAGCATTTTCTGGTTGACTCTACGGACGCTCAACAACATTGAGGACCTCGTCGGAAAGACCCAAGGCCTGGAACTCTAGCCGCTCAGGAACCAGGCCGTCAGGTGCAGGGATTGAAGGTCCAGATGGAACACCTTCCCTGATTGACTGAGAGCAGGTCCGGGCGAGCTGGAAGCTCCCGGGAGCCTGGAGCTGAGGCTGAGGAGATCTGGTACCAGAACTCGGGGGCCAGTCTGGGGCTATCAGAATCACCTGCGCCTTGTCCCTCCTTGCCTTGAGAAGCACCTTGTGAATCAAGGGAAATGGGGAAAGGCGAAAGAGGCCCGGGTCCACAGCCTCGAGAAGGCATCCCCTGCAGCGAGCCCTGCTGAGGCGGGCATGAAACAGCCTCAGCTTGCTCTCCCTGGAGGCAAACAGGTCCACCTGAGGTGTGCCCAGTGGGAGAACAGATCTTGTACTACCTCCGGCAGGAGAGACCACTCGTGAGATGCAGCCCCTATCCGGCTCAGGGCATCGGCCAGGGTGTTGGAGGCTCCTGCCACATGAATGGCTAGGAGATCCACCTCCAGGCTGCGCACGAGTGACCAAATGCGGAGAGCTTCCTTGCATAGAAGCATGGAGTGCATCCCGCCCTGGCGGTTCAGGTAGTACATGGTCGTGGTATTGTCCGTCTGGACTCGGACCACTTGACCCCGGAGAAACGGAGCAAAGGCGGTGAGAGCTAGGCGGACCGCCGAGCTCCAGCAGGTTGATGTGGCATCGACTCCCGCTGGGACCAGAGGCCGTGCACTCGGTGTTCCCCAGATGGGCACCCCAACCCATCAGAGAGGCATCGGTCGACAGAGAGACCGTCGGCTCGGGGCGGACAAACGGGATGCCCTCCTGCAGATGAGATGGAACAGTCCACCACTGAGAGAGTTCCACATCTCCTGGGTCACCATCACTAGCTGGTCCAATGGATCGCAGCGTTGTGACCACTGACTGGCCAGTCCCCACTGAAGGGGGCGCATGTGCCAGCGTGCCCAATGGACTACGCTGGTACAGGCCGCCATGAGACCCAGGAGGCGCAGCAAGTCCCGGGCAGGGCGCGATTGCCCAACCAGAAATGATCAGGCAAAGGAGGTAAGAACTCGCCCTGTCCACCGAGCGCGGCTCTGGCTCAAGAGAGTCGAGCCTGCCCGATAAACAGAATCACCTGCTCGGCTCGAGTTCTGACTTGGCCTCGCTGATGAGAAGGCCGACTTGAGAGCAAACCTGGAGGGCCAGATCTCTGGACCGCTCCACCTTCTGTCTGGAGGGGGCTACATCAGCCAATCGTCCAGGTAAGGTGCACCGACCGACCTCGGTGCCAAGGAAAGCTGTCACCACTGCAATGCATTTGGTGAAGACCCTGGGAGCTGGAGACAGGCCAGGACATGGCTCGGAACTCGAAGTGGGATCCCTCCGCCGAAAGCGAAGGAATCTCCGATGTGATGGACGGATAGGGACATGAAAGAACGCGTCCTGCAGGTCCAGAGAGCAGAACCACACGCCGTGTTCCAGAGATGGTATTATCTGTGCCAGAGTGACCATCCTGAAGGTTCGAGACCTTAGGAACTTGTTCAGGTCGTGTAGGTCGAGAATGGGGCGCCAGCCCCCCTGTCCGTTTCGGAACCAGGAAGTACCTGGACATGAACCCCGGGTCTGAAGGGGGGTCCTCTACCTCCCTGATCACCTCCTTTTGGAGGAGAACAGCGATGTCGGCTCGGCGAGCCGACAGTGAGGCTCCGGACCCCGAGGCCCCCCGAGGTGCGACGGCTCTGAAGGGCGGGGCCTGCTCGAATTCTAGAGGCAGGCCTTTTCCCATCCCCTCCAGAACCCACCTGTCCGTGGTAATAGCGGACCAGGCGGAAATGAAGTGTCGGAGCCGTCCCCCCACGGGGGGAACCAGGGACAAGGTGCCGGGGATGGGGGCGACACCCCACAGCCCGTCACTGGGCAGGCTTGGAGGAGGGACCGGCCGAGGGACCTCCTGGGCCTTTTCCTCCCTGCTTCCTGTTGGAGGAAGCCGACGGCTTGGGTTTGGGATGCCAAGCTCGAGCCTGCTGGCCCTGACATTGCTGGGCCTGCTAAGGGCGCAGAAGGACGAAAGGGCTTAGGCTGTGGCTTGCGGCCTTTGTCCTTTTGAGCGGAAGAGACCAAGTCCAAGGTAGCACTGGACTTCTCGATCCTCTGCAGGTGACCTTCCACCCCAGGGCCGAAGAGGTCAGTCCCCAAAAAGGGAACATCCGCCAACTTGTGCTGGGTATCCGAGGTAAAAGTGGATATCCTCAGCCAAGCCCGACGATGCATGGCCACTGCGGCCACCACCGACCTGGCACACGAGTCCCCAAAGTCCAAAGCAGTCTGGAGCTGCTGTTTGGCCACTGCCCTGCCCTGGTCCCGCACCTGCCTGACCGTAGTCTGCAGATCCGCGGGAAGATGAGGGACGACCTCATCCAGGGAGCCCAACAGGGCATGTGAAAAATGTGCCATGAGGACGGCCGAACTGGCCTGACGAAGGCCGAGAGAGGACGCAGCATAGACTTTTCGCCCGGCATAATCCAATTTCTTGGATTCCTTGTCGGAGGTTTGTCCACATCCTTGGCGTGCCCGGCACGCCGGAAAACGCTGTCGGTAACCAACCCCTCCGCAGAGGGGTGTTCCGAAAAACCGGACAGGGAACCGGTAGGGACCGCATACTTCCTGGCCATCCTGGCCGAAGGCGCAGGGCAGGAAGCAGGGCGCTGCCAAAGCTCCAAGGCCAGACCCACTATGGCCTCGGCCACCGGAAAGGCCTCCGTAGGAGAATCCCCTCGGTCCAGAATCTCCGTGAGGGGATACCTGGCCCATTTAGAAACGGGTTTTAGCTTCATCCCGGTGGACCCCGAGATGAGCTGAAGCAATCCTAAGAAGGACGAAGGGTTATCATTCACTGACTGTCCTCCCGAGGACTCCAGGTCGAATCGCTTGGAGAAAAGGGAGGAATCATCCTCGGACTCGGAAGAGTCCTCAAAGAGCTGCCTCGGGCCTGAGCCACCCTCCACCTGCCGAGGTTTATCGGGAGTGAGGGTGACAGACAGCCTATGGGGCAAACCCAAAGCCGACCGAGAATTCTTGGTCGGAGCCCCAACTAATGGCTGTGGAGGCGGAGGTTCCACCAGAATCGGTGGGGCAGCTGGAATTGGCCGAACAACCGGCCTGGGAACAGGCTCCTCGGCTACAACGAGGGATTGTTTTGGCCGCTCCGGTGACAGCCACTTAATGGCCGGGGAAGACGACTGGGTCGGCTTATTCCCGGTCAAAAGGAGCTGTTGCCACATGAGTTCCTCATACCTCCGACGCAACTTGCGCCGAAGCCTCCCCTCGTCCAAGGAAGAGTGGCGGCGCCGCTTGCCGCGGTGCCGAGACCAAGACCGCCTATGATGGCGGGATCGGCTGGACCGCGAGGATGTCCAAGACTGAGACCGAGAGTCTCGACTAGGCCGAGGAAGGCGAGGAGAAGTGTCGGAAATCGGCACTCCCCTCGACTCGGACGATCCCACCGAAGGCTCCGGAACCGGAGGCACAGACGAGCCGACGGGATCCTCAACTCCCACCGGGGGAACCGGGGAGAGGGGATTCTCAGCTTCTCCAGCCGACAACCCGTCTAACGGATTGAGAAAAATCTCGACCGTGTCGGTGGGAGTCTCGGTCAACTGGCCTGACGGGGACACCGTGAAGCCAGTGGCCGAAGCTGAGGGGTAGACCGAAGTCGACTGTCGACAAGAAGGGAAGGGGGATCTTTCCCGCTCCCAAGAGCGTCGACGGTGAGACTTACTTTTGCTCTTTTTGGACCTGGAAAAGGGTCCAGAAGAAGTTGGACCCTCACCTTTCGTTGAGAGGGTCAGACAAAGCTCCTTGAAAGAAGCAGAGTACGAGGCACCGAGAGAGAGCGGGACAAATGCCGCAGCCGAGGTAGAAGCGGCCCGCGCCGCCTCCTCTTCGAGGGCGATCATCTGCTCGAGCTGATCCGCCGAGCCCGCCGCGGACACCGCCAACCGGGCCTCTTTAGATTTAACCGGTGGAATTCTTTTCTCGGGCGCCCAGTTGTAATCGGCAGCACGGTCTTCAAGGACGAGGTCAAAAGGATGAGCACAAGTCGCAGGCTCGGGTCGTGCTCAAGGCCAAGCAGTAGACGACGCGGAGTGCGAGATCCGTCCTAGACATCTTTCGTTCAGCAAGGGCACCTCCGGAAACCGGAGTCGATTTGTCCATCGCAGCCGCAAGGAAAAGAAGACCAGAGTCCTTTTAGCAAAACTTTTGATTTTAACTGTCAAGAATTAGGAACCAGTCTTATACGCAGAGCGTTAAGGAGGGAACCTGAGCTTCCAAGCGGTAAGGAAGATCTGGCGTCATGGGGCGGAGCCGAGAGTTTTACCACCCGGGTGGGTGGGAGGAGCCAGCTTGAAGACCTTCCGGCAAGATTTAAAGCGGCAAGGAACCTGCCAATAAGTGTGGATGAACAACATATCCATGTCCCTAGAATGAGTTCTTCCCTGTTTGTTGATGTACCAGACCACACACATATTGTCCGTCTGTACAGCTAGGTGACCGGGAGACAGAAACAGATGCACAGCCTGAAGAGCATACAGTACTGCCCTTAGTTCGAGCAAACTGATGTGACAGGACTTCTCGAGCTTGGAGCAGGAGCCCTGGGTCCTGTGAGGACCGATATGGGCTCCCCAACCCTCGCCAGAGGAGTCCATAGTCAACGTCTGCAAGGGGGGAGGGAGACCAAAGGGAACTCCCCAGCAGAGGTTCTCCTTAACCATCCACCACTGCAAGTCCTGAGCCATGGGAGTGGAGACCAGGACAAGTTGATCTAGGTTGTCCACTAGCTGATCCCAATGAGACCGAAGTGTCCACTGAAAGATTCGCATGTGGAGCCGAGCATGAGGGACTGTCAGAATCGCAGCTGCCATTAGCCCGAGGAGGTGAAGGACAGACCTGGTGCTGACCAGCCTGCGGCTGGACAACAGGCTGACCTGGGCCTGGAGAGTGGCCGCCCTGTCCTGTGGCAGGAAGGCCATGCCCAAGGTCGTGTCCAGGATCGCCTCGATAAACTGGAGCCTCTGGGATGGGATCAGATGGGACTTGGCCTAGTTGATGGTAATACCCAGGTAGGCAAAGACCTGCTGGGTAAGGGAAAGGAAGCGCAGGAGTTCCACCCTGGATGGGGCCGCCAGGAGCCAATCGTCCAGGTATGGGAAAACCTGCACCTCCTGGGTATGCAGGTAGGCCGCTGCCACCGAAAGACATTTGGTGAACACCCAGGGTGCCGAGGAAAGACCAAATGGGAGGGCCTTGAACTGGTAGTGGTCCCCCTGGAATGCAAAATGCAGGTATTTGTGGTGGGAAGGGTGGATAGGGATATGCAGGTAGGCATCCTGCATATCCAAGGCGCATAGCCACTGTCCCAGCTGGAGAAGGGGCAGGAGGCTCTGCAGCAAGAGCATCCTGAACATCGTGTACTCCACGAACAAGTTCAGGGAGCTGAGGTCGAGAATCGGCCTCACGTCCCCTGTTTTCTTTGGGACCAGGAAGAAATGGGAATAGTACCCCATTCCCTGAAGAGGAATGGAGACAGGTTCTATTGCCTCCTTCAAGAGAAGGGAGGAAACTTCCTCCTGGACCAGAAGATGCTCCTACGAGTACGACGGACCTTGGGGGAGGGTATCGAGGGGGTTTCTGAAGAAACTCTATTGAGTGTCCCTCTGTGATGAGTTGGAGCACCCAGGAATCTGACGTTATCCTCTCCCAACCCGGGAGGTGGAGGGAAAACCTCTCTCCTACCAGTTCCTCTGGAAACACCAGAAGCTGTGGAAGAGGAAAGGAGTCAGGTGGTGTGGGGCAGCATTGCGGCTGAAGCTCACGCTGCTTTTTCGGGTGTGGGGGCTTGGCAGCCGAAGGGACCCGACGTTTATTGGCCCACTTTCCCTGTGGTTTCACCCTTTGCCGATTCTGCCTGCGAAAGGGACACTGCTGCGCTGGAGGGGGATCGTACATGGAGTCCACAGACTTCATTGCAGTCCCCTTCTCCTGCAGATCAGTGATAATGTCCTTGACATCACCACCGAACAGCACTGAACCCCAGAAGGGCACTTCCTGAACAGCGGACTGCACTTCCGGGACAAAACCTGACACTTGGAGCCAGGCATGACACTGTAAGCCTACGGCGAAAACCGAGCTCCTACCAGCAGTGTCCACTGCATCGTATATAGGACGAAGCATGTGCCGACTGGCTGAATGAGCAGAACGGACAAGGTCAGCCACTTCCTGTTTAACCTGAGAGTCAGGAAGGGAGGGAGTCCAACTTGGATTCCACCTCACTAAGAATCACCTTCTGGTAATCCCCCATGTGACTGACATAATTCAGGGCCCAAATACCCAGAATGGAAGAAGCATAGATCTTCTTGCTGTACTGGTCCAGAAGACGGGATTCTTTGTCAGGTGGAGACAAGCTCAAATGCTTCAGATCAGCTGACTGGCCGTGAGCGGCGCTAATCACCACCGAGTCAGCTTGAGGGTGAGAATCAAGGAAGTCAACACCCTCAGGAGCCTGGTATAGCCTATTAGACTTCCGAGGAAGAGGGGATAATGCCGACGGTTGCTTCCAAATGGTGGAAACAAGGTCAGCATGAGGCTCAATCCAGGGTGGAACCAAGGTCGGAGCGGTCTTGGGCAGATACCAGGTGCTCAGAGAGTTTCTTACGATGTGGGTCCGGCTCCAAAGAGTGCCACTTATGAACTTCCTGGATTTTGTGCAGCAACTCTGAGAAAGAAGGATCCTCCGGTGGAGACTTCAGAGAAGTCCTAGGCCTGGGTTTGGAAGGAGAACGTGGCTCATCGTCCAGGTCGGAACAACCGTTGGAGTCATCCGAGGTGTCCGAGGAGGAAGAGGAAGAAGAAGAAGACTCCCTCTCCCAGCGTGGGGGAGGAAGGTACCCCTTAGGAGGCCCTCGGGGAAGTGTGTCCTGCCCCACCCTGGAACCAGAAGGCTCGCCCCTGGTATCCGGAGGTGGGGAGGGAGTCTGTCGTCTGGGGCATATGGGAGCTGGAACCAGCACCATTGCCAGGAGACGACTCTCCTCCTTTGGTGAGCTGAGCCTTGGCCTCAGCCCATCAGGAGGCCAAAGTCTCCATCAAGTCCACCGGTGGCTGAGGGGGCGGTGGAGGAGGAGGGGGATATGGATACTCAGTGTTCCCGTAGGGTGCGTATCCGTAACCCGACGGCGGGTAACCCGGCGTCGGGTAGTGAGGCACCAAGTACTGCAGCATCAGGTAGGCCTGCGTCGGATACTGCGGAGCCAGGTAAGACAGTGCCGGGTAAGATGGAGTCAGATACCTGGGGCTCTGATGGAGCAGATGGCCTGGCTGGAAGCCCAGTGGGCGGGCCTGGAGCAGAAGGCCCGGCGGGCGGAGGGCCCGGCGTTGAAGCGGCATCTGGAAGAGGTGATGTCGCCCGGTGTCAGTATGACCGGCGTTGGAGCCGGCGTCCGGGGAAACAAAGTCAGGTCGTCCGGCCCAGCGGGAGGGAGGCCTGATGGGGGCACAGCAGGAACCTCGGCATCACCCTGGAATGGTGGGGAAAATCCCTGGGGTCAGGCTGAGGAGACCCAGGGTCCCCGGAGGGCAGCAAAGGCTGCGGGGAGCCGGGAACGGCAGACGTAAGAGTGTCCGACGTCGGCTCAGCCGCTGCGCAGACGTCAGGTCGGCCAATGTCCGACTTATCGGCGGGGTCCGGGTGGATGTCAGAAGAGCCGACATCCGACTTGGCAGACCCATCGCCCGAGGCAGGTCGCGAAGGAGGGGCAGCCTGGTTGGGCGGAAAAGTGGCCATGCGCACCACCGGCGGTCGAGCACTTATCGACTGCCTCTGCGCGGGCGTCAGAGGAGCTGGACGCCTGGCTTACCGGAGCCACTCAACCAGTAGGCTGCACAGTGACAGCTTTACAGGGAGCGGAGGCCTCCAACAGCCCGGAGGCACCTGAAGGGCTTGAGTGCGAGCCAGATGGGTGGGCCGCCGCAGCCTTGGAAACTTCCAAGATGGCTGTTGCGGAGCGGTCCCCCGGAGGGGACGTTACCTGGAGCACGGAAACTCCAGCCGGAGTCGCGGTGGAAGAGGAGCCCCTGTCCCGATGCTTTTCCTTGTCTTTCTTCTTATGATGGGCTTCGGGGGAAGTGGACACCTGCCGGTGCTTTTGTAACTCCTTCTCCATGGAGGACATCTTCTTCTTGAGGATATGGGCCTCCAGGGACCGCTGCCTCCGTCTGCGGGTGGCGGCGTTAAATTTAAGGCAGTGCTGGCACTTCTCTACCTGATGGTCCGGGCCCAGACAGAAGAGGCACTGGGAATGGCCGTCTTTGTGCGGGAGTTGGGCGCCGCATGAGTAGCACTTATTTTTGTGCACGGAGGGTGTAGGGGACGACATACACCAATGAAAGGCTGACGATTAAGTCGAATAATTCGAAAAAACTACAGTAAATACTACCAGCGACAGAGCGGATGAGTGTTGAACTTTACCACGAAGCGCTGACAGAGCTAACGACGGGAAAGAACTGGAAGGCAGGCGTGGGGAACTGCCCCTTTATACTGATGACGCATGATGTCGGTCACCTGACATGGGGGCAGTCCCCCGCCAGAGACTGCTAGCTAGAAATGTTTCATTGGGTCCTGACGCCGGCCGGCATCAGTCCTATATGTAATAACCTACTTCAAGAGCCCTCTCGAAGTAAGATCACAGTTTTCCAGGTCAAGTACTTCAACTCGGCTGAAGCCAGAGGTTCAAAGAGTGGCTGCATAAGCTGAGCTATGCAGACATTAAGATCCCAAGGTGGAGTGGGCTCCCTAAAGGGAGGGTTAATATGAACCAGACCTTTGAAAAACTTTCTGAAAACAGGATGAGATGCCAGGGAAGAGCCCTTCCCTGCTGAGAGGAATGCAGAGGCAGCTGCTAGATGAACCTTCAGAGTGGCAGGCCTAAGGCCTAGACCATTCAGATGAACTAGATAGTCTAAGGTTGTGGAAATGTCTGCAGAATCAGGCAGGATGCCTTTCTGAGAGTACCAAATACTGAACCTTTTCCATTTGGAGTTGTACGTTTTTCTAGTGGAAGGTTTCCTGGAGACCTTCAGAATATCCAGAACTCTGGGAGAGAGATGTAGTGCTGAATATTCTAACTCTTCAAGAGCCAGGCCTTGAGATTGAGAGACTGGAGATTGGGTTACCAGATTCGCCCCGGGAGGAATACAGGAGATTGTATGTCCTAGGCAGAGACAGGGGATGTGACACTGACAAGGACAGCAGTAGAGGATACCAAGGCTGTCTGGCCCAATCTGGAGCCACCAGTATCACTGTGCAGGGTTGAGTCCCAATCTTGATCAGAACTCTGAACAGCAGAGGGAAGGAAGGGAAGGCATAGAGAAACCTGCCCATCCAGTCCAAAATGAGAGCATCCTGGGGAACCGTCCCCAGGACTGGAGGTCTGCAACAAAACAGAGGAAGTTGATGATTGTCCAGTGCTGCAAAGAGATCTATCTCTGGAGTGCCCCATCTGGAGAAGATGACCTTCAGGATGTGAGGGTCCAGGGACCATTCATGATGTCCCTGTGAAATTCTGCTCAGAGCATCTGCTAGTACGTTGTCCTTCCCTGGAAGATGAACTGCTACCACAGAAGTTTGAAGAGAATAGGCCAGAGACCAGAGCTTCATGGCTTCTGTGCACAAGGCCGAGCACCGAGTGCCTCCCTGCTTGCTGATGTACCACATTGTGGTGGTGTTGTCTGTTCTGACTTGACCACCTTGCCCTTGACTGAATCTGAGAAGCTCTGCAGGGCTAGGAAAACTGCCCTGAGTTCCAGGAGATTGATATGAAGGAGAGACTCCTGTGGAGACCATACCCCTTGAGCCGTCAGGGCTTCCAGGTGGGCTCCCTACCCTAGGAGAAAAGCATCCGTAGTTAGAACTACTGATGGGACTTGAGGGAGAAATGGAACCCCTTGTCTGAGGTTGTCCTGGTCCAGCCACCACTGGAGAGCTTGGACCAGAGTCTGAGTCACTGAATCAGTTTGGTAAGTGAGTCCTTCTTTGAGACCAAAAGACCTTAGATGAAACTGAATGTCCCTCATCTGGAACCTTGCTCCCTGCACCACTGCTGTGGAAGCTGCCATGTGGCCCAGGAGCTGGAGGAACTGTCTTGCTGGGCGGGAGACCTGAGGTCGAAAGGAGGAAGTGAGATCCACTAGGGCCTTCACCCTTGCCAGGGGAAGGAAAGCTTTGGCTTGTAAAGTGTCCAACTCTACGCCTATAAAGGTGAGAAGTTGAACTGGTTCGAGGACAGACTTTGGAAGATTGAGAAGAAACCCCAGAGAACTGAGGAGGTCCTGGGTAGTTTGAAGAGCTGACTTGACCTGTAAAGATGACTGATCCACTAAGAGCCAGTTGTCCAGATACAGGAAGATGGTGATACCCTGTCTTCTGAAGTAAGCCACCACTACTGCAAGGCACTTTGTGAACACCCTTGGAGCTGATGTTAGGCCGAATGGCATGGCTCTGAATTGGTAATGGCCTGAAGGCAACTTGAACCTGAGGTATTTTCTGTGGGAGCACCTGATAGGAATATGGAAGTAGGCATCCTTGAGGTCCAGAGATGCTAGCTAATCCCCTGATCTTAGAGAGGGAAGGATTATTCCCAGAGTTACCATTTTGAATTTTGGCTTTACAATGTGTTTGTTCAAGTACCTTAAGTCTATGATGGGTCGCCACTCCCCTGTTTTCCTTGGGGTAAGGAAGTACCTGAAATACAGTCATTTCCCCTTGTGCTGAGCAGGAACACTTTCTACAGCTCTGAGAGCTAGAAGAGAGGAAACCTCTACCTCTAGGGCAATGATCTCTGAGGCTGATGCAGGTGGAAAAGACTTGTCCCTCTTTTTCTGGAACTTTTTGAAGCTGAGGGCCAGTCCCTGGCTTACTACCTCCAGGATCCACCTGTCTGAAGTCACAGACTTCCAGGCCTGGAAGTAGTAAGCCAGCCTGCCTCCTACTGGAATGGGGAGTCAACCCGGGCTGACACATCAGGGTGTCTGCTTGGCAGGAGAGTTAGACTGAGAAGAGGAGGGAGCCGCCCTGCTCATTCCCCTCCTGCCACTCCCTCTGAAGAATCCCCTCTGTGGGAAGGAAGAGGAGGCCTGGGCTTGGTAAAAAGGCCTTTGAAAGGGCCTGCCCCTAGACTGCTGCTTGTGTGGAGTGGCTTGCCTTTCCTTGGCCTATGCACTCCTGTACGTGGTCCTGTATTCATCCATTTTCTTCACGTAAGCCTCTGTCTGCTCCCCAAACAGAGAGTTACCCACTACAGGAAAATCTATAGCCTTAGTCTGGGTATCCTGTGAAAGGCTAGTACATCTGAGCCAAGCATGTCTTCTGAGAGACACAGATGTAACCATGACTCTAGATGCCACATCATTGGAGTCCACAGCAGCATGAAATTGCATTTTGGATGCCTCAGTTCCATCAGCAGCCACCTCCTCCAGCTCCTTGGCTAGCTGGGGAGAGGCCTGTTTAGCCAGTTCCAGAACCGTATCCCATCTGGATTTCTTGTACCTGGCCGTGTAGGCCATATAAGTAGCCTGCCTGAGTCCTGCAAAGAGGATGCCAAATACTGTTTTTTTGCACATGGCATCCACTTTCCTGGAGTCCATATCCGGGGTGGAAGCCAAAGGAATGTTAGCCCTGCCTCGAGGAAAGGAGGGTGGGGGGACATGATAGAAACTTTCAAGTACCTCAAGGAATCAACAAAGTCAAGAGGTAGCATCTTTCAAAAAGAGGTGTGCAGGAACAAGGGGGCACAATTTGAAGATGGGGGGCAGCTCAGAGGTAATTTAAGGAAGTATTTTTCACAGAGAGGGTTGTGGATGCATGGAGCGCCTTCGAGGATGTTGTGGAGTCAAGTGGTGGAATTCAAGCATGCATGGGACAGTCATAAGGCAATTCTGTGGGGTGGGGGTAGGAAGAAGTAGGCTGCTGGTTAACTAGGATCTGCAGCTTATCCATTAGGTAGGGAAATGGGCAGATTGGGTGGGCCAAGCGGTCCTTATCTGCCGTCAAATTCTATGTTTCTATGTCACAGGCTGCAGCCTGCACTACCCCAACATGGCTGCAATGACCATAAAGGAACTCCGCAGCTGACCCTGATAACAAATACCTCCTGTCCATTCTCTTATCCACAGGAGGTATTGAATTAGGAGTTTGTAAAATTTTGTGCGTCTGTTTCCCCAAGGATTTATGAAGATGGATAGACAGCCTTTTGGACTCTGGGATGTCCATCATTTCTACAAAATCAGGCTCTTCATCCTCCACTGTGGCTTCAACCAAGGGAAGCTGCAGGGTTTCTGCCACCTTTTTGTAGAACAAAAAATATGAAGGGGACTCAGAGAGCCTGGGAGGAGAGACACCTGAGGGCCTGTCTGGGGAGATGTCCGGTTCAATAGGCACATCCAGACCCCCCTCATCATCATCATCATCGCCATCATCACCGGGACAGTCTTCATCTCCTTCCCACGCCTCATAATAAACATCTGGATCATAATCCGGAGGAGACGGATTCGACCAAACCAACGGCCGAACCGGCAGTACCGGTTCGGATGGAACCGGTCTAAACTACTGAACAATGCTAATCGCTTTGGCTATTTCATCCGTGGTTGGACAGTGCGATACAGGATCCGAACCAGCAGACTTTTGTTTCTTTTTCGACGGAACCGACCCCTCAGAGTCAGCTCTCCTTTTGCCTGAGGAGGTATCGCCTAGGTCAGTAGGCACCTCCTCAGGTTCGTCTGCAACTGAACCAGGCTGGCCATCCAGATCCACGGACTTCTCGGCCTCCCTTTCCTTCAACCTGCTCAATCTCTTTTCTAGAGTGGTTTTGGGAAAGTTTTTATAATTTTGGCAGTCTGACTGGAGGTGGTCAAACCCCAGACAATAAACAAAGATGAGGTGGCGGTCGGCCTTGGCAAAGGCCTCCCCACACTCAGTACAGTGTTGAAACCCAGAGGGACCGGTTTTCTTCTTGGGTTTCTCAGACATGGCCAACCTACCAAAATTACCCTATAGCAGCTTTCAAGCCAGGTAATAACAACCGATTGGTAACAAACTGTGTTACGGGTTTTGAAAAGGCCCAGTTCTTTTGAAACTGATCGCTACCGGAACACCACTCTAATCCCAGAAAATATTAATTTAAGATAGAAGAAAACACAAGGTCGGTTCCAACCGGACCGACCGAAAAGAAACCGAAGAAACAAACAATTTCCACACAGTTTTTAAAATTAAACACAGTCACTACCTATCTACAATACTACCTGAACCGTAGACAGAGGCTGGCAATCCGAAAAACAATAAAAATAATTGGTTTTAACTGAACGTTTTACTTTTACCGAACCGAGCAGAGGAAATCTCTGGAGCAACTTCACTGTTAGGCGGAGTAAAGAATCTGACGGTTACACTGGGAAGTACCACAGACAGAGGTTTGAAAACAAAGCTCGAGCTCAACATTCTATGCTTCTGCATAGAGTTAACGCTTTCTCTCTGGGGCAGTTCAAGTGCTGGGACTAACTGCATTATGTCTGAATACAGCAAGACTTCATGTTGTTTGAAACAAAAAAACAACAATGGCCAGCAATGTGGGGAAGCGACTGCCCCGAATACCTAAAGTAACCTGAGCACCCATATCTGCATGTGCACCTGTTAGGCATTAGTGCTTATATGCTAACTGTTCAGCACCGCACTCCGGGTGTCTTTCAATATGGCACAGTGCGCCGCCTGTCCAGGGCACAATGCACAGTCAGTATGTTGCTAAACCTGTTTGTGCAGTGCTGATTAAATATGTTTCACTGTTTCGTTTGTATATTTCTATATACTGTTCCCCGATACCCTTTCCCCCATGACATATACTCAAAATGAGCTATTCGAGCTAAATAGGCCCTTCCAGTCAAACTTTTTACATAAATAAATACATACATATACATAAAGGACTACGTAAGTAACAGTGCTACTTGTGCTGAGCAGTCCAAAGTTTTCTTTACCTGTATGTGTTCTTTCATGGGCCTTCACAACTCCTGCAGAGACAAAGCCTTTCCCACACAGTCTGCATTTGTAGGGCTTCTCCCCAGTGTGGGAGCGTATATGCTGTTTTAAATGGCTGGATTTCTTAAAACCTTTGAAACAATACTGGCACCTAAAGAAATGTGAAATAAAATTTTAAATTTAATTGACATTTTCCCCCTGCTCCTCACTTCAATCTCCACCCCTATTGGCCACCCCCAAATCCCATCACCCTACTGAACCACAGAGGTTCCCCTTTACTTCTGGTGGATTATACCTGACACAAAGGGGAATTTCTGGTGCACCACTTCCCTCCACTACACAGGATCCAGAGTGGAGCCTGCTGTGTTGGGTGGATTGCAGGTGCAGGACCCAGGCGTGTCAAAGACCTTCATCCTGTCGGCCATCTTTTTCAGGCATTATTTTTAGGCATCTCACCCTCTCACTGCTGTCTGTTCACTGCTTAACTCCATGAAACACCAGTAGGCATTGGTGTAGGGAGCTCAGTGTTCCAGATATCCTGGAGAAGTGAGTTTCCACTGGAACACTTGAGCGTCCTCCCCCCATTGGCCCTCTAGCAATCTTGGCTCATTCCTGAACTCGGTAGCAGATGCAGTGAGTGGCAGCCCTGTTGCTGTGCCGACAGATCATCCCGCAAGATAAACCTTACTATAGCGAGACAGGGAGGGACAGAGTGAGCGTGATACAGATACATGTATTGCAAATCATATAAACTCCAAATGATTCATGGAAACTCTGCTACGCTGCAGTCTTCCACCCTACACCACCCAAAGCAATTGCAAAAACTGCTGCTGTCATATTAGAGCTAGAAGAGCTGCACTGTACATGCAGACATGCCTCATGGAATATTTTTCCTTTGGCTTATTAGAAATTTAACATGAAAAAAAGAGAAAGGTGCAAACAAGAACTGAGCCCCAAATTCCTAGCATGCAACATGTGCTTCTTACTAACTGATCTGCATCATCTGGAAAGTGCAATGCTCAAAGTCAATTACAGCAGTTGCTAAGTGAAACTTCAGCAAGAGGCAAAGAAAGAAGCACACATTTGCTCCCCTAAAGGTGCTCCAGCCAAAAATTAAGCACAACAGAAAGCAGAAGCAAAGGTTGGCACACATCATCACACTTAATATGGAAACACTTTCAATTTATTCATTTTATAAATTATACCATAACAAAACACTGAGACAGAACCCATACTTATCGACCCAGTAAATGGGTCTTCTTCAGGGGGTGGAGCCTGCCTGCATCTTCAGCCAAATACATATACACATATTCATTACATAGTTAATGATATCATAAATAGCAATACTGAAGACTGCAAAAAAAGCATGCAGACATGTAAAGTGCTATTACACTTAAACAGTATAAAGCAATTTGCTGGTGGCTTTCATGACCACTAGGAGTCACTATATACCACCCCTGCAGAGGCCCATTTCCCAGCCTACGTTGTCCCCTAGACTACGGCTCTCTGCCATCTCCCAGGCATATTCTGTGCTGCCCTAGTTGGGACTTGAACCTTGTACCCTGACCACCAGAGTCCGTGTCACTGCCACTAATCTAAAGTGGCAGCCACACTCCCTAGGAGGCAGTACAGCTATCTTACTCCCTACTCCACTACCACCTGTTTACCATGCTAGTTCACCTTCTATTAAACCTCCCTGCCATCCTCCTCCTGGTTCCCCCTCCCTCCAGCCGCTTATCTCCCTAGGTTACAGGCTATTTCACCTTTAATTCCCACCATCTTAGTTCCTACCACACTACTATGTCCATGCACACTGCCCAACAACTCCCATCTCCTGCACACCCCCCTCCTCCTCTCCTTTCGGACAGCCCGCTATCCTTGCCTTCCCTGCCATTAAATCTCACCTATCCCCTGCTCCTCACGATCCCTCCCCAACTCCTCCCTAGCCGTGAGGCTTAACCCATACCGCCGTGCTCTGGCCAGAACTGTTGTCCTCCTTCTACTTTTATCTGGCAATATCCACCCTAACCCCGACCCACCAGGACCACCTCGGCAGGAGGACGCCCCGGACTGCTGATTGCCTCCATGAATATATGCAGCGCCCTGAAAAATTCGACCTCCAATGTTAGTCTCACAGCTAAATCTGACATCATTGCGCCTGGTGGAACGTGGCTATCTAATTCCACCCCTGACTCCCTTGTTACCCTCCTGGCTACTCCCTATATCGTGAGGATCGAGTAACCAAACGTGGGGAGGCTGCGCTATCTACACCAGGAGTCCCTCACTGGTCTCGCCCTCCTGCACCAGTCCTGTAAATGGGGCCCAAGCCTCACCATTAGCTTACCCTGGACCCAGCCAGATCCCCTTTACCTCACCACTGCCTATATACCGCCCAGGTTCAAAACCCAGCTCTATTATCCCTCACTGACTACCTTGCCACCTTCCCCACAATGCTGACAAAATCATAGTTGGGGACCTCAATGTGAACTGGCTTTGTCCCTCATCCTCCCCACTGGACTCCTTCTACAGCGCTGGATCTAACCCAACTAGTCTCCCAACCCACACTGCAGAACCCCAAGAGAGGTACTAGCACCTCCTTGATGTCATCATCACTAACCGCCCCTAAAATCCTGGACATCCAAGTCCTCCTGATTCACTCAGTGACCACTCCCGGTGCTCTTCCGCTGGTTGGCCACCCTACCCCAACCCACTGCACTGCGCCTTCCCCACCGGGCGTGTCCAGACCTTATGGCCTAAAACCTTAAAAGTACCTTGAACTGCAAGACTGGTCCCCGATTCTCCATGCACCTGACATAGATACCGCCCTTGCCTTTCTTTACCTCCACCTTTAATAAAGCCTGCATCTCTTTGCTCCCTCTGCTGTCCGCCTCCAAAAGTCCTAATCTGCCCTGGATTACCCCTACACTCACTGCTGCTCAGGCACAGGGACAACCTTGGTACCGTGCATAGAAACTAGGTGCCCAGCTGACAGACAGGTCTCAAAGAGCTGCACGGAATAAGTGTACATGGGCAATCAGAAAGCCAAGGCTGACCACTATCAGGCCACCCTCACTGCCTCCTGGGAGCGCCTGCACTTCTGGGATAAGGTCAACAACTGAATGGGAACACCCGCCCCTCCCCCATCCCAGATTACCACCAACAACACCACCATCACAGACCCCACCGACATTGCAAACCTCCTCAACACCGCCTTTACAGACCCTAGCCCTATTCTCCCCAGTAACTCTTTGATCAGCCACCCCATCCTACCCCTGCCCTCCATCGCCTTGCTTCCACCTTCAGAGGGTTACTACCCAGGAAGCCAGACTGCACTTGACCCTGCACTAAAAGGCAACAGTCCCAGTGACATCTCCTGGATCACAAAATTCTCCGTTGGTCCTGGATCAAGTCCTCACCCCACTCACCTGCCTTCTTAACAAATCCCTCTGCCTGGGACAATTCCTCCTCATGGAAAACGCAACGTTACTCCAATCCATAAAGGGTGACATGTCCTTAGCTGGGAACTATCGACCGATCTCCATTCTCCCACCCTTTCCAAGGCACTGGAAAAACTAGTTGCTGCACAAATAACTGAATACCTGACCAAATACAACATACTCTGCCCTGAACAGCACGGCTTCACTTTGGGACTCAGTACTACCACTGCCTCTTATTGAATTCTTCCTTCCTTCACTCCTCACTGGATTCTGCCATTGCGGGGGCGTGTCCTTGACCTATCAAAGGCCTTGACACGGTCTCCCACCCCTACTACTGGAAGCCCTCTGTCACGCTGGTTTTGCCTCTGGACCACTTGCCTGGTGCTCCAGCTACATTCCGCCCGCCTCCCAGCTTAGTCAAAATTGGTGGACTCTTTCGACCCACGCTCGACTGCCCTCAGGGGTCCCACAGGGCTCCATCCTGGGGCCCTTCTTCTCATTATACCTTTAACACCTCCCGCCCAGTGCGTGCCCTGGGAAAATTCTGCTGTACGCAGATGATACCGTCCTCTTTGCCACTGACCGTAACGCCACTGACCGTAACCCCACTTCCCTCCAGGTCTCCCTACAAAGGGCATATGACGTCGCTGAAACTTGGCTTAAAGAGCATAGATTGGTCATAAACCTTAAAAAATCTAAAACCATGCTCTTCGCCCACCCTCAAAACAAATCATCCAACTCCCCTCTCCGTATCTTCTCCAGCTCTAATCTACAACTGGAGCAAGTCCAATCCTATAAGTATCTAGGGATCTTATTTGACTCAGCCCTCTCCTACCATACCCACATCAACGCACTCGCTTCTGTAACCAATATCCCACTCGGTATCCTGTACCGCCACAAAACTGTCTCCCGACGCCTCCGGCTTGCAGTTACATCCTCCATACTATCCCTGGTGGACTATGGGCTACCTGTCTATGGTGCTGCCAACACGACGCCCTCAATAAAATCAGCCTCCTAAATAAGGCTTGCAGGCTAATCTCTGGGGCCCCCAGGCTCACCATACCTGCCAACTCTATGACCTGCAACAATGCTTGACCTCGATTAACGCCTGGCTTTACCAAACGTGCCTCATTTCAAAAACCCTACTAGGACTTTCTCCTCCCGGCTGACTTCCTCCCTCCTCCCAGCACAGCCCCTAGTCAGCACCGGACCTCCTGTAAAGCCACCTTCCTGGTTCCTCGTGCTAGGACCTCACTTGGACAGAGATCTTTCTGCCATAGAGCCCCTGCTTGGTACAACAATCTTCCTCGGCCATCACTGAAATCCCCACCATCTCCACTTTCAAAAATGCCTCAAAAGCGAGCTATTCAGCAAGCTGCTGCTCCTGTGCCTAACGGATGCTCAAACCCCTCTTCTTTGACAATGCCTCTGGGCAGCTCCGTCCCCTCACTTCCCTATTTCTAACAACTTCACTACTGCCACAATTCCCGCTGCCTACTGTATCACTACTGTCCAGAACGAACCACGTTGCATTCCTTATGCTTACTTATTTACTACCCTGTTCCATACGGTTCATACCTCCATTCTGTACTACTCCTGTCTCAGGCCCTACGCTTCCTGTAATCTGTTATCATATGACCGGTGTGACTGCTTTATCGATTTACCTGTACTGTTCCTGTCTTATGCCTTACGCTCCTTGTAATCTGACACAGCAGACCTGTTTGATTGTTACCACACTTCCATGACTTATCCAGTTATGCTAAACCCTGTTATTATCCTGTTGTCAATAATACCATACTTTGCTCTGTATTACTCTACCAATGTTTGCTGTAACCATGTGCCATTTACCCATGTCTGTTTATACTCATGCTCTTCGTTTGTATGTACCATGCTTTCTGTATTATCTGTATTATCTACCATTGTTGACGAGGTACCTTTGGAAATGAGCCCCTGGCTCAAAGGTTGTAAACTGATTGCATTATAAATAAATAAATAAATAAAAATGATTGAAAAAGGGAGCAATGGACAGATGCATTTTGGAACCAAGTCGGTTCTTATGTTAATAACAGTCGCATACAATTCAGATTCTGGACTTAACCTATGCTACGTGTTCCTTCTTTTATCACTTTGTAACTCTCAATTAAGTGTAACACGTTGATCACTCTGATTTGTTCTACCTCTCGTCGAAATGAAATGTTGGATTAAAAAGTCTGTTTAAAACAAAAAACTAATAAAACAAATGCATTTGGAAATATTAATACAGATATTCTGTCCAGCAGTATTATTTATATGTGTGGTTAGAATTTGTAATTTGTATTACACATTTCCTTTTTGATGTTGGTTTAGCACTTTTGGGCCAGATATTCAGAGTTCAGCCGGGCGCAAAGCCGCTGGCGCTGGACTAAGCGCCCGACCCAGCCCGACTCAATATTGAAATGCACCTTTAGCGCTCGGCACTATGTTAGCGCTTGACGCTAAAGCAAAATGAAAGCAGGAGGTGGGACAGAGGAGAGATTCTGAATGCCAGCCAAGACTGGCATATTCAGTAAAGCACAGCGGCTACAGGCATTAGCGACCTGTAGCGTGGGCGCTAGTTACTGCTCAAGAAAAAGCTGCTCTAAGGCAGCGCCACATGGAAGTGCAATCTCCCAGCACCTATCCCACCCCCTGCCTCACAGCAACATATGTTCCATTCCTAGTAGGCTTAGAAAAGAAATATTTTGCAAAGATGGTTGAGTCTAAGTCTTGAATTGAGGAAATATTTTGCCGCAAGTCAGAACATAGAAAAACATTTTGCAGTGATTTGGGGACTTCAGCTGCCTCACTGAACAGAACCCAGTTATATTAGTTACCTAAGATTTTTTTTTTTTGTTGGGGGGGGGCTAGTCATCTTTCTACATGGTGGCTCAAGTGACATACTAACATACTAAAATGCCAGCAGAATAGGCCTAACGGTCTTTCATGTCTGCTCGTTTGGTCAGCCCCCACCCTAGGTGCTGACCTTGCTGCCCCCCTCGCCTTCTCTAGCTTCTTCCTTCCCAATTCCGGATATTCTTGCTGCATTGGATTTTGCGTCCAGAACCCTTCCCCTGTACCTGTCCCACCTCCTCTTGAACCCCTCTACTGTCTCTGCCTCCACCAGCCCCCTAGGCAGCGCATTCCATGGCTCCACCACCCTCTCAGTGAAGTAGCACCTCCTCCTTTCTCCCCTGAATCTTCCCCCCTCCAGCTTCCAACCATGCCCTCTAGTGGCCCCTCATCCTTCCTTCAAGCACCCTGACTGTTCCTCCCTATTTACCCTCTTCATGTACCTGAAGACCTCTATCATGTCCCCCCAGTCCCTTCTCTCTTCCAATGTGTACATATTTAGCTCTTCGAGCCTCTCCTCATAGGTCCTGTCCCCCAAGCCCCAAATCATTTTGGTTACCCTCCTCTGGACCCTCTCCAGGAGATTAACGTCCCTCTTTGAGTGTGGCCTCCAAAACTGCACGCAGTACTCAAGGTGCGGCCTCACCAAGCAGTTATACAGAGGGAGTATCACTTCCCTCCTTCTGGAGGTGATCCCCCTAGCGATGCATCCCAGCATCCTGTTGGCCTTAGCTGCTGCCCTCCTACAAGTCTCTGAGTTGTTCATCTTGACATCCACCACCACCCCAGGTCCCTCTCAGCCTTGAGATTTGTAGCATTCCCCAGGGTGTACACTTGGCGGGTTTCTGGCCCCGGTGGAGTACCTTGCATTTCCCTGCATTGAACCTCAGCTTCCACTTTCTTGACCATCTTTCCAGAGCCTCCAGGTCCCCCTGTAGGGCCACCCTCCCCTCCTCCCCATCCACCTCCGCCCCAGTTTTGGAGTCATCCACAAAGAGACTCATCTCACTCCTGATTCCTGTCCTTATGTCAGAGGCGTAGGCATTGAACAGGAAGGGCCAGGACTGATCCTGTGGGACCCCACTAATGACCCTCCTTGGGGATGAGACTATCCGCCAACTCACGACCCTCTGGGTCGGTCCTGGAGCCAATTGCCTATCCATCTGATCATCTGGTTCCCCACCCCCATTTCTCCCAGCTTATCCAACAGGCCCACGTGAGGAACAGAGTCAAATGCCTTGCTGAAGTCTAGAAAGAGGACGTCCACTGGTCTACCCAGGTCCAAGGCACTCGTCACCCAGTCATAGAACTCCACAAGGTTTGTCTGACATGATTTCCCGGGACGAATCCATGCTGTCTATCGTCCAGGCACCCTGACTTTTCCAGGTCCCACCCTAGCCTCTCCTTGACAATGCCCTCCATCACCTTGCCCACCACCGATGTCAGGCTGACAGGCCTGTAGTTCCCTGCCACCTCCCTTGATCCCCCCTTGTGGATAGGCACTACATGCGCCACATTCCAGTCCTGGGGCACCCACCCTGTCCTCAGAGAGATGGTGAAAAGCTCCGCCAGGGGTTTCGCGAGGACATCCGCAAGTTCCTTCAGCACTCTGGGATGTAATTTATCCAGCTCCGGTGCTTTCTCTGTCTTAAGGGAGCTGAGGGCTTCCCTCACTCTCTCTGCTGTGATTTCCACTTCCGGTACCTCTTCTCCCTGCTTAGCCCTCCCCCTCCTGCCAGTGATGCCTCCCCCTCTCCCCAGACCCACCGATCGGTAAGGGTCCCCCCCTCCTCAGTATGTCTGTCTCCTCCCATGTATGATGCAGCACCCCCATTTTCCTTGGTGAAAACTGAGGTGAAGTACTCATTTAGTACCTCAGCCTGCTCCTTCAGGTCTTGTGCCCATCTCTCCCCTGATTTAATCCTGCTAATCTGCCACTTCACCCTTCGTTTTTCCCCAATGTATCTAAAGAACCCCTTGTTCCCTCTCCTAATTTCCCTGGCCAGGTTCTGCTCCTTCCTTGCCTTAGCCACCCTCACCACCCTAGTGGCCCTTCTAACCATCAGCTCATACTCCCTCAATCCCTTTCACTCCTTGAGCACTTGAATTGCCAATAGGCTGCCTTCTTTCCCCACACCACCTCCTGGACCTCCCTGGTCCACCAGCAGGGTTTTCGGGCCCTACCGCATTTTCGTCTTACTCTTGCACAGGTGCTGGTAGCATCCTGCACTCCCCTCCTGATGATTTCCCACCTACTATCAACATCCATGTCTGACCCAATCACATCCAAATGCTCCTTAAGGATCCTTCCCATTTCCTTAAAATCCGTCCCCCTGAAGTCAGTTACCTCCGTCTTTGTGCAGCCTTCTAGCCCTCCTAGGTCCAGGCAGAACCAGACCATGGCATGATCACTCCCCGCCAATGGGTCCCTTACCTCCAGGCCCCCAATCTGGTCACTGTCTGCCAGGACCACATCCAGTACCCGCGCCTCCCTGGTCAGTTCCCCCACCTGCTGAGTTAGGAATGCGTCTTGAAAGACATCCAACAACCTCTGTTCCCTGGTCACAGAGGATGTCATAGTCTCCCAGTCTGTTCCTAGCATGTTTAAGTCCCCCAACACCACCACCGTTCCTCTGCCCAGTCTGCAGTGTCTCCCAAAATCTGCCACCAGACTCTCCTCCAGCTCCTCCGCCAGGGCAGGCGCCTATACACCACTCCTATTTTTACTCTGCCCCCCTGTTATCAAGGTGACCCAATCGCCTCCACAGTTCCCTCCGCCTCCTCTACTCCCCTATGCCAATGCAGTTTTTGACTATCATTGCTACCACCTCCCTTCCCTCCCCTGTCCTTCCTGAACATAGTTTAACCCTCCAGGTTCAGGTCCCAGTCGTGTCCTGCAGTGGCCCAGGTCTCAGTGACCACTGCCACATCCATCAGTTAGCATCGCCTGGGGCTCAGGCATTTTATTGCCCAAGCTCCTGGCATTTAGCAGGACTACCTTCCACCCTTTCCCTATACTTCCATTTCCCCTGCTCATGTTCCCATGGGGATTCTGTTTTCCCCTGGTCTGCACTTTACCAGTCCGCCTTTTCCCACAATCCTCCAGCTCCCCAGGGGGGTGGAGACAGAATCCTCCTTATCGGCACCCCTTGACAGCCTTTTCTCCCATCCCTCCCCTTCACAAGTTTAAACCCCACTTTTCACCAATGAACCCTCTATTTTCAACTTAAGGATTCCCTCCTCCAAATTGAGATGGAGTCTATCTCTAGCATACAGCTCCTTATCCTCCCAGGTCTCCCCAATCCCCATCAACCCATCCCTCTGGCCTCACACCATCCCTGAGCCACTGGTTTATCTCCTAATCTTCCTTTTGTGTTCCCCACTAGCCCTTGGCACTGGCAGGATTTCTGAGAAGGAAACTGTGCATCTGTGCAACTGTGACAAACTATGAATACCCTTGACACAGAGCCCTGGCACCAGGTCAGAAGCTCAGTGTTTAACTTAACATCTGCAAAGAACATACTGTAGCAACAGAAACATATGTGCCTGTAGAATCATCCATGCATAAACAGACTGTTCTTTTGGTCACATAAGAAGAGACACTGACAGCTAATGCCCCTGTGGAAAGGGTCCCATTTTTGACTGAGGAGACTGAAGAACAATTCCAGGTAATCCCTACAATCACTTCTCATTGTAACTGCAATGATTACCACTGTTGCATTCAGCAAGACCAAAAAGAGATGAGGGCTGCAGCAG
This sequence comes from Neoceratodus forsteri, assembly GCA_016271365.2. Taxonomy (NCBI): domain Eukaryota; kingdom Metazoa; phylum Chordata; order Ceratodontiformes; family Ceratodontidae; genus Neoceratodus; species Neoceratodus forsteri. The sequence continues at coordinate 478,798,616 of CM057455.1, forward strand.
ATAAGGGACATTAAAATGTTTCAAGACTTTTCCCCTTTAAATACTTTTAGGTTTCTCAGCCCTGGAATTAGTGCTCTTGTAGCATCATTTACTGTAATGCTCTCTGATAGTTCCAAAGTCAAGAGCTTCCTCAGACCGGTGGCCTGTCAGTGCTACAAAGCATGGCAAGCACTAGCCGAATCATAATGAAAACCTGCCCCTTTACCCTCTAAGTGACTGAGCAAACTGAAAGCACTTCCAGTTAATCCCTCCAATTACGTTTTAAACTCAAAGCATGTGGGTCCTGATGATCACTTCACTGCACTCAGTTCCTTCTACCATACGAAACAATGCCCAGTCCTGGAAACTGTCCATCTTCCAAACGTGTGTGTGTGTGTGTGTGTGTGTGTGTGTGTGTGTGGGGGGGGGGTGATGAGCAATCAGCCAAATCCTCAGTGCTGAGATGACAGGGGAGTGTCATCAGATAGCAGCCAATATCTGGCAGTCGTGAGTGCGTACAGTGTAACTAAGACACTTTCTCACTGCACCTTCCCTGGGTACCTAAGCCAAGGGGCTCATACACATACCTATAAAGAGGGAAGTGAAAACTCACAGAAGGCATCAGTTCTACCCTCAGTATTAGCGACCAGTTTGGTCGGGGTGGGGGCGCTTCTACACTCACAATAATATTCCTCCATCCTCAGGGATATGAGAAACCAGTGGGACTTTACGGCCTCCTGCAGGCTCCACATTTGTCCCAGGTTCAGGATTAAAACGTATCCTATATATTAAGTTGTACACTGCTGCTAGAGCTACATGCAGGACTCTAATTTTTTCCTTTTTGTAAAATTGATAACAATTACCATTGTGATATTCATCAAACAAAAACCAACACACACCAATATAATTGGAAGGAAATGTAGCCTAGTGGTTCAGAAAACAGAGCTGTACACCTGGACACCCGGCAGATCTGGGTTTGAATCCCACAGCCACCACTTGCATTCTCAGTGACACTGAACAAGTCACTTAACCTCCTTGAGTTTAATAACAACAATTCTAACTTTAATAAAGAATACCAAATGGTATCTTTAATTTAATGAACAGTTCTCTTTATGAAAGACCATCTACAGTAGTTATTTTGCAAACAATCATTTTGACAGGGACACTATGCAAAGAAGACCTACTGTATATCTTCATTGCACAGCCCATCTTAAATAAAGTATAAATAAAATAATTTAAATAGAACTTACAAATATGCAAATAATGTCAGGGTATCCCCCATGCAAGGAATGGGGGAGGGGGGATTCAATTTGAAGGGTTGTGCATTTAAAGCAGCAGTTCATGACAGCAGTGAAAATTTTGTCCTAGACTTTTTTAAATTTTATTTTAGACTACCACCTATCTCTTGACTTGTATGATATCTTTTTCCACATTTTGAATCTGCTTTACCCCTTTTTTTTGTTTATGTTGTACAGCTGCAATAATAAACGGAGTGTTGCTTTTAATATGGCTCAGACCAGGTTTCTATCATATTCTCTGCTGAACACTCATTGTTAACGATCTCTTTTTTTCTTGCGTCTATAATGAACTGCAATGCGGCAGACACTGCTCCCTGATCTTATGGGACAACAAGTGTACAGAAACAGCTGAGAATGCTGATGAAAACCTGGTTCACGTCATACTAAAAGGAGCACTCCTTTAATTTTTTAAAATGTGAGAAAAGTGCTAAAGCAGATTCAGAATGGGGAAAGAAGGGTATCATACAAATTAGGAGATAAGGGGCACTGTAAAATTAAAAAAATACAATAAAATAAAGTACAGATCAACATTTTCACCACTATCATGCACAGCTTCTTTGAAAAAGTTGGTAATCATGTTGCTAATTATATGGATTTGGGCTGAAAGAATGGTTAGTAGCTGTACCTTACACAAGGTGCACGAGCTGCAGTGCAGCCTTCTGACAGAACAAGATATAGGAAACAAGTGAAAAGCCAGCCATCTGACTGCCTCAGAGGCTGCAACTTCACAAACCCTGAGGATGACTGCAAAGGAAAGTGAAAAATAAGGTGCATATGAGAGCCAGCCGTGAAAGGATGGCTTTATTCCATGCTCAGCATTCAGCAGCACACAAGGCTACAGTGGGTGATCGGTTTCTGCAATCAGTAGACACCATAATTTATAAAATGGGTAGTGAAAATTTAAAAACATGCTTGGACAAAAGTAGTCAAATGACTGTGCATCAATGCACGGTCATCTGGGTTTTTAGACAGTAGCATTCCTTAGACCTCCCATCCTGGTAAATGCCTGAGTCTTCAGTTTTCACTGCAGTCATCTTTGGAGTGTGCGACTGACACCTCTTACACAGCCAGATTGCTGGCCCTGGCACTTGTTCAATATTATGTGTTGTCAGTCCTTCGAAAACTAGATCTGTCATTACTGATTTTTTTTAACTCTCTTTATTGCATTGACTCTGCACGGGGGATGTACCCCCTCTTCAGCATCCAGACCTCGCACCTGGCATCCCCCCCAGGCTGCCCAGACTGGGAGGCCCGCAGCTTGCCCCCAGCAGCAGGGTTCCCAAGGGAGAGACAGAGATCCACCTGAGGCCCCAGCCGAGGCTACGCCTGGGGCGTCATTCGACAGAGGTCCAGGGGCTTCACAGTGCAGCCTGCCCAAGGTTTTCTTGTAAGTCTCCCCGAGGTGTGGACCTGCAATGATGTCAGCGTGGGTCAGATGTGCTCCTGCACCTGACCAAAGATGTCTGCCATCGCCCACCCCCCTGAATAGTGGCCCTGGCTGTTGCACAAACAGCTTCCACTGGCTGTCACTGATATGCTGGGGAACCACAACCCTCGCCTTCAAGGAGGAGAGCTGTCCGTCGGACACTCATTCTACCTCTCTCCGGCCGACCCTTGGACATATCATGCTCATTCTTGAATGCGAGTCATCAGTGCCTTAGGCAGTAGCGCTACCGCTGCACCGTCAGGCCATCTGTAATAACTGAATTTCGATGCCACATTTTCTGACAAGTGGAATGTGGTTCTTAAAATATGAAGCAAAAAAGAATATTCAGTCACAAGCCAGAGATCATACATAATTAGACTGACAAAGCTGATATTCTGAAACGTCCCAGAAACATGCAGTACTTTACACAAGACCGAACAACTGGATGAGTGGCTGTCAAACTATAGTCAAATATGAAGCATCCAATGCCAAGTCACAACTGATGCATGATAAAGAATTTAATATGGAATGCCACCTTGTTTCATTACAAATGGATATGTGGTAATAAAGCTGTAGCCAAAAATCAGCCAATCGAAAGACAGAAGTCATGTACAATGAGATCACTATGGCTGACAATGTAACTTCTAGGCCTCACTGAATGTTAATATTAAGCTTTATAAAACAAAACAAAAAACAACTGATTGGAAAACATACAGCAGCCAACCACAAGTCAGAATTTATGCATAAGCACATCAAGACAGTAGACACCATAATTTATAAAATGGGTAGTGAAAATTTAAAAACATGCTTGGACAAAAGTAGTCAAATGACTGTGCATCAATGCACGGTCATCTGGGTTTTTAGACTGTTCACATATCAGTACAGCGACAGCATTAAAAAAAATTTTTTTTTTAACAAATCAACATCCATTCTTCCCCCTCGGTAAAGCAGACTGCCAGTGCCAATAGCCTCCATCGCTGCTACCCACACACTGACTCCCACTGTTTCAGCAGCAAAGAGTGCAATACCAACCACAATGCAGCCTCTAGACAGAAGAGGGGAGAGAGAGAGAGAGAGAGAATGAGAATCATTGCTCATTGGGAACACTTAGTGGGCCAAGGGTGAGGCAGGGATGGTCTGCTGTCCATCTGAAACACTGGGGAGGATGGGAGGATTGGGGCTGTGGTATATATAGCCTTGGTGGGTGCCTCAATTTGCCAGTGGTGCAGTATCTATGGGTTTGGCACCTAGGACAGCTAGGAGTGTTTGCGGATAGTGTGTGGGTGTGGCAGACATGTAGCCACCCATATGCCCCAGCACACACAAGAAAACTAGCAGGCACCGCAGCCAGCAAGCCCTTCCAGCCAGCCCTAGCTGCAGAATCTAGACAGAGGAGGCCAACAGAGAGGGATATTTTTTGCTGGATTCAGAAGTAAGGGTCCTAACAGAAGTGTGTTTAATCTTCAATGTAAGTTCCAAAATGGACACAGAACATCTACAGGCCTGTTTACACTGTTTGATCTGCAGCATTAGGAGAGGTGCAGGTTCAACAGTGTAAACAGGATGGGAACATTGCAGGCAGCTGTAAGTCACTCAGACGCGACACAGAGCAAGCCGTGTTTTCACGGGCTTGTAAACCGATGCAGCCAATTTCTGCTGGTGTGTAAACATGCCACTCTGCCTGCACCGGTACACCCCCATGACACAGAAACATAGAGTTTGACAGCAGAAAAGGATCGCTTGGCCCACCTAGTCTGCCCATTTTCCTACCTACTTGATAAGCTGCAGATCCTAGTTAACCAACACAGGGCTGGTGTTGTACTACTGATGCCCCCTTGGGCAAAATCCAATTTTGACACACTGCTCTGCATCTGCATTTGACGCAGCCCTTCTTTGCTGTTCTGATTCATTGCCAGCCACAAACGGTGCAGTGTCACTTTACATTTGATTTGTCTCCGCTTTGAGCGCTGTAATCGGTCGCACTTTGGGATTCTCCATGGGACACCAGTTAAAGGGGTGGTGACTGGTCCTGTTTTTTTCCGTCTATATCAGTGCAGTGATTGGTGAGGCGATAGTAATGAATTAAGAGGAGGGACCCATCTGTGCAGGAGTGGCCAGAAATTACAGCATGGGCAGCGATATGTTGAGGAAGCCAAGGGAGGAGTTCTGAGATTTGGCATTTGTTAGGTTTACAATGGTCTCTGTGGTGGCTGCACTGGTGAGTATTTTTTTCACAATTGTAGCCCTGTATTTTTGTGTGTGGTAGAAGAGAGGGATGGTGACAGCTGGCGACTGGCAAAGGAACACACAGCTCATCATCAAGGCAGTGGAAGAAGTTTGAATCTCGACTGATCTAGGAGAGAGGTGACAACTCATGAGAAAGGCAGCACAAAGAGAAGAATCGTGCCCGGTTCAGTGGTTCAGACCATGAGAGGTAATGGGGTTGGATGGAACACTAAAATTAATCTGTGTGTGGGTCAGGGAGTTTCTCGGGTGAATGGGGAAAAGAGCTGGACACACACCGTGGCGCAGATGTGTCTGGCCGTGGACTGACTCTGGATATTGGGAAGCACCTGTATTCCTGTATAAGGATCTTGAGGCTGAAATTAAGAGTGACACTCACTGACACCAAGGCAAGTAAGAAAAAGATGTTTCCTTGTTGGGGGTTAGGGTAAGGTGCACTGGCCATATGGTTTTGTCACTGTGTTTATTTGGAGCTGTCTTAAGTCACTGCCGCTCACTCCGGAACTCGGACAGTACTGTCCTGCCTGACACTCGAAAGAAAAAGTAAGAATGGTGTTTTATTGATCATGCTTTACTGATGTGCCTCCTGCAGGCTGTAGCACCTCTTGTAATACTGTACTTATTTTGTAATCGCGTGTGTCAGCCCTACAGGAAACACATCAGTATGATCAGTGACACCCTGCTTACTTTTTCTGTTGTGTATCATGCAAGATTGTACTAAACTAGAAAAGAAAGACAACACAAAGGCAGATACAAATTCAGTTAAAATTTTACAACCTGAAAAAGTGAAAAGTAACAAGCATATTACATATATGAATACACAGTTAACGTCCTTCATTTATTTTTGAACATAAATCTAAAAAAGGGCAAAAGGCAGATAAAGTTTTCACCCCACAGACAAGCGTGAGAACACTTGTAATACATTTTAAATCACAGACATTAACATTTTATTTATTTTTCCGACAAATCACAATTTTGGGGGCAGTGACCCCAATTTTTGGCTTCTGACCCTACTTTTGAAGCAAAGGGTCAGTCTGACCCCCTGATTCTCTACCCTAACGCAAGGTTTGTCAACAGCCTACATTTTCCAACCCCCCACCAGAATTGCCTTATGTCTGTTCCATGCTTTCTTGAATTCCCCCACTGTTTTTGACCCCACAACCTCCTCAGGAAGGCCGTTCCATGTGCGTCCACCACCCTCTCTGTGAAAAAATACTTCCTCACATTGCCACTGAACCATCCCTCCTCTATCTTCAAATTGTGCCCACTTGTTCTTGCTCATCACTTTTTCTGAAAGATGCTATCCTCTGGGACTTTGTTGATTCCCTTGAGGTACTTGAAAGTTTCTATCATGTCCTTCCTCTCCCTCCTTTCCTGAAGGGTATACATATTAAGCTCCTTTAGTCTCTCCTCGTACAGCTTCTCTTGCAGACCCTGCACCATTTTAGTTGCCCTCTTCTGGACTGCCTCCATCCTGTCTATGTCTTTGCAGAGATGGGGTCTCCAGAACTGCATGCAATACTCAGATGGGGTCTCACCAACTGTCTATACAGAGGAAAACAACTTCCTGTTTTCTACTGGTGATGCCTCTCACTATACATCCCAGTATGCCCCAGCCATCCTTACTGCCTTCTCACATTGCTTGCTTACCTTTAGGTCATCTGATATGACTATCCCCAGGTCCCTTTCCATTTTGTTGTTGTTAATACTACCCCTCCATTGTGTACTCTTCCTCTGGTTTTTGTTTCCAAGGTGCATTACTTTGCACTTCTTTGCATTGAATCTAAGCTGCCATACTTTGACCATTCCTCCAACCATGCCAAGTCCCTTCTCATCCTTTTCACCCCCCCCCGTCTATTAACCCTGTTGCAGATCTTTGTGTCGTCTGCAAAGAGGCATACTTTTCCTTCCAGTCCCTCTGCAATGTCACTTATAAAGGCATTAAAAAGGACCGGACCCAGTATTGAACCCAGCAGTACCCCACTAGTAACCCCCCTTTCTGCGGAGTGGACTCCATTTACTATTATCCTCTGCGTCCTGTTGTCCAGCCAATTTTTTACCCAGGCTACCATCCTGGGACCTACTCACAGGCTGGCTAATTTGTTTATTAATCTTTTGTGTGGGACTGTGTCAAATGACTTGCTAAAGTCTAGTTAGACCATGTCCACAGTCCCCCCCCGGTCTACTACTTTGGTCACCCAGTCAAAGAAATCTATTAGATTTGTCTGACATGACCTTCCCACTGTGAATCCATGCTGCCTTGGGTCCTGTGCCCTGCTGGCCTCTAGGTACTCAGCAACTCTTTCTTTCAGAAGTGATTCCATCATTTTCCCTACCACTGAGGTCAAGCTAACAGGTCTGTAGTTTCCTGCCTCTGCTTTGCTCCCACGTTTGTGAAGGGGAATCACATCCACACTCCTCCAGTCCTTAGGTACCACACCATCCTCCCATGATTTGTTAAAAAGGGTAGTCAGTGGTGTCACTAGTTCTCCCCTTAGTTCCTTTAGAATTCTGGGGTGAATCCCATCAGCCCCCATTGCTTTGTCCACCTTCAGTTTTAGGAGTTCTTTCAGAACCCTTTTTTTCTGTGAAAGGACTGGTATCGACTTCCCTATTCAGAGTGCTTCTATTGACGGATTAGGTACCCCCATCTCTTCTTTTGTGAATATTGAGTGGAAGTATTCATTCAGTATCCCTGCTTTTCACTGTCCTCTCTTCCCACCCACCCTCCCCTTTATTAAGCTTCACTATCCCTCCCTTGGTCTTTCTTCACTTCCCAATGTACCGATAAATGATTTTATCCCCCTTCTTAACCAAGTTGGCTATCTTTGCCTCAGTTTGGGCCTTTGCTATTCTGACTGCCTTCCCCGCTTCCTTCTGCTTTAACTGGTACGGTTCTCTGTTCTGCTCCTTCTGTGTTTCCTTATACTTCCTGAAAGCTATCTTTTTCTCCCTAACCTTCCCCGTTACCTCTTTTGAAAAACCATAGTGACTTTTTCCTTCATTTTTTTTTGTTGATTTGCTTCACACAAAGCCTTTTTGACTCTGTGATGGCAATTCTGATGTTTCCCCATTGTTCCTCCATCCCTCCTTCTTGCCTGTTTGCTAGTGCCTTTCTGAGGCACTCTCCCATTTTGACAAAGTCAGCTCTCCTAAAGTCCAGTACCCTCACTTTTGTATGGCTTGACTCTGCAGCTGTGTTTATCGTGAACCACACTGTTTGGTGGTCACTTGTTCCCAGATGGCTACCACTTCTAGATCTGAGATCCTCTCTCCATCCCCATTTGAGAGTACCAAATCTCAGATTGCTCCCTCCAACTGGGTTCCAACACTAGCTGTCTGAGGCATGCCCTGTGAGGCATCGAGAATGACCCTGCTCTTGGATGTGGCTCCAGCAAAGGTACTCCAGTTAACATCTGGCATATTCAGGTCCCCATCAACAATATCTCCCTTTTTCTGCCATCATAAGGATGCCTTCTATCATTTCCTTGTCCATTTCTCCCCTGAGATGGGGTCTGTATATAATCCCCATGCGGATTGTGGTGCCATTTAGGTCTCAGGGTAACCAACAGTGCCTCCTCTCCTCCCTGTATACCCTTTAGTTCCTTTGCTTTGATCCCTTCCCTTATGTAGACAGCTACTCCTCCTCCTCTACCTCCCTGTCCCTTCTATAGGTTGTGTACCCTGGTATGTTGACATCCGGTCATGATTCTCCGTGTACCATGTTTTTGTGCCTGCACGATATCCAGGCATCCCTCTTCCATCAAGGCCACCAGTTCAGGGAGCTTGTTACCTAGACTACGGGCATAGGTACTCATTACCCTCCATTTTTTGATGGCCTTACCCCTTTTTGCCCCATCACTGTCCTTATTGCCGTTGCCTTTTTCTACATTTACTCCTGCCCTTATCCCTATTGACTTCTCTATCTTGGTGTTTACCTCACTAACTACCCTGATTTTTTTGGGGGGGGCTAGGAATTCCCTGCTTCTTTTCAGTGGGTCCACTTGCCAAGGAAGCATTTAAACCTATCACCTAGGATCCTGGTTCCCCTCCTGGCCAGATGCAGACCATCGCACCAGTATAGGCCTGCATCCCTCGAGGTGGACCCCCAGTCCCCAGTGCAGCCAAAACCCTGAGCTCGACACCAGTTTTTCAACCACTGATTGAATCCCATGGTGTGTAGCACCCTAGCCTCACCCATGCCATAGACAGGCAGCACCTCCGAGAAGGTTACTGTGCATGTTACTTGTCTAAGGCCCCTCCCCAACTCCACAAACTCCTCCTGCACTGCTCTGATCCCTTTCCCAGCCAGGTCATTTTTCCCCTAGCTGGACAATGACATCCAGCTCCTTCCCCCATGCAGCTGCTCCTGCAATTCTGTGGATTTGCTCACTGTCCCTCCAAGCCATGGTCCCCCTCCCCCAGTTCTACCCTCCTAACAATGGAGTCCCCCACCAGGAGTTGTTTCCTTCACTTCACTATCTGCTGTGTTGTCTCCGTTCCTAGTAGATACTAATACCAGTTCCCTTCCCATTAGGTTTTGCCCCCTGCTCCAACCCTCTGCTGCTGTCCCACCCTCCAACACAGGTTCCCTTCCCATCCGTTACTGCCCCCCTCTCCCCCTCCACTCCAACTTCATTATTTACTTATTTCAGTTTTTTCCGAAATACACCTTTGAATCAAGAACTCCTTTGCAAAGATTCCACGTCCACAGAGTACAAATGGAGTTACACATGAGTTTAGATAAGAGTACAATAGGAATTAGACATACAGTACAGGATAAAAGAAGTCAATAGGGTAGAAACAAACTCACGTCCAAATTTAACAAGCAGGATGCATATTTTTATTTATTTATATATTTTATTTTAGTCTTTGGTAACCGGGTTAGGTCCACTAGGCACAAGTGCCTGTTTTCAGGGGCGACCTGGGAGCACTGGGCGGTTAAGTGACTTGCTCAGAGTCACACAGTATGCAAGTGGAGGTTGTGAAAATCAAACTCAGATCTGGTCTGCTGAATGTATCAAGCTCGTTCACGCCTCATTCCTCTAAACTCTAGGCTATACTGCCAGCCCAAAAAGTGCCCTCATGTTTCCACCCGTTTCCGAACCTGGAACTTTTTCTGTGGGAGACGAACATGATAACCACTACATATACAGTAGTTATAATCAAAACCAGCATTTGGAAATTTGCAGGCATACGAAACATAAGAGTAGAGCAGAGACATCTAGGAGGTGAGCTGCCATTATGTCGATGTAGAGAGGTGAAGGGGCGTGAGGAGATAGGGACTAGGTGGGGAGACAGTAAAAGCTGAGGGAGAGGGGATTAGGGGCAGTCACGAGTGGACTGCGACAGAAGCAGATTTTGAGACTGGTTTGAAAGGTCCCAGTTTTCATTTCCTAGGATCATGAGATCTCATTTAGCCAATTAGGGGCCCCGACACTGGAAAGCTCTTTGGCCTAGGGAGGTTCTACAGTGGGGGACAACAACGAGTGACATGGCAGTGTTTCTGGCAGGTCTGTTTATTGGGGCAGGATGGATGAGGTGGACAAGCCCCGGTGGGGCAAGGCTGAAAAAGGGCTTTCTTAGCCAAAAGGCAGGTGTGATATTTAGGCCATAAGTCAAAGTTTAGTAACTGTGCCTGTTGATAGAGTACACAAGCATGTGTAATTCTGTCACAGTTTGTGATAAGATGACAGGCCTTGTTTAAAGTGATCTTGAGATGGCTTAGGGATGTTTGATCGGCCGCGCCATATATAACAATGCCATAATCCATGATGGAGAGTACAGAGGCAGACACAGCAACCTGGATAGCTTCTGGGGGGAGATAGTGTTTGAGGCAATATAGGAGACCAAATCTAGTGTTTAGTGAGGTGGATAGGAGCTGGATGTGTTTATGAAGGAGAGGGATGCATCAGGGTGATGCCCAGGTATTCAAAGGTTTCAGCCCATTCTAGCGTATCACCTAGTAGCTGTTAATTGCAAGTGTTGATCGAGAGTAGGAATTCTGGCAGTGCAAGATCATAGATTTAGTTTTTGTAGTTGAGTATGAGTCTATGGTTCCGAAACCAGGCTTCTGCTTCCGAAAAGTACTTCTGGAGAGAGTCTTGAAGGGAGGGGGTTGAGGGTGACTGCAGAAAATAACAGCACCATCTGCATATAATAGAAGTCTACAAGAGCAGGACCTAGGTAGCATTACGCCCTTTTGTTTTTTGTTTGTTTGTATTATTAACAGTTTAGGGCTACAGGACCAAAGTTAAACTGTTTACTGCATGTAGTCAGATATGAAAATAAATCATCTTCTTAAATGGGATACAACTATGCCTTAATAGAACTGTTTGACACTTGATGAGAGTGCTGGTGGAGGGGAGTGCCTCAGGTATAACTGTCCTAAGGAGAATTGTAACATGGCTCTGGACAGAGTAGTGAAATAGAGCTCACTGATTGGCACAAATGCGTCATCTGACTGACTGCCAGCGGTGATTAAGCCAGCAGTAGATCCCACTAGGTTAGTACCTGAAGTGTCCACAGAGAAATTGACCATTAATGCCTGCCTGCATAGTACCCACAGTGTCCATCAGCGACAGGGTGCAGCACTGGGATGGCAATCAAGACTGTGCAGAGTGAATCAAGTGCAGTACCAGAAGCACGCTTCAAAGCGGTGTAAAAAAGGACTCACGGTATGTTAGTGTGAGACGGGACTGGTGTCTCCTAGCTCTTCAGAAGTGCTGCACAGTAGGCAAATGTGTGTGGCGCAGTGAATGTGTACGCGCCCTAGGATACATTTTCGGCGACTGGACACTGCAACCCCGTAGCATCAGCTGTGCAGTGTGAATAATGATCACGTCAGTGTCTCTAGTGTCCCGAGGTAGACTGCGATGTGAACAAAACGGTCCTTGCACTTGCCATGTTACAAGCGCATTAATCACCTCCAGCGTCGGGCTCTACTGTGGATTAATGCCCACTGGGTCGTTGGAAGCCCTCGGCCTCGTGCACCCCCCCCCCACCAAGCAGGGCATTAATCCACCGGTAGAGCCCTCCTCTGTCGGTGATTAAGCCTTACATGTATGAGGTAGTGAAAGCATAAAATGGGTAATGTATAATGCCGATATGTTACAGGCACACAGAAAGCCTCTGTAGTGTAATAAACACATCCAACATACATAAATGTTGTTCTACCGCTATGGAAAGTTATATATTTGAATTACTCTAACTTTTCTTTTTAATGTGGTCATTTAATTTTTGAATAATTTTTGTATGTTTATTAATTAGTATTTAGGCCAGTCTACTGAGGAAGCCTATTAATCACAGGTGAAAAGTTGAGGGCAATTATAGGCTGGTATGAAGTGCAAGAAAAAAAATCATTGCTTATTTGCAGAAGAATATTGCATACTGGGGATTTCATTTGTGTCCTGCCCTTTTCTGCTTTCCTTTTTGGCCTTGCTCCAACCCTGTACTGCCATCCCACACTCTAAGCCTGGTTCCCTTCCCATTCAGTTTTTTGCCGCCCCCAACCATCTGCTGCTGTCACACCTCTATCCATTCTTTCCAATCCTATTCTGCTCCGTCCACAGCACCCTCCCTCCCTCCCTCTTCTCTGGTCAAAGGAAGTGGTGCTGAAATGCCAGAGGAAGTACTTTGCAAGGGTGCTACAAACTGCTGCTCTGTAAACAGATGCTGGCGTGGTGCAGAAGAGGAGCAGGCGAAAGAGTGCAGAGTACAACACACCACTCGCCTTTGTATAAACATGCCTTAAACCCCACAGCTTCTGAGGGCTTAGCCCAAACTGAAAGAGCAGGTTCTTATTAAAAGATGTTGCTCACCCCCAAACACTTACGGCATCACCTTTTCACAAAGCCACTGTGCCACATTGTTTTAATTATTTCCAGAGATATTTTGTGAAAAAACACTTGTGACTTTATTAAGGACCTTGTCAGCTGAGCAGTGGCGGGACTGGTGAAACTTCGATACGAAAGTTAAAGAAACAAAGGTTAAACACTGCCTCATTATAGTCTATGGAGCACACCCCTTCGCTCATCCTTTACCAGTGTCACAAAATGTGGTAGAGTGGGGGTGTCTCCGACGAAGAAAGACATAGAGTTTTGGCTGTTAGGCTAAAACAGTAAAATTATGACTGTTTTTCACAAAATATCACTGGAAATAATTAAAACAATGTGGCACAGTGGCTTTGTGAAAAGGCAAGCTGCTGTATGTGTTAGGGGCGCATGACATCTTTTTAGTAAGAACCTCCTTCATGTAAAACCTTTTATATATGATTTTCCACATACCTTGTTCCTTTGCACAAGAGAAAGGCCCCTCTCAAAACCCACAAAAACAACCTCCTCTGACAAAATCCTGGCATGGGCCTGACCCTGCACTGTAGGTATTCAAAACTGGTGCAACCAAGTCGTGTGGCTGCCTGCTCAATACTACAACACTGCTGTGAGAGATCGAAAATCCGTAGTGCTGTGTGATGAACAGGTCATGTGTAGGGCAGATGTTTTCAGTGTCTCGCAACTTCAAGGCATGCTGTCAACCCCTAATGATGGGAGTAGGCATGTAGACCACTCCCAAGGCAATGCAGTTTGTTGCACCGTAACTCACACTTAACTTACCACATAGACAAACTAACAGATAAGCTGTACTCTAGAGTAAATCATAAGATGTCGGTAGATCTGAATGTCTGCATGCATCACTATATTTCTCTGAATGTCTTAACTTAAAAGGTTTATCTAGCACAATTTATAATTTTACACTCTAGAATAAATGCTTTGTCAACTGCTGTCCTTGTACTTATTTATATGGTATACTATGGGAGGGCAAAATACATTTGCAGAATAAAGCATGCTATTTTACATGTCAACACAGCTACTAGTAAAAGAACATTGAAAAATCATGTTATTTACTAGTAACTTTCAATGTTATTTTACTAATAGCTATATTATTCAAACCCTATGCTATATATCAGATATTCCATAAGGTGGCTCAAAATATGACTGCCATTCAGTGTACAACGTTGATATCTTTGCAGCCTTGCACTCATGCCTTCGCTTTGCTCAACCACTCACTGCAAGGGAACAATGACAGCAACATGCACACTAAAGAGCCATCATATTTAAAGCTACCTCACAGGATATTTCCTATTTTTGAAAGACGTTTATGAGAAGAGATAACATGGTATCTTGACCCACACACGACAGGGACTTCATTTTTCTTTAACAAGAAAATGATGTTAATCAGGTAGGAACCTGGTGTAATATGGAGATCCTATCATTCAATAATAAGAAGATCACTTCCTAACCATTACATATATCATTAAAACAAAAGACACTGAAAACTTAATAGGAAGGGCCCTAACCTTTCACCACTAGATACAATTGGGAGAATGTTAGCGTAAGTCACAAATAGGGTACGGTTGACAGCCTTATCTGAATTCTTAATCGGCAATAATCCACATCACAAAATTACAAATGTACATCAGTGCAATTTGCCAAACATGGTTACCCTTGCTCAACAGAGGCCATAAGCTGACTTAACATGCAGACTGATTTACTCTCTCAGGACAATGAGATGACTCCTTACTGTATAGAATTTAACAGCCATTACAGAGCCAACCATCTGATCTTGACCTCAAATTCCAATGCCACCAAAACACCTGCATTTATATCAGTATGTAAGCTTCCCCAATTATGATGTTTACTTTGTGACTCTTGTGCTTCCAGCACCACGAGTGACTGTCTGGTCCCCAAACCTCACGACTTGCTGCTAGAGGGGACTGGGCAGGCAGAGAGAAAGAGAAGCAGCGTGTTTTTGGCCAAGGAGAGCCCATCTTTGAACTCCATGAGCCACAGGGAGTTGACGTATTCCTAGTCCCTTGGCGGGAGCAGGACCAGGACCAAAACTGATCATGGCTACTTATGCACAAGAGAATGAAGAACATCCATCCGAGCAGTAGGTTTGATGGGGCCTTTGAACTAAGAGCCACCTGCATGTTCTCTGAGTGGCTCTGCTGGTGCAGTCAGCGATCACTCAGCAGGTCATCATGTCCACATGACAGAACAATGATCAAGTCAATGCCTACAACAGGTGGGTTCCCAGTCTCAGGGCAAGCAACGGGCCAGAACATAAATAAGAAATCAGCAAAAGATGTTAAAGGGCTTTAAATATAAGGGACACAGATTGTAAACCAGGATGGTGGCACCCATACTGCGGTACCCTGTGACCCCAAGATTGCTCAGAAACCGGGCCAGAGATCTGGACAGTTTACCCAGGGAATGTTAGTCAATCATGAGCCAATGTCTTGCAGTCTGCACGCAGCACACCCCTTATTCCCTGAATCGTTTTGTACATGCCTTTGCCCATGATTCCTTAGTCAGGGAGGAAACAGCAGTGAAACCTAAGATCTGCGCTCCATGCTGCTCAGTCTGGCTGAGAGGAAACTAAAGGCAGTGAGAGAAAGAGAGAGACTCTGACTGGTTACAAGGGTCAGTGAAGGCCTGGCAGGCAACAGAGTGTGTGGACACTGAGATCCTCAAGAGGAAGTCTTTCCAGGCCACAGCAGAAAAGATCAGGTATTTGTTTAGAAACATAGACGTAAAAGCCATTTAGTCTGCCCGAGCCCCTATTTAGCTCTGGAAACTTCTGTTCCTCCAGAGGCCAAGTCCTCCCCACCACCCCCATTCTCCTCCCTAACTCTGATGCCCAGAGCAACCACAATACCCCTCATTCTGTCCCAGTCATGCTTAAAACCATTAACAGTTTCTGCATCCACCATCTCAGTTGGCAACCTGCTCTACGCCTCTACCACACTTTCTGAAAAAACAGTATTTCCTCATGTCCCTCCTGAACCTTCCTCCTATTAACTTTCACTCATGACCACATGACCATGAGCTGGTATTCAAGTTAAATTGTTCCCCACAGTTCACCCTGTTAATTCCTTCTAGCAATCTGAAGGTCTGGAGGGAAGGTTGGAAGTCACCTTCAGTACGTCTCTCCTATGACCATGGCGTACTTGCTCCTGCTGCTCCCAGTACACGGTTGTCTGCTGCTCCGAGCATGAGTGTTACCATGTGGAGCCAATCTGTGGATGTCATGCAATTGCCAGGCTCAGGCCAACTTGGGCAGAGTAAAAAACGAGCGTCCGGGCATCATCTAGTAGTCAGGACCTGGCAGTACAGGCAAGTTACAAAAAAAAACCCAACAAAAAAAACAAAACAAACAAAGTTGTTTGTCCGTGGGACAGCCCAGAGAAGCAAAACTGCTTGTCTGGTCACCAAGATTTTTAGTCTGTGATGTCGGGCTATGGGATTTACCATCCCCTGTCTAACCCCCTCCAGCATCATAGCTTGTCTCCTTGTACTTCAGCAACTTTTTGCTGAACAATACTTCCCTCCTGTACCTTATTTACCCCTGTGAGGTATTTAAAGGTCTCTATCGTATTCCCCCTCTCCCTCCTCTTTTTCAGGGTGTACATATTTAGGCCCTTTAGTCTCTCCTCTTAGAGCTTTTGATATTTAGGTCCTTCAGTCTCTCTTCATAGGGTTTCTGATACAGGCTCTGCACCATTTTAGGTGCCCTCTTCTGGACCACCTCTGCTCTATGTCCTTTCAGGGATGTGTTCTACAGAACTGGACACAGTACACTATGTGGGGGATAGGATGCATTACTTTACTATGACAAGAAACTGGTCTATTTTGGAGATTTTAGCAGCCTAACAGAATCTCAACAGGTGCTTAAACCTTCTTTGTGGAGGTCCTCCTGAAGGAGGAGCTTTATTTATTTTTATTCATTTATTTATTTAAACGTTTCACCAGGAAAGACAAACTGAACTATCAAAAGCTTGTTTCCAGATGCGTCCGGGGAGGAGGGAGAGTACACTTGAAAATGCATAGAAAACAACGTGTCACAACTGTAAACAGCAGAGGAATAAATACAAAAGCAACTATGTACAGCAATTATGTACATGGATTTCACCCATGGAAATGAATAAATAGTGTGAGAACTCATAAACCACGCACCACTGCACTAAAATTATAGCTGCAAGGCGAATGTGTGCCAATACCAGCTAGTAGTAGAACAATGCTTGTTACAATTAGGGGAGGGGGGGAGAGCAAGCTTGAGGGGGAACATAGAAACAGAGTTACAATCAAGGACTAAGAGAGGTGGGCTTGGTGTGGGGAAGGAGAGATAGATGAGCGGAAAGATTAGGAATAAAGCAAGGGTTATAAGAGGAAGTGGAGGAGGACAGGAGAGGATAAGGATGGAGTAGAGAAGGGTGAGCAGAGGGAGGTAGGGGTGAGATAGTAGAGGAATGGGATAGGGTTGTGAGAGGAGGTGGAGGAGGAACAGGGAAGAGGGGTGGTATAGAGAAAGAAAGAGGGTAAAAGATGGGGGAGGAGATAAGACTGGATATAGGGGAGAAATTAGGTGAGGTTACAGGTTACAGTTGCAGGTGTGGGAGGGAAGGCTAAGCAGGAGGGAGGACAGAGAGTAGGGAGAGGTGGCTGAATGGATTGGGAGAGGGAGAGAGTTCCAGAGCTTAGGGAAGTGGTAGGAGAAGGCAGACTGGCCAGCAGCAGATGATCTGGGGGGAGTGCAAGGGAGCGGGAGTGGGAGCTACAGAGGGAATAAGAGTTGGGGCGAGGCAGGGAGAGGGTAGAGGACAGGTAGGAAGGGAGGGAGCCAAACCAATACTTGGCAATAAATGAGGAGCTGTGTGCCATATGCCTAGCTTCATAGAGGTGGAAAAAGAACTGGGGGTCATTACAGACAACGTGATAAAGCATGACAAGCAGTGGGGGTCATAACAGACAACGTGATAAAGCATGACAAGCAGTGGGGGTCGTAATAGACAACGTGATAAAGCATGACAAGCAGTGGGGGTCGTAACAGACAACATGATAAAGCATGACAAACAGTGGGGGTCATAACAGACAATGTGATAAAGCATGACAAACAGTGGGGGTCATAACAGACAACATGATAAAACATGACAAACAGTGGGGGTCATAACAGACAACGTGATAAAGCATGACAAACAGTGGGGGTCATAACAGACAACGTGATGAAGCATAACAAGCAGTGGGGGTCATAACAGACAACGTGATAAAACATGACAAACAGTGGGGGTCATAACAGACAACGTGATAAAGCATGACAAACAGCGGGGGTCGTAACAGACAACGTGATAAAGTAAGACAAGCAGTGGGGATCATAACAGACAACGTGATAAAGCATAACAAACAGTGGGGGTCATAACAGACAACGTGATAAAGCATGACCAGCAGTGTGTGGCAGCTTTCAAGTGGGATGGCAGAATGATAGGATGCATCGGGGTTGACCAGCAGAGTAAGCAATCCTGCCTCTTTACAAGACCAAGGTCAAACAATACCTAGAGTACTGTGTGCTGTCTGAGGCCCTCAATACAAAAAACATTGAGTTAGTCAAGAAGGTGCAGCACAGGGACACCAAAACGATCAGGGTATAATTAAACAAAAGCTATGAAGAGTGGTTAGTAGCTCTTTTCGCAGTGGAGAAAAGGAGGCTGAGAGAGAACATGATCACAGTTTTCCACATATTTAAGAGCAGCAACAAGGTTAAACAGACAAATGTGTAATCAGGTATCCTAAAGCAGGACACGAGGACACAACCTGAAGCTCAGAGTAGGTAAGTTTGTGGGGTAATGTTAGTGAGCACTTCTTCTCCAAGGGGTGAGTGAACCCATGTAACAGCCTACCAGCACAGACAGTGGACATGAAGTCAGTATAGACCTTCAAAGGAAGCCTGAATAAATGTTAGTTTACCAAGGGAAAAACTCGATACCCTGGGAGACAGAGTGAGTAGGGATCCCCTTTAAGTTAGTACACATTTGTACAGCATACTTATCCATACCTGCGTATGAAACAGAGGGGTGGACATGATACACCTAGAGTCCTTTACAACCCTGAGTGGTGATTGTGTCATGCCACCCAGTAGTGACTCCTTTTACTAAGCCCAGCAAGAATTCCTTCATGTGTCTGATAAGCACTCCTTCCACGAGATGGGGGTTGGGAAGATCCTTCCACAAAGTGGTGGCTCCTTTCACTCCATCCAGCAGGTAAACCATCTAGACTGGAACCTAAATGGTTTACCACTTTGTGTTTCATGTCTTCAGTGTTGTGTGTTTCCTTTACTGTGCCTTGATGCTTCAGTTCATTATCACGTCTGTGTTTCAATTATAGGACCTGGTAGGCAGTTGTAACCCGGAAAATATCGAACCACATAGAAACAGCTAATGTATGATACTTGCCAAGTCAAACTGTCATATTAGCCACTGCAACACCCTGTTTCTTCTCCAACCCACTTAAACATTCTTGAAGGCAAAGCTACTATATGTACATCACGCTGTTTGAGAACTATGGATTAATTCTAAATAACTTGGTACCACACAAAATCAAATTAATATAGTTTCTTATAAAATAAGCTCATAGCAAACACAAATACTGCCCCGGACACCACCTTCTTTTTATAAAAGAACAGGTTTACGGACAGCAGTACACTAAAGCTGATGTCAAGATATGGCTCTCTTATCAGGTAGGTTTTGTAACAGCACAAGGATTTTGTTTCTGCTTTCAGAAGTAGTGCATTAGGGAGAGCAGAGGGATATAAGCAGTTACAGCTCATGAGGTTTACCAGAGAGCAAGTCAGTTGCAGAGACAGTGGGGCACTTTTCTCCAGGGTTATGCTCTGAAGGAGGGGTCATGGCCCTGTCTGCCGGACCTTTGCAGAGTTCCACGCTCATCCTCTAGCAGTGAGGGAAGAGATATCTCTCCTGTGGCACCAGCTCCGCTGGAGCCCACACCCCATTTCCCCCAGAGGCCCACTGATCCAGAGGAGTGGAAAGTGCTGGGGAAGGGGAAGGAAAAGGGTGGCAGGGGCAGTCACAAGGAGGTCAGTCAACCCCCACACCATCCCAATGGCAAATCACTGCACCCCTGTAGGAGACTTGGGTAACTGACTACACCATGGGGGACTCTGGGACAGCTGCGGGAAATGGGAATGATGATCTGGTGGCACCCAGGGTAAGAGTTAGAAGAAACAGTTAGGAGAGTCTTAGTGGTGTCTATGATCTGGAGAATAGAACCGGCGGTGAGTAGAGGGAGGAGCAGTAGGGGATTGTTAGGTGCATTCCTGGGGCATCAGCCATTCAGGATATAGAATAGGGAAGATAGTGCGTGTGTGTGTGTGGGAGGTTGCTGGGTGTGATGGAATACTTGGGCAACAACGATCTCATGAACCAGCCTGTGGAACAAGTGAAGCGGAACTTTCAGAAGGCTAGGGGACAGAGTGCAGGCACACTCAACCCACTGGCATTTTCCAATGTCCTCCCTGTGTGGAGTTGGGGGGGATAGATTAAGATGGGAAGAGCTGGAGGAATTAAATGGCTGGTTAAAGGGACAGTGTCAGGAAAAAGGGTACCACTCTGTGGGGGACTTGGGGACTTCTGAGACAGGAGGCTCTTCAAAGGTGATGCCTTCACCTGACAAGAGTGGGGACCAGCATGTGTCTGCCATCTACATTAGACAGTTGAACTGACTGCGGGGGACACTGAGTCTAGGGGAAACAAGGTAAAGGGACTGAGAGTGGGGAACCTAGCCTGTGCCCCTCCCCCCCATACTGGGGACTAGCAGCAGTGATGTAGGTAAAAATAAGGTCAATGTTCAAAAAGGAGTAGTGAAAGAGGCAAAAGTGGGACGGCTCTCAGGGTCTGCAAGAAACAGGAAAAATAAGAAGGTAAGGAGAATGGGAAGGAATGCAGGTGTATGATCACAAACTAGCAAAACAGAATCTGGAGCTAGTTGGAAGGGGGACTGCATAATAAAATCAGTGATTTGTAGGCATTGGTGACAGACACTGAGGTGGACCTCGTAGCTACTACAGAAACTTGGACCACAGAGAATTATGACTGGAACTCGTCAGTCTTAGGTTACACAATGTATAAACAGGTTAAAGGGAAAGGCAAAGTGGAGGGGGGGATAGTGCTAAGCCTATATGTCAGAGAGGGCATAGAAACTGTGGAGGAGAGACACATCAGGGGAAGAAAATGAGAAGTAAGAGGTACTGTGGGTTCACCTTGCAGCACCCTCAGGCAAGAAAAAGGGGGGGGGGGGTCCATAAACAACCAGGACAATGGGAAAAGAGAGACAGGGAGTTCAGGGAAGAACTGCTGACAAGGTGAGTGGAGAAGGGGAAAGTGGTGGTTCTGGGTGATCGGAACCTATAGTGAGGAAGCGGTGATTTGAACCTGCTAAATATCGACTGGGAAATTTCAGCGGCCAGGTGCACCAAGGAACTGTTGGATATACTGCAGGACTGCCTGCTGGAGCAGCTGGTTAAGGGAAACACCAAAACAGGCAGACATTCTCGATTTGGTGCTCACCAACTTAGAGATGGTGAGTGGAGTGAGGGTAGGGGAACCAATGGGATCCAGTGACCAAAACTCCGTTTGGACAATCAAGGAGACTATTCTCAAGGCAACAAAGTCATGCATGAGAACTGTTAAAAACAGGTACAAGAGACCAGTATGGTTCTCGAAAAGGTTAACAGAGGCCGAGAAAAAGGCTTCCTCCAGGTACAAGGAAAGGGTGGGGTGGGGTGAGGAGCAAATGGGGACAGTATCAAATAAAAACTAGGAAGCAAAAGAACGGTCAAGGAGGCAAAGGCAGAAATGGAGATACATAATGCAGAGGGTCAAGGGCAGGAAGAACAATTTTCAGATGGATAAACGTGTCCTGTGTAGCTAAAGCAGGCTCAGGTGTTTGTTTTTTAAAAATACAGCATTTTTATGTATTTCACATGTTTTTAGTTCAGAGAAAAAGCGAGATGGTGGCTGTCATGACACATACAAAAAACATTTCTTGTGTTGTGAGAAGCAAGTTGTGAAAAAGCGAAAAGCTCTCACATCACAGTTATTTTGTGTCGTATCAGAGGTTATCCCAAAAAACCAAAAAGCTTTACATCCTTATAACTCTGGAACCATTTAATATTTTTTCACGAAACTTTTGAAAGGCAGTACCCTGGCACAGGCCGCTTCCAACCTCAAAGTTTTGGGAAAACATTCCATTCCATCAAGGCTGTAAATCAGAGCAATAAAAACCATATCACATATGGGGAGCCCTTATTATTAACTGAGATCAAGCAGATTACAACCTTGTTATGCCTTTGTTGTGACATCACTCTGTTGTTAACCCTTCCTGAGTATGTCATATCAATGGTATAACAAAACGGAATGCTCACAACAATCAATGTTCTGTAAAGTAATTCAGTCTGCGATTACACAATCTTGGTAGCCCATACACTATAAAATATAATGTATGGTCTTCGGTTAACAAACGCACTGAAAACACTTCTCGAGGTTTTCATGACATCTGAAAACCTCTCGAGCTGCACTCTTGAGGTTTACAATGATGTCATAGCAACCTCTCAAAGTGTTTACAGTGTGGTTATTAACCAAAGACCATCCGTTATCCTCAATGTTAAGAACAGGAAAATAAATTAGACATTTACAGGAAAACAACACATGTGTATCTCAGAAACTGCACAATCTGTTGTCACGAAATGTTATACATATTTAGACCTTGCCTCCTATACAATGCATGCCAAGTTTCAGGCAATTTCATCAAACGTTGCCAAAGCTATAAAGGTGCAAAATTAGGGGTTTATCATAGAACTTGGGCAACCCTAATAAAGTATAATAACAATTTTGAGCAGGGCAGGACTTGCAATCTCTTGCATTTACATATTCGGACACATGAAATAATTGTGTTTTGGGAAATACGTAAAGAAGTTGTACTAGTGGGATTAAAAAGGCATCAAATGAATGCTTCCAAGTACAAATAAGAAAGCAATACTTAATGAGCTCAGAGCAGTCTGATGCAGTTGTGACAGCATAAGAGTATAATGGTTCCAGGCAAAAAAAAAACATTTTTTGGCAAGTTTTTTTTTTTAAACTCAAGACAGCATAGATAACTAGACTGCTCTTGATTTCTTTGGCAAATGCCACTCAAGGACAATAACCTGCAAATTGTCAAGACTGCATAAGATGGCTACCTGATAAGACACAGCTATAATGTAGTACTGCCTCCTATTATAACTGGGTTACATACCAAATACTTCATTGTCGTCTGTGGATTCTGCTATGTGACCTTCAGTGGGGCCGACTTTGATTTCAGTTGCATTTGCACTGGGCTCTGGGCTCTAGAACAGTAAAGACACAAGTTTTAGTCTTGCTGACCATATGTAGACAAAACCACTCAACAGACGTCAGGAATGACCAGCAGCCAAGACTCATTTTGAGTGCCTTGCAGTCTTGTAGGCTTGCATGACAATGCTTCCCTTTCAGGTTGCCATTTTCAGATAGAACCATTTCTATTGCTGCTGTAAGCTTTCCTTTTTACATGATAAAGTATCTGTTCCCACAAAACACATCACAGTGGTATCTGATCAGCACACGCAAGTTACTAAACTGAGTCACTGGGAGATGTTATTCTATAGAAAAAATGCACAGTTTTCACCAGCTTAACAAGAAATAAACTTACTTAGCTACAGTATTTCAGTTACAGAGATTATCTGCTTGCACCACTCTACCAAGGGACTGTTGTCATCTTTTAACTTTCTCTACAATTACATCATACTGATAAGCATTTGTATTCTTCTAATTTACAGTATGTGGTCTCATCATGATGATGTCAACTGAAGAAACTAGAAGCAACCACAATACTGTGCAAGAGCAGTCAAAGCAGGTCATTTCTGCACTGATAAACAGTGTGATCTTTGGGAGTTTTATAGAGTAACCTTAATACAGAACCAGAAAGCAAAGAGCTGCCTTGTGCCAGTAAGACTGGTCTTGTGATGGCAATGTCTGTATACTGTATGGGAGAACTGAGCAATGTTCTCATCATTATGATTACTGTCACAGATTCACTCAGCAGGTCAGGCCCTCTACTCCCAAAGTGCCAACCTCTGAGCGCAGTCTTGTGAACAGTGTAACAGTCAAGGTAATCCTCTTGTCTGTTTTTGTGAGTTTGGATCAACCTTTGATCTCAGTTCTGGAGGGATTCAAACTGTTAACCTCTTGCTAGCATACCCAATGCACAGGCTCAGATATATCTGTCTTTGGGGGGCCAGATATCTTTGCCTACGGGCACCTAACCAGGTATTCAGAGATGAACCCTTTAAAACTTTTATAAAGACCTCAGATTTAAAACTCTTCTCTTCCAGTTTGATACCACCATACAAGCTATATGTCTGCTGAACCATAAATATTTCTTAGCAAAGAAAGTAATTCAAAGACAGACCAGGTTTTCTCTAAAATTAGAGTTTTTACTAAAATATATAATAATATGTCAAACATACAATACAGAACTCTTATCAATCAATCAATCAAAATCGTTATTTAACCAGGTGGACACCGTTGAGCAAGCTCATTTTCAAGGTGGACCTGGGACAAACAATTAGTAATACAATATAGGTGAGAACAACATACGATTTCAAGTATTGTGTACAACAAATTACAATTTAGGTGAGATCAACACACAATGTCAGTTATGTGTACAATAATTAGGCAAAGGCAGTAAAAATACAAGTAAAATGGCACAAAAGATTGTAAAAAAAAATTAATTACAGATAAATAATTTGTGCATCGTATACAAAGTGCAGGACATGGGGGGGGGAACAGTAGGTACAGAGTGTGCTCAGTCAAAAAAAAAAAACCCAGATAAACAGACAAACATAGGGGTTGAAAGTCATGGGTAAGAGGATATAAAGTGGATATAAAGTGTAGATGTGGGGATGGGAGTGAAGGAGGAAGGAGTGAGTATGGCAAAAGAGTGGAGTCAACAACAGAAAGCGACCTAAAGTCATGACAAGGCAGGGGCAAAGGTCAGAGAAAAGAGCAAGTAGCTCTGAAGGAAAAGGGATCTAGGTCAGGAGAAGCAGAAACAGGATTCCTTGAAATGGAATGTATATAAGGTTTTGCAAAGCTGCCAGACTAATGGGGTAATTGATTCTTAGATTCTTTTGAATCTTATTCCATAGAAGGGGCCATGTGTGACTAATAGAAGCCCCACCAAACCGGATTTGGCCTTGACACTTTCAGCGAAATAAGAGGCACTTCTCAGGCATACTTACTTAAAGGCAGAGAGGTAAGCAGTCCGAAATGTAATTAGGCAATTTATTTAGGATGCTTTGTAGATCAGATCAGCAGCATTTCTCTGGCATCTAAAGCTAAGAGATGACCAGCCTACCGCTGAGTACAGACAGCAATGATAGGTGGAATAGGAAGGCCGTTATAAACCTTAGAGCTCTATGGTAGAGCGTATCAAGTTTGGAAAGAGCACCTGCAGGGCCCTGGCTATACAGGAAATCAGCAAAGTCTAATAAAGAGAGAAAGGTAGTTTGGACTAGCCTCAATTTTGCATCCCTAGTGAGGAGATTTTTTTATCCTGTAGAAAAGGCCCAGTCTCATTCTAAGTTTCTTTATCATCTCTTCTATGTGAACAATGAAGGAGAGTCTGGAATCCAGCCAAACCCCCAAATATTTCAATTTTGATACGTACTCCAACCGTTCACCTAGTATTGTAGGAATTGGGGGGAGTAGCCCTGTTGCGGCCGGGTTTGCTAGGTTAGGAAAGGGTGACAAGAACATCGCTTTTGTCTTCTTGGCATTTAGAAGCAGCTTCTGCTTTAGGAGCGGAGTCTGTGGCCGATTGAAATTGTCCTGTAGTTCAGAGTATGCCGTTTGGGGGGGAAGATCCGCTAGAGTAAAGAACTGTATCATCTGCAAACAGATGAATGTGGGCCTTTTTGATGGTAGCATCGATTCTGTTGATGTAAAGTGCAGAGCAGGGGACCCAAAATGGAATCTTGGGCAGCCTCTCTGAAGAGACTTTCAAAGGAGACTTCACCATCCGCTTTTACTTGCTGTGAGCGGTCAGCAAGGTAATTGCTGAACCATCTGAGAGAAAGAGCATCTAGTCCAATGGTTTGAAAGGATGTGAGGAGCAGACTATGATCAACAGTATCGAAGGCCTTACTTAGGTCCAGGAAAACTGCACAGACGAAATTCTTATTATCCAACTCACTCTGCCAATCATTAGTGACTTGGGCCAAAGCAGAAGTAGTGCTGTGTTGTGCTCTGAACCCTGATTGTAAGGGGTTGAGAAGTTCTGATAATTCCAGATGGTTCTTGAGCTGGGTGTTCACAATGTTTTCCAATAACTTAGACAGGACAGGAGAAGGAAGTAGGCCTATAGTTATTTAGGTCACAGGGGTCACCGACTTTAAACAAGGGATGCCATGTGCTGTTTTCCAGATGAGAGGAAGGTCGCCTTGCGACAGAGATAGGTTAAATAGATGTGTAATAGGCGTAGCTAGGACCCTATAGCCCATCTTCAGAAAAAATGGGTCGATGTGATCGGCACCTGCACTTTTTCTGATGTCCAATTTTGACAGGAGTTCTTCCACCTCCTTCAGAGATGTGGGTTGAAGCGAGAAGGCATGACTGGAGGAGGGGGTGCCTTGTTTATCAACCCCAAGTTGTGCTAGAAGGTTACTGGCGGGGGAAGAGTTGAAGGCTAGACCTGCTGTAGCAAAATGATTGTTGAAGGCATCAAGGATTGACGGTTTATCAGTGAGTATGGTACTACCCATTGAGATTTTTGTAGGCAAGGAAGTCCTGGCCGAATGGCCTTCTAGACCCTTAATTACCATCCAGAATTTGGAAGGGCAGTTGGCCGAGAGATCAAGTTGTGAGCGAAAGAAATTAGCCTTTGCTTCTCTAACCATCTTAGTGCAAAGGTTCTCGCTCTCCTGAAGAATCCAGCTGTTTGTTAGCTTAGTTTTACAGGCAGTTTTCCAAAGCTGACCCTATTCTGCAATCGTCCTTCAATTCCTCAGTAAACCACTGATAAGATTTGTTCCTGACTCGGACCTTCACTAGTGGTGCTTGCATTAAGTACTCCTAGACAACTTCTTGAAAAATTTCATATGCTGAGGCGACAGATTTAGTTAGCTAGGTAAAATCCTGCCAGCGATGGAACCTGCTCAGCTCCAAAGTATACTCATCGGGGTCAAAGTTATGCCTGCATCTTTTGGTAGAAAATTTAGAAGCAGGTGGTGGAGCATGACTGGGCCTGACACAAGCAATGAAGCAGTGATCACTGATGTCAGCGAAGAATACTCCAGCATGGGTAAACAAATATGGTTTGTTAACTAAGATAATATCCAGCAGAGTGCTGTTGGTAGGATTTAACTTGTTTGGGCTGGTAGTTTCATTGATAAGCTGGGTCCAACCAAGTGAGTCACAAAGTGTTTTTAGAGGAGTTGAGGCACTAGACAACCAGTCTAGGTTGATGTCACCTAGTATTACAGACTCTGAGGATCTGTGACCCAAGACCTTACTTAAATGATCCAGAAGCTGTAACACTGCAGAAGGGGGTCTGTAGCAGCCTGACACACAAAGTGAGATGCCAGGTGAGATCCCAACCTGAAGGTAACACTTTCAAACTCGTTTTAGCCAGATGTAGAGTTGACAAAAGAGACAGAGAATTCTTCCTTAATGTAGACAGCAACAATCTTATATCACAAGACATACAGATCTTTAAACAAAACAACGTTTAAAATAGTGCAATTCCTACAACTATATTTAGATTTGTCTAGCTTTCTAAATACCTCTTTTCAGTGCTCAGATGTTTTCTTGGTCAGTGTCAGATACAAAAATGGCCACCTATAGTGAAAGAGAATAATCTTTTCAAGCAGTATTGGCCAACCCCTTTTGGATGAAGTCATCCAGCCCCTCCTCTGGTCAAATATCTAACAAAAATATATTTTTATACAACCACAGGATGTAATTTCAAAGTATTAATTCTGCAATCTTAGCATAACTCAAGTTTCAATGACACCTCTTTTGATCTCCTGCTGTACCCTCTTCACACAGGCTTCACAGGGTCATTTACAACCTTACACCTCTATGTAACATCCTAGCTTCCCTTATTTTAATGCCATAAACCTAGTTTATGATTTCTCTCTTAACAAAATTAACTTAACAACTCTGTAATTAGCTCAGAGAAACAAGATCCTTAATAACAGTCTTCCAGTAACACAGTGTCTCTAAAAAACGGAGTGTGTGATACATACTTTCAGCAGTTCTCTTGGCCTGCATCTGTCAGCTGAAATCTGGGGGGGGGGGGATAATGAGATGAGATCATTCCTAGAGCATTTGAATTTTCAGCAGAGACATTGATACATTTTATATTAAAAAAACATATAATACAGCACTCAGAACTGGCTGTCTACATCACACTCCTCCCCACTTAGACTGAATTTGGGGGATCTATGCCCTACATGGGATGAGCTTCCCAAATCAGTTCACTCCTCATAGACTGTAGACAGCCCATCTGAGTTCTTGTTCCTCGCTCCAGCCCTATGTATGTTTTTTCAGATCATACCCTTGTAAAGCAAGACTCCATCTTAGCAGTTTCACAGTGCTCTTTCCCATCTGCGTCAGCCAAACCAGGGGGCTGTGGTCAGTCTGCACCACAAAATGCTGCCCATACAAGTATGGCTCTAATTTCCTTCAGGGCCCACACTATGGCAAGACACTCCTTTTCCACCGTGGATTATGCTTGCTCCCTGGGGATAAGCTTCCTGCTCAAGTACACAACTGGGTGGTCTGTCCCTTGGCTAGACGTCTGGCTAAATACTGCCCCAATACCAACGTCTGAGGCATCTGTCTGAAATAAAAAGGTTTTGCTACAGTCCGGACTTGTCATAACAGGAGCACTGCACAGTGCCTCCTTCATTCTAGTAAAGGCTTCCTCACAGGCTGGGCCCCAGGTAATATTCTTTGGCATCTTTTTCTTTGTCAGGTCAGATAGGGGAGCAGCCAGGGCACTGTAATTAGGTACAAACATTCTGCAGTACACTGCTGTCCCTAGAAAGCTCCTGACCTGATTCTGGGTTTCTGGCCTGGGCCACGCCTGAATCACCTCTATCTTTATTTGGTTAATCGGAGCTGACCCCGGCCTACCACATGCAGGAGGTATGCCACTTCCCCCATGGCCACCTGGCACTTCTCGGCTTTGACAGTGAGCCCGGCCTTCTGTATCCTGCCCAGCACTTCCCTAAGGTGTGAAAGGTGTTCCTCCCAGCTGGTACTGAGGATGGCAGTGTCATCCAGGTACACTACGGCGTACTCCTCAGCACCATTCAACACCTGGTTCACCAACCTTTGGAAAGTGGCCAGGGCGTTCTTCATTCTGAAAGGCATTACTTTAAACTCAAATAAGCCTATCGGAATGATGAAGGCCGATCTCTCCCTAGTTCTGTCTGTCAATTCTACCTGCCAATACCCCTTGGTCAGGTCAACAGTCGTAAGGCAGGTTGCTCCTCCCAACTTGTTCAGGAGTTCGTCCATCCGGGGCATCGGGTGGGCATCGGACTTCGTGACTGCATTCAGTCCACACAGTCCACACAGAAACAAGTTGAGCCATCTGGCTTAGGCACAAGGACTAGAGGTGAGGCTCAGGGCTGTGGGATCTCTGGATTACCCCTAAATTCGGCATCTCCTCCACTTCCCTTCCAATGTCCTTTTGGACAGCCTCTGACACCTGATATGCTGTTCACCGTATGGGCGTCTGTGTCCCTGTCTCCACAACATATGTCGCTAAGGCGGTTAGTTCAGGCTTGGCACTAAACAAGGGGGCAAAGTCTGCTAAAACCTCCCTTACTTTCTGGACCTGGTCCGGGTTCGGCTGGGAGACAATTTTACTGCCTCCACAGAGGACTCCCACTTACTCTCTTCCAGCAAGTCCAGAAGGGGGTCTCCTTTGTCCGTCCCCTCCCCATGACTACATACTGCGAACACCATGTCAGCCCTGTTTGCTTATGCTTCAACACCATAATGTAGTTTACGTAATTTACCTTCCTAACCACTTTATACGGTTCTGCCCACTCAGCTTGCAGCTTGTCCTTCCAGACCGAATAAGGACCATGACTTCCTGACCCACCATAGTACGAGCGAGCTCTGGCTCTCGGTCGCATTCACACCTTTGTCTCTGTTCGACAGCTGCCAGGTTGCTCTGGGCTGTCCCCATAAGCTCCTGCAGCCTTTTCCTAAACCTAAGGACATAATTCACAATGGGAGTTCCCTGGGTGGCGTGCTTGCCTTCCCAGTCCTCCCGGATTAAGTCTAGGGGTCCACGTACCTGGCGTCCATATAAGAGTTCGATGGGGGAAAATTCTGTCGACTCTTGGGGCACCTCCCTGTATGCAAACAACAGGTGGGGAAGGTATGTCTCCCAGTCCCTCCCATGCTGTTCTTAAACGCCCAGAGCATTGACTTTAGGGTACCATTGAAACATTCCATAAGTCCATTGGCTTGTGGGTGATACGGTATCGTGTATCTCTGCGCCACCCCACACTTCTCCCATAAACATTTCATCAGGTCCGACATGAAGGAACCCCCTCGATTGGTGATTACCTCCTGCATAAACCCAACACGGGAGAAAATCCCAAGTAAGGCATCTTCCACTTTGTCTGTCCTCAATGAGGATAGGGCGACTGCCTCTGGGTACGGGGTGGTATAATCCACCACAGTCAGGATGAATCTCTTCCCTGAGGAGCTGGGGGTATTTGAAGGCCCCACAATATCCATTCCCACCCTCTGGAATGGCTCCTCCACTATGGACAAGGGGATCAGGGAGGCTGGATTTTCTTGCCCGCCTTCCTATTTCTTGGCACGATGACAAGACCTGCATACTCCTTCACCTGCTGGGTGAAGTTAGGCCAATGAAATTCTGGGCCAATCGCTGCGTAGTTAGTGCAATTCCCAGATGACCAGACAAGGGAATATCATGTGCAATTTTGAGGAACCGCTCACAATACCCCTGGGGAATGACAAGCTGCCTGCCTAGCATCCCCCCCTCTGTCTGTACTGCCTGTGTATACATAAGTCAATTTTCCCAATAAACATTATGTCTGCCGTCACCTCCCTGTGTGCCCGCAGAGTCTACCAAGCCCTCAGCTTCTCTAAACTAGGGTCACTCCTCTGAGCAGCTGCAAACCCCTCACACAGTCTCAAGGCATGGGACAAGTCCCCTTCAGTTGCTAAACTAGGGTCCCTAGCACAAGTATCAGGGCCCTTAGGATCACTGTCAATCCTAACCCTCTGACAATGGGTCACCCCTCCCTCTTCGGAGTAACCTTCCGTTGCTGTGTGGTCACGCTACCAGGAAATTTCTACCCTTTTATCAGTCTCCCACCTGGAGACACAGGCTGGGGAACCAGCCTCTCCGTGGTTTCCACACTGGTTTCTGTGGGGTTCAGGGAACTATTATTTTCCCTTGCCGCTTGGCTACGGGTAACTGAACGTACCATCCCCTGTTGGAGACTGTTACCCAGGACCACATCTACTGCTAACATTTTAGCTACAGCCACCTGTTGCACAGTTCCCCCTGTTTCACCCCAGTCCAGGAGAACACTGGCCAGTGGCAATGTTTTCGCTTCACCCGCAAAGTCCTGTACAGTCACGTATTTGTTTGGGATAAGCTAACCAGGCTGTACTAGATCCCCTTTCACCAATGTCAGGGATGCCCCTGTGACCCTTAACCCCTGTGTCTCGATGCCATTTACCATGACTGGGTGCATATATTCTCTCATGTTCACTGGCATGCTCTCAGGAACACATAAACAACCCACTTCTTTTCTGGTACTACTTTGCATATTATTGCTTGCCCTTCTTGGACACTGTCTGGCAATGTGCCCAGTTTCTTTACATAACCAACAAGCATTTCTTACTTCAGAGAAATCTTTTCTTGGAAACCTGGGGCTAACTGGTTTCGGTGGAGGCAATGAGGGTTTTAGCTGCCCAGAAGGAATGCTCTTCGCTTTCTGCACTGCCACGCCTGCCCCATTCGCTCTCAGAGCAGGTCTGCTCTTGGCATAGCGGTCCGAGAGTTCAGCAGCCTCTTGCACTGTTTTTGGATCTCGGTCCTCTAGCCAGGTTTTTAACTCTGCTGGGCATGCCCAATAAAACTGTTCTAATAAAGTCACTTTTCAATTTTATCAACAGTGTTTGCCTCAATTCCTTTGCACCAATGTTTTAAAACTGATGTTCATGGCTATCCTCATAGCTCATATCAGGGCTTCTCCTGAGCTTACAGAATTTAGCTCTGTAAGGTTCAGCAGTTAATTCAAACTTTTTTAGTAGTGCAGCTTTTAACTTGCTGTAATCATCACTGTCTTTATTGTCCATGTGACCCAATGCAACCCAAGCTTTTCCAGTAAGTAGCGGGGATAGCTGGAAGCTCCAGGACTCTCTAGGAATTTTAACTTGAATACAAACTTTTTCAAAAGAATTTAAAAAGGTGTCTCTATCCTCCGTGTCCTTAAACTCAGTTATTAATTTAGAGTTCAATTTGTAACCCAGCAGTCCCAGTTAAACCCAAGCCGCTTACTTGCCCTGGTGCTGCAGGTTGGAGTCGTAGCTTCTCCAGTTCATGTTGTCATTGGCACTTCTCTCTCCTCTCCGCTGCAGCTCTGCGTTCTCGCTTTCTCTTCTCCTCTGCCTCTCACTGGTGCTCACATTCCTCATGGTCTGCCTCCCTCTGTTGTCACTCTGCCTCCATCTGTTGTTGCTCTGCCTCATGGACTGCCTCCCTCTGTTGTCGCTCTGCCTCCAGTTCTATCCTCCGCAACTCAATTTGCAGCTTGAGTATCTCTGGATTCAGGACACTGGTGACCTTCCCCTGCTGCTGTGGTCCTTCACTGACAGTGGCCCTGCTGTCCGCCTCATCGACTCGGGACCCCTCCCTGGCCACTAGTTCTGCCACACTCAAGGTCTGGTCCCTTTCAGTCATGGTCTGTGACTCCCTGCTCTGGGTATCTGCTACCATCAGGGCCTCTATGAGGTTCTGCTTACTGGCTTTCACCTCAAACAAGACTCCTCTGTCCTCACACAACTGTTTTAACTGTTCTACAGTGTGCCTGCTGTAGTAGGACACCGTCTTTCCTAACTACTGCTACTCTGACTTTACTCTTTAGAAAATAAAATAAAATAGGTAGGAACTTGACTGTACACCAAGTGATATACAGTTCTGTTTTCTTTTTAAAATAAAACTCTTTCTTTGAAAGAGAGCTTACGGTCTCAGCTGACAGAACAATAAAGCTTGTGATACCAAAATAATGCCACCACTGCCAACCAATCTGTCACTGATTCACTCAGCAGGTCAGGCCCTCTACTCCCAAAGTGCCAACCTCTGAGCGAAGTCTTGTGAGCAGTGTAACAGGCAAAGTATCCCTCTTGTCTGTTTTTGTGAGTTCGGATCAAGCTTTGGTCTCAGTTCTGGAGGGATTCAAACTGTTAACCTCTTGCTAGTATACCCAATGCACAGGCTCAAATATATCTGTCTTCGAGGGGCCAGATGTCTTTGCCAACGGGCACCTAACCAGGTATTCAGAGATGAACTTTAAAACTTTATAAAGACCTCAGATTTAAAACTCTTCTCTTTCCAGTTTGATACCACCATACAAGCTATATGTCTGCTGAACCATAAATATTTCTTAGCAAAAGAAAGCAATTCAATGACAGATCAGGTTTCTCTAAAATTAGTGTTTTACTAAAATATACAGTAATATGTCAAACATACAATACAGAGCTCTTATATCACAAGACATACAGATCTTTAAACAAAACAAGGTTTAAAACAGTACAGTTCCTACAACTATATTTAGATCTGTCTAGCTTTCTAAATACCTCTTTTCAGTGCTCAGATGTTTTCTTGGTCAGTGTCAGATACCAAAATGCACACCTATAGTGAAAGAGAATAATCTTTTCAAGCAGTATTGGCCAACCCCTTTTGGATGAAGTCATCCAGCCCCTCCTCTGGTCAAATATCTAACAAAAATATATTTTATACAACTACAGGATGTAATTTCAAAGTATTAATTCTTCAACCTTAGCATAACTCAAGTTTCAATGACACCTCTTTTGATCTCCTGCTGTACCCTCTTCACACAGGCTTCATAGGGTCATTTACAACCTGACACCTCTATGTAACATCCTAGCTTCCCTTATTTTAATGTCATAAACCTAGTTTATGATTTTTCTCTTAACAAAATTAACACCAACTCTGTAATTAGCTCAGAGAAACAGGATCCTTAATAAAGTCTTCCAATAACACATTGTCTATAAAAACTGAGTGTGTGATACATAGTCAGCAGTTCTCTTGGCCTGCATCTGTCAGCTGAAATCGGGGGGTTGGGGGGGGGTTGGTGGTGAGATGAGATCATTCCTAGAGCATCTGAATTTTCAGCAGAGACATTAATACATTTTATATTAAAAAAAAGCTATAATACAGCACTCAGAACTGGCTGTCTACGTCACAATTACTACTGGGCAAGTTACAGTAATAATCATTGCGACTGCGATGTAGCACCACTGTGTATTTCCAACATGCCTCAGAACTCAGTTTTGCCATGTGTGTATACTATACAGGTCACTGTACTAAATAATGTACTGGCACTATAACTTTGTTTTACTGAGCTCAAAATTCTTGAGACAAAAACTCATCTAGGGATCATTATTAACATCAATTTATTAGTTCAAGGAATAGTGTAAATTGCCCCAGACTTCTGCAGCTGCCCTGGG
The DNA here is from genome assembly GCA_016271365.2 of Neoceratodus forsteri. NCBI lineage: Eukaryota > Metazoa > Chordata > Ceratodontiformes > Ceratodontidae > Neoceratodus > Neoceratodus forsteri. The sequence goes on from CM057455.1 coordinate 478,833,243, forward strand.
TTTCTGCAGTTACTCCAATATCTGTCTGTGCTGGCTATCGTTCAGAATTTCACTGAAGTTACTGCTCCTCACTCTAGTCATCTAGATGAACACAGGGATGCAGTCTCCAGTGCTATCAATCCCTCACCTCTCACCAGTATACAATACTGACCAGAGGTGCGGGATACAGTGGAAAATACTGACCACAAGGGATGAACTACTGACTGACAATATTATACTGCCTAAAGTTGAACACATTATTGCAAGTCAACAGCTCATCCCAAGGGGTCAGTATTTTCCCACTATATCCTGAAACAAATCTGGTCATTATCCGTTTTCTACCCGAGTTAGGCTGCACCTCCCCTCCCAGGCCAAATGTAAGCTGTGGTGTGGTCCACTTAAAAAATTCCTAGTGATATGCCTTCCCTCTGTTTTCTAATGTTTCTCAGCTATAGTGTTTGAATTCAGTCATTGTGTTTTCAAAAAAGTAGATTCAAGCACCTCCAAATTCTTTCAGACAGTGAATTTTAAACTTATGTCTCCAAAACTTGTAACTGCTGGCATTATATTGCCCCTGTGCTCCACCCCTGCAATGCAGTATGTTAAAGCAAACTGTAAGGCGGCACCTTTTCCAAAAATGGCTGAGGTTATCAGCATTTTTATTTCATTTATTTATTTGAAAGTTTAACCAGTAAAGATATACTAAGCTGAGAACAGCTTGTTTCCAGATGCGTCCTGGGGGAAGCGGAAAAGGAGATAGCTAAACAATAAACTGATGAAAATGAGAAGTTAATTACAGAAATATAGTAATACATGAAGCATAACTATAAATAATTAGAGGCAAATTAATAAATGAATTCAAGTAGAAAATAAAACACACTCTTATGTATAGAAAGGGAATAATAAGAAGAGGAGAGGAGAGGGTCAAAGACAGTTTGAGGTAGCAGAACAAAAGTCATAAAGAAGAGACTTTAGGGAGGAAGGAGAAGAGGCAGAATGAATAGAAAGGGGAAGGGAGGACCAAAGTTTAAGAAATCAGTAAGAAAAAGCAGATTGTCCAACAGTAGATTTTCTAGAAGGAATAGAAAGAGAAGGAGAATTAGTGTTACGGGTATGTTATGGGTAGTATGGTATACATTAACTTGATATAACCTTTAGGCTGCTAGCAGATTTAGAACGTTTTGGAAGGCAGTCAAACTACAGACAGCATTTATTTATTTCAAAAGTTTAACCAGGAAAGACATACAATATTGAGCAGATTATAGCTCATTTCCAGATGTGTCCCCCTCCCCGGGGGGTAGGGGTTGAAGAAAAAGAGAACAAAAGGACATTACCGTAATTATCTGTGGAAAGATGTGGTTCTTGGACACAGGAAGTTTTTCTTGTGAGTGGTATTTTAGTGTGCCAAAGTTACACAGTAAGAGCTGGAGAAGGTTTATTTATTGAAATGTTCTACCAGGAAAAGCACACTGAACAACAAGATGCTCGTCTCACGGTGCAGCCTGGGGGAGGGTTACATTTGAAGAACAGATAACAGGCATTGTGACAAGGAACCATAGCTTACATTGTACAAGGCATTATACAAGGTATTTCAACATAACATTTAGGTTACAATTAGGTTACATGGCAGTTAAGATTCATTTTACATAAAGTATACAGGGAATGAGGAAAACAGGCCAAAGATCATCACACATAGTACTCGTCAGTGACAAGACACAAGGCAAGGAGAACCTAGTCCAGTAAGTGCAGAGGTAGGGCAGAGTGCCGCTGTTGAGAAAATAAGCCAGCAGTCATAAGCCGCTGGTCAGATCGCAAAGGGAGGAAGGGAAGGGGTGGAAGATGCTAGTGGTTAGTGGGGGTGAAAGATGCTAGTGGGATGGATGGGAGAGTGGGGTTTGCTGTTAAGCACAGCAGCAGTTACCACGTAGGAGTTAGACAGGGCAGTGGATAAGGATGTCACAGAGGAGAAGTGACCAATTTGGCGAGGGAGGGAGGTCATTCCAGATTTTAGGGAGGCGGTAGGAGAATGCAGCTTGCCCACTGTGGTCCGACGGTGAGGGATTGACAGTTGGTGGGAGTCAGAAGATCTGAGAGCATGAGCAGGGGTTGGTGGGGAAGAGAGGGAGGAGGTAAGGTAGAGTGGCAGGGAGCTGAGACAAAATTTAGACACGAATTTGGTGCTGTGGAGAACACGTTGATTTTCAAGAGAGGGGAATGACAGTGAATGGTATAGCATGCAGTGAAGGGTGCGAGGGGGGCATCAAGGGCGAAGCGGCAGAAGGAGTTGAAAAGGGAACTCAGCCTGGATAAGGTAGACTTGGGAGCAGCACTGTAGACTACATAGCAGTAGTCAAAGGTAGGTAGGATCATTTTCTGCACAATTTCGCGTCTCACAGTTAGGTCGCTCGAAGGTAGGAGGAAGAAGGAGGAGAGGATAGAAGGGATGTGAGATAGGAGGGAAAGGAGCTGAACCTTAATTTGAATATAAAAGATGCACAATGGGAAAGGCATCTAGCATTAAGATGGGAGAAAAAGTGATCAGTAAAGAGAGCACTGGTGAATACGAGAGGGGCAATCTAAAGCAAAAATGACAGAAAGAATGGAAAAGGGGGTCCAGTCTGGCAAGGGAAGATTTAGGGGCAGTGCTGTAGACTAAATCATCAAAGTCCAAAGTCATGAAGAAGACATTCGCAATATAAAGAAGGTAAAGTGCAATTTATCTAGTGACGTGTAATAAAGACATAACTAACAATACATATGTACTACAAAATCTATTAGCAATGTAATCCACGTCACAGTCCCAAGCAGACAAATTAATTCACCAGCTGAAGCTCGCCCTTTACATCTCATGCTTCAACAGTGCCCTTATCCAATGCTTCTATAAGGGGGGGCCATAAAGAGTTGAAGCTGCTTACTTCACCATTGGCCATATACTGGGCTCTTTCTATGCACATACAATCAAAGCAGGTTGTAGACCCAATGACTAACTGGAGGAGATTTCTTGCTTCTCCAGTACTGAGTAAGGGTCCTCTTTGCATTGATAAGTGCCATGTGCCGCAGCTGACTATTGACCGCCCCCCCCTCCCAACACACACACAGGACAGCTCCCAGGAAAATTTCAAGTGAGGAGCAAGACAGCTGTACATCTCATATTCGCTTCATTATTTTATATATTTCTCTCCAATATTTTTGTAACAAGAGACACCCCAAAGCCAATATTATTGATTGCTGCTTGAAGGAGAACTTGTCTATGTGTCCATCACTGTAGTTGGGGAGGTAAACAGCAGTCAGATCCAGGAATAATCATCATTCGTTCAGAGTACCTCACGGTTAGTGACCTGTTTTGTGTTTTTTTGTAGGACACCTTCAGAAGTCACACAGTGTCACTGATGATGAAGTCATCTGTTTCATGACTCACCTTCTTCTTCCAGTGACATTCCCTGGTGCAATGCTTGCATTATCTACATGATAACTGATAACGCATGTCATTGCATTTCCATGAGATGGTGGCCAGTAGCAGAGGCTAAAAAATGGCCATTGTCTCAAGGTTGGGGAGCTCCTTATCATAATCAGAAGAGAGTGGACAACTAGACTACTATGGACACAAAATAAATAAAAATGTAGCTACAGCTCAGTGAAAATGCTTATGTACCAGTTTAATGTGAAACAGTTTTGAACTACTGCCTTTGCCAGGACTATTGCTTGTTGGTTAAGGTAAGGCAGGGCAACAGTGCCAGCTATTTCTGGTCACGTGACCAGTCTTTGGCCAGTCACAGGCCAGAATTTGTCTCCAGGGTTTCATTTCATTTTTATCTCGGACAGACTGTAAATTTTTATGGACCACAGGTTGTACCTGTAAAAAGGATTGTATCCCAGTGTACTAACCCGTATATAAAATCAAATCAAATCTATTATACTGGGAAAACCTTAATGGGCAGTGACCCTTTTCATAAGTGCCCAATAAGCAACAACAGTAGAAAAAGACATGACAATATAAACGCACAAAAGATGAGTTAATAACAGCTACAAATAGATTGCGATGATAAAAACTATGCACAAGTCGTTTAAAAACTGTGAACAGATTTCTGTGCAGTTCTTGATATATTCAACTTGTTGTACCAACTCATGACCCTACAGACCAGAGCTCTCTGATCCAGGCTGTTGTTCATTCTTGGAGTATGAAAGGCATGGCCCTCAGATGATCTTGTGGTCCTACTATTAACTGATTCTGGAAAAATATCCTGAATACTTTGGAGGGCCAAACTTAAAACCACTTCTGTAAAAAAACAGTGCCAGCTATTGTATGTGATTGGCCAGTGAGAAACATGAAGCAGAGGAGAGGAGAAGACAATGATGTATACAGCTAGGAAGGTTAGTTTGAAATCTGCAGATTGAGTTATAGAGAACCCTTACCCTGGACAACACAGACTCACTAGCTGAGGAATATGCTAACAATCCATAGTCAATCAATGGGAATAACAGACAGAATAATATAGATACACAGAAGATGATGGCAGATAAAGACTCGACCCACCTAGTCTGCCTCTTTCCTACCTAATGCATTACCAAGACCCTAGCTGATCTGTGGCTTACCCTCTCTTCCCTATTGCTAGAGTACTCTTATGTCTATCCATGCATTCTTGAATTCCCTTACTGTTTTGCCCCCACCACCTCCTCCAGGAGGCTGTTCCAAGCATCCACTGCTCCTTCTGTGAAACATAGAAACAAAAACATAGAATTTGATGGCAGATAAGGACCGCTTGGCCCACCAAGTCTGCCCATTTCCTGCCTAATGGATAAGCTGCAGATCCTAGTTAACCAGCAGCCTGCTTCTTCCTACCCCACCCCTAGAATTGCCTTATGACTGTCCCATGCATGCTTGAATTCCACCACTGTTTTTGACTCCACAACCTCCTCTGAAGGCCGTTCCATGCATCCACAACCCTCTCTGTGAAAAAATACACTTAAAGTACTTCTGAGCGCCCCCCATCTTCAAATTGTGCCCTCTTGTTCTTGCACCTCTTTTTGAAAGATGCTACCCTCTTGGACTTTGTTGATTAGCTTGAGGTACTTGAAAGTTTCTATCATGTCCCCCTCTCCCTCCTTTCCTCGGGCTATACATATTAAGCTCCTTAAGTCTCTCTTCATATGTCTTCCGGTGCAGACCCTGCACCATTTAGTGCCCTCCTCTGGACAGCTTCCATCCTGTCTATGTCTTTGCGAGATTGGGTCTCCAGAACTGCACAGTACTCCAGATGGGGTCTCACCAGCTGTCAGTACAGAGGGATAATAACTTCCTGTTTTCTACTGGTGATGCCTCTCCCATGCGTCCCAGTATCCCCAGCCCTCCTTGCTGCCCTCTCACATTGCTTGCCCACCTTTAGGTCATCTGATATGACTACCCCAGGTCCCTTTCCATTTTTGTTGTTGTTAGTATCTCACCCCATTGTGTACTCTTCCCCTGGGTTTTTGTTTCCCAGGTGCATTACCTTGCACTTCCTAGCATTGAATCTAAGCTGCCATACATTTGACCATTCCTCTAACCTTGCCAAGTCCTTCTCATCCTTTCCACCCACCTTGTGCATCAGCTCTATTGCAGATCTTTGTGTCATCTGCAAAGAGACATACTTTCCTTCCAGTCTCTCTGCAATGTAACATAAAGACACTGAGAGGACCGGTCCTAATACTGAACCCTGCGGTACCCCACTAGTAACCCCCCTTTCTTCAGAGTGGACTCCATTTACTATTACTCTCTGTGTCCTATTCTCCAGCCAATTCTTTACCCAGGCTGTCATCTAAGGACCCACTCCCAGGCTGGCTAACTTGTATATTAATATTTTGTGTGGGACTGTGTCAAATGCCTTGCTAAAGTCTAGGTAGGCCATGTCCACAGCCCCTCCCTGATCTACTACTTTGGTCACCCAGTCAAAGAAATCTATCAGATTTGTCTGGCATGACCTTCCGCTGTGAATCCATGCTGCCTTGGGTCCTGTGCCCTCTGGCCTCTAGATACTGACAATTCTTTCCTTCAGAAGTGATTCCATCATTTTCCTACCACTGAGGTTAAACTAACAGGTCTGTAGTTTCCTGCTTCTGCCTTGCTCCCACTTTTGTGAAGGGGAATCACATCTGTCCTCCTCCAGTCCTCGGGTACCACCCCATCCTCCCATGATTTGTTAAAGAGGGTAGTCAGTGGTGTCACTAGTTCTACCCTTAGTTCTTTTAGAATTCTGGGATGAATCCCATCAGGCCCCATTGCTTTGTCCACCTTCAGTTTTAAGCGTTCTTTCAGAACCCTTTCTTCTGTAAATGGGCTGCTATCAACTTCTGTATCCAGAGTGTTTCTACTGTTTGTTTTAGGTACCTCCCCCTCTTCCTTTGTAAATACTGAGCAAAAATATTTGTTTAGTATCTCTGCCTTTTCACAGTCACCCTCTGCCCACCCCTCCCCTTTATTAAGCCTAACTATCCCTCCCTTGGTCTTCCTTCGCTCCCTGATGTACCTATAAAAGGTTTTATCCCCCTTCTTAACTGAGTTGGCTATCTTTTCCTCGGTTTGGGCTTTTGCTGTTCTGACTGCCTTCCCAGCTTCCTTTTGCTTTAATTGATACAGTTCTCTGTCCTGCTCCTTCTGTGATTCCTTGTACTTCCTGAATGCTTTCTTTTTCTCTTGAACCTTCACTGCCACTTCCTTTGAGAACCACAGTGGTTTCTTGCATCGTTTTGTTTTGTTTGTTGCTTCACACAAGGGCTTGTTACCTCTGTGATGGCAGTTTTATTATTCCCATTATTCTTCCACCCCTCCTTCCTGCCCATTTGCTAGTGCATTCCTTAGGCACTCACCCATTTTTCAGCAAAGTCAGCCCTCCTAAGTCAGTAGTTTTGCCTTTGTGGCCTGACTCTGTTGCTGTGTTGTGTAAACCATACTGTTCGATGGTTGCTAGTTCCAAGATGGCTACCCACTTCTACATCTGTGATCCTCTCTTCATCTCCATTTGAGAGAACCAGGTCTAAGATTGCTCCCTCTCAAGTGGGCTCCAATACTAGTTGTCTAAGGCATGCCCCTGTAGGCATCTAGAATAACCCCACTCTTGGAAGTGGCTGCTGCAACTGCACTCCAGTTAACATCTGGCATATTCAGGTCACCCATCAGCAATATCTCCCTTTTCTGCCATTCTAAGTATACTTTCTATCATTTCCTTGTCCACTTCCTCCCCTGAGAAGAGTCTGTCTACAACCCCTGTGCGGACTGTGGTGCCATTGCCGGTCTCCAAATTTACCCACAGTGCTTCTTCTCCTCCCTGTTTACCCTTTTGTTCTGTTGCTTTGATTCCTTCCCTTATGTAAAGAGCTACTCCTCCTCCTCTTTTACCCTCCCTGTCCCTCCTGTAGATAGTGTATCCTGGTATGTTTACATCCCAGTCATGGTTTTGTGTGTACCATGTTTCTGTGACTGCCACGATATCCAGAAAAAGCACTTCCTCACTTTGCCCCTGAGCCTACCCCCCCAGCCTCATAACATGCCCCCTTGTTCTTGTACACCTTCTTTTCTGAAAGATGCTACCCTCCTGTATCTTGTTTATACCTGTAATGAAGTTGAATGTCTCTTATCATATCCCCCCCCAACCCCGTCTTCCAGGGAATACATATTGAGGTCCTACAGTCTTTCCTCATATGACCTTTGGTGCAGTCCTTGCACCATTTTTGTTGCCCTTCTCTGGACTGCCTCTGTTTTGTCTATGTCCTTCCGGAGATGCGGCCTCCAGAACTGGACACAGTACTCCAGATGAGGTTTAACTAGTGATCTGTACAGTGGCATAACCAACTCCTTTTTTCTGCTGGTGATACCTCTACCTATGCACCCTAGCATCCCACTGGCTCCCCCCACAGCCTTCTCACTTTGTTTGGTCACCTTTAGGTCATCAGATATGATTACCCCCAGGTCCCTTTCTTGACTGGTGGTCAGCCACTACCTCCTCCCATTTGTACTTCTCTTGATTGCGCGCAAGGATGTGTATGCGATTTTACACGCCTTTGCATTGAATCTTAGCTGCCACAGTCTCGACAACTCCTCAAGCAAGTTTCAATTCAGTAAGTTTCCCTTGAATCAGCTGTTAAGCAATTTAAGAATAATAATAATACTGAATACACCCTAGTGTGGGGAAGTCTGCACTGTACCTGCCCACGCTGTACTTGGTCTGCACTAAAAAGTACAGTTACTTAAGAACTTACTGTAACAGTAGATCTTCGAGAGAGGCTCGTGCAGTGTGTAATGACATATAGGACTGATGCCGGCCGGCGTCAGAACCCAACAGAAAAATTTCTAGCTAGCAGTCTTTGGCAGGGGACCGCCCCCACATCAGGTGACTGACATCATGCGGCATCAGTATAAAGGGGTGGTCCCCCACGCCCGCCTTCCAGTTCTTTCTTGCCAAAGGCCAAAAGGCAAGACGAGAGAGAAGCGGATATTTCCCTTCCTGGAAAAGGAGCTGAAAAAGCTTAGGGGGATGGAGGGCGGGAAGGTATTACCTACTGCAAGAGCCTCTCTCGAAGATCTGCTGTTATGTTAAGTTCTTACGTAACTGTACTATCTTACTTTGAGAAGCCTCTCGTAGTAGGTAATTACATATAGGACTGAGTCCCAAGCAGTCTGGAACAAGGAGAAGCAAATGGGAGGAGGAAAGCTACTCAGAAGTAGACCCTCTGGTTGTGAATGCCTTAGGAAAGGAGGCCTTGCAAAAGAGCTAATCCGAAGCCTGCTCTACGGCGAGAGGCAATGTCCAAACTGTAATGTTTCGTAAAGGTATGGACAGAAGTCCAAGTGGCTGCTGCACAAATGTCAGCCGCTGACATGTTCTTGAAACAAGCCGCAGAGGCAGTGACCCCTTTGGTGGAGTGGCCTCGAACTTGACCCGGCAGGGTCTTGTTGTGCTTGTCATAACAGAAAGTGATACAATGAGCCAACCATTTCGATAGGCATTGCTTAGAAACAGTATTGCCTTCTCTTTTATAAGCAAAAGAGACGAAAATTTGATCAGTCTTTCTGAGATCCTTCATCCTGTTGGTGTAGTATCTCAGAATTCGGTGAACATCCAAGTATGCAGGAGGTACTCTCCTTGGTTGAAGTGCTGCGTAAAAAAGGCAGGCAACTCTACGGATTGATTCAGCATTGATTCCGCTACCACCTTAGGGAGAAACTTAGGGTTGGTAATGCAGAGCCACACTTTCCTTGTGAAAAATCAAATACGGGATTTTACACATCAGGGCCTGAAGCTCCGAAATCCATCGAGCAGAAGTAATGGCCACTAAGAAGAGAGTCTTCCAAGAAAGGAACTTTAGGTCCACTGAGGCTGCCAGCTCGAAAGGAGGCAGAGTAAGTTTCTCTAAAATGAAACTCAGATCCCAAGGAGGGGCAGGAACCCGGATAGGGGGTCGTAAGTGAAGGACCCCTCTCAAAAAGGTCTTAGAGACCTCCAGCTGAGCAAACGTTCTGGCTGCAAAGGGGACATGATAGGCTGAAATGGCCGCCATGTGAACCTTTAAGGATGAGTGACTGAGACCCAGATTGAAGAGGTGTCACAGGTAATCCATAAGTCGGCCGACAGAGCATGAGAAGGGCTCAACATCATTGCAGGCAGCCCAAATAGAGAACCACTTCCATTTCATGGCATAAGTAGATCTGGTTGAGGGTTTCCTGGCCTCCACCAGAATCTCAGCTACTCGGGGGGGGGGGGGACACCCCGAATTGGACTTGCACTATGTCTGCAGGAGCCATGCGTGCAATTGAAGGGACTTGAGGCCTGGATGGACCAGGGTCCCCTGATCCTGGGTCAGCAAAAATAGCAACAGTGGAAGAGGAGAGAGGTTCCTCTGAGTACTGTTGCAGAAGACAGAACCAAACTTGCCTGGGCCAGAAAGGAGCGATCAGAATCATTCGAGCTCCTTCAGAACTGAGTTTCTGCAAGACCCTCGTAATCAGTGGAATCGGGGAGGGCATAGATGAATCTGCCCTTCCAGTCTAGAGACAGAGTGTCTCTCCAAAAAATGCCGCACCCTGGAGCGAGTGAGCAGAAGACGGGAAGTTTTGTGTTTTGGGGGGGAAGCAAACAGGTCTACCTGTGGAGTTCCCCAGAGTAGGAAGATGTCGCCTATGACCTCCTGATCCAGTTCCCATTCGTGAGCTAGAGCAGATGACCGGCTTAGCCTGTCTGCCAGCGTGTTCTTGATCCCCGGGACATGAGATGCCGTGAGGTGAAGGTTGTGCTGTACTGCCCAATCCCAGACTCACATCGCCTCTTGGCAAAGGGGGTAGGAATGAGTTCCTCCCTGTTTGCTGATGTACCAGACCACACACATATTGTCGGTCTGTACTGCTAGGTGACCAGCAGACAGAAACAGATGCAAAGCCTGAAGAGCATACAGTACGGCCCTTAGTAAAAGCACATCGATGTGAACAGACTTTGAGCTTGGACAAGGAATAGCAGGGGAGGTACTAAAAACAACAAAAATGGAACAGGACTTGGGGGTAGTCATATGGATGATCTAAAGGTGGGTAAGCAATGTGAGAAGTCAGTGAGGAGAGCCAGGGGATAGTGGGATGCATAGGAAGGGGCATCACAAGTAGAAAAAGGAAGTGGCTATCCCTCTGTACAGACAGTTGGTGAGACCCCATCTGAGTACTGTGTGCAGTTTGGAGACCTCATCTATGCAAGGACATAGACAGGATGGAAGCAGTCCAGAGGAGGGCAACTAAAATGGTGCAGGGTCTGCATCAGAAATCATATGAAGAGAGACTGAGAGAGCTTAATATGTATACCCTTGATGAAAGGAGGGACGGGGACATGATAGAAATGTTCAAGTACCTCAAGGGAATCAACAAAGTCCAGGAGGGTAGCATCTTTCAGAAAAAGAGATGTGTAAGAACAAGGGGACACAATTTAAAGATAGAGGGGGGACGGCTCAGGGGTAATGTGAGGAAATCTTTTTCACTGAGAGTGGTGGATGCGTGGAACTGCCTTCCTGGGGAGGTTGTTGGGGTTAAAACAGTGGGGGAATTCAAACATGCATGGGACAGACACAAGGCAATTGTAGTCGGGGGTGGCCAGAAGTAGGCTGTTGGTTAACTAAAATCTGCAGCTTATCCAGTAGGTAGGGAAATGGGCAGACTGGGTGGGCCAAGTGGTCCTTATCTGCCGTCAAAGTCTATGTTTCTATGTTAACCCTGGGCCCTGTGAGGACCGAGATGGACTCCCCAACCCTCACTGGAGGCATCTGTAGTCAACGTCTGTGAGGGGGGAGGGAGACTGAAGGGAACTCCCTGGCAGAGGTTCTCCTGAACCATCCACCACTGTAAGTCCTGAGCCATGGAAGTGGAAACCAGGACAAGTTAGTCTAGGTTATCCACCAGCTGATCCCATTGAGACCGAACTGTCCACTGAGAGATTCTCATGTGGAGCCGGCGCGAGGGACTGTCGGAATCGCAGCTGTCATTAGCCTCAGGAGGCGAAGGACTGACCTGGCACTGACCTGCCTGTGGCTGAACAACAGGCTGACCTGAGCCTGGAGAGTAGCCGCCCTGTCCAGTGGCAGGAAGGCCCTGCCAGAGGTCGTGTCTAGGATCGTCCCGATAATTTGGAGCCTCTGGGATGGGATCAGATGGGACTTGGCTTGGTTGATGGAGATACCCAGGCAGGCAAAGACCAGCTGGGTAAGGGAAAGGAAGCGCAGGAGTTCCTCCCTGGATGGGGCCGCCAGGAGCCAATCATCCAGGTACGGGAAAATCTGCACCCCCTGGGTATGCAGGTAGGCCGCTACCACCGAAAAGCATTTGGTGAACACCCGAGGTGCCGATGAAAGACCAAATGGGAGGGCCTTGAACTGGTAGTAGTCCCCCTGGAACGCAAAATGCAGGTATTTGCATTGGGAAAGGTGGATAGGGATATGCAGGTAGGCATCCTGCATGTCCAAAGCGCACGGCCACTGTCCCGGCCGAAGAAGGGGCAGGAGACTCTGCAGCGAGAGCATTCTGAACCTCTTGTGCTCAACGAACAAGTTCAGGGAGCTGAGGTTGAGAATCGGCCTCATGTCTCCTGTTTTTTTCGGGACCAGGAAGAAATGGGAATAGTATCCCATTCCCTGAAGAGGAATGGGGACAGGGTTCTATCGCCTCCTTCAGCAAAAGTGCTGAAATCTCTTCCTGGACCAGAAGATGATGTTCCCGAGAGTATGGTGACCTTGGGGGAGGGTGTCGAGGGAGTTTCTGAAGAAACTCTATTGAGTGTCCTTCTGCGATCAGTTGCAGAACCCAGGAGTCTGAAGTTATCCTCTCCCAACCCTGGGAGGTGGAGGGAAAACCTTCCTCCTACCGGTTCCTCTGGAAGACCCAGAGGCTGTGGAGAGGAAAAGAGTCAGGTGGTGTGGGGTAGCATCATGGCTGAAGCACCGCTGCTTTTTGGGCGGAGGGGCTTGGCAGCGGAGGGGCCTGTGTTAGCCCCACTTTCCTGGGGTTTCACCTTTTGCCGATTACGCCTGTGAAAGGGATGGCGCTGCATTTGATGGGAATGATACATGGAGTCCACAGACTTCAGTGCAGTCCCTTCTCCTGCAGATCAGTGATAATGTCCTTGACATCACCAATGAACAGCACCAAACCCCGGAAGGGCGCTTCCTGAATAGCGGACTATACTTCCGGGACCAACCCCGACACATGGAGCCAGGCATGACGCTGTAAGCCTACGTCAAAAGCAGAGCTCCTACCAGCAGTGTCCACTGCATCGTAAGTAGCATGAAGCATGTGCTGACTGGCCGAATATGCAGAGCGGACGAGGTCAGCCACTTCCTGTTTGACTTGAGAGTCCGGAAGGGAGTCCAATTTGGATTCCATCTCACTAAGAATCACCTTCTGGTAATCCCTCATGTGACCGACATAATTTAGGGCCCTAATACCCAGCGTGGAAGAAGCATAGATCTTCTTCCCGTACTGGTCCAGAAGACGGGATTCTAGTGGAAACAAGGTCGGCATGAGGCTCAATCCAGGGTGGCACCAATGTAGGAGCTGTCTCGGCAGGTCCAGATGCTCAGCGAGTTTCTTATGCTGTGGATCTGGCTCCAGGAATGCCATGTGAACCTCCAGGATTTTGCATAGCAACTCTGTAAAGAAGGATCCTCGGGGAGACTGGAGGAGTCCTAGGCCTGGGCTCAGATGAAGTGCGAGGCTCGTTGTCTGGCTCTGAGCAACCGTCAGAGTCATCTGAGGTGTCCGAGAAGGAAGAGGATGAAGAGGAAGACTCCCTCTCCTGGCATGGGGGAGTAACGGACCCCTTGGAAGGTCGTCGGGGAAGTGTATCCTGCCCCGCCGTGGAACCAGAGGGCTGACCCCTGGTGTCCGGAGGTGGGGAGGGAGTCTGTCGTCGCGGATGTACAGGAGCCGGAATTGGCACCATCATCATGAGATGACTCTCCACCTCTCTGGTGAGCTGAGCCTTGGCCTCAGCCCACCAGGAAGCCAGAGTCTCCTTCAAGTCCACTGGTGGCTGAGGGGGCGGTGGAGGAGGAGAAAGAGGAAGGGGATACGGGTATTGATTGTACCTGTAAGGTGCATATCCATAATCGATGGTGAAACCCAGCTTGTGTAATGAGGCACTGGGAACTGTGGCGTCGGATAGGCCGGCGTCGGGTACCGGGGCATCAGATACTGCGCAGCCAGGTAAGACGGCATTGGATACCTGGGAACCGGGGGGGTCTACTGGAGACGGTCCGGCTGGAGGGCCCACAGGCGAGCGTGGAGCAGAAGGCCCAGTGGGTGGAAGGCCCGGCGTTGGAGTGGCATCCGGAAGTGGGATGTTGTCCAGCATCGGCAAGACCAGCATCGGAGCCGGCGTCCGGGAAACCGACGTCAGGTCAGTCAGTCCAGCGGGCGGCCTGACGGGGGTGCAGCAGGAACCTTGGCATCACCCAGGGATGGAGGAGAAAAATTCCTGGGGTCAAGCTGAGGAGAGCCAGTGTCCCCAGAGAGCAGCGAAGGCTGCTGGGAGCCGGGAATGGCGGATGTGAGAGGGTCCATCGTCGGCTCAGCCACCATGTGGGCGTCGAGCAGGTCGACATCCGACTTAACAGCGGAGTCCAGGTGGATACCGGAGGAGCTGACATCCGACTTATCAGACCCATCGCCCGTCACAGATCGTGAAGGAGGAGCGGCCTTGTCGGGCGGAAGAGGGGCCATGCACTGCCCCGAAGGGTCGAGAGACTTATCGACCATCTCTGTGCAGGCATCAGAGGAGCTGATGTCTGGCTTAGCAGAGCCACTCAAACCAGTAGGCCGCACGGTGGCGGCTTTACTGGGAGCGGAGGCCTCCAACAGCCCGGAGGTGCCCGAAGGGCCCGAGCGTGAGCCAGACGGGTGGGCTGATGCCACCGTGGAAGCCTCCAAGGTAGCTGTCACAGAGCGGTCCCCTGGAGGGGACGTTACCTATAGCACGGCGACTCCCGAAGAAGATGTGGTGGATGAGGAGCCCTTATCCCGGTGCTTCTCCTTGTCTTTCTTCTTACGATGGCCTTCGGGAGAAGTGGACACCTGCCGGAGCTTTTTTAACTCCTTCTCCATGGAGGACATTTTCTTCTTTAGTATGTGGGCCTCCAGGGACTGCTGCCTCCATCTGCGGGTGGCGGCGTTGAATTTAAGGCAGTGCTGGCACTTCTCCACCTGATGATCAGGCCTAGACAGAAGCAGCACTGGGAGATAGTCGTTCTTGTGTGGGAGTTGGGTGCCTTGCAGGTATATTTCTGTGCGGAAGGTGTGAGGACGACATACACCGACGAATGCCTGACGATTTCAGTCAAAGAATCGAAAAAAGACGGTAAAAACTACCGACGAGAGAGCTGATGAGCGCTGAACTTTACCGCGAGGTGCTGACACAAGCTAATGTCAGGAAAGAACTGGAAGGTGGGCGTGGGGGAACGCCCCTTTATACTGACGCCGCATGACGTCGGTCACCTGACGTGGGGGCGGTCCCCCGCCAGAGACTGCTAGCTAGAAATTTTCCGTTGGGTCCTGACGCCGGCCGGCATCAGTCCTATATGTAATTACCTACTGCAAGAGCCCTCTCGAAGTAAGATCAGTGATTTTCAGATTACAATACTATTATTCCCTTGCTTTCTACCAGCACCAAGTTCATCTCTGTGGTGGGAAGCCTGTAGTGTAATTACCTACTCTGTGCCTAGAAATTTTTAGACAACAATGCCACCAGTCCCTCACCTTTTACCACAACCAATTTTATAAAATGGGTATAGAAAATCCTGTGTTCTGATTGGTTGTTGCCTGTGCATTAGATACCTGTGTAATGTACAGGTAAAAACTAGTGCCCAGAACCAAGACACAGTAGAAGGTAAATCAATGTGCCACACAAAATTTTCAAACTGTAAAAAGTCGCTATTTTCCCCTCACCCACTAGTGAGGAAAACTGTGAAACATTTGTCCACAGCTAGAAGAAAACGAGTTATGGCCACTACACCACAAAACACTATACAGAACAGTTTATAAAACAAATGACAGATATGTTAAAATAGCATTCAAACTTTCAAAACAAAAAACAGCATCAGCTCACATACCACTAATGGTAAGCCTACTGGCCGCTCCTACTGTACTTTACTCCGTGGCAGGTGCCATGCTGCTCACATTTCATTTTTTATAAACTGATTTCTCTCCTGCTTACCACTGACTTTATCTATTCAAATGGCCGCTCCATTAAAACTTCCTGGTGCACTGTGAACCTCACTCCAAACTAGCGCTATTACCTTTTTCCTGGCACAGCTTTCAGTTTTGTGCACGCTTACGGTTTCCACTTGACACATAACTTCATCCCAAACAATGGCGGTAACACAATAAAACTTAATTTAGGTGTGTGTGTGTGTGTGTGTGTGTGTGTGTTAAACTGACTTCTCAGCTGCTTACTGCCGACCATTATCCATTCAAACAGTCACTCTATTAAAACTACCTGGTGCACTGTGAACCATGCTCCAAGCTAGTGCTGTTACTTTTTTCCTGGCACAGCTTTCTCTTTTGAACATGCTCCCAGTTCCCACTTGACACACAACTCTGCTCCAAACAAAAGCAGCATAGACAAAAAAAAACATACCGGAGGCTCTCACAGAGTAAAACTTTATTTAGATGTGTGTATGTGTGTGTTTTTTGGGGGAGGGTTGGGGGTTCATGGCACAACACAACTTTATCTTCTGATCAGACTCTCAGTACTGCATGACATACCTCACAGTCCTGAAGTCTGTCCTGAAAAAAAGCAGCATTTTTTTAAATATAAAAAATACTAAAGCCTCCCACACGCTAAAACTGAAATTAGATACGTGTGTGTGTATGTGTGTGTTGAGGGGGGATGCTCATAACCACATTTTTTTAATGTTGGGAAAACAACTATGGTGGCCACAACAGGACTAACTACCTAAGGTGAAAAACAGCAAAAACAAAACAAAAAAAAATACAAAACGCATAAAGGTTCATGCAGGTAGACGGACTATTTTATCTAAAACTAAGCTAAACATTTTAATATTTACAACCTTAAACATTTTTTAACTCTTGTGGACGTAAAACAAATACCAATTTTATAAGCACAATAAGACACTCTAGGGATGTGCATTACACAGTTCTAATGTATCACCAAGGGCTGAAGGCACTCTGCCTGTGGCCTTGAGCCTTACTGGGCTCCTGGCTGTGCATTAGAAATATCTAATGCACACCCCATTGTGTCTTATTATGTACTCATCACAGTGTGGGGGAGTCATCAGCGTACTTGCCCACCCAGTACTTGGTATTCTCTGTGGTGCTTTCTCCACCTGTCACTTTAGTCTAGCAATATACCTCCTGTGGGTCAACAGTGAGAGTGGCAACAACTCTGCAGTGGCCACAGATGGATGCCTCTCAATGCCCTCCATGGGTAGTATGGTGTACATTAACTTGATACAACCTTTAGGCTGCTAGTGGATTTAGAACGTTTTGGAAGGCAGTCAAACTACAGACAACATTTATTTATTTCAAAAGTTTAACCAGGAAAGACATACAATATGGAGCACATTATAGCTCATTTCCAGATGGGTAGGGGGTGAAGAAAAAAAGAGAACAAAAGTACATTAACATAATAATTATCGGTGGTAACATGTGGTTCTTGGACACAGGAAGTCTTTCTTATGAGTGGCATCCTAATGTGCCAAAGTTACGAAGTAAGCTCTGTCAGCCTCACAACATGTCATACGTTTTTATTATACTGTAGCATTTATAGAGCAACACATAAAAACAAAGCACATTTTATTACAAATTGAGCTCTATGTTTTACAGCATGCATAAGTACTTCAGGACCTGAGTTAAGACCACCTTGCCTTCTGTATCTCAATGTCTGCTAATTTGCCCTGGTCATGCTTAATTAGTTAAATCAGCAGTCCAGGATGATCCTAACAAAAGATGTCTGCCATGATTGGCTTACAGTCAGTGGGGGCATGCCAGCACCATCTTTTCGTCAAATCCTCAAAAAATAACTATGGTAAACTGTTTCTCTGTACTTGTTTTTAGCTTACATTAGTACTTTTGAGTAAGGGAGCCTAGTTGTTCCCTTACTGAATCAAAAATGTAACTGCTGTGTTATTTTTGTTATAAACTACATGAATGTTTTTTGTAATTTTATTTAGAGCATTTTCTAATATTACAACATTCAAAAGTCAACATTTACCACATGACATAAAAACACTTTAATATTCATAATATCAAAGTCAAATTTATTAAGCATATGTACATAAATATCACTGTTACATATAAAAAAGGAGACACACATATCTCACATATTTAAAAACAACATCTAACATTCACTTTACTTTAGCATCATCATTTGTTTTATAGTTATTGCACAGATCTTAATCACATAGCGTCTATCCTTACAGCAACCACAATATTTTATTGTTTACCTAATTATCACCACCCATGGTCATTTTACTACTGCGTATCTTAAAACAAATTGTGCAAATTTTGCTGTGCAAATATTGGTTCGGATGTTGACTGAAGCAGTCTAAGAGTCTTAACCCACATCTTCTCCTCTTGACATTAACTTAGCGGTAAAATCCATTTTCTCCTTGGTTTATCAAACACAGGGCATTCAAAAATTATATACGGTATTTCCCATTTATTATTTTCATTACAATAACATGATGTAGGGACTGCTACTCTACCTAACATATAATTTATTCCCAGATTCACTTGCTCCATCGAAACTTACATAAAGCTTTTCTCTGATTTACATTATTGCAAATTGGAGATATTTTCTATCAAAAATACATTCTTAATATTTTTATAAATCATCCCTTCTCCACATTTGTGTAATGCCTCCAGGTCTTGTGCAGCCACAGCAGTCAGTCAGTCTTTGAGTGGCCTGACTTTAAAATAATAAAATGCCCCTATGTGTATACAGAATATAATTTCTTTCTAAACCAAGTTTATTTAAAATATCATTAAGCTTAAAGGTCCACATCTCTATTCCCAGAAATGTTTCCTCAACTTCCTCAAGAAATGAAAGACTACACAGATTGGGTACATTGGAAGTGATTATTCGAAACCAAAAATGTATTGCTCTTTTTTGTATCTTGGTTTTAATAGCATACATTCCAGTCTCTGCCCTAATCATGGCACTATGGGTATACATAGAGACCCCCAAAAGTTCTTTAAGAAACTAGTTTTGTATTGCCTCTAAATCATTGTCACAGAAAGAATTCCCCAGATCTCCAAGGCATATAAGAGCTGTGCATTTACTTTTGCCTCATAGCACCTTACTTGTGCCATATATGAATTTTGTGCATACGTATTGGCAAACCTGCCTATTGCCTGCAAGACTCTAGTTGACGTTTCTTTTATCTTACAAAGGTATGTTTTCCAGGTCAGTTTTTTAGTAGACCAAACTCAAGGTAGCAAAATATGTTTACCTCCTAAAGTTTTTATCTGCTATATTCCTTTTTTTTTGGTTTCAATTACCAGTCTCAAAGACCAATATCTTTGTCTTTTCTGTATTTAGCTCAAGGTCGATCTCCTCTAGCGAATCTATAACTGATCATAATACTCTTTTCAAGCCCAGCAGTGTTTGGAAGAGGATAATTGCATCGTTGCATATAATTTTTATTGGTAAGTTTTTATTCTAGGTGGGAAAGTCTCAGCTTCTCTCAATTTTTCCACTATAGTTTCAATATATTAAATATTGAAGAGTATTGGTGCGAGCAGACATTTTTGTCTGACCCCAAGTTTAATCTCCATGGGATCTGAGCAGGCTCCATCTTTTCTGTATCGTATCACTATTTTAGTGTTATTATGGAGCAACTTGATCATATTAAGTATTTTTTTCTCTATCCCTTTACTTTCCAGATTCTCCCAAAGCAAATTTCTATTAATGCTGTCAAATGCTGACTTAATGTCTGTAAATGCTACATACACGTTCCCCTTGTTCTTTCTCACATATTTGTTTATTAGATGTACCAATGTGAAAATTTGGTCTAATATAGATCTCTGTTGCCTAAAGTTGGACTGGTATATAGATATTATGTTCATTTCCTCAATCCATGTCTCCAATCTGGATAACAGAGTCATAAGAAAATGTGGGAGGTAATACTTAGTAACGTAATGGGTCTATAATAACTCGGCTCATCAATTTTACCTTTCTTATGTATATAATATCAAGAATCTACAATAAAGTATGTACATAATTATAGATCAAGTCCACAGTATAGTGGGGTCCAAGATTAAAGTTAAATGGGCTTGTTTTAAATATATCAATATGAAGATATTAAAAGAAACAACTAATGCCATTTAAATAAATAGTTAAAGAAAAAAATGTTCTCAACCATTTTATTAATTTATAAGACAGGGTTATGACCACAAGCTTATAGCATATTTTGACATTACTTATATAAACACCATCATGCATTGTTTCTAAACCTTTAGTAAATTAACTATATTTTAAATGTACTAATTAATAAATATAATTAAGATAATCAAGACTACAGGAGGAAATTATCTCCTTTTTAACTTAAAGTGATTTTCTGATATTAAGGTATCACTTAAGGTATCTTATGTAAGCGATAGTCCGTTTGTGATATTTAAAAAAATATCTTCAACTTGTTTTCAGCTGGAAGAGACTGTAGTTTGGTCCTGACAATGTGACAAGCCGATCCCTTCCACTTCCCTGTTCATGTACATGTCCCTGTGGTCAGGGATGTTATAACATTCAAGAAGGGAGAGCATGGAGGCGAGCCACGCTGAAGTGAATGGTAGTCCATTTTCATTACTATTTAATACATTATGATGGCAAGCTGGAGATTAATGAACACCGTCATTCAGCTAACAAGGGATTTGCCACTATCATGCATTAAACAGTAATGAAAATACATTCCCATTTACTTCAACAGGGCTCACCACAATGTGCCTGAGTGCAGGGGTGTGTACATGAAAAGGGACATGGAAGGGATCCAAACTACAATCTCTTCCAGTTAAATAGATGCTGCAGATAATTTTTTTTTGTCTAGCCCCTGATCCTCCTTAACAGAACTCAGCGCCACCCCGCCGACCACTCCCACCATGCCCAGGCCCGGCCCACTCCCAAGGACACTATTTGGCAAGCCCTCTGCCATCTTCCCGGTCAAAGCCATGGAGCAGGATCCCCCCACCCCCGCGGACACTATTTGGCAATGGGGCAGCGGCAGAGTGGGGCTTCATATCAGAGGACTGGCTTTTCTAAATGCTGCTGTAGTTTCCCTTGGAGGTAGGATGTGCAGTGGCGTCAGCAGGACTAACCCGATGTCTGTCCCACCCCACACATCTTGAGTGCCACTGAGGCGGGTCCTCCAGCCTTTGCCAGGGGTCACTAATGCATCAAACATTTGCCCCCAGAGAAGAAGCCATCCCTGGATGCTCAATCCTTCTCCACCAGCCAGCCCTGACTCCTGGGTCTGTTCCCAAACCTGGGATGTCGGCACTGCAAGCAGATGCCTTGCCCCTGTGCCAGCAGGCTGGCCTATAAAATTTAAAATATGGTAGAAATAGACTTCACATAAATTACCATATTATGAAAGAAACCTAATTCTTGGAAAGGTGAAACAAAACCACTTCAATGTAACTTAAGATAAATGTATCTATCTAGTTGTCTGGATCATCCTCATTCTGACCTTAGCATGAGTGCGAGTCAAAAAATTACTGCAAACTCTCAGAAGTTATTAGCCTGTATGTAATCTGTATTTAAAGAAATTAAACATTATATAAATATAAAATGCAATGTGAGATGTGGCGATTTTTAGCAGCGGTCTGACTACTTTCAAACGGGTTTAGACAGAACTATCGGATTGATTTACAATTACAGATCAAGTTAGTCTGACCTCTGTCCTAGGTAAACTACTTGAACAACTAATTCAGAAACGTGTAACTCAGCACCTCGAGAGCAATGGACGGTTAGATAGTACACAGTATGGTTTTATTGCTGGCAGATCATGTCTAACCAATCAGTTGCAATTTTTTGAATCTGCCAGTGCATCTCTGGATAAGGGACTACCAGTCGATATCATCTTTTTAGACTATGCTAAAGCTTTTGATACCATGTCTCATAAAATACTGTCCGACCCCTTAATTAAGCTTCAAATACATCCTCGTATCATAAATAGGATAATATCCTGGTTGGAAAATAGGACTCAATGTGTTTCTATAAGAGGTTTTAAATCAACCAGCGGTACAGTCACAAGTGGAGTTCCCCAGGGCTCTGCCTAGAAGTCAACGATATTCAACATTATTACAGCATCCATATTGTCTCCAGTTTATGGATGGATTACTAAATATGCTGATGACTATAAATTGGGAGGAATTAACAATTTGCAGTCAGCATGCCACTACATCAGCACTAAACTTTTTAGTATCCTGGACAAATAATAATGGGATGCAGTTTAATATACCAAAATACATGGTTATACACCTGGGAAAAAGAAATCTTCAGTATCAACATACAATCAATAATCTAGCTATAAATGAAACAGAATGTGAAAAAGACCTTGATATACTAATTTCTAATAAGCTCGAATTCAAGGAACATACCAGATGTATGGTCAATAAGAGCAATAAACTAATGGGATGCATACTGAGAGATATAAAAAGTAGAGAACCTGAAACCTTGATGCCATTGTATACCAGCCTTATTAGACCTCATTTGGAATATTGTGCCCCCTTTTGAGCCCCTCAAAAAATAGGTTGTCAAAAACAAATTGAAGGAATACAAAGAAAACTTACCAAAAGAATAAGTAATTATAGGGAACTTGATTACTCAGAACGACTAAAACAATGATGTCTTTATTCAATGCATTACAGATATTTAAGAGGAGACTTATGTCTGACGTATAAAGCAGTACACAGTGAAGCATTACTAGAAATAATTGGTCTAGTTAAACAAACCAATGGTAATATTACAAGATCCCATAAATATAAATTAAAAACAGACACAAACAAGACTGAAAAACAAAACTCTTGTTTTTTTCAGAGAGTAACTAGTTCATAGAATAATCTACCATCTGGTATTGTATTGAGTGATACCATGCTAACATTTAAAAAAAAATTGGATAACCATATGGGTAATCTGAACTATTATTTCCACCTGTAAATTGGTGGTGAGTTCCAAATAGGTTCGCCTCTGAACTCGTATTCCTTCCTATGATTCCTATGATTTGTTACGTCACTTTTTCTTTGCACACCTCACTAATTTTTTTATTTGTATGCACAACTGATTGGGGATTTAAATTTGATGGTATTAGAGGTTTGTATTTAAACTGTGACACCACTGCTTTTGACCACACCCTGAGGAAGGGCTGTTTGAACCCGAAGCACCAGGGCTAGTGTGGCTAGTGATTTGGCTGTCTTTCATTTGCATTTACTTTTGTAGAATGTGCAATAAAAGAAGTTTCTATACTGCCAAACAGCTTGCAAATGTTCCTTTTATTCTTTATAAGGATTGGAATGAATTTGGGCAACTGTTGAAACCAGGTAGCCACTTGCAATGGCCAAGAAAAGTTCCCCGAGGAGTGCACGTAATTTTACAGCTGCTTAGCATGGTGCAGACTGTGCATTCACACAGTGCCCCAAGAGCAGAGGGTCCTCAAAGCAAGAAACAAACTCCAGCTCAGCCAACCTCTTACAAAAGACAAAAAAAAAAAAAAAATTAAGGAGAGAGGCCAATTCAAACCAGGCTAAAAGTACAACAAAAGAGATCTGAACAAACAGCCCCTCACCACAAATGTTAGTTGAGTTTTTGTATTTTATACAATATACAACACAACCAGATAAAGTCAATGTTTAGAGAAATAAATCTCCTTCCTCAGGGATTTGGTATATGTTTACAAAAAGTACATAGGCGTACATTACTTCAAACCATAATTAACCATATTAAAAGGGTTAATATACACAGGAAAAGGTGCAAAAAGTACAGCTGTCTAGTTGGCCTCCCTTCTTCCTGGTCCTTTATGTTCTAATTGAAGTAAAGTGCAAACATGATATAAAACTAGCTGAAAATGAAGATATAGTGAGGCCACGGTATGGATGAGGATGTTCCTTGGGGTTTCACGACTTCTGATATGGGGCCCCAGCAAGGAGGTTCACACAGGGCGTCGAGATAGGTAGGGTGAGTCCTGGTGGCTCGCAGCCCTGAGACAAGGGCTAGAGGTAGTCAAGAATGCATGACATGGAGCAGGAGAGGGGCAACAATCTTCATCCTCCCTTCAACAGGAGAACCTTGTTCAATTGCAAGTGCATGTCTTCAGAGTCAGCTCCTTCTGAGATGACTCTAGCATCCACAGAACATCCTTGGAAACCCAAGGACCTAGAACTCTAGCCACCCAGGAACCTGGCAGTTGGGTGCAGGGCCTGCAGGTCTTAATGCCTAATCATCCCTGGGACCTCATCAATAGGTCAGCAGAAGTGGAAGCAGCAACAGTGGTCTGCTGCTTAGACAGAGGAGACTGATACCAAAACAGGTGCAACCACTCTGGTGTGATCAGAATCAGAGACTCTCATTCCTCTGCACCTTGAGGACTACCTTGTGGGCCAGAGAAAATAGACGGAAGGCATACAGGAGGTAATGAGCCCAGGACTGAGGGAACACATCCACCTGAAGAGCATCCTGCTCAGAGGAATGGGTAAAAAACAAACTCAGCTTCCTGTTTTCTCAGGAAGCAAACCGGTCCACTGACATGTTCTTCATTCCAAGAACACCTTAGACACCACCAGCAG
Organism: Neoceratodus forsteri; assembly: GCA_016271365.2. Taxonomy (NCBI): domain Eukaryota; kingdom Metazoa; phylum Chordata; order Ceratodontiformes; family Ceratodontidae; genus Neoceratodus; species Neoceratodus forsteri. The sequence continues at coordinate 478,857,514 of CM057455.1, forward strand.
GTGTAGGAACCACTTGTGGGACAGTTGGTGGCAGCATGAAAAAGCCTGACTAAACCTCTTTTTTGAAACAATGTTGAGGGCTTCAGGATGCATCGGGTCTGTGAAAGACTGTGTCTGGGAATAGATGGGGAGGAGGCGTATGCCATGTCAGCTGCAGCAGGGTGGAGGCCAGTAGATGGGGGGGCAGGGTGTGCAGACCAGGGCTGGTAGGAAAGCAAAATAGTGGGCTGGGGGTGTGCAGTTGTGCACGTTTGTTCCCAGATTTGAGCCTTGTGGCGCAGTAGATTAAAGGGATAGGCGTGCACTGTGTGTGAAGACTGAGGGCTGGATGGGGCAGCAGATTACAGGGGTAGGGTGTGCACTGTTGTATATAGACTGGGGTGGGTGGGTGCTAGCATGTGGGAGGGTTACAGGGTATCTACTATAATGCAACAGGGAAAAGTATTCTGACTGAAGAGGATGGGGTGGGCATACAGGGCGAGGCGGGTGGCAGAAGATGAAAGGGTGGCAGGGTGTGCATACCGGGGTGAAGGGCAGTTGACTGGAGTGACAGGAGTGAGCACACTTTGGCAGGATAATTGTCAGGAGTTACGAGTTTGCAGGGTGTGCACATGTGACAGGATGGGGGCAGCAGACTGATGTGGCAGGGGGGTGCATATCTGGCTGGGGGGTCAAGTAGATGGGAGAGGTTGGCGTGTCAATACTGGGGTAGGATTGCATTAGGAGAAGGAAGGGGCAGGACTGTGCATACTGGGGCAAGGTGTGGTCAGCCCTGATCATCCTTAAGCTGGTCTCGCCAGTATCTGACTACACAGATGTAGTCTACAGCACTGCACTAAAGTCTTCTCTTGCCAAGCTGGACTCTCTTTTTTATTCCTTCTGCCACTTTGCCCTTAGTGCTCCATCTCTCACTAAGCACTGCTCTCTATATGCTGATCTCTCTTTCCCCTCCATTGAAGCCTGGTCTCTCCCACACTGTTCCTTCTTCATGACCAAATACTGTCTTACCACCATTCCCACTTAAGCTCCCCTCTCTTCTCACCGTAGCCCTTCCATTCCTGCTTCCTACTCCCTCTGATGACCCACTACTCGTTCCTTTCATAACCCTCACAGTAAATCTGTAGCAGGCCAGTCTGCTTTCTCTGTCTGTATCCAAACACTATGGTACAGCTTCCCTCTCTCCATCTGTCTCCCTTTCTCCCTGTACTCTCTCAAAACCACTCTTACTGACACACATCTCAAAAGCATGCACATGCAGTTGGGCTTCTTCCTCTTCTCTCCACATTACAACCCATGCCCAATCCACCCCTTACACACTATCTTATCTATTGTACTAATTTTACATCTTACTCTATTGTACAGCTTAAACCTCAATATGAACATACAAACATACGAAAATTAGCGAGCAGCAAAAGGCCATCATGGTCTGTCAGGATGCTCGCGGAATGCAGCTAGCTCCTATTCAGCAGCTGCCACACCTCCCTTACCTCCCTTTACCCTCCCTTTGCACTGTCCCACCCCATCTTGAAGCATTCCACTGCGGTACATGCCACCGCTTCAGCTAGTAGTGTGTTCCACTTTGCCACCACCCTCTCTGTAAAGAAATGTCTCCTCACCTCCCTCCTGAATCTACCCCCCCTCCAATCTCATGTCATGGCCCCTAGTGTCTCTCCCTACCCTCCTCCCGAACAGAACTTTTGTGTCCGTTTTGATTATCCCTTTCATGTATTTGAAGGTCTCGATCATATCCCCCCGTCCCACCTCTCCTCCAGTGTGTACATGTTTAACTCTCTTAGTCTGACCTCATATGGCAATTCCACCAGGCTCTGAATCATCCTCGTTGCCCTACGCTGCACCCCCTCCAGCAACCTAATGTCCCTTTGTAGGTACGGGCACCAGTACTGCACGTGGTATTCAGGTGAGGTTTAACCAATAATCTGTACAACGGTAGAATAAATTTCTTCTTCTCAAAGTAATTCCCTTTGCAATGCACCCCGCATTTTGTTGGCCACTGCTGCTCCCTTTCTGCATTGTGCAGATGTTCATTGCTCCGTGATGAGCACCCCACAGCCTTCTCCTCTTCTGTTACCTCCAGCTGCACTCCCCAGAGATAGCTATCCTCGTTTTTGTTCCGAAGTGCAGCACCTTGCATTTATTTGCGTTGAACCCCAGCTGCCATCTGTCAGACCATGCCTCCAGCCTTGCCAGATCCTCCTGCAGCCCCCGCCACTCCCCCAGTCATCCACCACCGCTCCCATCTTGGTATCATCCGCAAACAGGCTAATTTTGCTGCTGATGCCCTCCGAGATGTCTGCAATAAATATGCCAAACAGCACTGGGCTCAAAACCGAACCCTGTGAAACAGCACTTGTCACAGGCTTAGGAGATGAGTATTCCCCGCCTACCATCACCCTCTGCTGCCTATCCTTTAGCCATTTCTCCATCCACCCCACCAGTTTTGCTCCCGGCCCTGTGCCCTGTAGCTTGATTCAAGTCTCCATGTGGTACTGAATCAAAGGCCTTACTGAAGTCTAGGTACAGGACATCCACCGCATGGCCCTGTCAATTTGCCTAGTCACCCAGTCATAGTATTCCACCAGGCTGGTCTGGCATGACCTGCCCGCCAATGACGCCATGCTGCTTCCGACCCACCCATTCACCTCCAGTAGTGCCACTAGCCTATCCTTTAGGATGGTCTCCATTAGCTTCCCACTATGGACATTAGACTTACTGGCCTATAGTTCCCCGGTTCATCCTTGGGTTCACTCTTGTGGAGGGGAACCACGTGAGCCAGTCTCCAATCCTGTAGTATGCATCCTGTGTCTAGAGATGAATTAAATAAGTCTGACAAGGGTCCTGTCAGGATCTCTGCCAGCTCCTTTAGCACTCTCGGATGTACTCCATCTGGTCCTGGAGCCTTGTCTACCCTCAATGCCCTTAACCTCTCCAGTACTCTCCCCATTGTGATTTCACCATCCGTCATCCTCCATCTGTTTCTATCCTCCCTCCTAGTATGGGTAGCGCCCCTTCTTTTTCTTTTGTAAAGACTGAACAGAAGTAGTTGTTGAGCACATCTGCCTTTCCACCCCCTTCTTCCACCCATCCCCCCCTCCTTCTTAATTCTTACAATTTGGTCCTTACAGCTTCTTTTCTCCCTGTTGTACCTAAAGTCTTTCTCCCTTTTTTATGCCCTGTGCCAGCTGAGTTCCTTGCTGTCTTGTCTGCACTTACCCCCCGTCACCTCCTTCGCTTCTTTCAGGTATTCCTCTCTATACCCCCTCCCGGTTTCTGTATCTCCTGTAAGCTGCCCTTTTCTTCCTCACCCTGTCTAGCACCCTTTACTTATCCAGCTGGGTTTCTTCCTCCTAGCCTTCTTAGTCTGGGCCCTGCTGCAAGTTTCTGTTGCCTGCACTATCCCCTGTATTATCAGTTCCACCTTTGCTGTTTGTCCATACCCAGTTAGATTTTGCACAGGAACCCTGTACCACTTCCCTCATCATCTTAAAGTTGGCATTCCCGAATCCAGCACCCTTGTGCCAGATGCCATCCTCTCTTTAGCCATCTGTAACTAGAACCATACTGTCCGTGGTCACTCCCCCAGTGGGTCCTCCGCCTCACATCCCTCACCCTCCCGTTCATCATGCGAGGTCATGGGTGTTCCTTTCCCTAATTGGTTCCTTGACCAACTGTACTAGAAAGCTTTCCTGGAAGGTGTCCAGCATTACCTGCTCCCTTCTGCTCTTTGTGATAGGTGTGTTCCACTCCACCCCCCGGCAGGTTGAAGTCCCCTACTATCACCACCCCCCTTCCCACAGTTCCTCCTGATCTGTTCTGCCAGTACCGTGTCCATCCCTTCAGTTTGAGAGGGTGACCTGTACACCACCCCCAGTCTTAGTGATCTATTTTTGGGATCCTGTAGTTGCACTCACGGTGCTTCTGTATCTCTCTTATCTCCCTCCTCCCTTACACATTTTAATCCCTCCTTTATATACAGTGCCACCCCCCTCCCCCTTCCCATTTTCCCTATCCTTCCGGTGTAAGCTGTGCCCCGGAACTGTCATGTTTCAGTTGTGGATTTGGGTGACCCATGTCTCAGTTATAGCCGCCAAGTCCACACACCCTTCCTCCAAGGCAGCCTATAGATCCACCCCCTTATTCCCCAGACTCTTAGCATTTAGTGTTACCACCCTCCAACCCTTGTCTCTACCATTCCCCCTGCCTCTCTCCCCTTATATCCGCTCCCTTAGTAGTTGCCTTCCTCCTTAACTTGCTATCATGGGGGTAAGTCCATTTGGTTTCACATCATTAGGCATCTGAACACCACTATCCCTCCTGCTACCCCCCTTTCCTAGTTTAAATGCTTCTCAATGTACTTCCCTATCCTTGTCTTCAGTACATTTTTTCCTTCCTCATTTAGGTGCAGTCTATCTTTTGCATACAGTCTGCTGTTCTCCCAGGTACCCCCCCCCCACCCTCCTACCAGCCCATATCCCTTTTCCCAACACCAGGCCCCCAGTCATTCATTAAACTCTTGAATTCTCTCTTTTACTATGCTTGCCCTGGGAGCAGGAAGTACCTCTGACAAGGTGATAGATCTGCCAGTTCCATCACACAGAGGTCCCAGTTCCTCAAACCTCCTCTTAACCTCCCCTACGTCCCATCAGCCAGGTCATTCATCCCCAGGTGCATTATTAGGCGAGGCCTTTCCCTTACCCTGCTTGTATCGCTTGGCTCAGACTGCCCCACCCTTTCTACCTTCATTTCTGGCATGGCTTCCATCCAAATTCTAGTGTGCCTCTACTCTTTGCTTCCCCACCTGACCCCTCTTAGTATTGAGTCCCCCAACACCAAGACACCTCCCTTCCTCCCCTTCCCATCCTCCCCTTCTCCTCTCCTTCTTCCTCCTGCACAATGTTCCCTCCTATTGTCTCTGTTTCTCCCCCTGTGTTCTCCACTGTACTGAACCCTTTTTGCCCCAATTCACCTATTTCTCCATTACCCTCCTCAGTCATTTTGTTCTTTGTGCCCATGGACTGCGCTTCCCCTTCCTCCTTCCTTCCTCCTTTGACTCCTCTGTTAGAGGTCTGCCCCATCTGAGCTCCCAGCGTTACCAACTCCTGTACTCCCTCCTATTCTCCTTGCCGTTTGTCTCCCGTACCTGTGTCTCCCCACAGCCCCTTGTCCTGACCACCCCGTCCCTCTTATTCCTCCCATCTTTTTCTTTTCCTGGATGTCTTCTTGTGCTTTCCACATTCCTTTCTCCTCCGACCTAATATGCCCTTCATCATATTTGCCTCTTATAGCCTTATTACTTCCTTCTCTAGCCCCCCAGCATTATGCAGGAGGGGCACCCCCTATCCTCCACAGGGTGTCCATGAATACTGCCCCTGCACAGTTATTACGCTCCACGATCCTTCCTCGCCTGTGACTTCTGTTATCCACCTTTCCCGGATTCCCTTGCCCCCCCCTCCCCTCCACTGACCCTCATTCCGGCCTGCCCCACTACCTTGTCCCCTTCCCAGACTGCCCCAAGCCATCGCCATTGCCCCATTACCCCTTGCTATTCTTTGTTCCCTCTGCTTCATTCTCCCTCTCGCGGTTACTCTTCTTTCTATCTTGACCCTGTCTGTTGGCAGCACTATTTCCCAGCTCCTCAAGCACCTCCCTCGCAGCCTTCAAGCCCAACCCCCCCATGTCTTTTCAGTATTTAAGAAAGGCTGGTGGAGGGCAATCAACCACCAGACCTAGCACAGTGCTCATCCAGCAGCTGTAAACTACAAATTTAAGCTAAACTACACCACCAAACTTACACAATATCTCAGAGATAAATAAGCTCTCAGAAAAACCTCACCTCTTATTCCAACTCCTCAAACAAACTGTTTCAGTGGACTACTTCATATAGATTTAAAACTGAAATCCACACAATCTTGATTGGCTACTCTGTTACTTGGGGAAATAACCTCTCCCCCACAGTGCTTAGCCAGTCAGCCAGCAACCGCTACTGTGAAATACGATACAGATTTAAGCTTTTATTTTGTTTTTTCAGTCCCAACCACCAAACCTAGCACAGTGCTTAGCCAGCAGCTGTAAATTACAAATTTAAGCTGAAAAACACCACCAAAACTTACAAAATATCTCAGAGATAAATAAGCTCTCAGAAAAACCTCACCTTTTATTCTAACTCCCCTCAAACTGCCTGTACACTGTAATTTAAGTTTTTCGCCACTGTTAGTCTGTTACAAATATCTTATAGGTTCATAGGTGATTTCAAGCTAAGTAGACTTTCGTCCATGATGCTTGCCTTATTATTTATATCTCTTTCTTTCTATCAGAAAAGTCATCAAGTTTATTTTAAAAGAGTCCATAGTTGTACTAGACACTACTTCTTTGGGCAATATATTCCATCCTGCCACGACTCTATTACTGAACCAATGCTTTCATGATATAGTTTGCCATTTTGGACTTCAAACTGAAAAGAGTGTCCCTAAGTTCATATCTTGATTTCCTCCAGACTAGTCCAAGTTCTGACAACAATACAGGGTCTTGTATACATCTGAATAGTAAGCAATAATCACCCCTAATTCTTCTGTCACTCCAAGGTAAACAAATTTAGCTCCCTCAATCTCTCAGGGTAAGTCCTCTTTCCTAGCCCTTCAATTGACTTAGTCGCTTTTCTGTATTCGTTCTATATTATAAATTTCTGCTTTTTATAAAGGTGCCCAAACTTGAGCACAGTATTCCAGGTTTGGTCTAACCATGGCACCATAGAGTGGCATTAATACTTTCCTGTCCCTGCTTGAGATATGTCTCAGAATGCAATTTAAAATCTGATTTCCCTTTCTTATTAGTTTATTACAATGGGAACTAAATTTCAAGTCAGAACTAATTATAACCCCCAAATCCTTTTCCTCATTTGTGTTGTTGAGTACAATGTTATCCAGTTTGTAAGAAAAGGGATTTTTATTTTTTATATTACCCAAGTGCATAGTTATGTACTTGTTTTTATTCAATTCAAGCTTACTATTTACAGTCCACTGGTGTATGTGGTTTAATGCATCTTGTAGATCATAATGTTTTTTTGTAGTGTTGGTTATTGCACCAATTCTATAGTCATCTGCAAATTTTGTCAACCAGATATCTTTGTTTTCCAATTTCAAGGAGGTTATATAAATGTTAAAGAGGCAGGGTCCAAGGACCGAGCCCAGGGTACTCCACTAGTCACAGCCTCCCATTTTGACTTTTCTCCCTGTATCACCACTCTTTGCCTTCTTTCACATAACCAAGCATCTATCCAGTTTATTATATTGATATCTAGTGCATACTGTTTAAGGGAGATTATTAATTCTTGATGTGGAAGTTTATCAAAAGCTTTAGAAAAGTCCAGAAAGATAACATCAACACAATTTCCGCATCCAAAGCCTTCCCAACCTTCTCATAAAGGTTAAGAGATTTGGCTGGCAAGAACAGTTTTTGAAGCCATGTTTATCGAGTCCTGCAGTTCCTTAGTCTCAAGATGCTCGACTATATAGTTCTTTAGGATGGATTCCATCATCTTACCCATGACCGATGTCAAACTAATCGGTCTATAGTTTTAACTCAGATTTTAATCCACTTTTGTATAAGGAACTACCAGCTCTCGACAATTTTGTGGTACTTGTCCTGTATCCAGGATTTTTGGAAAATGTGGGTTAGGGGTGGTGCAAGTTGATCTGCCAATTCATACAGCACCCTAGGATGAATTTCGTCAGGTCCTTGCGATTTATTTATATGTACTGTTTTTAATTTATCCAGGACATCCTGTAATTTAATCTGTATCCTCCCTGGTCTAGAAGTGATTTTAATAGTAGTATTTAATGAAGTAACTGGATTAAAGATGGAGCAGAAATATTTATTTTGTATTTCTGCACAATCTCTATTGCTAAGTATTTCTCCTGCATCATTTTTGAAAGGTCTGATAGTATTACTCCTTTTTTGTTTATTATTTATATAAGAATAAAAGGTCTTATAGTTGTCTTTAACTAATGATTCAAGTTTTAACTCATTGTCTTTTTTTGCTTTTTTTATTGTCCATTTGACTTTTTTAACAAACTCTCTGTACTGTAAGTTGGATTGTTTATTTATGTCATGTTTAATTTTTCTGAACCATCTATTTTTTTTATTAATCAATGTTTTAATTCTTGGAGTTAGCCATTTGGGGATATTTTTGTTATTTGAATACTTAGAATACTTGGGTATACATAAATTTATGGTTTTGTGTAATATATTGACCAGGGAGTCCCACATTCTATAAGCTGTATGGTTACCAAATTCCTTCTTCCAATTCCAATTTGTGAGCTTTTTCCTCATAGAGGGAAAATCAGCCTTTTTAAAATTAAGAACTGTAGTTTTTCCTTCCCTAAAAGATTTTTGCACATCTTTAATTAGGAACTCGACTGATTGGTGGTCACTATTTCCCAAAGGGTTTCTAATACGCACATTTTGTATTTGTTGTCCCATATTAGTTAGAATCAGGTCCAAAATGTTATTGCCCCTGGTATTTTCAAAAACAAGCTCGACAAGCCCTATTTGATTAACAGCATCCAGAAATTGTATACTTTTTTACTTGTACCCTCTCAAGTTTTTTCCAGTCAATATCTGGAAAGTTAAAATCCCCAGTCAATATTATTCTTTCTGATGGATCTAGGTTTCTGATTACTTTTAATAGTTCTAGTTCTCCTTCTAAGCTCATTGAGGGAGGTCTGTAAACCAAACCTAGTTTAATTTTTGCTTGTCCCTTGGTATAAGCTTTAACCATACCATTTCAGGCCATCTTTAGCTCTTAATATTTCCTCACATTGTATAAAATCTTCTATATATATATATAGAATACCCTCCTTTCCTTGATTCCCTTGATAGGTAATATAGTTTATAACCAGTTATTTCTTTATTCCATCTATCTTCAGTAGTCCACCAAGTCTCGGTAATTAATGCAATTTGTATATTATTTTCGTGTAGTAAACATTGTAATTCTCAAATTTATTTATTAGACTACGTGCATTTAATACTATACATCTCCATCCTCTTTAAGGTCCACAGTTGTAGGTATTAGGTTATGAGTCTCCTCCTCTTTCTCCAGTTTAAATGGAACAAGATAACATCATTTATTTTCATGCTCAGTATCTGGTACCTGCTTTATTTAGGTGTAATCCATCACTTTTAAAAGGTATTTTTCCCAAAAGTCGCTGAGTTGTCCATGAATCCAATACTATTATATCTACAAAAGGTTCTCAATTTCATATTAAGCATCTCTATGCTTGGATTTTTGAATTCATATCTCCCATGACATGAAATTAGACCTGAAATAATTATGTCACATTCCCTTTTTTTCATTGTATTCACAATGTGTTGATAATCTTGTATGATACCATCTATACTACGCAGCCCCACATCATTTACACCAACATGAATTATAATTAAAGGGTCTTGTAGTCCTTCCATCAGTCCATCTAATAGGTAACCAATGTCTGAGATTTTTACCCCTGGTAGCGAGCTCACCGTAGTGTGCATTTTTCTGCCTTTACATACTACTGAATCAATTCCTCTAGTTAAGGAATCTCCTATTATTAAGATATCTTTTTCCTTTATTTGTGTTGTGGTTTCTTTTTCTGTTGTGAAGTCTAATTTAGGTGGTATTGTTTCTTTTTTATTTTGGCAGACATTTCCCTGCTTATACTCCATGTCTACTTTTACTTTCTCTTTATCTGGTAATGGTTTTTTATCTTGACTTTGGACTTTTTGGCCTTGTTTAACCTTCAGTCCCTCACCTCCATCACAGCTCTTTTCTAAGGGCTCCTGTGTAGTTTGCCTGTCCAGGTCCAGTACCTTGTATCTATTTTCTACTTCTGGGTAGTATATTAAAAACTGTTTTTTTATCCTCATTATTGGTAGAACGTTTAGATGTGTTCTCACATTTATTATCACCGTAATTATTTAGTGTCTCAGTCAGAGACTCTTGTTGGGCCCCTTTATGTAGTAGATCTATATCATTCTCTACTACGAATGAATCTATATAGGCTTCTAATTCTCCAATCTCTTTCTGGACCTCAAATGTTTCTGTTTGGTTACTACTGTCCATCCTCCTCTTAATCATTTCGATTTCAGTATGCAAAGCTTGATTCTGTATACACTTCTCACATGTAAACTCCACCACAATTTCTTCTTCTGTGTACATTTTACAAGATATACATGGTCTATGACATTTTTCCTAGTTTTTGTCTTAACCATTTTGTAGTCTTATCTAGTATATCTGGGATGAGCTCTATTTTATAGTTATTCTACAGTGGTACTTTTCGTTGGTTGTCTTATTTTGCCTTAAGTCCCTCTGGTCCCCAGCCCGGACAAGCAGACTACTGCAGCGTGTCTCTGCCGCCCGTACAGCGCCGCCCTGCTCGCTGCAGTGCGAGCTTTTATGGGTCCTATGACCCGTAAGTAACTGTGTAAGGGTCGCGGGAATGCTTGTGTTACAAAACTGTAAACTTCACCAAAATAAAGTATTTGTAATGTATCTTGCCATACATTGGCTGCATCCTTCCTTAGCTCCCATCCTAGCTACCCCCATAACGCATGTACTGTACTGTACTTTGTACACATTCTACATTGTTTTTCTCTTTCTCTGTAATACTGTGATTTTACTGTTCATGTACATGCACCTTTTGCTGTCACTTTGTTGTTGCTGTTTCACACCCTACTGTATCCCCATCCATTGGGTCATATCTGAAAACGAGCTACTAGCTCTGGATCGGTGTGCCTACCCCAATCACCAACTTTAAAATAAAATAAAACAAAAAAATTAATAGAGTGCAGCCTGCCATGATGCAACACAGTATCATAGAATTCTACATGACAAAACGGAGTAACTACCATTGAAATTGGCTTGTTTCCACAGTAACTCTGCTGCAGAACAGAGTTGTGACCTGGCAGGCTCCAATGTTGTAGGGAGACTTTCAAAATAAGGGTGAGTTGGAGATATGTATATTGGGGCAGGTAAGGGTGTGGAGACAGGTTTAATCAGTGATAAAGTTCCTGTATCCGAAACTGGAAAGGAGGATTTTCGGATCAAAAAAATGGGAGAAAGAAGAATGAACACATTGGAGTAAGAAACATTGGCCAACACATTTAGGTTACAAAAATAGTTTAAGGTTTATTTTTTAGTGCCATTTACGATTGTTTTAGGTATTACTGATATCCTATAGGTTTTGCTCTGAAGCAGAACCAATCAGAACTAATTATCACTCTGACCTGGTCCTGATAATAAGGATCAGGACCTTTTCAGGTTCGTTCAAGCCTAATCTGATGCAACATCACCATGCAAACTTTTAACTGCAAATTACTTTTGTTCTGGATTCACAGGTTGAGAATGGGGCACCCCACATCCTTTTGTTTACCAGAAAGTACTGTGGCATGAACCCCAGATGAGCTCAGTTTTCTGGGACAGGATCTATCACATGCATCTCAAGAAGCTGACAGACCTAGTTCCATAGAGTGGGGAGAGATTTCAGTGAAAGTGTTTCCTCCAATGGTTCTCAGGACCAACAAAGGGTAATTACCAAATTCCACAGACAACCATGATCTCATCACTTCGGACCCACTTGTTTGAAGCAACAGTGGATCACTGTGGCAGGAAGTGGGACAGTCAACTCCAACTGCAAACTGCAGCACCGGTCATAGTTAGGGCATGGGGCCCTCATCTCACCACTATTCCCATGGAGCAGCCCGCTCCTAGGGTTTACCTCTTTAACCTCCTGACTTACTGAAGGGCTTTGCCAGGCAGTGCTGTTGAAACTGCTGCCTCTGTTGCTCCTGCTGCTGCTCACTTTACGTCCTGGTATGGGCCAGGAGAGAACATGACTTATGTGGCGGGCTTGGGCTGCTGCATGGGACTGGTAACCAACATCACTGAATCTGGGTCACACTGGACATTCTGATATGTATTTATTTTTTTTTAATTTTAGCCTTTGGTAACCGGGTAAGGCCCACTAGGCACAAGTGCCTGTTTTCAGGGGCGACCTGAGAGCACAGGGTGGTTAAGTGACTTGCTCAGAGTCACACAGTATGCAAGTGGAGGTTGTGAGAATCAAACTCAGGTCTGGTCTGCTGGATGTAGCAAGCTCGTTCACACCTCATTCCTCTAAACTCTAGGCTATACTGCCAGCCCATGTATGAAATGATCCCTGACCCCTGGCCTGAAGAAATCCATCTTGGTAAACATAGTTCTATCACCCAGTGCTGGATTTCTTGAGTGAAAGACAAATCTGTAACCAGGCACAGTAGACTATAAATACTGCCATAGCCACCAATCAGGCTGACATGTCAGCTGAGTCCAGGGCAACCAGCTACTAATGCTTGGTCACCATCAGCCCAAGATTAAGGATCTTGCAAAGATCTTGAGAGCTGTCTTCAGGAGCAGGTCAGTGAGTTCAGAGTTCCTTTTGAAGAGCTTGTGGCTATACTGAATCATCAATGCAGCATAGCTAGCCTGGCAGATGCCCAGGCATACAGCTGTACAGACCTTGCAACCAGGATGGTCCTGCTTTTGAACATTTTGTCTGGCGGCTTGTCTGGCTCACCTTGTACCTTCACCTTGCAGAAATACAGGTTACTCACCTGTAACAGGAGTTCTAGGAATGGTATATGTTGTTCATCCACACTTATTGGCAGGTATCCTTGCCGCTTTAAATCTTGCGGAAGGTCTTCAAGCTGGCTCCTCCCACCCACCGGGTGGTATAACTCTTAGCTCCGCCCCATGGCGCCAGATCTGGCCGCTGGAAGCTCAGGTTGTGCGTCAAGCCGGGAGGTCGAAATGTGGAGAAATATACACATCTTGAACCCTGTTACAGGTGAGCAACCTGTATTTCTAGGGACATGGATATGTTGTTCATCCACACTTATTGGCAGACTCTAGCAGTTCTCCGTGAGGAGGGAGGCAAGACGCACACCCAATACTTACTTGGGAAAGAGAGACTGGAGAACCGAGGCCCCAAAACCAGCATCCCGGAGTGACTCAAGGTCGATGTGGTAATGGGTAATGAAGGTGTGTGCTGACTTCCAGGTAGCAGCCTGCAGATTTCCTGGATAGGGGCGTCCTGGAAGCAGCCACCGTTGCAGCAGTATGGCGGGTAGAATGAGCTCTTATCCCTCTGGGAGGCTCATGCCCGCCAACTTATAGCAGATCTATGCAGAGGTGACCCACCTGCTTATCATCCGCTTGGCTGCAGGTCTGCAGATCCGGCTTCAGCGTAGGTGACAAACAGCTGGCGAACCTCTCCCGAATTTCAACCGTCGCTCTTTGTAATAAGCGGCGCCTTCTAGGGTCCAGAGTATGGAGCCTATATTTGGCCTCCGAGGTGTGATTGGGGTAGAACACCGGCAGAGTCAACACCTGGTTAAGGTGAAACTCCGACACCACCTTCGGAAGGAATTTCGGGTGGGGGCGCAGGACAACCTTGTCCCTGTGGAAGACCAGGTAAGGAGACTCGATGGAAAGCGCCTGGAGCTCTCCCATCCTTCTGGTTGACGTGATAGCCACCAAGAAGGCGGTCTTCCACGACAGGTGAGAGAGAGCACACCTGTGCATAGGTTCGAATGGCTTGCCCATGAGCTTTGCCAGTACCAGCAGTAGATCCCACGGAGGTGGAGGTTCTCGCACCGGAGGGGAAATGTGATCAAGGCCTTTGAAAAAATGCCAGACCACCTTCTCCTGTGCCACCGACTGCTTCCCGGCCCGTGCCCGGTAAGCGGAGATGGCTGCCAGGTGCACCCTTAGGGTCGTCGACCTAAGCCCTTGATTAGAAAGGGACCATAAATAGTCCAAGATGCTTGCCAAGGAACAGGAGGAAGGGTCCAAGCCCTTGCCCTCGACACCAAATGGAAACCTTTTCCATTTGAAGAAGTAGCATTTCTTGGTCGACCCCACGGACGCCTCAACAACATTGAGGACCTCGCCGGAAAGACCCAAGGCCTGGAACTCTAGCCGCTCAGGAACCAGGCTGTCAGGTGCAGGGATTGAAGGTCCGGATGGAACACCTTCCCTGATTGACTGAGAGCAGGTCCGGGCGAGCTGGAAGCTGCCGGAGTCCTGGAGCTGAGACTGAGGAGATCTGGGTACCAGAACTGGCGAGGCCAGTCTGGGCTATCAGAATCACCTGCGCCTTGTCCCTCCTCGCCTTGAGAAGCACCTTGTGGATCAAGGGAAATGGGGGAAAGGCGTAGAAGAGGCCCGGGGTCCATTGCCTCGAGAAGGCATCCCCCTGCAGCGAGCCCTGCTGAGGGGGGCGGGCATGGAACAGCCTCAGCTTCGCGTTCTCCCTGGAGGCAAACAGGTCCACCTGAGGTGTGCCCCAATGGGAGAACAGATGCTGTACTACCTCCGGCAGGAGAGGCCACTCGTGGGATGCAGCCCCTATCCGGCTTAGGGCATTGGCCAGGGTGTTGGAGGCTCCTGCCACATGAATGGCTAGGAGATCCGCCTCCAGGCTGTGCACGAGTGACCAAATCCGGAGAGCTTCCTTGCATAGAAGCATGGAGGCGCGTCCGCCTGGCGGTTTAGATAGTACATGGTCGTGGTGTTGTCCGGCTGGACTCGGACCACTTGACCCGGAGGAACGGAGGCAAAGCGGTGAGAGCTAGGCGGACCGCTCGGAGCTCCAGCAGGTTGATGTGGCATCGGGACTCCCGCGGGGACCAGAGGCCGTGAGCCCGGTGTTCCCCCAGATGGGCACCCCAACCCATCAGAGAGGCATCGGTCGATAGAGAGACCGTCGGCTCGGGGCGGACGAACGGGATGCCCTCCTGCAAATGACCTGGAACGATCCACCACTGGAGAGCGTTCCACATCTCCTGTGTCACCGACACAAGCTGGTCCAAAGGATCGCAGCGTTGTGACCACTGACTGGCCAGTCCCCATTGAAGGGAACGCATGTTCCAGCGGGCCCAACGGACCACGCTGGTGCAGGCCGCCATGAGACCCAGGAGGCGCAGGAAGTCCCGGGCAGGGC
Organism: Neoceratodus forsteri; assembly: GCA_016271365.2. NCBI lineage: Eukaryota > Metazoa > Chordata > Ceratodontiformes > Ceratodontidae > Neoceratodus > Neoceratodus forsteri. The sequence goes on from CM057455.1 coordinate 478,872,546, forward strand.
GCAATTGTCCAACCAGAAATGATTGGGCAAAGGAGGAAAGAACCTCGGCCCTGTCCGCCGGGAGCCGCGCTCTGGCTCGAAGAGAGTCGAGCTGCGCCCCGATGAATAGAATCACCTGCTTCGGCTTGAGTTACGACTTGGCCTCGTTGATAAGGAGGCCCAGTTGAGAGCAGACCTGGAGGGCCAGATCTCTGGACCACTCCACCTCCTGCCTGGAGGGAGCTGCTATCAGCCAGTCGTCCAGGTAAGGGTATACCCAGACCCCTCGGCGCCGCAGAAATGCTGTCACCACTGCCATGCATTTGGTGAAGACCCTGGGAGCTGGAGACAAGCCAAGGGCATGGCTTGGAACTCGAAAGGATCCTTCCGCTCAGGCGAAGGAATCTCTGGTGAGACAGACGGATAGGGGCGTGAAAACGCGTCCTGCAAGTCCAGAGAGCAGAACCACCGCGTTCCAAGGATGGTAGTATCTGAGCCAGAGTGACCATCCTGAAGGTTCGAGACCTTAGGAACTTGTTTAGGTCATGGGTAGAATGGGGCGTCAGCCCCGTCCGTTCGGAACCAGGAAGTACCTGGACACAAACCCTGGGTCTGAGGGGGTCCGCTACCACCTGATCACCTCCTTCGGAGGAGAGCGATGTCGGCTCGGCGAGCCGACAGTGAGCTACGGACCCGAGGTCCCCAGGCGGCGGCTCTGAAGGGTGGGACCTGCTCGAATTCAGAGGCAGGCCTTTCCCACCACCTCAGTACCCACCTGTCCATGGTAATAGTGGACCAGGCGGAAAGGAAGTGTCGAGCCGTCCCCAGGGGAACCAGGGGTAGGTGGCGGGGATGGGCGACACCCCTCAGCCCGTCACTGGGCAGGCTTGGAGGAGGGACCGGCCGAGGGACCTCCTGGGCCTTTTCCTCCCTGCCTCCTGTTAGAGGAAGCCGGCGGCTTGGGTTTGGGATGCCAAGGCCAAGCCTGCTGGCCCTGACGTTGCTGGGCAGGTGCGCGGTGGCGCAGAAGTGACGAGGCTTAGGCTGTGTTTGGGCCTTTGTCCTTCTGGCGGAAAGACAGAGTCCAAAGTAGCATTGGACTTCTCGATCCTCTGCAGGTGACCTTCCACCCCAGGGCCGAAGAGGTCAGTCCCCAAAAAGGGAACATCCGCCAACTTGTGCTGGGTATCTGAAGTGAAGGTGGATATCCTCAGCCAAGCCCGTCGACGCATAGCCACTGCGGCCGCCACCGACCTGGCACATGAGTCCCCAATATCTAAAGCAGTCTGGAGCTGCTGTTTGGCCACTGCCCTGCCCTGGTCCCGCACCTGCTTGACCGTAGTCTGCAGATCCGCGGGAAGATGAGGGATGACCTCATCCAGGGAGCACAACAGGGCATGAGAAAAATGTGCCATGAGGACGGCCGAACTGGCCTGACGAAGGCCGAGAGAGGACGCAGCATAGACTTTTCGCCCGACATAATCCAATTTCTTGATTCCTTGTCGGGAGGTTTATCCACATCCTAGGCGTTGCCGGTAGCGGCGCTGTCGGTAACCAACCCCTCGGCAGGGGTGCTCAAAACCGGACAGGGAACGGTAGGGACCGCATACTTCCTAGCCATCCTGGCCGAGCGCAGGACAGAGCAGGCGCTGCCAAAGCTCCAAGGCGGACCCACTGTGGCCTCGGCCACGGAAGAGCCTCCGTTGGAGAATCCTCGGTCCAGAATCTCCGTGAGGGATACCTGGCCCGTTGGAAGCGGTTCGAGCTTCATCGGTGGACTCCGAGATGAGCGAAGCAGTCCTAGGAAGGACGATGGGCTATCATCCATTGACTGTCCTCCTGAGGACTCCAAGTCTATTCACTTGGAGAAAAAGGAGAATTATCCTCGGACTCAGGCGAGGTCCTCGAAGACTGCCTCTGGCCTGAGCCACCCTCTACCTGCGAGGTCGGTCGGGAGTGAGGTAACAGACAGCCTATGGGGTAGACCCTTAGCCGACCGAGAATCCCTGGTCGGAGCCCCAAATAGTGGCTGTGGAGGCGGAGGTTCCACCGGAATCGGTGGAGCAGCTGGTTTTGGCCGAACAACCGGCCTGGGTACAGGCTCCTCGGTAAGTCGAGGGGTTGTGTCGGCAGCTCGGTGACAGCCACTTAATGGCGGGGAAGGCGACTGCGTGGCTTATTCCGGTCAGGAGAAACTGTTGCCACATGAGGTCCTCGTGCCCGTCGGCGTAACCTACGCGAAGCCTCCCTACGTCCGAGAGGAGGGCGAGGGCAGCGGCGCCGCTGCATGATGCGGCCGGGGCCGCCTATGGCCGGGATCGGCTGGACGCGGACGTCGAGACCGAGACCGAGTCCTCGGCTTTTCAAATCGATGCGGAGAAGGGTCGGCAGGAACCGCACTCCCTTGGCCCGAGGGTTCATCCGAGGCTCCGAACCAGAGGCACAGGCAAGCCCGCGGATCCTCAACTCCCCGGGGAGCAGGGAGGAGTCTCGGCTTCTATAGGCGACAACCCGTCCAACGGATCGAGAAAAATCTCGACTTCGTCGACGGGAGTCTCAGTCAACTGACCTGATGGGGACACCGTGAGACCAGTGGCCGAAGCCGAGCGGTCGACCGAAGTCGACGGTCGACGACTCGGGGAGAGGGACCTTTCCCGCTCCCAAGAGCGTCGACGGAGGGATTTACCTTTGTCCCTCTTTTTGGACCGAGAAAAAGGTCCAGCAGACGTTGGCCCTTCTCCCTTAGTGGAGAGGGACAGACAAAGCTCCTTAAAGGAAGCTGTATAGGAGGAACCCAGAGAGACCGGGATAAATGCCGCGGCCGAGGAAGATACGGCCCGCGCCGCCTCCTCTTCGAGGGCGATCATCTGCTCGAGCTGATCCGCCGAGCCCGCCGCCGCGGACACCGCCAACCGGGCCTCCTTAGACTTCACCGGAGGGAAACGCTTCTCGGGACGGCCCAGATGCAATCGGGCAGCACGGTCTTCGAGGACATAGGCCGAAAAGGAAGAGCACAAGTCGCAGTCCTGCGGGTCGTGCTCAAGGCCTAAACAGTAGACACACGTGGAGTGTGGATCCGTCCGAGACATCTTCTGCCCGCAGGGGCATCTCCGAAAACTGGGAGTCGATTTGTCCATCGCAGCCGCGAGGGATCGAAGACTGAAGTCTTTTTAGCAAAAACTTTTAAATTCGCAAACGGAAGAAATAGGAACCAGTCTCAAACGCAGAGCGTTAAGGAGGGAACCTGAGCTTCCAAGCGAAGGAAGATCTGGCGCCATGGGGCGGAGCCGAGTTATACCACCGGTGGGTGGGAGGAGCCAACTGAAGACCTTCCGGCAAGATTTAAAGCGGCAAGGATACCTGCCAATAAGTGTGGATGAACAACATATCCATGTCCCTAGAACATCATGTTTGTCACTAGCCCCTCCAGTGACAGATGTCTGTAAAGCCAGACAGTCTGCCCAGATGGACAAAATACCTTTGGTCCATATGGCACTGTGGGGCCTGGCAGCAGGCTGAGTGCTCTCAGACACTCAGCAACAGGCCCAGAATGACACGGGCAATAAGGAAGGCTATCCCTACAGGGTTTTATATAGCTGGCATAGCATAACAAAATGCTAAGCAAAATAGGGGGTAATGCTAACCATTTTCCGAAATGGTTAGCAGTAGACTGCTAACCATTTTTTGAGTGAATCCATGACACAGTACACAACATTAATAAAACTGTATAATTTTTTTTTATTTTGCTAATCAATCTGTGCCAAATGCTATGCATTATCAAATTGATTAGCACTTTCACACCTCACAGAAACATAGAAACATAGAATTTGACGGCAGATAAGGACCGCTTGGCCCACCCAGTCTGCCCATTTCCCTACCTAATGGATAAGCTGCAGATCCTAGTTAACCAGCAGCCTACTTCTTTCTACCCCCACCCCTAGAATTGCCTTATGACTGTCCCATGCATGCTTGAATTCCACCACTGTTTTTGACTCCACAACCTCCTCCGGAAGGCCGTTCCATGCATCCACAACCCTCTCTGTGAAAAAATACTTCCTTACATTACCTCTGAGCCCCCCCCCATCTTCAAATTGTGCCCCCTTGTTCTTGCACACCTCTTTTTTTGAAAGATGCTACCCTCTTGGACTTTGTTGATTCCTGAGGTACTTGAAAGTTTCTATCATGTCCCCCCTCTCCCTCCTTTCCTCGAGGCTATACAATATTAAGCTCCTTTAGTCTCTCTTCATATGTCTTCCGGTGCAGACTGCTAATCAGTTTTTTCAGCTTATTTGAAACCCTGCCCTATTGAGGAGTTTCATTCACAAATGTACAACAGCAGGTAGCTCTCTTTCATCTGGTCCTCCTCCAACAGAGCATCCAGAGCCTCAGACATCTATTCCATGAGGGCAGCCATGGAGGACAGGCCCCACAGGGGTCTGTCTGTTGAGCTACCATTCCACTGATGTAGAGTTGATGGCACAGGCAACGCATCCAACTCTGAGTCTCAATAAAGGAGGGTCAAACACAGACATGGGGTGTGTACAACTCTGTTAGGGTAACTGCCACCAACAAGAGATGAGAATACAGACTATGGCCTAGAGTCCTTGATTAGTGTGCCCTCTACCAGCTATGGGGGAGTGGGCTCCACCAGTACTGATCATTCTGGTATGGTTGGCAAAGCCAGAGGTGGGTCAGCTAAGGCCAGGCTGCCCTCTCACACCTGCAATGGAATCGTCATTGGCAAGAGCCATACAATGACAAGGAAAAACTCGATGTCAACCACCAATGGCAATGTCCATGTAAAGAATGGGATCAAGACCGTGATTGTGATATTAAACATTGATTCTAGGATCGACATGGCAGAGCGTCTGGGTGCCCTAATTAATCAACATTAGGTACCGACCGAGCAGTAAGCTGTGCAACCAGTGGCTGCTGAAACACTGGAGAATGAACTGGGAGATCAGTCTGGCTGGACTCACTCTCCTTGAGATGGACCGCAGTCAGCATCAGAGTTCAAGGAATGCTCTCCACCAATGGAGTCATCCTTGATGTGGTTCACCGACTAACTGGCATCACAGAAACATAGACTCTGACGGCAGAAAGAGATCAGTGACCCATTGAGTGTACCCATTTTATACTACTTCACCCCCAACTTAGTGTCCTACATAGTGCCTAAAACAGGCCAACAGCACCCATGATCCACCATGTCAAATGCCAAGGAAATATCAAGCAGAATCAGAATGAAACAATGACTGCTGTCTCTCGCCAGGAGAAGATCAAAAACACCATGACTAGTGCTATTTCAGTGCTATACTGAGATCAAATCCCAGACTGAAAAGGCTCAACCTCAAAAATGGCTCATAGATCTTGTAACAGGCTCCGGCCCAAGAGTTTGCCCTATCTTATCCTTTGTCACACATACTTTCAGGTGCCCCATTGCTCTAGCCTGTTCTCCATTTTCTTACTGATCTGTCCTCAGTCGCTGTCTCTTTGTCTGTATGCATCTACATGGATGACATTATACTTTTTGCCTCAGGTGCCTTAATCCTAAAGCTGGAAGTGTCACTGCAGTTCGACTTGATTTCGAACTCTGTCAGGTTCCTTTTGAATCAGCTCTCACTGAATGCTAAAACAAATGGCTTTTATGACCTTTGGCAGTAAGCAGAGCCTCACTAGTCTCAAAGCAGCCCATGTCTTTACAAACACTAGATGGTTCCTCCTTTGCAAATGTGTTCCAATTCAAGTACATTTTATGTGGCTGCACTGTAACTCCGATTTCTCTTTCCATAGAGATGCAAGACACAAAAACGTCCTCCCCAAACCTGGTGCTCTGAAATGCAACAAATCCTGCTTCCCACTCCTGGGCCACTAGGAAACTAGGGCAGTGGGTAAGAGACAAGCAGGGATTTGCTCTACTTTGATTTCAGCAAGGCGTTTGACTCTGTGCCACACAGAAGGTTGCTGAAGAAGTCTGAGAACAGCAAAGGATCTAGTTAGACAGGTGGGAAGCTGGACTGGAGGGAGGCAGCAGGCGGTGGTAAACAGAGTGAAGTCAGGGGCAAGGGAAGTCACAGTGGGATGCCACAAGGTTCAGTTCTGGGGCCAGTCCTTTTTCAATATGTTCATCAGTGACACGGAAAAGGAACACAAGTCATGAATGTCTCTGAAGAAAACAATAAGCTCTGTGGCAGGACAATAGTGAGGAAGGGGTTAGGTACCTGCAGAGGGACTTGCAAAGATTACAGCAGTGGTGCTAAGTCTAGCAGTTGAAATTCTACCCCAAGAAATGCAAAGTGATGCACACAGGGAACAGGAACCCTAGGACAAAATACTGGATGGAAGGGGTTAAGTTGGTGACTACGAACGAGGAAGGGGACATGAAAGTCATCATAACTGACTCCCTAAGACTATCAAGCCATTGTAACAAGGCCTACAGCAAGGCAACCAAGATGTTAGAATATATAGGGAGGGGGGTTGACAGCAGGGGAAGGGGTGATACTGCCTCTTTAAAATCATTGGTGAGGCCACATCTGAAATACTATGCCCAGTTCTGGGCCCCACCCTGAAGAAAAACAAGACATGCTAGAAACGGTACAGCGTGGGTAACCAAACTGATAATACAGGGTCTGCAGGGCAGATCCAGCAAGGACCCAGCTAAGCTCTGAATATATACTTGCTGGAGCCAGAAGGAAGAAGGGCGATATGATAGAGACATTCAAGTTCCTGAAAGGACGGACAAGGTACTGTAGAATGTGAGGAAATGTTCAGCAGTACTGGTAAATCAAGGACACAGGGACATAGTGGGAGCTGGCAGGGAAGATTCAGGAGGGATGTGAGAAAAGTTTTGTTTTACAGAGAGTGTGATTGGGTCATGGAACAGCCTAACAGCTGTGCAGAGCTGGTGGGGCCAAGAACCATTAATAACTTCAAATAATGGCTATAACCACATAAAATCCTTAATAGGTTACACAGGAAAACAGCAGGGCATGGTGTGAGGAGGGAGGGTGAGTGAGGGCAATAACCTCAACTACACATTAGGTCCTGGGTATGTATGATAAGCTAAAACAGGGCAATCTAGACATACCAACATCTTTTTGCAAACATTTCTGTGTTTCTATACCACCAAAAGCTCATCGTCATCAAAAAAAAAAAAAAAAAAAAATCCCCAGGGTTTGCCCGTGAATGTGGTGTACAGTGCAGTCTCAACATCTGCCCTGGCCAGGCTGGGCCTTTTTTCCCATCCTTTTGCCATTTTCCTCAAATGCCTTCCTGAGACTCATTACTGTAGCCTCTTCTCTAACCTCTCACCCCTCTCTCCAGATGCAGCTCCATTTCTTTTTTTTAACTTTGTGTTTATTATTTCATACATAAAACATATACACATTTCCTCATACAGCGTAATAGGCATGGCAAGGATTAATATCCATACATACTGTTGATATACACATATTTTAAACCCATAATCTTTAACAGTGGGGGAGGGGATATCCAACTTTTCTAATATAATGTCGAAAATGCCAGCCATCTCAACGGCCTCATGCAGCTCCATTTCAACTGTTTCTCCTTCCTTGCCAAATACTGGTACCATTACAGTGCTCTCCGTTACCTCTCCTTCCTCTTTTCCCCACCCCTCCCCTTACACCCTCTGCCCCCTTGTGTCCTTCTCATTGTCAGTCCCCCCGAGGTAAAACCTCTGCTGGACTATCTGCTTTCTCTTCCTGCTTCCCCCTTTTCTAGAATAACCGCATGCCTGTTCTCCATCCCTCCACTTTCCTCCCTCTCTTTCCAAGATTGCCTTGATGACCTCCTCTCATACACTTGCTACTGAAGGTAGCTCGCCTCCTCCTGCCTGCCCCTTATCTGCATGAATCTGCTAGCTACCATGCCTTTTTTAACTTTTCCTTACCCCTCTCCCCTCCCCCCCCACTTGCCCACCTATATGGTCTACTACCCATGTTGGCAGAATTAAGACTCAGCCTGTCCGAGATTTAAAAATGCAGCATTTTATTTATTGATTGAAAATTGGTGACTGGGGCAGGCACAGTGAGCCGAGGCTCATTTCCAGGCATGACCCAGGGAAGGGGAACAGAGGAGAACAGTAATATAGTAGTAGCTGACATAGGAGCAACATGATACTAAAGTCAGTCAAAAGTTAAAAACATGCCTCCAGTTCTAATCATGTTTACTGTGTGGAATAAGCCACTCCCTTATGTTCCAACCCTCTCAAGACCTTCTGCAGCATGACTTTGGTGGGGCTACAATGGTGAAGATTTCAGAGGTGGTGATGACTAATTGATTGAATGTATTCCACTAATGACAGGGCTAGAAAGGGGACTTTGTTTGGACCAACAGTTTCCAGTATGCAAAACAACTCTACACCTACTGTTTGCACAGCAAGGTGAAACGTTCAATAATCAACAGCATGACTGTGTAAATCCACTAGCTAGATGTACGGCCATGGTGGCTATGCAGACCTTCACACAACAAACTACCAAAGCTTGTGCAGTACGTCACTATGCTACTTCCATTTATTAAAAATGATTTACACATGAGGTAGAAAGTAGGTAAACTCTTTATTGCTTATACAGGATAGTGTGCAAGTGTTACAAAACTATTTTCAAGATCACCCTGATAATCACACCTCTCAGCTTCTCAGCACAAAAATGCATAGCACCTGCCTTCAAAATCCAGAGCAAATTGTCAGAATATGTAGCAGTTTATTTTAGAGAACAATAATTTAAAGACTAGTGGGCCCCATATGTTCAGTGTTAAGGAATATTTCTATAAAGTTTGTTCAATGTTTTAATTGTGTGACCAGAAAGAGCTGTAACATTATCAGGAACATCAGTAAATCTTTGCAGAGCAAGGGTAAATTTAAGTGTAAAAGCACAGCACTATGCCAAATTCACAGCAGTTAAGAAGCTGATAATAAATTGGCTACATCAGCAGAAAAGTAAGCAAGGTTACAAGGAAGGAGAAGGAAAATAAAGCAAATATCTGTTGATAATAATTACAGTACTGAAATAAAATGTAACCCTAGATAGGCGCTATCCCAGGGGCTACTACCCCTGCCTGATTTGCCACTAACAGGTTGAGGGCCTGGATCCAATGGCGGGTGCCTCCACCCAGAGGTCAGGGTTTGCAATAGTTAAACTAACTTGGTCACAGCCCTCTGGGACACTGCAACCCCCTTTCTTCCCACTAGTGGCCACACAATATATCAGAATTACCTTCACAGTATACACTTACCCCCAGGACTGGTTCCGGCACTGGGACCTCCTGTGAAATGAGATACAGTGCAACAATCACAGTACAGTACTTTAACATAGACAAATACCTCAGGCAGTATAACTTGCTGAAACAAGCAGCTCTGATTTATTTAGGGGGATATAACAAGGACAGGGGAAATCAGGTTAATTAGCTTATCACTCTAATAATCTACCTATGGCTCTGTGCACAGGCCTATCCCTATCAGTTACTGTACCTGGGTACCCAAGCCCTAGTAGCTAGTCAAACCCGTGGCAGCTGGTAGGGCCCTTTCACACAGAGAAAAGGAAAATTAAACAGTCAGCAGTACAGTAATTCCATTTGGATTTAATGTGGCAATTCAACAGGGCGACCCTGAATTAGTACTCACGACCTCCAAATAAGATAGGGTCCTTCAATGTCAGCAGGGCTCACTTGAGGTACACAAACCTCTTCACACATTTATATAAAAAAGCACTATACCAGGCAGGCTGCATCTGTATCCCGATCGCAATTACTGCACAATACCGGAGAACACACAGCAGATTCAGTTCCTGACAGACCGAGTGCAATTTTCAGCAATTCTTCCAGTCTTCTACAGGGTGAGCCTGGTTTCTACTCTTCAGAGATCCTTTGATTCTTTTCACAGGGACAGTTCAGTCCTAACAAGCTGCGGGCAGAACTCTGGGCCTTACACCGTTTTTGACTAAAACTGCACACTGAAAAGCACAGGGCTCCTTCCTTCTTCACTGCCAAAGCTCAACTGAAACTCCAACCGACAAAACGGGCTCTTCCTTTGAGTTCCTCCCAGTTCTTGACTGGATTGGCTGTCACTCACAATAGACTGCTGCTGTTGGTCCAAAAGGCACTGAAGTCTAAACTACATCTCCCAGAGTCACTGCCCATACAATCCTCTTGTGGCTGGCTCAGATTATGAGTCAAGTTCTGATTCGTCCAAGGCACCATTTTAGAGCTAGCTTACCCACACTGATTGGTCCAGTTCAGCAGTTCAAAACTAGAATGGGAACTAGCAGACACAGTTCTGACTGCAAAGAAAGCAGGTTAGACAAACTGTAATTTTATTATTACTCTAAATAATTTCTGGCAAACAGTTACATCTTTCAGATAGGTTCCCTTAGCACTCCTAGTGACTGCAAAAATGAAGTGAATTGGCAGCAGCTCAGTGGTACTAGAGAACACACAGTCCCCATACAAACTAATTATGTCTGCAAGCAGACAGCTCTTAAAGAGACAGTACCAGAGGCTCTAAAACACTCACTGATAAATGGCTTAAATGCCAAACACCATTCAGGCTTGGAGCATTCAAGCAAGCTCCTGGAAGTCTTTTGGGAACCCCATTTGCAGGGGTTACACCCTTCCTGGCCTGGGAAAGCAGCGTCCGCGTCAAGCAAGTACCCATAAGTTTCAACTGCAACCATATACATTTGCATTAGGCTCGCACATGTAATCATCAGTCAATATATCATTTTACCAAGAACACATTTCTGAAACATTGCAGTACGTCACTCTTTAACAGTATTACATACACATTGTACCATAACTCAAGTTATTACCTCTTGTACATGAAACCTGAAGAGAGGGGGCCCTTCCCTATCAGTTACCTTGGGGCTGGATAGGGCAAGGGCACCATACTTAGAGGGCAACACAAGTAACTTGGAGTTAGCACTGACGCTCAGTTTGGGCAATGAGCTCGGGACACATACACTCCTTTATGGACAACATTGAGAGGCAAATCCACAGGCCTCCCAAGGAATCATAACTGAGGTGCACCACAGGCTTTACAGCTCGACCAGTCTTTCTAGGGGAACTGTTACAGTCTCTGCACTCTGAGCCTCATTTTCAGCATTGTCCACACTTGTCAGGGAGTCTCCATGGGGTAGAGAGGCTAGAACTTGGGGCACTTTCAGCTCCAGGAGTTACAGTTTCTGAGTCCACAACATTTGGCTGCATGGAGCTTTCGGGACACTGGCAGTGGACTGTCAGGGCACTCAAAATACTCTTCTTGTTCGGGTGTATCACCAGTCTGCCCCAATCTATCATTTTCCTCCCTGAAAGCTCAAACAGTTCAACCATGCACAATGATTCCATTCATCTGATCCGATGCTTGTGCACTTCACTGGCAAGCATAAACTACAGGCTTACAGCTCAAGAAGGCCAGCTTTGTCTCCAGTATTGACTGATTGCCCGAAACAATTGACTCAGTTAAGTAAGAAGGATAGTATTCAAAGTCACTCTCACTTTCTTCTGATATGGACTGACAGTCATGCTCAACTGGGACTTGTGGAGGAACACTTTAACTTTGCTTCTGTAGGTGCAGACTTTCTTGATCTTTTCTTAGCAGCAGCTCTAGTCACTGGTCCAGAGGGGCATCTTCTGGGGGCTCAGACTCAATCAGGATTTGTCCAATGGGCAGTAAATGATTTCTATGCATTGTTTTACATCTTTTTGAATTATTCTCAGGCCTTACTTTGTACACTGGCAGATCATCTAGTTTGCCCACTACAATGTGAGGGAGATGGTGCCATCTGTCAGCAATCTTGTGCTTGCCATGCAGTCCCAGATTTCTTAGCAATACCCGATCTCCCTCCTGGAGTTCCTGTCTTTCACCTTTTTATCATACCTTTCTTTGTTGGCCAGATTTCTTTTGGCAGCCATGGTTTGAGCCAGTTAGTACGCATGAGTTAGCTGGGCCTTTAACTTTTGCAATACTGTAAATAGTTGTCAGCTTGAACCCCATCAGGAGAGACCCCAAAACACACATCTACTGGTAGTCGAGCTTCTCTTCCAAACATCAGGGCGGTGGGGAGAATCCAGTAGCATCACTTTTGGTGCAGTTATAAGCATGTACCAGGGTGCTAATTTGTTGGCTCCATCTAGGCTTGTCCTTTGGGTGCAGGGTGCCTAGCATATCTAGCAAAGTGCTTGGTTAAACGTTCAGGCTGTGGGTCCCCTGGGGTGGTAAGGAGTGGTTCTGGACTTTCGCACTCCCACAGAGAAAGCATCTCTTTGATCAGGCGACTCTCAAAGTCTCTCCTTGATCAGAATGGATTCTTTGTGAGCCCCATAGTGAACAAAAAGTTTTCTACAAGTACTTTGGCCACAGTGGATGCTTTCTGGTCTTTGGTGGGGAAAGCCTGGGCATATCTCGTGAAATGGTCAGTGACCACCAGCACATTACTGATATTTCTTTGATCTGACTCCAAACTCAGAAAATCAATACAGACCAGCTCCATGGGTGCACTGGTGGTGATGTTAACAAGGGCAGCCCTCTGGGCAAAGCTTTCCTCTGTAAGCAGCGGCTACAAGTTGAATGTGTTGCTCCACATCAGCCCCCATCTTAGGCCAATAGAATCTGGATCTCACCAAGTCAAGTGTTCTGTCTATACCAAGGTGCCCCATGTGGTTGTGCAAGGACCTCAGTACTGAGTCTCGAAGGCAGTGGGCAGCACTAGTTGTTGTTTGTCTACTTGTCCCCTCTGTCTACTGTTTCTCTGTATAACAGTTTATTGATCAGTTTCAACTTAGGACCTTCTTTGTATAACAGTGCAGTTCTCAAATCAGTGGGCGTAATTTGGACACATCTTTTCCTGCATAGAGGGCTTCTAAAGCTGCTTTGATCATGGGATCGCGGGATTGAGCCCGCCGAATACTGTCATTGTCCAGCTGAGGCAGTGCACCAATGTCTATTGCAGAAAAGTGGCAATAAGCAGCAGGTATCAATTCTCAGAGGCTCCAAGCAATCCACCATGCAGTCCACTGCGTCCGTGGACATTGTTCCTCCCTGTCAAACTTCGGCAGAGTGCCGAATGTCAGGTTCTGCTAATCGGACCCAATCATTCTGGGAACAGGCCTCGGGAGAGAGCATCAGCATCTATGTGGTTCAGACCTGCTCGGTATTAGAGCATAGTCATATGTAGATAATGCAGAAAGCCACCTATGGCCAGTGGCATCCAACTAGCTGAGGTCTGCACATAGGTCAAAGGATTATTGTCAGTTTTACTAGTATTTTAGCCCCATACAAGTACTCATGGAATTGGTCAACAATAGCCCACTTCAAAGCTAGGAACTCTAACTTATGTACAGGATAGTTCTTTTCGGATGGGGTCAGGCTTCTACTGGCAAAGGCCACTGGTCTCAGGCCATTCTCGTGCTCTTGGTACAACACAGCCCCCAACCCTTGCAAGCTAGCATCAGTGTGCAGGGCGTAAGGTTTTCTTGGATCGGCATAGGCCAGCACTGGAGCATGGGTAAGTTGATATATGATCTCATGAAAAGCAGTCTCACAATCAGAGTCCAGCGGGCCCCAAATACTTCACTTGGATGAAAATACACTCTTTCAGTCTTGAGGGCGCTGACTTTTGGTATTTTTTGGGTTGGGGATACCCTTGAGTAGGTTAAGTAAAGGGCGGATCACTCTTGAATAGTCCTTGATAGCGCCGATAATAACCACAGAATCCCAGGAATCTTTGCAGTTCTTTTAGATTTTTGGGCTGTGGCCAGGTGGTCAAGGCCTCAACTTTACTTGGGTGGTCTCTATTCCTCGGTGGATACTATGTGTCCCACATACTTTACTGATGTTTGAAAGAATTGACACTTATCAATGGACAGTTTAAGGCCAAAGTCCTCCAGTCGGTCCAATACCTTAAATAATCTGCTTTCATGTTCCTCCAGTGAGCTGCCAAACACAATAACATCATCTAGGTATACCAGGCACTCTAGTAAGTTCATGTCCCCACTGCACGCTCCATCAATCGTTGAAAAGTGGCTGGGGCACCTGAAATCCCTTGAGGCATCCTCATGAATTCATAGAAGCCAAGCGGACAGATAAAGGCAGTCTTCTCACGGTCCTCTGGGGCCATCGGGATCTAGTAGTACCCTGCGGAGATCCAGCACAGAGAACCACTTGCTCCCGTTTAGGCAGTCCAAAGCATCCTGAATGCGGGGCATTGTGTACTGATCAGGGATAGTCCGCGGTTTAGGTGCGATAATCCACACATCCTTACTGTTCCATTCTTTTCCTCACTACCACAATGGGGAAGCATAAGGGCTTCTGGATTCTTGTATTACACCAGCAGCTAACATCTCTTGCAGATGCCGTCTCACATCATCTATGTCAGCAGGTGCCAGGCGTCGAGACCTCTCACGAAATGGTCTTCGTCATGCAGCCGGATATTGTGCTCAGCTCCTTGCACGCATCCTACATCCCATTCCTTTAAAGAAAACACCTGGTCTCTTGGGCAAGCTTCTCACTGATCCTCACTTTCCATTCAGCTGGCAGCGAGGAGTCGGAAATCAAACAAGTCAGGCGTTACTCTGTCATTCTTCCTTGAACTCTTGCTGCTGGGTAGCACTGCAGTGTCTGCACAATGCACATTAGCCAGGATGCAACCTCTGTTTACTCGAATGTCTCTTTCAGACACATTATGAACTTGGACCATTACCCTTCTGGCATAAGCATGGGCTCTAGCGGCAAAATACTAGGCTTGACCAGCAGTCCTCTGGCAATTTTCCATCGCCTGGTGCATCCAACATTAATATTTTATTCTTAACATCCTTTCTGATACGGACCTCTCCTGTAAGGTACACTGGGCATTTGGCGCCAGGATCAGAGACTCAGGATCCTTCTTCCATACAATTCCGACCGGTTCCTCTGGTTCTGTTTTTCAGCATCTCTCTGTGCCTCATAGGCCTTCTTAATTAAGCCGGAACTCTTAAAGCTCTACTAGTCTTTGACCCTGTTTTTCATAACACAACTGTGCCAGCCTTCCGAACATATGAGCATTTGTTCCAATCAACAAAGGGACACCATCATACAGTCCAGTGGGGGACACACTAAGGCTAGGTCTCTACTTGTTCGGCCACTCCAGCCACGGAGGTGGGGAAAGACAGCCAAATTCGGATATACCAGAATAGGGTAGGCCTTCTCACTTAACCCCCATACATGCAGTCCTTCTAATGGTTGTAAGGTACGTCTGACAAATGCTTCTGATACCAATCCTGGAACATAATTGTCACTTGGGAGCCACTGTCTAATACAGCTCTTGTGGACACTCCATTCACCTTTACAGTGGTCTCCATGGAGGACCCACTATTCTGGACCAGTCTGGAGAGGCGGTAGTGGGGCCTGGGCAACTGACCTTGCCACAAAAGGACGTGAATTAGCATTTTGGTGCCCTCACTGGGATCATGTCGTGCACCTCTTAACCACTGATTTCTTCTCCAAGCTCTCCTTGTAGCCTATATGCACACTTTGTCAGTGTCTTTTGGGGACTGGCATTCCCTTTTCATGTGCCCATCTTTCCACAATTATAGCAAAACATACTTTCTGGAGTTTGAGCTGGCCGAGGCGCCACACTGGGAGCCAGGGCGGGGTATTACTAACTGGAAACCTGGGTGCCATCTCTGTCTGCGGCGTGATAAGCATTTGGAGACATCTCGTCCAGTTTCTCCACTTCCATGGTCAAGGAATTGAGTTTGGAGCTGTTATCAGCAGGAGATACATGGTGGGTACCCCCACCCCATAGCAGATGCAGTCGGATATAGGTCAGGGGCCCGTACTTGGCGTGGCCTTCATAAAGGACTGTTTTGAATTCCGGATCTCTCTCAACAGTTACCTCCATTGTGGCATATCTTTTCCTTGTCAGAGCACTCATTGACTGTCAACCTCTGCCCTGAACTTCACTTGATGGGTCACCCTCAGTCACTCGGGTCGTAGCCACAGCTGTTGGTGCAGGTACCTCCCGAGGTCGCCTTTTCTCAACTCCTCGAATTTCTCTCATTAACTCATCATAGGAGGGTGGGAGTTCCAGTCGATTTGCCAGGCGTAGCAGAAGCAACAGCAGTTCTGAGAAGGGGCAGACTTAAGGATTCTGTCCAGTCTGGTTCGGTCCAGTTCAATCAGCTGGCAAACTACCCTTTCTGAGGCATTCTTGCAACAATTTTTCCAGCCGAGAGACATACACAGACAACAACTCCCTTGGTACTGTTGTGCATTTCTTACTCTCCACCATGGGTCCTCATCCAGAATCTGGGCTCCCATACATTCTCCAAGGCCTCCAAGATAGGCCTGTGCAGTCGCTTCAGGGTTACTGGCCCGTTTTAGCGGATGGTAGCCAGGGCAGGACCTCGGAGGCTCTCACTAACCCTCTTTAAGCACTGCGCCTTCCGAGCATTGCCATTCTAGCACTTGGGGGCAACATAGTCTATCCAGATCTCCCAGTCATCCTCCCCTTGGGGGTGGGAGGGTGCCAGAAAGATCCTCAACCTTGGTAGAGAGTCGTGACTAATGGCAGGTGCAGAAATAGGAGTCTGCATTGGTTCAGCCACCATTACGGGCACTGGAGCAGGAGGGGTGTTGGGGAGGAACACCCCAGGTGGCAAGAATAGTTTCTTCAAGTCCTCCACAGTTTTCCCCTCTCCCAGCAACCATTCAGCAAATTTCTCCTCAAAGTTTCAGATAGTGGTGGGGCTGATTCCCCGGGTCTTTACTGTCCTTAGTTATCACTCTCAAGCAGTGAGGGCTCCCTCTGGGGTAATGGTCTGTGGCACTTTGGAGCTATCTATGGGATCCTTAAACTCTACTAGGGCCAGGAAAGTGTGGGTGAGCAGATTAGCATGCCGACCCACCACCACAGGGTTTTGTAAACCTTCCACCTTGGAAAGTACTCCTGCACAGTGTCCGTGTTGATACAGGGGATGTCCAGGATAAGCATAGCATTTTGGGGGTCGATCTCCTCCCCAGTACACCACTCCACCAGCCGGTGCACAGCCACTTCTGTCGGGGTACCCATTTTTTTCTTAACAGTGGTTCGTAAATATGGCCACTAGAGGACACACAATCCCAGCGGTGAGCCTCCAAGATGTAACCCCTAGATGGCGCTATCCCAGGGGCTACTACCCCTGCCTGATTTGCCACTAACAGGTTGAGGGCCTGGATCCAATGGCGGTGCCTCCACCCAGAGGTCAGGGTTTGCAATAGTTAAACTAACTTGGTCACAGCCCTCTGGGACACTGCAACCCCTTTCTTCCCACTAGTGGCCCACAATATATCAGAATTACCTTCACAGTATACACTTACCCCCAGGACTGGTTCCGGCACTGGGACCTCCTGTGAAATGAGATACAGTGCAACAATCACAGTACAGTACTTTAACATAGATGAGCCAACTTATTTTGTTAATGCCCTAAATGAAATATGTGCACAGTAACAGGGTCTAACGTTATCTAGTAGAAACATACCATAATTGTGATGAATAATCCACATAATGAACCTACATCCATATGCAAGCAATGACACACAAAGGTGGGTTATCTCCTGATAGAGTATGCCCAGGTGTCTTGTTAGGCATGAGGCACTTTGCGCCGAACGCCGTATGAACCTGGGAATGCTCTTATCAGGAGAAAACCCACACCTCAGAGTGTGTTATTGCGCTTATAAAATGGGTCCCACTTTTAAAAAAGTTAATTAATAAAATGCTCATAAAAAGTGTAGATAAGGATTTTAAAAAATATATCGCAATATAAAAACAAAAAAATAGTCCTTGTCATCCACTGTATTTAAATGGACAATTGGACATCTTTGATTAAAATTATGTAGGGAGCTATAGTGTCTGACTGTTCCTCGTCCCCACCCCACTCACACAAAATTCTTCAGAAGATGCTTTCTCTGTTTTTTAATAAGACAGCATCCAAGTTTTACTTACATGTGCGGGAGCGAGCGTGTCCCTAGCCAGTCTCTATTTAGCACTTTTCTGATAGTGCTTCCCCACTCTCATTTCCAGCTGCTCATTCTAACATTTCTTTGAAAGCTAAAGTGCCATAAGGAATGTAAAAAACATACACACATTGTATGTGAGAGCTGGTGGAGGAGGGTTTAACATAAATGCCCATTTAGTTGTGCTTCAAGGAGTGGGAGGAACGGTTCTCACTAGCCACCGTAGTTCTGCAATTTTCTTATAGCAGTTGAACAATTGTGGTTTTGTCTGCTCACTGCAGTGTAATCTGCAATATCCATAATACTGTATGTTTAATATTTTTGAAGCAGTTTGACAACGTTTATTTTTACAATGACTGAGGAGCGGGTTTACAGTGAGATTTGAAAGCCGTGTTGTGGCGCACGTGATCAACTCTCTATTGGATCGGGCGGTTTACAAAATGAAGAGATGACAGTTTTATATATTAAAAATGAGCTAATAGTTTTTTCCATGGTCTTAGTAGGATGCTGTACAATGTAAAGTGGGTGTACTTGAACACATTGTGTTTGGCGGGGCTCCAGCTCAGATAGCACTTTCAGTAAGTGATCTGCTGTGTGGTGAGTCCTGGCTGGCTGAAGAGGTGCCGGTTGGCAAAATATCCGCTGATAAGTACACGTCCAAACGCATCTTTCAGCCAATCAGGACCCAGAGAATTCTCGACCCATTTTATAATCTGGGTTATATAATCCCAACCAGTAGGAGGTACCACTGCCAAAGTTAGACAAGGCTTAGTGGTAATAAAGTAATACCTTCCAGGGTTATTGAGGCCTTCCATAAAAACACAAAAGATCACCACAAAGTAACAAGGCCTTAATACAGAATAATGCAAGGCTTATGTTTATGAATGCTACATAACCATATTCTACTAAGGTGTCCTACTGACAACTATATACAATATGCTTGATACAATAACTAAGTAGATGAATATCTTTACTGCCATTCAAATGTTATACCTTACAAGAATCAAATAAAATCAAATCATATTTTATTTTTAGAGTGCTTTTCTAAAATCAAAACGCATATACAATATTAAAACAACCAATAGACAGTTAAAACACACAGAATTAAAAGGCAGTAAAATAAAACTAAACAACATCCCCAAATGCTAGATCGAATAAATATGTTTTTAGGGAGGATTTAAACATCTCAATGGACAGGAACTCTCTAGTCAGACGAGGTAGAGAGTTCCACAGGGTCAGGGCTACAAAAGCAAAAGCCCTAGCATCTGATGTCTAAAGATGGACCATGGGAACCTCTAGTAATCCCTCATCAGTGGAGTGGAGAGGACAGAGGGAGCAGTAAGGCCAAAGGAGGTCTTGCAAGTACCAGGTCCCTGTCCATGTAGGGTCTTATAGGTCAGCAACAGGACCTTGAAGGTGATCCTCCACCGCACCGGCAGCCAGTGCAGTTCGCATAGCACAGGCATGATATAGCAAGATCTTGACTGCCTTGTCAACAGCCTGGCCACCGCATTTTGCACCAGCTGCAGGAGGTGGAGATCCACCCCTCGGTAACCCTAGGTATAGAGCATTGCAGTAATCAAGACAAGAGGACAGAAAGGCATGAGCCAATACAGGAAGGTCATCGGGCAGAACAAGATGCTTTATCCAGGTGATGTTCCTCAGATGAAAAAAAGAGGATTTGACAACTGCTGACACTTGTGCTTTAAACATCATTTTGCTGTCAAGCACAACCCCCAGATTCTGTACCCTTTCAGAAGGTCTCAACTGGTCACCCCCCAGCACCAGCACCAGGCCAGATGGTTGCCCAGGAGTCAACTTTCTCTACCCGGTGACCTGGGTCCACCACCAACACCTCAGTCTTATCAGGATTTAGTTTCAACCAGTTAGCACTTATCCAGTCTTGAATCTCAGTGAGGCAGTTATTAACTATCAAGACCGCACTATTCTGTTCAGGTTCAAAGGACATGTAGAGCTGAGTGTCAGCTGCATAATAGTGAAAACTCAGCCCATATCACCTTATAATGCCTCCAAATGGCAGCATATACACCATGAACAACATGGGGGACAGTACAGAACCCTGCAGAACCCCACAAGGCAGGGCAAAGGAGGCAGAGGAAAAAATTCCTGACACCACCCTCTGAGACCTACCCATGAGAAAAGAATGGAACCATCTGAGGACTGTCCCCGACAGTCCACAGATTAGCTGCAGGCATTCCAACAACACCACATGGTCCATGGTGTCAAATGCTGTAAAGAGATCAAGAAGGACCAAGATTGAATGATTCCTCTGATCCCTCACTATTAGGAGATCATTCATCACCCAAACTAATGCTGTCTCAGTACCATGCCTCTTCCTGAAACCTGACTGGAGAGGATCATAGATTTCATGGGTGGTAAGAAAGTTCTCAAGCTGCAACAGGACTACCTTCTCAATTACCTTACCCAAAAAAGGGTAGGTTGGAGACCGGTCTGTAGTTTGCAAGACAGTCTGGGTTGCTGGATGTTTTTTTTTTAAAAGGTGAGTCACCACCACCTCCTTCAATGGATCTGGGAACACCCCCTTCATCCAGTGAACACCAGACTATCTCAGTGAGGATCGGTCCAATGACATCTATGCACCCCACAAGGAGGCACTTTGGACCTGGATCCAAACTACAGTAAGTCAGTCGCAAGCCCTGAACAATCTTCATGCTATCCATGATCGCTGGCCAGTCAAAATCTATCCAGATAGACCAGGTGTCTGCATCCTTGCATTGACCTCCACTATACTCATTTGAACATGTTGAACAGATCTCTGACCTGATGGATGACACCTTATCTGCAAAAATCAAGCAAACTCCTCACACTTAGATTGTGAAAATGCTCTTCGACCCAGAGACAGGCTGATTGCACAGCCTGTCCACAGTTCGAAAGAGCTGAGCAGGTCGGTTTCTTGCTGCAGTAATCTCCCTGGACAGGAACTCTGCCTTCTTATGGGAGATTTCTGATTGATAGTCAGAATAATGGGTGATCAATCTAAGGTTGTCCTCCTCCTCCAGGCTGGATTTCTGCCAACAATCTTCCAACCTTCGCCTCACTCTCCTCAACTCTCTCAATGTCCCATCAAACCAAGGGGACTGAGGATGAAGAGGGAGGGGGAAAACTCTGACAGGAGCTATGGAATCCAGGGCTTCCAGCACCACACCATTATAGCGTACTACTAGATCTCCTGGAGCCAAGCATTCCAATGGCCAACTCCATGGGTTCAGCACCGCCAGCAGACCCTCTGGGGTAACACCCCTCAAAGGGCAGTACCGGACCATCTCCAAAAGGGCTGGTCTCATAGGGGGACCACAAAACTGAACCTAATGGAGTGATGGTCTGACCATCCAACTGGTTCCACCACCAGATCAGCTGCCTCCATCCCCAGGAGGAACACTAGGTCCAAAGAGTGACCCTGACAATGGGTCGCAGCGGTAACTACCTGTGTAAGGCCCAACAAAATCATCAGTTGGAGGAAGTTTTGGCCAAACAGCAAGAGTTCATCGTCAACCCAGGCATTGAAATCCCCCAGGACCAACCACCTGGAGGATTCCGATACCATGTCGACCATGACAATCAATCAGACAGCCTACATCATTAGCAGGGTGGTCTGGTGGACGTGGCCCCCACAGGCCAATTCCCTCAAACCAGGGCACATAAAAAGAGCATCATAAATGAGCGACCAGCACAAGACACACCTGAACTGAAACTGCACCACATGCTATTTAGCTTAGTCAAGGTAAGAAAAAGAAACTTAAAATGGTTTGCTAGTATTAAGTTAAATGTTTGTGGCATTACTGAGCATAGCAGAAGAGTTCCCAATGTTTAAACAAATAACTATGCATTTAAATATTTTTGTAGGAATGAGCATTGTAATGCTAGAAATCTGAGTGAAGGAAGTTTGGAATGGTACCCTGGGTAGTTTGAAATGAAACTAAGCACAGACTCCAAGTGGTTGTAACTTGTTTCAGATAAAAAGTTATAATCTGAAGCTAGAAGTAAGCGTCGATGCATATTTTGCAATAGTTCTAATGCTTGAATTGTAGAAAGTACATAGAGTACTCTGAAGGAAAATAACTAAGGGACTGGTTTAACTATAGAACTAGGATACTTTACCCTGTGCAAGTTGCATCATGGAGAGAAAGGGGTAAAAGGCCATGATGGTTAAAAACAGACTGTGTACATTAGAGTAACATTATGCTACTAAGATGGAGTAACCAGATATAACAGGTTACTACTAGACAGTTACCTATGGAATTGGTTTATTTGTAGAACAGCATGTACAACGGGATAGTTTATCCTGTGCAGGCTGTATTGTACAATGAAAGCTTTTATTTATACTAATGAAAGAATTACCTTTATTAGACTAGTGAATTTTAAAATGTGGATTTGTTTGTTTGTAACTAAGGATTTAGTGTTCATCTTTATCCAAACAGAACTTGTAAAGAAACAGCATTAGCTGTTTCAACTAAGGTATGATAGCCATGAGTAAGGGGTCAAAGGTCACAATGGTTAAAAGAACAGTCAGTGAATACTAGAAAATCATCATGTTACCCAGAAAGAATAACCAGATAGGTTATCTGTTTCAGAAGTGTGTAACCTTCATCATACCAGTCTGCATTTAGGATAATATTCCTAGCTAGAATTTGTGATGAGATGATATAGTAATAACCTGAACTTGATTTAATTTAAAATGGACTGACTGACATAAGATTAATTGTATTTGCAGACAAACAGGAAACTGAATCCCAGTTGTTCTAAAGCCAATAATGAAAGAATCTATTTAGGAACACAAGGTAAAATAATCCATATATAATGTATGTTAGAACGCTGTTAACCTTAGGAAATCATCATTTCCTAAGGTTGTTAACCTATCGATGTGACGTAGCTATGTTGTTAACCTATCGATCCTACGTCACATCGATAGGTTAACAATGACGAGTGGTCTGCGCATGTGCACGCTTTTTTTCCGACGGGGAACCGACTGAAGGGAAACCGACAGGGAAGGACTGAAGGGCCGCGGCGGTGACTTTTTAAAAAACGTAAGCCATTTAATTTTTGATAGTGGGACCATACACTATAAAAAATAATGTATGGTCCCTCTATCGGCAACCGGTCAATTTTAACCATCTGGAGGTTGCCATGGAGACATAAACCACTCGAGCTTCACTCTCGAGGTTTACATGGTCGCCCTGGCAACCTCTCGACTGTTAACTGACCGGTTAACGATAGAAGACCATACATTATCCTCTATATTTGTGATAAACAAGTGTAAACTTATGTAAATGATATTTTGAAATCTTAGTTTTGTTCTTAATGACAAATAAAAGTCCACAGGTGCTCTTCACATAATAAGGTATACCATTTCACAAAAAAATATTTTTTTTGGTATTAATCTTGGGCACTTAAAATATATAGTGTTTAGTTTTGGTACTGTCAGCAATTATGAGAAATGCTTTCTCAAAAAATGTTTTAATCAAAATTATTTTAGTATGATAGTAATGCTCATATTTGCTCATCTTTTCTTACAGATCCTAAGCCCTGAGGAAGCCCGTGTTGAGTGAAACGTTAGCGTACTTAGGGATCATGGTGTTCTAAGAAAATTTCAAATAAAACTACATTCTTATGATGAACTGAGTGGCTGGTCTCCAGAAACTTTTTTCACTACATCGGAGTAGAAATCTACCAGATAGACCTCAATGGGAAGTCCTGGGGGGGGGAAGGTGCAGGTAACTTGTTATTAAGCTGAAGATGCCTTGTTTCTACAAAGAGGGTAAGTGACATTGCATGACAACAACCTTGCCCTAATAAAACAAGTCCATCATGTATTGGGAAGGTGCGGAATAGGTAAGGACCTAGAGAGGGAGCCAAACTTGTGGCTGCCTCCGGCCTAGTTATGCCTTCCTGAAAAAAGGGGAGGAAGCCATGCACACAGCTCAGTTTAAGAACAAAGGTATGAAAAAGGGGAAGTATTCCCCAGCCAGGGTATTAAAATGTCCACAGAGCTCGAAGCTGCTGCCCTAAATAACAGTAGCAGCTAAGAACAGTAAAAGTTAGTGTTACTTACATAGAAACATAGAAACACAGACTTTAACGGCAGATAAGGACCACTTGGCCCACCTAGTCTGCCTATTTCCCTGCCTATTGGATAAACTGCAGATCCTATTTGACCAACAGCCTATTTCTTCCAACCCTCACAAAATTGCCTTATGTCTATCCCATGCATTCTTGAATTCTCACACTGTTTTAGACCCCACAACCTCCTCAAGAAGACTGTTCCATGTGTCCACCACCCTCTGTGTGAAAAAATACTTCCTCACATTGCCCCTGAGCCACCCCCACTCTATCTTCAAATTGTGTCCCCTTGTTCTTGTGCATCTCTTTTTCTGAAAGATGCTACCCTCTTGAACTTTGTTGATTCCACTGAGGTACTTAAACATTTCTATCATGTCCCCCCTCTCCCTCCTTTCCTCAAGGGTATACATATTAAACTCCTTTAGTCTCTCCTCATATGGCTTCTGTTGCAGACCCTGCATCAAATGAGTTGCCCTCCTCTGAACTGTTCTGGTACAATAACTGCTACAGTGCCCAAATATCATTTTCAGGCAGCAGGGCAAGGAAATAGAGCAAAATTCCCATTGTGTTGGAATCTTACAAAGCTACCCTAAGCAAACTTCCCGTTTAACTATCAGGGACATATCCTAAAGCCCAAACCCCTGCCTTGACCTCACAAAAAGAACAAAAAGGGAAACTTATCTGAGTCAGTCCTCCAGAGCTCCATTCTGAGCGAGCAGAGATTCCGATATAAGAAAAGGTGACATCTTGTCTGGGCCAAAATCCACTTTCTGTCGTAGGTCTAGAGAAGGTGGGGTGGATGTACTATGAGGCTCCTCCACAGCTGTCAGATAATGTACAGTCTAAGATATTGAAGCCTCATGTGCCATTTCCTCCTCGGGGTAGTCCAGAAAATCCACAGAAGATTGGTCCTCCAGTATAAGAGCTGCGTATCAATTTGGCGACACAAACTTTCCCAGGTCTGGGTTACTAAGATGAGCCTCTTCAATGGAACATCATTCCAAAATCACTTTGCGGTCATGGGGATGATCCCTTCTGGTGTGTTTCCCCTACTGCTGACGTTTGTGAGACCTGGCTGGAAGGCCTTGAGGGGAACCCTGAAAGTAATAGCTACTGCCAGGGTTATCCCCAGAGCAGGTGTATCTGGAACCCATTCTCTTTGCTGACCCAAGCGCACATTACTGTTATTACGAGGATAATTTTTGCTATCAGCTGCAATAGTGTTATTCAGAGAAGCCTTGAGAGCTTCTGAAGTAGAGAATGATAAGGGTACCCCATTCACCTCCAGGTGCATGACAGCGGGGTACCGTAACAAGAACCAAATCCCTCTTGCGTGCATCATGCGGCGGCACTCAGTGTACTCTTTATGCTTCAGGACCAGATTCCTGGAGTAGTCCTGAAAGATGAGAATTTTTTGGCCTTGCCAGGATAGAGCTCTGAGCTCTCGGGCCTGGGAGGAAATCCAGTCTTTATCCGCAAAATTTAATATTCGGGCCATAACGGGTCTAGGCCTCTCTCTAAGTTTCAGCTTAGGGTTAAATGTCCTGTGGGCCCTCTCGATCGTGAAGCCCGGTGGAAGGTCATGACAAAGATCTTTTGGTAGAACTTCATATAAGAAGTCAGCAGGCTGTCTCCATTCAGCTCCTTCAGGAAAGCCCAAAAAATGGAGGTTATTATGACTACTTCTATTTTCAATGTCGTCCATTTTGGTCTGCAGGTTCTGAATAGTGTGTTCCTGCTCACTCACTCAAGCAGTAAGGGATTCCAGCTGAACAGTATTCTGATTTGCCTGTGCTTCTATTTTTATAATTTTGGTATCCATTTTTTGTATAGCAGAGGT
Source organism: Neoceratodus forsteri (assembly GCA_016271365.2). Lineage (NCBI taxonomy): Eukaryota > Metazoa > Chordata > Ceratodontiformes > Ceratodontidae > Neoceratodus > Neoceratodus forsteri. The sequence goes on from CM057455.1 coordinate 478,898,444, forward strand.
AGTATTGTTAGATGCTAGGGTAACCTCTGTCATACGCTGCACCAGTGCTGTGAACATGTCCGCGACCTGCTGGGTCGACAGGCCTCCAGAGATATCAGGCCCTTTAGACTGCAACATTCTGCAGCGGAGGATCTTTAAGCTGGCAAGCAGTGATTTGAAGGTAGAATGTGTGATAAAAAACAGTTAATCTTGAGCCCAGGTAGTAGCAGAGTCAAAACCCATGTAACGCCAGTAGAATAGTATGCAAGATGTGGTGCAAATGACTATATTGAATCCCTAGGTTGGCAGAGCTCCATGTTCAGGCAGCCATCATATTTGGCACAAAGCTATGCCCCTACTCCAATTCTGTTTTGATACCATAATATTGCTCCCCAAATATGGGGCTGACCTTATGGCCCATTCTCCTGTTTCTGCTTCCACTTCTGGAGCATCATCTCTGATGTCTGCCAGGTTCCCGATCTTGTTCCCCAGTTAACCACCATGGCCCAGGTTCTAATGGTCGCCTCTTGGTTCACCTGCAACCTCAGTGTGTTTTAGCCCATTTTGGGCTCAAAAACTTAAGTGTGACCTGCTGCTGTGTGTTAGGCACTCCAGTGCTAGTGGGGTCGTGCATGCACAGAACTGCACCCTTGATCTCCGACTGCTCGGTTTGCAGTCAATCGGGAGAGAGTTCAGTGGTCCCGATCCTGTGTTAGGCAAACTGGGACCGTGACCCAGTTAGGGCCAAGAGAGCCCTCTCCTAATTTAATTAAAGAGGGCCACGAAGTGCTGTGTTCGGGACTCATGAATATTAAGGAACCGAGCCCTGATCCTGCATACATATTAATGAGGATTTGTCTGCCCCGGGGAGCTGCCAATTTTTGGTGGCTGCTGCAGGGACACAGTGTAAATAAATAAATGTAAAAACATAGCAGCAGCTGCCACAAATACTTAAAGGGGCTGATAAATATTTGGGGACAGGTTACATAAGAAGTATTTTCTGGCTGCACCAGTTTTAAATGTTGGGACTCAGATAAGCAGCCTGCCTGCTGCCTGGGGGCACGTAATATCAGCAGCAGCAAAAGGCAAAGGACTGAATTAAAATGTTCGAGCTGGGCAGCGATCTCATGGGCATATAAAGGGTGATTGAACTGTGAAGCAGGTGAACCAATGAAGAGTTTAATCTGGCTGCATCAGGATTTTTATTTGGGACTGTGTAGAATCTGCAACATGACTGTGTTTTTAAGCAGTCATTTTAGTACAGCAATAGCCAATCAGAAAGTCAGGATGTTCATCCAGGGCTTATGGGACTTTTGCCAGAGATTATGGGACATTACAAAGTGCATATGAGGAATCTGCAGGGACCTAATTTCAGGTGCCAAAACAGGAAGTCTGTAGTGCATCAAGTGGAGTTAATGAATATTAATTTCCTGGACTGACAGGCAGGATCAGCCAATTAATGTGGGAGCAACAGACAGTTTCAACCAATCGAGAGCCTCAGAAAAGCTCCATAAAAGGCAGTGATTTTGGCTCTGTGAGCAGATCAGGCACGGGTCCCCCCACTGAGGTGAGGACTTAGGCCCTTTCCCAAAAAATGGGCCTAGCAATCCAGTGCAAGTCCCCCCAAAGGGAAGGGGCCTTTTTCTCCTGCCAAGAGAGAGACAAGTGGCTGCCTGTAGCAGAAGTCGCTAAGCCTGGGGGTTGTCAGAGAATGTCCTCCAAGGCTAGCCAAAGCCTTTCCACGTTGAGGAAAAATGTGGGCCAGTTACCTGATGAAGTCAGCTGTGAGAGATCTGAACCTGCCTCAACAGTGAGAGCATTGAAGAAAGCCTGAAACCTCAGAAGGAGGAATGCAATTTCTGCAAGACACCCGAGTGAGTAAATTGCTTTTGCCCCGTGTAACTCTAAAAATGTCTTTAAGGGGCAGAGGAGCCCAGAGCCTACCAGTAGTGACTGTCTGTCTGCACCCTGCGTTCACAGCAATGCTCAGAGGTTGGGCATCTGCCAAATGACAAGGAAAGGATTAATTTCTTTATATAAATGTGTCTGATATGCCAAGAGCAAATGTGATGATAGCAACTAATTGTCTGCACCCTAAGTTTTAAATAAAGAGCCTAATGGGGTGGACAGCAGCCAGTAACCAGGAAGAGTCCAAGTATAGTGTATAAATGTGTTTGATTTGAAAGTGCCTACAGGACTGGAAGGTGAGTACTCAGAGCCAGGGCTCTTCCTAACTTAGCCTGGGAGGTCCAGAATTTTGTCTGTGGGAGCTGCAAGTGCCAGTGAAGGGCCACAAGGGACTGCATGTTGTATTATTGAGCCTGGAGAGCTACAGTAAACAGTTTATTGCCAGGTGCAAGTATTTGTGCCAAAAGAGTTTACTGCATCTGTTTGCTAACTAGTAAAGTCTGAAAGGGGCAGTGAGTCTTGATGCAAGCTCAGCTCAGTTTGAAGTTGTAGATGGCAGCGAGTCAAGCATTGAGCTCAGTCCAAAGCCAATATGTGGTCAAATGGTGAAAAGCCAAGTTTCAAGCATTACCTGGCCTTGTGTAACAGATGCAACCGAAGCACCATATGTGGCTAAATAAATGTGCTGACCTATAAATGTGCTGAATGCATACATGTGCTGAATGTAGACTTGAAAAACATAAATGTGCTGAATGTGAACCTGAAAAACATAAATGTGCTGAATGTGGACTTGAAAAACATAACTGTGCTAAATGTAACAGAGTGATTTCAGCCCAGACATAGGCATTGCTTCAAAAGTTAATGTGTTGTTTCAATCATCAAGCTTTAAAATCCTTGCAGTCAGTGTAGGCATGCCTGGCTGTTGGCTTGCCTGCAGTTTGACCTCCGGCGATAGTGCCCACTTGCTGAAAGCACTCAGTCATGGCCTGCCTATGCCCATGAAGATGTCTACATGTAAGTAACACAGGGCCATCCCTGCACTCCATGAAAAAGGGCTTGTAAATAGTTCAAGCTGGCAAATCCTGCAAGCTGCAGTTAAATAAATGTTGAAGAATTCAACCTAAACTTAATCACCCTAGTTCTCCTAAAGGCCCCAACTAGCCAGCCAATATACAGCTGTACCATTCATCAGACCTGCACATTCTAGAACTGTAATTACTGGGTTCTCAGGTTAAGGTGTGGATACCCAATGTGGGACTGGCATAACCGTGTACATATGTTTTGGTAATTATGCAGCTAGATAGAAAGTCAGGGCCTGGTTATTTCAGAAGGTTGATGGGTGGCCATTAAGAATAGTAACTGGTTTAAAATGCAAAATGTAATTTAATCCAAACTCAATTAAACCAGATTCTAAATGTAAATGTTGTAAATAGCATAACCTCTACTCCAATTCACCCTTCCTAACCCACCCCTTATAAATAAACTTCTTGTTTGTTATTGCAGATACCTGTGTCACAAACATATTATTAGTAGTAAGTCACTAAATGCAAAATGTCTGAATTGTGGAGTTTTGAATATTGGTCGTCTGGGGTAGTTTTATGATAATGTGGGTGGGTATTGCATCCCAGAGGGTTGTATCAGGTTTTATTCTAGCCCACTTAAAGCTAAACTTCTGGGTAGAACCATTGCACAATGTACTATGTTGGGTAAGAACCAGTTTAAAGTTAATTTTGGGAACCCAGACCCCTCAGCCTTGTTGTGACCAGGTAAGGCAGGGGTAGTAGCCCTTGGTATAGCGCCACCTAGGGGTTACACATATAAGGCAGTGGAGCTGGAATGGGAGCCAGAATCAGAAGTTCCACTTTTGCATCCAACTCTGCATCATAAATCCTCCCCTCATCCCACACAAACTAAAAGGAGTCAATGGTGGCCCAGAAATAAACCATTCCTCTTTCCCCACCCCTGTTTCTACTCCCATTCTCCACAACTTAATTCAGTGTGGGTCCTCTGGCGATACCAAGTGCATTGCAGTGCACATAAGTTGGCATATTGATCTTCTATGAATATAAAACCAGCCAAAGAAGCAACCACTGTCATTTACATGTACCCCACCATACCCTCTGGCACCTAGTCCTGAAATTAGAAGGTCAGCTATCAAACTGAGCACCCCATTCTCAGGTTCATATCCCCCCACTGCCATCCTCAGCCCAATCCAACTGCTGCAAGTCCACCAGCTAACGCCTGTTCTAGTACACATCTTCTCCCTCCATCAATCAAAGAATCTTTATCTAAAAGGACCATATATTGCGTTGGAAAATGCATTAGTATAGCATTTAAATTAGACACATTGATTTATTTTAGTTTTTTAGGTATTTTAGTTTTTGTTCACTGTGAAAGAAACACTAGCTGGTTTCACCTATTTTCAGCCTTGTCCTGACGGGAGGGGGAGATATGGATGCAAATTGACTTACTGAGCCAGATTAAGCTGCTGGTGGTATTTTAGTGAATGGGGGAAATTTGACCAGGACATCGTGGAAATTGCTTCTTTATGCAAGATTTTATGTTGAAGAATATTTCTTATCACACAAGAAGTGTTGATTAAGTGATTTTTCATTTTTTCTGTTTTTTATTTAGGAGTTGAAAATAGGGTGTATTGTTTGCACGGAGAATGAAACACAGCAAAATCCCTTAGAGTGACAATCTTGACAGGTTTTGAGATTGTCGCTGTAAGGGACCCAAGGGCAAAATTTCACCCTTTCGCCATCCTTCACCTCCCCTCCTTTGAAATAACTCAGAGTTAGTTATCTTAAGAAGGGGGTTGTGGAGGGCAGAGCGCCCTGAGACGAAACACACAATGTCTGACAGGCGAAATTTCACCTGTCAGCATTGTGATGTTCGCCATGCCACACTTCAACATTTTCACTGTCAATGCGGCATGGTGGGATCAAAAAGAGATGGGATAACACTGTGCTTTAACAGTCTATTTTTATTTTTATATAAATAATTTGCCTTTTTTTCTAATTTTGGCTTCAGCTCTTGTATAAAATGTGAATTGTATATTTGAGAAAATTTTGTAGCATTCATCTGAGATTGTTATGTTTTTGTTTGAAATAAAATTCCCCTATTCTTGGTAGGGGCGCCATACAGTGTTTTCAATGTAGGTCTTGGTTCAGTCAGAACCTGGAGAGGACAGCGAGCATCATGCTCAACAGTGCAGCAGGCACTGCAACAAAAAAACTTCTACAGAACCAGCCATGGAACCTATGGACATGCAAATGGATATCCATCCTACAACAATTACTAGCGCCCCAATGGATACTGAATCAGAACAACAACAACTGGCAGCAGCCAGCTCTTTACAGGATGAATTAGCTGCAAAAAATAAAAAATGACAGAAAGAGATGGAGGAAGTGGGGAAACAATGTAAAGCTGAATCCAAATGGATAGCCAATGAGAAAAAATGAAAAATAATACCTGGGACCTCGCCAGATGTCCCAGGACAGCAACAGGGTAAAGTTTTTTTCTTTGGAACACCTGCACAGACCCTGGATTTGAACTCCGTGCCACACGGTTCTGTTTCAGTGAATCTAAAATGGACACCTGAATCAGCGTTACAAGCAGCTGGGTGGATTCAGCTATCCACCAGTGAATGGGTTCCCGACCCTAACATTCCCATTCCAGGGAACACTCAACCAGGATGCACACAAGTGCCACAACAGCTGCACCTTCATCTGACCTGACAGATCACAGCACATTACATGACACAGCCCCAGCTACAGATGTGTCACATATTCCTCCTCTTCCTCCTCAATCACAGCCAACAAATGCTCCTTCTTATTCTCCACTGAACAACATTGGAGAAGTATTCTTTGAGGCATTCATGGAGGTCAAGGCAACAGGCCAGGTTTTGGCGAGTGAACAAATTCTAAATTCTAATCCTACAGTTTTGGAGGAGATTACTGTACCTCCCACCCCAACTCCAACATATGCCAGCCTGCTAAAAAAGCCTATTGAAATGGTGAAAATGCACCATGTGGTGTGCCTAAGATATTTATGGGGAATGGAGATCTCACCAGATCATTTTCATGTGGGAAAAACTTTAATAAAGCTTTAAGTTTTGTACCCCATGATGTATATGCTCTCATCCATGTACCTTGGGAGACCACCTATAGTATCAGTTTTTGATCTAACAAATCTTTTAGAGCATTTCTGGACACAATATTCTGCACAAAAAGATATACCCCTCTGGTCCTCTTTCCAAGCTATTCCCTAAAAACCCACTTTCAAAACTGTCACCATTTTGTTCAGAAACTAGGGGGTAAACATATCAGATGTGATTTTCTGGTTGGAGAAACACTGTGCTATTTATAGTATGCCAGACCCCATTATTGATCGGGAAGGTTTTTGGACAGAAGGGTGGAAACTCAGACTCAGACAAATCAATGCTGGCATCTCATACCTCACCAACTGTTTTTATTTGGGAAGGGAATAAGGAATTTTATTTTATCAGGGCCAATCCAGGTCCTGTTACAAACGCGGCTCCCACAGACACATTAGCAATAATTGTGAGGTATTGAAATGTTTACAGTGTGGTGCCACAGGACATTCAGGTTTTCATTGCACAGAGAAACCTGGTTGTAATCTATGGGAAGAAGTTTGTCACAATTTCAATACCTGCCAATGGGCAGCACACTATACTGAAAGCACAGATTATTGTGAACAGGACTACTTTATTAAAAAAGTTGCCAGAGCTAGACATTCCATAAAAACACAAAGTACCTCTTCTCATCGGCAGCCTAAACCATCTTCTCCCACACCTTCATCTATGCTACCAATAACTTTATTGCAAACTGCAACACCTCTGGTACAACAGCAAGCAATTTCTGCCCCTCAAGGAGTGCACCAACAAAGTCCTGAATCCACCAGCATCCCGACTAGCTCAGAATCAATACTACCTTCAACTATGGTCATAGATCCTGACTGTGACACTGAAACACAAGAGATGCACCCCTCCCCAAAAACCTGACAAATACTAACTGGTGACAAAAGGGAAAAACACAGCTAAAACTTCCAAACCTCCATTGCCTGAACAGATTCCCTTACAAAATAAATGTGGTTCTTTACAATGGGGAGAGGTGGAGGTGGAGGAAGAGTCAGACTCTGCATCCACATACTGTACATCAAAAGACATCTGACCAAATGTTGAAGAGCAAAAAACAGTGAAAATACAAAAACCAAAAAGGAAAATACATGGTACCAGATCTGGGACAAAAAAAGTGACATGGTAGGCCTTGGTCTTTTTTTGTGTGAAACATGTCCATGGACCGCTATAACATGAAAATTGCTTCTTTAAATGTAAATATCATAAAATCAGAATGGCAAAGGAAAAGCACATATGCCTTATTTACAAACTGTGTTTTTGATATTGTATTTTTTCAAGATGTTAGGCTACACTCCATCACAGAAATTCAAATAGCCAGTGGTGACTGGATTTGGGGCTCCACTCACTGGTCCATAGAAACAGAATTATGCTGACGGGTGGGCATTTGTTTAAACAACCCATTAATAAAATTACACACACACGGGATATATGCCCAGGGAGAGCACTTTGATATTATGCTTGAGAAACAAGAATTCAGACTTATTAATCTATACACCCAGAAACTAAAATTGGTCATACAACACTATTAAAACAAATTTAACCTTATTTTATACATCTAAACACCTATTGTGGGGTGGAGGTTTTGATTGTAGTAGGTTACAATGAGACAGAGGACTCAAGACCAGTAAAAATGTTTTGATATAGGATATTTAAATGATTTAATAAAGCAAACTGGGTTAATTGATGCATTTGCAGCTGCCTCTAAACAGCCACCACATACATAGTATCGAGGTAGTCACTTCACTAGAATTGATTATTTTGTTCCTCTCTCCACATCTACAAATAAATAGAATGTGGGTTACTCCTGTAGCCACCTCTGACCATTGCTGTTTGGGAATAGTATTGACCAATTTACCCACCTCTACTCCTGGTAGGGGATACTGGAAAATTAATAACACTTTACTAGAACATATTGATATTAGACAGGGACTACAATATATTATTGCAGCATGAAAATTGGTAATATTTTTATATGACTCTCCTTTACAATGGTGGAAGGATAGTAAACAAGACTTGAAATCTTTTCTACAGCTCACAGGAAAATTGCAGGGCAAAGAAAAAACAAGACAATATACAATACTTCCCTCCGTTCTCACCTTCACAATCTTTTTTCTCTACAAGCAAATTTCTCACAAGATTATTCTGCACAGATTTCTGAGGTTAAAAATGAAATGTCACAACTACAGCATAAAAGAATGAAATCTTTGGAAACCAAAGAAAGATTTGGTTCACAAGGCAAATTTTACCAAGTTAACTCCTCTGAAAATTGTACCCTTCATAAGAAAAATAAAACAATCAATAGCTTAAAACCCCCAAATGGGATAATTGCAATTAGGAAATCACAAATTTTAGCAGAAATTAAGCAACATTTGAACCTTACATTTGGGGAAAAAACATAATTCTGAACAAATTACTTGGCTGAAACAGTGTAACTTATCTAAATTATCCTCACAACAAGCAAAATCTTTAATACAGCCAATACCACACCTGGAATACACTTCTGTAATGACTAATCCTAAACCAGTGACAGCTCCTGGGATTGATGGGCTATCAAGAGAATTTTATAAATTTCAGTTACCATTTTTAACTGAAGAATTGTTTGCCCTTTATAATGATTGTTTGACCGAAAGCACTATCAGCGAAGATATGTACTAAGGACTTCTAGTTTTATTATACAAAAAAAGGGATAAAGAATATATTCAAAGTTTGAGGCCTATCACTCTATTAAACGTAGATTTCAAAATCCTAACAAAAATTTTAACTAATAGATTGGTGTGCATACTAGATACAGTTATTTACCCTTCTCAAGTCTGTTCAGTGCCAGGTAGAAACATTTCAGAAGTATTAATAATTCTCCGAGAGCTATTAGAAAAAGGAGAAAATTAAGAACTTTCAGGCTTTCTCCTTAGTTTTGACCAATCTAAGGCTTTCAACAGTGTATTGCATGAATATCTCTGGCATTGTCTTGAAATCTATGGTATTCCACATAGCTTTATTTTATGGATACGCATATGTTATAAACAAACCATCATCTATCCCTATGTTTATGGTGGATAGAGATCAAATGTCAAATAGTAAAAGGTGTAAGGCAGGGCTGCTTCCTAAGCCACCTACTATATATCATTTCCCCACACCCCTTAATTCAGACAATTAATTTCTCCACAGACATCATATGTCTCTCTGTAACTAGCCAAGATAGGGAGATTAAGACATTAGTCTATGCAGATGACATCTGAATAATAGTAGCAGACATTTCTTCAGGTATTCATGCCAACAAAACTTTATAAAATGTCACAGCTCTTATTGGTTCTTCCATCTATTGCCAGAAAAGTGATTGTACAACTATAGGTCATGTTCTCTCCAATATCAGAACTTTGATAGGACTCCCTGAAACCTGAGAAAAATTAAAAATCATGGGGAGTTTCTTTGAGCCATGATGTCTGGCCAATTTTAACTGAGAGCATGTAATTAAGATGGCCCTAGATTGGGTAGCATTATGGAACCGATGGCTGATGACTAAGAAAAAAGGGCATATAATGTATGTCAAAAACCTATTTATATGCAGGCCACTGGCACAGCAGTTGGAATTCTGCTTGTGACACTGGCGACCAGGTTCGGGAACAGGCCCAGGTCACCAGAGAGCCGCCAGGGGAGAAGGATAGAGCATCCTATGGACAGCTCTCCTTTCCAAGGGGAGGGTGGGGAAGTGCCCAGCATGTGATGGACCCCTAGAGGAGGCCGGGGGTCTCACAGCTACTGGCACTCACAGCTAATGGAGGCTGGGCGGACGCTGGACGTCATTGCATGTCCCCACCTCCTGGAGGAAAAAAACAAGAAAATGGAGGAGGGGAGAGCCTCTGTCTACATGAAGCCCTCCCCATGCTTCAATCAGCCACTGCTGCCACACTCCCAACCAGTCACTAATCCCTTGGCACCGGAATTAGGGGAACCGGTGCCACAGCCCCACCCTCCAGGGGTTAAGCCGGGGGTAACTGGGAGTTGAGGCAATAAGCAGTTGGTGGGAGCTCCAGGGGCCATGACCAGGGTGGATAAACAGGACAGAGGTCTCTCCTGGAGAAAAAGAAAGTAAAAAAAAAAAACTATTTCCGTCCTATGTTCTTACATGTCAGATATATTTACCCTTCCAAAGGTATTGGAAATCTGCCTTTTTGCCATATTTTTTTCCTGCCTGTGGAGAAGCAGGTTGAACCTTGCTGTGAAAAGAGGCATCACATGCTTAGAAGTGGCCAAAGGACATTTGAATATGATCAACGCACTGTTTTCTTTCCTCAGTATGTTCATATACAGTAACAGTAAGCCAATTCTTCTGAAACATATGTACATCTGGGCCCCTTGGTACTTGATCAAGTTACTAATTTTATTGAAAATTGGCCTACAAATGCCCCATTACCAAAACAAAAACAACTATCTAGATTGCCATCTTATTTTCAAGTAGTCTTTGGAAAACTGAAATTGCGGCAGGTTCCACAATCTTTTTTTTTTTGACAAACAATAAGAAACATTTTTATAACACTACACAGATAAATTATTTTCATGAATCACCTCTATTTTTTCACAACCCTACCCAAAATAGAGAATTTACCAGTCATATGCTCACATTTAAAAGAATACCCCCCAAAATGTGGAACACCACATGGTTATGCTCCCATAGCAAACTAAATGTCAAAAATAATTTGAAACATAAAGGACTTGAAGAATGATACTGCCCAAAACCCACATGTCACAATTCTCTAGAAACCATGGGACATCTCTTTTTTTTTTACTGTCATTTTATACAAAGTTTTAGGGATAACCACAATACATACAAAGTTTTAGGGATAACCACAATACATACAAACATCTGAAGAAGCCAGCATAAGAAGGCCATTTGGTCTCTCAAGTCTGCTTGTATTGCAGGGTCCATAGATTGAGCTAATGTCACTTCCCTCCCTCCCCACTCCTCCCATCCTCCCTACCCATGACCCTTAACCCTTAACCTACTGCTATGTCTGTCCCAGCCTCTCTTAAAGTTGCCCACTGTCTTCAATGGCATTACCTCTTCTGGCAATGACAATGGAATATACCATTTTTTCAGTACATTAACCCTGGTGTTTTGTTTCTTAGAATTTTAGATTCCAACATGTCTTATTATAATAATGATTCTGTATGGATAATCCTAGCCTTTCTCAAGTACTGGATAAGGCAGTTTAGATGTAGGTTCATGTTACACCAATTAGAATTGTCACAGGAACAACTTCAACTAATTATTTTGGGTAGCATTTCAGAAATACAAACACAAGAAAGAAAAAGAATTTCCACTTCCACCTGTGCTACATGGTGGAATTCTTCTCAGTGGTTAAAATAATCTGCATAGTAAGCTATTACTTCAAAATCCATTAGAGGCTTTGGAACTCTATACTGTTTCATAACTTAAAAGATAGTTTTTCCCCAAGGAAAGTAAAAGTCAGATTTCCAGCTGCATGATAGTTTTCAGATAGTATCATTTACATGATGTTTAATGTAGTTGATCTGACAACTGCTCCAGTAGTTATTTTTCTTCTAAAATACAGTAGATGGAGAGAGATGAGTAAATCTCATTACCCATCTATTTGACCTTTATTTAAAATGCCAATATTGGTTTGCTTAGAATGAACTATACCAGATATTATGTCTTGCTTATAATTATCTTATCTAGACTCACTCTTCCTCCACGTTTTGGGGATAGTTATAGGGAGTAGGATCAAATGTGATATGCATGCAAATTTGAAAGTTTCTTTCTTTTGTTTTTTCTTTGATTTCTGTTTTCTCTTAAGGTGATGTTAACCTAATTGTATTATTATTTGTTTATTTGAAGTATTTCAATAAAAACATTTCTCTACTATCATGCAGGGAGAAACAATGGTCATCAGCTAGGATAGCCAGTCGTGTCCTGGAGCCAGAGAGAGAAGTGATGTGTGGGAGGCTGGGGAGTGGGTCTCCTCCTCTGCCTCAGTCCAGCAAGAGACCAAACACTTTTTCGATGCCTCAGGACAACTAGAAGAAGAAATGGTTACCAAGTTGCCTGAAATAGACAAAGACAACAGCAACAGCCTATCAGCAGATCAAGTCACTTTTGTGACTCCACAGCAAATTTAGAGGTACAGGAATCAACAGCTATGAATGATTCAGATGATTTGCCCCCACTGATCGGCAGGACAGATGCAGGCTCTACTGGCAGTGGAAGAAGCCTGCTTTGCAAAGTGGAAAAGTCAACTGACGGTGGCCTTGGCAAGCTGCCAAGATACCACAACAGTTGAAACAGGGATTAAGCATAATGATACACAGGCCCAAACAATAGCCTGTAACACAGATAAAATGGCTGCTGCTGACTACAGCACAGCAGTAGATGCCACAGCATCTCAACCAACTACTCAAGCTTCACCAGGCTTTGCTTTGGACAGAAACAAGCAGACCTTGGGAAACCATCCAGAATGGCAAAAAATGGCCCCAAACAGACTGGCCAGTGTCAGTTTCCCGTTATTCAATCTGCGTCCACCTCAGCTCAAGCTTGGTCTGATGAGTCCACATTAAGAGTGGCAGAATGGACAAAAGAAAAAACTGCAGGAAAATGGATATCAGGGTTCATGCCCATCCATATGCCTACAGCACCAACAGCTTCTTCTGGTATGCTACCTTTTTCTACAACCCAAGCTCCAACTATTGTAAATACTTCCACAGTATCTGACTCTGAGATGGAAGCAGTCAGTACTGGAGCCAAGTCTCCCATGTAACTACTGGCTAGTTTACAGCTCACATAGAATCCAATCCTGCAATTGCAAAATGCCGATAGAATTGAGCCTATTGATGAGGCCGTAACCACTGATGAACCAGGTCTCTCATGATCTAACCCTCCCAACTCTCCTATTCCACCACAAATGACTCCTACAGCTCCTGCTGCAGATACCAACTCAGGGAATACCTCCATGCATTGTCCTCCATATAGACCTTATGCCTCTCTGTTCCATACCCCAGTATATCCAGCAAAAAGGATAATGCCATCCACTTCCAATACAAAGGTGGAATGGACTCCTACCAGATTGAGTCTTTGTAGCTCAAAATCTTCTAAAAGAATTGATGGGCTTTCTGGCTGCTGAAGTATATACCCTCATACATTTCGGGAGAGACGTTATTTGATGTCAGCTTTAAACTAAACAGTGCCTGAAAAATTCTGGCAAACATTTCATGCCTGGAAATGTACTCCCTTATGGGCAACTTTTGAATCGGCTCCATTGACTAAACCAGCCTTTTCACAATTACAGTGGTATTCAGGAATTAAGGAGTTTGTGTGACTGATCTATTGTACTGGTTGAAACAACATTGCACAGTACAAAGACATCCAGAGGCTGTATTCAATACTGAACAAATCTGGATGAGTGGCTGGAGAATCTGTGTAGTTCTGCACTCCTCAGACTCCGTCTTCAGCACCTACCCAACTGCTTTTCATTGGCCGGACTGTGATGTACTATTTTATGCAGGCCAACTGAAGGCCTGCTACAGATGCAGATCAACAAACCACTTAAGCAGTTACAGGTCTCACCTGTAAACAGGCCTCAGCTTAGTGTGTCTCTCCTGGTAAAAAAAACAAAAAAAAAACTAAAATGTACTTTGTGCAATGAGGTAGGCCACACCTGTGGTCACTGCAGAAACCTGCAAATCTGTAACTTCTGCAATGCAACAGGGCATACCTATGCTGCTTGCCCCAAAGCTGCCCATAATCAAGACAATCAAGATGATAGTTCAGAGTAGTAACTTTTGCTCTTTAGCACAGTGAGCAAATGCAAACAAGTTCCACAGAGACCCAGACCCATGCCCCCACCCCTGGATCTAGTACTATCCTGACTCAGCTCCCTAGTACAGGTACTACTATCCAGACCTCTTCAAAGAGATGAAGATGATCAGATGAACCTGACATCTCCTAGTGTACAGGACTCCCTGCCAGTCCACCCCATTAAGGAAGTTACCTTACAAGTTCAAGACCAAGCATCTACTTCTACAACCACTGGAGGGTTGCCCCCCCCCCGCTCCTCTTGAAAGAAGGTGAGGGTGATAGGATGCTGACCAGATGCCGTATGGGCAGGAAACCTCTTCCACTTAAAGTATCTAAAATGTCTTCTGTACCTCTTATAAACAGATTTGTCATGCTGAATCCGTGATCAGATGCCTCAGGGGTAATGGTGTGCGAAGTTGGGAAAATTCGCTCTGCGTAAAATTTCACAGATTTTGACTATTCTGCAAAGTTTTCTGCCATGGTGAAGTCCCACTTTGAAGCCTTTTTTTGCAGATTCATGACATTTTGAAGTCAAAAACTTAAATTTCTGTCACAGTCAATGGTAGAGGCGTCCCCAATCCGCGGAGCTGGAACTTCGCCATTGAAGTTCAACAAAAGAGTCAAAGTTTGCAATAAACCATGGGATATGAGATCACATGTTGCTGCACAGCCAGTGAGAAGCTAGTTTTGCCATTCTGTGAGTGCAGTGTGTTTGAGGGAGACAGAGAGCAGAGCTTGAGCTGCAGCTTAAAGTCAAATCTAAAAACATTATTTAAAAGAGCATTTTGTTTATCAAATTACTTCAGAACTGTTACTATGAGTGTTCTTTGCAAACACAGTGATTTTTTTGTGTTGATTTTCTCCATCCTGTATTGTTTATTTGAAGTATTTTCTGTTAGAAGTTGTGGTTTGGTGGGATGTGTGGGGGAGGCTAGAAGCAGTTTAGAAGGTACAGTTGTCTTCTGAACAAAATCAGTGGACAAGTGCCCTGCTTTTTCTTAAGAAAAGAAAAATCACTGTCCTCCTGATTGTGATTTAACTAGAGTGATTTTTGTGTGACTGTATGCACAACTGTATTTAGGAGAAAAAATCACTGTTCTCTAGACAGCGATTAAACTTGAGTGATTGTTGTGTCCCTGCGTATGCATCTGTATTTAGGAAAAACATCATTTTTCTCCAGGCAGCGATTTAACCTGAGTGATTGTTGTATACCTGAGTACACACCTGTATTCAGGAAAAAATCACTGTTCTCCAGACAGCGATTTAATCTGAGTGATTGTTGTGTCCCTGTGTATGCACCTGTATTTAGGAAAAAATCACTGTTCTCCAGACAGCAATTTAACTTGAGTGATTGTTCGTGACATGCGGCAGACCTATATTTAGGAAAAAAATCACTGTTCTCCAGATAGCGATTTAACCAGAGTGATTGTTGTGTGATTATGTGCACAACTGTATTTAGTAAAAAATCACTGTTCTCCAGACAGCGATTTAACCTGAGTGATTGTTGTGTCCCTGTACACACCTGTATTTAGTAAAAAAAATCACTGCTCTCCAGACAGTGATTTAACCTGAGTGATTTTTGTGTCCCTGCGTACACACTTGTATTTAGGAAAAAAATCACTGTTCTCCAGACAGCGATTTAACCTGAGTGATTGTTGTGTCCCTGCGTACACATCTGTATTTAGGAAAAAAAATCACTGTCCTCCTGAATGCGATTTAACCTGAGTGATAGATGGCAGCAAGCAACACGTCTGCATAGGGCACAAATGAAACTGAATGTATTTGTATTGATGAAACTTTGTGCATAGAAGTGTTAGTGAGAATCTATTTTTAACTGCATACAGTATACAGTGGGAGCCCTGGTATCCACTAGAACCAGGAACAGAGAGCAGTAGTTTTGCAAGGAGGTGGCAAACTACTGTTCTGTGCCCATAACTCAGAAACACATTTTATAATATCTGGAGAGCTATTTTAAAAGCTTGTAATAATAGGACTTGTGTAAAGATCATTTTTATTAAGAATTCAGCTAAGTTTTGCACTACATGGAAAGCTGACTGAGGGTAGACTTCCGGGTCACATAGACCATTTAAACACACCACACACAGTGGAGTGAGCTGAGTGGAGCACACGCCGTGCGCATGGAGCTGCGTGCAGAGACACATGCGTTGCGTGTCTGCTGTGGACGCTGGTGGACTGGTGGGGGAAATATCCTTCATGGTGAGCTTTTGGGGAAGTAAGAGTCTTCAAGTCCCACAGTGACTGTGGAGGTTGCATACAAGAAATGTGGGGTATAATGGCACAAGGAAAATCTAAATGGAGTAAGGGCAAAAAAAACCTTGCACGGAATGTAAGATGAATATGGAGGAGGCTGTATGTAATGAATTTATATGTGACAAATGCCTTCTGGTCGCTACCCTTCAGGAAGAGATCCAGCAACTGATTAAAAGGCTGGAAATCCAGAAAGAGATTGAGATGCTTGATGATTACATTGATGAGGTGGCCTGTAATATAGGTCATAATGTGAATGAGAAACAGTGTCTTGGGGATATTAGTCAAAGTTCCACTGAGAAAAAGGAGGAGATCAAAGTAGAAATGGGGGGGGGGGCTAAGCACAACCTTAGAAAGGGACTGTAACCAAGGCCGTGTATTAATAATGCCCCTTCAGGTGTTTAATAAATTTGAAAGCCTAAGCATAGAAACATAGAAACATAGAATTTGACAGCAGATAAGGACCGCTTGGCCCACCCAGTCTGCCCATTTCCCTACCTGATGGATAAGCTGCAGATCCTAGTTAACCAGCAGCCTACTTCTTCCTACCCCCACCCCCTAGAATTGCCTTATGTCTGTCCCATGCATGCTTGAATTCCACCACTGTTTTTGACTCCACAACCTCCTCTGGAAGGCTGTTCCATACATCCACAACCCTCTCTGTGAAAAAATACTTCCTTAAATTACCTCTGAGCCGCCCCCCTTCTATCTTCAAATTGTGCCCCCTTGTTCTTGCACACCTCTTTTTTTGAAAGATGCTACCCTCTTGGACTTTGTTGATTCCCTTGAGGTACTTGAAAGTTTCTATCATGTCCCCCTCTCCCTCCTTTCCTCGAGGCTATACATATTAAGCTCCTTAAGTCTCTCTTCATATGTCTTCCGGTGCAGACCCTGCACCATTTTAGTTGCCCTCCTCTGGACAGCTTCCATCCTGTCTATGTCTTTGCGGAGATTGGGTCTCCAGAACTGCATGCAGTACTCCAGATGTGGTCTCACCAGCTGTCTGTACAGAGGATAATAACTTCTTGTTTTCTGCTGGTGATGCCTCTCCCTATGCATCCCAGTATCCCCCAGCCCTCCTTGCTGCCCTCTCACATTGCTTGCCCACCTTTAGGTAATCTGATATGACTACCCCCAGGTCCCTTTCCATTTTTGTTGTTGTTAGTATCTCACCCCCCATTGTGTACTCTTCCCTTGGGTTTTTGTTTCCCAGGTGCATTACCTTACACTTCTTAGCATTGAATCTAAGCTGCCATACATTTGACCATTCCTCTAACCTTGCCAAGTCGCTTCTCATCCTTTCCATGGATAAGGAGGAGACAATGGGGTCACATGTTGTACAACCCCAAGATAATGACTCTACCCTGACCAATGTGACACATGACCAGGCTAAACCTGAGCAAATAAAGGTGGGTGGGATTGCAGACAGGGACATATTAGTAATCGGGACTCAATTATTAGAGGGATAGGTACTGCAGTTTGTTGTGCACATATAGGAACATACCACAGTTAGCACACTACCTGGGGCAAGACTTCATGATGTTTCAATTTAATTGATGGGCTTCTCAAAACACAGACAGCCCTCTGGTGATTTTACTATAGGCACTAATGATGTGATCAGAAGTAAGGTGGAAGATATCCAAGCTGAATTCAGAGCCATAACAAAAAGGATTAAGGATAAAATGAGAAATTATAATGTCTGGTATATTACCTACTTATGGGTATCAATCCCTCAAAAATGGGCTAATCTCACAAATCAACATGAGGCTGAGACAATTTTGGGAAGAGGAAATCATTGGCTTCATGGACAATTCAGTAACATTTAACAGAAAAGTACTGTACAAACCTGATGGCCTGCATTTAAACCATTCAGGTACCAGGATTCTGGGCAAAAACGTTCTTGAATTATTAAAATGTTATTTAAAGTGGAGAAAGGGGAAGGACCTGGTAAAAGATGTCAACGGTAGTATTAACATTACTAATGTTCCCAAGTAGTCCCCAGAATGGAATGCAGCGCTTATTACCTCCAGGAGTCTAGTAAATAAATTTGCTGAATTTAAACTGCTGCTACATTCACAGAATATTCACTTGGCCCTAATTACAGAAACATGGTGGGATGATAATGACACGTGGGAAAAACATACGCTAGGTTATAACCTGTACTCAAAATCCAGGGCTCATAGGAAGGGGGGGGTATAGTCATGTATATACATGAAACTATAAAATTTTATTTATTTATTGTTTATTTATTGAAAATGTTTACCAGGAAAGGCACACTGAGCAAAAGATGCTCATCTCACGGTGTGACCTGGGGGGAAGGGTTACAGAGGAGGCAGGTATATATACAGTAGTTGAGTTTAGCAATAGTGCAATATAGATAATGTACATGGTTTGGAGGGATTACATTTGAACTTGTTACATAAGGAGAACAGTGCAGAACAATGATCATCAACGACAAGGTATACATATCATGGGTACAAGGCAGGGTAAGAACAATACAGAGCATGCACATCAGGGACAGGGTAATGTATCATGAGTACACAACGAGGCAATATGTGAAGAGCTACAGTGGGAAATGGGAGTTCTAGAGCTATTATGGGTAAAATTGCTTCCCCAAAAAGGTACCAAGATTATTCTAGGGTTACTTTATAGGTCACCTTCCACATCATCAGTAGACAATATGACACTACTCAATGTAATAGGCAATCTGGACCCAGCGGATAAAACACTGTTAGTGGGAGATTTTAATCTATCTAGTATAGATTGACGATGTTGCAAGGAGTAGTAACATGGATAAGAAGTATCTGGATAGGTCTGATCAGATGGGATTAGAACAACTAGTTAAAGATAGTACCAGAGGAACTAGGATCCTTGATTTAGTACTCACTAATATGGGTAATTCAGTTAACAAAGTCCAGATTAAAAGTCCATCAGGTAACAGCGATCATTGTTCTGTCCATTTTAGTGTTATGAAATCTTAACTATCAAAACATTAAGTAACACAACTGAGCTAAACTTTAGTAGAGCTGAGTTTTCAAGCACCAGAAAATAACTTCCACTATGGGACTGGGAAAAGACTTCAAAGGTATGTTCATATAGGATATGTGGAATTTGCTGCTAACCAGAGTAAAATATCTTATTAAAAATTATTTACCAAGTGTTCAAAATATAACAGCAGTATAAAACAAAACCCGTCTGGCTGAATGTTTCCATTAAAGACTGATAAATAGAAAATACAGAATGGTTGAAAAACTAAAATAAACGATACGCCTATAAACCACAAAGCCTATAGCGAATGTGTCAAGGAAGTTAAAGTAAAAATCAGAAAAGCAAAAGCACAGTTTTAAGTGATGCTAGCAAGTAAGGTGAAGGAGAGTAAAAAATAATTTTACTCATACATCAATAGCACGAAAAAAGGTCATAGCATGATAGGCACTTTCATGAATGATTTGGGTTAGACATCTACCCTCACAGAGATGGCTGATATTCAAAATATATATTTTATTCCGTTTTCAATAGCAGTAATCCAATAACACATACTGACAAGGGTACGTCAAGTCTCGAGCAAGTTATCATTAATCCCAAAGATGTATTTGATCAACTCACAAATTTAGACATCAGTAAATCACCTGGCCCTGATGACTTGCACCCAAGAGTACTGCAGGAACTAGCAGACATACTGGCTTTACCACTAACCTGTATTTTCCAGGCTTCCCTCAGTGCAGGAAAAGTACCCCTGGATTAGAAAATTGCCATAATAGTCCCCATTTTGAAAAAAAAGGGCCCAAGTGAAAACCAGATAACTTTAGGCCCACGAGTTTAACCTCCCTGGTAGGAAAGGTTCTGAAAGGTTTAATTAAAGATTTAATTCAAGATTTTTTAGAGACTCAATGCCTGGTTGACCCTTTACAACATGGGTTTACAAAATCCAGGTCCTACCAGACAAATCTTTTGGCGTTCCACGAGAATGTTAATAGAGAGTTGGATCTTGGGAATTCAGTTGATGTGGTCTACATGGATTTTGCAAAGGTTTTTGACAAACTGCCCCACATGAAACTATCAAACTTATTAAAGGAAATTAAGCTGAATTCAAACATTTGTAACTGGGTATTAGCGTGGCTACAGGGGAGAAAACAAAGAGTATCCATCAATGGGGTACTTTCTGACTGGGTACCAATCACCAGTGGGGTTCCCTAGGGCTTAGTCCTAGGACCAATCTCTTTAATGCACTATATATATATATATATATATATATATATATATATATATCTAGATATATCTTCCCTTCAAACAAATAACCCCTAAATGTGGCTCTATAAGTTTGCAGATGACTGCAGTTTGGGGACAGTAGTAAACAACCAAGAAGATGTGACATCCCTACAGAGTACCATTGCTGAAATCTCTGAGTGGACTGAAGCTAATAAATTAGTCTTGAACACTGCAAAATGTAAGGTTATGCATTTGGGAAAACATGATCTCCTATAAACTTGTGAATATTGCACTCAAAGATATTAATGAAGAAAGAGACTTAGGAATTAAAATTAGTGCTGATCTTAAGCTGAGTCCCCATTATAGGGCACAGGTGAAAAAAGCAAATCAAAATTTGAACTGCATCCTAAGGCATATTTCAAGAAGGGATGAAAAGGTGTTGACTCCACTTTATATAGCACTAGTTAGACCTCATTTGGAGTACTGTGCCCAGGTTTGGTCTCCACAAAATAGGGAAGGCATTAATAAATTAGAGGGAGTACAGAGAAGATTCACCAGATCCATAAATGGTTTAAAGAACAAACAATATGCAGATAGATAGATTAACATCCCTCAACCTTTATTCCCTTTATTAAAGGAGGCTTAGGAGGCATATGTGTTTGTTATATAGGATAATGGGAGACATCAAGCTGTGAAATGAGTTAGGAATCTAGCATAAAACTGATTGGTGTAGCAGTAGAAGACACAATAAATAACTTCTATGCTCAAAATGGAATCGTAATTTACAGAAATATTGGTTTAAGCAGAGGGTAGTGACTCCCTGAATGAACTTCCAACAACTGTAGTTGATTGCCTCAGTAGGAACAGTTTTAAAGCTAATTTAGACCAACATTTTAGTGAGATAATGACTCCGTTTAAATTTGGGTAATGGCAAGCTCCAAGGATGTCAGTCTAATAGCTTTAATCATCCTATGAAACCTCACGAAATTGTTTTGTCCTTGAGTACACACTTGTATTTAGTGAAAAATCACTGTTCTCAGACAGTGATTTGACATGAGTGATTGTTTTGTCCTTGTGTACACACCTATATTTAGGGAAAAAAATTACTGTTCTCCAAATAGCGATTTAACTCTAGTGATTGTTCTCCCTGTGTACACACCTGTATTTAGTAAAAAAAAAGTCACTGTTCTGCAGACAGTGATTTAACCTGAATGATTATGTCCCTGCGTACACACCTGTATTTAGTAAAAAAAATCACTTTTCTCCAGACAGTCATTTAACCAGAGTGGTTCTTGTGTAACTGTGTGCTGAAGAATGACTGAAGAAAAGGGCAACTAACGGGAGAGGCCGTGGAGCATCCACAAAGAACATTTCCCAATTAGTAGTTCCTAAGCCTAATCCTAATAGTGGTGCAGGAACCAGAAATGTGTCTGTGAGAGCACAGGGACAGCATTCAGATGACTCTGTGGCAGGCAGTAGCAGTAGTAGCAATGTATATAACCCTGACGTTGGCTTTCCTGCCATTAAGTTTTTCTCTGCTGAATTTGTAGCAGACATGTTGACGGATGTCTCAATGTCAAGTGACACAGTGAGAGGAAGCAGCAGCAGCACCACCAGCAAACAAACAACTGCGGGCATGGAGGAGGTTAGTTCTGAAGTGCAATTTGAAAGTGGTTGGTGATGGTGGGTCAGAGGTGGAGCCTGATAATGTGTGTCCAGTGAGTGAGGATGAGGTGGTGGTACATGTGGAGCAACATGAGGACAACAGTCATGCAGAGGAGGTGCATGTTACAGAGCCTGTGGCACTTGGTACTGAGGTGGACAGACCTGCTGAGGATGATGAGACTGCCAGCTTGTTTCCAGATTATGATGTGAATGATGATGATGTGTCAGATGACATGGATCCCTCATGGGAGCCAGAAAAGAAAAGAGCAAAACAGGGTGTTACAAAATGTGTCTTTCCTGTTGCCTTAACTGCTAAAAGCACTAAGGAGAAGGACACCCTGACCATTGTTTCTCCCATTTCTACATTGTTCCAGTCACCCCACAACATAACAAAGAGCAAATCTTCTCCTTTGCTATCACAATCACAGTCAGCTTGGCATCAAGTAAATACAAAGACCCATAAATTCCTAGTGTAGGATTTTTTTGTATTGGACCCATCTTATGAGACAGTGGCAATTTACCAACTGGTCAAACCCAAGTAAGTCGGAGAAAGAAGGATAGTCACCTAGGCACGGGTGGGCACTACACACATACACCTTAAAAATAGGCTCCCAATTTGGTGGCATCAACACCAGAAGGCAACAAGCACCAGTGGTTCTGATACATCCCAATCAGAGGGTAATGTAAGACAAATACACCCAGCACCACTATAGGGACATGGAGGTGCAGATGAGGAAGAGGACACTGTTGTGGTACTGGATGATGAGGATTCTGGAAATGGGCAAAGTAGTGGTCCTAGCATCCAGAGTACCACCCCAACCCAAAATGTGATTGTTACCCCAGTTATGAAAAACCAAAAGCTGCTGGGGTGTGTCGTGCATCGCCACAGGCCATGAGTACCACTGGCAGTCCCCAGACAAGAAGCATCCCCTTACCGGCACAATGACGAGGCAAGCTGTTTGGCACACCACTAGGTGCATTACTATGGCAGCAGTATCAAGAAAAGTTCAGCTGATGCTGCCTTTCATTTTGGATAGGCAAATAAAATTCCCACCTAATCATGGTACAGTATGGGAGTTGAATGCAGCATGTGCAAAAATGATTGCTCTGGATTTGTTGCCATACTTCTTTGTAAAGAATGTGGGATTTAGGTGGTTTGTGGCCTGTGCCTTGCCGAAATGAAAGGTGCCATCACGTACATACTTGTCAAAGCGTGCCATCCATGAACTGTACAGTACTGTATGTGACATGGTACATCATGCCCTGCAGCATTCCTCAGCACAGTATGCCCATCTGAGCATGGACATGTGGACCACTGGGAAAACATCTGGTAGCTCTTACCTGTGCATTACAGCACAATGGGCACAGGTACCTGGGATAGTGGCTGATTTGGGGAGAAGCATGAATTGCACTAGGAGAAACTGTGGTGGTAGCAATATGCCTGGTGTTAGGCAGCTTCAACACTGACCATGAAGAGTATCCCCAGATCACACTGGAGGAAAGATGCTGGAAGTCGTACTAACCAAGACTGATCAGTGGCTCCACCCCATGCACTGAAAGCTGGATTCATCACCAGTGATAATGGCTCAAATGTGCAGAAATGCATCACTGATGGGGATTTGTCAGGGTGCCATGCATGGCACATTGCCTTAACCTTGGTGCAGGTTTTCATTAACCATCCGGATATAAAAGATGTTTTGACTCTTGCTCGATGCATCTGTGTCCACTTTGCATGTTCAGCAATGGCACATAACCATCTCCATGATCTGCAGGTAAAGAACAAGCTGCCTCAGCACCATTTAAAGTTTGATGTTGTCACACAGTGGAACTCCACCTTGAACATGGTGGAGCATCTATACCAGCAGTACAAGGCTGTATCTGAGTATCTGCTAATTCATATGAGTCATGACAACAGTGGGGCATCCATGTATCTCACAACAGAGCAGTGGCACCTAATGGATGGGCTCATCGCTGCTCTGATACCCTTCGAGCATGCAGCACAGGCAGTGAGTGGGGACACTGCCTGCATCAGTGAGTCCATTCCTCTACTATGGGTGCTGAGGCAGACACTGCATAACATGCAGCAACGGCTGGAGGCAGGTGGTGACAGGGCAATTTGCTCATTAATGGAACACATTCTGTCCACATTAGACTCAACACCCACATAAAGTATATTATGCAGTCTGAGGAGTTTGGAATTGCAACAGTGTTCGACCCATGCTTTAAACGTGGTCTGGCAGCCATATTACAAGGTGGGCATCATGAGTTGCAGAAACTGACAGAACTATTTACTCAGAGGGTAAGCGGTGCACAGTTGCTACTAAGGGTACAGGGGTCAAAGAAAGATGATGGTACTGCACAGTGATTCGATGTTACTGCTACCTACTTCTCTTCATCTCGGCCATGGTGTCAAATTGCAGAAAAGCAATGCAAGGAAAAGGAACCTATGCTGAATCTCATTTGGGCCACCCT
This sequence comes from Neoceratodus forsteri, assembly GCA_016271365.2. Classification (NCBI taxonomy): domain Eukaryota; kingdom Metazoa; phylum Chordata; order Ceratodontiformes; family Ceratodontidae; genus Neoceratodus; species Neoceratodus forsteri. The sequence goes on from CM057455.1 coordinate 478,922,914, forward strand.
CAGTCAGGTGGGAGTCACAGACATGGAGGAAACTGAAGAGGAGGAGGATCACGCTGCACGTCTTCAACTAGCAAAACGCATGGTAGATGCATATTTTGCAGATACAAAGAACTTCACTATTGGAGATGAGCCACTACTATACTGGGGCACTAAGGTCAATGACTGGCCAGCACTGACAGTGGTTGCCCTGAAATATCTTAGCTACCTATCCTCCAATGTCAGCATTGAGCAAGTGTTCAGTTCAGGTGCCATTGTGCATGACAGGCGCACAAATCTAGCTCCTAAAAATGTTGGCATGCTGACATTTATCAAAATGAATGAGGCTCACATACCCTCAAAAAGAGTAATGTCCATGGTAATAGCACTGATTGACAGTAATGATGATGATGAGGAAAGTGCTTTAGGCAGACCAGGACGTACCTCATCATTATCTCACAACAATGAAGTGGATGAAGCAGTGATGGAGATGGAGTTCCCGTATGGTGACACTTCCAGTATTGAAGACTGTGAGGGATGCTTCATGGAGGACGTGGAAGAATAATGAACACTACTATTTATTTTCTCCTTCTCCCTCCACATCACCACCAATTCACAACCATGTACTCCTGGATGTCAACTTAATAACAATAATAATGTATCACATTCAGTTCTGTGATATACTTCCGCAACTATTAATTAGTGCTGCTTCTTAATTGCATCAAATTGAACAGCTGTAAACAATGCACTATGTCACTTATGAATTACTGAACACAACACCCGCTCTAGCCAGCAAGACACACCGCAGTTGTGCAGCAGTGACCTCAACATCTCAACCTTCTCCTCCTCCTATTATCTCTTGTGTGTAGATGCCTTGGATCCTCCTTTGACACAGGCTGAAACAGCATGGCACAGCACTTCTACCACCTCAGTGGTATGTAGTAGGCAGCTGATTGTGATAAAGAGAACCACTTCCTCTACTTGCTCTGTACTCCCTGGGCTGCTTCAGCTATGTCCTCCTCCTCACAATCACATCATGTAAGAAACAGCATTGACTTGGCTACCACTTCCACCGCTGTAGTGAGGATTCATTGCTACCAGTGTGATAAACAGAAGCACCTCCTGTACCTCCTCAAAACTCCTCTTGACAGATTCATCTTGGTCCCTTCCTTCATCAAGCCACTGACTGAAGTCTGCAAGGCATCATCATGCAAAACCACACTGCATCAAGGACTTTCTTCATCTGCTGTTGGTAAGGCACCTGCACTGTTTTTAGACACTGCAGCACTTCTGTAAGCCTACTAGAGGCAGAAAGCAGTTCATGATTGTTGAGACTCATTGCAGCATTAAAATGTTTTCATGTAATATCTTCTTCATGCAGGTTTTGCTGATTCTACTACAGAACATAGACACTGAAACAGATTTGCACAGCCAACAGTAGTACTGTAACGGTAAGTATCATCGTGATTTAATGTTTTACTTTACTTTGCTTTAATTTTCTCTCCTCTCCTTTCCTTTCCTTTCCTTTCCTTTCCTTTCCTTTCCTTTCCTTTCCTTTCCTTTCCTTTCCATGACTTTCATTCACAAAAATCCTATCTTGTTTTCCAGGTGTTCTCTGTGGACTGACATCATTTGCTTGGCGAATCATCAAGCGCATCGTGCAACAAATTCAGGCACAAGGAATACCTGTAAACATAAGACAGAACAACAGAGTTAGTGATTAAGAAATAAAATTAATTTAGCAATTATAGTACAGAAACAAGTCCCCCCCCCAAAAAAAAGCAAAAATACTGGGGGGGGGTCACGTGATGACAGGGTGAAAGGCAGCAGCAACTCTCCACAGCTCCACACCTTCACCCGTTAATACAGTTGTTTTTTACTTAAAATCCTCACAAACAGTGTGCTTTACCTGTGCTAGCCATCTGCTGGGGACTCCTAGGAAGCGGTGAAGTACAGTATTTCAGAATGGAGGTTTACATGAAGAAACTGCCGCCAAGGCACTCGCCTCCATCTACACTGGAAAAAGGAAAGCCTGCAAAGCGGCTAAACACCAGCCGGTGAGTGTGAGCAAAACTCCCTCTCCTGCAGTCACTCTCTCAGAAGAGAGATTTTTAGAAATAATGCAGCCATTGCAGGAAAGAATAGCAGAGATTGCAGACGATATGCAGCAGATTAAGTCCTCCGTTCAAGCTCTTGCAACAAGAGTCGAAGATTCAGAGACCAAACTCATATCCTTGGGAAAAAAAACAAGATAAAAATGAGCTTACGATCACACAGTTCGGGAGGAGACTCAAGAAGTTGGATGACAAGTTGGAAGATCTAGAGGGGAGAAGCAGGAGGAACAATCTCCTCATTATTGGTGTACCTGAGAAAGAGGAAGGCTCGAACCCAATACTCTTCATGCAGAAACTGTTTGAAAAAATAGCAGGTCCTTCCCCGAATGGATCCACCTATGTAATCAAGTGGGCACACCGGGCTCTTCATCCGCCCCCACCTCCTAATTCTCTGCCTTGACCCTTGATATGTCGTTTACTGAATTTCCTAGATAAGCAATATATTTTGGCCAAAGTCAAGGATCTGCATGAGGTTTGTGGTAAGGGCAACGATTAAAGATATCTCAAGATTCGCCACAGTCGGTGAGAGTGAAGCGGCAGGAGATGCACCCAATTGCATCAAAACTGATTGCAACGGGAAAGCCCTTTAGGATGCAATACCCCGCAGTACTTCATGTTAAACACGAGGATCGCTGGATACTCCTGGAAACCAAGGAGCAAGTGCTGAAAGGGCTCAAAGAGTTGTTCCCCGACCTGTTTAAGTGAGATGTTTGATTGAGCGTTACAGGGCTGCAGTCAACGTGGAATTGTTGTAACAGAATAAATTGTAGCCTTGGACAGAGAAATCATTAAGAATGTATTCTGTTGGGTCTTCTTCAAGAAGAGTATAATTGAGGGGCTCCCTAAATGTGGTGTGTCACTGCGAGGAGACCACTTCTAATGCCTATCTGGTGTGTGACAGAAGAAGCTGTTTTTTGTGTTAGAACTTGGACTGTCCAGGCATTATGGCAAGCATCCTTGTTGGTTTTCAAGATCCCAGCTCATACAGTCTGTGGTTGATAGTTTGAATATTGTTCTTCATCCTCTTGTAAGGCACGTGCGGATAAAGGCGGAGAAGACTGTGAATGTTTACTTGCCAGCATTATGGGACTGCTGTCAGTGCTTCCTGTTATTCGGGACTGAATTAAAGTTTTTTTCTTTTTCATCTTTTTTTCCTTTTTTTTGTCCCTTCCTTCATGGCTTACTTGTACAACTGCAGGAAGGGTCAATAAGTTTGGACTAAGATGAAGTAATCATATTTGGAACTGCTCATCTAGGGGTGCTGTATTCCTTTCATTATTGCAGTGTTTCCTAGGAGGTTCTAAACAGCTTTAAATGTGTGCAAGTTTGGCGTGCAGCTTGTTTAAGTGGGAAGGTGCAGGAGGTAGGGGGGATTTTGGTGTGCATCACTCTGTAAAAGACGCCACGCACCTTACTTAATTAGGTGTTGCAGTTCGTTGGAGCTGGGGATGAGGGAAAAGGGGTTTGTTTTTGTTTTATTTTGGGGACAGTGTGGCAGAAATAAAGGGGTACATAGTTATAGTTGTGTTATGAGGGTGGGGAAGGTACCAAGTGTGTGCAATCATTTACTACTACTGAGTCTTGTTTAAGACACAGTTTTGGGACCAATCAGGGACCCTATAGACAGGATGGCGTGATTTACCCACTGGGTTATGTGTCTAATCTAATAATAGCGGGGATTGGCAATTTTAATAAATAAGAAAGTTCCTTCAAGATGGAGAAAGAAATATATGACCCAATGAGAGATACATTCTCTTACCTGGAAGTATTGAAGCTCAGCCAATTATATTCGTGCTATATATGGCCCAAATTGTAATCCCCATGCTTAACACAGCTGCTGAGTATAGTGTTACTAACCCACTGGTCTTAACTATATTAGGAGGAGACTGGAATGTGGTTCCATATACACATATAGATAGATCTGACTCTCGGAGACAGGGGTTCTCTCACTCACAAAGAGCGTTACATGATTTGATGAGCGGTGCGGACATTTGGGATGCATGGAGTGTGTTACACCCTATGGAGCATCAATACACTTTTTACTCACCCTCCGCATAAATCTCTTTCTCAAATAGATTTTATTTTGCTAAGTTCCCTTTTGCTCCCAAGTGTCATAAGCTCAGTCATTCATGAGAGGGTCATCTCAGACCATTCACCTGTCTCACTTTTATTTTTTCTGGGGCAGGGAGTTAGAAGAGATTTTGTCTGGAGGTTGAATAATCAGCTACTCCAGAAGCCTGATACCTTGCAACAGATAAAGGGCTTCCTATCTAATTTTATATCTATCAATAGGGCTCTGTTGCAAGACCTCGATGGTCTGGGCTGCTACGGGCGCTTAAGAGAAGAATGCCTGCCGCTGGCTGCCACTAAATCCCGACAGCTTAGAGCCCAACAGGACGTTCTACTTCAAACAACATGAAGTCTTGCTATATTATGACAGGTGCAGTTTGTCCCACCATTAGAACTGCTCCGGAGTTGAAAGAGTTAACTTCCATGCAAAGCATGGAGCTTAGAGCGCGAGCTCGGTTAAAGAAGCTCTGTTAGGGTGGTTTCAAACTGAAACCGTCAGATTCTTTACTCCGCCTCACTGAACAGTCGCTCCAGAGATTCCTCCTGCTGCTCGGTTCATTTCCTCAGTTTAAAACGTCTTTTCTTAGTTGAATTTAACCGCAATATTATTTATTTTAACCGCAAACCGATCGGTTCAAGCTCTGTCTATGGTATTGTAAGTAATAGATAGGTTTTCTGTGTGGAACTTGTAAATTTTTATCGGTTCAGTTTGAACCGATCGAATTGTATTTAAACTTGGTTTTAAAGCCTTTTAAGGCTTGTTAGAGTGCGGTTCCTGGTTCTTATCAGTTCTAAAAAAAACGGATTTCATTATGGTTTTTTCCACAACCCGTGACACGGTTGGGAACCGATAAGGGTGTCTTGCCTGGCACTGCCATCAAAAGGGCAAGTTTTTGGTTAGGCTGGCATTATGTCTGAGAAACCCAAAAGAAAAACCGGGCCCACTGGGTTTCAACACTGTAGTGTCTGTGGGGAAGCCTTTGCCAAGGCTGACCCACACACCACATGTGTTTATTGTCTGGGGTTTGACCACCTCAATGCAGACTGCCAGATTTGCAAGAATTTCCCTGCAGCCACCCTAGATAAGAGAGTTGGTAGGCTCAGGGAACGAGAGGCCAAAAAGTCCGCTGACCCGGATGGCCAGCCCAGTTCGGTGCCAGCCGGACCGGAGGGAGTGCCCTCTGACCAGGGCCAGACTTCCTCGGGCAAACATAAAGCTGACTCTGAGGAGCCAGTTCCAGCAAAAAGAACTAGAAAGTCAGCAGGTGTGGAGTCCAAAATTCCTTCTCCAACTGCTGCAGAGATAGCCAGGGCAATACAGATTGTCCAGTCACTGTCCCCGGTTCCCTCTGAACCGCCACTATCTGGCAAAAGGTCAGTTCGGTTGGTTCCACCAGTTCAAGAATATGATATAGAAGAGTTTTATGAACCAGAGGAGGGGAGGATGATTATGATCAGTGTGAATGTGACTTTGAAAGTCTGATGTGCCCATTGAACCGACATCTCCCAGACAGACCTTTAGGTGAATCTCCTCTAGGCTTTCTGAGTCCCTTCTCATTTTTGTTTTATAAAAGTTGCTGAGACCCTCCAGCTTCCCTTAGAGAAGGCTTTGGATGAGCAAGAGGAGCCTGACTATGTAGAGATGATGGATATCCCGAGTCCAGGAGATTGTCCATTCCTTTACATAAATCTTTTCGGAAACAAACAATAAAAATTTTAAAAGCTCCTAATTCTGTGCCTCCTGTAGATAAAAAGATGGACAGGAGGTACACTTTGTCAGGTCCTGATACAGATTTTCTTTCACAGCAATGCAGTCATGTTGGGGTAGTTCAGGCCGCAGTCTGCGATAAAGCTAATATTCCCCTGGCTTCACATCCTCCTGACAAGGACTCCAGGAAAATTGATGCCATGGCCAAAAAACAATACATGGCAGCATCTTTGGGACTCAGACAAGCAAACTATATGGCTTATGTTGCGAGATACCAGAAATCTAGATGGGATACTGTCATGGCCTTAGCCAAACAGGTCCCTGGCCAGCTTGCAAAGGAGCTGAAGCAGGTGTCTTGATGGTATTGAGGCATCTAAGGTGCAATTCCATGCTGCAGTGGATTCTAATGATGTATCCTCTAGAGTCATGGCTACATCTGTGGCTTTTCATAGATTGGCCTGGCTCAGGTGTACTACTTTGTCACAGGATACCCAGTCTAAGGCTATGGATTTTCCTGTGGTGGGAAATTCTCTGTTTGGGAGCAGACAGAGAATTATATGAAAGAAATGAATATAGAACCACTTATAGGAGTGCACAAGCCAAGGAACGGCAAGCCACTCCTCAGAGGCAGCCCCACAGGGGTAGGGGCAGGCCTTTTTACCAGACCCAGGCCTCCTCCTCTTCAGCCTATGCTCAGAGGGGGTTCTTCAGAGGGAGAGGCAGATGGGGTATGAGCAGGCCTGCTCCCACCCTTCATCCTAAAGCCCTTCCAAACAGGCACCCTGATGGGATGCCCAGGGTTGGCTCTCCATTACCTGTAGGGGGCAGGCTGGCTTACTTCGTCCAGGACTGGGAGTCTTTAACATCAGACAGGTGGGTCCTGGAAGTAGTGAGTCAGGGTCTGGTTCTCAGCTTCAAAAAATTTCCAAAGATGAGAGACAGATCTTTTCCACCTGCAAACCCTTTACAGACTCTTGCTTTGGAAACAGAAGTCTCAACCTCCTGGCTCTCAGAGCTGTAGAAAGGGTTTCTCGCCCACACCAGGGCAAGGGTCTGTACTCCAGGTACTTCCTTACCCCAAAAAGACAGGAGAGTGGCAGCCTATCCTGGATCTAAGATATCTAAACAAGCATCTTTTAAAACCAAGGTTCAAAATGGTGATTCTGGGAATGATTTTACCCTCCCTAAGGCCAGGGGACTGGCTAGCTTCCCTGGACCTCAAGGATGCCTACTTCCATGTTCTTATCAGAAGCTCCCATTGAAAGTACCTCAGATTCGAACTGCCTTCAGGCCATTATCAGTTCAGAGCAATGCCCTTTGGCCTCACTTCTGCCCCAAGGGTGTTCACAAAATGTCTGGCAGTAGCAGTTGCTCATCTAAGAAGACAAAAGATTACCATTTTTCCCTACCTGGACGACTGGCTCATTGTGGGTCAGTCTCCAGACCAGGTCAAATCACACCTGCTAGTTACCCAGCAGCTGCTTATCTCTCTGGGCTTTCTTCTCAATCTTCCAAAGTCAGTTTTGGAACCTGTCCAGGTACTCACCTTTATAGGCGCAGAACTGGACACAAAGCAGGCCAGAGCCTTCCTTCCCCTGGAAAGGGTAAGGACCTTAGTGGCCCTGGCCTCGTCCTTCACTCTGCAGGTCTCTCGACCAGCAAGGCATTTCCTGCAGCTCCTAGTACACATGGCTGCTTCCACAGCTGTAGTGCAAGGAGCAAGATTTCAGATGAGGGACATTCAGTTCCATTTGAGAGCTTTCTGGTCTCAAAGAAGAGATCCCCTATCCAAGTTAATCCCAGTGACTCGAACCCTGATCCAGGCCCTTCAGTGGTGGCAGGATCAGAGCAATCTGAGACAAGGGGTGCCTTTCATCCCTCTGTCCCACTCCTTGACCCTTACTACAGATGCGTCCCTCTTGGGATGGGGAGCTCACATGGGCGACCTCTCCACCCAGGGGTTATGGTCCCTCAGGAATCTCTGCTCCACATCAATCTGTTGGAACTCAGCTGTTTTTCTAGCACTTCAGGTTTTTTCTGCATCTGTTCAGAACAAGGTGGTACAGGTCAGAACAGACAACACCACTACAATGTGGTACATCAACAAACAAGGGGGCACTCGGTCTTCGGCCTTGTGCACCGAGGCGATGAAGTTGTGGTCTCTGGCTTATTCCCTGAATACTTCCCTCATAGCAGTTCACCTCCCAGGCAAGGACAATGTCCTGGCAGATGCTCTCAGCAGGATTTCCCAGGGCCATCACGAATGGTCACTGGATCCCCTAGTACTGGGGATAGTGTTTGCCAGATGGGCACTCCTCAGATAGATCTTTGCAGCCCCAGACAATCATCAACTCCACTTTTTGTTGCAGACCCCAGTGTTGGGCTCAGTCCCCTGGATGCCTTTCTTCTCGATTGGGAAGGAAGTTCCTTTATGCCTTTCCCCTTCCCTCTCCTGTTCAAAGTACTAGTCAAATCAGGTCTCAGCCCTGCAAGATGATCCTGATTGCTCCAGACTGGGCCAGGCAGCCCTGGTACCTAATCCTTCTGTCCTTAGCAGTCCATCTTCCCCTGCGCTCCCAGGAACCACAATCTGTTAACCTGTGCTCAGGGAGAGTTTGGTATCCGGATCTCAAATCCCTCAACCTCAAAGCTTGGCTCTTGAGCAGTTAGAGTTTGCTGATCTACAACTTTCTCAAAGTGTTCTCGAAATCCTGAAAGCTGCTAGGAAGCCTTCCACCAGGGCTACCTATAACTCCAAGTGGAAAAGGTTTTCCATATGGTGTTCTGGGAAGCATATTTTCCCGGAATCTGCTGATCTACCCACTGTATTGGACTATATGGTCCATCTTAATTCTTTGGGACTGAGACCAGCTACCCTGAAAGTGCACTTGGCAGCTGTCTCTGCCTTCATTTCAGCAGGGAAGCCCTCTTCTCTTTCTGCTCACCCTGTATTTTCCAAGTTTTTTAAGGGATTGCTTCATACCAATCCTCCATTCAGGGACCATGCCCCTGCTTGGGATCTTAATGTTTGCATTGCTCAGCTGATGCAATCCCCCTTTGAGCCTCTGTCTTCGGCAGAGCTTAAGTATTTGACTTGGAAAACTGTATTTCTAGTAGCCATCACTTCTGCCAGGCGCATAAGTGAGTTACAGGCTTTATCAGTGGAGACTAACTTTATTTCCTTTCACAGGGATAAAGTAGTCCTCAGGACTAACAGGAAGTTTTTGCCTAAGGTGGTTTCGGATTTCCACCTTAACCAATCTATTTCACTTCCAGTGTTCTTCACTGACCATTCCTCCTCTGGTGAGAGGAGGCTGCACAGCTTAGATGTTAAGAGGGCCCTAAGTTATTACATAGAGCGTACCAAGGGTCACAGATTGGACTCCCTCCAACTATTTCTCACTTATGTTGAGGTTGGGAAAGGGAGACCTGCCACTAAGAGATCCATTGCCAGGTGGATCATCTCTTGTATCCAATTTTGCTATCAAAAGCTGGGTAAGGCTCCCCCTCAGGCCTGAGGGCTCACTCTACCAGAGGTACAGCTGCATCTCTAGCTGCTGCTAGAGACATCCCTATCTTGGAGATATGTCAAGCAGCTACTTGGAAAACAGTACACACTTTCACCAAGCATTACTCCCTGGATATCCAGGCCAGGAGGATGCTCGGTTTGCACAGCCGCGTTTCAGAGCCTATTCCTAAGTAGGTTCTGTCCCTCCTCCATGGAGGTACTGCTGTGTAGTCTGCACCTGTCATAATATAGCAAGACTTCATGTTGTTTGAAGAAAAAATTACTCACCTTAGTAATGTTGTTTCTTCTAATGGAGTCTTGCTATATTATGACTTCCCCCCCAGCCTGCCCCTCTCAGAACTTCTACTTTGGGTATGGGGTGGGCAGTCCACTGTTGGCATTTATTGATGTTCTCTTTTATGTTTGGGTGTTGTGTTTTATTTAGTTATTTTATCTTATTTTTCTGGTCCACTGACTTGAGTCTTGGTGTTGGGACCAGGAAAATGTGTGAATATGTTAGTGGCCAGTTGGCTAGTGTAGGTTACAGCTTCCACACAGAGCCTTAGTGAGATTTGCTCATAAAGATCTGATGGTTTCAGTTTGAAACCACCCTAACAGAGCTTCTTTAACCGAGTTCGCACTCTAAGCTCCATGCTCTGCATGGAAGTTAACTCTTTCACCTCTGGAGCAGTTCTAATGGTGGGACAAACTGCACCTGTCATAATATAGCAAGACTCCATTAGAAGAAACAACATTACTAAGGTGAGTAATTTTTTCTTTCTGCTATTCGCAGGTTAGAGATTACCCTTAATAGTAGATCCCTGGATACGGATTGGGCAGCCCTGCATAGGCTACAGGCCCAATATTCAGCCCTGATATACCAGAGGGTGGAGTTATCTTTGAAGCGTACTAAAATCAAATATCTGGATGTAGGGGAAAAGGCAGGGAAACTGCTAGTGGTTCGGCTTAGGCAGGCTGAGGCCTCCCATTTCATTTCTAGTATCAAGGTGGGTAACCAAATTATTACGTCACCTAGAGAGATTGTAAGGGAGCTATGGACATACTATCTGAGGCTGTATTCAGCTGACCAGATTGATTGCCCCACAATCCAAGCTATTTCTAATTATCTTACCTCTGCAGTGTTCCCTAAAGTGTCTCCCCAGAGTGCCACGCCACTCAGTAGTCCAGTCACTGTACAAGAAGTAAAACAGACAATTGAGCAAACTAACATCAGATAAATCTCCTGGACCAGATGGTCTTTCTAATAACTTATATAAAATTTGGTATTTGGAGGGTATGTGGAGGATGGCTTCCTGAAAGCGTTGATTACTCTTATACCCAAGCAAGGTAAGGACCCCCTCAACCCTGGAAGTTATCTGCCTATCTCCCTGATCAACACGGATGTAAAGATTCTAGCCAAAATTCTGGCCAGTAGGTTAAGTCCTGTGTTAGCTACCCTTATTGGTCGTGAGCAAATTGGCTTCATGGCAGGTAGGTCATCCGTTGATAATTTGCGAAAAGTTATGTATATTCTCTCGGTATCCAGGGACTCTGACTCAGCCGAAGTGTTGGTGTCCTTGGATGCCAAGAAAGCTTTTGATATGGTTTCCTGAGTTTCCTGTTTGTAACTTTAGTGCAGTATGGCCTCCTGCAGAGTTTGTTAAATGGATCAGGTTACTGTATGCTTGCCTTCGTGCGAGGTCTGGTGTAATGGAATCTTGTCTGACTCCTTTCAACTCCAGAGAGGGACCAGGCAGGGTTGCCCTTTATCCCCAGTTTTGTTTAATCTTTATTTGGAACCCCTGATCTGAAAGCTAATTTCCTCCCTGCGAATCCAAGGCATTAAAATTGGAGAACGATATTATATCTTGTCGTCTTATGCGGATGACCTGCTGATACACCTAGAGGATCCTGCATTGGGAATCCCAGCTCTTTTGGAGAACAGTGAATCCTTCTCAGCCGTTTCCCACTATAAGCTTAATATATCTAAAGCCAAGGTCTTTCCCTTGAATAACAAGACCTCCCGGATGGTGATAAATAACACCAACTTGGAGGGGAACCTCATACCTTACATATCTTGGAGTACAGGTTCCTAGAGATATTCCTACTATGATTAAGCTTAATCTCATGGATTGGATTAAAACTATTAAATCAGATCCAGATAGATGGGGAGGTCTACTTTACATTATGGGGAAGAATAAATATTGAAAAATGAACGTTGTACCCAGGGTACTATACCTCTAGGATGCTTAGGTGTTTTCTTCCCAAAAGTGGTTCACCCAGTTGCAAGCCATGTTAAATACCTTCTTGTGGAAAGGTAAAAGCATTAGATGGTCTTATAATAAGCTTACGGGGCCCAAGTTGCAGGGTGGATTAGCACTGCCCTCTTTCTTTACCTATTATTGTGCCTACCACCTTAGTAAAACGGTTTATTGGTCAAAGGCAGAGTGGGAGATAGAGCGTCAGGCTTATGTACCCCTATGGCTGGATGTAAAAAGATTCTTAATACCCCAGTATCAAAGTACTCTTTCCTCTCTGATTTACGTCAGACCTAAGAGGCTCCCTAAAATGCTGAAGAACACTCCCATCGGATGGTCGGTTAGAGCCCTCCATCAATTACAAACCCACCTTTCATGCAACTGGCATACAGCCCCGGAGCAACCGATAGTTGGTAATCCCCATTTTAAAATTAATCATAAACCCATCTTACCCACATTCTGGCCTCTTTTGATTGATAAGAAAGTTTCTGACTTATATGAGAATGGTAAACTGATTTCCTTTGCTGATTTCCATTCGCATTTCGAGGTGCCTGTCACAGCCTTTTTTAAATATAAACAGGTTAAAGAGGCAATGAAAACTCATCTGGGATGGCAGGGTGTAAGCTGGTTGCACATGGAGATATTGAATAAGCTTCTACACTCAGCTAAAGAAACCCATGCAGTGTCTAAGGTTTATAAGGAGATGCAATCTTGTGATGCCAACTTACCCCGGGGGACCTGCTATTATTGAACCCAAGAATTGTCCCTCACAATGGAAGTGGGGATTTGGAAAAATACATGGAAGAATGTCTATAAATTTGTTAAACAGGACAGACTGCGATTGATACAGTTTAACATCATGAACAATTTATATCATACACCAGTTAAATTACACAAATTGGGTCATCTCCCCTCATCTAACTGTATTCAATGTAATCAAACTCCTGGTTCCTTATATCACATGCTATGGGAATGTTCGGTGGTTCAAGCCCTGTGGAAATATATTAAGCAATTACTGGATCCGTTGCTTGGGCCTGACTCCCTGTTCACTCCAGAAATTTGCTTACTATACCTTTTCCAAAGGGTATCCCAGGGTTCAGGAAGGCACACCTAGCTTTGATTTCTGCCATAGCCAAACTTATCATTATGAGGCACTGGAAAGACAAAGCAGGGTTGTTGGTTTTGGAATGGTATAGAGAAGTGCTTATAGCTCTCCAGTTAGAGAAACATATTTTATACATGAGTAACCGTTCTCATTTATACCAATCTAGATGGGGCTCCCTGGATGCTTTACTTACAGCATGGAAACCATAATGGTCTGTGGTATTTTATTGTTCTCCTAGTGGTAGTTCAATTCTTCCATTATATTGAAGCTAATTACATACACACTTGATAGGGGGAATGAGAGGAGGTAGGAAATAGGTAGGGAGGGACAAGGGGCGGGAGGAGGGTGGAGGGGTATTAATGGGGAGAGATACAATTATAGATGTAGTAGCGATAGTTATTATTGAGCCGATGTAACCATAAGGCTTGTTTTGGTTTATGTATGATATTTCATGTGCCTAATAACCCACATGTACAACTTAAAAATGAATAAAGCATGTTGAATTTAAAAAAAAAATACTTACCTCTGTGGTTGGATAATGTTGTGTATGGGTCAGACAACAGCATCTATGTTGCAGCTGTCCAGCAGTATGATGTCATTTATCTGCATTCTGCACAAATAACTGAAAATTAATGAAAGAGAAGTACGTTTATATTAGACTTCAAACAGTAGCTATAACCACTCCTCCCTTACAATGAAAACAAAACAAAGGTACTTACCTGTGCACTGTGCCTATGTGCCATCATGAACCCCCAATGAGCAATTCTCCCCCTTAAAACCAAATACTTACCATCATGGTTGGCCAGTGTTGGGCATGATTCAGACTACAGCATCTATGTTGTAGCTGTCCAGCAGTATAATGTCATGTACACAAACAATTGAAAATCAATGACAGAGAATTACGAATATATTAGACTTCGAACAGTAGCAATAACCCCCTCTATTACAAGGAAAAGAAAACAAAGGTACTTACCTGTGCAGTATGTCTATATGCCATCATGAATCCAGGACCACAATGAGCAAGAGGCCATTTCTCTGACTTTGGAACAACAGCAGCACGTAACAGCAGCATCAAAGCACCCTCTCCATGCGGCAATAGCATTTGTCTGAAAGAAAGCATTTTCTGTCTGGGGACACAACTTCACATTTCTGGCAATGTACTACTGGTGGCGGTGGTGGTGGTGGGGTGCCAGGCCCAAAAATGCTTAGTACAATAAATACGTTTAGGTTCTCTTGCAAGCTCCACATATGCTTTGCACCATCTTCTCTGGTGTGTGCAGAAACAGTATTTGACTTAATGGAACTAGTGTGGCAGGCCCAAAAATGCTTAGCATGATAAATATGTTTAGGTTCTCTTGCAAGCTTCATATATGCTTTGCACCACCTTCTCTGGTGTGCGCGGCAACAGTATTTCAGTGAAGGGAAGCAATTTATGTCTGGGGACACAACTTCACATTTCTGGCAAACACAGTAAACATGTTAAGTGCTTAAAACAGATTTATGTTTAACTTCTCATTACAATTGCTCAAGTTTGTGTTATGAGTTGCACTTCTTTGGGTGGTTGGCGGTTACCACAACACAACTACCAGTTACACACCATGGGGAAACAATTTATGTAATGTGGCAAATACTTGACATTTGTGGATAGAAGGAGGGAGTACACATGATGAACCAGTGACAAAAATGAAAGGAAGGAAAGTGGTTCATCACGTGTAAAAAGGATTAAAGAATAACAGAACTGGACAAGCAAGGGACATCCACACAAATGAAACAATACTAAACAAGCATTTGTCAATGCCGAATGTTGATTGCGTTGGTCTGTTGAGCTAATTCAGTGGCCCTCTGTCACTGACTCAGTCTGCTTGTCCCGGTGCAGCAGGCTGCTCTTTTGTACTGGGCTGCTGCCTGTGTTGGCACCTTGTTCTGCTGAGGAAGAAATCCGCAGCTGTCCCGACAAAGCTCCATTGAGGTGGCTCACTTCCCCTCTCTCACTCGCTCATTCTGTTTCTCCTGGTGCTGCAGGCTGCCCCTTTGTACTGGGCTTCTGCCAGTGTTGGTGGCTTTTTCTACCCACAAAGAAATTCACAGCTGTCCCGACAGAGCTTCATTGAGGTTGCTCACTCCCCCTGTCTCACTCACTCAGTCTGGTTCTCCTGGTGCTGCAGGTTGCCCTTTTGTACTGGGCTCCTACCTCTGTTGGCACCTTTTTCTGCCCACAAAGAAATCTGCAGCAGTCCCGACAAAGCTGTATTGAGCTCACTAACTGCCCTTCTCTCACTCGCTTATTCTGTTCTGCAGGCGCTGCAGGCTGCCCTTTTCTACTGGGCTCCTGCCTATATTGCTGCCTTCTTATGCCCACAAAGAAGTCTGCAGCAGTCACACTAGAGCTCCATTGAGGTCGCTCACTACCGCTCTGTCACTTGATCGTTCTGTTTCTCTTGGTGCTGCAGACTACACTTTTGTATGGGGATCCTGGCTGCATTGGCACCTTTGTCTGTCCACAAAGAAATCAGCAGCTGTTCTGACAGAGCTCCATTGAGGTCGCTCAGTCTCCCTCTCTCATCACTCATTCTGTTTGTCCTGGCGCTGCAAGCTGCCCTTTTGGACAGGGCTCCTGCCTGTATTGGCGCCTTTTTCTACCCACAAAGAAATCCCAGCAGTCCTGATAGAGCTCTGTTGAACTCACTAAGTCACTTGTCTCACTCACTCGTACTGTTTCTCGCACCGCTGCAGGCTGGCCTTTTGTACTGGGCCCCTGCCTGTATTGATGCCTTTTTCTGCCCACAAAGAAATCCGCAGCAGTCCTGACAGCACTTCGGTGAGTTTGCTCACTCCCCCTCCCTCACTCGTTCTGTTTCTCCCAGTGCTGCAGGCTGCCCTTTTGTACTGGTCTCTTGTGTTGGAGCCTTTGTCTGTCCACAAACAAATCTGCAGCAGTCCCGACAGAGCTCAGTTGAGCTTGAGCACACCCCCCTGTCACTCGGTCGATCTTAATCTGTCCCAAACACTGATTTCCCAGAGTGACTGTGCTATTGTCCGGCAGCAGTGCAAAAACATATTTTAGCCAGGATGTGAAAAATAACAGCTGTACTGTTCATAGGGAGTTGTGAAAAAATGCCACTGTTGAAAATGTGGCTTGACAGTATTACAAATTTGCGGAGTTACAAGGGTGCGTGGAAACAGTTCAACGCACGCTTGTAACACAGTCATGTTATGGAGTTTCATCACCAAATTTTCAACATAGGAATTTTAGGACCTCTGCTCATGAACAGTGCCACTGTCATTTTCTTAATCTGTCCCGAACACTGACTTCCCACAGTGACCACGTTATTCTGCACCGGAACTGTAAACACACTTCGGTCAGGATGTGAAAAATGACAGCTGTACTGCTTATAAAGAGGTGTGGAAAAATGGCACTGTTGAAAATCTGGTGTGACAATATTACAAATCTGCGAAGTTACAAGGGTGCATGGAAAGTGCGCAATGCACACTTGTGACACAGTCAATTGACGGGCTATCATCACCAAATTTTCAGCATAGGTATTTTAGGACCTCTGCTCATGAACAGTATCATTGTCATTTTCTTAATCTGTCCTGAATAGAGATTTCCCACAGCGACTGCTCTATTCTGTGCCAGAAGTGCGAAAACACATTTCGGCCAGGATGGGAAACATGACAGCTGCACTGTTCATAAGTAGGTCTGGAAAATTGGCAATGATGAAAATCTGGAGTGAAAATATTATAAATTCACGAAGCTATGAGCATGCGTGCCAACTGCGCAACACACACTCGTTACACAGTCATTTTATGGAGTATCATTACCAAATTTTCAACATAGGCATTTTAGGACCTCTACTCATGAACAGTGTCACTGTCATTTTCTTAATCTGTCCTGAGCACTGATTTCCCACAGCGACCGCGCTATTCTGCGCCGGAAGTGCAAAAACACATTTTGGCCAGGATGTCAACAATGACAGCTATACTGTTCACAAGGAGGTGTGACAAAATGCCAATGTTGAAAATCTAGCATGAAAATATTGTAAATTTGCGAAGTTACGAATGTACGCATCAACTGCGCAATGCACACTCATCAAACAGTCATTTTTGGATTTTTTCCACCAAATTTGCAACATAGACTTTTTTGAGTGCCCACCTCATGAATACTGGCACTGTCGTTTTGTTAATTGGCCCAGATGGGTGATTCCGCACAGTGACTGCGAAACCACCTTTTAGGGCTGATTAATGCCATGACAGTTCAAGAATTCATGAGGGGGGGTCCCAAAAACCCCACGTTGAAAATTTGGTGAAACAATTCCCCAAAATGCCCGAGATATGCACTAAAGTTGAAAAATCCCTATTCATTACATTATACAGCTTACCAGCATTTCCTCAGTTCGTGGTCGACTTTGAAGAGTGCAGACGTGTTCCCGGTCCACAGAAGATCATCGCGCCAAGCTCTGGAGGTAAGTATTGGTTGAGGGGTGTGGGAAGGCAGGGTGCGCAGTGGGTGGGTGGGTTTGGGGGACCCCGAGACTACGAGGGACTGTTTCCTTTTTTCAGGTAAAAAAAAAAAAAAACATTGTGGGACCATTTTTAATTTTCCAGGGGCATGTCATGCCACTGGAGTCTTGCTTGGGAGGGGGCAGCTGTAGACGAGGAGTTGGGCACCCCTCAACAAACAACAAAGGGAATTTGTTCTGCCGATGGGATTGGGCAACCTGTCGGCAAACAACAGAGGGGGGATTCTTTCTTCTGACGGGATTGGGCACCCATCGGGCAGACAATAAAATGGTATTACCGCTTATACGGCATTGGGATCCCCCATTGGCAAATAAACATGGGGGTAGATACTGTTTGTGAATACAGCGGCAAGCCACTGCCATGTTCACAAACAATATCAGGCATCCTACATCCTGCCCTGCAATGACGGGTCACTCACTCATTGCAGCGGATGGCTGACGCTGCAATGACGAGGTGGCCCCTGATTGCAGCGGCTGATTTTTTAGAAAGTTGTGGCACGCTGGCTGAACTAGTATCAGCAGCAGCATGCCACGGCATAGGGGGATGGGGGATAGCCTTGCAGGCTGTGGGGGCATTGGGCACAACAGTTACTTCCACAACCTGCTTGTGGAGAAAGTTGATGCAACATGTTTCTTGTGCATGCGCAAATCAACATTAAAAGAAGGCAGAGAAAAGACCTTAAAACAACAGAGCTTTTGTTTTACTTTTTATATTTTTGGGTGTTTTTATTTTAATAGGGAAAGTACAGAGTGGAGAAAATAAGAACACAGATGACAGAATAACTATGTATAAAATAAAATATTTCTTTAAACAAAACAACTCAGACCACCCCACCAGCACTGCCAGAAGATGAGCCATGCCCACCACCATCACCACCACCACGCAGCTCGGATAGGAGAGTGAGGATCCTCTAGTGGCTGGACATGACACCGTCTAGCCAATCCATCATGTCATGCCAGAAGGTATTGAATTCTTCCCACAGATCATTCACCTCAGCCCACAAAACTAGGAGATGGCCATTTGTGGCAGGTGCCATGGGGTCATCATTTCTGCCACTGCCATAACGGCGGTACTGAAGTACAGGAGTACTGTTGTGGTCCATCACATGCCTACCATGCCATCGCTGACTCGCTGGCACTGCAGCAGCACTGCAGACCTCATGCTGCTCCACATTTCCTCCAGGGACATCTTCACCACCATCATGTGATGCAGCCACATCACACTCCTTGGCCCTCTACTCTGTGAGGTGATGGATGTGGAGATGCATCCTCTGGCCGCCAGTCCCAAGATGGCTCCCTTTTTTACCACACCTCACACACCACCCACACAACTTGCAGATGGCCACTGTCTTATCTGCAGGGTGCATGTCAAAAAAATCCCACACCACAGAACGCTGCAGGACTAGGGAGCACCACAAGGGAAGGTGGCAGGCTCTTGCTGGAGGGGAGATCTTGTGGCTGCTGCTGTTGTTCCTGATTCTGCTGCTCATGCTGCTGATCTTTTTCTTGTTGCTGCTGCTCTGCAGCAGCAGAACTCCCTTCCTGATCTGGGGGGGGGTGCAGTTCCTTTGGAAAAAACACACCTGCTAAGGTGTGGATGTCTTACTGGTGCTCCAGCAACACCCGGTCTGGACTCAGTTGAGTCTTGATGCTGCCCCTCCATCACAAAAAGAAATGCAAAGAAAATGAAAGAAAAAGACAGTAAGAACTCAGAAAAAAGAAGTATACAATAAAAAATATGTAAAATAAAAACTACCTTAAAGAAAGATAAGGATTAAACCTAATGGGAGTAAAATATTCAACTCTAAAGAATCAGATATATGAAATGCTCTATCTCCTCTGAGTCAAGGAGACTGTCTGCACTTTCCTTCAGCTACAACTGCTGGAATGAAAGTGAAACATTCACTTCCCGCCTGCTTGGAGTATCCCATGTGACATGCAGTAAGTGAATCATGTGACAAACCATGTTGTTCATTAAATTCGAAGTTACTTACAAAGTTGAAGTTGCCTTTGAAGTTAACTGGTGAAGTTTTGGCACCAGATTAAGACAATTACCTTCGAAGTTACTAAAAAAAGTTGAAGTTAACCGATAAAGTTTCCTGACAAAGTTTAAGCACCAGAAAGGTAGTTTAGGTGAAGTTTTTCACGGGGCAAATTTGGTGACTTCATCGGAACTTTGCCAGTGGATTTAAACATCACTGAATCTCTGCTCAGGGGTGATTCTGATGAATCTTCCCTTAGTTCCTCAAATCCAGACTTGGCAACTGACACAGAACAATTACCCCCTGAGGAGGCAAATCGACTTCCCACCAAAACAGGCAGTACCCCTGCAGCAAAGGAAAGAAGAACAAGGGCCCTAAGTGTAAAAAGAAACAACCACCATGATTATTTCATGAGGCAGTATAGCCTCATTTCATTTATTGCACTTTTTATGACATCTTTCTTATCAGTAAATACTATAAATGTTAATAGTATAAAAAAAACTGTAGGAAGAGAAGTGCAGTTTTTTTCCCATTTAATATTTAGTAGAATAGCAATCACTTTTTTACAAGATACAGTACCAGACTACACACAACTACTGAAATATCTAAAGCAGTGCGGGAATGGTATGTTGTGCCCTCCTGCTGGTCGACAGCACAAAATGCCAGCTCGGAGATGGGCATCTTGTTTCATAATGTAAATTTTAAATGGTTTAAACTCATTGATTTAATACCTGGCAGGGCCTTAATTGTGGATATGAAAATTGATGACCAACTATATTGTTTTATAAATATATACGCAGCACAGACCAAAGCTGAACATATTGTATTATTTCACTTAGTTCAACCATATCTCTTTTCTGCCCACAATGTGATTTCTGGAGGCAATTTTAATTGTGGGATGACTTTGTTGTGCCGAGGTAAGCAGACAAAGATGAAGAAAATGTATTATGATACGTCATGCCTATCAAATATTATTATAACTTCCACTCTGAAGGATGCCAACCATTCCCTCCACCACAGATCAGAGCCTAGTTTTCCGAAAGGCCCTCTGGCCACTAAAATAGATTTCTTTTTTGTTACAAAAACCATGCACCTTCACTCAGCTACTGTAGCACCAGTAGAATTTTCAGTTCATAATATTATCACTTTACATACTGGGAAAAACAATTCCTTTCCATATGGTCCAGTACCATGGAAGTTTAATTCCTCCTTGTTAACACAGACCCTATTAGTTCACAACATCAGGCAATTTCTTACAGCTAGGAAATTGGTGCTCATCCTCTATGATGACCCCATAGGTTGGTGGGAATACACAAAACATTGCTGGCAAACTTTATTAAAATCACTGGGCAAGGCATCCCAATATATTGCCTATTATAAATACCTCCAGGATAGGAAACAACTCCAGAAATTGACTTCCTTAAATTTGATAATGGGTTTTGTCATATACGGATCAAATAAAAAAAGTAAGCGTCCATGGTGACTTTCCATGCTAAGCAGGCTGAAAGTTGAAAAAGACAGCAGCAGTTTGGCTGCAGGGAAAGACTGGTCTGATGTGCCCCATGATAGTTGCCAAGATAAGGTATTAAAAAATCCATGGACTGTTTATTAGACCTTCATAATAGAGTATGCACTTCAACATGAGAACTTATGGATGTGGTACAGCAGTTCAGCATACTTCCACCTTATTTCAGAATTCCCCTGCTGACATTTCACAAAGGGCCTAATTTTTCAGCAGTTTTCCTCAACATACACATTCTGATGTGGTAGCTCAAACCCTAACACAAGACATCGTACCTTCTGAAGTGGACACTGCCATAAGCTCTTTAAAAACTGAAAAGACACCAGGCCCGGATGGCCTGACCAGGGAATTGTATAAAATGTTTTGAACAGAACTAATCCAAGAATTGGCAATAGTTTTCACTACCATACTCAAAAAGCAAAATATTCTCCTGGCCATATCCGCAGGGAATTTAATTTATCTATTTAAAAAGGGAGACAAGCACAACCTCAGCAAATGGAGACCTGTAAGCTTATTAAATATTGATTTCAAATTATTAACCAAAATATTACACAACAGATTGGCTTTGACTGCTCAATCCCTAATTACTTTGTCCCAATCTTGTTCAATTTCGGAATGCTCAGTAACTGATAACCTTATTCTTTTAAGAGAAGATTTTGAAAGTGGTAAAAAGAACAGTCTGGACGGTTTTGTCTTGGCATTAGACCAGTGCCAGACTTTTGAGTCCATAAATTATGATTACTTATGGAATGTACTGGGATCCTATGGAATCCCCCCCCACACATACAGTGAATACAATTTCTTTATAGAACAGCAATGGTTACACCCATAGTCAATGGGTGGAAGGGACCTGTAATCCCTGTTAAAAGAGGTGTAAGGCAAGGCTGTCCCTTTAGCCCTTTATTATATGTTCTTAGAATAGACACCCTATTGTGAGCTTTAAACAATACCCCACTTCTGCACCCACTGCAATGCCACAAAGGAATCATGCCCTGGAAAGCCATGGCTTATGCAGATGACCTTAGTGTCATGGTCCCAGATATCCCCTCAGCAGAACAGGTCATAGCCATATGTACTACATATGGAGAGTTTGCTGGTACATCCCTAAATATTGAGAAAAGTAAGGTAAAACAAATAGGCAACCTGGTCCCTACCAGTCAAACAATACAGGGAATAATAATGAAGACCAGACCTGTTAAAATACTGGGTATCTTCTTTGATGAAGGCCAGATGGATGTTTTGAATTGGGCGCCTAAGCCGCATAAAGGGAAATCTATGGTAGCAAATGGAACCAAAGGCAGATGAGTAAAAGGAAAAGGGTGATCCTAGTGAAAACCTATCTAATACCCTTATTCTTATGCCTTATCTCTGATGACCTCAAGGTAGGGAAACAGTGCAACAAGGCAGCAGGTAAAGCAAATAGGATGCTGGGATGCAAGGCAGGGGTATCACCAGCCAGAAAAAAGGAGGTCATAATTCCACTATACAAGACACTAGTAAGGCCCCACCTGGAGTACAGTGTCCAGTTCTGGAGACCTTACCTATATAGGGACATAGGGTGGACAAGGTTCAGAGGAGGGCAACAAAGATGGCACAGGAATTTCATCACAAGTCCTATGAGGACAGGCTGAAGGACTTGAATATGTACTCCCTGGAGGAGAGAAGGGAGAGAGGGGATCTGATAGAGACATACAAGTACCTTATGTGGAGGAACAGGGTGCAGGAAAAACACTATTTTCCAGCAAAAAAGATGTTCCAGGACTAGAAGGCATGGGAAGAAGTTGTAGGGAGGACGATTCAGAGGAAATGTGAGGAAGAATTTCTTCACAGAAAGGGTGGTGGACAAGTGGAACACCCTGCCTGAGAAAGTGGTGGGGGTTGAAACAATCACAGGATTTAAGAATACATGGGATAGACATAAGGGAATCCTTGAGGTCAGGGGTGAGGGGCAACAGTCTTCTAGAAAAACGTAAAGTGATCTTATGAACTTAAATGGGCAGACTGGGTGGGCCATAGGCCCTTATCTCCCAGCAGTATCTATGTAGTTACATTTTCCCCCCACTGAAACAACTCAAAACAACCCTTTATAGTGTTTTCTTTCAGGCAATATGTGGAAGCCGGCTGAACCCTATAAAAAGGAATATTCTGTACCTTCCCATAAAGGCAGATGGCCGAAATATGGTGAACCCCTTGTTTTTTTTCTACCTATTTTTATTAACTAATTTGAAACCTTTACTTTTAAATACTGGAAAATGCTGGAGCCCATTATTTTTTCACTCCTGCCAACCATGGTTCAAAAGCTGGGACACAAGGATTTTGAGAGGCCTTGGGGCTGCACGGAAAACACCTCTTTATATTAGAAATGTTTTTTTTTTTAAACTTAAATCATGGAATATAACCAGTACAATGAACTTGACCTGGCACAGGAAGACATTATACATACACATTATAGATGTCTACTGTAGGACCCTTTAATTTTCCCTTATGTCTCCCTCCTCTTTTATCCTCTCTATAACAGTTCTTAGCAGACACTAGAATCCACCTCATATGTGGAATGTACACTAGCTGCATTACCATGAGAAGCTAAATACAAAGGCCAACCAGAAACATAAGCAGATGCAAGAATGAATGTGTAGCAGAGGCACTTGAGTTCAACAAATGGAAACATTAAAGCATCTCTTTGTTACCTGCACCTGTATCTTCCAGTTTTGGAAAACCCTAGCTTACCAAACTGAGGAAAAGATAGTCAACTCTGTTAAGAACGGGGATAAAAACTTTTATAGGTACATTAGGGAGTGAAGAAATACCAAGGGAGGGATATGGAGACTTAATAAAGGGAAGGGAATGTGGGCAGAGGGTGTCAGTGATAAACAGGGATACTGAACAAATATTTCTGCTCAGTATTCACAACAGATGAGGAGGGAGGTGCCTAAACCAAACAAGGGAGAAACCCTGAATAGGGGGGTTGATACCAGTCCATTTACAGATGAAAGGGTTTTGAAAGAACTCTTGAAACTGAGGGTGGACAAAGCAATGGGGTCTGATGGGATTCACCCAAGAATACTAAAAGAACTAAGGGTAGAACTAGTAACACCACTGACTACTCTCTTTAACAAATCATGGGAGGATGGACTGGTACCTGAGGACTGGAGGAGGGCAAATGTGATTCCACTTCACAAAAGTGGGAGCAGGGCAGAGGCAGGAAACTACAGACCAGTTAGTTTGACTTCAGTGGAGGAAAATGATGGAATCACTTCTGAAGGAAATAATTGTTGAGTACCTAGAGGCCAGTGGGGCACAGGGCCCAAGGCAGCATGGTTTCACAGCAGGAAGGTCATGTCAGATGAACCTAATAGATTTCTTTGACTGGGTGACCAAAGTAGTAGACCAGGGAGGAGCTGTGGATATGGCCTATCTAAATTTTAGCAAGGCATTTGACACAGTCTCACACAAAAGATTAATATACAAGTTAGCCAGCCCTGGAGTGGGTCTCAAGATGGTAGCCTGGATAAAAAACTGGCTGGACAACAGGACACAAAGGGTAATAGTAAACTGAGTCCACAGTGAAGAAAGGAGGGTAACTAGCGGGGTACCGCAGGGTTCGGTACTGGGACCGGTCCATTTTAATATCTTTATAAGTGACATTGGAGAGCACCTGGAAGGAAAGGTATGCCTCTTTGCAGATGACACAAAGATCTGCAACAGGGTTGATACACAAGGTGGGGTGCAAAGAATGAAAAGGGACTTGGCAAGGTTGGAGGAATTGTCAAATACGTGGCAGCTCAGATGCAATGCAAAGAAGTACAAGGTAATGCATCTGGGAAACAAAACCCAGGGAAGAGTGCACAATGGGGGATGAGCTGATACAACAACAACAATCGAAAGAGACCTAGGTGTAATTATTTCAGATGACCTAAAGGTGGGCAAGCAATGTGAGAAGGCAGTAAGGAGGGCTGGGGGGATACTGGGATGCATAGGGAGAGGCATCAACAGTAGAAAACAGGAAGTTGTTATGTTGTTATCCCTCTCTACAGACAGTTAGTGAGACCCCATCTGGAGTACTGTGTGCAATTCTGGAGACCCCATCTCCGCAAAGACATAGACAGAGTGGAGGCTGTTCAGAGGAGGACAACCAAAATGGTGCAAGATCTGCACCAGAAGACATATGAGGAGAGACTAAAGCAGCTTAATATGTATACCCTTGAGGACAGGAGGGATGGGGGGACATGATAGAAACTTTCAAGTATCTCAAGAAAATTAACAAGGTACAAGAGGGTAGTATCTTTCAGAAGAAGAGATGTGCAAGAACAAGGGGGCACAATTTGAAGACAGAGGGGGGACAGCTCAGAGGTAATGTTAGAAAGTATTTTTTCACAAAGAGAGTTGTGGATGCATGGAACAGCCTTCTGAGGAGGTTGTGGAATCAGGAGCAGTGGGAGAATTCAAGAATGCATGGGACAGGCATAAGGCAATTTTAGTAGGGGGCAGGAGGAAGTAAGCTGTTGATTAACTAGAATCTGCAGCTTATCCATAAGGTAGGGAAATGGGCAGACTGGGTGGGCCAAGCGGTCCTTATCTGCCGTCAAATTCTATGTTTCTATGTTTTAATGGCAAG
Organism: Neoceratodus forsteri; assembly: GCA_016271365.2. Taxonomy (NCBI): domain Eukaryota; kingdom Metazoa; phylum Chordata; order Ceratodontiformes; family Ceratodontidae; genus Neoceratodus; species Neoceratodus forsteri. The sequence goes on from CM057455.1 coordinate 478,948,292, forward strand.
AACCTTGCTTCATTTTACAGTTGTTACTATGACTTTCTAATGTATGGGTCCTATTCCAGAGGTTGGAGGAAATGGTATGCTAGCACACTGCATATCATATTTGCAGTTATTAAATGGTACATATGGAATTCCAGATGCTTGTTTACCTTACAACAGAAACACATCACACACCTAGCACTGATTGCTAAGATAACATCAGATTTGTAGAAAATGTACTATTCAGAAGCTAAACAGGTGAATGTTGTTTTTTTAAGCTATGCATGGAGAAATCTCCTGTGAATTACTGATAGAAACATAGAAACATAGAAACATAGAATTTGACAGCAGATAAGGACCGCTTGGCCCACCAATCTGTTCATTTCCTCACCTACTGGATAAGCTGCAGATCCTAGTTAACCAGCAGCCTACTTCTTCCTACCCCCACCCCAGAATTGCCTTTATGACTATCCCATGCATGCTTGAATTTCCACTGATTTTGACTCCACAACCTTCTCCGGAAGGCCGTTCCAATGCTCCAATTACCTAAAGGATTATACCTGTCTTTCTATAATATCTTTGTTTTCCTTTAGGCTTCCTTAGGCAGCCATCATCATATTCACTGCCCCCCCCTTTTTGTTTTATATAAATTGAACAGCAGGTTATCAAGAAAGTCTTCTTTTGCTATATCTTAAAAAAAATGATGACTTTTTGTTGTAATGATTATCTTTGCCCAGTTTCCTTCCTAAGTTTTCTGCATAATATACTGGTTTATTTTTTACTCTTTTTTTCCCCAAGAATGTATTTTTTGTGTATTTATTTTGGGAAAATGTATTTCAAATGTATTGGTGCAGCTTGTATTTGTATGATTTTTCTTCCCTAATATACACCCCTCTTGTCAGGTGAGCACTGTTCCGCCTGCTTAGAGAGATGGAGGAGCCCAGTGAGACACACGGTGGCGATGGAGCAGGAGCTACTTTAGAAAGGCAGAAAGAGATTATTGTAATACCTTTGAGTTTACCTATTTCGAGTAATGCAACACCAGGAAGTATAGATTATACTGAGGAAGAAAGGTGATTGCAGCAAGACATGGAGGAAAAAATACACCAGCTACTACAAATGGTAACAGAAGTGGAGCAAGGATTTGCACAAAATAAAATGAAGTAAGACAAGGAGAAGAAAAGAAAAAGACTATCATTCAGCCCAACTGGAGCTCCATGGAAAAAGTTACTACTTACTGCAGAGGACAAACAGCTGGAGGAAGTGTGTTCCTCAGAGTCAATGAATGAAATGGGCATTTCGTCAACATTCCCCTTCTCAGCCTAGTACAGCAGAGTGGACACGTGAGGAAGCAATTCAGAGCACTGGATGGATTTTTGACAATTAATGGTGGATTCCTGCCTCAACTTTTTCAGTGCCACGAACACCGGAGACAACAGTGGAGGTAGAACAGGAGGAAGGGGGTGAGACCTGAATCTTCAGCAGCACAGAATGCTGAACAACCAGCTGCAGCAGCTGTAAAGGATATAGTTACACAGCCTGTAATCGCAACTGCATCAGACGCTGGGGAGCAACCTACTGTAAACTTGGACAGGCATATTATAGAGACCTCATGTTCTACGGCAGGTAATGTGCATAAAGGCAGTTTAAATGAACCACTGGATGACAGTTCAATGCATATGACTCCTGAAAGCAGTGTAAATCATGTTCACCCTGCAAAACTGCTTAGTTATGTGAGTCTTTTTCAGCAGCCTAAAGAGGCAACAAAACAAAGATACGTGGTCAGAATCAGATATAGAAGGGGCCTAGAAATGGAGCCAGATTGAAATGTTGTGGGGAAAAATCTAATGAAAGATTCCTTGCACTTTACTCCAATGGATGTATATGAGTTTATACACACACCAGGGGACTACAGTTCTGACATCAGTTTTAGGAATGCTGCACTATTAGATAAATTTTGGACTACCTATTACTCAGTCAAAGACACCCCTCTATGGCAACACTTCATTGCAATCCCCATTACTAAGCACACCTTCAAAACAATAACCGTTTTATTTTGAAATGAGGGTGTCAATGTAAATGACATTATTTATTGGTTAGATAAAAGATGTTCAGTACAAGGGACACCTGATCCAATAATGGATGATAATGGCTTCTAGAAAGAGAGTGGGTTGGACATTTTGAAATCAAGGTATACTACACTTCCCAAATTGTTTTTACCTGTGCATAGACAGGGATATTTTATTTTATCCCGGGCAGCCTAAATAATGTTATCCATGTGGCTCTTTGTCACATTTGAACACAAACTGCCATCAGCAGAAATGCTTTCAGTGTGGGGAATTGGGTCATTCTGGGAACCACTGCTGTGTGCCACCAAAGTGCAATCTGTACAGGGTAGAAGATCATACTTTTAGAACCTGCCCCAGGGCAGCCCATAACACTACAGACTATACATAACAAGATTATTACCAAAATCAGTCACTTAAATCCTATAGGTTACAAAGCCCCACCTTTGTAAGATAGAGTTAGCCAACTTCTGGGCCTTGTGACCACCACCTGCTACAGTCACATTAGAAGCAGTGGTAATTACAGGAGATTGAGTCTATATCAGCACAAGTAATAGAGCACATGGTAACTGAATCTGGGGATATGATCCCCCCACACCACCACCATTACAGCCAAACACTGACATTTTTCATCTGGTGACTAAAGTAAAGAAATCATCCTTGCCCCATGAAACTAAAATTGTAATCATGAACCAGCCTTTATTGAACAAATATGAGGCTCTACAGGATTGGAGCCAAATGATGGATGATGAGGATTCTGACATGTTAGTGCAATTATTTCAGAATAACCTCCCCCTCGCGATGCTGTATTGCCTGGTACATCAGGGTTAAACTACTATGCTTGAAAATGTCAACTAGATCAAAAAAAGATCATCTTTAAAATAAGATTTTCACAGACTTTCCTGAAATCAGACTAGCAAGCCTGAACGTATATAGTATAAAAATCTGATGTTAAGTGAGCAGCTACCATTTCATTACTGTTTCAATCTAATTATGATGTATTTTTCCTACAGGATGCTAGACTTCATACTACACAGAAAATTAATAAAGCAACAACAGAATGGCTATTGGGAACTCCATCTGGTCTATTGGTATAGAATCCTGCAGTGGATTAGAGATATATTTTTCAAATCCAGAAAACAAAATATAGGTTCAGAAACAGACAGATGTCTTTCCTGGCAGAGGCCTAATTGTAGATATCTTGTACAATTTAGCATGCAGGTTAGTGAACATCAATGCACCGCAAACAAAGGCCTTGAGAACAGAACTATTGAAAGGAATACAGCCTTTTCTATTTACTCATAAACAACTCCTTTTTGGGTCAATTGTAACACTAGCTTGTTGAAATCTTATAAGAGCCCTAAAACTGCCAAAACATAATGTGATGCTAGTTTTCTAAAATCCCTGCTTAAACAAATAGGCTTAGCCGGCCTGGTGGCTCTGAGGGTTGAGGTGCTGGATGCCACACCTTTCTCCATGTTGGTGACCTGGGTTCAGTAACGAGCTCTGGTAGTCGGGGGTCAGTAGGGGAGGACTAGGATTGAGCATCGACAAGAGCTCTCCTAGTCCTGGGGAAAAGGGGTGGGTACACATTGTGCTCTGGAGGTCCCTGGGGACGCCCGGAGGAACTGCAGTGTGTGAATGTTAAGTAAAGGGGGGAAGCATAGCAGATGTCCGCACGTTGTACAGGGACATCATTGCACGTCCGTTCTCCCATTGGGGAGAAAAAGGAAATGGCAGCAGAGTCAGCAGCAGCTTGATGGCCATAAGTTTCACTGGCCGACGATGCCTGGAACCAGGTGTGTGCTGGTATTGGATCCTCGCCGGGTGTAGTGACTTAGGGGTGTCCCCCTCTTGATGGACATAGTAGCATATGCCAGCTGGGCACATCAAGCTTCGGGGTCAGTGGTGGAAGGAGAAGCAGTGGCTGGATTCATTGCAGTACTGTGGCTGCAATAGGTAAGAAAAAGAGATGTGATAAAAAAAAAATAAACGAACAGGCTTAAAAGATGTGTTAGACATAACAGGGAAATCTCCACAATATACATTTTTTAAAGACAAAATATCAACTAGCATTGATTTTCGGTTAATTTCACACTCTCTTCCACTCTCTAACACCATCACAGTTACAGCTGAAACTTCAGATCATGCAATGATTTTGAATTCATGTCTCCACATCCCCCCCAAGCAATGGGAAGGGGAGTGTGGAGATTAAATTTGAGTCAATTACAGGATGAGCAAATAAAAAATGCTCTTTTACCTGTCATACGAGACAATCTGTGGACTTCTTTTATGATTCTCCCATAGCCTGGTGAGAAGACAGCAAAGTTTGCCTTCATGACTTTTTGAAGCAGGCAGCAAAACAGAAGGAGGCAAGCAAATACCAGAAATATTTATCCCTTAGAAAACAATTGTATGAGTTGATTTTTGCAGCAAACCTTATTAACCCTAGATTTTACAGAACAAATTCAGAAAGTGAAAAACAAAATGGCATTTTATCAGTATAGCGGGCAAAAATCTGTGGTAATGGAGCAGTGGTTTGGAACCCAAGGGAAAAAATGCCAAACTAACCCTTATGAGGATTGTAAAAATCAAATAGGGAAAAAAGTGTTCACAGAACTGGAAAGATGTAAAGAGAAATTTGTGTACAGAAAATAAGGGGATAATGCAAATTATGACACAACATGTGTTGTGGACCATTTTGGTGCTCCCATTCCCCCAAATGTTCAGATGTCACTGATCCTGCAAGCAACAAATCTTCCACAGATTACAGATTCACAAAAAGTACATTTCACTGCTAAAATTTCTCATGGCAAATTAGAAGTAGTAATTAAAAACCTTAAACATGAGATGTCCCCTGGGACAGATGTTTTATCGAGGGGAGCATACAAAATTTCATGGGAATATATGTCCAACGAATGGCTTGCAGTCTTTAGTGCTTTTCTTGCAGAAAATAATATTACAGAACACATGACTGAAGGATTACTTGTTTTCTTATATAAAAATGGAGAGAAATCAAACTTACAGAATTGGAGGCCCATAATGCTGTTAAATAGTGATTTTAACGTTTTAGCCAAGATTATTGGGGGCCGTTTGGCCAGACATTAATTAGACAGCATCATACATCCAGGAAAACATTGTTCAATTTCAGGCAGGCGCATCACAGATGCATTAATACTACTTAGGGAAATAGTGAGTAAAGGACAGTTAGTGAATATTGAGGGCTATATTATCAGTCTGGATCAAGCCAAGGCCTTTCATAGTCTCTCATGATTTTTGTGGATGCGTTTAAGTCCTATGGATTTCAGTGGGTTTGCAAACTGGATTAAACTATTTTATGCCTCAGCAAATATGAAACCTTTTAACAAAGGATGGTTTAGAAACAAATGTGGGGCCAAAGTGGTAGTGAGACAGGGGTGCCTGCTTAGCCCACTCCTATATGTTTTGTTGGTACTTTTTCTCCCAATGGTCAGCACACATCCAGCTGCCATCCTGGTGCACCCATCTCCCATTAGAGTCCTCAGCCCCAGTCATACCCCATGGTTTGCCCTCGTGGTGGGAGGGGTGGCAGTGAGCTCCCCTTAATCACTGCCAAATACAGATCCAGTCTTCTGGGGGGGATACCTCCAGACCCAAACATGTCCCAGGACAGCTATCAAGCTGCACAACTGCATTTTTTCCTCTTTTTTCTGTTCCCTTGGGGTTGGGGGAAGCAGTGATGCCAGCAGAGGCAATGCACACGCTCCTGTGTGTCCTCCTCCATGCACCTGCTCCATCCCTGCCCACCTTGTCAGCATTGGCGTGCTGCACCCCAGCCTCCGCTATGGGTCAGACATTCAGTGACTACTGTGCCACCCTCCCCAGAGAGGGAGAGCAGTCCCTGGGATGCTTGATCCTTCTCCTCCCTGCTGACCCCTGGCAGGCAGCACTCATTCACAAACATGTGTAGCCGTGTGGGACGAGGTGGCATCCAGCGCCAACCCTCAGTGCCACTTGGCTACCTCCTATATGTTTTAACAAACAGTCTCCTGCTATACATGATATTTGTTTTATGAACACAGCAGAGATACAGATAATAGCTTATGAGTATGATTTGTGCTTATTGCTGATAGCAGAACAATCTGGCATCATAGCAAGTCATCTATTACAGGCATAATCTGGCACACTAGGTTCCACAATAAACAAATAGAAAAAGCCGTTATATAAAGATTGGGGATTCTGATAGAGTAGTACAAAACATAGCGGGTGTTTCTACAGAAACATCTCCATGTAAAATATTGTGGGTTTACTTTGGTTCGGGAGACATGGTAACTTTTAATTGGGATATACAAATTACCAAAGGAGGGTAAAGGCCACCTGATTGAATGCATGGAGGATGGGAAAACTTAAAAGAATTTATTTTATTAGAACATTCCTGATTCAGGCCTTCCTATACCACACATATTTTCCATAGTCCTAAAACATTTAAAGTGGCCTTATATGCACATTTTTTTCCTGTTTGTGGGGGAGTAGATTAAACCCCATCAAAAGGAATATAACCTACTTAGAAAAAAGGACAGAGGGATGGGTATGATAAACCTGATTGTTTACTTTTTTAGTATTTTTATTTATGCAAATCTTGTTCCAGTAGAAAAAAATGAGCACAAATTATGGATGAAATGGGTAAGACCAGCTATTGCAGGGATAGCACAGAAATGGACTTCTAACAATTTTTTTGCATAAAAATAAGAGGGCCCCTAGGTTACACACAATGTGGACATATATGTTTAACTAAATAAAAAAATGGTTCCTTACTAAACTTAAGGTACTGACATCATCCTGGAAACAACTGTATAATGTTATATTACAACTGGACTATATTTGAATTACATTTTACAGAGTACTTTTTGGCAGAACAAGAGCAGATTAGAGCACTATTGTCAGATAAGTGAATACCACAAAGAATGTGGGACATAGTATGGTTGAGGGTCCATGGGAAAATCAATGTCAAAGGAAATCATAAACACAAAGAAATGAAGGATAGAGTTTGTCCTAGACAGACCTGTATCCAAGAAGTCGAGACAGCGGACCATTTATATTTTACATGTCGATATATACTTGATTTTTGGGATTTCTTAGCCAATAGATGGCAGATGAGTATGTTCCAGCATTTAACACCAGCAATATTGTTTTGGGAATCTTCCCCTCAGTCTGGAAACCCTGTAATAGTAGTAGCATTAGAATTGTCATGATGTCTTTTATACTGGATATGGCAAACAAGTGCAAATTTATTTAAGCAATAAGGCACAACAGTGTGTGTGTTATTGTCTTATAACAGCACTCCTGGGGTGGATTGAAGCATGGTGCATAGCCGAATGCTTCCACCACCCGAAGAGTAATATTATTAGCAATAACGCACTCCCTGGAGTGCGTTACTGCTGTTATACAATGGCTCATTTTAAAAATAATAATAAAAAGCTTAAAAACGTTTTTGCAAAATTTTCATTTTTATTATTTTTTTGTACTGGAGCCATATTTTGGTACTATAAGAAAATGTAGTCCAGTAGGTGATGCTGCTGCTTATACGGTGGGTTTCTTGTACATGGTCACCCTACCCCCTCACCCAACACACTAGTTATATGGTGACCTTTGCTCAAGCATGAGATTTATTCAGTGTGATTCCACAGCTTGTCCTGGGACCTAGTAAAGATGTTTTTTTCTGTCTCCCCTGTGAAAAGTGTGGACAGTAAAAATGATGATAGTGGAGCTGAGCAGACACTTCCAGTTTCCCGTGTTCACTTGGTAACTGAACATCATCAGAATGTGTGTTATGGAACTGTTCTTTTTTTTAATTGTTAAAATGGTTTCTTTGAATATGCAATGTATGTGGATTTGGTGAGAAACTATCATGGGTTTCAAAAGGAATAGGCATTACATATTGGGTATTTGTGGAAACTGCCAAACGCATGTGTTTTGCCAGCCTGAGGCAGCATCTGTGAAGTCTTCCAACAAACGAAACTGCATAAGGATTTAGCGCATCTAGCCAGTCGAATGAATTGTACAATTACAGCACTATCTTATTTTCCTTTCGATGTAGCATCTTTAATCTATGAAGATACGCTGACGCTGCTTCGGAAGGATTTTGTCCGAAACGCCAAGCGGATCTTGGTGTTCAATAAATGGATTTTAAAAGTTGTTCTCGTCTGAATTTTAGTGGTAAGGCAGTGTTTTAGCTTGTTGTAAACAAGCATCTGTGAAGTGAAAGAGAAACGCTGTATTTTTTTTTTTTTGTAGTCTAATATGACAACTTTTATCTGAACTAGTGAGACACTCAGGCACTGAACTTTGTGTGTGTGTGGGGGGGGGGCTTAAGCTGTGCCAGCTTCAGAGCATCATCGGCTTCATGATGACTTGTGTTGGGAGGGAGGAATTTCTTTAAGTGTGTTCTGGTCATTTGCATGCCTAAACTTAATACAGTGATGTTGTTGTTCAGTAACATCACTGTGCCAGGCACATACTGATCAATCAGGGATAGGAGAAATTCATTTGCCATTGTATAATTTACAGCAACTATATATAACTCCTGCCAAGCTATACCATGCATTCTCATCTGATTTGCAACAGATTCAGAAAGTGGAATTACACCACATGGGTCAGATTAAGAGGGCAGAGCACTGGGATGCTATGAAGTGGCTCTCTTAAATAATAAGGTATATACTGTATGTCAATTGTTTTTTTAAGAATAATTTACTGTCTAAAACTACCAGTTAAGAATATTTGAGTTTTTAGTCTATCCATGGCTGCAATGGTTAGAAAGTTTCTGTTTTAAGTTTTCTTGAAACAAACTAGAGTTGAATGCAGTTTTTGTTTCACTAGCATAAATCCACAGATTAAGGGAACTATTTTATTTTATTTTGTTTGCTAAAAAAATGCTTGAAAATAACAAGCATGTTAATGATTTATATATGATTTTCAGTGAAATCTTCGTTAGGAATTTATGTTTGTATTATTTAATTTCCTTTTGAGTTTTTTGTTTTTGTTTTGCAAATCTCAAGTGTATGTATTTTTGTCTTGAACAAGTAAATGAAAATAATCACCTACTCTTGTGGTAGGGGGTGCTGCTGTCTGTGGAGTCTAAAATGACAGATCCCAACCGGGATGGAGGAGCGAGAGCTCTGGGTGGGGGAAAGCTGGCCCCTTTCTCTGCCACCTGTTTTCCTAGGGCTGAAGCTGAAATCGAACCTACGGACTTTAAATTACTGGGATGTGCTCAGAGTTTTGCCTGTTTCTTGACTGAACTGTTACTGACTTTTGTGGAACCTCATTTACAGGAGGCAGATATGAAACTACGAGATGCACTGCACACAAAAAAGGATTACCTGCTCAGCTTAATGGCTGGAGAGGATACTAGGTATATCAGGAGAAAGGAAGAGCTCTTTGCTTTGCATGGCAAAACTTTGCTTATTAAGCAAGGAGCAGCACAGGATCAAAAGGGAGCATCATCAACAATCCAAGAAGACGCAGAGACCTCTGAGACACCACCAGCTGCTGCCCTGCTTCAATAGCGCCTGTTTTCCCGAACACAGCTACTCCTCACCTAGAGGTAAGAGATGCCATAATTCACAGTGATAGTCCTTTAGACATAGGACTGCTACCACTGGCTTCTGCTCACTCTACCTTCAGTTCCTCTATTGTAATTTGGCCCATGGAAGCTGTAGGGCTTATGGATGCAAAACAGGTAGCCCTGCTTTCTGATCATTCTGCCAAACAGCTTCCTCCCCCTGATGAGTTTGCTGTTCGAGCTCATAGAACTCCCTCCTGAAGAAAATCTTATCCACCAAAGAACTGGTCTCCAGTGAAAGCCCTGGAGGAGGCAGGGTGGGCAAGAGATGTGATCAGGCAATGGTACTCTGAAACACCATGGGAGTTGACAGCACCTGTTTTCTCAGCAAGTATGTCACCTTTTAACAAGTCTGCAGAGGAGAAGATGATGGCACTTTTGCAGAACTTGGTGTCACTGACAGTTCAACTTCCTTCATCCCTTAGTCAATCCAAGGTGCTGCCCCTTCCCCTCAATTCTGATATACCCCTGCAGACACTGGAAGGCCTCTGAAATCCATCCTTCTTTCCAGACCAGTCTACTCCTGCACTGCAGTCCCTGGTTCAGACTGAGACCACCCAGGTCTCTATGAATGCTTTCTGCTCCCATACACTGGACACTGTTTAAGAAGGAGAGGTTGAGATTTATGTGCCAGACAAAACCTCTGGCCTATAGGATGTGTTAGTTATGCTTACTTCAGTCACTTCCTCAGCCCTGTGTTGGGAGGACCCAGTTGCTCTTGCCAAGCCTGATCTCTCCCTTGTCCCAGGATCCTTTACTGGATGGCAGTGATCTGACGGCTGCCCAAAAATGGTCACATTTCCAAAAGCCAGATGTGTTTGCTAAATCACTGGCCCCAGCCCAAAGAAAGAATGTGATGAGGCTCTTGTAGAGGGTTGAACATACCGCTGGACAGGACCTATGTGGGATGGTACTTCCTAAAGGATTCCCTACATGTCATTCGCCATGAACTATATACCCTGTTGCATACACCTAATGATGGATATTTCGACCTCAGTTTTAGGTCTTGGGTCTATTTGGACAGATTTTGGTCCTCTTATAACAAGTTGAAGAATACTCCTCTCTGGGCTCCTTTTCAAGCTGTGCCATTAACTAAACCTGCTATCTGTAATTTGACCGTAATGTTAAAAAAATGAGGGGGTAAATGTTTAAGACATTGAACACTGGATCTCACAATGCTGTGAGGTATTTGGTGATCTGGACCATTTTAGATTCTGAACATTTCTGGACTGGACATTGGCACTTCAAGGTTAAGGTGTGTTATATGACCTCTGTGTTAACAACACATCCTCACTGTCTTCTTTTTAGGGCAGAACCTTGTGCAATGTTTTTACCCAGGACAGCCCAAAACTTATTTCAGATGTGGCTCTGATGTGCATTTGAGTAATGCCTGATACGGTGTGCTGTAACCTGTGTCTTTTCCTGGGACATTCCAGTTCATACCGTACGAATGCTTTCTGTTGCAACCTTTGAGAAATCGGGGCATTTATTTCGTAGCTGTCAATGGGCTACTCATAATAAGGATGAAGAGGATACATAGGATTTGCCTTTAGAAAAGGATTGCCGAACCCTTCAACAGAGACAAAGTTGTTAACTGGCAGCTACTCTTGCACATCAACAGAACTCGGACAAAGATCCTTCTTCTCCTCAGGAGGACACTTCTGGTCATTTGCAACACCCAGAGAGACCCCTACATGGCTTCAAAGGACTATTCCAAGACAGTAACTCAAGAGGATGGTGCTCCTGTCCCCTCAACTGCATTGACTTTTGCTGAACCTGATCCCAGGGTGCCTCCATTGCCAGAGGAGAGGGACATGCTTCCTTCTAAGATGACAGTGGTTAGTAGAAAATGTTTACTCCCATAAGACTGGCTTTAAACTCCTGAAGATCTCGCCTTGGGCTACCACAATCCCACTGGAGAGCAAATTTGATTCCTGTCTTGATGATCACTTGGGGCCAGAACCTAACGTTTACTCAGATGCTTTTTCTTGTGCTTCCTCGAGGATCTGAGCTACTACAGACATGAAAGAGGATATCCTCAAATTAAAACCAAAAATGAAACTGTGGAAGAAGCAGAGAATGGTTGCCTGTACTACCATGGTGATGTGGATGGACTGTACTTGATGCTCTTTGTTTTCTTCTCCTTCCTACTTATATCATGGCCCCACTTTCTATTTAGCTACTATAAATATGAATAGCATTAAAGCAGCCACCAGGAAGACATTTATTTTTGTTCTTTTGAAGGATCTAGTCTTTGATGTTCTGTTTTTACAGGAAATATGCTTGAGGACATTTTATGACATTTCTCAAACCCAAAGGCATTGGTGATGGTGCGGGATCCTGTTTCGGGATACTTTTTTCTGTATCAAGACTGGTGGAATTGTTCCAGGTAGAGCACTTTTCCTGGATGTGATGTATCAGGGCTGTCATTTCAGATTGATAAATCTATATGCTCCCAGACAAAAAGGCAAGGGTAGATCTTTGTCAATCTATCCTAACTTATTTACATACCTCCCAGCAAATAATATTTGGTGGACATTACTGGAAGGACGGGTGCAAACACAACTAAATTGTTCTGTGATACCAATGCCCTCAATGAGATATTAAAGGATGCCTCATTAGTTGATGCATATAGATGTCAGCATATGTCAGGTAGCTTTATGTATCACAGGGGCTCTCTAGCCACCAGAATAGATTTTTTATTTATCTCTTCACACCTTCTTTTCCAGAGTATGCAGTTAGTACTAATCGAAATTTCATGTCATCAATTGTTGGGAAGCACCTTTCGGGAGACAATGACTTCCCTACCCAGTAAAGAGTATTGGCATTTAAACAATGCCCTCCTGTTGGATTCATACATTCAAAAGAAGATCCTTGATTATCTCTGAGCTCGCCAATCTGTGGCTTGTATGACGAATAACTTAGGGTATTGGTGGGATGATACAAAGTCGAATTTACAGGTACTGTGTGTTAGGCTATCCAAATTATACACACACAAGAAATACCTGGCACTAGGGATTCAATTGGTAAAAGTACTCACCCTTATGCATACAGGTGGGAGAGGCTATAGTTCACAAATTGCTACTATTAAGAGCAGAATATGGGCATTACAATACAATAGGTGCACTTCACTTTTGATGGAACATCACAGTGGGACACAAAGATCCCTGTGCCTGGGGTCCCTTTTGACAGCTGTAAGTCACAGGTATGAGAGAGGAACCTTACTAACATTTCCACACAATCAGGAAGAGTGGTAAATGATAAAAATAGTATTTAAGCTCAGATCCAGGCTCACTTCTTGGGCCAATATGCTGCTCTAGCCCTCCTGTCTTTCAACATTTTTTTTTGGCCTCGGTTCTGGTTCCTGACATACCTGCTTGAGATTTGATGGATGTTACCAAAGCCATCTCCCCTTCAAGGTTAAACATACTATTTCTCTCCTACACTCAAATAGAGCCCCAGGTGTGGCTGGACTCTTTATAGGAATTTATAAAACCTTAGTGACCCAATGGTGAATATTTTAACAAGGTTTTAATTGGCTTCTTTGGACTGAGAAAGTATCTACCTCTTTTGCAGAGGCCATTCAAATCCTTTTGTACAAAAAAGGCCCTGATGTAGATTTGTGCAATTGGAGACCACTGTGTCTCCTAAATAATTACCTTAAAATCCTGGTGATCGTCCTAAACAAGAGAATGGCTGTAATTTCTAAAACTGGAAAAAATATCCTTGGTGCAGACTTGTGCTGTACTGGACAGACATACTGAATAGTGGATAACTTGATTTTGCTCCAGGAAGTACTGAGTAAGGGGGAGATGGAGGACTTGGTTAAGTACCTGTTGTCACTCGACCAGGAGAAGGTGTTTGACAGGGTAGCCCAACATTTCTTATTCATTGTTCTTCTCACTATAGCATACCTGACACTTTTTGTTCCTGGCTTCAGCCATTTATGCCTCAGCCACCATTCTGCCACTCATAAATGTGCACGGGACAGAGGATTAACTTACAAAGAGGAGTGCACCAGGATGCCTCCTCAGTCCTCTTTTGTACAGTTTCTGCATTGACCCCATTATCTGTAAAATCCAGCTGCATACACAGATTCAAGGTCTTACTAGTCCAGATGATGCCAGTAAAATTAAGGTGGCAGCTTATGCAGATGATGTTACCTTCCTGGTTAAGGATGCTCCTACCAGCTGCATGGCTCAGGATATTTTTCATTCCTTTATGCCAATTTCAGGGGCAAAGCTTAATATAAGAAATGTCTTGACCTAGCTATAGGCTCGAGGAGGCTTCCATGAGCTCAATGGTTCAATGTCATAACAGCGATCGCTAATAGAGATCAGTATATGGCAAGTGTATATTGCCGAAAAGCAAATCAGCAATATACACATGCCGAGAGAACAGACAAAGGAATCTAAGTGTTTATGTGAGGAGCTGTGCTCACCATCCCCACCTCATGGGGGCTTTACCCCCACCCCCGATTAAGGATTACCTTCTCCGGGGTATGCCAGGGAGGAGGGGACACTCAATATTACATTAGAAAAACACGGCCGCAACAGGCAGCAGCACAATTTTCTCCCCCTGATCCCCAGTCCCAAACCCAGTACCTGCTGCACCAGAGCTATCCACCCTCACCACCACACAACATGGTTAGCTTGGCTGCAGCAGGCACATTACCCCACACAAACCCTCTTTACTATCCCTCCCATTACCCTCCCTATCCCTCCCCTTCCAGTCACCCTCCCCATAGTTGCAGTCACACATAGTTGCTGCCCTTACAGGGTAGCCCAACAGGACATCACTGTAAATGAGTCACTGGTTTGACAGTCACTCATTTACAGTCACTATCATCTCTGGATACTGAGGTCTATTGGAGAGATTAGTTTTACCTACACCCCGATTAAATTCCAGGGCATTCAGTTGGGGAAGGGGGACATGGTTCTGCTTAATTGGGAGGATAAATAAAACTTTTGTACAGATCAGATAAACCCTAACTGATGGAAGGCCTGGAGACAATCCGTTCTGAAAACGTTCCTGTTTCTGTTATTTTTACACCTCAGTATAATTTTTCCCCCTTCCAAAATCCTTAGAGACTAGGTTTTATAGTTTACTTTTTCAATGATTTGGGGCAGCAGGCTCAACCCTATAAAATGCAACATACTATATCTTCCTGTAAAATATGGGGGTCTGAACATATTTAACCCCCTGGTTTCTTCCTTTTGCCATTTTATTAAATGGAATCTGAGGTCTTATTTGGACTCTAATACATGGATCCAGATGCCTTGGGTGGCCCAGTGCCTAGATCCTATTGTTACAAGTCTGGCTCAGTCTTCCATTTCTTCCATTTCTCCCACCTTGACCAGACAAGTTTTATCATTTGTTTGAACGTTTCTAATAAACTTGCATGATGGAGGGAGCTTGCTCCCTGCAGGCACTATTCTTTCCTAGACTACTTTACAAGGACATTGTAAAACATTATTTTGTTGATGAACATACTTACCTGGGTATTCCTCCTATGCATATCAGATGACCCATGCTTCTCTGACTGACCCTGAATCCTACCCAAAAATGTGGGATGTTCTCTGGTTGAGCTGTCATGGGAGATTGAGAGTTAAGGGCAATGCAAAGCTTAAATGTTTAGCAGACAGATATTGCTCATGGAGGGATATTCACAGGAATTGGAATCCATGACTCACTTCTTGAAAGACTGTCCATAAGCCTGGTGACCGTTGGAAAGATCCTGGCAGGTCCAATCTCATGTAGTGACATAAACTGCATCTCCCTCCAAACACATGTATGATATTGGCATTTTGAGACTTGTCATCACTTCCTCTAAATATTATTTATGGCACTCTAGATGTGCTTTCCTGTTGCAATAATCAGTGATTTCCCCTGCTGCCTTTTACACTGGTGGAATCTGAATTAGATGCTGTATATGGGACAGAAAGCAAGAGCGACTAAGCCCCACCTTCTGGCTGGCAGATGAAGGAATGTCTACAGTATGTTCATTTCCTAACACCTTAATCATTTTAGCTATGTATTCTCACAACTGTGAATTGAACAGTGTTTAAGAGTTACCTTCTCATTTAGCTTTATTGGGTGAGGATATAGTAAGTTGTATTTCCTTTACCTGTCCGTGACTTTTGTTTATTTTACTTCTCAATGTGGTGGAAGACGGCATGAACATTGATGTGGGTTTTATGTTGTATTAGTCTACTTAAACTTACACAGACCTCTACTTCATAGAATGAACATATAATAGGACTTCAGCAAGTCTTTTTTTATTAATTTTTTTTATTTTATATTTAAAATCTCTTTTAACTGGTTATCAACATGTTGGTTTCTTACTTCAGTAGTGTGTGTGTGTGTGTGTGTGTGGTGAGGGGAAGGTAGCACAGTGTGTGTTTTATGTGGAGGTGGGGGTGTTATGTGGGTATGGTGGAAGTGAGTGTGGAAGGTGTAATTATATTAAGGTAGGCTTATATTCTAATACATGACATAATATTGTTACAGTGGCTAGGACTCATAGTCCACTTACATAGTGAGTATTTACTTCCTGCTCACTAGTTTTATTTATTTATTTCAATTTTGTTAACTGGGTGGACCCGCTGAGCCCTGAAGGTCCCCTTTTCAGGGGTGACCCAGAGTTAATTGCATAAAGGAAAAACATTTGCAGATACAGTACATAAGAGAACAAGCCACTAGTTGTTTACAGATATGACAATACACCATTAGGGAACTTATACAGTAATCAGTAGTCACTTAAATATACTATCACAACAGAGGGGGAAGGGGGTTCATTCCATTGGGTTTTAATTCAGATTTCTTAGACTGTACATATAGTAGTTTTATTATATACTGTCACATTTTTGAATCCTGTACATACTAGAATGCATAATCTTATTTACTTGGGGATCCTTGATGAGTTTAATTCCATTAGGTAAATATTGCAGTGATTGGTGTAAATAATTTTGTATTATTACTCTTGACTCACCAATATAAAGAATACATACTTCCTTCTAACTAGTTATCTTCCCTTGAGTGGGGTTAATTCCATTGAGTTTTTTTCAGATTCCTTGGACTGTTTCCGTACATGTAGTAGTTTTATTATACACTGACACATTATTGAACTCTGAACATATCAGGGTGCATGGTCTCACTTACATGGGGGTCTTGGCAAGTTGTTTTTATTTGGCTCTTATACTGACAATAGCTATTATCATGTATAAAATCCTGTTACAGTACTGGAGGCCTTAAGGTTTATGTATTTAAGTTAGCATTTAATGTATAGGTTTTGTTTTTAATTAGACTGGATTCTCAAAACACACTAGGACATTCAAAATTTAAGTTAGTGGAGCTCTTTGCTCGAAGTGTTCTTATCTTTTCTGGGGATATTTAACCTTGAAAGGTTCCTCAGCTAAACATGTATTTAAATGAGTGTTGAATCCAAAGGTTTTGCTTTTCATGAGACTGGATTCTCATACACACAAGGACATTCATAAGTTATGTTAATGAAGCTCTCTGCTCAAAGTATTCTTATCTTCTTCTGGTAAGATTTGATATTGAAAGACTCCTCAGCTTAAGGCAAACTGGTGCTATCCAGTTTCTGATGCAAACTTCAGCTATGGTTTAAAATGAGTATTTTAAACAAATGATAATTTTTTTTATGCATCATCTGGGTGTTAACAGTATGTGAATTTCTAGGTGACTATCATAAACTTCTAAAGAACCTGGTTGATCCGAAAGTACTTTGTTCTTTTTGTAACATCTTTGTTAGTCCAATAAAATGTATCAAACCATTTGCTTCTGGATCTGTTTATCGTCAGAAGACTTTTGTGGACAATGACCTCTTTTTGTTGTAATTCTGTATGGAGATATGTTTGTTTCCTTGTTTGTTTGTTTTTCAATAAAAACATCCCCTACTCAAGGGTCGTGGATTGGACGCCAAGGAAGATGGCCACTTGAACCATCGGCTTGGCCTGCATCTATCACTATCCATTCCACATCGTAGACATCCAGAGACCCCTGACCTCTCTGAGGTGAGTGCAAGCTGTATACATCCTCACCACAATATAGAGTGAGTCAGCTCATGGCAAGACTCCAGGTTTAGTGCTCCATAGTGCCGGTTACTGTGTGGTCCCAGCTAAACAAGACCAGGCCTTGAGACGCCAAGCTGGCATGATTGCCAAGCTGCCATGACCAATAAGGGCCAAAACTAGAACCAAACGCCCGGTGGTGCAATTGTGGTGGAATAGCTGAAGCTTCAAGACAGGATTAGCTACATTCTCAAGCACAGGGCTAATTACCGGGCTCTGGGATGACGTTATCTAAAAATCACCCGCTAAGCCTGGAGATCCCTCCTGTAGAAACCCCAGTCTCACCAGTGGATGCTGACACCTCATTGCAGCATATCACCACAATGCTAGAAATTCTGCTAAATCAAGTGGACAGCATATCTGACACCGTGTCTGGTACAGTTGCAGAGGTATGGGTGCTTAACCACAGGCTTAATGTATCTGAACAGCGAGCAGATGAAATAGAAGCTGGACAAAATACAAAATTGCAAAAACTCCAGAATCATGAAGAAAGGCTGGCTACATTGTGAAGGCATGTGGAAGATCAAGAGAACTGAGGAGGCATAATAATATTAGAATTTGGGAATCCCTAGGGTTCAGCAGGTCGAACACAGAGATGTTTTTGAATAAAGAAACCTTAAAATACTTGGGGAAAGGTAGCAAAGCCAAATTGAAGTGGAAAGTGCACACCTCATACCCAGTAGCTTTACACCAGGAATTATCCCCAGGCCTATCATCTACATACTGCGATACTACACCAAGGAAAGAATACTGAGGACAGCTCGAGGCAGGGGTGAGTTAACATGGCAAGGTGCTAAAATAGTTATATTTAGAGACTTTTCAGCTGAAGTTGCTGGCTATAGGAAAGTATTCATCCCTATAAAGAAATTGCTGACAGCACATGATTTCAAGTATGGCTTCAGGAATTTAGCCTACCTTCACGTTTCCAGAGATGGCAGAGACATTGTAGCTGAGGCACCACCGGAGATCGAAAACTAGGCCTCTAAACACTGGCCCCAGATCTCTTTGAGTGTTGCTACTCCTAGGAGGCTATGGACACCAGGACCCAAAATGAGGTAAAGGCAGTACCAAAGTGCAGGAGTTGGTTTCAGGGAGGAACACAATATTACCCAGAATGTGCAATGGTCATATGACCCCCCCCAGGTCCCCCGAGCACCAGAAAGCTACAGGGATGTACAACAATGCCACAAATATGAATACGAGGGGCCAGCAGTTTCATCCACTCCCTCTCTACCTCAGCGAGGCACTCAGCAGGTGAACCGTATATGGCAACACTCAGCTAGTGAACATCGATCTCCGACTAAAGGCCCAGGTACAGCGCTGCCTGGAAAGCTAAATAAAGAGGACTCCCCTATCCTGGGGCAACCCAAGCAGCAGGAAATACCAGATGAACTTTTCATGGAGGTAGCAGATACCACATCATGGGCAGATGTACCCCTGGATCTGACTGACTGCCAGGACTATTCCAATATCCCTGTGAAACCGGGGCTGCTTACCTTTGCAGAAGCACTATCTCAGAACTCCACCACCTGTGCAGCTCCCAGTGACTGAAAATGATATGTCTGTATTATTTTTGTAACTCTATCTCATGAAGTATCCCTTAGCTTTTCTGCAATCAGACGGTTATAAGAATGTAATTTTGATGGGTCCCCCATCCCTTCTTCACCCATTAAGTAGGCTTTAACCGAGGTGGTGTATCTCACCTGAGGTGACTTGGGAGATCTCAAATCATTGAGTTCAAAATACTCTGCTGCAAGGCATATATATATGGGGCACGATTCTAACACTCTTTACTCTACCTCTGTCGGAAATGTAGTTTTCCCTCCACTGGAGTGAGTTACAGGAGGAGAATCCAATAGAAGGCTTGCTTGATGCTTTGGCTGCTGTCAAGGTCCAGAGCAATTGAGAGCACAGGTTATTAGAGCTCCTCTTATCCAGTACCCTCTGGTAATTAAAGCAGGGAAACCCATTTCCTTCCCCTTCCCCCTGCACTTATTCACAGGCTCATGCTGGAACCCCCCCATGTCTGGATGATACAAAATTTCTTCTTACTATGTTTTGATGTTACGATAGCTGGGAAGAGTGCTGTAGGCAATTTTACCAGTTTAGACTTCACTACTCCACCACTCCCCATAAGGTGAACAGTCAGCACGGCTGTGTGCTCCTCCTTGGTAGAGTTGAGGGGTGTAATTTCGTGTATACACCAATTCACCTCTAGTTGTGTACTTAATTGAATTGTTTGTGTTTAGAATTTACTAGTTGTTTAAGATCTTCTATTTCCCCCCCTAGCAGGGCTAAGTTTAGTACTCTGTCTTAACTGTCTCAAAAGGCACTTTAGTGACATAAGTAGAGCATTAATACTGTTATTATTATTCCTGACACAAGGCATTACTGGCACAACACCCAGTGAACAGAGTACCCTTTCTCTCCCTTCACACTTCATATCTTCTTCTTTGTCCCATACAACCTATATGCTCCTGCTTTCCTATCCCTACTGGAATTAGGTGGTGAGTACCTATATACTTTGTAAGCATGGGATCCAGAATGCAGAATGTAGAAGCAGGGATCAAGTTCCTATCATGGAACGTAAAGGGTTAAACCACCCGGTTAAGAGGTCCATGGTCCTTAGGCACCTACACTTCTTGCTGACGGATATTGCACTTATCCAGGAGACGATCTCACTGCAAGAACTGTATTGTGGCTGAAAAGGCCTGAGTAGGTAGCGTGATAGTGAGCTCAGCAACAACCAAATCTAGGGGCGTGGCCATTCTAATTAGGAAATCATGCCCATGGATACGTTAATTGAGGAGGGGCACTGTACAACAAATAACACAGTCAGAAGATAAATATGCTCATTACCTGATTCTTAGATGTTGCGAGATGGCTTCGCATGAAGGGGGAGCAGGCACTTTGCTTCACTTCGGTGGAGATAACTGGAGGGGGACAATGTTTCTTAACAGGCAAAAGCATGAAACAATCTTTATTAATTAACTCCAATATCCACTCTGGAATCAAAAGTGCAAAAACTAATTCAATGTAACAGATTAAATTAATAATCCACTCCATGGAGCACATGGAGTACAGAACAATGGCGGGAACAACATCGCAGGCACGGAACTTGAATTAAGTATGCAGCTGTCAGGAGGTCTAAACCTCACTCTCAGGTTCTTGACAATAATAGGCATGCAAGGAATCACAGAAACGTTGCATAAGAGTAATAAAGCTTGTTTATTTCTACCAAAAAGAAAATCACAGTTGCCCTAAACAGTTCTTACCATTAGGAACTGGGAGCCCATACTAAGTGTTCCCTATACCTCGAGGAATCTCTGTCTCCTGGGATCTCTGAGGTAGAAGACACAATGTCTTACATTATATACCTGAGATAATTACCATGGTTACTGTAAGACAGAAACATTTCTCTTTACAGAGATGAGCCCTATTGGCTAAATTAGAGGTGGGTCCTCAGTCCAAGACAACATTATATACAGTTTGATTATAGTCATCACTTTGTAGAAACAAAGAGGTACAGTTTGTACATAACTGTGTAGTAATATAAATCATCAGAAGATAGCAATGCCAACCTATATATCATAATCATTACAAGGAAACAGATGCCCTAACATCTTATAAGCAAAGAATACATGTGTATATTGAAAAGTAAAGCATATAGCAATTATATGCATACATATCCTGACATCTACTCTTATATGGTAGATGCCCTTAGCCCTATATGTTAGTATAACATATACCTAAATGCTAGCTGTCTGCGGTGTACCTCTAGGGGTACCAATAAGGATGCAGGGACCTTGTGTCACACAGCAATCTCATTTTCCAACAGATTGACTTTCCTTCATGCAGCAATTCCCCTTAAGCCGAAAAGGTTATGTTCCTGACAGCAGCACTTTAAACGGTGGGCCGAAAAGACCGCACGAAAAGTATACTTCGTCTTAACAGAACTTCCTTTAAATATTCATGGAACATTACACTTTCATCCACCTGCACATCTACTTAACTTCTTTCTGTCGGTCACTTAAACACTTAATCAGAGATAGCAGACTGAGGTAACATGAGATGTTTCTACTGTCCCAATCCCATTTCTTGTCTGCCTTTTTACAACTGGGGACACTTTCAAAACAGGGAGCACTTTTCTTTCAATGGTGGTGTTACTTCTAGCAGGAAAAGTACCACCAAAAACCCTCCTGCAACCCAGTCATTGATACCACATGCCTGCTTCAAGCATCTCAGGGAGTCTCATATATCCCTGGTGATCCCAAAGACCTGAGGCAGTTTTGCCTCACACAATGATTCAAGTTCAGGATTGCCTTCACTCAGGTGACCCAGCTGAAGTGCCACATGGAGCACCCAGGCAGTCTCCGACCACACCAGGGGTCCCAAACAGCCACCACCATGCAGAAGTCCTCATGCATTCACAGGCTGCACTGCCACAAGAGCACCAACACTGTTGTGGCCCTCTGTCTGGGGAAAGAGGATAGGCTGCCACCACTAAACCCCCAACAATCCAGGCTGCTACCTCTGGAATGTACCCCAGACCCCTTCTTCAATAGTTGGCCCAGCCACAGACAACTCACTGGCTCTCAGGCTGCACGTGCCCACAGGTGAGAATTTTACTGGAGCAGACTACCCTCTGTTGCCTTCCCCCAACTAAGGTGCTGGAGATCACTTGGCAGGCTCCATTACTCTTCTTACCTAGGCTCCAGCACCAATGAAATGGCACCAAAGGGACCCCATTACTTGCTCCACAGCTCCCTTCAACTCACTATGGCTCTAAACTGCCACATTTTGCCTGGTCTTTGAGGGAAGAGGGCTGGGGTAGTGAACAGTCTACCCTGGCCTCACCACGGCCCTCACAGCCAAATTCGCTGGCCAACCTCAACTCTCTCCTCCTTCCCTGCTCTCTTACAATCTCCACTATTGGCACCAACACTTTTTATTTATAATCCTCTTGGATGAGTCCCCCTGCCACCAGCAGGCAGGCCCACATCACAGACCTACTGGCACCATACTGTAGCTTTCCCTACCTAACTACACCTAGCTACAGAAATGTAACTAGTAAGCTCCTGAATGGGTGCTTACACTTTCCCACACACAAAACATTTACTTCCTGGTGAATGCTTACCAGGCCACACCATTGACCCTCCAGAGGAGAGATGTGGCCACTGTCCCTCCCCAAGGGCCAGGGCACTAACTGGCTATACTGCTGAGACAGTGGAATCTCATTTACTTCAACCCAGGACTCTGCCTTAACCTACACCCATACCATCCTATGGGGCATTCTGGTGAACCACCACTGGTTTCCATGGATGGATTGCCAGATACTACAGCAGGGGCATCCCTCCCCCCACAAACATTCTAAACTACCCCAAATTCTTCTTTCAAAAGAGGAGTGCTGCTGCCAGGAAAAGGTACAAAATATACATACCCCATCTAAAATTAACTAACACAGAAATGCACACTTAAAACAGCATTGAGCAACACCATAGACATTTTTTTTTTGAAACAAGAGTAAACATGCTGTTACGTTAAAGGTATAACATGCAGAAACATTTCAATAGTTCTACGACAATCAGCTAACCACTCTTGAACAAACTCATACACATGCACACACAACTTTATACTGACATCACTCACACCCATGCACACCAGCTATACCTTCACCCAGCATTAAGGTTCAAGTTCAGAGGGGCATATTCCAGTCCAGCCACCTCTTAGTAAACATCACTAACCAGAATTTTTTTTTCTCAAAACAGGAAAACATCATCATATTTGGTTCCTTTAAGCAGGAAAATGTCATTCAGACTAACTGACTGGGGAGTCAACCCCTTAAAACTTTAAACATTTTAAACAATAAACAAAAGGGGTTGATCTCACCCAGCATCCAGCGATGGGAGTCCATATTCTTCTCAGTCCTGTCCTGCCATCATAAGTCCATGCCAGCTTGCGGCAATGGTGGGCACAATCTAGGGCACATCAACATCACTGGGAGTCTTCACAGCCTAATAGAACTTGGGATCCAGCTTGGTCACATCCTTACCAGAAGAGTCCTTGGATATGATGTGATATTTGGTCCGACATACCTCCTCATCCTGTACCAAGGCAAAGGTCTTAAAGAGGATGATTCCAGTCCATATTTGGCGCACATTCTTTTGCTTGTTGGATAGCCTGACTTCGCACAGCCAGTGGAATATTAAAGCTTATGTCAGTATAGGCCATAATCCAGTCCAGAGTTCCATGAAACATCCAGACCTCCCAGTTCTCTTCAATGATATCCCAGATCCTTTCACTCAGATAGGGGTACACTACACCACAGTACTGATTCCTGATGTGCTCCTTCACCCACCTTTCTGCCCGATACCACTTCAGAATGCTTGGCACACTGGTTCTTGCAGTGGTACCTTTCTGCAGCCAAGTGCCAGAGTTATAGAGTAGCATCTTAGGGTTCAGTGGGCTCAGGGCTTTCATCCCCTGCTGTATAACTCTGCAGAGCTTGGAAAGATGAAAAGAGGCCACTGACAAGTTGCCAGGTGGGAGGTGATAGGGCTTGGGGATATCCCTTTTGATGTACTGATCTGGGAACTCCCATGACCTGGAGATGACTCCTGGGGCAGAGGCCACTGCTCCCTCTTCCAAGCCAGAGGTGAAGACCATCATAGACTCATCCACATCCACGTATGGGTGACCCGGGGGAAACAGCAAGCACCGATGCCTCCTGGTTCATCTGCTTAGACTCCACTGCCAAGGAGGGGCTGCCAGGCCTAACTAGGCCAGGACTTACAGGCATGATCCAATGCAAGAACTCTCCTTCTGCCATGGGGAAGGGTGGAATCAGTTGGTGGAGAAGTGCTGGGCAGATGTCTAGTGCCCTTCCCCGCAGGTTTACTGTCAACCTCCCCAAGGCTCCCTCCAACTCCTCTCAGGTTTCAACACTGTACAAAGTCTCCATGCTACTCACATGGGCAGGGGCTCCAGACGACCCCAAAACCTTCCAAGAACGGCAGCAGGGGGACACTTGGAGAAGTCACTGCCGTCTAAGAACACCCAATGCACACAGGCAGCCAAATCAATCTTTCGCTAAATGTGTGACACACTACACATCCGTCCATTGTTGTACTCTTTTCCACAACGTCACAAATCCAAGCAAGCAAGGACACAGGCACAGTCACCCTTCTGATGTCAAGAGCCTCCACCATGGTGCAAGTTTCTTTTGGTGAATCACATACTGGGCACTCTCTCAACTGTCTCCACCAAAATGGTTCCTGACTCCATGCTGGAAAGTTCCTTGCACCTTTACCCCAAAAATTTGGCTGACCAATTAGAGGTGGCTCCATGCCAGTTAAAAAGTAATTTGCATACTCGTGACTTTCAGTCCAATGCAGGTCCACGTGCTGACACTCTGAGGGTGCGAAAACTTCAGGCCAAGTGGCAACATTCCTTTCATGACTGTTCTGTATTAGACCATGAAATCTGGTAGTTCCTTATACAGCTCCCCAAAGTTATCCAGGCATCATTTCTGTACTCCCCACAGCAATTTCAAATCCAGGATGAGCCCCCATATTGTAAGCCCCCCCCCTTGCTGTTTGGGGTATGCCAGATGTTAATTGAGGGGGAGGGGGCACTGTGCAGCCAGAAACTGGTCTAGAAGATAAATATGCTCATTACCTGGTTCTAGGATGTTGCGAGATGGCTTCGCATGTTGGGGAGCAGGCACTATGCTTCACATTGGTGGGGGTAGCTGCAGGGGGATACTGTTCATTAACGGTTGAGTTAAGTTGTGAACAGTATTTTCCTCAGTCTGCTTTGGGGGTTTCTTTCGTTGCTACATTTCATGAAGTTTCTGTGTTTTGCAACAGGTTTCAGGTAACTTATGTGTTTTGTAACAGGTTTATGTAATGAGTTTAAATACCTATGTGCTCTTTTTCCTACCTTTAGTTGTTAAAGTTATTTTCCTCAATCTGCTTTGGTTGCTGCTACACTTCTGGAAGTTTCAGATTTCAGGTAACTTCTGTGTTTTGTAACAGGTTTTATGTAACTGAGTTTAAATAGCTGTGTGCTCTTTTCCCTACCTTTAGTTGTTAGTTATTTTCTCCACTCTACTTTGGGGTTTCTTTTGCTGCTACACTTCAGGAAGTTTCTGTGCTTTGTAACAGGTTCCAGGTAACTTCTATGTTTTGTAACAGGATTTGCTCAATAAGCAGCAGTTGACTATGGGGGCTGCATATAGTAGCCTGAATCCCACCTAGTTGACCGCTTGTAGAGGAGTGAGGAGCCACTGCCTTAGGTCTCCTTGGCTGACTGTTTTTGGACATAGCCTGTGGTGTAGTCCCACCCTCCCACCCTGCAACCAACCCACCTCAGGACTCAGCCTATATTTATAGGGTGAATCCCATAGGGCCTTGCAGCATTCTGCACCCATACAGGAAGCAACAAAGAGAGAAAACAAACAACCAAAAAAAACTTTGGGAGATAACAAATAGGCATCTTAAGCAGGCAATAAATTGAAGAGGGAATCAGACATGATGGGAGTGGTGCAGTGCAGTGGTTGTGGTAGCTGTCTTCTGGGAGACATTCTGAAGTCTGCAATGCTGTCCTATCTGCAGGCAACTCTTTGGGCTGAGGAAGGAGGTTGCCTGTCTTTGAGCAGAGTTGTCCAGGCTGCAGGCAGCATCCACCCCCACCAGAGACCACTGGGTCCTCAACGTGAACCTCAAAGGATGCCCATGAAGAAGAGTGATTGGGCTAATGGTTGGTTCAGGGAGGGTGAGTGTGGGGGGTCAAAAGCACATCCCACAACTGGTCCTGCTCAGTAACTTCTACGCTGTTTTAGAAGAATGGGAAAGCCCTACTCAGGAACCCAAGGCTGGGACCAGGGAGGATGGGCGGGTCCTCCAGGATGGAGCCCCAGGGAAGGGAGGCAGGGAACACTGAGGGGGGGGAGCTTCTCCTCATAGGGGACTCTTTTGTCCAGGAAGTGGAGTTAGGGACACCTAGCAGGGAGAGAGGGAGGCACAGTGCCTCCCAGTAAGTGCTGCATGGAGGATGGGAAGCGGATCCATAGGATCATTAGGGTAATAGCTAGGAGGAAGCAGCTGGATGTCATTGTCCACCTGGGGACCAATTGACCTGGCCAGGAGAAGGGCAGAGTTTACCAGAGTCCAGGAGGATTTCAGGAAACTGTGGGAGACTTGAAACACATAGCACACTTTGTTTCATTCTTGGAGGTGCTACCTGTCCAGGGCACAGGGAAGGTAGGGTACTCACATCCATATCTTCAATTCCTGGTTGAAGGATTGGTGTGAAGAGAGGGTTTTGCCTTAGGGGGTGGGGCTGAACCTGGGCAGATGCGAGCTTATATAAGGTGGACAGCCTGCATCTGTTTGAGAAGGGGCCTTGGTCCTCAGTGAGACGTTTAAATGCTTCAGCAGTGAGCATTTAAATTGGCCAAGGGGAAGTGGCAGGAGGGTCAGAAGGCTTGAACACCCCCATGAGAACATGCAGGAACATAAGTTGACAACAGGAACAGCAGAAGCAGGCAGGGAGGGGCAGGCAGGTGAAGAGTGTATAATGAATGATATGGGGGGTGAGAGCACATAGGAAGGGAAACCGGGGTGGTGGAAGATGCTGGAGAGAGAGAGAGAACAAGAGCAGAGAGAGGGCAGACTGTAAAACATGGAAGGTTGTGCTAGCAAAAGCCCGCAGCCTAGGAAATAAGGTTCCAGACCTGGAAGCCTTGTTGGCAGATGCAGACCTTGACATAGCAGCAATAACAGAGATGTGGTAGTCTGCTAATCATGTCTGGAAAGTCAGTGTACCAGGTTATACACTTTTCAGGAGGGGCAGGGAGGGTAAAACGGGTGGATCAATGGCCCTGTACAATAGAGATGTTGTAAAGGCTACAGAAGTTCAGGGAAGATGGGGGGGACTGAAGAAATGTGAGTCAGGCTGGAGCCAGGGAATGGAACAGCAATACACACAAGGGTAATCTAAATACCTCAACGTAGAGGAGAAAGTAGACAGAGAACTAGTGGAGAACATACATGACATGGCAGCTAAAGGCAAAATCCTGCTACTAGGAGATTTCAATATGCCGGACGTGGATTGGACCACCCAGTTGGCTGCTCCAGCTAGAAGCACAGCCTTCCTAGAATCCCTGCAGTGGGTTGGACTCAGGCAGCTGGTGCATGAGCCAACCAGGGACAAGTCAATTCTGGACCTGGTATGGACCAATGGGAACAGAGTCGAATAAATACAGGTGGAAGGGCAGCTGTGGTCCAGTGAACACCACATGGTGTGGTTCAGCATGGCGACGGACTCAATTAAGTCACACACTGGCAAGAGTACCAGATTTCAGAAGGACATATTTCATTGAAATGGGTGAGCGTATACAAACAGTCCTGGGAAGGAAGAGGTAATAGAGTGGGAGGAGGAACAATGGGAAAAACTGAAAGAGCCATAGAGGAGATAACAAACCAATGCATTAGGATAGTGGTCAAAGGGAAAAGAAGAAGGAAACCACTATGGTTTTCTAAAGAGGTGGGCACAAAGTCAGGGCTAAAAGCCTAAGTTTCTGGAAATATAAGGGAGCCAAAAGGAGGAGGACAGAGGTGTACCTTGAATGTCTAATGGAAACAGGAAGGTGTTAGGAGAGTGAAGGTGCAGACAGAGGAGGGTTGCACAGTCTGTGAACAAAGGGATAGGGCATTTATAGGTACATCAGTGAAAGAAGAAAAACTGGGGAGAGGGATTGTGTGGATCAAAGGGAGATGGGAGTATGTAAGGAGAGAGTTGAAACAAGGCAGAAATACTGAACAAATGCTTCTTCAGTTTTCAGTAAGGAGGGAGGATCAAAGATCACAGTTGGGTTGAAGAGGCAATGGGGGAGTGGACACCAGTCCTTTCACAGTGGAGAGAGTTCTGAAATAACTCACAAAGCTGAAGGTGGATAAGGCCATGGGGCCAGACGGCATCCACTAGAGGATATTAAGGGAGTTGCTGAAGGAACTAGCAATGCTGGTAGCTCTGTGCAGAGTCGCTCAACACAGGTGTGGTTCCAGAGGACTGGATGAGGGTACATGTGGTCCTACTGTACAAAAGTGGCAGTAGGGAGGAGGTGGGGAACTACAGGCCAGTCAGCTTCACCTCAGTGGTGGGAAAGATCATGGAAACACTGCTGAAAGAGAAGGATAGTGGTACACCTGGAATTCAGGGTGCTCAGGATCTGAGGCAACACAGATTTACAGCAGGAAGGTCATTTATTTATTTATTTAAATTTTGATAACCGGATAGGCTCACTGAGACGTTGACAGTCCCTTTTTCAGGGGCGACCCAGGGTTAGTTACATGTACCTAGTGGGAAAAAGGAAACCAGTGCTTTTTGAAGTACACTACAGCATATGGTACTTTGAGCACGGAGAAACGTCAAACAAATCTGATAGATTTTTTTGATTGGGTGACTAGGGAAGTAAATCAGGGAGGGTTGGTAGACATCGCCTACCTAGACTTCAGCAAAGCCCTCGACACAGTCCCACATAGAAGGCTGATTAACAAGATGGGTAGTCTGGGCATGGGAGACACAGTGATGAACTGGGTTAGGAACTGGTTAACAGACAGCAGACAGAAGGTGGTGGTAAATGGGGTACAATCTGGGGAGAGAGGGTGACCAACAGGGTAACTCAGGGATCAGTACTAGGACCAGTCCTGCTCAATGTCTTCATTGGTGACTTTGCAGAGGGGCTAGAAGGAAAGGTCTGCCTGTTTGCATATGACACCAATATCTGCAACAGGTGGATACTCCAGAAAGGGTGCAGAACATGAAGAGGGACCTGGAGGAGTTTGAAAGATGGTCGGAGTCATGACAACTGAGGTTCAATGCAAGAAGTGCAAAATAATGCACCTGGTCAGACGGAATCCTGAGGAGAGCTACAGGTTGGTGGGGAGGAGCTGACTGTCACCAAAGAGGAAAGGGACCTAGGGGTTATCATCTCTGATGACCATAAGGTATCAAAGCAGTGTGCAAAGGTAGCAGGAAGGGCCAATGGCATGCTGGGGTGCATAGCCAGATGTATCACTAGCAGGAGGTGGGAGGTGGTGATGCCATTGTATAAAACATTAGTAAGGCCTCACCTGAGTACTGCATGCAGTTCTGGAGGCCACACCTGCTGCAAGGACATAAAAAGGTGAAGACTATCAAGAGAAGGGCGACAAAGATGGTGTGAGGGCTTGCACCACAAAACATATGAGGAGAGACTAGGACCTCAATATGTACTTACTGGAGGAGAGGAGAGTGGGGTACATGATTGAAACTTTCAAATACCTCAAGGCATAAACAAGGTGCAGGTGGGGGACCTTTTCCAATGTAGAAAAAGTACTAGAACAAGGGGACACAATATGAAATTGGAAGTGGGTAGATTAAGAGGTAATGTGAGGAAGTTTTTCTACACAGAAAGGGTAGTCAATGCTTGGAACAGTCTGCCACAGGAGATAGTTGGGGCATGCACAGTGGAGGGTTTAAGCATGCCTGGTACAGGCATAAGGGAACCTTGAGAGGCAAGGGAGTGATGACAAGCCATTGATCACATTGGGTCAGTGGCCACATACAATATATAGGGCCTATGGGCAGACTGGATGGGTGTAGCAGTCCTTATCTGCTGACAGTTTCTATGTTTCTGCGTAACAGGCAAAAGCATTAAACAGTCTTTATTAGCTAACTTCAGTGTTCACTCAGGAATCAAAATTGCAAAAACAAATTTAATGCAACAGATTAAATTAATAATCCACTCCATGGAGCGTGGGGTACAGAACAGTGGAGTGGACAACTTTGCAGGCACAGAACCTGGAAGTAAGTCCGAGCAATCCCTTTTTCCAGCAGACTGACTTTCATTCATGCAGCAATTCCCTTAGAGTCGAAAAGGCTATGTTCCTGACAGCAGCACTTTAAACGGTGGGCTGAGAAGTCCAGACAAAAGTATGCTTCATCTTAACAGCACTTCCTTTACATACTCCTGGAACATTACACTTTCATCCACCCGCACATTTACTTAAATTCTTTCTCTTGTTCACTTAAACACTTAATCAGAGGTAGAAGACAGACAGCACAGGATATTTCTACTGTCCCAATCCCATTTCTTGTCTGCCTTTTTGTAACAGGGGTCTCTTTATGTTGTCTTGCACGTGCAGCACATGCAACATTTTGTGGCAGCTTGCTGGAGTAGCAGGTTGTGGAGGTGCGGCAGTGTTGTGGCCAATGGTACCGCTGCTTTTTTGGGCTGGCCTCTGTGGCACCAATGAAATAGCATACTGTCTATGACAACAGTTTAAAAGTGTGCCACCAACTTGAAAGAATTTCACCGCTGCATTGAGGGAGCTCCCCGTCATTGCAGGGCACGCCTTGCCTACTGAAACATTTCAATAAACATGGTGGTGGCTGTCACCATCTGCCTCTCACAATCCTTGGAAAG
The DNA here is from genome assembly GCA_016271365.2 of Neoceratodus forsteri. Classification (NCBI taxonomy): domain Eukaryota; kingdom Metazoa; phylum Chordata; order Ceratodontiformes; family Ceratodontidae; genus Neoceratodus; species Neoceratodus forsteri. The sequence continues at coordinate 478,979,498 of CM057455.1, forward strand.
TCAACTATGGGGGTGCCTAATCCCCCTGTTGGCATGTTTATAACCCCTCAAGATTATGTGGCACAGTGGGAGCCCACCGTGGTGCTTCGTATTTCTGAAGCTGACCACATCGAATGCTCCTGCTCCCACCCCACCCCCACTGTGTGCCACACTGGAAGCCTACTCCTGTGTGGCCATCAGAACCCTCCAAACTCATGGGACACACAAAGAAAACCATCCCACAATGTCCGCTCCTGACATAAAGAAAACGGTCTGTCATTGAGTCCGGAGCACCCCTTCCCCCAACCCGCACCCACTCTCTGTGCACCCCACCTCCCTGCACCTCCCTCACCCTATACTTACCTCCAGAGCCAGGTGCAATGATCTTTGGTGGAGCATGAGATGTCTGAGCTCTTCAAAAGCTGACCACAAACTGAAGAAAATCACAGTAAGCTATATAATGGCATCAATGGGGAGGGGGGGATTCAACTTAGGTGGATATCTCGGCTATTTATGTGACTTTTTGGCTCCAATTTTCAAATGGGGTTCTTGGGACCCCACTTCATGAACTCAGTCACTGTATTGGTTTGTTGTTTGTCCCAAAAGGTGATTGGCAGTCACAGAATCACCTTTGGGACTAGTTAATGAAATGACAGTGCCACTGTTCATGAGGTGGGCTCCAAATAGCCTCATATGTTACAAATTTGGTGTGAAAATATTCCAAAACATGGTTGTGTTAAGAGTGTGCCTTGTGCAGTTCCTACACATGCCTCGAAGTTTGAGCATTTTTAATATTTTCACTCCAGATTTTCAACATTGCCATTTTTTCACACTCCTTATGAACAGTACAATTGTCATTTTCATATGCTGCAGGAAATGTGTTTTCGCATATGTGGTGCACAATGGCACGGATGCTGTGGGAAATCAATATTCAGGACAGATTAAGAAAATCATAGTGACGCCGTTCATGAGTAGAGGTCTCAAAATGCCTATGTTGAAAATTTGGAGAAAAAAATTCCACAAAATTACTGTGTTACAAGTGTGCATTGCGCAGTTTCCGCACACGCATGTAACTTCGAGAATTTTTGATATTTTCACTCCCGATTTTCAACATTGCCATTTCTTTACACCTCCTTATGAATGGTACAGCTGTCATTTTTCGTATCCTGCCTGAAATGTGTTTTTGCACATCTGGCGCAGAACAGTGCGGTCACTGTGGGAAATCAACATTCAGGACAGATTAAAAAAATCACAGTGCCACTGTTCATGAGCGAAGGTCTCAAATGCTTTCATGAGGTGGGGTTACAAAAAGACCATGTTCAAAATTTGGAATGCAAACACCAACAAACACCTGGGGCATTAGGGTTTCTAACTGTAACGTCCCACCCTGTAGAGACTGACAGGCATCAGGGGTGTGACTTTGGATTGTCAGCTGTAATGCTCACACCATTCCACCCCTGTCCCCACGCTGCAACCAGTGACAGGCATGAATGTGTGCCTTGGACTCTTCGGCCCCAATGTCCACCCCATTCTCTTATACTGCACCCATCTCAATGTATTTCCTTATGGAATGGGGTGAGCGTGGCCTGATGACCCCAAGGCACACCTCAATGCCTGTCATGTCTCTGCAGGATGGAGGGTTAGGCCAGTTCCATACTTCACAGTCATTCCTATTATGCATCTCTCTAACTCTGCACTACCAATGCCATTGCCAATAAGATAACATTGGCATTGACAAATGGTTGTTTAAAACAGGGAGCACTGCTGGCCCAGTGGCACTGAGGGCTGAGGCGCGCTGGATGCCACACTCACACCACACCGGTGACCCAGGTTCAGGAGCAGACTCGGGTCGATGGAGGTCAGCCGGGAGGGAGAAGGACTGAGCACCCAATGGCTGCTCTCCATCTCCAGGGAGGGGGGAACGCACTCTCCTCTGTGATACCGCCACCTGTTGGGGGAACCTCAAGGTGGTCGGTGCAGCTGAGAGACACTCTATGCAAGGGTAGATGTTGGCAGAAGACCAGCTTTGATGTGCATCTCTATGCACACCAGCAGCCTTGCTCTTCATTGCACGCCAACATTGGGGATCCATCAGTACACCAGAAAAAACCCTGCCCTGATCTATGCAATGAGCCTCAGCATTGGTTGCAGGGCAGTAACCAAGAAGCAGACTCCACTGTGCGCGCTCCCAACAATGCTCAGGGGGAGATGTAGAGAATCTCCACTGCCCTGCCCGGAGGGTAATCCAAGACCCTGAAGGTATGAGGGTAGCATTAGCACTATATGGGCAGACTTCTTGGGCTGTAAATTGGGATCTACGAGGGGAGCTCTCAGAGAGGGATCAGTGGAAGTAGTAGGAGGATAAAGAAATAGTAAAAAAAAAAAGCAGGGAGCACTTTTCTTTCAATGGCAGTGTTATTTCTAGCATGAACAGTACCACCATAAACCCCCCTACCACCCAATCACTGATGCCACATGCCTGCTTCAATCATCTCAGGGAATCTTACGATCCCTGGCAATCCCAAGACTCGAGGCACTTTCTGCTCATGCAGTGATTCCAGTTCAGGATTGCCTTCATCCAGGGACCCAGCTGAAGTGCCACAAAGAGCGCCCAAGTGGCCTGCCATCCCATCTGGTGTCCCAAACAGTCACTCACCATGCAGAAGTCCTCATGCCTTCACAGGCTGCACTACCTCAAGAGCCCAAACACTGCAGTGTCCTTCAGCCTGAGGAAAGGAATAGGCTGTCACCACTAAACCCCAAATTATCCAGGCTGCCACTTCTAGACCACACCCCAGACCTCTTCTGCCATAACAGACTCAGCCACAGACTACTCAGTGGCTCTCAGGCCGCACTCATTCATGGGCATGAATTTTACTGAACGAGACTCCCTCCGGTGCCTTTCCCCAACCAAGGTGCTGGAGATCACTTTGCGGGCTCCATTACTTTTCTTACCCGGGCTCCAGCTCTCATGAAACGGCACCAAAGGGTCTCCATTACTTGCTCCACAACTCTTTTGACTTGCTATGGTCCTGAAATGTTACATTTTGATTGGTCTTTGAGGGAGGAGAGCCAGGGTGGTGTATGGTCCATCCCGCCCCTCAGTAGTCCTCACGGCCAAACTTGCAGGCCGACCCTGGACTCTCCTTCTTCCTGCTTTCACCCAATCTCCACTATTGGTGCCAAAACTTTTATTTATTCCTCTTGATGGGTTCCCCTGCTGGCAGCAGGCAGGCCCACATCCCAGACCTAAAGGCACCATATATTTCCTATCTATCTACACCTAGCTACAGAAATTTAACTAGTAAGCTCCCAAATGGGGTGCTTACACATAATATCTACCAAGTCCCAAAAGCCAGGTGACAAAAGGGAAGGCAAATGCAGAAAGGGGTGAACTAGTGTAAGAGAATTAGAGTGAGAATGCCTGGGGGTGAGAAAAAGCACTGTGGTGTCTTTAAGCAAAGAGGAAGAAGCTATAAATATGGGAAGAAGAAGAAGAGACAGGCCAGGAAATAAAAAGGAAAATAAATTCTATGGGTGTAGGAGAGAAAGAGTAGAGGAGGAAAGGCAGAGATTTTAAAGAGGCTGGAGGGTGACATGTTGGAGTGGATGCTTAAAAGACTGAGTAAGATTACCAACAAGTAACACCTTAACAAGCATTTGTCAATGCCGAACGTTCGCTTGCAGGTATTTGCAGTGGTATTTGGCACTTGGACATGGCTTAAAAAATCAGTGACAAAGAAGTACAAGCATTTGTCCGTGCCGAATGTTGCTTGCTTCTATGTGCTGTTTAGGTATTTGGAAGTCATTGGAGTGCAAATATTGAAAAATCGCTAACTTACTAGCGTGCATAGGAACTGCGCAACGCACGCTTGTAAAACAGTCATTTTTAGGAATTTTTTCACCAAATTTTTAACATAGCCATTTTAAGAGCTCTGCTCATGAACAGTGTCACTGTGATTTTCTTAATGTGTCCCATACATTGATTTCGCACACCGACTGCGCCATTGTGCGCTACATGGGCGGAAACACATTTTGGGCAGGATGTGAAAAATGACAGCTGTACTGCTTATAAGGAGGTGTGGTAAAATGGCAATGTTGAAAATCTGTAGTGAAAATATTGAAAATTCGCAAACTTACGAGCATGCGTAGGAACTGCGCAATGCATGCTCGTGAAACAGTCATTTTTAGGAATTTTTTCACCACATTTTCAACACAGCCATTTTAAGACCTCTGCTCATGAACAGTGTCACTGTGATTTTCTTAATGTGTCCCACACATTGAGTTCACACACGACTGCTTTCATTGTAAGCTACATGGGCGAAACACGCTTTGGGCAGGATGTGAAAATGACAGCTGTACTGCTCATGAGGAGGTGGGTAAATGGCAATGTTGAAAATGTGGAGTGAAAATATTGAAAATTCGCAAACTTACGAGCATGCGTAGGAACTGCGCAACGCACACTCGTAAAATAGTCATTTTTAGGAATTTTTTCACCAAATTTTCAACATAGCCATTTTAAGACCTCTGCTAATGAACAGTGTCACCAAGATTTTCTTAATGTGTCCCATACATTGATTTTGCACACCGACTGCGCCATTGTGCACTACATGGGCGGAAACACGTTTTGGGCAGGATGTGAAAAATGACAGCTATACTGCTCATAAGGAGGTGTGGTAAAATGCCAATGTTGAAAATCTAGAGGAAAATATTGAAAATTCGTGAACTTATGAGCTCATGTGAGAATGCAACGACGCTAGAACAAGTTTATTTTGACTTTACATCATTATTTTAACATATTTGGAGACTTTTAATGATAAACATTATCATGAGCAAGAGCTACCGGGCGGTGATTTCACGCAGTGACCGGAAATCACCCTTTGGGCCCGAATAACACCATGACAGTGACATCATTCATGAGAAGGGGTCCCAAAAACCCCATGTTGAAAATTTGGTGCAAAAATTCCAAAAAATGCCTGAGATGTGCAATAAAGTTGAAAACCCCTATCTAGCCCATTATACAGCTTACCGGCATTTCCTCAGTTTGCGGTTGGCTTTGAAGAGTGCAGACGTGTTCCCGGTCCACCGAAGATCGTCGCGCCGAGCTCCGGAGGTAAGTATGGGGTGGGGGTGTGAGGAGGCAGGAGTGCGCGGTGGGTGGGTGCGGGTTGTGGGAGGGTGGGGAGACTGCGTGGGACGGTTTTAATTTACAGGGTTTTTTTTTTACAATTGAGGATTAGAACATTTGCCACGCTAGGGTGAGCTTCCAGCGGGCAGAAGGATGGTTGGGGGCCGTGGAGCCAACGGGGATTAGGCACTGCTGTCGACAGACAATGCAGGACGTTGCCATGCTGGGGTGGGCTCCAGCGTGGCAGAAGGATGGTTGGGGGTGTGGAGCTGACGGGATTGGGCACCCCTGCCGACAGATGACGTTGGACATTTGCCACACTGGGTGGGTCTCCTAGTGTGGCAGCAAAGATTTGGGGTGAGATCGCGCTCTGTATGACAGCGGTGGTTTCTTTGAAGAGAAGACCACTGCTGTCATACACAGCACAGCGTCCAGTTGTTGCAGGACTGCCACGCCTGCTCAGTGGAGCAGGGGATTGCAGGGAAGGGGCACACCTCCAAAGTGTCACATTCTCCCAAGACGTTCCTTGTGCATGCGCGCAAGTGAACGTAAAAATTGTATTATCAGCTGAAATAGCTGTTACAACGCAGTATGTAGCATAATGCTAAAATAGTTATGAATGAGAACTAGATGGTAATGTTATTGACTGACATGATTTTATTGCTTCAAATCCCTATTCTTCAGTGGCAGAAATGCTAAATTTAGGAAGATACAAGGACAATTTGCAGTCACAATCAGACACATCCCTTAAAATTAGTGACAGTTAAAAGGTACGGCCAAGACTTGTAAGGCTATGCCTGTGGTTCAATGAGTGAAGCAACTAACCATGCCACTAATCAAGCCTTAAAAGGCCGCTCCTCCTGGTTGCTCCAGGATCGTTTTCTCATTGTGGCTGGAGGCTGTGCCCTACCTCGCTTCCTTCCCCGATTCTTCCTGCTGCTCGTGCTTGTTTCATTTTTTGCTGCTTGCCTCTGGCTGCTGGCTCACTTCCCCTCTCTGTGCTTTGTCTCTCCATCTGCCGCTCACTATGCAGCTGTTTTGTGGTGCACCCCCTCCCATTCCCTTCCCTAGTTTGTTCTCATCAGAGCAGAATTCTGCTGCTCTCCACCTCCGTAGTTCCCCTTGCCCTGTGTTCTCGCAGTTTGAGCTTATTTTCTTCCTTTACCATTCCCATGCCAACAGCCCAAAATCGCGGCCATGTGCTTCTGACCAGCTACCTCTCACCCCCTCATTTCTCTGTTTCCTGTCCTCTTCTTGCTACCTGCTCTCTTTTCTCTTCCTAGCCTTGGCATGGCATCCCTCTGTGCCACCTCCTGTTTTCCCCTCTCACCCTGTTCCTCGTACCTTGTTAGTGCTGGAATTTGTTCTCTGTCCTGTCTTCTTCATGCTGCTCCTGTGTCTCTTTGTCTTCCGGGTTTTGTCCTTGGTGCTGTCTCTCCTGCTGCTGCTCTCCTTAGCTGATCTCTCTGTGGGCTTTTCTAGCTGCTAGGAGTTGCCGCTCCACTTCATCTTTCCCTACTGGCCTCTGGGGTGCAACGTCCTGAGTGCTCCACTCCATCTTACTCTTGACCTCATACCCTGCTTTGGGATGCACTTCTGTGACCACCGTTTGGATTCCTTCGTGGACCTCCTTGTACCAGATGACCCTCTTTTCCCGACCACTCCTTCTGGACCTCACTCCACTTCTTTGTCCTACCACATTGACCTGCCGATACTGGGCTTCCTAGATATGCTGTTTCTTCCTGCCATATTCATCTACTGCAGTGTACATTCAGTTTCCATTTTAGCCATGTCTCGTGATGATTTGATGGGCAATGAGCGGCTTGTGTTCTCTCTGGTGCCGGGCCTGCTCCTGCTGGGGTCTCTGGCCTAGCTTGCTATCTCTACTTTCTTTGGGGGTTTCTGCCCTACCAATTACCCTTCCTTTGCGACATTTCCTTTACCATAGTTCTTTGTTCTGGACCCCTCAGCATGTATTTTACTCCAACTTTGTGTCAGCCGGCTACAGCTGCTGGCATTAATTTATTTTATCCCCACAGCATGTCTTTTGCTCCTCTCTCCGTCTGCCTGGTACAATGGCTGGCATTACCTCAATTCATTTTCTATTCCACTTCCTCTGCTGCTTGGTGTCCTGTTGTCTTGTCTTGACTTTCCTGTTTTTCCCACAGTGGGGGACTCCGTTGTCATGGCGGGCATCGTGGCTCCGTGCAGCAGGAGCAGCCTTATCCTTCCCTTCTGCTTACTCAGTGCTTATTCGCCCCTCCTCTTCCTGCTGCTTGATACCAGCCTTCAAAATCATACCTCCATCATCATGTCAAGTCTATTCATTCTCAAACCTCATATCTTTCCATACCAGCTTCCCAGTTATTATCTCTCCATCAGCTGCTGGCTTCACCCAGCTGTTCTTGTCTCTCCCACTCGTTCCATTTAAACCCTTCTGATTTGGCTCTTAATGGACCTGGTTGACATGCACTCCTGTGGTTACTAATTGCAATCTGCCATATGGACCCACATCAGGGTGTCCTTCATTCAGTCCGACCTCTTGCTGGTCTCCTTATCTGAATCGATTATCTGAGCACACTCCTCATATGGGTCCCTTGCTACCTCAACTCTACCTCTATCCACTTGGAGTCATGCCTTCTGTGTCCATTACTCCATGGCTCAGGGCTAGCCTGTGGCCGACTGTCTTACCCTGCACCCACAAAGTCCGCATGTAGAGCATGCGAAGCTCAGAGCAGGGTCATTCTCCCTGACCCATAGTGAGAATGTCTTCACTCCAGGTGGACCGTCAGTCGTCACCCATTCTGGCAACACCTCTGGATGTAGACTTTACAACTTCAGCTGCAAGGGGTGGGTCTCTCATCTGCAGGGCCCCTTTAGCTGCCTGAGTGGGTTCAGAGGCACCCTTTATGCTATTCTCCCCCCGACCACCTCTGGTTCACCTGGTCCATTTCATAGGCTTATGTAGGCCAGCTGAGTGCCTCAGCGGTCATTTCTCTTCTCCTTTGCTTTTGGGCACCTAGTTGCAGAGACATTGCTCACAACACTCAAAGCATTCCTTTTAGAAGGACTGATTGACAGCTTCCTTCAAACTGGAATATTTTCCTCTTCTCCCGATCTCTACTCTAAACTGCAGTAGCTGAGCTGCCACTAACCAAAACGTCCTTCAGCCTGGAGAGAAGGTGACCTAGGCCTTGGATCACAAGAGGGTTCCTTCTCGGGGGGGGGGGTCCTCTCCTCTGTGCTGATGATCATAATATTTAGGTAGGGTTAGTACTTTCACAAGTTCTGCAGTCAGGTTCCATTGTTTGATGGAGTCATATGGTGGCCCCCTGGCTGTTCCCTCTCTCCTTAGGAAGTCCTGCCCTTCTGCCTCATATCAGCCTCCAAACCAGTAGTTATCCTCCATTATCTCCCATTCCTTTCAGTCCTAACCATCTACACCTCTCACCTTCATCACATCCTCGATACTGTTCTGAATCCCTCACCTCCTTCTCAGTGCTAGACACCCTTTTGGGTATTCTTTTGGGGCTCCTTCCTAATCTAATTTTAGCCAAGGGAATAATTCCTACAGCACCTCTAGGGGTGGAACCCTCCTTCAGGGTTCCTTGCCACCATACCCCTACAGGATGGTATATCCCACGATAGAGGTGAACAGCTGCAATGTATCCAAGTCACACAAGCATAACATCATACCAAGTTGCATAAGCATATTGAACTAAATTATTCAGCGTGCCAATCAAGCATGTATAAACAGTTGACTCTAGATAGCTCTTGCCTTAACATTTTCATAGTTTTTGTTTTGAAGATCTGAAATTATGTGAGCCTAATGTGAGCTCAAAGTCCCTTTTATTATTATTCACTGATGGTCCAGGGTGTTTATCTCTCCCATGTCTGTCTCTAGCCTGCCACTATCACCCTTGGCACCTGGAAATTTCACTTTCTCCCTTATCCCTGAGTCAGATGTCCTCCAAGAACTGTCCTCTTTGAATGTTTTCTCTAGTGGTGGTTCTTTTGGCCTATCACCCAGATTCCTAACACTAGGTGCTCCTGTCCTGTGTAATCCCGTTACTCACATTTTTAATTGATCCCTTGCTACTAGCTCCTACCCCTCCAAATGGAAACATACTTTAACTGTTCCACTCATAGAGGAGGTTCTTCTGATGTCCTAACAAACTACTGTTCCATATTTCTGCTCTCTCTCTCTCTCTCTCTCTCAAGCTATTGGGCCAGATGGGATACACCCAAGATTACGGTTAAAGGTAGATAAAACTATGGGGCCAGATGGGATACACTCAAGAATATCTAAAGAACTTGGGAGAGTAATGGCAGCCCCTTAGCAGTGCTCTTCAACAAATCGTTGAGGAGTGGTGAGGTGACAGAGGATTGGAATAGAGCAACAGTAGTATCTCTCCACAAGAGTGGAAGCAAGGAACAGCCAGGAAACTACTGCCTGTTAGTCTAACATCAGTAGTGAGAAAACTGATGGAGTCCCTGCTGAAGGAAAGAATTGTAGCTTTTTTTGGAGCAAACTGGTCAGCTCAACAAAAATCAACATGGTTTCATGGCAGGTAGGTCCTGCCAGACAAACCTGGTTGATTTTTTCAATTGGGTCACCAAAACAGTGGATATGGGTGGGGCAGTGGATGCAGTTTACATGGACTTCAGCAAAATTTTTGACTCTGTTCCGCACAGGAGACTTGTCAAAAAACTGGAGAACATGGGAGTCAGGCCCGAGGTAACGAACTGGGTCAGAAACTGGTTACATGGAAGAACTCAGGGAGTATTAGTAAATGGCACTCTGTCAGAAGAGGGGAGGGTGACTAGTGGGGTCCCACAGGGCTCAATTCTGGGGCCGATCCTCTTCAACATATTCATCAGCGACATTGCAGATGGACTGAAGGGGAAAGGTATGCCTGTTTGCAGATGACACCAAAATCAGCAACAGGGTGGACACACCAGAGGGACAGCATAGCATGGAAGCTGATCTCTGAAAACTGGAGGAGTGGCCCAGGACCTGACAATTGAAATTCAATGCCAAGAAATGCAAGGTCACGCACCTGTGAAAACATAACCCAGGAAAACTGTACTCAATAGGAGGAGAGCAGCTGGTGGCTACTAGGCAGGAGTAAGACCTGGGGGTGATCTTATCAGATGACCTCATGGTCAATAAACAATGTGAAAAGGCAGCACTAAAAGCTAGTGACATCCTGGGATGCATAGGGAGGGGGCATCACAAGCAGAAGGCATGAGTAATCATGCCCTGTATCAGTCCTGGCAAAGCCCCACCTGCAGTACCAATGTCCAGTTCTGGGGGCCACACTTCAGGAAGGACATAGGCTGGAGATGGTACAGAGAAGAGCAACAAAGATGGTGCTGGGCTTGTATCAGAAATCCAACAAGGAAAGACTAGATTACCTCATATTATACTCCCTAGAGCAACGCAGGAATTGTGGGGACATGATCAAAACATTTAAATACCTTAAAGGCAACAACAGGGTGCATGTGCAGAACCTCTTTCAGTTAAAAGACTACAACAGGACTAGAGAGCACGACCTTAGACTTAAGGGAGGAAAGTTCAGGAGCAAGGTGAGGAAATTCTTCTTCGCAGAGCTCATTGTGGAACCATGGACTAGCCTGCCGGAGGAGGTGGTGGGAACCAAAATGGTGGGGAAATTCAAGCGGGCATGGGACAGACAATGTGGGATACTCAAGCAGGCAGCTAAGTAAAAGGGGGTTGAAAACAAAGGGCAGACTTGATGGATCACACGGTCCCCATCTGCTGACAACGTCTATGTTTCTATGTACTTGAGAGATGGCTCGGTTGGCACCTCACCAACTTCTTTGACAGATCAGGTTTTATTACTTCCTTCCATCAGGCTTACATCCTGTACACGCTACAAATACTTCCCCACTCAGAATCACTGACCATATTCAATTCAATTCAGTTCAGCTTTATTTGTATACTGGAAGGTATGTGAGCAAAATGCTCTGCTTTCACAAACGTCCAGTGGAGAAAACAACAAATACAGTATTAAGACATAACAGTTTCAAAAGGTTACAACATATGGGTGAGCATTTTAATAGCACTACATAAAATGGCATAACAGTTTAAAATTAATACCAGGCTGGATGAAGTAGTGGGATGGCATAGTGTTAACATCTTAAACAAAGAGAGAGAGGATAGAATAGAAGTGAAGGGAGGAAGGGAATGGATGGGGCAGAAGCCCTAAAGTGCAGTGGTTGGGGATAGTGCAAGCCTATGGGGTTTGGTGGCATTGGGGGAGGCTTGAGAGGAGGCAGGAGCAGGTGGAGGAGACTATGAGGGGAGAGTGCAGGAAGGGGTGTTAGGGAAGGGCGAAAAAAGTGTGGGGAGAGGAGGAGGATGGAGGCAGAATTGCCAAGTGGGTGAGTGCCAGGGGGTGTATAGCCGGGAAATTTCATGGGGACTGATCTAGGCAACCGCATTCAGCCAAACTGAGAGTATGAGCCTTGAGGAGGGAGTTGAAAAAGTTAATGGACCTACAAGCCTGGATTGAGGGAGGCAGTTTGCTGTCTAACTTAGTGCCCTTGTAAGAAATAGAGTTCTGAGCATGCTGACTCCGATAAAAAAGGTGTGGCAAAAACAAGACTGGAGGCCCCTCTGGTTGGACAACCTGGAACCGTGAGTGGGAAAAGGGAGTTAACGCTGGATGGCAGCAATTTAACGTGGATCTTATGGAGGAAAGAGAGTTTTAAGATTGAACCTCCCTTCTAAAGTGGGCCAGCTGAGGGTGGAGTAAAGGGTACGGTGGTGAGTTTTCCAGGGGAGACCGGTGATGAAGTAAGCTATGCTGTTGTAAGTGAATCTTAGTTTGAAGAAGAGGAGTGATGAGGAGGGAGGTGAAAAGATGATGAAACCATAGTCTAGATCAGATTCATTTGCATATGTATGCCAATTTATTTATTGAAAACTACTGGAATTACAATCCTTTGAGTCAGAGACTCACTTACAAAGCTCCACGTCATTGAGAAACAATATAAATACATAAAATACAAATACTGACAATATAATAGAGGTACACTTTTAGATGTGGGATACATTCAGAGTCAGGGCAGTACATAAGCATTGACAATATGTTGCAGGTAAGGTTTTGACTCTATGCTGCAAGGATTAACACATAAAAGAGGTAGGCTGGACAGGGGTCTTTTGTCCAGAGGCATGGTTGCAGGGAGATGGGTTAACCTGGGCAGCTGCAGGAGCGAGAGGCAAGTAGATAGTCCCGAAGGAGGGACTTGAAACAACATAGTTTGGGTTCAAGGCTGATGGTACTGGGGAGGAGTTAAACCAGAAGGGGCTCTGAAAGTAAAGGAGCACTGGCCTGTGCAGTGAGCAGAGGCAGCATGTCGTCCAGTACAGTTTTCCCTGACCTGGCTAAAGTGTTTGCAACACATAATCACCACTGCTCCTAGCTTAAGTAGCAACTTTATGTGTCTCTGCCTTTTCTTTATGTTGGTTCATATCTTACCTGCTGGGTAGTTCTCTATCAATCATGTTAGCTCTCTGTCTCATTAAGAGTTCCTCAGGGGTCAGTCCTTGGCCCCCTCTTCTTTGTTTTTCAAAAATTATCTCCTCGGCTCTGTAACTGTTTGTAAATCCCACATGTATAATAGATGTGACATTAGGTTTCTTTATATGGCTCCTTCGGTATCATTTTATAAGACTGAAACCCGTTTGACCGACACTGAAAGCCTGACACCAGAAGTCCGACATTGAAAATCCCGACAGTGGTATTTTGCCCTCCATGGATTTTGTTATAAAAATTAAGGTAAGTGCAGGGGTCAAAGCCCCCCAAAATGTGAAAAATAAATATCCCACTGTCGGGATTTTTTGGTGTTGGGCTTCTGGTGTCGGCTTTCAACTCGGGTCACACAAGTTTCAGTCTTTCCTCATATATCGCTTCCTTTACATCTGAGTATTTATGCTACTGTATTTTAGCCCTGTGTATGATCTGAACAGCTGCACTTTGTAAGTTTTTTTCCTTGTATATGCTTACTCTACTGCAACCAGTGCCTGTATTGTCTCTTTAGAGTATTTTCTGTATATCCATTATGTGTTTAAAGGATACCTAAACAAGCAGTTTTTTTTAACTGCAAACTCTAAAATCTGGCTTCATTGTGAGGTAAAGTAAAGCTACTGTTTACACTTATGCTAAAATTTTCTGTAAATAACACAAATGCAGTTTCATAGCTTTTGAAAATGTAAACATCAGCCTTTCACTTACAAAAACAGCCTTGCCTTCTCCCTAAGATGTCTGCCAACTGTGTTAAGTGACAAGTCATGATGACATCATCAGAGCCACAGTCAGAGACCAATATAGATTCCTTCAGGCTAACTAGTTCTTCTTTCCTTTGTTTTGAATTGCTTTACCAGAATGATCAACACCATGTGTTAACATGTGGATTATTTTGATCAGTACATATTACGCTATGGTTTTGTTCATTTTATTTACTGTAACTTGCTGAAAATGTTTTGCAGTTTAGCTGACTTTCTCTTTGGCAAACTGCAGAACAGTACAACACTTCAAATACCTGATGATCTAGTGGTTATGTGATGCCCTGCATTTTTTTTTTGTAAACCACGAAAGACACACTACGCTGAAACCTTGTTTTCAGATGCGGCCTGGCAGCACAAGGAAGTTAAATGACTTGCTCAGGGTCGCACAGCGAAGTACCCGTCTTGTCCAATTCCAAAGCTCATGCATTCTTGTTAATCCACAAAAAAAGCTTCTCTTGTATTCTTTTTCCAAAGTGAACCCCCATTCACCTAGCGTGGCTTCTATTGAGCACCCCACCATCCATACCGTGTCCTTAGTACTGCCTGGGGCTACATATGAGCTTGCAGTCTCATGAAGAGAATTATCCACCTCAGGCTGTAATTGTATACTTCGGAGAGTTGTACACACCTACACTGATATGGATCATCAGCTGGCACTGTTAAAAAATACCTCCCAAGTCACACTTAAGTCCACTATTTCAATGTTTGACTTCTGCTCCCACAGTAAACATTGAGTGGATGGCCACCCTTCTGCACAGTGAAGGCAGTATGTACAGTTCCCCTGTTGTGTTTTTGTCCCGCCTCATTAACCAACAATTGGGTCTTCGTGGAGGGCCAAGCAATAAGCCTCAGGACTCACCAGAAAAACTGCTGTTCATGCCCTCATAAGGGCTGTACTTACAATGGATAACAATATTATTAGCAGGAGAGGCATACTAATGCCTTGAGCGAATACACCAGACTTCCAGTGTCAGTCTACTTCTTTATCTGTGATCTGCAGAACCCCACAGGACAGTTTCCTGCAAATCTTCTCTTGTACTTTTTAGTGCCCAACTCCACAATGCAAGCTGGTTGGCTACCACCCTTCTAAATCTTGAATGATCTATACATAGCTCCCTCATTACTGTCCTAACAAACGTCAGCACCCTCTCCCCACCTGAGGGTAACCTCCCTACACTGAATTCAAGTAACACTTTAGATGCAGCCCTGCCGCTGAGTATTTGTCATCACTGGCTGCTCTCATTCATAGTCAGGTAGTGACCATGATGCTGGCAGCCCTACATTTCATATCTCACAATGATCTGCTAAACATCCCCCTTCCTGTCTTCCCCTAACCTGAATATAGCTGTACCCTGTTGGAATGGCCTCTTCGGTCCTTCTCTGGTGTTCATTCTTCTACTCCTGCTCCCCACACCAAAAACTGGTGAGCTCACTACCCTTCTGCATCATGAATGCAGTTAGTACAGTCGCCTGTGTCATTTTTACATATTAATAATAAACATGATCTTCCTGTAAGCCAGGCTGATAGCAGCAGAGCAGAAGGAAACATAACCATACCTACCCATATAAGATCTAATCCACACTGATTGGGCACTATTAAATAACTTGATAATGATGTGCTCACCCATCATTTAATAGTGCCCTAATCAAAGGTAGCCTAGATCTTTTAAGGATAGGAAAGCCTTATAATTCCCATTGTTCCTGCTGCTATCAGCCTGACTTACTTGAAAGATTTGTTTATTTCCGATATGTCAAAAAACCTGGGGACAGTACTACCTACATTCATGATGTACAAAGGTGATGAGCTCTCCAGTTTTTGGTGTGGGAGAAGTAAAGTGAGTATGAACATTGGGGAGGGGACTGAGAAGGCCACTCCTGCAAGGTTCTGCTATATTCAGGGAATGGGAAGACAGAAGTAGAGAACTATGAGCAGATCACTGTGAGAAATAAGATGTGGGGCTACCAGCACCATGATCACTACCTGACCCTATCGTCCTGGCCAACATTCCCCTTCCCATAAAACAAGTTCATGCAATTGTGGAAGGCTGTGTGTGGGTATTAATGTATTAATTGGCTGCCACTACACATTCAGTCACTTCACTGCCAGTCTAGCATTGCTTGTAAAGCACTTTGGGCTGCAATGTGTATGAAAGCACTATATAAATACTGATTCATATTATTATTATTTCCCATGGAAAGAGAAGAGAAGAGAAAAGAAGAGAAGGGAAGGGAAGGGAAGGGAAGAGAAGAGAAGAGAAGAGAAGAGAAGAGAAGAGAAGAGAAGAGAAGAGAAGAGAAGAGAAGCATATTTTTGATTTCCAGGAAAGTATGAACTCTAACATTGGACTACAGAAGAACTTTGCTACAAACAAGTGGTGGATCTATGGGGTGGTGAAGAGTGTGGCTGTAACCCCCCCCCCCCACTGTAAAGTACTCGCTTGCTGCTGCTGCATTTCACTTTGTTGAAGAAGTCTAATTTATTGATTGTACAAATGTTTACATTCAAAAATATGGATTATATTTGTAGTTTCAGTCAAAAACATACTAGAAAAGCATAATAGCAGAAAATATAAAGGTTTCATAAAATTTTAAAACTTGCAAATCAAGTATGCACACTCCCAGCACCCCCTTCCCACCCCCCTCATTGTAGCATCTTTTATCCGCCATAACCACTTCACCACCAGGTTATTCAAGATTTGTACTGCACTGTGGTTTGACAAAGAGAAAGTCGGTTGGACTAAAACACAATTTCAGCATGTTAAAGTAAACAAAATGAACAGAACCATAGCTTAACATGCTTATTGATCTAAATAATGCACATGGTTTTGACAATTTTGGTGAAACAATTCTAGACAAAGGGAAAAAGAACTAGTTAGCACTATAGAGAGCCATATAGCTCTTTGACTTTGGCTCGCTTTTGCTTGTGGCATTGTTATTTCTATTGGTATGTTTTGTTTTTGTGTTTTGGTAAATGTATGATGTGGCTTTTTATATTGAATTTTAGTTAGTACTTTTTGATTGTTGTTTCTTCTAGTTATTTTTGGTTCTTCTTTGTTTCTACTTTCTGGAGTGTTTGGCTTGTTAGAGTTTTAGTGTTGGGTTTATAAAGAGTGTATATTTTTTCTTTTCTAAATGGTTTGCATGTTGCTTTTGGTGAAGTAGCTAAATAAGTGATTGGGTTTTGAATTGGAGTTTCTGTGGGATATTCTCGTTGGTTGTTTTTTCTCGGATGGAGTTTTGCTTTTGCTATTACTTTTCTGTAGGCTATTTTTGCTACTTTTAAATTTGTGTTTGGCCATTTGGATTTGGTTTTGTGTGTTTAGTTGTGGCAAGTTTTGGTGTGGGAATAGTGTGGGTGTTTTTATGAAGTTTTGGAGTGCAAGTGGCCTATTTGCTTCTACCGATGCCTTTTGGTTACGTAGTAAAAGAAATGGTATAGATGGTTTTGATATGATTGCCTTCATTGTGAAGTTATGTGTTTTTATTTTGTGTTTGGATTTGCAGATGTTTTGGTACCTTTTTCTTTTAGTAGTGATTTTGTTTTTTTTTTCACTGTAGGGTTGGGGTGATTGGTTTGTGTTTCTAGTTTTCTTCTCTGTTTTGCTTTTTTTGTGTGTATAGGGATTATATTTTGCTTTCTCTAGTTCTTTGGAATTTATCTTATTTGTGTGATTTCATTGAATAGGTTGTTAGTGGTGGGGTGTTAGTGCTTTTCTTAAGTTTTTTTGTTTTAGGGATTTATTCTATTTGGTCTTTGCTGTTTTACATTTTTTGTGTTTTATGAAGCCTTTTAGAATTTCTTTCTCTGTAGGGTGATTGTGTCTATTCTCTTTCTTTGTTGTTTTGTTGGGCGCATTACAGGGTTCTTTACTTTTGCATTTTTGTGATTATGGGATGTATTGTTTAGGGATTGTTGTTTTTTTAAGTTCTTGCTTGTATATTTTATTTTTCTTAAGTTTATAGTCTCTACTTTTGTTTTTTTCTTTTATTAATATATTATGTACTTTTGTCTTTTTATTGCTTTGTGTTATTTTTTTTTCCTCTGTTTGCACCTCTGTGCTTCTGACTGCCTTCCCTACCCCCCTCTGCTTATCTAGATACACTACCCTGTCTTCCTCCTTCTCTGTTTCCTTGTACTTCCTGAAAGCCAACTTTTTTGCTCTTACCTTCCCATTCACTTCATTTGAGAACCATAGTGGTTTTCCTTTTCTCTTGCCTTTGTTTAGTTGCCTAATGTAAAGGTTTGCTGCTCCCACTATGGCTTTTCTTAGATGGGCCCACTGTTCCTCAACTACCCCCGGTCCTCCATCCCTGCTAGGGCTTTCCTGAGACATACCCCAATTTTGCAAAGTCTGCCCTCTTGAAGTCCAGGACCCTCACTTTCATGTGGCTTGACTCTGCCACTGTACTCATATTGTGTGGTTTCTGAGATTTGCAAATACCATTTTCCTGTAGATGACTAATGTTTTCCTATACTTAACATGGATTTTTTTTTTTGGCTGTCACCTACAGCCTACATGGACTGGATTTTTTCCAAAACTTTCAGGTTAGAAGCATACTGTGGTGCCGGCCCAGTGGCGCTGAGGGTTGAGGTGCTGGATGCCACACCTCGCGCCACACCAGCAATCCGGGTTCAGGAATGGACTTGGGCCACCAGGGTCTGGCAGGGAGAGGAAGGATTGAGCATTCTGCAACTGCTCTCCTTTCTCTGGGGTGGGTGAGGGCACTGCACCACACTGCAGCGGCACCTGGCAGAAGCTGGGTACACTGCAAGCTGCGGGCACAACAAGGAGTGCAGTACCGGCATCCACATGTATGTGTGCTGATGCCATTGCACGTCCAGCTCCTGGGGGATCTAAAGCCTGGAGGAAAATGGCGGGGTGACCGCTTTGGCTGATGGCCATGCCTTGCACCCCCGGGCCCTTGAAGACATAGCCACTTGGTGTCTGTGCCGCAGGTCCCAACGGGGAGGGTCCTGTTATTGGCCAGCCTGAGTGAGTGAGCGTATGAATCCACACGACAGACCTGGTCTGGGGGAGTGGGTGCTGGCGGCCAAGGTCATTGGGAGCAGCTCTGGCCGAAGGAGGAAAAACCATTCAATGATAATAAAGAAAAAAGAAGCATGCTGTGGCAAAGTACTGCCTTTGGAAGGTTTTGGGAAAAATATTAAATGGTTCCAGAGTCATAAGGATTTAAAGTTTTGTGTTTTTCTGTTCTGAGCATGCTCAGTAGGGTTTTTGGGATAACTGTCCAATAGGACAACAAAAATTTGGTGTCGCAGTGCCATTTTTGATTTCATGAGATGTTGTCCTTACAGCACCAAAAATGTTTTTGTTTTGTGACAGTTGCCATCTTGTTTCTCACCTCGCTAACAAACTACTAATTCAAACTTTTACTACAGCAGTCCTAATTTAAAAAAAAAAGACTACCTAATTAGAACATGCTGGTTCAGATTCTGAGGCTTGTTTCAGTCAATCATGGTTATAGATATCTTTTACATATTTCTCCTGCCCATATTAATGTCTTTCCTTTTTTTTTGAATTGTGACTTGCTTTTTTTGTGTCGCACCTTTAAGGTGGTGTGAAAATAAATTTCACTTGCAAACCTGTTTTTATGTTTGCTTGCATGCATGTGCAAGAAACATAGTGCCATCATCCGAGTTTTCGGAGGTGTGTCAGCCGTCTTCCAATTCAGTCAGTGTGTTTGCAGGCGCGGTCGCAGTTCTCCAATCAACACTGCAGCTGTGTATGACAGCAGTTGAAAACGCAGTGCCGTACAGTTGAAAGGGAGAGCTCCGCTTCAGTGAGCAGTGCGCCCCCCCTCCACATGCATGCACACACGCATATTGTGTGCTCATGCGATTCCCCCCCACGCACATACTGTATGGCTGATGGGGTGACCAACCCTCAGCTCCACGCCCCCCAAAAAGCTTTCAGGTGCCACGCTGGGAGCCCACCCCAGCATGGCAAAGTCCAGATGGCTGACGGGGTGCCCAGTCCCCCAAACAGCCTTTCAGCTGCCATGCTGGGAGCCCAACCCAGCGTGGCAAACGTCCACCGCCATCTTCCTTTAAAACAACAACTTGTAAACAAGAAACGCCCTCGGTGGTCTCCCAGCCCACCCGCCACCTGCTGTGCACCCTGCCTCCCACACCCCCACCCCATACTTACCTCTGGAGCTTGGCGTGATGATCTTGTGGATCGGGAACACGCCTGCACTCTTCAAAGCCGACGTGAACTGAGGAAATGCTGGTAAGCTGTATAATGCAATAAATAGAGTTTTTCAACTTTAATGCATATCTAAGGCATTTTTGGAATTTTGCCACCAAATTTTCAACATGGGTTTTGGAACCCTCCTCATGAATTCTTGAACTGTCATGAGTTACTCGGGCCCAAAGGGTGATTTCTCAGTCACTGCGGCGAAATCACCTTTTGGGATTGATTAATGAAATGACAGTGCCAGTGTTCATAAGGTGGGCTCTCAAAAGCCTATGTTGCAAATTTGGTGAAAAATTCTAAAATGACTTTTAAGAGTGTGCGTGGTAGTTCCTATGCACGCCTGTAAGTTCACAAATTTTAATATTTGCACTCGGATTTTCAACATTGCCATTTTACCACACCTACTTATGAGCAGTACAGTTGTAATTTTTCACATCTCACTAAAATGTGTTTCCAGCATGTAGCTTAACAATGGCTAGTCGGTGTGTGAATTCAATGTATGGGATACATTAAGAAACTCACAGTGACACTGTTCATGAGCAGAGGTGTTAAAATGGCTATGTTGAAAATTTGGTGAAAAAATTCCTAAAAATGACTGTTTTACAAGCGTGTGTTGTGCAGTTCCTATGCACGCGTAAGTTCGCAAATGTTTAATATTTGCACTCCAGATTTTCAACATTGCCATTTTACCATACCTCCTTATGTGTAGTACAGCTGTCATTTTTCACATGTCGCCCAAAATGTGTTTCCCTGCATGTAGCGCACAATGGCGCAGTCAGTGTGCGCAATCAATGTTTGGGACAGATTAAGAAAATCACAGTGACACTGTTCATGAGCAGAGGAGTTAAAATGGCTATGCTGAAAATTTGGTGAAAAAATTCCTAAAAATTACTGTTTTAGTAGCGCACGTTGCGCAGTTCCTACGCACACTCGCAAGTTTGCAAATTTTTAATATTTGCACGCCAGATTTTCAACATTGCCATTTTATTACACTTCCTTATGAGCAGTACAGCTGCCATTTTTCACATTTCACCCAATATGTGTTTCCGCACATGTATCACACAATGATGCAGTCGGTGTGTGAAAGCAACGTTTGGGACAGATTAAGAAAATCACAGTTACACTGTTCACGAGCAAAGGTCTTAAAATGGTTATTTTGAAAATTTGGTGACAAAAGTCCATAAAATGACTGTGTTACGAGTGAGCATTGTGCAGTTTCCATGCACCCTCGTAAGTTCATGACTTTTTAATATTTTCAGTCCAGATTTTCACAAGTGGCATTTTTCCACATTTCCTTATGAACAGTACAGCTGTCATTTTTCACAACATGGCCGAAATGTGTTTTCACACTTTCAGCGCAGAGATGCGTGGTCGCTGTGGGAAATCATTGTTCGGGACAGATAAAGAAAATCACAGTGACACTGTTCATCATTCGGAGGCCCCAAAATGCCTGTGTTGACAATCTGCTGTAAAAAATCCCCAAACTAATTACATTACGGGTGTGCGTTGCACAGTTTCTATGCACACTCGTGACTTCACCAGTTTTTTTAATATTTTCACTGCAGATTTTCAACATTGCCATTTTTTACACCTCCCCATGAACAGTACAGCTGTCATTTTTCACATCCTGTTCAGAATGTGTTTTTGCACCTGTGATGCTAAATGCCGTAGTCGCTGTGCAAAAGCAGCTTTCGGCTAACAAACTGATATTGCCACTGTTTATGAGGTGGGGGTCACACAAAAAACATGTTGAAAATTTGGAGTGAAAATACCAACAAATGCCTGAGGCGTTAGGGTTTCCGATCATAACGCCCCATGCTGTAGAGAATGATAGGCATCAGGGGTGTGACTTGGGATTCTCGCCTGTAATGCTGATACCATTCCATACCCTGCAGCCAGTGAGAGGCATCAAGGTATGCCTTGGACTCTTTGGCCCCAAAGTTCACCCCATTCTCCTATACTGCACCCATCTCACTGTATTTCTTGATGGAATGTGGGTGCGCACAAGGGCCAAAGACCCCAAGGCACACCGTGACATTTGTCGGTGTCTGCAGGGTAGGGTGTGGTGAAATGGCATGGCTGTTATGTCTGATGACCCAAAGGCACACCCCAATGCCTGTCACTCTCTGCAGGGTGGTGGTGGGGTTGGCTTCACTTCAGTACTTCACTGCCATTCTTATTATGCAGCTCTGTAACTCCTACACTACCAATGACAATGCCAGCAAGCAAACATTCGGCATTGTCAAATGCTTGTTTAAACAGCGATTCAAAAAAAGTCTGTTGGAAACACATTTTGATTGCTAAGTATAAGTTTTAGTTTCACAGCAGAACTGGTTTCTTAGCATGAAATTTGATTGCGTGCCATATTTTTTTGTTTTGCAGCATAAGTTTTGCAACAGAAAATCGGTTAGATTTGATTTTGCACCATTATTTTTGTTCTCAGCAGAAAATTGGTTTCTCAGCATGAAATTTTATTGCACACAATGATTTTTTATTTCACAGCAGAAAATTGGTTTCCCACATAAATTTGATTGTGCATTATAATTTTCCATTTCACATCATCATTTTTTGTTTCACAGCAGACAATTGGTTTTGCAGCATGAAATTTGATTTCATATCATAATTTTTTGTTTTGCAGCAGAAAATTGGTTTCTCATGGTATCATGCGTGAAGAAAACTACAGCACACTGTATTGGCAACATGTGGTGAGACATACTTCTCTACATTTCTGTAGTGTATCAGTATGAGGCATTGGCTTGGAGCCGTACCTTGTGCTTCGGACAGGAGACTAAAGGCTGGGGGGGTGGGGTGAACATAAGGGTTGACAACCCCAAGGAAGACCCCACCACTGATTCATCAAGACTCCAGAGACCCAGAACCCTGTTTTTCCTTTCACAGCTGGGGTGGAGTTGGGGTTGGAAACCGTAACACCACATTTCCCTACTTTGTGGTGTTGTTACTCTGACTGGTGCATTAACTAAGTTTTCTGCAGTGAATATATTTGAAAGGCTTTAGCCTGTGGTTCAGTGGCTGAAGCAACAGCCACGCCACCCCAACCTATTTAAACTTTTCCTTCCTGCTTCCTTCAGAAGCATTTTTCTTTGTGGCCAGAGACTCTGTTGGACTCTGCCTTTCCCAGCTGGAAGCTCTGCTTTTTGCAGCATTTGTTTCCCTCCTCTACAGATTTTGGATTTTCCACTTGGTTTGTGTTCGACTTTTTGCTGATTTGTGTTTCTCTTCCTACCTCTGGGTCTGTATTTTGCTTTTGCCTCCAGCTGCCATGTGCTACTCTGCTGTCTGTGACTGCCTCTCTTCTTCTGTCCTGTTTCTTCTGTTTGACTGCGGGGGGGATCAAGTTTTACCCTGTGCTACATTTGTTGTTTCTTACCTTAAATCTATCTTTCAGAATTCTGTAATTGTTTCCTTTGTGCGCCAGTCCCATTGATCCTTAGTTTACCTGCTATTGTTCTCTGTATGTTTCAGCTACACTTGTTCTCCATGCCTGTACTAGTGTACACTTCCACCTAATCGTCTGCACCTGTACTAGCTTCACTCAGTGGTAGCTACTCCTAGGCTGCTGCATCACCCAACTTTATAATTCTCATATGCTACTTCCACTCCTTTGGGATTTTCTGCTTCAGCTTATCAGAACAAACTCCTTTAATTTATATCTTACTGCATTTTTTTTTATTCCAGCTCATTTGTTGCTATTTAGTAACACTACCAAGCCATACTCTTACCAAAATCTCAGCAGACTGTTTTGACGTCTACCATACTGAAACTTCAGCATTTACATTGACTCTATTCTTTTTGGGGGGTTTACCTAACCAACATTACAGTGGCTGTTTGGTATCATTGTGCTCAGCTTGCGACTTCCCTGTTATTTTCATAGCAGGGACTGTGATGCCACAGTGGGGCATTGTGGCTCCAACTAGCAGTAGAATGCTTTATGTAAGCTATATGATTTTGCCCTGCTCCTTTGCCTCCATGGCTTCTCAGTTATCCATACATAAATATATTAACCTTGCAGCCTCATGGCTTTCAAGATATTCATTGCATTCCATTACTACATTGCAAATGCTCCTTACTTGAATAACCTAACTCTGCCTTAATGGCATTTAAGGTATTCATGCTAATCATATCAATTCTCTATTTATGCTGCAACCATAGCAGTCACTGCTGAACCTCATTTATTCAATTACGCTAAACCTCATTGATTCAATTTCTGGCATCATAGCCTCTCACTACTTAATCACCTACCTTGTATGACATCATTTTGTCTTCCCTAATGGAATTGGTTGGCTTGCTTTTGCTGGCTTTGCTCATATCAGCCAATCATATTAAGCATTCCTATAAGTCACTCTCATCAGTCAGCATCATCAGTCAATCATATTAGTCCATTGTATCAGTGAGTCATCTCAGTCAATCATCACAGTCAATCATATCGCCTAGCTTACCAATACCTAACAGATGGCTATTGGTGTTGCTCGGCCTCCTTATATTTAATGCTTCATAGCTGACTGTATGCTCTCATTTATAAATTGGAAGTATGCCAGCCATGACCATTACTTTCTAAGGCTCAGAGCCAGCCCTGCAGCCAACAGTCTTGCTCTGTACTGAAGTCTGCATCTTGAGCATGCAAAATTGAGCAGAATCTTTCTCATCTGACCCTCAGTTGGAAGGTCCTCACTCTGAGTGGAGCTTTATCCATGCAGTTGATCGACTGCACCTCTGATGTAAATTTAAGACTTCACCTAGAGAGATGGGGCCCTCACACCCAGGAGTGCTCCTTTAGCTAGCTGAATCAGGTTTGGCAACACCCTCTACATTATTCTCCCCACGACCGCCTTTGGTTCACTTGGTCTGTTTTTAGTTGGTAGGCTGGCTGAGTGCCTCAGTGGTCATTGCTCTCCTCTTCCCACCTTAGGGGTCCCACTCTGCCTTCAGAGTATCCATTGCTGCAGAGGACTCTCGCAACCCTTCATGGCATTTCTGTTGGAGGGATCGTGAGAGCTTTCCACCAAACTGGAATATTTTCCTCCCCTTGAATTGGGTTCCTAAATTGCAACAGCAGAGCCATCACTAAATAAAGCATCCCTAGCCTGGAGGGAAGGCGACCTAGGCCTTGGATCCCCAGAGGTTTCCTCCTCAAAAGGGTTTTTTTCCTCTCCTCAGCACCAAAGGTCATAATTTTTAGTTGCTTTAGTTGTAAATTCCCTAAATTACTTAAGTAGGTTTCTGCAGTTATTCAGGTAGGTTTCCGCTGTTGGATGGAGACAGATGGTGGCCCTCCTTTGCTGTTCTCTCTCTCTCTCTCTCTGCCCTCTCATTATAATTCATTTTGACCTACGTAAAATCATTACTCATTCAGTTATCTCTAACCATTATCCTTATCTCTGCTGACCATTGTGTATGTTCAGATCTCGATACCAACTCATTACCTCTGCAATGCTTTCTTATCTATTCTCTTTTTGGGCTTCTCCTAAGCTACCTTTAGCCTAAGGAAATCATTCCCATGACAGCTCTAGCGGTGGAAGCCTCCTCCAGGATTCCCGCCTTCGGTATCCCTACAGGGTGGTATTCCCAAGGCACAGAGAGGTGAACAGCCTCAACAAAGTTTATTCAGCAAGTTGCATAAGCACAACACCAAGTTGCGTAAGCACATTGAACTGAAAGGTTTTTAGCCAGGTTCAATGGCTGGAAGCAACAGCCACGCCCTCCTGACCTATTTAAATCTCTTCCTTCCTGCTTCATTCAGAAGCATTTTCTTTGCCCTACCATCCTCCCTCCTCCTCCTTCAGCGGCTAGCCCTCTCCTCGAGGACATTTCCTAAGCTATCTTTAGCCTAAGAGAACCATTCCCATGGCACCTCTAGGCTGAAACCCTCCTCCTGGGTTCCTACCTTTGACTTTCCAACAGGGTGGTGTTCCCAAGGCCCAGAGAGGTGAACAGCCACAACAAAGTTTACTCAGCTAGTTGCATAAGCATAATACCACACCAAGTTGTGTAAGCACATTGAAATAAATTCTTTGCAAAAAAACTGTTAATGCACCATTTAGGGTTAAGACTACAGTGACAAAAGTAGGACAATGTGGTTTTAGTGTTTCCAACCCTAAACCCCTTCCCCCCCAACACACACACCCCTAAAGCAAATCAGGTGTGGAGCCTTCCTTGGGGTTTGTCAACCCTAAAGCTCATCCCATTGTAACAATCCTGAAACATCAGCAAACACAGTAGAACCAGCACCAGGTAACAGGTAAAAAAGGCAAATGCTTTATTTAACACACTGAGGGTAACACTGCACTCTCTGATTGTGCGTATTTACACCACCAGGTTTAAGCACACCTTTGTGCATCCTGTTTTATTATTTATCTATTGAAATGTTTCACCAGGAAGGCACACTGAACAACAAGTTGCTCATCTCCGCAGTGCGACCTGGGAGGAGGAGAACAATGGGAAGTAACAACAAACAATTATAGATATTGTTACCTGCTCCCGGTTCTACTCTGTTTGCCAGTTCATTTTACGACTGTGGGTGGAGCCTACAGCCGTTTTGCTTTCGTAGCTTAATAAATGGCTGATCGTGGCACCTTCCATTGGACTTTTGGAAGTATCCTTCAAAATGTCCAGTGGAGCTTGTAACATTCCATCATGATCAGCCGCTATGGAGTAACAGCCACACTATTTTGGCTGTTATTTCCGCATTTCGGGGCAAGAATTGCGAATGCATGCCTTGCATGCATGTGCAGTTCCGCTGGTGCCGCCATCTTGCAAATGGCATATCACCATTCATCGCAAATGTGCATGCAAGAATGCAGCGCATGTAAAGTTGTGTCACAACTGCCATCTTGGAGATGGCACTCAGCGGCACCTGCTCTTTGGAACTACATAAGCTCACCACAGCCATGTCAGCTCTGCCTAGATATTGTTTTACCAGGCACAGTTATCTGAATGGAGCTGCAGCTCTTGCTCTGGACTCCTGAAACACACACACACACCTGTGTCCATCACTTCTGAGCTTTCTTGCTACCACAGTGAGGTGAGCTTTAGGGTTGACGACCCTAAGGAAGACTCTACCCCTGATTTGCTTCAGGTGTTTAGGAGGGTTTAGGGTTAGAAACTCTAAAACCACATTTCCTTACTTTTGTCACTGTAGTCTTAACCCTAAATGGTACATTAATGCAATTTTGTTGAAAAGAATTTCCTTAATTTTTGAGATAGTATAATCGTATCCTCATTTGCCTATAGGAGCGCAGGGCCCCCATCCGTCCATAGATGCTGACATATATGTTGCTGTAGAAGTGTCTGCATTTGTGGCAAAACAGCAACCAAATTGTCAGCATAGCCTTCTTATTGCCCCACCTAATTAACCCAGTACTGAAAAGTTTAAAATCATCGCCAAAACGTTATCCCATGCCACCGGAATGTCATTCCTTGCCACAGGTAAGAAAACACAGTTTGGCCAGGATTTGAAAAATGACAACTGTCACATTCATGAGGTGGTGCAAAAAAATGGCTTTGTTGTAACTTTGGGGTAAAAATATTTTAAAATATCAAAGTTATGAGCGAGAGTCACAAAATTTCAAATGATGCACATAACTTTACCATTTCTTATTTTGACCCTACATTTTAAACACAGTCTACTTATGACCCCACTGAATGAACAAGGATGGTGAAGATTAATCCTAGCCTAAAAGGTGATTTTGTAAGTGCTGACTAAAATCACCTTTAATAGATTTGCATATTTCCACCACAATTGTTTATGAGGTGGGGTCCCAAAAGGCCTTGTTGAAAACTGGTGTCAAAATATGCAAACATGGCAAAGTTATGCATCAAAGTTGAAAACCCCAGTGAAATACATTGAACTGCACTTATCTTAGTTTCTCATATTGTAATTGGCAGTTCCAGCAGCAAGACGTATCTTCAATCAGAGAATAGATCTTGACCCTGGGACCTGTTCCGGTGAGTGAGGGTGTGTGGGGACTGTGGGGTGGTGGGTGCTTAGTAGGAGGTTGGGGTGGGGAAGCCAGAGACATCCAGGGACAGGTTTCTTTATTACAGGGTACTGAAACATGGGGATGGTGATTGAGGGTGGGTGCCACTAGACACCAGGAAACTGGAAAAATACAGGGATGGTGATCACAGGAGTGGAGAGTGACACTAAACACCAGGGAAAGATGCAAACAAATATGGGGACAGTGATTGGAGGGGTGAGGAGTGCCACTAGACACCAGTGAAAGATGAGAAACATACGGGGATGGTGATCAGAGGGGTGAGGGGTGCCATTAGACACCAGGGAAAGATGAGAAACATACAGGAATGGCAATTGGAGGGTGGGGGAGGTGCCACTAGACATCGGGGAAACAATATAAAATACAGGGAGGGCAATCTGAGGGTGGGGAGAGCCACTACACACCAGGGAAAAAGTATAAAATATGGGTACGGTGATCGGAGAGATGGGGGGGGTGCCACTAGACACCAGGGAAAGATGAGAAACATACAGGGATGACAACCAGAGGGTGGGGTACCACTAGGCACTAGATAAACAATATAAAATATGTGGAGAGCAATTGGAGGGTGGGGGCCATTAGACAACAGGGAAACGCGATCAGAGGGTCCTTTTGGTATGAATGAAAAGGACACATGAAAAAGTGGAAGCGAAGTCATGAAAAAGGATTGCAGAAGTAAAAGAACACATTTGTGTGTCATTTGTTTCAACAGTTAAATGCAGAATCCATCTAATGGGGTCCCAAGGGCAGATAGATGTGTTGGTCTCTCTCTGCAGGATGTCATTTTTGTAGTTTTTGAATTTATTTATTTTTTCTTTATGGAAACAAGATGCTGGCAAACCAAACAGGAATTTTTCCTCATGAAAAAGGATTGACTCTATACGAAAAATAATTATTTTTTTCATTTCGTACAGCTACCTTGAAGTGCTTAGTGAGCATGCTCAGAACCCCAAATCTTAAAAAATTAATAACTCTGGAACAGATTCATATTTTTTTCACCAAACCAGTGAAAAGCACTACTGTGGACAGGGCCCTTTATACCCTAAAAAATTCAGACCAAAATTCCAAACCATCTGGGGGCTAGGGACTGACAAAAAACATCAAAATAAATCAAAACTTCACTATTTTCGACTTCCGGATCTCAGAATCCACACATCCAACCAGAACGAAACTTGGAATGTCAAGAGATCTACACAACCAGACTACACCTGCAAAATGTCATACAAATCCGTTGAACAGTTATAAAGTTATTAAAGTGCACATATTGGGGTTTAACATTAAACTGCCTATTAACCCTAAATATAGTGGTGTGACTGTGCCCCTATAATATAGATATACAGTAGATATAGATATACTGTAGATATAGATATACCTGTAAATATATTGTGCTCTGTAGTTCCTAGCTTAGCCTGCCAGGAGCCTGGGCATGACCATTCATGGCCCTGCTCTCCTCTTCTCTCTCTCTCTATAAAAGAGGGGAGGCTAGTTGAGAATTCAGGATCAGGTTCAGGCCCTTAGCAGTTCAGATGCAGAGAGGTCTGGGTGCCCGGTATCAGAGTTTGAAGACATGAAGAGCTGGCAAAGAGGGAACCCTTCTCTCTCTCCCACTCCTGAGGTGGGAGGGCCTCCAAAGACCAGCTGAGGATGCAGAATCCAGATTAATCCTGCTCCAAGAGGAAGAACCACCAGCCAACCTGAAAGGCATGATGAAGTAGTGGGAAGCCTCCTCCCAAAGATGTCACTGGGGCCCTTGTGGACCCATTCCCGCTGAAGTGTGCTGAAGGATAGTGACTTGCCTGCCTTGGGAGAGTGCCAGTATGCATCAAGTCTTTTAGACAACAGTGCCCAGGGGAACCCCATATATGTAGTGCAGTCCTTAATTGAACTGTTCCAAGACATCATATACCTCAGTACAGCTCCCCCATTTATCCCCTTAGCACATATAGATCAGAGTAACATTTTAACATTAAACAGGAATAACCATATGCAGGTGGAGAATAGAGCAGAATTAATCAATATTTTGAACAATTCAACAGCAGTGCCATCTGCTGTACAGGCAGTCCATCCAGCCAGACATTATATGTTCTGTTCCAGGCTATAGCAAAGACAGTGAAGCCTCTCAACACTCCAAAGAAAAGATAATAGTGGCAATGGTCCTTATATGGTTGATTCTTTTCTAGTTACCTGTTTATCCCTACCTTTACCGGCACTGCCAGACTTGCTAGCTGCCTCAGGCCACTTCTTGCCCCCAACATTCCTACCCTGTCACTGGTCCTGTCCTGTGGCTACCCTCACCCAGGACCTTCACAGCCATCAATGGGTGCCCCAGAGCTGACACTTTCTGACAGGCCCTGGCTGGCAGGGCAACAGCCCAGGAACAGACACCTGCATGTAGGTGGTGCAAAGTGCAGGCCTACAGCAGAGTTAGGATTGTGGGCATGCTGTGGGGAGGGGGCAGACTGTCATAATTGACCAGGCAGGCTATTTCGGTCCCTCCTTTTCAGCCCACTCACCTTTCTATGATGCAACATGTTATAACTGTGTTTTTGACTGACCTGTGGGGGGACGTTTTAGTTACAAAATATATATATGATAGAATTTAATATAACTCAGGCTTTTCAAGGGGAAAAGCACTGAAAAATTCCCCTCCCTCATTCGTCCACTTCTCTCTGGAAACTTTGGACTCTTCTTCTCTGTGTCTATGTCACGGGACAAACATCAGGAAAGATATCAACCTTGTTACCCACCTACTTGAATGCCTACTTAACACTGGCCATCTTTAGAAAGCTCTCTGGTGATCATGTGATGGCTACCTAAGAGAAAGCAGTGCCTTCTACCTCGCTCTCCAGCTCAGCCATGAATTTACAGTTCCGCTGCCTTCTTATGACTCCTTATCTGTGCAAACCTTATCAGGAAAGAAGATAAAACACTGCAGTACTGAAATCTGGGGTTTTGCGGTGGTCGTCTATATGAAAAAACACCTCCACAGCATTCCCCGCCACCTACCCCGAGAAGGACAAGGCCACTAAATGACCTAAGCAGCAAGCAGCTGGCGCCAGCAAGAACCCGACCGCAGTGCAGTCTTGACGGAGGAACACTTTCTAGATATTATGGCACAGTTCAGAGACGATCTCCACCATACTGGCAGATCTCCACCAAATTCATACCTCTGTGGATTCTCTAACACTTAGAATGGGCGACTCTGAAGCAAGGCTCTCAGTTGAAAAATGGCAGGGAGAGTGGAAATGGATAACACCGGCATAAGACACAGGATTAAGAAACTGGAGGAAAATATTGAGGACTTGGAGGGGCGTAGTCGGTGCAATAATCTGCTGATTAATGGATTGCCAGAAGCAGAGGAAGGCAGCAATCCAATCCTCTTTGTTCAGAAATTCTGCATTAAAATAGCAGGCCTGCCGCCCAATGTGGCATCCTACATAATCGAGTGGGCTCACTGCTCCTTGCGCCCCACCAGCCGGCGCATCCCTGAGGTCTCTAATCTTCAAGTTGCTTAACTTTCAGGACAAGCAACACATTCTTAACAAGATCAAAGAGTTGCATGAAGTTCAGTGGGGAGGGCACAAAATTAGAATCACTCAGAACTTACCCCAGTCAGTGCGATCAAAAGGCAAGAATTCCACCCGATTGTGTTTAAACTGATTGCAGCCGTAAGCCCTTCAGAATGCAATACCCAGCTGTCCTGCAGGTTAAACTCTGCGACAAATGGACCTCTTTGATACCCCAGAACATGCGACCACGGAGTTAAAAACCCTGTTGCCTGACTTGTTTAAATGACTTTAAGCAGTTCTCTTGTTGCTAATATTTTTCTCAGGGAGAGTTGGTGAGGTAAAAATACTCGCTTTCCTGGTCTGGAGCTGATGCGAGCTACCTGGGTGTCCTGGTGATATGTGGCACTCCTCCCTGTACTCTGGTGATTTGGATCTGCTAGCACCCACAGAAAGCCTGAGGCCTTGTCGTGTTTCAACTCCCAAGTGTGCAACATTCTCCAAGCCCTAGCTGCAATTGGCCTCACCTGTGGGCTTTGCCTGATCTTTCCCCTACCGGTCAACACAGAAAACCAGACACTTTGAACTCTGTTTATGTTCCCTTCTTTACGGAAGATGACTCAGTGGAAATTGTTTGACACTTGCCAGAGGAAAAGATGGAATGGGAGTCGTGAGTAACTCCTGCCCTAATATGCAGTGGGAACATTCAACTTTTCTTATTTTTTTATTGTATCATGCTGAGGATTCCAGGGTAAGGCTAATGTCTGAAGGTGCCTCATGCATGGCCGAACTTAAAGTCAATTACTTAGTGGCCGTTTCTATCTGTTTCCAGTGACATCATAACCCGCATTTGAGTTGCTTTAACTGCCTTGTTTTTGAGGCGCTGAAGGGCTATGTGTGAGACACTCAGCAAAGTATGAAGGCCTTTTGTGCTCTTATTATTTTCATTTATACTTATTTTTTCCCCTTTTCTCTTTTCCCTGACATGTATCTGTTCCTTAACAGTGACTCAATGGCTTAATGTTGTTCCCTTATAATGTTTCTACTCTGTGTATATGTAGCAGATACCTGCTGTTTATGCCATGTTTACAGTTTTGTGGGGTGGGTAGGGGTAGCGGGGGGACATGGAAGGTGATTCTCTTAGTGTAGCATGAATAACATCACCTGACAGTGGGTAATAAGTGGTTCAGTTTGTTAGAACTGGGGGTAGTTAACTGTTGGGATAAAATGCGTTTTTGCTTGTTGTTGTTGACTTGGGGGGGTGGGATAAAGACTGTTGTCTGCAACTTCTTTCTTCTTTCTGATTGTTATTTGAGGGTACATGGGGGGTAAATCTGCACAGATTTTCTCTTTCATTGTGGATTCAACTCTGCCTGGGATAAGGGTTGTTCCCACGTTCATGATTCACTGCAAGACACATGCCAAGGTATGAGTGAACATGGGAGGGCCATATTTGTTTATAAGTTGGAACATCGAAGAGGGGGCAGGACAGAAAGAAACGAATAATGATTCTTAGGCATCTTTCCCACTTAAAGGTGGGAATTGCATGTCTACAGGAAACCCACCTGCAGCGGGAGGATATTTCCTTTCTTAAGAGAGAATGGGTGGGACAAGTGTTTGGTGCTGGAGCTTCCTCCAAGAGGGGCACCGTCATCCTCATTGCTAAGTCTTTGCAATTCGTCATGACACAAGAATGGTGGATCCATCTGGACAATACATCATAATTAAGGCACCCTTGAATCTTACCTAATCCTTATAGGATCCATTTATGGCTCAAATGCGGACTCTCCCCTTTTCTTTACCCAGCTTCTTTCCCTAATATCATCTAACCCCCCCCGATTTTGACTTTTCTAGGTGGGGACTGGAACTTGGTCCCTCAAATGGACCTAGACCACTCAGACAAAAGGAGGCGAGCGTTGTCCCCTGCTCAAAGGGCGTTGCAAGATCTCATTTCTGGTGCAGGCCTCATTGATGTCTGGCGTACCCTGCATCTCATGAATAGACCATACTCCTACTATTTTCCTTCACGTGGCACATTATCCAGAATAGATTACTGGTTAGTAAGTGCTTTTAGTCTCCGGGTGTCATATGTCTCTATTCATCCTAGAGTAATCTCGACCACGCCTCTGTCAGTGTTCTTCACTTACTGGATCGAGGTGGCATAAAGACTCCTCTGGCGCTTGAACACTCAATTGCTCCAGATCCCCAATACCCTAACCCATGCCCAAGACTTTATTTCCGCCTTCCTTAATGCTAATCTGGGCTCGGTGGAAAGGGTTAACACAGTATGGGCTGCTCTTTAAGTGTGCCCTGTGTGGAGATTTCATCCACATCTCATCCATAAGCGTCCAAAAGAGTAAGCTTCTTTTGGACACTCTTTTGAGTGAAATACATAATAGGGAATCCTCCCTCCATCACTCATCTCCAGATTCGGAGTGGGCCAAGCTCCACCGTTTACAAGCACAGTTCTCGGATCTAATGGCACAGAAAGCGGAGCTTGCTATTCATCGTACAAAACTGAAGTACCTTGAATCCAGAGAAAAAGCTGGGAAGCTTCTTGCCCTTAGATTGAGACAAGCTGATTCAGTAAAATATATTTCTAGTTTAAGGGTTGCACCCGATGAACCCATGGTTTCCCATCCCAGGGACATTGTTGCAATTTTTGGTGACTACTACAACAAACTCTATTCGTTGGAAGATTCACCTCCTGTAACAGACCAGAATATTAGGGAATATCTACATTCAGTCAATATTCCAGTATTGCCCTCCTGTCTCACAGAACGCCTTGGGGTCCCAGTCTCCCTTTTGGAAGTTCACCACGCTATTAAGTAGTTGCCTCAGGACAAAGCCCCTGGGCCCGATGGTCTTCCAAATAACCTTTACAAAGTCTATCTCCCTCAGCTCTCCCCATTACTTGTAGACGTATTTAATTTATGTTTTTTCCAGGGAATAAGAGATACCAGTTTCCTAGCAGCCCTGATTACCCTGATTCCCAAACCGGGGAAGGACCCATTGTGCCCTGGGGGTTACCGTCCAATTTGTCTCTTGAATACAGATGTCAAGATCCTAGCTAAAATCCTCACCAATCACCTTTCCCCGATTATGGGAGTAGTCCTTGGTAGGGAACAGGTGGGGTTCATGACAGGGAGGTTGTCCAGAGACCATATGGGAAATTACTCCACCTTCTATCAGCGTCTAGGAGTCCATGGCCCTTCGATCCTGATCTCCTGGATGCAAAGGCTTTTGACCAGGTTTCTTGGCAGTTCCTCTTTGTTTTCCTATGTCAGTTTGAATCCCTGAAGACTTCATCAAATGGATTCAGGTGTTATATACTTCTTCGTGTGGTGTGCAACGGATGTCTGACTCCTTCCCTTGCAAAGAGGGGCAAGGCAGAGGTGCCTCTTAAACCATTACTTTTCAACTTCCATTTGGAACCCCTGATCAGAGAATGTTTGCTTCACGGACATTAGGGGTATCCAGGTGGAAGGGAAGAGCTATGCCATATTGGCTTATGCCGACAACCTTCATTTGCATATTGAAGACCCAGAAGTATCCATTCCGCCTCAACCAGGAACTGGACAACCTCTGCAGTATCAGACATAAGCTAAATCTGTCTAAGACAAAGATTTTCCCCTTAATGTCCACACTACTAAGTCTAGTTGTGACTGATTCGGACTCTCTTGGGAACCCAAAGCGCTTTCATACTTAGGGATCAGTGTTACCAGAGATATTCCCTCCATGATTAAAAATAATCTTACCAATTTAGTGCAGATAATACAAGTAGACTTGGATCATTGGGGAGTATTACCTCTTTCCATTTGGGGGACGTGTTAACATTCTTAAAATGAATATCCTGCCAAGGTCGTTATACCCGCTGGGTATGCTGGAATTTTTCCTTCCCAAGATTTGGTTTAAGAGGCTGCAGAGGTGCTTCAATTCTTTCCTTTGGAAAGGCAAGGCAGTAAGAAGGGTATATTCCAAGTTAACGACCCCCAAATTGCAAGGCCGTCTGGCTCTTCCTTCTCTTTTCAAGTATTATTGTGCTCAGTACATTAGCAAAATAGTGCTCTGGTCTAAGGAGTGCCTACAAGAGAGGGGGGGACAGTTATCTTCCCATTTGGCTAGACATAGAAAAGGACCTGGCATGCAGGTTTGCCAGCTCACTTTCAGCCCTGGCCTACCTGACTCCTTCTCGTCTTCTGCACCCACTTACGACCTCCCCTGTGGGATGGTCTTTGAAAGCCTTGCAGCATACGCAAAGGTTCATGTCAGAGGACTGGCACCATTCACCCTCTCAACCTATCTTTAACAATCTACACTTTCAGATTGGTCACAGTCCCATCCCTTTCACTTTTCTTCTAGAACTGAAGGACACCACCCTACCTGATTTCCTCTCTGGGCAAGAACTTACCTCTTTTACCAACCTCCAATTCCAGCTACAGCTAAGAGCTGGAGACATTTTCAAGTACATGCAAATCAAGCACTCAATTCTCTCATTTCTAGGCCAGAAGGTTTGCATCTCTGATCCTCTGGTGGGGTGCCCAGGTCTTCAAGCGGCTGACCGCGCATGCAATCTCAAAGTATACAAGCAGTTACTGGCAGCAGATTCTAGACTACCTCAAGAGGTCTGCTATTATTGGGCCCAAGAGCTTTCTCTCCCACCAGAACCTGAGTTCTGCAGAAAGTGTGAGCACCATCTATGTGTACATTAAACAGGACAGACTAGGTCTGACCCAGTTTAACATTATGCATAACCTATATTATACCCTGATAAAGCTGCATAAGATAGGTCGAATTTCTTCTCCAGTATGCCCGCTGCAAACATGCACCTGTCGCTTATTTCACCTACTCTGGGAATGCCCCCACACTTAGGATTTCTGAAACTCTATTAAGCAAGTCTTGGACCCACTTCTTGGGCTTGAGCCTCTGTTCATTCTGGAGTGCTGCTTGCTATCCATATTCCCCCCCAGGAATGTCCAAAATAAGAAAGGCCCACTTATCACTGGTGGCAGCAGTGGCCAAACTGGTCATGCTCAGACACTGGATAGAGGACTCTCTGCCCTCGACTATGGAATGGCATTGACAGATTCTCCTCACTATAAAGCTAGAGAAACACATTTCCCATATACGGCATAGGCCTCAAAGATACCTGAAGATCTGGGAACCCTTGATGAAGGCCACAGACAAAGCTGATTTTCCCATGAGTTTATTCAGTGTTAGCACTAATTATGTACAGACTTAGGGTAGGGGGCTTTAGTAGGGTAGTAAATAATGTGTGCCTTTAGTGTTTTATTTTTTCTTGTTTGTTTATGCAGCACTTACTCTCTGTAACTGCATTGTTCTTATATGCTGTTTTCCAAAAGAAAAAGACAATAAAGTATATTATGAAAAAAAAAAGCTCTCCATCAGCCTTTTAGGCACAAGTGTTTGCCCTATTATCTTTGAGGAGGTTACATGTAGGTGGCACTACAATATGTTACAGATGCTACACTACAGAGTTATATATACAGTGGTTGATACAGAAGATTTCATAAAAAGTATAGCTTTTAAAATGCTTTAAAAACAAACTTCACTTCTCACTTTTGTAATATGAGCTATATATATAAATGGGTGTTTGTCAGCAGTTTATATGTTGTTGACATTTGATGACAACTGAAGTAACATTTTTCTAAAGAACAGCAAAGAATGCTTTAAATACACTAACTATATGATTCAGCTTGTAAACCTGTATCAATATGAACAAACTTACTACTACCAGCCAGCACCACCTGTCTATGTATTAGTTCCTAATAAATCTAGTAAATAAATCTAGTGAGAAAAAATTCAGTTTTAAAGCTGTTTTAAATACCTTGTCGCACTTTTGTGACACATAAGTGACATATACACCCTGTAGTATAACTTGGTGTACTGCAGCACACAGTGTGGTACCATGTAAACTCCCTCACTGGGATCAATTCCATCTCACAGCAGCCAACTGTTGGACTCACCTAAGACAAGTTTGATGACTGTCCCATTGCCAGCTGCGCCTAGCTTTGCTTTAACTGACTGAAACACCTACACAATTTGGGGGAGGGTAATCTTGGGGGCACTGTCTCCCCAGATCACACATGGAAGCAAGCCTTGGCTCAGTATGCCTTTCCCGGTTACCAATTTGAAATAATAAATTGTTAAGCAGTACATAATATGGCTGTCGCACTAGCATCTTAACTGATTGAGATGACAAAAAGACAGATATATATATGTTCTACAAACTCTCAGGATGTGAAGCTATAGCCAAATTGTCCTTTAGCAGACAAAGGTTAGCACATCAACAATAGCACTTGGTACGAACAGCCCCATCCCATGACAAATTTCTAAATCTCCATTATTGCAGCCTACAATTTTAAAAAATGTCAATACAAATCATTTAGGAACCATTATAGGATTTAGATGTTGAAAAAACACTTCCACATTTATTAAATCCAGACCTGCAAATTTCAAAACAGAGGGTCCTTTGAATGTAGTGGACTTATGACTGGCACATAGACACTTATAACAGGTTGATACCAGATACCTTGAGGATTTAGGTTAAAGTTCCAAATTCCAGCACCACAATCAATTAGCACTGAGTAAAGGGTTGCTACATGGACCTGCCATAGTCAGAGTTAAAGGAAACATCCGCACAAACACCCACACCATACTGTGGAGCAACCTCCAATCAGGCTTTCTGCCTAATAAAAAATGGTACCTTCTGGCATGTTTTAGTATTTTAAGTTTATCTGGTTGATCCTGCTGTCCCTCCTGCCGACACTTTGTGAAAAGTGCCACTCGGGGCACATCCCAAATCTTCCCACAACTGTCATCAAGGCTGGGGATCAGCCACACCTATACACTCTGCCGCAGTGGATCCCTGGCTCTGATATCAGCTGCGGGAGATACTGGGATGCACAGAGCTTGTCAAAAAGTGACGGTGGGAGGGATTGCAGAATCAACCAGATAAACCTAAAACACTAAAACATGCCAGAAGGTATCATTTTTATTTTAGGAAGAAAGCTTAATCGGGGGCTGCCCCATGCTATGGTGTGGGGCATTTGGCAGTGGACATTTCCCTTTAAAAAAGAAAATAAAGGAAAGGAGAAATTTCCAAGCATCACTGAGCTTGACTCAAGTTATTGATTCATTCATTGTTTCATTGATTGACTTAAAAGTTTTGGCCAGGAAAGAAATGCTGAGCTATAAACATCTCATTTCCAAGTGCATCCTGGGGGGAGATGTACCTGGGAAATACCTACAGCGATAAGTAATTGTAAGTACAAATAGCCAGCAGCAAAACAGTAGTTGAGATGGAGCAAATCCATGAAACAGATGCATAAAACAACAGTATGTAATAATATCAGCAGTAAAATAACACGATCAAGCCAGATGGCGAGGGGCGAGGCAACATTAAAGAGCAAATTAGGAACAGGGTTTTTCAGAATTGACCGATTTTGTTCGATTAGGAATCCACCAGAATTTTACAATTTCTGATTCTGAATCCAATTTAATTCCAAGTCAAACAGGGCTTCATAATCAACATCAGACTTGGAACTGGAATCCTTAATCCAAATTCCTATTTTGAAGTGGCACTGGCAGATGCATTTTCTTGCAAGGTGCCTCTTTACTACTTGCAAGCATAGAAATACAGAAACACAGATTGTGTTGGCAGAAAAAAATAGAAACGTAGACTTTGATGGCAGATAAGGACCACTTGGCCCACCCAGTCTGCCCATTTCCCTACCTATTGGATAAGCTGCAGATTCTAGTTAACCAACAGCCTACTTCCTGCAACCCCCCACTACAATTGCCTTATGTCTGTCCCATGCATGTTTGAATTCCCCCACTGTTTTAGACCCAACAACCTCCCCAGGAAGGCGGTTCCATGCAGTCTGTCCTTTCCCTGTCTAGCTCCATCCTCGCCCCCAACACCAGACCGGATTTAGAGCTCTGACAGACCTTGTGGCTGATCATTACCCCCTTTCACAGGTATTCCTTTCCCTCTTCTGCCTGTGGGTCCCACTATTCCCCTTATACAGCACAGCCAACAATGGTTCACCCACTTTAGGGGGAAATCAAACGAAGCACCGAAAATGAGAGCACAGACAATCGGCTGCAGGTAAACAGAGCAGCAGTCATTATGGGCAAAACACACGCAGTATGCAGACACCATTGAAACCACCCACTCTCTGTAAGCAGTAGCATAAATTATGTAGTACCGCACAAAGTGCGACACATCACCTTGCATGTTGCATCTGTCCTGTATGTGGGGGCTGTGCGCCCTACACCCCCTTAAAATATATAAAATGACCTCCACCTACCCCATATCGGGGGAGAAGAATGCAAATTTCATAGGCAGAGGAAATCTGGAAAGGGAGCCCAAAGGAGGAAGAGCAGCTACAGCATGATTACTTGCAATACCGCAGAACAGAACTCAAGGAGGGCAAGACACTCAAGTCCCAGAAATTGTCACACTCTACCACAAAGAAACACAATCCATGATAACCACACACCCAGACACCTGGAAACACAACACTACAACCTGACACACCTGCAGAAGCACTCCTCAGTCAATTAGTCCCACAGCCACAGCAACACAACCACATGTGTACACTGCACCATGACCCAAACTCCCGTATGCTCTAATCACCCACACACTATTGCCAGCGCCCAAATTCTGGTGCCCTAATTCATTCATCCTCTTAACAGTATACCACCAAAAATGATGCAATGCAGTAATTTGCAGTAAGCTTTCAAAACCTCCCTTATTGTCTCCAGGGTAAGGACCTCTATGGCCCAGAGATCCTTTTGCTATCGGGCTTCCCTACTGGTTCAGTTCCCTCCCAGCCAACATAGCTGACTCCACTAAGCTTGGTCCTTTCAAGGTCTCCCTCAGAAGCCATCTTACAAGCACTCACTGCTGCAACTGCACATAATCCCCCACCTGCCCCTTACCCTCAACCCTAGGCTGGGTTTGCCCTATCTACTTTTGCTGTACATGCCTGGGGTCTCAGGCAACATCTGCTGACTAACGTAATAAAATATCTCTGGTTGCTACCTGACATGGTACTCGTGTACCTATATTATGACTACTGTGATCTACCTATTATCAAGCTTGTACCACCAGTGAATTCCTGTAACACTGGTTGCCTTTTTAATCTAAGCGTTATGTACTGTACTGTTTTGTTTCCTGTGATGTATTGCTCTCTTGACGAGGTGCCTTTGTAAATGAGTCTTTGACTCAAAGGTTTGTAAACCGATGATCTAATTAATTAATTAATTAATTAATTAATAAGTGACATGTCTAAAACACTGCATGACAAAAGGGCTTAATTGCCATTGAATTACATTGCCCAGTGCAGCTTAATGTGGCATTTTGTAATGTACTTTAACCTCCCTGCAAATGGGGGTTCCCAAAAGACTTCAGGAGCTTGCTTGAAT
Organism: Neoceratodus forsteri; assembly: GCA_016271365.2. Lineage (NCBI taxonomy): Eukaryota > Metazoa > Chordata > Ceratodontiformes > Ceratodontidae > Neoceratodus > Neoceratodus forsteri. The sequence goes on from CM057455.1 coordinate 479,020,108, forward strand.
GCTCCAAGCCTGAATGGTGTTTGGCATTTAAGCCATTTATCAGTGAGTGTTTTAGAACCTCTGGTACTGTCTCTTTAAGAGCTGTCTGCTTGCAGACATAATTAGTTTGTATGGGGGACTGTGTGTTTTGATTGAGTACCACTCAAGCTGCTGCCAATTCACTTCATTTTGCAGTCACTAGGGTGCAAAGGGAACCTATCTGAAAGATGTAACTGTTTGCCAGAAATTATTTAGAGTAATAATGAAATTACAGTTTGTCTAACCTGCTTTCTTTGCAGTCAGAACTGTGTCTGCTAGTTCCCATTCTAGTTTTGAACTGCTGAACTGGACCAATCAGTGTGGGGTAAGCTAGCTCTAAAATGGTGCCTTGGACGAATCAGAACTTGGACTCATAATCTGAGCCAGCCACAAGAGGATTGTATGGGCAGTGACTCTGGGAGATGTAGTTTAGACTTCAGTGCTTTTTGGACCAACAGCAGCAGTCTATTGTGAGTGACAGCCAATCCAGTCAAGAACTGGGAGGAACTCAAAGGAAGTGCCAGTTTTGTCGGTTGGAGTTTCAGTTGAGCTTTGGCAGTGAAGAAGGAAGGAGCCCTGTGCTTTTCAGTGTGCAGTTTTAGTCAAAAAGGTGTAAGGCCCAGAGTTCCGGTCTGCAGCTTGTGTAACAGCTTGTTAGGACTGAATCCATCCTGTGAAAAGAATCAAAGGATCTCTGAAGAGTAGAAACCAGGCTCACCCTGTAGAAGACTGGAAGAATTGCTGAAATTCACTCGGTCTGTCAGGAACTGAATCTGCTGTGTGTTCTCCCGGTATTGTGCAGTAATTGCGATCGGGATACAGATGCAGCCTGCCTGGTATAGTGCTTTCTTTTATATGGATGTGTGAAGAGGTTTGTGTACCTCAAGTGAGCCCTGCTGACATTGAAGGACCCTATCTTATTTGGAGGTCGTGAGTACTAATTCAGGGTTGCTCCCTGTTGAATTGCCACATTAAATCCAAATGGAATTACTGTACTGCTGACTGTTTAATTCTCCTTTTCTCTGTGTGAAAGGGCCCCACCAGCTGCCACGGTTTGGACTAGCCACTAGGGCTTGGGTACCCAGGGACAGTAACTGATAGGGATAGGCCTGTGCACAGAGCCGTAAATTGATTATTAGAGTGATAAGCTAATTAACCTGATTTCCCCTGTCCTTGTTATATCCCCTAAATAAATCAGAGCTGCTTGTTTCAGCAAAGTTATACTGCCTGAGGTATTTGTCTATGTTAAAGTACTGTACTGTGATTGTTGCACTGTATCTCATTTCACAGGAGGTCCCAGTGCCGAACCAGACCTGGGGGGTAAGTGATACTGTGAAGGTAATTCTGATATATTGTGTGGGCCACTAGTGGGAAGAAAGGGTTGCAGTGTCCCAGAGGGCTGTGACCAAGTTAGTTTAACTATTGCAAACCCTGACCTCTGGGTGGAGGCACCCGCCATTGGATCCAGGCCCCTCAACCTGTTAGTGGCAAATCAGGCAGGGGTAGTAGCCCCTGGGATAGCGCCATCTAGGGGTTACATCTTGGAGGCTCACCGCTGGGATTGTGTGTCCTCTAGTGGCCATATTTACGAACCACTGTTAAGAAAAAATGGGTACCCCGACAGAAGTGGCTGTGCACCGCGCTGGTGGAGTGGTGTACTGGGAGGAGATCGACCCCAAAATGCTATGCTTATCCTGGACATCCCCTGGGTATCAATACGGACACTGTGCAGGAGTACTTTCCAAGGTGGAAGGTTTACAAAACCCTGTGGTGGTGGTCGGCATGCTAATCTGCTCACCCACACTTTCCTGGCCCTAGTAGAGTTTAAGGATCCCATAGATAGCTCCAAAGTGCCACAGACCATTACCCCAGAGGGAGCCCTCACTGCTTGGAGAGTGATAACTAAGGACAGTAAAGACCAGGGGGGGAATCAGCTCCCACCACTATCTGAAACTTTTGAGGAAAAATTTGCTGAATGGTTGCTGGGAGAGGGGAAAACTGTGGAAGACTTGAAGAAACTATTCTTGCCACCTGGGGTGTTCCTCCCCAACACCCCTCTCCTGCTCCAGTGCCCGTAATGGTGGCTGAACCAATGCAGACTCCTATTTCTGCACCTGCCATTAGTCACGACTCTTCACCGAGGTTGAGGATCTTCTCTGGCACCCTCCCCACCCCCAAGGGAGGATGACTGGGAGACCTGGATAGACTATGTTGCCCCAAGTGCTAGAATGGCAATGCTCGGAAGGTGAAAGCAAAGAGGTTAGTGAGAGCCTCCGAGGTCCTGCCCTGGCTACCATCCAAGCTAAACGGGCCAGTAACCCTGAAGCGACTGCAAGGCTTATCTTGAGGCCTTGGAGAATGTGTATGGGAGCCCAGATTCTGATGAGGACCTATGGTGGAGAGTAAGAGATGCACAACAGTACCAAGGGGAGTTGTTGTCTGTGTATGTATCTCGGCTGGAAAAATTGTTGCAAGAATGCCTCAGAAAGGTAGTTTGCCAGCGATTGAACTGGACCGAACCAGGCTGGACAGGATCCTTAAGTCTGCCCCTTCTCAGAACTGCTGTTGCTTCAATTCGCCTGGCAGATCGACTGGAATCCCCACCCTCCTATGATGAGTTAATGAGAGAAATTCGAGGAGTTGAGAAAAGACGACCTCGGGAGGGACCTGCACCAATAGCTGCGGCTACGACCCGAGTGACTGAGGGCGACCCATCAAGTGAAGTTCAGGGGCAGAGGTTGGCAGTCAATGAGAGCTCTGACAAGGAAAAAGATATATCACAATGGGGCGAACTGTTGAGAGAGATCCGGGAATTCAAAAACAGTCCCTTTATGAAGGCCACGCCTGCAAGTACGGGCCCTGACCTATATTCGACTGCATCTGCTATGGGGGTGGGGGTACCCACCCATGTATCTCCTGCTGATAACAGCTCCAAACTCGATTCCTTGATCATGGAAGTGGAGAAACTGACGAGATGTCTCCAAATGCTTATCACGCCGCAGACAGAGATGGCACCAAGGTTTCCAGTTAGCAATACCCGCCTGGCTCCCAGTGTGGCGCCTCGCAGCTCAAACTCCAGAAAGTATGTTTGCTATAATTGTGGGAAAGATGGGCACATGAAAAGGGAATGCCAGTCCCCAAAGACACTGACAAAGTTGCATATAGGCTACAGGAGAGCTTCGGAGAAGAATCAGTGGTTAAGAGTGCACGACATGTCCCAGTGAGGGCACCAAAATGCTAATTCACGTCCTTTTGTAGCAAGGTCAGTTGCCCAGGCCCCCACTACCGCCTCCAGACTGGTCCAGAATAGTGGGTCCCTCCATGGAGACCACTGTAAAGGTGAACGGAGTGTCTACAAGAGCTATATTAGACAGTGGCTCCCAAGGACAATTATGTTCCAAGATTGGTATCAGAAGCATTTGTCAGATGTACCTCTCACAACCATTAGAAGGACTGCATGTATGGGGTTAAGTGAGAAGGCCTACCCCTATTCCGGTATATCCGAATTTGGCTGTCTTTCCCACCTCCGTGGCTGGAGTGGCCGAACAAGTAGAGACCCTAGCCTTAGTGTGTCCCCCACTGGACTGTATGATGGTGTCCCTTTGTTGATTGGAACAAATGCTCATATGTTCGAAGGCTGGCACAGTTGTGTTATGAAAACAGGGGTCAAAGACTAGTAGAGCTTTAAGAGTTCCGCTTTAATTAGAAGGCCTATGAGGCACAGAGATGCTGAAAAAACAGAACCAGAGGAACCGGTCGGAATTGTATGGAAGAAGGATCCTGAGTCTCTGATCCTGGTGCCAAATGCCCAGTGTACCTTACAGGGAGAGTCCGTATCAGAAAGGATGTTAAGAATAAAATATTAATGTTGGATGCACCAGGCGATGGAAAATTGCCAGAGGGACTGCTGGTCAAGCCTAGTATTTTGCCCGCTAGAGCCCATGCTTATGCCAGAAGGTAATGGTCCAAGTTCATAATGTGTCTGAAAGAGACATTCGAGTAAACAGAGTTGCATCCTGGCTAATGTGCATTGTGCAGACACTGCAGTGCTACCCAGCAGCAAGAGTTCAAGGAAGAATGACAGAGTAACGCCTGACTTGTTTGATTTGCGACTCGCTGCCAGCTGAATGGAAAGTGAAGATCAGTGAGAAGCTTGCCCAGAGACCAGGTGTTTCTTTAAAGGAATGGGATGTAGGATGCGTGCAAGGAGCTGAGCACAATATCCGGCTGCATGACGAAGACCATTTCGTGGGTCTCGAGCGCCTGGCACCTGCTGACATAGATGATGTGAGACGGCATCTGCAAGAGATGTTAGCTGCTGGTGTAATACAAGAATCCAGAAGCCCTTATGCTTCCCCATTTGGTAGTGAGGAAAAGAATGGAACAGTAAGATGTGTGTGGATTATCGCACCTTAAACCGCGGACTATCCCTGATCAGTACACAATGCCCGCATTCAGGATGCTTTGGACTGCCTAAGCAGGGAGCAAGTGGTTCTCTGTGCTGGATCTCCGCGGTGGGTACTATCAGATCCCGATGGCCCCAGAGGACCGTGAAAAGACAGCCTTTATCTGTCCGCTTGCTTCTATGAATTCATGAGGATGCCTCAAGGATTTCAGGTGCCCCAGCCACTTTTCAACGATTGATGGGGCGTGCAGTGGGGACATGAACTTACTAGAGTGCCTGGTATACCTAGATGATGTTATTGTGTTTGGCAGCTCACTGGAGGAACATGAGAGCAGATTATTTAAGGTATTGGACCGACTGGAGGACTTTGGCCTTAAACTGTCCATTGATAAGTGTCAATTCTTTCAAACATCAGTAAAGTATGTGGGACACATAGTATCCACCGAGGAATAGAGACCGACCCAAGTAAAGTTGAGGCCTTGACCACCTGGCCACAGCCCAAAAATCTAAAAGAACTGCAAAGATTCCTGGGATTCTGTGGTTATTATCGGCTTCATCAAGGACTATTCAAGAGTGATCCGCCCTTTACTTAACCTTACTCAAGGTATCCCCAACCCACAAAAATACCAAAGTCAGCGTCCTCAAGACTCAAAGAGTGTATTTTCATCCGAGTGAAGTATTTGGCCCGCTGGACTCTGATTAGTGAGACTGCTTTTCATGAGATCATATATCAACTTACCCATGCTCCAGTGCTGGCCTATGCCGATCCAAGAAAACCTTACGCCCTGCACACTGGATGCTAGCTTGCAAGGGTTGGGGGCTGTTGTACCAAGAGCACGAGAATGGCCTTGAGACCAGTGGCCTTTGCCAGTAGAAGCCTGACCCCATCCGAAAAGAACTATCCTGTACATAAGTTAGAGTTCCTAGCTTTGAAGTGGGCTATTGTTGACCAATTCCATGAGTACTTGTATGGGGCTAAAATACTAGTAAAACTGACAATAATCCTTTGACCTATGTGCAGACCTCAGCTAAGTTGGATGCCACTGGCCATAGGTGGCTTTCTGCATTATCTACATATGACTATGCTCTCGAATACCGAGCAGGTCTGAACCACATAGATGCTGATGCTCTCTCCCGAGGCCTGTTCCCAGAATGATTGGGTCCGATTGGCAGAACCTGACATTCGGGCACTCTGCCGGAAGTTTGACAGGGAGGAACAAATGTCCACGGACGCAGTGGACTGCATGGTGGATTGCTTGGGAGCCTCTGAGAATTGCATACCTGCTGCTTATTGCCACTTTTCTGCAATAGACATTGGTGCACTGCCTCAGCTGGACAATGACAGTATTCAGCGGGCTCAATCCCGCGATCCCATGATCAAAGCAGCTTTAGAAGCCCTCTATGCAGGAAAAGATGTGTCCAAATTCACGCCCACTGATTTGAGAACTGCACTGTTATACAAAGAAGGTCCTAAGTTGAAACTGATCAATAAACTGTTATACAGAGAAACAGTAGACAGAGGGGACAAGTAGACAAACAACAACTAGTGCTGCCCACTGCCTTCGAGACTCAGTACTGAGGTCCTTGCACAACCACATGGGGCACCTTGGTATAGACAGAACACTTGACTTGGTGAGATCCAGATTCTATTGGCCTAAGATGGGGGCTGATGTGGAGCAACACATTCGAACTTGTAGTCGCGCTTACAGGGAAAGCTTTGCCCAGAGGGCTGCCCCTGTTAACATCACCACCAGTGCACCCATGGAGCTGGTCTGTATTGATTTTCTAAGTTTGGAGTCAGATCAAAGAAATATCAGTAATGTGCTGGTGGTCACTGACCATTTCACGAGATATGCCCAAGCTTTCCCCACCAAAGACCAGAAAGCATCCACTGTGGCCAAAGTACTTTTAGAAAACTTTTTTGTTCACTATGGGGCTCCACAAAGAATCCATTCTGATCAAGGGAGAGACTTTGAGAGTCGTCTGATCAAAGAGATGCTTTCTCTGTGGGAGTGCAAAGTCAGAACCACTCTTACCACCCCAGAGACCCACAGCCTGAACGTTTCAACGCAGCTTTGCTAGATATGCTGGGTACCCTGCACCCAAAGGACAAGCCTAGATGGAGCCAACAAATTAGCACCCTGGTACATGCTTATAACTGCACCAAAGTGATGCCACTGGATTCTCCCCTACGCCTGATGTTTGGAAGAAGCTCGACTACCAGTAGATGTGTGTTTTGGGGTCTCTCCTGATGGGGTTCAAGCTGACAACTATTTACAGTATGTGCAAAAGTTAAAGGCCCAGCTAACTCATGCGTACCAACTGGCTCAAACCATGGCTGCCAAAAGAAATCTGGCCAACAAAGAAGGTATGATAAAAGGTGAAAGCACAGGAACTCCAGGAGGGAGATCGGTATTGCTAAGAAATCTGGGATTGCATGGCAAGCACAAGATTGCTGACAGATGGCACCATCTCCCTCACATTGTAGTGGGCAAACTAGATGATCTGCCAGTGTACAAAGTAAGGCCTGAGAATAATTCAAAAGATGTAAAAACAATGCATAGAAATCATTTACTGCCCATTGGACAAATCTTAATTGAGTCTGAGCCCTAGAAGATGCCCCTCTGGACCAGTGACTAGAGCTGCTGCTAAGAAAAGATCAAGAAAGTCTGCACCTACAGAAGCAAAGTTAAAGTGTTCCCTCCACAAGTCCCAGTTGAGCATGACTGTCAGTCCATATCGGAAGAAAGTGAGAGTGACTTTGAATACTATCCTTCTTACGAACTGAGTCAATTGTTTCGGGCAATCCCTAGTCAATACTGGAGACAAAGCTGGGCCTTCTGGACTGTCTAAGCCCCCAGCTTCATCCCTGGAGCCAATGCTCCCAGAAAGTGAAGTGCAAAGCATCAGATCAGATGAAATGGAATCATTGTGCATGGTTGAACTGTTTGAGCTTTCAGGGAGAAAATGATAGATTGGGGCAGACTGGTGATACACCGAACAAGAAGAGTATTTTGAGTGCCCTGACAGTCCACTGCCAGTGTCCAAAGCTCTCCATGCGAGCCAAATGTTGTGGACTCAGAAACTGTAACTCCTGGAGCTGAAAGTGCCCCAAGTTCTAGCCTCTCTACCCCCATGGAGACTCCCCTGACAAGTGTGGACAATGCTGAAAATGAGGCTCAGAGTGCAGAGACTGTAACAGTTCCCCAGAAAGACTGGTCGAGCTGTAAAGCCTGTGGTGCACCTCAGTTATGATTCCCTTGGGAGGCCTGTGGATTTGCCTCTCAATGTTGTCCATAAAAGTGTATGTGTCCCAGGCTCATTGCCCAAACTGAGCGTCAGTGCTAACTCAAGTTACTTGTGTTGCCCTCTAAGTATGGTGCCCTTGCCCCTCCAGCCCCAAGGTAACTGATAGGGAAGGCCCCCTCTTCAGGTTTCATGTACAAGAGGTAATAATTTGAGTTATGGTACAATGTATGTAATACTGTGTAAGAGTGACGTACTGCAATGTTTCAGAAATGTGTTCTTGGTAAAATGATATATTGACTGATGATTACATGTGGAGCCTAATGCAAATGTATGTGGTTGCAGTTGAAACTTATGGGGTACTTGCTTGACGCCAACGCTCAAGCTTTCCCAGGCCAGGAAGGGTGTAACCTCCTGCAAATGGGGGTTCCCAAAGACTTCAGGAGCTTGCTTGAATGCTCCAAGCCTGAATGGTGTTTGGCATTTAAGCCATTTATCAGTGAGTGTTTTAGAACCTCTGGTACTGTCTCTTTAAGAGCTGTCTGCTTGCAGACATAATTAGTTTGTATGGGGACTGTGTGTTTTTTGATTGAGTACCACTCAAGCTGCTGCCAATTCACTTCATTTTGCAGTCACTAGGAGTGCAAAGGGAACCTATCTGAAAGATGTAACTGTTTGCCAGAAATTATTTAGAGTAATAATGAAATTACAGTTTGTCTAACCTGCTTTCTTTGCAGTCAGAACTGTGTCTGCTAGTTCCCCATTCTAGTTTTGAACTGCTGAACTGGACCAATCAGTGTGGGGTAAGCTAGCTCTAAAATGGTGCCTTGGACGAATCAGAACTTGGACTCATAATCTGAGCCAGCCACAAGAGGATTGTATGGGCAGTGACTCTGGGAGATGTAGTTTAGACTTCAGTGCCTTTTTGGACCAACAGCAGCAGTCTATTGTGAGTGACAGCCAATCCAGTCAAGAACTGGGAGGAACTCAAAGGAAGTGCCCGGTTTTGTCGGTTGGAGTTTCAGTTGAGCTTTGGCAGTGAAGAAGGAAGGAGCCCTGTGCTTTTTCAGTGTGCAGTTTTAGTCAAAAACGTGTATGAGGCCCAGAGTTCCGGTCTGCAGCTTGTGTAACAGCTTGTTAGGACTGAATCCGTCCTGTGAAAAGAATCAAGGATCTCTGAAGAGTAGAAACCAGGCTCACCCTGTAGAAGACTGGAAGAATTGCTGAAATTGCACTCGGTCTGTCAGGAACTGAATCTGCTGTGTGTTCTCCGGGTATTGTGCAGTAATGCGATCGGGATACAGATGCAGCCTGCCTGGTATAGTGCTTCTTTATATGGATGTGTGAAGAGGTTTGTGTACCTCAAGTGAGCCCTACTGACATTGAAGGACCCTATCTTATTTGGAGGTCGTGAGTACTAATTCAGGGTCGCTCCCTGTTGAATTGCCACATTAAATCCAAATGGAATTACTGTACTGCTGACTGTTTAATTCTCCTTTTCTCTGTGTGAAAGGGCCCCTACCAGCTGCCACGGTTTGGACTAGCCACTAGGGCTTGGGTACCCAGGGACAGTAACTGATAGGGATAGGCCTGTGCACAGAGCCGTAGGTAGATTATTAGAGTGATAAGCTAATTAACCTGATTTCCCCCTGTCCTTGTTATATCCCCCTAAATAAATCAGAGCTGCTTGTTTCAGCAAAGTTATACTGCCTGAGGTATTTGTCTATGTTAAAGTACTGTACTGTGATTGTTGCACTGTATCTCATTTCACAGGAGGTCCCAGTGCCGGAACCAGACGGGGTAAGTGTATACTGTGAAGGTAATTCTGATATATTGTGTGGGCCACTAGTGGGAAGAAAGGGGGGTTGCAGTGTCCCAGAGGGCTGTGACCAAGTTAGTTTAACTATTGCAAACCCTGACCTCTGGGTGGAGGCACCCGCCATTGGATCCAGGCCCCTCAACCTGTTAGTGGCAAATCAGGCAGGGGTAGTAGCCCCTGGGATAGCGCCATCTAGGGGTTACATACTACAGCATTACTGCTTTGCATCCTGGCTGGTGCCACTGTACCGGTTCCATCCACCCAAGTTTAAACCCTCTCACAGTCTTAGCTTTAACCACCTCTCTGTGAAGAGAAAGTTCCTCAAGTCCCCTCTGAATCTCCCCCCACCAGTTTCCATTTGTGTTCTCTAGTCACTTTGTCATTATTCCACATGAACGAGTCCTTCACACTGACCCTGTTGACTCTAACAAGAACTTGTACATCTCAATCAGATCCCCCCTTCCCTTCTGGACTCCAGTGCATTCATATTAAGGTTTGCCAAACTTTCTTTATGCGACCTCCCCTGCTGCTCCTGGATCATCTTCATGGGCCTCCTTTGTATGGACTCTATGCAGCCCCTGTCTTTCTTGACATCTGGTCTCCAGAACTGCACTAATTGCTCCAGGTGCAGCCTTACCAGAGACCTATATGAAGCAGTATCACCTCCTTCTTCCTAATATCAAATCCCATTCCTATACATCTGTTTGACTTCCCGTATGCTTTTTATGCACCAAGCAGTAGATAACAGGCTGTCACCCGTCACTAATAAGGACCCCAGAAATTTCTTCTCAGTTGTCTGCACCACCTTAACCCCTCCCACATTCTGCAATCCATTTTAGGGTTCCTTCTACCAGAGTGCATCACTTTGCACTTTTTTTTTCATTGATTTTTGGTTGCCATAATCTGGACCATTTTTACAGGTCTCTCTTCATTTCTCTTAGTCCCTCCTCAGTGTTCACTCTGCCACAGATCTTAGTTTTATCAGCAAAGGGACACACCTTATTCTGGATTCCCTCTCCTATATTGCAAATGAATATGTTGAAAACCACCGGTCCCAAAGCCAGTCCCTGCTGTACCTCCTTTGTGACTTTCCCGGGCTCTACGTTTGCCCCATTGATGAGCACCCTCTGCAACCAGTGAGTTCCCTAGCCACCTGGTCAGTGTGTCCACTTTCTCAATGTTGCCTATACCTTTTTTATTAGGCACCCGGCACTTGGGTCAAATCCCAATACTGACACTGTAGTGTGGCATAAGGGGGGGGTGCTGCACTCCTGAGGTGCCGTCTCTTGGATGAGACGTTAAACCGAGGTCCCATCTGCTTGTTCTGGTGGTAGTTCAGGTGGATGTTAAAGATCCCATGGCACTTCTCAAAAAGAGTAGGGGAATTTTTATTATAACTTCAAAATCAAATAATAATACATAAATTCACATGAAATTATATTACAAATCAAATGAAGAGAAGTCAAACTTAAATCATATTACCAACACCTTATCGTCATGTGTAAAACAATATACAGAGTGCAGCAAAATTTACCCCAATACCTTCCCCACCTTCATCTACTTTACTAATGTTGAATATAGGACTTTTGTCTGAAAACCTCAAAACTTCTGTGTATATTCCCTTCATGTCATTTTGCTGCCTAAATTAACCAACAAATCTAAAGTCCATCTAACCAAACAACATTTTTCCACCATTTTTCGCATACTTGTGGGGAAACCACTGTTTTTTCTTTTCTTTTCTTTGTAACTCACGAACAGCAAAATGAAAGTTTCAAAATAACTGTTCTGGTGAAATAACTTTCTGCTGCAGAGTTAATTTACATCTAGTATGCCATATGAAATACTTGAAAAATAACAAGAAGATATGTATTGTGCTTTGTTCATATTTGCCTCATGCTTTTGGAAGTATACCTAAAAATAAAATTTCTGCAGTAAGTAATATAAAAGGTGAATTCCTCCATTTTGTATATACTACAGACCAAAATGAGGTTATATAGGGACATTCAAAATAAAGGTGTTCCATAGTTTTGTAAATATCAGGACATAAATCTGTTCTCGGACAGACCCTTTCACTATGATCCTTATGTTTCAAATTATTTTTGACATTAAGTATCTCATGTAAACACAACCACAGGACATACGAACATATGAACAAATGAGTCTGCCAGCAGAAACAGGCCTCATGGTCTATCATATCTGCTAGAATGCACAGCTAGTACCCTTATATTGCAGTTGCCTCACCCTCCTCTCCCTCTCTCACCTTTACCCTCCCCTCGCACCCTGTCCCATGCCCTTTTAAAATTGCCCACCATCCTACAGGATACTACCTCCTCGGGTAGAGTGTTCCAATTCTTCACCACCCTCTCTGTGAAAAAAGGCCTCTTCATCTCTCTCCGATATCTTCCACCCTCCAACCTGAGACCGTGCCCTCTCATGTCCCTTCCCCTCCTCAGCTTAAATAATATCCCTTCTGTGCCCATTTTGTTAATCCCCTTCAAGTATTTGATGGTCTCAATCATATCCTCCTAATCCCTCCTCTTCTCCAGGGTGTATGTATTCAACTCAGTCAGCCTGTCCTCATAGGATTTGCCCTGCAGCCCCTGGATCATCTTAGTTGCCCTACACTGCACCCCCTCCAGAAATCTGATATCCTTCTTCAGAAAGGGTTGGCAGAACTGCACTCAGTACTCCAAATGTGGCCTAACTAGTGACCTGTACAGTGGCAGGATTACATTCTTATTTCTGGATGAGATTCCTCTTGCAATACACCCAGCATCTTGTTGGCCTTAGCTGCTGCCTTCCTGCAATGAGCTGAAATGTTCATGTTACCCGTTATGATCACCCCTAGGTCCTTCTCCTCCTTGGTGACCCCTATCTGAACCCCTCACAACTGGTAGTCCCCTCCACAGTTTCCTTGCTCCAAAGTGCATAACCTTGCACTTCTTCACACTGAAGCTCAATTGCCACTTCTCTGACCACTCCTCCAGTTTGATCAGGTCCTCTTGTAGCCCCTGCCACCCCTCTGTGCTATCCACCACTGCCCCTATCTTGGTATTATCTGAGAACAGACTGATCTTGCTCCTAATGCCATGTGAAATATCTGATATGAATAACCCAAACAACACCAGACCCAGCACTGAGCCCTGCAGCACCCCGCTTGTCACCGCCCTTGAGGATGAGAGTTCCCCACCACCCATTGCTGCCTCCCCTTCAGCCAGTTCACAATCCAGTTTACCATCTTTATCCCTGCCCCCAAATATTGCAGCTTACCCACCAGCCACCCACAAGGCACTGAATCAAAGGCCTTGCTGAAGTCTAAATACAGTACATCTACTGCATGGCCTTTATTCAGTTCTTTCATTACCCAGTCATAGTACTCATTTAGGCTGGTCTGGCAGGATCTTCCTGAGACGAACCCATGCTGCTGACCATCCTGGAGTCCATTTTCCTCCAAAAAGGTCATCAGCCTTTCTTTCAGGATTGCTTCCATAAGTTTTCCTACAATGGATGTGGGCTTCCAGGTCTGTAATTGCCTAGTTCATCACTTGGCGCTCTTGTGAAGGGTACCACATGAGCCATCCTCCAATCCTGTGAAATGCGCATCCTGTGTCCAGGGAGGTATTGAACAGGTCCGCCAGTGGCCCTGCCAATACCTCCATCAGCCCTTTCAGCATCCTGGGGTGAATGCCATCCGGACCTGGTGCCTTATCCACCCTTAGTGCCTTCAGACCTCCAGCACCCTGCCTCCATATAATGGCCCCATCCGTAACCTCCCTTCCCCCGCCCACCTTCCTGTCCCTTGAGGTAGCTGGCTGCCCTTCTCCTTCATGAACACAGAACAGAAGTACTCATTTAGTGCTTCTACCTGTTCCACCCCTTCTCCACCCACTCCACCCCCATCCTGCCTAATCCTCACTATTTGGTCCCTGCAGCTCCTTCTCTCCCTTATGTATCTGAAAAAGTCTTTCTCCCCTTCCCCGATGCCCTGTGCCAGCCCCAGCTCCCTGGAAGCCTTGGCTGCACTGACCAATCTGGTTATCTCCTTGGACTTCTTCACATGCAATTCCCTGTCTTCCCCCTTCCCAGACTTTTTGAACCTCCAAAAAGCTGCTTTTTTGCCCTTACCCCTGCCAAAACCTCCTTGTTCAGCCAGCTTGGCTTCTTAGCCCTACTCTTCTTGTTCAATGTTTTGGTACATGACCCAGTAACCTCCATTAGCCCAAGTTTGATAATTTCCCATTTCTGATTTGCATCAATATCAGGCCTAATTCCTTCCAGGTGCCTTCCCAGAATGTTCCCCATCTTGTTAAAGTCTGTCTGCCTTAAGTCAACCACCCTGGTTCCAGTACCCACAGTCTCCCTGCCCATGCTGTGGGTGAATCACATCAATTGATGGTCACTCCCAGCTAGCGGGTCATCCACCCTCAGCTCCCCCTCAGCCTCCCCGTTAGTTAGCATTAGGTCCAGATTTTTTTCCAACTGAGTTGGCCCATTGATCATCTGTACCAGGAAGTTATCCTGGAATGCATCCAGCAGCACCTGCTCCCATGCGCTTGAGATGGCTGGGGTTCCCCAGTCTGCTCCTGCTAGATTGAAATCCCCCATGATCACCGTGTTCCCTTTCCTACATACCCTTCTATTCTGCTCCACTAGCTCCCTGTCCAAGTCCTCTGTCTGAGCTGGTGGTCTATACACCACCCCCAAATGCAGTGTCCTACTTTTAGAATCAGTGAACTGCATCCATAATGCCTCTGTCTTATCCTCCTCCCCTCCTCCCTTGTACACCATATCCCTTCTCTAACATAAATTGCCACCCCTCCCCTATCTTCTGTCTTTTTATATATCTACATCCTGGGATCATCAGATCCCAGTCCTGCTATAGGTGGCCCAAGTCTCTGTGATGACCACAATGTCCACCATCCCGATAGCCAAGAGAGCCTGTAACTCAGCTGTTTTGTACCCTAGGCTCTTTGCATTCAGGGAGACCACCCTTCACCCAGTTCCCTTCTTTACCTTAACCCGTTCCCCCTCATCCTGACTCCTCCCCATGGCCCTACCCTGGTACCATCCCTGTTAGCATGGGGGGTTAACTCGTTCATCTCCCCTCTCCAATGGCCCAGCATACCTGCTGCAGCCTTGCCACCCCTCATATCTAGTTTAAATCCACCCTGGATGCTATGTACTCCCCCAAGCCTTTGCTTCAAGACTCCCTGATCTGCCTTACTCAAATGCAATCTGTCCTTCATGTACAGGTCACTGTTGTCCCAGGTGTTTCCCCAACCTCCCACCAGCCCATACCCTTGGGTTCAACACCACTCTCTCAGCCAAGAGCTGAATTCCTCTGTCCTTTCTTTCCTCGCCATGCTTACCCTGGGTACGGGGAGCACTTCTGAGGAGGCCACTGAATTCCCTATCTCCAAACACAACCTCCTTAGTTCCACAAACCTCTCCCTTACCAATTCGACCTTATTGTCCCAAGTCATTTGTGCCCACATGCAGTTTATCTCTTCCCCTCCTAACACACTTGAGCAAGGACTGTCCTGCCCTACCCGCTGTCAATCCAGGTACTGATTCCACCCATCTCTGACTATGCCATTCTCCCTTCCCTCCCTATCTGATCCCTTTTAGGACTGAGTCTCTAGCACTAAGACCCCCCTTCTCCCCCACATATATATTGACATCCAGTGGTGTGTCACCATAGCCTTGATTTGTATGTATCTCAGCACCCCTTTAGTACTGAAAGAAGGTTGTTCCAGAAAAAAACAAGATGACATGATCTGCCCATACATCTCCTTCCTTGTCAAGCTCAGTAGTGCTTTTTGGTATTGACCACAATTTTAGTTTGCCAAAACAATAATGCAAATACAAGGGTAAACCCAATAACGATTTTGTTTTGGTATTGCTGTGTGTAATTCCCAGGACTCAAGCCAAGGCTGTACCTGGTCTAAAATCCAAAGGAACCAAGGTTTAAATAGATGACATAACATAGGTTTTATGTTACTATAAAGAAACATGCAAAAGAAAAACACAATTGGGTTCACCATACCCAGCCCTCCTTTCCTGATAGGTAAATATGTAATACCCCTTTTTCATGGGGTTTAATTCATTACCCCAAATACTTTGGAAAAAGACACTGTAGATAGTCATTTCCAATTGTTTTGGTGGTGGAAACACTACACATAAGTGTAAAAACATACTCACTAAAAAGGTTTTGACTATTATGAACCCTTTTTTTTGACATGTGCCAGGCATTCCAGTGGGCCACTTTTCCTTTTGCTTCCTGAAGAAGTTTTTCCCAATTAAAGAAGCCCACACCTCCTCTTCCAAAATAAATGCCTAAAATTTTGCTAAAGCCATCTTGAATTGGTATTCTCATATTGTAATATCCAATCTGTCCAGTCCAAGTTTTAAGCACTTACGTTTTTCAAAATTTATTTGTGAACCTGTACCTATCTTAACTTCTTGTAATATTGTTCCGCTACCTTAGAAGATGGAAGATCCGCCAGAAGAAGGCACACATCATCAGCATACACTACAGTCTTGATTTCTGCATCCTTGCTGGATACTGAAAGCCCCCTAATTTGTTCCACCTCATTTATTTGTCTGATAAGGGGCTCTAAGGTTAAGATATATAGTACAGGGCTTAATGGACAGCCCTGCCTTACCCCTCTCAACATTTTACAGGCATTTCCCACCCAGCCATTCACATAAAGGGTAACTATTGCTGTTTCATAACATGTTTGGACCCACTTAATTCCTCCAGTAATCCATATTTTGCCAAACACCTCCAAATACAGCAATGAGCCACTCTATCAAAGGCTTTGGTCTGATCAAGACTAATTAAAAAGCTTGATATCTCTTCTGCATTTCCCTTTTCCATAATCTCCCGTATTAAAATTAAACCGTCGGAGATTTTTCTCCCAGGTACCGAACAAAATTGTGAGGTATGTATAATATCCTCTAATATCAATGAAAGTCTATTACTCAATAATTTTGTTAGTATTTCACAGCCTGAATTTAATAAGATGATAGGCCTCCACTTTGTAAGAAAACATTTATCTCCTGTTTTATGTAATAATATCACTAGGCCTTCAGACATGCTTTGGGATAATTTATGTTTATGTAAACAGTAATTATAAACTTGCTCTAATTCCTTCCCTAGCTCTTGGAAAACATTTTATAGAGTTCATTTGGGAGCCCATCTTTGCCCGGAGCAGTCTCAGTGTGCAAATTATGAATTACCTGGCCTAATTCTTGTTCTGTAATTGGCTTCTTTAATGCATTTTTGCAATACTCAGGTATAGTTTTTAAACTGCATTGTGATAACCAAGATTCCACTTCCTATCAGATATTTGTGCCCATTTTGAAACATGTGGAAATATAATGTTCAGTTTCTTCCAAAACTTCCTGTCCTTCATAATTGTAGCACCCTCCTTTGAAATAAGATGTTTAATTTTCTTTTTCTTTCTTTGATTTAAACAACTATCAAAAGTATTAGTGTATGCCTGTCTCCCTTGTGTGCCAGATTTCCGTTCGACTTCTAGAGTTTTCATCTTGTTATACTGAATCTGTGTCATTTCTTCTTTGATAATGTGAATTTGTTCTGAGACATTTGCATTCCCTAAGTACTGTTCTGATTGTAAATAGTATAACTGGTTTCTTAACACCAAATACTTATTTTTTTATTTTCCCATAAATGTTCCCCATCTGTTGGAAAATGCCTGTTTTCTCAAATTGTTTTGATGTTGTTTTCACTTGTCCAAACTGTATTTTGACGGCATTATACCAAACAATTTTCTCTACAGCTAAGTGTGATTGTTATATTGAATCAATGTTTTCTCTACACCTGAGTTTGATTGTACAGTACGTTGATTTCTCCTGTGTTACACATCTAATGTGATGCATCACATGTATGCTCATGTATTTCAAATTGTCTTCTCCCAAGTCATTGCCTGAAAATAGGCATTCTTATACCTAGTGCACCCTACCTGGTTACCAAAAGCAAATAAATAAAATAGTCCCTTACATCCTTTTACTAAGGTGGTGATCCAGTACTTCTTCCAAAGAGTGTAGCCTGGTGTCCTGCAAGAATATTATATCATATTGATACCCAGAAAATACAGCAAAGTAGTTAGATGCTTCTTTTCTGATAGTATACTGTTGGTATTAAAACTAGCTATAGAAAGATCATAATGCCAGCAGTGTGCAGTAACAACGATTAAGCTGGCAGTTTTAGTGGCGTTTTTCTTAAACCGGCACATGTGCCCATTCTCTCTTTTCGTTTTGCTATGCACTCACTTCCTCTGGCTGCTCTTCAGTAATGGTGCCTGGAATGTGGTGGTCCATGTCTAGTCCCCATACCCAAGGGCACCATTTCTTTGGGTGGGCAAGTAGCTGGGACAGCTCATGAACACTGTCCAATTCGGGCGCTGTTATGCAATGCCAGATCAATTAAGAACAAAACTGCACCTATTGCAGATTTTGTTGGAACAACTGATCTGGTTTGCATCACTAAGACCTGGTTGGATGGAAATGCTGTTCCCATTTTGGAGGCAGCTATTCTACCTGGGTACTCGGTGATACATCACCCGAGATTGGATCGCGGGGGGGTAGCGGTCTGTTTCAAGACTGAATTGGGCCTCACGGGTGTACCACTAGAGGATGCTGAATCCTTTGAGTGTACTGTGGTAGCTGGTGTGGGTTGCAGGATAGCTCTAGTCTACCATCCACTCAGGGATGAAAGATATTCCTGCAGGAAGTAGTGGACTCTAGCGATGACATGGCATTGGAGTCGCCCAGACTGATGGTTCTGGCGACTTCAATGTCTGGGTTAACGGCAATTCTAGCTTTTTGGACAGCACTTCCTCCAGTTGATGACGCCACTGGGCTTCACACAGGTTGTTTCCTCAGCTACCCATAACGGTAGTCATTCTTTGGATTTGGTTTTCCTTCTGGGGATTGAGGCCTCTGATTTGGGGGGTGGAACCAGTTGGTTGGTTTGATCACTACACCATGAGGTTCAATTTTTGTACCCCCATTTGTAGGTCTGCTCCTGTGGAGATGGTCAGTTTCCGCCCTTTACGGGATGTTGGCCCTGAAGACCTGGTGGCAGTGATTGACCTCTCAGAGTTCGTTGATGCTAGCTCAGGTCCAGAGCCGTTGGTTCAGGCCTATAATAAGGCCATTTCCTCAGCTCTTGACCTGATTGCTGCAATCCCCTTCCACTCAGCCCTCAGGCCCCTTGGTTTGATGGATCTTTGGGGGATTCTACGGAGGTTGGGAAGTAGGTTAGAATGTCGTTGTAGGAAATCCAACCTGGATGCCAACTGTCTTATTTTGTTGGAGCACTATCAGCTCTACCAATCTGTGATCTCCCATAAGGAGGCAGAATTCCTGTCCAGGGAGATCACAGTCACTCGGAATTGACCAGCTCAACTCTTCTGAACTGTGGACAGGTTGTGCAACCCAGCCTGTCTACAGCTCCGTCGAGCTTTTTCACAAATTCAGTGTGACAAGATTGCTTGATTCTTTGCAAATAAGATGGCCGACATCAGGTCGTAGATCTGTCTGACCCACTCTATGGGGGATGCTGTTGGTCGGTGCTTGGTCACTAAGCCCCCTGTCTCCTGGAGTACCTTTGACCTGCTGGAGTTTGTTGATATTATGACGATTGTCCAGGGGATGCAGCCTACATGCTGTGGTTTAGATCTGGGCCCTACCTCCCTGATTTTGGGTTGTGGTGATATCATTGGCCCGATCTTGGCTCAAATTATCTGGTGCTCCTTGGAATTGGATGAGTTTCCATGCTCCCTGAAGGAGGCAGTGGTGACACCCCTTCTGAAGAAAGCTTCATTGGACCTGGATACTCTTGCCAACTACAGACCTATCTCAAACCTTCCTTTTGTGGGAAAGGTAATCGAGAAAGTAGTGGCAACTCAACTGGAGAACCATTTGACCATCCATAGTATATCTCTGAACCTCTCCAGTCTGGTTTCGTAAGAGACATAGTACTGAGACTGCTCTGGTTGGGTGCTCAATGATCTCCTGATGGTGAGAGATCAGAGAAACTGTTCCATCTTGGTACTCCTTAATCTCTCTTCAGCTTTTGACACTGTAGACCATGGGGTACTGCTCAGCGCCTAGGGTCAATCTGTGGACTGACTGGCACAGTGCTCAGATGGTTTTCATCTTTCCTCACTGGTAGAACTCAGAGAGTTGTCTTGGGGATTTTTCTTCTGAGTCTTCCTCTCTGCCTTGTGGGGTCCCTCAGGGCTCGGTGCTGTCCCCCATGTTGTTTGCAGTGTATATGCTACCCCTCGGAGACATTGTAAGATGGTATGGGCTGAGCTTTCACTGTTATGCTGATGATATCCAGCATTACTTGTCTTTTGCCCCAGGCCAGGTTAGTGCTCTCTCAGCATTTAAGAGCTGCCTCACCAAAATCCAATACTGGACGAATTTGAGTGGGTTAAAGCTGAACGCAGGTAAGACTGAGGTTATGGTGGTGGACCCGGGACGTAGGATAGAGGGGTTGAGGACTGATTTGCCCTCCATTTTATTCTCGGGGGTGCTCAGATCCTTACCTCTGAATGGCTGTACCTAACTCTGGGAGTGTTACTTGACAATGGGCTGACCTCGCTATCAGGTAGTCGGCAGTCGTGAAGTTAGCCTTTTATCATCTTAGGAACATTGCCAGGATCAAACACCTTGTTCCATCCAGTGATCTGCCTGTATTGGTCCATGCCTTTGTGACCTCACGCCTTGACTATTGTAACTCCCTTTACTTAGGGCTTCCTGGGGTTGATATCTGCCACTTGCAGCTAGTGCAGAACGCTGCTGCTCGTTTATTGACTGGGGTGTCTAGGAGATCTCATATTACCCCAGTGCTCCGTGATCTGCACTGGCTGCCGATTCAGTGGCGGATCACCTTTAAGGTAGGTTTGTTAACCTACAAAGCTCTGCACGGACTTGGTCCCAACTACTTGAAAGAGCTTCTGATTCCTTACATCCCTGTGCGACAGCTCCGCTTGGCTGACGAGGGATTGCTGGAGATCCCAAGGGTTAATTTGAATTCTTCTGGGACCTGTGCTTTTATGTTTGCGGCCCCAACCCTCTGGAATTCTCTGCCCCATCAGCTTCGGGGATGCAGGACCATGGGAAGCTTTAAGCAGGCACTAAAAACATTTTTGTGGAACAAGGCTTTTCCTGATTTATTATGATTTTGATACATATAGAATAAAGTATGGGTCTGGGTGTGTAACGACAATTTACACATAGCCAAGGGGTTTGATGCTACATAAACCCTGAGAGCAAAGCTCGAGGGGTTTATGCATAGCATCAAACCCCGAGGGTATGTGTAAATTCGAGTTTACACACTAGACCCATATTTTATTTTATATAATTGTTGATTTCTTTTTCCTCAGCAATTATATAAAATAAAAAAAGGCTGCTGTGCCGCCGCAGTCCGACTGTGTTATGAAGCGTGGTCGGCTTCACTTTTATTTCAGTTTTTTCCCCCAAATATTGTGAGGGTGGTCAATCCAGTAGCCATGCACAACATTTTAGTTAGTTTTAAAAGTTACCTGCTGCCGAGTGGCCGTGGCAGTTTCTCTCTATGTTGGGTCTGCCGTACGGGAATCGTTTCCGGTTCGGAAACAGACAGCGATTGAAGAGTTCGAGCATGCGCAGAGTGGGAAAAACCGTGCGCGTGTTTGCCGTTATAAACGCTCCTTTATAATGGCAAATTACGCCACAGTTTCCCTGTGGGAAAAAGAGGAAGCCAAAAATGATTGTGTTTTAATTGTTTTTAAAATTCTGTGAAGCGCTTTGATAATTTGAAAAGCGCTCAACAAATAAAGATATTATTATTATATCAGAAGTAACCTCCATCTGTGAGGATGTGAGAGGCATTGTCTGAGTCCATTTCATCCTCAGAGTGCTCCTTCTGTAAGACTGCAAATCTGTTTTCCATATAAATTATTTCTTCTGGTAGTTCAGGGTGAGGAGATTATTTCCCTTTGTTATGAATTATCTTAAACTCTGAAGTCCCTTGTTCTAAAGTGGTGGTGGGGGCATTTTACAGGGTTCTGGCGCTGTCACCATTACTGATGTCTGTATGGGCTATGCACTGGATTCTGGCACCAATGGTGGAAAGTCAAAGAGTGCTGGGTAGAGCAGTTCTTGGGCCCCAAGAGCCTTCAGTGAGCTCTGTGATCAGCAAATTCAGCTGCAGACCTTGCAGCTTTAAAATATAAAAATCCTGTATTCCAAAGTCCACATTATCTCCATTATGTGATGCCTCTGGGCAGTCCACAAAGAATGACCCTCTGTATCATACAAAGTACATTTTGGGGTTCCTGACAATGATAACCGAATGTCCCAGTTCTCTACAGTGTGTGCATTTAATTATTTCACAGGTCATACTTATGTGTCTAGGGAGCCACATTTGTAGCACCTCCTGAGCTGTCCTGAATAGAAAAGGATCCTTTATCATTCTCAATATAAAAACAGTTTGGTAAATGCTGGAGGTTGTTTGCCTCATGATGTAATTTTACTTTTATCCTCCAGCCCCCATTTCAAAATCCTTCTCCATCCAAAATAGGGTCGGGCGTGCCCGGAACCATGCATTGTTTCTCTAGCCAGAATAGGATGTCCGTAATGTTGACACCCTCACTCAGGAATAACACTGTAATTATCCTAAATGACTGTTTGGTTAAGGGACTCACTTGAAAGGGTGTCCAAAATAGGATCAGATTTTAGCATCATATGTTTTGCCCCAAAATGCTCCAAAATCTCCTGGGTTCTAAAGCTAATGTCAAATGTATGTTCCAGGAGGTGTGTATAAGTGCATACATGTCCACGAGAGAGAAAAAACAAAAATTATTTTATTAGGTGTTTCTTCACATACTGTCTATCTGGGAGCGATTCTAAGCCCCAGATACCTTACCATAATGGCATTCGGCATTTGGCCAGCTCAGCTGGTTTCTGAAACAAGCTGGTATATGAAGATTGCTGTCTGATTCAGCTGCATCAGTGCCTGTCACCCCTTGAGCCCTCGGCTCTTGTTCTGCCCTTTTATTATTCTGGTTATCTCCTGTGAGGCATCATAAAAAACATCCATGGACATGTCAACAGGAGAATAGGAAATCATACCTTCAATATCTGTAGCTAGAATACTCTCTGATTCCACTTACGAGGTAGCTGCACCTTGTATCTTGGGGGAGGTGGAGCCATTTTTTTCCCTCTGAGTTTGTGCACCTGGCACTTGTACACTCAGATCAGGTATCCATTTACCATCTGAGGTCTGGAGCCATCCTGACTCCCATAGAGCTTTCTCCACAGACCAGTCAGCTCCCTTCTCGGGTTGTATCTTGTGCAAGGTGGTGTCCTTCTCCATTGGAGCCGTGTTCAGATCTGGGTCCCAGCTCCTGGCACCAAAAGCAAAAACCTTCATTTGAACTGGTGTGTATGCTCCTGGCGATCCTTCTGTATGTTGTTTCCTTTTTCTTTCCTCGTCCAATTTGTTTTTAGCTGCAACAAATTCTTTTTCAGCTTATTGCAGTCGATCGTGGCAAAGTCTTTGTTTCTGTTTTAAAGCATCCTGTAAGTTTGCTCTGCCTCTACAAGTTCCCTGGTGTTTTTTCCTATTGTAGGCTCATTCACTGTAGGAGTCTTTGTTATAGTGTCTGCTGCATTCTCCTGGAGCACTCATTGTATGCCCTGCCTTCTCTGGCAGCAGTCCAGAACTGAATTCCACCATGACGCACCATGACAGAACAGCACCCCCACTACAGAGTAGGGAATTTTTATTAAACAGAAAAGTCTAACCAAATACATTCAGGAACATAAAATATAGAAACTAATAATAAGCCTTATAAGTCAGGAAAGCATCACAAACTCAATCACAGTTATAAAGCAATGTACATACCCCTAACTCCCCACTCTAACACCACTATGTAACACCACTATTATACTGAAGACTCCCAAGTGAAAGAAAAATTACCGACTTATCACTATAAGCACCAAAAGCTACACACCTGCATGCCTTCCTTATGGGGTAGCCATGGAAAATGTCTCCACCACATCTCTAAGACTTTACCAGGCACCGCTTGTTTATCTTTATGAAATATTGATTTTATTTCAGCATCGATAATCGCTACCAATCCTTCTGTTGTGATATATTTTTGTTGTAATATGTATTGACAATGGACTTGCCTAATGCTCCATTTTATACATATCAATATCAGCCTCAAAGTGCCTGAATAAAACATTTTCCACCCATTGGTAAACACACCATAGACCAACACATCATATGTCATGTTCTGAAATATTGGAACACCCACTGTCTCACCAATGCATGCCATACTTCCTTAATATAAGGACACCGTAAAATAAATGCATCATAGTTTCCTCCTGTTTATCATTTATCCCTTAAACAAGTACCTTTCCTCTTTTTATGATGGTTACCCTCACATTCAACCTTTCATGGCAACATAACCACACCATATCCCACATCTTAGGAGGCACCGGGGTTCCGTAATTTGGTCTAGCAAACACTTCTCTGGTATTTTGAGTTGCCATTTAAAACAAGGATCACTACTAAAATTAGTCTGCACAATCTTTTATACATGTCTTTTCTACTTGTATGAAGAACATCTACTGTAGTAATATTCCATGTCTTTAATTTCGAAACTGTGACACTAAGTCATCTTCCACCACTATTGGTATATTACGGAACACTCCCCAGGTCCCCGGTTCCATTTTACAAACAAAGACAGATAGCGCACTTGAAATAATGTGACCCTCACATTTTGCTGCATCCTCAAAACTGGCAAAAAAGGCATATAAATAAATAGTAAAAAGAAAACAACGGGATTTATCATATTAAGACCCCAAACTTAATTGGCCTTTATGTGATTGTTCATGTTATGGGATTTAATCTACTTCCCCACAAAAGTCTAAAGAAAATGCTGTAAACCTTCGTTTCCAATTGAGTGAGTAATGGAAAAACATAACTAACATATAACATTATGAGAAGAATAAATATTTTTAACAACAATACCTTTTTTTGTTTAGTCATTGGCCAGGCCTTCCATTTTTCAACTTTAGCTTCCCCCAGGCTAAGTATTTCCTTCCAATTTTGTAATGCAGGGTCACTACCCCCAAACAAAATTCCTAACACTTTTACTGGACCCAGTACAATTTTAATTTCCCCAATTGCTCCTTCCTGAGTTCCTTGAGTTCCATTTAGGGCCAAACGCATACTTTTCCTTTTATTCAGAGCCACCCCTGATACAGCTAAAAAATCAGAAATTACCGACAGCGCTATTACAGCTGATTGCTCAATCGCCACCATAAAGCAAATATCATCTGCATAAGCCATGATACACGGAAACCTCATCCCCTGCTGCCCTCCTATATGTGTTATAGCAGTATGCTGTTCAATCTGTTGAATAAGTGGATCAATACTAAAAACATATAACAGGAGCTAGAGGACACCCTGTCTTACACCCTTACCTATCCGCATAGCTTCTCCTGGGAGGCAATTAACTACGGCCTAGTGGTGACTCCTGTATACAGCCTTCGAATCCATTCCACAAAGGTGGATGGTATGCCATACTGTAATAACACATTAAACTAATAGTCATGATTGACAGTATTATAGGCTTTTGCCTAATCCAGACTCAAAATATAACCCTGTTTATTAGGTACCGCATAAATTTCTCTCAAAAGAAATAAGTTGTCTTGTGCAGTTCTCCTTGATATTGCACAAGCTTGTGTAGGAGTAATCAATATGTGAGCAGCATTTGCAATCTGGTACCCAAAATTTTACAAATAATTTTCCAATCCACATTGAGTAGACTAATTGGCTGCCAATTATGCAGATCTGTTTTATCTCCTTTTTTAAATAAGTACATCAGGAAACTTTCAGACATCTCTGGAGGCATAGTGACCTGTCCATGCAAAATGTCATTAAATACTGGTACCAGCAACCGTATCAAGCCCTCTAGTAATTTTTATAGAACTCTATAGGCAGGCCATCTGGTCCAGGGGCCGTACTTCCTTTACATAAAGCCACAACTATCCTTATTTCCCCTTCAGAAATTGGTACCACCAAACTCTCCAGTATTTCCTGTGGCAACTCTGGGATGATAAGAGTACGTAGAAAACTTGATGCCTTGTTAAGTTCAGTATCTGAGTTAGTAAATAGCTTAACAGTATGTGTGTATACTATATTTGCCATTTCCAAATTATGTGTAGTGAGTGATCCATCAGGTCTCTGCAATTGAGATGTATATTTTGTCTCAATTCTCTCCTTACAACAATCATAAGGGTTGACCTGCTCCCTTTTACCCTGTGTCCTATACTTCTGTTCTGCCAAGGTGGCAGCCCTATCATACTGCTCCTCACATTTCTTTCTTAATGTTTGCAATTTGTGCAGTATCATTAAACCTTCTTTCAAAATACCTTGAAATCAGGGACTGCAAGTGTTGCCGTAATTCAAGGTAATGCACATACTTGTTTGTGTGTTGATGTTCAGCCCATACCCTAAATAAGGTGTGTACGTCAAAATTTGTGTCTACCCGCCATTGGACTGAAGTATCGTACAGGAAATTCACAGATCATCTAGCCTCCAAAACTTCCTCTACTACCAGCCAGATCGGTCATTCTTCCATTGAGGACACAGCTAACCACCACATATGATGGATAACCGATTTGTTAAATGCAGCTCCTACCATTAAAGTGATCAATCCATGGTCGGTAGTTTCTATGTGTAACTTTATACCCAGAATATAACACCACTGTGATACAAAGAAGAAAATCTATTCTGGAGAGCAGCATGACTTTATAGAAAGTATGGCCCTGGAGGTTGTAGCCCCACCCACACCATCATTTAGTTTAGTCGTAGTAATTAATTTATTTTGTTTTTATTTAATCATCATATAATTTAGTCATTTTCCCATTTTGTCTTGTAATGACAATATGCAATTAAGCCTATCAAACACCACTGTTTTGTGGTGAATAAATACAGTTGGATTATTTATGGACCTCAATCCTTAGTGCCTTGGTCTGTAGTGCGTAAATTGTTATAAAAGCAAATTCCTGATGTTGATAATAAATGTATAGCATAAGAACTCAGCCTGGTACTAAGACCAAAAGCCTATTCATCACTGTACCCTGAATAGTAAAACTCCACACCCAGAACAGGGATCTTCTCCCAGCGACCAAAAGGATGGGCCTCAAACCATTCTCCAGAAGCTTTAGCTATGTCCTGCAATGTATGTAAATGTGTGTCCTGCATAAAATAAATGTGACACCTGAAGTCGTGTAATATAGCTAAGGTAGTCTGTCGTTGTTTGGGATTCTTAATGCTATTAGCATTTATAGATGCAATGGAAAAACCCATAGACATTTTAGAGCAAAGTTGACATCCTGCCTTCAAGTGTGCCCTTTAATTTATTTATGTATTTGTTTATTGAAGAGTCTCACCAGGAAAGGCACACTAAGTAAATACAATTTGCTCATCTCCTGGTGCGTCCTGGGAGAGTAGGGGTCAGGAGACCAAATAACAGTATAATGCAAATACAGAGCAGAATAACAAATTATAGTATTGGAAAATATAACAAATTAAGGATATAATTACAGAGACAGGGGAACAGGACATAAGGTATACCAAAGAACAATTGAAGTAAGTACTGCCTGAGGAAAAGTGCTGAGAACAGAGAACTCTTTATTTTGACTTTTTCTTGCGGACTGCCAAGAATCCGTAGATGCCAGATCAGTATCTGTAGCCACTGAAGATGTAATGGATGATGTATCAGACTCATCCTCACTGTCTCCCCACACTTTCCATTTAGCCAAAGCAGAAAATGTACTGTCCGTTGGGATAGATTCCTTGCAAACTGATTTCACTGGGGGTGGCTTTTTTGGAGCTTTATTTCTGGCACTTCTTTTGGGTAGCACCTGGTTCCACTCCTGGGGGGAGGTGGAGGACATCGCCTTTTCTGGCAAAATTTGATATTGGTCTCCTTCTTGTACAGTAGTTTGCTGTGCAGGAGACAGAAGGTCTTCACCAGAGGCTTCCCTTACCTCCTGTTGGACATCACCCAGCCCCTCTCCCTGACCAACATGTACAGTCCCCCCACTAGGAAGTGGAGTACTTGTTTCTGCCTCAAGAGATGGGCCAGAATACAGAGGTACAGGCATATGCACACACTGTTCTTGTGCCCTTGACATAATATCATCTTGGTCCTCTTGTTCAGTACAGGGCCTGTTATGGGCTGCCCATGGGCAGTTTTGAAAAGAATAGCCAACCTCTCTACATAAATTGCAACTGACTGGAGTAGGGCATCCCACTTGTGTGCCCAATACTCCCACATAATGAACATTTAAGCTTATCACAGGCAGAACTTAAGGAGTGTAAGCCCACAGCGAAACATGACTTTGGCTGTCCAGGGTAGAAGATGAACCCTCTGTCCCAACCCAGGTGAAAGCAACTTGGCAAGTGCTATATAGTTTCATTCATCATTGGAAGTTGGACATGAATCTTCCAACCCCTGTCCACAACTGCTCTGCATCCATGATGGGGTCCAGACTGCCCAATATGGTACATTTAGTTTTCAACCATTGTAGAATGTTGTTATGCACACACCTTCATTTTGAAAAGCACAGTAATAATCTTAAAGCAGTTTTGTTAATGGGAACACAACAAATGGAGACCATAAAGGGTGTATCGTACTTGGTACCGCTTCCAAAATATTTCCAGGCTACAAGAAGAAGAAGAATCAGAATCAGCATTTATATAGCACTTTTCTTACACAGTGTATCCCAAAGCACTTTTACAAGCAATGCTAGACTGGTAGCGAAGTGACTGAATGTGTAGTGGCGGCCATATTGCACATTATACAATGGCAAGAAAATGTCCTGGTCTCTGATTGGTCAATCTTGGGCTGGACCCGTGATGTTATCCCAGTACAACATCACGGGTCTAGTCTCAGCCTCACTGTGAACCTGTAGATGATTTTTTGGATGATGAGCTAGATGATTTTTTGGACCTAGAGCTCTTTTTTTGCATCTCCTCTTAAGAAACAAAAATATTTTTCCACACTAAAAAACATTCTTTAAAATTATTTTTTTTATTTTATATATAACAATGAGCCATTGTATAATAGCAATAATGCCCTCCAGGGTGTGTGTCATTTGGGATAATGTCATGCCTCAGTTGTTGGATGCACTCGGCCTGCGGCCTGGTGCCCAACCACCTGAGGTGTGACGTTATCCCAGCATCGACACACACCCTGTCGGGCATTATTGCTTAATTATCACTCACACACAGCCTGGATAACTGCATGAACCAGTTTATGGGAAGTAGAATGTTGGCCAGGACACCGGGAATGTTCCTTACTCTTTGTGAAGAGTGCCCTGGGTTCTTTTACTTCCACCTGGACGCCCACCAGGACAACAGCAGGATGGGTAGAAGGGACCTTGTTTAACATCTCATCTGAAAGCCAGCACACCCTAATACTGTACTCGGATGCCAGTGATTTTTTAGATGCAAACCCAATCCCGGTGTAGGACAAGAACCCATGACCTTCTGGTCCAGAGGCGGATGTGCTACCAACTGAGCCACGCTGACTTGAAGCTGAGGTCAAAATGGTATCTCCAGTGGTATGGATGAGAGCATATATCTCACTTGCCTGAAACACATAAGCTGTGTTTTACGGTTGCTTCCCAACATATATTCTGTCAGGAATACCTCAAAACCCCTCGATATTTAATTCTGACTGCATTTCACCTTTGGCTGGTGCAGGTGGGGCATGAAATAAACCTGCATATGTCCTAGATGGTGGGGGTTTCTGACCTGCGGATTCAGGTCCAGCACTCTTTCTAGAGTATCATCTCTCCCTTGGGGTGGTTGGGGGGTCCCACCCTTTTCCTGAGTGTCAGAGAGCACTACCGAGGGGTCGTCATTACACTGTTTTGGAACTGAGGTGTCCATGCTGGGTGGATCATTGTCAGCAATACAATCAGCCATTTTTAAATTAAGGGAAGGATGTTGTGTCAGTTCTAGGGAGTCAGACAAATGTAGGGGACTTTCCTCCAAAGTCACACTGGTGAGCCCAGCTGACTAGCCGGGATGAGGCCGGAGACATCCATGGTTGATTCTTGTCAGGATTTCCCCACCCACCCAGCTTGTTCTAATGCAGCAAATGGTGATGCCTGAGATGGATAAATTATTATCAAAAGATCTTTGCAAAACAGTACCAGTATCAGCAGACACAGTCACAAAATCTTCACTTCCTGACTCAGACTCCTGTCTGTTATGCACCCCGAAAAGACCCTGCAATAAAATTACATGGCGTTTACTACCTCCAGTTAATTGCTCTTTCACCTGGCTGCCACCCCCCACTGCTGCCCTGTCAGTCTGTCTTGTATGAGTTCCATCTTTCACCAGCTGGGATTGCATAGCATCATTTCCTACCAGCCCATCACCTACCCCTTGCTCCTCATCATGTTCGGTAATGGTGGAGATAAAATCACTTCTACCTACAGCCCCAGGGTTGTCCAGTGGCTCACACTGCTCTCTGTCCTGTATTTGTGTACTTTCCCATTTGTCCTGCAACATCACCTCATGTTGTACAGCAAAATCCTCATAGCCAGTAGCATTTTTCACACTTTCCTCAATCTCCATGCTGCCCTCAGAGTCTTCTTGGTTACCAGCTGGTTCTCAACGGGTTGCACCACCTCCTGTGCATCCGAAAAACTGCGCTCCTCCTCTCCACTACTGGCTATAATTTCTGACCGGTTCCTGGCAGCCAATGACTTTCAGCAATTGCCTTCATTTGCTCTCCAGATCAAGAAAAATATTATCCTGGTCCGACCTCCACATTGGCAGTAAGTACAGTCACGGTTCCAGCTCCGAGGGCGACCGCTCATCCAATTTTTCCTCTGTAGCAATTTCCATTGGGTTAGATGCAAGGCAAAGAAGACATTCCAGCCATACCTCCTCCATCTCAACACTGGCTCCAGACTCCACCATCCACAAGGACTGCAGCACCCCCTACCTCCAGAGTAGGGGAATTTTTTATTAGAAGGAATATAACAACAAAAGACACTCAAGAAAAAACATAAATAGATTAAATAACAGAGAAAAAACAGAAAACAATAACAATGATACTCTTGTCACCTGAAAGAAAAGAAACTAATTAGACTCTCAGCCCATGAAATGGAAAAACAAACCATCTGTAATAAACACCCGAGACCTATACTGAGACCAGCTTCACGTCACCCCTTCAAATAAAATCTTTGGGAGAGCTCTCCACCTATTTTCAATCATCAGAGGAGGCAGTGCTGAATTTTCTTTCAAATAAATTAATGCTACTTCTTTTGTAACAGTAGCAATAAGACCATAAAGGACATAGCATTGTTGCAGCACATATTTGCATCTATTCTGCCAAATACACCACTTAATTAGTGCAAAAACCACCCTAAGGTCCCTGGTAAAACATATCCATACAGACCCGAATTGTCCATATACTAATTCTGTATAGGTCACAGTGCATAAGATAGGCAAGCGCCAGTGCTGAGCTAACTGATCCCAAACAAAGTTATATAGGAACACTCAAAAATAAATGCTGCATTGTTTCCACTTGCATAATACGTGAGTCTCTAATACACAGTCTATCCACAATTGCTTTAAGAGCATGAATACCCTTCACATTCAGTTTGCCATGGCAACACATTCAAACAGTATCCCACAGTTTTCCTGGTATCCTGACCTCTATAAGCTGTGCAAGCAACCACTTAGGATGCAGAAGGGGTAGTTTGGACTGGGCCTGTGTCTAGACCTGGGGATCATGCCCCATGGGCTGCAGTACTGTAACCAGCCTATCAGCCTTTGTCTGAGCAGTAGGAGAAGGAGGTCGAGCAGCAGCGTGTTGTTGTGCCCTGAACACTGTCTCATCCTGTTAATTCTGTGTTTGAGAAGGATCATTATGAAAAGCCCAAGGGCAGTGTCAAAAGGTATGAGTAGTAGCTTCACATAAATTGAAGTAGGTAGGATTAGGACAGCCAAGGCTGGTATGACCAGTGCCAAAACAAAGCATTTCAATTTATCACAGGCATTGCTCAAATGGAACTGAGCACCACATCAAAGCATGACTTGGTTTGCCCAGGATAAAAGATAAAACCACAATCCCTTCCCAGGTAAAACAGCTCAGAAGATGTTGTATTACGCCATTTAAATGGGGCAGTGTCACCTGAATTTTCTAACCTCCAGTCAAAATTGTTCAGAGTCTATGATAGCCTCAGGTAGTCCCAGAACAGTACATTTAAGTTTCAACCACTTGATAATATCGGTAATCCACCCCTTATTTTTAAAAGCATACTGATGGTTTAATTGCAGGTTTTGATAAAGGGATGGCCACAAAGGGAGTCCACAGAGGGTATATTCCACTTGCTGATATTGTTCCCAGAACAGTTCAAGGCCTGAGCCGTTTTAAAGCTGAGATCAAAATTAGACTCTCCAGAAATGTGTATAAGTGCACATACTTCTGTTGGCAGGAACTATAAACTTCCTTTAATGAGGTCTTCCCATACACTTAGTCTGGAAAACCATCAAGTCCCTCTTTGTATCATATTCTGATGCCATTTCTCCATTTCGCCAGCTCGGAGGAGCATGAAAAAGGCCCACATAAGACCTAGGGCGAGGGCCCGAATTCTCAGAGGAACCCACACCCTGTTTAGGAAGAGAGGTATGTTGGGCAGTAGAAGTAGAAGGGGGAACTGTGTCAGATGTAGACTTGTGCTCGGTGTCTTTATGCTGACTGCTTGCCACAGACTGAACATCAGACATCTGCTGCTCACTGACTGAAGTAGAAGGGGGAAGAGCCAGAGGGCTGGAAACAGTCCATTCAGGAGTAGGAGTATCAGAAAATTTAGTTGCAATCGAAGCAGAAGGTGGAACTGAGCTCAATTGCAAAACAGGGTTCTGGGTCAAATGCAGCCCCATCGGGATTTCTAAGGGATCTAAAGCATCCCCATCACCAGTGCTCTCATGGGTGGGAGAAGACCAAGTGCTTGTGTCAGAAGATTTCAACCAGCCCGGCCCCTGCAATGCATCCGCAATGGTAATCTCAGACACAGAAATATTATCATCATAATTAGGAGGAAAAGTAGCACTATCCAAGGGGGAGGAATCATGTCAGCATCCACAAGTAAAGCATCAGATACAACAGAATTAGCACCCTTTTGTATTACCACAGCACCCTGCAAGTCAGTACAGGGCATTGGAGCTAGAATAGGAGAACAAAATACAGTACCTTGAGTGTGAGAGAAACCGGCACCTGGGTTAACCGAATCAGACTTGATAACTTCCAATGGTCAGTGAGGAGGCAGATCAGTGGAAAGAAGAGCAGACTCCAGACTGCAAATTCGGTTCACCTCACCAAGTGCCATGGTCAGAACCGGCAGCGGTACCACCGAGAACCCATCACCCATTACATTGCTTAGGCCAGTGACCGGGACCTGTACAGGATTATCAGAAGGAGATAACTCTCCTGACTCTGACTCTAGGCACTCACCCCATTTGGTGATTTGACTGCCAGTCGCAACATCAGTAGGAAGCTGAAGACATTGAACTAAAGTGGCCATAGCGTCTGAGTCCTTGGGCCACTCCTTGAAAGCCGATGATACTGCGTCCACCGACAGCTGACGTGGGCTGACAACCCATTCTGGAGCCATGACAGGAGCCGTGGAAGCCTTCAAGGAGGCAATCTTTTCCCTATAAGGCCTTCTGCCCAGCAAGAATGCCATATTCTTCATTTTCTAGCCTGGAGAGCTCCTGCTGAACAGCTGAGGGCTTCAAGGCAAACATTCGTGATGTCCTTCTAATGTGGGTACAAACTTCATAATTTCCTCAGAACCAACAGAGCAAACTGCACTATTTTGCTCACACTTAACATCTTTGTCCAGCTTCATGTGTTCAGCCTCTAAAGGAATCGAGACAGGAGGAGGCCTGCTCCCTGTCTCTAGCATGTCTGTCCTCTCCACTGACACACTCGAAGTGACCATCTTGGCCAACGGCCAGCAATTCCCCCAGTGGTGAGTAGGGGAATTTCCCCGGTGTCTGGCCAAATTTCCCCAATTAACTAAACTAAACACCACCAACAGCTTAATCTGGTTCAATTTCAGTTGGTTACCTTCTATATCCCCACCCCTGGTCTCCCCTGAAAAAGGAACTTCTAGTCTCAGTGGGCCTACCCGGTCAACAAAATTCAATAAATAAATAAATTAATTAGCCTTCTGTGTGGAATGGAATTAAAGTCCTCGCTATAGTCTAGGTACACCATCCATTGCTTGGCCACTATCTACCATGTGACCAATAAAAGAATCAGGTTAGTTTGGCATGATCTTCCTGCTCTAAACCTGTGCAGCCTCCTGTCCTGCAACCTACTTGCCTTCAAGAATTCCTCTATCTGTTCCTTAATCATAGTTTCCAACAGCTTGCCTATGATCAAGGTTAAACTGACTGGTCTGTAATTCCCCTAGTCATCCCTCTCCCCATTAATGTGAAGCAGTACCACACTAGCTGTGCTCCACTCTGTTGCCAGGGTATACCCCACCTCCTTCAGCACTCAAGGGTGCAACCTGCCAAGCAAGTAATAGTAAAACAAATCACCATTGTAGACCCCAACCCCCCCCCACTCAATGTAAAAGCATTCTCCCTTCCCCAACCCTTGTAACAGTAGCACCTATGACCCAGTCTCTGACTCCCACCCTTCCCCCATAGGTGTTGAATTTTGCGTCCTGTCTGTATTGCTGTTAACATAATTGCCTAAAAGATCTTTGTACTTAATTTAGCCACAGTCCAACAAATTGCCTTGTCTGGTTGGGCTTTGCTAGGAGATAGCTCAGTCTGTTCACGGCACAGTACTTGATAGGTTATCAGTATTGGGTAATGGTGAGGCAGGTGATGACCAACACATACCCTCCCATCACCTCGGCTGACTGCCATATAATCTGATTGAAAGTGAGAGAACCTGCACGACAGATACTAAGAATTGTACCAACCCAACTGAGCTATCTTTGACAGAGTCCAACCAGGCAAGGTGAATCATTGAAAGGTGACCAGATTAGGTAAGAAGAGTAGACAGGACACTCAAGACTGAATGCTGAGTGCAAACCCCATGGGAGGGAAAGTGGGGAGTAAAAGATACAATCCTGGTCACATGTACTACTGCTACACATGTGGGAAGAAATGGGGATGACACTGTGCCTGAATTTAAAGTGCCTCAAATGCTGACTCAGAATCGGAATTCAGTTCAGAGTCCTACTCTGCAACTTTTCAGTATTAGGATTTTGGCCAGCATTTACAAAAATCCTAATATCATAACATAGGATCAGAATCTGATAAATTAGATCATTCAGATTCTGCAGTTCTAAGCAGTAGCCAACAAGGAGGCTAGGCATGCAAGACTGGAAACACAGTGGGCCCAATTCATAAAGCTTTTGGACTGGGGCAGAAGCCCGGGTCGCAAACACAGGCGCATGAGACTTGTGCAACCCCGGCCAAAACTCGAATTCACAGGTGGTGCGGCCTGGCACAATGTTAGACCAGCTTTTGCTGGTCTACCACTGCTGCCCTTATTACAGGATTTGCACCACATGCCTGACGCAAGCCATCATAAACAGGGTGAAGTGTCGCAAATGCATATGACCTTCGTGAATTGGGTGCATGGTTCGCCAAAGTGGTAGGCGCAGCACCGGGGTTGATGCAGGCCTGACACAAGCCATGTGTCCCCCTTTTTGAATCAGGCCCAATGAGTCATTGGGCAGACAGGCAATTTAGAGGGAGAGGAGGGGAGCAGACATAGGTAGTATGAAGCAGATCCCAAGCTTGCCTCTTTAGGGACCAGCGTCAGGTAGAGGACTAAAGGAGAAGAGGGAGGGAGGGAGTTCCAGAGGGCAGTGGGTCTTCAAGAGAAAGTCTCTTTTAACATAACACACAGACTATATCTCATCCAAGCAGGGTCCAGGGGTCAAAGTAAGAGTGTTCATGGTGTACAGAATACTGTACCACTACTTCTTGAATTTTCTAATGACCCAGCCACAGTACTACTTTATTAAATTCAAGCCCATGCTTAAAGAGGAACTTCAGTGATGGTCCAAAAAATGACAGCTTGTAGTCAATAATGCAGTACTAGACCTGAAAGGGTGTGTGCATTTGTGATTTTTGGCCAAGGTTTACTCTGCCTTCCATAATTTTGATTTGTTTTTGAGCCCTACTGCACTTGCCACTGACGTTTAGCTGCTGGGCTGCTAGCTCCTGGTGACA
Organism: Neoceratodus forsteri; assembly: GCA_016271365.2. NCBI lineage: Eukaryota > Metazoa > Chordata > Ceratodontiformes > Ceratodontidae > Neoceratodus > Neoceratodus forsteri. The sequence continues at coordinate 479,055,931 of CM057455.1, forward strand.
TCATTGTAGGATAGGGGAGTGACTCACACTGTGCAGTACCATGCAGTTGCAACAATGTTGTAAGGGAAACCTACCAGTACTCAGTATACATACTGTGTTCCCCCTTCCCCAAGACACCCTGTTAGCAATGCATTATGCCAAAATGCACGTGCTTTGTCAGTATGTTTTTTTCTTTTTGTGAAATTGACTCTGCCCTTCAGTGATGCCAGCAATACAACCCTAGGTCCACAGAAACACCAGGCTTGCTATAGAAGCCCTGGTACAACCTGCAGTTTTTAGCAGCTCAGAATGCAAAAACTAACTGCAGCAGACAGTAATGAAATACAATTCCAGAATCAATGCAAGAAGGGGTAATTTATGCATGAAAGTCAAAAGGAATGGTGAAGGTCCTCTTTAATGCAGTGTGTGCCCTCATGCTGATTTCAAGCAAAGTACCAGTTCGTATTTTTATCCACAAAACAAATAGGGAGTCCATTGTGTTGCTTTGTTTGTAAGAAAGGCTTCAGCATGGATTATAAAACCTGTATAGCAAGTACCGTATATGTAAACCCCTAGGGGGAACTCTTATGATGTATCACTTGCTTTATTTAGTTTCTAATGTTCCTTTAGAGATGATCAAAGAGAGTGTGGTAGTAACCACATCCATATAACTGATCATGATGTCATTCTCATCAATAATACAGCACATAAAAAAGCATGGAAAGGAGAATAAGAATACGCTTCCAACATAAAGAAACAAACTCCTTAGCTGACACTTTCATGGTTACCTGTGATGCTTTGATAGTGCAGAGTGCAATAGTGCTGTGCAATCATACAAGCAAAGCATAAACCATTATGCAGTCATATTGCATTACTACTTATGCTAGCAAAAACGATAACAATGCTATAGGTTCAAATTACTGTCCTTTAAAGTAGCTTCAGAATAATGATAGTCCAGGTGAGTATAAATCTATAGAGAATTCTGACAAAATCTGTGCAGATTTTCACCATAATTTCAAAGGAATTCTGTGGGAGAGTCATGTTATATCCCATACTATAAAAAATGAAGTGTTCAGTTGTTAACTTGTTTGTAGGTATTAGACAGGGGTACAAATGAGGTTCCTGTATACCAAAACCCTTGGGAACTCAGTATCCATTAATCAGTCAGCAACTACACCTCAGCTTAGCATTTATGCAGTAATTTAAAGCATGAAAAAAAACATACAATAGGAGCAACACACTACAGAGGGAAAAAGAGAGATTATTCAACCTTCAAGCCATTCAAACGTCAACTGTAGCTGCCTATAAAAAAGTTTCAGAACTTTTTTTTTAATTAAGCTTTTTCTCATTCCCCAGCTCATCTGACAGCACCCCCAAGCCTCATCACTGACTGTCTCATGGACTTACTCGTTATCCACCGCTTGACCAGGATCACAGCAGTGATTGGTGGCCCGTCTTTTTGGTTTACAGGGGTTGGCAGACCAACAGTGGACCAGCTCCTAGTTGTTTTCCCGAAAGTGCAAGCTTGCAATGATGTGCATAAATGCATGATGATGATGATGATGTTGCACCCATGCGTGTCTGGCACCTGACAGCAGCCCCTCATCCCTTCTGTGTGCTCCTGTTGTGCTGCCACCTGGCCTCCACAAGGTGTCAGTCAAGCAGTGGGATGTACTGCCCCCCTCCCTCCGAGGGAAGAGCGCTGTCCCAGGGATGCACAATCCTCCCTTCCTCCCTGACCTAACCCTCAAGTGGCCCGAGTCTGTTCCTGAACCCAGGTCACCAGCATAGCAAGCTGCAATGCTGCTGCTGCTGTACGGGCCAGCATAAAAGTTGTTTTTTTTTAATTATACCATCCCATAGGCTACTAGGCTTAAATGAAGATCTAACAGTCAAAAGGTTGGTTCTTACCTTTCCTTCTCCTTTTCGTCATGTTATTCCTCTGTGGAGTGTGTGTGTGTGTATATATACAAGCCCCACCTTACACTGCCACTGAACACTCAGGGACTGTCTCAGTGGTTCCTGGGTTTAAGGATTGTCTGCCGGCCAAAAGGCCTTATTATCACAGTTCCCTATGAGAGCCGGCCCTGTGGTGTGGAGGGTTGAGGCATTCATGCCTCACCTAATGCCATGCCAGCGACCCAGGTTCACAAATGAACCTGGGCCACTCGGCTGTTAGCTGGGTAGAGGAGGATCAGGAACGCGCTCCTCCTCTGGGGGGAAGAGCAGACTGCTCCACAGCAGCACTGCCACCTAGGTACTCGTGCGTGGTGGTGCAGTTCAGAGCAGCAGTTCTGGGTGGGGATCCCTTCCTTACGGAAGACATCAGCTCATCCTATGATGTGCGAATGTCAGGCCATCACCTCCAGGGAGCATCCATGGGTCAGGAACACCAGAACTCAGGAAATACACTGCTGATGGCAAGATGCCACCCCGTGGAGCCTTGCAGAACCCACACCACCTACTGGGTGCAAGGGACCACCAAACTGAGCATGGCCATCTGAAGGGGGCTTGACGGACCCCATGAAGGCACCATCACAGCAGAGAATCTGTGGAGAAACAGATGGCCCCCTTAGGTGAGCCCTGGAGATGGCAGGATGATGTGGTTGGGGGAGCCACAAGGGTGAAAGGGGGCATGCCAGGTGAGGAGGGGGAAAAGAAAAAGAGATTCCCTAGGAGCATGGTGCCTCCACCCAGAGGAGCTTGATAGTGGGTTATTTTATTTATTTATTTATTGAAATGTTTCACCAGGAAAGGCACACTGAACAACAAGTTACTTGTCTCACAGTGCATACTGGAGGAAAGGGCAGTGGAAATACATACATGCATACAACAGCAAACATTATTACAACAATATTGGCAGTGGTGAATAGCAAATAACAGAAAAACTTAAGTGCAACTTAAGAGTACAATTGTATACAGAGGTCACAATGGACAGGTCAAGTGCATTATATTAGGATAACACTTTAAATTCATGATGATGGCACCATTTATCCTGAAAGGAAGGGGTGAATAGGGAGTGACAGCAGAGGTGGGAAGGTAGCGAGGCTGGGAGGGGAGCAGATTAGGAATCAGAGAATAGGAATCAAGGTTCTAGATACAATGATAGTAGCAGATTGATAGGAACATAAAGTCATAGTTATATTGGCAGTTACAGATAAAGCCGAAGGAATGGCCAGGTAGGGATCTCAGCAGGGAAAGAAAGTAGTGGGGCTCGAAGGGAGCTGTAATTCATAATAGTTACTCAATATATTGTTAAAGGCTAGGGAGCAGGTCAGGAATACCAGGTAGGTTAATTGCAGGTACAATTCACAGAGAAGAAATTATGTAGGGCTGAAGTTATAGAGAAGGGGGAGAAGGAGTGGCAGATCTGGTGAGGAAGTGAACTCCACAGTTTTGGGAAATTATACGAGAAAGCAGCCTGGACTACAGTGTTAGACCAGTGAGGGACAACTAAGGACTAGGAGTTGTAAGATCTAAGTAAGTGTGAAGAGGGAGGGGAGGACTGATAGAGAGGAGATGAGATAGGATGGGAGCGATCCACACCAGAATTTAGAGACAAATTTAGCACAATGGAGGCGTTTATTTTCTAGTGAGGAAAATGCCAGGGAGTGGTAGAGTTGACAGCGGTGGGTGAAAGGAGGAGAGTTCAGAGTGAAGCGACAGAAGGAGTTGAAGAGGGTATCCAATCTGGCTGAAGAGGTCTTGGGAGCGGCACTGTAGACTACATCACCGTAGCCAATAAACTGGTGCAACCTTCTGGGGTGGTGCACCTATTCACCTCCCCTCTGACGTGCCTGCCTCCCCATAATAACTCCACAGAATGATATACTTGTTCAGACAATAAACATACCCATGTAGCATTATAAAGCAGCTCAACAGTTCAGCATGCACTTTCATAAACGTACAGTACGTTTCAGCTGTTACAGTTCACTAGAGAATACATTTTTTAGTTCTAAGTTTCCTTTTTTCAGCATTCATACCGTATTTATACCACATTTTCGTAACCTGTCTAAAAAGCCTGTCTGATAAGTATTTGACTGTCACTACTGTTCTCATAGTGCATTTGTTTATGACATTGTAAGCGCTTACTATGACAACAGTCTGTGATGTCACAAACCACATCTGTGAGGTCAGTAGGGTAGAATCTGAGTTTTTTGTCAAAGGCACAGTGAAATAAGTTCTGTATTACATGAACTATTTAATAGACCTATAACAGGAAAATGTAACAACAACAAAACTAGAAAACACTAAAGTTAAAGATAAGTGTTGTAAATATAATAGTTATAAGCATTTTATTTTAGTAGAGACTTGCTCTTTAACACGCATTTTGAAACGGGTTATCCCAAACACTCTTTAAGGAGAACAGTCAGCACTAGGGACCCCACATCCAAGTGTAAGTGGAGGCTAATGAATTTGCACCTTTGTGCAAAACCATTTTTATTTACTTACTGTTTGCTGCAGTATAGTAGATCATATCAAACTCATTCTACGAACTTGCACACTCACATTTTCTGTAACTACAAATCCCAGAATCTGCAGCAGCTGACATCAGAGGCGGGCTGCAGCAGTAGGAGATTCAACAGCCTGCAGTGAATGTTAAGAGTTGTTATAAGCTCAGATCTTTTGTTTGCTGGTCCTGCTATCCTCCCTGGGCTAAGTACAGTCCCAGAGTGTCCCACACTTAGGCGTAGGGCTCTTAGTGCTGACTGTTCTCCTTCAAGATCATTCAACATCAGCTAGACAGCCTTGCATATGGGGTGCAAATTCAATGCTGAGGAGTCGCTACATAGGCAGACCCGTTATAGGCAAGTGGAAAGTAACTTTGTGGTTTCTGTTTAGCAGCCAATAGCTAGGCTAGCTGGCACTGAGACCAAGAAAAAGCTGACATCTTAAACAAATACTTCTGCTAAGTCTTCACAGTGGGGGAGGGGAGGGGGGAGACCACCAGTGAGAAACAGGAATGGGGGTAGGGAGGTGGACACAAGTCAATTTTTAGAGCAAAAAAAGTCCTGAAAGGACTTGCAGTCCTGAAGGTGAGCCAGACAAGATACACCTCATGGTACTACAAGAACTCACACAGGTGCTACCTGCCCCACTGATGGCTTTATTCAACAGCTCACTGGAAACTGGCTTGGTTCTAGAGGACTGGAAAAGGGCTGACGCGGTCACTGTACAGCAGAGTGGCAGCAGGGAGGAGGCTGGCAACTATAGGCTGGTAAGTCTTAGTTCAATGCTGGAGACATTAATGGGAACCCTACTGAAAGAAATGCTGGCAAAGCATCTTGAATCCAATGGGCTGCAAGACCACAGGCAGCACGGATTCACAAGGTGAAGGTCATGTCAAACAAATTTGATTGATTTCTGTGACTGGGTGACCAGGGAAATAGATAAAAGAGAACAGCGGACATGGCCTATCTGGACTTTAGCAAGGCCTTTGACACTGTGCTACACAAGAGGCTGATAAAGAAATTGACCAGCCTAGGAGTGGGATCCAAAGTGGAGAATTGGGTAAGAAACCAGTTAATGGATAGGAGATAGAGGATGGTGGTTAACGGCACTCACTCTCAGGATGGGAGAGTGACCAGCAGGGTACCACAGGGTTCAGTACTGGGACCAGTCCTTTCCAATGTCTTCATAAATGACATTGTAGAGGAACTGTAAAGGTAGGTATGTCTTTTTGGCAGATGACACCAAAATCTGCAATAGGGTGGACACTCAGGATAGGCTGGAGGAAATGCACAGTGGTCTTGGAAAACTTGAGATGTAGTCAAAAACATGGCAGTCGAGGTTCAATGCCAAAAGTGCAAAATCATGCACCTAGGCCATGAAGCGGAGTATAGAATGGGGGTACTGACAGTCAGACTGGAAAGGGACCTTGGGGTTATATCGGAGGACCTCAAGGTGGCAGGGCAGTGTGGCAAGGCAGTGGGCAGGGCTTGTTGGATTACCTGGAAAAGATTGCTCACTTACAATGGTGCCCTCGATCCAGTACCAAAGCAGCTTAGGGGAAGATCTGGCATTCAGCCCATAAAGACACAAACATAGATTTTGTGCAAAAATGTCATACTTTTATTAAATGCCATATAAAACTGCAGCCCAAGTGCAACACTACATTTAGCAGGGTGGACCCACTGGAGCCCAGTGTTTCGTGCCAGCCACTCCTGGCATTTTGCCTGGCACAACTTTTGGGAAAGAGCTTTTTTTAAATATGACAGATTATATCTAAGCAGTCCAGGAAGAGGGTACAACCTTGCGCCAAAGAGGATGTACATTCCTGGAAGGCAATGGTTGCAAATACTAGGAGTCTAACCAAAAAACTTTCTGAACTCACAGCCATCTTGGAAACAAAAAGGTTGGACTGAGTGTCTGTACCAGAAACGTGATTCACAGAAAACCACGGATGGGATACGGCCATTCCCAGTTACAATCTGTTCAGGAAAGATAGGCAGGGCAAAAAAAGGGGGTAGCCATTTACATTTGGGAGGAAATAAAAGCCACAGAAGTAAAAGGGCAACCTGGGGACTTCAAGTCACTGTGGCTAACAGTAGACACAGGCAAGGGAAAACCCTTCAGAATCGGCATAGTGTACGGGCTCCCAAATCAAGGAGATAAAGGAGACAATGACCTAATAGAGGAAATTCACAAAATGTCTGATAAAGGTGAAGTAATACTGGTGGAGGACTTCAACCTACCAGATATTAACCGAAGCACACCAATGGCAGCAAGGAGAAGAACTAGGGACTTCTTATTGTCACTATAAGGCGTGGGACTGTGCCAACTTGTTAAAACCCCAACAAGGGGAGATGCCATTCTAGATCTTGTCCTCACAAACTCAGAAAGGATCAAGGACATCAAAATGGGATGCCAAATGGGCAACAGTGACCGTCGCATGATAAGCTTTAAGGTAAATATAACACATGACACCAGCCACTCTAAAATAAAGGTGCTAGATTTCAAAAAGGCTGACTTCCAAAAAATGAGGAACAACATAAGTAGCCAGTTAATGAACAGAGATTGAGGAGGTGGAGACTCAAGAGAGCAATATAAACTGCCACAGATCAATGTGCCAGCTGGGTCAGCAAAGGAAAAACAAAAAATAAAGCCTCTATGGTTTTCCAAGAATGTGGCTACCACAGTCAAAGAAAAAAAGAAGGCATACAGTATATACCAGGAAACCAAAACTGAGAAAGACTGGGAGTCGTACAAGGAAAAAATGAGAGAGTCTAACAAACAAATTAGAAAGGCAAAACCCAGACAGAGGAAAAGATAGCAGAAGGGGCAAAGAGAGGAGACAAATCATTTTTTAGATACATTAGGGAATGTAGGAAGGGCAAAAGGGGGGATAGTAAAGATTGCTACTGAAGAAGGGAAATGCACCAAACATGATCCAGAGAAAGTCGAAATCCTCAACAAATACTTCTGCTTGGTGTTTACTAAAGAGGACCCAGGGGATAGCCCAGCCCTGAAAAAACACAGCACCCCAGGACCAGGAGTAGATATGAGTCCTTTTACAGAAGCGAAAGTACGGGAGGCGCTAAATAAGCTAAAAGCAGACAAAGCCATGGGACCAGAGGAGATGCACCCCAGAATCCTTAAGGAACTGGGGGCAGAATTAGCAGCCCCTCTGACACTTCTATTCACAAAATCCTTGAAGAGCGGTGTGGTACCCGAAGACTGGAAAAAGACAATAGTGGTTCCACTTCACAAATCAGGCAGTCGCGAAGAGGCTAGTAATTACAGACCGGTGAGTCTCACATCTATAGTAGGGAAACTAATGGAGACATTACTCAAACAGAGGATCATAACATTCCTTGAAACTAGCGGCCAACAAGACCCTAAACAGCACAGTTTCACAGCAGGTAGGTCATGCCAGACAAATCTGCTCAAGTTTTTTTGACTACGCTACAAAAATAGTCAATGACGGTGGGACAGTAAATGTTGTCTACCTAGACTTTAGTAAGACCTTCGACTTGGTTCCACACAGAAGGCTGGTAAAGAAGCTTGACCACACAGGGGTTGATCCAGAAGTAGTCAAATGGGTACAAAACTGGTTACAAGGCATAACACAGAGGGTGCACGTTAATTGAATGCAATCAACGGAAGGTAGGGTGACCAGCGGGGTACCCCAGAGCTCAGTGCTGGGGCCTCTGCTCTTCAATGTTTTTTTAGCAGACATCACTGACAGACTAGAAGGGAAGGTGTGTCTGTTCACAGACGACACCAAGATATGTAACAAGGTGGTCACCTCAGAAGGAGTGAGCAAGATAGAAGCTGACTCATCAAACTAGAAGAATGGTCTGGAGTGTGGCAGCTGAGATTTAATGCCAAAAAGTGCAAGGTCACGCACATAGGAAGGAAAAATTCAAGAAAGGAGTATTACCTAGGAGGTAAAATACTAGTGGCCTCAAACCAGGAACGAGATCTGGGAATCATAATCTCAGACAACTTGAAGGTTAGTAGGCAGTGTGAGAAGGCAACATTGAAGGTCAACAGAATTCTGGGCTGCACTGGGAGGGGAATCATGAGCACGAGGAGAGAGGTGGTACTACCACTGTATAGATCACTGATCAGGCCTCACCTGGAATACAGAGTCCAGTTCTGGAGGCCTCACCTCAGTAAGGACATTGACCGGGTGGATACAGTACAGAGAAAGGTGACAAAAATTATTCAGGATCTGCAGTACATGTCCTACAAAGGAAAGACTTAGGAACTGAATACAGTGTTCCCTCACTATAACGAACCTTGTTATAGCAAATTCATGGCTATTACGAACATGCAGCGTGGCTCCCTGTCACCAAAAGTAAAGTTAGCCGAGTTAGCTGACACGATGCAACATGGAAATTTGACAGTGCTCACCTGTACTGAAATGTCTATAAAATATATTTTGTAATCACATTAGCCACTCCCTGCCACAATGAAGAGTTCTGGGTATTCCGTTGAGCGAAAGCTTGAAATCTTAGATAGGCTCAATGGAAGCGAAATTCTAAAGAAAATTGCAGCAGAAATGGGTTACTCCAAGTCAACTATTTGCACTTGGAGAAAGCAAAAGGGGTCACTAAGGGAATTTGTCCTGGAATGTGCAGAATCCAATGGTCTGAGCCGTAAGAAGCTGCGGAAGGCTGACGAGGATGAAACAGATAAGGCAACTCAGCTTTGGTTTAGCCAACAGTGCCTGAATGGAGTGCCTGTCTCTGGCTCTCTGGTTCGCGAGAAGGCAAATTAATTTGCCGCAGGGCTGTATTGCAAGGATAACACCTTTAAGTCCTCGACTGGCTGGCTATGGTGTTTTCAATGTCAGCATGGCATCTGCCGTGTCTGTGTCACAGGAGAACAATGCTCCAGTGATGATGTTACAGCAGCAGAGTTTATTCCTAAGCTTCAAAAAGTATTATGCAATGGCAAGAAAGAATGCTGACCTCTGATTGGTCAGTCTGGGACTGGACCCGTGATGTTATCCCAGTACAACATCACGGGTCTAGTCCCAGCACACAAACGACTGCATGTACACTTAATTTAAATCACTCCACAGTGCTCGCTTCTGTGACCCTGCTCACCACCCGCAACAGTTTGATTACCTCCTCTCTTAATGGCAGTCCTCTTTTCTTGTCCCACTAATACCAAAGTTACTGATAAAGGGATTATTAAATGAAGAGTTAGCAGCACAGAAAAAAAGCCCGGAATTCTTTCACGGCAGCTGTTTTTCCCATAAACCAAACAGTTTCAGTGAACCGAGATGATCATAACTGCCGGTCGCGCGGTGCACGAGGGAAAAAGGAGCCATGAGAATTTGTTTTCACTACTGCTTTAGTGAGCCCAATCACAAAGAAACTCCCAGTCTCCCACAATACAAAATTCTTTTGAATCCTTTTTTCCCCCTCTAGCCACAAAACAGAAGTTGTTTGTTACAGCGTTTGGCTGACAGCATAGTAAATGGCGCGTGATTTTTTCAAATAGCACACAACACTGTCATGCCCAGCAGCTTCACATTTCAGCTCCTGCACTCCGTGGCTGTTTCAAACAAGATTGTCCAGACTAACATTTTGCTTTTCCGAGAAAAATCTTTCACAGTTCAGCCCATCTTGTTATCAAAAACAGAGAACTGGTACTTGCGATCTGGTACGGAGAACTGGTACTTACGATTTTACGATCTGCTGCTACACTCTCCGATGTAAACGCTCAACTTTGCCAGCATACCCTACAGCTGTAGTACCAAAAAAAAAAAAGACTGCTCAAAGCTGCAGAGGGTTCACAGTTCTGATGGGAATCCTGATGGAAAAAAATCATGGGGGGGTGCCCACAACTACAAAAAGTTCCATCTGAAAACAGACAAATCTCATGGACTACTTTTGGGTGGAAGGTTACATGGCATTTTCTTCAAATAAAACATAAAAACTTAAAAATAAAACTGCACCCTACTTTTGTACACTGGAGCCATTGCATAATAGCAATAATGCACTCCAGGGTGTGGTTGTGCTTTTGGGATAACGTCACGCCTTGCTGTTGGGCCTTTTCGGCCTTTGGCCTTGTGCCCAACCATGCAAGGCGTGGCGTTATCCCAGCACAACACACACCCTGTCGTGCATTATTGCTTAAATATTAGATGTCAGCTATACAAATGATCAACTTTACAATTGTGATGAGACTGGGCTATTTTGGAGGTGTTTACTACATGTGACATTAGCCGCAAAGTCAGAAAAAATGCCTCCAAGGGCTTTAAGGTTTCTAAAGACCACGTAACCTACAGTATTTGTTATGCTGCAATGCCACTGGTTCACACAAACTCAAACCATTCTGCATCAGAAAGTTTAAAGCACCTTGTTGTTTTCACCATCTTAACATGTCCTCCCTGCCTGTAGAGTATGGTCATTCAAAGAACGCCTGGATGACAGCAAACCTATTTCTGAACTGGTTCAATAACACATTCATTCCATCAGTTCGGGTTCACCTCTGAGCTAGTCAATTACCATTAAAAGCCATACTCTTGATGGACCAGTGCCCTGCCCCCGAATCTGCTCTTAAATCATGAGATGGTCGCATTAAAACCATCTTTCTTCCCAAAAACACACTTCCAGAATCCAACCATTGGACAATGGCATAATTGCCATGTTTAAAAAACATTATAGGAAACACCTTCTGGCGATCTTGCTGCCCAGAGTATGTCACTAATTTTCTTAAGCTACTCACTTTTAAGGATGTTGTTCACCTCTCCAGTGAAGCCTGGGCAGCTGTTTCCATGGCTACTGTAAAGCATTGCTGGGATGCGACTCTAGGTCCAGCTCTACAAAAAAAGGATGACTGTTTTGCTGATTCGGGAGAAGTCGACGATACAGACGACACCGAGGAGATCAGTAGGCTGGCTACTGACCTTAACATTATTGAACACCATGAAGAAGCCACTGAGCTCATTGAGGACTGGCTGCTTAATGATGACATGCTAGCAACTACTCAGCAGCTCACTGATGACGAAATCATTGCTGCTGTGTCAGATTGCACCCAGGATGACAGCGAGGAGAGTGAGGAAGATGAGAGTGGTGCAGAAGCGAGAGAAGCTCCAACTTCGACAGAGGCAATAGCAGGGTTACAAACCTGCCTGGAATGGATGGAGTGTCAGGAGGCAGCGGAATCATTTAAGGTACTTCAGCTTAGACATATGCTGTCTTACACTCGTGACCTTGGTAGGAGAGCAGTAGTCCAAAAAAAAAAGATTACGGACATTTGGAAATGAAATTCTTGAATTATTCAGTAACTGAATAAAACAAGTTTTAAATACAACACAGTACTGTTGATCAGTACTTTTTTTTAAATAACCAAATAAAGTTTGTTATACTGATTATAGCCCTTGTATGGTTGCATTTGTTTACTAGCGGGTGGTATAAGCCTGAATGAGCTGTTAAAAATGTTGCTCCTCGCTGTAACAAATGCAGTACTATAAAGAATGGGTGGAATGGCTCCGAATCTGTTTGTTATAGCGAGGGAGCACTGTATGTACTCCCTGGAGCACAGAAGAGAGAGAGGAGATGTGACTGAAATATTCAAGTGCATAAAAGGCATTAAAAAGGTACAGGCACAGGAACTTTTTCACTTCAAGAAGGGCTCCAGGACTAGGGGACATGACCTCAGGCTGCAAGGAGGGAGGTTCTCCACCAACATCAGGAATTTTTTCTTCATGGAATGAGTGATGGACACCTGGAACAGCCTGCCCCAAGAGGTTATGGGGGTCAACAATGTGGGGGGGGGGTTCAAGAATGCAAGGGATAGACACAAGGGAGCCCTGACTACAAAGGTCAACTAGAGTGTCATAATAGGTCTAAAACAAATGAGCAGACTAGATGGACCTAGCGGTCTCCTTCTGCCATCAACTTCTATGTTTCTATGTTTGTCAAGGTTGTGTGGCCCACTACAGCCTGCTTCTTAAATAGTGGGCTCTTAAAGGCACGAATACAAAATACCAATGGCGAAGTGACCACCAATCAAACAATGAATATTAAAACAAAGAAAAGGACATTTTATAAACCATCCAGAAGTTACTCACTTAATACGCACTTTAACGTGTTCCAAAAAACATATTCCGATAAATAGATTTTTAAGAATATTACATTTTAAAAGGTACTACTGTATATTCCGAATGGTTAAACTCAGTAGGGTCCACAATCAAGTGGCACAGGAAAGGGACATTTTAGACGCATCAGACATATTTTATAATACCTGTGTCAGCTCTATTTGATCATTTAGTCCCGGCCAATTTAATGCCCCCAAATGGTAGATCCAGTGCCTTAAGAATGTATTCAGTGGCTATGAAAAGTTGGCTTTAAAAGTGAGAAGGCTGTTTTGGCAGCAATAGCCTATGCAGTCCTATTTTGATGTTGGCAGAGTCTCTAGAGGCTTAGGTTTGTTAAAGAATATTGCATTTGATAAAGACAGAGTCCTGTTTCTTTCTGAATGGAGGGGAGAAGCTTCATGCTGGCTCTCTGATAAATTGCATGTAAGAGTCTCTGAATATCTCCAAGAGGAAATAATTAAGAAAATTCAAGATAAGGAGAAGGAGCTGGAAGCTTTTAAAAGCCACACTAAGTTACAGGAGTTACTGGACCTGCAAAGTAATTTACAGAGTACCCTGTGAAAATCGGTCATTAAAACAAGCTCATACAAGAGGAAGACATTCCTGAGAGGTGAACACGATTACAGATTAAATAGAGTTTGGGACTGGTTAAAATAACTGAAATCTATTTAAAAAAAGAGCATAAACCTCAACTCAGAGGCCTGTTCAGCTGACTCAGACTCTACTGTTTTTTCAGAAGAGGAGATGGAGTCCTCACCCCCCCCCCACATGGAGGAGTCCTCACAACATCAAACAAGCATTTGTCAATGCCAAACGTTCGTTTGCAGGTATTTGCAGTGGTGTTTGGCATGTATGGTGCTTTAACCTAATGCCCTGTGCGATTGCTGGTATTTGCACAATAAATTGTCAGAATAGGCGGAAACACGTTTTGGGCAGGATGTGAAAAATGACAGCTGTACTGCTCATAAGGAAGTATGGTAAAATGCCAATGCTGAAAATCTGGAGTGAAAATATTGAAAATTCGCAAACTTACGAGCGTGTGTGGCAACTGCGCAACGACCTCATAAAACAGTCATTTTAGGAATTTTTTCACCAAATTTTCAGCACAGCCATTTTACTAACTCTGCTCATGATCAGTGTCACTGTGATTTACTTAATGTGTCCATACATTCAGTTCAAGACACCGACTGTTATGCATTACGCTACATGGGCAGAAACACATTTGGGCAGGATGTGAAAAATGACAGCTGTACTGCTCATGAGGAGGTGTGGTAAAATGGCAATGTTGAAAATCTGGAGTGCAAATATTGAAAATTCGCAAGCTTACAAGCGTGCGTAGGAACTGCTTAACGCACGCTCGTCAAAACAGTCATTTTTAGGAATTTTTCACCAAATTTTCAACATAGCCATTTTAAGACCTGTGCTTATGAACAGTGTCTGTGATTTTTGCTTAATGTGTTCCATATACATTGATTCGCACACTGACTTCTTGTTAATGCTACATGGGGAAAGATGTTTTGGCAGGATGAAAATGACAGCTGTACTGCTCATAAGGAGGTGTGGTAAAATGGCAATGTTGAAAATCTGGAGTGAAAATATTGAAAATTCGCAAACTTACGAGAGTGTGTAGGAACTGGCATAGCATGAACTCATAAACAGTCATTTTTAGGAATTTTTCACCAAATTTTCAGCACAGCCATTTTAAGACCTCTGCTCATGATCAGTGTCACTGTGATTTACTTAATGTGTCCCATACATTCAGTTCGCACACCGACTGTGCCATTGCACGCTACATGGGCAGAAACACATTTTGGGCAGGATGTGAAAATGACAGCTGTACATGCTCATGAGAAGGTGTGGTAAAATGGCAATGTTGAAAATCTGGGTGCAAATATTGAAAATTGCAAACGCATAAGCTGCATGAGGAACTGCCGCAACGCACGCCGTAAAATAGTCATTTTCGAATTCACCAATTTTCAACATAGCCATTTAAGACCTGTGCTTATGAACAGTGTCACTGTGATTTTCTTAATGTGTTCCATACATTGATTTCGCACTGACTGTGCCATTGTATGCTCTACATGGCGAAAGGCGCGTTTTGGGTGAATGTGAAAAATGACAGCTGTACAACTCATAAGAAGGTGTGATAAAATGGCAATGTTGAAAATCTGGAGTGAAAATATTGAAAATTGCAAACTTAGGAGCCTGCGTAGGAACTCGCGCGTAACGAACGCCAGAACAGTCATTTTTGTTTACGGTCTAACATGGGGCCTAGTGGAAGTGACCATGACGAGTACTGTCATGGCATTATCCGGAGGCTGAAGGGTGATTTTGCACGAGTGACTGCGCAGTGCCTGCGAAATCACCCTTTCGGGCCCGAATAACACCATGACAGTGACATCATTCATGAGAAGGGGTCCCAAAAACCCCATGTTGAAAATTTGGTGCAAAAATTCCAAAAAATGACTGAGATATGCAATAAAGTTGAAACCCCCCTATCTAGCCCATTATAGAGCTTACCGGCATTTCCTCAGTTCGCGGTCGGCTTTGAAGAGTGCAGACGTGTTCCCAGTCCACCGAAGATCGTCGCGCCAGAGTCCGGAGGTAGTATGGGGTGGGGGGTGGGGGAGGCTGGTGCAGTGGTGGGTGCGGGTGTGGGGGCTGGGAGACGCGCCACGGGACCGCTTTTGTTTTACAGGTTAAAAAAGAAAAAGACTACGAGGGATATTTGCCATGCTGGGGTGGGCCTCCAGCATGGCAGAAGATGTGAGGGGGCCGAGGAGCCGACGGGGATTGGGCACCCATCACCGGCAAACTACGAGGGGCGAGGAGCCGACGGGATTGGGCACCTGCCGGCAAACAATGTTTGCTACGCTAGGTGGGCTCCCAGCGTGGCACGAAGCTTTGGGGCGCAAGATCGAAGTGCTGGAGGGGAGGTGGAGCGCGACGCTTAGGGCGGGCCAGCATGGCAGCGGTGTTTTTCTTTGAAGTGAAGACCACCGCTGTTCATATTGAGCTGCTGCACCCATTGGTGCAGGATCAGCCGCTGCTGCTCAAATGAGCAGTGCATTGGTGGGAGAGGCACACCTCCGTGTGTTACTTCCCCAATACGCTCCTTGTGCATGCGCCGCAAGCTTAACGTAAACCCTTCAGGATGGGTAAAAGGGAAGGGAGAAACAGTCAGAATCAGAAGGGCAGCAGAGACAAAGAAGTTTGGTTCCAGAGGAACAGAAAGTAACAAACAGACATGCAGAACTCATATAATACAAGAAGGTGGTGGTGATGCTGGAACTTTGGGACATAACATTGAAAATATTGAAAGTACTCATGTTATTAACATTTCCAGTAAAGAACTTACAGCATGACAGATACAAGTTCTGAATAAAGGACTGAGTTTTGCACCCTCCATTGGCATAAACAAATTTGGGACATACCTGGATTTACAAAAATTTATCAGAATCTTGAATTTAATGTGTGGGGGTTTTTTTTAAGCAGAAAACATGGGCCAGGACACTAAAGCCACAGTTGACAGAGAAACCGAAAGGGATACAGGAGGCAACCAAGGCACTAAATTGACATGCAGATCTACATTTTGTCCCCCTATGAACATTTTATGGACTACGTACAAACAGATGAGAGAAAGAAGTAAGTACCTCAGCTGGGACTTGAACCCAGGTCGCCTGAATAAAGTTTAGATTGCGCTATGTAGTTGTGTTATTAGGATAATCTGAAACTGGTGCCTTGTTCATATTTTTTCTCAATGTATTACCTCCGTTGTTAATACATATAATTATTATTATAATCACACAGTGTGTAATAAGTAATTATTTGTGTAGCCACCGGTTGTTCATTTGAGAAAGAGTAATGTGCTTGGGACAGCCCAGTTTCCAGTTGCCTTGGTGGTGCAGATGGTAACGCAATCGGAATGGTATTCTGGGTGGCCTAGGTTCAAGTCCCAGCTAAGGCACTCAACTTCTTTTTCTCCTCTGTTTGTATGTGGTCCATAAAATATGCACACCACACTCATGTGATTGGAATAAGTAATTATTTGTGTAGCCACCGGGTTGTGCATTTGAGAAAGATTAATGTACTCGGGGACAGCCCAGTTTCCAGCTACCTTGGTGTCAGAGCTGGTGGTGCAATCGGAACGTTACTCC
The DNA here is from genome assembly GCA_016271365.2 of Neoceratodus forsteri. NCBI lineage: Eukaryota > Metazoa > Chordata > Ceratodontiformes > Ceratodontidae > Neoceratodus > Neoceratodus forsteri. The sequence goes on from CM057455.1 coordinate 479,072,629, forward strand.
AGGCGGCCTGGTTCAAGTCCCAGCTGAGGCACACTGCACTTATGTGTGATTGTAGTAAGTAATTCATCATGCTAACCTGTACCATTTAACCATGAACAAATTACTTCTAGTGCTTGTCTCCTCCTTGGCCCTGGTCTGCCATCATGCTTTCATGTAACACCCTGATGCCTCTGTCCTCCCTTTGATACTGGTCTATCTTCCCGGCTTTCTCCAGCCTTCTTTTCACAACTCTGTACTGCACTCATCCACAATCTACACTCAATCATACTATAAAAGTCCTAACTCCCCTTTCCCTCTCCCTGTAGGCCCGCACCGACGCATCAGTTCTACCGACCTATCCTTTGGACTTCACTTATCACAATGTTTATCCTTCGCTTTCATATTACATACCCCTCCTGGTACTCCATCTGCCATTAGTTGGTGGTTCTCCAAGCCATTTTCATGGCTAGTACTAGTGATTGCCCCTGGTAAATGAACTAACTGGTACTTCTATACAGAGAACATGGTTTATATACAGTTGCATGGTTCAATGGTGGACCTGCCCCTTGTATTTGAATCCTTCTGTTATGGCTTGCCTGCCTTCCTTTTATCATTTGACTCCCTATTACTGCACCATTGTGTTTGTGTTTATATACTTATTTACATGTATTTATATGTTTCTATGATGAATGTTACCCGACTCTGTTCTAACCAGGTCCATCTTGTAAAAGAGCTCTGCTCAATGATGTTCACCTGGATAAATAAAGATTTTGATTAATTTATTGATTGAATTATTTGTTGTGTAGCCACCGGGCTGTGCATTCCAGAAAGAGTAATGTGCTTGGGGACAGCCCAGTTTCCAGTTGTCTCGGTGATGCAGCTGGTAGTGCAATGTGAACTTTATTCTGGGAGACCTGGGATATGCACATCGCACTCATGTGTGATTGTAATATGTAGTTATTTGTGTAGCCACCAGGTTGTGCATTTGAGAAAGAGTAGTGTGCTCAAGGACAGCCCATTTTCCAGTTGCCTCAGTGGCACAGCTGGTAGCGCAATCGGAATGGTATTCTTGGTGGCCTGGGTTCGAGTCCCAGCTGAGGCACTTACTTCTTTCTCTCACCTGTTTGTATGTGGTCCATAAAATATGCACACCACATTCATGTGTGATTGCATTTTTTAAACTGGTGGGTGAGCCATACAGAAACCAGGACAGAAATACTAGTGGAGATGGCCAAGTGTGTCTTGAAATGTAATGTTTTAAGTTTCGAAAGGGAATATTTTGTACAACAGAGTGGCACTGCAATTGGGGCGACTTTTGACCCCAACTATGCCAGTTTGCAATGGGTATGTAGGAACAGCAGATGATATATTTAGAAGAAAATCCATTTCAGGACAAAATTGAACTCTGGAAGCAGTTCATCGATGATTGTCTTATGGTGTGGCAGGGGTCAGAAAAGGAACTCATAGAGTTCAAAATGTATTTGGAAAAAGCCAGACCTGGGTTAAAATTTTCAATCAGTTGGAGTAAACATTGAAATAACTTGCCTGGCTGTTATAGTGAAGAAAAGGCAGGATTATAGACACCATGCTATACAGAAAACCAACTGATCAAAGTACGTTTCTACATGACAGGAGCTGCCACGCCTGCCACACCATGAGGAACATACCGAAGGGGCAGTTTATGAGGAATAAAAGGAACTGTTCCCTGGGCAGTGACTATCAGAGTGAGGTAATGGATCTTGAAATAGATTTTTGACAGAGGTTATGATGTTGAAATTCTAGAATACTAGGAGGGAGGTGGACCTAATGCCAAGGGAGGATTTGTTAACTGTAAATGAGAGGCATAACCCTAATGTTAATGCCCTTAATTTTGTAACCACTTACTCAAATGAAACAAGAGCGAATGAAAATATTGTTCAGGGCAATTGGGGAATCTTAAGGGCAGAACCCAAGCTGAGAATGTGTACTAAGAATTTTCCTAGATTTGTATATAAGAGGGCTAGAACTTTGAAATATATTCTGGTTTACAGTGTACAACCTTGTGGGCAGAAAAAGAACTTTGGACTACCCCCTTTGCCTAGTGGTTCTAAAAGATGTGGCAGATGTAAATACTGCCCTGTAACAATGAATGCAAAAAAACTCCTTAAGATAGAAACACCTAATGTGCCGGCAGATGGGGTCCATGTGGGCCATATAATCTGTCCATGTATGCTACTCCCCCAAATCAGGCTGCTGTGTTAAGTTTTCCACACTGTCTGTCCCATGCCAGTTTGAATTCTCTGATCATCTTTGACCCCACTACCTGTGGGGAGGAGGCCATTCCAAGACTCCACCAACTGAAATGAAGAACTTCCTTGTGTTACTCCTGAACCTGCCCCCTTTAGGCACATGTCATGACCTCTGGTCCGGGTACAGTTTGTTACCTGAAGGAGATTCTGTACCTGTACCTCGTTATACCCTTCAGGTATTCTTGAATATAAAAAACAAGGGGTTCACATTAAGGATTTCATCAGTTGTGATACAATGAATGTAATGGTAGTTTACTCACCTGTGGAGTTAGGCAAGGGTGCTTGCAGCCTCTGCGATGGACATGAAGGAACTGGAGACCTGTGGTAAGGGACAGGACCTAGGCAGATCAGATTTCAAAGATCTGGTCGCATGTGCATCTGCAGCCTATGAGGTGGACGTAACCCAGAGGTAAGGAAATACAGGTTACTCACCTGTAACAGGAGTTCTAGGAATGGTATATGTTGTTCATCCACACTCATTGGCAGGTATCCTTGCCGCTTTAAATCTTGCGGAAGGTCTTCAAGCTTGCTCCTCCCACCCACCCGGTGGTATAACTCTGCTCTGCCCCATGGCCGTAGATCTGGCCGCTGGAAAGCTCAGGTTGTCGCGTCAGGCCGGAGAGGTCAGATTGGGTGGATGTGAACAACATATACCATTCCTAGAACTCCTGTTACAGGTGAGTAACCTGTATTTCTAGGGACATGGATATGTTGTTCATCCACACTCATTGGCAGACTCCTAGCAGTTCTCCGGGAGGAGGGAGGCAAGACGCACACCCCAATACTTACTTGGGAAAGAGAGACTGAGAACCGAGGCCCCAAACCAGCATCCCGGCGTGACTCAAGGTCGATGTGGTAGTGGGTAATGAAGGTGTTTGCTGACTTCCAGGTAGCAGCCCTGCAGATTTCCTGGATAGAGACGCCCCTGGAAGCAGCCACTGCCAGCAGTATGGCGGTAGAATGAGCTCTTATCCCTCTGGGAGGCTCCATGCCCGCCAACTTATAGCAGATCTATGCAGGAGGTTACCCACCTGCTTATCGTCCCGCTTGGCTGCAGGTCTGCCAGATGCGGCTTCGTGGTGACAAACAGCTGGCGAACCTCTCCCGAATTTCAGCCGATGGCTCTTATAATAAGCGGCGCCCTTCTAGGGTCCAGAGTATGGAGCCTATATTCGGCCTCCGAGGTGATTGGGTAGAACACTGCAGAGTCAACACCTGGTTAAGGTGAAACTCGCACCACCTTCGGAAGGAATTTCGGTGGGGGCGCAGGACAACCTTGTCCCTGTGGAAGACCAGGTAAGGAGACTCTGATGGAAAGCGCCTGGGCGCTCCCATCCTTCTGGCTGACGGATAGCCACCAAGAAGGCGGTCTTCCACGACAGGTGAGAGAGAGCACACCTGTGCATAGGTTCGAATGGCTTTGCCCATGAGCTTTGCCAGTACCAGCAGTAGATCCCACGGAGGTGGGGGTTCCCGACTGGAGGGGAATGATCAAGGCCTTGAAAAAGCCAGACCACCTTCCTCCTGCGCCATCGACTGCTTCCCGCCCGCGCCTGTAAGCAGAGATGGCTGCCAGGTGCACCCTTAGGGTCGCCGACCTAAGCCCTTGACTAGAAAGGGACCATAAATAGTCCAAGATGCTTGCCAAGGAACAGGAGGAAGGGTCCAAGCCCTTGTTCCTGACACCAAATGGAAAACCTTTTCCATTTGAAGGCATAGCATTTTCTGGTCGACTCTTACGGGACGCCTCAACTACATTGAGGACCTCGTCGGAAAGACCCAAGGCCTGGAACTCTAGCCGCTCAGGAACCAGGCCGTCAGGTGCAGGGATTGAAGGTCCGGATGGAACACCTTCCCTGATTGACTGAGAGCAGGTCCGGCGAGCTGGAAGCTGCCGCGAGTCCTGGAGCTGAGACTGAGGAGATCTGGTACCAGAACTGGCGAGGCCAGTCTGGGGCTATCAGAATCACCTGCGCCTTGTCCCTCCTCGCCTTGAGAAGCACCTTGTGGATCAAGGGAAATGGGAAAGGCGTAAGGCCGGGGTCCATTGCCTCGAGAAGGCATCCCCTGCAGCGAGCCCTGCTGAGGCGGGCATGGAACAGACTCAGCTCTGCTCTCCTGAGGCAAACAGGTCCACCTGAGGTGTGCCCCAATGGGAGAACAGATGCTGTACTACCTCCGGCAGGAGAGACCACTCGTGGGATGCAGCCCCTATCCGGCTCAGGGCATCGGCCAGGGTGTTGGAGGCTCCTGCCACGTGAATGGCTAGGAGATCCACCTCCAGGCTGCGCACGAGTGACCAAATGCGGAGAGCTTCCTTGCATAGAAGCATGGAGCGCGTCCCGCCTGGCGGTTTAGATAGTACATGGTCGTGGTATTGTCCGCCTGACTCGGACCACTTGGACCCCGGAGGAACGGAGCAAAGGCGTGAGAGCTAGGCGGACCGCCGGAGCTCCAGCAGGTTGATGTGGCATCGACTCTGCTGGGACCAGAGGCCATGAGCCCGTGTTCCCCAGATGGGCACCCCAACCCATCAGAGAGGCATCGGTCGACAGAGAGACCGGCCGGCTCGGGCGGACGAACGGATGCCCTCCTGCAAATGATCTGGAACGGTCCACCACTGGAGAGCGTTCCACATCCCCTGTGTCACCGACACAAGCTGGTCCAAGGGATCGCAGCGTTGTGACCACTGGCTGGCCAGTCCCCACTGAAGGGGACGCATGTTCCAGCGGGCCCAACGGACCACGCTGGTGCAGGCCGCCATGAGACCCAGGAGGCGCAGGAAGTCCCGGGCAGGGCGCAATTGCCCAACCAGAAATGATCGGGCAAAGGAGGAAAGAACCTCGGCCCTGTCCGCCGGGAGCCGCGCTCTGGCTCGAAGAGAGTCGAGCTGCGCCCCGATGAATAGAATCACCTGCTTCGGCTCGAGTTCCGACTTGGCCTCGTTGATAAGGAGGCCCAGTTGAGAGCAGACCTGGAGGGCCAGATCTCTGACCACTCCGCCTCCTTCCTGGAGGGAGCTGCTATCAGCCAGTCGTCCAGGTAAGGGTACACCCGACCCTCGGCGCCAGAGGAATGCTGTCACCACAGCCATGCATTTGGTGAAGACCCTGGAGCTGGAGACAAGCCAAGGGCATGGCTTGAATCAAGAGGGATCCTCTGCTCGGAAGCGAAGGAATCTCTGGTGAGACGGACGGATAGGGACGTGAAAAACGCCCCTGCAAGTCCAGAGAGCAGAACCACACCCGCTCCAAGGATGGTATTATCTGAGCCAGATGATCATCCTGAAGGTTCGAGACCTTAGGAACTTGTTTAGGTCGTAGGTTCCAGAATGGGGCGCCAGCCCCCGTCCGCTTCGGAACCAGGAAGTACCTGGACACAACCCCTGGGTCTGAAGGAGGGTCCACCACCTCTTACCACCTCCTTCGGAGGAGGAGAGCGACAACGGCTCGACGAGCCGCCAGTGAGGCTGGGATCCTGCTCTCGAGGGGCGACGGCTCTGAAGGGTGGTGCCTGCTCGAATTCCAGAGGCAGGCCTCTTCCCACCACCTCCAAGACCCACCTGTCCGTGGTAACAGCGGACCAGGCAGAACGGAAGTGCTGGGCCGCTCTCTACTGGGGACCTAGGTGGTGACGGAATGGGGCGACACCTCAGCCTCGTCACTGGGCAGGCTTGGAGGAGGGACCGCCGAGGGACCTCCTGGGCCCTTCTCCTGCCTCCTGTTAGAGGAAGCCGAGCTTGGGTTTGGGATGCCAAGGCCGAGCCTGCTGGCCCTGACATTGCTGGGCCGGGTGCGCCGGGGGCACAGAAGGACGAAAGGGCTTAGGCTGTGGTTTGCGGCCTTTGTCCTTCTGAGCGGAAGAGACCGAGTCCAAGGTGGCATTGGACTTCTCGATCCTCTGCAGGTGACCTTCCACCCCAGGGCCGAAGAGGTCAGTCCCCAAAAATGGAACATCCGCCAACTTGTGCTGGGTATCCGAAGTAAAGGTGGATATCCTCAGCCAAGCCCGCCGACGCATAGCCACTGCGGCCGCCACCGATCTGGCACATGAGTCCCCTATATCCAAAGCAGTCTGGAGCTGCTGTTTGGCCACTGCCCTTCCTGGTCCCGCACCTGCTTAACCATAGTCTGCAGATCGGCGGGAAGATGAGGGATGACCTCATCCAGGGAGCCCAACAGGGCATGAGAAAAATGTGCCATGAGGATGGCCGAACTGGCCTGACGAAGGCCGAGAGAGAACACAGCGTAGACTTTTCGCCCGACATAGTCCAATTTCTTGGACTCCTTGCCAGGAGGTTTGTCCACATCCCTGGCGTTGCCGGGCGCCGCGAAAACGCTGTCGGTAACCAACCCCAGCAGAGGGGTGTTCCGAAAACCGGATAAGGAACCGTAGGGACCGCATTTCCCTGCCATCCTGGCCGGGCGCAGGCAGGAAGCAGGGCGCAGCCGAGCTCCAGTGCCGGACTCCACTATGGCCTCGCCACCGGAAAGGCCTCCGCTGGAGAATCCCTCGGTCCAGAATCTCCGTGAGGATACCTGGTCTGCTTGGAACGGGTTCGAGCTCCATCCCCGTAGACTCTTAGATGAGCTGAAGCAGACCTCAGAAGGACGCACGGGCTATCGCCCATTGACTGACTTCCTGAAGACTCCAAGTCCAGTCGCTGGAGAAAAAGGAGGAATCATCTTCGACTGGAAGAGTCCTCAAGAGCTGCTCTGGCCTGAGCCACCCTTCACCTGCCGAGGTCGGTCGGGAGTGAGGGTAATTGACAGCCGATGGGTAAACCCTTAGCCGACGAGAATCCTTGGTCGGAGCCCCAATTGGTGGCTGTGGAGGTGGAGGTTCCACCAGAATCGGTGGAGCATGGTTTGGCCGAACAACCGCCTGGGTATAGGCCTCGGATAAGTCGAGGGTTGTGTCGGGTTGCCCGTGACAGTTACTTAATGGCCGGGAAGGCGACGGGTCGGCTTATTCCCGCCAGGAGGAGTTGTTGCAAATATAAGGTCTCGCATCGTCGACGTACTTACGCCAAGCCTCCTCATCCGAGGAGGAGGACGAGGACAAGCGGCGACGCCGCCATCATGCGCCGCAGGACCGAGACCGCCATGACAGGGACTGCTGACCGCTAAGAGGGTCTGAGACCGAGACCGAGAGTCCCGGAATTTCCGAGGTCGGTGCGGGAGGTGTCGGCCGGAACCGCACTCCCTTCGCTCGGATGGTCCATCCGAGGGCTCCGGAACCGAGGCACAGGCGAGCCCACGGGATCTCAACTCTCCCGGGGAACCGGGAGGGGAATTCGCTGCTAAAGGCGACAGCTGTCTAATGGGTCGAGAAAATCTCGACTTCATCGGTGGGAGTCTCGGCCAACTGACCTGACGGGACACCGTGAGGCCAGTGGTCGGCCGAAGCGGTCGACCGAGCCGACGGTCGACGGCCCGGGAGAGGGACCTTCCCGCCCCAAGAGCGCCGACGGAGGGACTTCCCCCGCCCTCTTTTGACCGAGAATAAGGTCCAGCAGATGCAGGCCTTCTCCTTTAGTGGAGAGGGACAGACAAAGCTCTTAAAAGAAGCCGTGTAGGAAGAACCCAGAGAGAGCGGATAAATGCCGCGTCGAGGAAGATACGCCCGCGCCGCCTTCTCTTCGAGGGCGTACCATCTGCTCGAGGTGATCCGCCAAGCCGTCGCCCGGACACCGCCAACCGGGCCTCCTTGGACTTCACCGGAGGGAACGCTTCGGACGGCCCAGTTGCAATCGGGCAGCACGTCTTCTTCGAGGACGAGGCCGAGAAAGATGAGCACAGGTCGCAAGCCCGCGGGTCGTGCTCAAGGCCTAAGCAGTAGACACATGGCGGGATCCGTCGAGACATCTTCAGCCCGCATGGGCATCTCAAACTGGAGTCGATTGTCCATCGCAGCCGCTGAGGGATAGAAGACTGAAGTCTGTTTTGCAAAATTTATTTTAAATCCGCAAACGGAGAAATAGGAATCTAGTCACAAACGCAGAGCGTTAGGAGGAACCTGAGCTTCCAAGCGGTAAGGAAGATCTACGCCATGGGGCGGAGCCGAGTTATACCACCCGGTGGGTGGAGGAGCAAGCTTGAAGACCTTCCGCAAGATTTAAAGCGGCAAGGATACCTGCCAATGAGTGTGGATGAACAACATATCCATGTCCCTAGAACTGGGGATTCTGTAAGGTGATGCAATATGCAATTTACTTGGCTAAGTATGAGTGCAGAGCCTATTATGTAGGATGCATAAGAAGAAAGCTCAAGGAAAGGGTGGTGAGCATATGAAGTCAGTGGAGGCAGGAACACCAATCAGCCGTGGCAGTACATATTGGCATGATAGAGGATAAGGAACTCCATAACCCCACTTTTGGGGTATCAAAAGGGTTACTATAGGCTCCAGTAGAGGGATCATGATAAGAAACTTGCCTTGAGGGAGGCATACAGGATCTACCATTTGGGGCATTAGATTGGCTGGGACTAAATGATCAATTAGAGCTGACACAGCTATTATAATTTATTTATTTAGTTTTTTGGACCGGTAACTGCACTAGACAAATTCTGCCCATTTTCAGGATAACGCACCGGGAGGGGATACAGATGAATGCCAAGTGACCTTGAACCAGATTAAGCTGTTGGTGGTATTTTTAGTGAATAATATATGTTTGATGTGTGTAATATGTCCCTTTACTGTGCCACTAGATTGTGGCCCCCAGCAAGATTAAGCACTCAGAATATAGTTCCTTTTAAAATGAAATATTCTGAAATATATTTATCAGAATATGTTTTTGGAACAAGTTAAAGTGTGTATTAAGTGAGTAACTTCTAGAATGTTTATAAAATATCATTTTCTTTGTTTTAATATTCATTGCTTGATTGGTGGTCACTTCAGCATTGGTATATATTAATACATCCCCAGAGGCACTCATTGTGGGATAAGAATGGTTTTACACGCGTTCTACTCGAAAGAGAACAGTGAAGCAAAGCTGATTAAAGGTAGATGCAATCAAATGGAAAAAAACACAGAGGCCCACTTTGTGAAGAATTGCAGAGATCAAGGCCTGGTATTATTGGAAGACTCCAGTGGCAGAGTCTATCCTGAATAGGGGTTTCACTGCCTTTTGCAGCATAGGGTGAAGGTCTACCATGATTATTGTCTACAAGGAAAGAGAAAATATACCCCGACCTTTGAGGAGGGGCATGCACAGGCCAAACGGGCATTATTCAAATAGAAAAAAAGCCCAGATCCCAGACATCAGGACAGATACTGTAACCCTGGATTTGAGGGGACCTTCAGGCTATGGGCAGTCCCTGACAGGGAACTGGTGGAACAGCACCTATTGACCTCGGAATCAAAGGCAGGGAAGGCTAATAGAGGTAGTGAACCCATGCTAGTGAGGCCCCTGCAAAGTATCAGCGGGGTCCGGAAAAGGACTTTCATAAAATAATTCTCCTGATACAAAAAATGACATTGAATGCACCAAAGTATGGTGCAACCAGAAGCATTGGATCTCGTAGGGAGACCTCGAAAGATAGCATCAAGAAGAAAACTCAGAAAGGCAGGAGCAAAAGGCCCAACATATGCAACCAAGAAAGTCATGTGAGACATATTTTCACAGTAGCGGTCATGTAACTATAGCTGCCAGAGGTTCCAAGCAATGAGTATAGTGGCTGGAAAAGCATCCCCAAGAGGTAGGATGAATACTGTGAGGACATCTCCAAATAAACCAGTTCCTGCCTAGACGCATGCAGCTCCTACACCTGTTCCCCAGAGCATAGAACTGTTCCGGTTCCTAGTCCTGAGCAAGAAAAGAGGGGCTCCAACCCAACAACTGTAGATGGAGCCTGGCGTACAGCACAGCTACAGGTGGAGACCAGGATGGAACCCGGAGGTGGCCCCACCGATAGGGCGGCCACCTGGCCACAAGAATAGACATGTCCATCGATGCCCCACTAACCCAACTCGAAGCTCTGAAGAAACATGGTCAGACTCCATTGGAATAATGGAGAGAAGAAAACTGGAGGCAAAGCAAACCCCAGCAGGCCGGCAAAGAGTCGACTCAAAGGAGTCAGCACTGTTTGAAAAAGAGTCCATGGGTTGTCGAGGAGGACATCAGTGATGTCAAAGCAGTAGGAAAAATAGCTGCATACCTGGTATAAGGGGAACATTTCAGTTAAAGACCAAACAGGGTCCAGGTGTGGATTTCAGAGGACACCCCAGAGCCGAAGACACCGGTCAGATGGCGTATAACTCATGCTCCATTAGGAAACAATGAGGAGGCCCACAGTGAGGCTCAAATAGCAAGAACACCGGGTCTAGGCCCACAGATTATTCCAGGTCCAGTGTGGACAAGAGGGTCCAGCTCCTCATCGAGAAGGGGCGAAGCCTTCTTCAATGAGATGTCATCGGCAACGAAAGACCCAAGGCCACTGTCGACCTGAGGGTCTAAACCCACTGCAACCAGAGGGCTGAAGTCTTCCCCATGAGAATGAAGAAGTCTATCAAAGCCAGTGGCGATGAGGGGTTCAGGAGCCACCGTCGATGAGAGTCCATCATTGATTGCAGGACAAAAGCCTTCAACAACGAGTGCCAAAGCCCACAGCAAGGGAGAGGTCAGCTATCACCACAGAGGTCATCATCACAAGATGGTTGAAGCCATCATTGATGAGATGGCAAATGCCACCATTGACGCAAGGGCAATAGCCACCATTGATGAGAGTGGCAGAAGCCATCGTCGGCGAGAGGGCTAAAGCATACGTCAATGAGAGGGCAAAAGCTATCATCAACAAGAGGGCTGAAGCCATGGGCAACGAGAGGCTGGATGTCATTGTGATGAAAGGGCTGAAGCCATCACCAGCACAATGGCAGAAGCCACTGTCAACGAGAGGGCAGAAGCCACTGTTGACAAGAGTGGAAAAAATCCATCATCGACGAGAGGGCAGAAGCCATGGTCGATGAGAGAGCGAAGCCCTCATCAACAAGAGGGCAGAAGCTACCGTCGTTGAGAGGGCAATAGCCATCGCAATGAGAGGGCAGAGGCCATAGTCAACAAGAGGGCAAAAAGCACTGTTAAACAAAAGGGCAAAAAGCATAGTCAACGAGAGGGCAGAAGCCATCATCAATGAGCAGGCACAAGCCATCATCAGCGAGAGGGCAGATGCCATCATCAGCGGGAGGGTAGAAACCATTGTCAGGACGGCAGAAGCCATCACAACGAGAGGGCTGAGGCCATCGTCAATGAGAGGGAAAAAGCCATCGTTGATGAGAGGGCAAAAGCCATCATCAACGAGTGGGTGGAAGCCATCATGAACAAAAGGGCAGAAGCCAGTGTCAACAAGAGGGCAAAAGCCACCTTCAGCAATGCTGAAGATGTAATTATACTTATAAAAATTCAAAGTATCTTCATCATAGTCGGTCTAGTAAAGATGGTCAGCAACGACAAAAGTTAGTAGAAAAAAAATTTAAAAGGTGAAGGTACTGCTGCGCCCGATCTCCAGGAGAGATGTGTGCAGGTCACAGAAAAGAAAGAACTGAGGAGTATAGGGACCACCATCTTTTATACTGCACAGACCTGGTCATGTGGTGCACGAGGGGGGCAGTCCCAGGTAAGATCAGCTAGAAGTCTTCCGCGATACAAGTGACTCCAGCAGAAGGTTCCCATATGTTATGAACTGCTGCAAGAGATTGTCTCGAAGAAGAGTGAATGAACCCAGTCTGGTCCAAGCCAATCAGGGATGGGAGAATCAAGTCTGTCTTATATGTCAGGATAGACATAAAGTGTTATACTGCATTCTTCTATTTGACAATTGCCTTAAACTTCCCGAGTGCTACTATACCCATCATTATTAGCCCTACCTCAAACATAAAGGAGCTATTGATGCAATCATTTTTCCAACTTCATAATGAGTTTAAGGGAATTATGTAACAACAAGATGTGCTCAGACTTACTGTATATGGGTTGTTGTCCCAGGCCTAACTAGGCCTGTAGGGTCTCCCTCCTATGTCTCCCCACAGGAGGCTGAGGGACCCCTTCCCTCAGGGAGGTACCAGGTCCCTTTGAGGTGTCTTGGTAATCACCCACCAGTGATGAATGGTGAAGATTGACACAGATAAGATATGAAAATTATGTACTGTACCTACCATAATTCTTGATCTTTATGTGTATGTTCACCATTCATCACTGCTACCCGCCCTCCTTCCCCTCTTGGGCCTCAGTCTCTGAGTGATGCCTCCTCCCTGTTTGTTTTTCTCTTAATTGAGTTAAGGCCCTTGTGGTCCTCCTCCTGGTACCTCTTGGCTCCGCTTCTCTTCTGGAGGTGTCTTGGGAAAGACAAGTAGGGGCGCACCACCCCCCTTTTTATGAGAGCTCACCAGGGCCTCTTTACTGTCCTGACGGGGTTCCTTTTTCAGTTTGTTCTGAATCACTCTTGGGTTCGACCTCTTTGTTTGATCTCAAACCATAGGGGTCCTCTTCGGGGTGGTGGTTTAGAGGGGGCCCTGGTGATCCCTTCCCTCTCCAGGAGCTGTGATTCCCCTTTCTTTCTTACCACTCAACCAAGCAGTCTCTCCTTGCAGGGTACCCCTCTGGAGGGTGAAAATCATGTCCTCTAAGATGATCCCTTCCTGGTATCATCCTCTCCTCCCTTCGGAGGTGGGTCACCTCTAAACCTCTATGGGGAACTTGTTTTTGTCAGGAGGACCCTGCAGTGGAGTGGGTCCTGTCCCCACCACAGGATTCTCTCAAGACAGGAGGGGGAGACACTGGCCTCCAACTCATCTTGGACTTCGGGGAGAGCACTTTGAAATTGGTGCCTTGTCTTACCAATGCCTTCTGGACTTCTTCAAGTCAGCTATCTCCCTCTGGATAATCCTTAAGACTTGAGGGTTTCTTCTTCTGCTCCCTGCATCGGAGAGAAGAAGTGTGGCTTAAAGTAGTAGGTGTCATTTCCTCAGTCCTCAGGGAGCCCTCTGAACCCCTGCGAATGAGGTGCAGTGTCTCTCTCTTCTCTCTGTTCTATCCTTTTTCTCCCTCCCTTACTTTATCCCTCCCTTGCTTACCCAGAGGTAGGGGCCCCCTGTCCCAGACCTCTTGGTTTCCTCTCTTCTCTCCTTTTGACTGGCATTATTCCTTGCTTGTTTTTTATATCCTTTCCTTTTCTTATCCCTCGGGCTCCCTTGCCCTGCCCTCTCTTTTCTTTTCTTTTCTTTTCCTAACTGTCTCTCCAGCATACAGAACTGGGATGGAGGAGGAGTTGGCGTCAGTTACTGGCCAACCTGTGAGTGCCACGCAGTGTGTGTCAGCCTTGAGGCGCCCGTCTGGCGTCGATTCATACAAAAAAAAGAAAATGCTCTTGCAGAGCCTGATCCTCCGGCCAGAACTTCAGCAGTGACAAATGGTGAAGATACACAGAAAGATCAAGAATTACGGTAGGTACATAATTTTCACTTCCTCTCAGCCTTGGCCCAGAGTATTCGGGCCTGTCCCACACAGACCAAGTGCCATTTCTGTTGACGAGCTCCTTACCAGTGCTCTTGTTGACTACCCTTACCGAGGCCTTCTCAGTCCTGGATACAACCCAGGCCCATACGTTGACGTCTTCTCAAACTTCATTGACGCCCCATCCTTCCAGCATGGGACTCGATCCTTCGTCGATGACATCCACATTTCAGCATTCATTGATGTCTTGTTTTTCTGCCCCTGCTACATGACCCTCTAGCGTGGGTCAAGGGTTTGCATCAATGGACTTACCATCCTTGCTGCTGCCATCACAGCCTGTCTCTTACCGGGGCTTGGTGGTTCAGGCATTGGTCATGGTTTCCCAGGCTTTGGGCTCTATGCTGTATCCACAGCCATAGTCTAGGTCCTCCTTGATGTCCCCCTCTTGCATTGGGTCCACCAGACCTCCTCCTGCTCCCTCCTCATCGACAACCCCTGCCATTGACATCACCTCAGTGGTCAAACCTGTGTTGGAGGTTATGCAAGCCATGCAACCACCTCCACCACCCTCCTCTCCCTCGCCCCCCTCCTAGAAAGCGGGTTCACTCTGTGCCTACCCCTACTCCCTCCTTTCCACCCCTGAAAAAGGTGGATCTGGCATACTTTGAGGAGGAAGAAGAGGAGGATCCGGCTGATGATGATGGGGTGCGAACCCCTTCCAGTGCCTCTACCCTGTCTCCCGTGGGGGAGGATCCCAGGATCTATATTCTCCTGCTCTCCTTTGGATGACCCCAGTTTCCTGGAAATTATGACCCAGTTACAGAAGGTCATGGGGTTCATCACTACCAACCAAGACCAGCAGCGCCGTGGCTTGGCTGATTACTTGGATTTACTGGAGGACACCATCACTGTGGTTCCTCCCCCCACATCCAGGCCTATCAGGGTGCAGTTTCTGTGGCTTGGCACTGTCCTTCTATGGCCCCCCCCCCATTTCTAAAAAGGCAGATCACCTTTACCAGGCCCCTGCAGACCACCCCTTTTTGCCACGGCTCCATAGGCAGAGTCTGTGGTCATAAATGCTGTCCATGATCAAACCAAGCGTCCTAAACACTTGAACTCTCTGCCTCCTGACAGGGAGGCCCAGAAATTGGACTTGATAAGAAAAAGGGTCTATGCCTCATCCACTCTTGTCATGCGCATTCTGAACTATATGGGGCATATGGTCAAGTACCCAAAGATCCTTTGGACTACCACCTCAGAAGCAGCAGTGAAGCTTCCCCAGTCAACAGACACTGACAAATTGCTTGCTACCCTTAAGACGGGTACTAGTATCTCTTGGCACCTTCTCTGTGCCAGCTACAATGCCATAGGTGCCTCTGCCCATACTTCGGTGACAGGTATTACCCTTCACAGCAATGCGTGGCTCCGGGTTTCTGGCTTTACCCCGGGTATGCAACAGTCCAGCTTAAATTCTCCCTTTAGTGGGCACAAACATTTTGGTACAGACACCAAAGGCATCCTTAATGACTTAATGGCCTCAAGCCATGCTCTCCTTACAGTACACATGATGTACCACACTCAGCCACCTGTCTTGCAGTGGTGGCCATTTCAGTCCTTTCAGTTTTGGCGTGCTGCTTGCCTGAAAGGCTCAGCCTGTCTGCCCACTAGAAAATGCCTGACCCCACCTCCTGGCGATACCTCAGTCTGTGCCCCCAGAGGTGCCAGGACCGCCCCTGCTGCAGCCGCTGCCACCCTGCTTCCTTATGACTCATCCCTCAGCCTTCCCAGAACTCCTCTGCAGGTCTTGGAGGCAGTGGGTGGCCATTTTACTCTACATTTTGAGGCCTGGAAACAGATTACTGCAGATTATTCGTACAGGCCGTACTCTGGAGCTCACTGCCACTTCCCTATACATCCACCTTGGCTCCTGTCATACCCCCAGAACACATCCCAGTTCTGCTGGGAGAGCTCCATTCTTTAATTGAGAAGCAGGTGATACAGCATGTTTCTCCATATGACCTAGGCAAGGACTTTTACTCCCACTTTTTCTCGTAGCCAGGCGCACAGGTGATCTCCGCCCTGTCCTGGATCTGAGACCTGAACTGGTTCATCCAGTACAAAAGATTTGGAATGGTCACCTTGCAAACAGTCCTGCCTCTGTTAAACCACAGGGACTGGTTGTGAGCCCTAGACATGAAGGATGCATACCTTCACATCCAGATACATGCAGCGCATCCACAATATCTCCGGTTCCAACTTCTGGGCTACCATTACCAATTCTACGCCCTGCCCTTTGGGCTGTCCTCCATCCCAAGGATCTTCACAAAGTGCCTGGCAGTCGTAGCTACAGCCCTATGTCGCCGTTGACACTATGTGTTCCCATACTTGGATGACTGGCTCATAAAAGCTTTTTTTCGGAACGGATTGCTCCTCTCCCTCGCCTGCACCCTGGAGCTCTTCCAGGACCTCAGCATTACAATAAATGTCACCAAGTCCCACTTGGAACCATCTCAATGTCACCAGTACATCAGAGCAATCTTGGATATGGCACAAGGCAGAGTCTTTCTGCCAGAGGACAGGAGTCAGAGGTCATCTCCCTCGGACGGCAGTGCCTTGCAGCTTAGCAGATTACCGCCTGCCAATTCATGTGTCTCCTCGGTCACATGGCGGCGGCCATTTCCACCATACCATATCCCCACTTACACATGCACCTGGTCCCATGGGCCCTTCACCACCAATGGCACCATAAGCCAGGGGACTTTGAAGCCTTCATTCGAGCAACCTCTCCCCTCAGGCCCTCTCCTGGTGGCTGGATCCGACAGCCCCCAAATTAGCATGCCCTTTCAGTTCGCCTCCCCCCACCCAAACCCTTATGACAGATGCCTCCACCCTGGGTTGGGACACCCGCCAGTTCTCACCAAACACAGGGCCGCTGGAGTCCAGAGTCCACGTCACTCCATATCATCCTTCTGGAGATGTGGGCCTTCCATCTGGCTCTTCAGGCCTTCCAACCATTCCTTGCCCCCGGACCCATCCTGATACAATCAAACAATACTTGTGTGGTATTCTACATCAACAAGCAAGGGGGTGTGAAGTCACAAGCTGTGTGCCAGGAGGGTGCTTCTTATATGCCTTCCTGTCCCTTCCCCTCATACAGCGAGTCTTATACAAACTCCAGCTGGAGCGGGTCTCCATGATTCCTATTACCCCTTTTTGACCGCAACAGGTATGGTTCCCCTCCTCTAGCAACTGTCAGTCACAGATCCCCTTCCCATTCCTCTCCAACCAGATCTGCTCACGTAGAACCACAGAACCCTTCTTCACCCCAGTCTCAGGTCCCTTCATCTACATGCTTGGCTCCTGAGGATGTCTTTATAGCCTGGCACAACATCTGTGCCTCTGTGACTGTGATTCTGCTGGTCTCCAGAGAGATAGAACCAGAAAGACATGTGCTGCCAAATGGAAACATTTTGCCATATGGACTGCTGACAGGGGCTTGGACCCTTACTCATGCCTGTTGACTTCCATTTTGGCCTACCTCACCCTCTCCAGTCAGGGTTTAAGCTATTCTTTCATCAGAGTCCATTTAGCTGCCATTTTGGCCTTCCATGAACCCATCGTGGACCGGCAGGTCGCCCATATGGATCTGGCCAGGATGTTTCTCAAAGGCCTTCTGCATCTCTAGCCTCCAATTCGGAATCCAGTTCTGCACTGGGGCCTCCATTTTATGCTGGAAAAACTGATCTTTTCACAGTTTTACCTGGCTGCCTGTGAAATGCACTTCCTGGCCTTCTGGTAGCTATTACATTGGTCAGGTGCATCTCGGAATTTCAGGCCCTCATGTGCCGTGAGCCTTAGCTTGTCTTTCGTAAAGACAGAGTCTCGCTCCGCACCAATCACAAGTTCCTTCTAAAAGTGGTTTCGGAATTCACTCTCAACCAATCCATTAAGTTGCCTGATGCCTTCTCCACAGTCAGGATGTGCATCGAATCCTGCATTATTGCCTCATTTGTTCCAAGTCCTCTCGCAAATTACAGCAATTATTTGTCGCTTTTGCTCCTGGTCAGGAGAGACACCCCGTCACAAAGCAGACATTATCCAACTGGTTGGCCCACTGTATCACCTGCTGCTACACTATATACTACCAACCTTTCCCCGGTGCTGTGCATGCACAGTCCACCAGGGCTGACTCTACCTCTGCTGCCTGCTTCAGGGGCATCTCTGTCCCCGCTATCTGTGATGCTGCCACGTTTTCTACTGTACATACATTTACTAGACACTATAGTCTTGACATGGCTTCCAGGCAACACGCCTCCTTTGGACACGCCGTCTTCCACGGCCTCCTGTCTTAACCTCCCTTTCAGCGTGACTGCTTGGGAATCATTCCAAGTGTATGACCTGCTGCAAGAGAGTCCCTTGAAGAAGGTGGTACAGTTTTGTACTTACCGTAACAGTAGATCTTGGAAAGGATCTCTTGCAGCAGGTCACGTTCCCTCCCTCCTTCCCCCCTCCTTCTCTGGGACAGCCATCTTCTGCCTGTACATTTATCACCCTACTGGGTGATACCTCAGGCCTCCTTAGTTCCCCTTGGTGTCCCGCTCTGCAAGCTGGTTGCCGACCAGGAACTGAGACTGCTAGGGGCTGCCCACTTATTTATACATATGCATGGACTGACGTCATTGTGGACGGCCCCCAGTCAGCACTGCTGGTGAAGGCTACCATGACAAGAGCACTCTCTGGTGGACACCCAAGTGTATAACCTGTTGCAAGAGATCCTCTCGAACATCTGCCATTACGGTAAGTACGAAACTGTACTTTATCCTCAGGCTACTGCAGCTTTCCAGCATAGGTCCAGAATGTAGGAGCAACTAAAGAAAAGATAGAAACATAGAAACATAGAAGTTGATGGCAGATAAGGACCGCAAGGCCCATCCAGTCTGCCCATTTCTTTTTCTACCTTATAAATGTGCCATCGGGCCTTTTGCTCTGTCAGTGACCCATTCATTCATAGTCATTTGTATTGCTCCCCTTATGCCTATCCCATGCCTGTTTGAAGCCCTGCACTGTATTCATAGCCACCACTTCTTGTGGTAAGCCATTCCATGCATCTACCACCCTTTCTGTGAAAAAGAATTTCTCACATTTCCCCTTAATGGCCTCCTCTAATCTCATGCTGTGTCCTCTTGTCCTGCTATTTTTCTTATATTTAAACATGTTAGACTCTTTCACCTTGTTTATGCCCTTAAGGTGTTTAAATGTCTCGATCATATCACCTCTCTCCTCCTTTGCTCAAGGGTATACATATTGAGCTCCGTTAATCTGTCCTCATATGTCTTCTGATGCAGTCCTGCACCATTTGGTTGCCCTCTCTGGACTGCCTCAATTTGGTTAATGTCCTTGTGAAGGTGTGGCCTCCAATACTCGCAGTACTCAGATGGGGCCTAACTAATGTCTTGTACAGAGGTTATTACTCCCTCTCATGACTTGTGATACCCCTACTAATACACCCTAACACCCCCTAGCCTTACCTACTGCTTTAGAGGTCTGCTTGAATGATTTTAGGTCATCAGTGATGATGATGCCCAAGTCTCTTTCTTCCTTTGTGACTGCTAGCAACTCCCTCCCAGCCTATAAGTGGCTTCAGGGTTTCTTCCCTATGTGCATGATTTTGCACTTCTTTGCATTAAATCCCAGTTGCCACTCTTCTAGCCATTTTGCTAGTTTATCCAGATCTCTTCTCATTCTGCCCACCCATCTGGATCATCTACTCTGTTGCAGATCTTGGTGTCATCTGCAAACAGACAAGCCTCCCTCTAGTCCATCTGCGGTCACTAATGAAGATGTTGAATAGGACTGGCCCAGGACTGATCCCTGAGGTACCCACTTGTGACTTGCATCTCTTCTGACTGTATACCATTTACCACCACTCTCTGTTTTCTGCCAGTCAACCAGTTTGCCACCCAGTTGACCAACTTCAGCCCACCGAGCCTACCTAGCTTATTTATCAATCTTCTATGTGAACAGTGTCAAAAGCTTTGCTGAAGTCAAGGTAGCGACATCAACTGCTCCCCTTGGTCCACCACTCTGGTTACCCAGTCAAAGAAATCTATGAGATTAGTTTGACAGGACCTTCCTTTGTAAACCCTGCTGTCTTGGATCCTGTGCCCTATGGATTCCAGGTGTTGCACTATCCTTTCCTTAAGGATGCCTCCATAATCTTGCCCACTACTGAGGTAAGACTGACTAGTCTGTAGTTCCCGCCTCCTCCTGCTACCACTCTTGTGGGCGGGATCACATAAACCCTTCTCCAGTCTTCTGGGACCTCTCCTGTGCTCAGAGACTCACTAAACAATTCTGCTAATGGCTCTGCTAGTTCCTCCTTTAGCTCCTTAAGTACCCTGGGATGTATGCCATCAGGTCCCATTGCCTTATATACCCTGAGCTTAGCAAGCTCTTGTAGGACCCTTTCTTTTGTGAAGGGTGAGTGCTCACCTCCTCCCCTGTGTCCACCCATGATGCTGGGCTGTGGGCCCTGCCCTACCTTCTCTTCAGTAAATAACTGAGCAAAAGTATCTATTTAGGATAGATGCCTTTACAGGGTCCTCCTCCTCACATGCTCCCTTTTCTCCATTAAGCTTAGCAATACCCCTCTGGACTTTCTCCTTTCACTAATGTATCTATAGAAGTCTTGTCACCTTCTTTTACTGTTTGCTAGTGTTTCCTCAGTTTGGGACTTTGCCTGCCTGCCCTGCTTCCCTTAGGGCAGTTTGGTATGCCCCCTATCTTCATCCCGCTGTGTTCCCTTATATTTCCTGAAGGCCAGCCTTTTGGCTCTGACCTTTCTGCTACTGTATTTGAGAACCAAGTGGTTTCCTTCTTCTTTTACTTCCTTTTCTGTCTAACACAATGGGATGTTGCTTCAAGTATTGTATCCTTAATGCTTGCCCACTTTGCCTGTACCTCCTCACCTGTGTTTCTTTTTGCCAGGGCTAGCTTAACTCTGTTGGCCATCTTATCAAAGTCAGCTCCTCTGAAGTCCCATATTTTTGCCTTGGAATGGGATGATTTAGATGTAGTAGCCAAATTGAACCATACCATGTGATGGTCACTGGCCCCAGGTGACCTTCTACCTGGAGATCTGTGATCCTTCTTTGTTAGTCAGTACTAGATCTAGGATAGCCCTGTCTCTTGTGGGTTGCTGTACCAGTTGTTTGAGGCCTCCCCTGCAGGGAATCCACTATGAGTCTAGTTCTGGCAGATGTTCCTGCTGGTATTGACCAATCTGTATCTGGCATGTTGAAGTCTCCCATTATCAGAACCTCCCTTTAGCTGTCATGTTTTGTATATCTTCTAACAGTAATGTGTCTATGTCCTCCCTCTGGTCTGGGGCCTATAGACAACCCCAGTTCTTATGGCTGTCCCATTTCCTGTTTCCAGGGTGACCCACAGTTCTTCTGGCTCCTTATGTGTATTCTGAATTTCTGTAGCTTTGATATTTTCATTAACATACAGGGCCACTCCTCCCCTTTTGCACCTCGGTCTCTTCTGAACAATACATAGCCAGGTACTGAAGTCTCCCAAGTGTGGTTACTGGTAAACCACGTCTCACTATTGCTACTATGTCCAGTTTAGCCTCTGACATTATTGCCTGCAGGTCTGGGATCTTATTTCCCAGGCTGTGAGCATTTGTGTACATGATTTTCCATTAGCAGATTTTGGTGTGCTAGTTGTTGGGTGAAGTTTGGCACTTACCCTGTGCATCGTATGGGGAGACAAACCTTTTTTTCTTACCTGGTGATGCAAATGAACAGCAAACACGCTGAATTTCTGTTTGACCACTAGCTGAGGGGAGGGTGTTCTTCCATTCGACGTGATGGGTGTTTACCCCTCTCCCATTGCTAGTTTAAATATTCTGCAAAGGCGTCAAACTTCCCCCAATGCACTGACTCCCTCTTTAGTCAGATGCAGTCCATCAAATTTAAAGAACTTTCGCTCCCAGAACTGTTGCCAGTTCCCTACAAATCTGTGTCCCTTTTCCTGGCACCAGTCCTTGAGCCACGTGTTTAGCTCCCCTATCTCCCCTTCTCTGACCTTCCGTCCATCTGCTCGCTTCTCCCAGACTGGCAGGATCTCAGAGAAGGAGATGCCGGACGAAATGGATGATAGTTTGTCACCCAGCTTAGTCAGGTGTTCCTTGGTCTCCACAACTGACCGGCTGGCGAGATCATTAGTCCCTATGTGTACTAGGACATCAATGTTTTCTCCTGCTTTGCGAACAATTTTAGCAATGCGGTCAGTGTCTCTCCATGCTGATGTGCCTGGGAGACATCTGACCATCACCCCTGGCTGGAGATGGGTATCAACTCCCCGAATCATGGAGTCTCCTATGATCAGAAGTTGGTCAGTTGTCTCTAATTGTTGTACATGCCCTTCTCTTAAAAAGTATCTATCCTGGAGAGATTTATGCTTCTCTGTATTCTTTTATTTATTTTTTTCTTATGGAGTTGTTTGGCCTCTCCGACCACCACCTTATGCCTGCTTCGGGCTTCCTGCCTGTACCCCTAGTCCTGTCTTCTCCCCTCCTCCCGCTGTCAAGGCCAGCAAGGATCTACAATGGGTTGGACCTGAAGGCACCGGTGCGGTCATTTTATGATGGTTGGTGCAGATACCTTTTTTCTTGTTTTGTTTTTTTCTTTTCTTGGGTAGCGCCGAATGCAAGGCAACCGTGTCAGTGCCCCGAAATAGCTCTCACTTGTTATACCACCCAGTCTCCGTTGGATGGTAGTGGTACAGCAAGCTGTGCTGTCCCTTCTTGAAGGCGGAGGGCAGTCAGTGAGACACTCAGTTCTCCTTCCCCAGCCAGCATCCAAGCGATCCAGGTTCATTTTTGAACCTGGGTCCACCGGCATGCTGGCAGTGAGGCGTCCAATGCCTCAGCCCACCACACCACTGGGCCAGCTTGCTTCTGTGCTTTCTTAACATTTAATTTGTCATGGCTACAAAGCTATAAAATGTCCCACATCTTAGCAGGAATTGTGGGATCCATCAGTTGGCGTGTGACATTAGAGTCAGTGTTACCATCTGCAACATTAAAAACCGGATTAACAGAAACATGGTTTTGGATAATAAAGTGGTAGCATTGTTTTCTTGTTAAAGTCAACATTGAAGCCTCACCTACTGTAAGTCCCAAGATTTCAATTTTTGCCAGTGACCCATCAAATAATCAAGAAGCTCCCAAGACCCTACACCTTTTCTCTTATGCAAGCTTCTGCTCTGTGCCTGCAAGAAACCAACAAGCCAGATGTGAAGGATAGAAGTCCAGATGTTCTTTGGTCCTACAAAAAAAGACAGTGTAAATTCCTATAAAAAGGTGCAAAAGTAGAAAACATTGGGGTTAAGCATTCCCAGACTTGCTTGTAATACTACATAAGTAATATTCCATTTTACAGGGTTAATTCTGCTTCCACAGAGTTCTTGGAAGAAAACTCTAAGAATGGAAACTTCCAAAGTAACTGGTGTTGGGTACACATAACTAATGCACAGGAAGTGGAAGAGAAAAAAAGTCCACATCCTAAAGATGCAATCTTCATTGAGGATATCTCTTGCATCAGACCACACCTATGGAATTAAAGCTGCCAGGCACTAGGACCACACAGAAACATTTTTATCTGGCAGTCTAGCAGAGGTCACCCACAATGACGTCAGATGCAGATGATGTCCGTACCATATAAATGTGGGCAGCCCCACACCCTCCTCAGTTCTTTTCATGCCGTCGACCATTGAGCATTGCTACACTTCAGTCTACTGCCACATTTTTGTTTACTGTCCTTATTTTCTTTCCTAAATCACTTCTTTGTTTTCAGTGTGATTTTCTCTCGATTTTCACTTTATGTCACTGTGTAACGCTGACCTAAGCTTCTGTTTCTCTGAGAGCAGTGGATTCTCTGGGCCCATGAGGTTATGCCAGCCATCTCCGCTTGATCTCCCGTCAAGATTTCTGTCAACGTCAGCTACTAGCCCTGCATTCTTCTGAGATCTGGGCTAGCCGGTCATCCTACAGCAGAGCGAGCCTCGAGGGAGGAGCTTCTCCATGTCGCCAGTCCTCTCTTCAGGCTTCCTGAGACCTCCAGGGCCCATCAGATGATGATTCCTGCTATACAGCACCTTCTTCTCCACAAGATATGGCTCTGGCAGCTCTTCCCGCTGGACCTCCTATGGCTGGCGGAAGCAAGTCGGTGTCTGGACTGCGGACACCCCTGCTGACGTGGCAGGCCTAGCATAGACCTCTGTCGGCCGGCTCTGGCCCATTGACTTTGAAACTTCGGACGATATCATTAGTCCTGCAGCTTAGACCTCAGTTCCTACAGGTCGGCTCCCATAATGCTTTCACTGGACTTCCCAATGGCTGTTGATGCCATCATGGCGCCCTGCAATGCAGGCCACTGTCATTGCTTCCCACTGCCTGCACACTTGTTTCCTCGGGGTTAGCTTTTGCAGCACTCTTCAGAAGTCCTCCCATGGCTGGCACAGGCTCATTGATGTCAGGGATTCAGTTACCCCCATCACATGGTGTCCTCTGCATGCGGTCTGTTGTTACCACCTCCTGCTGCACAGACCGTATCTCCGATAGGGTTGGCGGTAGCAGTTCATTCTGTCGGGCCTCCTCTGGGTGGGCTGGCATGTCAATATCAGGGTCTCAGCCATCCCCATCAATGTTGCACTGCATTACGGCAATGCGGGTCACCGTCATCACCTCATGCCGCTTAGGACAAGTTGGCCCTGGCCATGAGTTGCCCTAGCCCTACTATGACCAGTGGCGGCCCGTTATCGTGGGGGCTCTAGTCAACCCTGTCAATGTCGCAAGGTGCTTTCCCTATGCAACCCACCATTGCTATTCAGACAGTGCTCTTCTCCTTTGTGGAGTTACTGTAATGCCTTATGCTTCCTCAGCCAGATGACGGGGCCCCTATCTTGTATATGTTATTACATATTGCTCTTGCAACTGTACTGTCATTTGCTGAATAATTTGTGTAGGTGTACTGTGACTGCTCAAGCCTGTTTCTGTACCAGTTCTTGTTCACTTGATTTTTCTTTGTATATACTGTTGTCTACCTGCCCTTTGTTGTAACCTCCCGGGTTGTACCTGAAAATAGGCAGCCATGCTGTCTAGTGTACCTACCTGGTCAACAAAAGCTAAATAAATAAATAAATGTGCAAGAAGTGGAAGAGGAAAAAAGTCTGCATCCTAAAGATACGATCATCGTTGAGGATATCTCTTGCATCAGGCCACATCTATGGAACTATAGCCGCCAGACAGACAGACTCCCCACTCCTTATTCTGCCTCCTCTCTTGGCTATACTAGAGGATGCCACTCGTGCTGCCTGGCACCAACTAGGCTTGATCCCCACCATGCTCACAAAAGCGGACAAGCTGTCCTAGGACCCTTTTTTCACAGGGCACCCTGAAGCTAGTTCCTTCATGCTAAATGCTGCCCAGGATAGCCCTCAGGTACCTTCGCATCTCGGTTCCACCCTACAGATGAAGGGCCGAGAGCACTGGCCCTCGTGGGGAAGAGAAACTTTGCCTCTGCCACACTGGGCCCCAGAATAGTAAATTGTTAGGCCCACTTAGTGCTGGCTGTGCTGGTGATGCCCAATGTTCCATTCTGCATACCCCATCTCAGGGCACAACCCTTTGGGGTGGAGGGGCAGGGTATCTTCCCTATGGTCAGTCCATTCCCTCTACCTCAGTCTACTGAGAGGTTTGCAGAGGGTGTCCCTTGGCAGGCCTTCCAATAGTCCCTGATCAGAGACCAAGCAGTGGAGCGACAGTAGTGCAGTTTTGCTGACCCCATCCTCCTCCAGAGATGTCCACCCCAAAGCCTCTAGAGAAGATGTGGCAGCAGCCACCATATCTGCTTCAGCATGACTCCTTTTTTGGACCCTACCCTCCAATACAAAGTCCAGAGGTAGCAGTAGGGGGTCGCCTCACCCTCCACCTGGACCAGTGGAGAGCAGTTACAACACATTCATAGGTCCTGCAGTTAATAGACCAGGGGCACGTTCTTGAACTTCTGGAGTCACTATCAAAAGAAATGGAAATAGAGCAATAGTTCCTTGTATTCTTTCTATACTTAAAGGGCACCCTGAAAAGAACCACACCATTGAACGAATAAACATAAGAATACAAAATAGATGTACTAAGGAGGGAATTGAATATATTAATTTATGGAGTACCCTTCATAAAAATACTGACCTTTATGCAAAGGACAGTCTCCATTTAAGCCCTAAAGGCACTACAACATTAGCAAATTTCATAAATAACAAAATCAATGGAGTGTCTTTAAACTATTAAAGAAGGGGGAGGGAAAGTTAGAACAGAGATTAGCTGCCAGTACCATGATCAGAAATGCCAATATGGAAACAAATTACTCTAAGTCAAGAAATCAAACAAATATGGTACGTCATTTAGCAGTTTTATCTCTGAACGCACAAAGTTTGAATGATAAAATGGACGAACTCAGGGCAGTAATAAATAACACTAACGCTGATATAGCAGTTACTGAAACTTGGTGGAAGAATGACATGGACATGTGGGGGAATAACACTGAAGGTTACATGTTATACAACTATAATAGAATAAATAAGAAAAGTGGAGTAGTGGCTATTTACTTTTACAAACAAAATCATTTCCACTGACATCTTGAACAAAATTAAAACACAGGGTGACATAGAATCCATATGGGTGAAGATAAGTGGAGGAACATTGCTATCCGTCATCAATGGAAACATAGATGGCCCACCAGGCTGCTCTATTGAAACGACCTCTCTTTTGTTGGAAGAGATAGTAACAGCAAGGGAAATGGAGCAAGCTATTACTATAGGAGATTTTAACATGAATGACATTAATTGGGAAGAAAACAACAGCAACTACAACAGCTAGCAAACTACTACTTGAAGAAAACCATAGAAACAACTTAATGCAACATAAAAGACAACCAGCAAGAGTCAAAAATGTTTTGTTCCTGGTATTCTTTTCAGAAGATATCAATATAGAAAACTGCACTATCAGTACACCGCTCACAAGTAATAATCATAGTGCAATAAGATTCAATTTAAAATATGGTTTCTATCCCCTACCGTGGTGAACAGAAAAATTCTTGTATGATAAAGCTGACATGTACAAAATTAGAAATGCTTTACAAAAAATTAACTGGAATCATTTACTTAAAGAAAAAAAAGCCGATCAGATGTGGCAGATAGTAAAATGTACTCTTAACCAGTTGGCTAATGACAGTATACCTAAGATAAAAAAGGCAGTGACAAGACCAAAGAAACCAAAATGGCTAAATAAAAGAATCAAAAGACTTATGACTAAAAAAGGCTGTATAAAATTAAACGCCTGCATAAAACTTGCAGCAACCACAGCCTTTAATGTAAAACAAGTATTAAGAAAGCAAAAAGGGTAGCCAGCCTGGTGGTGCTGAGGGCTGAGGTGCTGGATGCCTTACCTTGCGTTACGCCGGTGACCCATGTTCAGGAACGAGCACAGGCCGCCAGGGGTCAGCAGGGAAGAAGAAGGATTGAGTGTCTGATGGATTGCTGTCCTTTTCCGGTGAAGGGGGGTCCTCAGTGGTCGGCGCTTGCCTGCTCCCTAGTGGAGGCTGGGGGACAGGGCACTGTGCTACAGAAGGGGAAGGAAGTTGGGGCAGACACTTGGAGGTAGCGCGTGTGGATGCATGCGTGCTCCTCTCCGCAGGCGTCATTGTACACCTCAACTCCTGGGGAGAAAACCAGGAAAAACCACAAGATGCCACAACACAGTAGTGGTCGGCACCTTGCAGGCTCCGCTCCCGGCCAGCCACGGCTCTGGCCACACTGAATCCGGTTTCCAGTGGGGGTTGGGAAACCCCGACAGCCCCACCAGGGGGGAAAACCCTGAGAGTATGGGCCAGCGCAGAATGGTAGACACCAGGGGACAGGGCTGGGGGTTCCCTCTGGATGACAGCCAGTAGCAAAAAGAAATAACTAAAAAAAAAAAAAAGCAAAAAGGGAATATGAACAAAATATTGCTAAAAGGCTACCAAAGAAAATCATAAATAATTTTATGCCTACAGTAATTCTTTAAAAAAGCCCCAAAATAAGGTTGGACCTCTCACAATTGATAAAGACATAATCAGTGATAATTTAGAAATGGCATATCATTTCAATAAATACTTCTATGAAGTATTTCAAACTAGTGAAAAATCACAAATGACAGATCCACAATCTCCCAACTCTAAAATTAACATTGCAGAGCACGAAATTAAGGAAAAAACTGCAAAATCTCAAACTAAATTCATCCCCAGACCCTGATAACATTTCCACAAAATGTTTACAATTTACATGTGATCTATTGACCTTGCCTTTGAAGATCCTTTTTGAAGAGTTGATTAATGCAGGTGTGGTTCCAATGGATTGGAGGTTGGCGCATGTGGTGCCAATATTTAAAAAGGGTGATAGGAGTAGTGTCCAAAACTATAGACCTAGAAGTCTTACATGTGTTATTGGGAAGGTCCTGGAAAATATTGTGAAGGACAAATTAAACATATCACTATATAATTCTGATGGTGAACAACATGGTTTTAAAAAAGGAAGAAGCTGCACTACCAGCCTCCTCTGTTTTTATGAAAAAACAGCAATACTTAGATAAAAACATCCCCTGTGATACTTAGATTTCGCCAAAGCATTCGATCTTAGTCCACACTGGATGATAATTCAAAAACTTGAAAATGCAAATGTTAATCCCAGTATTAGTGAAATGGATTATAGAATGGCTGAGTGGGAGGAGACAGAGAGTGGTGGTGAATGGTTATCTGTCTGGGGAGGGTTAAGTTGCGAGCGGGGTGCCACAGGGCTCAGTCCTGGGACCTGTACTCTTCCAGATATTCATTTCTGATCTTACAGATAAGCTCAGTCGTTGGGTCATAAAATATGCGGACGATACTAAGATTGGTGGATCATGCAGGACTCCCCCAAGAAGCCAAATTAATACAACAAGACTTAACAGAAATAGCTAATTGAATAATGAAGTGGCAGATGAAGCTAAACATGAACAAGTGTAAGGTCTTGTACAATCCAAGGAACAACTATACCTTAAACGGTATATCACTAGATAAAACTATGAATGAAAGAGATTTGGGTATAAATATACAGTATCAAATGACCTAAGCTTCTCTAAGCAAACTTCAGATGCATCATTAAAAACCAATAAAATAGTATGGATGATAAAAAGGAGTATGTGTGACATCACTCGGGACCCAGCATTGATGGTTGAACTTGACATAGATTTCAAACTAGGAAATATGAATACTCATGGGCATCCACTTCAAATAAAGGGAAAACAGATTAGAACTGATAAAAGAAAGTACTTCTACATATCAAAAGTGGTGAATACATGGAATTGGCTACCTGTTGACATCATTATTAGTAAAACTAAGTTAGAATTCAAGAGAAAATTGGATAATTATATACTTTCAGGAGGTAAATTGAAATACTTTTGAGTACAGTAATAATGGAACTATCGGAGGCAATTGCTATCAAGCTCCAAACATTTCCTAGTGTAAATCCTAGTATGAAACCTCCAGAACTTCCGCTGAGTCCCTCTACTTATCCTCCCATACCAGTGCTACTGGAGGATGTGCTTACCTTGCTGTGGAAGTGGGCCACATAATTAGTTCGCTGGGATCAAAGAAACATGGGGTTCTACTCCTGCTTCTTTCTCTTCCCAAAGTCCACAGGGGATTTGAGACCCATTCTGGAGCTGAGGGAACTGAACTTCTGCATTCAGTACAAGAAGTTCCGGATGGTCACTCTGCAAGTCCTGCTGCCTCTTCTGCAAAAGGGGGACTGGATATGCTCCCTAGACATGCAGGATGCTTACCTGCTTATCAAAATTTGTATACCCCACAGGAGTTACCTCAGGTTCCTTTTTCCGGGGAGAACACTACCATTTCAAGGTCTTGCCCTTTGGCTTGCCATCTTCACCCTGGGTATTTACCAAATGCTTGGCAGTGGTGGCAGCAGCGCTCAGGAGCGAGGGAATGTACATCTTTCCTCACCTGAGAGACGGGTTGCTCAAAGCACAGCCCTGGCAGCAACTGTCCCACACCCTAGTGTGTACCAGGCAGTTGTTCCATGCCCTAGGGAGCATGGTCAGTCATTCCACGTCAGTCTTGACCCTATGTCAACACCTGTAGTACATGGGGGGGGGTGCAGCACTGGACACGGCTCAAGGCTTTGTCTTCTTGTCCCAGGATAGGGTGGACCGCCTGATAGCTCAGGCTGGACTGCTTTGCAACAGCAGATATATCACAGCCAGAACATTCCTGAGGCTGTTGGGTCTGCTGGCTGTAGCCCTTGTCCATGGTACCCCTAGCTCGGCTGCACCTGAGGATCCTGCAGTGGACATTAAGGGTCCTGTGGGGTCAATGCACCAATGATCTAGAACAGCAGGTTCTAGTCACTTCACTGGTCAAAAAGGTGCTTCTGTAGTAGATGACTCTCAGAAACCTGTTGAAAGGGGTTCCCTTACTCATTCCCTCCTCTCAGCAGATTCTCACCATAGACCATCTTCCCGGACATAAAGTCTTCACCACTCATTCACACTAATCGGAGTTCGCCAGAGGCGCTAGGACTGAGCGGGAGCAAACTTTTCAGGAGGGCCGTCGCCTGAGATGGAGCCATGAGGAAGTGGCACCGTGAGCCCCAGCTCATGCGGTAATGACTATCTCGGCGTCGACCCTCCAACCGCCTCAGTTCCTTTTTTCCCACCGTCGAGAGTGCTTCAGTGACGATGTTGCTCACCCACCGGGAGTTAAACTTCACTAGCAGCAATAGTTCAGTTTATTTTTTTGTAGAATTATTTCGAATCAGTACCAATTATATATTTTAATTGTACAACAGAAGTCTTCAGCCCTCCATTGACGGAGTCGACCATGAGCGGGTCAGGTGATGGTAGGGAGACTTCGTATGAAAGCTATTCAGTCAGCCGGGCCGGGTCTGGTCCGCCGGCCTCTCTGGAGGGGAGGGGGTCTGAAAACAGATGGTCCAGTGCTCGGCGGGAGGATGGGCATAAAAGCATAAAAGGAAACTGTCCCATTCTCAGCGTCATTTGGCCTCGAGTTCTTCTTCAACACATAGGTTGAAGAAGAAACTGCATCACTCGAGGTCACCCTCTGGTATGTCTGTGCATAGATGATCAGTTATTAGGGCCAGCCGCCGGTCTACACCTCTGTCGTAGTCGCCGGTTTCTGTCTCTGGTAGCTGACCTCCTCGACACCGGAGCCCATCCCCACCTATTGGAGGAACTTCCTATGAGTAGTTTCACCTGTGGGCTACTCTTATGGAGCAGTGGGCTCGGAGGTTGGTCCAGTTGCCCAGGCCGGTCAGTCTGACACCAGGGCCTTCGGGCCATTCAGTTTTGGAGGGACGAGTTGGGCCTTCCTAGTCGTGCGGCACCTTCTTCGATGCCGTTGACTCAGTGCGCGGGTGTTTATCCCCCTCACATGTCTGCAGTGCAGGGGTCCACACTGATGCCTCTATCTCCTGCCATTTTGTCCCTCTTTTACCTCAGATCGTAGTTTTCAGACCCCTGGGACTGTCTTGGCGCCGTCCATGGCACTGCGGTCTCTCTTGGTGCCATCTGTGGCATCGCGGGCTCTGTTGGTACTGTGCGCAGTGCCATGGGCTCTGTTGACACTGTGAGCTTTGTCGGCACTGTGTAAGGCACCAGGATCTCTGCCAGCGCAGTCCACGGTGCCGCAGTCTCTGTTGGTGCCATGTGCAGCGCCACTTCAGCTAGCGCCTTCCTCCTTGTTGTCAGCGCCGTTTTCCTCGACAGTGCCGAGGATTGGTGTGGCACAACCCGGTCTTCAGGGGTTCTCGACTCTGATTCTTTCTTCTTCTGTTCTTCCTCCTGATTTTCACTCCTTTCCTGTCCATGCAGTCCCCCCTGGACTGTCAGGAGATGATTTTGACCCTGATCCAGATCTTCGCCTGGGTGATGATGTTGATGACACTGCCCTGGAAGCAGGGATCAATCCTTCTGCAGAGCCTGTGGTTGAAGACCTCTCTCTAAGTCTCTGCTCAAAAAATTAAATTCTACTCTTTCTCTCCAGACTACAGAAATCGATCCTGGGAGGCTTTTGCAACTCCAACATCTGCATGTTCCGGAGATCCCGATGGATTTAACCCCTCCAGTACAGCCCTCTTTCGAGACCCTTTTACAGATGGTGTGGAGTAATCCGGCTCTCATTCCTTCCGTGGCCAAGTCCATAGATAGGAAGTATGCCCCTCCCAAGGATCGCCTCATTTTGGCCTCACAAGCCTTTGCTGATGCCATTGTAGTCCTGGCAGAGAATGATAAGGCTGTCCTTCCTCAGGGATCTACAACCCAGCCTATAAACAAAGAATCTCACAAGATAGACACCTTAGGTAAGAGAGTCTTTGCTGCCTCAACCCTGGGGATGTGCATTGCCAGCTGCCAGGGCTATTTTTCTCAAAATGAGTATGTCCTTCGGCATTCGCTTAAAGAAATGGTAGAAGCTCAGCCTGAATCAGAGGTTAACTCAGAGCTACTTCAAACCATAACTAGGGGTATCGAGTCCAATAACCAACAGGTTAAAGCTGCAATGGATGCCTTTGATACTGCCTCCCGGGCGGTGGCTGGCATCTGCACCCACTGGCACTCTTGGCTGCATACTTCGGACTTCACGAATGGCGCCCAACAGCCGGTCATGGCCTTACCTTTCGACGGTATGTATCTGTTAGGGACTCAGGTGGAGCAAGCACTGGAGGCCACGCAGAAGACTAGGTCGGCCATTAAGATGACTAGACCTGCACCCGCCCCCTCCAAGGGGGTGCAAACAAGCGTCAGTTTCACAACCATCAATCCTTTTGGGGCAGAAGCAGAGGAGGTTTTAACAAAAACCACAACCCTCAGCCACAAAAGGAAGCGCAGCAGCAGTCACATGGACCCAAAGCGCCAAGTGCAACCTTCTGAGTTTCTGGCCCAGGTCCCACCTCGGCTGTCCGAGGGGGACTCCTCCTCCTCGGTGGGAGGACATCTGACTCCGTTCTACAACCAGTGGAAATCTATGACATCAGACAAAAGGGTCCTCCGGATAATCTGCGAGGGGTACTCTCTCAAATCTTTCAGAAACCCCTCCGGATCACCCTCCCAAATGACAGCCCAAGCTGTCGGCAGTACAGTCAGACCTTCTTGCTTCTGAGGTACAAGGCCTTCTGAACAGCAGGGCAGTAGAAATAGTTACACTGGATCAACGAAACATAGGTTTCTACTCCCATTACTTTCTGGTTCCAAAGAAAACTGGTGGCATGTGCCGCATTCTAGATCTCAGAAAGTTAAACAAATTCCTTCACAAGGAGAAGTTCAAGATGATATCACTAGGTACCCTGCTACCTTTGATTCATTGACGTGATTGGCTAGCCTCCCTGGACATGCAGGATTCCTACCAACACATTCTCATACACCCAAAGCACCAGAAATACCTAAGGTTCATGTTGGGTCAACGCTATCAGTTCAGAGTCCTGCCCTTTGGGCTATCTTCAGTGCCTCGAGTTTTTACAAAGTGTTGTGCAGTTCTCGCGGCGCACCTCAGGAAAATCTGAATACAAGTGTTCCCATATCTGGAAGACTGGCTCCTAGCAAATGACTCCAGGCAAGAGAGACTGGAGGCTGTGGTCATGGTCTCAGACTTCCTCACGTCCATGGGAGTCCTGCTGAATCACAACAAGTCGCAGCTGCAGCCCTCCCAGATGCTGCTCTTCATAGGAACTTTTCTGGACATCTCCTGTGTGAAGGCTTTTCTTCCAGAGGACAGAAGGAGCGATATCTTACAGATGGCCCGATACATCAGAGAACACAGCTCGGTTCGAGCCATCTCGATGCAATGGATGCTGGGCCTCATGGCATCCTCAGTGTTCGCTGTACCCTTGGCTTATCTTCACATGAGAATCTCTCAGTGGATGCTCAGTACTCAGTGGTCCCCAGCCACTCACCCTCAGTCCTTTCCCATCAAGGCGACAGAACTTCTGAAGAGGTCGCTCACCTGGTGGTCACAGGAGGACAATTTTCTGGAAAGATATCCCTTTGGCCCCCTGGATCATCAGATCTCCATTACCACGGATGCATCCCTGATGGGTTAGGGAGCTCACTGCTAGGATCTCCACACCCAGGGCACGTAGACTCAGGACGAGTCTCAACTTTACATAAACATCCTGTAAATGAGAGCCGTCCTCTATGCAGTCCGGGCCTTGAAGGACATACTCTATCATAAGAACATTCTCCTTCAAATGGACAACAAGGCAGTGATGTACTACATCAACAAACAGGGCGGTGCACACTCTTACCCATTATGCAGGGAAGCAATGAGAGTGTGGGAGTAGTGCCTGGATCACAAGGCTCTAATTCAGGCAGTTTACATGCCAGGAGTACAAAATGAGCTGGCAGACCTTCTCAGCAGAATGGAGGCGGATCCTCACGAGTGGTCTCTCGACTTAACCGTCGTTCACTTATTCTTCAAAGAGTGGGGAACTCCAGACCTGGATCTTTTTGCGTCCCCACTCAACGCAAAACTGCCTGTCTTCTGCTCCAGAAATCCAGGACCTGGCATTTTTCGTCAGGATGTGTTCAGGCTGCGGTGGACAAAATGCTTTCTATATACTTTTCCTCCTCTTCCCCTAATTCAGAGGGTACTACTCAAATTGGAGTCTTAGAGGGGCAGAATGAGTCTCATTGCCCCCTTCTGGCCTCAGCAGATATGGTTCCACTACTCAACAGTCTGTCAGACCCCAAGACACTTCCCCTTCAGATGAAACTTCTGACCCAGGGTCCCGTGGTCCCTCCCAACCTGAGGTTGCTTCACCTTTACACTTGGCTCCTGGAGAAATAGAGGTGAATAGGTTCAGTGTTTCTTGCAGAGTTTCAGATATTTTTTTGGCTGTGTGTAAGCCGGCCATTAGAAAAACCTACACAGCCATATGGAAGTTTCTCTCTATCTGGTGTGCAAAATCCTCTTGGAACCCTTTTTACTGCCCACCGAATAAAGTCTTAGATTAGAGTATCTTTAGACCTCTCAAATACAGGTCTGCAGTACTCCACAGTCAAAGTTCATCTTTGTGCCATTTCGGCACATCATGAGCCGGTACTTTCCATGTCACTGGTTCAGTTGCCTGTGGTTAAGAGGTTTCTTAGGGGTATTCTGCATACTAGACCTCCTATCAGACATCCAGTCGCAGCCTGGTGAGCCTCTAGCTACTTGCGAGTTGAAGTTCCTCACTTGGAAAACGTCCTTCCTGGTGGTCATTACTTTGGCCCGTACAGTTTCTGAAATACATGCACTGGTCACAGACCCCCCGTACACTGTATTTCACAAGGACAAAGTAGCTCTTAGGACCCATCCTAAGTTTCTTCCTAAGATTGTCTCAGAATTTCATCTAAACCAACCTTTAGTCCTTCCTAACTACTTTGCAAACTTCCAGAATGAAGGGGAGTGTACCCTTCATTCGCTGGATGTTAAGAGAGCATTGCGGTTCTATCTAGCTAGAACGAAAGAAATTCACAAGGCTCAACAACTGTTCGTTTCCTTCAGTGAGATCCGGCTGGGTCAGCCTGTCGCTATCAGATGCATTTCAGCATGGCTGGTGGCATACCTTCGCCACTGCTATTCTATGGCACAGGTCAAGCTGGAAGGCAGAGTGTATGCTCACTCTACCAGAGCAGTTGCGGCATGTCTGGTGGAAATTCGCAACGTGTCCATTGCAGATATTTGCAATGCAGCTACCTGGAGCTCCATGCACACTTTCATTAAACACTACGCCTTGGATGTCCATGCCAGATGACATCTGTCGTTTGGCAGGACCATTCTTAACAGACTTCTGTCCTAAGCACATGAGCTCTTTATCTCCTGTCGCCCTTCTCGGAGGATTATTAGCTCAGTACTCTCCCATTAGTGTGAATAAGTGGTGGAGACTTTATGTCCAGGAAGATATGGAAATTACATACCTACCGTAATTCTTGATCTTCTTGGACAAAGTCTCCACCACTCATTCACATGCTCACCCACCATCCCCCGAGCTCACTTCACTGTTTATGGTCTTTACTCCCTCAATGGCTGAGCCGTGAGGACTTTATTGCTAACCCTTCTTTACACAGGTCATTCGGACTATCTTATGTCTGATTCTTACATTAGTCCTTGTAGATTAGTTACGCTGCACCTCCTCGGAAAAAAAGGTACTGAGGCGGTTGGAGGGTTGACGCCGAGATGGTCATTACCGCACTAGCTGGGGCTCGAGGTGCCACTTCCTCGCAGCTCCATCTCAGGTGCCAGTCTTCCTGAAAACGTTTGCTCCCACTGGGTCCTAGTGCCCCAGGCTCACTCCCATTAGTGTGAATGAGTGGTGGAGACTTCGTCCAAGAAGATCAAGAATTACGGTAGGTACGTAATTTCCATTTTTCAGGGATGGGCTGGGGGTACTCATTTGTGGCCTCATCAGAGTCAAAGAACTTGGACCAAAGTGGAGACTTCCTTCCACTTAAACATTCTAGAGATGTGGGCTGTTCTGTATGCACTACAGGTCTTGCAGACCCATCTGTCCCCAGGCCATCTGCTGGTGTAGATAGACACCATCATTGTAGTCCACTACAACAACAAACAAGGGGGCTCCACTCATACTATCTGTGCCGTGAGATGAAGAGGGTCTTGTACTGAGCTCTAGAACTGTCAGCCGTTCATGTTCCAGGTGTCCAAAACATCCTGGCGGACAGGCGATGCAGTCTCAGATGCATGAGTGGGAGCTGCTGAACTCTATTGTAGAAGACCTGTTTAACAGGTGATGTCTTCTTGAGTTGGACCTTTTTGTGTCCTCACTCAACGCAAAATTGCTACGTTTCTGCTCACTCGCTCCAGGGCCTAGAGTTTTCTGGCGAGATACATTATTCTGTCATGGAAAGGGAAGTTTCTCTCCACCTTTCCTCCCTTCCCTCTAATCCAGAGGGTGCGGATCAAGCTCCAAATGGAAGGAGGTTCTCTGATCTTCATGGCCCCTTCTGTCCTCATTAGATCTGGTTCCCCTTACTGCAGCAGGTTGCGTTGGAACCTCTAGTACCCCTGCCCCTGTGCGCAGGCTTGCTATTGCAGGAGCAGGGCAGCCTGGTCCATGTGGACCTCAAGTCACTACACGTCCTTGCATGGCTCCTGATGACGGCCAATGTCTTGATTTGGGGTGCCCGAGAAGGTGGCTGATGTCCTGGTGGCTGCTAAGAAGCCCTCCACCAGGGACATTTGTTCTGTGACATGGAAG
This sequence comes from Neoceratodus forsteri, assembly GCA_016271365.2. Classification (NCBI taxonomy): domain Eukaryota; kingdom Metazoa; phylum Chordata; order Ceratodontiformes; family Ceratodontidae; genus Neoceratodus; species Neoceratodus forsteri. Next base: position 479,109,703 of record CM057455.1, read on the forward strand.
CGCTTTGCTCTGTGGGTGACTCCCCATCTCTTGGTTCCTTTCACTTGTCCACTGAATCAGATTCTGGAGTACTTGCTATCCCTCTTAGATTCTGACCTCTAATACTCCTCCATTAAGGTGCACCTGGCTGTCATTTCAGCCTTCCATGTGCCTGTTAAAAGTCATACGATGACAGCACTGAAGGTGTCCCATGCATTTTTGAGAGGTATTCTTCATCTGAAGCCTCCCTTCTGCAATCCAGTCCCACCTTGGGACTTGAACTTTGGGTTAAAGAAACTTACGTTGGCTCCTTTTGAGCTGGCTACGACATACAAGCTATGGTGTCTGTCATGGAGTATGTTATTTTTAGTTGCTATTACTTCTGCTCAGAGGATTTCTGCGCTTCAAGCTCTGATGTGAGAGCTTCCTTATTTGATTTTCCACAAAGGCAGGGTGGCTTTTTGTATGCATCCTAAGTTTCTTCCTAAGGTGATGTCTGAGTTTACATTAAATCAGATCATCCATCTGCCTGTTTATTATCCAGAGCATACCAATCCAGGGGAAGCATTGCTCCACACCTGAGATGTGCGTAGAATTCTCCCTTTCTATACACACCATACAAAGGACTGTGGGAAGTCCTTTCAGCTGTTAGTTTCCTTCACGCTGGGATAGAGGGTATACCAGTTCTAAACAGTGCCTGTCCAGATGGTTGGCTAACTGTATTACTGTTTGCTACTGGAAATGTGGAAAGGAACTTCCTTGTGTTGTTCGTGGCCAGTCAACCAGAGGCATGGCCACCTCCGTTGTCTGTTTCAGGAGTGTTTCAGCTGCAGAAATTTGTGCTGCTGCCACATGGAGTACTGTCCATGTTTTCATGAAACACCACATTCTGAACATTGCCTCTTGCTGGAGGGCAGACTTTGGACTGGCTGTGTTTCAAGGCCTCTTTTCATAGGCCTATAGCCTCCAACCACCCAGACTGTCTGTCTGTCAGTACTGCTTGGGACTCGTTCCATTGGTGTGGCCTGATGCAAGAGATATCCTCGCTGAAGATAGTACAGTTATGTAAGAACTTAGCGTAACAGTAAACCTTCAAGAGAATCTCTTGCATCAGGCTATGCCGTCCCACCCCCACCGCTTTCCCCCTTGGCCTTAGGGCTTCTCAGTCTCTCTTTCTCCAAGATGGTATAGCTTCTGTTTCACCTTTCTTCATGATGGGAACCTCTGGCTCTCCCTCAGTTTCCCAGCAGGAGAGCCTCTGTATATGTCTCCAGCAGCAGAACTGAGGAGGGCTTGGGGCCTCCCACATTTATATGGGAGTGACATCTCCTGCTTCTGACATCGTCGAGGGTGGTCCCTGGTACACTGCTAGCTAGCAATAGTTCCATAGGTATGGCCTGATGCAAGAGATTCTTTTGAAGATGGTGTTATGGTAAGTTCTTAAGTAACTGTACTTTTCCTTTTGCTCATATCCCAATTTTTCCATTTTGTTACTATATGTTTGGCTTATTCAGTTTTAATTGACCAATTATGCCAGACCATATTCCTCTCACCAAAATAAATAATTTTGATGGGGACCAGTGAAAAGAGAAGTGGCTGAAAATATTGCCAAAACTTTTGAGCCTATAGCCATACTGGTACTTTTTTCCTGATTTAAATTTGAGCTGGAAACATTAGCAATATGTTTAAAATACTAATAGCAGCCTTGCCTGATTTAATGTCCCACACTAAGAGTGTGACATCATCTGCATATGCCATTTCTGTTACTGGCACAGTATCTTTTGGAGGGAACATAGCAGGTATCTTCTTGTGTGCATTTAGAATACTTAATAGGGGATTGATACACAGCATGCATAGGACCGGACAGAGTGGGCACTACCCTCTGTACTACTGAAAACAGTCACCTATTTACCCGTTGATAAAGGGGCAGATATAGGTAGAGGAATATAGAGCCTCAATCTGTGAGAGAAAGGGGGATGGAAAATTATATACTCGCATTTGAGAAAATAAATAAAGAATGTGATACACAGTCAAAGACGTTTTCCTGATCGACCGTTACAAGAAACCCAGACAAAAGACCCATTACTTCTTTTATTTGAAATAGACTATCCTGGATACTCTCGCTTGGCATGGCACAAAACTGAGGCAGGGTTAATATATGCTCAGCTACCTGCATTAGCCTATTGCCTAACATTGTTATCATTTTTTTATCAGAATTAATACGGCTAATAAGCCTCCAGTTTTCCAAATGCTTTCTATTCCCTTTCTTATGGAGCAGGATGAGGAGACTAGTATTCTGGAGTATTCAAATTTTTAGGTCTATTAGTTGGGGGGAAAAAAGCATACAATTTTATAAAATAACTAATTCATCTATTAAAATGTATTTCAGATATTTTTAGAGATGAGCCTTGTGGTCCTTATCTGCCATCAACCTCTATGTTTCTATGTATCCCCCAGGAAGTTCCTCCCCCAGGATAGTACTGGAACTTAGGGAAGCATCCACAGCTTTGATTTCTTCCTCTGACACACCATTTTCTAAAAATAAGATCAACTGTACTAAAACCTGTGGGCTTGACCTTACTCCAAAAAAGTTAGCTACTGACCTAGACCCCTGGCAAAGCACCCAAATGTACTGTTTAAAAAGTCATTAACCCTAGTCATAATAGACTATCAGATTTCAGCAGGCTAACTTTGTCAGTTAGATTTATAATAATACATTTTGAAACTAGCTGTCAAACGGGTTAAATTAGTGAGATCTTCCCTGTGTCTTGGATTTCTGTTTTTCATATAACAAAGAGATACGGTTATGTTGAGTATCTCTCATTTCTAGGGACATGGATATGTTGTTCATCCACACTTATTGGCAGGTATCCTTGCCGCTTTAAATCTTGCCGGAAGGTCTTCAGGATGGCTCCTCCCACCCACCCGGGTGGTAAAACTCTCGGCTCCGCCCCATGATGCCAGATCTTCCTTACCGCTTGGAAGCTCAGGTTCCCTCCTTAACGCTCTGCGTATAAGACTGGTTCCTATTTCTTCGGTTTACCCAAAATTACTTTTAAGGTTTTCAAGACTTCGGTCACTTTCTTCCCTCGCGGCTGTGATGGATAAATCGACTCCAGGCTTCCAGAGGTGCCCATGCGGGCTGAAGATGTCTCGGATGGACCTGCACTCCACGTGCGTCTACTGCTTGGGCCTTGGGCACGACCCGCAGGCTTGCGACCTGTGCTCTTCTTTTTCGGCCTACGTCCTGGAAGACCATGCCGCCCGTTTACAACTTGGGCGCCCTGAAAAACATTATCCTCCGGTAAAGTCAAAGGAGGCCCAGTTGGCAGTTTACGCGGCGGCGGGCTCGGCTGAACAGCTTGAGCAGATGATCGCCCTCGAGGAGGAGGCGACGCAGGCCGCATCTCCGTCTTCCTCGGCCGCGGCATTTATCACGCTCTCCCTGGGATCCTCCTATTCAGCTTCTTTTAAGGAGCTCCGTCTCTCCCTCTCCACAAAGGGAGAGGGACCAGCATCCTCAGGGCCTTCCTCTCGGTCCAAGAAGAAGGACCACAAAGGTAAGTCCCTCCGTCGACGCTCTTGGGAGCGGGAGAGGTCCCTCTCACCGAGTAGTCGACCTTCGACTTCGGTCGATCCTTGACTTGACCACTGGCTTCACGGTGTCCCGTCAGGTCAGTTGGCGAGACTCCCGTCCAGCAGTCGAGATTTTTCTCGACCCATTGGACGGGCTGTCGACCGGTGAAGCCGAAAACCCTCACTCCCCGGTTCCCCCGGTGGTGGTTGAGGTGTCCGTGGACTTGCCCGTGCCTCCGGTTCCGGAGTCCACGGTTGAGCCCTCCGGGCGGAGGGGAAGGTGGGTTCCCCCGCCCTACCCCCGTACCCTCCTCGGAAAAGCCGAGGTTCGCGGTCTCAGTCTCAGACTTCTTCTCGGTCCAGCCGATCCCACCGCCACAGGCGGTCTTGGTCTCGGCACCATGGCAAGCGGCGCCGCCGCTCGTCCTCGTCCTCCTCCTCAGATGAGGGGAGGCTTCAGCACCAAGTTGCGTCGACGATCTGAGGGACCTCATGTGGCAACAGCTTCTTCTGTCGGGAGCAAGCTGGCGTCGTCGCCTTCCCGGCTATCAAGTGGCTGTCACCAGGCGGCGAAGCAACCCTCGCCTTAGAGGCACCTACTCCAGGCCTGTTGCTCGGCAAAACGGCTGCCCCACCGATTCGGTGGAACCTCCGCCTCCACAGCCGTTGTTTGGGGCTCCGACCAAAAATTCTCGGTCGGCCCAAGGTCTGCCCCATAGGCTGTCTGTCACCCTCACTCCCGATCTCCCTCGGCAGGTGGAGGGTGGCTCAGGCCCAAGGCAGCTCTTTGCGGACTCCTCCGAGTCCGACGACGATTCCTCCGTGTTCTCCAGGCGGCTCGACTTGGAGTCCTCGGGAGGTCAGTCACTGGATGATAGCCCTTCATCCTTCATGGACTTGCTTAGGCTCATCTCGGAATCCACCGGGATGCAGCTCGAGCCCGTATCCAAGCAGGCCAAGTATCCCCTCATGGAGATATTGGACCAAGGGGATTCTCCTACGGAGGCCTTTCCGGTGGCCGAGGCCATTGTAGGCCCGGCCTTGGAGCTCTGGCAGTGTCCTGCTTCCTGCCCTGCACCTTCGGCCAGGATGGCAAGGAAGTACGCGGTCCCTACCAGTTCTCTGTCCAGTTTCTTGGAACACCCCTCAGCCGAGGGGTTAGTTACCGACAGCGTCTTCCAGCGTGCCGGAAACGCCAGGGACGTGGACAAACCTCCCGACAAGGAGTCCAAGAAGTTGGACTATGCCGGGTGAAAAGTCTACGCTGCATCCTCCCTTGGCCTTCGTCAGGCCAGCTCGGCCGTACTGATGGCTATTTCTCTCACACCCTGTTGGGCTCCCTGGACGCGGTAGTCCCTCATCTCCCGGCTGACCTGCAGACCACGGTTAAGCAGGTGCGGGACCAGGGCAGGGCAGTGGCCAAGCAGCAACTTCAGACTGCTTTGGACATCGGCGACTCATGCGCCAGGTCAGTAGCGGCTGCAGTGGCTATGCGCCGTCGAGCATGGCTGAGGATATCCACCTTCACAGCGGACACCCAGCACAAGTTGGCGGATGTCCCCTTCCTGGGGACCGACCTCTTCAGCCCTGGAGTGGAAGGCCACCTCCAGAGGATCGAAAAGTCCAATGCCACTTTGGACTCGGTCTCATCCGCTCAGAGGGACAAGGGCTGCAGACCGCAACCCAAGCCCTTTCGTCCGTCTGCGCCCGCGGCACGTCCGGCCCAGCAGCATCAGGGCCAGCAGGCTCGAGCTTGGCGTCCCAAACCCAAGCCCGCGGCTTCCTCCTCCAGGAAGCAGGGAGGTAAAGGCCCAGGAGGTCCCTCGGCCGGTCCCTCCTCCAAGTCTGCACAGTGATGGGTTGAGGGGTGTCGCCCCCAACCTTGTCACCTCACCCCAGGTTCCCCATGGAGGCAGCTCCCTACTTCCTTTCCGCCTGGTCTGCTATAACCACAGACTGGTGGGTGTTGGAAAGTGGTAGGAAAAGAACCTGCCGCTGGAGTTCGAAAGCAGGCCGCCCTTCAACCGTGGCCCCAGAAGTCTCGAAATCGCAGCCTCGCTATCGGCTCACCGAGCTGACATCGCTCTGCTCCTCGAGAAAGAGGTGATCAGAGAGGTGGCGGACCCTCCCTCAGACCCGGGGTTTGTGTCCAGGTACTTCCTGGTCCCAAAATGGACGGGGGGCTGGCGCCCCATTCTCGACCTGCACGACCTAAACAAGTTCCTAAGGTCTGGGACCTTCAGGATGGTCACTCTGGCTCAGATAATAACATACTTGGAACGCGGCGTGTGGTTCTGCTCTCTGGACCTGCAGGACGCATTTTTTTCACGTCCCTATCTGTCCGTCTCATCAGAGATTCCTTCGCTTTCGAGCGGAAGGATCCCTTTTCGAGTTCCGAGCCATGCCCTTCGGCCTGTCTCTTCCACCCAGGGTCTTCACCAAATGCATGGCAGTGGTGACAGCATTCCTGCGGCGCCGAGGGGTCTGGGTGTACCCTTACCTGGATGATTGGCTGATAGCAGCCCCCTCCAGACAGGAGGTGGAGCGGTCCAGAGATCTGGACCTCCAGGTTTGCTCTCAGGTCGGCCTCCTCATCAACGAGGCCAAGTCGGAACTCGAACCGAAGCAGGTGATTCTCTTCATCGGGGCAGAGCTCGACTCTCTTCGAGCCAGAGCACGGCTCCCGGCGGACAGGGCTGAGGTTCTTTCCTCCTTTGCCCAATCATTTCTGGTTGGGCAATCCTCCTGCCGGGACTTCCTCGCCTCCTGGGTCTCATGGCGGCCTGCACCAGCGTGGTCCGTTGGGCCCGCTGGAACATGCGCCCCTTCAATGGGGGCTGGCCAGCCAGTGGTCTCAACGCTGCGATCCATTGGACCAGCTAGTGACGGTGACCCAGGGGATGTGGAACGCTCTCCAGTGGTGGATCGTTCCAGCTCATCTGCAGGAGGGCATCCCGTTTGTCCGCCCCGAGCCGGCGGTCTCTCTATCGACCGACGCCTCTCTGATGGGTTGGGGTGCCCATCTGGGGGAGCACAGAGTGCACGGCCTCTGGTCCCCACGGGAGTCCCGATGCCATATCAACCTGCTGGAGCTCCGAGCGGTCCACCTAGCTCTCACCGCCTTCGCTCCGTTTCTACGGGGTCAAGTGGTTCAGGTCCAGATGGACAATACCACGACCATGTACTACCTAAACCGCCAGGGCGGGACGCACTCCATGCCTCTGTGCAAGGAAGCTCTCCGCATTTGGTCACTCGTGCGCAGCCTGGAGGCGGATCTCCTAGCCATTCATGTGGCAGGAGCCTCCAACACCCTGGCCGATGCCCTAAGCCGGATAGGGGCTGTATCCCACGAGTGGTCTCTCCTGCCGGAGGTAGTACAAGATCTGTTCTCCCATTGGGGCACACCTCAGGTGGATCTGTTTGCCTCCAGGGAGAATGCGAAGCTGAGGCTGTTCCATGCCCGCCCCCCTCAGCAGGGCTCACTGCAGGGGGATGCCTTCTCGAGGCCGTGGACCCCGGGCCTCTTCTACACCTTTCCCCCATTTCCCTTGATCCACAAGGTGCTTCTCAAAGCGAGGAGGGACAAGGCGCAGGTGATTCTGGTAGCCCCAGACTGGCCCCGCCAATGCTGGTATCCAGATCTCCTCAGCCTCAGCTCCAGGCTCCCGAGGCAGCTTCCAGCTCGCCCGGACCTGCTTTCAGTCAGTCAGGGGAAGGTGTTCCATCCAGACCTTCAATCCCTGCACCTGACGGCCTGGTTCCTGAGCGGCTAGAGTTCCAGGCCTTGGGTCTTTCCGACGAGGTCCTCAATGTAGTTGAGGCATCCCATAAGGAGTCAACCAGGAAATGCTATGCCTTCAAATGGAAAAGGTTTTCCATTTGGTGTCAGGGCAAGGGCCTGGACCCTTCCTCCTGTCCTTGGCAAGCATCTTGGACTGTTTATGGTCCCTTTCTCAGCAAGGGCTCAGGTCGACGACCCTAAGGGTGCACCTGGCAGCCATCTCTGCTTACAGGCGCGGGCGGGAAGCAGTTAATTAGCGCAGGGAGAAGGTGGTCTGGCGCTTTTCAAAGGCCTTGATCACATTTCCCCCGGTCAAGAACCTCCACCTCCATGGGATCTACTGCTGGTATTGGCAAAGCTCATGGGCAAGCCATTCGAACCAATGCACAGGTGTGATCTCTCACCTGTCGTGGAAGACCGCCTTCTTGGTGGCTATTCGTCAGCCAGAAGGATGGGGAGAGCTCCAGGAGCTTTCCATCAGTCTCCTTACCTGGTCTTCCACAGGGACAAGGTTGTCCTGCGCCCCCACACGAAATTCCTTCCAAAGGTGGTGTCGGAGTTTCACATTAACCAGGTGTTGACTCTGCCGGTGTTCTACCCCAATCACACGTCGGAGGCTGAATATAGGCTCCATACTCTGGACCCTAGAAGGGCGCTCGCTTACTATAAGGAGCGCATGGCTGAAATTCGGGGAGAGGTTCGCCAGCTGTTTGTCACCTATGCTGAAGCCGCACCTGGCAGACCTGCAGCCAAGCGGACGATAAGCAGGTGGGTTACCTCCTGCATAGATCTCTGCTATAGGTTGGCGGGCATGGAGCCCCCAGAGGGATAAGAGCTCATTCTACCCGCCATACCGCTGCATCGGTGGCTGCTTCCAGGGACGTCCCTATCCAGGAAATCTGCAGGGCTGCTACCTGGAAGTCAGCACACACCTTCATCACCCACTACCACATTGACCTTGAGTCACGCCGGGATGCTGGTTTTGGGGCCTCGGTTCTCCAGTCCTTATTTCCCAAGTAAGTATCAGAGGTATGCGCCTTGCCTCCCTCCTCCCGGAGAACTGCTAGGAGTCTGCCAATAAGTGTGGATGAACAACATATCCATGTCCCAGAAATACAGGTTACTCACCTGTAACAGGAGTTCTAGGAATGGTATATGTTGTTCATCCCTACATTACCCGACCTCCCGGCTTCGGCTGCACAACTCGAGCTGGCTGTGCAGATCTAGGCGTCATGGGGTGGAGCCGAGAGTTTTACCACCCGGGTGGGTGGGAGGAGCCAGCTTGAAGACCTTCCTGCAAGATTTAAAGTGGCAAGGATACCTGCCAATAAGTGTGGATGAACAACATATACCATTCGTAGAACTCCTGTTACAGGTGAGTAACCTGTATATTTTGTTTATATACCTAATCTGATCACTGTAGTCCTGTTTTGTTTGGGTGGCCAGGGAGACTAGCCTGGGTAGTTGAGATCTCAAAGTAAGGTATTCCAAATAAGATTTTTGTTTAAGTTTACTCTCTTGAGAGATAAAAACATTCTTCTTAGAGGATATCGCTTTCATTAGGCTAAACCTGTGGAACTGTAGCTGCTAGGCACTAGGACAACACGGAAACATTTTTGCTAGCAGTCTTCTAGGGTCCACCCATGACAAAGTCATACGTTGATGTCCTCACCATGTAAACGTGGGTGGCTCACACCTTCCTCAGTTCTTTTCCCACCATCAACCATTACACGTTAAACTCCATGGAGACACCGCCGCTTCAGTCGACTACCAAATCTTCGATTTATTACTTCTCTCATCCTAGTTAGTTATCACTTTAGTTTTTAAAGTGATTCATGTCAGTGTCAATGCGGATCGACTCCACAAGACTCTTCCGATACTGCAAGGGTGGTGGAAAAATCTTCAACGACCACGGCACCTGTGTTTACTGTCATGGTGAGTCCCACAACATTAAGGCCTATGAGATCTGTCGTGGCTTCAACTGGGCTACCAGGTGGCACTTTCTGAAAGCCCTGCAGTCCTTCCTCTCAAACAGAAGGTAGCCAGAATGGAGAGGGAGCTCCAGGCAAGAGGCTTCTCCACATCACTGGCACTGTCCACAGGTTCCAATTCTTCCAGCACCTGGGACAAATCTTCTGGGAAGCACAAGCAGCAGGAAAGGGTGAGGAGCAGGGAACCCTCCCCCCGATATGCTTTCTGACGGCCACTGTAACGTCATTGTCTATTTCGGAGGCAACACCTCCTGCTGTTTAAATCCTCATTTCCACAAGGTCGGCCTTGGCAGTGAGTTCCACCGGACCTTTCATGGCTGGCGACGGCTCATCGGCATTGTGTAGTTTTATGCCCCATCAATGCTGCACCCCTGTCTCTCAGACCCCAGTTTCCTCAGGGTCAGCTGGCAGCAGATCCCACTGAACCTATTTTGGCTGGTGACGGCCTGTTGACATCAGAGTTTCTGCCTACCCTGTTGACACCCCAGGCCTTTCCGTTGACACCAGGCATCCAGCCTCCCCCATTGACGCCGACTGCCATCAACATCCAGACAATGGTCTTTTCCTTTATGGCAATCATTCAGCGCCTTGCTCCTCCTCTGGATCTGACGCCACCGGGGCCTACCTGACCAACCCCCCATCGACACCTTCCACATTAACATGCCCTGCTTGCTCCCAAGATTTCAATGTCCTCGTTGCCTTCTTTGCACTATTCAGTGCCTATCGATGAGGTTCAGTAGTACATTCCTAACCTCATCCCTCAAGAGGAGGAGGAGGAAGAGGAAGATTGGAATAGGAGCCCATTTAAGTCTTCCTCCACTATTTGCTCAGGGGGTGAGGACTCTACCAGGTATACCCTAAGGTTCCCCCTGATTACTTTTCCTTCATCTCAGTGATGAAGCAGCTCCAAACAGCTATGGGGTTTGACGCCGAGGAGCAAGACATTACCAGGAGAAACCTGGTCAAATTTCTGGAACTACCAGATTCTCCCACTCTGATTAGTCCTCCTCTGCAGGCTGCATTAGAAGATGCCTCCATGGCTGCCTGGTACAGGCCAAGTGTGATCCCTGCCATGCCCAGATAGGCAGACAAAACTGTACCAGACTTCCTCGGGGAAGCCTTTTTTTGTAGGGCAACCACAGTCTGATTTAGCGCTGATAAATGTAGCCCATGATAGGTCAAAGAGACCTCAACAGCTCAGTTCTCTTCCCCCCAGATAAGGAGTCAAGGAAACTGGACCTCATGGACAAGAGGACCTTTGCCTCTGCCATTCTGGCCCTCCGAATTGCCAATTACCAGGCCCATATGGCCAAATTCCAGAACTGTCTCTGGAAAAAAGCAAAAGCAGCAGCTCAGGCTCTTACAGAGGGTCCCCAGAAGCAGGAGATGCTTATGGCCCTCCAGACTGCAGCAGTTGTGGACAAGCACTTCTTGAGGTCTACCTGTGACATCTCAGATGCATTAGCCAGGGAAGCTGCGGCTGGCATCTGCCTCAGAAGGCACTCTTGGCTCAAGTTGTCAGGATTTGCTAGTGATGTCCAGCAGTCGATCCAGAATGCCCACTTCAGAGGTTACAAGCTCTTTGGGGTGGATGTGCAGCATATCCTTTCTGACCTGCAGGCCTCAGGAAGGACTCTTCGGTCAGTCCACTCACTTTACCACATCCAGCCAAAAAGTGGACATAGGATGCCCTTTCATCATGCCACCCACAGATCCAAGTCAGGAGCTCAACAGCAGGGTATGCATAGAACAGGAGCAGCCTTGCCTACCCCTACCTTCACCACAAAAAAAGCTCCTAGAGGTAGAGGTGTGGCCCCAGCCATGGTTCTGCTTCAGCATGACTCCTGATTAGACCCCAATCCTTCAGTACTCTGTGGGGGGGGGGGTTGTGCTAGGAGGTCACTTCTCCCTCCACCTGGATGTGGAGGGGTTGTGGGATAATAGATGGACCAGACACCAAACATCAAGTTCAACACACAATCTCTGTGTGATGTTTTTTCAAAATACAGAGGATAACCTTAAGCAATGGCATATCCCTTCTTCAGTACAGCAGTTTGCAGCAACAGACTATGCATGTCCTTTCTCTGCATTTAGCCAGCACCTACTGACACTGATCTTTGATCTACTTAGCAGTTGAGATTCAGCCTCCACCCCAGTGTGGGCCCTGTTTGCTTGGGTAGTGGTGGCTGAAATAAAAAAAACAAACAAAAAAAAAAAGCTAAAGACAAAGAAACTCAGTGCAGAGCACTGAAACAAGGGTTACCCCAAAGGGCAATGACAATAAGCCAGATTTCAAAGAAACACAACATCACACATACTTCCCTAATGCAAAGCATCATGGGATATATATAAATCAACATGACATTTCCGGTTGTTCAACTTACAGCAATTTACATGCATTTTAAATAGCACAACTTACTTAATTTCTATAATATACAGTCACCTAGTACTTTACCTTTATCAAAAACCCCTAGTGCCATGGTATTTTCAAAATTTACAGGTTTCATAAACATAAGGTATATACATCAAGGTATTTTATGACATAGTGTTATTACATACTAAATCCAACAGCGATAAACACAACCAGTTTTACATATGCTTGGAGGTCACCACAGTAACCTCCCTGTACGAGGACCTGAGAGGGAAAAGGATAATTAAAGAGGACACTATAGCATAGTCAAGAAAGGGAAGGGGGTGCCCATAGGTGGCCAACCTTATGGACTAGACCTTGTAAAGGATAGATTAGGCTAAGAAACAGAAGAACTGTTGCAACAGATTTAAGAAAAGGTTGGTCCTTAAGAGTGGCAGGAGCTCACTGGACTAGTGGAGGAGATCACAACAGATGCTTGAGTCCTGCAGCTCATAGAGCAAGGCCATGCTTAGAACTTATGAAGTTGCCTTCAGGTTTCTCTCCAGTTCATTCAAGCTACTCTCCAGACCACATAGCGGGCTACTGTGGGGCGTTCACTCTGCTACAGAAGAGGCTATAGAGTCAGTTCCTGAGGAATAGAGGGTTCTATTCTCACTTCTTTTAGTTTCCAGATCCACAGGAGATTTAAGGCCCATCCTGGACCTGAAATCTAAACTTCTGCATTCAATATAAAAAGTTCAGGATGATTACCCTGCAGGGCCTACTGCCTCTGCTGCAAAGGAGACTGGATATGCTCCCTAGATATGCAAACTCATACCTGCACATCAGGATCTGCACTCGCCATAGGAAGTACCTCAGGTTCCTATTTAGCAGAGGGCACTGCCAGTTCAGGGTATTGCTCTTTGGCTTGTCATCTGTGCCATGGGTCTTTCCAAATGCTCAACAGTGGTGGCAGTAGCCCTCAGGAGGAAGGGACTGTACCTCTCCCCTATCTGGACAACTGGTTGCTCAAAGCTCAGTCCAAGGAGCAACTGTTTCACATCCTCTCTCTAGACCATCCCTGTACAGTAGACAAACTGCATTCATATTCGTGTTCAGTGTAGGGGAAAAAATGGGGCAGACTGGATGGGCCGGTATGGTCCTTTTCTGCCATCAAGCTTCTGTGATTCTATGATATGAGTTGCGGGTTCTCCCTTATTAGAAACAAGTCTGTGAGCTTGAAAGTATGTGGCAGAGGTTCTTGTGGTGTAGGGATCGAGTCCTTTTCTCGTGACTTGAGGTCTATGAATCCCAAACTTTGTGTTTCATGTTCTGGTCTAGCACAGTGTAGGCCTGAGGGCCCAGCGACCAGGGAATCCGGTAAAGGGGGACAGAGGTTACATTATTACCAATCGTTTTTCTGCTCTGTTCTCTTCAAGTATCCCATCGGTGTTTTCTGCAGCTGAGGACTTATCGGTAGCAGACAGTTCTGGGGAGTGACTGAAGGACACCAGATCTTTTACAGAGACCTCTGTTTCAGTAGGATAAGTGGGCTACACTTCTTGACCCTGTTCTTCTCTCTCTTCGTGCCCTGTAGCATGACTGTTAAGTTTCCTTGCCTAGAATGATCTAACCTGCTTCTCCCATTTGTTGCTCCTCTGTCTCAGCAGTCACTTTTCGGTGGGGTGGGTCTGTAGTGCATCCTTGTGTTGCTCTGGGAATTCAGCCCAATACCTCTGCATCACAGGATCAGCCAAGTCCGAAATCCACTCACCACTGCAAGACTGCATCCATCCAGCTTCATTCAGGGCATTCTCAGGTGACCATAGGGTTTTCTTAGACTTTGGATCCTTCTGTTTGCCAGTTTTGGATGCAGCTCCATGTGTCAATTGCAGTGTATTTTTTCCAGCAGGTGTGCTCTGACACTCCTGGATCTGTGAGCAGTTGAACTAACACATCGGCAGGACATTTCAACTGTTGTAAGCTGAGGAGGCAATCTCTCATGGAGATATGTGGCTTGCTCCTTAGACATCATTTCTAGTAACTTGCAGCATTTTCTTCTCATGGCAGCCTTCAGTTTTTCATCCTCCAGACAGTGATCAGCACCCATCAGGTCAGTGCTTGTGCTCATTCCAACATTTGGTTCAACACTAGGTGTTGTACTGTCTTTAGTTTGCATTGATTCCTTGACCTCACTTGGATTAGTGACAGGGTGGAGGTCAATTCCCCTGCCACAACACCATCCTCTCCTCCACCTCCTGTTCGACCATCTTGGCAGACTGCCAAAATAGACAACAGTGCCACTAGTGCTACATCAGAGGAGTTTCTCTGGTGTTCTGTCAACATCCCCTGTCAATAAAATCGGACCAGGTAAGCAGTGTGCCTTTCCTGGTCAAACATTACGTACATAGTAAGATATGATGAGGTACGCATTGTGTTGTGGGTGAGGCTTCTTCCAGTATTATAATATGGGCAAAGAGCTCTTTCTTCACCATTGGATGACTAAATAGAAGTTAAAGTGCAGATCAGTGTGGTTGCCTTTAAACTCAGAGTTCTTTTTTAGGCCAAGCCCATTGAAATATTCTAGTTCTGCCAAATAATGTCAGGACCACGTATCATGCAGCAGTAATATCCCATCAGCTACAGTATATTTGATCTTGCTGCTGCCCTGTGCCACACTGCAGGTCGAAACACAGAACCAAGCATTAAAGGAGGATCTAACTAGAAAACAGCTGTGAGTGTATACTCGTAGATAATGCAATTTCTGATAGCAGATAGAAATGCATTAGTCTATCTAATCTGCCCATAGTCATTGTGCTCTATGCAGTTTCTGAGATCAACACTAGAAATCGTAGCGGTGTACCTATTAGTTATATGCTCTGTAACAACAAAGCCTTTTCATATCTTCATTGAAGATATCATCTCCCACACCTATGGAACTATAAGCTGTCAGCATCAGAAACATTCAGCTGCATGGCCTAATGGAGGAGATTCTCTTGAAGATCCACTTTTTTGATAAGTTCTTACGTAACTGTTCTTACTTTCCAGCCGAAAAGAACAAGCAAGCTCTTCACGTAGGGAAGCACTAACAGCTGCTTCCACCATCAGCACCCTGTTATATAGTGGTGATATCTGCCTCTGCCACTACAAGTCTTTTATGTCCTGAGCCATCAACTGATAGCAGTACATCAGGTGGAGGTATCAGATAGGGAAGACTCCATTCTTTGTGTAACAGCTCAAATTTCATTCTGGAAGTAGAAACATAGAAGCATAGAATTCATCGGCAGATAAGGACTACTTGGCCCACCAAAACTGTCAATTTTCCCCTACCTGCGGTATCACCATAGACCCCACTCGATCTCTGGCTCATTCTGCCTCCCCTTCTTCCTTTCCATTAAGATTCCCTTATGTCTGTCCCATGCATTCCCGAACCCCACCATTGTTTTTTTCCCCAACCACCTCCATTTGTAGGCTGTTCCAGGAATGCACCACTGTTCTGTGAAGAAGTACATCCTCATATCTCTCCTGAATCGACCTGCCTTCTTCAGCTTCATATCATGTTCCCTTGTTGTTGGGCACTTTTTTCCTCAGTAAAATACTTTCCTCCTGTACCTTATTGACCCTGTGTGGTATTTAACGGTCTTTATCATATCTGCCCTCTCTCTCCTTTGTTCCAAGGTGTACATATTGAGTTCCTGCAGTCTTTCTATTGGGATTTGTTTGCAGACCCTGCACCATTTTGATTGACCTCCTCTGGACTGCCTCCAGTCTGTCTATGTCCTTCCAGAGATGCGGTCTCCAGAACTGGACACAAATCAGTCAGCAGAGTTTATCAAATTTGGTTTCTATAGTTGTTTTCATTTTACATAGATGCTGTTGGCAGATAAGGACTGCTAGGCCCATCCAGTCTGCCCATTTAAGTTGCCTAACTACCGTCCAGTGGCCTATCTGGTCATTGGCTTTAGCTTTTTCTTCCTATCTCTATTATTCCTTTCTTTCTGTTCCATGCATATTTGTAGCCCGCCACTCTGACTTTTCCCCTTATGCAGCCACCCCTCAGTCTCATGTCATGTCCTCTTGTCCTGACACTACTATTAATCTGGAATATGTTGTCCCCTTCCACCTTGTTAATGTCCTTGAGGTACTTAAATGTTTCTGTCATGTCACCTCCCTCCCTTCTTTGTTCCAGTGTGTACAAATTGAGGTCCCTCACTCTCGCCTCATAAGGCTTGTGATGTAATCCCTTCACCATTTATTTTGGTCACCCTCCTTTGCACTGTCTCTATTTTGTCAGTGTCCTTTTGAAGGTGTGGTCTTCAGAAATGTACACATTATTGAAGGTGAGGTCTCACCAGGGTCTTGTACACTGGAACTATAACTTCACTCCTTTGGGTTGTGATTTTCCCTTCCAATACACCCCAACATCCCACTGGCCTTTCCCACCACCTTTGCCGTCTGCCTAGCGGCCTTCAAGTCATCTGTGATCATGACCCCCAAGTCTCTCTCTCCTCTTTAATTACTGCCAGCAGCCTCCCCCAACCTGTGGCTCACCCCAGGGATCATGCTCACCACATGCATGATTTTGCACAACTTTGCATTAAACTTTTGCTGCCATGCCCATGACCATCTCTCCAACAGTTCTACATCTTTTCTCATCCTTTCCACCCCCTCTGGAGTATCCACCCTGTTGCAGATCTTCATGTCATCTGCAAACAGACAAACCTTTCCCTCCAGCCCATCTGCAGTGTCACTGATGAAGACATTGACGAGGACTGGCCCCAGAACTGACCCCTGAGGTACCCTACTTGTCACCTCCCTTTCATCTGATTGGGTTCCGTTCACCACTACCCTCTGTTTTCTGTCCCTTAACCAATTTCCAATCCAGTTAACCACCTTGTGTCCCAACCACAGGCTGCCTAGCTTGTTTACCAGTCTCCTATGTGGGACTGTATCAAAGAGATTTGCTGGGGATCGAGTGAGGCAATATCTACTGCCCCCGCCTTTGTCACACAGTCAAATCTATCAGATTAGTTTGACAGGATCGTCCTGCAGAGAACCCATGTTGTCTGGATCCACCAGTCCATTTGCTTCCAGGTGTTCCACTATCCTTTCCTTAAAAGTACCTCCATTATCTTTCCGGCTACAGAGGTTAGACTAACTGGCCTGTAGCTCCCCGCTTCTTCCTTACTACCGTTGTTGTGAAGAGGGACAACATTAGCCCTCCTCCAGTCCTCTGGGTTGGCTCCGTGTGATAAAGGCAAATAATTAACGGCGAATGTTAAAACTGAAACGGCAACTGCATTAGCGGCACATTAAATTCACGGTACCCCGTCATTATGAGTGATTCCAGCACATATTCCAACCTGACAGATGGACTTCGACTCTTAAGTGTTTTTGTGTGCTTGTACAAAAACCGCTATGTGTTGCATGTACTGGTATGAGCAGTAGGCTTGGAAGGAAGCAATCAGTTCAGCTCATCTTTTCAGGAGCTAGAAAGTTATGGGCTGTCATTATTGCACTTGCTGAAGCATGTGGGCTTAAAATATTATAGCAGTATTTTCACTATGTGAGGGGCTCCATCACCCACCACACCATCAGGGACTGCCCCTGAACCCCCCACTACTTCTAATTATCATGCTCCGAGGTGCTCCCTGACACAGGGGTAGGCTATTACACTAGGGTCACCATTTCATACCGTTCACCGTTAATTGTAGGTCGCTGTTTCAGAATTTGCTCTTCTGACTTCACCCCTATGTTTTCCCCCTTATTAACCCACCGTATTGACGTGCTACCCTTTGGGACCACTCCAATGTCTAATGACTAACTGAACATTGCTGCCAGAGGGGCTGCCAGTTCAGTCCTCAGTTTCTTTAGAACCATGGGATGTATGCCATCTGGACTCATGGCTTTTTCCACCTTTTGCTTCGCCAGTTCTTCTAGGACCCTCTCCTCTGTGAATGGACTGGTGTTTACCTCCTTATCCTTAGCTTCTTTGAAGTCCCGCTGTGGGCTCTGCCCATCCTTCCACAGTGAAGACTGAACAGAAATATTCGTTCAGGATGGCTGCTTTTCCAAGTCTCCTCACAATCTCCCCCTGGTCCCTCTAAAGCAGCTACTCCTCACTTTGCATTCTTTAGAAACACAGAAGTTGATGGCAGATAAGGACCGCAAGGCCATCCAGTCTGCCCATTTCTTTTCTACCTTATAAATGTGCCATCGGCCTTTGCTCTGTCAATGGCCTATCTATTCATACTCCTCTGTATTGCTCCCTTATGCCTATCCCATGCCTGTTTGAAGCCCTGCACTGTATTTATATCCACCACTTCCTAAGGTAGGCCGTTCCATGCATCCACCACCCTTTCTGTGAAAAAGAACTGCCTCACATTACCCCTTAATCGGCCTCCCTCCAAATCTCATGCTGTGTCCTCTTGTCCCGCTATTCTTATTATATTGAAACATGTTAGACTCTGTCACCTTATGAAATGCCCTTAAGGTGTTTGAATGTTTTGATCATATCACCTCTCTCCCTCCTTTGCTCTAGGGTATACATATTGAGCACCGTTAATCTGTTCTCATATGTTTTCTGATGCAGTCCTTGCACCATTTTGGTTGCCCTTCTCTGGACTACCTCAGTTTGGTTAACGTCCTTGTGAAGGTGAGGCCTCCAGTACTGCACGACCTCCAGATGGGAGCCTAACCAGTGTCTTGTAAAGAGGGTGTTTACCTCCCTCTTCTGACTTGGATACCCTTCTAATACACCTAACATCACCCAAGCCTTACCTACTTCTTTAGTGGTCTACTTGGATGAATTCAGGTCATTGGTGATGATGATGCCCAAGTCTCTTTCTTCCCTTGTGACTGCCAGCAACTCCCTCCCAGCCTATAGGTGTACATGATCTTGCACTTCTTTGCATTAAACCCAGTTGCCATTCTTCCGACCATTTTGCTAGTTTATCCAGATTTCTTCTCATTCTGCCCACCCATCTGGATCATCTACTCTGTTGCAGATCTTGGTATCATCTGCAAACAGACAAATATACCCTCCAGTCCATCTGCAATGTCACTGATGAAGATATCAAGAGGACTGGCCCCAGGACTGATCCTGAGCTACCCCACTTGTGACCTGCATCTCTTCTGACTGTATACTGTTTACCACCACTCTTTGTTTCTGCTGGCCAACCAGTTTGCCACCAGTTGACCAACCTCTAACCCATCCCGAGCCTGCCTACCCAGCTTATTAATCAGTCTTCTGTATGAGAACAGTATCGAAAGCTTTGCTGAAGTCAAGGTAGCAACATCAACTGCTCCCCTTGGTCCACCACTCTGGTTACCCAGTCAAAGAAATCTATGGATTAGTTTGACAGGACCTTCCTTTTGTAAACCCTTGCTGTCTTGAATGCTGTGCTCCTATGGATTCCAGGTGTTGCACTATCCTTTCCTTAAGGAGTGCCTCCATAATCCTGCCCACTACTGAGGTAAGACTGACTGGTCTGTAGTTCCCTGCCACCTCCCTGCTACAGTTCTTGTGGAGCGGGATCACATGACCCTTCTCCATTCTTCTGGGACCTCTTCTGGCTCAGAGACTCACTAAACAGTTCTGATAATGGCTCTGCTAGTTCCACCCTTAGCTCCTTTAGTACCCTGGGATGTATGCCATCAGGACCCATTGCCTTGTCCACCTGATCTTATCGAGCTCTTGTAGGACCCTTTCTTTTGTGAAGGACTAGTGCTCACCTCCCTCCCCGTGTCCATGGTGCTGAGCTGTGGCCCTGCCCTATCTTCTCTTCAGTAAATACTGAGAAGAAGTATCTATTTAGGATAGATGCATTTACATGGTCCTCCTCCTCACAAGCCCCCTTATCTCCTTTGATCTTAGCAATTCCCCCTCTGGACTTTCTCCTTTCACTAATATAGCTATAGAAAGTCTTGTCACCTTCTTTTACTGTTCGTGCTAGTGTTTCTTCGATTTGGGCATTTGCCTGCCTTACTGCCTTCCCTGCTTCCCTTAGGGAAGTTTGGTATGCCTTCCTTTCTTCATCCCGCTGTGTTCCTTTATATTTCCTGAAGGCTATCCTTTTGGCTCTGATCTTTTCTGCTACTGTTTTTGAGAACCAAAGTGATTTCCTTCTTCTTTTGCACTTCCTTTTCTCTCTAAAACAATGGGATGTTGCTTCAAGTATTGCATCCTTTATGCTTGCCCACTTTGCCTATACCCCCTCACCTGTATTTCTTTTTGCCAGGGCTAGCTTAACTTTGTTGGCCATCTTATCAAAGTCAGCTCCTCTGAAGTCCCATATTTTGCCTTGGAATGGGATGATTTAGTTGTAGTGGCCAAATTGAACCATACCATGTGATGGTCACTGGCCCCCAGGTGACCTTCCTCCTGGACATCTGTGATCCTTTCCCTGTCAGCAGTAGATCTAGGATAGGCCTGTCTCTTGTGGGTTATTGTACCAGTTGTTTGAGGCCCTCCCCCTGCAGGGAATCCACTATGTGTCTAGTTCTGGCAGATGTTCCTGCTGGTATTGACCAGTCTATATCTGGCATGTTGAAGTCTCCCATTATCAGAACCTCCCCTTTAGCTGTCATGTTTTGTATATCTTCTAACAGTAATGTGTCTGTGTCCTCCCTTGATCTGGGGGCCTGTAGGCAACCCCAGTTCTTATGGCTGTCCCATTTCCTGTTTCCAGGGTGACCCACAGTTATTCGGGCTCCTTATGTGTATTCTGAATTTCTGTAGCTTTGATATTTTCATTGACATATAGGGCCACTCCACCCCCCACCCCCATTTTTGCACCTCGGTCTCTTCTGAAAAGTACATAGCCAGGTACTGAAGTCTCCCACGTGTGGTTAATGGTAAACCACGTCTCGCTAATTGCTACTTTGTTCAGTTTGGCTTCTGTCATTGTTACCTGCAGGTCTGGGATCTTGTTTCCCTGACCGCGAGCATTTTGTACATGGTTTTCCATTGGCCAGATTTTGGTGTGTTAGTTGTTGGGTGAGGTCTGGCGTTTCCCCTGTGCATCGTATGGGGAGGGGGACCTTTTTCCTTACCTGGTGATGCAAATGATCTGCAAACATGCTGAACTCCTGTTTGGCCACTAGCTGAGGGGGAAGTGTGTTCTTCCCATTCGATGTATGAGGTGTTGCACCCCTCTACCCATTTCGCTAATGTACCTGAAGAATGTCTTCTTCTTTTTAACCGACTGACCTGTTCTCTTCTCCGCTTGTGCCCCCGGACACTTCTGGTACATTTCTTGTCCTCATCCCTTGGTGTCTTCTTATACTTCCTGAAGGCTAGCCTCTTTGCCCTTACTTTTTCTGCCACCCCCCTGAGAACCAAAGTGGTTGTCTTCTCCTTTTACTCTTGTCTGTTGACCCAACGCATTGTTTTTTTACCTCCGCTATAACCTCCTAGATGTGTGCCCATTTCTCCTCAACGTCCTCACCTATCCCCCTCTTTTCCAGGGTTTATTTTAGCTGTAGTCACATACTGGTAGTCTTCCCTTCTAAAGTCGAAGACTCTTGCCTTCATATGGGTTGACTGATCCCTGTGTCCACTTTAAACCGCCACCATATTGTGGTCGCTGGACCCTAACTGACCTTCCACCCTAAGATCTGCTACCCTGTCCCTGCTGGTCAGCACCAGATCCAGGATTGCCCAATCCCTGGTAGGTTCCTGAACCAGCTGCCTAAAGCCAGCCGCCTCAAGGGAGTGCACAAGGCCTGTGTCCAGCTGAAGCCCCTGCTGGGATGGACCAGTCACATCCGCACGTTAAAGTCTCCCATTAGCAGTACCTCCCCTTTGCTGCCATTTCCATGCATGTTTCTAGCAGCTGTTGTCAATTTCCTTGGCCTGAGCCGGGGATCTGTAAATGGCCACTGTGCGAATGGCTGTTCCATTGCCTGGCACAGGGTGACCTAAACTTCATCCATTTGCTCATGCCTGTTTCAATTCATGCCTTCATGCTCTCTTTGACGTGAGTGGGCAACCCTTCCCCTTTTACCTCCCTATTTTTTCTGAACAAGGCATAACCCGTACACTTATATCCCAGCTGTGGTTGCTGGTGTACCATGTTTTGGTTATTGCCACTATGTCCAGATCAGCCTCTTGTCATTGCAGCCACCAGATCTGGCATCTTGTTCCCCAGGCTGCGAGCATTTGTGTGCATGACCTTACAGGAAATGTGGCATCTTTTTGTTCCCTCCTTGTGTTTTGTCCCTTGCTTCATCCTACTTTTCCCGGAGTGTCCTATGTGTTGCTTCCTTTTTATTACCTTACTGGTTGCTTGTGGTCCAAGTCCTTTTATTTTGCTATGAAATCCAGACGTGTAGTCAGAGGGGAAGCCATACACCCAACCACATGAGGGAGCCAACCAGTTCCTGAGTTAGAGGGGTTTTCCCATCTTTCCATGACAAAAAAATGTTCTGGTAGATTAACCTCTAATACCGTACCACATGCCATTTCCTTTATTCACTGACAAGTATTTTGAGGCATAGCATTGTAATTGGAAGACAGCTACATATCCCCCCCTCCAAAAAAAAACAACTTTACTTTACATTTTTCTGAACTGTTAAAAGAGGCGTGCCATGCCATAATCTATGAATTAGTTAAACTGTATATACTTGCTTGCTGTATTTCCATATTTTAAATGCCAGAACCTTCATTGTGAAATGGATGGTCAGAATCCTGAAATCTGATTGTCCAAGACAACATTCAGGTAGGATGGTATTTCAAAACAAAAAAGCTAGGTTGTTCTAAGGGAGGTGCTACTCTTTTTAACTTTCTTTTGGCTTAATAAAGCTATTAACAAACTCCAGGGTGTTGGGGAAGTTCCTGACTTGCAAGATATTTAGCAGCCCATCTTTTTTGTTTGTAGCATTTCATTCTAAGCTTGTACTCTGTCAGTGTTCCTGAACTGCCAACAGTTCTCCTAGGATGATATCTCAGTACACAAAATCTGTTTTGTTTTGTTTTTTAGTATTCTGTATTTATGCACGCCCCTTACCAGCCCAGCTGCCTGCTCCTTCGGGTAGCTAAACCTCACCTCACCACTACCTCTGTTTGCCATGTGCTGCTCCCTCTGTTGCTATCCCCGACTGACCCGATGTATCCCTTCGTCAGGGGCAGGCCCCCGTACCTGTGGTAGGGACCGGGAGGGGGAGACTGTCGTATGCACATAGGCACATCTTCAGTCTTCGCTGGGCAACGAGCGTGCAGCTCGGGGCTTCCTGTCAGAGCTAGGGAGGGCAGGCTGCCATCATCCAGCGACTTGGGCAGCCATTTTCCTTGTTCCTGATGTCCCACCCAACTGGAGTGCACACCATGGCTGTAGCCTGCATGCGTGTGGGTCACCCACCCCGAATAAAAGGAAGGTCAAAACTGGCCACCAGAGCCACCAAAGGCTTATGCACTCTTGGCCCTTTCCTCAGGAAGGAAAGTGTCCATGAGACACTTGTGGACCCTCCTGCCAGCTTTGGCGCCTGTCGCCCCAGGCTTGGGTGCGAACGTGGGTCGCCAGCGTGCCAGGCAATCCTCATTCGCCCAGCACCACAGGGCTGGCTTCAAAATCTGGTTTGAAAGTAGATCATGCCATCAGTCAACAAAATCATTATAAAATATTTTAAAACTACATTTTTATTTTATTGGATCATTTTCATAAAATCATAATAATACACTCTAAGGTGTGAAGTATCATAAGATAGCATCCCTTTTTAGGTGGTTGAAGTTACTTGGCTACAGCCTAGTGCCTTACAGTGCACTTGAGGCAGGATGATATGATATCCCATGCTTCTGCACACCTTGTCTTGTATTATTGCAAAATTTTAAGCAGTTATGTCACCATCACTAACCAGTAGTTTCTTTTAAATGTATCTGACATGTACTCCTATACATGAATTGCAATTATAGTGTTTTTTTTTTCAGGAACTGGTGACCAGGAGAGACATTCTGAAAGCTCATTTCTAGGGGCAGCCTGGGAGGAGGAGTACAGAGGAGAGACAAAGAAATTACACAGAATAATGACAATGTTTCTTCCAGAAGATATAGTAATGATTTATACAGTCTTGCAGAACTTTAAAATGTTAAAGTTAAAATGTTGCCCCGCATTATAACAGTAGATATATAACTGTGGACCATAAGAGGGCAGTGACCACCTATCTAATCTATGCTAAGTATTCTTTTGTAATGTAAGGGGTACAATTATTCCTTCTTTCTGCTAGAACTGGCCCTAACTATTCAACCTAGCATCCTGCTGACTTTCCTATGCCTTATTGCCTTATTGCACTGGGCCAATGTTTTTATTTTACTTTATTTATTTCTCTCCTCCTACCGGCCCTCTTCACTGGCCCCAGCCTCGCCACCTCAGCGTCCACTGGAACTTACCTCTGGTGTTGAGGTGCTAGCTGGCTGGGTGCGGTGCCTCGGGGGCCAGCATCATCCACCAGTCGGTGATGCTTTTCAGCCTCCATTTCTCCCATTCCGAGTGCAGAGCCGTGGCATGCAGTGACGCCAATGGCTGAGCCATGCACATTTCCGCACACCAGGCTTCTGCTCAGTCTCCCACCTCCTCTCTTTTGGAGCTGGTGTGCCAGCCTACAGCCACCACTAAGGGCCAGTCATGCGCCAGTCTCAGTCCCACCCCTCCCCAGGGTGGAGAGCTGTCCTCCGGATGCTTGATCCTCTCCCTCCCAGCTGACCCCGGCAATCCCGGCAGCTCGCGAACTCACGGGGTTGCTGGCGTGGCAGGAGGTAAGGCAGATGCCTCAGCCCTCCATGTCACTGGCCGACTGGCCGATGTTTTGAGGCTGTTTCTTCGCAACCTCTAGGTCTCTTTCTTCTGAGGTCTGGTCCAGCCTGACCCTCCTAATACAGTATATATTTTCAGGTTTCTGATCTTCAAGTGTATGTATGATCTTGTACTTTTTAGCATTAAATTTATGTTGCTAGATCTTGGATCACTTTTCTAATTCTTTAGGTCTTCTTTGAATTATCCACCCTACCCCTTACGGATGCTGGGGTATGTCAGAGGGGATACTGACCACAGGAAAAAGGAGGTATTGCTACCTCTATAAACTGTAGGTCACTGGTGAGGATGCTCCTTGAATTCTGTGCTTAGTTCTGGAGTCCTCCCCTAAGAAAAGGCTGGGACAGGCTGGAGACAGCCAACTCAGAGTGATCAAGATGGCTTAAGGCCAGCAGGGCAGATCTTATGAAGATTGGCTGAAGGCACTGAACTTGTATTCCTGTGCACTTACTGCATCGCAGTTTGTAATCCCATTATGCCCTGCTACCCTTCGATATTTATTGCTTGTTGTCTTATTTTTATTATTCTTTTCTCTGTATGTTGCATTACCCTTGTCGTGCATTTTTATCCTGTTTGTACCCAGGTCACACCTGGAAATGAGCTTCAGCTCAGTGTGCTTTCCAGTTACCAACTTTTAAATATATTAAAAAAATGTACTTGCTGGAGACCAGGCAAAAGATGATGAATATGATAAAGACCAGTAAGTTCCTGAAGGGAATAAACAAGGTGAACTGCGGGGAACTGTTCAGCATGAGTATAATGTTAAGAACCTGAGGTCATGTGTGGAAATTGGTAGGGGGAAGATTTAAAAGGGATGCAACAAAGTTCTTTTTTATGAAAAGAGTTGTAGAGCCGTGAAACAGCCTGCCAAAGGAGGTGGTGGGTGCCAAGACCATAAATGGTTTCAAGCATGACTGGGACAGAGTGAAGGGTCTGGTGGCTGCTCAGGTCAGTAGCAGTAGGGAGGGGAGCGGGGGGGGTGGAGCAAGAGGGATTAAACCTGCATGTACAGTATGTCCTTGGGCAGATAGGGGAACTCTGGGCAGACTAGAAGGACCTGTGGTCTTTTTTCTGCCATCATTGTCTCTGTTTCTGTGTTTCTAGATCTTAATGACTTCTGCAAAGAGATACATTTTGCCCTGATCCCCTTCTTCAGTGTCACGTATGAACAGATTGAAGAGCACCAGACTTAGGACTGAATACTGAGGCACTTGACTGGTCACCTCTTAACCTCAGAGTGCTTACCATTCAGCATGACCCTTTGGGTTCTTCCCCTATCCAGTTCTCTGCCCATGTTACATCTTCCCCACGGCCCTCAACTCTTCACAGTACATCTGTGGACTGCTGAGTCACAGGCTGTGCTTAAGTCCAGATACAGGACATCTGGCACATGGCCGTTGTCCACACCATAAGACACTGAGTTGAAAAATTCTATGAGGTTTGTTTGAAGGTCCTCATTTCACTAAGTCATGTGTACTGTACTAGAGACCATAAATCTCCAGAGAGTCAACAGTCACTCCTTGATTATAGTATTGAGCAGCTTCCCACAGTGAAGGTCAGGCAGACTGATCTGTGGTTACCCAGGTCTCCTTGTCCTCACTCTTGTGCAGGGAAACATCAACCAACCTAATCCACAGGGACTACACCTGCCACTAGTGAGCAGTTGAATGGGTCTGTCAAGAGTGTTGCCAAAGCCTGCTCCATCTCTCTAAACACCTGAGGATGTAGCCCATTAGGCCTCCAGTGAGTGTTCCACTTTCAACTCCGTCAAACCTTTGAGCACTTTGTCTTTGATGGTGGTCTCCATCACTGTCTTAGTCTCCCTCCCAAATCTAATATTACATTCCGACAATAGCTGTGGCAGTACGAGTTGCAAGTAACATTTGAGGAAGGTTTGGTCAAAGCAACATTAGTTAAAAAGGCACATAGCTTGGTCAGGTAACTAAAACTACACAAATATATGGTGAATATGCCTGCCTACAGCTTCCTTCAGGCTTGATGTATGGCACGTTCTGAGCCAGAAGCTGCTTCTGGCATGCAATTAACAATGATTAGTGGCTGTGACATCACAGCATTATAATACAAGAGCATCCATTGGCATATTTTGTCTTGATTAGGAGATCCACAATGAAAAGGTGACCAAAGGTTTTAATTTTTAAAGCATGGTGGGTGGGTTACCATGAGGTAAACACGTTCTCTACTTGAGGTCCCCAGGTATGTGATTTGCTCATGGTAATGCACCTTCTTGCATGTCTGTTTGTTAATATTATTTGACTTGACAGTATTCTAGATGCTGCAGCCAAGGAAAGCAGTGGGTGCTGGTTCTCCCAATATTATAGTATGCACCAGTATAATCAGGTGACTAAAATTCTCTCCTTGTTAGGTTTTACAATGTCTGATGGGTACAGCCAACAGAATCAGTTTACAGCAGTGCAGCAGCTTCAGGATTCAAGCACATTGGAATCCCAGGCTCTATCAACAAGTTACCATCAACAAAGTCTACTTCAGGTTTCCAGCACAGACACCATTAATGTAGTAAGTACCTTTAAAACAAAAACTCATTCCCTACTGTGTTACCTTGTCTGATCACAACCCAGTTGGTTTCACCTACGAAAAAATAAAAGATATACTATAGTGCCAGAGAAAGGCAATCAATATGCACTCTCCTTCCCCATGTTCATTTTGGCCAAGCAGGTAACCTTTGGAATTTCTGACATACTGCTGCTCGTTTTTTTTCTTGCTGGCTAACTTTTTACATATGTTTTTGTTTTTTATTTTGTTGTACTTTTGTTCATATAAACATAGACATTAACAGCAGAAAAAGAGCAGTGGTCCATCCAGTCTGCCCATAACACCCTATCTTACCTGGAGACTGTTTATCCATACAGGGTTTTTGCCTACACTATCCAACATACTTGCTGTACATCTTACTATTATCCCTCTGAGTAACTACTAAGCTCTTAGCTCTGTCCTAACCATGCTTGAAACCATTAATAGTTTTGGTGAACACCACCTTGGTCAGTAGACTGTTCCATGGCTCAACCACTGCCTCTGTAAAGTAAAACTTGCTTGCATCCCTCCTGAGCCCCCCAAGCTTCCTTTTGTTCTAGATTCACTACACCTGTTGAATAGTTCCTTGAGTTCACCTTGTCCATACCTTTCAGGAACTTGACAATCTCTATCATATTACCTCTCTCATCTTGCCTTGTGCAAGTAAAGGTTCAGTGCCCTGAGCCGATCCTCGTAAGATCTGCCCTACTAGCCTTGAATCATTTTTGTCACCTAGTGCTGTGCCATTTTTGCCTGCTCTTGTCTCTCCTTGAGAGGACTCCAGAACTAGGCACAATACTAGTGCGGCCTCACCACTAATCTACAGAGGCAACAACACCTCTTTCCTGTTATGGTCAAACCCATCCCAGTCGCCCCATCTTCCTATTTGCCTTACAGTAGGCCTTGTTACACTGGCTAAATTGTTTGAGAGTCATTAATGATGCCTCTACAGTAGCTCCCTTTCCTCAGAAGTAGGGCCCAACTAACCCTCTCATCTAGTACTCTGTTCAGGGGTTCTCGTTCCGTGTGTGCATCACCTTGCACTTTTTGGCATTGAGTTTCAACTGCAAAACCTTGGACCACCACTCCAACCTTTGCAGGTCCCTCTGCATCTCCCTTACCTCCTCCTGGCTGTCTACCCTGCCGCAGAGCTTAGTGTCATCTGTAAAGAGACACATCTTCACCTGAATTCCTTCTCCTATGTTATAGATGAACATATTGAAAAGGACAGGACCCAAGACTGATCCCTGTATCACCCCACTGATGACCTTCCTTTCCTCAGTTAAGGCTCCATTTACCACTGCCCCTTTCCTCTCTCCCTTCCGACCAACTTACCATCCATCTGACTATGTCCTTCGCTGCACCAAGATTCTATAGCATTTTCAGTAACCTTCTGTGCGGCATGGAGTCGAATGCCTGGCTGAAGTCAATATAGAGCAAATCCACTGTATAGCTCTTATCCACTGTCCTAGTCAAAGAATATTGTCAGGTTTGTCTGACAAGACCTTCCTACCACAGACCTATGCCATTTGCTATCCTGGAGCCTGTTTTTATCCAGATAGTCCACTAAGTGCTCTTTAAAGGAAAATAGCACTGAACTTGTAAGTTATTTTCTCCAGTAGCAGCTGTTTTAAGTGCTGGTTCCAATTATGTTTGTGTTCCTCCAGTGTGGGCCTTTTAGGAAATATATGAGATGTTCTGACTTACACTGTCATGTTAAGTACCATTTCAAACTGTATGATGTACTTTATGTTCCTCTTAGCCACAGAATTCTATAATAAAACATGGATGCATTGTGCCAACAATGGAAGAGCTGAGTAAGGGCATAAACTACATCACAGAGTTCTAAAATGGCACTTACTACCTGTGTAAATCAGAAACACTCACTAAGATAACTAAAAACCTGTACAGATAGAACAGTAACAGAACTGAAACCAGTATTTAAAATAGACTTTTCAAGTGAAATGACATATATGTTCAATGTAGATCTTCTTTGAGGATATCACTTTCATCAGGCCACACCTGTAGGATTATATGCCGTCATGCACTAGGACCACATGGAAACTTTTTATGTAGCAGTCTACAAGGGGTGCCCACAATGATGTCATATACCGATATCCCTGGGCATATAAGCATGGGTGGCCCCACTCACTCCTCAGTTGTTTTTCTGCCATCGACCATACTCACACGAACTCCACGGAGACTTCATTGTTCAATCGATGGCCAAAATTTTCTTCAGATCTTCAACCTTGTTTGTTTTCTCTCCCTAGTCATTATCACTTTATTTTAAAGTGATTATTGTCATCGTGTATGTTGAGAACGCAAGAACCTGCTAAACTTTTTCATTACTGCAATTATGGTAGAAAAATCTGTTCTAGCGACGAGCACAATATTTGTGTTTGCTGTCTTGGCCCAGGCCACAACGCTAAGGCCTGTGAGATCTGCCAGAAGGTCAACCAGGCCACCCGTGCGCCACCAGAAAGCCCCACACCTCTCTTCCTGCTCTCGAACAACAGGTCGCCAGAATGGAGAGAGAGTCTAGGGCAGAGCTCTTGCCCGTCGCTGGACATCTCCTTGAGCTCCCACTCTTCCAAGGCCTGGGGAAATCTTCAGGAAACATGCAAATCAGGAGAAGGAACACAGCAAGGACTATTACCCCAGGTGTACGCCTGGTCTCCCCCACCCCCACCCCAGCATCGACTGAGGTAGCATCATCACCCGCTTTGGTATCAGCCCTCCTGCCACCCAGGCCTCAGCTTCTTCCAGGCTGACTCTGGCAGTGAATTCCGCCAGACCTTCCACAGCCGGCGAAGGCCCGTCAACATCAAGGTCACCCGGTCAACATCGCAGCCCTGCTGCTCTGACCTCCAGTCCTGCAAGGTCAGCAGTCAACGAGCTCTGCTGGACCTTCATCGGCTGGTGATGGACCTTTGATGTTGGGGTTTCAGCCACCCCATTGATGCTTCAGGGTACTTCTGCTATGCAGCCCACCTTTGAGATCCAGATGGTGCTCGACTTCTTCGTGTCCATCATTCAGCACCTCCTCCCCACTCCGGGCTCATCGATGGGGCCGTCTACACCAACTCCGCACTACCACCTGCTAGGCCAACGTGTCCTCTGTTTCCCTGGACGTCTATGTCTTTGTTTCCTTCTTTGGTTCCTTCAGAATCCATTGGCATGGGGCAGGTATACAATCCTGATCTCATCCTACCTGATGAGGAGGATGTGGAAGACAGCCCCGCTGCCAGGTCTGGCTCCACTGCTTCCACTGGGAGTGAGGACTCCACAGTGTATACCCTGATGTCTCCTCCTGAGGACCACTTTTTCTTTTCTATGATAAAACAGCTTCAAGCTGCCTTGGGGTTTGAAGCTGAAGAGAAGATCTCGCCAGGAGGAATCTGGTGGGGTATCTAGAGATTTCAGACTCCCAACCTTGTGTTATACCCCACTGTTGTCTGCTCTAATAGATGCCACCCTGGCTGCCTGGCACAGGTCAAATATGGTCCCCTGCCCATGCCTGGAAAAGCAGCACACTATACCGGTCCCCTTCAGGAAAGCCCTTCCATGCAGGCCAGCCTGAGACTGATTCAGTAGTTATAAAAGCAGCCAATGATAGGTCTAGAGTGCCTAAGAACCTCATTTCCCTCCCCCCAGATAAGGAGTCAAGGAAACTGGACCCTTGAGGCAAAAGAACCTTTGCCTCTGCTAGTCTGGGCCTTAGAATATCAAATGATTTGATCCATATGTTCAGGTTTCAGAATACCCTCTAGAAAAATGCCAAAGCAGCAGCCCTGTCCCTCCCAGAGGGTGCTCAGCAACAGGAGCTGCTCAAAGCCATTCCAGCTTCAGTTGATGTGGGCAAGCACCTCCTGAGGTCTACTTATGATATTTCAGATGCATCTGTCAGACTGGTTGCCACAGGCATCTGCCTCAGAAGGCAGTCTTGGCTAAAGGTGTCTGGGTTTGCTGCTGATGTTCAGCAGTCCATTCTAAATTCCTTCAGAGGACACAAGCTCTTGGGGCGGATGAGCAGGACGTCCTCAATGACCTGCATGCCTCAGGGAGGACTTTTTTTTTAAATTTAGTATACTTTTTGTCTGCACTCCAGCTGTCGGGATCCGCCTGGTCACGGACCCCTTGCCTCCACCTCTGGATATGCCTGCACTACACTGTCACCCCTGGCTTTCCCAGAGAGAGAGGTTATGGCATCGACTTCGATGAAGGGCCATGATACAAGTAACTGGTCAGGAGCTGGCTCCAGAGGCTAATCGAGGCCTGGGGCAGAGCTTCATGTAGATGGTCAGGCACTGGATTTTTCTTCCCCTGTAAGCAGTTTGGCGTCAGTGCTTGTAGTGAACCCAGCCTCCGCTAGGTGCCTTCAGATGCACCAAACACACAGACCTCCCCTCCACCCCTGGAGAAGGAGAACAGTCTGAAGATGCTCGATCCTTCTCCTCGGCCAGCCGCCTGACAACCCAGGTCCATTCCTCAACCTAGGACACCACAAGTGGAAATCCAACCACTGCACTCATGGCCGGCCTCAGGGAGGATTCTTGCTGGTCTGTCTACTTTCTATGTCACACTCCAACCTAGAGTAGACAGAGAACCTCCATCGTAAGGCTTCCCATAAACCTGGATCAGGGGCTAGACCCCAGGGCAAACGTACAGCACACCACAAGCTCAGTTCAGGGTATTGCCCCTTGGCTCATCGTTGGTGCCACTGATATTTACCAAATGCTTAGCAG
The DNA here is from genome assembly GCA_016271365.2 of Neoceratodus forsteri. Classification (NCBI taxonomy): domain Eukaryota; kingdom Metazoa; phylum Chordata; order Ceratodontiformes; family Ceratodontidae; genus Neoceratodus; species Neoceratodus forsteri. The sequence continues at coordinate 479,141,481 of CM057455.1, forward strand.
TGGTGGCAGCAGCCCTCAGGAGAGAGGGAATGTATATTTTCCCCTATCTAGACGACTGGTTGTTCAAAGCTCAGGCCAAAGAGCAACTGTCTCAGACCCTAGCATGTACCAGGCAGTTGTTCAATGCCTAGGAGTCCCTGTCAACTTGCCCAAGTCTGTTCTAACCCCTTGTCAATGCTTGCAATACATGGACGGTTCTGGACACAGCTCAAGGCTTGGCCTTCCTGCCCCAGGACAGGGTGGAACGCCTCATAGCTCAGGCCCAGATTATATCTCACAGCCGGTATGTCACAGCCAGGACAATCCTGAGACTGTTGGGCCTGATGGCCACTGCCATTGTCACAGCACCCCTGCAAGGCTGCACATGAGGATACCCAGTGGACCCTGAGGGTCCAGTGGGATCAACAGACTGACGATCTGGAACAGCAGATTCTAGTAATGTCTCCTGTTTGCAAGGTGTTCCAGTGTTGGATGGACCCTAGCAACTTGCTGAAGGGGGTTCCCTTCCTCCTCCTCTCCCCATAGCAGATACTCACCACAAACGCTTCAGGGCTGGGTTGTGGGGCACATCTGAGCATCCATCAGAACCAAGGAATGTGGTCTTCAGTGGAGACCTCCCTCCACATAAACGTTCTTGAGATGAGGGCCATTCAGTATGTCTTGCAAGCCTTCCAGACTCCTCTGTCTCTGGGGCCTTTGCTGGTGCAGACGGACAACAGTATACTACAAAACAAGCAAGGAGTTACACACTGTTACCCCTATGCAGGGAAGCGATGAGGTTAGGTACTGGGCTTTAAAACCACGGTCTAGAACTGTCAGCTGTCCATGTTCCAGGTACCCAAAACATCCTAGCAGACAGGCTAAGTAGGTCACCATCCAGAATGCATGATTGGGAACTGCTGAACTTGGTCATAGAAGACCTGTTTGACAGGTGGGATCATCCAGAGCTGGACCTTTTTGTATCCACACTGAACCCAAAACTGCCGCTTTTCTGCTTGCTCGATCCAGAGCCTGGAGTTTTCTGGCAAGACACATAGTCCCTCTCTTGGAAAGGGAGGTTCCCTTTCTTCCCTCTAATTCAGAGGGCTCTGATCAAACCCCAGATGGAAGGAGCACCTAATTCTTGTGGCACCCTTCTGGTCTCGTCAGACATGGTTTCCATTTCTGCAGCAATTAGTAGTGGAACTTCCAGTATGCCTGGTCCTGTGCAACAGCCTACTATCACAGGAACAACCAATCTGGACCCCAAGTCACTTCATCTCTATGCCTGGCTCCCTGAAGACATAGCCATTGTGAGATCTGAGGTGTGCCCAAAGGTGGCTGATGTTCTGGTGTCTGCCAGGAAATCCTTCACTAAGCCACATACTCCATGAAGTGGAAACATTTTGCACTCTGGGCTGCTTCCCATCATGTGGACCCTTTCACTTGTCCAGTGAATTAGATTCTAGAGTATTTGCTGCCCTTGTATGATGCAAGGCTGCAATACTCTTCCATTAAGAGTGCACTTGTATGCTATGACCATATGCCCATTGATGGCCATATAGTAGCCCAGCTGGACATGGCCCATACATTTGCGGAGATTTCTGCATTTGAAGCCCCAAACCACAATCCAGTCCCAGCTTGGGACCTGAATTTTGTTTTAGAAAGACTTACTTTGGCTCCTTTTCAGCCAGCCATAACTTGCAAGCTCTGCTTTCTGTGTGGAAAGCGTTATTTTTAGTTACTGTTACTTCTGCTTGAGGGATTTCAGAGCTGCAGGCTGGCATGTGTGAGCCTCCTTATTTGATTTTCCTCAAAGACAGAGTGTCCTACTTATGAACCTAAGTTACTTTCAAAGGTAGTGTCTAGTTTACTCTAACCACACCCATCCACCTGCAAGTTTATTTTCCGGAGCAGGCCAATCCAGGAGCAGCATTGCTCCATACTTTAGAAGCACATAGAATTCTCCATTACTGTACACACCGTACGAAGGACTGTAGGAGGTCTTCACAGCTCTTTTGTTTCTTTCAGGGCATTCCAGTTTCTAAGCAGTGTTTGTCCAAATGGTTAGCCAACTGCATTACTTTTTGTTAAAGGAAGTAAGGTAAGGAACTTCGTGGGATTGTTCTTAGCCATTCAACCAGAGGCATGGCCACTTCTGTTGCCTGTTTCAGGAACATTTCAGCTGCAGAAATCTGTGCTACTGCCACTTGGAACACTGTCCATACTTTCACAAAGCACTAAAGTCTGAACATTGCATCTAAAGGAAGGACAGGCTTTGGCCTTGCTAGCTTCAAGGCCTTCTTCTCTAGGCCTCCAGCTATCTGCCGCCCAGACGGTCTCGTTGTCAGTACTGCTTGGGACTTGTCCTACAGGTGTGGCCTGATGAAAGAGGTATCCTCGAAGAAGATAGAACAGTTACGTACTTACCGTAACAGCAGATCTCTGAGAGAATCTCTTTCATCAGGCCATGCCAACCCACCCTCCATCTCCCTTATACTCTGATTTTATTTGCTTCTGTCTCTGTCTCTCCAGGATGGAACACCTTTTGCTCCAGCCACATTAAATTGCTGGCCACCTTATCTCTCTTCTCAGATCCCTAGAGGGAGGCCTAGCGAGTATGGTCTCTGGTGGGGAACGAGGCCACCCAAGCTTATATACTCGGGTCCTTCAGCATATGACATCTTTGTGGGCAGCCCCTAGCAGACTACTGCAGAAAGTCTCCATGTGGTTCTAGTGCCTGATGGCATATAGTCTTACAGGTGTGTCCTGATGAGAGAGTCTCTCGAAGATCTGGTTATGGTAAGTACATAGCTGTTCTTTCTCTTTTAACTAGTGACTGCATCATTTTACCCACAATGGGGGGAAGACTGACGGGGTCTGTAGTTTCCTACCTGCTCCATGTCCCCAGCCTTGTGGAGTTGAGACTACTTCATTATCCACTTTTTTTTGGTAATTATAATTTTTATTCAAAATTCGATAATTACACACAGAAAACACATATAACCCACTTTTTGACTGTAGCATTTCTGTGAGTATCTGCAAGCATTTTGAGGTACTGTCAGTGTGACGGATGCTACCACCTGCCACGTTAGTGTCCTGGTTTGGAGTGGACCTGGATCACATGTGGATTGGCGGGTGGATCAAACATCAGACTACTGCTCTCTTCTCCCAAGGAGGGGCATCTGATGCTCCACTCTTCAACTGCCACCTACACGGACGTTGGGTGACTAGGCAGTGGAGTGGCGTGAAGAGGCAGGCTCTGGCAGGCACAAAGCAAACGCATGCCTCCAAACACACAGTGGCATCATTGTACGCTTGACTGCCCAGGGGATGAAACTGAAGTGGGAAACTCCTAACAGCAGGATGATCCACCAGCATTCCACGGGCTCCGCATCAGTGACCTGGCTCTGCTGCCATCTGGATATGTGTCCAGGTGTGTGTGTGTGTATGTGGTGATGGTGGTGGATGGCCCTTCACCACTCTTGGTCCTGCCATGAGGAAGGGATCCATGAGGGATCTTGGAGCAGGTAATTCCTGCAGAAGGGGGATGATGGGACTGGATAGGCGAGTGGGCAAGGGGGCCATCATGTGACTAAGGAGATAAAAAGACAGTTTGGGAAGCTGAAACATAGGATATCTGTAACATAACACAGACATCCCATCTAAGCATAGGATGCACTATTTGGCAGTTCCACCATCCGCGTTCCATCGCCAGGCAATTAGGGCACAAATTGGCACCCTACTTAAGGATTCCTACTTGAGGGGACCTAGGAGGGGTGGCAAATTCTGCGTTTGCCCTACACACCATAATGCTGGCTTCTGAGCACCGTAAGGGTATTTGGCTAGACCAGGGCAGGTTCGCTAGTGGAGACCCAGTGCTTGGCAAGTTCTGTCAGCCTTGCACTGCTAGGCAGATATGTTGTGGCATGGCTGGGGCTGTGAATGCCATGAGCGAGGCATCAAAGTGCAGTTACTTAGAATAGAAATGCAGAAATTATGCATAAACCAGCTGAGCTTGATGAGAACTAGGCCCTAAGTGCTTGCTTTAAAAATAAATATATTTTGTTCTAACCAAGAGCTTTGTTAAACAAAACATTAAAATAAAGATAAATAAATCTTTAAATTAAAATGACTAAATCTTCACCATTGGTAAATCAATTCTTACACCATAATAACAGGTTTGCCTCATCAAAGTGGTAAATTGGCTGGCAGGTAAGTTGTTCATGTTGTTAGGTGAACCTTTTTGTTTTCCCAACTGTCTCTTGCTGAGAATTCTGAAGTGGTGTAGTTCCCAAGACTTGCAAGGCACTTTCTAGGCCCGTGTGGTTGATCGGTCAGTTACCGCACAGGTGTGGGCAGCTGTTGACCAGTCATCAGATCACTAGATTTTTGTGGCCATTTTATAACCATACACCATGCACCTGGGCATGCAGTTCTGGAATAGTAGCATACACAGTTGCGCTTTATTGCTTATTTCTAGTTTGGCTGAGGTAAAGCTACCATGTCCAGAGAGCTTTAAGACCTGCTACTTTAACTTGTTGTCCCCTGTATTTACAAAGATTGTGGAGGGATGGTTTTGCTTTGCATAGTTGTCCCCACTATAAATTACTGTTTTCTTTACTTTTTGTCAAAGATGATTAAAATTTGTTTCCACTGTCTCATTTCCAAGTCCATTTTAAGTAAAGTTAAAGGGGAACTGTCATCATTCCCCTGACAAAAACACAGGACCTACAGGTCCCAATTAAGTAAATCGCACTGGCGGTAGTTTTTTAAAATAAGTTACCAATCTTTGATTTGTAATTTATCTGTTTGATCCTGCAACATTCTGCCCACCATTCAGTATTTCAGAGTCCCCTGTAGCAAGCCCCTTTAATGACACAACTGACGGGGTGAGCCACAGGGGACTGTTATGCGACAGTACAGTGGTTATGAAATATCAAAAGATATACAGCACATGTTTGCACTTCGGGCTCCAGTACTGATTGACTGAGGTTCCTCAGTCGCTCAGTACCGGAGTCTGAGGCACAAACTATTCTTCGATATTTCACTGTACTGTACTGTCACAGGAGTCCCTCAGGCTCAGCCTGTCAGTCACATAAGAGTCCTCTATGGCTCAGCCTGTCCGTTATGTCATTAAAGGGCTTGCTCACTGGGGACTCTGAAATAGTAATGGCGGCGGAGCGTCACAGGATCAATCAAATCAATTACGAACAAAAGCTTGGTAACTTATTTTAAAAACAACTGCCAGTGAAATTTACCTAATCAGGACCTATAGGTTCCGTGTTTTTGTCAGGGGAATTATGACAGTTCCCCTTTAAAGCAGTCTGCCATAAATAGCCTGTTTAAAATAATTGCTGTCAGTAATCAATGTTCTGAAACTCATGTTGCATTTACAGACTACTCGTTTGCTACAAGAGCAGCCTCAGGGAGAGCTCCAGCTGCCAACCCAGCGCCCACCGTTCCTTGAAGAAAGCGAAGAACAAAGCAAACGCACACACAGGTTAGTGTTTCATATCTGAGTTTGTAAATAGAGGGCTTCAGTAACCAGCATAGGCCAGACTTCTATTCTGATACACAATATGCTTGAGGGACTCTGTCAACCCTTCAGGGCCTTGTCGCGAGGCACAGGTCAGGAAGCATAGGAAACACCAGAGCAGTTGTAGAATTCACCAAAATATTTATTTACAGTAGCAGTAACATAAAAAAACTTGTTCAGTATAACTATGAACAAAGGAGAAAAAAACAGTAGTTTTCCTTGAGTCTCTGTGTCCCTTTTTCTTCTAATCTTTCTTGCAGTTGCAGCTTAGCTCTTATAAGTCCTTTCAACCCCCATCCTTAGCAAGCATTCTGTTTTTGTAAATATGAGGCAGGAGCTTCTAGAACACAGTGTGCTTCTTGAGTTGAGGCCCCCTTGTGCACAGCTTTTGCAAAAGGCTTAAAAATCAAACTCTGGTAACCGCTAGCTTCTAACAGCTTTTTGCAGTCATCTCAAATTATAATTATATGCATTTCAACAGTAATGCTATATATTTTCCAATCACAAGGGATCACAATATCAGTTACATTTCCATACATTTATTTGCACATATTTTTATATCAGCAGATCTAGATATGTAAGGGAGAAAAACAGACAGCAAGAAAACTGAGGAGACAGTGAGAGGCAAAGAACTGCAGACTGTTGGGTTGTATCTCTGTCCTGCCCCATTTTGACCTCCAAGCTGTCTTTGGTTTCCGTTCTCCTTGACCTACAATGTCTTCTTATCAAGTCTGTCTATTAGTCTGTCAGCCAGTTCAGGAGAAATGGATGTTTTGCTTCTAATTATAGAAGTTACTGCTTGTTATTTTTGTACCATTTATCTTCCGTAATCTGAGTCTACCCCTATTGACCTCATATTGAGGTTTTGTACAGACATGTTTGACTCATGTTTTGACCTTTGTCTATTGTCCATCACTGTTTAATAGCTATTACTGTCTATATAAATTTATGGCTGTTGAACTATGTCGGTGCCACCTTGTGGGTCGTGTCTGAAAACGGTCCATTGGATCAGCACACTTACCTGGTTAACAAAGACATAAATAAAAAGATAAAACATCAAGTCCGAAGTCTCTCAGGAAAATTTGGTTGTGCAACCAGACAGAGAAGAGACAGAAAAGGAAAGATCCTTGCATTTAACACTTTCTCCATAACAAAAGGGACAGGCTCCTATTTTACCCTGTCACAGGCCTGAAAAAGCATTTATGATCAAAATGTGGATTTTGAATCTCCATTGAAGAGAATTATTTTGGGTTGCAGTTGTTTTATAACAACTTTTCAGGGACGGAAACAACGATGTAACAGTAGTTTGGTGTGATCATATGGATCACACCGACTTTTAATGTAAGCAGTGCTACAGCAATATTTTTTTAAATAAATATCTTCACTTTCTGGAGCAAAACTAACAGGGGAACATACAATGTTTAAAGGTGTTCTTTATCAGAATTGTCTTAGGTCTGAAAAGCATTGATATTATCACTGCAATCCTGTACACAGTCAAAAAATAATGAATTTTTTTAGATAGTCATCTGTTCAAGTTTATTGCAGGAAAACTCCATTGAGCAAGTTCATTCACAAGGAGGTCCTGAAGCATGTAGACAGTCACGGAGATGTTAATAAAAGGCAACACAGAAAAATAAAGCAAAGTACAAATAAAGTTCACGCACCATTACATGGAAGAGTACATTGCAAGCTTTGTCATGGTGATCCTCCCCAAAGCTATGGAAAGCAATTTTGGCCTCCTCATTTAAACGACCCATCATATTATACTTTATATCATTTTCTGAGAAGAACATGAACTGCTGTATATACTGGCATATGAGTCTAGTTTTGGTACTAAAAAATAGGCTCCCAAGAAAGGCACTCAGCTTATCTGCGAGGCTGATCTGCCTGCAGGACTTAGCATGGTAAACTATTTTTCACATCTATGTAAGCTAATTATGTGTTCATTTCTGACCAAAAAGACAGATTCTTTGCCTGATGTTGGTCACAAAACATATTTTTTTCCATCCAGTTTTTGTAACAAAATAATGTATGCGATTTTGCTAAAATTGGCAAGGAAAAGGGGGGTCAACTTATATGTGAGACTGACTTGTAGGCAAGTATATACGGTTCCTTCAGATGCCCAGGACGTGCGGTGTTGGACTGGTGACAGGAGAGGAGCTGTGAGGCCTGCTGGTAGGTGCATTGGTGCCCAGAGTTACAGGAGTGGAGGTATGCATACAGCTGAGGGTAGTATATTGTTTCTTCCAAAAGGGTCACTCACTATGCTTAACAAATGCAGTCATTCCCCTGGAATGAGCAACCCCGGAGCTTTAAGACTTTTATGAAAATTATGGAACTTAGAATGAAATTCAAACTTTGCAGTGTGGTCATGCTCACCCCTGCACTCTGATATCAAATTATTTCTAAAGCTAGGGTGAGCAGTAACCACTTAAATGAGCTAGATGGCTACCAAAACATACTGAAATGTTTCCAGAATATTTAAAAAAAATAATTTAAACAAGGCAAAACAATTTATTTGTGATGGAAAAATAACTCAGACCACTGAGTGACAATTGAAATGCTTTTGGAAGCTGCTGTAGTCACACCGGTCCATAAAAGTGGTGACAGGATGTTAGGTAATACCTACCAGCCCCTATCCATCCTTCCACCCCTCTCTAAGGCCCTTGAGTGCATTGTCGCTGACCAGTTTATGGAATACCTTACCAAATATAACCTACAGTGCCCACAACAGCATGGCTTTAGAAAGTCACACAGTACTTACCAGTTACATCTATAAGACCTTGGACGATGACCACCTAGTTGGGTCAGTCTACATCGACCTAACTATGGTCTTTGATACAGTTAATCATTCCCTCCTGCTCCACACTGTCCCTTCTCTCGGGCTCTCTCCAGAAGTCACTAGCTGGTTCAGTAGTTACCTTGGTGGTCGTACCCAGCAAGTTAAGATCTGCAACACTCTCTCAAACAGTCTCCCCATTTGGTTTGGAGTCTGGCAAGGCTCCAATCTCAGACCCCTACTTTTCAGCTTATTTATCAATAATCTTCCATCTGCCTGTAAAAGCAGCATAGTCCTCTATGCAGCTGGCATGATCCTCTTTCCCAGAGCCCAGACCCACTCTCACTAACGACTGACCTACAGTCCAACTTCAGTTTGGTAGAGACCTGGTTTGAGCAACACAAACTGGTCATGAATTACAAAAAGGTCAGGGTCATGCTCTTTTCTAACCCTCACAATAGGCATAAAGCTGCTAGCCTGACCATTTGCAACAATCTAAACCAACCCCTTGAGCAAGTTCAAGCGTTTAAATACCTTGGTATAACACTTGATACTGCTCTCTCATTCAGTCTCCATATAAACCAAATTGCCATGGTCATCAGCTGCAGGAATGGGATCTTTTATCGTTATCACCACGATATGACCACAGCTGCTCTGAGACTCGCGGTAACCAGCACAATCCTTACACTTGTCGACTACGGTGTGGTTCTCTCATGGTGCTGCCCTGGACACCTCTCTAAAGAGAATTACACTCGCGCTGAACAAATTTTGTAGGCTAGTCTCGGTCTGACAAGAGGACACATACCTGTGAACTCTACGAGAGACCAACTGGCTTCCTCTCAGGGCTAGGGTATCCCACCACACATGCCTGCTTGCAAAAAGTTTAGTCTGGGCCTCTTGCCCCCTTTCACCAAAACCCTAATCTCACCGGCGCATACAACCTGGCGTACGCAAAGTTCCTCAAAGACATCCTACCTTGTCCTCTTCTGCAGGACCTCCCAAGCTCAGTGTACCTTTGCCTATAGAGCGCCCACCCTACCTAATGGTCTCCCTTCAAATGTCACTACTGAACCTAAACTAAGTGCTTTCAAATTTAAACTTTGACAACACCTCCTCACACTAAGTCGCTGCGATTGCTTTGTCTAGTTCTCGACTTCCTTGCACCTGACATCCTGCCTCTTCTTTCCGTTCTCTTCTCCTACCCCTTCCTACATCTCGCTTCATTACCATCTCCCTTTCCACTCTTTCCCTTCACCTTCTCCTATCCCCTCTACCCCACCCCCACTATTTGCATCCCTCTACTGCTCATCCCGGTCCAGCCGCCCAGCCTCTCCCCCGCCTACCCCCCACCCCTTTACCTCGCCTGCTTCCTCAGCTTCTTCCTCCCCTCCTCCCTGTGTTTCTACTCATCCTTATGTTGGCTCTCACACTCCTCCCTGTTCTCCCTCCCCATCCTCCCTTCTTACTACTTCACCACTACCTACCTGAACTTGCTGCCCCACATCAGCACTTTGACTAGGTCTTGCTCGGACTGCTTAGCTTAAACTGCAATTTGTCTCATGCTTGTAACTTTGCTATTTCAAGTGATTGTAACCACCTTGTTTTGTACCCATATTTATTGAATTTCTTTGAACGTGGAACCTTTGTAAATTAAACTCTGGTTCAAAGATTATTGTAATCCTGTACTAATAAATAACAATTAATTGTAAAGACACTGTGACAAGTAATACTCAAGCAACAAAAGGAACTAATTCTTGCGAGTCTTTTATCAGGTGGAAGGGAGGCAGAAATTAGGGATTATTAAGCATAGTGAGGATCCTTTGGAAGAAATAGTATTAATACAGTGAGTAATTTTTTCTTTAAACCACAGGAATCCCTCACATGCTTAACAAATGCAGACTCCACAGCAGTACCTTGGGAGGCTCAGTACAGAACTTATTTAGGGAAAAGATTCTGCAAGGCAGTAGTGCCAAAGCTGGCATCCTTTCTGGACTTTATGTCCAGACAGTAATGCTTTATGAAAGTGTGTGCTGTTTTCCAGGTAGCTGCTTTATGGATTTCCTGCAGGAAATACCCTTGATGCTGCCAAAGAGGCAGAGATGTCCCTCGTGGAGTGTGTTATGGGCGTTTAGACAGCAGTTTACCAGCTTTGTCATAACAGAATTGTATGCAGGAGACTATACGGTGTCTGTGCAGCAAGGAAATGGATCTTAGCCGAGAAACAGCTCTTGCAGCAGGTTACACCATTAGGACTGAAGCCGGCGACCGACCGGACTAGGAAAAATTCTAGCCAGCAGAATCCAGCGGGGACCGCTCAACGTTGGCTCCCTCACGGCCAGGTATCACATAAAAGGGGCGGTCCCCAGCATCCCCAGTTCTTTTCCTGCCGTCGACTCTCCAGCATCCGCCTCATGGAAGCCTGCCTACTGTTACGACCGCTGAAATCTTTAATTTAAGTAAACTTTAATCCATGTCTGCTTCTTCTACTCCTTCTCCCGAAGGACATCCCTCTAAGTGTGCCTGCGGTAAGCAGATCCCCTTTGCAGACCATCATTCTGCCTGTGTCAGGTGTCTGGGCCTGGAGCACGACACCCAGGCCTGCTCAATTTGTCAACAATTTAATAGCAGGACCCGGATCCGCCTCCAAAAGGCCCTTCAGAGATTCCTCCTTGAGGAGAAATTAAAAAAAGACAGAGAAAAGACCTTCCTCCAAAGGGGAATCTTCTCATAAATCTGAGAAGCACCAGGACAAGCATCGGGACTCGGACAGGGCAAAATCCCCAAGCAGGGCCTCATAGTTCAGGACCAGCTCCAGCTCCAGCTCTACCCGGTCCGATAGATCTCCTTCCCGGGCTCGCTCCCAGCCTCCCCCAGTAAAGGTAAGGTCTTCAGTGGGCTCCTCTGCCTCCCTACACCCGCTCAAGACCTCTCGGGCGTCGGATGCCTCCAAGCCTGTTCCTTCGGACAGGCACAAAAAGTCTTCCTCCAAATCGCGAGGTGCATCTGACCGACGCCAGGACACTGACTTCAGGTCCGCCTCCTAAAGCACCTGAAAGGAAGACTTCCGAGCTGACGTCCCTTAAGCGGACGACGGAGTCCAAGAAGGCGTCCGACCCAGCACCCGAAAAACGTCCGACTACTACACCGACGCCGGTGGACACCGGACGTCAGGGGTCCTCAGGTGAAGAGGCTACCACACCGCCAGACGACCAGACAGGTGACATGGAGGACGCCGGCTTGCCCAGGGAGCCGGATCCAGTGCTTCCCCGGGACCCGACGCCTGACCCCGACGACAGGCCCACACCGACGCCGAGTCCGTCGTCAGGTGTGAACATCCAGGAGGTGAAGGATTTGTTCACCTTCTGGTGGGAAACCATCAAGAAGAACGTGGTTCCTCCTAAGCCTCAGCCTCCTCCACATCCTCCTAGGCGCAAGGTGACAGACCCCAGACCCCAAGGGTCAACTCCGCCTGCTCGGGGCCGATCGAGGCGAGAATGCCCATCACGCTCTCCTCAGGTCCCGAGCCAGCGACCCAGGGCAGGCGTCGATCATTGGAGATGACTCCAGACCGATATCCGACATCTCCAGGTCTCCATCTCCTTTCAGTCCCCATCACCAGACCTACGGGACCTTCCAGGTCACCTCGGATGATCCCTCCTTTTGAAATCATGAGGCACATCTAGGATAATATGGGATGGGAGACTGAAGAACTAGACCCCGAGACAACTCCTTGCCCGTTACCTCAAGCGGAAAGACCGAAGCCTGTGGTGGTCCCACCTTTGGTGGACACCTTTATGGAGGCGTCATAGCATGCAGCTTGGGGCGTCCATTCCACACCAGTTGTTCAAGAAGGCTGACTGCCTTTACAGGGCTCCTATGGAGGACCAGTATTTGGCTAACAACCCTGGCCGACTCCTGGTCATTACTGCATCTCATGACAGGTCCCAGCAGCCTCAACATTTGAGCACCCAGCCTCTGGACCAGGAATCTAAGCAATCAGATTCCATGGGAAGAACACATGTCGGGCTGCTACATGCTCTATTAGGTCTTTGAACTATGTGTCGCACATGGTGCAATTTCGAACGCCCTCTGGTATCAGGGCCAAGACCTTCTTAAAGGATTTACCAGATGGCAAAAGAAGGAGGAGCTGCTAAACCTCCTTCAAACTGGGTCAGCGATGGGGACCCAGGTTCTCGAGCCGTTCCGACTCAGCGGACTTGGCAGCCAGGGGAGCAGCTACAGGCGTTTCTCTCCGGAGACACTCGTGGCTGAGGGTCTCGGATTTACCCCAGATGTCCAGAAGAATCTCCTTGAGCGTCCCTTATAATGGAGCGGTCCTCTTTGATGAGGAGTCCGAGAAGGTCATCACCAAATTGCAGGATGCTGGAAGGCAGTCAGGACTGTACAAGCCATGTACAGACCAAAATCTGGTTCTTTCATAGGAACCAGAATTGTTTCTGACGCCAGCAGAGCAGCAATGCAGTCCTGGCCAGCAACCCAGGGGCAACTTTGGCCATAAGAATCAAGCCAGGTTCCCTCAGGCCAGGGCCCGAAGCTTCAAAAGCAGCCCAGCCAGTGGGGGCCAGCAGCACCACAGCATGACTCCTTCCGGCCCCGCCCTCCTCTGGATCAAAGGATCGAAGGTCGAGTCGCATCTGTCATCACCTTTCAGGATGGCAGAGGAGCACCTCCGACCGGTGGGTGTTGCAGTTGGTCGAACGATGTCACTCTATAGAGTTCCTTGATCACCCGCCATCCAGACCTCCCCTGCTCTCCCGTTACTCAGGTCAGCCTGCTCTGCTTATTCAGCAGGAGATCTTGGCCCTCCTACACAAGGAGGCTATAGAACATGTTCTACTGAACCAGAGAGGAAACAGTTACTATTCCCACTTCTTCCTGGTTCCAAAGAAATCAGGGGATTTGCGCCCGATTTTGGATCTCAACGATCTCAACAACTTTGTGCTGTACAAGCATTTCCACATGGTGACCCTGCCGGTTCTCATTCCCATGTTCAAAGAGGGCACATGGCTGGCGTCGCTGGATATGCAGGACACTTACCTACATCTCCCAATTGCTCAAGCGCACCACAGATTTCTGCGCTTTGAGTTTCTGGGATGCCACTACCAGTTCCGAGCCCTCCTCTTCGGACTGTCTTGACACCTCGGTGTTCACAAAGTGTATGGCAGTCATGGCAGCAGCTCTTAGGAGAGGGGCCACTCGTGTTTCCGTGCCTAGATGACTGGCTCCTCATGGCACCCTCATGGGAGGCCCTGATGTCCATAATACAGGATACCTGTTCCCTCTTCCTATCGCTGGGTGTCACCATCAATCAGGAGAAGTCGTACCTTGTTCCGTCTCAGAACTTGCACTTTATAGGAGCAGTTCTGGACACAATTCAGGGAAGGGCATTCCTTCTCCAGGACAGGGCAGAACGCATCAGATCCCTCATAAGGGACATAAAGGAAAAGAAGACGGTATCGGCCCGGACCGTTCTTTGCCTGCTCGGGCACATGACAGCTGCCACTGCAACGGTTCCCCTAGCTCGACTCCATATGTGGGTCACCCAGTGGATGTGGTGGGGCACAATGGGACCAGAAACAAGATCATCTGCAGCATCCAGTCCAGATCACGAATGCTGACATCCAAGACTGGAATTGGTGGCTCATCCCAGACCACCTTTTGATGGTAGTCCCCTTCATTGCGCCACCTTCTTCAGCGACTCTCTCCACGGATGCCTCGGGGTCTGGATTGGGAGCCCACCTCAACGGGGTCATGATTCAAGGCTCCTGGTCGTCTCTAGAGTCCCAACTTCACATAAACATTCTGGAGATGAGAGCCGTCCTGTATGCCTACAGGCATTCCAGACGGAGATTCCACCGGGTACTCTTCTGGTACAAACAGACAATACCGTGGTGATGTACTATCTCAACAAACAAGGAGGCACTATTCCTACCCCTTTGCAGGGAGGCTCAAAGGGTTTGGAATTGGTATTGCAAAACCGCACGCACATCATTGTAGTACATATTCCCGTGTGGACAACACTATCACGGACAGCCTAAGCCGATCACAGGCCAGGATCCACGAATGGGAACTGCTTCAGGAAGTCGCAGAGGACCTGTTCCACAGATGGGGGACACCAGAATTAGACTTCTTCGCTTCCCCGTTCAACGCAAAACTGACCAATTTCTGCTCGCTAGATCCAGGGCCTGGTATTTTCTGGCGAGACGCGTTGTCCCTCTCTTGGACGGGCAGGTTCCTCTACGCTTACCTACTCTTTCCTTTGATCCAGAGGGTTCTATTGAAGCTCTGTCAAGAGCAAGCGTGCCTTATTCTAGTAGCACCCTTTTGGCCCAGGTAGATTTGGTTCCCTCTCTTACATCAGCTGGCCCAGGAACCTCCGGTGCCTCTGCCATTTTGCTGTCACCTTCTATCCGAGGAGACAGGCTCCTTGGTCCATACGGATCTTGGCTCCTGAACCTGCATGCCTGGCTCCTAAGGACATAGCAGTCCTGAGATACGGGTCTCTCAGGAAGTTGCAGACGTTCTGGTGGCAGCCAGAAAACCCTCTACTCATGCTACTTACGCCGTGAAGTGGCATAGATTTTGTATTTGGGCTCAGGCTCGAACATTGACCCCATTGGAGTGTTCTGTAACGTCTGTTTTAGACTACCTCCTATCCCTCTATGAGGCAGGACTTGCCTATTCCTCCATTAAGGTCCATCTATGCACTGTTTCAGCATACCATTCTCCGATAGGTCACAGGTCTCTAGCTCAACTAGAGGCTTCTCGCGCCTTTTTGCACGGCATCCTGCACTTGAGACCTCCCATCAAAGACCCGGTTCCACCTTGGGATCTTCCTTTTGTTCTAGAGCAGCTTACGCTGCCTCCTTCTGAACCAGCCGCGGATTGCGAGCTGCATCTCCTCGCTTGGAAGATGCTCCTTTTAGTTGCTGTTACTTCTGCCAGAAGAGTTTCTGAGCTTCATGCACTCATGTGCAAGGATCCTTATTTAGTTTTTCACAAGGACAGGGTGTCTTTAAGAACAAATCCTAAGTTCCTTCCCAAGGTGGTCTCGGCTGTCACACTCAACCAGGATATAGACCTACCGGTGTATTACCCGAATCAAGGTAACAGGGGGAAGCCCTGTTGCACACTTTGGATGTGCATAGCTGCCTTAGATATTATCTAACCAGAACCAAAGCCCATCTAGAATTGGACCAGCTCTTTATTTCTTACGCTCAGAGGATGATGATGGTGCTCCTCTTTCTAAACAGTCGCTTTCTAGATGGCTGGTAAAGTGCATCCTGTTATGTTATCAAGCGCAATAAACCCTTACCGGGGCCGGTGAAGGGTCATTCTACTAGGGGGGTGGCTACCTCCATCGCTGCGCTTAAAAATGTGTCCACTTCAGCCATCTGTGCAGCAGCGACCTGGAGCACTGTACACACATTCATCAGGCACTAGAGTTTGGATATTGCCTCTAGGCGCATAGCTGGTTTCGGCTTGGCGGTCCTTCAGAGACTTTTGTCCTGGAGCTTGGAACATTCCTCCTATCCTCCTCCCGATAACAACTTGGTCCCTTACTGCTTGGGAATCAGTCCTAATGGTATAACCTGCTGCAAGAAGCGGTTTCTCCGAAGTAAGATATTCAGTTACATAAGAACTTACGTAACAGTAGATCTTTGAGAATAGGTCTTGCAGCAAGTAGTTCCCTCACACCTTCCCTCTCGGAGGTTGGAGTCTTCTGACCTAATTCTTCCGCTAACAGCGTCTTTTGACTCCTTCTGCGAACCTTCCTTTGGGAAGCAGATCCTTGGTCTCCCTTCAGATGTCACACTTGAGCCAGGAGTCTCTGGCGGGAGAACTGGGAGGCTGGGGACCGCCCCTTTTATGTGATGCCTGACGCGGGAGGCCGACGCCGGGGCGGTCCCCCGCTAAATACTGCTAGCTAGAATTTTTCCATGGGGGTCCTGGCACCTGCCAGCTTTCAGTCCTAATGGTGTATCCTGCTGCAAGAGCTGTTCTCGAAGATCTACTGTTACAGTAAGTTCTTACGTAACTGTACTTTTCTTGGATGCTGGTTTACCTTTCCCACTTCTCACCGTAGGGTGACAAATAACTGTGTTAGTAGACCTGACATCCTTTGTGTGGTCCAAGTAGTAGGTTCAGTGTCCACTCCATATCCAGACTGTGGACATTTTGTTCTCCAGCTGAATTTAGCTATGAAGAAAATTGGAAGGGTGATTGATTCAGATACCACTTTGGGAGGAATGTTCTGTTTGTTCCTAGAACTACCTTGTCCCTATGGAAGATTATGTAGTTAGGATATGTTTAGAGGGCTTGTAGCTCACTCACCCTTCTGGCCTATGTTACTGTAACAGAAAAACTACTTTCCAGGTAACATACTCCAGAGCAACAGTTGCCATAGGCTCGAAAGGAGCTCCCACCAGCTGGGGCAATGCATATGTTCAAGTCCCAAGGAGGAATGGAGTCTCTTATTGGAGGGTACAGGTGATCAAGACCTTTGAAAACCTTTTGAAAATGGATTGTGAGGCCACTGACCTGTCTTTGCCAGCTGATGTGTAAGCTGACATTGCTGCCAGACAAGCCTTCACGGTTGGCCTGAGGCCCAAAGACTGGAGATGGACTAGGTAGTCCAGGATTGTAGTCAGATCTCCCAGGAGGAGTTGAGCTGTCTTGGTGAACACCAGAAGGAAAATCCTTTCCATTTTGAAGCATGTGTTCCTTGTTGCTGGTTTCCTGGAAACCTTCAGCACTTCCATCACTTTTTCAGAGCATCTAAGTCCAGTGAACTAACTCTTCAAGAACCGTGTTGTTAGACAGAGTTCTCAGCTTTGGGAATGTTTTCCCACCCTGGGACAGTGTCAGCAGATTGTATCTCGGGGGAAGGTTGGTAGGAGGCCTGTTGGAGGGACAGGATCATGGAGTACCAGGTCTGCTGGGCCCAGTCTGGAGCTATTAGAATCACTGTTGCTAACTCCTTCTCAGTTTTATCAGTACTTTCAGCAAAAGTGGGAAAGGTCGGAGGCATACAGAAACGTCCCTGGCTAGCTGACGACTAGAGCATCCTCTAAGACTGAACCAACTGATGGAAGTTTGCAACAAAATAGTGAATCTGGTGGTTCTCTCTGAAAGCAAACAGAGCTATTGTGTACCCTGCTGTCTGAACACCAATGCCAGCATGTGCTGTTTAGGGTCCATTTGTGATGTCCCTTACTGATCCTGCTCAGGGAATCTGCCAGCACATTGTCTTTTCCTGGCAGGTGTACTGCTGAAAGGTGTACTTTTCACCCCAGAAATTCTTCTGTATGCTTGTCAGGTGCAGTATGCCAGCTGGGTTCAGCTGCCCTGGAGGAGGAATTAATGCTAATAATTTTTTGGTATCAGCCAATAAGAGCAGGAGAGAGAGTGCTGCCTGAGCTACAGTGGGAGGTCAGTCAGGTTAATTTCTCTGCTCACTGGACAACACTGCCCCAGAGTCCTCTCTTCACAACTTTGCTTGAAGAAGTTTATTTCTTCAATACTTGTTAAAAAATTACTCTTTGTTTGTTTAATTATTTTAAACTGGAAAGTCCATGGGAGAAAGACCCGTTTTCATGGTTGATCAGTATTTCTTTAGTTCTTTAGTGCTGCCTTAGTGCTTTTGGAGGTATTTTTCTTACTTTTTGCGGTTTTTATAGTGGTTCCTTCAGTTCCCAGGAACCGCAAATTCACTTTACCTCAGTGGTTCCTACCGCAGTTCCCGCACTTTTCCTGAGGTAAAATGTTACTGTTTTTAAACTAAATAAAGCGCTTTTTGTTTCTTTTACTTTAATTACTTCACGGTTCCCTATTTTTTATTGGAACCGCGATTTTTAGACAAAATCTCTTGATTTTTATACATATGTATATATATATATATATATATATATTTTTTATTCGTTTTTAACCCTGTTTTCTCCCTGCCCCATGCCCTGGGCGTCTGTGCGTGTGTGGAGGCACCCAATACACTGCCGCCCACTCCCGCCTACACTATGCATTGGGCCACCACTCAGTGGGAGCGGCACTGCGGGCGGGGGGGTGACAACCACCCCGGGAGAGGAGAGCTACCTTTCGATTGTTCAATCCTGCTCCCTCCCCTGTGCTGGCTCTCTGACGACCCGAGGTTATTCACTAACCCGGGTCACCGGCGTGACGCAAGATAAGGCGTCCAGTGCCTCAGCCCTCAGAGCCACTAAGCCAGCTAAAGTCACTTTATTTTTAGTGCTTTTGCAACCATTTACTCCCGGTTCCGTAGCGATTGGGAACCGATCGAATTTTATTTATTTTCCCTTTTGGGATCACTTTTTTGACGTCTTCTGATGGATTGGCATGTCAGGTAGACCTAAAAAGAAAACTGGACCAACTGGTTTTAAAAATTGTGTTGTGTGCTATAATAGTTGCCAAGGCAGATGATCACGATCTGTATTTGTTGTTTGGGTCCAGACCATAACTATGAACTTTGCTCTAAATTTTGTTCCAAAACAATTAAAAAAAGAGCCAGAAGATTGGAAACTATGACTTCTCAGTCTGCCTCCCCCTCAAATAAAAACTCTGAAGAGGGGTCATCCTCTCATAAATCTAAAGAAAAGTCCACTAAGGACTCCCTAGAAAATAAGCCTGATAAAAATAATTCTGACCAAGCCAAAAAAAAGACTTAATGAAGCAGGTTCCTGATTCAGTGCCTGCAAAAAAGAAACAAAAAAGAAAAACATGCTCCCGGCTTAAAAGCAAAGGAGATGCCAGTACAGAAAAATATACGCCCATGATGAAGAGATGGCTAAGGCTTGGCAATTATATCAGACTTTACAGACTATGGTCACTCTCTTTAATGCCCTCCTTACCCTACTACCCTCACACTTCAGATACTGGACTTGTCTGGGGCTTTTACTATGAGGGTGATGATGAACAAGAGGGTGAACCTTTAGAGCCTGATGTATCTCCTGACCAAGAGTTTGGCTGTCCCTCTAATGGTCAGGTTTTCCTCCAACTATACCTTCATTCAGCATATGGTGGGCAGTCTGGATCTCACTATTCAGGAGACCACTGACCAGGAGGAGGAGGACTTTAGATATGATTGGTCTCCCTCCCTTTAAAAGTTGCTTTTAGCATACACAAATCACTTAGCATGAGCAACTTTCAAAATACTTGAGAATCCCAACCCATTTCTGAAGTGGACAAGAAAATTGAGAAAAAGTACCAACTGGGGAGCAATAATGCTGAATTTCTGTATATGCACCCTGATCACGAGGGGGTAGTACTAGCTGCTGCTTGTGACAAGGCTAAAGTACCCCTTTCTTCACAGCCTCCTCAAAAGGGACTTGGCAAGGTTGGAGAAATGGTCAGACATATGGCAACTTAGATTCAATGCAAAGAAGTGCAAAGTAATGCACCTGGGAAATAAAAATCCAGGAGAAGAGTACACAATAGCAGGGGAGGTACTAACAACAACAATAATGGAAAGGGATCTGGGTGTAGTCATATCAGATGACCTAAAGGTGGGTAAGCAATGTGAGAAGTCAGTAAGGAGAGCCAAGGGGATACTGGGATGCATAGGGAGGGGCATCAAAGTAGAAAAAGGGAAGTCGTTATCCCTCTGTACAGACAGTTGGTGATACCCCATCTGGAGTACTGCGTGCAGTTTTGGAGACCTCATCTATGCAAGGACATAGACAGGATGGGAGCAGTCCAGAGGAGGACAACTAAAATGATGCAGAGTCTACATCAGAAACCGTATGAAGAGAGACCGAGAGAGCTTAATATGTATACCCTTGATGAAAGGAGGGACGGGGAGACATGATAGAAACTTCTAAGTACCTCAAGGGAATCAACAAAGTCCAGGAGGGTAGCATCTTTCAGAAAAGAGATGTGTAAGAACAAGGGGCACAATTTAAAGTTGGGGGCGGCTCAGGGGTAATGTGGAGGAAATAATTTTTCATGGAGAGAGTGGTGGACGCATGGAACCGCCTTCCTGGAGAGGCTGTGGGGTCTAAAACAGTGGGGGAATTCAAACATGCATGGGACAGACATAAGGCAATTATAGTGGGGGGTTGCAGGAAGTAGGCTGTTGGTTAACAAGAATCTGCAGCTTATCCAGTAGGTAGGGAAATGGGCAGACTGGGTGGGCCAAGTGGTCCTTATCTGCCGTCAAAGTCTATGTTTCTATGTTTCTAAAAGAAATCTAGGAGGCTGGATTTTTTGGGTAAAAAATCTTACACAACAGCTTCTCTGCTTTGCCTATCTACTTATATTGCCTGTGCAGCCCAATATCAAAAAGCTTGGAACTCTGTGCTAGCTATCAGCCAGCAGGCCCCAGACAGAATAGCCCAGGACCTAGCAGAAACTGTAAAATGGCCCTAGAAGCTACAAAGTACCAGTTCCACATGGCAGTGGATACTAATAAAACTGCTTCCAGAGTCATTGACTCAGGCAGTCTCCCTTAGGCACTGTGCCTGACTAAGATCAACCAACCTCTTGCAGTACACTCAGACTAAAGCTATGGATTGTCCTTATGAGAATAAGTCACTGTTTGAAGACAAAAGTGAAGCTTACATGGAAAAGGTGGATGAATACAAAACTATCTACAAAAGTTATGCTGCAAAAGAAAAAGCCTCCACTTCCCAGAGATCTCAGAGTAGAGGGAACAGAGGCAGAGATTACTATCCCAGGGCCTTCTACCCTATGCCAATGCCCATGCCCCTGGACTACTCTCAGGTAAGAGTTTTTTCAGGGGAAGAGGTAGGAGAGGTCAGAGACGGACTGGTCCCTCTCCTCCCTCCAACACTCAGTCTACGCAAATCTCCTGTCTGCAAAAGTCAGGTTGCCTCCCCTCCAGGCTGACCCACTACCTCCACCAGTGGCACTTCATTACCACAGACAAGCGGGTACTCGAGGTAGTGAGTCAAGGACTTACCCTACAGTTCAAAAAATTTCCCACTCAACAGGGTCAGAAGTCACTAAAATCTATAACTCCTACAGAAAAGCTACTGTTGGAGGTAGAAGTAAAGTCCCTTCTGTGTGCAAACACAGTGGAGAGAGTTTCCCCTCCCCAGTGGGGAGTGGGACTTTACTCCAGATACTTCCTAACTCAGAAAAACTGGGACTAGACCCATATCAATCAATCAATCAATCAAAATCTTTATTTATTCAGGCGAACATCATTGAGCATAGCTCATTTACAAGATGGACCTGATTGGTCATAAACAACAAAATGGTTTAAACTCACAAATATACAAATATAGAATGAGTACAGTAACAAAGACTTTTAAGAATAAACAACAAAGAATGAGCAAATGCAATAATATACACATATATACAAGGCAAGTAAACAGTGGTATTGGGCACTAGAGCAAAAATAGAAAAAAAAAAGTAATGAGTAGGGGTTTAGGAGGTAGATAAAATAGAAGTTAATGGATGAATGCATGAACAGATAGGAGAGGGATAATGGGGCAGGGGTGAAAGGGGTCTGAAGAGGCTAGGAATTGTGGAAGCAGTTGCATATCTCTGGGAAAAGATTTAGGTACAGCTTTTGAAGGAGACTACAGGAATGAAAGTGTTCAGCTTCAGGGTCTTTTGTAGAGAGTTCCAGATGTGTGCTAGAAAGTAGTTGATTGCAGCCCTTCCATGTCGTGTATATGCCTTAGGTAGATTCAGCAAGATGAGGTTATTGCTTCTTAGGCATATGGCCTTGGAGTAACAAGAGAGAAGCAATCAGAAATGTAGGATGGTAGTTTATTTGTCAGAGCTTTGTATATCCAAAGAGCAGCATTTTTGTTCCTTCTGTGATATAGGGATGTCCAGCCAACTGCAGCATAGAGAGAACAGTGGTGGGTACTGAAAGGAAGGTCAGTGATGAACCTTAGAGCTCTATGGTACAGGGTATCCAGTTTATTTAGGTAGGACAGGGAGCAGTGGCCATATAGGAAGTATACATAATCAAGGAGGGATATAAATGAAGCCTGGATTAATCTCTGCTTAGATTCTCTGTTTAGAAAATGTTTGATCCTGAAGAATAGGCCAAGCCTTTGCCTTAGTTTTTTCAGGAGCTCTTCAATGTGCTGGGTGAAATCAAGCCTGTTGTCAATCCAAACCCCCAGATATTTGAATTTATCTACATAATCAAGGCTCTCACCAAGGACGGTAGAAAATTGGGGAAGAATGTTCGGTGAGTAGGTATTGGTGGAGATGAACATAGCTTTAGTCTTCTTGGCATTTAATAGAAGCTTCTTATCAAGTAATTTGTGTTGCAGTAAGGAGAAATCAGCTTGTAGTAGATCATAGGCCTTTTTTGGTGATGGATTGCTTACATAAAGGACAGTGTCATCTGCAAAAAGGTGAACATTAGAATTTGTGAGGCCTGAGTCAATGTTATTGATGTAGATGGCAAGAGGATAGGGCCCAAGATGGAGCCTTGAGGAAATCCTCTTAAGAGTGGTTTTGAGGAAGAAAGGTTGCCTTCACTTTTACCTGCTGCACCCTACCAGAGAGGTAGCATTTGAACCATTTAAGAGAGATAGGGTCTAGGCCTAGGGAGTGCAGTGAGGAGATTAGAAGATCATGATCCACAGTATTGAATGCTTTACTTAAATCCAGAAATACAGCACAGATATTATTTTTTTATCTAGTTCAGTCTGCCAGTCATTTGTAACTTTTGCTAAGGCAGAAATGGTGCTGTGCATGGCTCTGAACCCAGATTGAGCAGGGTTAAGGAGGTTGTTAGCATTGAGGTAGTCATTTAGTTGGATGCTTACCAGTTTCTCTAACATCTTGGACAGCACTGGAAGGATGGAAATAGGCCTGTAGTTGTTGAGATCCATGGGGTCCCTGCTTTAGGAGGGGAAACACTTGTGCTGTCTTCCACAAAGAAGGAATAGAGCCAGTAGATAAGGACATGTTGAAGAGGTGAGTTAGGGGGCTGCAATGGCATGAAAGTAATTTTAAAAAGAAAGGGTCCAGAGAGTCTGCACCAGCGCTTTTAGTTGTATCCAGGTGGAGCAGTAGGTCTTCTACTTGTTTTAATAAAATTGGCTTGAAAGAAAATGTAGAGGTAGCCTTCTGAGCTTCAGTGGAATGGAGAGTAAGTTGAGAGCGCAGCAAGTTTGCTGGATATTGTTAGACCTCATATTAGACCCCAGGTACCTGAACAAACATATACCCAATCCCAAATGGTCACCCTGGCTGTGGTGATTCCATCTTTGCAAAAGGGGGGACTGGCTAGCCTCCCTAGACTTGAAGGATGCCTATTTTTACATTCCAATCAGGCAGTCCCACAGAAGATTCCTCAGATTCAGACTGCCTTCAGGACACTATAAATTTGCAGCACTGCCCTTCAGCCTTTCTTCAGCACCCAGGGTCTTCACAGAGTGCCTAGCAGTAGTGGCAGCCCATCTGAGGAGACAGTATGTATCTGTCTTCCCCCTACCTAGACGATTGGCTAATAGTGGGCAAGTCCCCACAAGAGGTAAGAAACTCTCTCAGCCTAACACAGAGTACCCTGGAATCCTTAGGCTTCCTACTCAATGCTCAGAAATTCCATTTCGAACCAGTACTGTTACTGGAATTCATTGGAGCAGAACTGAGCAACAGAGGGCAAAGCCCTGCTTTCCTTTACACCAGGGCACAACCTTCAGAAAAATAGCAAATTCCTTTGTACTGGGACAGCCAAGACCAGACAGATACTTCCTGTGGCTCCTAGGCCACATAGCTTACTACAGCTGTGGTACCAGGCACCAGATTTCAAATGAGGGACATTCACTATCACCTAAGGGCTCACTGGTCCCAGAAAAGGAAAGGATTATATGTCAAGACTCATTACAGTCACAAGGACTCTGCTACAAGCCTTAGCCTGGAGGAAAGACTTACAGAATCTCAGGAAGAGGTCTCCTTCCAGCAAAGATAACCATCCAAAGTACTCACTACAGATGCCTCCCTCCTGGGTGGGGGCACACCTGGCAGACCAGTCAATAAGCGGTACATAAACCCCAAAGAGTCCACCTACCATATAAACCTCCTCGAACTCGGAGCTGTTTATCTGGCACTAAAAGCCTTTGCTCCTCTCCTAAAAGGTCAGTCTGTTTAGATCAGAACAGACAAAACCACAGCTATGTTCTACATCAAAAAGCAGGGGACCACAAGGTCCACAAAGCTCTGCACAGAGGCCATGAAAATTTGGTCTGTGGCCTATTCCCTGGAAATACAGCTCTCGGCCATTCACCTGCCAGGCAAAGACAATGTGCTGGCAGATGCTCTGAGCTGCATCAGTCAGGGCCACCATGAGTGGACCCTGAATGACCAAGTGCTAGCAACAGTCTTCAGGAGGTGGGCATTCCAGAGTTAGATCTCTTTGCCTCCAGCCTGAAGCACCAGCTTCCCCTGTGCTGCTGCTGCAGGCCTCCAACTCTGGGCACAGTACCAGTGGATGCCCTAAATCTGGACTGGACAGGGAAGTTCCTGTATGCCTTTCCTCCCTTACCTTTGATACTCAGGGTCCTCCTGAAATTCAGAACCCAGCCTGCCACCATGATTCTGGTGGTACCAGACTGGGCAAGACAACCTTGGTATTTCCTGCTCCTGGCCCTGTCAGCCAAACAGCCAGTTTGACTGCCTTTAAGCCACAGTCTTCTGACTCTGTCTCAGACGAGGATAATATATCCCAACATAGAGTCTGTTCACCTCAAAGCTTAGTACTTGAATAGCTAGAGTACCCTGACTCTCAGTACTCGGAGCAAGTCCGAAGGATTCTTTGCCTGGCTAAGAAGCCTAGTACTAAAAAGACCTATGCTTCCAAATGGAAAAGATTTTCCCTATGGTGCAAGGGCAGGCATATTCACCCACTGAAAACTTCCCTTTCTTCAGTGCTTGACTACTTAGTACCTACAGGCTTCAGGCTAAGTGCCTCATCCTTGAAAGTCCACCTAGCAGCCATTTCTGCCTACATTTCGATTGGGAAGGAGAAGTCTATAATTTCTCATGCCATCTTTAAGCAATATTTCAAGAGCCTCTTACACCTTCAACCCTCACTTAGGGAACGTATTCCTTACTGGGACTTGAACCTCTGCATAGCCAAACTCATGGAGCCTCCTTTTGAGCCAGTGGTTACAGCAGAGCTAAAGTACATCACTTGGAAAACTGTCTATTTAGTGGCAGTCACCTCAGCCAAAAGGGTTTCAAAGCTGCAGGCACTATGCACTGAACCTAACTACATTATCTCCCACAAGGATAAGGTAGTTATCAGGACAAATTAGAAATTCCTTCCCAAGGTAGTGTCAGAATTCCATCTGAACCAGTCCATGACACTCCCTGTCTCCTTCACAGACAAATCCACTCCTGGTGAGTGAAAGCTTTACAGTTTGGATGTTAAGAGAGCACTGACCTATTACCTGGAGCACACTAAGCAGCTCAGGACTTCACATACTCAGTTCTTCCTTATCTATGGCGAGGTAGGAGAGAGCAGGCCTGCCTCAGAGGACTATCTCTCGCTAGATAGTCTCTTGCATTCATTTCTGTTACAGTAAGGCTGGCAAGCAGCCACTGCAAGGCCTCAGGGCCTACTCCACTAGGGGCACTGCAGCTTCAGTGGCTGCCGCAAGGGACATCCCCTTGCTAGATATCCACAAAGCAGCCACCTGGAAGACTGTACACGCTTTCACAAAACACTGCTGTTTGGATGTACAGTCCAGGTCAGATGCCAGATTTGGCACAGCAGTTCTGCAGAACCTGTTTCCAACGTAGGTTCTGTATCCACCTCCCATCTGCACTGCTTTGTAGTCTGCTCCTGTCAAGCATACTGAAGAATTCCTGGGCTGAGAAGAAAAATTACTCACTGCAGTGATATTGTTTCTTCCAGGTATTTTAGTATGCTTGACCTGCCACCCATCTTCCCTACATAACCTGACTGGGTAGTTTTGCAGTCCATCGCTGGCCAAATTTCACTGTTTGGACTTAATACCTTAGAGTTTTAAGTTATGGGTGTTTTATATTTTCTATGTTTTGCTCTTGTTCCTGTAGTTTAATAGTTTTCATAAATACGGCCTTTTGCCCTTTAACCCGAAATGAACCTGACTGACCTCTCACTGTAGCTCAGGCAGCACTCTCTCTACTGCTCTCTGATTGGTTGATGCCAAAAATCATTAGCATTAGCTCCTCCTCCAGGGCAGCTGAACCCAGCTGGCATACTGCAAATGTCAAGCATATTGAAGAATACCTTGGAAGAAACAGTATTACTATGGTGAGTAGTTTTTTTCTTCCAGGGATTATGCTAGCATCCAGATCTTAATTGCTTCTGTGCATAGTTTTGAAGATCTTGTTCCTCCTTGTTTATTTATGTAATACAGAGTCCTTTTCCTATCTGGTCCATCTGCCCCAGATGTTCAAACTCCCTTTCAGCATGATTTCACCGCAGTAACAAACTGGTTCAAAGAAAACAGTTTAAAAATGAATACCAAAAAGACCGTAGCCATGACCTTCGGGTCCAAGCAGAAACTCGCCCGGCTCCCCTCCCTTCTTGCCTTCTTTACCCCTCACTGGTACTCCTCTTGAAGAGGTCCCCGCCTTTAAATACCATTGAGTGTGGCTTGACCCTTCGTTGGACTTCCCCCATTTTAAGGCCCTCCACTCTAAGCTCCGCCCCAAACTGGGGCTTCTTTACTGTCACAAGAGTAGTCTTTCCTTCTCAGTCTAGCGTGATCTCCTTGTCAAGTGGATTCTCCCAGTCTTTGCCTATGCTGACATCATCTATGGCTTGGCCCTGGCCAACTCCCTCACTAAACTCTATGTCCTTTTCAATGCTTTCTGTCGTTTTGCCACAAATTCACCCCCTCTGACTCACCACTGTTACCTCTACTCCTCCCTGTCTCTCCCATCCCTCTGTCAAAGATGCCAGTCCCACTGTAACACTTTCATCTCCAAATACTGGTTTGGCATGCTTCCTTCCTACCTCTTCTTCCTCCTAGCTTCTGCCACCCCCTCCCCTATCCCTCACGCACAAATGTCCTCTGCTCCTTTGCCTTACCACATGCCGGGACCGCTGCTGGGAAAATTGTGATCTTACTTCGAGAGGGCTCTTGCAGTAGGTAATTACATATAGGACTGATGCCGGCAGGCGGCAGGACCCCACAGAAAAATTTATAGCTAGCAGTCTCTGGTGGGGGACCGCCCCCACGTCAGGTGACTGACGTCATGTGACGTCAGTATAAAGAGGCGGTCCCCTACGCCCACCTTCCAGTTCTTTCCCGCCGTTAGCTTGTGCCAGCGCCTCGTGGTAAAGTTCACTGCTTGTCAGTCTGTCATCAATAGTTCTACCTTCGGTTTATATCTTGATATATTTGAATAAACGTCTCTATTTTCAGTGGTGTATGTCGTCCCCTACACCCTTCAAGCACAAGAATAAGTGTGAATCGTGCGGTGCCCAACTCCCACACAAGGACGGTCACTCCCAGTGCCTCTTCTGTCTGGACCCGGATCACCAAGTGGAGAAGTGCCAGCATTGTCTGAAATTCAACGCCGCCACCCGCAGACAGAGGCAGCAGTCCCAGGCCCACATCCTCAAAAAGAAAATGGCCTCCATGGAGAAGGAGCTGAAAAAGCTCCGTCAGGCTTCTACTTCCCGAAGGCCATCGTAGAAGAAGGATGAGGAGAAGCACACCAGGACCGGGACTCCTCATCCCACCACGACTTTGGCTGGAGTTGCCGTATTATAGGTATGTCCCCCCCGGGACCGCTCCTCGACGGCGTCTTGAGGCTTCCAAGACGGCGTTGTGTCCGTCTTGCGCAGGCGGCTGGCGCCTTCAAGGCAAGGAGGCCCCCACTCCTGTAAGACTGCCAGCCGCGCCTACTGGTTCGAGTGGCTCTGGTAAGCGGAGTCAGCTCCTCTGATGCCCGCTCAATTAAGGCCGTAGAGTCACTTGATCCTTGAGGGCGCGCACCTGTTCTGCCAACCAGACCGCTCCCCTTCGCGGCCTGCCTAGCGAGGTCCCACTAAGTTGGGCGTTGGCTTCTTCGACGCTCGTATGGTGGCAGAGCCGACGCTAGACCCTCTTGCGTCCGCCGTTCCTGGCTCCCCGCAGCCTTCACTGCCCTCCAGGGACCCAGTGTCTCCTCAGTCTGACCTTGGGGATTTCTCCCCTCCTTCCCCTGGCGATGCCAGGGATCTTTCTATGCTCCCATCAGGTCTCCCTCCCACTGGGCCGGACGACCTGACGCCGATTCCCGGATGCCAGCTCGCAGTCAGTCCTCCCCTCTGGCCGACATCCCTCTCCCGGATGCCGCCCCCAGGCCGGGCCTCCAATTCCAGGCCCGCCTGCTGGGCACCCTCCTGGGCCGTCTGCCCCGGCAGACCCCCCGGTTCCCGGGTATACAACCCCATCGTATCCGATGCCGTCATACCCGAGTCCGCAGTATCCAGTGCTGCAGTACCCAATGCCGGCCTTTCCGACGCCGCAGTACACGGTGCCTCATTACCCGACGCCGGGCTTCCCGCCGTCGGGTTATGGATACCTCCCCTTGCAGACTCACGCTCCAATATCCGTATCCCCCTCTCCACCGCCCCCTCAGCCGCTGGTGGATTTGAAGGAGACTCTAGCCTCCTGGTAGGCTGAGGCGATGGTTCTGGTTCCCGTACGTCCGAGACGAGAGACTCCATCCCCACCTCCGGATACCAGAGGCGAGCCCTCCGGTTACAGGGCAGGGCAGAATTCACTTCCCCGTGGGCTTCCCAAGGGGTCCTTTCCTTCCCCGCACCATGAGGGGGAGTCTTCTTCCTCTTCTTCCTCCTTGGATGACTCCGATGGTTGTTCCGACCCAGATGACGAGCCCCACTCTCTGGATAAACCCAGGCTGAGGACTCCTGCAGAGGATCCTTCCTTCACGGAGTTGCTGCGCAAAATCCAGAAAGTTCATCAGTGGCGCTCCTTGGAGCCAGATCCACAGTGTAAAAAACTTGCTGCGCACCTGGATCTGCCCGAGACCGCCCCGACCTTGGTGCTGCCCTGGATTGAGCCTCATGCCGACCTTGTTTCCACTATTTGGAAGCAACCGTCGGCAATAGCCTCTTCCAGGAAGTCAGACAGGCTATATCAGGCTCCTGGGGGTGTTGACTCCTTAATTCTCACCCTCGAGTGATGCATCTGATTAGCGCACTGCGGTCGGTCAGCTAACCCGAAACACCTGAGCTCGTCACCACCTGACAGAATCCCGTCTTCTGGACCAGTATGGGAAGAAGGTTTTCACTTCTTCCACTCTGGGTATTAGGGCCCTGAATTATGTTGGTCATATGGGGATTACCAGAAGGCGATTCTGAGTGAGTGAAATCCAGCTTGGACTCCCTTCCTGAATCTCTGGTCTTGTCCGCTCTGCAGTTCGGTCAGTAGGCACATTGTTCATACTCCGTACAATGCAGTGGGCGCCACTGGTAGGAGCTCAGCTTTTGCCGTGGGGTTGCTGACATCATGCCCGGCTCCATGTGTCTGGACTGGTCCGGATGTGCAGTCGGCTGTCTGGGGCCGCGCCTTTCAGGGTTCAGTGCTGTTCAGTGGGGATGTTAAGGACATTATCACTGATCTGCAGGAGAAGGGGACTGCACTGAAGTCCTGTGGACTCCATGTACAAACCTCCTCAGACCCGCGTCGTCCCTTTCACAGATGGAGATATTAGCGAAACTTTAGGGAAAGTGGGCCAATAAACACCGGGCCCCTCCGGCTGCCAAGCCCCTTCTGCCCAAAAAAGCAGCGGGGGCTTCAGCCGCGATGCTGCCTCATCACACCACCTGACTGCTTTCCTCTCCCAGAGCCTCTGGGGTCCCCAGAGGAACCGGTAGGAGGGAGGTTCGCTCTCCATCTTCCGGGTTGGGAGAGGATAACTTCAGACACTTGGGTGCTCCAGCTGATTGCAGAAAGACACTCAGTAGAGTTTCTTCAGAAGCCTCCTCACAAACTCCCCCCCAGGTCGTCATACTCTCAGGAACATCTTCATCTGGTTCAGGAAGAAATTTCCGCCCTTCTCTTGAAGGAGGCGATAGAACCCGTCCTCCTCCCTCTTCTGGGGATGGGCTACTATTCACATTTCTTCCTGGTCCCGAAGAAGTCAGGAGATGTGAGGCCTATTCTCGACCTCAGCTCCCTGAACTTTTTCGTGGAGTACAAAAGGTTCAGGATGCTCTCTCTGCAGAGTCTCCTGCCCCTTCTTAAGCAGGGACAGTGACTGTGCGCTCTGGATATGCAGGATGCTTACCTGCATATCCCTATTCGCCCTTCCCACTGCAAAATCATGCTTGTGTCTGGGACCACTGCCAGTTCATGCCCTCCCATTTGGTCTTTCCTCGGTGCCCCATGTGTTTACCAAATGTCTGTCGATTGTTGAGATCTGCCTGTGTACAGGGGTGCAGGGTTTCCCATACCTGGACGATTGGCTCCTGGCGGCCCGTCCAGGAGGAACTCCTACACCTTTCCCTCAACCCTACAGGTTTTTGCTCGCCTGGGTATTACCAACCACAGACCAAGTCCCACGTGATCCTCCCAGAGGCTCCAATTTATCGGGCGATCTTGGACATGACCTCCCGGTATGGCTTTCCTGCCACTGGACAGGGTGGCCACACTACAGGCTCAGGTCAGCCTGTTGAGCCGTAGGCGGGTCAGCGCAAGGTTGGTCCTTCGCCTCCTAGGGTTCATGGCGGCTGTGATTCTGACAGTCCCTCGTGCTCGGCTCCACATGAGAATTTCTCAGTGGACGCTTCAGTCTCAGTGGGATCAGCTGGTGGACGACCTGGATCAACTTGTCCTGGTCTCCACTCCCATGACTCGGGACTTGCAGTGGTGAATGGTTCAAGAGAACCTTTGCCGGGGAGTTCCTTTCTGTCCTCCTCCCCTCCTCTCAGACGCTGACTACAGATGCCTCAGGCGAGGGTTGGGGAGCCCACCTCGGGCCTCACAGGACCCAGGGCTCCTGGTCCAAGCTCGAGAAATCTCTCCACATCAATGTGCTCGAGCTGCGGGCCATTCTGTACGCTCTACAGGCTCTGCAACTGCTTCCCAGACACCTGGCTGTACAGACGGACAATATGTGTGTGGTCTGGTACATCAACAAACAGGGAGGAACTTGTTCCTACCCTCTTTGCAGGGAGGCGTTGCGAGTTTGGGATTGGGCAGTGCAGCACAACCTTCACCTCACGGCAATTCACATCCCGGGGGTCAAGAACACATTGGCAGACAGACTCAGTTGGTCATCTGCTCACACTCACGAGTGGAAACTGGATCAGGGGGTCGCAAACGATATCTTCCTACATTGGGGGACACCACAGGTAGACTTGTTCATATCCCCTCGAAATGCAAAACTTCCTGACTTCTGCTCGCTCACTCCAGGGTGCGGCATTTTTTGGAGAGACACTCTGTCTCTAGACTGGAAGGGAAGATTCGTCTATGCCCCCGATTCCCTTGATTCCGAGGGTCTTACAGAAACTCAGCTCAGAAGGAGCTCGCATGATTCTGATCGGTCCTTTCTGGCCCAGGCAAGTTTGGTTCTCTCTTCTGCAACAGTACTCAGAGGAACCTCCTCTTCCTCTTCCTCTGTCACAACTTTTGCTGACCCAGGATCAGGGGACCCTAGTCCATCCAGGCCTCAAGTCCCTTCAGTTGCATTCGTGGCTCCTGCAGACGTAGCTCAAGCCCGATTCGGGGTCCCCCCCCCCAGTAGCTGAAATTCTGGTGAAGGCCAGGAAGCCCTCCATTAAATCTACTTATGCCATGAAATGGAAATGGTTCATTATCTGAGCCACCTCAAAGATTTTGAGCCTTTCTCATGCTCTGTTGGGCAGCTTTTGGATTACTTGTGACACCTCTTTGACCTGGGTCTCAGTCATTTTCTTCCTTGAGGGTTCACATGGCGGCCATTTCTGCCTACCATGTCCCTTCGCAGACAGGACGTTTGCTCAGCTGGAGGTCTCAAGACCTTTCTTAGAGGGGTCCTCCACTTTATAATTCCCCATCATGGCTCCTGATCCTCCTTGGGATCTGAATTTTATTCTGGAGAAGCTTACTCTGCCTCCTTCGAGCCGACAGCCTCAGCAGACCTGAAGTTCCTCTCATGGAAGACTCTCTTCCTCATGGCCATTACTTCTGCTCGAGGAGTTTTCGAGCTTCAGGCCCTCAGGTGCAAAATCCCGTGTTGATTTTTCACAGGAGCGTGTGGCTCTGCATACCAACCTAAGTTTCTCCCCAAGGTGGTAGCGGACTCTATGCTGAATCAATGCATGGAGTTACCTGCTTTCTTCCGTAGCACTCCAATCAAGAGAGTATCTCCTGCATACACTGGATGTTCACGATTCTGAGATACTACACCAACAGAATGAAGGATCTCAGAAAGACTGATCAACTGTTTGTCTTTTTGCTCATCAAAGAAAGGCAATGCTGTTTCTAAGCAATGCCTGTCTAAATTGTTAGCTCATTGTATCACTTTCAGTTATTAAGTACAACAAGACCCTGCCGGGTCAAGTCAGAGGCCACTCCACCCAGAGGGGTCACTGCCTCTGTGGCTTGTTTCCAAGAATCGTCAGCAGCTGACATTTGTGCAGCCGCCACTTGGACTTCTGTCCATACCTTTACAGAAACATTACAGTTGGACATTTAGCTTCTCGCCATAGAGCAGGCTTTTTGGGTTGGCTGTTCTGCAAGGCCTCCTTTCCTAAGGCCTTCACAAGCCAGGGGTCTACTCCTGAGTAGTTTTCCTCCTCCTGTTTGCGTCTCCTTGTTCCAGACTGTTTGGGACTCAGTCCTATATGTAATTACCTACTGCAAGAGCCCTCTTGAAGTAAGATAGTACAGTTACGTAAGAACTTACCGTAACAGTAGATCTTTGAGAGAGGCTCTTGCAGTAGGTAATACCTTCCCGCCCTCCATCCCCCTAGGCTTTATCAGCTCCTTTTCCAGGATGGAAATATCTACTTCTCTCTCGTCTCGCCTTTTGGCCTTTGGCGGGAAAGAACTGGAAGGTGGGCATGGGTGACCGCCCGTTATACTGACGTCGCATGGCGTTGGTCACCTGACATGGGGTGGTACCCGCCACAGACTGCTAGCTAGAAATTTTTCCATTAGGTCCTGACGCCTGCCGGCATCAGTCCTATATGTAATTACCTACTGCAAGAGCTTCTCTCTAACATCTACACATTACGGTAAGTTCTTACGTGAACTGTACTTTCTTTCAGACTCCTTCCTCTGGAATACCCGTCCCCACAAACCCGCCTCACCCCTCCTTTCCTGAATTCATGCACCTTCCGACCGCCCCTGGCACATCTTTGTTGCTGTCCACTGACCTAAGTCACAACTGCACCTCAGTCCTCCCCATTTGTCTTTCATTTAGATAAATATTTTACGCCTCTTCTTTACGTTTTGTAAAAAAAAAAAAAATGTTATTTTGTTGTTCTACTGTAAAATGACTTTGTAATCTACTTTTATAACAAGATTTATTGTTGTATATTTGTGTATTTTGTATATTACTGTATTATTAATCTCTGTAACCCTTTGTCATAATTTCCTGTACCCCTTGTCCCCGGGTCACACCTGGGAAACAAGTTTTGTCTCAGTGTGCCTTTCCTGGTTACCAAATTTTAAATAAATAAATAAATGCTGGATGGGCCACTATGCACAACCAGTGTGTTTCCCTCTGACCTCGAGAGTGAAGCTCAAGAGATCCATGGGAATCAGAATCCCAAGGTGGCTGAACACACTGGTTTTGCATAAAGTTGCTCATCCTGTATTATTTATAGTGTATAGTATCATGTGAGATGTGGACACGGCAGTTCTTTGGCTCTCAGAATGAAACTGAATTGTGCAGTCTTTAGAGTTTCCAGAATGCTGTTGTACCACAGAAGGGTACAATCACATTCCATGACCTTTGAACTGTGGTACAACAGCATTTTGAAAGGGATGGAATTATATACAGAACAATGCTCTACTATACACTATATTGTTGTGGTGTTATCTGCTCTGATGTGGACAGACTGACTCCTGATCTGGGAGGAAAAAAGCCTGCAGTGCCAGATACACTACCCTGAGCTGCAGGAGATTTGTGTGCTCCTGAGTCTCCTGTTTACTTCAAGTACCACTTACAGTGAGGTCCTCCAGGTGGGTCCCTAACCTAGACAGGAGGCATCCTTTATGAGTATAGCTGTGGGGAGTGCTGAAGGATGGGAATTAGCTCTCTGAGGTTGCATTCTTCCTTCCACCATTCGGTGCCTTTAGCAAGGACTCTGTGACAGGCACCACTTTGGACAGTGGATCCCACTGCTGAGACCAGTGGTCCCCTAGGTGATACTGGACATCTCTCATTTGTAACCTGGCCCCAGTACCACAGCAGTGGATGAGGCCAGGTGCCCCAAGTAACCCTAGAAAGTCCCTTGCAGGTCTTGATCAACCTGTCTTGAAGGATTCTGCAGTTAAAATCAAATTTGCTACAGTACCTTTGCTTGAGAGTGGACTGCTTAGCCTTGCATGATGTCCAGCTCCACACCTATAATGTCCAGAACCTGAACTGGTTCTGTTTAGGACTTTTGAAGGTTTATTACAAAGCCCAGGTCCTCCCATGTGTCTTGTGTCAGCAGTGTGGGGGACTTTGCTTTCTGCTGTGTTTTTCCTGGGACCAGTCAGTCATCCAGGTGGGAAAACCTACCACCCTGCCTTCTCAAATGTGCCACCACAGCTTGGCACTTTGTAAACACTTCTGCTCAGATGAGGCAAGTGGAGGGCTGTGATCTGTATTGGCAGATCCCTATAGCCTGAACCTGAGGTACTTTCTGTGGCTGAGCCTGACTGGTATGTGAATGTAGACATCCTTCAAATCCAGTGACTCCAGTCAGTCTTCTGTTTACAGAGATGGAATCTCTGAGCCCAGTGTTACCATCTTGAATTTTTCTTTCTTTGTGTTTTTCTTTTAGAAAGTACCTTGAATAAAGTCTCTTGCCCCACTGTGAGGGAGGCACTTTTTGCACTGCATTTGGTTGCAATTTCTTCACCACTGTCTCCAACAGAATTCTTTTTGTTGGGGTGTGAGGGTGAAAAAACTTTGGATTCTTCAGGTCTTTTTCGAGGATATCTCTTTCATCAGACCACGCCTATGGAAAAATAGTGGTCAGGCACCAGGACCACGTGGAAACTTTTTGCAAGCAGTCAGCTAGGGGTCACCCACGACAACGTCCTACGTTCACTCTTCCTGTATAAACATGGGTGGCCCCTTCCTTCCTCAGTTCTTTTCCCACTGTTGACCATTCTCGTCAGACCTGCCATGGAAATGCCGTTGCTAATAGCGTTGCTTTTTTTTTTCTTACAGTACAAGTAATCACTTTTTAAAAGTGATTTTTGGCAGCGTGTATGTCGTCTTTAGAGCCGTCACCATCAGACTTTTAAATATTGTTGGCGGCGAAAATGTATTCAAAGACTCACACAATATCTGTGTGTGTGTCTCAACCGGACCACGGACGTCAGGGTGTGCCCGATTTGTAAGGGCTTTAATATGGCCACCCAGTGACGCAGAAAGGACGCTTTAGAAAAGTACTTGCTGAAACAAAGCTTAGCCCGAATGGACAAGGAGCTCCACCAGGAACCCCCCACCACTTTGCCAACCCACTCCTTGGGATTAAAGGGATCCAAATCTCGGGAAATGACGTCTGGGTCTCACCATCACAAATACAGGGATAGGCCAAAAGAAAAAGGCAAGGACCTCCCCTGTATGCTCCAAGTCGCTCATTCATTCCGGTACAACACCCTTTGGCCCACTGACCACTCCAGTGGTGACGCAACCTGTCGCTCAGACCATCGACACGGCTGGGTCGACCTCTTATGCCTCAAGGCCTATTCCAGCTGGTGTGTCGCAGTCAACGTTGGGGCTTTTGCCTCCCCCGACAACATCTGCTGTCATTCCTGTTGACTCAAATACGGGTGCCAATGTTCAGGTGGTTCTAGTGTCCTTTACGGACATCCTTAAATGCCTGCAACCACCTCCTCCTCCATTGATGAGCTCTCTGCCAATGGGGGCCCCACAGCAACCCCCTGTGACGACGTTTGCCAGGTTGACGTGCCCAATACCCTCTAGGCCATTGATGGCTTCTTCAGCTCCACCACTGCATCCTACAGACCACGTTGAGGAGGTCCAGCAATATAATCCAGAACTTACAATGGATGAGAAGGAGGAAGAGGAATTTGTGGAGAACTATGAAAGAACTAGTTCCACAGTCCTTACTGAGAGTGAAGCCTCCATGGTTTATACTCCCAGGTCTCCCCCTGAAGACCACTCCTTCATCACAGCAATGCAGGAGCTTTATTCTGCAATGGGGTTTGATGCAGAGGAGTAGGATATTACTAAGAAGAACTTAGTGGAGTTCTTAAACTTGCCTGACACTCCACCACTGGTTATTCCTTCCCTTCTGCCAGCCCTAGATGATGCTTCCTTAGCTGCCTGGCACAGGCTTAACATGATACTGCCATACCAAAGAAGGCAGGCAAGCTATACCAGGCCCCATCAGGCAAGCCCTTTTTTGCAGGCCAGCCAGAGGCAAATTTAGTGGTCATCAACACAACACATGATAGATCTAAGGCTCCAAAGCAGTTTAGTTCCTTTCCTCCTGACAAGGAGTCCAGAAAACTTGATGTCTTGGGCAAAGGACTTTGCTTTAGCCTCTGTAGGGCTAAAGATTGCAAATCATCAAGCACATATGGTAAAATACCAGAACACTCTTTGGCGAAGGCCAAAGCAGCTGCCCAGGCCCTCCCAGAGTACTGTTAAACAGGAGATACTGAATGACCTGTCTGCAGGTGCCAATGTGAGTAAACATCTCCTATGATCTACCTGCGATATTTCTGATGCCTCTACCAGGGCAACTTCCTCTATTGTTTGCCTCAGAAGGCACTCCTGGTTCAGAGTGGCTGGCTTTGCTAATAATGTTCAGCAGTCCATTCTCAATGCACCATTCAGGGGATATTTTTCAAGTTTATTTGCAGGAAAACACCATTGAGCAAGCTCATTTACAAGGAGATCCTGGGATGACATCGAAGCACAACAATACAGAGCAGTGGACAGCTGCAGTGAGTACAAATTACAAGATTACCACTTACAATAAGTATAATACAGTGAGTACAATTTACAGTGAGTACTACAGTATAAACAGTGTAGCATCACAAATTGATATGTAGCATATAAGCTGTTTGGAGCAGATGTACAGGACATTCTCTCCAACCTACAGGCTTCAGGTAGAAGCCTGAAGTCTGTACATTCCATGTATCATACCCAGCCTAGGCCTAGGCAGAGGGTCCCCTTCCGCCCAGCCACTACCAGATATAGATCTTCGTGGACATAAAGTCTCCACCACTCATTCACACTGTTGGGATCTTCGGCAGAGGCACTAGGACCCAGTGGGAGCAAACTTTTTTGCAATAGGGTCGGCGCCAGAGATGGAGCCGCGAGGAGCGGTACCGCGCGCCACGGCTCGCGGCAGCAATGACTATCACGGAAGGCCGACCTCCAACCACCTCAGTTTCTTTTTCCCCACCACGAGTACCGCCACAGTGATGACGCCGTCATCACCGAAAGAGTCAAACTAGCAGCATAGTTTTCAGTTTCTTATTTTGTAGTATTTCTTGAATAAGTACCGCTTACTATAATTTATTTTTGTTACAAGAAAAGAAGTCTCAGCCTACACTGCGAGTGACACATGGCGGGTCAGGTGGCGGTAGGGAGGCGTCTTATGAAAGCTGTTCAGTCAGCGGGCTGGGTCTAGTCTGCGCCCTCTCCGGAGGGGTCTGATGAGGACAGTCCATAGCTTGAGGAAGGTGGTCCCCTGGAACCATAAAGAAAATGGTCACACTCTCGGTACCGTTGACCTCGAGCTCTTCTTGACCCACAGGTCAAGAAGAAAGGCATCACTCGAGGTTGCCTTCTGTATGTCTGTATGTCAACGGTCGGTCATTGAGTCAGTTGCCGGTCTCCTCCGGAGTCGCCGGTTTCTGTTTCTGATCTCCAACCTCTTTGACATCGGAGCCCTTCCCTGCCTTCTGGTAGGGCTGCAGATGAGCAGTTTGATCAGTGGGCCGCTGTTATGGAGCAGTGGGCTCGGAGGTTGGTCCAGCTGCCTGGCCCGGGCTCTCAAGGGCCCTCGGACCCTTCGGGGGATCGGGTAGGGCGGTTGGGCCTTCTTAGTCGCACGGTGTCCTCGACTCCACGCTCAGGTGTTTTCCCCCCTCACATGGCTGCAGCACAGGGGGCCACACCGATGCCTCTATCTCCTGGTATTTTTCCTTCTTTATCCTCAAATCTTAGTTTTCGGGGCCCTGCATTGGTTTCGGCACCGTCGGCATCAGTGGTCGCTCGGTGCCATCCTCCAGTATCGTTGCATCTGTTGCGCCCGTCCCGGGATTGTTGGCGCCACCCTGGTGCCGCGGCAGCCTTCGGCGCCATCCTCGGCGCCGGCTTGGGCGGCGCCGTGCAGCTTTTTGGTGCCATCCTCGTTGCTGAGGGCTCTGTCAGCGCCACGTGCTGTGCTGGGCCAGGCGGCGTTGTGCTCTTCTTCAGCGCCAAGACTTGGTGTGACGTCTTCAGGGCGCCTCAACTCCGAACCCTTTTCCCTCCTATTTTTCTTCTGATTTTCACTCCTTTCCTGTCCATACAGTCCCTCCTGGGCTGTCAGGAGATGATATTGAGCTTGACCCAGACCTTAGGCTGGGTGATGATGTGGAAGGAACAGGATCTAATCCTGCTGCAGAGCCTGTGGTCGAGGACCTGTCATTTAAGTCTGCTGAAAAATTGGAATTCCACTCTTTTTCTCCAGACTATGGATATCGATCCTGGGGAGCTTTTAAACATAGAAACATAGAAACGTAGAAGTTGACGGCAGATAAGGACCGCAAGGCCCATCCAGTCTGCCCATTTCTTTTTTCTACCTTATAAATGTGCCATTGGCTATTGCTCTTGTCAGTGGCCTATCTATTCATAGTCTTTATATTGCTCCTTTATACCTATCCCATGCCTGTTTGAAGCCCTGCACTGTATTCATAGCCACCACTTCTTGTAAGCCATTCCATACATCCACCAATCTTTCTGTAGAAAAAGAACCTCTCACATCTCCCTTAATCGGCCCTCTAATCTCATGCTGTGTCCTCTTGTCCTGCTATTTTTCTTATATTTAAACATGTTAGACTCATTCACCTTGTTAATGCCCTTAAGGTGTTTGAATGCCTCGATCATATCACCTCTCTCCTCCTTTGCTCAAGGGTATACATATTGAGCTCTGTTAATCTGTCCTCATATGTCTTCTGATGCAGTCCTGCACCATTTGGTTGCCCTTCTCTGGACTGCCTCAATTTGGTTAATGTCCTTGTGAGAGTGTGGCCTCCAATACTGCGCAGTACTCAGATGGGGCCTAACCAGTGTCTTGTAAAAGGAGTATTACCTCCCTCTTCACGACTTGATGATACCCCTACTAATACACCCTAACACCCCCTAGCCTTACCTACTGCTTTAGAGGTCTGCTTGGATGATTTCAGGTCATCAGTGATGATGATGCCCAAGTCTCTTTCTTCCTTTGTGACTGCTAGCAACTCCCTACCAGCCTATAGGTGGCTTCAGGTTTCTCTTCCCTATGTGCATGATCTTGCACTTCTTTGCATTAAATCCCAGTTGCCACTCTTCTGACCATTTTGCTAGTTTATCCAGATCTTTCTCATTCTGCCCACCCCATCTGGATCATCTACTCTGTTGCAGATCTTGGTGTCATCTGCAAACAGACAAGCCTTACCCTCTAGTCCATCTGCAAGGTCACTAATGAAGATGTTGAAGAGGACTGGCCCCAGGACTGATCCTGAGGTACCCCACTTGTGACTTGCATCTCTTCTGACTGTATACCATTTACCACCACTCTCTGTTTTCTGCTCGCAACCAGTTTGCTACCCAGTTGACCAGCTTCTGACCCACCCCGAGCCTACCTAGCTTATTTATCAATCTTCTATGTGGAACAGTGTCAAAAGCTTTGCTGAAGTCAAGGTAGGCGACATCAACTGCTCCCCTTGGTCCACCACTTCTGGTTACCCAGTCAAAGAAATCTATGAGATTAGTTTGACAGGGCCTTCCTTTGTAAACCCATGCTGTCTTGGATCCTGTGCCCCTATGGATTCCAGGTGTTGCACTATCCTTTCCTTAAGGCTCAATACCTTCGTGTTCGGACATCCCTATGGATTTAACTCCCCCGGTACAGCCCTCCTTTGAGACGCTTTCTCAAATGGTATGGAATAATCCTGCTCTCATTTCTTCTGTGGCTAAGTCCATAGATAGGAAGTTTGCTGCTCCCAAGGATCAATCGATTTTGGTCTCTCAAGCCTTTGCAGACCCTATTGTAGTCTTGGCAGAGAGTGATAAGGTCGTCCTTCCTCAGATTACTACAGCTCGACCTATAAATAAAGAATCTCATAAGATAGATACTTTATGTAAGAGAGTCTTTGCTGCATCCACCCTGGGCATGTGTATTGCCAGCTACCAGGGCTATTTCTCTCAATACCAGTATATCCTTTGGCATTCACTCAAACAAATGGTAGAAGCTCTACCGGAGTTGGACACTAATTCCGAGCTTCTTCAAACCATAACCAGGGGTATCGAGTCCAAAAAACAGCAGATGAAAGCAGCTATGGACGCTTTCGATACTGCCTCCCGAGCAGCGGCGGTCATTTGTACCCGTCGTCACTCCTGGCTGCGCACTTCAGGCTTCATGAATGATGCCCAGCAACAGGTCATGGTGTTACCCTTCGACGGTGTCTATCTCTTCGGTCCTCAGGTAGAACAAGCTCTTGAGGCCACACAAAAGACTAGGTCTGCCATTAAATTGGCTCGACCTACTCCCGCCCCTTCTCGGGGGGGGGGGGTGTTAATAAGCGCCAGTTTCACAACCGTCAGTCCTTTCGAGGCAGAGGCAGGGGAGGTTTTAATAAAAAACCAGGCCCACAGCCTCAAAAGAAAATGCAACAGAAAGCACAAGGGCCCAAAGCGCCCAGTGCTGCCTTCTGAGTTTCTGGCCCAAGTCCCGCCTCAGCTGCCCGAGGGGGACTCTTCCTCAGCAGTGGGAGGTCGTCTGACTCAATATTACAACCAGTGGAAGTCCATAACATCAGACAAATGGGTCCTTCAGATAATCCGCGAGGGGTATTCCCTCAATCTTTCAAAGACCCCTTCGGATCCTCCCCCCAAATGACAGCCCAGGCCGTCAGTACTTCAGTCAGAACTTCTCGCTTCCGAGATACAAGGCCTTCTGAACAACAGGGCAGTAGAGATAGTTCTGCTGGATCAACGGAACACAGGGTTCTACTCCCATTACTTTCCAGTTCCAAAGAAAACCGGGGGCATGCGCCCCATTTTGGACCTCAGAAAATGTAACAAATTTCCTCCCAAGGAGAAGTCCAAATGATATCACTAGGAACCCTATTAACCTTTGCTTCTTCAGCATGATTGGTTAGCCTCCTTGGACATGCAGGATGCTTACCAACATATTCCTGTTCACCCAAAACATCACAAATACCTAAGGTTCGTGGCTTTGGGCCAACATTATCAGTTCAAAGTCCTGCCCTTTGGGCTATCCTCGGCGCCACGAGTTTTTACAAAGTGTTGTGCAATTCTCGCAGCGCATCTCAGAAAAATCAGAATACAAGTGTTCACATATCTGGACGACTGGCTTCTAGCAAGTCCTTCCAGGCAAGGAACTCTCGACGCCGTAGCCACGGCCTCAGACTTTCTCACATCCATGGGGGTTCTGCTGAATCTCAAGAAATCGCAAATGCAACCCTCCCGGAAGCTCCTCTTTATAGGAACTCTTCTGGACACCTCCTGTGCCAAAGCCTTTCTTCCAGAGGACAGAAGGAGCGACATCCTACAGATGGCCAGATACATCAGAGAGAACAGCTCGGTTCGAGCTATGTCGATGCAATGGATGCTGGGTCTCACAGCATCCTCGGTGTTCACTGTACCCTTAGCTCGCCTCCACATGAGAACCTCTCAGTGGATGCTGAGTACTCAGTGGTCCCCAACCACTCACCCTCAGTCCTTTCTCATCAAGGTGACAGAACCTCTAAAGAGGTCGCTCACCTGGTGGTCGTAAGAGGACAACCTTCTGGAAGGGTATCCCTTTGCTCCCCTGGATCACCAGATCACCACTACCATGAACACGTCCCTGATGGGGTGGGGAGCTCACTGTCGGAATCTCCACACCCAAGGTATGTGGACTGAAGATGAGTCCCAGCTTCATATAAATGTCCTAGAAATGAGAGCTGTCCTTTATGCAGTCTGGGTTTTGAAGGACATTCTCTGTCACAAGAACATTCTCCTTCAAACGGACAACAAAGCAGTGATGTATTACATCAACAAGCAGGGCAGTGCACACTTTTACCCCTTATGCAGGGAAGCAATGAGAGTGTGGGAATGGTGCTTGGAGCACAAGGCTCTAATCCAGGTGGTCTGCCTGCCGGGGGTGCAGAACGAACTGGCAGACTGTCTCAGCAGAACAGAGACAGATCCTCACGAGTGGTCTCTAGACTCAGCCGTAGTTCAATCATTATTCGCAGAGTGGGGAACCCCAGACCTGGACCTTTTTGCATCCCCACTCAACACAAAACTGCTTCTCTTCTGCTTCAGAAATCCAGGGTCTGGCATTTTCTGTCAGGATGCGTTCAGGCTGCAGCGGACAAAATGCTTTCTATACGCCTTTCCTCCTCTTCCTCTAATTCAGAGGGTACTTCTCAAGTTCGAGTCCCAGGGGGACAAAATGATCCTCATTGCTCCCTTCTGGCCTCGACAGATGTGGCTTCCGTTACTCAACAGTATGTCGGAAACCCCTCCGGAAGCGCTTCCCCTTCAGACAAACCTTCTGACTCAGGGGCCTGTGGTCCATCCCAATCTGAGATCGCTTCACCTTCATGCTTGGCTCCTGAAGAGATAGAAGTGAACAGGTTCAGTGTCTCTTGCAGAGTTTCAGATATTCTCTTGGCTGCGCGCAAGCCAGCCACTAGAAAAACTTATACAGCCAAATGGAAGCATTTCTCTCTCCGGTGTGCAAAATCCTCTTTGAATTATTTTTCCTGCCCATCAAATAAAGTTCTAGAGTACCTTTTAGACCTTTCAAACTCAGGTCTACAATATTCTACAGTCAAAGTCCACCTTTGTGCCATTTCAGCTTATCATGAGCCACTACTTTCCTTGTCACTGGCTCAATTACCTGTGGTTAAGAGGTTTCTTAAGGAAT
The DNA here is from genome assembly GCA_016271365.2 of Neoceratodus forsteri. Classification (NCBI taxonomy): domain Eukaryota; kingdom Metazoa; phylum Chordata; order Ceratodontiformes; family Ceratodontidae; genus Neoceratodus; species Neoceratodus forsteri. The sequence continues at coordinate 479,185,065 of CM057455.1, forward strand.
TCTGCATACCAGACCCCCTATCAGATGTCCAGTCGCAGCCTGGGACATTAATCTTGTACTAGACATGCTCACTCAAAGCCTCGAGCTCTAGCTACTTGTGAGCTTGAAATTCTCACTTGAAACGGCCTTCCTGGTGGTCATTATCTCGGCCTGCAGGGTGTCACAAATACATGCCTTGGTCACAGACCCTCCATTTACTGTGTTTCATAAGGACAAGGTAGTTCTTAGGACCCATCCTAAGGTTCTCCCAAAGGTTGTTTCAGAATTCCATCTGAACCAACCTTTAGTCCTTCCTACCTACTTCACGAACTTCCAAAATGAAGGAGAGCGTACCCTTCATTCCTTAAATGTCAAAAGAGCTCTGTGTTTCTATTTAGATAGAACAAAACAAATTTGCAAAGCTCAACTGTTTGTTTCCTTCAGCGAGACCCGACTTGGTCAACCTGTCACTATCAGATGCATTTCAGCATGGCTGGTGGCATGCCTTCGCCATTGCTATTCCATGGCACAGGTTAGCTGGAGGGCAGAGTGTCGCCCCTCTACTAGGACAGTCCAGCATCCCAGGTGGAAACCGTAACATGCCCATTACAGACATTTGCAGTGCGGTTGCTCGAGTTCAGTGCATACTGTCACACTGTGCCCTGGATGTCCATGCCAGGTGACATCTTTCATTCGGCAGGACCATCCGTAACGGATATGTGTCCTAAATTGTGAGCTCTTGGTCTCTCCTGCCGCCCTCTCTGGGGATTATTAGCTCGGTACTCTCCCATCAGTGTGACTGAGTAGTGGAGACTTTATGTCCAGGAAGATATGGAAATTATGTACCCGCCGTAATTCTTGATCTTCTTGGATGAAGTCTCCACCACTCATTCACACGCCTCCCACCATCCCCCGAGCTCACCTCTGTTGTTGGTCTTCACTCTCTTAGTCTTAGGCTGTGAAGACTTCTTTGTTGACCCTTCTTATAGGGGTCATCCGGACTATCTTATGTCCGATTTTTGTTAGGCTATCCTTCTAGGTTAGTTATGCTGCACCTCCTCAGAAAAAAGGTACTGAGGCAGTTGGAGGGTCGACGTCGAGATAGTCATTGCTGCACGAGCCGAGGCTCGCGGCGCTGCTCCTCATGGCTCCATCTCTGGTGCCGACCTTCTTGCAAAAAAGGTTTGCTCCCGCTAGATCCTAGCGCCTCCGACATAGATCCCATCAGTGTGAATGAGTGGTGGAGACTTCGTCCAAGAAGATCAAGAATTACGGTAGGTACGTAATTTCCATATCTGCAACCAGACAACAGGGCAAGGGTAGATCAGCAGCAGCAGCCTTATCCCCACCAGGCTCCACCTCATGTACCCACTCAAAAGCCCCTAGAGGTGACACTGTGGCAGCAGCCACAGCAACCAGCTCTGCCTGACTTCTTCCTACCCCCCCCCCCGCCACCTGTTCCTCCAGGGCTGATGGTTGGTGGGTTGCCTTTCTCTCTGCCCGGACCAGTTGAGGAAGGTAACTTCAGATGCCTGGGTCCTGCAGATAATAGTACAAGGCCATGCTCTGAAGTTTCTGGAACTGCCTCCAGACCATCCACCAGTGCCCCTCTCCATTACCCTCCAGAATACATTCCATTGCTTCTGAAGGAAATTCACACCTCACTGCAAAAAAGAGCAATAGAGCCTGGCCCCTTGGAACACAGGGTTCTGCTCTCAGTACTTCCTAGTTCCAAAATGGACAGGAGACCTGAGACCCATTCTAGATCTCAGGGATCTGAACTTCTTTATAGAATATAGGAAGTTCAGAATGGTTACACTGCAAGGCTTGCTTCCACTACTGCAAGCAGGGGACTGGATTTGCTCCCTAGATGTGTAGGATGCTTACCTGCACATCAAGATCTGCAACTCACACAGGAAATATCTGAAGATCTTATCTGTGTCAATCTTCACCATTCATCACAGATGGGTACTGGCCGGAGATCAGGACCCCGCGTGAGCTTCTTTTTTTTTTTTTTTTAAGGATAGGCGGAGCCGACGCAGCATCGGCGCCGCCCTCAAGGCCGACGTACTACGTGGCGCTCGAGGATTAGCCGTTAGGCTGGGTCGACTCCGCCTGCCTACCAGTTCTTCGTCTCCCGCCGTCGAGGTCGCCTCGTGGGAAGCCTGAAGAAGCCTTATTCAAAAATTTTAGGCCTTGAAGCCTGCGTCTTTAGTCGTCGGTCTACTAGTTCTGTGTTTGCCTCCACTCGACGTCGCCGGTAAGATATTTCCTTTTTATTACATTTAAAGCGACGTCGAGTCTGTTTTTTGGTGTTTTTTTCTCCGTAGGTCATGTCGCGGTCGGAGGGCAAAAAATCGCAGAAGACGCGAGTGGCCCCTATGCGTCGGTGCCCGATGGGCCGCGAATGCTCCGTCACCGACCAACATGACCGGTGCCTTGGCCGCTGCGACATGGATTAGATCGCCGCCTGCTTCTCGATGGACCGCGGGATTTTGGAACAAGCGCGCATTTTAAGGTCGGGCGAGCTCCGCCCGACTTTCGGGGTAGGCGGCGCTTTCGTCGGGCCAAGCACGTTCTCGACCCTCTCCGGGTCCCTCCGGTTCTACGGACCCGCGGAGGAAGGAGCCTCGGCCTCTTCTAGCCTAGCCATGGCGAGGCTCCTTCCACAGCGCCAGGAGAGCCCGTCCCGCTTCGGGAGGCGGGCGGGGCGCCGCTCAGCAATCACTCCCGGGGTGAAGGCTCCCCGGTGTCACTCAGCCGGTCCCGCTGGCCGGGTCGCGCCGTCGTTGACCGTCGGGGCCGCCCGGTGCCGTTCAGCGGTGCGAGGTCTGTCGGTGTCGGCGTGGCGCCGACCCGACTGTCTGCGTCGTGGGGCTTGCGGCGCCGACACTGCTTGCAGCGCCCGTGAAACCACCTTGACGTCATCGCCGCCATGTCTTATGGCGCCGAGGTTAAAACCGCAGCGCCATGGGATATCGGTGGCAATCCGTCCGGCACCGACGCCGTTAGGACTCTCGCGCCTTTCGCGGCTCGCGATCTCCAGCGCCCGATGTCGACACCGTGGTGAACCCGAGTCGCCGAGGGTCGTGACGCCTTTGGTCCCTCGCTGCCGCTGCTGGCGTCGGCGTCTAATGACGGTGGCATCGGCTCCGAGACTGAAAATTGTTATCGGCGCCATCTCCATCCGGGTGCCTCCCCTGGCACCAGTGGACCTGATGGTGCCACAGCTGGCCTAGCCTGGGACTTCTGGCCCAAGCTGCCCTGCTACCTTCTGCTGGCACTGCTTCGCGGTGCTACTGGACCAACGGGGATTGCCTTGGCTCCTGGGCCACTCGGGAAGGTGTCCTTCCTCGACCCCCTACTATTTGGCTTAGGGCCTCGGACTCTTCCTCTTTGAGTGGAGTCCAGCTCGGTCGAATGGGCAGTCACCCGCCGGGGTTGTCTGCAAGGGAGAGACGAGCTGGTGGTTTTCCTCTTGAGTCTGCGCCAGTCTCCCTCCGAGGGTGAGTCGGGTTTCCTCTAGGGGCTAGGGTCAGTGGTGCTGACCAGCGGGCTGTGGTGCGTGCCACCATCGCCTTGCAGCCTAGCCTTGGGGGTTCCTTGACCCCTCGGTGGTGGTACCCCCTACTGTGGCATCTCTGGTCGCCCAACTTTGGGGCCTGCTCGAGAAGGCCACCCGGGAGAAAGTGCTCCTCGGGATTGCCCCTTGAGGTGGCCCTGGAGTGCGGGTTGCCTGGACCCAGCCCCGCCGAGGGCTGAGACCTTCGGACTCCGAAGGAGTCGAGGGTATAGGTTGAGTCGCGTGGCCCTTCTCTGGGACCTACCCGGGTCCTGGGCGGGCAGTGCGGACTCCGCCTTCCTTCAGGTTCCTTGGCCGGTCCCATTCTTTCGAGGGCAGGGACCGTCCTTTGGACCTTCACGGCCCTGGTCACCTCACTTGGGGATTCTTTTGGGCGCAGTCTAGGCAGTGCCGAGTGGTTGTGCAGCTGTCGACTGCGAGTCTTCCAGGACTCCCCGTGGGAGTCCGTGGTCGGCTCCTTAGCCCTAGCAGAGGTCAGCCGACTTCTTCTCTCGGCTCTGTCCACTCCCCTCTGCACCCTTCTCCTGCGTTCCCAGGTATTTTTGGTCCCTAGCAGACCTCGCACCTAGGGAACAGTTCAGGCAGTGGCTGCTTCGGTTCCCTGCTTACGTTAGGGCTTTGGACAGCAGGTTTTCAACCTCCCCGAGGCAGCCACCCTCCGAGGCTATGGTGACCTCCAGCTCCTCATCCCCTCTTCTGGGGAGGAACCTTCTTTCCACATCTCTGCCTTGCTGATCTCTCTGGTATCAGCGTTTCCTCATGAGGGATGATGGAGACCTTCACCTTTCTCCTTCTTCTGTGAGCAATCTGGAGCATGCTGCGTGCCACTCCTTCCTAGGCGATTTGGGACAGCCACCTCGTAGTGCCGCCTTGGCCCGCTCCCTTTCGGGAGGCGTCCATGCGTTTGTGGCAGAGGCCCTTCTCTGGAGTTCCTGCCCCTAGGGACCTCTGCCAGAGGTATGCACTCCCGGAGTCTCAGGTTCCTTGCCTCATCCATGATCCAGGTTGGCGCACCTGGACCTCCTGATGGGCTTCGCGCCCTCCACCGTGACCGGCCCCAGATCAGGACTCCTCGGTTTTGATTTCTGGGGAGGGGACTTTCTACTGGCATGGCTGCTTCTCTCCATCTCTGCGCATCAGGCCCACTACGCTGCCTAAACAGGTACTTGTGGTCAGCTAGGTCAGTTCTAGCTGCTCTGCCTGACTCGGCGCCAAACCAGGCAAGCCATTGCTCTCTCTGCACGTGGCCTGGGCTAGCAAGGCACCAAGCAAGGGCATCTTACAGCGCCAATAGAGGTAGCTACCAGGGTCGTAGGGACAGCGATCTGCACCAGAAGATCAGCACAGCTTACCGCCTTTCCGGTTGTCACCCTTGGCCTGGCGTAGGGTGATTTGCTCCAGCTCACCAGGAACCTACCTCTTTTTCCGTAGGGGCGAGACAGGCGTTGTCGGGGCAAATTCCTTCCCCCCCGGGGACCCTCTATCTCTCCCTCTCTAGGGCCTCCTCAGGCCCAGAAGGTTCCCATTAGTGTGTCACCCACTGAGGCTAAGGACACTGTCCTTAGGGGTGCAATCAGTCAACCCCCTTGGAGGACTTGGTACTCACCCATCTGCTGATGAATGGTGAAGACTGCACAGATAAGATATTCAGATTCGTGCTTACCAGAATTATGAGTCTTTCTGTGTATCTTCACCATTCATCACAACCATCCTCCCTTGGGGCTCCAGTCTCTGGAATCCTCCTCCCTCTGTGCCTTCCCTCACTTCACTGCATAGGTGCGGAACACTCGGGGGCGAAGGGCGTAGCCCCACTTTCTATTCTGTATGGTAAAACCAGTATAGGGAAAAGTACCCTCTCTTTCTCAGCCCCCTCAGCTTTTGCCATCTTCCGGCACCCTGGCAGGTGAGATTAGTTAGGACACACAGGGGACAGTCTTCCCTAAGGGGTACAGTTCGAGTGGCACCCCTTCTCTTCTACATATCTTCACCCCTACGGGGTGGGAGCTGGTGGTTGCCCTCCTTCTGTTATCCATCTTATTAAAAAAAAAAAAAAAATTCCCCTTTTTTTCACCAAATATTTCCTTAAAGAGAGAGTACTGAGTCCCTGTACCCTGTCCTTCTCCAGAATAGCCGACTCTGCTTTTGGGGTATTGCCAGTTATTCTGTGCCTTGAATTCTGGCAAAGAGCTTTGCTAACTCCTTGCAGTTCCTATACAGTCTGGTGACGGACAAGGGTCCTGGATCCTTGTTACCTCTCACTCTCTCCTTAATTCTCTCTCCTCCCTTCCCTCCCTTCTTCCGTTTCCAGAGATTGGGGCCCCTACCCAATCCCCTTAGTCTTACTTCTTCTATGCTGTCCTCTCAGTCGTTATTTCTCCTTTTAGTTCAGTTTTCTCTTCCTTTTTCTGTCCCTTGGACTCTCTTGTCCCACCCTCCATCCCTTCCTCTTACCTCTCCGCGACTCAGAACTGGTAGGCAGGCGAGTCGACTAACCTAATGGCTAATCCTCGGCGCCACGAGGGCAATGGCCGGCCTTGAGTGGCGCCGATGTTGCGTCGGCTCTACTATCCTTAAAAAAAAAAAAAAAAGAGTTCTCGCTGGGTCCCTGATCTCCGCCAGTACCCATCTGTAATGAATGGTGAAGATACACAGAAAGATCATAATTCACGGTAGAGCACGTAATTTGAATTTCCTATTTCAGGAGAACACTACCAGTTCAGAGTGTTGCCCGTGGCTTGTCATCTGTGCCATGGGTATTTTACTAAATGTGTAGCAGTAGCCTCCACAGGCATGGCCTATATCTCTTCGCATACCTGGACTACTGTTTTCTCAAAGCTCACACCACGGAGCAACTTTTCTGCACTCTGGAATGCAGCAGACACCTGCTCAATGCTCTAGGGATTACTATCAGCATGCCAGAGTTAGTCCTGACCCCTTGCCAACATCTGCAATACACAGGGCAGACCTAGAAGAAAAATATCTTATCTCTGTCAATCTTCACCATTCTTCACTATTTGGGTTATAGCTCCGGAGCTAGGATCCCACAGGAGACTTTTTTTTCCTGGGGCGGACTCAACGCAGGGGCAGCACTGCCCTCGAGGCCGATGTTCTACGTGGCGCTCACGGGTGGACCGTTAACAGCTGTTGACTCCGCCCTCACCTCAGTTCTTCTTCTCCCGCCGTCGAGTGAGGACCTTGTGAGGAGACTACAATCAACATGCATTTGTTCTGCGTCCTAGTTTCTATGGCTAATTTGTTCATCTCAGTTCTGCTTCGGGCTCCTCAGTGCCACTTTCTTGTTATCCGGTAAGACCATTCTTTTTATTAAAAGTGACATTGAGTACTGTTTTTGCTTTATTTACCGTTCGGTCATGCCTCATCCCGGGGACAAGAAATCGTCGAAGGCGGGGTGGCCACCAATGCGTCGGTGTCCCTGTGGCCACCTTTACTCTGTCTCGGACCAGCATGACCGCTGTCTTTCCTGCCTCGACCCAGCCCATGACATGGACAGCTGCGACGCCTGCTTCTCTATGGACCACCCAGTTCTCAAGATGTGTGCATTTAAAGTCAGACATGCACTGCCAACTTTCCGGGAGTGGGTTTGCAGTCAGCAGGCCAAGGTTGGGACTGTCGACCCTTCCTCTGGGTCTCCTCCCAGACCTATACAGCCCATGGAGGAGGGGGCTTCTGCCAGTTTCAGCCTTGCCTCAGTGTAGGCACCTTCTGCGGTACAGGAGGCCCAGTCTGGCCCTCTCAGGGGTCGGGCGAGAGGCACCGCATTGGGAGTCGCTTCTTCGGAAGTGAAGCCTCCTCCTTTGTCATGTTCTGGGGCTGGGCTGACACCATCCTCGGCGCTGTCTGTCGGTGCTGCCCTTGGCTCCGGTGCCGCTTGCTGTGCCGGGGACCCAGAGCAGCACGGGCCGTCCCTCTGCACCACTTCTCACTCCAGCACCATTCGCGGTGCCAGGAGGAAGGTGGTGCCATGGGAAAATCGGATGCAAGTTCTAGGGCTGTTTCTGGTCTCAGCCTACCCATGGCGCCAGGGCTGGAGTTGGTGTCGTTTCTGCCCTCAGTGCCATTCGTAGGGATGGAGGTGGTACAGAGGTGATGCTGCTCTCAAATCTGGTGCCATTCACGGCCCCAGAGTGCGGTACCGCAGTTGGTGCCATCTCAACTCTGGTGCTATTCATAGTGCCGGGAGGAACTCAGCACTGGGCACAGTGCCGCGCCTGGCTTTGGTGCCGCGTGGTGCGGGGCTGAGGGCGGTGTGGCTTGCGGGTCCTGGAACTGGTAGGGATCGTGGGTGGTCTGGCATTGGGCATCCTTGTCAATCGGGGTTTGATCCAGATTGGCTCCCAGATTCCTCGGAATCCTCCGATCCCTCGGTGTCCAGCACCTTGGCCCCCACTCGGCCTCCCTCTGTGGGTCAGACAGTTCCGCTTGGTTCTGGGGTCAGTGGGACTGACCAGCCAGCTGTGGTCCAGGTGGCCACTGACCTGCAACCCAGAACCACTGATACATCTGTCTACTCAGTTGGAGCACCCCCCTCTTTGGTATGTCTGGACAGTCCAAATTTGGGACAGCCCGGGGCACCCCAGGAGGAGGAGGCGGGTACTGCACCCTGGGTAGACTCTTCTGAGTTGGCTAAGTGTTGCCAGATACCTGGGCTGGTGGTAGCGAGGAACAGGTCCCTTTAGGAGTCGGAAGGGAGGGAGGGACAGGTCTGGCGCAGCAGCCTCTTCCTGGGACCCGTCCGGGTTCTGGTAGGAGCCGTGGCGGACCCTCGCCTCTTCCCTTGAACACTCCTCGAGAGGTACCTCTACTTTGTAGGTCTGGGGCGTCCTTCTGGGCTCACGTGGTCCCGGTCACCTCACAGGGGAATTCTTCCCATGAGCACAGTTCTAGCCATTTTGACCCGGTTGAATGATTCTTAGCTGCTGGGACCACGGGTCTCCCTCCCTGCTGGGAGCCTCGCTAGGCCTGCCCAGGCAGAGGATGCACCCTTCTGCAGAGCTTGGCCCCGTGCCTCTGCTTCCATCTCCCTCTCTCCCAGGCATTCCTGGTCCTAGGGGACCCCGACCTGGGATCAGTTCAGCGCTTCAGCTACACATTTCCCCTCCTACCTCAGTGCCATGGACAAGCAAGTGTTCCACCGTGCTCCCTTGCAGCCTGACCCTGAATCTCTGGACCTGTCAGCCTCCTCCTTTCCCTTCTCCAGGGGAGAGGAACTTTCTGTCCACCTTTTCCCAGCGTCTGATCTCACCTCATATCAGTGCTTCCCCTCGAAGATACTAGACGAGCTCCACCTCACCCCGTCCTCTGAAGGCAATCCTGACCGGGTGACCCGCTTTCTTGGTAAATACAGTGCGTAACCTCATGGTCTCGGCTCACCTTTCTCCTCGGATGTGTCACTGCTCTGGCAGCATCCTTTTCCACTGTTCCAGCCCCACTACATTTTCCTGCTCCTGGTGGGGGTGAGTGTGACTATTTTGATCAGCCACGTTCTGCATTTTAAATAGCAGGGGAGCAAGTGAGGCAGCAGTGTTGCCGTTTAGAGCTGGGGAGTAACTGTATATATTTTAATTCCACAGGTTTGTAGCATGGGAGTACTAGCCCACACCTGAGTCACTTCCAGGTGTTCCTGCATTTAAGGGCATGCTCCATGAGTGCTTACTCACTAAATACTGTGCCTGTGCTGTAGGACCACCTTGTGTGGTGAGACAGTATGGGCAGTGTGAGCAAGCACCGCGTTTGCTGTCTTAGTGTGTGTCTTGTGTTTTAAATCTCCTCAAGTCAGATTGGAGCTGTGTTGAGCTGAAGCCAGGTGCAGGAAGTAGTCTGGGTCTTGTAGTTCTCTCCTTGTCCCTGAACTACATTTTCCTGCTCCTGGTGGGGGGGAGGCAAGTGTAGCTATTTTGATCAGTCACGTTCTGCATTTTAAATAGCAGGGAGCAAGTAAGGTGGCAGTGTTGCTATTTAGAGCTGGGGAGTCCCTGTATTTAGTTTAATTTCACAAGTTTGTAGCATGGGAGTAGCAGCCCACACTGGAGTCACTTCCAGGTGTTCCTGCATTTAAGGGCACGCTCCGCGAGCGGGGCAAGCACCGCACAAAGACTCGTGCTAAGACACGCGACACACTTCTTGCACATGTTTGCAGTGTCCATAGTGATTGCAGGGATTCAGGAGCTACAGATCGGCACATTAAGGTACTAGTTAAACAAGTTTGTGGTATTGTTAGGCAAGTCTGCTAGAGTGCCACCTCTACATATTATCATACCGAACTATCTCTAGTGTAGGGATAAAGAAACTGTGTCAAATGGCTGCTAAAATAAGGACATTAGATGGTGACTGGGCATTACAATGTCAGAAATGTAGTATGTTTAAACTTCTGGATGAAGAAAATGTGGGACTAGGCCCCATATGTTGTTGCTAACTACCTCCAGATGTATTTTATGTGCCTGATGCTATTGTATGTACCCTGTATTTGCCTGACGTTCATGTTTGTACCTTGTAATCCTCCCAGGTCGCACCTGAAAATAGGCACTTGGCTGTCTAGTGTGCTTACCTGGTTAACAAAAGCAAATAAATATGTACAAATTGTCTTTATATAGCTACATTGCAGCAAGAACTGGCTGAGCTATGTCTCAAACTTAATGAAGTGATCTGTAAGCAAAAAGAAATGTGGCACATGGTACATAATATTGTTAATCCTTTACCAGTTATCCATAAGAAGGTTGTTAATAAAGAGATAATGGGGCTAGCAAGCAGAGTAGGGCACTGCCCTCTAATGTTGATTCTGTTGCTCAAAGTACTGTTAGAGATGGGGAACAAAAGGAAGGAAAAGAAACAGACTGGTCAGATGAGGATAGTATTGAATGGACAACAATGGTGGCAACAAGTCGAAAAGAGGTAGAAGGCTATAGATTCCCACTACCACTTACCAACCAATATTCCTTACTTAGTACTCTGGATGATAGTACTGACATGGTGGATGTTACAAATCAAACTGAGGAAATGATTTCTCAGCAAGCAAGGTGAAAATAATATAAAAGGGTAACACACACAAAACACTTACCAGCTACACTAACCCACGTCCCATGGCAATAGAGATAACAACGTAAACAGCACAGACACAAGCTTGATTATGACCTCAGTTATTAGCCCCATGTTAAACCTTCAGATAAGGAAATGTCACCAGGTATTTGTCCTTGGTGATTCAATGATCAAACACATTGATAGGCACATTTGTAATCCGGATAAGCAAAACAGAACATGCAGTAGTTTTAGAGGAGCCACTATATCTGATATTACAATGATATTTTGAAAAATGGAGGGGTTAAACCAATGGTCATATTACATGTTGGAACCAACAATATTAATAAAAGTAGTATAGAAGATATTAAAAAAGTTGATACTTTATTAAGTGAAATTCTGCTATCCAGAGACTGTAACATTTCATTTTCTGAAATATTACCTGTTCCACGAGCAACAAATGCAATGATTATTAAAATTAAAGCAATTAATAACTGGCTCAGACAATGGTGCCTCATTAAAGGCTTTAATTGTATTACCCATTGGGAGGATTTTGATGCTAGGCAACATTTATTTGCATGGGACGGATTGCATCTAAATGAAAGGGGAAGCAATTTGTTGGGTAGGAAAATAGTAAAAGTAATATCTGATGATTTAAACTCATAAAGGGGGGGGAGCACTAGGTAGGCAATCACATAGGCATGATGGCTATAACATATTTACTACAAATATAAGAAGTTTAAAATTTGAATAAAAAACTGGAATTAAGAGGCTTTAATGATTCAAAATAACATACATATAGCGGCAATTACAGAAACATGGTGGGACCAGGATTCAGAGGGTTTGATGACTATAAGTGGCTATAAATTATATATGTGTGATAGGGATGGAAGGGGGGCTCTATATATGTGCATGAGTCAATACTGCCTTTAATATTGACCTCCTTAGACTCCTGTGTTAAGCTGGAATCATTTGGGTCAAAGTTACCTTTTTAGGTAGGAAATCTGTTATCCATGGTAATTGTTACAGGCCACCCACAGCCACTAACGGGTATAATAAAACCTTAAATGATGAAATCTCTAAAATGTGCTCATTGGGCGATGTAGTAATTATGGGAGACTGTAATTATCCAGGAGCCTTTTGATAAAGGACTGAGATCCAAACACGTCAAGGTATGTGTGTGGCACTCTGAATAAATTTTGGGCATTTAAACAGATTCTCAGAGAGCAGCGCTCTTGTATTATATGTAGTGGTGAGTGCTTGACTATTTTTGGAAGTAATATCCAGGGATTAATTGGGTGGATCTTTCTGGCTCTGATTCTAAAGAGAGAGATTCCATTGAACTCTGCATAAGTTGTGGGGTAGATAAATTAATAGATTTTCCCACCAGAAATGGTAACATATTGGGTTTAATATTGACCAATATGGACAATAAAGTAGCAAATATTAACATTAGGGCCTCCCTAGGTAATAGTGATCACCAATCCATTACATGTTACTTGTTAGGGGAAGACACTATTCTGGACCAAAAATATTGATAAAAGAGTATCATAAAGCAGATTTTACAAACATTTGTCAAACCATCTCTTACATGTGTTGGGCTCTGGCTCTTGGTTTGGGGTCAACACAATATGCTGATGATACCAAACTGGGTGGTGAGGTTTTCACTATTCACAAACACTTTCAGCTGATTTCAGATTTGGCCAAAATTGAAACCTGGACAAGGGAAAATTACATGAAGTTCAACACTGATAAATGTGTGGTGCTTCATATTGGAAAAAAATAATCCTGGATATACATATATCCTGGATCAAACCATTTTGAAATCAGTCACCTGTGTTAGAGACTTAGGTATAGCTGTTAATGACTCTGTTTCCTCTGATAGCCACTGTATGAAAATTGCAAAAACAGCACAGTCTTTTATAACTAGGATTAGGCGTGCACTTGTCAATAAAACAGAACAACTTATTCTACCCCTATATAAGATCTATGTGCTGCCCATTTTGGATTATGGCTCCCAGTTTTGGGCACCCTATTTGAAAAAAGATATTGACATTTTGGAAGGGGTTCAGAGAACAGTAACTAGACATATCCCCCAACTAAAAACACTAGACTATCATACAAGATTAAAAGAGTCTGGACTACATTCATTAGAGGCACGTAGGCAAAGGGGAGACTTGTAGTTACTTTACAAGGTATCTCATAACCCCCGCGGTATCAAAGAATTTAATTTGCAATATAGTAACACAAGGAATAACCTACGGTCACACGACAAAAAAATTGTAGTTGAACACGTAGAGACAGTCAGGAGGGACCACTTTTTTACAATTAGAGCACCTCTAGTATGGAATAGACTGCCCCAGTCTGTGGTTGAATGTACTAGTTCAGTTTCTTTCAAAAATTGTCTCGACAGAACATACTATAACAATTTTAAGTTGGTATGATTAACCTAAATATGAGGGAGACATATAATATGGGCCTACTGGCTCCCATATGTCTTGAAAAATCCTAGTAAGGGACCTATGCCAGCAGTGTTGTGCTCCCCCGGAGTCTCCAGGAACTATGCCTCACCCTTCTTTGGGTCTGATGTGCCTGGATACTCTCTGGGCTTTGCACCCCGCACCATGGCCGGCCCCCAGACTCAGACTCTGCGGATTTTGATTTCTGGTGGAGAAGGACCTTCTATTTGGCATGGATTCTCCTCTCTATAGCTTCACATCAGGCACACTATGCTTCCTATGACAAGTTCTTGTGGTCCAGGCTAGAACAACTTCTAAAAAGTTCCAAATAGCAAAATTACTGTGCTCACACACATGGAGGAATTCACCACCAAGGTAAATCACCTAATACTCTTAAAGTCTCTCCAAACAGTATCGCCCTTCCAAAGAACAGATGGAAATGCAGCCAGCATTTATCAACCAATGTTGAATTTATTATCACCTCTTGTGGGAGCCCCTAGCGCCTCGGCAGAGTGCCTTCAAGGGGGCGTGATACAAAAACCATAACAGCATTCCTTTAAATACAATTCAGGTGTGACATCACAGTAATCTTTAACCAATCAAGATCAATCATAGTGAATACATTAATAGCCAGAAAAGAAATAAAATAATTTGAATGGGGAGAAACCAAGATGGAATAGGAAAGTTTGGGTGGGGAGGAAGAGGGTTGTAGTTATAAAAGAGAAAGAAAAGGGCAAAAGGAATATTCCTTAATTCCTGTTGCAGTCAGGATTACGATAAATATATACAGTTGTAGATACATGTTGCACTTAATCATAGTATACCAATAGAAATCTTATCTTTGTATTTTTTCAAGGGGTTCTCCTAGAACACTAGGGATACACCAAATTTGTAAATAAACATCATATTTTCAACTGGGATTAATGACTGTGCTTAAAAATCTCTTTCTAAACTTATCTCATGTTTCTAAATATTTAAGAATTTGTGTTTCACTTTAGAATGCATTATTGAGATGAGATTTTTTACTTTATCCAAAACAGTATATAAAATCACTTATACTTTTAGATTGTTCTTTCACAAGAATATCTTACAGTTGTAGAGGGAGAGATAGATACAGAGGAACTGTAGTAGACCCACACTGCACTGACAATATAAGCATACACATTGTATAATATATATATTTCTATATAACAAATCACACACGCACGCCACACACACACACACAAATACAAAAAAAAACAACTAGATAAACATGTGGGGAGTAGTGCAATGTAATGGCTGTGGGGCAGCAGTCTTCCGGGAGTCTTTCTGGAGGCTGAGATGTTGCCTATTTGCAGACAACTATCTGCCCTGAGGGAGGAAGTTGCCCGTCTTCAGGCCGCACTGGACAGTAGTAAGGAAACCTTCCCCAGGCCACATTGAGACGGTGGGAAGGAACCTCCCCATCCAGGAGCACTAGCGCCACCACCACTACCTCAGAGGTTGCGAAGAAAGCACAGCAGTTGGACCACAGTGGGCTCAGGGAGGGTGAGGAGGGTGGAACAGAGGCACACCAGTCAATTGTTCCCTCCCACAATCCATACCATTCTGGGGAGCATAGCTCCATGTGCACCACACGAAGAAGACTGATGACAACTGTCACAAGGGAGGCCCACAGGAAGGAGGCAGAGGACACCACAGGGAAAGGAAGCAGCTCCTGGTGGGGACTCAGTTATTAGGGGTATAGAACTGGGGGAGCTGGGAAAACTGAAGTAAGGTGCCTGCCTGGTGCCATGGCTTGAGGGACAGGAAGCCATCCTCAGGATCACGAGAACAGCTGCAAGGATTCTGAGCTGGACGTAATTGTCCACCTAGGGACAAATGACTTGGCTCATCATGAGATTAGAGCAGTGCAGGAGGACATTGCAGAGTTGGGGGACCTAAGACAAGTAGCACACACAGTGTCCTTCTCAGAGGTGCTGCCTGTCAAAGGCATGGTGGAGGCGAGGGTAGTGGCACCATGCAGTTTAATGAATGGTTGAAAAAATGAGCGGAGCACAGGGTTTGGCTTCATTGGGGACTGGGGTTCCACCTGAGGACACTAGCCTATACTGGCAGGATGGTCTGCATCTGTCCAGGAAGGAACAAGTCTTTTGAGCAGTCGGTTTAAATGCTTCATTTGCAAGCTTTTAAACTAGTCAAAGGGGGAGGCACTGACAAGCAGCAGGAAAATCCCAGCCTCTCCCTACAAAACAGGGTACTAAATGAGAAAAAGACCGAGGTAGAACGGTCAGTGGGGGATGCTGCAACAGAAGGTAAAGCCATCAAAAAATGGAGAGCAATGAGTACCAATGCCCGTAGTCTGGGTAACAAGCTTCCTGAATTAGTGGCCTTGATGAGGAGGAACATCTGGATATTGTGGCAGTCACAGAAACATGGTACACACAAAACCATGACTGGGACGTAAACATACCAGGATACACTATCTACAGGAGGGACAGGGAGGGTAAAGAGAGGAGGAGTAGCTCTTTACATAAGGGAAGGAATCAAAGCAACAGAACAAAAGGGTAAACAGGGAGGAGAAGAAGCACTGTGAGGTAAATTTGGAGACAGGCAATGACACCACAATAACACAGGGTTGTATAATAAGATTCTCTTCTCAGGGGAGGAAATGGACAGGAATGACAGAGTATACTTAGAATGGCAGAAAAGGGAGATATTGCTGATGGGTGATCTGAATATGCCAGATGTTAACTGGAGTGCAGTTGCAGCTGCCACTTAAGAGTGCAGTTATTCTAGATGCCCTACAGGGGCATGCCTTAGACAACTAGTGACTGGAGCCCACTCAAGAGGGAGCAATATTAGACTTGATTCTCTCAAATGGAGATGGAGAGAGGATCACAGATGTAGAAGTGGGTAGCCATCTGGGAACTAGCGACCATCGAACAGTATGGTTCATAATAAACACAGCAATAGAGTCAAGCCATACAAAGACAAAAGTACTGGACTTTAGGAGGGCTGACTTTGCCAAAATGGGTGAGTGCCTAAGGAATGCACTAGCAAATGGGCAGGAAGGAGGGGTGGAAGAACAATGGGGAATAATAAAAACTGCCATCACAGAAGTAACGAGCCTTTGTGTGAAGCAAATAAACAAAACAAGACGATGTAAGAAACCACTATGGTTCTCAAAGGAAGTGGCAGTGAAGGTTCAAGAGAAAAAGAAAGCATTCAGGAAGTACAAGGAATCGCAGAAGGAGCAGGACAGAGAACTGTATCAGTTAAAGCAAAGGAGGCTGGGAGGCAGTCAGAACAGCAAAGGCCCAAACCGAGGAAAAGATAGCCAACTCAGTTAAGAAGGGGATAAAACCTTTTATAGGTACATCAGGGAGCAAAAGGAAGACCAAGGAGGGATAGTGAGGCTTAATAAAGGGAGGAGGGGGGCAGAGGAGACTGTGAAAAGGCAGAGGTACTAAACAAATATTTTTGCTCAGTATTTACAAATGAAGAGGGAGGTACATAAGACAAACAGTAGTAACACTCTGGATACAGAAGTTGATACCAGCCTATTTACAGAAGAAAGGGTTCTGAAAGAACTCTTAAAACTGAAGGTGGACAAAGCAATGGGGCCTGATGGGATTCATCCCAGAATTCTAAAGAGCTAAGGGTAGAACTAGTGACACCACTGACTACCCTTTTAACAAATCATGGGAGGATGGTGTGGTACCGAGGACTGGAGGAGGGCAGATGTGATTCCCCTTCACAAAAGTGGGAGCAAGGCAGAAGCAGGAAACTACAGACCTGTTAGTTTAACCTCAGTGATAGGGAAAATGATGGAATCACTTCTGAAGGAAAGAATTGTCGAGTATCTAGAGGCCAGATGGGCACAGGACCCTAGGCAGCATGGTTCACAGTTCACAACGGAAGGTCATGCCAGACAAATCTGATAGATTTCTTTGACTGGGTGACCAAAGTAGTAGATCAGGAGGGCTGTGGACATGACCTACCTAGGCTTTAGCAAGGCATTTGACACAGTCCCACACAAAAGATTAATATACAAGTTAGCCAGCCTGGGAGTGGGTCCCAAGATGACAGCCTGGGTAAAGAATTGGCTGGAGAATAGGACACAGAGAGTAATAGTAAATGGAGTCCACTCAGAAGAAAGGAGGGTTACTAGTAGGGTACCAGGGTTCATTATTAGGACCTGTCCTCTTCAATGTCTTTATAGCGACATTCGGAAGGACTGGAAGGAAAGTATGTCTCTTTGCAGATGACACTAAGATCTGCAACAGAGTTGATGCACAGGGTGGGGTGGAAAGGATGAGAAGGACTTGGCAAGGTTAGAGAAATGGTCAAATGTATGGCAGCTTAGATTCAATGCTAAGAAGTGCAAGGTAATGCACTGGGAAACAAAACCCAGGGAAGAGTACACAATGGGGATGAGATACTAACAACAACAAAAATGGAAAGGGACCTGGGGGTAGTCATATCAGATGACCTAAAGGTAGGCAAGCAATGTGAGAGGGCAGCAAGGAGGGCTGGGGGATACTGGGATGCATAGGAGAGGCATCACCAGTAGAAAACAGAAGTTATTACCCTCTGTACAGACAGCTGGTGAGACCCCATCTGGAGTACTATGTGCAGTTCTGAGACCCAATCTCCACAAAGACATAGACAGGATGGAAGCTGTCCAGAGGAGGGCACCTAAATGGTGCAGGGTCTGCACCAGAAGACATATGAAGAGAGACTTAAGGAGCTTAATATGTATAGCCTCGAGGAAAGGAGGAGAGGGGACATGATAGAAACTTTCAAGTACCTCAAGGGAATCAACAAAGTCCAAGAGGGTAGCATCTTTCAAAAAGAGGTGTGCAAGAACAAGAGGGCACAATTTGAAGATAGAGGGCAGCTCAGAGGTAATTTAAGGAAGTATTTTTCACAGAGAGGGTTGTGGATGCATGGAGCGGCCTTCCGGAGGAGGTTGTGGAGTCAAAATCAGTGGTGGAATTCAAGCATGCATGGGACAGTCATAAGGCAATTCTGGGGGTGGGGTGAAGAAAAGTAGGCTGCTGGTTAACTGGGATCTGCAGCTTATCCAGTAGGTAGGGAAATGGGCAGACTGGGTAGGCCAAGCGGTCCTTATCTGCCGTCAAATTCTATGTTTCTATGTTTCTATCTATGCTGGAAAGACTGCAGGAGAGCCAACTGTGCCGGAAGGAAGATTTTTTCACATATAGTGCAACCTGTAGAAATTGTAAAAAATACAATAATGGTCATTATGAAATATGAATTTGCATTGTATAGACTTTAGACCTAAACCTTTAATATATTAAGGATTCAATAAGTTCTTTGTATACAAAAAGCACCGGCTCCACGCGCACAACTTTAGGTCTACTACCTAAATAATCTATGTTTTTAAAAAAGATTTAAGGTCCCATCTTTCATTTAGTCTAAAGGGAACAACTTTATTAGCTTTAAAAATCCAAGCGCTTTCTTTTTGCAGTAATTTATTTGGCCTATCCCCTCCTCTAGGATTTCCTTTCACATGTTCCAATCCCATAAATTTGAAATGTGACACGTTATTATTATGTGTAGTAGTGAAATGTCTTCCTATGGGCGTGTCCATTTTCTGATTAATAATGGACCTTACATGTTCCTGAATACATTTTTTCAGGGGTCTAATAGTCTTACCCATATAATATAGGTCACAAGTACACCATAACATGTATACCACAAAATATGTTTTACAAGTGATGAATTCTCTGACCTCAGTTTCAACATTATTAGTTAAAACCAAGCCATTGCCCATATACGTATACTTACATATATTGCAGTTATCTCATCTATGATTTCCCATTGGTTTTTGTGGTAATCATGTCATTTTTTGAGGGTTAGTCTGATAAAATTGGCTATTAACCAACTTGTCATGAAGGTTTGCTAGCGTCGCCTGAATGTTATTCTTGGTTTGTCAGGAGAGTGCTACTTAATTCAGGATCACTTTTAGTATATCCCAACTGTTCCATACAATATTTCCTACTGCTCTGTAATTACATTAAATTCAAGTGAGCACGTTACTGAACTTATCTTATTTTGATTTTCTTTGTTCTTTTGTTAAAAAATCTTTCTGTTTCTTGCACCTTATTCTGGTTAGGGCTCTGTTTAGCACTATCTCTTTGTAACCTTTTTCCCTGAACCTTTGTAGCAGTTATTCAGCTTGTAGCTCAAAATCACTATCAGATGTAGAGTTTCTCCTAATCCTGACTAATTGCCCACATGGTATGGAATTCTTTAATTTTGCTGGATGTGAACTATCATTTCTCAGTAATGAATTTGTACAACTCTTTCCTATACCTTTGTGTGGATGCACCCAGTATCTTTGTCGCCCTCTAGTGTAATGTCTAAAAATGGATGAAAGTGGAGACTACCCTCCACATAAACATCCTAGAAGTGAGAGCTGTTATGTACAGCTTACAGATCTTCCAGTCCCATCTCTCTCCGGGTCCTCTGTTAATTCAGGCAGACAACATAAGTATGATGCACTGCATCAACAAGCAAGGAGGGACTTATTCCTATCCGCTGTGCAAGGAGGTAATGAGAGTTTGGTATTGGGCTGTGAAACATGGTCTAGAACTATCAGCATTGTATGTTCCAGTGGCCCAAAACGTCTTGGCAGACAGACTAAGCTGCGCACTGTGTCCAAGATGCACAAGTGGGAGCTGCTGACCTTAGTCATAGAAGACCTGTTTGACAGATGGGGTTATCCAGAGTTGGACCTTTTTGCGTCCCCACAAAACGCAAAACTGATGCTTTTCTGCTTGCTCACTCCAGTGCCTGAAGTTTTTTGGCAAGATGCGTTATCCCTCTCTTGGAAAGGGAGGTTCCTGTATGCCTTTCCTCCCTTCCCTCTAATTCAAAGCTTCAAATGGGGGGCAACTCTGATACACATTGCCTCACTGTAGCTTTGTAAGATGTGGTTCCCCTTACTGCAGCAGCTGGTGGTGGAACCTCAGGTACCCCTGCCATTATGCCAGGGTCTTCTGTCACAGGAGCAGGGAACTCTAGTCCATCCAGACCTCAAATCACTCTACCTCCATGCATGGCTCCTGAAGACATAGCTATTGCAAGGTTTGGAGTGTCCCAAAAGAAAAAATTACTCACCTTAGTAATGTTGTTTCTTCTAATGGAGTCTTGCTATATTATGACTAATGCAGTTTGTCCCACCATTAGAACTGCTCCGGAGGTGAAAGAGTTAACTTCCATGCAGTGCATGGAACTTAGAGCGCGAGCTCGGTTAAGAAAGCTCTGTCAGGGTTATTTCAAACTGACACGTCAGATCTTCACGAGCAAAACTCACTAAGGCTCTGTGTGGAAGCTGTAACCTACACTAGCCAACTGGCTACTAAAATATTCACACATTTTCTGGTCCCAACACCAAGACTCAAGTCAGGGGACCAGAAAAATAAGATAAAATAAATAAAACACAACACCCCAACAAGAAGGGTGGAAAACATAAAGGGGCATCAATAAGTGCCAACAGTGGACTGCCACCCCATACCCAAAGTAGAAGTTCTGAGAGGGGCAGGCTGGGGGAGGTCATAATAGCAAGACTCATTAGAAGAAACAACATTACTAAGGTGAGTAATTTTTCTTCAAACAACATGAAGTCTTGCTATATTATAAACTAATACAGACTACACAGCAGTACCTCCAAGGAGGAGGACAGAACCTACTTGAGAATAGGCTCTGAAGCTGCGGCTGTGCCAAACCGAGCATCCCTCCTGGCCTGGATATCCAGGGAGTAATGCTTGGTGAAAGTGGGTACTGTTTTCCAAGTAGCTGCTTGACATATCTCTAAGATAGGGAAGTCTCTGGCAGCAGCTAGAGACGCAGCTGTACCTCTGGTAGAGAGAGCCCTCAGGCCTGAAGGGGGAACCTTACCCAGTTTTTGATAGCAAAATTGGATACAAGAGACAATCCACCTGGCAATGGATCTCTTAGTGGCAGGTCTCCTTTCCCAACCTCACCATAAGTGAGAAATAGTTGGAGGAGTCAAACCTGTGACCCTTAGTGCAGCTCTATGTAGTAACTTAGGGCCCTCTTAACATCTAAGCTGTGCAGCCTCCTCTCACCAGAGGAGGAATGGTCAGTGAAGAACACTGGAAGTGAAATAGATTGGTTAAGGTGAAACCGAAACCACCTTGCAAAAACTTCCTGTTAGTCCTGAGGGCTACCTTATCCCTGTGAAAGGAAATAAAGTCAGTCTCCACTGATAAAGCCTGCAACTCACTTATGCGCCTGGCAGAAGTGATGGCTACTAGAAATACAGTTTCTAGGGACATGGATATGTTGTTCATCCACACTCATTGGCAGGTATCCTTGCCGCTTTAAATCTTGCCGGAAGGTCTTCAAGCTTGCTCCTCCCACCCACCCGGGTGGTATAACTCTCGGCTCCGCCCCATGACGCCAGATCTTCCTTACCGCTTGGAAGCTCAGGTTCCCTCCTTAACGCTCTGCGTTTGAGACTGGTTCCTATTTCTCCGTTTGCGGATTTAAAAATAAATTTTGCGAAAAAGACTTCAGTCTTCGATCCCTCGCGGCTGCGATGGACAAATCGACTCCCGGATTTCGGAGATGCCCATGCGGGCAGAAGATGTCTCGGACGGATCCACACTCCACGTGTGTCTACTGCTTAGGCCTTGAGCACGACCCGCAGGCTTGCGACCTGTGCTCATCTTTCTCGGCCTACGTCCTCGAAGACCGTGCTGCCCGATTGCAACTGGGCCGTCCCGAGAAGCGTTTCCCTCCGGTGAAGTCAAGAGGCCCGGTTGGCGGTGTCAGCGGCGGCGGGCTCGGCGGATCAGCTCGAGCGGATGATCGCCCTCGAAGAGGAGGCGGCGCGGGCCGTATCTTCCTCGGCCCTGCATTTATCCCGCTCTCTCTGGGTTCTTCCTACACGGCTTCTTTTAAGGAGCTTTGTCTGTCCCTCTCCACTAAGGGAGAAGGGCCTACGTCTGCTGGACCTTATTCTCGGTCCAAAAAGAAGGACAGGGGTAAGTCCCTCCGTCGACGCTCTTGGGAGCGGGAAGGTCCCTCTCCGAGTCGTGCGGCCGTCGGCTCGATCGACCGCTCGGCCTACCACTGGCCTCACGCGGTGTCCCTGTCAGGTCAGTTGACCGAGACTCCCACCGACGGTCGAGATTTTCTCGACCATTGACGGGCTATCGCCTTTAGCAGCCGAGATTCCCTCCCCGGTTCCCCCGGGAGGAGTTGAGGATCCCGTGGGCTCGCCTGTGCCTCCGGTTCCGGAGCCCTCGGATGGACCATCCGAGCCGAAGGGAGTGCCGGTTCCGGCCGACACCTCCCGCACCGACCTCGGAAATTCCGGGACTCTCGGTCTCGGTCTCGGACCTCTTCGCGGTCCAGCCGATCCCACCGTCATAGGCGGTCTCGGTCTCGGCACCGCGGTTAGCGGCGTTGCCGCTCGTCCTCGTCCTCCTCCTCCCGGAGGGAGGCTCAGCGTGAGTTACGTCCGGCAGTCACGAGGACCTTATGTGCAACAGCTCCTCCTGGCGGAAGTAAGCCGACCCGTCGCCTTCCCGGCCATTAAGTGGGCCGCCCAATTCGTGGCTGATGGGTGGAGCGAGGGCTGCGCTGCTGGGGCGCAGACTACCAGGATATAGGTGATATTACGGGATCGAGTCGGAAACGTGTTGGGGGCATTACTAAACCACCAGGGTAATTTTAAATTCTACGGGAATGGGAAACGGCTGGAGGGTGGGAGGCACCACTAGACTACCAGGGTAGTTATTAAAGTTCACGAGGAACGGGGTCAGTAAATGTGCTGGAGGGTGGGGGGCACCACTAGACTACCAGGATAAATACTATCTTAAACATGTAAGGGGGGGTCGGGAAACGTGCTGGGGGGTTGGGGGACCACTAGACTACCAGGGTGTGCAACAGGCACACATGGCAACAGGGACCATGATGACAGGGTGGACAGCCTGGCCCAGCCAGTCTGCCCAGGTCCCTACTGTATGGATATGGGGCACACCCTACGTAGTCTACAGCATATGTCCATCCACCCCCACCAGGTGTGCCTTATGCATGTCCCATGCATTCGTGGGTCCCCCCACTGTGTTCCACCAACACCTACCGTAGGGTGCCTATGTTGTTGGGGGTGGCATCTACAAGGACACATATGACCAGTGAACATGTGTGTGACTATCTCCCCCTCTCTCTAAATATACATATATCTATCTATATCTATATATATAGATATATACAGGGATTTATTTAACTCTAAAAATTGATTAGCGTTTTGCTCATAAAAGTGCTAAATCTTTGTGAAAATGCATAGCTCTTGCCTCACTGTGTTAAACAAACACAGCACTTCTAGAAAATCTATATAAATACTTTCTATACAGTTAGCATAGTCCCAAGAAAAAAAATGCTAATCAATTATTTAAAACCCTGATATATATATATATATATATACACACACACATATATGCATGTGTGTGTATATCAGTTGTATATCTAGCTATGTGACATATAGGTATCACTCTCTCCCTAGATTCATACCTTGTGTTGTACAGCTTGCAGTGCTGCATGGGCAGGATGTCTGCTCTGTTTGTGCCTGCCAGCACACAGTTCCTGCTGCTTCCAGCCTGTACTTCCCTGCCGACCAACAGGGGAGGCTGTCGGCATGCCTTGGCCTGCTGCATCCAGCTTGTACTACCATTCCGACCAATAGGTGGCGCTGTGTGCTCCATGCAGTAGCACCGGGCAAACTGCGTGGTACCGACTGCTAAGCAGCAGATAATGAGATGCAAATGCACCTGTCTGCCCACAGATTACCTAAGTAGGCTCATTTGCATGGGAGCTTTGAATATAGCTCCCATTTGCCCCCGGGCTATTCAGCTTGCACTGGGCTAATGTGTTAGCACTGTGTACTCAGGTTAGCATGGGCAAACCTCACTTCAGCACAGCACAGTTCTGCAGTGTGTGGCTTACACTGTTGTTTGCAGTGGATGTGAGACATCTCTGTACAATCGCACACAATGCTCTCCACCTGCAACACTAGCTTTCTTCACTGTCTAATGGGCTGCAGTGGCAATGTGCACTTCCCTGTTGCTATATTTAGTGCTATCTTATTCCTGGGCTATCTTTGCCCTGCACGCCCGACTTCCTTTGTTTGCTATATTTAGCAGGTTTTGCTCCGGGCTATTCCTTTTGAATATTGCTTGCTTTTTGCTCCAGGCTATGTTTGCCTGCTGGGCAGTGCTACTTTAGCCCCGGAACACAGTTTTGAATATCTGGCCCTAAATGTTTTGTTAGCACTTTTATATGTTTGCATGCTTTTTATGCATTCTTCATTAGTTTTGCAATTAATTATGTCATTAACTATGTAATGAATATGTATATATATATATATATATATATATATTTGGCCGAAGATGAAGGCAAGCTCCACCCCCTCAGGAAGACCCATTTGTTGGGTCAATACGTAGGGGTTCTGTCTGTGTTTTTTGTCATGCTATATTTTTATTAAAAAAATTGTTTCCATGTTAAGTTCGATGGTGTGTGCTCAGCCTTTGCTTCTGCTTTCTGCTAGGTAAAACCTGAAATTTAAGGTCTTCATACATGCTTCAATCAAGTTGTTCTCCCTGTTTCTTTAACTTTACCTTTTTGTTGGTTCTCACATGTGCATGGCCCATTTTGGGTTTGCTCAATGGATCTGAACAGGTCAGATCAGACATGCCAGCAGACAGAACAGTTACGTACTTACCGTAACAGCAGATCTTTAAGAGAATCTCTTTCAACAGGCCTCACATATAGAACTATAGCCACCAGGCACTAGTAACACATGGAAACCTTTTGCAAGCAGTCCACTAAGGGCCACCGATGATCACATCCTACATCAGCACTCCCATTTATACATCGGCGGCCCTTCCCTCCTCAGTTCCCCACCAGAGCATGCTCAGAGGACCTCCCTCTAGGGAACCAGGAGAGAATTTATGGTTCTGCCTACCAGGTGAGGCTGGAAACAGCTGGTAGACCATCCTGGAGAAAGAGACAGGAGCTACAGAGCTCTAAATCCAAGGGAAACGGAGGGTGGGACAGCATTGCTTGATGAAAGAGATTCTCATGAAGATCTATTGTTACAGTAAGTAAATAACTGTTCTATCATCTTGGAAGATATCTTTTTCATCAGGCCACACCTACCCAAGCAGTACTAACAATAAAACAGTCTGGGTGAGTGGAACCTACAGGCCTAAGAAAGGAGGCCCTGAAGCACAGTTAGGTCGAAGCCTGCCCTTTTCCTTGGAGCAATGTCCAGACTGTAATGTTTAGTAAAGGTATGGACAATACTCCAGGTGGCATCTGCACAGATTTCTGCAGATGACACATTTTTGAAACAGGCAACAGAAGTGGCTACGCCACTGATGGAATGACCTCGAGCAACCCAAGGAAGTTCCTTACCGTACTTCCTATTATAAAAGTAATACAACTGGCCAACCATTTGGACAGGCACTGTTTAGAAACAAGTGCGCCCTCCTGCCTAGGGACAAAGGAAACAAAAAGCTGTGAGGACTTCCTGCAGTCCTTCGTGCAGTGTATATAGTGAGTATTCTAGGTACACCTGTAGAATGGAGCAATGCTTCCCCTGGATTGGCATTATCAGGAAAATAAACTGGCAGGTGGATGGTTTGATTTAATGTAAACTCAGACACCACCATAGGAAGAAACTTAGGACTGGCACGTAAAGACACCATGTCTTTGTGAAAAATCAAATAAGGAGGCTCATACATTACAGCCTGAAGCTCTGACATCCTTCAAGCAGAAGTAATAGCGCAACAAAAAAAAAAAGTAACTAACGCTTTCCAAGAAAGGAAGCATAGGCCCAGGTTGTGGCCAACTCAAAAGGAACCAATGCAAGCTTTTCTAGCACACAATTTGGGTCCCAAGCTGGGTCTGGATTGTAGATAGGAGGCTTCAAGTGCAGAATGCCTAGAACGTATGGGCCACCTCTGTGACAGGGCTGAATAAGGCCCTGCCCCATTTGTTATGCAGAAAGAGTTTAAACGCAAGGGTCTGTTCTATCCTCTCCTTTTCTGTCTCTTCTCTTTCTGGTTGCACAACCAAATTTTCTTGTGTGACCTAGAAACTGATCTTTCTGACGGTTTCGAAATTCTACGCCTCTTGCTACCTCTCTGCCTTCCCTTGCTATTTCTGTCTTTTCTTCCCCCTTGCATATCTGCAGTTACAAAAAAATATATGTGAATCTCTGTGTGAAACTGCAAGTGATACTGGGATCCCTTTGTTTAAAACTGTACAGAGTTATACTGTTGAAAAGATTGCAAAAAGCTATTTGGAACTCAAAGGGTTAAGCTGAGATGCAGTTTTTAAGCCTTTTGCAGAACTCTAAACAAGAGGTCAGTTCTAGGTCACTATGTTCTTTTTGTTGCGCCTGCAAGGAATGAAACCTACAAGAACATTCTGTAAACTTACAAGGATATGCTGTGAGAAGCAGGCTCTCTTAACAAGTTCCCAGACAAAGACTCATAAAAGAAGCAGAAATGCTTTTGATAGAGAGACTAGGAGTATGCAAAACTGAAACTTGGAATTAAGAGATACCCTCAGAAGAAGGACTTTGTTTTCTCTGTTTGTACTGCCTTTGTAAATAGTTATACTGAACACATTTTTATTTTTTATTTTGCTGTTATTGAAAAAAAGAAACCGTTATTTGCGAATTTTGAAACTGCTCTTGGTTTTCCTATGCTTCCTGACCAGTTCCTCGATGACAACCTCCAGCTGAGCAACTGTACGACCATCAATAAGCAAATGGAAGGTTGAAATTGCCGCCAAGTGCACTTTGAAAGAAGAGTATTGAGAAGCCTGCATCTGACAAGGACAGCAAATACTCCAGAACTTGCTTTAACGGACAGATGAAAGGATCCAGCTGATAAGAATTAGCCAACAAAGCAAACCGCTTCCACTTCATAGAATAAGTGGCCCTGGTGGAAGGTTTTCTGGCAGTCCCCAGGACATCAGCCACCTTTTGGGACACCTCAAACCTAGCAATGGTGATGACCTCAGGAGCCATGCATGGAGATTGAGTGACTTGAGGTCTGGATGAACCAGAGTTCCCTGTCCCTGACAGTAAACCCTTGCACAGGAGCAGAGGAAATACAGGTTACTCACCTGTAACAGGAGTTCTAGGAATGGTATATGTTGTTCATCCACACTCATTGGCAGGTATCCTTGCCGCTTTAAATCTTGCCGGAAGGTCTTCAAGCTTGCTCCTCCCACCCACCCGGGTGGTATAACTCTCGGCTCCGCCCCATGATGCCAGATCTGGCCCGCTGGAAGCTCAGGTTGTGTGCCGAGCCGGGAGAAATGAGGGAGTCGTGGGATGAACAACATATACCATTCCTAGAACTTCTGTTACAGGTGAGTAACCTGTATTTCTAGGGACATGGATATGTTGTTCATCCACACTCATTGGCAGACTCCTAGCAGTTCTCCGGGAGGAGGAGGCAAGACGCACACCCCAATACTTACTTGGGAAAGAGAGACTGAGAACCGAGGCCCCAAAACCAGCATCCCGTGACTCAAGGTCGATGTGGTAATGGGTAATGAAGGTGTTTGCTGACTTCCAGGTAGCAGCCTGCAGATTTCCTGGATAGGGACGTCCCTGGAAGCAGCCACTGTTGCAGCAGTATGGCGGGTAGAATGAGCTCTTATCCTCTGGGAGGCTCCATGCCCGCCAACTATAGCAGAGATCTATGCAGGAGGTTACCCACCTGCTTATCGTCCGCTTGGCTGCAGGTCTGCCAGATGCGGCTTCAGCGTAGGTGACAAACAGCTGGCGAACCTCTCCCAATTTCAACCCGTCGCCTCCTTATAATAAGCGAGCGCCCCTCTAGGGTCCAGAGTATGAGCCTATATTCGGCCTCCGAGGTGTGATTGGGGTAGAACACCGCAGAGTCAACACCTGGTTAAGGTGAACTCCGACACCACCTTCGAAGGAATTTCGGTGGGCGAGGACAACCTGTCCCTGTGGAAGACCAGGTAAGGAGACTCGATGGAAAGCGCCTGGAGCTCTCCCATCCTTCTGGCTGACGGATAGCCACCAAGAAGGCGTCTTCCACGACAGGTGAGAGAGAGCACACCTGTGCATAGGTTCGAATGGCTTGCCCATGAGCTTTGCCAATACCAGCAGTAGATCCCACGGGTGGGGTTCTCTCCACTGGAGGAAATGTGATCAAGGCCTTTGAAAAAGCGCCAGACCACCTTCTCCTGACCACCGACTGCTTCCGGCCCGCTCCGTAAGCAGAGATGGCTGCCAGGTGCACCCTTAGGGTCGCGACCTAAGCCCTTGACTAGAAAGGGACCATAAATAGTCCAAGATGCTTGCAAGGAACAGGAGGAAGGGTCCAAGCCCTTGCCCTGACACCAAATGGAAAACCTTTTTCCATTTGAAGGCATAACATTTTCTGGTCGACTCCTTACGGGACGCCTCAACTACATTGAGGACCTCGCCGAAAGACCCAAGGCCTGGAACTCTAGCCAGCTGGAACCAGGCCGTCAGTTGTAGGGTTTGAAGGTCCGGATGGAACACCTTCCCTGATTGACTGAGAGCAGGTCCAGGCGAGCTGGAAGCTGCCGCGAGTCCTGGAGCTGAGACTGAGGAGATCTGGTACCAGAACTGGCGAGGCCAGTCTGGGGCTATCAGAATCACCTGCGCCTTGTCCCTCCTCGCCTTGAGAAGCACCTTGTGGATCAAGGGAAAAGGGGGAAAGGCGTAAAAGAGGCCCGGGGTCCACTGCCTCGAGAAGGCATCCCCCTGCAGCGAGCCCTGCTGAGGGGGCATGGAACAGACTCAGCCTGCGTCTCCTGGAGGCAAACAGGTCCACCTGAGGTGTGCCCCAATGGGAGAACAGATGCTGTACTACCTCCGGCAGGAGAGACCACTCGTGGGATGCAGCCCCTATCCGGCTCAGCATCGGCCAGGGTGTTGGAGGCTCCTGCCACGTGAATGGCTAGGAGATCCGCCTCCAGGCTGCGCCACAGTGACCAAATCACGAGAGCTTCCTTGCATAGAAGCATGGGCCAGCGTCCCGCCCTGGCGGTTTAGATAGTACATGGTCGTGGTATTGTCCGTCTGGACTCGGACCACTTGACCCTGGAGGAACGGAGCAAAGGCGGTGAGAGCTAGGCGGACCTGCCGAGCTCCAGCAGGTTGATGTGGCATGGACTCCCGCGGGGACCAGAGGCCCTGAGCCCGGTGTTCCCCCAGATGGGCACCCCAACCCATCAGAGAGGCATCGGTCGATAGAGAGACCGTCGGCTCAGGGCGGACGAACGGGATGCCCTCCTGCAAATGATCTGGAACGGTCCACCACTGGAGAGCGTTCCACATCCCCTGTGTCACCGACACAAGCTGGTCCAAAGGATCGCAGCGTTGTGACCACTGGCTGGCCAGTCCCCACTGAAGGGGACGCATGTTCCAGCGGGCCCAACGGACCACGCTGGTGCAGGCTGCCATGAGACCCAGGAGGCGCAGGAAGTCCCGGGCAGGGCGCAATTGCCCAACCAGAAATGATCGGGCAAAGGAGGAAAGAACCTCGGCCCTGTCCGGCGGGAGCCGGCTTGGCTCAAGAGAGTCGAGCTGCGCCGATGAATAGAATCACCTGCTTCGCCTCGAGTCCGACTTGGCCTCATTGATAAGGAGGCCCAGTTGAGAGCAGACCTGGAGGGCCAGATCTCTGGACCACTCCGCCTCCTTCCTGGAGGGAGCTGCTATCAGCCAGTCGTCCAGGTAAGGGTACACCCGACCCTCGGCCTCAGGGAATGCTGTCACCACTGCCATGCATTTGGTGAAGACCCTGGGAGCTGGAGACAAGCCGAAGGGCATGGCTTGGAACTCGAAGAGGGATCCTTCCGCTCGGAAGCGAAGGAATCTCTGGTGAGACGGACGGATAGGGACGTGAAAAAACGCGTCCTGCAAGTCCAGAGAGCAGAACCACACGCCGCGTTCCAAGGATGGTATTATCTGAGCCAGAGTGACCATCCTGAAGGTTCGAGACCTTAGGAACTTGTTTAGGTCGTGTAGGTCGAGAATGGGGCGCCAGCCCCCCGTCCGCTTCGGAACCAGGAAGTACCTGGACACAAACCCTGGGTCTGAAGGAGGGTCCACCACCTCTCTTATCACCTCCTTCTGGAGGAGGAGAGCGATGTCGGCTCGACGAGCCGCCAGTGAGGCTGGGGATCCCGAAGCCCCCCAAGGGGCGACGGCTCTGAAGGGTGGTGCCTGCTCGAATTCCAGAGGCAGGCCTCTTCCCACCACCTCCAAGACCCACCTGTCCGTGGAAACAGCCCGGACCAGGCGGAACAAGTGCGGAGCCGTCCCAGGGGGACCCAGGGTAAGGTGACCGGAATGGGGGCACCCCAGCCCGCCACTGGGCAGGCTTGGAGGAGGACCGCCGATGGACCTCCTGGGCCTTTCCTCCCTGCCTCCTGTTAGAGGAAGCCGCGGCTTGGGTTTGGGATGCCAAGGCCGAGCCTGCTGGCCCTGGACGTTGCTGGGCCGAAGGCCAAAGGCTAGAAGGCGACGAAGGGCTTAGGCTGTGGCTCTCCAGGCCTTGTCCTGAGCGAAGAGACCCAGTCCAAGGTAGCATTGGACTTCTCGATCCTCTGCAGGTGACCTTCCACCCCAGGGCCAAGAGGTCAGTCCCCAAAGGGAACATCCGCCAACTTGTGCTGGGTATCCGAGTAAGGTAGATATCCTCAGCCAAGCCGCCCGACTTATAGCCACTGCGGCCGCCACCGATCTGGCACATGAGTCCCCTATATCCAAAGCAGTCTGGAGCTGCTGTTTGGCCACTGCCCTGCCCTGGTCCCGCACCTGCTTAACCGTAGTCTGCAGATCGGCGGGAAGATGAGGGATGACCTCATCCAAGGAGCCCAACAGGGCATGAGAAAAATGTGCCATGAGGACGGCCGAACTGGCCTGACGAAGGCCGAGAGAGGACGCAGCTTAGACTTTTCGCCCGACATAGTCCAATTTCTTGGACTCCTTGTCAGGAGGTTTGTCCACATCCTGGCGCCGGGCGCTACCGGAAAACGCTGTCGGTAACCAACCCCTCAGCAGAGGGTGTTCAAAACCGGACAAGGAACCGGTAGGGACCGTGATACTTCCTGGCCATCCTGGGTAAGGCGAGGGCAGGAAGCAGGCGCTGCCAAAGCTCCAGTGCCGGACCACTATGGCCTCGGCCACCGGAAAGGCCTGCCGGAGAATCCCCGGTCCAGAATCTCCGTGAGGGGATACCTGGCCCGCTTGGAACGGGTTCGAGCTCCATCCCGGTGGACTCGAGATGAGCCGAAGCAGTCCTAGGAAGGACGACGGGCTATCGTCCATTGACTGACCTCCTGAAGACTCCAAGTCCAGTCGCTTGGAGAAAAGGAGGAATCATCTTCGGACTCGAAGAGTCCTCGAAGAGCTGCCTCTGGCCTGAGCCACCCTTCACCTGCCGAGGTCAGGTCGGGAGTGAGGGTAACTGACAGCCGATGGGGTAGACCCTTAGCCGACCGAGAATCCTTGGTCGGAGCCCCAATTGGTGGCTGTGGAGGCGGAGGTTCCACCGGAATCGGTGGAGCAGCTGGTTTTGGCCGAACAACCGCCTGAGTATAGGCCTCGGATAAGTCGAGGGGCTGTGTCGGCCGCCCGTGACAGTTACTTAATGGCCGGGAAGGCGACGGGTGGCTTACCCCGCCAGGAGGAGCTGTTGCAACATAAGGTCCTCGCATCGCCGACGTACTTACGCCGAGCCCCTCATCCGGGAGGAGGAGGACGAGACGAGCGGGCGACGCTTGGCCATCAGCGGTGCCGGGACCGAGACCGCCTGAGACGGTGAGATCGGCTGGACCGCGAAGAGGTCCGAGACCGAGACCGAGAGTCCCGGAATTTCCGAGGTCGGTGCGGGGAGGTGTCGGCCGGAACCGGCACTCCCTTCGGCCCGGATGGTCCATCCGAGGGCTCCGGAACCGGAGGCACAGGCGAGCCCACGGGATCCTCAACTCCTCCCGGGGGAACCGGGGAGAGGGGAATCTCGGCTGCTAAAGGCGACAGCCCGTCCAATGGGTCGAGAAAAATCTCGACTTCATCGGTGGGAGTCTCGGTCAACTGACCTGACGGGGACACCGTGAGGCCAGTGGCCGAAGCCGAGCAGTCGACCGAAGCCGACGGTCGACGGCCCGGGGAGAGGGACCTTTCCCGCTCCCAAGAGCGTCGACGGAGGGACTTACCCCTGTCCCTCTTTTTGGACCGAGAATAAGGTCCAGCAGACGCAGGCCCTTCTCCCTTAGTGGAGAGGGACAGACAAAGCTCCTTAAAAGAAGCCGTGTAGGAAGAACCCAGAGAGAGCGGGATAAATGCCGCGGCCGAGGAAGATACGGCCCGCGCCGCCTCCTCTTTGAGGCGACCATCCGCTCGAGCTGATCCGCCGAGCCGCCGCCGCGGACACGCCAACCGGGCCTCCTTGGACTTCACCGGAGGGAAACGCTTCTCCGGACGGCCCAGTTGCAATCGGGCAGCATGGTCTTCGAGGACGTAGGCCGAGAAAGATGAGCACAGGTCGCAAGCCTGCGGGTCGTGCTCAAGGCCTAAGCAGTAGACACACGTGGAGTGTGGATCCGTCCGAGACATCTTCTGCCCGCATGGGCATCTCCGAAATCCGGGAGTCGATTTGTCCATCGCAGCCGCGAGGGATAGAAGACTGAAGTCTTTTTCGCAAAATTTATTTTTAAATCCACAAACGGAGAAATAGGAACCAGTCTCAAACGCAGAGCGTTAAGGAGGGAACCTGAGCTTCCAAGCGGTAAGGAAGATCTGGCGTCATGGGGCGGAGCCGAGAGTTATACCACCCGGGTGGGTGGGAGGAGCAAGCTTGAAGACCTTCCGGCAAGATTTAAAGCGGCAAGGATACCTGCCAATGAGTGTGGATGAACAACATATCCATGTCCCTAGAACTGGTGGTTCCACCACCAACTGCTGTAGTAAGGAGTTAAGCACCGGCCGAGGTGGCACTGAGGTTGAGTGCTGGGTACCCCCACCTCGTACGTGCCCGGAGTTCGAGAACAAGCCGGGCCGGCCAGGCAGAGAGAGATTGAGCATCCAGAGGACTGCTCTCCTTTCTCGGGGGGGGGGGGAATTCTGGGACAGCCTGGTACTGCAGCACCCCCCCAGTGGAGACCGGAGGCACTGCAATGCTCAGGGCTAATGTAGTGAGACGCAGAGCCACGATGGATATACCTGGCATCACTGCACACTCAGGCTGTGCAGGGAGGGAGGGGATAAAGGCATAAACAAGAAAAATCCCGCTCCAGTCCCTATAGGCGATGGCTCCCTACAGGGCTGGCTGCCACATGCCCAAGACCGGATCTCCTCTCTGCCCCTTCAGTCTCCTCACCGACCCAGCTGGATGAACTGGATTATAGATAGAGTGCTAGGTGAGTGACTGGCGGTCCTGTCTCGAGGGGCTCAGAGCCTGGGGGCTCGTCTGGCATGGGTTCAGCAGGGGGCCAGTAACATAAATGAGGAGAGAGATCATGGTGGGCTGTAGAGTGGCTCACTGAGATAGTGTAGCCTGAGAGAGTTCGGGGGTAGAGGCAATAAAAAGAGTTGCGGGGGGGGGGACTGCTGTAGTAAGGGGAACCAGACCTGATGAGGCCAAATGGGAACAATGAATATCCGAGGTGCCCCCTCCATTTGAAGCTTGATTAGCACTCTCTGGATTAGTGGGAAGGGAGGAAAGGTGCAAAGGAACCTCCCTTTCCAAGAGAGGGACAATGCGTCTTGTCAGAGAACTCAAGGCCCTGGAACGAGTGAGCAAAAAAGTAGCAGTTTTGCGTTGTGTGGGATGCAAAAAGGTCCAACTCTGGATGACTCCACTTGTCGAACAGGCTTTCTACTACTGAGGTCAGCAGCTCCCACTCATGCATCCTGGACTGCGACCTGTTTAGCCTATCTGCCAAGATGTTTTCGACATCCGAAATATGAACTGACGGTAATTCAGGACCATGTTATACCGCCCAATACCAAACCCTTGTCGCTTCCCTGCACAGGGCTAGGGGTGAGTTCCCTCTTGCTTGTTAATGTAGTGCATCACGCTGATGCCGTTTGCACCAGCAGAGGTCCTGGGGATTGATGGGTCTGGAAGGCTTGTAGACCATACAGAACAGCCCTCATTTCTAGGATGTTGATGTGGAGGCTGCTCTAGACTTACGTCCATGTACCCTGTGTCTGATGGGGACCCAGGTGTGCCCCCCAGCCCATCCCTGAGGCATCTGTAGTGAGAATCTGGTCAGGGGAGTGATCATGAAAAGAACCCCTTCAGTAAATGGCTGGGTTCTATCTACCATAGAAGCACCTTTTGGACAGGAGAGATTACCAAAACCTCCTGTTCTAGGTCATCAGTGAGTTAGTGCCACTGAACTCTTAATGTCCATTGTGGAATTCTCATATGCAGCCTGGCCAGTGGTACCGTCACAATGGCTGCTGCCATCAGGCCTAACAGTCTCAGGAATGTACTGTCTGTGACATACCTATTGTTGTATACCCACCTGGGCCTGAGCAGTCAGATGTTCGACCCTGTCCTGGGGCAGGGAGGCTAAGCTTTAGGCTGTGTCCAAGAAGACTGTCACTATGTACTGTAGGTGCTAACAAGGGGTCAGGACCGACTTTGGTACACCGACCATAATCCCAAGAGCAACGAACAGTTGCCTGATGCATGCTGGAGTATGACAAAGCTGCTCCTTCGAGTGAACTTTGAGCAGTCAATTGTCCAGGTAGGGGAAGACATACAGTCCTCTCCTGAAGGCTGCTGACACTACTGCCAAACACCTGGTAAAGACCAATGGCACAGATGATAAGCCAAAGGGCAGTACATTGAACTGGTAGTTCCCTCCTGAAAAAGGAACCTGGGATATTTCCTGTGAGGGGAGCAACTCTTGATATGCAAGTAAGCATCCTGCATATTCAAGGAACAAATCCAGTCCCCTACTTGCAGAAGTGGGAGTAGGCCTTGCAGAGTTACCATTCTGAACTTCTTCTATTGGCGGAAAAGTTTAGATCTCTGTGATCTGGAATGGGCCTCAGATCTCCTGTGCACTTTGGGACCACGAAGTACTGAGAATAGAACCCTATGTTTCTTTGTTCCCAAGCAACAGGTTTTATGGCACTTTTCTGGATCAAAGTATGAATCTCCTCCAGCAGAACTGATATGTGCTCTGGAGGGTGAAAGGAAGTCAATGGTGGATGGTCTGAAGGTAATTCCAGAAGCTCTACAGCATATCCTTGTTCTATTATCTGCAGGACCCAATCATCTGATGTTATCTTCCTCCACTGCTCCAGGTGGAGGGAGAGGTGACCCCTACAACCACCCCAGAAGGCATTGGTGGTTGGGAGTTGAGGTAGGAGTCAGGCAGATCCGGATTCTGTGGCTGCAGCCGCATCTCCACCAACAGGGGCTTTTAAATGGGCCCCCGGTGTGAGACCCGGGGCAGGCAAAGCTGATGCTTCTCTATTTTTACTCGGTTGTCTGGCCCCTGAACAGTGTCTGTTGCTGGCTGGATGAAAGGGTGCCCTCTGCCTACTTCTTAGTTGAGTGTGGTAGAGGGAATGCACTGATTTTTGGGTTCTGCTAGAGGTTTGTAGGTTTGAGAGGATATCTTGTATATCTGCCCTGAACAACTTATATACTCTAAATGGGGCACTAAGGATGGACTGCTACACATCATTGGCAAATCATGGCACCCTCAACCAGGAATGTCTCCTAAGACAAACCCCAGAAGCTGCTGCCCTGGCAGAGGCATCAGAAATGGCATGCAGAGAATAGGAGATGCTTGCCTATGTCTGCCCCTGCTGGAAGAGCCTTTAATAGCTCCTACTTAGCAGTTTCCTCTGGTAGAGCTTGGGCCACTGCTTTGGCCTTCCTCCAGAGGGTATTTTGGTATTTAACCATGCAGACCTGATAATTTGCAATCCTCAGGCCAAAGGTAGCAGAAGCAAAACATCTTACCTCCTGGACTCCTTCTCAGGAGGGAGAAAAGTAAGGTGTTTAGGCACCTTAGATCTACTGTATCATGGGCCGCATTTATTACTACTGAATCAGCCTCAGGTTGACCTGCAAAAAAGGGCTTAACTGATGGAGCCTGATACATTTTATCTGCCTTCCTAGGAATGGCAGGTATCACATTTGGTCTGTGCCAGGCACGCAGGGTGGCATCCTCCAGGTCAGGCAGTAGAGGTGGGATAATGTTGGGTGTGGAGTCAGGCAGGTCTAGGAACTACACCAAGTTTCTTTTGATGATATCCTACTCTTAAGATTCAACCTCCATGGCAGTCTGGAGTTGCTGCACTATGGAGATGAAAGATGGGTCTTCTGGAGGGTGCCTAGGTGCATACATTATAGAGTCCTTACTCCCTGTAGAGATGGTAGAGTTTGATCTCTCATAAGAGCTCTCTGTGTACTTTTGTAACCCCCCTACAAATGGGGGTTCCCAAAAAGTCTTCCTTGAGCTTGCCTAAATGCTCACTGCCAGACTGGTGTTCTGCATTTTAGCAGTTTAAATGTGATTACCAGAGTCTGTATAGCCTCTGTGTACTGTCTCTTTAAGAGCTGCTTGATTGCAGTATAAGTAATCTGAGATGGAGCTCTGTTGAAAGATGTAACAATTTGCTGAAAACCATTTAGAATGATAATGATAATGTAGTCTGTCTAACCTGCTTTCTTTGTAGCAAGGACTGTTTTGTTTGTCTCCACTGTCTTGGTCCGGGACTGCAAATTGGACCAATCAGTTCTGGTGGGATCTAAAATGTAGCTGGACTACAGGAGCTGCCTGAATTCAAAATCTATAGGAACTGTGATTTGAGTTTTTGTGCCTTTTTTGCAACTGAAGGGGGAGCTCTTGCTTTGACTGACAGCCAAATCAGCCAACCAAATCTTTTGGATCTTGGGGAAGTCCCAGGCTGCTTGCAGTTTTCAGTTAGTTTTCTGATCTGGGAAGTAAAAGGAGAGGAGCTGAAGTGATTCTGAGAGCAATCCTGAGTGGATTCACATGGAAGAACTATGAAAAGGCTGAGAGTTTGGCCTCCATGTCTGCCTGCTGCTCCTGAGAGGGACAGAAGATAATTATTTTGGACTAAATCCAAGTTTGTGTGACTAAAGTAAGCTACTGAAGTGGGCCAGGCTCAAC
This sequence comes from Neoceratodus forsteri, assembly GCA_016271365.2. Classification (NCBI taxonomy): domain Eukaryota; kingdom Metazoa; phylum Chordata; order Ceratodontiformes; family Ceratodontidae; genus Neoceratodus; species Neoceratodus forsteri. The sequence continues at coordinate 479,222,352 of CM057455.1, forward strand.
TTGAAGAAGACCGAAGATTTTGCTGAATGCGATCGGCCCGTCAGGAGTTCCAGCTACCCCTAAGTTCCTGGTGTGTGCAGAGAGTTTGCGATTGTGACCGGGGAGTGCTTTACCTGGTACAGTAGAATTCCCGTACATGTAAATGTGCTATGAGCTGCTAGTGGGTTGTGAGTTGGTTCCCCACTGTGTGAACTGTGTTCTGCTTGCTGGAAGCTGTATCCAGCCCAAAACGGACTGCATCCGAATCTGTCTCCATGTGGTCTGGGCCTTGCCAGACTGACCCAGCCAGACTACCCACTGCACAGAGAAGCCGACGAGAGATCTGCCTGGGGATCAGCCCCCCCGCTCCATGCTTGAACAGGAACGACGCCTCTGCGACTCGTGTGGTCCCTGCTTCTCCTGGCATTCCAGATCAACCACCTGCAGTCTCGAATTTCATCCAGCCTGTGTCCAGTCTTGGGTATCGTGAGTAAATACCGGGGTAGCTCCCTGCAACAACAGCTTAATCCGAGTGTGTCATCTGATTGTCTTGTTGTTTCGTTTACTTTATGAACTGAGCCCTCTGGCTTCAGATTACAAATATTGTGTACTGTGCATGTTGTGTTTTCCATCACAGGGCCCCAACCAGCTGCAACCCTGGGCAATGGCCCTGGCTAGTCCATCTCTTCTCCACCTGGGTACCCAGAGGTGGACTGCGTGGGAGGGACTCAAAGCGCATGCATAACTGCTTGACTGATATAACCTTTAAGCTAATTAACCTGATTTTGCCCCTCTCTTGTTCACGTCCCCTGAATAAATCAGATCTAAGTTTTTCTGCATGTAATCTGATTGTGGTTCCAGTCTGTGCTCAAAGTACTGTACTGTTGCTATTTGCTGTGCATAACCTTGTTTTACAGGGATCCCCAGGGTCGAGCCAGAGGAACCAGCCCTGGTGGTAAGTGCAAGCAGTGTGGTTACTTGTATGGTGTACCAGGGGTATTGTGAAAGTGATTATTGTACAGTGTTCAGGCCACTAGAGGGGAAAGAGGGAGGTTACAGTGTCCTGGAGGGCTGTGCCCAGGTTAACTTGATCAGTACCAACCCTGACCTCCAGGTGGAGGCACCCATTTCAGAACTTAGGCCCCTTAACCTGCTACTAGCTAAGCAGGCTGTTGCTAGCATTGCTTGTAGAGCAGAAAGCAGCAAACTAAAAGAAGCTACATTTTCTTATTAATTTAACACTTACATCTCAGCAGGAGTCAGTGTCTGTTGAGATTAAGCAGACAGATACTTTATTAGAAGTAGAAAGGGTCTTATTTAGGGTTAAAAAAAGAAAGAAAAGAAAGAAATTCAGTGTGTGTTCTGTGCTGGGAAGGGTACTGTATCAACTTACTTTGCTAAACCAGTAGGAGGAGAGAGACAGAGCTTAATTGGGGGTGTGGATTAGACACTATAAAAGCAGGTGACTCAAATTACAACTTCCTGTTGCTAGCCTTGCTTGTAGAGTAGAAAGCAGCTAACTAAAAGAAGCTACATTTTCTTATTAATTTAACACATATCTCAGCAGGAGTCAATGTCTGTTGAGATTAAGCAGACAGATACTTTATTAGAAGTAGAAGGGGTCTTATTTAGGGTTAAAAAAAGAAAGAAAAGAAAGAAAGTCAGTGTGTGTTCTGTGCTGTGAAGGGTACTGTATCAACTTACTTTGCTAAACCAGTAGGAGGAGAGAGAGCTTAATTGGGGGTGTGGCTTAGACACTATAAAAGCAGGTGACTCAAATTACAATGTCCTGTTGCTAGCCTTTTTTCTTACTAATTGCCCTGCATCCCACCCTAAGCCAGTTCTACTTTTATAGCCACTGAATCTGACTGTCAACAGGAATGTCCTGTTTAGCAGCAGGAAGGGAAGGATCATAGAGAAACACTGGTTTTGTCAACCCTAAAGGAAAAAAGTAGCTCACTCTTCCCCCCAGCTGGTGGTGGTCTGACACTGAGCAAGGAAGAAGGAGGCTACTGAAGAATATAGGAGGTTGCTGTCACAGAACAGGAAGGGTGAGAGTTGTAAAGAGAGGAGAGAGAGTAAGCATACAGAGAAACAGGAGAGGGGACACAAAATAAGACATGATAGGAGTGGTGCAGTGCAATAGCTGTGGGGCAGCAGTGTTCCGGGAGACATTCTGGAGGCTGCGATGCTGCCCTAGTTGTAGGCACCTCTCTGGTCTGAGGGAGGAGGTTGCTCGTCTCCAGGCTGACTTGGCTAGGATTTGTGAAACCTCCTCCCCCACCCAGGGACCACCAGGGCCAATGTCACTACCTCAGAGGTTGCCAAGAAAGAGGAGAGGCTGGACCAGGGTGGGATCAGGGAAGGAGAGGGTGGTGGAAGAGAGCTGCATCCCTCCAGCTGTACCTCTCCATAATTCATTCACTCTTCTGGTGGATAGTGGTTCCTCTATGGAGGCACCTGCAGTGGAGACCAAGGAGGATGCTGGGAACCTTCACAAAGGACACCCACAGGAGGGTGGCATGGGACCCCACAGGGGAAGGAAACAACTCGTGGTGGGGGACTCAATCATTGGGGGTAGAAATGGGGAGGAAGGAGAGGAGGGAGGTAGGTGCCTGCCTGGCTCCACAGCTTGGAGGGACAGGAAGCGAATCCTCAGGATCATGGGAGCAGCTGCACGAGGAAGGGAGCTGGATGTCATTGTCCACCTAGGAACAAATGACCTGGCTAGGAATGGGATCAGAGCAGTGCAAGAGGAGTTTGTAGAGTTGGGGAGGGGCCTTAGACAAGTTGCGCATACGGTAACCTTCTTGGAGGTGCTGCCTGTCTATGGCAAGGGTGATGCTAGGGTACTCCTTACCAGGGAATTCAATAAATGATTGAAAAACTGGTGTGGAGCTCAGGGTTTTGGCTTCACTGGGGACTGGGGAGCCACCTGGAGGGATGCAGACCTATACTGGTGCGATGGTCTGCATCACTGTCCAGGGGGGAAACCAGATCCTAGGTGAGAGGTTTAAATGCTTCATTGGCAAGCATTTAAACTAGCCAAGGGGGAGGCACTGAAAAGGAGCAAGGAAATCCCAGCCTCCCCCCACAAAACACGGTAATTAGTGAGGTAAACACCAAGGTAGAGAAGTCATTAGGGAGAAGGATAGAGGTAAATGTAAAAAAAGGCAAAGGCAGTAAGGACAGGAATGGGGCTAAAAGGGGTACGGCCATCAAAAAGTGGAGGGTGATGAGTACCAATGCCTGTAGTCTGTGTAACAAGCTTCCTGAACTAGTGGCCTTGATGGAAGAGGGTTGCCTGGATATTGTGGCAGTCACAGAAACATGGTACACAGTGAACCATGACTGGGATGTCAACATACCAGGATACTCAATCTACAGGAGGGACAGGGAGGGTAAAAGAGGAAGAGGAGTAGCTCTCTATGTAAAGGAAGGGATCAAAGCAACAGAACTAAAGAGTAAACAGGGAGCAGATGAGGCACTCGGAGTTACCCTGGAGACAGGAAATGGCACCACAATCCACATGGGGGTTGCATACAGACCCCCATCTCAGGGGGAGGGAATGGATAAGGAAATGATAGAAGGCTTCCTTAGAATGGCAGAAAAAGGGGAGATATTGTTGATGGGGGACCTGAATATGCCAGATGTTAACTGGGGCACCTTTGCTGCAGGCACATCCAAGAGCATGGTCATTCCTGATGCCCTACAGGGGGCATGCCTCAGACAGCTAGTATTGGAACCCACTCGGGAGGGAGCAGTCTTAGACCTGGTACTCTCAAATGGGGATGGGGAAAGAATCTCAGATTTATAGGTGGGTAGCCATCTGGGAACAAGCGACCACCAAACAGTGTAGTTCATGATAAACACAGCCATACAATCAAGCCATACAAAAGCAAGAGTATTGGACTTTAGGAGGGCTGATTTTGGGAAAATGTGAGAGTGTCTCAGAAAAGCACTAGCAAACAGGCAAGAAAGAGGGGTGGAGGAACAATGAGGAGTAATCAAAACAGCCATCACAGAGGCAACAAGCCTTTGTGTAAAGCAAATCAATAAAACACAACGAAGGAAAAAAGCTATGGTTCTCAAAAGAGGTGGCAGAGAAGGTTAAGGAGAAAAGGATAGCATTCAGGAAATATAAGGAAACACAAAAGGAGCAGGACAGAGAACTTTATCAGTTAAAGCAGAAAGAGGCTGGGAAGGCAGTCAGAATAGCAAAGACCCAAACTGAGGAAAGGATAGCCAACTCTGTTAAGAAGGGGGATAAGACCTTTTATAGGTACATTAGGGAGTGAAGAAAGACCAAGGGAGGGATACTGAGGCTTAATAAAGGGGAGGGAATGTGGGTAGAGGGTGACAGTGAAAAAGCAGGGATATGAACGAATATTTCTGCTAAGTATTCACTAAGGAAGAGGAGGGGGAGGTACCTAAGCCACACAAGAGAAACACTCTGAAGACGGGGGTCGATAACAGTCCATTTACAGAAGAAGGGTTCTGAAAGAACCAATAAAATTGAAGGTGGACAAAGCAATGGGGCCTGATGGGATTCACCCAAGAATTCTAAAGGAACTAAGGGTAGAACTAGTGACACCGCTGAATACACTCTTTAACAAATCATGGGAGGATGGGGTGGTACCTGAGGACTGGAGGAGGGTGGATGTGATTCCTCTTCACAAAACTGGGAGCAGGATAGAGGCAGTAAAACTACAGACCAGTTAGTTTGACCTCAGTGGTAGGGAAAATGATGGAATCACTTCAGAAGGAAAGAACTGTTGAGTACCTAGAGGCCAGTGGGGCACAGGACCCAAGGCAGCATGGATTCACGATGAGAAGGTCGTGCAAGACGAATCTAATAGATTTTTTGGACTGGGTGACCAAAGTAGTAGACCACGGAGGGGCTGTGGACATGGCCTACCTAGATTTTAGCAAGGCATTTAATACAGTCCCACACAAAAGATTAATACACAAGTTAGCCAGCCTTGGAGTGGGTCCCAAGGTGATAGCCTGGATAAAAAATTGGCTAGACAACAGGATGCAAAGGGTAGTCGTAAATGGAGTCCACAGTGAAGAAAGGAGGGTTACTTAGCGGGTACCACAGGGTTCAGTACTAGGACCAGTCCTTTTTAATGCCTTTATAAGTGACATTGCAGAGGAACTGGAAGGAAAAGTATTCCTCTTTGCAGACGACACAAAGATCTGCAACAGGGTTGATACACAGGTTGGAGTGGAAAGGATGAGAAGGGACTTGACAAGGTTGGAGGAATGGTCAGATGTATGGTAGCTCAGATTCAATGCAAAGAAGTGCAAGGTAATGCACCAGGAAACAAAAACCCAGGGGAAGAGTACACAATGGAGGGTGAGATACTGACAACAGTAAAAATGGAAAGGGACCTGGGGGTAATTATATCAGATGACCTAAAGGGGCAAGCAATGTAAGAAGGCAGTAAGGAAGGCTGGGGAATACTGGATGCATAGGGAGAGGCATCAATAGTAGAAAACAGGAAGTTGTTATCCTCTGTACAGACAGTTGGTGAGACCCTATCTGAGGTACTGTGTGCAGTTCTGGAGACCCCATCTCCATAAAGACATAGACAGAGGGACGCTGTCCAGAGGAGGCAACAAAATGGTGCAGGGTCTGCACCAGAAGACATACGAAGAAAGACTAAAGGAGCTTAATATGTATACTCTTGAGGAAAGAAGGGAGAGAGGGGACATGATATAAACTTTCAAGTACCTCAAGGGAATCAACAAAGTTCAAGAGGGTAGCATCTTTCAGAAAAAGAGATGTGCAAGAGCAAGGGGGCACAATTTCCTTGGAGTCAAGAACAGTGGGGGAATTCAAGAATGCATGGGACAGACATAAGGCAGTCCTAGTGGGGGGTAGGATGAAGTAAGCTGTTGGTTAACTAGGATCTGCAGCTTATCTGTTAGGTAGGAAAATGGGCAGACTAGGTGGGCCAAGCGGTCCTTATCTGCCGTCACATTCTATGTTTCTATGTTGTAGCCATTGGGATAGTGCCACCTAGGGGTTACATCTTGGAGGCTCACCACTGGGATTTTGTATCTTCTAGTGGCCAAATTTGCGAATTGCTGTTAAAAATAAATGGCTTCTCCGACAGAAGTGGCGGTACACCAGTTGGTGGGGTGGTGTACTGGGCAGGAGATCTACCCCCAAAATGCTATACTTATCCTGGATATTCCCCTGGGTACCAATAAGGACACTGTAGAGGGAGTACTTTCCAAGGCTGAATGTTTACAGAACCCTGTGGTGGTGGGTCGACAGGCTAATCTGCTCGCCCAAAGTTTCATGGCGTTAGTAGAGTGTAAAGACCCAGTAGACCGTTCCAAAGTGCCATGGACTATCACCCCTGAAAGAGCCCTCATTGCCTGGAGAGTGATAACTAAAGACAGTAAAGACCCCGGGGAGAATGAGCCCCCCCCAGTATCTGAGACTTTTGAGGAGAAATTTGCTAAGTTATTGCTGGAGGAAGGGAAAACTGTGGAGGACTTGAAGAAACTATTCCTGCCACCTGGGGGTGTTCCTTCCCCAACACCCCCTCCAGCTCCAGCACCCATTAATGCCCCTCCTTCTGTGCCTGTGCCAATGCTGGCTCCTATGTCTGTACTGCCATTAGTCACGACTCTTACTGAAGGTTGAGAATCTTCTCCTGCACCCTCCCCACCCCCCAAGGGGAGGATGATTGGGAGACCTGGATAGACTGTGTTGCCCCTTTGGTACCTGAATGGCAGTGTGCAGAGGCTGAGAAATAGAAAAGGATCATAGAAGGTTTGAGGGGTCCCGCCGTAGAGGCCATTACATTTCTGAGGTCCACAAACCCTGATGCATCTGCCCAGAAGTACCTATCTGCACTCAAAGGCAATTTTGGGAGCACTGTGTCAGGGGAGAACTTGATGTGGAAATTTCAAGGTACAAAACAATGGCCAGGGGAAAGTTTGTTTGCATACATTACTCGTCTGGAAAGAGCGCTGCAGAAGGCTTACTGAAAAGGTGCGGTAGCCACCAGTGACTTAAACCATGTGAGGTTGGGGCACATAGTACAACATGCAAAGCATTCTAAATTGCAGCTCCTTCAATTAAGGCTCCCAGATAGAAGGGGTAACCCACCGGACTATTGTGACTTGATAAAAGAACTCCAGGAGGTTGACGATGAAGAGGGGGATTGTAATTCTAGGGTGAGCGCAGCCCAAGTGATCACGGCATCGGAACGCCCTTCCGAAATGGGGAACAATGAGGGTGTGCCACCATGGGATGTACTGCTGAAGGAGTTCAGGGAAACAAAAAATAGTCTCTTTTTGAAGGCTGCCCCTGCAAGTACAGGCACCGACCCTTATCCATCTGCATCTGCTATGGGGGTGGGGGTGTCCACACAGGCATCTCCTGCTGACAGCAGCTCGAAACTCGATGTCTTGACTATGAAAGTAAGAGGATTGAAGAGATGTCTCCAAATGCTCACCACACAGCAGACAGAGATGGCACCAAGGTTCTCGGGTGGTAGTACCACCGCCTCAGCTCCCAATGTGATGCCTCGGCCACCCCAAATCCCAGAAAACATATTCTACCATAATTGTGGGAAGGATGGGCTCATGAAGAGAGAATGCAGGTCCACAAAAGACCTAGATAAAGTTGTATATAGACTTCAAGGCGAGCTTCCGAGAACGAATCAGCGGTTGAGGAGTGCCCAAAATGACTGCAGTGAGGGTTCAAGAAGTAGTTTCTCAAATCCCTATGTGGCTAAATCCTGTCCAGGCCCCTGCTGCTGTCCCTCCAGACTGGTCCAAAATAGTGGGCACTTCAATGGAGACTACCATGACTGTGAATGGTATTCCTATTCGGGCTGTGCTGGACAGTGGGTCACAAGTGACCATTGTGTTTAAGGACTGGTATGACAAACACTTATCTGCTATGCCGTTACAATCCCTGGAAGGCCTACATGTGTGGGGGCTGAGCAATAAGTCTTACCCCTACCTAGGATATGTCCGCCTCTGGTTGTCATTTCCTGCAGCTATAACTGGTGTAGAGGAGCAAGTCGAGACACTGGCCTTAGTGTGTCCACCTACTGGACTGTATGATGGGGTTCCCCTGTTAACTGGGACCAACGCCCATATATGTGGGAGACTGGCACAACTCTGTGGCGAGAAGCAAGGGCGACGGACTGGAAGAGCCCTAAGAATTCCCGCTCTGATCAAGAGGGCCTATGATTTGCAACAGAACCCCAAGGGTGTGGACCAGGATGAACCGGTAGGGGTCGTGTGGAAGAAGGATCCCGATTCAATGGTACTGGCCCCTAACGCCCAGTGTACCATTCAAAGGGAGGTCTGCCTCCGCAAAGATGTCAAGAACAAAATACAGATGTTGGACGCGCCAAGCGATGGAAAATTGCCGGAAGGATTACTGGTTAAGCCCAGCATCTTGCCAGCTCGTGCTCATGCCTATGCACGACGAGTGATGGTCCAGATTTATAATGTGTCAGATAGGGAGATCCGGGTGAACAGAGGGTGCACCCTAGCTAAGGTACACTACGCAGACACTGCAGTGTTGCCCAGTAACAAGCACCCTGGCAAGACAGAGTGACTCCCGACTTGTTTGATTTTGGTTACTCCCCATTGCCAGCTGAATGGAAGACTAGAATTAGCCAGAAACTTGCCCAGAGAGATCAAGTGTTTTCGATGAAGGAATGGGACGTGGGATGTGTCCAGGGTGCGGAGCATCACATACGCCTGCACGATGAACGGTCATTTCAAGAGAGATCTCAACGCATAGCCCCTGCAGACATAGACGATGTGAGAAGACACTTGCAGGAAATGCTTGTGGCTGGTGTGATACAAGAATCCAGGAGCCCATATGCTTCTCCCATTGTGGTTGTGCGTAAGGAGAATGGAACAATACGAATGTGTGTAGATTATCGGACCCTCAACAGGTGAACCATCCCTGTCCAGTACACCATGCCCTGTATACAAGATGCTCTGGATTGTTTGAATGGGAGCAAATGGTTCTCTGTGTTGGACCTTCGCAGTGGATATTACCAGATTCAGATGGCTCCGGAGGACCATGAGAAGACAGCCTTCATCTGTCCTTTAGGGTTCTATGAATTCCTGAGAATGCCAAAGGGGATATCAGGTGCCCCAGCCACCTTCCAGCGACTGATGGAACGAGCGGTGGGAGACATGAATTTGCTGGAATGTCTGGTGTACTTGGACGATGTCATTGTGTTTGGGAGCTTCCTAGAGCAACATGACAGTCGACTGTTCAAGGTACTAGACCGACTGGAAGATTTTGGCCTCAAGCTGTCCACTGACAAGTGCCAGTTTTTCCAAACCTCTGTGAAATATGTGGGGCACATGGTGTCTACAGAGGGGACAGAGACTGATCCTAGTAAAGTTGAAGCCTTGACTACTTTGCCCCAGACCCACAATTTGAAAGAACTACAATGTTTCCTGGGATTCTGTGGCTACTACCGCCGGTTCATAAAGGACTAAAAAGTGATTTGGCCACTCTTGAATCTTACCAAGGGTTACCCTCCTACCAATCGAAAATACAAAAAATGGGCCGTTAAAGAATCAGACAAAGCATATTTCCACCCAGGTGAACTTTTCAGGTCCTGTTGGATGCTTGACTGTGAAGCAGCTTTCCACAAAGTCATATGCCATCACACCCATGCCCCCATCCTCGCTTATGCTGATCCCACCAAACCCTATGTGCTGCATACTGATGCCAGTCTGCAGGGTCTAGGAGCCGTACTGTATCAAGACCATGAGGATGGTTTGAGACCAGTGGCATTCGCCAGTAGGAGACTGACCCCGTCAGAGCAAAATTACCCTGTGCACAAGTTGGAGTTCCTTGCGTTAAAATGGGCCATTGTCAACCAGTTTCATGATTACCTCTATGGGGCGAAAATATTGGTGAGGACTGACAATAACCCGTTGACCTATGTACAGACTTCAGCTAAGTTAGATGCCACGGGGCACCGGTGGCTTTCTGCATTGTCAACATATGATTATGTTGTCGAATACAGACTGGGCCTGAATCATATTGATGCTAACGCCCTATCCCAGAGGCCCATTTCCAAGAGCGACTGGGTCAGGCTGTCTGAACCTGACATCCGAGCACTGTGCCAAAAGTTTGATAGAAATGAACAGATGTCTACAGACACAGTGGACTGCTTAGCAGATTGCTTGGGCCCCTCTGACACCTGCATACCAGCTGTGTATTGCCACTTTTCTGCTCTAGATATTAGTGCACTACCTCAGTTTGACAATGACAACATTCAATGGGCTCAATCCCGAGATCCTATGATTCAGCCAGCACTTGACATCCTTCGTGCAGGAAAGGATGTGTCCAAGTTGCGTTCCTCTGATCTGCAAACCGTCTTTGCTGTTTAAAGAAAGCCCTAGGTTGAAGCTGCTTAATCAATTGTTGTATAGAGAGACTGTAGATTGAGGTGGCCAAATAGACAAGCAACAATTGGTCCTGCCCACAGCCTTCAAAGATTTGGCTGGCTGATTTGGCTGTCAGTCAAAGCAACAGCTCCCCCTTCAGTTGCAAAAAAGGCACAAAAACTCAAACCACAGTTCCTATAGATTTTGAATTCAGACAGCTCCTGCAGTCCAGCTACATTTTAGGTCCCACCAGAACTGATTGGTCCAATTTGCAGTCCAGGACCAAGATAGTGGAGACAAACAAAACAGTCCTTGCTACAAAGAAAGCAGGTTAGACACACTACATTATCATTATCATTCTAAATGGTTTTCAGCAAATAGTTAACATCTTTCAACAGAGCTCCATCTCAGATTACTTATACTGCAATCAAGCAGCTCTTAAAGAGACAGTACACAGAGGCTATACAGACTCTGGTAATCACATTTAAACTGCTAAAATGCAGGACACCAGCCTGGCAGTGAGCATTTAGGCAAGCTCAAGACAGATTTTTTGGGAACCCCCATTTGTAGGGGCGTTACACTCTTCTTTCTCCTCTTCCTCTTGCATGATGAGTTCAGGGTTATACTCCTGATCCTCGCCAATGGGATCTGTATGCCTCAAACAGGTAGCAGAAGAGGTTGTCGATGCCCTAGGAGACAACTGGAGTACTGACCTGACAGGCGTCAGCACTGGGGCTTGCCAGATGTGCCCAGTTGATACAGCTCCTGTTACAGGAGGAGGAGGAGGTAACAGGCATTGTAACATGTCTGTGAAGGACAAAAGCACTGCCTGAACATCAGCACTTGCTTGAATTGCAGGTGTGCTAGAAAATGTCATCAGGAGAGACACCATCCCTGACGTCGATGGCAATGCACCAGCCATACTAGGCCTAGTGGTGCTCACAGCTTGTCCCGGCCTAGAAGGTGAGCAGTCTGGGCGGCTGGCATTGCTGATGCTGGAGCAATTGAAGGAGCAAAAGTGACTGTGCTGGGGAGCATACTGGAGAGGTTTTCTCCTTGTTCTAATCTGTTCCATCTCCCAGTGCTTGTGTTGTCCAGATGTTTTCTCCCAAGACTTTGACGAGAGAGATCCCGAGAAGTGGGCCGGTGATTTTCTCTATCTTGGCCACCTGCTGTTTCAGTAAGTGGGTCTCCAAAGCATTCTTTCTGTGTCACCAGAAGTGGTTTTAAATATAAGGCAGATCTGGCAGGCTCTGATGTCATGGGCCCTGCCAAGGCAGCACATGCAGACCGTGAGTGTCGCCCAAAATAAATCTTTTCTCTGCATTCATTTTTATCTGGAAGAGCTTAGCCAGCTCTTAGACAACATACACGATGATGTCGGGTATCACTTACGAAAACTGATAGCGTACTAGGGAGAGAAATGGCTGAAACAGTGGTTGATTATAGCATCAGCATCTCTGTATAGGATCAGGCGAGTACGGTCTCTGGTGGGAAAAGAAATAAGGAGGGAAGGGGTCACCCACGTATATGTGGGAGTGTCGATGTAGGACATTGTCATGGGTGGCCCCTAATGGACTGCTTGCAAAAGCTTTCCATGTGGCGCCAGTGCCTGGTGGCTATAGTTTCATAGGTGTGGCCTGATGAAAGAGATGCTCTCGAAGAAGATAGGAAAGTTATTTACCTGTTACTCTTTATCTTTTTTTTACCAAGGAGAGGGAAAAGAATTATCAAAAGACAAAGTACTTAAAATGTTTTACATTTTAAAACTCAAAACATAACAAAACAAAGATAGCCTAATTGAGGGCTGCAGCCACTGGGCAACGTAGAATGCTACTGTGTCAGGCACCACAAAGGCCTATCCAGTTGGTGACTGGACAGTGGTAGGGGGGAGAAAGGGGAAGATGGCAAAGCCTACGGAACCAGGGCTGTGCACAGTCAACAAGTACCTACCACTGTTGACAGAGAGGGTCTTAGGAAGCCCTCACAGTGGGGGAAAGGACTTGAAAAACCAACAGGCATGCATCAGATATGAACTTGCCGAAGAGGGAGGTGGGCCCCAAAGATGGTAGAAGAAAGGTATTAGTGCTGGGGGATTCAACAAAGAGTATGTAGTCACCCTGGGTGTGTAGCAGACAAACTCAAGTCCAGGACTGTGGAACTCACCAGAGAACAGGAAAAGAAACCAGATGGGATTGTGCATGTAGGCCAAACAATCTGTGTAGAAGCAGAGAGGAAGAATAGGCACATTTTCATGTTCCAGTACAGATAATCAAGGAAGGGGCTGGGACAGTATCCATCTCAGAGATACTACCACGGCCACACCTGAACAAGATGAAACAGTTTCATATGCACCAGTTCAATCCATGGCTAAAAGGTTTGTGCATAATAAAACTGTACAAATATCTCTGTGGAATTAAAAAGAGTTGTTCACTTTAATTATAAACTCAAACACAAGGGGGAATCTACTAAAGCTGCCTGAGGGAGGCTCAGGAGGGGTGTCGGTTAATATTTCTTCATGGAAAGAGTGGCAGACAAGTGGAAAAGACTGCCAGAGGTTGTCTATGCTGAAACAGAGTCTAACATGGGTGGGACATGCACAAAGGCCCAATAAGGGCAGGTGGCGGTATAAGGGGGGGGTTAAAAGGGGAGAAAGATGGTCACTAGGGACACTGCAAAAGTAATAGGTAGGGCTGGGCATTCTAAATGGGGCAGTAGGCTTTTTTCTGCCATTATGTTCAATATTCTTATGTTTCTAATTGCCCCTATAAGGATCTTCTCAGCCCATACACTCTGATAAATAAAAGGGAGTAGACAGACAATACACATACAATAAAATGACTGTGAGTCCAGGGAGACGGTGAGTAGGTGAGTATTGCTTCATAGAGGAGATTCTGTACTCTAGAAGATCAAGAGTTACAAGTAAGTAACCTTCCTATCATCAAAGAGTCAATCTCCTCCATAGAACACCACTCTTTAGTCAAGTGGCAGTCAGTATAGAGCCCCCAACTATGAGTCGTCAGTCGGTAAAAAACAGGGGTCACGAGGACAGCAAAACATTGTATTACTGCCAACCCAGAATCTGTACTTTTTTGTACTGAAGTTCAAAGAGCAGTGATTAGTGAAAGTGTGAACACAGCTCTGCAGACACACTGATAAGCCATGGGAACTGCTCTTAGTGAAGCTATGGATATAACTACTGCTCACATGGAATGGGCTCAGAGTATTTCTTATGCTTCCTGTGCAAGCAAGTAGCAATGCTGACTGCAGCTAATAATCAAATTGGGCAGGTATCATTTAAAGACGGGTATCCCATCACCATTAGGCTCCTGTGGGTGGTGTACAGATCACCAACACGGGGGGGAGGAGGAGTTAGACAGGGCCTTGGGGGAGACCACTGGCAGAATGGCAAGCAAAGGGGAGATATTGATTATGAGGGACTTTAATCTGCCAGATGTAGACTGAAGCATTCTGGCTGCAGCTACAAGAAGAAGCAGGGCCATCCTCGACTCCCTACAGGGAGCACTTCTCCGGCGGCAGGTTACAGAACACACCAGGGATGGGTCAGTGCTCGACCAGGTACTTATGAACTGGGACAGCACTGCAGAAGTCACAATGAGCAGCCCCCTGGGTACAAGAGATCATCATAATGAGCAGCCCCCTGGGTACAAGAGATCATCATACAATGTAGTCTGGCATATAGAATGGAAAGCAGAAAAACCAGACTAGGATAAGGGTCCTGGGCTTCTAGAGGCAGACTTTAAGGAAATGGGAGACTGCCTTATTAAATACCTTGAAGGGTAGGATGGCTGGGGGGAGTGGAGGCACAATGGAAAAGGATAAAGGAAGGAATAATTAAGGCAATTGCAAGCTGTTTGAAGGAAAGAAATGCAAGGTAGGAAGAGGAAGAGGCCACTATGGTTCTCAAAGGATGTGGCTAAGGCAGTAATGGAGAAAAAAAACAGCTTTTAGGAAATACAGAAAGACCTAGATGGAGATGGACAGGGAGGTATACTTAGGCAAAGGGAGGCAGGAAGGGAAGTGAGGGTAGCTAAGGCAAAAACAGAGATGCAGATAGCCAAGGATGTCAAAAAAGAAGATAAGACATTTTTCAGAGGAAGACCAAAAAAAAGCTAAAATTTTAAATGAGTATTTCTGCCTGGTCTTCAAAGGGGGGTGGACCAACATGTATCAGTAGGCACTGGGGAAGGAGGGAGTGGATATGAGACCATTTTTGGAGGACAGAGTTTGAAGGGGACTCAAATCCCTAAAGGAAAACAAGGTAATGGGCCACAAGGGATCTACCGAAGGGTACTAAAAGAACACAGCATGGTGCTAGATGCCCATCTGGCAACACTGTTCAGCACCTCACTGGAGACAGGAGTAGTTCTAGAGGACTGGAAGAGGGCCGATGTAGTCTCAGTGCACAACAGTGGCAGTAAGGAGGAGGCTAGCAATTACAGGTCAGTCAGTCTCACATCAGTGGTGAGGAAATCAGCGGAAACACTGCGGAAGGAGAGAATGATGGAGCATCTGGAGACTCACGGGCGAGCTGCAGGACCTCTGGCAGCATGGTTTCACAGGGGGGAGGTCATGTAAAACAAATCTCAAACATTTCTTTGACCGGGTGACTAAGGAGGTGGATCAGGGGAAGGCAGTGGATGTGGACTGTCTAGACTTCGGCAAAGCCCCTGACACACAGGAAGTCTTAGTAAGAAACTTAGCAACCTGGGGGTAGGGGAAAAGGCGGTAAGCTGGGTATCAAACTGGTTGATGGATAGGAGGCAGAGGGTGGTGATAAATGGCAGTCATTCGAGGGATGGGAGAGTGACCAGTGGAGTGCCACAGGGATCGCTACTGAGTCCTGTCCTCTTCAATGTCAGTAAGAGATACTGCTGAGGAACTGCAGGGGAAGGAGTGTCTGTTTGCAGCCAACACAAAAATATGCAACAGGGTGGATACCCAGGAAGAGTGGAGAGAATCCAAAGGGATCTGGGTAAACTAGAGGAGTGGTCTGGAGTGTGGTAACTGGGTTTCAATGCCAAAAAGTGCAAAGCCATGCACCTGGCCAGGGAAACCAGGGGGCACTGTATAAGATAGCCAGGAGGTACTTACAGTCACCAAGCAAGACTGAGACCTTTGGGAAATTGTATCTGATGACCTTAAGGTGGCAGGGCAGTGCAACAAGGCAGTAAGCAAGGCTGGCAGGATGCTGGGGTAGACAGGAAGGGGATTTCTAGTAGGAGAAGGGAGATCAGGGCCGGATTAAGGCATAGGCAACATAGGCACTGGCCTATGGCCCCTGCCTGCCAGGGGGCCCCCAGCAATCCCTAAATACAGGTTACTCACCTGTAACAGGAGTTCTAGGAATGGTATATGTTGTTCATCCACACTCATTGGCAGTATCCTTGCCGCTTTAAATCTTGCCGGAAGGTCTTCAAGCTTGCTCCTCCCACCCACCCGGGTGGTATAACTCTCGGCTCCGCCCCATGACGCCAGATCTGGCCGCTGGAAGCTCAGGTTGTGCGTCGCCGGGAGGTCGGTGGGTCGTGGGATGAACAACACATACCATTCCTAGAACTCCCTGTTACAGGTGAGTAACCTGTATTTCTAGGGACATGGATATGTTGTTCATCCACACTCATTGGCAGACTCTAGCAGTTCTCCGGGAGGAGGGAGGCAAGACGCACCCCCATATACTTACTTGGGAAAGAGACTGGAGAACCGAGGCCCCAAAACCAGCATCCCGGAGGACTCAAGGTCGATGTGGTAGTGGGTAATGAAGGTGTTTGCTGACTTCCAGGTAGCAGCCCTGCAGATTTCCTGGATAGGGACGCCCTGGAAGCAGCCACCTGCAGCAGTATGGCGGTAGAATGAGCTCTTATCCCTCTGGGAGGCTCCATGCCCGCCAACTTATAGCAGAGATCTATGCAGGAGGTTACCCACCTGCTTATCGTCCGCTTGGCTGCAGGTCTGCCAGATGCGGCTTCAGTAGGTGACAAACAGCTGGCGAACCTCTCCTCGATTTCAGCCGTGGCCCTTATAATAAGCGAGCGCCTCTAGGGTCCAGAGTATGGAGCCTATATTCGGCCTCCGAGGTGTGATTGGGGTAGAACACCGGCAGAGTCAACACCTGGTTAAGGTGAAACTCCGACACCACCTTCGGAAGGAATTTCGGGTGGGGGCGCAGGACAACCCTGTCCCTGTGGAAGACCAGGTGAGGAGACTCGGCGGAAAGCGCCTGGAGCTCTCCCATCCTTCTGGCTGGACGTGATAGCCACCAAGAAGGCGGTCTTCCACGACAGGTGAGAGAAAGCACACCTGTGCATAGGTTCAATGGCTTGCCCATGAGCTTTGCCAGTACCAGCAGTAGATCCCACGGAGGTGGGGGTTCCCGACTGAGGGAAATGTGATCAAGGCCTTTGAAAAGCGCCAGACCACCTTCTCCTGCGCCACCGACTGCTTCCGGCCCGCGCCTGTAAGCAGAGATGGCTGCCAGGTGCACCCTTAGGGTCGCCGACCTAAGCCCTTGACTAGAAAGGGACCATAAATAGTCCAAGATGCTTGCCAAGGAACAGGAGGAAGGGTCCAAGCCCTTGCCTGACACCAAATGGAAAACCTTTCCATTTGAAGGCATAGCATTTTCTGGTCGACTCTCACGGGACGCCTCAACTACATTGAGGACCTCGTCGGAAAGACCCAAGGCCTGGAACTCTAGCCACCAGGAACCAGGCCGTCAGGTGCAGGGATTGAAGGTCCGGATGGAACACCTTCCCCTGATTGACTGAGAGCAGGTCCGGCGAGCTGGAAGCTGCCGCGAGTCCTGGAGCTGAGACTGAGAGATCTGGTACCAGAACTGGCGAGGCCAGTCTGGGGCTATCAGAATCACCTGCTTGTCCCTCCTCGCTTGAGAAGCACCTTGTGGATCAAGGGAAATGGGAAAGGCATAAAGAGGCCGGGGTCCACTGCCTCGAGAAGGCATCCCCTGCAGCGAGCCCTGCTGGGAGGCGGGCATGGAACAGACTCAGCTCGTTGCTCCATGGAGGCAAACAGGTCCACCTGAGGTGTGCCCCAAAGGGAGAACAGATGCTGTACTACCTCCGCAGGAGAGACCACTGTGGATGCAGCCCTCATCCGGCTCAGGGCATCGGCCAGGGTGTTGGAGGCTCCTGCCACGTGAATGGCTAGGAGATCCGCCCAGGCCGCGACGAGTGACCAAATGCGGAGAGCCTTGCATAGAAGCATGGAGCGCGCCCCGCCTGGCGGTTTAGATAGTACATGGTCGTGGTATTGTCCGCTCCTGACCTCGGACCACTTGACCCCGGAGGAACGGAGCAAAGGCGGTGAGAGCTAGGCGGACCGCCGAGCTCCAGCAGGTTGATGTGGCATCGGACTCCCGCGGGGACCAGAGGCCATGAGCCCGTGTTCCCCAGATGGGCACCCCAACCCATCAGAGAGGCATCGGTCGACAGAGAGACCGCCGGCTCGGGCGGACGAACGGGATGCCCTCCTGCAAATGATCTGGAACGGTCCACCACTGGAGAGCTGCTCCACATCCCCTGTGTCACCGGCTACAAGCTGGTCCAAGGGATCGCAGCGCCAGACCACTGGCTGGCCAGTCCCCACTGAAGGGGACGGATGTTCCAGCGGCCCAACGGACCACGCTGGTGCAGGCCGCCATGAGACCCAGGAGGCGCAGGAAGTCCCGGCAGGGCGCAATTGCCCAACCAGAAATGATCGGGCAAAGGAGGAAAGAACCCGGCCCTGTCCTCCGGGAGCCGCGCGCCTGGCTCAAGAGAGTCGAGCTGCGCCCGATGAATAGAATCACCTGCTCTGCCTCGAGTCTCGACTTGGCCTCGCTTGATAAGGAGGCCCAGTTGAGAGCAGACCTGGAGGCCAGATCTCTGACCACTCCGCCTCCTTCCTGGAGGGAGCTGCTATCAGCCAGTCGTCCAGGTAAGGGTACACCCGACCCTCGGCCGCGAGGGAATGCTGTCACCACTGCCATGCATTTGGTGAAGACCCTGGGAGCTGGAGACAAGCTGAAGGGCATGGCTTGAATCAAGAGAGATCCTTCCGCTGAAGCGAAGGGAATCTCTGGTGAGACGGACGGATAGGGACGGAAAAACGCGCGCCCTGCAAGTCCAGAGAGCAGAACCACACGCCGCTCCAAGGATGGTATTATCTGAGCCAGAGTGACCATCCTGAAGGTTCGAGACCTTAGGAACTTGTTTAGGTCGTGTAGGTCGAGAATGGGGCGCCAGCCCCCCGTCCGTTTCGGAACCAGGAAGTACCTGGACACAAACCCTGGGTCTGAAGGAGGGTCCACCACCTCTCTTACCACCTCCTTCTGGAGGAGGCGGAACTGTCGCCTCGACGAGCCGCCAGTGAGGCTGGGGATCTCAAGCCCCCAGGGGCGACGGCCTGAAGGGTGGTGCCTGCTCGATTCCAGAGGCAGGCCTCTTCCCACCACCTCAGACCCACCTGTCCGTGGTAACAGCGGACCAGGTGGGGCAGTGCTGGAGCCGCTCTCCAGGGGACCAGGGGCTAGGTGGCGGGATGGGGCGACACCCCTCAGCCCTGCCACTGGCAGGCTTGAGGAGGAGGGACCGCCGAGGGACCTCCTGGCCTTTTCCTCCCTGCCTCCTGTTAGAGGAAGCCGGCGGCTGGTTTGGGATGGCTGGTCGAGCCTGCTGGCCCTGATGTTGCTGGGTCGTGCCGGGGCACAGAAGGACTAAAGGGTTTAGGCTGTGGTTTGGCGGCCTTTGTCCTTCTGAGCGAAGAGACCGAGTCCAAGGTGGCATTGGACTTCTCGATCCTCTGCAGGTGACCTTCCACCCCAGGGTCAAGAGGTCAGTCCCAAAAGGGAACATCCGCCAACTTGTGCTGGGTATCCAGTAAAGGTGGATATCCTCAGCCAAGCCCGCCGACGATAGCCACCGCGCCGCCACCGATCTGGCACATGAGTCCCCTATATCCAAAGCAGTCTGGAGCTGCTGTTTGGCCACTGCCTGCCCTGGTCCCGCACCTGCTTAACCGTAGTCTGCAGATCGGGCGGAAGATGAGGGATGACCTCATCCAGGAGCCCAACAGGGCATGAGAAAAATGTGCCATGAGGACGGCCGAACTGGCCTGACGAAGGCCGAGAGAGGACCCAGCGTAGACTTTGCGCCCGACAGAGTCCAATTTCTTGGACTCCTTGTCAGGAGGTTTGTCCACATCCCTGGCGTTGCCGGCGCCGAAAACGCTGTCGGTAACCAACCCTCAGCAGAGGGTGTTCCAAAACCGGACAAGGAACCGGTAGGGACCGTGATACTTCCTGGCCATCCTGGCCAAGGCGCAGGGCAGGAAGCAGGGCGCTGCCAAAGTTCCAGTGCGCACCCACTATGGCCTCGGCCACGGAAAGGCCTCCGTCGGAGAATCCCTCGGTCCAGAATCTCCGTGAGGGATACCGGCCCGTTTGAAGCGGTTCGAGCTCCATCCCTGTAGACTCGAGATGAGCCAAGCAGTCCTAGGAAGGACGACGGGCTATCGCCCATTGACTGACCTCCTGAAGACTCCAAGTCCAGTCGCTTGGAGAAGAAGGAGGAATCATCTTCGACTCGGAAGAGTCCTCGAAGAGCTGCCTCTGGCCTGAGCCACCCTTCACCTGCCGAGGTCGGTCGGGAGTGAGGGTAACTGACAGCCGATGGGGTAAACCCTTAGCCGACCGAGAATCCTTGGTCGGAGCCCCAATTGGTGGCTGTGGAGGCGGAGGTTCCACCGAATCGGTGGAGCAGCTGGTTTTGGCCGAACAACCGGCCTGGGTATAGGCTCCTCGGACAAGTCGAGGGGTTGTGTCGGCCGTTCCGGTGACAGCCACTTAATGGCCGGGGAAGGCGCCGGAGTCGGCTTACTCCCGGCCAGGAGGAGCTGTTGCAACATAAGGTCTCATACCGTCGACGAATTTACGCTGCTTCCCTCATCCGAGGAGGAGGACGAGGACGAGCGGCGAGCCGCCGCCTTACCGCTGGTGTCAGACCGAGACCGCCTATGACGGTGGGGAACGCTGACCGCTAAGAGGTCCGAGACCGAGACCGAGAGTCCCGGAATTTCCGGGGTCGGTGCGGGGAGGTGTCGGCCGGAACCGGCACTCCCTTAGGCTCGGAAGGTCCATCCGAGGGCTCCGGAACCGGAGGCACAGACGAGCCCACGGGATCCACAACTCCTCCCGGGGGAACCGGGGAGAGGGGAATCTCGGCTGCTAAAGGCGACAGCCCGTCCAATGGGTCGAGAAAAATCTCGACTTCATCAGTGGGAGTCTCGGTCAACTGACCTGACGGGGACACCGTGAGGCCAGTGGCCGAAGCCGAGCGGTCGACCGAAGCCGACGGACGACGGCCCGGGGAGAGGGACCTTTCCCGCTCCCAAGAGCGCCGACGAGGGACTTACCTTGTCCTCTTTTTGACCGAGAATAAGGTCCAGCAGACGAGGCCCTTCTCCTTTAGTGGAGAGGGACAGACAAAGCTCCTTAAAAGAAGCCGTGTAGGAAGAACCCAGAGAGCGGGATAAATGCCGCGGCGAGGAAGATACGGCCTGCGCCGGCCTCTTCGAGGGGCGACCCATCCACGAGCTGATCCGGCCGAGCCGCCGGCCAAGGACACCGCCAACCGGGCCTCCTTGACTTCACCGGAGGAAACGCTTCGACGCCCAGCTGCAATCGGGCAGCACGGTTTCGAGGACGTGAGGCCGAGAAAGATGAGCACAGGTCGAAGCCCGCGGTCGTGCTCAAGGCTCCAGCAGTAGACACACGTGGAGTGGATCCACCGAGATATCTTCTGCTCCGCATGGGTACTCAAATCCGAGTCGATGGTCTGGTCGCAGCCGCGCGAGGGATAGAAGACTTTTGCAAATTTTATTTTAACCGCAAACGGAGAAATAGGAACTAGTCGCAAACGAGAGCGTTAAGGAGGGAACCTGAGCTTCCAAGCGGTAAGGAAGATCTGGCGTCATGGGGCGGAGCCGAGAGTTATACCACCCGGGTGGGTGGGAGGAGCAAGCTTGAAGACCTTCCGGCAAGATTTAAAGCGGCAAGGATACTGCCAATGAGTGTGGATGAACAACATATCCATGTCCCTAGAACATATATTTACTATATATCCTTTTCTTTCTGCCTAAGCTGCATTATTTTTGTGTGAAGGGCACAGCCACTGAGTTTTCTGAGCAAGGCAGGGGCTGAACTGTGACATGACTCTCACCTCCCTGATTAGGTGTTAAGTGTAGCTGATAGCTTCAGGGGGGCCCTGCCAGCCTGACCTTTAAGGTGTGAAAAGGCCCGTTCCTTTGCTTTGTCTCCCACACTCATTTAGAATCCCCACTTAGAACCAAGTCTTACTCTTAAATATAAAAGTTTAACAATGCAGTTCAATGTGTATGCTTTATATTTAATGTCACTCCTAAAATAAAAACAATTTAGAATGCATTGCAATGATACAATTAAAAATCATACTCTATTTTTGTAATTCACTTGTCTCACTCATATTAAAGTTTTGACCTTGATATAGCTCCATTTTTAGGGTGAACAAATGAACAAGTGAATGTATTTCCTGATTCCCATCAGTAAATCTTGCAATTTACTGATCCTGGCTTACTTAATCAGTAACAGAAATGTTTGGTCCTGGGAATGATTTCTTTCAACAATCAATTGCCTTGCAGTATAATCTCTAACGTTTGTGACTCCTCGAGCAAAGCACCAGCTGAACTCCTATAACACCCAGGACCAAGCCTCATTTAGAGACAGGTCCCGACCCTACCCAACAAAACTCCTACATCCTGGTTCATACTACCTGACAGGATGAAATGATAACACACGTGTGTGTTGGGGGGAGGAGGGGCTTTTGGAAAAATTCAAATCATGACATTTCACACCCAAAAATGTATTTTTACCAGGCCAATTAGTTATTACTTTTTCTGAATGATCAAAAGTCAGACTATTGTTATTTTGCCATACTGATATTAGTTAGGTCATTTATGCTTTATGCCACTTTTTAGGGACAGTAAAAACATTTTTTTAGGTTTCAGTAACTGATATGCAATGGCCAAGAAGTGCAGTCATAGCAAAGGGGCACAGTCATGGTGAAGGGGCAAGGTTGTGATTGGGGGGGCCCAGATTTATTTTGGGCCTAGGGCCCCAGGTTGCCTTAATCTGGCCCTGAGGGAGATAGTGTTGCCAGTATATCGAGCACTAGTGAGACCCCACCTAGAGTACTGTATCCAGTTCTGCAGGCCACACCTCCATAAGGGCACTGACAGGGTGGAAGTGGTCCAGGGAAGGGCTGCAAACCAAAATGGTGCGGGGGCTGTATAAGAAATCATATGAGGAAAGGCTGCAGGAGTTCAACATCTATTCCCTGGAGGAGGGGAGACAGAGAGGAGCCATGACTTGAAACCTATACAGTAAGTACCTCATGAGGGTAAACAATGTGCGCGGGTGGGAGTCTCTTTCAGAGGAGGAGGAGTATCAGAACATGGGGGCATGCAATGAAGCTTGAGGGAGGATGTTTAAGAGGGATGTGAGGAAATTCTATTTTATTTATTTTTTCTTCAGATGTTTATCCTCTGTGGTCAGAGCTTGGCATGTAGTCAGACCCATACCTAGGCCCCTATCAGTGGTCCATTACCTCTCTTCATGATCCAGGGCTAGGTTTCCCCGTGGATTGCCCCCCAAGATGGGGCTGTCCTCCCCAACCCCTGTGCTTCTTATCCACAATTCGGCCCTGAAACCCAAAGTAGCAGGTGGGCCACAGTGCCTTGTGCAGGGCTTCATGTAGCCTAGGTCCATCATTTTTCCTCCAGTTTTCTCTGCTTCTCACTCCTGGAGCCATAGTGGTGCAAAGAATGCATGTGCATAGAGGCACACATGTGCTCCCAAACCCCAGCTCCCTTCCACACTCCTGATGCCTCATCGGTCTCCCAGTGTCTGCTCTGGAACCAGACCTCCACCTGCTGTCAGCCAAGAGCCGGGAAAGTGCACCACCCCAGTACTGGAGAAGAGAGTTGCCAGGCAATTGCTCAATCCTCTCTCCGCCCTCCCAACTTGTTAACCCGGCAACTCCAGCTCATTCTCAAACTTGGGTTGCTGGCATGACCCAAGGTAAGGTGCTTTACAGCGCCTCAGCCCTCTGTGTCAACAGGCTGGCTTATGAGGAAATACTTATTTGCGGAAAGGGCGGTGGACACCTGCAATGACCTGCTGGAAGAGGTGGTGGGGGCGAAGACAATGAGGGACTTCAGCCATGAGTGGGATAGGCATATGGACATAAAAGGTGGAGGAAAGAATGGAGTGAGAGACACCTGTGACCAAACAAGGTCCAGAGTGTACAAATAGGCAGGGAAAGTCGGGCAGACTAGACGGGCTTATCGGTGCTCTTCTGCCAACAAAGTCTATGTATCTACATATAGGACATAAACAACTGAAATGATTACTTATGGTACTTTGATCTAGTGATCTAGAAGAAAACAATTACTGTAGTAATACTGTTTCCTCTTATAGGATCTATCAGTAAGCTTTACAAGAGGAATCAGTCCACTGGACTGAGTTGCCCCACAGGTAGAATTTTTGCTAATTTTGGAATCTTACAATTAGAACCAAATTCTAACTCTGCACTGTGGTCACTCTCCCCCCACAGTTAGATTTACTGTGAACATACGAACCTGCCAGCAGATAAAGGCCTTATGGTCTCATCTAGTCTGCTTGAATGTGCAGCTAGCAGCCATCATACTGCAGCTGCCCCTCCTCCCACCCTCCAGTGGCCCACCTCTTACTCTATCCCATCCCTTGAAGACACCCACTGTGTTGCAGGATACCACTCCCCTGGTAATGCGTTCCAACCTGCCACCATACTCTCCATAAAAAAGTGTCTCTTCATTTCCTTCCTGAACCTACCCCCCTCCAATCTCAGATCGTGCCTCAGGTGTCCCTCCCCCTCCTTAACAGGAAAAGCCCCTCTGTGTCCGTCCTATTTATCCCCTTCATTTATCTGAAGGTCTCAATAATGTCCCCCCATCCCTCCTCTCCTCAAAGCAGTACATGTTCTGCTCCCTCAACCTGCTCTCATAGGGCAAATCCCCTAATCCTTGAATCATTTTTGTTGCCCTATGCTGCACCACCTCCAATAACCCAATGTCTTTTTTCCAGTATGGCCACCAGAACTGCACATAGTACTCCAGGTGTGGCCTAACCAGTGACATGTACAGCAGCAGGATCACCTCCCCCCTCCAGTAGGATGTTCCCCTGGCAATACAATCAAGTATCTTGTTAGCCTTGTTTTCTACACTGTGCGGAGTTGTTCATTGCTCCTGTTATGATCACCCCTAGATCCTTCTCCTTTTCTGTCCTGGTCAGCTGAATACCCCCTAGCTGGTAGCTCCTCCTTGGGTTTTTTTGCTCTGAAATGTAGCACCTTGCATTTCTTAGCACTGAACCCCAGCTGCCAAGTGTCTGACCAGGCCTCCAATTTCGCCAGACCGTCCTGCAACCCCTCTAGGTCATCCACTACTACTCCCATCTTGGTGTCATCTGCAAACAGACTGATCTTGCTCTTTTTGCCTATGGAAATGTCTGTTATGAAGATCCCAAATAAAACCGTCCCCAGTACAGATCCCTGTGGCACCCCATTGTCACTGCCCTGGGAGATGGGAGCTTCCCCACCACCACCACCCTCTGGTATCTCTCTTGCAGCCAATTCCCTACCCATCCCACCATCTTTGCCCAGGCCCCTGTGCCTTCCAGCTTACTACCTAGCCTACCATGCGGCACCGAATCGAATGGCTTGCTGAAGTCCAGGTATAGGACATCCACTGCATGGCCCCTGTCCAACTGCCTGGTTACCCAATCACAGTACTCCACCAGGTTAGTCTGAAAGGACCTGCCTGAGACAAACCCATGCTGCATGTTATCCTGCAGCCCATTAGCCTCCAGGAGGGAAACCATCCTCTCCTTCAAGACAGTCTCCATCAGTTTTCCCACAATGGATGTGAGGCGGGCCTATAGTTCCCTGGCTCATCCTTGGGGCCACTCTTGTGGAGAGGTACCATGTGTGCCATCCTCTAGTCCTGTGGTACACATCTCGAGTCCAGGGAGGCATTGAACAGGTCTGCCACTGGTTCTGCCAGGACATCTGTTAGCTCCCTTAGCACCCTTGGGTGTATGTCATTCAGTGCCTTGTCCACCATCAGTGCCCTCAAGCCCTCCAGTACCCTGCCCACTGGGATTTCCCTGTCTGTTTCCTCCCATGACCCCACCCCAATCCCCCTAGGTATTGCCCCCCTTTCTCTTTGGTAAATACAGAGCAAAATTACTCTTTTAATGCTTCTGCCTGTTCTGCCCTTGTCTCCACCCCACTCCTTTTTAATCCTCACAATTTGGTCTTTGCAGCTCCTTTTCTCCCTGATGTACCTAAAGAAGTCCTTCTCCCCATCTTTAATGCCCTGAGCTCCCAGGACGCCTTGGCTGCCCTGACTACCCTTGTCACCTCCCTTGACTCCTTCAGGTATTCCTCTCTGTTCTCCCCCCTCCCTATTCTCTTGTACTGTCTAAAGGCGGCTCTTTTCCTTCTTACTTTCTCCATGACCCCCCTGCTCACCCAACTTGGCTTCTTGGCCCTCGTCCTCTTACTCTGGACCCTTGTACATGTTGCAGTTGCCTCCTCTAAACCCCATATAATTACCTCCCACCTCTGATTAGTGTCCATATCTGGAGTGATCCTGGCCAGATACCCCTGCACTATTTTCCTCATCCTTCCAAAGTCGGCCCTTCCTAAGTCAAACATTCTTGTGCCTGATCCTACCCTGCCTCTTTCCCTATGTTTATTCTGAATCACACTGAGTGGTGGTCACTCCCTGCCAGTGGTTCCTCCACCCTCAGCTCCCTCACAGACTCACCATTCACGAGAACAAGGTCAAGGGTGTTCCCTAACCTGGTTGGCTCGTTGATCATCTGCAATAGGAAGCTGTCCTGGAAGGCATCCAGAAGTACCTGCTCCCTCCTATTTGTGGTGGCTGGGGTACCCCAAGCCACCCTGGCAGGTTGAAGTCACCTACAATTACCGTACTGCCCCTTCCACAGATCCTTCTGATCTGCCCTGCTAGCTGCCTTTCTAAATCCTCAGTCTGAAAGGGTGTCCTGTACACCACTCCCAACCTGACGGTCCTATGTTTGGAGTCCTGGAGCTGCACCCATAATGACTCTGTGTTGCCTCCCTTCCCTTCCTCCCTTACACATTTAAGACATTCTCTCACATACAGCACCACGCCACCTCCTTTCCCTTTTACCCTGTCCCTCCGAAATATCTTATATCCTGGTACTACCAGGTCCCAGTCATGGTAGTGGGTGTCCCATGTCTCGGTTATGGCAGCCATATCCACCTCCCCATCCACCATGAGAGCCTGTAACTCTGCTAATTTGTTTGCTAGACTCCTAGCGTTCAAGGTTACCACCCTCCACCCCTCGTCCTTCACCCCTCTCCCTACCTGCTCTGTTGATTTGTTTCTAAAGTTAAGGGGAACTGTGACCACTAAAACTTGCTGAATGGTTACCACATTTATAAAATGTTTTAATTACATTTTGGGAAAACATTAACCAATTTAAGGCAGATAACAAAACTTTTTGTATAAATACTTTTTGTAACTGAACACCTATCAACAATCAAAAAGGAACTGCAACACGCAATGTTTAAGCAACTTGCCTGGTCCAGAACCTTATTTAAGAAAAAGGTTCTGGAAGAAAGCAGTGCTTAAAACTGGCAACCCTTCTGGACTGTATGTCCAGACTATAGTGTTTTGTGATGTTGTGTACCATCTTCCAGGTAGCTGCTTTATAGATTTCTTGAAGGGGGATGCACCTTGCTGCTGCAACAGAGGCAGAGGTGCCTCTTGTGGAGTGGGTCCGTAAACCTCTGTGGGCATTCTGTTTTTTCCATTACTGCCAAAGTTTTCTTTAAAAGGAGCTTTTTCAACGTTCCTTTCTGACATTGCCTGATAGTGGAGCTGAAGCCCCTACTAATCTCTCAAGCTTTTATGTTGTGAGTGAGGCCTAAACAGCAGACACACACTCCATGTGAGTCGTTCTTAAGATCTTCTCTCTGCACACACAATACCAAAATAACTTAGTTCTTTCGGCAGCATACAGGAGTGCCAAAAATCACTGAACTAGTTATTATTTTGAGTTAGAAAAGGACAGACAGTGGCTAGCAGTCAACGTTTCCATGGCAGCTCTGACTAGATTGAGGGCGAGAAAAGAATGTCGACGCTGGCACATGATATTGTCATGGGCAGCCTCTGGCTTGCAAAAGTTTCCATGTGCTCCTAGCACTGACACAGGTGTAGTTCCAAAGGTGTGGCCTGATGAAAGAGATATCCTTGAAGAAGATCATTTAATGATTATTTTTTAAATTTAAGCCAGTTTTATGTTTAGGACCTAGCTGAAGTATTTTAGTGAGCACAAGTGACAGCCACATTTGTGATGGCAATCAGGGATATGTCCTTAGTTATTGATTTTAGTGTGAAGCGGCTGCTGGGTCTTTATCCAGTGCTATTGTGCTGAGATAACAGCAATGGTATAGATGGCCCTCAGCCAATCAGGTTTTACAATTTTTAAAACTTGTTTTATAGTAGAATTTTATTCACATACCCGATGTATGGGATGCTACATAAACCCAGAGGAGTTTAAAAGGCATTCCACATTGAGAAAGCATGAAAGTCTGAGGTAAACATACCTACATTTTGCTTTTTATAATTAATCATCAGTATTTATAAGGGAGGTTTAATGAGACATAGAGACAGTTCAGCTATATACTGTAAACTCATTGTGGAACTCGTAGTTCAGTTATGTAAACATGAAGTTTGTTTTTAAACTAAAAATTCAGCTTCTTTTCTGTGAGGGACACTAATTGTTTGAAAGGAGAGGCAGCTGTACTACGGGATATACAGTTTCAGCAAGACGAGTTTGACTGACAGCTTGCAATTGCACATGACCAGTTGCAACCAAAAATTACAACACAATTATTTCAACAGCAAAATTAGGGCCAAGTGTTTAAAATGAGGAACTGAGCACTCAGCAAAAAAGGATACCAAGAAAGTCATTCA
The DNA here is from genome assembly GCA_016271365.2 of Neoceratodus forsteri. Classification (NCBI taxonomy): domain Eukaryota; kingdom Metazoa; phylum Chordata; order Ceratodontiformes; family Ceratodontidae; genus Neoceratodus; species Neoceratodus forsteri. The sequence continues at coordinate 479,250,855 of CM057455.1, forward strand.
TTAGGGTCCAGACATGTCTTGTACAAAGTTATACAGTACTGCAAATGAAATACAATTTGGGGGGCATGTTGGCTGTCAGTGCTAAGAAAAACACTAGAAAGTGATGTGTGGCAAGCAAGGGGTGAAAGAAAGGGAGAAGGGAAATGTGAGACAACGGGTGAAAAGATAAGGTGTGAATCAAGTTGGAGGTAAGGGACAGATAAGCAGGGGGAGAGGGATAGGTGCAGGAGCATACAAAGTGTGGACATGAAGTAGGGCTTTCAGGGCACAGAAAGTGGAAGAGGAGAGAACAGGGAGGAGAGGATAGGTCAAAGTCAGGGGAAATAGGCTAACTGCCTTGTGGTGGGCTTTGCATGGTGTAAAAAGAGAGAGCTAGGGCCTGCACCGTATCACTAACGCTCACTATGCTGGCAACCTGGATTCAGAAGACCCAGGTTGCTCAGGGGCTGTCTGGGAGAGGGAGGATTAAGCAGCCCAGGAACAGTTCTCTTTCTTTTTGGTGACTGGGGGTGAGTGTGTGTGTGTGTAAACGCTGCATCCCGCTGCATGCCTGGCACCTAGTGGAAGTTGTGTGGTACTGCAACAGAAACGCACAAGAATGGGAAGGTCCTGCCTTTAGATGCTGATAGCCAGGTACTGCATGCTGGCAGCCCTCGGGGGAGAAAACAGGAGAGCCCCCTGGCTGGCAGGATGAAGTCAGCAAGCAACCATGCAGGCCCTGCACCACAAACCACAACACTCACCCACTGACAGAGGTTTCTAAACAAAGTAAATCCTGGAGAAGGGGGGTGATGGGGCTAGAGGGTGCCGGCAGAAGTGGGGTGGCTGGGATGAACAGGAGAATAAATTCCTAAATTAAAAAAATCAAAAGGAAAGAAAGAGAGCTAGGGTCAAAAGAATTCAGGGAGGGGGAGAGGCAAGACACAGTAGAGACAGCAATAGAGGAGGGATCCAAATAAGAATATGGAGATGAAGCAGACACAACGACAGAGGCACTGGCTACAGAGAGAGAGAGAGACAAGAGGAGAGGAAAGAATAGAGGGATAAGTGATGAGTGCTGGGAGGGCAGTCAAGGGCAATGCAACAAAAGGAGCAGAATAGGGGGTCCAGGCTGGCAATGGTGGACCTGGCAGCAGCAGCACTATACAACACATCCTCACAGTCAAAGGCTGTGAGTATAATTTTCTCAATGATTTCCTACTAGGCTGGAATGGGGGGGGGGACTACAGGCTTTTTTCCTGTACAGCGGCAGCGCACCATGCTTAGGGGGGTTTGTGGATGGCGCATGGCAAGAGAAACAAGGATGACTGCCAAGGCAGGCAATTGGGTATTTAAAGGAAGAAACATCCTTCAGCTGGGAGTTATCCAAGCTCTGAACACCAGAGAGTCTGGATTCCAGGAAATAACACGATTTGTCAATGCCGAATGTTTGCTTGTGGTGTAGCTGCAATGGGCTCAGCAGTGACACACCTTTGAAATGCCATTTTGTAACAAAACGTACAAATTAGGAAGAGCTTTCTCAGATTCAACTGTAGGTTTTATGGCATGCATGGCCCCATCCAGTGTCACTCATGCCGGAGATGTGTGTACACCGCTACAGGTAGGGAGTTTGATTTTTGCCTCTTTTGCTGCAATGCCAAATCAAATACTCTTGCAGTTGAGCACTGAATTAACCTACCAACGTTCTGACACCAGCAAACCATAGGATTCAAATCCAAAGCAAACCAATGCACATCACCTGTACGCAGTTTGTACAAACCTGGAGCCAAGTGACTTGCAAAATGCAGGTGGTGCTAATAAAATAAAACAAAACAAAAAAAGACATAACAGCCACTTGGTTCGGCCACGGACTACTGTACCCGAGTTCAACTAAATACACTTTCTTGTACTACAAAGAAAGCTGAACTCAGGGAAGTGTTTATTTCTTGGAAACGGGCTTTAAAAATTAGCTAAATCACGGTCTGAAAGTCGTGCCATGATACTGGGAACATGCATATGCACATTTACATGCATACCTTGTACCACAGCTCGACTTTCAGACTGTGATTTTACTAATTTATAGTGCTGAATTTCAAGAAATAAATCATTTCCCCGAGTTCGCTTTTTTTTTGTAGTACTAGAAAGTGTATTTAGCTGAACTTGGGTACAACAGCATACAAGCCTTCTGGCGCTTTAGCACCATTTACAAATGTGACTGCACTTTGCGGACAATAGGAGCGGACTGGCAGGATTTTGTTTTTTCTTAAAATTCAGAACAGTGATTATTTCTCTGGGGACTGCATTGCTGCTATACTTAAGATAGCACAAGACGGACTACTGTTGACAGTGAAGGCAAGTCTCTCAGTACCAGCAAAAAATGGAAGTAAAGGGCTAACAGTGTCCCTTTCAGGAAGATGTTTTGAGGATACACAGGTCTATGGACAAACATGAATTTAAGGATGTAAGGAGGCAGTATAGCGCAGTGGCTTAAGGCTCTGAGCTGCAAACCTGGAGACCTGGGTTTGAATCCCACAGCCCCCACTTGCAATACTGTGTGACCCTGAGCAAGTCACTTAACTTCCTTGTGCTCCCAGGTCTCACCTGCAAACAAGCTGCAGCATAGTGTGCCTCTCCTGGTTAAAAAAAAAGTATATATATCAAAAGTGACACATTTCGCTAACAGCTGTGATTTATTTCAAGATATGTTCAGTGTACGGGTCTTCACTCAGCTGGTTGCTAGGCGGTGTCTTGCAAATGGAACAAGCCAGCCGCTGTCTGATAGGAGCGGCTGACTCCTTTCAAGTATGCAAAGTTTCCACCAAGCAACCAGTGAGTATTGTCATGAATCTGATCAGAGTTCCCAGTCACTGGTCTGCACGGCCAAAGCCCTTGCAACTTCAGCTGCACTTGCCTGGGCAGTGACACACCTCTGAAATGCTGTTTTGTAACAAAACGTTTCTTGCACAAGCAAATAATATATACATTTGGACACTGTATTTTTCACTATGCTTCTTCTATTTACCCTGTATTCTTTCCAAGAATAGCTAAACTGTTTGTCAGAGCTCTCAAATAATCAGAAAAAAAAAACTTTAGCAAGAACTGATCTTCAAGTTATATATATTCTAACTAACCACAATATTTACACCAAGACATTACATGATATAGCTTTACTGGTAGTTCTCAAAATGTTACTTATTAATGTTTTATTGATCTAGTAATAATGTTATAGGGGTGAGGGTATATGTGTGAACTCATAAAACCCAAAGGCATGGAATGCTTATAGAAACATTGGGACAGAAATGCTGACTAGGCAGCATTAGTCTGCATTGATGAATTTAAATACTGGAATTTGTATCGTTTGTTTTTGAGCCTATACTAGGCAATTATCACAGATGGATCTGACAGTAACTGTCCATCCTCGCTGGCTTAAAGGGACCATTTATATATAATCTGTTTTAAAAACGGTATATATAAATTAAACCTGGCAAATGTAGCTCTTGATTCTTTTAAGACAGACTTATACTTTATGCCTCCTCAAACAAGAGCACCCCCCCAGTAACTGTGATGAACATTATATACACAGACAACATAACAGGACAGCACTTGTAGTTCAATCCATTTCCGACTTTCAACGCAGAGAAAATTTAGTACTTGTAACTCTATGATAAATAATTTATCTGTAAATACGCTAACTATTGCATTCAATATTACAAAAATACAGATTTAGCATTTGTAAGAAAGGTTATTCTTTCCATATGGAAATTAAATTGCAATACCATGGATGGAACAGATTTGACTTTAATTAAGAACTTTAATGGTGCCAAGTAAATTAACACCTGTTACTGCAGATGGTTTCATTTAGATGTATAAATAACTATTTTTCCCCAAAGCTGCAAATTCTCCAAGGCTAAACCTGCTTAGAATGTGTGAGAATATTTACCTAACTCAGATCAGTTTTATTGGTTACTTCTTAAAGAGCAAGCGTCAGGTTTTGAGACTACTACCTTTACATTTTGGCCTTTACCTGCAGTCTTCTTGGTCTACAACAATAAAAATAAGTCACTGCTTAACTATTATGGGGGTTCAAAACTAGGGCTAGTTTTTTTTTTTTTTCATTTTTATATCAAATATAGTTTTGAACATGTACATTTCCGATGCCACAATAAGGATATGTCTGGAGAAGTTACGTGAGCAGCTGCTAATGGAATTGGCTGCAGCTCACAAAATTCTGCTTGATTTTTTTATTTAAGTGCCTGAAAATAGGCATTGTTTGTCTAGTGCACTTATCTGGTTAGCAAATTATAAATCATGACATAATTCTTAGCCAGTCAGGACTGTTTCATTCTAAACATCACAGGTGCTTTTATAACCATAAGAGGGAGTCTCATGCACATGGTTCTAATATTCTGAAGTTCTTAAGTTTAGTTGACAAAGTCTATTTCCCACAAAGCAAATTCTCTAATATTCTGCAAAGTAAAATGGTTTGATTTCAAATTTCATTTTTAAACAAAGGTCTTTAACAATTTATAATACGGTTATATGTACATTTCCTGTGTCTGTCATGGCTACAAGAGTTTCTTCTCAAGCCTTCTGTGTGCCAGAATGGCTCAGTTTGGCTTCACTGTTCTCTCACCGAAAAAACTCAAGAATGCACTCTTATAACCATAAGAAACATAAACTTTGACAGCAGACGAGGACCGCTTGGCCCACCTAGTCTGCCCATTTCCCTACCCATTGGATAAGCTGCAGATCCTAGTTAACCAACAGCCTACTTCTTCCTACCCTTCACCAGAATAAGTAAAGAGACACAGTACCTGTATGTATAAACATATAAAAAAATAATCGCAAACCACAAGAATCCCTCACTTAGGCTTAACAAATGCAATCATTCCCCTGGAATGAGAAGCCCAGGAGCTTTAAGAATTTTATGTAAATTAGAATGAAATTCAAACTCTGCTGTGTGGTCATTCTCACCCTGCACCCCGCCTGAAGACAGCAGTCACCCCAAAGTCTTCTCTACACTTCTACCTGGTTGGTTTTAGTTAACTTTTCGATACTCTGAGTTAGTTAGGGTGTTGTTTGTGATTTACTGTGAACGTTTTTTTTTTCTTCAGTTCCCGAGAAGGCTGTTTTTGGCACAGTTCCCATCTTTAGGGAACCACTGTTTTTCACTTTTAAAAGTGAATAAAAATAACTTTTATTTAAACCGCTTAGTGATTTTACTTAAAATTATTCTCAGTTCCTCAATTTTGGGGAACCAAGATGAGAATTTGCTAATTCTGTTTGAGAAACCTCTTCTACGGTACAATTTACTGTAACTTCCAGTTTTATCATTTGAGGAACTGAACCACATTGTCTTTGAAGTCCCTTTTAATATTTATTGGGCTTTCTTATATTTACAATTTTTTCCACTGCCAACTGGAAATGTCTTCACAGGGTCATTAGTGTTTGGCATGACTGACAGAACCAAAAAGAAGAGAGGACCTATAGGATTTAAAAATTGTAGTTTGTTTTCAGATCCTGGCAAAGGCAGACTGCCATGAGCTGTATTTAAAGCGCCTAGGTCCAGACCATGATTTTGCCAACTGTGACCTCTAAAAAAAACAGCAGAAACCCAGGCACTCACCACCACATATGGATACTGACTCTGTATATTTTGTAGCAACACAAATTGTATTTACATGTTAAAATAAAAAGGATGCGCCCACCTGATGCGTTTCGGAGCCCTCTGGACCCTTTACTGGGGGGGGGCTATACTGCTGGGGTGTGCTGTCCTTCGGATGAGACGTTAAACCGAGGTCCCTTCTACCCATCCTGGTGCTGTCCTGGTGGGTGTCCAGGTGGAAGAAAAAGAACCCAAGGTACTCTTCTCAAAGAGTATAAGATATTCCCGGTGTCTTGGCCAATATTCCCCTTCCCATATAACCGGTTCATGCAATTGTCCAGGCTGTGTGTGGGTGTTGATGTGCGATATGGCCGCCACTACACATTCAATCATTTCACTAGCAGTCTAGCATTGCGTGTAAAGCGCTTTGGGATATATTGTGTATGAAAAGCGATCTATAAATGCTGATTCTTCTTCATGATTTTTCTTTATCAAAGGCTGTGGCTCATATAAAAATACATCATATATATAGTCCCACAATCATTACATCAGCATGACATCATCAAAGAATGGTGATTTCATTGGATAACACTCCAGTTTTAAACATCAAAAACAAAGTCCTTTGATATATAACATTCATAAAAAACACATCTTTTTAAACAGGCATTTAACAGACATTCACTGGAGTGTTATCCAATATAGCAGTATTGACTATAGCAAAAGCCTAAGTGGATACTTGGGCAAACTGGGTGAGCCTGGCGGTCCTTTTTTGCTGTCACATTCCTAAGTTCCTAAGTCATGCTGATGTAATGATTGTGGGACTATATATATGATGCATTTTTATATGAGCCTCAGCCATTGATAAAGGGTCCGGAGGAATCCGAAATGCGTCAGGTGAGCACATCCTTTTTATTTTAATATGTAAATAAAATTAATGTTGCTGCAAAATATACAGAGTTGGTATCCATATGTGCTGGACCGTGATGAGTGCCTGTTTTTTTTTTTTTTTTTACTTTGCTTGGCTCGAGAGCACCACAGCCTTGTCCGCACTTTTTCATTTGTACAAATTCTATTGGAAGTGAAACGCACAGGTTGCAGTCAATTAGACCATGTTAAACCACAGCCAACATTTCTCCGTAGTAACACAAGTTAAAACATACCCAGCTATGTCTTTAGAGGCAACTCCCAATCTAATCTTCTGTGGGAGTATGCCAATACCTCAAAACAATCCACTTGGGTATGTGGAGCAGTTATTGAAAGCAGCTGGTACAGCAAACCCATTCTTAATGGAAGAGAATGGGACAATGAGTGCAGAACCAGAAGCCAGATCACTGTGGGGCTCAGAGGTCTTAAAAACTGACGCATCAGCTTCAGAGGATCTACTGAATGTAACAAATTTAGAAGCGTACCTGCAGGTAAAAAGGATACCTCGAGGTTTAAGAATCAACAGTAAACCAGCGTAAGGCACAGACAATAGTACTTTTATGAGAGAATGGGGATTGATTTTAATGGAAGCTAACTTCAAGCTAATTGAACCAATTATTAAATTTAGTAAAGAACAGGAAAATAAACTAAAAGAGGAATTGAGAGGTCAAGAAAAAGAAGTTTTAAGCCTATATAATCATGATCACACTGATTTTGACCGGTTGAATAAAAACTTGCAAGAATCTATTAGAAGACTGGACTTAGAATTAAAAAAAAGCCAAACAAATAAAATTTGTATGTGACAAAGGCGATTATGAGCAAGGAAGGGTATACAGATGGAAAGACAAACCACATAAAGGAATTCTGAAAGCCAACAAAAATGTGTCCTTTGATTTCTGCACAGATAACAGTGAGCCTGAGAGTGAAGAAGGGAACTGGGGCTCTTTTTTTTTAATTTATTTATTTAGCTTTTTTTTTTTTTTACCAGGGAAGCACGCTAGGCAGTCAAGTGCTTATTTTCAGGTGTGACCTGGGAGAATTACAAAGGTAAAGGCAATAACAATTCGCAGACAAAGTAACAGCAATCAACAAGGTACAGTCAGAAAATATGAAAAATTGGTGAAGTTACAAGCGTGCGTACAAACTGTGCAACGCAAGTCTGTAATGAAATCATGTTTTTGAATGCATTCACCAAATTTTCAACATGGGCATTTTGGGACTCCCTCATGAACAGTGCCACTGTGATTTTGTTAATCTGTCCCGAAAGTTGATTTCCCACAGAGACCGTGCCATTCTGTGCCACAGGGGTGAAAACACATTTCAGGCAGGATATGAAAAGTGGCAGTTACACTGTTCATAAGGAGGTGTGAAAAAATGGCAATGTTGAAAATCTGGAGTGAAAATATAAAAAATCGGCGAAGTTACGAGCATGTGCAGAAACTGTGCAACACATGCTCGTAACAGTGTCATTTTTTGGAATTTTTTCACCAAATTTGCAACACGGGTTTATTTGGGCTCCACCTCGTGAACAGTGGCACTACTGGTTCGTTAATCCATCCCGAAAGGTGATCCTGAGCAGCAACAGCGAAATCACCTTTCGCGACCGAGTAACCAAATGACAGTGACAGTGTTAATGAGGTGGAGTCCCAAGAAACCCATGCTGAAAACCTTGGGCCAAAATTCCTTAAAATGGCTGAGATATCAACCTAAGTTGAGCCCCCCCCCCCAACTCCCATTATACAGCTTACCATCATTTCTTCAGTTGGATGGGAGGCTTTAAAAAGTGCAGATGTGTCCCAGTCCATGGAAGATCACTGCTCTCGACCACGGAGGTAAGCATGGGGTGGGGGTGGGGAGGTGGGTCAGCAAAGTGAGGAGGAATGGGAGGACGACAAGGACCATTTTATTTTTACAGGGAAAAAAAGATTTTGAGGATGGGTTTCTTTATTTACCAGGTTACAAAATATTTACACACACTGGGGTGGGCTCCCAGTGTGCCACACTAGTGTGTGTGTGTGTGTGTGTGTGTGTGTGTGTGTGTGTATTTGTGCATGTGGGGGAGGGGGCATGTCGACACGGGACTGGGGCACCCTGATGTTGGTACTTGGAAATATTTGGGTGGGGGGTCATCTGACACCAGGAGGCATCCCGTGTCGGAAACATAAATAAAAAATATTTGGGCGCACTGGGGTGGGCTCCCAGTGTGTCACACATTAATGGGATACATGCTGACACGGTTGGGCACCCGATCGCCGGCTTTCAGGAGTGTGTGGTGAGCAGAAGGAGCCCAATGTGGAAAGCCGCGCCACGATCATTGATTATTTATTGAAATGGTTCACTGGGACAGGCACACCGAACAAACAAGGTGCCTGGTAGCAGGAGCCGACAAGAACCGTAACTCCGGCCATGTGCATTATTGTGCACTGTAATGTGCATGGCTGGAGTCTTGTCAGCTGCTGCCAACAAAGAGAAGGTAGGTCTGTGTGCCTGGTTGCGAGGGGGGGGGGGTCCCGCTGCAATGAGGAAACTGTCCGTCGCTGCAGCGGCAGATTTCTTTCAAGTGTGGTCCTCTCTATCTCAAACTGCTGTCACAGACAGCTCGTCGATTCATTGGTGCCTGAGGGATGAGCCCCATAAAGCATCAACTGCATTGGGCAGAAACTCACACACCTCTAAAATGTCGTACTGTCTCAAGATGTTTCTTGCGCATGCGTGGTGTGCATGTGCGCAAGTATGCGCAGACTAGGTGGGCTGTATGGTCCCCGACAGATTCTATGTTTCTGTGTGTGTTTCTATGTAATATAAAAAGGAAACAGATGGAGTGATAAACAGAAACTTTTAGAAAAACAGTGGATGGCAATACCATTTTCTTGGCATCTAGTTGCCATCTACCCCATGTGACAGCAAATATACCCAAAGGGGAATTCCTGAGAATTAAAAGAAACTGCAGCACAGATGAAGGGTTACAGCATGGAGCTGATGAGAAGGGGAAAAGATTCTTGGAGAGGGGGTATAGCAGAAAAAAGTACAGGAAGCAAGGGTACTTGCTGAGAGTAAGGAAAAGAATGATCTGCTAGGAACTAAGGAACAAGTATCTGTTAGAAATCCTAGAATAAATGTAGTGACCACCTTTTCAATACATGCTAGAATGTTTGAGAATATAATATATAAGTATTGGGGAATTTTAGCTGCAGCTAGAGGGCTAAAGGAAGTAGCAAAAGAAAAAACAATATTATCTTACAGAAACGTAACAAGTTTCAAGCATATGTTGCTGCATAGCCATTTTCAAGATAAGAAAGGAAAACAAACTTGGATAGCCAGACCTACACGTTGTTTCAGGTGTAATAATTGCATTTTTTGTAAACATGTGACTAGTGGAAAAAAAATTCAGAACAAATAATTGTGCCACAGATTTTGAAATACGACAGTTTACTACTTGTTACACAAGAGGTGTAATATGTCTTGCCACCTGTACATGTAAAGCACAAGAAACTTTAAAGTAAGATTGGAAGAGCACTTGAGGGCAGTGGAGAGAGGTGACTTAACCTATGCCACTGCAGCACATGATGCAAATGCAAAAGATGGAAAGCCACATGTCTTTACATTTATGGCGATTGACAAGATATGCCAAAACCCAAGGGGTGGCAATGATAACAATCTAGTACTAAAGCGAGAGACTGTCTGGATATTGCAGCTTAGGGCAACACAAAGTCCTGGTTCAAATACAGGATTCGAAATTCGCCCCTATTTAGAAGATAGGAGATGAAACAAGTCTGTTAAGGTCCGAGCAATATTTGAATAACTGTACTTTTTAGTCTAAATATTTTGGATGAAATAATCTTAACAGTATTAGTATCTGCTTATGATATTTTTATAAACCACACCTCATAATTGCAATTATCAAATTTCCCTTTTTTGTAGTTCTCCCCCCACTTTTTATAAGTTTGTTTATGCCGTTTTAACTTCATTTTAGATAAAAGTGTCACAATTAATAGAATGTGATTTTAAATGTCTATTAAAGATGTGTTTTTCATGAATGTTGTATATCGAAGGACCTTGTTTTTGATGTTTAAAACTGGAGTGTTATTCAATGAAATCTCCATTCTTTGACGATGTCATGCTGATGTAATGATTGTGGGACTATATATACTGTATATATGATGTATTTTTATATGAGCCTCAGCCTTTGATAAAGGGTCCAGAGGAATTCGAAATACGTCAGGCAGGCGCATCCTTTTTATTTTAACATGTAACTACAATTTGTGTTGCTGCAAAATATATGGAGTTGGCATCCATAGTGGTGAGTGTCCGGGTTTCTGTTGTTTTTCTGACTTTGCTTGGCCCGAGAGCACCACAGCCTTGTGCACACTTTTTCTTGTGTACAGCTGTGAGGCAGTCCAGAGAAGGGCAACTAAAATGGTGCAGGGACTGCATCAGAAAACATATGAGGACAGATTAACAGAGCTCAATATGCATACCCTAGAGCAAAGGAGGGAGAGAGATGATATGATCGAAACATTCAAACACCTTAAGGGCATTAACAAGGTGAAAGAGTCTAACATGTTTCAATATAAGAAAAATAGCAGGACAAGAAGACACAGCATGAGATTAGAGGGAGGCCGATTAAGGGGTAATGTGAGGAAGTTCTTTTTCACAGAAAGGGTGGTGGATGCATGAAACGGCCTACCACAGGAAGTGGTGGATATGAATACAGTGCAGGGCTTCAAACAGGCATGGGATAGGCATAAGGGAGCAATACAGATGAGTATGAATAGATAGGCCATTGACAGAGCAAAAGCCGATGGCACATTTATAAGGTAGAAAAAGAAATGGGCAGACTGGATGGGCCTTGTGGTCCTTATCTGCCGTCAACTTCTCTGTTTCTATTTTTGTAGCTCTGTAGTAAGTTTTGCCCTAAAATGCAAAAGAAAAGGGCTGAAAAATGAGAAGATTTTATGGCTTCTCAATCTTCCTCCACATCATCAGAAGGCTCACAGGAGGGTCCAGACCCTCAGAGTAAGCAACAGTCCTTGTCAAAGGGCACAGAAAAGAAAGACAAAGCTGTTAAAGATGGTTCAGAACTCAGGGTATCAAAAAAGAGAAACCCTGAATCCAGTAAAAAAATTAAAGAGCCTCAGAGAAGACACCAGAGATGGTGCCTACGAAGAAAAAAACAAAAAGAAAAACATGTCACTGTTCCTCCTCCTGAAGAAAGAAAGGAGTCACTAGTGGACTTAGGACAAATGCCCTCAAAGGACATAGCAAAGGCATGGTAATTCCTCCAGGCATTCCAGGAAATGGGGAATTTCATGAGTAAGCCTGCCCCCCTTCCCCGACTCCAGTTCCATTTGCAATGCCTGTGAAGGAGGCAGAGGAAATTTACTATGAGGATGAGGAGGAAAAAGAACCAACAGAACCAGATGGTTCTCATGGGCAAGAATTTGGCTCTCCTCCTAGGCCTTCAGAGGACTACACTTCACATTAAACCTTTTTAAGATATATGGTGAATGCCCTCAATGTCTCCACCCACGAGACTGAAGAGGATGAGGATGAGGTGGAATTCATGGATATGATGGGCTGATCACCTACAAGAAAGCTGATTCTGCCCATCCATGAATCTCACAGGAAAGCTACATGCAAGATCATGCCACATCCACTTCTGCTGCTGGCACAGACAAAAAACAGAGAAAAAAATATCAGGTGTGAAAACAGGGAGCCGAGTATCTGTATTCCCAACCTGACCATGAGAGAGTTGTGAAGACTTATGCCTGTGATAAGGCCAAATTGCTCCTGTCCTCCCAGCCTCCTGAGAAGGATTCCAGGAAACTGGATAGTATGGGAAAAAAGTTTATACATCAGCTTCCCTGCTCCTAAGGCAGGCAACTTACCTAGCCTAAACAGCACAGTATCAGAAAGCCCTATGGAATTCCATACTGGCACTGGATCTGGCTGACACAGCAACATCAGCCACAGATGCCACAAAGTACCAGTTCCATATGGCAGTGAACACAAATGACACTGCATCTAGGGTCATCATGGCCCATGCAGTGTCCTTGAGAAGGTTTACCTGACTTAGAACTACCAACCTACCCCAAGACACTACCACATGAGGGGAAGTTCCCTGTTTGGTGGCAACACAGAGGCTTAAAGAGCCCCTGATACCGTTAAACAACTTGGAAAATATGTGAGATTTAGATAGTAAAGTTTATATTTCATGTATTTTCTATAATTATTTACCTTTTTTCTTTATTACCGAGGACAGCTGTACGAAAGAGGCTTACTGTCCCTTAGACTTTCTCTGCTGTTTCTGCTATCCTACATATGACATCATAATCTGGGTTGCACCTGGAAACGAGCTTCTGGTCATGGTGCCTTTCCTGGTTACCAACTTTTAAATAAATAAAATTATTCCCTGTTTATGGCATTGTAATTATCCCCACGGAAACAGACTCTGATGTCATAAACAGAACTGTGATGTCATATGTAGGCAAGCAGCCAGAACAGATAGGGCAGTGATCCTGTTTACATGCAGATGTCCTTAGTAATAATGAAGAATGAGAAATACAGAAACAATATTGAAATATAAGCTCACTTGTGCTAAACATTACATTTTCTCAAATTTGTCACAACGGTGTCAGGGGCTCTTTAAATGATTAAGTACAAAACCACCTACAAGAGCAACACTGAGAAGAAAAATGCCTCCATTTCCTACGGGCCTTACAGAAGGGAAGGTAGGGGTAAGGGATATTTCCCCATACTAATGTCTTCCATGAGTACCCTCCACAAAGGGGCTACCACAGGAGGAGGGGTACAAGAGGCATCAGGCATACAGCTGCAACACCAGCTCCCAAAACCCAGGCAAAGCAAAACCCATGACAAGTCTGCACACGTTGCCCACCCACTGCCAGTGGGAGGAAGACTGACTGACTATTTCCACGAATAGACAAAAATTACCACAGACAAGTGGTTCCTGGAAGCAGTGAGTCAAGGTTTGTCCCTGCAGTACAAAAAATTCCCCAAAAGAACAGTTATGTATTTACCATAACAGTAGATCTTCGAGAGAATCTCTTTCATCAGGCCACACCTATGGAACAATAGACGTCAGGCACTAGGACCACACGGAAATTTTTTGCAAGCAGTCCATTAGGGGCTGCCCATGATGACATCCTACGTCGGCTCTTCCTATATAAACATGGGCAGCCCCTTCCCTTCTTTTTTCCACGACCCGTGACACGGTTGGGAACCGATAAGGGTGTCTTGCCTGGCACTGCCAACAAAAGGGCAAGTTTTTGGTTAGGCTGGCATTATGTCTGAGAAACCCAAAAGAAAAACCGGGCCCACTGGGTTTCAACACTGTAGTGTCTGTGGGGAAGCCTTTGCCAAGGCTGACCCACACACCACATGTGTTTATTGTCTGGGGTTTGACCTCCTCAATGCAGACTGCCAGATTTGCAAGAATTTCCCTGCAGCTACCCTAGATAAGAGAGTTGGTAGGCTCAGGGAACGAGAGGCCAAAAAGTCCGCTGACCCAGATGGCCAGCCTGGTTCGGTGCCAACCGGAGGGAGTGCCCTCTGACCAGGGCCAGACTTCCTCTGGCAAACGTAAAGCTGACTCTGAGGAGCCAGTTCCAGCAAAGAGAACTAGAAAGTCAGCAGGTGTGGAGTCAAAAATTCCTTCAACTGCTGCAAAGATAGCCATGGCAATACAAATTGTCCAGTCACTTTCCCCGGTTCCCTCCGAACCGCCACTATCTGGCAAAAGGTCGGTTCAGTCGGTTCAAGAATATGACATAGAGGAGTTTTATGAACCAGAGGAGGGGGAGGATGATTATGATCAGTGTGAATGTGACTTTGAAAGTCTGGATGTGCCCATTGAACCGGACATCTCCCCAGACAGACCTTTAGGAGAATCTCCCCCTAGGCTTGCTGAGTCCCCTTCTCATTTTCTGTTTTATAAAAAAGTTGCTGAAACCCTCCAGCTTCCTTTAGAGGAGGCTTTGGATGAGCAAGAGGAGCCTGACTTTGTAGAGATGATGGATATCCCAGAGTCCAGGAGATTGTCTATTCCTTTACATAAATCTTTTAGGAAACAAACAATAAAAATTTTAAAAGCTCCTAATTGTGGATAAAAAGATGGACAGGAGGTACACTTTGTCAGGTCCTGATACAGAATTTCTTTCACAGCAATGCAGTCATGTTGGGGTAGTTCAGGCTGCAGCCTGTGATAAAGCTAATATTCCCCTGGCTTCACATCCTCCTGACAAGGACTCCAGGAAGATTGATGCCATGGCCAAAAAACAATACATGGCAGCGTCTTTGGGACTCAGACAAGCAAACTATATGGCTTATGTTGCAGATACCAAAAATCTAGATGGGATACTGTCATGGCCTTAGCCAAACAGGCCCCTGGCCAGCTTGCTAAGGACCTAGAGCAGGTGGCTGCTGATGGTATTGAGGCATCTAAGGTGCAATTTCATGCTGCAGTGGATTCTAATGATGTATCCTCTAGAGTCATGGCTACATCTGTGGCTTTTCGTAGACTGCCTTGGCTCAGGTGTACTACTTTGTCACAGGATACACAGTCTAAGGCTATGGATTTTCCTGTGGTGGGAAATTTTCTGTTTGGGGAGCAGACAGAGAATTATATGAAGAAAATGGATGAATATAGAACCACTTATAGGTGTGCACAAGCCAAGGAACGGCAAGCCACTCCTCAGAGGCAGCCCCCCAGGGGTAGGGGCAGGCCTTTTCACAGGCCTTTTTACCAGACCCAGGCCTCCTCTTCAGCCTATGTTCAGAGGGGTTCTTCAGAGGAGAGCAGACGGGGTACAAGCAGGCCTGCTCCCACCCCTCAGCCTAAAGCCCCTGCCAAACAGGCACCCTGATGGGATGCCCAGGGCCGGCTCTCCATTACCTGTAGGGGGCAGGCTGGCTTACTTCGTCCAGGACTGGGAGTCTTTAACATCAGACAAGTGGGTCCTGGAAGTAGTGAGCCAGGGTCTGGTTCTCAGCTTCAAAAAATTTCCAAAGATAAGAATCAGATCCTTTCCACCTGCAAACCCTTTAAAGACTCTTGCCTTGGAAACAGAAGTCTCAACCCTCCTGGCTCTCAGAGCTGTAGAAAGGGTTTCTCCCCTACACCAGGGCAAGGGTCTGTACTCCAGGTACTTCCTTACCCCAAAAAAGACAGGAGAGTGGCGGCCCATCCTGGACCTAAGATATCTGAACAAGCACCTTTTAAAACCAAAATTCAAAATGGTGACTCTGGGAATGATTTTACCCTCCCTAAGGCCAGGGGACTGGCTAGCTTCCCTGGACCTCAAGGATGCCTACTTCCATGTTCTTATCAGAAGCTCCCACCGAAAGTACCTCAGATTCGAATTGCCCTCAGGCCATTATCAGTTCAGACAATGCCCTTGCCTTACCTCTGCCCAAGGGTATTCACAAAATGTCTGGCAGTAGCAGTTGCTCATTTAAGAAGGCAAAAGATTGCCATCTTTCCCTACCTGGACGACTGGCTCATTGTGGGTCAGTCTCCAGACCAGGTCAAATCACACCTGCAAGTTACCCAGCAGCTGCTTACCTCTCTGGGCTCTTTCTCAATCTTCCAAAGTCAGTTCTGGAACCTGTCCAGGTACTCACCTTTATAGGTGCAGAACTGGACACAAAAGCAGGCCAGAGCCTTCCTCCCCTAGAAAGGGTAAGGACCCTGGTGGCCCTGGCCTCGTCCTTCACTCTGCAGGTCTCTCGACCAGCAAGGCATTTCCTGCAGCTCCTAGGACACATGGCTGCTTCCACAGCTGTAGTGCAAGCAGCAAGATTTCAGATGAGGGACATTCACTTCCATTTGAGAGCCTTCTGGTCTCAAAGAAGAGATTCCCTATCCAAGTTAATCCCAGTGACTCGAACCCTGATCCAGGCCCTTCAGTGGTGGCAGGATCAGAGCAATCTGAGACAAGGGGTGAGCTTCATCCCTCTATCCCACTCCTTGACCCTTACTACAGATCGTCCCTCTTGGGATGGGGAGCTCACATGGGCGACCTCTCCACCCAGGGTTATGGTCCCCTCAGGAATCTCTGCTCCACATCAATCTGTTGGAACTCAGAGCTGTTTTCTAGCACTTCAGGTTTTTCTGCATCTGTTCAGAACAAGGTGGTACAGGTCAGAACAGACAACACCACTACAATGTGGTACATCAACAAACAAGGGGCACTCGGTCTTGACCTTGTGCACCGAGGCGATAAGTTGTGGTTTCTGGCTTACTCCCTGAACACTTCCCTCATAGCAGTTCACCTCCCAGGCAAGGACAATGTCCTGGCAGATGCTCTCAGCAGGATTTCCCAGGGCCATCACGAATGGTCACTGGATCCCCTAGTACTGGGGATAGTTTTTGCCAGATGGGGCACTCCTCAGATAGATCTTTTGCAACCCCAGACAATCATCAACTTCCACTTTTTGTTGCAGGCCCCAGTGTTGGGCTCAGTCCCTCTGGATGCCTTTCTCCTCGATTGGGAAGGGAAGTTTCTCTATGCCTTCCCCCCCTTCCCTCTCCTGTTCAAGGTGCTAGTCAAAATCAGGTCTCAGCCCTGCAAGATGATCCTGATTGCTCCAGACTGGGCCAGGCAGTCCTGGTACCCACTCCTTTTGTCCTTAGCAGTCCATCTTCCCCTGTGTCTCCCCAGGAACCACAATCTGTTAACCTGTGCTCAGGGGAGAGTCTGGTATCCGAATCTCAAATCCCTCAACCTCAAGGCCTGGCTCTTGAGGAGTTAGAGTTTTCTGATCTACAACTTTCTCAGGGTGTTCTCGAAATCTTGAAAGCTTCTAGGAAGCCTTCCACCAGGGCTACCTATAACTCCAAGTGGAAAAGGTTTTCCATATGGTGTTCTGGGAAACATATTTCCCAGGAATCTGCTGATTTACCCACTGTTTTGGACTATATGGTCCATCTTAATGCTTTGGGACTGAGACCAGCTACCCTGAAAGTGCATTTGGCAGCTGTCTCTGCTTTCATTTCAGCAGGGAAGCCCTCTTCTCTTTCTGCTCACCCTGTATTTTCCAAGTTTTTTAAGGGATTGCTTCATACCAATCCTCCATTCAGGTACCCTGCCCCTGCCTGGGATCTTAATGTTTGAATTGCTCAGCTGATGCAACCCCCCTTTGAACCTCTGTCTTCGGCAGAGCTTAAGTATTTGACTTGGAAAATACAGGTTACTCACCTGTAACAGGAGTTCTAGGAATGGTATATGTTGTTCATCCACACTCATTGGCAGGTATCCTTGCCGCTTTAAATCTTGCCGGAAGGTCTTCAAGCTTGCTCCTCCACCCACCGGGTGGTATAACTCGGCTCGCCCCCATGGCGCCAGATCTGGCCGCTGGAAGCTCAGGTTCGTCGGCGAGAGGAGGAGTCGGGTGGAGTCGTGGATGAACAACATATACCATTCCTAGAACTCCTGTTACAGGTGAGTAACCTGTATTTCTAGGGACATGGATATGTTGTTCATCCACACTCATTGGCAGACTCCTAGCAGTTCTCCGGGAGGAGGGAGGCAGACGCACACCCCAATACTTACTTGGGAAAGAGACTGGAGAACCGAGGCCCAAAACCAGCATCCCGGCGTGACTCAAGGTCGATGTGGTAATGGGTAATGAAGGTGTTTGCTGACTTCCAGGTAGCAGCCCTGCAGATTTCCTGGATAGGGACGTCCCTGGAAGCAGCCACCGTTGCTGCAGTATGCGGGTAGGAATGAGCTCTTATCCCTCTGGGAGGCTCCATGCCCGCCAACTTATAGCAGAGATCTATGCAGGAAGTGACCCACCTGCTTATCGTCCGCTTGGCCAGGTCTGCCAGATGTGGCTTCAGCGTAGGTGACAAACAGCTGGTGAATCTCTCCAATTTCATACCATCGCTCTTTGTAATAGGCGAGCGCCCTTCTAGGGTCCAAAGTATGGAGCCTATATTCGGCCTCTGAGGTGTGATTGGGGTAGAACACCGCAGAGTCAACACCTGGTTAAGATGAAACTCCGACACCACCTTGAAAGGAATTTCCTGGTGGCGCAGGA
The DNA here is from genome assembly GCA_016271365.2 of Neoceratodus forsteri. NCBI lineage: Eukaryota > Metazoa > Chordata > Ceratodontiformes > Ceratodontidae > Neoceratodus > Neoceratodus forsteri. The sequence goes on from CM057455.1 coordinate 479,269,426, forward strand.
CAACCTTGTCCCTGTGGAAGACCAGGTAAGGAGACTCGATGGAAAGCACCTGAGCTCTCCCATCCTTCTGGCTGGACGTGATAGCCACCAAGAAGCGGTCTTCCACGACAGGTGAGAGAGAGCACACCTGTGCATAGGTTCTAATGGCTTGCCCATGAGCTTTGCCAGTACCAGCAGTAGATCCCACGGAGGTGGGGGTTCCCGCACTGGAGGGGAAATGTGATCAAGGCCTTTGAAAAAGCGCCAGACCACCTTCTCCTGCGCCACCGACTGCTTCCCGGCCCGCGCCTCGTAAGCAGAGATGGCTGCCAGGTGCACCCTTAGGGTCGCGACCTAAGCCCTTGATTAGAAAGGGACCATAAATAGTCCAAGATGCTTGCCAAGGAACAGGAGGAAGGGTCCAAGCCTTGCCTGACACCAAATGGAAAACCTTTTCCATTTGAAGGCATAGCATTTTCTGGTCGACTCCTCGGGACGCCTCAACTACATTGAGGACCTCGTCGGAAAGACCCAAGGCCTGGAACTCTAGCAGCTCAGGAACCAGGCCGTCAGGTGCAGGGATTGAAGGTCCGGATGGAACACCTTCCCTGATTGACTGAGAGCAGGTCCGGGCTGGAAGCTGCCATGAGTCCTGGAGCTGAGACTGAGGAGATCTGGTACCAGAACTGGCGAGGCCAGTCTGGGGCTATCAGAATCACCTGCGCCTTGTCCCTCCTCGCCTTGAGAAGCACCTTGTGGATCAAGGGAAATGGGGAAAGGCGTAAAGAGGCCGGGGGTCCACTGCCTCGAAAGGCATCCCCTGCAGCGAGCCCCTGCTGAAGGGGGCATCAGGAACAGTCTCAGCTTCCATTCTCCTGAGGCGAACAGGTCCACCTGAGGTGTGCCCCAATGGGAGAACAGATGCTGTACTACCTCCGGCAGGAGAGACCACTCGTGGATGCAGCCCCTATCCGGCTCAGGGCATCGCCAGGGTGTTGGAGGCTCCTGCCACATGAATGGCTAGGAGATCCGCCTCCAGGCTGCGCACGAGTGACCAAATGCGGAGAGCTTCCTTGCATAGAAGCATGGAGCGCGTCCCGCCCTGGCGGTTTAGATAGAACATGGTCGTGGTATTGTCCGTCTGGACTCGGACCACTTGACCCCGGAGGAACTGAGCAAAGGCGGTGAGAGCTAGGCGGAGCTCCAGCAGGTTGATGTGGCATCGGGACTCCCGCGGGGACCAGAGGCCATGAGCCCGGTGTTCCCCCAGATGGGCACCCAAACCCATCAGAGAGGCATCGGTCGATAGAGAGACCGTCGGCTCAGGGCGGACGAACGGGATGCCCTCCTGCAAATGATCTGGAACGGTCCACCACTGGAGAGCGTTCCACATCCCCTGTGTCACCGACATAAGCTGGTCCAAAGGATCGCAGCATTGTGACCACTGGCTGGCCAGTCCCCACTGAAGGGGACGCATGTTCCAGCGGGCCCAACGGACCACGCTGGTGCAGGCCGCCATGAGACCCAGGAGGCGCAGGAAGTCCCGGGCAGGGCGCAATTGCCCAACCAGAAATGATCGGGCAAAGGAGGAAAGAACCCGGCCCTGTCCGCCGGGAGCCGCGCTCTGGCTCGAAGAGAGTCGAGCTGCGCCCCGATGAATAGAATCACCTGCTTTGGCTCGAGTTCCGACTTGGCCTCGTTGATAAGGAGGCCCAGTTGAGAGCAGACCTGGAGGGCCAGATCTCTGGACCACTCCGCCTCCTTCCTGGAGGGAGCTGCTATCAGCCAGTCGTCCAGATGGGTACACCCGACCTCGCGCCGCAGGAATGCTGTCACCACTGCCATGCATTTGGTGAAGACCCTGGGAGCTGGAGACAAGCCGAAGGGCATGGCTTGGAACTCGAAGGGATCCTTCCGCCGAAGCGAAGGAATCTCTGGTGAGACGGACGGATAGGGACGTGAAAAACGCGTCCCTGCAAGTCCAGAAGCAGAACCACCGCCCGCGTTCAAGGATGGTATTATCTGAGCCAGAGTGACCATCCTGAAGGTTCGAGACCTTAGGAACTTGTTTAGGTGTGTAGGTCGAGAATGGGCGCCAGCCCCGTCCGCTTGGAACCAGGAAGTACCTGGACACAAACCCTGGGTCTGAAGGAGGGTCCTCACCTCTCTTATCACCTCCTTCTGGAGGAGGAGGCGATGTTGGCTCGACGAGCCGCCAGTGAGGCTGGGGACCGAGCCCCCGAGGCGGCGGCTCTGAAGGGTGGTGCCTGCTCGAATTCCAGGAGGCAGGCCTCTTCCCACCTCCAAGACCCACCTGTCCGTGTAACAGCGGACCAGAGGAACAAGTGCCAGAGCCGTCCCCCACGGGGGCCAGGAAGTGAGTGGCGGGAATGGGCGACACCCTCAGCCCGGCCACTGGGCAGGCTGGAGGAGGGACTGGCGAGGGACCTCCTGGGCCTTTTCCTCCCTGCCTCCTGTTAGAGGAAGCCCGGCGGCTTGGGTTTAGGATGCCAAGGCCGAGCCTGCTGGCACTGGCGTTAACTGGGCGAGGCGGCGCGGGGCACAGAAGGGACGAAGGGCTTAGGCTGTGGTTATGGATTTTGTCCTTCTGAGCGGAAGAGACCGAGTCCAAGGTAGCATTGACTTCTCGATCCTCTGCAGGTGACCTTCCACCCCAGGGCCGAAGAGGTCAGTCCCCAAAAGGGAACATCCGCCAACTTGTGCTGGGTATCAGTAAAGGTGGATATCCTCAGCCAAGCCATCGACCTGATAGCCTCTTGACGCCACCGATCTGGCACATGAGTCCCCTATATCCAAAGCAGTCTGGAGCTGCTGTTTGGCCACTGCCCTGCTCCTGGTCCCGCACCTGCTTAACCGTAGTCTGCAGATCGGCGGGAAGATGAGGATGACCTCATCCAGGAGCCCAACAGGGCATGAGAAAAATGTGCCATGAGACGGCCGACAGCTGGCGAAGGCCCGAGAGAGGACGCAGCGTAGACTTTTCGCCCGACATAGTCCAATTTCTTGGACTCCTTGTCAGGAGGTTTGTCACATCCCTGGCGCGTCGGCGCCCGGAAAACGCTGTCGGTAACCAACCCCGGCAGAGGTGTTCAAAACCGGACAAGGAACCGTGGGACCGCGATACTTCCTGCTATCCTGGCTGAAGGCGCGGGGCAGGAAGCAGGCGCTGCCAAAGCTCCAGTGCGGACCCACTATGGCCTCGGCCACTGGAAAGACCTCCTCGGAGTATCCTCGGTCCAGAATCTCGTGAGGGGATACCTGGCCCGCTTGGAAAGGGTTCAGAGCTCCATCCCGGTGGACTCGAGATGAGCGAAGCAGTCCTAGGAAGGACAACGGGCTATCGTCCATTGACTGACTCCTCGAAGACTCCAAGTCCAGTCGCTTGGAGAAAAAGGAGGAATCATCTTCGGACTCGGAAGAGTCCTCGAAGAGCTGCCTCTGGCCTGAGCCACCCTTCACCTGCCGAGGTCGGTCGGGAGTGAGGGTAACTAACAGCTGATGGGGTAGACCCTTAGCCGACCGAGAATCCTTGGTCAGAGCCCCAATTGGTGGCTGTGGAGGCGGAGGTTCCACCGGAATCGGTGGAGCAGCTGGTTTTGGCCGAACAACCGGCCTGGGTATAGGCTCCTCGGATAAGTCGAGGGGTTGTGTCGGCCGCTCCGGTGACAGCCACTTAATGGCCGGGGAAGGCGACGGGGTCGGCTTACTCCCGGCCAGGAGGAGCTGTTGCAACATAAGGTCCTCGTACCGTCGACGTAATTTACGCCGAAGCCTCCCCTCGTCCGAGGAGGAGGACGAGGACGAGCGGCAACGCCGCTTACCGCGGTGCCGAGACCGAGACCGCCTATGACGGTGGGATCGGCTGGACCGCGAAGAGGTCCGAGACCGAGACCGAGTCCCGGAATTTCCGAGGTCGGTGCGGGGAGGTGTCGGCCGGAACCGGCACTCCCTTCGGCTCGGATGGTCCATCCGAGGGCTCCGGAACCGGAGGCACAGGCGAGCCCACGGGATCCTCAACTCCTCCCGGGGGAACCGGGAGGGAATCTCGGCTGCTAAAGCGATAGCCCGTCCATGGTCGAGAAAAATCTCGACCGTCCGGTGGGAGTCTCGGTCAACTGACCTGACAGGGACACCGTGAGGCCAGTGGCAAGCCGAGCTGGTCGATCAAGCCGACGGCCGACGACTCGGGAGAGGGACCTTCCGCTCCCAAGAGCGTCGACGGAGGGACTTACCCCTGTCCTTCTTTTTGGACCGAGAATAAGGTCCAGCAGACGTAGGCCCTTCTCCCTTAGTGGAGAGGGACAGACAAAGCTCCTTAAAAGAAGCCGTGTAGGAAGAACCCAGAGAGAGCGGGATAAATGCCGCGGCCGAGGAAGATACGGCCTGCGCCGCCTCCTCTTCGAGGGCGACCATCCGATCGAGCTGATCCGCCGAGCCCGCCGCCGCGGACACCGCCAACCGGGCCTCCTTGGACTTCACCGGAGGGAAACGCTTCTCGGGACGGCCCAGTTGCAATCGGGCAGCACGGTCTTCGAGGACGTAGGCCGAGAAAGATGAGCACAGGTCGCAAGCCTGCGGGTCGTGCTCAAGGCCTAAGCAGTAGACACACGTGGAGTGTGGATCCGTCCGAGACATCTTCTGCCCGCATGGGCATCTCCGAAATCCCGGAGTCGATTTGTCCATCGCAGCCGCGAGGGATCAAGACTGAAGTCTTTTTCCAAAATTTATTTTTAAATCCGCAAACGGAGAAATAGGAACCAGTCTCAAACACAGGCGTTAAGGAGGGAACCTGTGCTTCAAGTGGTAAGGAAGATCTAGGCGTCATGGGGCGAGCCGAGGTTATACCACCGGTGGGTGGGAGGAGCAAGCTTGAAGACCTTCCGCAAGATTTAAAGCGGCAAGGATACCTGCCAATGAGTGTGGATGAACAACATATCCATGTCCCTAGAAACTGTATTTCTAGTAGCCATCACTTCTGCCAGGCGCATAAGTGAGTTGCAGGCTTTATCAGTGGAGACTGACTTTATTTCCTTTCACAGGGATAAGGTAGCCCTCAGGACTAACAGGAAGTTTTTGCCGAAGGTGGTTTCGGATTTCCACCTTAACCAATCTATTTCACTTCCAGTGTTCTTCACTGACCATTCCTCCTCTGGTGAGAGGAGGCTGCACAGCTTAGATGTTAAGAGGGCCCTAAGTTACTACATAGAGCGTACCAAGGGTCACAGGTTTGACTCCCTCCAACTATTTCTCACTTATGGTGAGGTTGGAAAGGAGACCTGCCACTAAGAGATCCATTGCCAGGTGGATTGTCTCTTGTATCCAATTTTGCTATCAAAAACTGGGTAAGGTTCCCCCTTCAGGCCTGAGGGCTCTCTCTACCAGAGGTACAGCTGCGTCTCTAGCTGCTGCCAGAGACTTCCCTATCTTAGAGATATGTCAAGCAGCTACTTGGAAAACAGTACCCACTTTCACCAAGCATTACTCCCTGGATATCCAGGCCAGGAGGGATGCTCGGTTTGGCACAGCCGTGCTTCAGAGCCTATTCCCTAAGTAGGTTCTGTCCCTCCTCCTTGGAGGTACTGCTGTGTAGTCTGCATTAGTCATAATATAGTAAGACTTCATGTTGTTTGAAGAAAAAATTACTCACCTTAGTAATGTTGTTTCTTCTAATGGAGTCTTGCTATATTATGACCTCCCCCCCAGCCTGCCCCTCTCAGAACTTCTACTTTGGGTATGGGGTGGGCAGTCCACTGTTGGCACTTATTGATGCCCCTTTATGTTTTCCACCCCTTCTTGTTGGGGTGTTGTGTTTTATTTATTTTATCTTATTTTTTCTGGTCCCCTGACTTGAGTCTTGGTGTTGGGACCAGAAAATGTGTGAATATTTTAGTAGCCAGTTGGCTAGTGTAGGTTACAGCTTCCACACAGAGCCTTAGTGAGTTTTGCTCGTAAAGATCTGACGGTTTCGGTTTGAAATAACCCTGACAGAGCTTTCTTAACCGAGCTCGCGCTCTAAGTTCCATGCACTGCATGGAAGTTAACTCTTTCACCTTCGGAGCAGTTCTAATGGTGGGACAAACTGCATTAGTCATAATATAGCAAGACTCCATTAGAAGAAACAACATTACTAAGGTGAGTAATTTTTCTTTGGGACACTCCAAACCTTGCAATAGCTATGTCTTCAGGAGCCATGCATGGAGGTAGAGTGATTTGAGGTCTGGATGGACTAGAGTTCCCTGCTCCTGTGACAGAAGACCCTGGCATAATGGCAGGGGTACCTGAGGTTCCACCACCAGCTGCTGCAGTAAGGGGAACCACATCTTACAAAGCTACAGTGAGGCAATGTGTATCAGAGTTGCCCCCCATTTGAAGCTTTGAATTAGAGGGAAGGGAGGAAAGGCATACAGGAACCTCCCTTTCCAAGAGAGGGATAACGCATCTTGCCAAAAAACTTCAGGCACTGGGTGAGCAAGCAGAAAAGCATCAGTTTTAGGTTTTGTGGGGCGTAAAAGGTCCAACTCTGGATAACCCCATCTGTCAAACAGGTCTTCTATGACTAAGGTCAGCAGCTCCCATTGTGCATCTTGGACACAGTGCGAGCTTAGTCTGTCTGCCAAGACGCTTGGGCCACTGGAACATACAATGCTGATAGTTCTAGACCATGTTTCACAGCCCAATACCAAACTCTCATTACCTCCTTGCACAGCGGATAGGAATAAGTCCCTCCTTGCTTGTTGATGCAGTGCATCATACTTATGTTGTCTGCCTGAATTAACAGAGGACCCGGAGAGAGATGGGACTGGAAGATCTGTAAGCTGTACATAACAGCTCTCACTTCTAGGATGTTTATGTGGAGGGTAGTCTCCACTTTCATCCATTTTTAGACATTACACTAGAGGGCGACAAAGATACTGGGTGCATCCACACAAAAGGGTATAGGAAAGAGTTGTACAAATTCATTACTGAGAAATGATAGTTCACATCCAGCAAAATTAAAGAATTCCATACCATGTGGGCAATTAGTCAGGATTAGGAGAAACTCTACATCTGATAGTGATTTTGAGCTACAAGCTGAATAACTGCTACAAAGGTTCAGGGGAAAAAGGTTACAAAGAGATAGTGCTAAACAGAGCCCTAACCAGAATAAGGTGCAAGAAACAGAAAGATTTTTTAACAAAAAGAACAAAAGAAAATCAAAATAAGATAAGTTCAGTAACGTGCTCACTTGAATTTAATGTAATTACAGGAGCAGTAGGAAATATTGTATGGAACAGTTGGGATATACTAAAAAGTGATCCTGAATTAAGTAGCACTCTCCCTGACAAACCAAGAATAACATTCAGACGCGCAGCAAACCTTCATGACAAGTTGGTTAATAGCCAATTTTATCAGACTAACCCTCAAAAAATGACATGATTACCACAAAAACCAATGGGAAATCATAGATGAGATAACTGCAATATATGTAAGTATACGTATATGGGCAATGGCTTGGTTTTAACTAATAATGTTGAAACTGAGGTCAGAGAATTCATCACTTGTAAAACATATTTTGTGGTATACATGTTATGGTGTACTTGTGACCTATATTATATGGGTAAGACTATTAGACCCCTGAAAAAATGTATTCAGGAACATGTAAGGTCCATTATTAATCAGAAAATGGACACGCCCATAGGAAGACATTTCACTACTACACATAATAATAACGTGTCACATTTCAAATTTATGGGATTGGAACATGTGAAAGGAAATCCTAGAGGAGGGGATAGGCCAAATAAATTACTGCAAAAAGAAAGCGCTTGGATTTTTAAAGCTAATAAAGTTGTTCCCTTTAGACTAAATGAAAGATGGGACCTTAAATCTTTTTTAAAAACATAGATTATTTAGGTAGTAGACCTAAAGTTGTGCGCGTGGAGCCGGTGCTTTTTGTATACAAAGAACTTATTGAATCCTTAATATATTAAAGGTTTAGGTCTAAAGTCTATACAATGCAAATTCATATTTCATAATGACCATTATTGTATTTTTTACAATTTCTACAGGTTGCACTATATGTGAAAAAATCTTCCTTCCGGCACAGTTGGCTCTCCTGCAGTCTTTCCAGCATAGATAGAAACATAGAAACATAGAATTTGACGGCAGATAAGGACCGCTTGGCCTACCCAGTCTGCCCATTTCCCTACCTACTGGATAAGCTGCAGATCCCAGTTAACCAGCAGCCTACTTCTTCTTACCCCCACCCCCCAGAATTGCCTTATGACTGTCCCATGCATGCTTGAATTCCACCACTGATTTTGACTCCACAACCTCCTCCGGAAGGCCGCTCCATGCATCCACAACCCTCTCTGTGAAAAATACTTCCTTAAATTACCTCTGAGCTGCCCTCTATCTTCAAATTGTGCCCTCTTGTTCTTGCACACCTCTTTTTGAAAGATGCTACCCTCTTGGACTTTGTTGATTCCCTTGAGGTACTTGAAAGTTTCTATCATGTCCCCTCTCCTCCTTTCCTCGAGGCTATACATATTAAGCTCCTTAAGTCTCTCTTCATATGTCTTCTGGTGCAGACCCTGCACCATTTAGGTGCCCTCCTCTGGACAGCTTCCATCCTGTCTATGTCTTTGTGGAGATTGGGTCTCAGAACTGCACATAGTACTCCAGATGGGGTCTCACCAGCTGTCTGTACAGAGGGTAATAACTTCTGTTTTCTACTGGTGATGCCTCTCCTATGCATCCCAGTATCCCCCAGCCCTCCTTGCTGCCCTCTCACATTGCTTGCCTACCTTTAGGTCATCTGATATGACTACCCCCAGGTCCCTTTCCATTTTTGTTGTTGTTAGTATCTCATCCCCATTGTGTACTCTTCCCTGGGTTTTGTTTCCCAGTGCATTACCTTGCACTTCTTAGCATTGAATCTAAGCTGCCATACATTTGACCATTTCTCTAACCTTGCCAAGTCCTTCTCATCCTTTCCACCCCACCCTGTGCATCAACTCTGTTGCAGATCTTAGTGTCATCTGCAAAGAGACATACTTTCCTTCCAGTCCTTCCGAATGTCGCTATAAAGACATTGAAGAGGACAGGTCCTAATAATGAACCCTGGTACCCTACTAGTAACCCTCCTTTCTTCTGAGTGGACTCCATTTACTATTACTCTCTGTGTCCTATTCTCCAGCCAATTCTTTACCCAGGCTGTCATCTTGGGACCCACTCCCAGGCTGGCTAACTTGTATATTAATCTTTTGTGTGGGACTGTGTCAAATGCCTTGCTAAAGCCTAGGTAGGTCATGTCCACAGCCCTCCTGATCTACTACTTTGGTCACCCAGTCAAAGAAATCTATCAGATTTGTCTGGCATGACCTTCCGTTGTGAACTGTGAACCATGCTGCCTAGGGTCCTGTGCCCATCTGGCCTCTAGATACTGGACAATTCTTTCCTTCAGAAGTGATTCCATCATTTTCCCTATCACTGAGGTTAAACTAACAGGTCTGTAGTTTCCTGCTTCTGCCTTGCTCCCACTTTTGTGAAGGGGAATCACATCTGCCCTCCTCCAGTCCTCGGTACCACACCATCCTCCCATGATTTGTTAAAAGGGTAGTCAGTGGTGTCACTAGTTCTACCCTTAGCTCTTTAGAATTCTGGGATGAATCCCATCAGGCCCCATTGCTTTGTCCACCTTCAGTTTTAAGAGTTCTTTCAGAACCCTTTCTTCTGTAAATAGGCTGGTATCAACTTCTGTATCCAGAGTGTTACTACTGTTTGTCTTATGTACCTCCCTCTTCATTTGTAAATACTGAGCAAAAATATTTGTTTAGTACCTCTGCCTTTTCACAGTCTCCTCTGCCCCCCTCCTCCCTTTATTAAGCCTCACTATCCCTCCTTGGTCTTCCTTTTGCTCCCTGATGTACCTATAAAAGGTTTTATCCCCTTCTTAACTGAGTTGGCTATCTTTTCCTCGGTTTGGGCCTTTGCTGTTCTGACTGCCTCCCAGCCTCCTTTGCTTTAACTGATACAGTTCTCTGTCCTGCTCCTTCTGCGATTCCTTGTACTTCCTGAATGCTTTCTTTTTCTCTTGAACCTTCACTGCCACTTCCTTTGAGAACCATAGTGGTTTCTTACATCGTCTTGTTTTGTTTATTTGCTTCACACAAAGGCTCGTTACTTCTGTGATGGCAGTTTTTATTATTCCCCATTGTTCTTCCACCCCTCCTTCCTGCCCATTTGCTAGTGCATTCCTTAGGCACTCACCCATTTTGGCAAAGTCAGCCCTCCTAAAGTCCAGTACTTTTGTCTTTGTATGGCTTGACTCTATTGCTGTGTTTATTGAGAACCATACTGTTCGATGGTCGCTAGTTCCCAGATGGCTACCCACTTCTACATCTGTGATCCTCTCTCCATCTCCATTTGAGAGAATCAAGTCTAATATTGCTCCCTCTTGAGTGGGCTCCAGTCACTAGTTGTCTAAGGCATGCCCCTGTAGGGCATCTAGAATAACTGCACTCTTAAGTGGCAGCTGCAACTGCACTCCAGTTAACATCTGGCATATTCAGATCACCCATCAGCAATATCTCCCTTTTCTGCCATTCTAAGTATACTCTGTCATTCCTGTCCATTTCCTCCCCTGAGAAGAGAATCTTATTATACAACCCTGTGTTATTGTGGTGTCATTGCCTGTCTCCAAATTTACCTCACAGTGCTTCTTCTCCTCCCTGTTTACCCTTTTGTTCTGTTGCTTTGATTCCTTCCCTTATGTAAAGAGCTACTCCTCCTCTCTTTACCCTCCCTGTCCCTCCTGTAGATAGTGTATCCTGGTATGTTTATGTCCCAGTCATGGTTTTGTGTGTACCATGTTTCTGTGACTGCCACAATATCCAGATGTTCCTCCTCATCAAGGCCACTAATTCAGGAAGCTTGTTACCCAGACTACGGGCATTGGTACTCATTGCTCTCCATTTTTTGATGGCTTTACCTTCTGTTGCAGCATCCCCCACTGACCGTTCTACCTTGGTCTTTTTCTCATTTAGTACCCTGTTTTGTAGGGAGAGGCTGGGATTTTCCTGCTGCTTGTCAGTGCCTCCCCCTTTGACTAGTTTAAAAGCTTGCAAATGAAGCATTTAAACCGATTGCTCAAAAGACTTGTTCCTTCCTGGACAGATGCAGACCATCCTGCCAGTATAGGCTAGTGTCCTCAGGTGGAACCCCAGTCCCCAATGAAGCCAAACCCTGTGCTCCGCTCATTTTTTCAACCATTCATTAAACTGCATGGTGCCACTACCCTCGCCTCCACCATGCCTTTGACAGGCAGCACCTCTGAGAAGGACACTGTGTGTGCTACTTGTCTTAGGTCCCCCAACTCTGCAATGTCCTCCTGCACTGCTCTAATCTCATGATGAGCCAAGTCATTTGTCCCTAGGTGGACAATTACGTCCAGCTCAGAATCCTTGCAGCTGTTCTCGTGATCCTGAGGATGGCTTCCTGTCCCTCAAGCCATGGCACCAGGCAGGCACCTTACTTCAGTTTTCCCAGCTCCCCCAGTTCTATACCCCTAATAACTGAGTCCCCACCAGGAGCTGCTTCCTTTCCCTGTGGTGTCCTCTGCCTCCTTCCTGTGGGCCTCCCTTGTGACAGTTGTCATCAGTCTTCTTCGTGTGGTGCACATGGAGCTATGCTCCCCAGAATGGTATGGATTGTGGGAGGGAACAATTGACTGGTGTGCCTCTGTTCCACCCTCCTCACCCTCCCTGAGCCCACTGTGGTCCAACTGCTGTGCTTTCTTCGCAACCTCTGAGGTAGTGGTGGTGGCGCTAGTGCTCCTGGATGGGGAGGTTCCTTCCCACCGTCTCAATGTGGCCTGGGGAAGGTTTCCTTACTACTGTCCAGTGCGGCCTGAAGACGGGCAACTTCCTCCCTCAGGGCAGATAGTTGTCTGCAAATAGGGCAACATCTCAGCCTCCAGAAAGACTCCCGGAAGACTGCTGCCCCACAGCCATTACATTGCACTACTCCCCACATGTTTATCTAGTTGTTTTTTTTTGTATTTGTGTGTGTGTGTGTGCGCGTGCGTGTGTGATTTGTTATATAGAAATATATATATTATACAATGTGTATGCTTATATTGTCAGTGCAGTGTGGGTCTACTACAGTTCCTCTGTATCTATCTCTCCCTCTACAACTGTAAGATATTCTTGTGAAAGAACAATCTAAAAGTATAAGTGATTTTATATACTGTTTTGGATAAAGTAAAAAATCTCATCTCAATAATGCATTCTAAAGTGAAACACAAATTCTTAAATATTTAGAAACATGAGATAAGTTTAGAAAGAGATTTTTAAGCACAGTCATTAATCCCAGTTGAAAATATGATGTTTATTTACAAATTTGGTGTATCCCTAGTGTTCTAGGAGAACCCCTTGAAAAAATACAAAGATAAGATTTCTATTGGTATACTATGATTAAGTGCAACATGTATCTACAACTGTATATATTTATCGTAATCCTGACTGCAATAGGAATTAAGGAATATTCCTTTTTGGCCCTTTTCTTTCTCTTTTTTATAACTACAACCCCTCTTCCTCCCCACCCAAACTTTCCTATTCCATCTTGGTTTCTCCCCATTCAAATTATTTTATTTCTTTTCTGGCTATTAATGTATTCACTATGATTGATCTTGATTGGTTAAAGATTACTGTGATGTCACACCTGAATTGTATTTAAAGGAATGCTGTTATGGTTTTGTATCACGTCCTTGAAGGCACTCTGCCGGGGCTAGAGCTCCCACAAGAGGTGATAATAAATTCAACATTGGTTGATAAATGCTGGCTGCATTTCCATCTGTTCTTGGAAGGGCGATACTGTTTGGAGAGACTTTAAGAGTATTAGGTGATTTACCTTGGTGGTGAATTCCTCCATGTGTGTGAGCACAGTAATTTTGCTATTTGGAACTTTTTAGAAGTTGTTCTAGCCTGGACCACAAGAACTTGTCATAGGAAGCATAGTGTGCCTGATGTGAAGCTATAGAGAGGAGAATCCATGCCAAATAGAAGGTCCTTCTCCACCAGAAATCAAAATCCGCAGAGTCTGAGTCTGGGGGCCGGCCATGGTGCGGGGTGCAAAGCCCAGAGAGTATCCAGGCACATCAGACCCAAAGAAGGGTGAGGCATAGTTCCTGGAGACTCCGGGAGCACACACACTGCTGGCATAGGTCCCTTTACTGGATTTTTCAAGACATATGGGACCAGTAGGCCCTATTATATGTCTCCCCATATTTAGGTTAATCATACCAACTTAAAATTGTTATAGTATGTTCTGTCGAGACAATTTTTGAAAGAAACTGAACTAGTACATTCAACCACAGACTGGGGCAGTCTATTCCATACTAGAGGTGCTCTAATTGTAAAAAAGTGGTCCCTCCTGACTGTCTCTGCGTGTTCAACTACAATTTTTTTGTCGTGTGACCGTAGGTTATTCCTTGTGTTACTATATTGCAAATTAAATTCTTTGATACCGCTGGGGTTATGAGATACCTTGTAAAGTAACTACAAGTCTCCCTTTGCCTCGTGCGTCTCTAATGAATGTAGTCCAGACTCTTTTAATCTTGTATGATAGTCTAGTGTTTTTAGTTGGGGATATGTCTAGTTACTGTTCTCTGAACCCCTTCCAAAATGTCAATATCTTTTTCAAATAGGGTGCCCAAAACTGGGAGCCATAATCCAAAATGGGCAGCACATAGATCTTATATAGGGTAGAATAAGTTGTTCTGTTTTATTGACAAGTGCTGCCTAATCCTAGTTATAAAAGACTGTGCTGTTTTGCAATTTTCATACAGTGGCTATCAGAGGAAACAGAGTCATTAACAGCTATACCTAAGTCTCTAACACAGGTGACTGATTTCAAATGGTTTGATCCAGGATATATGTATATCCAGGATTATTTTTTCCAATATGAAGCACCACACATTTATCAGTGTTGAACTTCATGTAATTTTCCCTTGTCCAGGTTTCAATTTTGGCCAAATCTGAAATCAGCTGAAAGTGTTTGTGAATAGTGAAAACCTCACCACCCAGTTTGGTATCATCAGCATATTGTGTTGACCCCAAACCAAGAGCCAGAGCCCAACACATGTAAGAGATGGTTTGACAAATGTTTGTAAAATCTGCTTTATGATACTCTTTTATCAATATTTTTGGTCCAGAATAGTGTCTTCCCCTAACAAGTAACATGTAATGGATTGGTGATCACTATTACCTAGGGAGGCCTAATGTTAATATTTGCTACTTTATTGTCCATATTGGTCAATATTAAACCCAATATGTTACCATTTCTGGTGGGAAAATCTATTAATTTATCTACCCCACAACTTATGCAGAGTTCAATGGAATCTCTCTCTTTAGAATCAGAGCCAGAAAGATCCACCCAATTAATCCCTGGATATTACTTCCAAAAATAGTCAAGCACTCACCACTACATATAATACAAGACGCTGCTCTCTGAGAATCTGTTTAAATGCCCAAAAATTTATTCAGAGTGCCACACACAATACCTTGACGTGTTTCGGATCTCAGTCCTTTATCAAAAGGCTCCTGGATAATTACAGTCTCCCATAATTACTACATCGCCCAATGAGCACATTTTAGAGATTTCATCATTTAAGGTTTTATTATACCCGTTAGTGGCTGTAGGTGGCCTGTAACAATTACCATGGATAACAGATTTCCTACCTAAAAAGGTAACTTTGACCCAAATGATTCCAGCTTAACATAGGAGTCTAAAGGAGGGTCAATATTAAAGGACGGTATTGACTCATGCACATATATAGAGCCCCCCTTCCATCCCTATCACACATATATAATTTATAGCCACTTATAGTCATCAAACCCTCTGAATCCTGGTCCCACCATGTTTCTGTAATTGCCGCTATATGTATGTTATTTTGAATCATTAAAGCCTCTTAATTCCAGTTTTTATTCAAATTTTAAACTTCTTATATTTGTAGTAAATATGTTATAGCCATCATGCCTATGTGATTGCCTACCTAGTGCTCCCTTTATGAGTTTAAATCATCAGATATTACTTTTACTATTTTCCTACCCAACAAATTGCTTCCTTTCATTTAGATGCAATCCGTCCCATGTAATAAATGTTGCCTAGCATCAAAATCCTCCAATGGGTAATACAATTAAAGCCTTTAATGAGGCACCATTGTCTGAGCCAGTTATTAATTGCTTTAATTTTAATAATCATTGCATTTGTTGCTCGTGGAACAGGTAATATTTCAGAAAATGAAATGTTACAGTCTCTGGATAGGAATTTCACTTAATAAAGTATCAACTTTTTAATATCTTCTATACTACTTTTATTAATATTGTTGGTTCCAACATGTAATATGACCATTGGTTTAACCCCTCCATTTTTCAAAATATCATTGTAATATCAGATATAGTGGCTCCTCTAAAACTACTGCATGTTCTGTTTTGCTTATCCGGATTACAAATGTGCCTATCAATGTGTTTGATCATTGAATCACCAAGGACAAATACCTGGTGTGACATTTCCTTATCTGAAGGTTTAACATGGGGGCTAATAACTGAGGTCATAATCAAGCTTGTGTCTGTGCTGTTTACGTTGTTATCTCTATTGCCATGGGACGTGGGGTTAGTGTAGCTGGTAAGTGTTTTGTGTGTGTTACCCCTTTTATATTATTTTCACCTTGCTTGCTGAGGAAATCATTTCCTCAGTTTGATTTGTAACATCCACCATGTCAGTACTATCATCCAGAGTACTAAGTAAGGAATATTGGTTGGTAAGTGGTAGTGGGAATCTATAGCCCTTCTACCTCTTTTCGACTTGTTGCCAATTACTGTTGTCCATTCAATACTATCCTCATCTGACCAGTCTGTTTCTTTTTCCTTCCTTTTTGTTCCCCATCTCTAACAGTACTTTGAGCAACAGAATCAACATTAGAGGGCAGTGCCCTACTCTGCTTGCTCACCCCATTATCTCTTTATTAACAACCTTCTTATGGATAACTGGTAAAGGATTAACAATATTATGTACCATGTGCCACATTTCTTTTTGCTTACAGATCACTTCATTAAGTTTGAGACATAGCTCAGCCAGTTCTTGCTGCAATGTAGCTATATAAAGACAATTTGTACATATTTATTTGCTTTTGTTAACCAGGCACACTAGACAGCCAAGTGCCTATTTTCAGGTGCGACCTGGGAGGATTACAAGGTACAAACATGAACGTCAGGCAAATACAGGGTCAATACAATAGCATCAGGCACATAAAATACATCTGAGGTAGTTAGCAACAACATATGGGGCCTAGTCCCACATTTTCTTCATCCAGAAGTTTAAACATACTACATTTCTGACATTGTAATGCCCAGTCACCATCTAATGTCCTTATTTTTAGCAGCCATTTGACACAGTTTCTTTATCCCTACACTAGAGATAGTTCGCATGATAATATGTAGAGGTGGCACTCTAGCAGACTTGCCTAACAATACCACAAACTTGTTTAACTAGTACCTTAATGTGCCGATCTGTAGCTCCTGAATCCCTGCAATCACTATGGACACTGCAAACATGTGCAAGAAGTGTGTGCTGTCTTAGCACGTAGTCTTTGTGGCGGTGCTGCCTGCCATGAGCGTGCCCCTTAAATGCAGGAACACCTGGAAGTGACTCCAGTGTGGGCTGCTACTCCCATGCTACAAACTTGTGAAATTAAACTAAATACAGGGACTCCCCAGCTCTAAATAGCAACACTGCCACCTTACTTGCTCCCTGCTATTTAAAATGCAGAACGTGACTGATCAAAATAGCTACACTTGCCTCCCCCCCACCAGGAGCAGGAAAATGTAGTTCAGGGACAAGGAGAGAACTACAAGACCCAGACTACTTCCTGCACCTGGCTTCAGCTCAACACAGCTCCAATCTGACTTGAGGAGATTTAAAACACAAGACACACACTAAGACAGCAAACGCGGTGCTTGCTCACACTGCCCATACTGTCTCACCACACAAGGTGGTCCTACAGCACAGGCACAGTATTTAGTGAGTAAGCACTCATGGAGCATGCCCTTAAATGCAGGAACACCTGGAAGTGACTCAGGTGTGGGCTAGTACTCCCATGCTACAAACCTGTGGAATTAAAATATATACAGTTACTCCCCAGCTCTAAACGGCAACACTGCCGCCTCACTTGCTCCCCTGCTATTTAAAATGCAGAACGTGGCTGATCAAAATAGTCACACTCACCCCCCCACCAGGAGCAGGAAAATGTAGTGGGGCTGGAACAGTGGAAAAAGGATGCTGCCAGAGCCGAAGTGACACATCCCGGAAGGGGAAAGGCCAGGCGGGAACCATGAGGTTAGCCGCACTGTATTTACCCAAGAAGGCGCGGGTCACCCGGTCAGGATTGCCTTCAGAGGACGGGGTGAGGTGGAGCTCGTCTAGTATCTTCGAGGGGAAGCACTGATATGAGGTGAGATCAGACGCTGGGAAAAGGTGGACAGAAAGTTCCTCTCCCCTGGAGAAGGGAAAGGAGGAGGCTGACAGGTCCAGAGATTCAGGGTCAGGCTGCAAGGGAGCACGGTGGAACACTTGCTTGTCCATGGCACTGAGGTAGGAGGGGAAATGTGTAGCTGAAGCGCTGAACTGATCCCAGGTCGGGGTCCCCTAGGACCAGGAATGCCTGGGAGAGAGGGAGATGGAAGCAGAGGCACGGGGGCCAAGCTCCTTGCAGAAGGGGTGCATCCTCTGCCTGGGCAGGCCTAACGGAGGCTCCCAGCAGGGAGGGAGACCCGGTGGTCCCAGCAGCTAAGAATCATTCAACCGGGTCAAAATGGCTAGAACTGTGCTCATGGGAAGAATTCCCCCTGTGAGGTGACCGGGACCACGTGAGCCCAGAAGGACGCCCCAGACCTACAAAGTAGAGGTACCTCTCGAGGAGTGTTCAAGGGAAGGGCGAGGGTCCGCACTACGGCTCCTACCAGAACCCGGACGGGTCCCAGGAAGAGGCCGCTGCGCCAGACCCTGTCCCCCTCCTCCCTTCCGACTCCTAAAGGGACCTGTTCCTCGCTACCACCAGCCTAGGTATCTGGCAACACTTAGCCAACTCAGAAGAGTCTACCCAGGGTGCAGTACCCGCCTCCTCCTCCTGGGGTGCCCCGGGCTGTCCCAAATTTGGACTGTCCAGACATACCAAAGAGGGGGGTGCTCCAACTGAGTAGACAGATGTATCAGTGGTTCTGGGTTGCAGGTCAGTGGCCACCTGGACCACAGCTGGCTGGTCAGTCCCACTGACCCCAGAACCAAGCGGAACTGTCTGACCCACAGAGGGAGGCCGAGTGGGGGCCAAGGTGCTGGACACCGAGGGATCGGAGGATTCCGAGGAATCTGGGAGCCAATCTGGATCAAACCCCGATTGACAAGGATGCCCAATGCCAGACCACTCCACGATCCCTACCAGTTCCAGGACCGCAAGCCACACCGCCCTCAGCCCCGGCACCACGAGCGGCACCAAAGCCAGGCGCGGCACTGTGCCCAGTGCTGAGTTCCTCCCCGGCACTATGAATAGCACCAGAGTTGGAGATGGCACCAACTGCGGTACCGCACTCCCCCCCGTGGGCCGTGAATGGCACCAGATTTGAGAGCAGCATCGACCTCTGTACCACCTCCATCCCTACGAATGGCACTGAGGGCAGAAACGACACCAACTCCAGCCCTGGCGCTATGGGTGGCGTCGAGACCAGAAACAGCCCTAGAACTTGCATCCGCACCTCCCATGGCACCACCTTCCTCCCTGGCACCGCGAATGGTGCTGGAGTGAGAAGTGGTGCAGAGGGACGGCCCGGTGCTGCCTGGGTCCCCGGCACAGCAAGCGGCACCGGAGCCAAGGGCAGCACCGACAGACAGCGCCGAGGATGGTGTCAGCCCAGCCCCAGAACATGACAAAGGAGGAGGCTTCACTTCCGAAGAAGCGACTCCCAATGCGGTGCCTCTCGCCCGACCCCTGAGAGGGCCAGACTGGGCCTCCTGTACCGCAGAAGGTGCCTACACTGAGGCAAGGCTGAAACTGGCAGAAGCCCCCTCCTCCATGGGCTGTATAGGTCTGGGAGGAGACCCAGAGGAAGGGTCGACAGTCCCAACCTTGGCCTGCTGACTGCAAACCCACTCCCCGGAAGTTGGCAGTGCATGTCTGACTTTAAATGCACACATCTTGAGAACTGGGTGGTCCATAGAGAAGCAGGCGTCGCAGCTGTCCATGTCATGGGCTGGGTCGAGGCAGGAAAGACAGCGGTCATGCTGGTCCGAGACAGAGTAAGAGTGGCCACAGGGACACCGACGCATTAGTGGCCACCCCGCCTTCCACGATTTCTTGTCCCTCGATGAGGCATGACCCAACGGTAAATAAAGCAAAAACAGTACTCAATGTCACTTTTAATAAAAAGAATGGTCTTACCGGATAACAAGAAAGTGGCACTGAGGAGCGCGAAGCAGAACTGAGATGAACAAATTAGCCATAGAAACTAGGACGCAGAACAAATGCATGTTGATTGTAGTCTCCTCACAAGGTCCTCACTCGACGGCGGGAGAAGAAGAACTGAGGTGAGGGCGGAGTCAACAGCTGTTAACGGTCCACCCGTGAGCGCCACGTAGAACATCGGCCTCGAGGGCAGTGCTGCCCCTGCGTTGAGTCCGCCCCAGGAAAAAAAAGTCTCCTGTGGGATCCTAGCTCCGGAGCTATAACCCAAATAGTGAAGAATGGTGAAGATTGACAGAGATAAGATATTTTTCTTCTAGGTCTGCCCTGTGTATTGCAGATGTTGGCAAGGGGTCAGGACTAACTCTGGCATGCTGATAGTAATCCCTAGAGCATTGAGCAGGTGTCTGCTGCATTCCAGAGTGCAGAAAAGTTGCTCCGTGGTGTGAGCTTTGAGAAAACAGTAGTCCAGGTATGCTAAGAGATATAGGCCATGCCTGTGGAGGCTACTGCTACACATTTAGTAAAATACCCATGGCACAGATGACAAGCCACGGGCAACACTCTGAACTGGTAGTGTTCTCCTGAAATAGGAAATTCAAATTACGATTTCACCGTAATTATGATCTTTCTGTGTATCTTCACCATTCATTACAGATGGGTACTGGCCGGAGATCAGGACCAGGGAGCCTTTTTTTTTTTTTTTTTTAAAGGATAGGCGGAGCCGACGCAAGCATCGGCGCCGCTCAAGGCCGGATTCACTCACGTGGCGCCGAGGATTAGCCATTAGGTTAGTCGACTCCGCCTGCCTACCAGTTCTGAGTCGCCGGAGAGGTAAGAGGAAGGGATGGAGGGTGGGACAAGAGAGTCCAAGGGACAGAAAAGGAAGAGAAAACTGAACTAAAAGGAGAAATACCCACTGAGAGGACAGCATAGAAGAAGTAAGACTAAGGGGATTGGAGGGCCCCAATCTCTGGAAACGGAAGAAGGGAGGGGAAGGGAGGAGAGAGAATTTAGGAGAGAGTGAGAGGTAACAAGGATCCAGGACCCTTGTCCCAGACTGTATAGGAACTGCAAAGGAGTTAGCAAAGCTCTTTGCCAGAATTCAAGGCACAGAATAACTCGCAATACCCCAAAAGCAGAGTCGGCTATTCTGGAGAAGGACAGGGTACAGGGACTCAGTACTCTCTCTTTAAGGAAATATTTGGTGAAAAAAAGGGAATTTTTTTTTTTTTTTAATAAGATGGATAACAGAAGGAGGGCAACTACCAGCTCCCACCCTGTAGGGGTGAAGATATGTAGAAGAGAAGGGGTGCCACTCGAACTGTACCCCTTAGGGAAGACTGTCCCCTGTGTGTCCTAACTAATCTCACCAAGCAAGGGTGCCGGAAGATGGCAAAAGCTGAGGGGCTGAGAAAGAGAGGGTACTTTTCCTATACTGGTTTTACCATACAGAATAGAAAGTGGGGGCTACTCCTTCGCCCCAGTGTTTCGGCACCTATGCAGTGAAGTGAGGGAAGGCACAGAGGGAGGAGGATTCCAGAGACTGGAGCCCCAAGGGGGATGGTGGGAGGTTGTGATGAATGGTGAAGATACACAGAAAGATCATAATTATGGTAAGTCACGTAATTTGAATATCTTATCTGTCAGTCTTCACCATTCATCTGAAATGGGTGAGTACCAAGTCTCCGAAGGGGTTGACTGATTGCACCCTAAGGGACAGTGTCCTTAGCCCTCAGTGGGTGACACACTGAGGGGAACCTCTGGGCCTGAGGAGGCCCTAGAGAGGGAGAGAGATAGGCTCCCCGGAGGGGAAGGAATTTGCCCCGACAACGCCTGGCTCGCCCTACGGGAAAAGAGGTAGGTTCCCTGGTGAGCGGAGCAAATCACCCTACGCCAGGCCAAGGGTGACAACCGGGAAAGGCGAGGCCATGCTGATCTTCTGGTGCAGATCGCTGTCCCTACGACCCTGGTAGCTACCTCATTGGCGTCGTAAGATGCCCTTGCTTGGTGCCTTGCTAGCTCCAGGCCACGTGCAGAGAGAGCAATGGCTTGCCTGGTTTGCGCCGAGTCAGGCAGAGCAGCTAGGAACTGACCTAGCGCTGACCACAAGTACCTGTTATAGGCAGCGTAGTGGGCCTGATGCGCAGAGATGGAGAGAAGCAGCCATGCCGAGTAGAAAGTCCTCCTCCCCCAGAAATCAAAATCCGAGGAGTCCTGATCTGGGGGCCGGTCACGGTGGAGGGCGCGAAGCCCATCAGGAGTGTCCAGGTGCGTCAATCCGGACTGCGGATGAGGCAAGGAACCTGGAGACTCCGGGGGAGTGCAATACCTCTGGCAGAGGTCCCTAGGGGCAGGAACTCCAGAGAAGGGCCTCTGCCACAAACGCATGGACGCCTCCCGAAAGGGAGCGGGCCAAGGCGGCACTACGAGAGTGGCTGTCCCAAAATCGCCTAGGAAGGAGTGCGCCGCATGCTCCAGATTGCTCACAGAAGAAGGAGAAAGGTGAAGGTCCTCCATCATCCTCACGAGGAAACGCTGATACTCAGAGAGATCAGCAGCAGGAGAGATGTGGAAGAAGGTTCCTCTCCCCAGAAGAGGGGATGAGGAGCTGGAGGTCACCATAGGCTCGGAGGGTGGCTGCTCGGGGAGGTTGAAAACCTGGCTGTCCAAAGCCCTAACGGAAGCAGGGAACCGCAGCCACCTGCCTGAACTGTTCCCAGGTGCGAGGCCTGCTAGGACCAAAAATACCTGGGAACGCAGGAGAAGGCGGCAGAGGGAGTGGACAGAGCCGAGAGAAGAAGTCGGCTGACCTCTGCCAGGGCTAAGGAGCGGACCACGGACTCCCACGGGGGGAGTCCTGGAAGACTCCGCAGTCGACAGCTGCACAACCACTTCCGTACTGCCTAGACTGCGCCCAAAAGAATCCCCCAAGTGAGGTGACCAGGGCCGTGAAGGTCCAGAAGGACGGTCCCCTGCCTCGAAAGAATGGGACCCGCTCAAGGAACCTGAAGGGGAAGGGCGGAAGTCCGCACTCCGGCTCCGTCCAGGACCCGGGTAGGTCCCAGAGAAGGGCCGGCGCGACTAACCTATACCCTCGACCCTTCGGAGTCCGAAGGGTCTCAGCCCTCGGCGGGCAGTCTCAGGCAACTCCGCACCCAGGGCCACCCAAGGGGCAATCCCGGAGGAGCACCTTTCTCCCGGTGGCCTTCTCGAGCAGGCCCCAAAGTTGGGCGACCGAGAGATGCCACAGTAGGGGGTACCACCGAGAGGGTCAAGGAACCCCCAAGGCTAGGGCTGCAAGGCGATGGTGGCACGCACCACAGCCCGCTGGTCAGCACCACTGACCCTAGCCCTAGAGGAAACCCGACTCACCTCGGAGGGAGACTGGCCGCGACCCGAAGAGGAAACCACCAGCTCGTCCTCCCTTGCAGACAACCCCGAAGGGTGTGACTGCCCATTCGACTCCGAGCTGGACTCCGACTCCAAAGAGGAAGAGTCCGAGGCCCTAAGCCAAACAGTAGGGGGTCGAGGAAGGGACACCTTCCCGAGTGGCCCAGGAGCCAAGGCAATCCCCGCCTGGTCCGTAGCACCGCGAGCAGTGCCAGCAGAAGGTAGCAGGGCAGCTTGGGCCAGAAGTCCTAGGCCAAGGCCAGCTGTGGCACCATCAGGTCCACTGGTGCCAGGGGAGGCACCCGGGATGGAGATGGCGCCGACAACAACCCCAGTCTCGGAGCCGATGCCACCGCCAGGACGCTCGACGCCGCGTGCGGCAGCGAGGACCAAGGCGGCGCCGACGACCCCGGCGACTCCGGCCCGACCACGGTGCCGACATCGGGCGCCGGGAGATCGCTTGAGCCGCGAAAGGGCGCCGAGAGTCCTAACGGCGTCGGTGCCGGACGGATTGCCACCGATATCCCATGGCGCTGCGGTTAACCTCGGCGCCATAAGACATGGCGGCGATGACGCCAAGGTGGTTTCACGGCCGCTGCAAGCAGTGTCGGCGCCGGCAAGCCCCACGACGCAGACAGTCGGGTCGGCGCCACGCCGACACCGACAGACCTCGGCACCGCGAATGGCACCGGGCGGCCCCGACGGCATCAACGACGGCGCGACCCGGCCAGCGGACCGCGGGAGTGACACCGGGGAGCCTTCACCTCGAGCGAGTGATTGCTGAGCGGCGCCCCGCCCGCCTCCCGGAAGCGGACGGGCCTCCGGCGCCATGGAAGGAGCCTCGCCATGGCTAGGCTAGAAGAGGCCGAGGCCCTTCCTCCGCTGGGTCCGTAGAACCGGAGGGACCCGGAGAGGGTCGAGAACGTGCTTGGCCCGACGAAAAGCGCCGCCTACCCCGAAAGTCGGGCGGAGCTCGCCCGACCTTAAAATGCGCGCTGTTCCAAAATCCCGCGGTCCATCGAGAAGCAGGCGCCGCACCTAATCCATGTCGCAGCGGCCAAGGCACCGGCCATTCGGGTCGGTGACGGAGCATTGCGGCCCATCGGGCACCGACGCATAGGGGCCACTCCCGTCTTCTGCGATTTTTTGCCCTCCGACCGCGACATGACCTACGGAGAAAAAAACACCAAAAAACAGACTCGACGTCGCTTTAAATGTAATAAAAAGGAAATATCTTACCGGCGACGTCGAGTGGAGGCAAACACAGAACTAGTAGACCGACGACTAAAGACGCAGGCTTCAAGGCCTAAAATTTTGAATAAGGCTTCTTCAGGCTTCCCACGAGGCGACCTCGACGGCGGGAGACGAAGAACTGGTAGGCAGGCGGAGTCGACCCAGCCTAACGGCTAATCCCGAGCCACGTAGTACGGGCCGGCCTTGAGGGCGGCGCCGATGCTGCGCGGCCCGCCATCCTTAAAAAAAAAAAAAAAAGAGGCTCACGCGGGGTCCTGATCTCCGGCCAGTACCCATCTGTGATGAATGGTGAAGATTGACACAGATAAGATCTTCAGATATTTCCTGTGTGAGTTGCAGATCTTGATGTGCAGGTAAGCATCCTACACATCTAGGGAGCAAATCCAGTCCCCTGCTTGCAGTAGTGGAAGCAAGCCTTGCAGTGTAACCATTCTGAACTTCCTATATTCTATAAAGAAGTTCAGATCCCTGAGATCTAGAATGGGTCTCAGGTCTCCTGTCCATTTTGGAACTAGGAAGTACTGAGAGCAGAACCCTGTGTTCCAAGGGGCCAGGCTCTATTGCTCTTTTTTGCAGTGAGGTGTGAATTTCCTTCAGAAGCAATGGAATGTATTCTGGAGGGTAATGGAGAGGGGCACTGGTGGATGGTCTGGAGGCGTTCCAGAAACTTCAGAGCATGGCCTTGTACTATTATCTGCAGGACCCAGGATCTGAAGTTACCTTCTCAACTGGTCCGGGCAGAGAGAAGGGCAACCCCAAACCATCAGCCCTGGAGGAACAGGTGGCGTGGGGGTAGGGAAGAAATCAGGCAGAGCTGGTTGCTGTGGCTGCTGCCACAGTGTCACCTCTAGGGCTTTTGAGTGGGTACATGAGGTGGAGCCTGGTGGGATAAGGCTGCTGCTGCTGATCTACCCTTGCCCTGTTGTCTGGTTGCAGATATGGAAATTACGTACCTACCGTAATTCTTGATCTTCTTGGACGAAGTCTCCACCACTCATTCACACTGATGGGATCTATGTCGGAGGCGCTAGGATCTAGCGGGAGCAAACCTTTTTTGCAAGAAGGTCGGCACCAGAGATGGAGCCATGAGGAGCAGCGCCGCGAGCCTCGGCTCGTGCAGCAATGACTATCTCGACGTCGACCCTCCAACTGCCTCAGTACCTTTTTTCTGAGGAGGTGCAGCATAACTAACCTAGAAGGATAGCCTAACAAAAATCGGACATAAGATAGTCCGGATGACCCCTATAAGAAGGGTCAACAAAGAAGTCTTCACAGCCTAAGACTAAGAGAGTGAAGACCAACAACAGAGGTGAGCTCGGGGGATGGTGGGAGGCGTGTGAATGAGTGGTGGAGACTTCATCCAAGAAGATCAAGAATTACGGCGGGTACATAATTTCCATATCTTCCTGGACATAAAGTCTCCACTACTCAGTCACACTGATGGGAGAGTACCGAGCTAATAATCCCCAGAGAGGGCGGCAGGAGAGACCAAGAGCTCACAATTTAGGACACATATCCGTTACGGATGGTCCTGCCGAATGAAAGATGTCACCTGGCATGGACATCCAGGGCACAGTGCTTGACGAAAGTATGCACTGAACTCCAGGCAACCGCACTGCAAATGTCTGTAATGGGCATGTTACGGATTTCCACCTGGGATGCTGCGACTGCTCTAGTAGAGGGGGCGTACACTCTGCCCTCCAGCTTAACCTGTGCCATGGAATAGCAATGGCGAAGGCATGCCACCAGCCATGCTGAAATGCATCTGATAGTGACAGGTTGACCAAGTCGGGTCTCGCTGAAGGAAACAAACAGTTGAGCTTTGCAAATTTGTTTTGTTCTATCTAAATAGAAACACAGAGCTCTTTTGACATTTAAGGAATGAAGGGTACGCTCTCCTTCATTTTGGAAGTTCGTGAAGTAGGTAGGAAGGACTAAAGGTTGGTTCAGATGGAATTCTGAAACAACCTTTGGGAGAACCTTAGGATGGGTCCTAAGAACTACCTTGTCCTTATGAAACACAGTAAATGGAGGGTCTGTGACCAAGGCATGTATTTGTGACACCCTGCAGGCCGAGATAATGACCACCAGGAAGGCCGTTTTCCAAGTGAGAAATTTCAGCTCACAAGTAGCTAGAGGCTCGAAAGGCTTTCGAGTGAGCATGTCTAGTACAAGATTAATGTCCCAGGCTGCGACTGGACATCTGATAGGGGGTCTGGTATGCAGAATTCCCTTAAGAAACCTCTTAACCACAGGTAATTGAGCCAGTGACAAGGAAAGTAGTGGCTCATGATAAGCTGAAATGGCACAAAGGTGGACTTTGACTGTAGAATATTGTAGACCTGAGTTTGAAAGGTCTAAAAGGTACTCTAGAACTTTATTTGATGGGCAGGAAAAATAATTCAAAGAGGATTTTGCACACCGGAGAGAGAAATGCTTCCATTTGGCTGTATAAGTTTTTCTAGTGGCTGGCTTGCGCGCAGCCAAGAGAATATCTGAAACTCTGCAAGAGACACTGAACCTGTTCACTTCTATCTCTTCAGGAGCCAAGCATGAAGGTGAAGCGATCTCAGATTGGGATGGACCACAGGCCCCTGAGTCAGAAGGTTTGTCTGAAGGGGAAGCGCTTTCGGAGGGGTTTCCGACATACTGTTGAGTAACGGAAGCCACATCTGTCGAGGCCAGAAGGGAGCAATGAGGATCATTTTGTCCCCCTGGGACTCGAACTTGAGAAGTACCCTCTGAATTAGAGGAAGAGGAGGAAAGGCGTATAGAAAGCATTTTGTCCGCTGCAGCCTGAACGCATCCTGACAGAAAATGCCAGACCCTGGATTTCTGAAGCAGAGAAGCAGTTTTGTGTTGAGTGGGGATGCAAAAGGTCCAGGTCTGGGTTCCCCACTCTGCGAATAATGATTGAACTACGCTGAGTCTAGAACCACTCGTGAGGATCTGTCTCTGTTCTGCTGAGACAGTCTGCCAGTTCGTTCTGCACCCCGGCAGGCAGACCACCTGGATTAGAGCCTTGTGCTCCAAGCACCATTCCACACTCTCATTGCTTCCCTGCATAAGGGGTAAAAGTGTGCACTGCCCTGCTTGTTGATGTAATACATCACTGCTTTGTTGTCCGTTTGAAGGAGAATGTTCTTGTGACAGAGAATGTCCTTCAAAACCCAGACTGCATAAAGGACAGCTCTCATTTCTAGGACATTTATAGAAGCTGGGACTCATCTCAGTCCACATACCTTGGGTGTGGAGATTCGACAGTGAGCTCCCCACCCCATCAGGGACGTGTTCATGGTAGTGGTGATCTGGTGATCCAGGGGAGCAAAGGGATACCCTTCCAGAAGGTTGTCCTCTTACGACCACCAGGTGAGCGACCTCTTTAGAGGTTCTGTCACCTTGATGAGAAAGGACTGAGGGTGAGTGGTTGGGGACCACTGAGTACTCAGCATCCACTGAGAGGTTCTCATGTGGAGGCGAGCTAGGGGTACAGTGAACACCGAGGATGCTGTGAGACCCAGCATCCATTGCATCGACATAGCTCGAACCGAGCTGTTCTCTCTGATGTATCTGGCCATCTGTAGGATGTCGCTCCTTCTGTCCTCTGGAAGAAAGGCTTTGGCCAGGAGGTGTCCAGAAGGTTCCTATAAGAGGAGCTTCGGGAGGGGTTGCATTTGCGATTTCTTGAGATTCAACTAGAACCCCCATGGATGTGAGAAAGTCTGAGGCAGTGGCTCGGCGTCGAGAGTTCCTTGCCTGGAAGGACTTGCTAGAAGCCAGTCGTCCAGATATGTGAACACTTGTATTCTGATTTTTCTGAGATGCGCTGCGAGAATTGCACAACACTTTGTAAAAACTCGTGGCGCCGAGGATAGCCCAAAGGGCAGGACTTTGAACTGATAATGTTGGCCCAAAGCCACGAACCTTAGGTATTTGTGATGTTTTGGGTGAACAGGAATATGTTGGTAAGCATCCTGCATGTCCAAGGAGGCTAACCAATCATGCTGAAGAAGCAAAAGGTTAATAGGGTTCCTAGTGATATCATTTGGACTTCTCCTTGGGAGGAAATTTGTTACATTTTCTGAGGTCCAAAATGGCGCATATGCCCCGTTTTCTTTGGAACTGGAAAGTAATAGGGTAGAACCCTGTGTTCCGTTGATCCAGCAGAACTATCTCTACTGCCCTGTTGTTCAGAAGGCCTTGTATCTCGGAAGCGAGAAGTTCTGACTGAAGTACTGACGGCCTGGGCTGTCATTTGGGGGGAGGATCCGGAGGGGTCTTTGAAAGATTGAGGGAATACCCCTCGAGGATTATCTGAAGGACCCATTTGTCTGATGTTATGGACTTCCACTGGTTGTAATATTGAGTCAGACGACCTCCCACTGCTGAGGAAGAGTCCCCCTCGGGCAGCTGAGGCGGGACTTGGGCCAGAAACTCAGAAGGCAGCACTGGGCGCTTTGGGCCCTTGTGCTTTCTGTTGCATTTTCTTTTGAGGCTGTGGGCCTGGTTTTTTATTAAAACCTCCCCTGCCTCTGCCTCGAAGGACCCAGCGGTTGTGAAACTGGCGCTGATGCCTGAGAAGAGGCGGGAGTAGAGTCGAACCAATTTAATGGCAGACCTAGTCTTTTGTGTGGCCTCAAGAGCTTGTTCTACCTGAGGACCGAAGAGATGAACACCGTCGAAGGGTAACACCATGACCTGTTGCTGGGCATCATTCATGAAGCCTGAAGTGCAGGCCAGGAGTGACGGGTACAAATGACCGCCGCTGCTGGAGGTGCATGTCGAAGCGTCCATAGCTGCTTTCATCTGCTGTTTTTTGGACTCGATACCCCTGGTTATGGTTTGAAGAAGCTCGGAATTAGTGTCCAACTCCGGTAGAGCTTCTACCATTTGTTTGAGTGAATGCCAAAGGATATACTCGGATTGAGAGAAATAGCCCTGGTAGCTGGCAATACACATGCCCAGGGTGGATGCAGCAAAGACTCTCTTACATAAAGTATCTATCTTATGAGATTCTTTATTTATAGGTCGAGCTGTAGTAATCTGAGGAAGGACGACCTTATCACTCTCTGCCAAGACTACAATAGGGTCTGCAAAGGCTTGAGAGACCAAATAGATTGATCCTTGGGAGCAGCAAACTTCCTATCTATGGACTTATACAGAAGAAATGAGAGCAGGATTATTCCATACCATTTGAGAAAGCGTCTCAAAGGAGGGCTGTACCGGGGGAGTTAAATCCATAGGGATGTCCGGAACACGAAGGTATTGGAGCCTTAAGGAAAGGATAGTGCAACACCTGGAATCCATAGGGGCACAGGATCCAAGACAGCATGGGTTTACAAAAGGAAGGCCCTGTCAAACTAATCTCATAGATTTCTTTGACTGGGTAACCAGAGTGGTGGACCAAGGGGGAGCAGTTGATGTCGCCTACCTTGACTTCAGCAAAGCTTTTGACACTGTTCCACATAGAAGATTGATAAATAAGCTAGGTAGGCTCGGGGTGGGTCAGAAGCTGGTCAACTGGGTAGCAAACTGGTTGGAGCAGAAAACAGAGAGTGGTGGTAAATGGTATACAGTCAGAAGAGATGCAAGTCACAAGTGGGTACCTCAGGGATCAGTCCTGGGGCCAGTCCTCTTCAACATCTTCATTAGTGACCTTGCAGATGGACTAGAGGGTAAGGCTTGTCTGTTTGCAGATGACACCAAGATCTGCAACAGAGTAGATGATCCAGATGGGTGGGCAGAATGAGAAGAGATCTGGATAAACTAGCAAAATGGTCAGAAGAGTGGCAACTGGGATTTAATGCAAGAAGTGCAAGATCATGCACATAGGGAAGAGAAACCTGAAGCCACCTATAGGCTGGTAGGGAGTTGCTAGGCAGTCACAAAGGAAGAAAGAGATTTGGGCATCATCATCACTGATGACCTGAAATCATCCAAGCAGAACCTCTAAAGCAGTAGGTAAGGCTAGGGGGGTGTTAGGGTGTATTAGTAGGGGTATCACTAAGTGAAGAGGGAGGTAATACTCCTTTTACAAGACACTGGTTAGGCCCCATCTGGAGTACTGGTGCAGTATTGGAGGCCACACCTTCACAAGGACATTAACCAAATTGAGGCAGTCCAGAGAAGGGCAACCAAAATGGTGCAGGGACAGAGAATTAACAGAGCTCAATATGTATACCCTTGAGCAAAGGAGGAGAGAGGTGATATGATCGAGGCATTCAAACACCTTAAGGGCATTAACAAGGTGAATGAGTCTAACATGTTTAAATATAAGAAAAATAGCAGGACAAGAGGACACAGCATGAGATTAGAGGGGCCGATTAAGGGAATGTGAGAGTCTTTTTCACAGAAAGGGTGGTGGATGTATGGAATGGCTTACCACAAGAAGTGGTGGCTATGAATACAGTGCAGGGCTTCAAACAGGCATGGGATAGGTATAAGGGAGCAATATAAAAGACTATGAATAGATAGGCCACTGACAGAGCAATAGCCGATGGCACATTTATAAGGTAGAAAAAAGAAATGGGCAGACTGGATGGGCCTTGCGGTCCTTATCTGCCGTCAACTTCTACGTTTCTATGTTTCTATGTTTAAAAGCTCCCCAGGATCGATATCCATAGTCTGGAGAAAAAGAGTGGAATTCCAATTTTTCAGCAGACTTAAATGACAGGTCCTCGACCACAGGCTCTGCAGCAGGATTAGATCCTGTTCCTTCCACATCATCACCCAGCCTAAGGTCTGGGTCAAGCTCAATATCATCTCCTGACAGCCCAGGAGGGACTGTATGGACAGGAAAGAGTGAAAATCAGAAGAAAAATAGGAGGAAAAGGGTTCGGAGTTGAAGCCCTGAAGGCGTCACACCAAAGTCTTGGCTGCAAGAAGAAACTAACGCCGCCTGGCCCAGCACAGCACGTGGCGCTGACAGAGCCCTCAGCAACGAGGATGGCACAAAAGCTGCCTGGCGCCGCCCAAGCCGGCGCCGAGGATGGCGCCCGGCTGCCACGGCACCGGGTGGCGCCAATAATCCCGGGACGGGCGCCAACAGATGCAACGATACTGGAGGATGGCACCGAGCGACCACTGATGCCGATGTGCCGAAAACCAATGCAGGCCCCGAAAACTAAGATTTGAGGATAAAGAAGGAAAAATACCAGGAGATAGAGGCATCGGTGTGGCCCTGTGCTGCAGCCATGTGAGGGAAAAACACCTGAGCGTGGAGTCGGCACCGTGCGACTAAGAAGGCCCAACCACCCTACCCGATCCCCGAAGGGTCCGAGGGCCTTGAGAGCCGGGCCAGGCAGCTGGACCAACCTCCGAGCCCACTGCTCCATAACAGCGGCCCACTGATCAAACTGCTCATCTGCAGCCCTACCAGAAGGCAGGGAAGGGCTCCGATGTCAAAGAGGTTGGAGATCAGAAACAGAAACCGGCGACTCCGGAGGAGACCGGCAACTGACTCCAATGACCGACCGTTGACATACAGACATACCAGAAGGCAACCTCGAGTGATGCCTTCTCTTTCTTGACCTGTGGGTCGAAGAAGAGCTCGAGGCCGAACGGTACCGAGAGTGTGACCATTTTCTTTTATGGTTCCAGGGGGACCACCTCTCTCCTCAAGCTATGGACTGTCCGTTGTCAGACCCCCCCCCCTCCGGAGAGGGCGGCAGACTAGACCCAGCCCGGCTGACTGAACAGCTTTCATAAGACGTCTCCCTACCGTCACCTGACCCGCTCATGGTCGACTCCGTCAGTGTAGGCTGAGACTTCTTTTCTTGTAACAAAAATAAATTATAGTAAGCGGTACTTATTCAAGAAATACTACAAAATAAGAAACTGAAAACTATGCTGCTAGTTTGACTCTCGGTGGGCGAGCGACGTCATCACTGTAGCGTACTCGATGGTGGGGAAAAAGAAACTGAGGTGGTTGGAGGTCGGCCTTCCGTGATAGTCATTGCTGCTGCACCGAGCCGTGGTAGCGGTGCAACTCCCTCGCTGGCTCCATCTCTGGCGCCGACCCTATTGCAAAAAGTTTGCTCCCACTGGGTCCTAGTGCTCTGCCGAAGATCCCAACAGTGTGAATGAGTGGTGGAGACTTTATGTCCACGAAGATCTATATCTGGTAGTGGCTGTGGGAAGGGAACCTCTGCCTAGGCCTAGGCTGGGTATGATACATGGAATGTACAGACTTCAGGCTTCTACCTGAAGCCTGTAGGTTGGAGAAATGTCTGTACATCTGCTCCAAACAGCTTATATGCTACATATCAATTTGTGATGCTACACTGTTTATACTGTAGTACTCACTGTAAATTGTACTCACTGTATTATACTTATTGTAAGTGGTAATCTTGTAATTTGTACTCACTGCAGCTGTCCACTGCTCTGTATTGTTGTGCTCGATGTCATCCCAGGATCTCCTTGTAAATGAGCTTGCTCAATGGTGTTTTCCTGCAAATAAACTTGAAAAATATCCCCTGAATGGTGCATTGAGAATGGACTGCTGAACATTATTAGCAAAGCCAGCCACTCTGAACCAGGAGTGCCTTCTGAGGCAAACAATAGAGGAAGTTGCCCTGGTAGAGGCATCAGAAATATCGCAGGTAGATCATAGGAGATGTTTACCTACATTGGCACCTGCAGACAGGTCATTCAGTATCTCCTGTTTAACAGTACTCTCTGGGAGGGCCTGGGCAGCTGCTTTGGCCTTCCGCCAAAGAGTGTTCTGGTATTTTACCATATGTGCTTGGTGATTTGCAATCTTTAGCCCTACAGAGGCTAAAGCAAAAGTCCTTTTGCCCAAGACATCAAGTTTTCTGGACTCCTTGTCAGGAGGAAAGGAACTAAACTGCTTTGGAGCCTTAGATCTATCATGTGTTGTGTTGATGACCACTAAATTTGCCTCTGGCTGGCCTGCAAAAAAGGGCTTGCCTGATGGGGCCTGGTATAGCTTGCCTGCCTTCTTTGGTATGGCAGTATCATGTTAAGCCTGTGCCAGGCAGCTAAGGAAGCATCATCTAGGCTGGCAGAGGGAAGACTAACCAGTGGTGGAGTGTCAGGCAAGTTTAAGAACTCCACTAAGTTTCTTAGTAATATCCTACTCCTCTGCATCAAACCCCATTGCAGAATAAAGCTCCTGCATTGCTGTGATGAAGGAGTGTCTTCAGGGGAGACCTGGGAGTATAAACCATGGAGGCTTCACTCTCAGTAAGGACTGTGGAACTAGTTCTTTCATAGTTCTCCACAAATTCCTTCCTCCTTCTCATCCATTGTAAGTTCTGGATTATATTGCTGGACCTCCTCAACGTGGTCTGTAGGATGCAGTGGTGGAGCTGAAGAAGCCATCAATGGCCTAGAGGTGATGGGCCGTCAACCTGGCAGCATTAAGTCACAGGGGTTGCTGTGGCCCCATTGGCAGAGAGCTCATCAATGGAGGAGGAGGTGGTTGCAGGCATTTAAGGATGTCCGTAAAGGACACTAGAACCACCTGAACATTGGCACCCGTATTTGAGTCAACAGGAATGACAGCAGATGTTGTGAGGAGAGCCAAAACCCCAACGTTGGCCTGGACACACCAGCTGGAATAGCCCTGGGGCATAAGAGGCCCACCCAGCCGTGTCGGCGCGGTCTGGAGCGATAGGTTACGCTACTCACTGAGTGGCCAGTGGGCCAAAGGGTGTTGTACCGGAATGAATGAGCGATTTGGAGCATACAGGGAGGTCCTTGCTTTTTCTTTGGCCTATCCCTGTATTTGTGATGGTGAGACAGGCGTCATTTCGAGATTTGGATCCTTTAATCCCAAGGAGTGGGTTGGCAAAGTGGTGGGGTTCCTGGTGGAGCTCCTTGTCCATTCGGGCTAAGCTTTGTTTCAGCAAGTACTTTTCTAAAGCGTCCTTTCTGCGTCACTGGGTGGCCATATTAAAGCCCTTACAAATCGGGCACACCCTGACGTCGTGGTCCGGGCTGAGACAACACACACAGATATTGTGTGAGTCTTTTGAATACATTTTCTCGCCGCTCCAACAATATTTAAAAAGTCTGGATGGTGACGGCTCTAAAGACGACATACACGCTGACAAAAATCACTTTTAAAAAGTGATTACTTGTACTGTAAGAAAAAAAAAAGCAACGCTATTAGCAACGGCATTTCCATGGCAGGTCTGACGAGAATGGTCAACAGTGGGAAAAGAACTGAGGAAGGAAGGGGCCACCCATGTTTATACAGGAAGAGTGAAGAGGACGCTGTCGCAGACCCCTAGCTGACTGCTTGCAAAAAGTTTCCACGTGGTCCTGGTGCCTGACCACACTATTTTTCCATAGGCGTGGTCTGATGAAAGAGATATCCTAAAAGACCTGAAGAATCAAAGTTTTTCACCTCACACCCCAACAAAAGAATTCTGTTGGAGACAGTGGTGAAGAAATTGCAACCAAATGCAGTGCAAAAAGTGCCTCCCTCACAGTGGGGCAAGAGACTTTATTCAAGGTACTTTCTAAAAGAAAAACACAAAGAAAGAAAAATTCAAGATGGTAACACTGGGCTCAGAGATTCCATCTCTGTAAACAGAAGACTGACTGGAGTCACTGGATTTGAAGGATGTCTACATTCACATACCAGTCAGGCTCAGCCACAGAAAGTACCTCAGGTTCAGGCTATAGGGATCTGCCAATACCAGATCACAGCCCTCCCACTTGCCTCATCTGAGCAGCAAGTGTTTACAAAGTGCCAAGCTGTGGTGGCAGCACATTTGAGAAGGCAAGGGGTGGTAGGTTTTCCCTACCTGGATGACTGACTGGTCCCAGGAAAAACACAGCAGAAAGCAAAGTCCCCCACACTGCTGACACAAGACACATGGGAGGACCTGGGCTTTGTAATAAACCTTCAAAAGTCCTAAACAGAACCAGTTCAGGTTCTGGACATTATAGGTGTGGAGCTGGACATCATGCAAGGCTAAGCAGTCCACTCTCAAGCAAAGGTACTGTAGCAAATTTGATTTTAACTGCAGAATCCTTCAAGACAGGTTGATCAAGACCTGCAAGGGACTTTCTAGGGTTACTGGGGCACCTGGCCTCATCCACTGCTGTGGTACTGGGGGCCAGGTTACAAATGAGAGATGTCCAGTATCACCTAGGGGACCACTGGTCTCAGCAGTGGGATCCACTGTCCAAAGTGGTGCCTGTCACAGAGTCCTTGCTAAAGGCACCGGAATGGTGGAAGGAAGAATGCAACCTCAGAGAGCGAATTCCCATCCTTCAGCACTCCCCTACAGCTATACTCATAAAGGATGCCTCCTGTCTAGGTTAGGGACCCACCTGGAGGACCTCACTGTAAGTGGTACTTGAAGTAAACAGGAGACTCAGGAGCACACAAATCTCCTGCAGCTCAGGGTAGTGTATCTGGCACTGCAGGCTTTTCCTCCCAGATCAGGAGTCAGTCTGTCCACATCAGAGCAGATAACACCACAACAATATAGTGTATAGTGAAGCATTGTTCTGTATATAATTCCATCCTTTCAAAATGCTGTTGTACCACAGTTCAAAGGTCATGGAATGTGATTGTACCTTCTGTGGTACAACAGCATTCTGAAACTCTAAAGACTGCACAATTCAGTTTCATTCTGAGGCAAAGAACTGCCGTGTCCACATCTCATGATACTATACACTATAAATAATACAGGATGAGCAACTTTATAGCAAAACCAGTGTGTTCCAGCCACCTTGGGATTCTGATTCCCATGGATCTCTTGAGCTTCACTCTCGAGGTCAGAGAAACACACTGGTTGTGCATAGTGGCCCATCCAGCATTTATTTATTTATTTAAAATTTGGTAACCAGGAAGGCACACTGAGACAAAACTTGTTTCCAGGTGTGACCGGGACAAGGGGTACAGGAAATTATGACAAGGGTTACAGAGATTAATAATACAGTAATATACAAAATACACAAATATACAACAATAAATCTTGTTATAAAAGTAGATTACAAAGTCATTTTACAGTAGAACAACAAAATAACATTTTTTTTTTACAAAGCGTAAAGAAAGGCGTAAAATATTTATCTAAATGAAAGACAAATGGGGAGGACTGAGGTGCAGTTGTGACTTAGGTCAGTGGACAGCAACAAGATGTGCCAGGGGGCGGTCCGAGAAGGTGCATGAGTGCAGGAAAGGAGGGGGTGAGGCGGGTTTGTGGGGGACGGGTATTCCAGAGGGAAGGGAGTCTGAAAGAGAAAGTACAGTTACGTAAGAACTTACCGTAATGGTAGATGTTCGAGAGAGGCTCTTGCAGTAGGTAATTACATATAGGACTGATGCCGGCAGGCGTCAGGACCCAATGGAAAAATTTCTAGCTAGCAGTCTGTGGCGGGGTACCACCCCCATGTCAGGTGACCAACGTCATGCGACGTCAGTATAACGGGGCGGTCACCCATGCCCACCTTCCAGTTCTTTCCCGCCAAAGGCCAAAAGGCGAGACGAGAGAGAAGTAGATATTTCCATCCTGGAAAAGGAGCTGATAAAGCCTAGGGGGATGGAGGGCGGGAAGGTATTACCTACTGCAAGAGCCTCTCTCAAAGATCTACTGTTACGGTAAGTTCTTACGTAACTGTACTATCTTACTTCAAGAGGGCTCTTGCAGTAGGTAATTACATATAGGACTGAGTCCCAAACAGTCTGGAACAAGGAGACGCAAACAGGAGGAGGAAAACTACTCAGGAGTAGACCCCCTGGCTTGTGAAGGCCTTAGGAAAGGAGGCCTTGCAGAACAGCCAACCCAGCCTGCTCTATGGCGAGAAGCAATGTCCAAACTGTAATGTTTCGTAAAGGTATGGACAGAAGTCCAAGTGGCGGCTGCACAAATGTCAGCTGCTGACGCATTCTTGAAACAAGCCACAGAGGCAGTGACCCCTCTGGTGGAGTGGCCTCTGACTTGACCCGGCAGGGTCTTGTTGTACTTGTCATAACTGAAAGTGATACAATGAGCCAACAATTTAGACAGGCATTGCTTAGAAACAGCATTGCCTTCTCTTTGATGAGCAAAAGAGACAAACAGTTGATCAGTCTTTCTGAGATCCTTCATTCTGTTGGTGTAGTATCTCAGAATCCGGTGAACATCCAGTGTATGCAGGAGATACTCTCCTTGATTGGAGTGCTGCGTAAAGAAAGCAGGTAACTCCATGCATTGATTCAGCATAGAGTCCGCTACCACCTTGGGGAGAAACTTAGGGTTGGTATGCAGAGCCATACGTTCCCTGTGAAAAATCAAATACGGGATTTTGCACCTGAGGGCCTGAAGCTCGAAAATCCTTCCGAGCAGAAGTAATGGCCATGAGGAAGAGAGTCTTCCATGAGAGGAACTTCAGGTCTGCTGAGGCTGTCGGCTCGAAAGGAGGCAGAGTAAGCTTCTCCAGAATAAAATTCAGATCCCAAGGAGGATCAGGAGCCATGATGGGGGGTCGCAAGTGGAGGACCCCTCTAAGAAAGGTCTTGGAGACCTCCAGCTGAGCAAACGTCCTGTCTGCGAAAGGGACATGGTAGGCAGAAATGGCCGCCATGTGAACCCTCAAGGAAGAATGACTGAGACCCAGGTCAAAGAGGTGTCACAAGTAATCCAAAAGCTGCCCAACAGAGCATGAGAAAGGCTCAAAATCTTTGGAGGTGGCCCAGATAATGAACCATTTCCATTTCATGGCATAAGTAGATTTAATGGAGGGCTTCCTGGCCTTCACCAGAATTTCAGCTACTCGGGGACCCGCAGACTTGAGCTCTCGTCTGCAGGAGCCACAGATGCAACTGAAGGGACTTGAGGCCTGGATGGACTAGGGTCCCTGATCCTGGGTCAGCAAAGTTGTGACAGAGGAAGAGGAAAGGAGGTTCCTCTGAGTACTGTTGCAGAAGAGAACCAAACTTGCCTGGGCCAGAAAGGACCGATCAGAATCATTCGAGCTCCTTCTGAGCTGAGTTTCTGTAAGACCCTCGGAATCAAGGAGATCGGGGCATAGACTAATCTACCCTTCCAGTCTAGAGACAGAGTGTCTCTCCAAAAAATGCCGCACCCTGGAGTGAGCGAGCAGAAGTCAGGAAGTTTTGCATTTCGAGGGGATATGAACAAGTCTACCTGTGGTGTCCCCCAATGTAGGAAGATATCGTTTGCGACCCCCTGATCCAGTTTCCACTCGTGAGTGTGAGCAGATGACCAACTGAGTCTGTCTGCCAATGTGTTCTTGACCCCCGGGATGTGAATTGCCGTGAGGTGAAGGTTGTGCTGCACTGCCCAATCCCAAACTCGCATCGCCTCCCTGCAAAGAGGGTAGGAACAAGTTCCTCCCTGTTTGTTGATGTACCAGACCACACATATTGTCCGTCTGTACAGCCAGGTGTCTGGGAAGCAGTTGCAGAGCCTGTAGGCGTACAGAATGGCCCATGCTCGAGCACATTGATGTGGAGAGATTTCGAGCTTGGACCAGGAGCCCTGGGTCCTGTGAGCCAGTGGGCTCCCCAACCCTCGCCTGAGGGCATCTGTAGTCGGCGTCTGAGAGGAGGGAGGAGGACAGAAAGGAACTCCCCGGCAAAGGTTCTCTTGAACCATTCACCACTGCAAGTCCCGAGTCATGGGAGTGGAGACCAGGACAAGTTGATCCAGGTCGTCCACCAGCTGATCCCACTGAGACTGAAGCGTCCACTGAGAAATTCTCATGTGGAGCCGTGCACGAGGGACTGTCAGAATCACAGCCGCCATGAACCCTAGGAGGCGAAGGACCAACCTTGCGCTGACCCGCCTCCGGCTCAACAGGCTGACCTGAGCCTGTAGTGTGGCCACCCTGTCCAGTGGCAGGAAAGCCATACCGGAGGTCATGTCCAAGATCGCCCCGATAAATTGGAGCCTCTGGGAGGGGATCACGTGGGACTTGGTCTGGTTGACGGTAATACCCAGGCAGGCAAAAACCTGTAGGGTAAGGGAAAGGAAGTGTAGGAGTTCCTCCCTGGACGGGGCCGCCAGGAGCCAATCGTCCAGGTATGGGAAACCCTGCACCCCCTGGGTACACAGGTAGACCACTACCACCGACAGACATTTGGTGAACACATGGGGCACCGAGGAAAGACCAAATGGGAGGGCCTTGAACTGGCAGTGGTCCCCCCGGAACACAAAACGCAGTTATTTGCAGTGGGAAGGGCGAATAGGGATATGCAGGTAAGCATCCTGCATATCCAGAGCGCACAGTCACTGTCCCTGCTTAAGAAGGGGCAGGAGACTCTGCAGAGAGAGCATCCTGAACCTTTTGTACTCCACGAAAAAGTTCAGGGAGCTG
Organism: Neoceratodus forsteri; assembly: GCA_016271365.2. Lineage (NCBI taxonomy): Eukaryota > Metazoa > Chordata > Ceratodontiformes > Ceratodontidae > Neoceratodus > Neoceratodus forsteri. Next base: position 479,308,862 of record CM057455.1, read on the forward strand.
AGGTCGAGAATAGGCCTCACATCTCCTGACTTCTTCGGGACCAGGAAGAAATGTGAATAGTAGCCCATCCCCAGAAGAGGGAGGAGGACGGGTTCTATCGCCTCCTTCAAGAGAAGGGCGGAAATTTCTTCCTGAACCAGATGAAGATGTTCCTGAGAGTATGACGACCTGGGGGGGAGTTTGTGAGGAGGCTTCTGAAGAAACTCTACTGAGTGTCTTTCTGCAATCAGCTGGAGCACCCAAGTGTCTGAAGTTATCCTCTCCCAACCCGGAAGATGGAGAGCGAACCTCCCTCCTACCGGTTCCTCTGGGGACCCCAGAGGCTCTGGGAGAGGAAAGCAGTCAGGTGGTGTGATGAGGCAGCATCGCGGCTGAAGCCCCCGCTGCTTTTTTGGGCAGAAGGGGCTTGGCAGCCGGAGGGGCCCGGTGTTTATTGGCCCACTTTCCCTAAAGTTTCGCCTTTTGCCGATTCCATCTGTGAAAGGGACGACGTCGTGTCTGAGGAGGTTTGTACATGGAGTCCACAGACTTCAGTGCAGTCCCCTTCTCCTGCAGATCAGTGATAATGTCCTTAACATCCCCACTGAACAGCACTGAACCCTGGAAAGGCGCGTCCTAGACAGCCGACTGCACATCCGGGACCAGTCCAGACACATGGAGCCGGGCATGATGCCGCAACCCCACGGCAAAAGCTGAGCTCCTACCAGTGGCGTCCACTGCATTGTACGTAGCATGAACAATGTGCCTACTGACCGAACGTGCAGAGCGGACAAGACCAGAGATTCAGGAAGGGAGTCCAAGCTGGATTTCACCTCACTCAGAATCGTCTTCTGGTAATCCCCCATATGACCAACATAATTCAGGGCCCTAATACCCAGAGTGGAAGAAGTGAAAACCTTCTTCCCATACTGGTCCAGAAGACGGGATTCCTTGTCAGGTGGTGACGAGCTCAGGTGTTTCGGGTTAGCTGACCGACCGTAAGTGGCGCTAATCACGACCGAATCAGCTCGAGGGTGAGAATTAAGGGAGTCAACACCCTCAGGAGCCTGATATAGCCTGTCTGACTTCCTGGGAAGAGGGGCTATTGCCGACGGTTGCTTCCAAATAGTGGAAACAAGGTCGGCATGAGGCTCAATCCAGGGCAGCACCAAGGTCGGGGCGGTCTCGGGCAGATCCAGGTGCGCAGCAAGTTTTTTACACTGTGGATCTGGCTCCAAGGAGCGCCACTGATGAACTTTCTGGATTTTGCGCAGCAACTCCGTGAAGGAAGGATCCTCTGCAGGAGTCCTCAGCCTGGGTTTATCCAGAGAGTGGGGCTGCCATCTGGGTCGGAACAACCATCGGAGTCATCCAAGGGAAGAAGAGGAAGAGGCTCCCCCTCATGGTGCGGAAGAAAGGACCCCTTGGGAAGCCCACGGGGAAGTGAATTCTGCCCTGCCCTGTAACCGGAGGGCTCGCCTCTGGTATCCGGAGGTGGGGATGGAGTCTCTCGTCTCGGACGTACGGGAACCAGAACCATCGCCTCAGCCTACCAGGAGGCTAGAGTCTCCTTCAAATCCACCAGCGGCTGAGGGGGCGGTGGAGAGGGGGATACGGATATTGAGCGTATTCGTAAGGAGTGTATCCATAACCCGACGGCGGGAAGCCCGCCGGGTAATGAGGCACCGCGGTACCGCGCGCCGGAAAGGCCGGCATTGGGTACTGCAGCACTGGATACTGCGGACTCGGGTATGACGGCATCGGATACGATGGGGTTGTATACCCGTGAACCGGGGGGTCTGCCGGGGCAGACGGCCCAGGAGGGTGCCCAGCAGGCGGGCCTGGAATTGGAGGCCCGGCGTGGGGGCGGCATCCGGGAGAGGGATGTCGGCCAGAGGGGAGGACTGACTGCGGAGCTGGCATCCGGGGAATCGATGTCAGGTCGTCCGGCCCAGTGGGAGGGAGACCTGATGGGAGCATAGAAAGATCCCTGGCATCGCCAGGGGAAGGAGGGGAGAAATCCCCAAGGTCAGACTGAGGAGACACTGGGTCCCTGGAGGGCAGTGAAGGCTGCGGGGAGCCAGGAGCGGCGGACGCAAGAGGGTCTAGCGTCGGCTCTGCCACCATACGAGCGTCGAAGAAGCCAACGTCCAACTTAGTGGACCCGTCGCCCAAGGCAGGCCGCGAAGGGGGAGCGGTCTGGTTGGGCAGAACAGGGGCCATGCGCTGCCCCGAAGGATCAAGTGACTCTACGGCCTTAATTGAGCGGGCATCAGAGGAGCTGACCTCCGGCTTACCAGAGCCACTCGAACCAGTAGGCAGCGTGCTGCAGTCTTACAGGAGTAGGGCCTCCTTCAGCCTGAAGGCGCCCGAAGGCCCAAGCGCAAGGCGGACAGGTGGGCCAGCGCCGTCTTGGAAGCCTCAAGGCGACACGTCGCGGAAGCGGTCGGCGGGGGGGGACATTACCTATATCACGCAACTCCAGCCAAAGTCGTGGTGGGATGAGGAGTCCCGGTCCTGGTGTGCTTCTCCTTATCCTTCTTCTTACGATGGCCTTCGGGGGAAGTAGAAGCCTGACGGAGCTTTTTCAGCTCCTTCTCCATGGAGGTCATTTTCTTTTTGAGGATGTGGGCCTCCGGGGACTGCTGCCTCTGTCTGCGGGTGGCGGCGTTGAATTTCAGACAATGCTGGCACTTCTCCACTTGGTGATCCGGGTCCAGACAGAAGAGGCACTGGGAGTGACCGTCCTTGTGTGGGAGTTGGGCACCGCACGATTCACACTTATTCTTGTGCTTGGAAGGTGTAGGGGACGACATACACCACTGAAAATAGAGACGTTTATTCAAATATATCAAGATATAAACCGAAGGTAGAACTATTGATGACAGACTGACAAGCAGTGAACTTTACCACGAGGCGCTGGCACAAGCTAACGGCGGGAAAGAACTGGAAGGTGGGCGTAGGGGACCGCCTCTTTATACTGACGTCACATGACGTCAGTCACCTGACGTCGGGGCGGTCCCCCACCAGAGACTGCTAGCTATAAATTTTTCTGTGGGGTCCTGCCGCCTGCCGGCATCAGTCCTATATGTAATTACCTACTGCAAGAGCCCTCTCGAAGTAAGATCACAATTTTCCCAGCAGCGGTCCCGGCATGTGGTAAGGCAAAGGAGCAGAGGACATTTGTGCGTGAGGGATAGGGGAGGGGTGGCAGAAGCTAGGAGGAAGAAGAGGTAGGAAGGAAGCATGCCAAACCAGTATTTGGAGATGAAAGTGTTACAGTGGGACTGGCATCTTTGACAGAGGGATGGGAGAGACAGGGGAGGTAGAGGTAACAGTGGTGAGTCAGAGGGGTGAATTTGTGGCAAAACGACAGAAAGCATTGAAAAGGACATAGAGTTTAGTGAGGAGTTGGCCAGGGCCAAGCCATAGATGATGTCAGCATAGGCAAAGACTGGGAGAATCCACTTGACAAGGAGATCACGCTAGACTGAGAAGGAAAGACTACTCTTGTGACAGTAAAGAAGCCCCAGTTTGGGGCGGAGCTTAGAGTGGAGGGCCTTAAAATGGGGAAGTCCAACGAAGGGTCAAGCCACACTCAATGGTATTTAAAGCGGGGACCTCTTCAAGAGGAGTACCAGTGAGGGTAAAGAGGCAAGAAGGGAGGGCAGGCGAGGTTTCTGCTTGGACCGAAGGTCATGGCTACGGTCTTTTGGTATTCATTTTTAAACTGTTTTCTTTGAACCAGTTTGTTACTGCGGTGAAATCATGCTGAAAGGGAGTTTGAACATCTGGGGCAGATGGACCAGATAGGAAAAGGACTCTGTATTACATAAATAAACAAGGAGGAACAAGATCTTCAAAACTATGCACAGAAGCAATTAAGATCTGGATGCTAGCATAATCCCTGGAAGAAAAAAACTACTCACCATAGTAATACTGTTTCTTCCAAGGTATTCTTCAATATGCTTGACATTTGCAGTATGCCAGCTGGGTTCAGCTGCCCTGGAGGAGGAGCTAATGCTAATGATTTTTTGGCATCAACCAATCAGAGAGCAGTAGAGAGAGTGCTGCCTGAGCTACAGTGAGAGGTCAGTCAGGTTCATTTCGACGCTAAAGGGCAAAAGGCCGTACTTATGAAAAACTATTAAACTACAGGAACAAGAGCAAAACATAGAAAATATAAAACACCCATAACTTAAAACTCTAAGGTATTAAGTCCAAACAGTGAAATTTGGCCAGCGTATGGACTGCAAAACTACCCAGTCAGGTTATGTAGGGGAAGATGGGTGGCAGGTCAAGCATACTAAAAAATACCTTGGAAGAAACAATATCACTGCAGTGAGTAATTTTTTCTTCTCAGCCCAGGAATTCTTCAGTATGCTTGACAGGAGCAGACTACAAAGCAGTGCAGATGGGAGGTGGATACAGAACCTACGTTGGAAACAGGTTCTGCAGAACTGCTGTGCCAAATCTGGCATCTGACCTGGACTGTACATCCAAACAGCAGTGTTTTGTGAAAGCGTGTACAGTCTTCCAGGTGGCTGCTTTGTGATATCTAGCAAGGGATGTCCCTTGCGGCAGCGACTGAAGCTGCAGTGCCCCTAGTGGAGTAGGCCCTGAGGCCTTGCAGTGGCTGCTTGCCAGCCCTACTGTAACAGAAATGAATGCAAGAGACTATCTAGCGAGAGATAGTCCTCTGAGGCAGGCCTGCTCTCTCCTACCTCGCCATAGATAAGGAAGAACTGAGTATGTGAAGTCCTGAGCTGCTTAGTGTGCTCCAGGTAATAGGTCAGTGCTCTCTTAACATCCAAACTGTAAAGCTTTCACTCACCAGGGTGGATTTGTCTCTGTGAAGGAGACAGGAGTGTCATGGACTGGTTCAGATGGAATTCTGACACTACCTTGGGAAGGAATTTCTAATTTGTCCTGATAACTACCTTATCCTTGTGGGAGATAATGTAGTTAGGTTCAGTGCATAGTGCCTGCAGCTTTGAAACCCTTTTGGCTGAGGTGACTGCCACTAAATAGACAGTTTTCCAAGTGATGTACTTTAGCTCTGCTGTAACCACTGGCTCAAAAGGAGGCTCCATGAGTTTGGCTATGCAGAGGTTCAAGTCCCAGTAAGGAATACGTTCCCTAAGTGAGGGTTGAAGGTGTAAGAGGCTCTTGAAATATTGCTTAAAGATGGCATGAGAAATTATAGACTTCTCCTTCCCAATCGAAATGTAGGCAGAAATGGCTGCTAGGTGGACTTTCAAGGATGAGGCACTTAGGCCTGAAGCCTGTAGGTGCACTAAGTAGTCAAGCACTGAAGAAAGGGAAGTTTTCAGTGGGTGAATATGCCTGCCCTTGCACCATAGGGAAAATCTTTTCCATTTGGAAGCATAGGTCTTTTTAGTACTAGGCTTCGTAGCCAGGCAAAGAATCCTTCGGACTTGCTCCAGTACTGAGAATCAGGGTACTCTAGCTATTCAAGTACTAAGCTTTGAGGTGAACAGACTCTATGTTGGGATATATTATCCTGCCTGAGACAGAGTCAGAAGACTGTGGAATAAAGCAGTCAAACTGGCTGTTTGGCTGACAGGGCCAGGAGCAGGAAATACCAAGGTTGTCTTGCCAGTCTGGTACCACCAGAATCATGGTGGCAGGCTGGGTTCTGAATTTCAGGAGGACCCTGAGTATCAAAGGTAAGGGAGAAAGGCATACAGGAACTTCCCTGTCCAGTCCAGATTTAGGGCATCCACTGGTACTGTGCCCAGAGTTGAGGCCTGCAGCAGCAGCACAGGGAAGCTGGTGCTTCAGGCTGGAGGCAAAGAGATCTAACTCTGGAATGCCCACCTCCTGAAGACTGTTGCTAGCACTTGGTCATTCAGGGTCCACTCATGGTGGCCCTGACTGATGCAGCTCAGAGCATCTGCCAGCACATTGTCTTTGCCTGGCAGGTGAATGGCCGAGAGCTGTATTTCCAGGGAATAGGCCACAGACCAAATTTTCATGGCCTCTGTGCAGAGCTTTGTGGACCTTGTGGTCCCCTGCTTTTTGATGTAGAACATAGCTGTGGTTTTGTCTGTTCTGATCTAAACAGACTGACCTTTTAGGAGAGGAGCAAAGGCTTTTAGTGCCAGATAAACAGCTCCGAGTTCGAGGAGGTTTATATGGTAGGTGGACTCTTTGGGGTTTATGTACCGCTTATTGACTGGTCTGCCAGGTGTGCCCCCCACCCTAGGAGGGAGGCATCTGTAGTGAGTACTTTGGATGGTTATCTTTGCTGGAAGGAGACCTCTTCCCTGAGATTCTGTAAGTCTTTCCTCCAGGCTAAGGCTTGTAGCAGAGTCCTTGTGACTGTAATGAGTCTTGACATATAATCCTTTCCTTTTTCTGGGACCAGTGAGCCCTTAGGTGATAGTGAATGTCCCTCATTTGAAATCTGGTGCCTGGTACCACAGCTGTGGTAGAAGCTATGTGGCCTAGGAGCCACAGGAAGTATCTGTCTGGTCTTGGCTGTCCCAGTACAAAGGAATTTGCTATTTTCTGAAGGTTGTACGCCCTGTCGAAAGGAAGCAGGGCCTTTGCCCTCTGTTGCTCAGTTCTGCTCCAATGAATTCCAGTAACAGTACTGGTTCGAAATGGAATTTCTGAGCATTGAGTAGGAAGCCTAAGGATTCCAGGGTACTCTGTGTTAGGCTGAGAGAGTTTCTTACCTCTTGTGGGGACTTGCCCACTATTAGCCAATCGTCTAGGTAGGGGAAGACAGATACATACTGTCTCCTCAGATGGGCTGCCACTACTGCTAGGCACTCTGTGAAGACCCTGGGTGCTGAAGAAAGGCTGAAGGGCAGTGCTGCAAATTTATAGTGTCCTGAAGGCAGTCTGAATCTGAGGAATCTTCTGTGGGACTGCCTGATTGGAATGTAAAAATAGGCATCCTTCAAGTCTAGGGAGGCTAGCCAGTCCCCCTTTTGCAAAGATGGAATCACCACAGCCAGGGTGACCATTTGGGATTGGGTATATGTTTGTTCAGGTACCTGGGGTCTAATATGAGGTCTAACAATATCCAGCAAACTTGCTCGCTCTCAACTTACTCTCCATTCCACTGAAGCTCAGAAGGCTACCTCTACATTTTCTTTCAAGCCAATTTTATTAAAACAAGTAGAAGACCTACTGCTCCACCTGGATACAACTAAAAGCGCTGGTGCAGACTCTCTGGACCCTTTCTTTTTAAAATTACTTTTCATGCCATTGCAGCCCCCTAACTCACCTCTTCAACATGTCCTTATCTACTGGCTCTATTCCTTCTTTGTGGAAGACAGCACAAGTGTTTCCCCTCTTAAAGCAGGGACCCCATGGATCTCAACAACTACAGGCCTATTTCCATCCTTCCAGTGCTGTCCAAGATGTTGAGAAACTGGTAAGCATCCAACTAAATGACTACCTCAATGCTAACAACCTCCTTAACCCTGCTCAATCTGGGTTCAGAGCCATGCACAGCACCATTTCTGCCTTAGCAAAAGTTACAAATGACTGGCAGACTGAACTAGATAAAAAAATAATATCTGTGCTGTATTTCTGGATTTAAGTAAAGCATTCAATACTGTGGATCATGATCTTCTAATCTCCTCACTGCACCCTAGGCCTAGACCCTATCTCTCTTAAATGGTTCAAATGCTACCTCTCTGGTAGGGTGCAGCAGGTAAAAGTGAAGGCAACCTTTCTTCCTCAAAACCACTCTTAAGAGGTTTCCTCAAGGCTCCATCTTGGGCCCTATCCTCTTTGCCATCTACATCAATAACATTGACTCAGGCCTCACAAATTCTAATGTTCACCTTTTGCAGATGACACTGTCCTTTATGTAAGCAATCCATCACCAAAAGGCCTATGATCTACTACAAGCTGATTTCTCCTTACTGCAACACAAATTACTTGATAAGAAGCTTCTATTAAATGCCAAGAAGACTAAAGCTATGTTCATCTCCACCAATACCTACTCACGAACATTCTTCCCCAATTTTCTACGTCCTTGGTGAGAGCCTTGATTATGTAGATAAATTCAAATATCTGGGGGTTTGGATTGACAACAGGCTTGATTTCACCCAGCACATTGAAGAGCTCCTGAAAAACTAAGGCAAAGGCTTGGCCTATTCTTCAGGATCAAACATTTTCTAAACAGAGAATCTAAGCAGAGATTAATCCAGGCTTCATTTATATCCCTCCTTGATTATGTATACTTCCTATATGGCCACCCTGTCCTACCTAAATAAACTGGATACCCTGTACCATAGAGCTCTAAGGTTCATCACTGACCTTCCTTTCAGTACCCACCACTGTTCTCTCTATGCTGCAGTTGGCTGGACATCCCTATATCACAGAAGGAACAAAATGCTGCTCTTTGGATATACAAAGCTCTGACAAATAAACTACCATCCTACATTTCTGATTGCTTCTCTCTTGTTACTCCAAGGCCATATGCCTAGAAGCAATAACCTCATCTTGCTGAATCTACCTAAGGCATGTACCCGACATGGAAGGGCTGCAATCAACTACTTTCTAGCACACATCTGGAACTCTCTACAAAAGACCCTGAAGCTGAACACTTTCATTCCTGTAGTCTCCTTCAAAAGCTGTACCTAAATCTTTTCCCAGAGATATGCAACTGCTTCCACAATTCCTAGCCTCTTCAGACCCCTTTTCACCCCTGCCCCCATTAGATTCCCCCTTCCTTATCTGTTCATGCATTCATCCATTAACTTCTATTTTATCTACCTCCTAAACCCCTACTCATTACTTTTTTTTTCTATTTTTGCTCTGGTGCCCAATACCACTGTTTACTTGCCTTGTATATATGTGTATATTATTGCATTTGCTCATTCTTTGTTGTTTATTCTTAAAAAGTCTTTGTTACTGTACTCATTCTATATTTGTATATTTGTGAGTTTAAACCATTTTGTTGTTTATGACCAATCAGGTCCATCTTGTAAATGAGCTATGCTCAATGATGTTCGCCTGAATAAATAAAGATTTTGATTGATTGATTGATTGATATGGGTCACCAGTCCCCAGTTTTTTTCTGAGTTAGGAAGTATCTGGAGTAAAGTCCCACTCCCCACTGGGGAGGGGAAACTCTCTCCACTGTGTTTGCACACAGAAGGGACTTTACTTCTAACTCCAACAGTAGCTTTTCTGTAGGAGTTATAGATTTTAGTGACTTCTGACCCTGTTGAGTGGGAAATTTTTTGAACTGTAGGGTAAGTCCTTGACTCACTACCTCGAGTACCGGCTTGTCTGTGGTAATGAAGTGCCACTGGTGGAGGTAGTGGGTCAGCCTGGAGGAGGCAACCTGACTTTTGCAGACAGGAGATTTGCGTAGACTGAGTGTTGGAGGGAGGAGGGACCAGTCCGTCTCTGACCTCTCCTACCTCTTCCTGAAAAAACTCTTACCTGAGAGTAGTCCAGGGGCATGGGCATTGGCATAGGGTAGAAGGCCCTGGGATAGTAATCTCTGCCTCTGTTCCCTCTACTCTGAGATCTCTGGGAAGTGGAGGCTTTTTCTTTTGCAGCATAACTTTTGTAGATAGTTTTGTATTCATCCACCTTTTCCATGTAAGCTTCACTTTTGTCTTCAAACAGTGACTTATTCTCATAAGGACAATCCATAGCTTTAGTCTGAGTGTACTGCAAGAGGTTGGTTGATCTTAGTCAGGCACAGTGCCTAAGGGAGACTGCCTGAGTCAATGACTCTGGAAGCAGTTTTATTAGTATCCACTGCCATGTGGAACTGGTACTTTGTAGCTTCTAGGGCCATTTTTACAGTTTCTGCTAGGTCCTGGGCTATTCTGTCTGGGGCCTGCTGGCTGATAGCTAGCACAGAGTTCCAGAAAGCTTTTTGATATTGGGCTGCACAGGCAATATAAGTAGATAGGCAAAGCAGCAGAGAAGCTGTTGTGTAAGATTTTTTACCCAAAAAATCCAGCCTCCTAGATTTCTTTTAGAAACATAGAAACATAGACTTTGACGGCAGATAAGGACCACTTGGCCCACCCAGTCTGCCCATTTCCCTACCTACTGGATAAGCTGCAGATTCTTGTTAACCAACAGCCTACTTCCTGCAACCCCCACTATAATTGCCTTATGTCTGTCCCATGCATGTTTGAATTCCCCACTGTTTTAGACCCCACAGCCTCTCAGGAAGGCGGTTCCATCGTCACCACTCTCTCCATGAAAAATTATTTCCTCACACATTACCCCTAGGCACTTCCCCCCAACTTTAAATTGTGCCCCTTGTTCTTACACATCTCTTTTCTGAAAGATGCTACCTCCTGGACTTTGTTGATTCCTTGAGGTACTTAGAAGTTTCTATCATGTCTCCCCGTCCCTCCTTTCATCAAGGGTATACATATTAAGCTCTCGGTCTCTCTTCATCACGGTTTCTGATGTAGACTCTGCATCATTTTAGTTGTCCTCCTCTGGACTGCTCCCATCCTGTCTATGTCCTTGCATAGATGAGGTCTCCAAAACTGCACGCAGTACTCCAGATGGGTATCACCAACTGTCTGTACAGAGGATATGACTTCCCTTTTTCTACTTTGATGCCTCCCTATGCATCCCAGTATCCCCTTGGCTCTCCTTACTGACTTCTCACATTGCTTACCCACCTTTAGGTCATCTGATATGACTACACCCAGATCCCTTTCCATTATTGTTGTTGTTAGTACCTCCCCTGCTATTGTGTACTCTTCTCCTGGATTTTTATTTCCCAGGTGCATTACTTTGCACTTCTTTGCATTGAATCTAAGTTGCCATATGTCTGACCATTTCTCCAACCTTGCCAAGTCCCTTTTGAGGAGGCTGTGAAGAAAGGGGTACTTTAGCCTTGTCACAAGCAGCAGCTAGTACTACCCCCTCGTGATCAGGGTGCATATACAGAAATTCAGCATTATTGCTCCCCAGTTGGTACTTTTTCTCAATTTTCTTGTCCACTTCAGAAATGGGGTGGGATTCTCAAGTATTTTGAAAGTTGCTCTGCGAAGTGATTTGTGTATGCGCAAAAGCAACTTTTTAAAGGGAGGGAGACCAATCATATCTAAAAGTCCTCCTCCTCCTGGTCAGTGGTCTCCTGAATAGTGAGATCCAGACTGCCCACCATATGCTGAATGAAGGTATAGTTGGAGGAAAAATCCTCCTGACCATTAGAGGGACAGCCAAACTCTTGGTCAGGAGATACATCAGGCTCTAAAGGTTCACCCTCTTGTTCATCATCACCCTCATAGTAAAAGCCCCAGACAAGTCCAGTATCTGAAGTGTGAGGGGTAGTAGGGTAAGGAGGGGCATTAAAGAGAGTGACCATAGTCTGTAAAGTCTGATATAATTGCCAAGCCTTAGCCATCTCTTCATCATGGGCGTATATTTTTCTGATATGGCATCTCCTTTGCTTTTAAGCCGGGAGCATGTTTTTCTTTTTGTTTCTTTTGCAGGCACTGAATCAGGAACCTGCTTCATTAAGTCTTTTTTGGTGGTCAGAATTATTTTTATCAGGCTTATTTTCTAGGGAGTCCTTAGTGGACTTTTCTTTAGATTTATGAGAGGATGACCCCTCTTCAGAGTTTTTATTTGAGGGGGAGGCAGACTGAGAAGTCATAGTTTCCAATCTTCTGGCTCTTTTTTTAATTGTTTTGGAACAAAATTTAGAGCAAAGTTCATAGTTATGGTCTGGACCCAAACAACAAATACAGATCGTGATCATCTGCCTTGGCAACTATTATAGCACACAACACAATTTTTAAAACCAGTTGGTCCAGTTTTCTTTTTAGGTCTACCTGACATGCCAATCCATCAGAAGGCGTCAAAAGTGATCCCAAAAGGGAAAATAAATAAAATTCGATCGGTTCCCAATCGCTCACGGAACCGGGAGTAAATGGTTACCAAAGCACTAAAAATAAAAGTGACTTTAGCTGGCTTAGTGGCTCTGAGGGCTGAGGCACTGGGCGCTTATCTTAACGTCACGCGGTGACCGGGTTAGTGAATAACCTCGGGTCGTCAGAGAAACCAGCACAGGGAGGAGCAGGATTGAACAATCGAAGGTAGCTCTCCTCTCCGGGGTGGTTGTCACCCCCCAGAGTGCCGCTCCCACTGAGTGGTGGCCCAATGCATAGTGTAGGCGGGAGTGGGCGGCAGTGTATTGGGTGCCTCACACACGCGAGCAGCAGGGCATGGGGCAGGGAGAAAACAGGGTAAAAGCGAATAAAAATATATATATATATATATATATATACATATATATAAAAATCAAGAGATTTTGTCTAAAAATCATGATTCCAATAAAAATAGGGAACCGTGGAAGTAATTAAGTAAAAAAGAACAAAAGCGCTTTATTTAGTTTAAAAACAGTAACATTTTACCTCAGGAAAAGTCGCGGAACTGCGTGTAGGAACCACTGAGGGGAAGTGAATTTCATGTTCCTGGGAAACTGAAGGAACCACTATAAAAACCGCAAAAAGTAAGAAAAATACCTCCAAAAGCACTAAGGCAGCACTAAAGAACTAAAGAAATACTGATCAACCATGAAAACGGGTCTTTCTCCCATGGACTTTCCAGTTTAAAATAATTAAACAAACAAAGAGTAATTTTTTAACAAGTATTGAAGAAATAAACTTCTTCAAGCAAAGTTGTGAAGAGAGGACTCTGGGGCAGTGTTGTCCAGTGAGCAGAGAAATTAACCTGACTGACCTCCCACTGTAGCTCAGGCAGCACTCTCTCTCCTGCTCTTATTGGCTGATACCAAAAATTATTAGCATTAATTCCTCCTCCAGGGCAGCTGAACCCAGCTGGCATACTGCACCCTGACAAGCATACAGAAGAATTTCTGGGGTGAAAAGTACACCTTTCAGCAGTACACCTGCCAGGAAAAAGACAATGTGCTGGCAGATTCCCTGAAGCAGGATCAGTAAGGGACATCACAAATGGACCCTAAACAGCACATGCTGGCATTGGTGTTCAGACAGCAGGGTACACAATAGCTCTGTTTGCTTTCAGAGAGAACCACCAGATTCACTATTTTGTTGCAAACTTCCATCAGTTGGTTCAGTCTTAGAGGATGCTCTAGTCGTCAGCTAGCCAGGGACGTTTCTGTATGCCTTCCGACCTTTCCCACTTTTGCTGAAAGTACTGATAAAACTGAGAAGGGAGTTAGCAACAGTGATTCTAATAGCTCCAGACTGGGCCCAGCAGACCTGGTACTCCATGATCCTGTCCCTCTCCAACAGGCCTCCTACCAACCTTCCCCCGAGATACAATCTGCTGACACTGTCCCAGGGTGGGAAAACATTCCCAAAGCTGAGAACTCTGTCTAACAACACGGTTCTTGAAGAGTTAGTTCACTGGACTTAGATGCTCTGAAAAAGTGATGGAAGTGCTGAAGGTTTCAGGAAACCAGCAACAAAAGGAACACATGCTTCAAAATGGAAAGGATTTTCCTTCTGGTGTTCACAGACAGCTCAACTCCTCCTGGGAGATCTGACTACAATCCTGGACTACCTAGTCCATCTCAGTCTTGGGCCTCAGGCCAACCGTGAAAGCTTGTCTGGCAGCAATGTCAGCTTACACATCAGCTGGCAAAGACAGGTCAGTGGCCTCACAATCCATTTTCAAAAGGTTTCAAAGGTCTTGATCACCTGTACCCTCCAATAAGAGACTCCATTCCTCCTTGGGACTTGAACATATGCATTGCCCCAGCTGGTGGGAGCTCCTTCTCGAGCCTATGGCAACTGTTGCTCTGGAGTATGTTACCTGGAAAGTAGTTTTTCTGTTACAGTAACATAGGCCAGAAGGGTGAGTGAGCTACAAGCCCTCTAAACATATCCTAACTACATAATCTTCCATAGGGACAAGGTAGTTCTAGGAACAAACAGAACATTCCTCCCAAAAGTGGTATCTGAATCAATCACCCTTCCAATTTTCTTCATAGCTAAATTCAGCTCGGGAGAACAAAATGTCCACAGTCTGGATATGGAGTGGACACTGAACCTACTACTTGGACCACACAAAGGATGTCAGGTCTACTAACACAGTTATTTGTCACCTACGGTGAGAAGTGGGGAAAGGTAAACCAGCATCCAAGAAAAAGTACAGTTACGTAAGAACTTACTGTAACAGTAGATCTTCGAGAACAGCTCTTGCAGCAGGATACACCATTAGGACTGAAGCTGGCAGGTGCCAGGACCCCATGGAAAAATTCTAGCTAGCAGTATTTAGCGGGGGACCGCCCCCGACGTCGGCCCCTCCCCGACGTCAGGCATCACATAAAAGGGGGCGGTCCCCCAGCCTCCCCAGTTCTCCCGCCAGAGACTCCTGGCTCAAGTGTGACATCTGAAGGGGAGACCAAGGATCTGCTTCCAAAGGAAGGTTCGCAGAAGGAGTCAAAAGACGCTGTTAGCGAAGAATTAGGTCAGAAGACTCAACCTCCAGAGGGGAAGGTGTGAGGGAAACTACTTGCTGCAAGACCTATTCTCAAAGATCTACTGTTACGGTAAGTTCTTATGTAACTGTACCATCTTACTTCGAGAAACCGCTCTTGCAGCAGGTTATACCATTAGGACTGATTCCCAAGCAGTAAGGGACCAAGTTGTTATCGGGAGGAGGATAGGAGGAATGTTCCAAGCTCCAGGACAAAAGTCTCTGAAGGACCGCCTAGCCGAAACCAGCTATGCGCCTAGAGGCAATATCCAAACTCTAGTGCCTGATGAATGTGTGTACAGTGCTCCAGGTCGCTGCTGCACAGATGGCTGAAGTGGACACATTTTTAAGCGCAGTGATGGAGGTAGCCACCCCCCTAGTAGAATGACCCTTCACCGGCCCCGGTAAGGGTTTATTGCGCTTCTGATAACATAACAGGATGCACTTTACCAGCCATCTAGAAAGCGACTGTTTAGAAAGAGGAGCACCGATCATCCTCTGAGCGTAAGAAATAAAGAGCTGGTCCAATTTACGATGGGCTTTGGTTCTGGTTAGATAATATCTAAGGCAGCTATGCACATCCAAAGTGTGCAACAGGGCTTCCCCCTGTTACCTTGATTCGGGTAATACACCGGTAGGTCTATATCCTGGTTGAGTGTGACAGCCGAGACCACCTTGGGAAGGAACTTAGGATTTGTTCTTAAAGACACCCTGTCCTTGTGAAAAACTAAATAAGGATCCTTGCACATGAGTGCATGAAGCTCAGAAACTCTTCTGGCAGAAGTAACAGCAACTAAAAGGAGCATCTTCCAAGCGAGGAGATGCAGCTCGCAATCCATGGCTGGTTCAAAAGGAGGCAGCGTAAGCTGCTCTAGAACAAAAGGAAGATCCCAAGGTGGAACCGGGTCTTTGATGGGAGGTCTCAAGTGCAGGATGCCGCGCAAAAGGCGCGAAGCCTCTAGTTGAGCTAGAGACCTGTGACCTATCGGAGAATGGTATGCTGAAACAGTGCATAGATGGACCTTAATGGAGGAATAGGCAAGTCCTGCCTCATAGAGGGATAGGAGGTAGTCTAAAACAGACGTTACAGAACACTCCAATGGGGTCAATGTTCGAGCCTGAGCCCAAATACAAAATCTATGCCACTTCACGGCGTAAGTAGCATGAGTAGAGGGTTTTCTGGCTGCCACCAGAACGTCTGCAACTTCCTGAGAGACCCCGTATCTCAGGACTGCTATGTCCTTAGGAGCCAGGCATGCAGGTTCAGAGACCGAAGATCCGTATGGACCAAGGAGCCTGTCTCCTCGGATAGAAGGTGACAGCAAAATGGCAGAGGCACCGGAGGTTCCTGGGCCAGCTGATGTAAGAGAGGGAACCAAATCTACCTGGGCCAAAAGGGTGCTACTAGAATAAGGCACGCTTGCTCTTGACAGAGCTTCAATAGAACCCTCTGGATCAAAGGAAAGAGTAGGAAGCGTGAGGGAACCTGCCCGGTCAAGAGAGGGACAACGCGTCTAGCCAGAAAATACAGGCCCTGGATCTAGCGAGGCAGAAATTGGTCAGTTTTGCGTTGAACGGGGAAGCGAAGAAGTCTAATTCTGGTGTCCCCCATCTGTGGAACAGGTCCTCTGCGACTTCCTGAAGCAGTTCCCATTCGTGGATCCTGGCCTGTGATCGGCTTAGGCTGTCCGTGATAGTGTTGTCCACACCGGGAATATGTACTACAATGATGTGCGTGCCGGTTTGCAATACCCAATTCCAAACCCTTTGAGCCTCCCTGCAAAGGGGGTAGGAATGAGTGCCTCCTTGTTTGTTGAGATAGTACATCACCACGGTATTGTCTGTTTGTACCAGAAGAGTACCCGGTGGAATCTCCGTCTGGAATGCCTGTAGGCATACAGGGCAGCTCTCATCTCAGAATGTTTATGTGAAGTTGGGACTCTAGAGGCGACCAGGGCCTTGAATCATGACCCGTTGAGGTGGGCTCCCAATCCAGACCCGGAGGCATCCGTGGAGAGAGTCGCTGAAGAAGGTGGCGCAATGAAGGGACTACCATCAAAAGGTGGTCTGGGATGAGCCACCAATTCCAGTCTTGGATGTCAGCATTCGTGATCTGGACTGGATGCTGCAGATGATCTTGTTTCTGGTCCCATTGTGCCCCACCACATCCACTGGGTGACCCACATGGAGTCGAGCTAGGGGAACGTTGCAGTGGCAGCTGTCATGTGCCCGAGCAGGCAAAGAACGGTCCGGGCCGATACCGTCTTCTTTTCCTTTATGTCCCTTATGAGGGATCTGATGCGTTCTGCCCTGTCCTGGAGAAGGAATGCCCTTCCCTGAATTGTGTCCAGAACTGCTCCTATAAAGTGCAAGTTCTGAGACGGAACAAGGTACGACTTCTCCTGATTGATGGTGACACCCAGCGATAGGAAGAGGGAACAGGTATCCTGTATTGCGGACATCAGGGCCTCCCATGAGGGTGCCATGAGGAGCCAGTCATCTAGGTACGGAAACACGTAGTGGCCCCCTCTCCTAAGAGCTGCTGCCATGACTGCCATACACTTTGTGAACACCCGAGGTGCCGAAGACAGTCCGAAAGAGAGGGCTCGGAACTGGTAGTGGCATCCCAGAAACTCAAAGCGCAGAAATCTGTGGTGCGCTTGAGCAATTGGGAGATGTAGGTAAGTGTCCTGCATATCCAGCGACGCCAGCCATGTGCCCTCTTTGAACATGGGAATGAGAACCGGCAGGGTCACCATGTGGAAATGCTTGTACAGCACAAAGTTGTTGAGATCGTTGAGATCCAAAATGGAGCGCAAATCCCTGATTTCTTTGGAACCAGGAAGAAGTGGGAATAGTAACTGTTTCCTCTCTGGTTCAGTAGAACATGTTCTATAGCCTCCTTGTGTAGGAGGGCCAAGATCTCCTGCTGAATAAGCAGAGCAGGCTGACCTGAGTAACGGGAGAGCAGGGGAGGTCTGGATGGCGGGTGATCAAGGAACTCTATAGAGTGACATCGTTCGACCAACTGCAACACCCACCGGTCGGAGGTGCTCCTCTGCCATCCTGAAAGGTGATGACAGATGCGACCCCCGACCTTCTCGATCCTTTGATCCAGAGGAGGGGCCGGGGCCGGGAAGGAGTCATGCTGTGGTGCTGCTGGCCCCCACTGGCTGGGCTGCTTTTGAAAGCTTCGGGCCCTGGCCTGAGGGGAACCTGGCTTGATTCTTATGGCCAAAGTTGCCCCTGGGTTGCTGGCCAGGACGTGGCTGTTGCCTCTGCTGGCGGCCGCGAAAACAATTCTGGTTCCTATGAAAGGAACCAGATTTTGGTCTGTACATGGCTTGTACAGTCCTGACTGCCTTCCCAGCATCCTGCAATTTGGTGATGACCTTCTCGGACTCCTCATCAAAGAGGACCGCTCCATTATAAGGGACGTCAAGGAGATTCTTCTGGACATCTGGGGTAAATCCGGAGACCCTCAGCCACGAGTGTCTCCGGAGAGAAACGCCTGTAGCTGCTCCCCTGGCTGCCAAGTCCGCTGAGTCGTAAACGGCTCGGAGAACCTGGGTCCCCACGTCGGACCCAGTTTGAAGGAGGTTTAGCAGCTCCTCCTTCTTTTTGCCATCTGGTAAATCTTTAAGAAGGTCTTGGCCCTGATACCAGAGGGCGTTCTGAAATTGCACCATGTGCGTCACATAGTTCAAAGACCTAATAGAGCATGTAGCAGCCGCAAACATGTGTCTTCCCATGGAATCTGATTGCTTAGATTCCTGGTCCAGAGGCTGGGTGCTCAAATGTTGAGGCTGCTGGGACCTGTCATGAGATGCAGTAATGACCAGGGAGTCGGCCAGGGGTTGTTGCGCCAAATACTGGTCCTCCATAGGAGCCCTGTAAAGGCAGTCAGCCTTCTTTGGAACAACCGGTGTGGAATGCGGACGCTTCCAAGCTGCGTTGGTGACGTCCATAAAGGTGTCCACCAAAGGTGGGACCACCACAGGCTTCGGGTCTTTCCGCTTGAGGTAACGGGCAAGGAGTTGTCTCTCGGGGTCTAGTTCTTCAGTCTCCCATCCCATATTATCCTAGATGTGCCTCATGATTTCCGAAAAGGAGGGATCATCCGGAGGTGACCTTGGAAGGTCCCGTAGGTCTGGTGATGGGGGACTGAAAGGAGATGGAGACCTGGAGATGTCGGATGTATCCGGTCTGGAGTCATCTCCCAATGATCGACGTCTGCCCCTGGGTCGCTTTGGGCTCGGGGACCCTGAGGGAGAGCGTGATGGGCATTTCTCGTATCTCGATCGGCCCCGAGCAGGCGGAGTTGACTCCTTGGGGGTCTGGGGTCTGTCACCTTTGGCGCCCCTAGGAGGATGTGGAGGAGGCTGAGGCTTAGGAGGAACCACGTTCTTCTTGATGGTTTCCCACCAGAAGGTGAACAAATCCTTCACCTCCTGGATGTTCACACCTGACGACGGACTCGGCGTCGGTGTGGGCCTGTCGTCGGGGTCGGGCGTCGGGTCCGGGAAGCACTGGATCCGGCTCCTGGGCAAGCCCGGCGTCCTCCATGTCACCTGTCTGGTCGTCTGGCGGTGTGGTAGCCTCTTCACCTGAGGGACCCCTGGCGTCCGGTGTCCACGGCGTCGGTGTAGTAGTCGGACGTTTTTGGTGCTGGGTCGGACGCTTCTTGACCTGTCGTCCGCTTAAGGGACGCCAGCCTCGGAAGTCTTCCTTCAGGTGCTTTAGGAGGCGGACCTGAAGTCAGTGTCCTGGGCCGTCAGATGCACCTCGCGATTTGGAGGAAGACTTTTGTGCCTGTCCAAGGAACAGGCTTGGAGGCATCCACGCCCGAGAGGTCTTGAGCGGGTGTGGGAGGCAGAGGAGCTCACTGAAGACCTTACCTTTACTGGGAGGCTGGGAGCGAGCCCGGAAGGAGATCTATCGGACCGGGTAGGTGGAGCTGGAGCTGGTCCTGGACTATGAGGCCCTGCTTGGGGATTTTGCCCTGTCCGAGTCCCGATGCTTGTCCTGGTGCTTCTCAGATTTATGAGAAGATTCCCCTTTGGAGGAAGGTCTTTTCTCTGTCTTTTTTTAATTTCTCCTCAAGGAGGAATCTCTGAAGGGCCTTTTGGAGGCGGATCCGGGTCCTGCTATTAAATTGTTGACAAATTGAGCAGGCCTGGGTGTCGTGCTCCAGGCCCAGACACCTGACACAGGCAGAATGATGGTCTGCAAAGGGGATCTGCTTACCGCAGGCACACTTAGAGGGATGTCCTTCGGGAGAAGGAGTAGAAGAAGCAGACATGGATTAAAGTTTACTTAAATTAAAGATTTCACACGTCGTAACAGTAGGCAGGCTTCCATGAGGCGGATGCTGGAGAGTCGACGGCAGGAAAAGAACTGGGGATGCTGGGGGAACGCCCCCTTTTATGTGATACCTGACGTCGGGGAGGGGCCAACGTTGGGAGCGGTCCCCCGCTGGATTCTGCTGGCTAGAATTTTTCCGTGTGGTCCTGGCGCCTGCCGGCTTCAGTCCTAATGGTGTAACCTGCTGCAAGAGCTGTTTCTCGATGTAAGATCCATTTCTTGCTGCACAGACACCGCATAGTCTCCTGCATACAATTCTGTTATGACAAAGCTGGTAAACTGCTGTCTAAACGCCCCATAACACACTCCACGAGGGACATCTCTGCCTCTTTGGCAGCATCAAGGGGTATTTCCCTGCAGGAAATCCATAAAGCAGCTACCTGGAAAACAGCACACACTTTCATAAAGCATTACTGTCTGGACATAAAGTCCAGAAAGGATGCCAGCTTTGGCACTACTGCCTTGCAGAATCTTTTCCCTAAATAAGTTCTGTACTGAGCCTCCCAAGGTACTGCTGTGGAGTCTGCATTTGTTAAGCATGTGTGAGGGATTCCTGTGGTTTAAAGAAAAAATTACTCACTGTATTAATACTATTTCTTCCAAAGGGATCCCTCACTATGCTTAACAATCCCTAATTTCTGCCTCCCCTTCCACCTGATAAAAGACTCCGGCAAGAATTAGTTCCTTTTTGTTGCTTGAGTATTACTTGTCACAGTGTCTTTACAATTAATTGTTATTTATTGAGTACGGGATTACAATAATCTTTGAACCAGAGTTTAATTTACAAAGGTTCCACGTTCAAAAGGGGGTACAATAAATATGGGTACAAAACAAGGTGGTTACAATCACTTGAAATAGCAAAGTTACAAGCATGAGACAAAATTGCAGTTTAAGCTAAGCAGTCCGAGCAAGACCTAGTCAAAGTGCTGATGTGGGGCAGCAAGTTCAGGTAGGTAGTGGTGAAGTAGTAAGAAAGAGGAGGATGGGGAGGGAGAACAGGGAGGAGTGTGAGAGCCAACATAAGGATGAGTAGGAAACACAGGGAGGAGGGAGGAAGAAGCTGAGGAAGCAGGCGAGGTAAAGGGGTGGGGGGTAGGCGGGGGAAGAGGCTTGGGCGGCTGGACCGGGATGAGCAGTAGAGGGATGCAAATAGTGGGGGTGGGGTAGAGGGATAGGAGAGGTGAAGGGAAAGAGTGGAAAGGAGATGGTAATGAAGCGAGATGTAGGAAGGGTAGGAGAAGAGATGGAAAGAAGAGGCAGGATGTCAGATGCAAGGAAGTCGAGAACTAGACAAAGGAATCACAGTGACTTAATGTGAGGAGGTGTTGTCAAAGTTTAAATTTGAAAGCACTTAGTTTAGGTTCAGTAGTGACATTTGAAGGGAGACCATTAGGTAGGGTGGGCGCTCTATAGGCAAAGGTACACTGAGCTTGGGAGGTCCTGCAGAAGAGGACAAGGTAGGATGTCTTAGAGGAACTTTGCGTACGCCAGGTTGTATGCGCCGGTGAGATTAGGGTTTTGGTGAAAGGGGGCAAGAGGCCTAGACTAAACTTTTTTGCAAGCAGGCATGTGTGGTAGGATACCCTAGCCCTGAGAGGAAGCCAGTTGGTTCTCTCGTAGAGTTCACAGGTATGTGTCCTCTTGTCAGACCCAGAGACTAGCCTACAAAATTTGTTCAGCGCGAGTGTAATTCTCTTTAGAGAGGTGTCCGAGGCAGCACCATAGAGAACCACACCGTAGTCGACAAGTGTAAGGATTGTGCTGGTTACCGCGAGTCTCAGAGCCGATGTGGTCATATCGTGGTGATAACGATAAAAGATCCCATTCCTGCAGCTGATGACCATGGCAATTTGGTTTATATGGAGACTGAATGAGAGAGCAGTATCAAGTGTTATACCAAGGTATTTAAACGCTTGAACTTGCTCAAGGGGTTGGTTTAGATTGTTGCAAATGGTCAGGCTAGCAGCTTTATGCCTATTGTGAGGGTTAGAAAAGAGCATGACCCTGACCTTTTTGTAATTCATGACCAGTTTGTGTTGCTCAAACCAGGTCTCTACCAAACTGAAGTTGGACTGTAGGTCAGTCGTTAGTGAGAGTGGGTCTGGGCTGCGGGAAAAGAGGACCGCGCCAGCTGCATAGAGGACTATGCTGCTTTTACAGGCAGATGGAAGATTATTGATAAATAAGCTGAAAAGTAGGGGTCTGAGATTGGAGCCTTGCCAGACTCCAAACCAAATGGGGAGACTGTTTGAGAGAGTGTTGCAGATCTTAACTTGCTGGGTACGACCACCAAGGTAACTACTGAACCAGCTAGTGACTTCTGGAGAGAGCCCGAGAGAAGGGACAGTGTGGAGCAGGAGGGAATGATTAACTGTATCAAAGACCATAGTTAGGTCGATGTAGACTGACCCAACTAGGTGGTCATACGTCCAAGGTCTTATAGATGTAACTGGTAAGTACTGTGTGACTTTCTAAAGCCATGCTGTTGTGGGCACTGTAGGTTATATTTGGTAAGGTATTCCATAAACTGGTCAGCGACAATGCACTCAAGGGCCTTAGAGAGGGGTGGAAGGATGGATAGGGGCTGGTAGGTATTACCTAACATCCTGTCACCACTTTTATGGACCGGTGTGACTACAGCAGCTTCCAAAAGCATTTCAATTGTCACTCAGTGGTCTGAGTTATTTTTCCATCACAAATAAATTGTTTTGCCTTGTTTAAATTATTTTTTTAAATATTCTGGAAACATTTCAGTATGTTTTGGTAGCCATCTAGCTCATTTAAGTGGTTACTGCTCACCTAGCTTTAGAAATAATTTGATATCAGAGTGCAGGGGTGAGCATGACCCTACTACAAAGATTTGAATTTCATTCTAAGTTCCATAATTTTCATAAAAGTCTTAAAGCTCCGGGGTTGCTCATTCCAGGGGAATGACTGCATTTGTTAAGCATAGTGAGTGACCCTTTGGAAGAAACAATATACCCTCAGCTGTATGCATACCTCCACTCCTGTAACTCTGGGCACCAATGCACCTACCAGCAGGCCTCACAGCTCCTCTCCTGTCACCAGTCCAACACCGCACGTCCTGGGCATCTGAAGGAACCGTATATACTTGCCTACAAGTCAGTCTCACATATAAGTTGACCCCTTTTCCTTGCCAATTTTAGCAAAATCGACATTATTTTGTTACAAAACTGGATGGAAAAAAATATGTTTTGTGACCAACATCAGGCAAAGAATCTGTCTTTTTGGTCAGAAATGAACACATAATTAGCTTACATAGATGCGAAAAATAGTTTACCATGCTAAGTCCTGCAGGCAGATCAGCCTCGCAGATAAGCTGAGTGCCTTTCTTGGGAGCCTATTTTTTAGTACCAAAACTAGACTCATATGCCAGTATATACAGCAGTTCATGTTCTTCTCAGAAAATGATATAAAGTATAATATGATGGGTCGTTTAAATGAGGAGGCCAAAAATTGCTTTCCATAGCTTTGGGGGAGGATCACCATGACAAAGCTTGCAATGTACTCTTCCATGTAATGGTGCACGTGAACTTTATTTGTACTTTGCTTTATTTTTCTGTGTTGCCTTTTTATTAACATCTCCGTGACTGTCTACATGCTTCAGGACCTCCTTGTGAATGAACTTGCTCAATGGAGTTTTCCTGCAATAAACTTGAACAGATGACTATCTAAAAAAATTCATTATTTTTTGACTGTGTACAGGATTGCAGTGATAATATCAATGCTTTTCAGACCTAAGACAATTCTGATAAAGAACACCTTTAAACATTGTATGTTCCCCTGTTAGTTTTGCTCCAGAAAGTGAAGATATTTATTTAAAAAAATATTGCTGTAGCACTGCTTACATTAAAAAGTCGAAGTGTGATCCATATGATCACACCAAACTACTGTTACATCGTTGTTTCCGTCCCTGAAAATGCTGGTTTAAAAACAACTGCAACCCAAAATAATTTCTCTTCAATGGAGATTCAAAATCCACATTTTGATCATAAATGCTTTTTCAGGCCTGTGACAGGGTAAAATAGGAGCCTGTCCCTTTTGTTATGGAGAAAGTGTTAAATGCAAGGATCTTTCCTTTTCTGTCTCTTCTCTGTCTGGTTGCACAACCAAATTTTCCTGAGAGACTTCGGACTTGATGTTTATCTTTTATTTATGTCTTTGTTAACCAGGTAAGTGTGCTGATCCAATGGACCTTTTCAGACCGACCCACAAGGTGGCACCGACATAGTTCAACAGCCATAAATTTATATAGACAGTAATAGCTATTAAACAGTGATGGACAATAGACAAAGGTCAAAACATGAGTCAAACATGTCTGTACAAAACCTCAATATAGAGGTCAATAGGGTAGACTCAGATTACGGAAGATAAATGGTACAAAAATAACAAGCAGTAACTTCTATAATTAGAAGCAAAACATCCATTTCTCCTGAACTGGCTGACAGACTAATAGACAGACTTGATAAGAAGACATTGTAGGTCAAGGAGAACGGAAACCAAAGACAGCTTGGAGGTCAAAATGGGGCAGGACAGAGATACAACCCGAACAGTCTCGCAGTTCTTTGCCTCTCACTGTCTCTCAGTTTTCTCTTGCTGTCTGTTTTTCTCCCTTACATATCTAGATCTGCTGATATAAAAATATGTGCAAATAAATGTATGGAAATGTAACTGATATTGTGATCCCTTGTGATTGGAAAATATATAGCATTACTGTTGAAATGCATATAATTATAATTTGAGATGACTGCAAAAGCTGTTAGAAGCTAAGCGGTTACCAGAGTTTGATTTTAAGCCTTTGCAAAAGCTGTACTGAGGGCCTCAACTCAAGAAGCACACTGTGTTCTAGAAGCTCCTGCCTCATATTTACAAAAACAGAATGCTTGCTAAGGATGGGGGTTGAAAGGACTTATAAGAGCTAAGCTGCAACTGCAAGAAAGATTAGAAGAAAAAGGGACACAGAGACTCAAGGAAAACTACTGTTTTTTTCTCCTTTGTTCATAGTTATACTGAACAAGTTTTTTTTTTATGTTACTGCTACTGTAAATAAATATTTTTGGTGAATTCTACAACTGCTCCTGGTGTTTCCTATGCTTCCTGACCTGTGCCTCGATGACAAGGCCCTGAAGGGTTGACAGAGTCCCTCAAGCATATTGTGTATCAGAATAGAAGTCTGGCCTATGCTGGTTACTGAAGCCCTCTATTTACAAACTCAGATATGAAACACTAACCTGTGTGTGCGTTTGCTTTGTTCTTCGCTTTCTTCAAGGAACGGTGGGCGCTGGGTTGGCAGCTGGAGCTCTCCCTGAGGCTGCTCTTGTAGCAAACGAGTAGTCTGTAAATGCAACATGAGTTTCAGAACATTGATTACTGACAGCAATTATTTTAAACAGGCTATTTATGGCAGACTGCTTTAAAGGGGAACTGTCATAATTCCCCTGACAAAAACACGGAACCTATAGGTCCTGATTAGGTAAATTTCACTGGCAGTTGTTTTTTAAAATAAGTTACCAAGCTTTTGTTCGTAATTGATTTGATTGATCCTGTGACGCTCCGCCCGCCATTACTATTTCAGAGTCCCCCGCGGCAAGCCCTTTAATGACATAACGGACAGGCTGAGCCATAGGGGACTCTTATGTGACTGACAGGCTGAGCCACAGGGGACTCCTATGTGACAGTACAGTGATTAGGAAATATCAAAAGACATACAGCGCATGTTTGCACTTCAGACTCCGGTACTGAACGACTGAGGAACCTCAGTCAATCAGTACTGGAGCCAGCTTATGTATATCTTTGATATTCCTGCTTTCTAATACTGTGCGATAACAGTCCCCTGTGGCTCACCCGTCAGTTGTGTCATTAAAGGGGCTTGCTACAGGGGACTCTGAAATACTGAATGGTGGGCAGAATGTTGCAGGATCAAACAGATAAATTACAAATCAAAGATTGGTAACTTATTTTAAAAAACTACCGCCAGTGCGATTTACTTAATTGGGACCTGTAGGTCCTGTGTTTTTGTCAGGGGAATGATGACAGTTCCCCTTTAACTTTACTTAAAATGGACTTGGAAATGAGACAGTGGAAACAAATTTTAATCATCTTTGACAAAAAAGTAAAGAAAACAAAGTAATTTATAGTGGGGGACAACTATGCAAAGCAAAACCATCCCTCCACAATCTTTGTAAATACAGGGGACAACAAGTTAAAGTAGCAGGTCTTAAAGCTCTCTGGACATGGTAGCTTTACCTCAGCCAAACTAGAAATAAGCAATAAGCGCAACTGTGTATGCTACTATTCCAGAACTGCATGCCCAGGTGCATGGTGTATGGTTATAAAATGGGCCACAAAAATCTAGTGATCTGATGACTGGTCAACAGCTGCCCACACCTGTGCGGTAACTGACCGATAACCACACGGGCCTAGAAAGTGCCTTGCAAGTCTTGGGAACTACACCACTTCAGAATTCTCAGCAAGAGACAGTTGGGAAAAACAAAAAAGGTTCACCTAACAACATGAACAACTTACCTGCCAGCCAATTTACCACTTTGATGAGGCAAACCTGTTATTATGGTGTAAGAATTGATTTACCAATGGTGAAGATTTAGTCATTTTTAATTTAAAGATTTATTTATCTTTATTTTAATGTTTTGTTTAACAAAGGCTCTTGGTTAAGACAAAAATATATTTATTTTTTAAAGCAAGCACTTAGGGCCTAGTTCTCATCAGAAGCTCAGCTGGTTTATGCATAATTTCTGCATTTCTATTCTAAGTAACTGCACTTTGATGCCTCGCTCATGGCATTCACAGCCCCCAGCCATGCCACAACATATCTGCCTAGCAGTGCAAGGCTGACAGAACTTTGCCAAGCACTGGGTCTCCACTAGCGAACCTGCCCTGGTCTAGCCAAATACCCCTTACGGTGCTCAGAATGCCAGCATTATGGTGTAGGGCAATCAGGGTGCCAAACGCAGAATTTGCCACCCCTCCGGGGTCCCCTCAGTAGGAATCATAAGTAGGGTGCCAATTTGTGCCCTAATTGCCTGGCGATGGAGCGGATGGTGGAACTGCCAAATAGTGCATCCTATGCTTAGATGGGATGTCTGTGTTATATTACAGATATCCTATGTTTCAGCTTCCCAAACTGTCTTTTTATCTCCTTAGTCACATGATGGCCCCTTGCCCACTCGCCTATCCAGTCCCATCATCCCCTTCTGCAGGAATTACCTGCTCCAAGATCCCTCATGGATCCCTTCCTCATGCAGGACCAAGAGTGGTGAAGGGCCATCCACCACCATCACCACATACACACACACACACCTGGACACATATCCAGATGGCAGCAGAGCCAGGTCACTGATGCGGAGCCCGTGGAATGCTGGTGGATCATCCTGCTGTTAGGAGTTTCCCACTTCAGTTTCATCCCCTGGGCAGTCAAGCGTACAATGATGCCACTGTGTGTTTGGAGGCATGCGTTTGCTTTGTGCCTGCCAGAGCCTGCCCTCTTACGCCACTCCACTGCCTAGTCACCCAACGTCCGGTAGGTGGCAGTTGAAGAGTGGAGCATCAGATGCCCCCTCCTTGGGAGAAGAGAGCAGTAGCTCCGATGTTTGATCCACCCCCGGCCAATCCACATGTGATCCAGGTCCACTCCCGAAACCAGGACACTAACGTGGCAGGTGGTAGCATCCGTCACACTGACAGTACCTCAAAATGCTTGCAGATACTCACAGAAATGCTACAGTCAAAAAGTGGGTTATATGTGTTTTCTGTGTGTAATTATCGAATTTTGAATAAAAATTATAATTACCAAAAAAAAGTGGATAATGAAGTAGTCTCAACTCCACAAGGCTGGGGACATGGAGCAGGTAGGAAACTACAGACCCCGTCAGTCTTCCCCCCATTGTGGGTAAAATGATGCAGTCACTAGTTAAAAGAGAAAGAACAGCTATGTACTTACCATAACCAGATCTTCGAGAGACTCTCTCATCAGGACACACCTGTAAGACTATATGCCATCAGGCACTAGAACCACATGGAGACTTTCTGCAGTAGTCTGCTAGGGGCTGCCCACAAAGATGTCATATGCTGAAGGACCCGAGTATATAAGCTTGGGTGGCCTCGTTCCACCAGAGACCATACTTCGCTAGGCCTCCCTCTAGGGATCTGAGAAGAGATAAGGTGGCCAGCAATTTAATGTGGCTGGAGCAAAGGTGTTCCATCCTGGAGAGACAGAGACAGAAGCAAATAAAATCAGAGTATAAGGAGATGGAGGGTGGGTTGGCATGGCCTGATGAAGAGATTCTCTCAGAGATCTGCTGTTACGGTAAGTACGTAACTGTTCTATCTTCTTCGAGGATACCTCTTTCATCAGGCCACACCTGTAGGACAAGTCCCAAGCAGTACTGACAACGAGACCGTCTGGGCGGCAGATAGCTGGAGGCCTAAGAAAGAAGGCCTTGAAGCACAGCAAGGCCAAAGCCTGTCCTTCCTTTAGATGCAATGTTCAGACTTTAGTGCTTTGTGAAAGTATGGACAGTGTTCCAAGTGGCAGTAGCACAGATTTCTGCAGCTGAAATGTTCCTGAAACAGGCAACAGAAGTGGCCATGCCTCTGGTTGAATGGCTAAGAACAATCCAAGTTCCTTACCTTACTTCCTTTAACAAAAAGTAATGCAGTTGGCTAACCATTTGGACAAACACTGCTTAGAAACTGGAATGCCCTGAAAGAAACAAAAGAGCTGTGAAGACCTCCTACAGTCCTTCGTACGGTGTGTACAGTAATGGAGAATTCTATGTGCTTCTAAAGTATGGAGCAATGCTGCTCCTGGATTGGCCTGCTCCGGAAAATAAACTTGCAGGTGGATGGGTGTGGTTCAGAGTAAACTCAGACACTACCTTTGAAAGTAACTTAGGGTTCATACGTAAGGACACTCTGTCTTTGAGGAAAATCAAATAAGGAGGCTCACACATGCCAGCCTGCAGCTCTGAAATCCCTCAAGCAGAAGTAACAGTAACTAAAAAATAACGCTTTCCACGACAGAAAGCAGAGCTTGCAAGTTATGGCTGGCTGAAAAGGAGCCAAAGTAAGTCTTTCTAAAACAAAATTCAGGTCCCAAGCTGGGACTGGATTGTGGTTTGGGGGCTTCAAATGCAGAAATCTCCGCAAAAATGTATGGGCCATGTCCAGCTGGGCCACTATATGGCCATCAATGGGCATATGGAAGGCGAATATAGCATACAAGTGCACCTTAATGGAAGAGTATTGCAGCCTTGCATCATACAAGGGCAGCAAATACTCTAGAATCTAATTCACTGGACAAGTGAAAGGGTCCACATGATGGGAAGCAGCCCAGAGTGCAAAATGTTTCCACTTCATGGAGTATGTGGCTTAGTGAGTTTCTGGCAGACACCAGAACATCAGCCACCTTTGGGCACACCTCAGATCTCACAATGGCTATGTCTTCAGGAGCCAGGCATAGAGATGAAGTGACTTGGGGTCCAGATTGGTTGTTCCTGTGATAGTAGGCTGTTGCACAGGACCAGGCATACTGGAAGTTCCACTACTAATTGCTGCAGAAATGGAAACCATGTCTGGCGAGACCAGAAGGGTGCCACAAAATTAGGTGCTCCTTCCATCTGGGGTTTGATCAGAGCCCTCTGAATTAGAGGGAAGAAGGAACCTCCTTTCCAAGAGAGGGACTATGTGTCTTGCCAGAAAACTCCAGGCTCTGGATCGAGCAAGCAGAAAAGCGGCAGTTTTGGGTTCAGTGTGGATACAAAAAGGTCCAGCTCTGGATGATCCCACCTGTCAAACAGGTCTTCTATGACCAAGTTCAGCAGTTCCCAATCATGCATTCTGGATGGTGACCTACTTAGCCTGTCTGCTAGGATGTTTTGGGTACCTGGAACATGGACAGCTGACAGTTCTAGACCGTGTTTTAAAGCCCAGTACCTAACCCTCATCGCTTCCCTGCATAGGGGGTAACAGTGTGTAACTCCTTGCTTGTTTTGTAGTATACTGTTGTCCGTCTGCACCAGCAAAGGCCCCAGAGACAGAGGAGTCTGGAAGGCTTGCAAGACATACTGAATGGCCCTCATCTCAAGAACGTTTATGTGGAGGGAGGTCTCCACTGAAGACCACATTCCTTGGTTCTGATGGATGCTCAGATGTGCCCCACAACCCAGCCCTGAAGCGTTTGTGGTGAGTATCTGCTATGGGGAGAGGAGGAGGAAGGGGACCCCCTTCAGCAAGTTGCTAGGGTCCATCCAACACTGGAACACCTTGCAAACAGGAGACATTACTAGAATCTGCTGTTCCAGATCGTCAGTCTGTTGATCCCACTGGACCCTCAGGGTCCACTGGGTATCCTCATGTGCAGCCTTGCAGGGGTGCTGTGACAATGGCAGTGGCCATCAGGCCCAACAGTCTCAGGATTGTCCTGGCTGTGACATACCGGCTGTGAGATATAATCTGGGCCTGAGCTATGAGGCGTTCCACACCTGTCCTGGGGCAGGAAGGCCAAGCCTTGAGCTGTGTCCAGAACCGTCCATGTATTGCAAGCATTGACAAGGGGTTAGAACAGACTTGGGCAAGTTGACAGGGACTCCTAGGCATTGAACAACTGCCTGGTACATGCTAGGGTCTGAGACAGTTGCTCTTTGGCCTGAGCTTTGAACAACCAGTCGTCTAGATAGGGGAAAATATACATTCCCTCTCTCCTGAGGGCTGCTGCCACCACTGCTAAGCATTTGGTAAATATCAGTGGCACCAACGATGAGCCAAGGGGCAATACCCTGAACTGAGCTTGTGGTGTGCTGTACGTTTGCCCTGGGGTCTAGCCCCTGATCCAGGTTTATGGGAAGCCTTACGATAGGAGGTTCTCTGTCTACTCCTAGGTTGAGTGTGTGACATAGAAAGTAGACAGACCTTAAAGTCCTCCCTGAGGCCGGCCCGCCAGTGCAGTGGTTGGATTTCCACTTGTGGTGTCCTGGGTTCGGGAATGGACCTGGGTTGTCAGACGGCTGGCCGGGAGAGAAGGATCGAGCATCTTCAGACTGTTCTCCTTCTCCAGGGTGGAGGGGAGGTCTGTGTGTTTGGTGCAGCTGCGGCACCTAGCGGAGGCTGGGTTCACCACAAGCACTGACGCCAAACTGCTTACAGGGGAAGAAAAATCCAGTGCCTGACCATCTACATGAAGCTCTGCCCCCAGGCCTCGATTAGCCTCTGGAGCCAGCTCCCTGACCAGTTACTTGTATCATGGCCCCAATACGGGGGTCGATGCCATAACCTCACTCTCTGGGGGGAAAGCCAGGGGTGACAGTGTGAGTGCAGGCATATCCAGAGGTGGAGGCAAGGGGGTCCGTGACCAGAGCGGATCCCGACAGCTGGGTACGGAGCAAAAAGTATACTAAATTTAAAAAAAAAAAGTCCTCCCTGAGGCATGCAGGTCATTGAGGACGTCCTGCTCATCCGCCCCCAAGAGCTTGTGTCCTCTGAAGGGGACATTTAGAATGGACTGCTGAACATCAGCAGCAAACCCAGACACCTTTAGCCAAGACTGCCTTCTGAGGCAGATGCCTGTGGCAACCAGTCTGACAGATGCATCTGAAATATCATAAGTAGACCTCAGGAGGTGCTTGCCCACATCAACTGAAGCTGGAATGGCTTTGAGCAGCTCCTGTTGCTGAGCACCCTCTGGGAGGGACAGGGCTGCTGCTTTGGCATTTTTCTAGAGGGTATTCTGAAACCTGAACATATGGATCAAATCATTTGATATTCTAAGGCCCAGACTAGCAGAGGCAAAGGTTCTTTTGCCTCAAGGGTCCAGTTTCCTTGACTCCTTATCTGGGGGGAGGGAAATGAGGTTCTTAGGCACTCTAGACCTATCATTGGCTGCTTTTATAACTACTGAATCAGTCTCAGGCTGGCCTGCATGGAAGGGCTTTCCTGAAGGGGAACGGTATAGTGTGCTGCTTTTCCAGGCATGGGCAGGGGACCATATTTGACCTGTGCCAGGCAGCCAGGGTGGCATCTATTAGAGCAGACAACAGTGGGGTATAACACAAGGTTGGGAGTCTGAAATCTCTAGATACCCCACCAGATTCCTCCTGGCGAGATCTTCCTCTTCAGCTTCAAACCCCAAGGCAGCTTGAAGCTGTTTTATCATAGAAAAGAAAAAGTGGTCCTCAGGAGGAGACATCAGGGTATACACTGTGGAGTCCTCACTCCCAGTGGAAGCAGTGGAGCCAGACCTGGCAGCGGGGCTGTCTTCCACATCCTCCTCATCAGGTAGGATGAGATCAGGATTGTATACCTGCCCCATGCCAATGGATTCTGAAGGAACCAAAGAAGGAAACAAAGACATAGACGTCCAGGGAAACAGAGGACACGTTGGCCTAGCAGGTGGTAGTGCGGAGTTGGTGTAGACGGCCCCATCGATGAGCCCGGAGTGGGGAGGAGGTGCTGAATGATGGACACGAAGAAGTCGAGCACCATCTGGATCTCAAAGGTGGGCTGCATAGCAGAAGTACCCTGAAGCATCAATGGGGGTGGCTGAAACCCCAACATCAAAGGTCCATCACCAGCCGATGAAGGTCCAGCAGAGCTCGTTGACTGCTGACCTTGCAGGACTGGAGGTCAGAGCAGCAGGGCTTGCGATGTTGACACGGGTGACCCCGATGTTGACGGGCCTTCGCCGGCTGTGGAAGGTCTGGCGGAATTCACTGCCAGAGTCAGCCTGGAAGAAGCTGAGGCCTGGGGTGGCAGGAGGGCTGATACCAAAGCGGGTGATGATGCTACCTCAGTCGATGCTGGGGTGGGGGGGGGGGAGACCAGGCGTACACCTGGGGGTAATAGTCCTTGCTGTGTTCCTTCTCCTGATTTGCATGTTTCCTGAAGATTTCCCCCAGGCCTTGGAAGAGTGGGAGCCCAAGGAGATGTCCAGCGACGGGCAAGAGCTCTGCCCCTGGAGCTCTCTCTCTCCATTCTGGCGACCTGTTGTTCGAGCAGGAAAGAGGTGTGGGGCTTTCTGGTGACGTTACCGGGTGGCCTGGTTGACCTTCTGGCAGATCTCACAGGCCTTAGCGTTGTGGCCTGGGCCAAGACAGCAAACACAAATATTGTGCTCGTCGCTAGAACAGATTTTTCTACCATAATTGCAGTAATGAAAAAGTTTAGCAGGTTCTTGCGTTCTCAACATACATACGATGACAATAATCACTTTAAAATAAAGTGATAATGACTAGGGAGAGAAAACAAACAAGGTTGAAGATCTGAAGAAAATTTTGGCCATCGATTGAACAATGAAGTCTCCGTGGAGTTCGTGCGAGTATGGTCGATGGCAGAAAAACAACTGAGGAGTGAGTGGGGCCACCCATGCTTATATGCCCAGGGATATCGGTATATGACATCATTGTGGGCACCCCTTGTAGACTGCTACATAAAAAGTTTCCATGTGGTCCTAGTGCATGACGGCATATAATCCTACAGGTGTGGCCTGATGAAAGTGATATCCTCAAAGAAGATCTACATTGAACATATATGTCATTTTCACTTGGAAAAGTCTATTTTTAAATACTGGTTTCAGTTCTGTTACTGTTCTATCTGTACAGGTTTTTTAGTTATCTTAGTGAGTGTTTCTGATTTACACACAGGTAGTAAGTGCCATTTTAGAACTCTGTGATGTAGTTTATGCCCCTTACTCAGCTCTTCCATTGTTGGCACAATGCATCCATGTTTTATTATAGAATTCTGTGGCTAAGAGGAACATAAAGTACATCATACAGTTTTGAAATGGTACTTAACATGACAGTGTAAGTCAGAACATCTCATATATTTCCTAAAAGGCCCACACTGGAGGAACACAAACATAATTGGAACCAGCACTTAAAACAGCTGCTACTGGAGAAAATAACTTACAAGTTCAGTGCTATTTTCCTTTAAAGAGCACTTAGTGGACTATCTGGATAAAAACAGGCTCCAGGATAGCAAATGGCATAGGTCTGTGGCAGGAAGGTCTTGTCAGACAAACCTGACAATATTCTTTGACTAGGACAGTGGATAAGAGCTATACAGTGGATTTGCTCTATATTGACTTCAGCCAGGCATTCGACTCCATGCCGCACAGAAGGTTACTGAAAATGCTATAGAATCTTGGTGCAGCGAAGGACATAGTCAGATGGATGGTAAGTTGGTCGGAAGGAGAGAGAGAAAGGGCAGTGGTAAATGGAGCCTTAACTGAGGAAAGGAAGGTCATCAGTGGGGTGATACAGGGATCAGTCTTGGGTCCTGTCCTTTTCAATATGTTCATCTATAACATAGGAGAAGGAATTCAGGTGAAGATGTGTCTCTTTACAGATGACACTAAGCTCTGCGGCAGGGTAGACAGCCAGGAGGAGGTAAGGGAGATGCAGAGGGACCTGCAAAGGTTGGAGTGGTGGTCCAAGGTTTTGCAGTTGAAACTCAATGCCAAAAAGTGCAAGGTGATGCACACACGGAACGAGAACCCCTGAACAGAGTACTAGATGAGAGGGTTAAGTTGGGCCCTACTTCTGAGGAAAGGGAGCTACTGTAGGAGGCATCATTAATGACTCTCAAACAATTTAGCCAGTGTAACAAGGCCTACTGTAAGGCAAATAGGAAGATGGGGCGTACTGGGATGGGTTTGACCATAACAGGAAAGAGGTGTTGTTGCCTCTCTGTAGATTAGTGGTGAGGCCGCACCAGTACTGTGCCTAGTTCTGGAGTCCTCTCGTAAGGAGAGACAAGAGCAGGCTAAAAAATGGCACAGCACTAGGTGACAAAAATGATTCAAGGCTAGTAGGGCAGATCTTACGAGGATCGGCTCAGGGCACTGAACCTTTACTTGCACAAGGCAAGATGAGAGAGGGGTAATATGATAGAGATTGTCAAGTTCCTGAAAGGTATGGACAAGGTGAACTTCAAGGAACTATTCAACAGGTGTAGTGAATCTAGAACAAAAGGAAGCTTGGGGGGCTCAGGAGGGATGCAAGCAAGTTTACTTTACAGAGGCAGTGGTTGAGCCATGGAACAGTCTACTGACCAAGGTGGTGTTCACCAAAACTATTAATGGTTTCAAGCATGGTTAGGACAGAGCTAAGAGCTTAGTAGTTACTCAGAGGGATAATAGTAAGATGTACAGCAAGTATGTTGGATAGTGTAGGCAAAAACCCTGTATGGATAAACAGTCTCCAGGTAAGATAGGGTGTTATGGGCAGACTGGATGGACCACTGCTCTTTTTCTGCTGTTAATGTCTATGTTTATATGAACAAAAGTACAACAAAATAAAAACAAAAACATATGTAAAAGTTAGCCAGCAAGAAAAAAACGAGCAGCAGTATGTCAGAAATTCCAAAGGTTACCTGCTTGGCCAAAATGAACATGGGAAGGAGAGTGCATATTGATTGCCTTTCTCTGGCACTATAGTATATCTTTTATTTTTCGTAGGTGAAACCAACTGGGTTGTGATCAGACAAGGTAACACAGTAGGGAATGAGTTTTGTTTTAAAGGTACTTACTACATTAATGGTGTCTGTGCTGGAAACCTGAAGTAGACTTTGTTGATGGTAACTTGTTGATAGAGCCTGGGATTCCAATGTGCTTGAATCCTGAAGCTGCTGCACTGCTGTAAACTGATTCTGTTGGCTGTACCCATCAGACATTGTAAAACCTAACAAGGAGAGAATTTTAAGTCACCTGATTATACTGGTGCATACTATAATATTGGGAGAACCAGCACCCACTGCTTTCCTTGGCTGCAGCATCTAGAATACTGTCAAGTCAAATAATATTAACAAACAGACATGCAAGAAGGTGCATTACCATGAGCAAATCACATACCTGGGGACCTCAAGTAGAGTAACGTTTACCTCATGGTAACCCACCCACCATGCTTTAAAAATTAAAACCTTTGGTCACCTTTTCATTGTGGATCTCCTAATCAAGACAAAATATGCCAATGGATGCTCTTGTATTATAATGCTGTGATGTCACAGCCACTAATCATTTGTTAATTGCATGCCAGAAGCAGCTTCTGGCTCAGAACGTGCCATACATCAAGCCTGAAGGAAGCTGTAGGCAGGCATATTCACCATATATTTGTGTAGTTTTAGTTACCTGACTCAAGCTATGTGCCTTTTTTAACTAATGTTGCTTTGACCAAACCTTCCTCAAATGTTACTTGCAACTCGTGTACTGCCACAGCTATTGTCGGAATGTAATATTAGATTTGGGAGGGAGACTAAGACAGTGATGGAGACCACCATCAAAGACAAAGTGCTCAAAGGTTTGACGGAGTTGAAAGTGGGAACACCACTGAGGCCGAATGGGCTACATCCTCAGGTGTTTAGAGAGATGGAGCAGGCTTTGGCAACACTCTTGACAGACCCATTCAACTGCTCACTAGTGGCAGGTGTAGTCCCTGTGGATTAAAGGTTGGTTGATGTTTCCCTGCACAAGAGTGAGGACAAGGGAGACCTGGGTAACCACAGATCAGTCTGCCTGACCTTCACTGTGGGGAAGCTGCTCAATACTATAATCAAGGAGTGACTGGTTGACTCTCTGGAGATTTATGGTCTCTAGTACAGTACACATGACTTAGTGAAATGAGGACCTTCGAAACAAACCTCATAGAATTTTTCAACTCAGTGTCTTATGGTGTGGACAACGGCCATGTGCCAGATGTCCTGTATCTGGACTTAAGCACAGCCTGTGACTCAGCAGTCCACAGATGTACTGTGAAGAAGTTGAGGGCCGTGGGGGAAGATGTAACATGGGCAGAGAACTGGATAGGGGGAAGAACCCAAAGGGTCATGCTGAATGGTAAGCACTCTGAGGTTAAGAGGTGACCAGTCAAGTGCCTCAGTATTCAGTCCTAAGTCTGGTGCTCTTCAATCTGTTCATACGTGACACTGAAGAAGGGGATCAGGGCAAAATGTATCTCTTTGCAGAAGTCATTAAGATCTAGAAACACAGAAACAGAGACAATGATGGCAGAAAAAGACCACAGGTCCTTCTAGTCTGCCCAGAGTTCCCTATCTGCCCAAGGACATACTGTACATGCAGGTTTAATCCCTCTTGCTCCACCCCCCCCGCTCCCCTCCCTACTGCTACTGACCTGAGCAGCCACCAGACCCTTCACTCTGTCCCAGTCATGCTTGAAACCATTTATGGTCTTGGCACCCACCACCTCCTTTGGCAGGCTGTTTCACGGCTCTACAACTCTTTTCATAAAAAAGAACTTTGTTGCATCCCTTTTAAATCTTCCCCCTACCAATTTCCACACATGACCTCAGGTTCTTAACATTATACTCATGCTGAACAGTTCCCCGCAGTTCACCTTGTTTATTCCCTTCAGGAACTTACTGGTCTTTATCATATTCATCATCTTTTGCCTGGTCTCCAGCAAGTACATTTTTTTAATATATTTAAAAGTTGGTAACCGGGAAAAGCACACTGAGCTGAAGCTCATTTCCAGGTGTGACCTGGGGGTACAAACAGGATAAAAATGCACCGACAAGGGTAATGCAACATACAGAGAAAAGAATAATAAAAAATAAGACAACAAGCAATAAATATCGAAGGGTAGCAGGGCATAATGGGATTACAAACTGCGATGCAGTAAGTGCACAGGAATACAAGTTCAGTGCCTTCAGCCAATCTTCATAAGATCTGCCCTGCTGGCCTTAAGCCATCTTGATCACTCTGAGTTGGCTGTCTCCAGCCTGTCCCAGCCTTTTCTTAGGGGAGGACTCCAGAACTAAGCACAGAATTCAAGGAGCATCCTCACCAGTGACCTACAGTTTATAGAGGTAGCAATACCTCCTTTTTCCTGTGGTCAGTATCCCCTCTGACATACCCCAGCATCCGTAAGGGGTAGGGTGGATAATTCAAAGAAGACCTAAAGAATTAGAAAAGTGATCCAAGATCTAGCAACATAAATTTAATGCTAAAAAGTACAAGATCATACATACACTTGAAGATCAGAAACCTGAAAATATATACTGTATTAGGAGGGTCAGGCTGGACCAGACCTCAGAAGAAAGAGACCTAGAGGTTACCGGAAGAAACAGCCTCAAAACATCGGCCAGTCGGCCCAGTGACATGGAGGGCTGAGGCATCACTGCCTTACCTCCTGCCACGCCAGCAACCCGTGTTCGCAGCGCAAGCGGATTGCCGGGGGTCAGCTGGGGAGGGAGAGGATCAAGCATCCGGAGGACAGCTCTCCACTCCTGGGGAGGGGTGGGACTGGAGACTGGCGCATGACTGGCCCTTAGTGGTGGCTGTAGGCTGGCACACCAGCTCCAAAAGAGAGGAGGTGGAGACTGAGCAGAAGCCTGGTGTGCGGAAATGTGCATGGCTCAGCCATTGGCGTCACTGCATGCCACGGCTCTGCACTCGGGAATGGGAGAAATGGAGGCTGAAAAGCATCACCGACTGGTGGGATGATGCTGGCCCCCCGTAGGCACCGCACCCAGCCAGCTAGCACCTCAACACCAGAGGTAAGTTCCAGTGGACGCTGAGGTGACGAGGCTGGGGGGCCAGTGAAAGAGGGCCGGTAGGGAGGAGAGAAATAAATAAAGTAAAATAAAAAACATTGGCCCAGTGCAATAAGGCAATAAGGCATACGGGAAAGTCAGCAGGATGCTAGGTTGAATAGTTAGGGCCAGTTCTAGCAGAAAGAAGGAATAATTGTACCCCTTACATTACAAAAGAATACTTAGCATAGATTAGATAGGTGGTCACTGCCCTCTTATGGTCCACAGTTATATATCTACTGTTATAATGCCGGAGGCAACATTTTAACTTTAACATTTTAAAGTTCTGCAAGACTGTATAAATCATTACTATATCTTCTGGAAGAAACATTGTCATTATTCTGTGTAATTTCTTTTGTCTCTCACTCTGTACTCCTCCTCCCAGGCTGCCCCTAGAAATGAGCTTTGGCTCAGAATGTCTCTCCTGGTCACCAGTTCCTGAAAAAAAAAAACACTATAATTGCAATTCATGTATAGGAGTACATGTCAGATACATTTAAAAGAAACTACTGGTTAGTGATGGTGACATAACTGCTTAAAATTTTGCAATAATACAAGACAAGGTGTGCAGAAGCATGGGATATCATATCATCCTGCCTCAAGTGCACTGTAAGGCACTAGGCTGTAGCCAAGTAACTTCAACCACCTAAAAAGGGATGCTATCTTATGATACTTCACACCTTAGAGTGTATTATTATGATTTTATGAAAATGATCCAATAAAAATTAAAAATGTAGTTTTAAAATATTTTATAATGATTTTGTTGACTGATGGCATGATCTACTTTCAAACCAGATTTTGAAGCCAGCCCTGTGGTGCTGGGCGATAAGGGATTGCCTGGCACGCTGGCGACCCACGTTCGCACCCAAGCCTGGGGCGACAGGCGCAAAGGCTGGCAGGGAGGGTCCACAAGTGTCTCATGGACACTTTCCTTCCTGGGGAAGGGCCAAGAGTGCATAAGCCTTTGGTGGCTCTGGTGGCCAGTTTTGACCTTCCTTTTATTCGGGGTGGGTGACCCACACGCATGCAGGCTACAGCCATGGTGTGCACTCCAGTTGGGTGGGACATCAGGAACAAGGAAAATGGCTGCCAAGTCGCTGGATGATGGCAGCCTGCCCTCCCTAGCTCTTGACAGGAAGCCCCGAGCTGCACCTTTCGTTGCCCAGCGAGGGCGAGAAGATGTGCCTATGTGCATACGGTCTCCCCCCCCGGTCCCTACCACAGAGTACAGGGCCTGCCCCTGACGGAAGGGATACATCGGGTCAGTCGGGGATAGCAACAGAGGAGCAGCACATGGCAAACAGAGGTAGTGGTGAGGTGAGGTTTAGCTACCGAAGGAGCAGGCAGCTGGGCTGGTAAGGCGTGCATAAATACAGAATACTAAAAACAAAACAAAACAGATTTTGTGTACTGAGATATCATCCTAGGAGAACTGTTGGCAGTTCAGGAACACTGACAGAGTACAAGCTTAGAATGAAATGCTACAAACAAAAGATGGGCTGCTAAATATCTTGCAAGTCAGGAACTTCCCAACACCCTGGAGTTTGTTAATAGCTTTATTAAGCCAAAAGAAAGTTAAAAGAGTAGCACCTCCCTTAGAACAACCTAGCTTTTTGTTTTGAAATACCATCCTACCTGAATGTTGTCTTGGACAATCAGATTTCAAGATTCTGACCATCCATTTCACAATGAAGGTTCTGGCATTTAAAATATGGAAATACAGCAAGCAAGTATATACAGTTTAACTAATTCATAGATTATGGCATGTACGCCTCTTTTAACAGTTCAGAAAAATGTAAAGTAAAGTTGTTTTTTGGAGGGATATGTAGCTGTCTTCCAATTACAATGCTATGCCTCAAAATACTTGTCAGTGAATAAAGGAAATGGCATGTG
Source organism: Neoceratodus forsteri (assembly GCA_016271365.2). Classification (NCBI taxonomy): domain Eukaryota; kingdom Metazoa; phylum Chordata; order Ceratodontiformes; family Ceratodontidae; genus Neoceratodus; species Neoceratodus forsteri. Next base: position 479,349,122 of record CM057455.1, read on the forward strand.
AGTACGGTATTAGAGGTTAATCTACCAGAACATTTTTGTCATGGAAAGATAGGAAAACCCCTCTAACTCAGGAACTGGTTGGCTCCCTCATGTGTGGTTGGGTGTAGCTTCCCTCTGACTACCGTCTGGATTTCATAGCAAAATAAAAGGACTTGGACCACAAGCAACCAGTAAGGTAATAAAAAGGAAGCAACACATAGGACACTCCGGGAAAAGTAGGATGAAGCAAGGGACAAAACACAAGGAGGGAACAAAAAGATGCCACATTTCCTGTAAGGTCATGCACACAAATGCTCGCAGCCTGGGGAACAAGATGCCAGATCTGGTGGCTGCAATGACAAGAGGCTGATCTGGACATAGTGGCAATAACCAAAACATGGTACACCAGCAACCACAGCTGGGATATAAGTGTACCGGGTTATGCCTTGTTCAGAAAAAATAGGGAGGTAAAAGGGGGAAGGGTTTGCCCACTACGTCAAAGAGAGCATGAAGGCATGAATTCGAAACAGGCATGAGCAAATGGATGAAGTTTAGGTCACCCCTGTGCCAGGCAATGGAACAGCCATTCGCACAGTGGCCATTTACAGATCCCCGGCTCAGGCCAAGGAAATTGACAAGCAGCTGCTAGAAAACATGCATGAAATGGCAGCAAAGGGGGAAGTACTGCTAATGGGAGACTTTAACGTGCCGGATGTAGACTGGTCCATCCCAGCAGGGGCTTCAGCTAGGACACAGGCCTTTGTGCACTCCCTTGAGGCGGCTGGCCTTAGGCAGCTGGTTCAGGAACCTACCAGGGATTGGGCAATCCTGGATCTGGTGCTGACCAACGGGGACAGGGTAGCAGATCTTAGGGTGGAAGGTCAGTTAGGGTCCAGCGACCACAATATGGTGTGGTTTAAAGTGGACACAGGGATCCAGTCAACCCATATGAAGGCAAGAGTCTTCGACTTTAGAAGGGAAGACTACCAGTATGTGACTACAGCTAAAATAAACCCTGGAAAAGAGGGGGATAGGTGAGGACGTTGAGGAGAAATGGGCACACATCTAGGAGGTTATAGCGGAGTAAAAAACAATCGTTGGGTCAACAGACAAGAGTAAAAGGAGAGACAACCACTTTGGTTCTCAGGGGGTGCGAAGAAAAGTAGGGCAAAGAGGCTAGCCTTCAGGAAGTATAAGAAGACACCAAGGGATGAGGACAAGGAAATGTACCAGAAGTGTCCGGGGGGGGGGGGCACAAACGGAGAAGAGAACAGGTCAGTCGGTTAAAAAAGAAGAGAAGACATTCTTCAGGTACATTAGCGAAATGGGTAGAGGGGTGCAACACCTCATACATCGAATGGGAAGAACACACCTCCCCCTCAGCTAGTGGCCAAACAGGAGTTCAGCATGTTTGCAGATCATTTGCATCACCAGGTAAGGAAAAAGGTCCCCCTCCCCATACGATGCACAGGGGAAACGCCAGACCTCACCCAACAACTAACACACCAAAATCTGGCCAATGGAAAACCATGTACAAAATGCTGTGGATCGGAAACAAGATCCCAGACCTGCAGGTAACAATGACAAGCCAAACTGAACAAAGTAGCAATTAGCGAGGCGTGGTTTACCATTAACCACCGTGGAGACTTCAGTACCTGGCTATGTACTTTTCAGAAGAGACCGAGGTGCAAAATGGGGTGGGGGGTGGAGGGCCCTATATGTCAATGAAAATATCAAAGCTACAGAAATTCAGAATACACATAAGGAGCCGAATAACTGTGGGTCACCCTGGAAACAGGAAATGGGACAGCCATAAGAACTGGGGTTGCCTACAGGCCCCAGATCAAGGAGGACACAGACACATTACTGTTAGAAGATATACAAAACATGACAGCTAAAGGGAGGTTCTGATAATGGGAGACTTCAACATGCCAGATATAGACTGGTCAATACCAGCAGGAACATCTGCCAGAACTAGACACATAGTGGATTCCCTGCAGGGAGGGCCTCAAACAACTGGTACAATAACCCACAAGAGACAGGCCTATCCTAGATCTACTGCTGACAGGGAAAGGATCACAGATGTCCAGGAGGAAGGTCACCTGGGGCCAGTGACCATCACATGGTATGGTTCAATTTGCCACTACAACTAAATCATCCCATTCAAGGCAAAATATGGGACTTCAGAGGAGCTGACTTTGATAAGATGGCCAACAAAGTTAAGCTAGCCCTGGCAAAAAGAAATACAGGTGAGGGGGTATAGGCAAAGTGGGCAAGCATAAAGGATGCAATACTTGAAGCAACATCCCATTGTTTTAGAGAGAAAAGGAAGTGCAAAAGAAGAAGGAAATCACTTTGGTTCTCAAAAACAGTAGCAGAAAAGATCAGAGCCAAAAGGATAGCCTTCAGGAAATATAAAGGAACACAGCGGGATGAAGAAAGGAAGGCATACCAAACTTCCCTAAGGGAAGCAGGGAAGGCAGTAAGGCAGGCAAATGCCCAAATCGAAGAAACACTAGCACGAACAGTAAAAGAAGGTGACAAGACTTTCTATAGCTATATTAGTGAAAGGAGAAAGTCCAGAGGGAATTACAAGATCAAAGGAGATAAGGGGCTTGTGAGGAGGAGGACCATGTAAATGCATCTATCCTAAATAGATACTTCTTCTCAGTATTTACTGAAGAAGATAGGGCAGGGCCCACAGCTCAGCACCATGGACACGGGGGGAGGGAGGTGAGCACTAGTCCCTTCACAAAAGAAAGGGTCCTACAAGAGCTCGATAAGATCAGGGTGGACAAGGCAATGGGTCCTGATGGCATACATCCCAGGGTACTAAAGGAGCTAAGGGTGGAACTAGCAGAGCCATTATCAGAACTGTTTAGTGAGTCTCTGAGCACAGAAGAGGTCCCAGAAGAATGGAGAAGGGCTCATGTGATCCCGCTCCACAAGAACTGTAGCAGGGAGGTGGCAGGGAACTACAGACCAGTCAGTCTTACCTCAGTAGTGGGCAGGATTATGGAGGCACTCCTTAAGGAAAGGATAGTGCAACACCTGGAATCCATAGGAGCACAGCATTCAAGACAGCAAGGGTTTACAAAAGGAAGGTCCTGTCAAACTAATCCCATAGATTTCTTTGACTGGGTAACCAGAGTGGTGGACCAAGGGGGAGCAGTTGATGTTGCCTACCTTGACTTCAGCAAAGCTTTCGATACTGTTCCACACAGAAGACTGATTAATAAGCTGGGTAGGCAGGCTCGGGATGGGTTAGAGGTTGGTCAACTGGGTGGCAAACTGGTTGGCCAGCAGAAAACAAAGAGTGGTGGTAAACAGTATACAGTCAGAAGAGATGCAGGTCACAAGTGGGGGTAGCTCAGGGATCAGTCCTGGGGCCAGTCCTCTTCGATATCTTCATCAGTGACATTGCAGATGGACTGGAGGGTAAGGTTTGTCTGTTTGCAGATGATACCAAGATCTGCAACAGAGTAGATGATCCAGATGGGGTGGGCAGAATGAGAAGAAATCTGGATAAACTAGCAAAATGGTCGGAAGAATGGCAACTGGGGTTTAATGCAAAGAAGTGCAAGATCATGTACACCTATAGGCTGGGAGGGGAGTTGCTGGCAGTCACAAGGGAAGAAAGAGACTTGGGCATCATCATCACCAATGACCTGAATTCATCCAAGTAGACCACTAAAGAAGTAGGTAAGGCTTGGGTGATGTTAGGGTGTATTAGAAGGGGTATCACAAGTCAGAAGAGGGAGGTAATAATCCCTCTTTACAAGACACTGGTTAGGCCCCATCTGGAGTACTGCGTGCAGTACTGGAGGCCTCACCTTCACAAGGACGTTAACCAAACTGAGGTAGTCCAGAGAAGGGCAACCAAAATGGTGCAAGGACTGCATCAGAAAACATATGAGAACAGATTAACGGTGCTCAATATGTATACCCTAGAGCAAAGGAGGGAGAGAGGTGATATGATCAAAACATTCAAACACCTTAAGGGCATTTCATAAGGTGACAGAGTCTAACATGTTTCAATATAATAAGAATAGCGGGACAAGAGGACACAGCATGAGATTTGGAGGGAGGCCGATTAAGGGGTAATGTGAGGCAGTTCTTTTTCACAGAAAGGGTGGTGGATGCATGGAACGGCCTACCTTAGGAAGTGGTGGATATAAATACAGTGCAGGGCTTCAAACAGGCATGGGATAGGCATAAGGGAGCAATACAGAGGAGTATGAATAGATAGGCCATTGACAGAGCAAAGGCCGATGGCACATTTATAAGGTAGAAAAAGAAATGGGCAGACTGGATGGGCCTTGCGGTCCTTATCTGCCATCAACTTCTGTGTTTCTAAAGAATGCAAAGTGAGGAGTAGCTAAGCTTAGAGGGACCAGGGGGGAGATTGTGGAGGGAGACGGGGAAAAAGCAGCGATCCTGAACGAATATTTCTGTTCAGTCTTCACTGTGGAAGGGGATGGGCAGAGCCCACAGCGGGACTTCAAAGAAGCTAAGGATAAGGAGGTAAACACCAGTCCATTCACAGAGGAGAGGGTCCTAGAAGAACTGGCGAAGCAAAAGGTGGAAAAAGCCATGAGTCCAGATGGCATACATCCCATGGTTCTAAAGAAACTGAGGACTGAACTGGCAGCCCCTCTGGCAGCAATGTTCAGTTAGTCATTAGACATTGGAGTGGTCCCAAAGGGTAGCACGGCCATCACGTGGGTTAATAAGGGGAAAACATAGGGTGAAGTCAGAAGAGCAAATTCTGAAACAGCGACCTACAATTAACGGTGAACGGGTATGAAATGGGTGACCCTAGGTAATAGCCTACCCCTGTGTCAGGGAGCACCTCGGAGCATGATAATTAGAAGTAGTGGGGGGTTCAGGGGGCAGTCCCCCCATGGGGTTGTGTGGGTGATGGAGCCCCCCACATAGTGAAAATACTGCTATAATATTTTAAGCCCACATGCTTCAGCAAGTGCAATAATGACAGCCCATAACTTTCTAGCTCCTGAAAAGATGAGCTGAACTGATTGCTTCCTTCCAAGCCTACTGCTCATACCAGTACATGTGCAACACAAGCGGTTTTGTACAAGCACACAAAAACACTTAAGAGTCGAAGTCCATCTGTCAGGTTGGAATATGTGCTGGAATCACTCATAATGAAGTGCCGTGAATTTAATGTGCCCGCTAATGCAGTTGCGTTTCAGTTTTAACGTGCCGTTAATTATTTGCCTTTATCACGGAGCCAACCCAGAGGACTGGAGGAGGGCTAATGTTGTCCCTCTTCACAACAACGGTAGTAAGGAAGAAGCGGGGAGCTACAGGCCAGTTAGTCTAACCTCTGTAGCCGGAAAGATAATGGAGGTACTCTTTAAGGAAAGGATAGTGGAACACCTGGAAGCAAATGGACTGGTGGATCCCAGACAACATGGGTTCTCTGCAGGACGATCCTGTCAAACTAATCTGATAGATTTGACTGTGTGACAAAGGCGGGGGGCAGTAGATATTGCCTACCTCGATCTCAGCAAATCCTTTGATACAGTCCCACATAGGAGACTGGTAAACAAGCTAGGCAGCCTGTGGTTGGGACACAAGGTGGTTAACTGGATTGGAAATTGGTTAAGGGACAGAAAACAGAGGGTAGTGGTGAACGGAACCCAATCAGATGAAAGGGAGGTGACAAGTAGAGTACCTCAGGGGTCAGTTCTGGGGCCAGTCCTCGTCAATGTCTTCATCAGTGACACTGCAGATGGGCTGGAGGGAAAGGTTTGTCTGTTTGCAGATGACATGAAGATCTGCAACAGGGTGGATACTCCAGAGGGGGTGGAAAGGATGAGAAAAGATGTAGAACTGTTGGAGAGATGGTCATGGGCATGGCAGCAAAAGTTTAATGCAAAGTTGTGCAAAATCATGCATGTGGTGAGCATGATCCCAGGGTGAGCCACAGGTTGGGGAGGCTGCTGGCAGTAATTAAAGAGGAGAGAGAGACTTGGGGTCATGATCACAGATGACTTGAGGCCGCTAGGCAGGCAGCAAGGTGGTGGGAAAGGCCAGTGGGATGTTGGGGTGTATTGGAAGGGAAAATCACAACCCAAAGGAGTGAAGTTATAGTTCCAGTGTACAAGACCCTGGTGAGACCTCACCTTCAATAATGTGTACATTTCTGAAGACCACACCTTCAAAAGGACACTGACAAAATAGAGACAGTGCAAAGGAGGGTGACCAAAATAAATGGTGAAGGGATTACATCACAAGCCTTATGAGGCGAGAGTGAGGGACCTCAATTTGTACACACTGGAACAAAGAAGGGAGGGAGGTGACATGACAGAAACATTTAAGTACCTCAAGGACATTAACAAGGTGGAAGGGGACAACATATTCCAGATTAATAGTAGTGTCAGGACAAGAGGACATGACATGAGACTGAGGGGTGGCTGCATAAGGGGAAAAGTCAGAGTGGCGGGCTACAAATATGCATGGAACAGAAAGAAAGGAATAATAGAGATAGGAAGAAAAAGCTAAAGCCAATGACCAGATAGGGCCACTGGACGTGTAGTTAGGCAACTTAAATGGGCAGACTGGATGGGCCTAGCAGTCCTTATCTGCCAACAGCATCTATGTAAAATGAAAACAACTATAGAAACCAAATTTGATAAACTCTGCTGACTGATTTGTGTCCAGTTCTGGAGACCGCATCTCTGGAAGGACATAGACAGACTGGAGGCAGTCCAGAGGAGGTCAATCAAAATGGTGCAGGGTCTGCAAACAAATCCCAATAGAAAGACTGCAGGAACTCAATATGTACACCTTGGAACAAAGGAGAGAGAGGGATATGATAAAGACCGTTAAATACCACACAGGGTCAATAAGGTACAGGAGGAAAGTATTTTACTGAGGAAAAAGTGCCCAACAACAAGGAACATGATATGAAGCTGAAGAGCAGGTCGATTCAGGAGAGATATGAGGATGTACTTCTTCACAGAACAGTGGTGCATTCCTGGAACAGCCTACAAATGGAGGTGGTTGGGGAAAAAACAATGGTGGGGTTCGGGAATGCATGGGACAGAACGCAAGGGAATCTTAATGGAAAGGAAGAAGGGAGGCAGAATGAGCCAGAGATCGAGTGGGGTCTATGGTGATACCGAAGGTAGGGGAAAATTGACAGTTTTGGTGGGCCAAGTAGTCCTTATCTGCCGATGAATTCTATGCTTCTATGTTTCTACTTCCAGAATGAAATTTGAGCTGTTACACAAAGAATGGAGTCTTCCCTATCTGATACCTCCACCTGATGTACTGCTATCAGTTGATGGCTCAGGACATAAAAGACTTGTAGTGGCAGAGGCAGATATCACCACTATATAACAGGGTGCTGATGGTGGAAGCAGCTGTTAGTGCTTCCCTACGTGAAAGAGCTTGCTTGTTCTTTTGGCTGGAAAGTAAGAACAGTTACGTAAGAACTTATCAAAAAGTGGATCTTCAAGAGAATCTCCTCCATTAGGCCATGCAGCTGAATGTTTTGATGCTGACAGCTTATAGTTCCATAGGTGTGGGAGATGATATCTTCAATGAAGATATGAAAAGGCTTTGTTGTTACAGAGCATATAACTAATAGGTACACCGCTACGATTTCTAGTGTTGATCTCAGAAACTGCATAGAGCACAATGACTATGGGCAGATTAGATAGACTAATGCATTTCTATCTGCTATCAGAAATTGCATTATCTACGAGTATACACTCACAGCTGTTTTCTAGTTAGATCCTCCTTTAATGCTTGGTTCTGTGTTTCGACCTGCAGTGTGGCACAGGGCAGCAGCAAGATCAAATATACTGTAGCTGATGGGATATTACTGCTGCAGTGATCGTGGTCCTGACATTATTGGCAGAACTAGAATATTTCAATGGGCTTGGCCTAAAAAGAACTCTGAGTTTAAAGGCAACCACACTGATCTGCACTTTAACTTCTATTTAGTCATCCAATGGTGAAGAAAGAGCTCTTTGCCCATATTATAATACTGGAAGAAGCCTCACCCACAACACAATGCGTACCTCATCATATCTTACTATGTACGTAATGTTTGACCAGGAAAGGCACACTGCTTACCTGGTCCGATTTTATTGACAGGGGGATGTTGGCCAGAACACCAGAGAAACTCCTCTGATGTAGCACTAGTGGCACTGTTGTCTATTTTGGCAGTCTGCCAAGATGGTCGAACAGGGAGGTGGAGGAGAGGATGGTGTTGTGGCAGGGGAATTGACCTCCACCCTGTCACTAATCCAAGTGAGGTCAAGGAATCAATGCAAACTAAAGACAGTACAACACCTAGTGTTGAACCAAATGTTGGAATGAGCACAAGCACTGACCTGATGGGTGCTGATCACTGTCTGGAGGATGAAAAACTGAAGGCTGCCATGAGAAGAAAATGCTGCAAGTTACTAGAAATGATGTCTAAGAGAAGCCACATATCTCCATGAGAGATTGCCTCCTCAGCTTACAACAGTTGAAATGTCCTGCCGATGTGTTAGTTCAACTGCTCACAGATCCAGGAGTGTCAGAGCACACCTGCTGGAAAAAATACACTGCAATTGACACATGGAGCTGCATCCAAAACTGGCAAACAGAAGGATCCAAAGTCTAAGAAAACCCTATGGTCACCTGAGAATGCCCTGAATGAAGCTGGATGGATGCAGTCTTGCAGTGGTGAGTGGATTTCGGACTTGGCTGATCCTGTGATGCAGAGGTATTGGGCTGAATTCCCAGAGCAACACAAGGATGCACTACAGACCCACCCCACCGAAAAGTGACTGCTGAGACAGAGGAGCAACAAATGGGAGAAGCAGGTTAGATCATTCTAGGCAAGGAAACTTAACAGTCATGCTACAGGGCACGAAGAGAGAAGAACAGGGTCAAGAAGTGTAGCCCACTTATCCTACTGAAACAGAGGTCTCTGTAAAGATCTGGTGTCCTTCAGTCACTCCCCAGAACTGTCTGCTACCGATAAGTCCTCAGCTGCAGAAAACACCGATGGGATACTTGAAGAGAACAGAGCAGAAAAACGATTGGTAATAATGTAACCTCTGTCCCCCTTTACCGGATTCCCTGGTCGCTGGGCCCTCAGGCCTACACTGTGCTAGACCAGAACATGAAACACAAAGTTTGGGATTCATAGACCTCAAGTCACGAGAAAAGGACTCGATCCCTACACCACAAGAACCTCTGCCACATACTTTCAAGCTCACAGACTTGTTTCTAATAAGGGAGAACCCGCAACTCATATCATAGAATCACAGAAGCTTGATGGCAGAAAAGGACCATACCGGCCCATCCAGTCTGCCCCATTTTTTCCCCTACACTGAACACGAATATGAATGCAGTTTGTCTACTGTACAGGGATGGTCTAGAGAGAGGATGTGAAACAGTTGCTCCTTGGACTGAGCTTTGAGCAACCAGTTGTCCAGATAGGGGGAGAGGTACAGTCCCTTCCTCCTGAGGGCTACTGCCACCACTGTTGAGCATTTGGTAAAGACCCATGGCACAGATGACAAGCCAAAGAGCAATACCCTGAACTGGCAGTGCCCCCCCCCGGCTAAATAGGAACCTGAGGTACTTCCTATGGCGAGTGCAGATCCTGATGTGCAGGTATGAGTTTGCATATCTAGGGAGCATATCCAGTCTCCCTTTTGCAGCAGAGGCAGTAGGCCCTGCAGGGTAATCATCCTGAACTTTTTATATTGAATGCAGAAGTTTAGATTTCTCAGGTCCAGGATGGGCCTTAAATCTCCTGTGGATCTGGAAACTAAAAAGAAGTGAGAATAGAACCCTCTATTCCTCAGGAACTGACTCTATAGCCCTCTTCTGTAGCAGAGTGTGAACGTCCTACAGTAGCGCCGTTATGTGGTCTGGAGAGTAGCTTGAATGAACTGGAGAGAAACCTGAAGGCAACTTCATAAGTTCTAAAGCATGGCCTTGCTCTATGAGCTGCAGGACTCAAGCATCTGTTGTGATCTCCCTCCACTAGTCCAGTGAGCTCCTGCCACTCTTAAGGACCAACCTTTTCTTAAATCTGTTGCAACAGTTCTTCTGTTTCTTAGCCTAATCTATCCTTTACAAGGTCTAGTCCATAAGGTTGGCCACCTATGGGCACCCCCTTCCCTTTCTTGACTATGCTATAGTGTCCTCTTTAATTATCCTTTTCCCTCTCAGGTCCTCGTACAGGGAGGTTACTGTGGTGACCTCCAAGCATATGTAAAACTGGTTGTGTTTATCGCTGTTGGATTTAGTATGTAATAACACTATGTCATAAAATACCTTGATGTATATACCTTATGTTTATGAAACCTGTAAATTTTGAAAATACCATGGCACTAGGGGTTTTTGATAAAGGTAAAGTACTAGGTGACTGTATATTATAGAAATTAAGTAAGTTGTGCTATTTAAAATGCATGTAAATTGCTGTAAGTTGAACAACCGGAAATGTCATGTTGATTTATATATATCCCATGATGCTTTGCATTAGGGAAGTATGTGTGATGTTGTGTTTCTTTGAAATCTGGCTTATTGTCATTGCCCTTTGGGGTAACCCTTGTTTCAGTGCTCTGCACTGAGTTTCTTTGTCTTTAGCTTTTTTTTTTTGTTTGTTTTTTTTATTTCAGCCACCACTACCCAAGCAAACAGGGCCCACACTGGGGTGGAGGCTGAATCTCAACTGCTAAGTAGATCAAAGATCAGTGTCAGTAGGTGCTGGCTAAATGCAGAGAAAGGACATGCATAGTCTGTTGCTGCAAACTGCTGTACTGAAGAAGGGATATGCCATTGCTTAAGGTTATCCTCTGTATTTTGAAAAAACATCACACAGAGATTGTGTGTTGAACTTGATGTTTGGTGTCTGGTCCATCTATTATCCCACAACCCCTCCACATCCAGGTGGAGGGAGAAGTGACCTCCTAGCACAACCCCCCCCCCCACAGAGTACTGAAGGATTGGGGTCTAATCAGGAGTCATGCTGAAGCAGAACCATGGCTGGGGCCACACCTCTACCTCTAGGAGCTTTTTTTGTGGTGAAGGTAGGGGTAGGCAAGGCTGCTCCTGTTCTATGCATACCCTGCTGTTGAGCTCCTGACTTGGATCTGTGGGTGGCATGATGAAAGGGCATCCTATGTCCACTTTTTGGCTGGATGTGGTAAAGTGAGTGGACTGACCGAAGAGTCCTTCCTGAGGCCTGCAGGTCAGAAAGGATATGCTGCACATCCACCCCAAAGAGCTTGTAACCTCTGAAGTGGGCATTCTGGATCGACTGCTGGACATCACTAGCAAATCCTGACAACTTGAGCCAAGAGTGCCTTCTGAGGCAGATGCCAGCCGCAGCTTCCCTGGCTAATGCATCTGAGATGTCACAGGTAGACCTCAAGAAGTGCTTGTCCACAACTGCTGCAGTCTGGAGGGCCATAAGCATCTCCTGCTTCTGGGGACCCTCTGTAAGAGCCTGAGCTGCTGCTTTTGCTTTTTTCCAGAGACAGTTCTGGAATTTGGCCATATGGGCCTGGTAATTGGCAATTCGGAGGGCCAGAATGGCAGAGGCAAAGGTCCTCTTGTCCATGAGGTCCAGTTTCCTTGACTCCTTATCTGGGGGGAAGAGAACTGAGCTGTTGAGGTCTCTTTGACCTATCATGGGCTACATTTATCAGCGCTAAATCAGACTGTGGTTGCCCTACAAAAAAAGGCTTCCCCGGGGAAGTCTGGTACAGTTTTGTCTGCCTATCTGGGCATGGCAGGGATCACACTTGGCCTGTACCAGGCAGCCATGGAGGCATCTTCTAATGCAGCCTGCAGAGGAGGACTAATCAGAGTGGGAGAATCTGGTAGTTCCAGAAATTTGACCAGGTTTCTCCTGGTAATGTCTTGCTCCTCGACGTCAAACCCCATAGCTGTTTGGAGCTGCTTCATCACTGAGATGAAGGAAAAGTAATCAGGGGGAACCTTAGGGTATACCTGGTAGAGTCCTCACCCCCTGAGCAAATAGTGGAGGAAGACTTAAATGGGCTCCTATTCCAATCTTCCTCTTCCTCCTCCTCCTCTTGAGGGATGAGGTTAGGAATGTACTACTGAACCTCATCGATAGGCACTGAATAGTGCAAAGAAGGCAACGAGGACATTGAAATCTTGGGAGCAAGCAGGGCATGTTAATGTGGAAGGTGTCGATGGGGGGTTGGTCAGGTAGGCCCCGGTGGCGTCAGATCCAGAGGAGGAGCAAGGCGCTGAATGATTGCCATAAAGGAAAAGACCATTGTCTGGATGTTGATGGCAGTCGGCGTCAATGGGGGAGGCTGGATGCCTGGTGTCAACGGAAAGGCCTGGGGTGTCAACAGGGTAGGCAGAAACTCTGATGTCAACAGGCCGTCACCAGCCAAAATAGGTTCAGTGGGATCTGCTGCCAGCTGACCCTGAGGAAACTGGGGTCTGAGAGACAGGGGTGCAGCATTGATGGGGCATAAAACTACACAATGCCGATGAGCCGTCGCCAGCCATGAAAGGTCCGGTGGAACTCACTGCCAAGGCCGACCTTGTGGAAATGAGGATTTAAACAGCAGGAGGTGTTGCCGCCGAAATAGACAATGACGTTACAGTGGCCGTCAGAAAGCATATCGGGGGGAGGGTTCCCTGCTCCTCACCCTTTCCTGCTGCTTGTGCTTCCCAGAAGATTTGTCCCAGGTGCTGGAAGAATTGGAACCTGTGGACAGTGCCAGTGATGTGGAGAAGCCTCTTGCCTGGAGCTCCCTCTCCATTCTGGCTACCTTCTGTTTGAGAGGAAGGACTGCAGGGCTTTCAGAAAGTGCCACCTGGTAGCCCAGTTGAAGCCACGACAGATCTCATAGGCCTTAATGTTGTGGGACTCACCATGACAGTAAACACAGGTGCCGTGGTCGTTGAAGATTTTTCCACCACCCTTGCAGTATCGGAAGAGTCTTGTGGAGTCGATCCGCATTGACAATGACATGAATCACTTTAAAAACTAAAGTGATAACTAACTAGGATGAGAGAAGTAATAAATCGAAGATTTGGTAGTCGACTGAAGCGGCGGTGTCTCCATGGAGTTTAACGTGTAATGGTTGATGGTGGGAAAAGAACTGAGGAAGGTGTGAGCCACCCACGTCTACATGGTGAGGACATCAACGTATGACTTTGTCATGGGTGGACCCTAGAAGACTGCTAGCAAAAATGTTTCCGTGTTGTCCTAGTGCCTAGCAGCTACAGTTCCACAGGTTTAGCCTAATGAAAGCGATATCCTCTAAGAAGAATGTTTTTATCTCTCAAGAGAGTAAACTTAAACAAAAATCTTATTTGGAATACCTTACTTTGAGATCTCAACTACCCAGGCTAGTCTCCCTGGCCACCCAAACAAAACAGGACTACAGTGATCAGATTAGGTATATAAACAAAATATACAGGTTACTCACCTGTAACAGGAGTTCTACGAATGGTATATGTTGTTCATCCACACTTATTGGCAGGTATCCTTGCCACTTTAAATCTTGCAGGAAGGTCTTCAAGCTGGCTCCTCCCACCCACCCGGGTGGTAAAACTCTCGGCCCACCCCATGACGCCTAGATCTGCACAGCCAGCTCGAGTTGTGCAGCCGAAGCCGGGAGGTCGGGTAATGTAGGGATGAACAACATATACCATTCCTAGAACTCCTGTTACAGGTGAGTAACCTGTATTTCTGGGACATGGATATGTTGTTCATCCACACTTATTGGCAGACTCCTTAGCAGTTCTCCGGGAGGAGGGAGGCAAGGCGCATACCTCTGATACTTACTTGGGAGAGAGAGAGACTGGAGAACCGAGGCCCCAAAACCAGCATCCTCGCGTGACTCAAGGTCAGATGTGGTAGTGGGTGATGAAGGTGTGTGCTGACTTCCAGGTAGCAGCCCTGCAGATTTCCTGATAGGGACGTCCCTGGAAGCAGCCACCGATGCAGCGGTATGGCGGGTAGAATGAGCTCTTATCCTCTGGGGGCTCCATGCCCGTCCAACCTATAGCAGAGATCTATGCAGGAGGTAACCCACCTGCTTATCGTCCGCTTGGCTGCAGGTCTGCCAGGTGCGGCTTCAGCATAGGTGACAAACAGCTGGCGAACCTCTCCCCGAATTTCAGCCATGCGCTCCTTATAGTAAGCGAGCGCCCTTCTAGGGTCCAGAGTATGGAGCCTATATTCAGCCTCCGACGTGTGATTGGGGTAGAACACCGGCAGAGTCAACACCTGGTTAATGTGAAACCCCGACACCACCTTTGGAAGGAATTTCGTGTGGGCGAGGACAACCTTGTCCCTGTGGAAGACCAGGTAAGGAGACTGATGGAAAGCTCCTGGAGCTCTCCCCATCCTTCTGGCTGACGAATAGCCACCAAGAAGGCGGTCTTCCACGACAGGTGAGAGATCACACCTGTGCATTGGTTCGAATGGCTTGCCCATGAGCTTTGCCAATACCAGCAGTAGATCCCATGGAGGTGGAGGTTCTTGACCGGGGGAAATGTGATCAAGGCCTTTGAAAAGCGCCAGACCACCTTCTCCCTGCGCTAATTAACTGCTTCCCGCCCGCGCCTGTAAGCAGAGATGGCTGCCAGGTGCACCCTTAGGGTCGTCGACCTGAGCCCTTGCTGAGAAAGGGACCATAAACAGTCCAAGATGCTTGCCAAGGAACAGGAGGAAGGGTCCAGGCCCTTGCCCTGACACCAAATGGAAAACCTTTTCCATTTGAAGGCATAGCATTTCCTGGTTGACTCCTTATGGGATGCCTCAACTACATTGAGGACCTCGTCGGAAAGACCCAAGGCCTGGAACTCTAGCCGCTCAGGAACCAGGCCGTCAGGTGCAGGGATTGAAGGTCCGGATGGAACACCTTCCCCTGACTGACTGAAAGCAGGTCCGGGCGAGCTGGAAGCTGCCTCGGGAGCCTGGAGCTGAGGCTGAGGAGATCTGGATACCAGCATTGGCGGGGCCAGTCTGGGGCTACCAGAATCACCTGCGCCTTGTCCCTCCTCGCCTTGAGAAGCACCTTGTGGATCAAGGGAAATGGGGGAAAGGCGTAGAAGAGGCCCGGGGTCCACGGCCTCGAGAAGGCATCCCCCTGCAGTGAGCCCTGCTGAGGGGGGCGGGCATGGAACAGCCTCAGCTTCGCTCTCCCTGGAGGCAAACAGATCCACCTGAGGTGTGCCCCAATGGGAGAACAGATCTTGTACTACCTCCGGCAGGAGAGACCACTCGTGGGATACAGCCCCTATCCGGCTTAGGGCATCGGCCAGGGTGTTGGAGGCTCCTGCCACATGAATGGCTAGGAGATCCACCTCCAGGCTGCGGACGAGTGACCAAATGCGGAGAGCTTCCTTGCACAGAGGCATGGAGTGCGTCCCGCCCTGGCGGTTTAGGTAGTACATGGTCGTGGTATTGTCTATC
Source organism: Neoceratodus forsteri (assembly GCA_016271365.2). Taxonomy (NCBI): domain Eukaryota; kingdom Metazoa; phylum Chordata; order Ceratodontiformes; family Ceratodontidae; genus Neoceratodus; species Neoceratodus forsteri. Next base: position 479,364,555 of record CM057455.1, read on the forward strand.
TGGACCTGAACCACTTGACCCCGTAGAAATGGAGCGAAGGCGGTGAGAGCTAGGTGGACCACTCGGAGCTCCAGCAGGTTGATATGGCATCGGGACTCCCGTGGGGACCAGAGGCCGTGCACTCTGTGCTCCCCCAGATGGGCACCCCAACCCATCAGAGAGGCGTCGGTCGATAGAGAGACCGTCCGCTCGGGGCGGACAAACGGGATGCCCTCCTGCAGATGAGCTGGAACGATCCACCACTGGAGAGCGTTCCACATCCCCTGGGTCACCGTCACTAGCTGGTCCAATGGATCGCAGCGTTGAGACCACTGGCTGGCCAGCCCCCATTGAAGGGGGCGATGTTCCAGCGGGCCCAACGGACCACGCTGGTGCAGGCCGCCATGAGACCCAGGAGGCGAGGAAGTCCCGGCAGGAGGATTGCCCAACCAGAAATGATTGGGCAAAGGAGGAAAGAACCTCAGCCCTGTCCGCCAGGAGCCGTGCTCTGGCTCGAAGAGAGTCGAGCTCTGCCCCGATGAAGAGAATCACCTGCTTCGGTTCGAGTTCCGACTTGGCCTCGTTGATGAGGAGGCCGACCTGAGAGCAAACCTGGAGGTCCAGATCTCTGGACCGCTCCACCTCCTGTCTGGAGGGGGCTGCTATCAGCCAATCATCCAGGTAAGGGTACACCCAGACCCCTCGGCGCCGCAGGAATGCTGTCACCACTGCCATGCATTTGGTGAAGACCCTGGGTGGAAGAGACAGGCCGAAGGGCATGGCTCGGAACTCGAAAAGGGATCCTTCCGCTCGAAAGCGAAGGAATCTCTGATGAGACGGACAGATAGGGACGTGAAAAAAATGCGTCCTGCAGGTCCAGAGAGCAGAACCACACGCCGCGTTCCAAGTATGTTATTATCTGAGCCAGAGTGACCATCCTGAAGGTCCCAGACCTTAGGAACTTGTTTAGGTCGTGCAGGTCGAGAATGGGGCGCCAGCCCCCCGTCCATTTTGGGACCAGGAAGTACCTGGACACAAACCCCGGGTCTGAGGGAGGGTCCGCCACCTCTCTGATCACCTCTTTCTCGAGGAGCAGAGCGATGTCAGCTCGGTGAGCCGATAGCGAGGCTGCGATTTCGAGACTTCTGGGGCCACGGTTGAAGGGCGGCCTGCTTTCGAACTCCAGCGGCAGGTTCTTTTCCTACCACTTTCCAACACCCACCAGTCTGTGGTTATAGCAGACCAGGCGGAAAGGAAGTAGGGAGCTGCCTCCACGTGGGGAACCTGGGGTGAGGTGACAAGGTTGGGGGCGACACCCCTCAACCCATCACTGTGCAGACTTGGAGGAGGGACCGGCCGAGGGACCTCCTGGGCCTTTACCTCCCTGCTTCCTGGAGGAGGAAGCCGCGGGCTTGGGTTTGGGACGCCAAGCGTGAGCCTGCTGGCCCTGATGCTGCTGGGCCGGACGTGCCGCTGGCGCAGACGGACGAAAGGGCTTGGGTTGCGGTCTGCAGCCCTTGTCCCTCTGAGCGGATGAGACCGAGTCCAAAGTGGCATTGGACTTTTCGATCCTCTGGAGGTGGCCTTCCACTCCAGGGCCGAAGAGGTCGGTCCCCAGGAAGGGGACATCCGCCAACTTGTGCTGGGTGTCCGCTGTGAAGGTGGATATCCTCAGCCATGCTCGACGGCGCATAGCCACTGCAGCCGCTACTGACCTGGCGCATGAGTCGCCGATGTCCAAAGCAGTCTGAAGTTGCTGCTTGGCCACTGCCCTGCCCTGGTCCCGCACCTGCTTAACCGTGGTCTGCAGGTCAGCCGGGAGATGAGGGACTACCTCGTCCAGGGAGCCCAACAGGGTGTGAGAGAAATAAGCCATCAGTACGGCCGAGCTGGCCTGACGAAGGCCAAGGGAGGATGCAGCGTAGACTTTTCACCCGGCATAGTCCAACTTCTTGGACTCCTTGTCGGGAGGTTTGTCCACGTCCCTGGCGTTTCCGGCACGCTGGAAGACGCTGTCGGTAACTAACCCCTCGGCTGAGGGGTGTTCCAAGAAACTGGACAGAGAACTGGTAGGGACCGCGTACTTCCTTGCCATCCTGGCCGAAGGTGCAGGGCAGGAAGCAGGACACTGCCAGAGCTCCAAGGCCGGGCCTACAATGGCCTCGGCCACCGGAAAGGCCTCCGGGAGAATCCCCTTGGTCCAATATCTCCATGAGGGGATACTTGGCCTGCTTGGATACGGGCTCGAGCTGCATCCCGGTGGATTCCGAGATGAGCCTAAGCAAGTCCATGAAGGATGAAGGGCTATCATCCAGTGACTGACCTCCCGAGGACTCCAAGTCGAGCCGCCTGGAGAACACGGAGGAATCGTCGTCGGACTCGGAGGAGTCCGCAAAGAGCTGCCTTGGGCCTGAGCCACCCTCCACCTGCCGAGGGAGATCGGGAGTGAGGGTGACAGACAGCCTATGGGGCAGACCTTAGGCCGACCGAGAATTTTTGGTCGGAGCCCCAAACAACGGCTGTGGAGGCGGAGGTTCCACCGAACGGTGGGGCAGCCGTTTTGCCGAGCAACAGGCCTGGAGTAGGTGCCTCTAAGGCGAGGGTTGCTTCGCCGCCTGGTGACAGCCACTTGATAGCCGGGAAGGCGACGACGCCAGCTTGCTCCCGACAGAAGAAGCTGTTGCCACATGAGGTCCCTCAGATCGTCGACGCAACTTGGTGCTGAAGCCTCCTCATCTGAGGAGGAGGACGAGGACGAGCGCGGGCGCCGGCTTGCCATGGTGCCGAGACTAAGACCGCCTGTGGCGGTGGGACGGCTGGACCGAGAAGAAGTCTGAGACTGAGACCGCGAACCTCGGCTTTTCCGAGGAGGGTACGGGGTAGGGCGGGGAACCCACCTCCCTCCGCCGAGGGCTCAACCGTGACTCCGGAACCGGAGGCACGGGCAAGTCCACGGACACCTCAACCACCACCGGGGAACCGGGAGTGAGGGTTTTCGCTTCACCGGTCGACAGCCCGTCTCAATGGGTCGAGAAAAATTCGACTCATGCTGGACGGGAGTCTCGCCAACTGACCTGACGGGACACCGTGAAGCCAGTGGTCAAGTCAAGGATCGACCGAAGTCGAAGGTCGACTACTCGGTGAGAGGGACCTCTCCCGCTCCCAAGAGCGTCGACGGAGGGACTTACCTTTGTGGTCCTTCTTCTTGGACCGAGAGGAAGGCCCTGAGGATGCTGGTCCCTCTCCCTTGTGGAGAGGGAGAGACGGAGCTCCTTAAAAGAAGCTGAATAGGAGGATCCCAGGGAGAGCGTGATAAATGCCGCGGCCGAGGAAGACGGAGATGCGGCCTGCGTGCCTCCTCCTCGAGGGCGATCATCTGCTCAAGCTGTTCCGCCGAGCCCGACGCCGCGTAAACTGCCAACTGGGCCTCCTTTGACTTTACCGGAGGATAATGTCTTTCAGGGCGCCCAAGTTGTAAACGGGCGGCATGGTCTTCCAGGACGTAGGCCGAAAAAGAAGAGCACAGGTCGCAAGCCTGCGGGTCGTGCCCAAGGCCCAAGCAGTAGACGCACGTGGAGTGCAGGTCCATCCGAGACATCTTCTACCCGCATGGGCACCTCTGGAAGCCTGGAGTCGATTTATCCATCACAGCCGCGAGGGAAGAAAGTGACCGAAGTCTTGAAAACCTTAAAAGTAATTTTGGGTAAACCGAAGAAATAGGAACCAGTCTTATACGCAGAGCGTTAAGGAGGGAACCTGAGCTTCCAAGCGGTAAGGAAGATCTGGCATCATGGGGCGGAGCCGAGAGTTTTACCACCCGGGTGGGTGGGAGGAGCCATCCTGAAGACCTTCCGGCAAGATTTAAAGCGGCAAGGATACCTGCCAATAAGTGTGGATGAACAACATATCCATGTCCCTAGAAATGAGAGATACTCAACATAACCGTATCTCTTTGTTATACGTAAAACAGAAATCCAAGACACAGGGAAGATCTCACTAATTTAACCCGTTTGACAGCTAGTTTCAAAATGTATTATTATAAATCTAACTGACAAAGTTAGCCTGCTGAAATCTGATAGTCTATTATGACTAGGGTTAATGACTTTTTAAACAGTACATTTGGGTGCTTTGCCAGGGGTCTAGGTCAGTAGCTAACTTTTTTGGAGTAAGGTCAAGCCCACAGGTTTTAGTACAGTTGATCTTATTTTTAGAAAATGGTGTGTCAGAGGAAGAAATCAAAGCTGTGGATGCTTCCCTAAGTTCCAGTACTATCCTGGGGGAGGAACTTCCTGGGGGATACATAGAAACATAGAGGTTGATGGCAGATAAGGACCACAAGGCTCATCTCTAAAAATATCTGAAATACATTTTAATAGATGAATTAGTTATTTTATAAAATTGTATGCTTTTTTCCCCCCAACTAATAGACCTAAAAATTTGAATACTCCAGAATACTAGTCTCCTCATCCTGCTCCATAAGAAAGGGAATAGAAAGCATTTGGAAAACTGGAGGCTTATTAGCCGTATTAATTCTGATAAAAAAATGATAACAATGTTAGGCAATAGGCTAATGCAGGTAGCTGAGCATATATTAACCCTGCCTCAGTTTTGTGCCATGCCAAGCGAGAGTATCCAGGATAGTCTATTTCAAATAAAAGAAGTAATGGGTCTTTTGTCTGGGTTTCTTGTAACGGTCGATCAGGAAAACGTCTTTGACTGTGTATCACATTCTTTATTTATTTTCTCAAATGCGAGTATATAATTTTCCATCCCCCTTTCTCTCACAGATTGAGGCTCTATATTCCTCTACCTATATCTGCCCCTTTATCAACGGGTAAATAGGTGACTGTTTTCAGTAGTACAGAGGGTAGTGCCCACTCTGTCCGGTCCTATGCATGCTGTGTATCAATCCCCTATTAAGTATTCTAAATGCACACAAGAAGATACCTGCTATGTTCCCTCCAAAAGATACTGTGCCAGTAACAGAAATGGCATATGCAGATGATGTCACACTCTTAGTGTGGGACATTAAATCAGGCAAGGCTGCTATTAGTATTTTAAACATATTGCTAATGTTTCCAGCTCAAATTTAAATCAGGAAAAAAGTACCAGTATGGCTATAGGCTCAAAAGTTTTGGCAATATTTTCAGCCACTTCTCTTTCACTGGTCCCCATCAAAATTATTTATTTTGGTGAGAGGAATATGGTCTGGCATAATTGGTCAATTAAAACTGAATAAGCCAAACATATAGTAACAAAATGGAAAAATTGGGATATGAGCAAAAGGAAAAGTACAGTTACTTAAGAACTTACCATAACACCATCTTCAAAAGAATCTCTTGCATCAGGCCATACCTATGGAACTATTGCTAGCTAGCAGTGTACCAGGGACCACCCTCGACGATGTCAGAAGCAGGAGATGTCACTCCCATATAAATGTGGGAGGCCCCAAGCCCTCCTCAGTTCTGCTGCTGGAGACATATACAGAGGCTCTCCTGCTGGGAAACTGAGGGAGAGCCAGAGGTTCCCATCATGAAGAAAGGTGAAACAGAAGCTATACCATCTTGGAGAAAGAGAGACTGAGAAGCCCTAAGGCCAAGGGGGAAAGCGGTGGGGGTTGGACGGCATAGCCTGATGCAAGAGATTCTCTTGAAGGTTTACTGTTACGCTAAGTTCTTACATAACTGTACTATCTTCAGCGAGGATATCTCTTGCATCAGGCCACACCAATGGAACGAGTCCCAAGCAGTACTGACAGACAGACAGTCTGGGTGGTTGGAGGCTATAGGCCTATGAAAAGAGGCCTTGAAACACAGCCAGTCCAAAGTCTGCCCTCCAGCAAGAGGCAATGTTCAGAATGTGGTGTTTCATGAAAACATGGACAGTACTCCATGTGGCAGCAGCACAAATTTCTGCAGCTGAAACACTCCTGAAACAGACAACGGAGGTGGCCATGCCTCTGGTTGACTGGCCACGAACAACACAAGGAAGTTCCTTTCCACATTTCCAGTAGCAAACAGTAATACAGTTAGCCAACCATCTGGACAGGCACTGTTTAGAACTGGTATACCCTCTATCCCAGCGTGAAGGAAACTAACAGCTGAAAGGACTTCCCACAGTCCTTTGTATGGTGTGTATAGAAAGGGAGAATTCTACGCACATCTCAGGTGTGGAGCAATGCTTCCCCTGGATTGGTATGCTCTGGATAATAAACAGGCAGATGGATGATCTGATTTAATGTAAACTCAGACATCACCTTAGGAAGAAACTTAGGATGCATACAAAAAGCCACCCTGCCTTTGTGGAAAATCAAATAAGGAAGCTCTCACATCAGAGCTTGAAGCGCAGAAATCCTCTGAGCAGAAGTAATAGCAACTAAAAATAACATACTCCATGACAGACACCATAGCTTGTATGTCGTAGCCAGCTCAAAAGGAGCCAACGTAAGTTTCTTTAACCCAAAGTTCAAGTCCCAAGGTGGGACTGGATTGCAGAAGGGAGGCTTCAGATGAAGAATACCTCTCAAAAATGCATGGGACACCTTCAGTGCTGTCATCGTATGACTTTTAACAGGCACATGGAAGGCTGAAATGACAGCCAGGTGCACCTTAATGGAGGAGTATTAGAGGTCAGAATCTAAGAGGGATAGCAAGTACTCCAGAATCTGATTCAGTGGACAAGTGAAAGGAACCAAGAGATGGGGAGTCACCCACAGAGCAAAGCGCTTCCATGTCACAGAACAAATGTCCCTGGTGGAGGGCTTCTTAGCAGCCACCAGGACATCAGCCACCTTTTCGGGCACCCCAAATCAAGACATTGGCCGTCATCAGGAGCCATGCAAGGACGTGTAGTGACTTGAGGTCCACATGGACCAGGCTGCCCTGCTCCTGCAATAGCAAGCCTGCGCACAGGGGCAGGGGTACTAGAGGTTCCAACGCAACCTGCTGCAGTAAGGGGAACCAGATCTAATGAGGACAGAAGGGGCCATGAAGATCAGAGAACCTCCTTCCATTTGGAGCTTGATCCGCACCCTCTGGATTAGAGGGAAGGGAGGAAAGGTGGAGAGAAACTTCCCTTTCCATGACAGAATAATGTATCTCGCCAGAAAACTCTAGGCCCTGGAGCGAGTGAGCAGAAACGTAGCAATTTTGCGTTGAGTGAGGACACAAAAAGGTCCAACTCAAGAAGACATCACCTGTTAAACAGGTCTTCTACAATAGAGTTCAGCAGCTCCCACTCATGCATCTGAGACTGCATCGCCTGTCCGCCAGGATGTTTTGGACACCTGGAACATGAACGGCTGACAGTTCTAGAGCTCAGTACAAGACCCTCTTCATCTCACGGCACAGATAGTATGAGTGGAGCCCCCTTGTTTGTTGTTGTAGTGGACTACAATGATGGTGTCTATCTACACCAGCAGATGGCCTGGGGACAGATGGGTCTGCAAGACCTGTAGTGCATACAGAACAGCCCACATCTCTAGAATGTTTAAGTGGAAGGAAGTCTCCACTTTGGTCCAAGTTCTTTGACTCTGATGAGGCCACAAATGAGTACCCCCAGCCCATCCCTGAAAAATGGAAATTACGTACCTACCGTAATTCTTGATCTTCTTGGACGAAGTCTCCACCACTCATTCACACTAATGGGAGTGAGCCTGGGGCACTAGGACCCAGTGGGAGCAAACGTTTTCAGGAAGACTGGCACCTGAGATGGAGCTGCGAGGAAGTGGCACCGTGAGCCCCAGCTTGTGCGGTAATGACCATCTCGGCGTCAACCCTCCAACCGCCTCAGTACCTTTTTTTCCGAGGAGGTGCAGCGTAACTAATCTACAAGGACTAATGTAAGAATCAGACATAAGATAGTCCGAATGACCTGTGTAAGAAGGGTTAGCAATAAAGTCCTCACGGCTCAGCCATTGAGGGAGTAAAGACCATAAACAGTGAAGTGAGCTCGGGGGATGGTGGGTGAGCATGTGAATGAGTGGTGGAGACTTTGTCCAAGAAGATCAAGAATTACGGTAGGTATGTAATTTCCATATCTTCCTGGACATAAAGTCTCCACCACTTATTCACACTAATGGGAGAGTACTGAGCTAATAATCCTCCGAGAAGGGCGACAGGAGATAAAGAGCTCATGTGCTTAGGACAGAAGTCTGTTAAGAATGGTCCTGCCAAACGACAGATGTCATCTGGCATGGACATCCAAGGCGTAGTGTTTAATGAAAGTGTGCATGGAGCTCCAGGTAGCTGCATTGCAAATATCTGCAATGGACACGTTGCGAATTTCCACCAGACATGCCGCAACTGCTCTGGTAGAGTGAGCATACACTCTGCCTTCCAGCTTGACCTGTGCCATAGAATAGCAGTGGCGAAGGTATGCCACCAGCCATGCTGAAATGCATCTGATAGCGACAGGCTGACCCAGCCGGATCTCACTGAAGGAAACGAACAGTTGTTGAGCCTTGTGAATTTCTTTCGTTCTAGCTAGATAGAACCGCAATGCTCTCTTAACATCCAGCGAATGAAGGGTACACTCCCCTTCATTCTGGAAGTTTGCAAAGTAGTTAGGAAGGACTAAAGGTTGGTTTAGATGAAATTCTGAGACAATCTTAGGAAGAAACTTAGGATGGGTCCTAAGAGCTACTTTGTCCTTGTGAAATACAGTGTACGGGGGGTCTGTGACCAGTGCATGTATTTCAGAAACTGTACGGGCCAAAGTAATGACCACCAGGAAGGACGTTTTCCAAGTGAGGAACTTCAACTCGCAAGTAGCTAGAGGCTCACCAGGCTGCGACTGGATGTCTGATAGGAGGTCTAGTATGCAGAATACCCCTAAGAAACCTCTTAACCACAGGCAACTGAACCAGTGACATGGAAAGTACCGGCTCATGATGTGCCGAAATGGCACAAAGATGAACTTTGACTGTGGAGTACTGCAGACCTGTATTTGAGAGGTCTAAAGATACTCTAATCTAAGACTTTATTCGGTGGGCAGTAAAAAGGGTTCCAAGAGGATTTTGCACACCAGATAGAGAGAAACTTCCATATGGCTGTGTAGGTTTTTCTAATGGCCGGCTTACACACAGCCAAAAAAATATCTGAAACTCTGCAAGAAACACTGAACCTATTCACCTCTATTTCTCCAGGAGCCAAGTGTAAAGGTGAAGCAACCTCAGGTTGGGAGGGACCACGGGACCCTGGGTCAGAAGTTTCATCTGAAGGGGAAGTGTCTTGGGGTCTGACAGACTGTTGAGTAGTGGAACCATATCTGCTGAGGCCAGAAGGGGGCAATGAGACTCATTCTGCCCCTCTAAGACTCCAATTTGAGTAGTACCCTCTGAATTAGGGGAAGAGGAGGAAAAGTATATAGAAAGCATTTTGTCCACCGCAGCCTGAACACATCCTGACGAAAAATGCCAGGTCCTGGATTTCTGGAGCAGAAGACAGGCAGTTTTGCGTTGAGTGGGGACGCAAAAAGATCCAGGTCTGGAGTTCCCCACTCTTTGAAGAATAAGTGAACGACGGTTAAGTCGAGAGACCACTCGTGAGGATCCGCCTCCATTCTGCTGAGAAGGTCTGCCAGCTCATTTTGTACTCCTGGCATGTAAACTGCCTGAATTAGAGCCTTGTGATCCAGGCACTACTCCCACACTCTCATTGCTTCCCTGCATAATGGGTAAGAGTGTGCACCGCCCTGTTTGTTGATGTAGTACATCACTGCCTTGTTGTCCATTTGAAGGAGAATGTTCTTATGATAGAGTATGTCCTTCAAGGCCCGGACTGCATAGAGGACGGCTCTCATTTACAGGATGTTTATGTAAAGTTGAGACTCGTCCTGAGTCTACGTGCCCTGGGTGTGGAGATCCTAGCAGTGAGCTCCCTAACCCATCAGGGATGCATCCGTGGTAATGGAGATCTGATGATCCAGGGGGCCAAAGGGATATCTTTCCAGAAAATTGTCCTCCTGTGACCACCAGGTGAGCGACCTCTTCAGAAGTTCTGTCGCCTTGATGGGAAAGGACTGAGGGTGAGTGGCTGGGGACCACTGAGTACTGAGCATCCACTGAGAGATTCTCATGTGAAGATAAGCCAAGGGTACAGCGAACACTGAGGATGCCATGAGGCCCAGCATCCATTGCATCGAGATGGCTCGAACCGAGCTGTGTTCTCTGATGTATCGGGCCATCTGTAAGATATCGCTCCTTCTGTCCTCTGGAAGAAAAGCCTTCACACAGGAGATGTCCAGAAAAGTTCCTATGAAGAGCAGCATCTGGGAGGGCTGCAGCTGCGACTTGTTGTGATTCAGCAGGACTCCCATGGACGTGAGGAAGTCTGAGACCATGACCACAGCCTCCAGTCTCTCTTGCCTGGAGTCATTTGCTAGGAGCCAGTCTTCCAGATATGGGAACACTTGTATTCAGATTTTCCTGAGGTGCGCCGCGAGAACTGCACAACACTTTGTAAAAACTCGAGGCACTGAAGATAGCCCAAAGGGCAGGACTCTGAACTGATAGCGTTGACCCAACATGAACCTTAGGTATTTCTGGTGCTTTGGGTGTATGAGAATGTGTTGGTAGGAATCCTGCATGTCCAGGGAGGCTAGCCAATCACGTCAATGAATCAAAGGTAGCAGGGTACCTAGTGATATCATCTTGAACTTCTCCTTGTGAAGGAATTTGTTTAACTTTCTGAGATCTAGAATGCGGCACATGCCACCAGTTTTCTTTGGAACCAGAAAGTAATGGGAGTAGAAACCTATGTTTCGTTGATCCAGTGTAACTATTTCTACTGCCCTGCTGTTCAGAAGGCCTTGTACCTCAGAAGCAAGAAGGTCTGACTGTACTGCCGACAGCTTGGGCTGTCATTTGGGAGGGTGATCCGGAGGGGTTTCTGAAAGATTTGAGAGAGTACCCCTCGCAGATTATCCGGAGGACCCTTTTGTCTGATGTCATAGATTTCCACTGGTTGTAGAACGGAGTCAGATGTCCTCCCACCGAGGAGGAGGAGTCCCCCTCGGACAGCCGAGGTGGGACCTGGGCCAGAAACTCAGAAGGTTGCACTTGGCGCTTTGGGTCCATGTGACTGCTGCTGCGCTTCCTTTTGTGGCTGAGGGTTGTGGTTTTTGTTAAAACCTCCTCTGCTTCTGCCCCAAAAGGATTGATGGTTGTGAAACTGACGCTTGTTTGCACCCCCTTGGAGGGGGCGGGTGCAGGTCTAGTCATCTTAATGGCCGACCTAGTCTTCTGCGTGGCCTCCAGTGCTTGCTCCACCTGAGTCCCTAACAGATACATACCGTCGAAAGGTAAGGCCATGACCGGCTGTTGGGCGCCATTCGTGAAGTCCGAAGTATGCAGCCAAGAGTGCCAGTGGGTGCAGATGCCAGCCACCGCCCGGGAGGCAGTATCAAAGGCATCCATTGCAGCTTTAACCTGTTGGTTATTGGACTCGATACCCCTAGTTATGGTTTGAAGTAGCTCTGAGTTAACCTCTGATTCAGGCTGAGCTTCTACCATTTCTTTAAGCGAATGCCGAAGGACATACTCATTTTGAGAAAAATAGCCCTGGCAGCTGGCAATGCACATCCCCAGGGTTGAGGCAGCAAAGACTCTCTTACCTAAGGTGTCTATCTTGTGAGATTCTTTGTTTATAGGCTGGGTTGTAGATCCCTGAGGAAGGACAGCCTTATCATTCTCTGCCAGGACTACAATGGCATCAGCAAAGGCTTGTGAGGCCAAAATGAGGCGATCCTTGGGAGGGGCATACTTCCTATCTATGGACTTGGCCACGGAAGGAATGAGAGCCGGATTACTCCACACCATCTGTAAAAGGGTCTCGAAAGAGGGCTGTACTGGAGGGGTTAAATCCATCGGGATCTCCGGAACATGCAGATGTTGGAGTTGCAAAAGCCTCCCAGGATCGATTTCTGTAGTCTGGAGAGAAAGAGTAGAATTTAATTTTTTGAGCAGAGACTTAGAGAGAGGTCTTCAACCACAGGCTCTGCAGAAGGATTGATCCCTGCTTCCAGGGCAGTGTCATCAACATCATCACCCAGGCGAAGATCTGGATCAGGGTCAAAATCATCTCCTGACAGTCCAGGGGGGACTGCATGGACAGGAAAGGAGTGAAAATCAGGAGGAAGAACAGAAGAAGAAAGAATCAGAGTCGAGAACCCCTGAAGACCGGGTTGTGCCACACCAATCCTCGGCACTGTCGAGGAAAACGGCGCTGACAACAAGGAGGAAGGCGCTAGCTGAAGTGGCGCTGCACATGGCACCAACAGAGACTGCGGCACCGTGGACTGCGCTGGCAGAGATCCTGGTGCCTTACACAGTGCCGACAAAGCTCACAGTGTCAACAGAGCCCATGGCACTGCGCACAGTACCAACAGAGCCCGCGATGCCACAGATGGCACCAAGAGAGACCGCAGTGCCATGGACGGCGCCAAGACAGTCCCAGGGGTCTGAAAACTACGATCTGAGGTAAAAGAGGGACAAAATGGCAGGAGATAGAGGCATCAGTGTGGACCCCTGCACTGCAGACATGTGAGGGGGATAAACACCCGCGCACTGAGTCAACGGCATCGAAGAAGGTGCCGCACGACTAGGAAGGCCCAACTCGTCCCTCCAAAACTGAATGGCCCGAAGGCCCTGGTGTCAGACTGACCGGCCTGGGCAACTGGACCAACCTCCGAGCCCACTGCTCCATAAGAGTAGCCCACAGGTGAAACTACTCATAGGAAGTTCCTCCAATAGGTGGGGATGGGCTCCGGTGTCGAGGAGGTCAGCTACCAGAGACAGAAACCGGCGACTACGACAGAGGTGTAGACCGGCGGCTGGCCCTAATAACTGATCATCTATGCACAGACATACCAGAGGGTGACCTCGAGTGATGCAGTTTCTTCTTCAACCTATGTGTTGAAGAAGAACTCGAGGCCAAATGACGCTGAGAATGGGACAGTTTCCTTTTATGCTTTTATGCCCATCCTCCCGCCGAGCACTGGACCATCTGTTTTCAGACCCCCTCCCCTCCAGAGAGGGCCGCGGACCAGACCCGGCCCGGCTGACTGAATAGCTTTCATACGAAGTCTCCCTACCATCACCTGACCCGCTCATGGTCGACTCCGTCAATGGAGGGCTGAAGACTTCTGTTGTACAATTAAAATATATAATTGGTACTGATTCGAAATAATTCTACAAAAAAATAAACTGAACTATTGCTGCTAGTGAAGTTTAACTCCCGGTGGGTGAGCAACATCGTCACTGAAGCACTCTCGACGGTGGGAAAAAAGGAACTGAGGCGGTTGGAGGGTCGACGCCGAGATAGTCATTACCGCATGAGCTGGGGCTCACGGTGCCACTTCCTCATGGCTCCATCTCAGGCGACGGCCCTCCTGAAAAGTTTGCTCCCGCTCAGTCCTAGCGCCTCTGGCGAACTCCGATTAGTGTGAATGAGTGGTGAAGACTTTATGTCCGGGAAGATGGTCTATGGTGAGAATCTGCTGAGAGGAGGGAATGAGTAAGGGAACCCCTTTCAACAGGTTTCTGAGAGTCATCTACTACAGAAGCACCTTTTTGACCAGTGAAGTGACTAGAACCTGCTGTTCTAGATCATTGGTGCATTGACCCCACAGGACCCTTAATGTCCACTGCAGGATCCTCAGGTGCAGCCGAGCTAGGGGTACCATGGACAAGGGCTACAGCCAGCAGACCCAACAGCCTCAGGAATGTTCTGGCTGTGATATATCTGCTGTTGCAAAGCAGTCCAGCCTGAGCTATCAGGCGGTCCACCCTATCCTGGGACAAGAAGACAAAGCCTTGAGCCGTGTCCAGTGCTGCACCCCCCCCCATGTACTACAGGTGTTGACATAGGGTCAAGACTGACGTGGAATGACTGACCATGCTCCCTAGGGCATGGAACAACTGCCTGGTACACACTAGGGTGTGGGACAGTTGCTGCCAGGGCTGTGCTTTGAGCAACCCGTCTCTCAGGTGAGGAAAGATGTACATTCCCTCGCTCCTGAGCGCTGCTGCCACCACTGCCAAGCATTTGGTAAATACCCAGGGTGAAGATGGCAAGCCAAAGGGCAAGACCTTGAAATGGTAGTGTTCTCCCCGGAAAAAGGAACCTGAGGTAACTCCTGTGGGGTATACAAATTTTGATAAGCAGGTAAGCATCCTGCATGTCTAGGGAGCATATCCAGTCCCCCTTTTGCAGAAGAGGCAGCAGGACTTGCAGAGTGACCATCCGGAACTTCTTGTACTGAATGCAGAAGTTCAGTTCCCTCAGCTCCAGAATGGGTCTCAAATCCCCTGTGGACTTTGGGAAGAGAAAGAAGCAGGAGTAGAACCCCATGTTTCTTTGATCCCAGCGAACTAATTATGTGGCCCACTTCCACAGCAAGGTAAGCACATCCTCCAGTAGCACTGGTATGGGAGGATAAGTAGAGGGACTCAGCGGAAGTTCTGGAGGTTTCATACTAGGATTTACACTAGGAAATGTTTGGAGCTTGATAGCAATTGCCTACCATAGTTCCATTATTACTGTACTCAAAAGTATTTCAATTTACCTCCTGAAAGTATATAATTATCCAATTTTCTCTTGAATTCTAACTTAGTTTTACTAATAATGATGTCAACAGGTAGCCAATTCCATGTATTCACCACTTTTGATATGTAGAAGTACTTTCTTTTATCAGTTCTAATCTGTTTTCCCTTTATTTGAAGTGGATGCCCATGAGTATTCATATTTCCTAGTTTGAAATCTATGTCAAGTTCAACCATCAATGCTGGGTCCCGAGTGATGTCACACATACTCCTTTTTATCATCCATACTATTTTATTGGTTTTTAATGATGCATCTGAAGTTTGCTTAGAGAAGCTTAGGTCATTTGATACTGTATATTTATACCCAAATCTCTTTCATTCATAGTTTTATCTAGTGATATACCGTTTAAGGTATAGTTGTTCCTTGGATTGTACAAGACCTTACACTTGTTCATGTTTAGCTTCATCTGCCACTTCATTATTCAATTAGCTATTTCTGTTAAGTCTTGTTGTATTAATTTGGCTTCTTGGGGGAGTCCTGCATGATCCACCAATCTTAGTATCGTCCGCATATTTTATGACCCAACGACTGAGCTTATCTGTAAGATCAGAAATGAATATCTGGAAGAGTACAGGTCCCAGGACTGAGCCCTGTGGCACCCCGCTCGCAACTTAACCCTCCCCAGACAGATAACCATTCACCACCACTCTCTGTCTCCTCCCACTCAGCCATTCTATAATCCATTTCACTAATACTGGGATTAACATTTGCATTTTCAAGTTTTTGAATTATCATCCAGTGTGGACTAAGATCGAATGCTTTGGCGAAATCTAAGTATCACAGGGGATGTTTTTATCTAAGTATTGCTGTTTTTTCATAAAAACAGAGGAGGCTGGTAGTGCAGCTTCTTCCTTTTTTAAAACCATGTTGTTCACCATCAGAATTATATAGTGATATGTTTAATTTGTCCTTCACAATATTTTCCAGGACCTTCCCAATAACACATGTAAGACTTCTAGGTCTATAGTTTTGGACACTACTCCTATCACCCTTTTTAAATATTGGCACCACATGCGCCAACCTCCAATCCATTGGAACCACACCTGCATTAATCAACTCTTCAAAAAGGATCTTCAAAGGCAAGGTCAATAGATCACATGTAAATTGTAAACATTTTGTGGAAATGTTATCAGGGTCTGGGGATGAATTTAGTTTGAGATTTTGCAGTTTTTTCCTTAATTTCGTGCTCTGCAATGTTAATTTTAGAGTTGGGAGATTGTGGATCTGTCATTTGTGATTTTTCACTAGTTTGAAATACTTCATAGAAGTATTTATTGAAATGATATGCCATTTCTAAATTATCACTGATTATGTCTTTATCAATTGTGAGAGGTCCAACCTTATTTTGGGGCTTTTTTAAAGAATTACTGTAGGCATAAAATTATTTATGATTTTCTTTGGTAGCCTTTTAGCAATATTTTGTTCATATTCCCTTTTTGCTTTTTTTTTTTTTTAGTTATTTCTTTTTGCTACTGGCTGTCATCCAGAGGGAACCCCCAGCCCTGTCCCCTGGTGTCTACCATTCTGCGCTGGCCCATACTCTCAGGGTTTTCCCCCCTGGTGGGGCTGTCGGGGTTTCCCAACCCCCACTGGAAACCGGATTCAGTGTGGCCAGAGCCGTGGCTGGCCGGGAGCGGAGCCTGCAAGGTGCCGACCACTACTGTGTTGTGGCATCTTGTGGTTTTTCCTGGTTTTCTCCCCAGGAGTTGAGGTGTACAATGACGCCTGCGGAGAGGAGCACGCATGCATCCACACGCGCTACCTCCAAGTGTCTGCCCCAACTTCCTTCCCCTTCTGTAGCACAGTGCCCTGTCCCCCAGCCTCCACTAGGGAGCAGGCAAGCGCCGACCACTGAGGACCCCCCTTCACCGGAAAAGGACAGCAATCCATCAGACACTCAATCCTTCTTCTTCCCTGCTGACCCCTGGCGGCCTGTGCTCGTTCCTGAACATGGGTCACCGGGGTAACGCAAGGTAAGGCATCCAGCACCTCAGCCCTCAGCACCACCAGGCTGGCTACCCTTTTTGCTTTCTTAATACTTGTTTTACATTAAAGGCTGTGGTTGCTGCAAGTTTTATGCAGGCGTTTAATTTTATACAGCCTTTTTTAGTCATAAGTCTTTTGATTCTTTTATTTAGCCATTTTGGTTTCTTTGGTCTTGTCACTGCCTTTTTTATCTTAGGTATACTGTCATTAGCCAACTGGTTAAGAGTACATTTTACTATCTGCCACATCTGATCGGCTTTTTTTTCTTTAAGTAAATGATTCCAGTTAATTTTTTGTAAAGCATTTCTAATTTTGTACATGTCAGCTTTATCATACAAGAATTTTTCTGTTCACCACGGTAGGGGATAGAAACCATATTTTAAATTGAATCTTATTGCACTATGATTATTACTTGTGAGCGGTGTACTGATAGTGCAGTTTTCTATATTGATATCTTCTGAAAAGAATACCAGGAACAAAACATTTTTGACTCTTGCTGGTTGTCTTTTATGTTGCATTAAGTTGTTTCTATGGTTTTCTTCAAGTAGTAGTTTGCTAGCTGTTGTAGTTGCTGTTGTTTTCTTCCCAATTAATGTCATTCATGTTAAAATCTCCTATAGTAATAGCTTGCTCCATTTCCCTTGCTGTTACTATCTCTTCCAACAAAAGAGAGGTCGTTTCAATAGAGCAGCCTGGTGAGCGATCTATGTTTCCATTGATGACGGATAGCAATGTTCCTCCACTTATCTTCACCCATATGGATTCTATGTCACCCTGTGTTTTAATTTTGTTCAAGATGTCAGTGGAAATGATTTTGTTTGTAAAAGTAAATAGCCACTACTCCACTTTTCTTATTTATTCTATTATAGTTGTATAACATGTAACCTTCAGTGTTATTCCCCCACATGTCCATGTCATTCTTCCACCAAGTTTCAGTAACTGCTATATCAGCGTTAGTGTTATTTATTACTGCCCTGAGTTCGTCCATTTTATCATTCAAACTTTGTGCGTTCAGAGATAAAACTGCTAAATGACGTACCATATTTGTTTGATTTCTTGACTTAGAGTAATTTGTTTCCATATTGGCATTTCTGATCATGGTACTGGCAGCTAATCTCTGTTCTAACTTTCCCTCCCCCTTCTTTAATAGTTTAAAGACACTCCATTGATTTTGTTATTTATGAAATTTGCTAATGTTGTAGTGCCTTTAGGGCTTAAATGGAGACTGTCCTTTGCATAAAGGTCAGTATTTTTATGAAGGGTACTCCATAAATTAATATATTCAATTCCCTCCTTAGTACATCTATTTTGTATTCTTATGTTTATTCGTTCAATGGTGTGGTTCTTTTCAGGGTGCCCTTTAAGTATAGAAAGAATACAAGGAACTATTGCTCTATTTCCATTTCTTTTGATAGTGACTCCAGAAGTTCAAGAACGTGCCCCTGGTCTATTAACTGCAGGACCTATGAATGTGTTGTAACTGCTCTCCACTGGTCCAGGTGGAGGGTGAGGCGACCCCCTACTGCTACCTCTGGACTTTGTATTGGAGGGTAGGGTCCAAAAAAGGAGTCATGCTGAAGCAGATATGGTGGCTGCTGCCACATCTTCTCTAGAGGCTTTGGGGTGGACATCTCTGGAGGAGGATGGGGTCAGCAAAACTGCACTACTGTCGCTCCACTGCTTGGTCTCTGATCAGGGACTATTGGAAGGCCTGCCAAGGGACACCCTCTGCAAACCTCTCAGTAGACTGAGGTAGAGGGAATGGACTGACCATAGGGAAGATACCCTGCCCCTCCACCCCAAAGGGTTGTGCCCTGAGATGGGGTATGCAGAATGGAACATTGGGCATCACCAGCACAGCCAGCACTAAGTGGGCCTAACAATTTACTATTCTGGGGCCCAGTGTGGCAGAGGCAAAGTTTCTCTTCCCCACGAGGGCCAGTGCTCTCGGCCCTTCATCTGTAGGGTGGAACCGAGATGCGAAGGTACCTGAGGGCTATCCTGGGCAGCATTTAGCATGAAGGAACTAGCTTCAGGGTGCCCTGTGAAAAAAGGGTCCTAGGACAGCTTGTCCGCTTTTGTGAGCATGGTGGGGATCAAGCCTAGTTGGTGCCAGGCAGCACGAGTGGCATCCTCTAGTATAGCCAAGAGAGGAGGCAGAATAAGGAGTGGGGAGTCTGTCTGTCTGGCGGCTATAGTTCCATAGATGTGGCCTGATGCAAGAGATATCCTCAACGATGATCGTATCTTTAGGATGCAGACTTTTTTCCTCTTCCACTTCTTGCACATTTATTTATTTATTTAGCTTTTGTTGACCAGGTAGGTACACTAGACAGCATGGCTGCCTATTTTCAGGTACAACCCGGGAGGTTACAACAAAGGGCAGGTAGACAACAGTATATACAAAGAAAAATCAAGTGAACAAGAACTGGTACAGAAACAGGCTTGAGCAGTCACAGTACACCTACACAAATTATTCAGCAAATGACAGTACAGTTGCAAGAGCAATATGTAATAACATATACAAGATAGGGGCCCCGTCATCTGGCTGAGGAAGCATAAGGCATTACAGTAACTCCACAAAGGAGAAGAGCACTGTCTGAATAGCAATGGTGGGTTGCATAGGGAAAGCACCTTGCGACATTGACAGGGTTGACTAGAGCCCCCACGATAACGGGCCGCCACTGGTCATAGTAGGGCTAGCGCAACTCATGGCCAGGGCCAACTTGTCCTAAGCGGCATGAGGTGATGACGGTGACCCGCATTGCCGTAATGCAGTGCAACATTGATGGGGATGGCTGAGACCCTGATATTGACATGCCAGGCCCACCGGAGGAGGCCCGACAGAATGAACTGCTACCGCCAACCCTATCGGAGATACGGTCTGTGCAGCAGGAGGTGGTAACAACAGACCGCATGCAGAGGACACCATGTGATGGGGGTAACTGAATCCCTGACATCAATGAGCCTGTGCCAGCCATGGGAGGACTTCTGAAGAGTGCTGCAAAAGCTAACCCCGAGGAAACAAGTGTGCAGGCAGTGGGAAGCAATGACAGTGGCCTGCATTGCAGGGCGCCATGATGGCATCAACAGCCATTGGGAAGTCCAGTGAAAGCATTATGGGAGCCGACCTGTAGGAACTGAGGTCTAAGCTGCAGGACTAATGATATCGTCCGAAGTTTCAAAGTCAATGGGCCAGAGCCGGCCGACAGAGGTCTATGCTAGGCCTGCCACGTCAGCAGGGGTGTCCGCAGTCCAGACACCGACTTGCTTCCGCCAGCCATAGGAGGTCCAGCGGGAAGAGCTGCCAGAGCCATATCTTGTGGAGAAGAAGGTGCTGTATAGCAGGAATCATCATCTGATGGGCCCTGGAGGTCTCAGGAAGCCTGAAGAGAGGACTGGCGACATGGAGAAGCTCCTCCCTCGAGGCTCGCTCTGCTGTAGGATGACCGGGCTAGCCCAGATCTCAGAAGAATGCAGGGCTAGTAGCTGACGTTGACAGAAATCTTGACGGGAGATCAAGCGGAGATGGCTGGCATAACCTCATGGGCCCAGAGAATCCACTGCTCTCAGAGAAACAGAAGCTTAGGTCAGCGTTACACAGTGACATAAAGTGAAAATCGAGAGAAAATCACACTGAAAACAAAGAAGTGATTTAGGAAAGAAAATAAGGACAGTAAACAAAAATGTGGCAGTAGACTGAAGTGTAGCAATGCTCAATGGTCGACGGCATGAAAAGAACTGAGGAGGGTGTGTGGGGCTGCCCACATTTATATGGTACGGACATCATCTGCATCTGACGTCATTGTGGGTGACCTCTGCTAGACTGCCAGATAAAAATGTTTCTGTGTGGTCCTAGTGCCTGGCAGCTTTAATTCCATAGGTGTGGTCTGATGCAAGAGATATCCTCAATGAAGATTGCATCTTTAGGATGTGGACTTTTTTTCTCTTCCACTTCCTGTGCATTAGTTATGTGTACCCAACACCAGTTACTTTGGAAGTTTCCATTCTTAGAGTTTTCTTCCAAGAACTCTGTGGAAGCAGAATTAACCCTGTAAAATGGAATATTACTTATGTAGTATTACAAGCAAGTCTGGGAATGCTTAACCCCAATGTTTTCTACTTTTGCACCTTTTTATAGGAATTTACACTGTCTTTTTTTGTAGGACCAAAGAACATCTGGACTTCTATCCTTCACATCTGGCTTGTTGGTTTCTTGCAGGCACAGAGCAGAAGCTTGCATAAGAGAAAAGGTGTAGGGTCTTGGGAGCTTCTTGATTATTTGATGGGTCACTGGCAAAAATTGAAATCTTGGGACTTACAGTAGGTGAGGCTTCAATGTTGACTTTAACAAGAAAACAATGCTACCACTTTATTATCCAAAACCATGTTTCTGTTAATCCGGTTTTTAATGTTGCAGATGGTAACACTGACTCTAATGTCACACGCCAACTGATGGATCCCACAATTCCTGCTAAGATGTGGGACATTTTATAGCTTTGTAGCCATGACAAATTAAATGTTAAGAAAGCACAGAAGCAAGCTGGCCCAGTGGTGTGGTGGGCTGAGGCATTGGACGCCTCACTGCCAGCATGCCGGTGGACCCAGGTTCAAAAATGAACCTGGATCGCTTGGATGCTGGCTGGGGAAGGAGAACTGAGTGTCTCACTGACTGCCCTCCGCCTTCAAGAAGGGACAGCACAGCTTGCTGTACCACTACCATCCAACGGAGACTGGGTGGTATAACAAGTGAGAGCTATTTCGGGGCACTGACACGGTTGCCTTGCATTCGGCGCTACCCAAGAAAAGAAAAAAACAAAACAAGAAAAAAGGTATCTGCACCAACCATCATAAAATGACCGCACCGGTGCCTTCAGGTCCAACCCATTGTAGATCCTTGCTGGCCTTGACAGCGGGAGGAGGGGAGAAGACAGGACTAGGGGTACAGGCAGGAAGCCCGAAGCAGGCATAAGGTGGTGGTCGGAGAGGCCAAACAACTCCATAAGAAAAAAATAAATAAAAGAATACAGAGAAGCATAAATCTCTCCAGGATAGATACTTTTTAAGAGAAGGGCATGTACAACAATTAGAGACAACTGACCAACTTCTGATCATAGGAGACTCCATGATTCGGGGAGTTGATACCCATCTCCAGCCAGGGGTGATGGTCAGATGTCTCCCAGGCACATCAGCATGGAGAGACACTGACCGCATTGCTAAAATTGTTCGCAGCAGGAGAAAACATTGATGTCCTAGTACACAGGGACTAATGATCTCGCCAGCGGTCAGTTGTGGAGACCAAGGAACACCTGACTAAGCTGGGTGACAAACTATCATCCATTTCGTCCGGCATCTCCTTCTCTGAGATCCTGCCAGTCTGGGAGAAGCGAGCAGATGGACGGAAGGTCAGAGAAGGGGAGATAGGGGAGCTAAACACGTGGCTCAAGGACTGGTGCCAGGAAAAAGGACACAGATTTGTAGGGAACTGGCAACAGTTCTGGGAGCGAAAGTTCTTTAAATTTGATGGACTGCATCTGACTAAAGAGGGAGTCAGTGCATTGGGGGAAGTTTGACGCCTTTGCAGAATATTTAAACTAGCAATGGGAGAGGGGTAAACACCCATCACGTCGAATGGAAGAACACCCTCCCCTCAGCTAGTGGTCAAACAGAAATTCAGCGTGTTTGCTGTTCATTTGCATCACCAGGTAAGAAAAAAAGGTTTGTCTCCCCATACGATGCACAGGGTAAGTGCCAAACTTCACCCAACAACTAGCACACCAAAATCTGCTAATGGAAAATCATGTACACAAATGCTCACAGCCTGGGAAATAAGATCCCAGACCTGCAGGCAATAATGTCAGAGGCTAAACTGGACATAGTAGCAATAGTGAGACGTGGTTTACCAGTAACCACACTTGGGAGACTTCAGTACCTGGCTATGTATTGTTCAGAAGAGACCGAGGTGCAAAAGGGGAGGAGTGGCCCTGTATGTTAATGAAAATATCAAAGCTACAGAAATTCAGAATACACATAAGGAGCCAGAAGAACTGTGGGTCACCCTGGAAACAGGAAATGGGACAGCCATAAGAACTGGGGTTGTCTATAGGCCCCCAGACCAGAGGGAGGACATAGACACATTACTGTTAGAAGATATACAAAACATGACAGCTAAAGGGAGGTTCTGATAATGGGAGACTTCAACATGCCAGATACAGATTGGTCAATACCAGCAGGAACATCTGCCAGAACTAGACTCATAGTGGATTCCCTGCAGGGGAGGCCTCAAACAACTGGTACAGCAACCCACAAGAGACAGGGCTATCCTAGATCTAGTACTGACTAACAAAGAAGGATCACAGATCTCCAGGTAGAAGGTCACCTGGGGCCAGTGACCATCACATGGTATGGTTCAATTTGGCTACTACATCTAAATCATCCCATTCCAAGGCAAAAATATGGGACTTCAGAGGAGCTGACTTTGATAAGATGGCCAACAGAGTTAAGCTAGCCCTGGCAAAAAGAAACACAGGTGAGGAGGTACAGGCAAAGTGGGCAAGCATTAAGGATACAATACTTGAAGCAACATCCCATTGTGTTAGACAGAAAAGGAAGTAAAAGAAGAAGGAAACCACTTGGTTCTCAAATACAGTAGCAGAAAGGTCAGAGCCAAAAGGCTGGCCTTCAGGAAATATAAGGGAACACAGCGGGATGAAGATAGGGGGCATACCAAACTGCCCTAAGGGAAGCAGGGCAGGCAGGCAAAGTCCCAAACTGAGGAAACACTAGCAAACAGTAAAAGAAGGTGACAAGACTTCTATAGATACATTAGTGAAAGGAGAAAGTCCAGAGGGGGTATTGCTAAGCTTAATGGAGAAAAGGGAGCATGTGAGGAGGAGGACCCTGTAAAGGCATCTATCCTAAATAGATACTTTTGCTCAGTTAATGTTTTTCTGAAGAGAAGGTAGGGCAGGGCCCACAGCCCAGCATCATGGGTGGACACAGGGGAGGAGGTGAGCACTCACCCTTCACAAAAGAAAGGGTCCTACAAGAGCTTGCTAAGCTCAGGGTATATAAGGCAATGGGACCTGATGGCATACATCCCAGGGTACTTAAGGAGCTAAAGGAGGAACTAGCAGAGCCATTAGCAGAATTGTTTAGTGAGTCTCTGAGCACAGGAGAGGTCCCAGAAGACTGGAGAAGGGTTTATGTGATCCCGCCCACAAGAGTGGTAGCAGGAGGAGGCGGGAACTACAGACTAGTCAGTCTTACCTCAGTAGTGGGCAAGATTATGGAGGCATCCTTAAGGAAAGGATAGTGCAACACCTGGAATCCATAGGGCACAGGATCCAAGACAGCAGGGTTTACAAAGGAAGGTCCTGTCAAACTAATCTCATAGATTTCTTTGACTGGGTAACCAGAGTGGTGGACCAAGGGGAGCAGTTGATGTCGCTACCTTGACTTCAGCAAAGCTTTTGACACTGTTCACATAGAAGATTGATAAATAAGCTAGGTAGGCTCGGTGGGCTGAAGTTGGTCAACTGGGTGGCAAACTGGTTGACTGGCAGAAAACAGAGAGTGGTGGTAAATGGTATACAGTCAGAAGAGATGCAAGTCACAAGTGGGTACCTCAGGGATCAGTCCTGGGCCAGTCCTATTCAACATCTTCATTAGTGACCGCAGATGGACTAGAGGGAGGCTTGTCTGTTTGCAGATGACACCAAGATCTGCAACAGAGTAGATGATCCAGATGGGTGGGCAGAATGAGAAGAGATCTGGATAAACTAGCAAAATGGCTAGAAGAGTGGCAACTGGGATTTAATGCAAAGAAGTGCAAAATCATGCACATAGGGAAGAAACCCTGAAGCCACTTATAGGCTGGGAGGGGAGTTGCTAGCAGTCACAAAGGAAGAAAGAGACTTGGGCATCATCATCACTGATGACCTAAAATCATTCAAGCAGACCTCTAAAGCAGTAGGTAAGGCTAGGGGGTGTTAGGGTGTATTAGTAGGGGTATCACAAGTCATGAGAGGGAGTAATAACCTCTGTACAAGACATTAGTTAGGCCCCATCTGAGTACTGCGAGTATTGGAGGCCACACCTTCACAAGGACATTAACCAAATTGAGGCAGTCCAGAGAGGGCAACCAAATGGTGCAGGACTGCATCAGAAGACATATGAGGACAGATTAACGGAGCTCAATATGTATACCCTTGAGCAAAGGAGGAGAGAGGTGATATGATCGAGACATTTAAACACCTTAAGGGCATAAACAAGGTGAAAGAGTCTAACATGTTTAAATATAAGAAAAATAGCAGGACAAGAGGACACAGCATGAGATTAGAGGAGGCCATTAAGGGGAAATGTGAGAAATTCTTTTTCACAGAAAGGGTGGTAGATGCATGGAATGGCTTACCACAAGAAGTGGTGGCTATGAATACAGTGCAGGGCTTCAAACAGGCATGGGATAGGCATAAGGGGAGCAATACAAATGACTATGAATGAATGGGTCACTGACAGAGCAAAGGCCGATGGCACATTTATAAGGTAGAAAAAGAAATGGGCAGACTGGATGGGCCTTGCGGTCCTTATCTGCCATCAACTTCTATGTTTCTATGTTTCTATCTTTTCTTTAGTTGCTCCTACATTCTGGACCTATGCTGGAAAGCTGCAGTAGCCTGAGGATAAAGTACAGTTTCGTACTTACCGTAATGGCAGATGTTCGAGAGGATCTCTTGCAACAGGTTATACACTTGGGTGTCCACCAGAGAGTGCTCTTGTCATGGTAGCCTTCACCAGCAGTGCTGACTGGGGGCCGTCCACAATGACGTCAGTCCATGCATATGTATAAATAAGTGGGCAGCCCCTAGCAGTCTCAGTTCCTGGTCGGCAACCAGCTTGCAGAGCGGGACACCAAGGGGAACTAAGGAGGTTTGAGGTATCACCCAGTAGGGTGATAAATGTACAGGCAGAAGATGGCTGTCCCAGAGAAGGAGGGGGAAGGAGGGAGGGAACGTGACCTGCTGCAAGAGATCCTTTCCAAGATCTACTGTTACGGTAAGTACAAAACTATACCACCTTCTTCAAGGGACTCTCTTGCAGCAGGTCATACACTTGGAATGATTCCCAAGCAGTCACGCTGAAAGGGAGGTTAAGACAGGAGGCCGTGGAAGACGGCGTGTCCAAAGGAGGCGTGTTGCCTGGAAGCCATGTCAAGACTATAGTGTCTAGTAAATGTATGTACAGTAGAAAACGTGGCAGCATCACAGATAGCGGGGACAGAGATGCCCCTGAAGCAGGCAGCAGAGGTAGAGTCAGCCCTGGTGGACTGTGCATGCACAGCACCGGGGAAAGGTTGGTAGTATATAGTGTAGCAGCAGGTGATACAGTGGGCCAACCAGTTGGATAATGTCTGCTTTGTGACGGGGTGTCTCTCCTGACCAGGAGCAAAAGCGACAAATAATTGCTGTAATTTGCGAGAGGACTTGGAACAAATGAGGCAATAATGCAGGATTCGATGCACATCCTGACTGTGGAGAAGGCATCAGGCAACTTAATGGATTGGTTGAGAGTGAATTCCGAAACCACTTTTAGAAGGAACTTGTGATTGGTGCGGAGCGAGACTCTGTCTTTACGAAAGACAAGGTAAGGCTCACGGCACATGAGGGCCTGAAATTCCGAGATGCACCTGACCAATGTAATAGCTACCAGAAGGCCAGGAAGTGCATTTCACAGGCAGCCAGGTAAAACTGTGAAAAGATCAGTTTTTCCAGCATAAAATGGAGGCCCCAGTGCAGAACTGGATTCCGAATTGGAGGCTAGAGATGCAGAAGGCCTTTGAGAAACATCCTGGCCAGATCCATATGGGCGACCTGCCGGTCCACGATGGGTTCATGGAAGGCCAAAATGGCAGCTAAATGGACTCTGATGAAAGAATAGCTTAAACCCTGACTGGAGAGGGTAGAGAGGTAGGCCAAAATGGAAGTCAACAGGCATGAGTAAGGGTCCAAGCCCCTGTCAGCAGTCCATATGGCAAAATGTTTCCATTTGGCAGCACATGTCTTTCTGGTTCTATCTCTCTGGAGACCAGCAGAATCACAGTCACAGAGGCACAGATGTTGTGCCAGGCTATAAAGACATCCTCAGGAGCCAAGCATGTAGATGAAGGGACCTGAGACTGGGGTGAAGAAGGGTTCTGTGGTTCTACGTGAGCAGATCTGGTTGGAGAGGAATGGGAAGGGGATCTGTGACTGACAGTTGCTAGAGGAGGGGAACCATACCTGTTGCGGTCAAAAAGGGGTAATAGGAATCATGGAGACCCGCTCCAGCTGGAGTTTGTATAAGACTCGCTGTATGAGGGGGAAGGACAGGAAGGCATATAAGAAGCACCCTCCTGGCACACAGCTTGTGACTTCACACCCCCTTGCTTGTTGATGTAGAATACCACACAAGTATTGTTTGATTGTATCAGGATGGGTCCGGGGGCAAGGAATGGTTGGAAGGCCTGAAGAGCCAGATGGAAGGCCCACATCTCCAGAAGGATGATATGGAGTGACGTGGACTCTGGACTCCAGCGGCCCTGTGTTTGGTGAGAACCGAAGTGGGTGTCCCAACCCAGGGTGGAGGCATCTGTCATAAGGGTTTGGGTGGGGGGAGGCGAACTGAAAGGGCATGCTAATTTGGGGGCTGTCGGATCCAGCCACCAGGAGAGGGCCTGAGGGGAGAGGTTGCTCGAATGAAGGCTTCAAAGTCCCCTGGCTTATGGTGCCATTGGTGGTGAAGGGCCCATGGGACCAGGTGCATGTGTAAGTGGGGATATGGTATGGTGGAAATGGCCGCCGCCATGTGACCGAGGAGACACATGAATTGGCAGGCGGTAATCTGCTAAGCTGCAAGGCACTGCCGTCCGAGGGAGATGACCTCTGACTCCTGTCCTCTGGCAGAAAGACTCTGCCTTGTGCCATATCCAAGATTGCTCTGATGTACTGGTGACATTGAGATGGTTCCAAGTGGGACTTGGTGACATTTATTGTAATGCTGAGGTCCTGGAAGAGCTCCAGGGTGCAGGCGAGGGAGAGGAGCAATCCGTTCCGAAAAAAAGCTTTTATGAGCCAGTCATCCAAGTATGGGAACACATAGTGTCAACGGCGACATAGGGCTGTAGCTACGACTGCCAGGCACTTTGTGAAGATCCTTGGGATGGAGGACAGCCCAAAGGGCAGGGCGTAGAATTGGTAATGGTAGCCCAGAAGTTGGAACCGGAGATATTGTGGATGCGCTGCATGTATCTGGATGTGAAGGTATGCATCCTTCATGTCTAGGGCGTACAACCAGTCCCTGTGGTTTAACAGAGGCAGGACTGTTTGCAAGGTGACCATTCCAAATCTTTTGTACTGGATGAACCAGTTCAGGTCTCAGATCCAGGACAGGGCGGAGATCACCTGTGCGCCTGGGTATGAGAAAAAGTGGGAGTAAAAGTCCTTGCCTAGGTCATATGGAGAAACATGCTGTATCACCTGCTTCTCAATTAAAGAATGGAGCTCTCCCAGCAGAACTGGGATGTGTTCTGGGGGTATGACAGGAGCCAAGGTGGATGTATAGGGAAGTGGCAGTGAGCTCCAGAGTACGGCCTGTACGAATAATCTGCAGTAATCTGTTTCCAGGCCTCAAAATGTAGAGTAAAATGGCCACCCACTGCCTCCAAGACCTGCAGAGGAGTTCTGGGAAGGCTGAGGGATGAGTCATAAGGAAGCAGGGTGGCAGCGGCTGCAGCAGGGGCGGTCCTGGCACCTCTGGGGGCACAGACTGAGGTATCGCCAGGAGGTGGGGTCAGGCATTTTCTAGTGGGCAGACAGGCTGAGCCTTTCAGGCAAGCAGCACGCCAAAACTGAAAGGACTGAAATGGCCACCACTGCAAGACAGGTGGCTGAGTGTGGTACATCATGTGTACTGTAAGGAGAGCATGGCTTGAGGCCATTAAGTCATTAAGGATGCCTTTGGTGTCTGTACCAAAATGTTTGTGCCCACTAAAGGGAGAATTTAAGCTGGACTGTTGCATACCCGGGGTAAAGCCAGAAACCCGGAGCCACGCATTGCTGTGAAGGGTAATACCTGTCACCGAAGTATGGGCAGAGGCACCTATGGCATTG
The DNA here is from genome assembly GCA_016271365.2 of Neoceratodus forsteri. NCBI lineage: Eukaryota > Metazoa > Chordata > Ceratodontiformes > Ceratodontidae > Neoceratodus > Neoceratodus forsteri. The sequence goes on from CM057455.1 coordinate 479,393,269, forward strand.
TAGCTGGCACAGAGAAGGTGCCAAGAGATACTAGTACCCGTCTTAAGGGTAGCAAGCAATTTGTCAGTGTCTGTTGACTGGGGAAGCTTCACTGCTGCTTCTGAGGTGGTAGTCCAAAGGATCTTTGGGTACTTGACCATATGCCCCATATAGTTCAGAATGCGCATGACAAGAGTGGATGAGGCATAGACCCTTTTTCTTATCAAGTCCAATTTCTGGGCCTCCCTGTCAGGAGGCAGAGAGTTCAAGTGTTTAGGACGCTTGGTTTGATCATGGACAGCATTTATGACCACAGACTCTGCCTATGGAGCCGTGGCAAAGGGGTGGTCTGCAGGGGCCTGGTAAAGGTGATCTGCCTTTTAGAAATGGGGGCATAGAAGGACAGTGCCAAGCCACAGAAACTGCACCCTGATAGGCCTGGATGTGGGGGGAGGAACCACAGTGATGGTGTCCTCCAGTAAATCCAAGTAATCAGCCAAGCCACGGCGCTGCTGGTCTTGGTTGGTAGTGATGAACCCCATGACCTTCTGTAACTGGGTCATAATTTCCAGGAAACTGGGGTCATCCAAAGGAGAGCAGGAGAATATAGATCCTGGGATCCTCCCCCACGGGAGACAGGGTAGAGGCACTGGAAGGGGTTCGCACCCCATCATCATCAGCCGGATCCTCCTCTTCTTCCTCCTCAAAGTATGCCAGATCCACCTTTTTCAGGGGTGGAAAGGAGGGAGTAGGGGTAGGCACAGAGTGAACCCGCTTTCTAGGAGGGGGGCGAGGGAGAGGAGGGTGGTGGAGGTGGTTGCATGGCTTGCATAACCTCCAACACAGGTTTGACCACTGAGGTGATGTCAATGGCAGGGGTTGTCGATGAGGAGGGAGCAGGAGGAGGTCTGGTGGACCCAATGCAAGAGGGGGACATCAAGGAGGACCTAGACTATGGCTGTGGATACAGCATAGAGCCCAAAGCCTGGGAAACCATGACCAATGCCTGAACCACCAAGCCCCGGTAAGAGACAGGCTGTGATGGCAGCAGCAAGGATGGTAAGTCCATTGATGCAAACCCTTGACCCACGCTAGAGGGTCATGTAGCAGGGGCAGAAAAACAAGACATCAATGAATGCTGAAATGTGGATGTCATCGACGAAGGATCGAGTCCCATGCTGGAAGGATGGGGCGTCAATGAAGTTTGAGAAGACGTCAACGTATGGGCCTGGGTTGTATCCAGGACTGAGAAGGCCTCGGTAAGGGTAGTCAACAAGAGCACTGGTAAGGAGCTCGTCAACAGAAATGGCACTTGGTCTGTGTGGGACAGGCCCGAATACTCTGGGCCAAGGCTGAGAGGAAGTGAAAATTATGTACCTACCGTAATTCTTGATCTTTCTGTGTATCTTCACCATTTGTCACTGCTGAAGTTCTGGCCGGAGGATCAGGCTCTGCAAGAGCATTTTCTTTTTTTTGTATGAATCGACGCCAGACGGGCGCCTCAAGGCTGACACACACTGCGTGGCACTCACAGGTTGGCCAGTAACTGACGCCGACTCCTCCTCCATCCCAGTTCTGTATGCTGGAGAGACAGTTAGGAAAAGAAAAGAAAAGAAAAGAGAGGGCAGGGCAAGGGAGCCCGAGGGATAAGAAAAGGAAAGGATATAAAAAACAAGCAAGGAATAATGCCAGTCAAAAGGAGAGAAGAGAGGAAACCAAGAGGTCTGGGACAGGGGGCCCCTACCTCTGGGTAAGCAAGGGAGGGATAAAGTAAGGGAGGGAGAAAAAGGATAGAACAGAGAGAAGAGAGAGACACTGCACCTCATTCGCAGGGGTTCAGAGGGCTCCCTGAGGACTGAGGAAATGACACCTACTACTTTAAGCCACACTTCTTCTCTCCGATGCAGGGAGCAGAAGAAGAAACCCTCAAGTCTTAAGGATTATCCAGAGGGAGATAGCTGACTTGAAGAAGTCCAGAAGGCATTGGTAAGACAAGGCACCAATTTCAAAGTGCTCTCCCCGAAGTCCAAGATGAGTTGGAGGCCAGTGTCTCCCCCTCCTGTCTTGAGAGAATCCTGTGGTGGGGACAGGACCCACTCCACTGCAGGGTCCTCCTGACAAAAACAAGTTCCCCATAGAGGTTTAGAGGTGACCCACCTCCGAAGGGAGGAGAGGATGATACCAGGAAGGGATCATCTTAGAGGACATGATTTTCACCCTCCAGAGGGGTACCCTGCAAGGAGAGACTGCTTGGTTGAGTGGTAAGAAAGAAAGGGGAATCACAGCTCCTGGAGAGGGAAGGGATCACCAGGGCCCCCTCTAAACCACCACCCCGAAGAGGACCCCTATGGTTTGAGATCAAACAAAGAGGTCGAACCCAAGAGTGATTCAGAACAAACTGAAAAAGGAACCCCGTCAGGACAGTAAAGAGGCCCTGGTGAGCTCTCATAAAAAGGGGGGTGGTGCGCCCCTACTTGTCTTTCCCAAGACACCTCCAGAAGAGAAGCGGAGCCAAGAGGTACCAGGAGGAGGACCACAAGGGCCTTAACTCAATTAAGAGAAAAACAAACAGGGAGGAGGCATCACTCAGAGACTGAGGCCCAAGAGGGGAAGGAGGGCGGGACGCAGTGATGAATGGTGAACATACACATAAAGATCAAGAATTATGGTAGGTACAGTACATAATTTTCATATCTTATCTGTGTCAATCTTCACCATTCATCACTGGTGGGTGATTACCAAGACACCTCAAAGGGGACCTGGTACCTCCCTGAGGGAAGGGGGTCCCTCAGCCTCCTGTGGGGAGACATAGGAGGGGGAGACCCCTACAGGCCTAATTAGGCCTGGGACAGGTCTGGATGAGGCAGGGTCTCCCTCTGGCTTCGGAGAAGGAAATCGCCCCTGAAGTTCCCGCCTCACCCTGTGGGGGAAAAAAGGTTGGTTCCCCAGAAAGAGGAGACAATCACTCTTCGCTGGGCCCGGGGGATAACTGGAATAGACGAAGCCATGCCATCCACCTTATGCAGATCACTGTCTCCGCTAGCCTGGACACCACCTCATTGGCGTCATACGATGCCCTTACTTGGTGCCATGCAATCTCCAGGCCATGTGCGCAGAGGGCAATGGCTTGTCTGGTTGCCTCCGAATCAGGCAAAGATGCTAGGATTTTCCCTAGCAAGGACCATATGTGCCTGTTATAGGCAGCATGATGGGCCTGATGTGCTGAGAGAGAAAGAGAGAGACATGCTGAGGAAAACACTCTCCTCCTCCATAAGTCAAACTCCGCAGAGTCTGCCTCTGGGGGCCGGTCATGTCTATGCCCGGAAGGAGTGCCCAGGATCATCATGCCCGAAGTGGGGGTGAGATAGTGACCACCACTCAGTATGGCTCACATTGGATATGGGCAAGGAAGGAGTGGAATCTGGCACAAGAGTGCTGGACTTCAGGAGGGCTGACTTTGGGAGGATGGGGGAAGTGGTAAAAGGGTACCTGGCCAGAATTCAATCTAGTATGGATACTAACCAGAGATGGGAGCTCATAAAGTTGGGGATAGTGGAGGCAACCAAAACCTGCTGCAAAGCCCAGAGCAAGAAGGCTAGAGCTAAGAAACCGAGCTGGTTGAGCAAGGAGGTCATGGAAAAGGTAAGGAGAAAAGAGCTGCCTTTAGGAAATACAAAGAAACAGGGAGGGGAGGACAGAGAGGAGTACTTGACAGAATCAAGGAGGTGACAAGGGCAAGGGAGCCAAAGCATCTACGAACTCAGGCTGGAAAAAGGCAGTAAGAAGGGGAGAAGGACTTTAAGTACATCAGGGAGAAAAGGAGCTGTAAGGACCACATAGTAAGGATTAGGAAGGAGGGGGTTGGGTGGAAGCAGGGTATGATAAGGCGGAAGCACTAAATGAGTACTTCTGCTCAGTATTTACTAAAGAGAAGAGGGGTGACACCCAAGATGGGTGAAATGGCAGACGAGGGGGAAGTGGTGACAGATGGGAAATCATGGAGGACAGAGTTCGAGAGGTTTGAAGGCACTGAGGGTGGACAAGGCACCAGGCCCAGATGGCATCCACCCAGGGTACTGAAGGGCAGCAGAGGTCCTTGCAGGACCTTTGAGACCTATTTAATGCCTCACTACATTCGGGTGTGTACCTCAGGACTGGAGGATGGCTCATGTGGTGCCCCTCCACAAGAGTGGCCCCAAGGATGAACCGGGAAACTACAGACCAGTGAGCCTCACATCCATCGTGGGTAAGCTAATGGAGACTATCCTGGAAGGAGGGCTGGTGGCCCTCTTAGAGGCCAAGGACTACAGGACAGCAGACAGCATGGCTTCATCACGTGGCCGATCCTGCCAAACCAACCTGGTCGGGTTCTATGACTGGGTAACTAGGCAACTGGACGGGGACATGCAGTGGATGTCCTGTCTGGACTTCAGTAAGGCATTAGACTCAGTGCCACATGGAGGCTGGGAAGGAAGTTAGTAGGCACAGGGGCAGGTGCAATGCTGGTGAGATGGGTAGGGAAACTGGCTGCAGGGAAGGCAACAGAGGGTGGTGGTGGGTGGGGAGCTCACACCCAAGGGCAGTGACGAGTGGTGTCCCACAGGGCTCGGTGTTGGGACCAGTGTTGTTTGGGATATTCATTGCAGACATATCATGGGACATCAAGAGCAAGATCAGTCTGTTTGCTGATGATACCAAGGTTGGCGGTGGTGGATGACCTAGGGGATGGCAGGGGTTGCAGGATGATCTGGCAAGCTTGAAACCTGGTCAGACACCTGGCAACTGGGCTTTAATGCCAAAAAGTGCAAGGTGATGCATTTTGGGATGAACCAAGGAGGACTTACCAGCTAGGGGAGTGCAGCTAGCCCAGACAGAGGAGGAGAAGGATCTGGGTGTGCTCATCACAGGGTCAATGAACAACTCGGCACAGTGTAGAAGGCAGCTGCAAAGGCCAACAAAATGCTGGGTTGTATTGCAAGGGGTATATCCTCAAGGAGGAGGTGATTCTGCCATGTATAGGTCATTAGTTAGACCACACCTGGAGTACTGCATGACAGTTCTGGTCCGGGATCTGAAAAGGGACATTAAGTTACTGAGAGGCATGCAGGGCGACAAAGATGATCAAGGGTCTGGGGACTTATCATATGAGAGGAGGTTGAAGGAGTTGAACATGTACTCACTGGAGGAGAGGAGAGACAGGGGGACATGATTGAAACCTTTAAATACATGAAAGGAATAAACAAGACAGGTACAGAGGGGCTGTTCAAAGTAAGGGAGGGAGGGCCACCAGGGCCATGATATGAGACTGGGCGAGGAAGGTTCAGGAGGGAGATGAGGAGACACTTTTACAGAGGGTGGTGGCTGGGTGGAATCCGTTACCTGCAGAAGTGGTATGCAGTAGAACAGTGGACTGCTTCAAACGAGGATGGGACGGGACAAGGGGGAGGGTTAATGAAGGGGAAGGGTGGAAGGGAGGGGCAGCTGCAGAATAAGGGGTGCTAGCTGCACATTCGAGCAGACTTGATAGACCTCTAGGCCTTTATCTGCTGGCAAATTTCGTATGTTCGTATGTTCGTATAACGCTCCTGGAGACCCTAGGGGTGTGCAGTACCTGCACTGACAGTCCATCGGAGCTGGTGAGGGGACTGAAGGATGCCTCCATATGCGGTACAACACCTCCCTAAAGGGGGAAGGCCAAGCAGGAACCACCAGGTTGACTGCACTGAATTCGCCTAAAAAGGCATGTGCCATCTGCTCAGAATTGCGACTTGCAAGTCTGGTGATGTGGAGCTCATCGACTAACCCCTAAAGGATACGATGATAACTGGTTTGGTCAGCGTCTGAGGAGAGGTGGACAAAAGGATCCTCTCCCTCAAGTGAGGAAGATGAGGAAGCTGACGAGTCCAGAGAGTCAGGCACCAGCTGCCCAGGAGAATGGTGAAAGCACCTGTTCATCCATGGACCTCACACAGGAATGGAATACGGTAGCCGTAGCTCTGAGCTGTTCCCAGGTCAAGGTTCCCAGGGACCAGAGTGGCCTGGGAGAGAGAGAGGGAGGGAGGGGTTGGCAGAGGTAGAGGGACCAAACACCTCCGAGGAAGAGGGTGACCTCTGCCAGGACTGGGAGACTGAACAGGTGACCCAACAGCTTGGGAGGATCCATCGGTCAATGCAGTCAGCAGCCGGTCAACCGGGCTGGAACGATTGAGACTGAGCCCTTAAAAGGATTCCCACCTGTGAGGTAACTGGGGCCGCATGGGTCCAGAAGGGCAGACCCTAGCCTCGAGAGATGAGATCCCACCCAGGGAGACCTCATGGGAGAAGGCAGGGCTGGCTTTGCAACTCCTTCCCAAACCTTTGTGGGCTACAAGGGAAGGAGGCTGCCCCTGACACTGCCACCTCAACCCCTCGGACTCAGAGAGGGACCTCTTCCTCAAGGTCAACCGAGGTAGCTCAACACCACCCTCCGACTCTGGAGAAACTGCAGCCGAGAGTACCCTCCCCTGCTCCAGATGCCCTAGCAGGCCCAGAAGTGGGCCCAGCCTGGGCACCCAAAGCAGGGGGTTGACCTCCCACAAGATCAGAAGTTCCACTGGCTCCAGAGGACCCTCTGATGCCAACTTCAGCACCGTAAGATCGGTCGGCACCGCAAGCGGTTCTGACACTGGTGTAGGTTAAAACCACCATATCCGAAGGAGGGGGTTAGACTGGAGCCGACGTGCTAGGTGAAGAAGAGTCAGAGGATTCAGAAGAATCCGGAAGCCAATCCGGATCCACCTCCAAATCATCATCCTCCCCTGAGGCACAGATCCAGACTACCTCATGAACTCCTCCGCTCCCAGCACCGCAAGGCGGCCCTGCACTGCCCACAGTGCCGCCCCAATCACCTGCACTGCGCATGGCACTAGGATCCAATTTGGTGCTGCAAGCTGGCCCTGCACTGCCACCCTGATCCCCGGCACTGGGATCAGAGGTGGCCCCAACGGGTGGCGCTGAGGAAACTGCCGGGCCGGGCCCAGAAGACTCAGGCCATGACGCCGGGGGAGCTATCACCTCCAAGGAGGTGAATGCCAGGACGGTGCCTCCAGCCTGACTCCTGGAGGAATTGGACCTGGCCTCCTGCATCATAAAAGGGACTTCCGCCACGGCAAGGCTTGAAGAAGCTGAAGCCCCCCACCCCACCCCGCATTCTGTATAGAACTGGGAGATGACCCGGAGGAAGGGTCAAGAGACCTGTATTTGGCATCACTGGTGCACGCCTGTCCACCGAAAGTCAGCGGTGTACGCCCGACTTTGAACACACGGACTTCCAGAACTCAACGAGCCATGGAGAAACAGGTGTCACAATGGTCCATAACATGGTTTGGGCCCAAGCAGGTCAAGCACCAGTCATGCTGGTCCTAGATGGAGTAGAGACCTGGCTATCGCCCAGGGTGCCCGACTCGGCTGTACAGCTCTCTGGGTATGCTTCTTTCAGACTAGACAGACTTGGTAAAAGAAGAGGAGGGTGCGTTATCTATGTCAAAGACCACATCCGGAGTCAAATGCTAAATCAGTGTGACACCAAATGTGGGGCTCAACTGCTAGCCACGAAAGTAATACTCGGCATGAACAGCAAAACTCTTACCATAGTCTCGGTATGTATTCCTTCGAAGGAACAAGTTGTCGGCTTCAAATCTGTGACTGACTACCTCTCAGATCGGAACCTAAATACTGAGCTGACAATGGTTGGGGACTTTAATATTAATTGGTGCTCCCCTGATGCTGGCCCCTATAAGGACTTGCTATCCTCACTCAGTCTCATGCAACTGATATGACACCCCTACACGGCTTAATTATCGGACAGGCACAGGTACCATAATCGACTGGATGGTCACAAACCGACCTGGTAGAAAAACCTCCACTTCAGTTCTCCCGGACTGTCTCAGTGACCACTCCCCAATAATATGCAAATGGTCTAATAAGGCCTCAAAGGTGCCAGACAAAACTGTGAATTCCAGACTCCTGAAGAAAGGCAAATGGAAGCTCTAAGAGCTCACCTCAGCCTCCAGGATTGGAGCTTTCTTGACTCCAGCACTGACAACAACATTGCCCTTGAAAGCTTCATAAACAAGTTTAATGCAGTATGTAATATCTATGCCCCCTACACTAAACGAAAGATCCGTGATTACAACAGCCCCTGGATCACCCTCCAGCTACTAGCCCTCATGAAACATAGAGACACCCTGTGGTGCAACGCTAGAAACTCTGGCACCCTGGCAGACTACCAGAATTATAGAACCACCCTCAATAAGTGCACCTGGGCTATACGTAAGGCCAAAAACAATCACTTTAAGAGTGAGCTGACAAACTCCTGGGGCAACAGCCATCGGTTCTGGGAGAACATTAAGTCTCTATCCAGCAAACCCAGTAAAACTCCTTCCACCTTTTTGAACACTGAGGGTCATCCGTCGCAGGATCGCTACCACATAGCTAATGTTTTCAACAAGGCGTTTACCAACCTTAGTGACGTGCTGCCTCCTAGCTTCCTCCAACCCCCAACTGATATATACCCCACACAAAACCCAGGGACCCAATCAAACTCCCACTCACCTTTCTACCGCGGAGTTATCACCCCTCACGAGGTTAAAGAAAAAATTACTCACCTTGGTAATGTTGTTTCTTCTAATGGAGTCTTGCTGTATTCTGACAGTAGCAGTGAGTCCCAACCTTCGAACTGCCCCGGAGATGAAAGAGTTAACTTTCCATGCCAGGCATGGAACGCTGAGCTCGAACTCGGTTGAGACTCTGTCTGTTGCTGTTTAAACTCAAACTGTCAGATCTTTACGAGCAAACTCACTAAGGTCCTGTGTGGAAGCTGTAAACCTACACAAGCCAACTGGCTACTAAACATAAAAACACATTTTTTGGTCCCAAAACAAAGACTCAAGTCAGGAGACCCAAAAAATGAAAAACACAACACCAATTCACCCAAGAAAGGGGTGAAAAACAACAATGGGCATCTACTGAGTGCCAACACTGCCATTGCTCACCCACATCCCAAAACAGAGGTTCTGAGAGGGGCAGGCGGGAGGGTCAGAATACAGCAAGACTCTATTAGAAGAAACAACATTACTAAGGTGAGTAATTTTTTCTTCAAACATGAAGTCTTGCTGTATTCTGACAGTAGTAGACTACCAAGCAGTACCTCCATGGAGAAGGGATAGAACCTACTTAGGAAATAGGCTCTGAAGCACAGCTGTGCCAAACCGAGCATCACTCCTAGCCTGGATGTCCAGGGAGTAATGCTTGGTAAAAGAGTGAACTGTTTTCCAGGTAGCTGCTTGACAGATCTCTAGAATAGGGATATCCCTGGCAGCAGCCAGGGAGGCAGCTGTACCTCTGGTAGAGTGAGCCCTCAGGCCTGAGGGTGGAACCTTACCCAGTTTTTCATAACAAAATTGGACACAAGAGACAATCCACCTGGCAATAGATCTTTTAGTGGCAGGTTTCCCTTTACCAACCTCACCATAAGTGAGAAACAGTTGGAGGGAGTCAAACCTGTGACCCTTGGTTACGCTATGTAGTAGCTAAGGGCTCTTTCACATCTAAACTGTGGAGCTCCTCTGCAGAGGAGGAATGGTGAATGATACACAGGAAGAGACATAGATTGATTAAGGTGGAAGTCTGAAACCACCTTAGGCAAAATTTCCTGTTAGTCCTGAGGACCACCTTATCTCTATGAAAGGAGATAAAATCAGGCTCCACTGACAGAGCTTGTAACTCACTTATGCGTCTGGCAGAGGTGATGGCTACCAGAAACACAGTTTTCCAAGTCAAGTAGTTAAGCTCTGCTGAAGACAAAGGCTCAAAAGGGGGTTGCATAAACTGAGCAATGCAAACATTAAGGTCCCAAGCAGGGGCAGGGTCCCTGAAAGGAGGGTTGGTGTGAAGCAATCCCTTGAAAAACTTGGAGAATACAGGGTGAGCTGAAAGAGAAGAGGGCTTACGTGCTGAGGTAAAAGCAGAAACAGCTGCCAGATCCACCTTCAGTGTAGCTGGTTTAAGCCCCAAGCTATTTAAATGGACCATATAATCAAGGACTGTGGGCAGATCAGCAGACTCTGGGGAAGTATGCTTACCAGAGCAAGATATGGAAAATCTTTTCCTCTTTTCCACTTGGAATTATAAGTAGCCCTGGTGGAAGGTTTCCTAGAAGCCTTCAGAATGTCCATTACACCTTGGGAGAGGTGTAAAGCAGCAACTCTAACTCTTCAAGAGCAGGCCTTGAGATTGAGAGATTTGAGATTCGGGTACCAAACCCTCCCCTGAGCACAGGTTAACAGGTTGTGACTCCTGGGAAGATGGACTGCTAAGGACAGTAGGAGTGGATACCAAGGCTGTCTGGCCCAGTCTGGAGCAATCAGGATCATCTTGCAGGGTTGAGATCTGATTTTGACTAGCACTTTTGAACAGGAGATGGAAGGGGGCAGAAGCACAGAGGAACATCCCTTCCCAACTGAGAACTAAGGCATCCAGGGGGACTGAGCCTAACACTGGGGGCCTGCAGCAAAAAAGGGGAAGTTGGTGATTGTCTGGGGCTGCAAAAAGATGCATCTGTGGGGTGCCCCATCTGGAAAATATCACCTCCCAAGACCAGGGGATCCAGTGACCATTCGTGATGGCCCTGGGATATCCTGCTGAGAGCATCTGCGAGGACATTGTCCTTGCCTGGAAGGTGAACTGCTGTGAGGGAGGTGTTCAGGGAATAAGCCAGAGACCACAACTTCATCGCTTCTGTGCACAAGGCCGTGGACCGAGTGCCTCCCTGCTTGTTGATGTACCACATTGTGGTGGTATTGTCTGTTCTGACCTGGATAACTTTGTTCTGAACAGATTTGGAAAAGGCTTGAAGTGCTAGAAAGACTGCTCTGAGTTCCAACAGATTGATGTGAAGCAGAGATTCCTGAGGGGACCACAACCCCTGGGTGGTCAGGTCGTCCAAGTAAGCCCCCACCCCAAGAGGAGGCATCTGTAGTAAGGATTAAGGAGTGAGACTGAGGACAAAGGGACTCCTTGTCTCAGATTGTTCTGATCCTGCCACCACTGTAGGGCCTGGATCAGGGTCTGATCACTGGGATCAATTTGGTCAGAGGGTCCTTCCTTTGAGACCAAAAGGCCTCAAATGGAACTGAATGTCCCTCATCTGAAATCTTGCTCCCTGCACCACTGCTGTGGAAGCAGCCATGTGCCCCAGGAGCAGTAGAAAATGCCTTGCTGGTCGAGATACCTGCAGGGTGAATGAGGAGGCCAGAGAAATAAGGGTCCTTGCCCTGTCCAGGGGAAGGAAAGCTCTGGCTTTTTCTGTGTCCAGCTCTACGCCTATGAAGGTGAGGAGCTGGACAGGCTCTAGAACTGACTTTGAAAGGTTCAGGAGGAAACCTAATGGAGGTGAGCAGTTGCTGAGTTATTTGTAAGTGTGACTTGACTTGGTCTGGGGACTGGCCTACTATAATGCCAGTCATCCAGGTAAGGGAAGATGGCAATACTTTGCCTTCTTAAAAAGCAACTACTACTGCCAGGCATTTTGTGAACACCCTTGAGCAGAGGTCAGACCAAAGGGCATTGCTCTGAACTGGTAATGGCCTGAGGGCAGCTCTCAACCTGAGGTACTTTCGATGGGAGCTTCTGATGCAATATGGAAGTAGGCATCCTGAGGTCCAGGGACACTAGCCAGTCCCCTGGCCTTAGAGAGGGTAGAATTATTCCCAGAGTCACCATTTTGAATTTTGGTTTTAAAAGGTGCTTGTTTAAGTATCTGAGATCCAGGATGGGCTGCCATTCTCCTGTCTTTTTTGGGGTAAGGAAGTACCTGGAATACAATCCTTTGCCCTGGTGTAGGGGTGGAACCCTTTCCACAGCTCTGAGAGCTAGGAGGGAAGAGACCTCTGCCTCCTGGGCAAGTGCCTCCAAGGGGTTTGCAGGTGGAAAGGATCTGGTTCTCAGCTTTGGAAATCTTTTGAAGCTGAGAACCAGTCCCTGGCTTACTACTTCCAGGACCCACTTGTCTGATGTTATAGACATCCAGTCCTGGACAAAGTAAGCCAGCCTGCCCCCTACAGGTGGTGGAGAATCGGCCCTGGCAAACCCATCAGGGTGCCTGCTTGGCAGGGGGTTTTGGCTGAGGGGTGGAAGCAGGTCTGCTGGTACCCCTTCTGAGCATATGCAGAAGAGGAGGCCTGGGATTGGTAGAAAGGCCTATGAAAAGGCCTGCCCTTGCCCCTGGGAAGCTGCCTCTGAGGAGTGGCCTGCCTTTCCTTGGCCTGGGCACTCCTGTAGGTGGTCCTATACTCGTCCATTTTCTTCATGTAATTCTCTGTTTGCTCCCCAAACAAAGAATTACCAACAACAGGAAAATCCATGGCCTTAGCCTGGGTATCCTGTGACAGGCTAGTATATCTGAGCCAAGCCATTCTGCGAAATGCCACAGATGTAGCCATGACTCCTGATGACACATCATTTGAGTCCACTGCAGCATGGAATTGCACCTGGATGCCTCAATACCATCAGCAGCCACCTGCTCCAGCTCCTTGGCAGCTGGCCAGGGACCTGTTTTGCTAAAGCCATGACAGAGTCCCATCTGGATTTCTGATATCTAGCAACATAAGCCATATAATTCGCCTGTCTGAGTCCCAAGGATGCTGCCATGTACTGTTTCTTTGCCATGGCATCAATCCTCCTGGAGTCCTTGTCTGGGGGTGTGAAGCCAAGGGAATATTTGCCTTGTCACAGGCTGCAGCCTGCACTACCCCAACATGGCTGCATTGTTGTGTAAGGAACTCCGTATCAGAGCCTGACAATGCATACCTCTTGTCCATTCTCTTATCCACAGGAGGTATAGTGTTAGGAGTCTTTAAAATTTTAAATGTCTGTTTCCCAAAAGATTTATACAAGGGAATAGACAGCCTCCTAGACTCTGGGATATCCATCATTTCCACAAAGTCAGGCTCCTCTTGGTCATCCACAGCTTCTTCCATAGGAAGCTGGAGGGTTTCAGCCACTTTTTTATAAAACATGAAATGAGAAGGGGACTCAGAAAGCCTAGAAGGAGACACTCCTGAAGGTCTGTCTGGGGAGATGTCCGGGTCAATGGGCACATCCAGACTTTCAAATCCACATTCACTTTCCTCATACTCCTCTTCCCCCTCCTCCAGTTCATAATACTCCTCTAAATCATAATCTTGAACCGGTGGAACCAACCGAACCGAGCGCCTCCCTGATGGTAGCGGTTCGGTCAGAACCGGGGAAAGTGACTGGACAATTTTGATCGCTTTGGCTATTTCTTCAGCGGTTGGAGAGGAAAGTTTTGGCTCCACACCAGCTGATTTTCTAGTCCTCTTTGCTGGAACCGACTCCTCAGAGTCGGATCTCCTTTTGCCCGAAGAAGTCTCGCCCTGGTCAGAGGGCACTCCTTCTGGTTCGGTTTGAACCGAACCGGGCTGGCCATCCGGTTCAGTGGACTTTTTGGCCTCCCTTTCCCTGAGCCTACCAACTCTCTCTCTTCTAGGGTAGCTGCAGGAAAATTTTTACAAATCTGGCAGTCTGCATTGAGGTGGTCAAACCCCAGACAATAAACACAGGTGGTGTGGGGGTCAGCCTTGACAAAGACATCCCCACACACACTACAGTGTTGAAACCCAGTGGGCCCAGTTTTTCTTTTGGGTTCCTCAGACATTGTGCCAGTCCTAACCAAACTTACCCTTTTAATGGCAATCCGCCAGGCAAGACCCTCTTATCGGTTCCTGACCGTGTCGAGGGTCGTGGAAAAAAACGTAATAAAATCCCTTTTTTTTAGAACCGATAAGAACCGGTAACCACACTCTAAAAGTACAATTCAGGATTTTTAAACAACTTGACCTGTTCAAACCGAACCGATAAACCGTTTAAAAGTTCCACACAGAATAAGATTAATAAATGACCTATCTAGTACTCACGAATACCAGAGACAGAGACTGAACCGACAAGTTGCGGTTTAAATTCGGTCGAAAACCGAGAAAAACGGTACTTTAACCGACAAATTGAACCGAGCAGAAGGAGAACTCTCCGAAGCGACTGTTCAGTGAGGCGGAGTAAAGAATCTGACGGTTTGAGTTTAAACAGCAACAGACAGAGTCTCAACCGAGCTCGAGCTCAGCGTTCCATGCCTGGCATGGAAAGTTAACTCTTTCATCTCTGGGGCAGTTCGAAAGTTGGGACTCACTGCTACTGTCAGAATACAGCAAGACTTCATGTTGTTTGAAAAATACCTCACAAAAGCTCTCAGAAATTCCAGGACTAGTAGTGATCAGCTTGACCTCAAACTAGTTAGACTCACCCTGGACATAATTTTCACTCCCCTCACCAAAATCATAAATCTTTCCCTGACATCTGGTGAATTCCTATTGATCTGGAAGGCAGCAGTGGTCACCCCTGTCTACAAAAGTGGAGACAGACCCAACTTTGCAAACCACCACCCAATATCAATCTTACCCCGTCTCTTAAAGGCATTAGAGTGCATTGTTTCTGACCAACTGACAGAATATCTAGACAAATACAAACTGCAATGCCAACAACAACATGGCTTTCACAAACAACACAGTACTACAACTGCTCTAGTTGAGTATACCAGCTTTATTCACAATGCCCTGGACAGAGGGCTCTTGGTGGGGGCTACGTACATTGACCTCACCAAGGCCTCTGACACCATAAACCATAATCTGCTCCTGGGTCAACTCTCCCTTTCCGGCTTCTCCTCTGAAACTGTAGATGGGTTCAAGAGCTACCTCACTGGAAGAGTCCAAAAACTGAAAATACAAGACACCTTCTCCGAAAACTATAGTGTCACCACAGGGGTTCCCCAAGGCTCTATCCTTGGCCCCCTACTGTTCAGTTTATTTCTAAACAACTTCCCACAATCTGTAAACAACCACATTCTGCTTTACACAGATGATGTGGTCCTATATTCATGCAATGCCGACCCCACTGTACTTGAAAAGCAAATGCAGGCTAATTTCTACTCTGTAGAGCATTGATTCCTTTAATCCAAATTACTCCTTAATTACAAAAAAACCAAGACCAAGTTATTCACATTGTCATGTAACAAACACCGTACTCACCAACTTCACATTCTTAACAGTCAGAACTCTCCCCTTGAAATGGTCCAAACTTTTAAATATTTGGGAGTGACACTAGACAACACCCTACCATTCAGCCAACATATTGACTCAGTTGCAAAGTCATCCAATGCAAAACTTGGACTACTGTACAGACATCATCAATGCCTTACTGCTGAAGCACTAAAAATTGCAGTAAACAGCTCAGTACTCTCAGTGATTGACTATGGGCTAGCAGTCTATGGGGCTGCCTCCCAATCCTCACTAAAACATATCAGAACAGCACTTAACAAAGCATATCGTCTAGTTCTATGCATACCCCGTCTCACCCACACCTGTGAGCTATACTCTCAGAAGGGGTGGCTCAACCTCGATTGCCACATTCAGTACCAAGTTTGCCTTCTCGACAAAATATCAACTCTTGAACTTACCACTCCAGGACTGCAAAGGCTCCTTAACTGGCCTTACACCACAAGATGCATCAGGGGGGTAAATAATTCAGCCCTAAGTGTCCCCTTCTGCTGAACCACGCAAGGTCAACGGTCCTATGAGTACCGGGTGCCACTATGGCTCAATGCACTTGACAGGCATTACAAAAGAAGTAAAGCTAGGACCTTTTAAATCTAAACTCCGTGCGGCTCTAGCCTCAAACAGCAACTGTTGGACCTGATGCCCCTGCCATTTACTCTTCTCTCATCAGTCTTCCACCATCCTACTTGCCCTCTAAATTTGCTCCTCTCCCCTCCCTACTTTCTGCTCTACCCCCATGGCTCTCCTTTCCCTCGCTGTCCTACGTCCCAGTGACACTCCTATTTCCCTCAGCCCCTCTCCTCTCCCCTCCCTGTGTACCTCCTCCCTGTTTCCTTCCCTTAGTGTCCCCCCTTCCTCCCACCCCACCCCCTCTCTGCCCCAGGCTTTTCCAATGCTCTCCCATCCTCCCACCCCACCCCTCTGCCCATAGTCATTCCTTTGCCCTCCCTCTGCCCTCTCTCTCCATCTCCCTCAATTTTCTTGTTTACCTTCTCCTCATTTTTACTTCTGTTCACCTCCCCCTCCCACCCTGGAAAGTCACTCCCCCCCCATAGGCTTCAGGGTCTCTGCCTTGTCACTTCTCACCCTGGTAACATGGGCCTCCCTGCTGTCTATTCTTATTAGCATTTCAGACAACAGAACTAATGCTTTAACATGTTCTGGCAACTTAAATAAGTGTTTTCATAGCATACCTAATTTTAGTTCTGAAGCACACCGTGTTTCCTTAAACATCCTATATTGCTATCTGCCTTATTTTCTTAACTGGGCCAAGTGACCTTGTCCTAGTTATACTACTGTGCGATACCCTGACCCCAAAGCAACTGTCTATATCTACAAAAGTGCATAACTTTACCAACTGAACCTATTCTAGCATTTGTTGCTCAGTATTTTGTACTCCTCATTTGATACTTTTACTGGTTGTAACATTGCTTTACTGTAAACTGAACATTTGATGATTGTTATTTACTTTTATTTATTTATTTAAAGTCTAGGATTACAAGTACCTTTGAGCCAAGGCTCTTTTATGTAACCTCTGTATTTTAAATTTGTACATATGTGATTGCTATGACGTGGAACCTCTGTAAAAGAGCCTTTGGCTCAAAGGTAGTTTCCTAGATAATAAATAAATAAATAAAATAAAGCTGGCCATAGGGACACTGCCGCACTGGAGGCCAGCTCGCCTTGGAAGCCTTTTTCTTGTCCCCCAAACGAGAAATGACCGGACGGAAAAACAACAAACAAAAACAGTACTCGGTGTTGTAAAAAAAAAAAAAAAAATCTTACCAGTCAATGGCGCCGAGAACACAGCTTAGCAGAACTAGGACAGTCTACGCGACAGACTAGGCTGTAACGCAGAGGAAATTCACGCTCCACACACGAGGTTGTGCTCACTCAATGGCAGGAGAAGCAGAACTGGGATGGAGGAGGAGTCAGCGCCAGTTACTGGCCAACCCGCGAGTGCCACGCAGTGTGTCAGCCTCGAGGATGGCGCTGTCATGGTATCAACTCCTCCCCTTGCAAAAAAAAAAAAAAAAAATGCTCCCGTGGGATCCTGATCCTCCAGCGAGAACCCCACCAGAGATGAATGGTGGAGATTGACACAGATAAGATCAACTGTTTTTTTTCCACTGGAGTGGGAGAGGCCCGAGCCGTCGACGGGTGGCTGGAAGTGGAAGCCACTGACAGCTAAGGGTTCTTACCTTTTCCACTCATGGCCTTATCCTTGTCTTGGTGCTTGTGCTTCAATGAAGAATGGTGCTTAAGTTGAGGTGTCTGGGAGCTTGTTGATGGGGACCGAGATGAGGAGCAGAATTGCATTTCCTTTTCCAGGAGAGCAATCTCCTGCCCCATGAGGTATGATTCTAATTTCTGGATTCATCAACGATGGGTAGCATGGTTGAATTCCTGGCAACGAGTGCAGGAACGGACGTTATGGGCAACTCCCAGACAGTGAACGCAGAGTGAGTGGTTGTCGTAGCAGTAGATTTTCCGTCCACAATGGCACTTGTGGAAAAGGGAATACAAACTGGACATAAGGGAAAACAAAAAACAGTGAACTTTCCTCATTGATGAAAGTGGCGACACACTAGCAGTGAAAGCAGCATGTGAAGCAAGCTGGGAAATGGCAGGAAAAGAACTGAGGCCGCTAGGGGCCACCCGCATATTTATACATACGCATGGATTGATGTTATCATGGGCAGCCCCCACTCAGCACTGCTGGTGAAAGCTACTGTGATGAGCACCCACTGACAGACACCCAAGTGTATGACCTGCTGCAAGAGATTCCCTTGAAGAGACTACATTCCAATCTCTTACTTAAGAAAACATTTCTGTAAAGTTTTTTCCCCTTCAAGTTGGAATCAATGGAATTGAAGTACATTATATGTAATTTTTGTGTGTTTTAATTGGTGCAGTTGGACAACACGCTGTCAATTTTTATTATTACGGCAAAAAATGGTTACTTTGGATGAACTGGTGCATTAAGTTCAACATGAGCTGTCTATTGTTTCTTGGAATTAATTTAAGGATTTGGATTCCTGTAAGTTTAGAGCTTTGTGGAATGGGTTAGGTGGGGTACTAGCTGGCACTGAAAAAAACTGAGATTGGTTGATGGGCTTCACACTGTTCACAAGATTGTCTTTTATTTTTTTCATTTCTTCAGACCTACACAGTATGACATTATTGTACGGTTATAACTTTGAGTTGTCTTCTGTTTGAATTTCCTGTATTCTTTTGGTTTGTAATTTTCTATAAAGTTCCCCTACTCTTTATAAGAAATGCCTTGGGATCTTTAACTACTACCTGAACAGCCACCAAAGATGGGCAGACAAGTCATTAGTTTAACATCTCACCTGATAATTACAGCACTATAGTGTATGTTTGGGGTATTAACTCACGAGCCTGCTGTGGGACTAGAAGCCATGACCTTCCTCTCTTCCAGGCCCAGAAGCTAGTGCACGACAACACTAACACCCAAAATACAGGAGTATAGAATAGGAAAACCACAGATAAAAAAATTGATCCCATATTTGGTATAGTTTGTTCTGCACCAACCTTGTGTGAGTCCCTGCTGATCAAAGGGTTGCTGCGTTATGGTTTGCTCAAACTGGTTCATATTCTGTTGCAGAGCATGCTGAGATGTACCAAAAGTGTCTGCAAGCCATGCAGGCATCGGAAAGAGAAAAAACAAGAAAAAAAAAAAAAAGAGAGAAAACAGTCAATGTTAGAAACTATGGGCAAATCAGTGCCTTTATTTAAATAGTGAATTTCTATAACTTTTATCATTGTTTTAAATCATGAAAGTTGGGGGGGGGGGTGGTGGTACACAGAATACAACACACTGATTATACTAAATCTACCAAACTAAATACCCAAGCTTTTCTGACAGAATTATTTCTTGCTAGACTCATGCAGAAAGTCAGATGTAATCTGAATAACTAGCACAGAACATTCTCAGTATGATTCAGGCATTCCACCTTTTTTATATATATACCAAAGACCTACCTTCGTCTTGAACTAGTGGCTGGTCTGTAATCTGTTGCCCCAATCCAGCTAGTTCCGTTTCAACTACTTGCTGTTGTTCTAGCTCCAGTATAGTTTGCTGTTCACTGCTGACAGAGGCCGATGGCTGCAACTCGTCACTCTCTATCTCCACCTGCATCTGAGTAGCAACTGGGACTTCTTGCTGATCTACAGACTCATCACATAGAGAGGCTGTCTGCTGCTGCTGCTGAAGCTGCTGTGCAAGTTCATACCTACACAAACAAGAACAATAAAAAACAAATTTATAACGACATGTTAACAATAGTAGGAATGTAAGGTGTTACTCAAAACCAAGAGAGATGGATAGAGAGAAAGTCCTCACTGGCTACATGACATGACAGAGATTAACAAAAATTATTTAATTTATTTATTTGAACATTGGTAAGCAGGAAAGGCGCACAGAGACAAGGCTCATTTCTAGGTGTGACCCCGTGGAAAGGGAAAGGGTGTACGGTAAACTGTGTCATCTGCATACATGTGAATATGTGAGGTGGCACAGGCAAAGGGGAGGTCACTGAGGAAAATGGAGAAGAGGACCGGACCTAGATTGCAGCTCTGTGGGACCCCAGCCTGTACTGGTAGGGGGAAGGAACAGGACACCTTCTACCTGTATCGACTGCTGACAGCCCAAGAGATAGGATCAGAACCAGTCAAAAACAGGTGCTGGGAGGCCAGCAGACCTCGTCTTGTCCAGGAGGGAAAGGGACACCAAATCAAAGGCTTTGACCAGACCGATGAAAATAACTGCTGTGATATACCCCTGAGCCATGCCAGAGAGGACAGAGTCAGTCACCCATAGTAGAAGATGGTGGACTAGTGCTTCCAAAACCAGACTCGAAGGGAGAGAGGAAGTTGGAAGAGTGGAGGATGTCAGCAAGGCTGGAATAGACAAGTTTCTCCTGCAGATTTATAAGAGGGGAGAAGAGAAGGAGATAGGCTCTAAGTTGCCAGGGGTGGAGGGGTCACCCCCTTTGTGGAGAGGGAGAACTCTGGCAAACTTCCAAGACTGAGGGACAGTGCAGTTGGTTAAGGAGAGGCTGAAGAGGTGACTGAGGGGGGAGATGATGGCTGGAGCTAAAGAATTTGAAAAAGTTGGGGTTCAGGCCATCAGGGCTAGATCTGGACAGGCTGAGTGCAGAGCCTGGTGTTGCTGAGTGAGGAAAAAGTACACACGGATTCCCGAGTGGTAATGGGGAGATATGAACCTGGGGGGGTGGGTTAAACAGGAGGGTAGAGATGGGGGAGAGGAGAGGACACAGGAGGGGGTTGGGGAGAGGGGAGAGGATTGCACAAGTAATGAAGAACTCATTGAAGTGAGCAGCAACAGAGGGAAGGTAGGAGACAGGTGAGCCATTAACCAAGAGGCCCCAGGGAGCACACTTGACAGAGATCAAAAAGGGTGAGAATCACCTTCCAGAATTTGGCTGGGGAGTTAAGAATGTTATTGATGCTGGCCAACAGTTGGCCATAAACTAGCAGGATTTGGCGGTGCGGACAGCCTGTGTGCAAGTATTCCTAAGCAACTTATTAGAGAGGTCAGACACGGAGTGAAATAGTTTGTACTGTGCCCAGCCTTCATCACAGGACTTACACATGCCAGTGAGGTCATAGGTGATCCAGTGGTGGTGGGCAGACTTAACCTAGAACTTTCTGATGGGGGTGTATCTGTCGCAGATGGAAGTAAATTTAGAATGGGAAATGGAGAGGGCCACATCAATATCTGGGGTGGAAAGGATGGGGGACCAATCAGTTGCAGCAAGGTCACTCAGAAAAGCATTTTTGTTTACCAACGAAAGTGACTGCTCTGGAGGCCAAGGTACAGGGCATCATAAAAGAAAATTACAGCATGGTGAGGAAATTACACAGAAACAGAATTGGACGGCAGATAAGGACCACTTGGCCCACCCAGTCTGTCCATTTTGACCTACCTACAATATCAAAGCAGACCCTACCTGATCTGCAGCTCTTTCTCCCTTCTCCCTTCTTTCTACTACAATTTTCCTTTGCCTATCCCATACAATTTCGAACCCCACCACTGTTTTCACTCCCACCACCTCCACTGGAAGACTGTTCCAGGTATCCACCACTCTTTCTGTGAAGAAGTACTTTACATCTCTCCTGAATCTACCCAGCGTCATCACATGTCCCCTTGTTCTGAGTACTTTTGTTCTGAAAAATACTTCCTTCCTATACCTTATGCACCCCCGTGAGGTATTTAAAGGTCTCCATCATATACACCCCCCACCCCACCCCCATGGTGTACATATCAAGGTCCTTTAGTCTTTCCTGAGAGGGCTTTTGATGTAGAGCCCTCCTCTGGACCACCTTTCCTCTGTCTATGTCATTCCAGAAATGTGGTCTCCAGAACTGGACACAGCTCTTTAGGTGGGGCCTCACCAGCAATCTACACAGAAGCAACACCACCTCTTTCTTTCTGCAGGTGATACCCCCCCATGCACCCCACTGACAACCCATCATTTTAAGTTAGAGCTTTCAGACCTCACCCCCAAAAAAATACATTGACAAGGTAATAAAACCAACTATCCTGGCAACGTTTGCATTTGAGTCAGATTGTGAATTTATTTTTAAATCATCAAGGCTGAGAGGTATCCTGGAGTACAAAAATATCCGTCACTATATATTTTCAGACTTCTATTATAAGAATCAACAGAGACGGGAAAATTCTTGGAGTGCAGACAAAGATACATACATAGATGCACAGAATGTGCCAGCAGATGGAGACCACGAGGTCCATCTATTCTGCCCATTTGTTTTTTCCTACCCCCCTACTTGGAATCGCTTGTTAACCTACAGACATGTCTGTCCCATGCTGTGTTAAACTGCTTGACCGTCTTTGCCTCCACCACCCCAAGGCAGTCCGTTTCATGGGTCCACTACTCTCTTGGTAAAAAATAACTTTCCATTATTACTCCGAAATCCCCCCCCCCCCATCGTATGTCATACCCTCTTGTCCAGCCACAACTGCTAATATAGAAGAGGTCATGTGATTGTACCTTGCTGATACCCTTTAAATACTTGAAGGTCTCAATCAAGTCCCCCCTTTCCCTTCTTTGTTCCACGGAGAAGAGGTTTAGTGCCTTCAGTCTTTCGCCGTACGTCTCATGCTGGAGGCTATGGATCATTTTCATTGCCCTTTTCTGCACTGTCTCCAACCGATCAACGTCTTTTGAGGTGGGGCCTCCAGAACTAGACACAATATTCCAGGTGAGGCCTCACCAGGGACTTATACAGTGGCACTGTCACCTCACCCCTCATGCTAGTGATGCCTCTCCCTATACAACCCAGGAGGCCACTCGCCTTCTGTGCCACCTTCTCGCATTGCTTCCCCATCTTTAAGTCGTCAGAGATGATGACTCCCAGGTCACGCTCCTGCTTTGTAGCCGTTAGCTTTTCCCCTCCCAGATGGTACTCCGCCCCTGAGTTCCGCTGTCCAGTGAGCATCACTTTGCATTTTTTAGCGGTAAATTTCAGCTGCCAGTCTCGTGACCATCTTTCCAATCTTAACAGGTCTTTTTTCATTTTCTGTAGCCCCTCTGGTGTATCAACTCTACCGCAGAGCTTCGTGTTTCCTGTGAACAGACACACATTTCCTTCCAGTCCATCAGCAATGTCGCTCATATACACATTGAACAAGACTGGCCCCAGCACTGACCCCTGCAGAAACCCACCTGTCACCATTAACTCTCCTGACAATGCTCCATTTACCAATCTGCTCTGCGTTCTCCGATCTAGCCAGCTTCTCACCCAGTTTGTTATTCTGGGGCCCACACCAATGTGCTCAAGTCTGTTAGTCAATCTTCTACGGGGGACTAAGTAGAAGGCCTTGCTGAAGACCAGATAGACCACATCGACTGTACGCCCCCCCGGTCCACTATTTTAGTGACCCAGTCAAACAATTCCACTAGGTTGGTTTGGCAGGACCTTCCCACAGTAAAGCCATGCTGCTTTGGGTCCACCTGCCTGCTCGCTTCTAGAAAAGATGGAATTCGCTCTTTTAGAAGGGATTCCATCATCTTACTACTATCAAGGTGAGGCTGACTGGACGGTAGTTTTCAGCCTCGTCCCTGCTCCCACTTTTGTGCAGTGGCACCACTGTAGCACTTTTCCAGTCCTCTGGGACTACCCCACTCTCCAGAGATTTGTTGAAGAGTGCAGTTTGCAGAGCCAATAATTCCTTTCCAAGTTCCTTGAGTATCCTTGGATGCATGCCGTCGGGTCCCATTGCTTTGTCCACTTGCAGCTTGTTGCGCTCTTTCAGGAGTCTTTGTTTGTGAATGGACTCTTGTCTACTCCCTCAGCGGTGACTTCCTTTCTGGTTAGTGCTGGTCCATTGCTGTCTTCCTCCTGTGTAAAGACTGAGCAGAAGTACTTATTTAGGATTTCCGTCTTCTACTTGTCTGCCATCCTCCTTCCTTAGTCTCATGATTCCCCCTTTGTTTTTTCTCCTCTCCCTGACAAGACTTACTTGAAACTGGGGTGCAGTTCCCTCTGCTACCACCAGCCAAAGACACAGTAATAAAACGAAAAAAAAAAAAAAAAGCATATTTTTTTAAGTCAGCTAGCTGGAAGCCTTTATACGAGATGATAATTTACGCCAAGAAAGCTGCAGCTCACCTACTGATTTTGAGAAAATGTGATCTCCACAATGGATAAGATGGCACTATAGTGACTGTTAGGTATTTTTCTTTTCCTTAACTATAGAACTAAGTTGTTGTGTATAAATGTGGTAATGCCACCAGGATGGTGATGTGGTTCTGATAGCTGACAGGAAACACAAAGCTGAGTCTATTCAAAAGAGGGCTACGATCCCACCTTAAGAATGGAACCACCTGAAAATAATTCGACATATTTCTCCTGCCTTATCCCCCGCCTCCTCACCTCTTCCTCTCCCACTTCCGACCCCCCCTTTGACTTACAACCCTCCTACACCACCTTTCCCCTTTACTTCTGTCCCTCACCACCTCTAGCTACTTTTACAATGCCAATCTGGCTGCTTACCTTTCCCCCCATCATCCCCAAAGCTTAACACGGACCTATTATTGACATGTCTCACTATTCCCAGAGTATCCCTACCCTGTAAAAACTTGCTGTAATGTAATTTACTCTACTTTTAAGATGTACCTGAAACTAGCAAATCTTGTACCTCATGTGCCATTTTAATGATTTTCATGATACCTACCATGTTTTCTTTTTTTCACTGTAATCTTAATGTGTACTTATTGTATTGTATTTGTATTGCTCTGCTTTGTCCCTGACTCGGAACTTTTGAAAATGAGTCTTTGACTCAAAGGTATTAATCCCAAACTGAAATAAATAAAAGGAAAAAATATGTGGCACTGGACTAGTAAAAACACACACAATGCTGCAGTTTGAGAAGTTGCCACAGCGGTCTCCTCTATCATCTCCTATTCCTTGGCTTTCTAACCCCCAGCAGGAATGGCTGCTTGCCACTGGGGTCTGTCCTGTACCTCTCTTTTTTATTCTGTATTCCATACATTTCTCTCTTTCCCCTTTAAGGCAGGTTTCTTTATGGTACCATATTCAATCCCTCCCCCCCACAATATTTTTACTGTTCTGCCCTTCATTTTGCCCAGTGGCATTTGTGCTCTGTTCTGTGTTGCAGTGATTGTGCGACCAATTACAGTAGCTGCTTGTTTATGTTTTTCTTTTATTTGGATGTCTGCTATATGAATAAAGATAGAAAATGCCTGGGATGAGGTTATGTCCCTGAAACTCCTGCTATTGAAATTAAATTCTGTCATTTTTACCTTGCTTGTCCTGTTTTACCCTGTTTTGTACGGTTTTACTTTTTACTTGCTGTTATGTGGAAACCTCTCACTGACAGTGTTCTGTCATAAATGCAGAACTACCTAAGTGCACAGAGATTGTACCTTACCCAGTTTCCCCTGCCTTTTCCAACGTCCCTCTGCCACATCTTGCCATATCCTCTCTGATGCTCTGCTCATTCTGTTTCACCTCTTTCTCCAAACTACAGTGCATTTCCTGCAGGCTTACTAGAGGAAGGCGGCAGCCCATGGTGCCAGTAATTTATTATATTGTCTTGCGCGCAGGCACAAGCAACATCTTGCAGTAGTACCACATTGAGAGGTGTGTCAGTGCTGGCGCTTGCAGGGAATGCTTTAGAAGGTGCATCCCTCATCCCCCAATTAGCAAGCATGCTAACACGGAAATTATGGAAAGGGCCACCAACTTGAAAGAAAGGTGCCTTTCCTGGTAAAACATTTCAATAAACATGGTGTGTCCTGCTGTCTGCCACATACAATCCCCATACTGACATCGGGGGTGACCAATCCCCCGTATCGGCATGTTCCTCACCCACACACTTTCTTTTGTAGCGGGCCCAATCCCGTCAGCACCAGTCCGGTCCCCTCACACACACACACCTTCTTTGCCGACGGACCCAATCCCTGTCGGCATCAGCCCCCCAACTCATGGGACACACTGGAAGCCTAACTTCAAATTGCCCAACATCCCCTGAACCTCATGGGGCACATTGGGAGCCCACCCCAGTATGCCCAACATCTCCTCCGAAAGTCATGGGGCACACCGTGTGCCCAACATGTTTTTAGTTCACCTGTAAAGAAAGAAAACCATCCCTATCGATGTCCATTTTTTGCTTCTCACTGTAAAAAAGAAAACGGTCCCACTGACAAAGCTCCAGGACCAGACGGTTTTCCTTCTAACTTTTATAAGGCCCTAGCTAAAGATTTGGCGCCCATTCTTCACCAGCTGTTTTCCTTCTTTTGCCAGGAAGGTATTACAGACTGCTCCCTATTGGAGGCAATAATCATTGTTTTGTCCAAGCCTGACAAACCCAAAGATAGAGAGCCTCTAGTTACCGCCCCATTTCCCTTATGAACTGTGATATGAAGATATTTGCAAAAGTACTCTCCCTCAGGATAATGAAATATGAGATGGTAATCCCGAAGAAGTTGGCTTTATGAAGGAAGGTCCTCAACTGATCACCTGAGGAAACTGGCACATGCATGGAACGGCCTTCCGGAGGAGGTTGTGGAGTCAAAAACAGTGGTTGAATTCAAGCATGCATGGGACAGTCATAAGGCAATTCTAGGGGGTTGGGGTAGAAAGAAGTAGGCTGCTGGTTAACTAGGATCTGCAGCTTATCCATTAGGTAGGGAAATGGGCAGACTGGGTGGGCCAAGCGGTCCTTATCTGCCGTCAAATTCTATGTTTCTATGTCTTCTCCTCGTCTGGGGAGGCAAAAGTTGCCCATGGACTTGGTTTCTCTGGATGCTGAAAAGGCATTTAACAGGGTTAGGTGGGATTTCATGTTCTTGGTACTGAGAGTATTTGGTTTCCCAGAAAGTTTTATAAACTGGATTCGAGTTCTATACACTAACCTGCAAGCGAAGGTATACTGTAATGGAGTGCTCTCTAAACGTATTTCACTCTTTTCAGGTACTTGGCAGGGGTGCCCCCTATCTCCGCTCCTTTTTAACTTATATGTGGAGCAATTGATTTACCTTCTCAAGACTTCCCCATTAATCACAGGCATCCCAGTTGGAACCTTTGACCTTCGAATCGTTGTCTATGCAGATTACATTTTACTACATCTATCCAAGCTGCACTCATCTGTACCAGACGTACTTCATATCATAGCTGAATTTGGAAAATTTTCTGGCTACAAGCTCAACATAGGAAAAAAACACAATAATGCTTCTGAATTCAAAAACTGTCCCTGCCGATTATGCCTACCTAGGGCTAACTTGGGTGATGAGTTTTAAATACAATGGCATTATCTTACCCCAGAAACAGTCTCTAGTGAAACAGCTTAACTTATGTAAAATAGTAGAAACCGTTAAACAGTATCTTGATAGAATCTTCTCTCTCTCTCCCCCTCCAGGCATGAATTAGCGTAATTAAAATGAATGTCCTTCCCTGTATATTTTACCCTTTGAATATGCTGAACATATTTGTCCCCCGTAGCTGGTTCCAGAGACTTCATTCAATCATTACATGCTTCATCAGGAAGGGTAAAAGCCCTCACAGATCCTTCACTAAACTGGGGGCTCCCAAACACCTAGGAGGACTTAAACTCCCCAATTTTTACACTTTTTACTTGGCCAGCCACCTTTCCAAGTATGCAAGATGGTTTATAGGTGACTCAGAATCCCCTTATACTCTGATTTGGCCTCAAATTGAAACACAACAACTTCAACTGTTGGGTATAGCCCCGGTCAGTCTCTTTTACACACTCCCCAACAAGTTACTAGTCAGTCTTAAGAATACAGTAATCAATACCTCTCTACGTGTCCACTCCCAGTTGTGCAAAGTAATGCGATATAACAATTCCCAAGACATCTCCCAACCTCTATGGGGGAACCCGAACTTTAAAATAGGAGGAGCTATGCTGTTTCACCTAAACTTCCCTGCGCTACAAGGTAAGTTGGTATCCCATCTTCTGGTTGGGAGCTTATTCCACAATAGCTGGGATCTTCTGACCCAACTCCATCTCCCCACAAGGAATATTTTTAAGATTTTCCAGTTAAGGCACTTGTTAATTGCCTAGTTTGGAACAAACCACTGGAATGTTGATCACAGTGAATTCCTTAAACAAACTATCACCCTGGCATCCCAACCTCACGCTGTCTCTCAACTGGTTTCCTTATTATTTGAACAACTGTTACCAAATGCCACTGGTAAATCAGATTACTGGACATCCAAATTTCCTAATTCTCCTCTTAATTGGATAAACTCTGGGTTGACATGTATCACATTGTTGCAAATGATAAGCTACGTCTCACACAGTTCTATATTTTGCATAATATTTACTTTACCCCACAGCACCTTTACAAGATGGGAAAACTTCCCAATAATCACTGTTCAAGATGTAACAGAGCAGAAGGACTCCTCCTTCATATTCTTTGGGAATGCCCCAAAGTTACACTTCTGTGGGAAAAGATTAAAACAGTGCTGGATCCCCTGCTAGGTCTACAAGATTATTTCACCCCAGACATTTGCATATTGGGAAATGTGGCTGATATACCAGTATTAGAGAGAAGATTTCATATGTCACTAATATCACTATCTGTGAAAAAACTGACTCTATGGCACTGGCTTGACCAGGAGGCCATCACCTATCCCGAATGGTTGAATGAAATTCTGTTCAGTCTCAGAGTAGAGAAAACATCTGCCAGTCTCAGACATCATTTTTCATCATACACCAAAGGTGGGATAAACTGGAGGCTCTTCTAATAGCCCGCCCTCATATATGAAGGGAAGCTCTCCAGACATGTTTCTGTGTCCAATACCTTCTCCCCAAGAATCACCCCTTCTCAAATACTGTGTATATGGGTACTGAAATGTATTGTTGTCTGATGGTATTATCTTTTGTATAGTAATGGCATCCATACTATCCTGAACCATGTCTCTGGAGGGTGGGGGAGGAGCAGGGGAGGGTGGAAGGGTTGGAGGGACTGGGGGTTAGTTTTAGTGGGGCGTGTATTGTCTTGTATTGTACTTTGTCTTTACTGTATAGCTTTTTACCTTCTTGTGCATTCCTGTACTCCACGCCTCATCTGGTATGTTGATGTCTATGTATTTGCTTAAGGTTGTATGTTCAAAACAATAAAGCATGCTAAATTTAAAAAAAAAAAAAGGTCCCTCATAGTCCCGGTGCCCCCTTCCCAACCCACACCCACCCTCTGCACACCCCACCTCCCCTGCACTTCATACCCCAGGAGGTTCAATGCTGTGATTGTCTGTGGAGCAGGACGATCTGGACACTTCAAAGCCGAACTGTAAAATGAAGAAATACCAGTAAGCTATATAATGGCATCAATGGGGTGGCAACTTAGAGATATCTAAGCCATTTTTTTATTTGGCCTTCAAATTTTTAACATGGGGTTCTTGGGACCTCACCTCATGAACATAAGGCTCTGTCATTTCATTAATCGGTCCTGAAAGGTAATTTCACATTCACTGCGCAGAATCACCTGTCAGGACCAATTAATGAAATGACAGTGCCACAGTTCATGAGGTGGGGGGCCCAAAAAGCCTGTATTACAAATTTGGTGAAAAAATTCCAAAAAATTACTGCATTACAAGCGTGCATTGCGCAGTTTCCACGCACACTCGTAACTTCGACAATTTTTAATATTTTCACTCCAGATTTTCAACTATACCATTTTTTCACACTTCCTTATAA
Organism: Neoceratodus forsteri; assembly: GCA_016271365.2. NCBI lineage: Eukaryota > Metazoa > Chordata > Ceratodontiformes > Ceratodontidae > Neoceratodus > Neoceratodus forsteri. Next base: position 479,422,663 of record CM057455.1, read on the forward strand.
ACAGTACAGCTGTCATTTTTCACATCCTGCCCGAAATGAGTTTTTGCACATCTGGCGCATAATGTTGCAGTTGCTGTGGGAAATCAACTTTCTGGACAGATTAACAAAATCACAGTGCCACTGTTCATGAGTGGAGGTCCCAAAAAGCCTATGTTGCAAATGTGGCGAAAAAATTCCAAAAAATGACTGTCTTACGAACGTGTGTTGCAGTTTCTACGCATGCTCATGGCTTCAATTTTTAATATTTTCATTACAGATTTTCAGCATTGCCATTTTTTTACACCTCCTCATGAACAGTACAGCTGTCATTTTTCACATCCTGCCCGAAAAGTGTTTTCGCACCTGTAGTGCCAAACGGCGCAGTCGCTGTGCAAAATCACCTTTTGGCTAATGAACCGATAGTGCCACTGTTCATGAGGTGGGATCACAAAAAGCCCATGTTGAAAATGTGGAGTGAAAATACCAACAAATGCCTGGGGCGTTAGGGTTTCCAACCATGACGCCCCACCCTGTAAAGACTGACAGGTGTCAGGGGTGTCACTTGGGATCATCGGCTGTAATGCTCATGCCATTCCACCCCCACCCTGCAGCCAGTGACAGGCATCGAGGTGTGCCTTGGAGTCTTCAGCCCCAAAGTGCACCCCATTCTCCTATACTGCACCCATCTCAGAATATTTCCTTATGAATGGGGTGAGTGTAAGGCCCAAAGACCCCAAGGCACACCGTGACACTTGCCGGTGTCTGCAGTGTAGGGTGAGGTGAAATGGCATGAGCGTTATGGCCTACAACCGAAAGGCACACCCCAATGCCCGTCAGTCTCTGCAGGGTTAGGGTGGGGTTGGCGTCAGTTCAATACTTCACTGCCATTCCTATTATGCATCTCTCTAACTCCTGCACTACCAATGCCAATAACACAACATTCGGTATTGACAAATGCTTGTAGTATTATGGGGCTGTGAGGCTGTGACACAGTCGGGGAGGAGCTAGCAATCATGTTACACACCTTGTTTACTCTCTAAAAAATATGTATTTAAAGTGTATGCTTATAACAAAAATCATTACAAATGTCTTTGAATGCTGTGCAATGTATCAGAATGACAGACAGTTTGTTAAATTCAAACTACATGCTCTAACTGTAACTGAGAGAGAAACACAGAACCTGCTAAGTGGAGTTTTTGTTTTTAGCCCTGTTCAAACCCCCGTTGGTTGAGCTGAGCTTTTGATGTTAAGAAGGAAGAGTCGCTGTTTTGCCTTCAGGCTGGTTGTGAGATCAGAAGAGTCCCAGAACCCAAAGTAATCTAATCTGGATGCTGCGTTGGACTCACGTGCTGGGAAGAATTGGGGAAGTCATTTTGCTGAAAGCTCCATCCTCAAGGTAATACTCCAGCTTTCTTCAGCTCCTTGTGTAAACAATGTAAATACTGGATTTTTGCCTTCTGTACCACTATTTATTGGACTTTGAAAATAAAATTCATGTTCTTTGCACGTGTTGCACCCTAAGTGGTTGTGTTGTCTTTAGATATCCGCACCCGGTGGTGTCTTGGTGACAAAGGTGGGATCCTACAGGTATTGAGTAGATACTGACAACTTATGGCCAGAGGCACTGGTAGGGGCACTGTTACTAGAGCATGTGCCAAGGAAGAAGGGCTTGAACTGTTGCTTGGACTGGGTGCTCCTAGTCGAAGTAAAGTACAAGATCTGTTTGACTTGTCGAGCATTGGGGAAACTGGCGAGGAAATGTCAGACTAGCCACCCAAAGATGCCGTACAGCTGCTTCGCTGGTTAGCAGCCAAACAGGTGGAGAATGACCAGCAGTAGCAAGAGGAAGCCTGAGAATGACAAAGACAAGAAGAACAAGCATTTGTCAATGCTGAATGTTTGCTTGCTGGTATTGGCATTGGTACTGCATGAGTTAGAGAGATGCATAATAGGAATAGCAGTGAAGTATTGAACTAAAACCAACCCCCATCCTGCAGAGACTGACAGGCGCTGGGGTGTGCCTTTGGGTCGTCAGCCATAACGCTCACACCATTCCACCTCACCAACCCTGACAGGTGTCATGGTGTGCCTTGGGGTCTTCGGTCCTTACGCTCACTCCATTCCATAAGGAAATACGCTGAGATGGGTGTAGTATAGGAGAATGGGGTGAACGTTAGGGCTGAAGTCCCCAAAGCACATCTCAATGCCGGGACAGTGGTTGAAGGGTGGGGGTTGGGTGTGGAATGGCGTAAGCATTACGGCCAATGACCCCAAGCCACACTCCCGACACCTGTCAAACTGTACAGGGTGGAGCATTACAGTTAGAAACCCTAATGCCCTAGGTGTTCACTGGTATTTTCACTCCAAATTTTCAATATGGGCTTGTTGAGACCCCACCTGATGAACAATGCCACTATCGTTTCGTTACTCAATCCTGAAAAGTGATTTTGCACAGCAAATGTGCCATTCAGTGCAACAGCTGCGAAATTAAATTTTTGGCAGGATTCAAAAAATGACATCTGTTCTGTTCATGAGAAGGTGTGAAAAAATGGCAATGCTAAAAATCTGGAGTGAAAATATGAAAAAGTGGTGAAGTTATGAGCATGCGTAGAAACTGCGTAACGCATGCTTATAACACAGTCATTTCTTTGAATTTGTTCACCAAATTTTCAACATGGCCTTTCTGGGACCTCCCCTCATGAACAGTGGCACTGTGATTTCATTAATCTGTCCCAAATACTGATTTTGCACAGCGACTGTACCATTCTGCACCACAGGTGTGAAAACACGTTTCAGGCAAGATGCGAAGAAAGACAGCTGTACTGTTCATAAGGAGGTGTGAAAACATGGCAATACTGGAAATTTGGAGTGAAAATATTAAAAACTGGCAAAGTTATGAGTGTGCGTACAAACTGCACAACTCATGAACAGTGGCACTGTCATTTTGTTTATCGGTCCTGAAAGGTGATTCTGCACAGCGACTGCGAAATCACCTTTTAGGACTGAGAAATGAAATGACAGTGTCTGTGATCACAAGGTGGGGTCCCAAGAACCCCATGTTGAAAATGTGGGGCCAAAACTCCAAAAAATGGCTGAGATATCAACCTAAGTTGAAACCCTCCACTGATTGCCATTACAGGGCTTACCGTGATTTTCTTCAGTTTGCAGTCAGCTTTTAAAGAGTGCAGACGTGTTCCCGGTCCACAGAAGGTCGCAGCACTGGACCTCCAGAGGTAAGTATGGGTGGGGGGTGCGGGAAGGTGGGGTGCGCAGAGGAGGGTGTAGGTTGGGGAGGGGGCTGATGGGAATGAGGGAACGTTTTCTGTTTTTCAGGTTTAAAAAATATATATTGTGGGACTGTTTTTTTACAGGTGAAAACAAAACTGAATTCGCAGACTGGGACGGGCTCCCAGTGTGTCAGACTTGGGATCAATGCCGACCCAGGGATTGGGAACCCCAGGTCGGGCTGATCAGTGAGGCATGGAATTACCCAACGCCGGGAGTGAGCATCCCGGTGTCGGAAAAACATAAGAAGTACTTTGGCACACTGGGGTGGGCTCCAAGTGTGCCACAATAGTGTGTGGGGGGGTGGCATGCCGACACGGGACTGGGCACCCCACTGTCAGCAAAATATATGTTTGGGGTTTGAGGGGGAGCATGCCAACACAGGGATTGTGCACCCCGATGTCAACTCTTAGGAGAGTGTGTGGTGGGCAGAAGCTGTCAATTATGTATGGCGGGGTTAATTTATTTCACCAGGAAAGGCACACTGAGCAAACGAGTTGCTCGTATCCAGCCATGCACATTACTGTGCACTGTAATGCGCATGGCTGGAATTTCCCTGGTTGCAAGGGGGGGAGCTCTGCTGCGGCAATGACGAAACTGTCTGTGATTGGAGCGGCAGATTTCTTTCAAGTCCAGGACTCGCTCTGAAACTGCCATCACTGGCAGCTTCCCTGTTGATTGGTGGCTGAGGGACAAGCCCCAGAAAGGGTTGGCTGGATTGGCCAAACAGTGCCACACCTCTGCAATACTCTACTCACCTCAAAATGTTTCTTGTGCACTGCGTGCACAAGAAAACATAAACATGGGTAGAAACTTTGCAAGCTTTGAAAGAGATAAGAAAGGGAAGTGCTGGGAGTTCTGGGAGCACCCCACCGCACTCTTTCTGATGTCATATTAACATCAGAAAGAAAGAAAACATAAAAATGGGTAGAAATTTTGCAGGCTTTGAAAGAGATGAGAAAGGGAAGTGCTGAGAGTTCTGGGAGCACACCCACCCTCACTCTTTCTGATGTCATGTTAACCAAGCTGACACTTACCAATGGCATTGAGGCATATTGGACAACCTTAGAATGGACTACTCGAGCATGCGGTTGGCCAAAATCACAGTGGGTCATTTGACTCGCACGTTATCTAACCAATAAGGCACAAGTTGCATACAGTAACATGGACGCAGAGGAAGCAGAAGACTATGACCTTTTCAAATGAAAAATCCTCTGCGCTATGACGTCAACCCAGAAACATACAGATAGCGATTCTCTGAGATGCCACCACCAGGATACACCTAGAGAGATCTACACCCAGCTGAAAAACCTGCTGATGAACTGGCTCCAACTGGAGGAGAAAACAAAAGTAGAGATCCTTGATCTGATCCTTCTTGAGCAATACCTTCAAATCCTACCATCTGAAATTCAGCTTTGGGTAAGGATGCACAACCCAGGGTCTGGTGAAAGAACTACTGAACTGGTGGAAGACTTCCTCGGTGCACACAGGCCCAGTACAAGAAGTGGATGCCATGAATATTATCCCAGTTCATCTTCAGGCCTGGCAAGACCTTCTACTTCTACCTCTTTTTTACACAAAAGGGTCCCCTAGTAATAAGAAACCAGAAAGTAAAACTGCACTGGGAGGAAACCAATACACATCTGAACTAAAATGCTGGCACTGTCAAGGGGCAGGACATATCTCACATACATGTCTGAAAAAGCAACAGGAATCTGTACACATGGCACTTGCTAATTGGGGAAAATACATGATACCAGTACAAGTGGGGTCAAAGACTGTCAATGGACTTACAGATTCTGGCTGCAAACAAACTTTGATCAGAGCTGATGTGCTGCTTGATAATTGTGAAGCATTATGTGCATCCACGGAGATGTTAAACATTACCCCATGAAACAAGTTACCATCAGAATAGAGAATGCGGGCTGGACTGGTACCCAAACTCCCTGTGCTGGCTGTCACTGGGCATGACTTTCTGTGACAACTTGTAAAAAAAAAATTATAATGAAATTAATCATATAGTCGGCACTCAAAAATGTTAAGGTAAAAATAGCAAATACTAATGAAGTACTATATGTAACATGAAAGAGTAAAGACACGTATTCTGCAAGAGCAGGGGGTTTGAAAGAATCTTAAGCACGTTCAAAAAAGTACTTACTTTGTTCCTTTGATCTTGGCTCTATGAATTTTGTTGCCATAAAGACAAAGTTTTACTTGACTTCTCTGAAAGATTTCATAATATAATAAGTGAACTATCGGTAATGACCCAGCTAACCAGAGAAATGTTAAAAAAAAAAAAAAAAAAAATACATGCATTTTCTTCTATAGGTCCCATAATGAACTGGTTGAAATTCTGCACCTACCTGTGTGTTTTCATGTGCTTTTTACAGTTTATGGAGGTTTTAAAAGTCTTCTGGCAGTATGGGCACATGTAGGGTCGGAGGTCATTGTGGATTCCCATGTGCCGTCTCAAGCTGCCACCGGTGGTGAAGGCCCCATTGCAGATCAGACACTTGTAGGCCTTCAATCCAGAATGGGTTCTGATGTGTGCTTTTAACACTCCTGAAGCCACAAAACCTCTCCCACAGTGAGAACATTTGTAGGGTTTTTCTCCTGTATGGGACCTTGAAGAAGTAAAAATAAGAGCAGTAACTGGTAAAGTCAGATGTTTTACGCTTGGTTAGGGTCCACTAAGTCACTGGTATGCTATAGTCCCACTCCTCACTCATGAAGACAAACTGCGTATCTTGGACAGATTGTACCTATATAAAGTGTTCCAGAATCAATTCACTAGCTCCACTGACCTGGGACCAGTTTACTGTAAGAATACTTTTCTTCCAAGAGCTATTCTTCTTGAACTTACCTCACTTTATTGCAGATTTACTGTTCCAACACCACACTGCCATGGAACCTTGATAGGAATGTTCCTCCCCAGGCTAGTGCTGTGGAGCTGATGGTGGGCTCACTGGAATTCAGGAGAGAGAGAGAGAGAGAGACAGAGACACACAAGCCACCTTGTGGAGCCATTACAGACTGGTCCCGATAGCTCAGTCAAGAGATGGACCAGCGTCAAAGTATCTGGCTGTTCCGATGGAAGCTATACAGACAGACCAGTGGGCTCCACAGTTGGCTCAGCCTATGGGAAACTAACAATGAGGGCCCCCTGACTGAGGTGAGTGTGAGCTATCTCTTGACTGATAGTCTTCCACAACTAGCGTAGACTTTTTTTGAGCACCTGGGAGGAGTCTTTTCAAAGGACTGCAGTGATGAATGAAAGTTGCAGAAACCCTCATTTCCTCTTGAGGTTAGGAGGATCATCATCATCATCCTTACTCGTCAGCAGATTAAGCACTAGAACAACCTCGAAGGCCTGCGGCACTGTCTTTCATGGCTGTTAGCTGTGTGGCTAAGCCCAAATCTGTGGACAGCCTTCCCTTAAATACTTGCACCCTGCGACCTTGATGGCCTGAAGGTACTCTACCTGGCACCACTGGCAGTTGTCCACACTATGGGTTACCCCACAGACAGTGGATGCAGGCATCATGACCACTGGTGACAGACATGGTGAACCTGCAAAGAATGCTCCTTTTAACAAAATACAATAAAAGTAACAAAAGAAGTCAGTTATGATAGGAGTGAACAGCAGACACAACCCCGTCCCTCAATGCTAACTTATCAACTTGGAACTGTCACACTAAAGAGGGGAGATTCCATGACGACAGCTTTGAACATCAGCCTCTCCCTTCTAGATGTTGATGAAATACCCAGCAGTTATGACTAAACTCAATGACAACATGGAATAAAGTACAAACTGATGTAGAAGTGGTTCTTATAGGCACAATCCACCACCATCAGTATTTTGGGCTAGGCCACTGTGTACTATGATGCATTAAACTTTACAGATTACTCACAAAGTAGTTTGAATAAAGAATCTGTTGCTGCCTTATTTCTTCAAACATAACTAAGTTAAACTTTGTGCATATCCTTAGCCTTAATGCTTCTGCACCAGGGGTTTCTCTTTTAAGTAATGTACTCCTTTGGCTCGTCATGACTGAAGCAACTGCCACCACTAGCTGGCTGACTGACCTCCTGCACAGAGCTAAAACAATGACAGTATCACACTAACAAGTCTCAGATAGGAGAGACACATGTCTGTAGCTTGAGGTCTTAACAATAGATCACCAGCATCAGTTTGCGGAGGTAACTACATTCCACGTCACTTTATTAAAGGGAAAGTTTCCTCAACCTACTTTCTGTATACCTATGTAGTTTGCAGGCATGAACAAAAACTCCCCTCTTGCGTCCCACTAATTTCATTCTAATTTAAATATACATGAGGTTACCTCCCTCTGTTCTGCCATGGTGTGAAAACCTGCTTGACTTCATTGCAAAGGTCATGACTCACGGAAGGCATCCTGGTACTTTATGATGTTTTGGTGCTAAACCCTGCAGTAGTTATATTGTATTAGTCAGTACTGTTGCTGTCCTCTTCTGTCCCCATGTTCTTGTCTTATGCTGGCCATGAAACTTTTCAAGGCATATTAAGTGCCCTGCTGTTTTCTGTAGTTTAACGTGTATCTGAGTTAGAAAAAATGCTTCTAAAGAATACAGGGACTGCACAAGACATGTAATGGAACTAAATGAGAATATAATTTCAATTGACTTGTGCAGGTACACATCATCAACTCCCATGATGCCCTGCATGAGTGGGGTCATGGCCTTTTTAACAGAGACCAAAAGGTTTTCACACCAGGGCAAAACAGAGTGAAGCAACCTCATTTATATTTAAAATAGCATAAAATTAGGGAAAATGTAAGAGAAAATCATTGTTTATTATTTATTTAAATTTTGGTAACTGGGTAGGCCCACTGGAACACTGACAGTCCCTTTTTCAGGGGCAACCTGGGATTAGTTACATGTACCTAGAGGGAAGGAAAACCAAGGCTTTGATTAGTATAGTACAGCAAGGCTTACATAAAGTATACGAGTAAACATCGCAGCACAGAAACATTACAACAATAGTGCAGATGTTTTTGTTAGAAACAGACTAACAGTTTTCTACCAAGATAAGTGCAAAAACCAGTGCTCCTTTTGTTCTTTAAAACCCTTTCTCCATTACTGGTTATGTTCCTTTGCAGATAGCACCCTTAGCCGGATCACCTTTGGAGACCTTAGTTGAGGCAGCAGCACTGGGACCCAGTGCCTAGGTGTGATTTTAGCACTTTCTTGAAGCCCTCTAGAGAGGTGCTATCCTGTACCTCTCTCGGGAAATTGTTCCAGAGTTTGCGTAGGGCTGCCCTGGCTAACCACAGACCTAAGGATGATCTGGCTCTAGGTATTTGAGTAGTGTCCATCGGCAGACCTGAGCTCTTCTGTTTGTCTTGGGGCAAGAAAGTCTCAGACCGGCGGGGCTGGGTTGCTGTAGCTTAAAAGCAAAGCACTGGGAGGGATAAGCTAATCTGGCTTCGAAGGATGAACAGATAGAACAATTGGTTATATCACAGAAGTGTAAGACTTTTGTTTTTATTTTATTTTAGTTTTTTTTATTTTAGTTTTTGTTGACCAGGAAAGGAGGACTAGACAATTCTGCCTATTTTCAGCCTCATCCCGGGGAAGGGGGATACAGATGGATGCCAAGTGACACTGAACCAGATTAAGCTGTTGGTGGTATTCTTACTGAATGGAGGAAATTTGGCCAGGACACCGGGGAAATTCCCCTACTCTCCAGCACGGGGAACCGCTGCCCGTCTGAGGATGGCCAGTCCTAGCGGGATGCCGATGAAGATGGATGTGTGGGAGGTGGGGAGCTGGTCTCCTCCCCACCTCAAGAGTGTCAGAGACTGACACATTTTATGATGCCACGGGGCATCTGATAACGTATGCAGACAGAGAAGGCATCGACAGTTAGTGAAGAGGTACTTACTCCTGTGGTTATTCAGAAATGTCAGGAGGTTCAGACTGAAGGATCACAAAAAATGGAAGCTGAGATACAAGATCTGATACTTTTGGAAGAACAAGCTTTTTTAGAAAAAAAGGATGCACTGACTAAGCTTTTGCACTCCGCAAAGAAAGCAAGCGCACTGGAAGCGCCAGAAGCACCTAACACGGAGGCTCTATCGGCTGGGCTCACCGAGAGGAACCTTGGAGGGGATGCAGAGGAAATTCAACAGAAATGCTCTGTCGCACCCGAGACACCTGAGGGGGTGCTACTTTCCAGGTCGCGAGTCAGAGAAGGTACCCGTTTCAATTTTACTACAGCTGCCTGGAGACCGGAATCTTGTTTTTGGTACTACCTCAGGAGTTGGGACCCCATCCGGAATGGCATTTACGGTCTCTGAACAGACTGGTCTAAGTCGGGGTGTTCCCAAACATGCAGTTGCTCCAGTACTTGCTCCTCTCAAGGATGGCGCAGAGATGTCAGTGGAAACCAGATTGAGGGATGCTGGTTGGGCCTTCGATGCCTCTACAGAGAAGTGGATTTCAGGTATGACTCCTATTTCTATTCCTAGTAATGTACCTATTATTGACACTGCTCAGCTTTCAAGTACACCAACTGGTGGAGCTACTTCTTCTGATACAGAGACGGAAGGTCTCAGCGCTGAGCTGAAATCACCCTTGACTTTACCACCTGAACTGCTTTTAACACAAAACCCTTTTTTGACCTTTTTGGCTCAGACTCCGATAGCAGCTCTTAGTGTGTCTACTAGTTCTGCAGCTTCACTACCGGACCCAGTTACTTCTTCCTCAGCCAATGACACATGCTCTGGCTCAACAAACATTAACCCTGTCTCACTGTCAAGAAACATAGACCGCAAGGCCAGTTTCGGCTCAGGCTTATGCTTCATTGTTCCATTCTCCTACATTGCCTGCTAAAAGGCATAATGCGGTTTGTTTACATTATAAAGGCAATTTGGATACCCATCCTGACAGAGTTTATGTGGCTTGTACCCTACTGAAAGGGTCAATGGGATTGAATGCTGCTGAGATCTATGCTTTAATTTATGTCTCCAGCGAGACTACCTTTGATGTGAGTTTTAAAGTCAGTTCTGGTTTGGAAACATTCTGGGGCAAATACCAGACACTTAAACTTTCTCCCTGTGGGCCCTTTCGAAGCAACCCTCTGACCAAACCTGCTTTTCAAACAATTACTGTTCTATTTTGCAATCGAGGGGTTTGATGTGACTGACTTGGTATTTTGGCTGAAGCTGTTATGTACTGTACAGGGAACCCCAGAAGTCATTTTCGACACCGAGAACATATGGACTGGAGGCCGGAGGGTTTGTGTGGTTTTAAACACCATGGATGTTGGTTTGCAACACCTTCCCAATAGTTTCTACTTGAGAAGGGACAGGGGAGTGCATTTTTATGGTGGCCAGCCTGGCCGGCCCAGTGACGACAAGGGTTGAGGTGCTGGACGCCACACCTCGCACCATGCCTGTGACCCAGGTTTGGGAACGAGCCCGGGCCGCTGGGGGAGGTCTGGGATTAAGCATCCGTAGAATGCTCTCCTGGTCCTGGGGAGGGCTGGGGAACTTCACCACACTGCAGTGGCCCCTGGGGTCACCCGGGGGGCACTACTAGCGTCAGTGACAACAAGGGGAGCATGGCAGACGTTGCCACATTGTGCCTGGACATCACTGCATGTCCGTGCTCCGGGGCCATAGAAGGAAAATGGCTGGGCACGACCATGCAGCTTGATGGCCGCGCTCCAAGCCACCTGGAGAACTTTGGCGGAGTCCTGTCGGGGAGGGTCAAGGCTGTCCTGGCTGGTAGAGGCAGAGGGGAGCCCTCCAGCAGGATGGCATGATGGCCATCCCAGATCATCCTGGGTGCAGTTTGAGCTACCCAGCTCTCCAAGTAGGTGGGGCTGGTGGCTGGATGCCCCAAGCCAGAGTGTGCCGCAGTGAGGAGAGAAAAATAACAGTGATTAAAAAAAAAAAAATGGTGGTCAGCCTAAGGCTAGTTATAGGTGTGACTCTTCCACACATCTTAGCAGCATGTGTGATAAACTTAAATGTACTTCTTGTAATGGTATAGGTCATACGAACAGGCACTGCACAAACAGTCGGGTGTGCAGCCTCTGCTCAGAAGTGGGCCATACATACGCTGCCTACCTGAAGGCAGCACACAATCAGGAGCATCAAGCAGATGATGCAGAGCAATGATTATTGATTGCTGTGGCCTAAAGGGAGATGGCTAAGAACCCCCCTAGGGCTGACAGGCAGGGGATCCTTTCTATACCTCACCCTGTTACTACGCCTACTGGGGCCACTGTGACCCCCCCCCCCCTTTCAGGTGTCAGAGGTTTTAATGGATACCGATATGTCCGGTCCTGCAGGGCCTGCTTTGGTAGACTGTGACATCTCTTCGCAGCAACTGGAAGTTCCTCCAGCCATGGAGGGGATAAGAATGGACATGTCAGTCGTACCTACTGAGAAGGAGACTATGCCTCCTCTCTCTCAGTCGACTTCCTTTGGTAAGGACCGAATGGTCCTGCGCAAGAGAGATGGTAGGAAACCACCACCTCACAAACAACTCAAAACCTCAGAATTACCACTCTCTAACAGATATGACATTCTGAATCCACAAGCTGATTTGTCTAGGAATGAATCAGATGAGTCCACCTTTAGCTCTTCCATTCCAGACCAAGCTACGGATCAGGATGAAGTGTCCACTAATAAGCTGCAGTCTCTGCAACCAGAGGAAGAAAACCTGTACCTTAAAAAAAAGAAAAAAAAATCTAGGAATATGAAAGGGAAACTTAAGCAACCCCCATGATTTCAGCATTTTGAGGGATCGCCTTTACCTAACTTACACTGGCGTCCTTTTCCATTTTGTCATGTAATGTAAACAGTATTAAGTCACACAGGAAGAGGACAGCTATTTTTTCAAACTTAATTTCTAGGGGTCAGGGAATTTTCCTTTTGAAAGACACAAGGCTCAACTCTCTACCGGGTGTTTCAAAAGGGATAAAAGAATGGTATGTGGGGCCCTCTTACTGGTCTATAGGCCAGGTTGCCTGTTCCGGTGTAGGAATGTTTTTTCATGGTGTACAGTTTAAACTTCGGAAATTAATAGATTTGTACCCAGGGAAGGCCCTGCCTTTGGATGTAAACACTGAGGTGTGGTTATATCGGTTAATAAATACAGGTTACTCACCTGTAACAGGAGTTCTAGGAATGGTATATGTTGTTCATCCACACTTATTGGCAGGTTCCTTGCCGCTTTAAATCTTGCCGGAAGGTCTTCAAGCTGGCTCCTCCCACCCACCCGGGTGGTAAAACTCTCGGCTCCGCCCATGACGCCTAGATCTGCCCGCTGGAAGCTCAGGGTTGTGCGTCAAGCCGGGAGTCGGGAGGGATGTGGATGAACAACATATACCATTCCTAGAACTCCTGTTACAGGTGAGTAACCTGTATTTCTAGGGACATGGATATGTTGTTCATCCACACTTATTGGCAGACTCCTAGCAGTTCTCCGGGAGGAGGGAGGCAAGGCGCACACCCCCTACTTAGGGAATAAAGACTGGAGAACCGAGGCCCCAAAACCAGCATCCCGGCGTGACTCAAGGTCGATGTGGTAATGGGTAATAAAGGTGTGTGCTGACTTCCAAGTAGCAGCCCTGCAGATTTCCTGGATAGGGACGTCCCTGGAAGCAGCCACCGATGCAGCAGTATGACGGGTAGAATGAGCTCTTATCCCTCTGGGAGGCTCCATGCCCGCCAACTTATAGCAGAGATCTATGCAGGAGGTGACCCACCTGCTTATCGTCGCTTGGCTGCAGGTCTGCCAGGTGCTGACTTCAGCGTGGGTGACAAACAGCTGGCGAACCTCTCCCAATTTCAGCGTCGCTCCTTATAATAATGCAAGCTTCCTTCTAGGGTCCAGAGTATGGAGCTTGTATTCGGCCTCCGAGGTGTGATTGGGGTAGAACACCGCAGAGTCAGCACCTGGTTAAGGTGAAACTCGCACACCACCTTCGGAAGGAATTTCGGTGGGGGGAAGAGGACAACCTTGTCCCTGTGGAAGACCAGTTAAGGAGACTCGATGCAAAGCGCCTGAGTTTCCCAGCCTTCTGGCTGACGGATAGCCACCAAGAAGGCGGTCTTCCATGACAGGTGAGAGATCACACCTGTGCATTGGTTCGAATGGCTTGCCCATGAGCTTTGCCAGTACCAGCAGTAAATCCCACGGAGGTGGAGGTTCTCGCACCGAGGGGAAATGTGATCAAGGCCTTTGGAAAAGCGCCCGATCACCTTTTCCTGCGCCACCGACTGCTCCCCGGCCCGTGCCCGGTAAGCAGAAATGGCTGCCAGGTGCACCTTTAGGGTCGTTGACCTAAGCCCTTGACTAGAAAGGGACCATAAATAGTCCAAAATGCTTGCCAGAGAACAGGAGGAAGGGTTCAAGCCCTTGGCCTGACACCAAATGGAGAATCTCTTCCATTTGAAGGCGTAGCATTTTCTGGTCGACTCCTTACGGGACGCCTCAACAACATTGAGGACCTCGTCGGAAAGACCAAGGCCTGGAACTCTAGCCGCTCAGGAACCAGGCCGTCAGGTGCAGGGATTGAAGGTCCGGATGGAACACCTTCCCCTGATTGACTGAGAGCAGGTCCGGGCGAGCTGGATGCTGCCTCGGGAGCCTGGAGCTGAGGCTGAGGAGATCTGGGTACCAGAACTGGCGGGGCCAGTCTGGGGCTATCAGAATCACCTGTGCCTTGTCCCTCCTTGTCTTGAGAAACAGCTTGTGAATCAAGGGAAATGGGGGAAAGGCGTAAAAGAGGCCCGGGGTCCACAGCCTCGAGAAGGCATCCCCCTGCAGCGAGCCCTGCTGAGGGGGGCGGGCATGAAACAGCCTCAGCTTCGCATTCTCCCTAGAGGCAAACAGGTCCACCTGAGGTGTGCCCCAGTGGGAGAACAGATCTTGTACTACCTCCGGCAGGAGAGACCACTCGTGAGATGCAGCCCCTATCCGGCTCAGGGCATCGGCCAGGGTGTTGGAGCTCCTGCCACATGAATGGCTAGGAGATCCGCCCAGGCTGCGCACGAGTGACCAAATGCGGAGAGCCTTTGCATAGAAGCATGGAGCGCTGGCCCCGCCTGGGCGGTTCAGGGTAGTACATGGTCGTGTGGTATTGTCCGTCCTGGACTCGGACCACTTGACCCCGGAGAAACAGAGCAAAGGCGTGTGAGAGCTAGGCGGACCGCCCGGAGCTCCAGCAGGTTGATGTGGCATCGGGACTCCCGCGGGGACCAGAGGCCGTGCACTCGGTGTTCCCCCAGATGGGCACCCCAACCCATCAGAGAGGCATCGGTCGATAGAGAGACCGTCGGCTCGGGGCGGACAAATGGGATGCCCTCCTGCAGATGGGATGGAACGGTCCACCACTGGAGAGCGTTCCACATCTCCTGGGTCACTATCACCAGCTGGTCCAAAGGATCGCAGCATTGTTACCACTGGCTGGCCAGTCCCCACTGAAGGGGGCGCATGTGCCAGCGTGCCCAACGTACCACGCTGGTACAGGCCGCCATGAGACCCAGGAGGCGCAGGAAGTCCCGGGCAGGGCGCGATTGCCCAACCAGAAATGATTGGGCAAAGGAGGTAAGAACCTCGGCCCTGTCCGCCGGGAGCCGTGCTCTGGCTCGAAGAGAGTCGAGCTCTGCCCCGATGGAACAGGATCACCTGCTTCGGCTCAAGTTCCGACTTGGCCTCGTTGATGAGAAGGCCGACTTGAGAGCAAACCTGGAGGGCCAGATCTCTGGACCGCTCCACCTCCCGTCTGGAGGGGGCTGATATCAGCCAATCGTCCAGGTAAGGGTACACCCGACCCCTCGGCACCGCAGGAATGCTGTCACCACTGCCATGCATTTGGTGAAGACCCTGGAGCTGGAGATAAGCCAAGGGCATGGCTCGGAACTCGAAGCGGATCCCTCTGCTCAAAGCGGAGGAATCTCCGTGTGACGGACGGATAGGGACGTGAAAGAACGCTGCGCCCTGTAGGTCCAGAGAGCAGAACCACCACGCCGTGTTCCAGAGATAGTATTATCTGCTGCAGAGTGACCATCCTGAAGGTTCGAGACCTAGGGAACTTGTTCAGGTCGTGTAGGTTCGAGAATGGGCGCCAGCCCCGCCTGTTTCGGAACCAGGAAATACCTGGACACGAACCCGGGTCTGAAGGGGGTCCTCTACCTCCGTGATCACCTCCTTTGGAGGAGGAGCGATGTCGGCTCGGCAGGCCACCAGTGAGGGCTGCGGACCCGAGGCCCCCCAAGGTGCAGCGGCTCTGAAGGGGCGGGCCTTCTCAATTCAGAGGTGGCCTTTCCCACCACCTCCAGTACCCACCTGTCCATGGTAACAGCGGACCAGGCGGAAAGGAAGTGTCTGAGCCGTCCCCCCACGGGGGGAACCAGGGGTGAGGTGACAGGGATGGGGGCGACACCCCTCAGCCCGTCACTGGGCAGGCTTGCAGGAAGGACCGGCCGAGGGACCACCTGGGCCTTTTCCTCCCTGCTTTCTGTTGGAGGAAGCCGACGGCTTGGATTGGGATGCCAAGCTCGAGCCTGCTGGCCCTGCGTTGCTTGGGTCAATAAGGGCGCAGAAGGACGAAAGGCTTAGGCTGTGGCTTATGCCTTTGTCCTCTGAGCGGAAGAGACCGAGTCCAAGGTAGCATTGGACTTCTCGATCCTCTGCAGGTGACCTTCCACCCCAGGGCCGAAGAGGTCAGTCCCCAAAAAGGGAACATCCGCCAACTTGTGCTGGGTATCCGAGGTAAAGGTGGATATCCTCAGCCAAGCCCGACGACGCATGGCCACTGCGACGCCACAGACCTGGCACATGAGTCCCCGATGTCTAACGCAGTCTGGAGCTGCTGTTTTGCCACCGCCCTGCCCTGGTCCCGCACCTGCCTGACCGTAGTCTGCAGATCTGCGGGAAGATGAGGGACCACCTCATCCAGGGAGCCCAACAGGGCGTGAGAAAAATGTGCCAAGAGGACGGCCGAACTGGCCTGACGAAGGCCGAGAGAGGACGCAGCATAGACTTTTCGCCCGGCATAATCCAATTTCTTGGATTCCTTGTCAGGAGGTTTGTCTACATCCCTGGCTTCCGCGCACGGCAAAGCTGTCGGTAACCAACCCCTCGGCCGGGGTGTTCAAAAACAGGACAGGGAACGGTAGGGACCACATACTTCCTGGCCATCCTGGCCGAGGCGCAGGGCAGGAAGCAGGGCGTGCCAAAGTTCAAGGCGGACCCACTATGGCCCGGCCACGGAAAGGCCTCCGTGGAGAATCCCCTCGGTCCAGAATCTCCGTGAGGATACCTGGCCCATTTAGAAGCGGGTTCGAGCTTCATCCCGGTAGACTCGAGATGAGTCGAGCAACCTAAGAAGGATGAAGGGCTATGTCCACTGACTGCCTCCCGAGGACTCCAAGTCCATGCGCTTGGAGAAGAGGAGGAACCATCATCGGACTCGGAAGAGTCCTCAAAGAGCTGCCTCGGGCCTGAGCCACCCTCCACCTGCCGAGGTTTATCGGGAGTGAGGGTGACAGACAGCCTATGGGGCAACCCCAAGTCCGACCGAGAATTTTTGGTCGGAGCCCCAACTAATGGCTGTGGAGGCGGAGGTTCCACCAGAATCGGTGGGGCAGCTGGAATTGGCCGAACAACCGGCCTGGGAACAGGCTCCTCGGCTACAGTGAGGGGTTGTTTTGGCCGCTCCGGTGACAGCCACTTAATGGCCGGGGAAGACGACTGGGTCAGCCTATTCCCGGTCAAAAGGAGCTGTTGCCACATGAGTTCTCGATACTTCCGGCGCCAACTTGCGCGAAGCCTCCCTCGTCAGGAGGGAAAGGCGGCGGCGCCGCTTGCATGATGCGAGACCGAGACCGCCTATGGCGGCGGGATCGGTTGGACCGCGAGGATGTCCAAGACCGCGAGTCTCGACTAAGCCGAGGAAGGCGAGGAGAAGTGTCGGAAATCGGCACTCCCCTGGGCTCGGACGATCCCACCGAAGGCTCCGGAACCGGAGGCACAAACGAGCTGACGGGATCCTCAACTCCCACCGGGGGAACCGGGGAGGGGATTCTCAGCTTCTCCAGCCGACAACCCGTCTAACAGGTCGAGAAAAATCTCGACCGGCGTGGTAAGTCTCAGTCAACTGGCCTGACAGGGACACTGTGAAGCCAGTGGCGAAGCTGAGGGGTCGACAGTGGGCTATCGACAAGGGAGGGATCTTTCCCGCTCCCAAGAGCATCGACGGAGAGACTTACTTTGCTCTTTTGGACCTGGAAAAGGTCCGAAGAAGTTGGACCCTCACCTTTCGTCGAGAGGTCAGACAAAGCTCCTTAAAAAGCCGGTCAGAGGCACCGAGAGAAGGCGGAACAAATGCGCAGCCCGAGGAAGAAGCGGCCCTTGCCGCCTCCTCTTGAGGCAATCATCTGCTCGACTGATCCGCCCGGAGCCTACCTTGTGAACACCGCCAACCAGACCTCTTTAGATTTCACGGTGGAATTCTTTTCTCGGGCGCCCCAGTTTGTCGGGCATACGGTCCTCAGGGCGTGGGCGAAAAAGAAGAGCACAAGTCGCAGGCCTGCGGCCGTGCTCAAGGCTCCAGGCAGTAGACGCAAGTGGAGTGCGGATCCGCCCTAGACATCTTCTGCCCGCAGGGCACCTCCGGAACCCGGAGTCGATTGTCCATCGAGCCGCGAGGAGAAGAAGACCAAGTCTTTTAGCAAAAACTTTTGATTTCGAACTTTCGAAGAATTAGGAACCAGTCTTAATCGGAGAGCGTTAAGGAGGGAACCTGAGCTTCCAAGCGGTAAGGAAGATCTGGCGTCATGGGGCGGAGCCGAGAGTTTTACCACCCGGGTGGGTGGGAGGAGCCAGCTTGAAGACCTTCCGGCAAGATTTAAAGCGGCAAGGAACCTGCCAATAAGTGTGGATGAACAACATATCCATGTCCCTAGAAATATTTATGCTGCGTAGACCAAAGCAGATCTTATTGAATTGTTCCAGCTAATTCAACCGTATTTGTTTACGCCTCATAATTTAATTTTTTGGGGGGAATTTAACTGTGGTTTGGGTTTGGAAGACAGAGGCAGAACAGCCAGAAGACGGATAGTTTACTGGGATATGACCTGTCTTAAAAATATTGTACGTACTGCTTCACTGAAGGATGCTTTCTTTTTGGTTCATTCCAGATCTGAATCCACTTTTTCGAAAGGTCACCCAGTTACTCGTATATATTTTTTCTTTATCCCATAGCAAATGGTAGTACACTCTATAACAGCAGAGCCAGTGGAATTTTCAGATCATAAAATCTTAGTCTTACAAGTAAACAAACTGAGTCTAACGGAGTTTGGGCCAGGGCTATGGAGATTTTTTCCATCTCAATTGGAAGGTGTTCAGCTGCTTAACCAGCTTAAGCATTTTATTATAGCGAGAAAGTCTGTTTTGGTGTGTTATGATTCTTTAGTCCAATGGTGGATGGACACCAAGAGAGATTTGATTACTTTATTAAAACAAGAAGGAAAGAATTGCAGGGATGCACCTTATTGGACTTAAATACAGAACCGGAAACAACTTCAAAAACATAGAAACATAGATTTTGACGGCAGATAAGGACCGCTTGGCCCACCCAGTCTGCCCATTTCCCTACCTACTGGATAAGCTGCAGATTCTAGTTAACATACAGCCTACTTCCTGCAACCCCCAACTATAATTGCCTTGTGTCTGTCCCATGCATGTTTGAATTCCCCCACTGTTTTAGACCCAACGACCTCCTCAGGAAGGCTGCTCCATGTATCCACCACTCTCTCCGTGAAAAAAAATTCCTCACATTACCCCTGAGCCATCCCCCCTCTATCTTTAAATTGTGCCCCCTTGTTCTTACACATCTCTTTCTCTGAAAGATGCTACCCTCCTGGACTTTGTTTCCCTTGAGGTACTTGAACGTTTCTATCATGTCCCCCCTCTCCCTCCTTTCATCAAGGGTATACATATTAAGCTCTCTCAGTCTCTCTTCATATGGCTTCTGCTGCAGACACCTGCACCATTTTAGTTGCCCTCCTCTGGACTGCTTCCATCCTGTCTATGTCCTTGCGTAGATGAGGTCTCCAAAACTGCACACAGTACTCCAGATGGGGTCTCACCAACTGTCTGTACAGAGGGATAACCACTTCCCTTTTTCTACTTGTGATGCCCCTTCCTATGCATCCCAGTATCCTTCTGGCTCTCCTTACCGACTTTTCACATTGCTTACCCACCTTTAGGTCATCTGATATGACTACCCCCAGGTCCCTTTCCATTTTTGTTGTTGTTAGTACCTCCCCTGCTATTGCGTACTCTTCTCCTGGGTTTTTGTTTCCCAGGTGCATTACTTTGCACTTCTTTGTATTGAATCTAAGTTGCCACATGTCTGACCATTCCTCCAACCTTGCCAAGTCCCTTCTCATCTTTTCTACCCCCCCCCCCTTGTGTATCAACTCTTTGTAGTGTCACCATGGGTTTAGATTATTCAGTCCAAATAACTTCTGTGAAAACTGCCATAATGTAATTCCATTGTGGTCTGGCAAACAGACTGAAGAAACAGCAGGAATATGGGACACAGGGAAGGCAGCTGTAGTGTGCCCGTATGACTACTGCAGATCTAAGGTGGCACAAAAGACTATTGAGGGTTTGTTTGATGGACAACACAATTTGCAAACTTCAGGGATGGGCATTTTGGAAGTACTGATAAAGCACTCTTCCTCTTTATTTTCCAAAGATTGGAGTGGACCTGCAGGTTAAGAAAGGTTCTTTGCAGATCTCCTGTTGCCACTATGGCCACCTGAAGTTTTGCAATATCTGACGGTAGATATTTCACCAGCAGAGGTAGGTGTTGCAATTTAATCCATGTGGTTAGGCAAGGCTCCAGGCCCGGATGGCCTTCCCAGTGATTTATTTAAACTACTGGGACAAGATCTGATGGTGGAAATGACCGGAGTTTACAATTTATTTATTTGCTTTTGTTCATCAGTTAGGCACACTAGACAACCAAGTGCCTCTTTTCAGGTGCGACCCGGGAAATTACAGATGATACATTCAGGTATAACAGGCAACAACAAGAACAGGTATAATCAAGAGCAACAAAGAGTGCAAGGTCAATGCATTAACAACATGGGATTACACAGCAAGTGGAAGGAAGATGATAGCATGGCCCAAACGAGGCAGGCAGAAATCAGCATAGTCGGACAACAGCGCCCTGGAGGATAGGGGTAGCAGACACATCAAGGAGGTGCAAGGGGGTTAATCTACTACAGGGGTTCCCCTTGATATGGCTAAAGGTACACTAATGTTTTTATTCAAAAAGGGAGACAGGCGATTGATAGAAGACTGGAGACCCATTAGTCTTTTAAATTGTGAATTTAAAATCTTGGCCAAAATCCTATATACAAGGCTTTCCAAAACGGCTAAATATTTACTACATCCTGCACAATTTTGTTCTGTTAAAGAACGCTCAGTGACTGATAGTTTGATACTTCTTAGGGAACTTTTTGAACGAAGAAGGAAACAACAAGCTGATGGCATTGTTTTGGCCTTGGAACAGAAGCAGGCCTTTGATGCAGTAAACCAGCAGAATCTTTAGTCTGTGCTTCAATCTTATGGCATACCAACTAAATTTGAGTTACTCTGAAGATGCCTGGAGTTACCTGGCGAAAACATTAAGTCTGTCTGGCTTTTGTGGTTTCCAGTGGTTTTTCCATCTGCAATACAGGTGAAGGATACATACTGCACTTTTCTTTATAAACAAATAGACATTTTTTTTATTAACCATTTGTAGTGTTGTCATAGTTTGTGGGTTCTCAGTGTATTTTTTGCTTGCCTTGACTGCTGTTTGTACTTTGAGCACCACAAGTACTTTCCCTGGTGCTCATGTTCTTTGCTTCTTATGTTTGATTGTTTTACCAGAAACTTCTACAGAAGATATTGATATAGCTTATGACAGACTGGAACAGACTGTAACTGCTGACGCTGTAAAGGTGAATGTTTCCTTAACCTTTGAACAAACTGCAGAAATTCATAACTTGCTAAAGGCATTTAACAGTACTTGTACCACAGTACCAGGCTGAGCAAAAGGGGCCAAGCAGATAATAATGATAGGGAATGCTTGCCCTATAAGACGAAAGACATACAGATTACCGGGGGGGGGGGTTAAGAGCAGACATGGTTAAGAAAATACAAAAAATGAAAGAATTGGATTATCACAGAAGAATCGAGAAGTGCTTGGTCATCACCAATGGTGATTGTAAATAAAAAAGAAGGGGGTGTAAGAATCTGCCTTGATTTGAGGAAACTTAATCAAGCGTCAGAATTTGACAGTTATCCTATGGCCACAATAGAGAATTTTGTGGACAGATTGGGGAATGCTAAGTACATCAGTACCCTCAGTCTCACCAAGGGTTACTGGCAAATCCCCCTAGCTGAAGAATCCAGAGACAAAACTGCATTTGCCACTCCTACTGGATTATGTCAGTTCACTTCCATGCCATTTGGTTGACATGGTGTACCCAGCAGTGCATGAATGTAATTTTATCTCCTCACTTTTGTTACTGTGCTACGGTCCTGGATGATGATGTGGTGTATAGCTCAGACTGGAAAAGCCACCTGAACACTTATGAGCAGTTATCCAATCTATCAAAATGGCAGGTCGGACAATTAATCCTACCAAATGTACATTGGGCATGCAAGAAACCAGCTATTTGGGGTATGTTTTGGGAAATGAAGAAGTAAAGCCAAATGTTTCTAAGATAGAAGCTGTGGCTAACAGTCCTGTCCCTAAAACAAAGAAACATGTCAGGTCATTTTTACGGCTGGCTGGCTACTATCGGAGATTCGTTCCCAACTTTGTCCAATTAGCCACCCCCCTCACTGAACTCATGAAGAAACGGCGCCCAAATAATGTGCAATGAACTCCAGAGTGTGATGAGGCTTTTCAAGCCATTAAGGATTCATAGGAAGTTTCAAGTCTAGTAATGTAAGCCAAAATCACGTGTATACCATTATATCTGTCTCACTCTCCCCTGTCATTAAGTTCCTTTTTGAATACATTCATGTTTGTACTATGGACTACTTTACTCAACAATCTGTTCCATTCAGCTATTACTCTCTGGTTGAATCACTGACCCCTTGCATTCTTCTTATAGTTTTCCCCTTTCAATTTCAAATCGTGACCCCTTGTGTCCTTATCTTTATCCTTCACCACCAGTCCTGTGCACTCTCTCCTATCCACACTATTCAGAGCTCTATAAACTAGGTAGAGATCTCCTCTCAGTCTCCTGTATTGTAGTGAACACATTTTCAACTCCCACAATCTCACATCATAGGGCAAGTTCCTAACTTCATATACAGATTTAGTTGCTTTTCTCTGCACACCCTTCAAATTCTTTATAATTCCCCTTCCACACGGTGCCCCAAACTGAGCAAAGTACACCATGCAGGGGTCTCACCAGAGCTGTGTACAGGGGTATCAGAACCTCCCGCTCCCGACTTATGTTCCTATGAAAGCATCTCAAGGTTCCATTCCCATTTCTCGCAGTTTCTTTATAGTGGCCATCAAATGTTAGTCTGTTAATAATGTATGGGGAGCCCTTACATAGAAACATAGAAGTCGACAGCAGATAAGGACCGCAAGGCCCATCCAGTCTGCCCATTTTATTACCCACTGAAAGTAAGCCGTTTATAACCTTGTAATCCCACTGTCATGATGTCAGAACCTTATAAACCACTCACATCAACATCATGACAGTGGATTTACACAACGAAATGCCAATATAAATCAGCATTCTACACAGACAGAGCGCGATCGTTAGCCTGAGTACAGTATTACCTCAAGATCTCAACTGTTGTTCCTTTGGCCGTGAAGTTCCTCTTCAGCCACCGGATGTTTGGGGCCCAATTGAAGCATGCACCATCTCTACCCACAGTTCTCCTCTACGCCTGTCAACGTGACCTCACACTGTTAACCGGATGTTTTTTTTCTTGGGCTGTGAATGGAGTTTTACATTTAAATAGACTGACCGTATTTACTTAAAAGTTTTACTTGTCTTAGCAAGACACCTTCCGTTAGTTGCCAATATTCAGTCTGTGTATCTTAATTTTTTTTTCCCTACACAAGCATATGGAAGTGTTGCAGATTCATTAACAAGGTAAGGTTAAATTACTTGTATGGGGGGGGGGTAACTTCTCATGTCGAGTACCCATACACTATAAATGACAATGCCTGATGTGATGTACAGGTGATAACCACGGATGTAATCACCTCTTATGGTTGCTAGGGCAACGGTAAACCTCTTGCCCAGCAACCACTTGAGGTGATTACACTGTAGTTATCACTTGTACATCTGGCATTATCCTCTATTTTACTATTATTCCTAGATATTTTCTTTATTTGTGGTTTATAATTCTCTACCATTTAGGAAGTACTTTGCCTTAATAGCTCTTTGGCCGAAATGCATTACTTTGCATTTATCAACACTGACACTCAGTTTTTTATTAGCTGCCCAACTGGATATTCTGTTAATTTCTGCCTGGAATTTTGATGCGTCCTCTGTGTCATTTACAATTGCGTCCATTTTGACGCCATCTGAGAATTTGCTTATCCAAACATCCTTCGTACAAGTCATAGAGGATACAAACATATTAAAGAGTACAGGCCCCAGGACTGACCACTGTGGTACCCTGCTTGTCTCCTCAGCCCAATTTGATAGACGTGTTGCTTTTTTTAATTACTGCTTCCAAAAGCTTCCCCAGTACAGAAGTGATACTAACTGGGCGATAGTTTTCATAGTTTGTTCTATCTTCCTTTGTAAATATTGGTGTCACATAAGCCACCCTCCAGTCCTCAACTACTCTTCCCTCGCCCAAGCAATGTTGGAAGATCTCCGGTATGGGTTCTGCAATTGACTCAGCTGTTTCCTTTAAGAGTCTAGAGTGTATTCCGCCTGGACCTGGTGACTTTGTGGAGTTCAATTTCTTTATATGTAATAATATATCTGAGTGCTCTACCTTAATGTTATTTTTATTTTTATCTATACATCCTCCCTTTCTGGTTGAAATTTCTTCATTTTTATGATGGACACTTATAAAGAAATTACTGAATACCTCAGCCATATCTCTACCATCTGTTATAGTTTTGTTCTTATCCAAAATGGGGTCTACTTGTACCTTGGTTAAGACATACTTGTTTAATATGGCCTTCCCAGATAATTTTAATTAACTTATGCATCTGTAATTTTTACTGTTATTTATATTTGTTTTTATTGTATGCTACTGTAAAGCACCTTCGTTTTGGAAATGCACTATATAAATAAAGATTCACTTACTTACTTCTAAGGCTACCTATGCAGCTGTAAAAAGTTTCCCTGTTATCCTTGGTTTTTACAGCTGGACTTTTCTCGTAATCCCTCTTAGCTTTTTTTATTTGTTTTTTACATTCCCTTAACCTCTAGTTTTAGCCAAATAGTATGCCCTTTTTTAATGGCCCTTTTTATTCCTTTGGTGAACCATACAGGGATCCTATCACTCTTATTATATTTCTTCCTTTGCAGGATGAAATGATCCATACAAGTACTCAGTTTCTCTTTTAGTAGATTCCACTTTTTATCCAATGGTTGCCCCTTAAAATCTTTCCTCCGGTACCAATTACATAAGTACTGAATAATATCTTTATAATTAACACTATTGTAATTTCAAACTAATGTTGATACCCCCTTGTTTATGTCTTTTTTGCCCTTACTGAGAATTGGAGCATACTAGGGTCACTCCCAGCTAGTGGTTCCCTTACCCTACACTTGAATACATTATCCTCCATGTTACTTAAAACTAGATCGAGTGTATGTTCCCCCCAGTTGTATTAGTAAAGTAATTTTCCAAGCATAGGGCACCAAGGATATCTAGGAACTCTGTTTCCATTGCAGATTTGGGCATTTTACTCTGCCAGTTTATTCCAGGGAAATTAAAATCTCCTAATATTACAATTTCATTGCTGGGATCCTGATTTTTTATTATATTTAGAAATTGTAGCATTTTTTTCAAGTGTTTAGCAAGGGGGCCTGTAACAAAACTCCCATTATTTTTTGTTGCATTATGTTCATCCCCCAATTTAAGAAGCCCAGACTTTGACAAACAATTTTTATTCCAGACCAATGCATCAGAGGTAGGCCTCAGTGCAGTCCGGAGTCGGCATATAGATGGGAAGGAACATCCCATTTTATATATCAGCAGGAAGTTGCACAACAGAGAGAAGACGTATTACACCATTTAAAAGGAATACCTTGAGGCAAAGTGGGCCATGAAATCCCTTAGGTTTTATTTGCTAGGAGCTGACTTTGTACTTATAACAGATCACAATCCTCTCTGTTGGCTTAATCAAATGAAGGATACAAATTCCAGAATTATATGGTGGTACCTGGCACTACAGCCATTTAAATTTAAAGTGCTGCACAAATCTGGAAAAGAGAATGTCAATGCTGATTTTCTGTCAAGATATGGATCAGGAATTGAGAATTCTTGAAGGTGAAAAAAAAAGCGTGGGTTTAACTGTCTGCTGTATTGGTCGTTATGGAAAAAGGGATACTGCATATGCACAGAACTGTAAAGGTTATACGTTAATGTCGAAAAGAACTGAAGTTTGGAAACCTGTTATTCAAAACAGGTTCCCTCTTTGGGGGTTATGTAACAGGGTTGAATAAGGCCCTGTCCCATTTTTTACACAAAAGAGTTAAGCACAAGGATGTGTTTTATCCTCTCCTTTTCTGTCTCTCATCTGTCTGGTTGCACAACCAAATGTTCTTGTGAGACCTAAGAACTGATCACTCTGATGGTCTTGCGATTCTCCACCTCTCTTCATCTCTCTGCCTTCACTTGCTGTTTCTTTTATTCCCCCTTGCATATCTATGGTTATAAAATATATGTGAATCTTTATGTGAAACTGGGATCCCTTGGTTTGAAAATGTATATCGTTATATTGTTGAAATAATTGCAAGAGAAAAAAAGCTATTTGGAACTGGTATCTGGTCAATATAGCGCAAACATAAAAGTGCTGCAAAAACGCATGTGAAAAATAGCGTTGAGAAAAATTGTGAATGGCATAGAACAGCATCGGGATGTTATTGCGCACTCCCCCCGGCTAAACTGCCCCCACACCACCCCCCCAGAGTTTGTAACAGTAAATCCCCCATGACTCCCCACCCCCAAGTTCCACCCCAAGAATTTGTAACAGTAAATCCCCACCATGACTTTCTGCCCCTACGCTACCCCAGAATTTGTAACAGTAAACTCCCCCAAGGTTCCATACCCCCAGCATGGTAGGTCGGTTAGCACTATCTTGCCATGGGCAGTTTTCTCAGTCGCCTTTTTGTCAGCACAATTATTGACAGTGTGTTTCTGCTCCCGCTATTTTGACCAAGACCCTTTGGAACTCAAGGGGTTAACTCTGAGATGCAGTTTGAGCTCCTCAGGCTTGTCTGCAAAACTGTCAGCAAGAGGCCAGCTTGGGACACTGTAATATTTGCAAGCCTGCTCTCCAAAGAAACTGAAAAGAACTCTGATACATTTTGTGAGAATCAGAATATCTCCCTAATGAGCTCAGGATGTAGAAATTAATTGCTATACAAAGATTGTTACAAAAAGTGAGTAATCTTTTTTTTTTGAGAGACTGAGACATGAAATTGAAAAGAACCCTCAGATGAAGGACTTTAGTTTTCTCTGTACTGCCTTTGTATATAGCTATATTGAACAATTTTTTTTATTTTTTATTCTATTGTTAATAAACGCTACTTGCAAATTTTACAACTGCTCCTGGTTTTCCTTTGCTTCCCAACCTGTGCCTGGACTCGACAAGTGGAAGAGAGGCAAATGAAGCAGAGGGATCAGACAGCAGAGGGCGGCAAGCTGTAGGAGCAGATGTGCGTGGAAAGGTCACAGAGAAGGGACTTAAAAGACAGGAAGAAAGATAAAGCACAGAGAGCTGTACCTTCATATCCTGCACCCAACTAGCCCATTTTAGATTAAGATGCATGTGCTATGTATGCTATAGTAAACTACAGATCTTTGTACAGTTATGTGTCACTCAAAGGGGTTGAGAGTCACTAATAAAACCATGAACATTATGAAAGAAAGCCTTGTGTTCCCAATATTCTAATGCATATTGCTTCCAATTTGCAAATCTTCGTGGTAATTTCCACTCCCCCAAATAAAACTCAAGTTAAAACAGAATCAAATTCCCTAAATTCGCTTTTCTTGTGTAATGGCAAATCACATCCTATTTTTTCAGTAAGACAGTTCACTGATCCAGTTTCATTTACCTGATATGCTGTTTCAAATGGCTTGACTTCTTATAAGCTCTGTTGCAATAAAGACACTTGTAAGGCCTGTCAGATTCAGCTACAAAGTTATTAGTATTATTATTATTGAAGAATGTCTGGAAGCCCTGGCAGTTCCTGGGAGTTTTCTGAAGTAAACCTAGAAGAGACAAAATAACACAGCTTAATTATTTTCCGTCTTTGGCCCCTAAATTATGCTTGTTTTTATTTGGGTGTAGTTGTGGGTAATTCAACTACTATGATCAACTGGGGAGGCAGTATAGTGTAGTGGTTAAGAGCACTGAGCTACAAACCTGGAGAACTGGGTTTGAATCCCACAGCCACCACGTGTATACTGTGTGACCTTGAGCAAGTCACTTAACTTCCCTGTGCTCCCAGAATGCACCTGGCAACAAGCCTCAGCTTACTGTGTATTTCCTGGCTAACAATTCCAAAATAAAAATAAAAACTTCTGTGAAAAAAATGACACCAAGACTATGGGATGCTTAAGAAAATGGCTGAGGCGGTAACAGCCCCTCTGGTCAGCAGTTCCAACTGCTTGCTACATGCTGTAGCCATGACCTTCAGCACAAGCAAAAATTGGCAAAGCTCCACACCCTGCCCTCCTTTATTTCCGGAGCATCCATTCCCCTTGGGAATGTCCTCTCTTATAAGTACCTCAGTGTCTGACTCGATCCCTTACTTGACTTCTCCTCCCATTTCAGTGCTCTCCATTCGAAGATGCAGCCTAAGTTGGAACTTCTGTACCGTCACAAGGCTAGCCTTCCCCTCTCCATCAGATGCAACCTACTGGTTAAATCTATACTCCCCACCTTCGATTACACTGATGTTGTCTTCAGTGCTGCCCCTGAAACCTCTCTCTCCAGACTCGATGTGCTCTACCATGCCTTCTGCAGGTTCGCCTCAAACTCCCCCCATATGACCCACCACTGGGACCTCAAACTCCTCTCTATCCCTCTAATCCCTCTCCCAGAGACGCTTTTCCCACTCTGCCAACTTTATATATAAATACTGGTTTGGGACTCTCCCTCCATACCCTGCCTCCCTCCTCAAACCTGCCACCCCCTTCCCGTATAACTCACGTTCAGTCAGTGAACATTCTTTCGCCCTCCTGCGTGTCTGCACCTCGGCCGGCAAGTTGACTTTCTCCTATAGGTTTCCCTCCCTCTGGAACTACATCCCCCCCCCTCAAATCCGCCTCACCCACTCATTTCCTGCCCATAAGCGCCTACTCAGACCCTCCCCCTTCTCTTCCTGCATCTGTTCTCCCCCCTTCTAATGCTTCTCCTCCCTCTGCCCATGCTTGCCTTTCTCTTTAGCACCTTCTTCTGCATTAGCAGGCTCTACTCTACCTAGCTGCTAGCAGGCTCTCACACTACTGTAAAGTGCTTGCTAAAAAAAAAAAAAAACCTGTATATTGTGAATATATATACTCTGTATTATACTGGTTATACTGTAAATACTCTGTATTATACTGTTTATACTGTAAATGCTCAATGTTTTCATGTTTACATGTATTCTGTCATTGTTCTCAAACTGTCTAAAATTACTCTGTAATTTACCATGTAACTGACGTTTGTTACGCTCTGTTTTTATACTTCTTCCCCCAAGTTGCATCTGGAAACAAGCTTCTGCTCATGGTGCCTTTCCCGGTTATCAAATTTTAAATAAATAAATAAATAACATGCGGGGTGGTCTCCAGGGACTGGAGAACTGCCAATGTGATTCCACTGTACAAAGTGAGAGAAAGGATAAGCAGGGAAGACCCGTCAGCCTGATGTCTATAATGGGGAAAGTGCTGCAAGCTATTCTAAGACAGAAACTTGTAGACTTTCTCAAGGTAAAAGGGCTGCAGGATGATAGGCAGCTTAGGTTCACATGGGTGAGTTCATGCCAGATAAATCTGATCAAGTTCTTCCACTGCATGACAAGACACCTAGTGAGCAAGATCATACATGACCCAAACACAGCAGCTGTGAGGTTCACACCATTGTACTATACTAGGTGGTTATTAATGCTCCCACTGTCAGTGCTTACCTATGTCAGTGATGAGGATAGGCTCCTGCAGGGGGATATCTGGTGCTGGACCACTGTTCTTCCCTAGACGAGGCTTGATAGGTTTATGATGATAGGGTAGCTTCTTTGGATCATAACCCTTAAAATGACAAGCAATATGAGTCTTCCTGTGCCCTGATGTACGAAACTTTTTTTCACAGTGTGGACAAGGAAAAGGTCTGACACCTGTATGGAGGAATTTAAAAACCAAAACACAAACCAAAGGTTACATTCAAATTATTCCGTCACTGTATGTGGTTTTCTTCCATGTCTTTATCCTTGAGATACCACTATATCGGTAGGCAAGGCTACAGATTGAAAGTACATAAATGAAAATTACGTACTCACCGTAATTCTTGATCTTCCAGAATATCTTGACTAGTCATCACTGGTGGGTCTTAGGGCCGGCAGCACTAGGACCCCATGTAAGCATATGCCTTTAATATTTTGGGGGAAGAGAGCCGACATCAGGGACGGTGCCACCTACGAGGCAGACGTATGATGTGGCACTTGTGGACTGGCCCGTAACCGATGCCAGCTTCCCCTCCTCCTCAGTTCAGTTCATCTAGGAGAAGAGGTAAGAGTAAGAAGACAGAGGGGTTGGGGCAAGGGAGCCCAAGGGATAGGGAAAAGGATACAGGATATAAAATGAACATAATAATAAAAACTGACCAGACAGAAGAAGAGAAATTCTGGTCAGAGGGACTTTAGGAATGGAGCTGGGCAGCCTAGAGAAGGACAGGCAGAGTGAAAAAGAGAGAGAAGGAGGGGAGACCAATTCTTTTAAAAAGTAATGTGAAGAAGTGGCTTGTTCACAGCCCTGAGAAGGTATGTCTGACATCCCCTGAGTTGCTCACTCTCAACAGGATGCAAGGTTCTGGAAAAATGATGGACCAGCCAAGAAGTGAAGTGCAAGGAAAAGAGAACTTCCCTGAACTGAACAACGGAAAAGACACCAAGACTCCTGGAAAAAAAGTCAACCTTGAGTGTCCGTCTGAGGAGGAGGTGGACTACAAGGGCTAGGGATGAAAAGTCCTACATGACCAAAAAGTAATATGGGAGAGGCAAGCCTCCGAATTCAGAGGTCTGAGGTAGAACCAGTGCTCTAGGGACTAAAAGAGGCTTAGATGCTAAAGAACCAAAAGAGAGAAGTACTTTCCAAGGGGACTGATTGAGAACAGGGGTCTCCACCAAGGCAAGAGCAGGATAGGGATCCTGGAGAAGGACCCATTCCTTTAAACTGTGTGCCCAAGGAGAAAAATCCCTAAATAAGGAATTAAGAAAAAGAAAGGTACAACAGGCCACAAAATAAAAAAAGTGTATTGCTTGGAGAATCTGGGCTGTTAAGAATGGGTTACCATTTCAAAATTACTAACCTAAGAAAAAACAGTTTCTCCCATTGAGTTCTATCCCAAGAAGGACCAGAAAAGATAATCCAACAGCACAAACAGTAGATCCTTCTTGCTTAAAGATGTTTTGGGGCGGGGGCCCAAAAGCCATAACAGCCTGTGGTCTCTCTCTCTCTCTGAATCTCTTCTCCAGAGAAAATATTTTTTTTAAGAGAAAGTGAAAAACAAGGACTAAAAAGATGTTCATTAACAACTTTTTTCTTTTTACACTTTGTAATTTTTTTAATTTTATTTTTTTACCACACTAAAGGGTGCAAGATGAGAAAGGGGCGAAGTCGTCCAAAAGGCAGAAAGTGCCTTCCCCCTTAAAAGATCTGAATTTTTTTTAGGGGCCATCCACGGCACATGGAGGGAACAAGTCCCAAAGAAGTTTGTCCTCCAGATGACTAAACCCCCCCCCTTTTTTTTCAAAAACAGGGGGCAGGAAGAAGGGAA
The DNA here is from genome assembly GCA_016271365.2 of Neoceratodus forsteri. Lineage (NCBI taxonomy): Eukaryota > Metazoa > Chordata > Ceratodontiformes > Ceratodontidae > Neoceratodus > Neoceratodus forsteri. The sequence goes on from CM057455.1 coordinate 479,454,188, forward strand.
GGGAAGGAAATGGAGGAGAAGCTGCCCAGAAGCCTGGTCATTGCAGGGGAAGATGGGCGGGTAGCAGTAATGAATGGTGAAGATATTCTGGAAGATCAAGAATTACAGTGAGTATGTAATTTTCAAATCTTCCAAGAATCAATCTTCATCATTCATCACTAGTGGGCCAGAGTACCAAGCCACCATCAGATGGTGGTGCTGGCAAATCTTGAGGGAAACGATTGTTCCCTCAGCCTCCTGTGGGGGAAAACAAAGAGAGGTGGGGCCCTTCATGAGCCTGGCAAGGCACGAGACTGGTCGGGGCAGGCAGAGGCTCCCATGGCCTAGGAACAGGAAGGTGCCCTGCAAGTTCAAATCTGGCCCTGTGGGAGAAGAAATGGGCCCCCTTGAAGCACGAGGTGATCACCCTATGCCAGGCCAAGGGTGATAACCATGACAGACAAAGCCAAGCCATCCATCTGGTGCACACCGCAGTTCCTATCAGTCTGGAGGCTATGTCACTGGCATTGTAGGATGTCCTTCTTAGTGTCTCACCAGCTCCAGACCCTGGGCAGAAAGGCAAATAACCTGTCTGGTTGCCTCGCAATCTGGCAAGGGTGCTAGGGTCTGACCCAGCATTACCCACAGGTGCCTGCTATAGGACGCCATGTGTGCCTGGTGTGCCACAATGTACAACACAGTGCATGCCGCTGAAAAAACTCTGCAACCCCAAATGTCAAAGTAGGATAAATCTGAGTCTGGGGGATGGTAACGCTGTGGGTGGCAATGCCCAGAGGGGGTATTCAGAAGCTGGACCCCTGAGGAGGGGTGTGGCATGACTTCTGGAGATCCCAGTGGTACCTGCACTGCCAATCCCTTGGGGCTGGAGAGGGAAGAGAGGGACGAAGCCGGATGCCTTATGATGTCTCTGTCAATGGAAGATGCCACGGAGGTATGACCTGAGAGTCAGAACTGTACTCCCCAAGGAAGGACAGCGCCAGACGTGCAGGATTGTGACCTGAAAAATGGGACAACTGCAGCTCCCCTATCGTCTCCGAAAGGCATCGCTGATAACAAGGGTAATCAGCATGGGAGGAGAGGTGGACTGACGTATCCTCTTCCTCAGAGGAGGAAGATGGAGAAAAAGAGGAGTTGGACTTAAGGGTGGTGGTGCTGGGGTTTCCGGCTGAAAAACAGCCAATCCATTGCCCTCAGGTATGTTGAGAAGGCACTCTCCGACGCCCTGAACTGCTCCCTAGTGAGGAGCCCCACAGGGCCAGAAATACCCAGGAGAGGGGGAGGAGAAGGGTGGTGCATAACCAGGTCAGGTCTTCTGCCAGGACTCCAAGAGTGCACAGGTGACCTAGCCCAAGGGGAGGGGCTGTGCAACTCGCCCACTGGGGCATGCCCAACCACAGAGGGATAAACCGGGTGGTGCCCTTAGGGGGAACCCACAGGTCCCAAGAGCAACCCCTGTCCCCACCTACCGCAGGCCTAGATGGTTCTGGAGGGGTCAAAGGACCAGGTCAGCAATACGACTCCTGTCAGGGCCCCCAGCCACTCTGGTCACAAAGCGCAGCACCGAACAGGACCACCAAACCCTCACCTCACCAGAGAGGGCTCTACCCCTTGGACTAGGCCCTGAAGCATCAGTAGCAGCCGAACTCAGGAGTAAAAGGGATCCGGCGCAGCCTGTGGCACCAGAACCCCGCTTGGTACCACAAATGGTGCCGGATTCGGACACAGTGCTGCAAATGGTGCCAGAACACAACCTGGCACCAGAGGTGGCACCAGAGCCGAACCATGCTTTGCCATGCCTTTTGGTGCCAGAACTGGCACCAGAAGCATTCCTGGCACCATGAGCAGCACTGTGGGACACAGGGGAGGCAGCATCGGCCCCAGGATGAGCACCCCCAGATGATGCTGATGACGCCAAAGGCCTAGGTCCTTGTTCTCAGAAGAACCTGGAAGCCAGACTGGATCATCCTGGTCATCATCTTCCAAATCAAAGGATGAGACAAGGACCAGGCAGGGTGAGAAACTATCATTCATTTCATCCGGCATCTCCTTCTCTGAGATCCTGCCAGTCTGGGAGAGGGAGGCAGATGGACGGAAGGTCAGAGAAGGGGAAATAGGGAAGCTAAACATGTGCTCAAGGGCTGGTGCCAGGAAAAAGGACACAAATTTGTAGGGAACTGGCAATAGGTTTGGGAGCGAAAGTTCTTTAAATTTGATGGACTGCATCTGACTAAGGAGGGAGTCAGTGCATTGGGGCAGAAGTTTGACGTCTTTGCAGAATATTTAAAGTAGTAAATGGGGAGAGGGGTGCAGCACCCTATACGTCAAATGGGAAGAACACCCCTCCCCCCTCATCTAGTGGTCAAACAGGAGTTCAGCATGTTTGTAGTACATTTGCATCACCAGGTAAGGAAAAAGGTCCGGCTCCCAACACGACGCACAGAGGAAATGCCAGACCTCACCCAACAACTAACGCACCGAAATCTGGCCAATGGAAAATCATGCGCACAAATGCTCGCAGTCTGGGAAACAAGATCCTAGACCTGCAGGCAATAATGATAGAGGCTAAACTGGACACAGTAGCCATTAGCAAACCATGGTTTAACAGTAACCACACTTGGGAGACTTCATTACCTGGCTATGTACTGTTCCGAAGAGACTGAGGTGCAAAAAGTGGGAGAGGAATGGCCCTTTATGTCAATGAAAATATAAAAGCTACAGAAATTCAGAATACACATAAGGAGCCAGAAGAACTGTGGGTCACTCTGGAAACAGGAAGTGGGACAGCCATACGGACTGGGGTTGTGTACAGGCCTCCAGACCAGGGGAAGGACATAGACACATTACTGTTAGAAGATATACAAAACACGAAGATATACAAAACATGACAGCTAAAGGGGAGGTTCCGATAATGGGAGACTTCAACATGCCAGATACAGATTGATCAATATCAGCAGGAACATCTGCCAGAACTAGACACATGGTGGATTCCCTGCAGGGGGAAGGAATCAAACAACTGGTACAACAACCCACAAGAGACAGGCCTATCCTAGATCTAGTACTGACTAACAGGGAAAGGATCACAGATCTCCAGGTAGAAGGTCACCTGGGGGCCAGTGACCATCACAAGGTATGGTTCAATTTGGTCACTAGAACTACATCATCCCATTCCAAGGCAAAAATATGGGACTTCAGAGGAGCTGACTTTGATAAGATGGCCAACAGAGTTAAGCTAGCCCTGGCAAAAAGAAATACAGGTGAGGGGGTACAAGCAAAGTGGGCAAGCATTAAAGATGCAATACTTAGAGAGAAAAGGAAGTGCAAAACAAGAAGGAAACCACTTTGGTTCTCAAAAACAGCAGTAGAAAAGGTCAGAGCCAAAAGGCCGGCCTTCAGGAAATATAAGGGAACGCAGTAGGAAGAAGATAGGGAGGCATACCAAACTTCCCCAAGGGAAGCAGGGAAGGCAGTGAGGAAGAAGGCCCAAACCGAGAAAACACTAGCACAAACAGTAAAAGAAGGTGACAAGACTTTCTATAGATACATTAGTGAACGGAGAAACTCCAGAGGGGGTATTGCTAAGATCAAAGGGGATAACGGGGCATGTGAGGAGGACCATGTAAAAGCATCTATCCTAAATAAACACTTCTGCTCAGTATTTCCTGAAGAGAAGGTAGGGCAGGGCCACAACCTTTCGCATGGACACAGGGGAGAGAGGTGTGCACTAGTCCCTTCACAAAAGAAAGGGTCCTACAAGAGCTTGATAAGCTCAGGGTAGACAAGGCAATGGGACCTGATGGCATACATCCCAGGGTACTAAAGGAGCTAAGGGTGGACCTAGCAGATCCATTATCAGAACTGTTTAGTGAGTCTCTGAGCACAGGAGAGGTCCCAGAAGACTGGAGAAGGGCTTATGTAATCTCGCTCCACAGGAGTGGTAACAGGGAGGAGGCAGGAAACTACAGACTAGTCAGTCTTACCTCAGTAGTGGGCATGATTATGGAGGCACTCCTTAAGGAAAGGACAGTGCAACATCTGGAATTCATAGGAGCACAGGATCCAATACAGCATGGGTTTACAAAAGGAAGGTCCTGTCAAACTAATCTCATAGATTTCTTTGACTGGGTAACCAGAGTGGTGGATCAAGGGAGAGCAGTTGATGTCGCCTACCTTGACTTCAGCAAAGCTTTCGATACTGTTTCACATAGAAGATTGATTAATAAGCTGGGTAGGCTCGGGGTGGGTCAGAAGTTGGTCAACTGGATGGCAAAGCGGTTGACAGGCAGAAAACAGAGAGTGCTGGTAAACGGTATACAGTTAGAAGAGATGCAAGTCACAAGTGGGGTACCTCAGGGATCAGTCCTGGGGCCAGTCCTCTTCAATATCTTCATCAGTGACATTGCAGATGGACTGGAGGGTAAGGTTTGTCTGTTTGCAGATGACACCAAGATCTGTAACAGAGTAGATGATCCAGATGGGGTGGGCAGAATAAGAAGAGATCTGGATAAACCAGCAAAATGGTCGGAAGAGTGGCAACTGGAGTTTAACGCAAAGAAGTGCAAGATCATGCACATAGGGAAAAGAACCCCAGAAGCCACCTATAGGCTCGAGGGGAGTTTCTGGCAGTCACAAGGGAAGAAAGAGACTTGAGCATCATCATCACTGATGACCTGAAATCATCCAAGCAGACCACTAAAGCAGTAGGTAAGGCTAGAGGGATGTCGGGGTGTATTAGTAGGGGTATCACAAGTCAGAAGAGGGAACTGATAATCCCTCTTTACAAGACACTGGTTAGGTCCCATCTGGAGTACTGCGTACAGTACTGGAGGCCACACCTTCACAAGAACGTTAACCAAATTGAGGCAGTCCAGAGAAGGGCAACCAAAATGGTGCAGGGAGTGCATCAGAAAACATATGAGGACAGATTAACGGAGCCCAATATGTATACCCTATAGCAAAGGAGGGAGAGAGGTGATATGATCGAAACATTCAAACACCTTAAGGGCATTAACAAGGTGAAAGAGTCTAACATGTTTCAATATAAGAAAAATAGCAGGACAAGAAGACACAGCATAAGATTAGAGGGAAGCCAATTAAGGGGTAATGTGAGGAAGTTCTTTTTCACAGAAAGGGTGGTGAATGCATGGAATGGCCTACCTCAGGGAGAGGTGGATATGAATACAGTGCAGAGCTTCAAACAGACACTGGATAGGCATAAGGGAGCAATACAGATGAGTATGAATAGATAGGCCATTGATAGAGCAAAGACCGATGGCACATTCATAAGGCAGAAAAAGAAATGGGCAGACTGGATGGGCCTTGCTGTCCTTATCTGCCGTCAACTTCTGTGTTTCTATGAGATCTCTAACCAACTGACTCCAGGGACCTTCCCTCTCCCTGTGCCGCTAGCGGCAGCAGGAGGGGACCCAGCCGTGCGGGCGGCACTGCTCTGCTGACCGGTAATGACTTCCATGCCAGGAGCTGAGGTGGCACAAAGCTGCAGCCCAAGAGACCCGCCGGCACAAGCCAAGCATATAGTTCAACGCCACCATCTGCAACATCCAGAACTCCAACGGGGTTTCAGACTGAGAGGGGTGCACAACCAGCCCCTGGGGGGGGGCAGCTGTCCCATAGACCCCTCTCCAAGGCCTCCCATCTTGGTGAGATGAGGACTAGTGAAGGCCTGTTCTCCCTCGGTATGTACAGTACTGGGGAGGGGCTATGAGGAAGAGCCCAGGGACCTCATCTTAGAATCCTGAGTGCAACGCAGACCTTTGTAGGTGTGTTTTGGGGGGGTCCCGTCCCCACCTCATCATATGGAGTTTGAGTGTGTAGAGGTCCATGCTGAAGCAGGCGTTACAATAATCCATGTCATGGTCTTATCCCAGGCAGGTCCAACATCGGTCATGGCGGTCCTGAACAGACATGTTTTTCCCACAGGGGCATCGACGCATGGGGGAGACTCCGTTCTTTTCCCAATCTTCTGTTTAGGCCCCTGACTGGACATAATGAAACTATTATTGAAACAATAATAAAACCAGCAAAAATAGAATCTGTCACCATACTAGTGTCGAAAGATAAAAAGAAAAATGGCGATGTGGCACTGAATAGCTGTATGGTGTCGAGCTGCGATAACAAACAGAACTGTTGCACAGAAGAAAATGGTGAAATGCTCCCATGGAGTATCTTCCTCGATGGTGGGAAGAACAGAACTGGGGGGAAGGCGGCGTCAGTTACTGGCCAGTCCACGAGTGCCACGTCATGCGTCTGCCTCGTGGGTGGCACCCTCCCTGATGTCAGCTCCCTTCCTCCAAAAATCTTTAAGGCATACACTCACATGGGGTCCCAGTGCCTCCGGCCCAAAGACCCACAAGTGATGAATGGTGAAGATTGATTCTTGGAAGAGCTGTAAAACCCATATGCAAAGCAAAGAACAAGGTTGGTTCAGACCACTATATGCCATGTAGCTTATCACTAGTCCAATAACAAAAAAAATGGACACTAAGAATACTGGCAGGATAGTAACCTGATGCAAAATGGCCAATGTAGGTTTTGAAGAGGATGATGATCATGCCTAAATATCCTCCTTGACTTTTTGGAGGATGCTATAAAGTGACTAGCTATAATCGCTTGTAAAGTTACTGTATGACTCCAACATTTTTGAAAGCCTATATTATTATAAGTTATTTATAGGATCATTATTTCCCTCTGTCTGATGGGTCAGACTCTGCTGCAGACCTGTCTACAAGCTCTGGATCTCATGTCTACTAGTTCAGTTATCACTGACTCATAGACACTAACCGCCTATCTTCTGATACACTGTTCCAGACATATCCCTTCAGGTGGAGCCAGCTGGCTGTGTGTAGACCAGGGTGCGAAATTCCTATACCTTAGGTGCCCCAGGGCAGGCACTTTTGCTTCAGGACACCCACAGCTGTTTAGTGCCTGCCCTTTGGGCACCAAAGGTTCTGGCAAGTTCCGTTTTTTTTTTCCGAGGCTAGGCAGAGTTCTGTTTTGTTTTTGTTTCCGGGGTGGGCGTGGGAGTGCAGTTGTGCAGTCGCACAGCTGAGTGTCGCAGTTCCGTTTTTTTTGTTTGTTTCCAGGGCAGGAGTGCTGACATCTCGAGAGCGGATCACGAGTGTGCTCGTCGGGATGTCAGCTGACTGAATCCTTGCCTGTCAGAGAGAGGAGGAGTGAAATGACACTCAGCCAATGGGAGGAGGCTCTTCGCTGCTGAAGGTGGGCTGCAGATGGCACGTTCACCAATCAGTGATGGATTTGTCCGTTTCGCCCGCCCCTCCAGACAGTGAGACACGAGGACTCACTACAGCGCGCCATTCTTTGGCTCTGTTCTAGCAGGTGCGGTAGCCTGCTGGTCGCGGGGTAAAACTTTAGAGGCTCAGCAATAGCATCTTCTACCGAAAACCAAAAGCTCTTTTAAGAGCTCTGTTGAAAAAAAAAGCTTCTGCAGTATGAAGGGGGATTGATAGCTGGTACACAGGAGAAAGTGTGTTTTGTGAGACCACGAGGGGTCTCTCAGTCAAAAAGTAAAAGCTCTTTTAAGAGCTCTGTTGAAAAAAACTGCACTGCAGTGTGAAGGCAGGATTGATAGCTGGTACAGGAGAGGGTGTGTTTGTGAGACCACAAGGGTCTCTCCAGTCAAAAGTAAAGCTCTTTTAAGAGCTCTGTTGAAAAAAAAAAACTTCTGCAGTGTGAAGGGGGATTGATAGCTGGTACAGGAGAGGTGTGTTTGTGAGACCACGAGGGTCTCTCCAGTCAAAAATAAAAGCTCTGTTGGAAAAAAAAAACTCAAACTGCAGCAGTGTGAAGGGAAGGGGGATTGATAGCTGGTAACCAGGAGAGGTGTGTTTGTGAGACCACGAGGGTCTCTCCAGTCAAAAGTAAAACTCTTAAGAGCTCTGTTGCATACAGAATTAAAAAAAAAAACTGCAACAACACAAATTTAAACTGCAGGCAGCAGCAGTGTGAATGGGGATAGACAGCTGGTAGCCAGGAGAGGAGCGTTTTGTGAGACCACGAGGGTCTCTCTCCAGTCAGGAGGAGGAGGAGAAATCTGTGCCAGGAGAAAGAACTGCAAAGGGAACAAAAAAAAAAAATAAAGTAGAAAGCAGCAAACTTAAGTAGCAGTCCTCCTAAGGCTAATCTGTTTCTGTAGTTGGCTCAGGCTGACATTAAAAAGATTATTTCTGTGCCTGTAATAGGAGGGGAAGGAAGGGGCAACTACAATCTCTGTGGCAGTAAAATTTATAGACTGGCGGCTGCAGAAAGTGAAGGAGGAAGGGCCAGGGCCAGGGGACTACTCAGTTTGCAGACCAGTCTATTTTTCATTACAGTTTATAATCAGTCCCAGTCTCAGCCTAGTAGTACCTGGTGAGCTTGCAGGAAAATCTGCCTTTTACAAATGTAAACTACTACTGCAGAGACTAACTATACCAGTGCGACCCTAGTTCAGTGGGATTACTGGGTCAACTAAATTCAACAACAATAAACAAACTACTATAAAAAAAAAACTACAAACAAGCTACACTGTGTGGACTATCTTAACATCTGAATACTGTTATAAAAACATCTCTTAAGCTTTACAAGCTACGCTGTCTGTGTGGACTATCTAACATCTGAATACTGTTATAAAAATCTCTTAAGCTTTTTACAAACTCGCTGTCTGTTGGACTATCTAACATTTGAATACTGTTATAAAAATCTGTTAAGCTTTTTACAAGCTCGCTGTCTGTGTGGACTATCTAACATCTGAATACTGTTGTAAAAATATCTTAAGCTTTTTACAAGCTACGCTGTCTGTGTGGACTATCTAACATCTGAATACTGTTGTAAAAAAACATCTCTTAAGCTTTTTACAAGCTACGCTGTCTGTGTGGACTATCTAACATCTGAATACTGTTATAAAAAATCTCTTAAGCTTTTTACAAGCTCGCTGTCTGTGTGGACTATCTAACATCTGAATACTGTTATAAAAACATCTCTTAAGCTTTTTACAAGCTACGCTGTCTGTGTGGACTATCTAACATCTGAATACTGTTATAAAAAATCTCTTAAGCTTTTTACAAGCTACGCTGTCTGTGTGGACTATCTAACATTTGAATACTGTTATAAAAATCTGTTAAGCTTTTTACAAGCTACGCTGTCTGTGTGGACTATCTAACATCTGAATACTGTTGTAAAAAATATCTTAAGCTTTTTACAAGCTACGCTGTCTGTGTGGACTATCTAACATCTGAATACTGTTGTAAAAAAACATCTCTTAAGCTTTTTACAAGCTACGCTGTCTGTGTGGACTATCTAACATCTGAATACTGTTATAAAAAAACATCTCTTAAGCTTTTTACAAGCTACGCTGTCTGTGTGGACTATCTAACATCTGAATACTGTTGTAAAAAAACATCTCTTAAGCTTTTTACAAGATACGCTGTCTGTGTGGACTTAAAACTATCTAAAATCTGAATACTGTCTACGTTTGTCATCAACTGTTATAATAAATAATCAGACAACACAGTGAGGTGTTTTTTTTAAGTTTATTGTTAAAAAAAAGACAACACTGTTTTCCTTGTGTTGCTTGCATTTATTAATACTGAGTTACGTAACACAAATAAAATTCTCTAAATCAGTATTCACAAGTTATTGGCTCCGAACAGCGAGGCAGACACCATGAGTCTTTTTAAATTTGGATTTAAGAGAAAGCATCTTGATGAGACTCTGGGAGCCGACTCGGATTCCCCAACACCAAGCACTAGTACCAGTAGTGCTACTACAGCCATAACCATACCACCTCCTTGCCCAGAAAGTGAAAGTCTTGTGACCACTAAAGTTTCATCTATTGCTGCTGCTTGTACTGAAACCCCAGTTAAAGCCCCAAAAGTTAGAAAATTTCAAGAATCATGGAAAAAGGGCAGGCAGTGGCTTACTTATGACACAGATAAATGTGCTATGTTCTGTATATGGTGTCAGAATTATGATAAAAGTCAGAGCAAAAATAATTTTAGAACTGGATGCAGTACTTATAGGGTACACATTATCTCAGACATGAAGTGTCCGTGGCACACAAAATTGCTGAGAGAGAGCTACATAGCAAACAAAACAAAAGTTGGAGAAAGACCAATAGAGAAGTCCATACAATTAATGGAACAAAAATAAATGGACCAAATTACTAAACTGTTCTGTACTGCATATTATGTTGCTAGGACTGAAAGGCCTTTCAGGGATTTTCTTGGGCTAATAGAGTTGCAAAAGGAATCACGGAGATGATGTAATGGGACAAAGTTACAGTAGTGACAAGCAATGTCGTGTCTTTATTCACTACATTGCTCAAGATATTCAAAACACTACTGCTCGTCTTTTAGAAGACAATGATTACTTCTCTTTCCTTCTAGATTCATGCACAGATAAAAGTGTGACAGAGGAGGAGGGCATTTACGTGCGTGTTTTTGACAATGGCCTGCCAGTTACAAGGTTTCTTGCACTGAAACCAGTTGGTGTTCCTGATGCTGAAAGCATTGTAAATGTTGTCACTGATGCATTAGAGAGTGATGGTGGTCTAAAGGATGGTGGTTGGAAACAAAAGCTGATCAGTGCAGCTTCTGATGGTGCTGCTGTCATGTTAGGATCCACTTCGGGTGTCCTTACTCGAATAAAACAGGACTGCTGCCCACACCTCATTGACATACACTGCTGTGCACATCGTTTAGAGCTTGCTGTAAAGGTTCTTTCAAAGACTATTCCTCTTACAAGTCGTGGAGCAACTTCTGCTGAACATTTACTCATTTTACCACAGGTCACCAAAATGTTGGAAAGGCCTACAGGAAACAGGATCACTTTTAAATATTAATGTGGTCAAACCAGTTAACACTGCTGGCACTAGGTGGCTTGCGCACAGAGAACGAGCCATTTCTGCCCTTGAAAGGAACTGGGCTGCATTAGTGCCTCACCTTGAACATGCCTCACTGACAAATAAGCAAGATCATGGCCAAAAAGCACTGGGAATACTTAAAGTGCTGAAGACTTTAAAATGTGTCCTGTATATGAACTTTCTGAAAGTGTTTTTGGTTATTTATCAGCTCTTAGTCTATGCTTTCAGCAAGAGGATTCCACTGTTGAAAAGTTCACAGCAGAGTAGAAAGCACAATTCAGAAACTTAATGGTCTCTCTAATGAGCGAAACTCTGCACCGTATAACACTTACATCTGTAAATGAGAATCTAACTCATTACAACAATGCTGACTTAACTATGTGAAACTAGCAGACAGATCCGTTCTTTCAATAGGCACTGTGCAAGCCACAATTTCAGAGATTAAAAATTCTTCAAAAACATCACAACACATTGCATCTACGCTTTCAGTCTTTCATGACCAATGACGTGATACTAGCTGCAAGAACTTTAAATTTTCAGTCCTGGCCAACATCCACAGAGGCACTTGAAACATATGGAGATGAAGCAATTCAAACAATTGTTGATCACTATAAAGTGGTCCTAGAGTCTTGTGGAGTTGATGTTACTTTGGTACTGCTGGAGTGGCTAGACTTAAAAAAGCATGTACTGCACTTGCTGTCTGTTAAAAATTGTAAGTCTCTGAAATTGTGGCAGAAAGTGATTCTTGGGGATATACAGGATCAACAATTTCGAAATGTGCTGGCTGTTGTCAAGATCATTCTCCTGATTCCTGTTCACACTGCTGCTGCAGAGTGAGGCTTCTCTCTAATGGGAAGAATAAAAATAATTGGAGGGTTGGATTACGTCCAGACACCCTTCACGACCTCATGTCCATATCTCTCAATGCACCTCCACAGCTCAGTGACTATAACCCTGAAGGTGCCATATCACTATAATGGTGGAAAAATGGCAAACGAGGCCCACTACCAAAGCTTATGGCTCCAGAACACAGTCACAGCATGCTGCTTCTGCCAGCACCAGTGAATGTGATGAAAATGAAAGTGCTTGGTCCAGTGAAGATGACATGTAAAATAACGTAAACAAAGGGGTCAGGGGTGGTATGTAAATAGTCTCTTGGGCATGTACATTTTCTTATCACATGCCCATGTGGGCATGTACTTTTTTTCACGAATTTCATACCCTGGTGTAGACCATACCAGAATTTTACAGACCAGAGAGAGAGAGGCAGGGAGCCCATAGGCCTGGGTGCCACAACTGGGCGGTGAAGGAGTACTGACATTGCCTGAGATTTACCATTGTTTCAACCTCTTTTTCAGCGCCCTTTGTCTTACCTGGCCCACTGAAGCACAGCCTGAGACAAGTGATTTTTCTGGACAGTCAAAAGTGGGCTGAGATCTTGCTCACCAAACATACTCCGGCTGACATTCACCAGCACAGACCTGGAAATATAACACTAACGCATCCTATGTCACACCAGCTGCAGGTCTGCACCCCTGACATGGAGTCATGCATTCTAACCCACATGATTTCCTCTCCATGAACCTCCAGCTGGTAGTTGCATAACAGCAACAGCCACATACCTTCCCACAGTCAGGAAGAATCTGAGACAGATACTCAGTGCTACCTCTGCCATTGATGGTTTAAACCAGGTTTAGGACTCCAACCCAGGTAATCAACATAGTAAGCTTCAAGAAAATACAAAATCACACATGCCCCCACAATGCAAAGCATCATGGGCTGCATATGCAAATCACCACAGAATGTTATGCTGGTTCAGCTACATTCTGTGGTGATTTTAATATACCATGATCTTTACTGGCATGTGTGTACTTCCTGAAACTAGCTTCCCAGCCAAATGCCCTTTGGGGTAACCCTTGCCTCAGTGTTTGCACACAGAGGTTCTTTGTCTTTTAAATAGTAAGCTTCAACACTTCCAATACTACAATTAACGAATTTAAAGAATTTTAAGCATAGGAAGAGGTTGGAATTATCCCTCTCTCTGGAATATTCTCTAACAAGCTAATGCTGAGGAATAGACAAAGATCATGACAGTGGAATCCATATAAAACAGGGAAGACAATCTCTGGAAAAAATCCAGAGGAAATTTACGAAAAATATAGCTGGACTTTTTAATGTTCCATATGAAAAACATCTAAAAGACCTCAAACTTATGTCATTATCGCTTAGATATCTTCGGGGTGACCTAATTTATATGTCTGACACTGTTAACGACCCTTATTTATTTACTCAAATGGGTTTTGTGTTCAAAAATAACACTTATAACACCAGAGGACACCCCCTTCAGATAACTAGGGGTAAATTCCATCACACATCACGAAAGTACTTTTACATTCAGAGGATTGTTAACCCGTGGAATAATCTACCTTTTGAAATGATCTCAAGTGAAAATAAGTTAACATTTAAAACTCGCTGGGATAAATTTCTTATTAACAAGGCTAGCATTGGCTACTCTAATTAATTAGGTGCGGTTATGGGCCTCACAGCCCCCTTGCACCTTAACCACCTTAGTATGAACCTTAGTGGATAAGAGACTGATTTAATAATATGAAATAAAGTGCTTACATGGGTCGCAGCATCTGAATGGGGGAATGGACTAGAGGAAAAGAGCATGCAATGACTGGACTTCTGTAGTTCCTAAATACAAATGGCCTAGACAAAGCCCAAGAGTATGCTTAAAGAGCTACTGATGCCTCAAAGAAAACTTTAAAAAACGTAATAATTAAGTACAATTATGCTTGCATTCCATTTACATTTTATATATTTCTCCTCCTCATAATTCATTACTAAGGAAATGTGAATGAATATATGATTGTTGTCCCTTACAGTTTATTTTGAGTTGATCTGCCTCTATAGCTTACTCCCTACTCCAAGTCATAATCCTCTGTTGTGACATCACAGTCTGTTGCCATGGGAGTAACTATGATGTCACAATCAGTGCTCTATGACTTCAGGTAGTGAGAAAGCCACAGGAATAGATGAACTCTTCAGAAGCAGAAATCCTGTTTTTATACAAATGACCTCAGTAATAAATAATGGCGAGGAGAAATACAGAACTAACTGGAAATACATGCTGGACTGTGTCTAAATATTATGTTTTGTTAAAGTTCACCTGAATGTGTCACCAGCTCTTTACTGAATGTACTAACAGAAAACTTGGGGTGGGGCAGAAGACGAAGATGCAATGCAGAAAATCCATGGAGGTTTGGACTTGCTATGCAACATATTCCCACTGAACTTTTTCTTTTGTTTGCCACTGTGGCTAAAGCAATTTAAAAATTTCAGTTACAAAATTAAAAAAAACATATTTAAATGGTAGCCAGAAAAACACAAGCTTCATTAGTACAAAATTAATATTATTAAAAAAAAGAAAAAAAACTCGAGATAGCAGAATATTGCTAAAACAACTAATTTATTGAAATACCTGGTACTATTCTTGACTAGTGATATGCCAAGTGTGTGTGTGTGTGTGTTGGTTTTGGAGGGATTTCACCAGTCAAGACTGTTAACACCAGGTATTTCAATAAATTAGCTTTTTCAGAATGATCGTACCAATCAAGACTGCTGTACTGGTGAAGTCTATGCCTTGCTTATCTGTTTTTCTGTGTGTGCCTTGCAACTGCTCATCCCTATTTTGGTACAGCCTTTGATCCAGGTTTCCATTAAATGGTAGCCACAGTCAGCCTTGGTTGTCCATTTTGAGTCACCTGCTTTTTTTCCAAAGTGTTGTTAAAAAAATCCTGCTTTATGCAAATGATGCTGTGTTATACACAAGTTCAAAGACTAGTTTAATCTTAATTGAGCATCTGGGGTCAAATTTTAGAATCTTGCAAACATGGCTACCTAGTAACCGGTTTAGTCTAGACTAGAAGGCACTCCATTTGAACAATTCAGATATTTGGGTATTTATCTTGGCTCCCAATTAGTGTTTGAGGAGCATATGAACTACTTGAAAAAATATGCATCATAAATTAGGTTCTTTGTTTAAGGTCCGTCACCGTATGACACTGGAAACAACAAAAGTAATTGTTTAGCATAGCTTGTTGTCATTGTTGGATTATGGATAATTAATTTTGGATACAGTATCCACAAAAACAATACAAAGAAAAAAAAAGTTAAATACCAAGTAGGCAAGTTGATTTTCTCTGCCAACAGAACACAACACCACAGTAATCTTTTCACGGAGTTAAACTGACTTAAAATGGAAAATAAGGACATTTTGATCATGGCCTCCATAACACATAACATGCTGACTCAAAATGTTCCATATTCACGTTCACTGTTACTAGATTTCATTGTTACATACCAGGCTTGAAGTCAAATCATCAGAATTTGTTACAGATTCCCCTACTAAAATCAGATACGACTCAAAAATCATTTTTACATCTGGAGCCCAACATTCAAAAGTTGGTGTGGGCACTAACGGGTCTTTGCCTGTGACAAACAGGGATGTGCGCCAGATACCCATATTCAAAAGGGGCTGTTCCAAATGCAACATAATGTATGCAAGCGGGCAAGGGAGGGGTGTGGCCATGAATAGCCATGCTACCCCATTTTCAACGGCTTTGCACAAAAGGTTTTAGTGCAGTCCTTTCGTGCAGCACAAATATCGCCTAACAAAACCCTGACTTAATCTGGGCAACCCTAGCTGCTGCCAGAGGTAATGCAGCCACCTAGCTAGTTGGCTGCTGGGGGTGCATAGCCACTCTTTGTGGTCCTTGGAACTGCCCCTTTGATCACCAGCCCATACCGTAGTTTACCGAAATCCCTGGTGCTAGTGTTTCCCCCTTCATTCGCTAACCTGTACCGTAGTTTAATGAAATCCCTGTTGCTAATGGCCCCCCCCTCTCCTCCAATCACCAGCCCGTAGTACAATGGAACATCAGTGGTCCCTCCCCCTTCCCCACAGTGGCACCAAACACCCCTGGTCACCTTACTATTTCTCTTGGTGTCATGGGTGCATACGGCGACCGGTGCAGCTCTCCTCACACTTCCTTGGCTGGCCCGCCATATGTCCAGGTAGGGAGTGCACCTCTTATTTATAGGACAGGGTGACATCACCCTGTCCTATAAATAAAAGGCACATTTTCTGCCTGGACATAGAGCAGACAGCTGAGGAGGTGTGAAGAGGGTTGTGCCAATCTGTATGCACCTGTGGCACCGAGGGAATAGTGAGGTGACGGGGCAGCTCGTGCCATGGTGGTGGGAGGTTGGGACCACTGGACGCCGTGGGGGGTTCCACTGTACTACAAGCTAGCGATCGGAGGAAGGAGGGCGGGGACCACTGGCACCAGAGATTTCATCAAACTGTGGTACAGGCTGGTGAATGGAGGAGGGGAACACAGTACCAACATGGCCGTGAAACATCAGCCTGGGCATGGGAAAAGAAACAGTTTGACGGTCTAGACCATGGAAAGAAATTGAAAGAAAAACAAAGGAAAGGTTTTTGTGTACAAGACTTGCATATGGCATGCAAAACATATGAGACTAAAGTAAAGTGTGTACACAATAATCTGAGCAAAATTAAACAAACCTTGTCAGACAAAGACCAGGACATCCAGTCCATTATGGACTAGCTGACCAATTTAACAGTGTTCAACACAGCATTGTCTTCCAGCACAGATGATAAACAAATGAAAATGTATATGACATGTCAAGTTTTAAATGCCAACGGTTAGGTGTATAAATGGGAAACATGCCAGATAACCATTAACGTTCACTGTTTTGACTGCAGTCACTTTCTACTGTTTTAACCTTTTTATTCTGTCTTTTCTCTTCTGTCTCTTACTGGCTTGATCAACTAGACAAGACACTTTTGAATGCTCTCCCATAATCTCTTTCTCTCTCTCTCTCTCTCCTTTCCCCAAAACACATATATGCACACCCATTACAGTGCAGGAAAAGCTGGCTGTTTTTTTGCCTTAGTGCTGTGTGATGGAGGTTAAATGAGTTTTACGTTGTGTGAGTCTGTGCTTGATCACTGTTTAGACGTTATCATACCACTGTGTGTTGTGTGAATTTGGACTGAGATTTTATTGTTCTACTCTGAGCAGCAGGTAAAATTGTTCACGGCTAAGTGCTATGCAATGTTTTGAGAACGTTGTCTAAGTCAGTACAGAGAGATTTGTGTGAGACAGACAGAGGAGTACTGCAATTAAGGATATCAATCAATCAATCAATCAAATTCTTTATTTATCCAGGCGAACACCATTAAGCAAGCTCATTTACAAGGTGGACCTGCATTACACAAGTCAAGTAACAATGCATTTATATACAGACAAATATACAGTAGATGCAAGAGTACAACAGTACTGGTAGGGCTGCAATAGACAGGATAAGTAAAAATACATTTGGGTTCAGGTAAAAGACAGTCGGTAAGGGTATACATAACAATATGGTAGCAAGTCAGTAAAAATTTATACCAGATACAACAACATACATGGTTTAGTATTCCTGTAAGGGAAAGGCATTATAGTCCAGCAAAGAGATTAGCTGAAGTGGATGCTACAAGCGAAGAGACATATATAGTCAGTTTAAAAAGACCCAGGCATATCAAGGGGGAGACATGTATCAGGAGAAGTGGGCAGCCAGTGTGGAGGGGGGGTGTCTGGAACTGGGATAATACTAGGAGCGAAGGAATCAGATGCTGTGGGTATACAAGGAATAGGTGGGTGAGGGAAGGTGAGATTTAGGGCGGTAGATAAGTAGGTGGCTCAGGGACAAGTTATGCACTGATACAAGAAGGAAGGAGGATGGGAAAAGCAGGGAGGATGTGGAAGGGGGTGTAAGTAAGCTAGGATCATTGGAAGCAGTTGTAGGCGTCTGTAATGTATTTTGAGTATAAGGTCTTAAACATAGTGAGACTTAACAGGAGTCCTCAGTTTCAGTGATTTCTGTAGCACATTCCAGAGCTAGAATCATTGAAATTCAAGTATCTGGGAGTTTGGATAGACCAAAGACTCTCCTTCATTGAACATATTGAGGACTTGCTAAAACGACTTCGGCAAAGGCTTGGATTGTTTTTTAGAATCAACCAATTTCTCACCAGAGATGCCAAGAAACAACTGGTCCAATCCATTTTCCTATCATTGGTTGATTACGCTGACTTCCTCTACAGCCAATGCCCCAACTCTTACATGGCTAAACTGGACACACTCTATCATCGAGCACTGAGGTTTATAATGGGACTCCCCTTTGACACGCATCACTGCACCCTATATGCAGCAGTGGGGTGGACATCACTAAAGTTCAGGCACCACAGAAACGCCGCTCTCTGGACCTATAGAGCCATCTCTAATAAGCTGCCTTACTATATCTCCTGCTGTCTTCCCCTGAGTATAACTGTAAAATACGCATTAAGAAGTTACTCAGCTATTACACTTAAAGTACCCAAAGCAAAATCCCGCTTCAGCAGGGCAGCCATAAGCTTCGTGCCACCTACCTTATGGAATGATCTGCAAAAAACCCTCAAATTAAGCACTCTAATTAGTATAAATGCCTTCAAGATGCTTTATTTCCATACAATCAGAGAAGTATGTAACTGCTTCACCCACTCAGACCCAGTACCGGTGTCTGCACTGGTATATAGCCACGCCTAGACCCAATTTTTAGTACTGACCCCCCAGCTTGCTCCTCACCAGCCTAATTGTTCTCTCTCTCTCTTATCCCCCTGTCTCATCAACACTAGGCCCATCCATCCCCTTATTCTTCCTTTCCCAACCTCGGATAGGAGCTCACTACCCTGGGTTGTGACATTCTACCATGCCCCATACTTTATAGCATTCAATCCCGGGGCTCACACATACTCCTTTTCTCCATCCACCTTCTCTACATCCCGTTTTACCAACTCCTTTCTGTGCACCATGCCCTCCTAGCCTTTCTCCCCCTACCTCCCTCCCTTCCCCCCTACCTTCACCTCTACCTGATGCTTATTTTTTTTCCTTCGTTACTTCCTCCTGCAACCTTAGATAACCTGCTTTATCTTCCTATAGACACTTCTATGTATGTAAATACTGTGTAATCTGTACAATATCTGTATAATTCTATGTACATATGAACTTCTTTTTCTTCCTCTCTGTAAAGAGTATTATCTGTATTGCCTTGTAAATACCTGTGTTGACCTGTATATACAATTGTTCATGCTCCACCCAGGTCCATCTTGCAAATGAGCTTCTGCTCAATGATGAACGCCTGGTTAAATAAAGACTTGATTGATTGATTGAAGCAGTTGCAAGCTTTTGTAATGTATTTTGAGTATAAGGACTTAAACACAGTAATACTAACAGGAGTCCTCAGTTTCAGTGATTTCTGTAGCACATTCCAGAGTGATGGTAGAACGAATCCTATGGCAGCTCTCCCAAAACACGTTAGGGCTTTGGGCACTTTCAGAGAAATCAGTGAACAGCTTCTTAGGGAATAGGTTCCAGGCATATTGAGAGTCAGGCAATCAACAATGTACTGCAGAAGTTTGCCAGTGATAGCTCTGGATGTCCAGAGAGCTAAATTTTTATTTCATCTGTAGTGTAGGGAGGTCCAACCTACGGCCGCATATAAAGAGCAGTGATGGGTGGAGAACAGGAGACCAGTGATGAAGTGCAGGGATCTGTGGTAAAGTATGGCCAATTTACCAAGGTATGAAGTAGTATATTGACTGTATATAAAGTCAGCGTAATCAATTAGGGAAAGGAACATAGACTGAACTAGCTGTCTCTTGGCCTCTGTAGTTAGTAGGCGGTTTAACCTGAAGAAAAGACCTAGTCTCTGCCTCATTTTTTTTAACAAATCATCCAGGTGGTCTGCAAAGGAGAGTTTGAAGTCTAGCCAGACCCCCAGGTATTTGAATTTCGGCACAAATTCCAGGGTTTCTCCTAGGAGGGTGGTGGTGGGGGCACAGCAGGGTAGGCTGCATGGTTAATAGGTGAAAACAGCATCGCTTTTGTCTTTTCAGTGTTAAGTCGCAATTTTTTACTAAGGAGCTGGTATTGAAGTATGTTGAAGTCAGTTTGCAGGTCGCTACAGGCAGTTTCAGGAGTTGTATGGCTTAGGTAGATCACTGTATCATCTGCGAACAGATGAATTTTCACCTCATTGATGCCTGAGTCTATACTGTTGATGTAGACGGCAAATAGGAGTGGCCCCAGGATGGATCCCTGCGGGATGCCTCTTTTTAACAGATTTGAGGGGGAGAGTTCACCTTCGGCCTTGACCTGTTGGTGCCTACCAGAAATGTAGTTGTGGAACCAACGCAAGGAGGTAGAATCTAGACCAATAGCTTTTAATGAAGAAACAAGGAGGCTGTGGTCGACAGTGTTGAAGGTCTTACTTAGGTCTAGAAAACGGCGCGAACAAATTTTTGTTCTCTATGCTCGCTGCCAGTCATTTGTCACCTTGGCCAGGGCCGTGATTGTACTATGTTCAGTTCTGAAACCAGATTGCATTGGGTTTAGCAGGTTAGTATCATCTATGAAAGATTTCAGCTGGGCAGTCAAATTTTTCCAGAAGTTTGATAGTACCAGGAGAAGGAGATGGGCCTGTAGTTGTTTAGATCACAGGGGTCTCTGGATTTAAACAATGGAATAACATGCGGTCTTCCACAGTTTGGGGGGTCCCTTTAGAAAGGTACAAGTTAAACAGATGCGTAGTAGGTACGGCCAAGACATGATAGGCAATCTTTAGGTAGTATGGATCGAAAGTATCAGCGCCAGCACTTTTTCTGATGTCCAGCTGGAGGAGGAGATCTTCAACCTCTTTTAGTGAGGCAGGAGAGAATGAAAAGACTGCATCTGAGGGACTGCATTCTGAAGGTTGTGTGGTAAGCTTGGAGCGTAGGTTGCGGCAGGTGAGTTATCAAAAGCTAGCCCTGCAGTAGCAAAGTGATTGTTGAGGGCTTGTAGTATCTCTTTATTGTTGTTGATAGTTACATTGTCAGAAATAATTTTTGAGGGGAGAGTGTTTCCTGTGGTATTACCAAAGTTATTTTATTGTGGACCAGAACTTGGTAGGGCAGTTGGAGGCAGTGTCGAGTTCAGAGCGATAGAAGTTAGACTTGGTTTCCCGAATTAGCTTTGTACAGTGGTTTCTGGCTGTTCTGAAAAGATGCCAGTCTTCGGCTTTGTGGGATTTGCATGCTAGCTTCCAGAGCTTGTCTCTTTTTAATAGTGCTGCCTTGATGTCTGCTGTAAACCAACAGCACTTTCTAGCCTTTAAGCGGGTTTTGACTAAGGATGCGTGGGTGTGAAGAGCGCTGGATACAATTTCGTGGAAAATGGCATATGCTGTTTCTACTGATTTGGCTAAATAGAAGGTCTGCCAAAGCAGGGAGGCTTTCAGGTCATTGATACATGCAAGTGGGTCAAAATTCCATTTTGATCTTTTGGTAGAGAACTTTGCTGAGGCTGTGGGTTTAGGGACTGCTCTTTTGCCAGCAATAAAGCAATGGTCACTAATATCGGCAGAAACGATCCCAGCATGGGAGAAGAAATGGGGTTCACTTACTAGAAGTACATCTAATAGTGTACAGTATTTTTTGAAGGGTTTTTCTTATTGATATGAGTAGGTTCATTAATAAGTAGAGTGAGCCCATGAGAGTCACAGAAGGATTTAAGTAGAAGAGATGCGCTTGACAGCCAGTCGTAGTTAAGGTCCCTAGTATAATTGTTTCCATTGTGTCGGTGCTCATAGTAGATGATAGGTGGGACAGGAACTGTGACCCCGAGGACGGGGGTCTATAACATCCTAAGACACGGAGGGCCATTGATGTAGATATTTCAATTTTTAAGGACAGGCATTCAAAGGCATTGGCAATTGATGTAGTGTCGAGGGTAGCGACCGTAAACTTGTCCTTAACATAGATGGCTACACCACCACCTCTGGTTAGTCTATCGGCTCTGAATAACAGATAGTTGGGGATACTGACCTCTTTGTCTGGCGTGGATGGACGAAGCCAGGATTCAGATATGACAAGTACATCCGGCTCCATGTGGATAGCCCAAGCCTGTATTGAGGTGAATTTCTTTA
This sequence comes from Neoceratodus forsteri, assembly GCA_016271365.2. Classification (NCBI taxonomy): domain Eukaryota; kingdom Metazoa; phylum Chordata; order Ceratodontiformes; family Ceratodontidae; genus Neoceratodus; species Neoceratodus forsteri. The sequence continues at coordinate 479,476,143 of CM057455.1, forward strand.
AGAGGCTACACACATTAACGTGCATAAAGCTGATACCTTTATACTTTGTGACTTCGGACAGTGAAGGAATTGCTTGTATAGGACCAGGGCTAAGTTTAACATTACCTGAACATAGCAAGAGGAGGAGTACAACTTTCCTCAGGGCAACAAGTGGTAATTTGGAAGAACTAAACCTTCTTTGGCTAGTGGAAGTATTGGCATAGGAATGCAAGGACCTATTCTTGTACTGTTCAGTCCTAGTGATACACATGCTAAGACCCTAGCCGTATGACACCAGTAGATGCAGGTACTGGGCCGAGCAGGCAAAATTCCTTGCGTAGGTAACGAGATGCCGGTAGCTGTCCGAGAGGGAGACTCAGCTGAAAGTGGGTACGACAACTTGGCAGCATAGCAAGAGTTGCATAAGGACTCCATGAGTAGACAGTCTCGTGGTAGGGGATACAAGTCCTCTTTGGGGTAAATTCCATCTGATGTGTACCCTAATAAGGGTAGGGTGCATAAGGCAGTAAATAGGTAGAGCCAGATTGCAAGTTCCATGGTTAAAGTCTGGGGGTCAGAAAGAGAAACAGTTGTAAGGGCTTAATCTGGGCAAGGTATCACCAGGTAAGGCAACACGACACAGGGTCTGAAAATGGATACAGGCGCTGATGCCATTTGAAGGAAGCAAGGAGATGTTTCTATGGCACAGCGACTAGAGATAGTTACAAGAAGTCGTAAACCTGATCTAAGAAGTATCACCAGCTAAGGCTACACACCACAGGATCAGCAAAGGGATGTAGGTGCTGAAACCACTTGTAGGGAGCAAGGAGAATTTACCATGACACAGCGACTAGGGACAGTAATAAGAAGTCACAAATCTGATCTGAGACGAGTGGTAGGAGAGGCTGCGGTGGGTTAGTTAGGATGGAACACTTGAACCTGAAGTGGCAGCCCAAAGTTTATATATCTGTGGGCATCCTAGGGAGGTGGGGAGGATAGATTTGTAGGAAAGCCAATGGCAGGAAAGGGCCGGGCAAGGAGGTCTATATAATAATGGTCAGGGAAGGGAATGGGTGTGTGGGCGTAAAATTTGCGGCTTTGCCGTACCTCTCTGGGTCTGGAGTCTGAGCAAGTGGTCTTAGGCTGCGGCTTCGGAAGTGCCGACCGCCCGGTGGCCGCGGTTCTTGCGGCAGATGAGCTGGGAGCCCTGGCGGGTTCTTGGCTGAAGGAGAAGAGAAAGCGAAGCCAATTAGTATGGGTCCCAGACAATGGTCGAGCTACCCAGTGACAAAACTAATATACAAATGAAAGGGGTTGATTTCCTTGGTGCCCTGAAGTCTGGGCGGCAGTTACAGAGGCAAATGAAAGGGCTGTTTCACTTAATCAATCTAGCAAGAGCAGTCTGTAAGTATTACAGCTTTTTTAGGCAGTTTACAGGCAGATTCTAACAAAACAGGCATACATTAGCAAGCATAAGTAAAAAAAAAGCACCTTTTTAGCTCAGGAGACAGAGAAAAGATAAGAGGGGTGAAGGACCAATCGGAGCAAGCCTGGAGAAGGCGCTCGCACTCCGATTGGTTTGCAGCTCTGCCGTACCTCTCTGGGTCTGGAGTCCGAGAGCAAGTGGTCTCGGGCGGTGGCTTCGGGCGCTCCGACCACCCGGTGGCCGCGGTTCTTGCAGTGGATGAGCTGGGAGCCCTGAAGGGTTCTTGGCGGAAGTAGTAGGAGAGAATTAGCATGGTCAGCCTTATGAAGGGGGAGAGGAGGGAGTGGTGAGGCAAGGGGCTGTTAGAAATGTGCTTCTGTGGGGCAGAACCACACTCTAGGAGGTGTTCTGCAGCTTTAAATTTGTGTAGGACAAGATGGCCAATGGAAAGAGGTGCACAGAAGGGGGAGTGGTTTAGGTGTACTTAAGAACTTGTGGAGGAGGGGAAGGGAAAAAATCACACAAAGAGACACACAGAGGAGAGAATGGGAAGATTAAAGGGTCTAGCTAGGCTAAAACAAAGCAAACAAACAGCATTTTACTTTCTTTTTTTTCCTACCAGAATGAGCAAATACAGGCCAGTGACAGTCCTTAAACAAACAAAAAATCAGCAGTAAGAATCCCGGTTTTCAGTTTAGCTGTAATTGGTATTATGTGCACACACTAGTAGCGAGGACCAGACAGCACAGACTACAACATTTGTTTTTTGATATGTTTTTGCTCTGCAGTTTATAGCCATTCCTTATATGTGTTTATAGTAATAATAACTTCATGATGGCATTGATGATTTTGATAATAGCACTGTGTGATATTCTGTTTTAAATATTTTTGCATTATTCTGTGCCTGAATGTGTATCATGTATCTTATGACACTACAAAGAGATGTTTTAATGCAAAAGTACGGTGTGGTATGAACTAATGTGATTAAATCCCTACCATTATGTACCTACCGAAATCACTCCTTCAGTAGCATGGAGGCCAGGCAGCTGCCAGCCTGCTACAACTTTCACTGGATTGAACCTAGTGGGCGGGTGGAGGGGAAGAGACATACCTCACTGTGAAAAGAAACAAAAAGGTTCTTCAGCTGTTAATGTTTACTCGTTTGAAGGGGATATGAACACACTTTAGTTAGTTTTAGTGTCTTTCAGTTATATTTTAGTGTCAATAAACATATTTTCAACAGTTTTCTGTGTCCTGTCTTTTATTTAAATGTAAATAATGTTTTTATCAGATTTCAGTGTGGTCTGTTGATCCTCAACATTCTGACCTAGCACGTGTGTACTGGATTGGGTGGGACGTCATCTTGATGACTTCCTTGTTTAGGCAGCACATCAACAGTAATGTAGTAGGAACGGTAATCGGTGCAGCTAGTCACCTCAGTTACTGTAATAACTAGCTGTCTCACTGCAGAAGTCTGCTGTAAGCATAGCAACTGATCCCACTACCCTCTACGATCACCGTTCAAACTACATGTGATTTTTCATATTGTGTTGTATTTAGTGTTACCATCAAATTAACCTAACCACAGCCTTTTGTGAAGACAGAGCACATTTTTTTTTTTTTGCTTAAACAATCAACTGATCGCCGAACCAGGAAATACACATTATGTTCAATTCACCCTCTCACACCTGTCTCCAGCTTGCATTTCACCTGTAGCACATGATTGAGACAGATACACACGAGAAATAAATTGTAGAAATCAAACATGTATTTAATGGTGTGATAAAAATAGGATTGGACATAGATATAAAGTGAGCACACACATAGGCTGCAGCGTAAACCAAATTTTGCAATGCAGGAGCACAGCTTGGAGTAGCAGATCTCAGGGCTTGCTTTTTGGTTTTGCACTTTCATTTATTGTTTGTATTATCTGAAGCTCCAATTTCAGCTTTACGCTGCAGCCTACATGTGCTCTCCTTTATTTCTATGCCCAATCATATTTTTAACACAACATTAAACATATTTTTGATGTCTGCAACTTATTTCTGGTGCGTGTCGGTCTGAAACAAGTGTTAAAGCTTTCTTGGACTCTGAATCAAATGGACTGGCTGGTGGCCACCCATCGCGATACTCATTTGGAGCTGTTCTGCATTTTACCTGACCTTCGCTCAGTTTGTTGACCTCCGTGTCCTGCATCCAGCCATGGCAAGATTAGCCATCATAGTTTCATTCCAGCCCACTCCTGCCACAGCATGATCTACTAATTTTGTATCAGTACTGGTGGCTACACTAGTCTTCACTCCCTCACACAGTCACACTCAATTCAGTTCATTTCAACCACTTCAGGAATACAAGACTAAGTACCAACAAACACCGCTAACAATCCTACTCACGTCACGGCACAATTGGTCTGCTTCGGGTCCACACAAGATAGCTGCTTGATACTCAACAGCAACAGTACAGAAAGCAGGTATGCAAAAGTATTTATAAACAAAGAATCTGGGGGTGTATTACGTAAATTGATTTTATCAGCAAACATGACAGCTACAAGAATTAATTTGCTCACCCCCCCAACCAACACCACAACCCAACAGAATACAGCACTATTACTTTTTTGAAATTAATACAGTGAACTAGTCACTCGCCGACATTTTACACACACATTTCTGATGTCAGACACTTTTAAAAAGTACAAATTAATGATGTCTATTGGAAGCTGTTCGGTGCCAGTTGCGAGGACACTGGCTCCAAAGCTCAAACATAAACAACATTAAAAAAAATGGCATGCTCACTTCACTTCGGTGATAGCCGGAAGGGCTAGCACGGCAACTCCAGTGTCGGCCTTAACGGACAAACCAGTACTTTTTTAAATATTAAAATTGGAAAAGATTAAAATACTATTTTTTAGTATAATCAGGCTCCCATCATATGAATGGTGATGAGATTGTACATAACCTCAAGTAAACATGCCTTTGTGTTTCCTGTCCTCTTTAAAGTTATCTGTAGCTTTTCATTTCATTGGCACATTTGTGACATCTCAGTTGCAAGGGAGTCCCAACTTATGGCATAACCCTATTATATAAGCAACAGGTTTTATTGTGCCATACTGCTTGTTAAGCATAAGAGGTTCAGAATTTTTATTTTACTTTCATTTTTCTTTACTCTCCTTCTCCGAGAAGGGGGGAGGGGGACCCGTTTCCAAAAAGAGATGCCTTACACTAAACTGACTCATTATGGGCTGGTCTGACAACCTTGAGTTCTCAGCAGCTGCTCAAACTGAGCTGCTGGCTGAAAACCAATCCACAGACAGAAAGGATATTTACTTTGTTAAGAGCTTTAATTCAACAGGGAAATGAAGTACATATTATGACACTAACCTTTTAATTTCAGCATTTTAAGGTTTTAACATCCCCCTTCGTTATATACATATATGGTCCATAGTGTGGAAATGACACTGTGTCTCAAAGGGGGAGGGGGGAGCTGTTTACAACCCCATCCTTTTAATTAGTTACTCCATGCCAGATTTCTTTTTTTACATGTCTGGCAGTATGACAAATTAATTGCTCAGACGGCGCGTCCCTCAAATAAGCTGCTTTATTACAGTATGTTGTTTTTCTGGCCACTTCTGCAGTCTGTCAATTTTATGTAATTGGGATTACGTGGTTAAAGCCAACTCCAAAAAACACTCCCTTTGGCAGTGGCAATGCCCAAGCCAATCTCCTTGCAAAGCAAGAAGCTTGGGGGGAGTGAGGCATTGACCTTCCATGCACCCCCACGTGTGACAAGCTTCCCACAAAAACAAACTGAGCCTATTTACTGAGCAGTTTAACTGTTCGAACAGCATAAAATAAATTGCAATTATCATCACTGAAATTCTGCTGTATGCAGGTCCCGGAACTGATGTCAGTACCTGATGTTCGTATGGGAGGCCATCAGGGGGCAAACAAAACCATTTTGAAAATGCAGACAGTTGGGTTGTAGCCATATTTAGATATAACAAGCATTTGTCAATGCCGAATGTTGCTTGCTTCTATGTGCTGTTTAGGAATTTGGAAGTCATTGGAGTGCAAATATCGAAAATTCACGAACTTACGACCGTGCGTAGGAACTGCGCAATGCACAATCGTAAAACAGTAGTTTTTAAGAATTTGTTCACCAAATTTTCAACATAGTCATTTTAAGACCTCTGCTCATGAACAAGGTCACTGTGATTTTCTTAATGTGTCCCATACATTGATTTTGCACACCGACTGCGCCATTGTGCGCTACATGGGCAGAAACACGTTTTCGGTGAGATGTGAAAAATGACAGCTGTACTGTTCATAAGAAGGTGTGGTAAAATGGCAAAGTTGAAAATCTGGAGTGAAAATATTGAAAATTTGCGAACTTACGAGCGTGCGTAGGAACTGTGCAACGCACGCTCGTAAAACAGTCATTTTTAGGAATTTTTCCACCAAATTTTCAAAATAGGCTTTTTGAGAGCCCTCCTTATAAATGCTGGCAGTGTCGTTTTGTTAATCATTCCGGAAAGGTGATTTTGTGCAGTGGTTGCGAAATCACCCTTCGGGCCTGAGTAACGCCATGACAGTGCAAGAATTCATGAGGAGGGGTCCCAAAAACCCCATGTTGAAAATTTGGTGCAAAAATTCCCCAAAATGCCTGAGATATGCAACAAAGTTGAAAAAACCCTATCTATCCCATTATACAGCTTACCGGCATTTCCTCAGTTCGCGGTCGGCTTTGAAGAGTGCAGACGTGTTCCTGGTCCACCGAAGATCGTCGCGCCGGACTCCGGAGGTATGTATGGGGTGAAGGGGGGTGTGGGGAGGTAGGGTGCACAGTGGGTGGGCGCCAGACACTGCGAGGACCGTTTTGTTTTTAGGTTTTTTAAATGACGACAGGGGACGTTTGCCACGCTGGGGTGGGCTCTCAGCGTGGCAGAAGAATAGCTGGGGGCGTGGGCCGACGGGGATTGGACAACCCCGTCGGCCATGCATCTGTTGCCACACTGGGGTGGGCTCCCAGCGTGGCACCTTGTACTGGGGGGGACAGTACAGCCAGCGAGATTGGGCACCTCCGTTGGCGACAGCATCTTGAGAGGAGAGACAGTGGAGCCGATGGGGATTGGGCACCCCGTCGGCCATAACATGTTGCCAGCACCTGGATGCTTTGGAGGCGTGGAGCCTACGGAGGATTGGGCACCCCTGTTGGCCGTACAGTGTGGGTGAGGGGGACGGCGCACGAGCACGCAGTGTGCATGCGTGCGCGTGCGTGGGGGGGAAGAGCTCTACTCACTCAAGCGGAGCTCTCCCTTTCAACTGTATGCCACTGCATTTTCAGCTTGTCATAGACAGCTGCAGCAGTGACTGGGGAACTGGGGCCGCGCCTGCAAACATACTGACTGCATTGGAAGACGGGCTGACACACCTCCGAAAACTCGGATGATGGCACTATGTTTCTTGCACATGCGTGCAAGCAACATAAAAAAGGAGACACACACACATACTGTGAGAATTACATTGTATGTGTTCCGAGTAGCCACTGACAAACAGTTTCATGCAAATCAGTTGAAACTGTTTAAGGGTCAGCACTAACATACTGATGAGACAGGGTTCTAAAGCCCTCCTCTCTCTGTCTTTTGTCTTTTAGAAGCTGGCAGCAATGTTCCTGATTATGCTGATCCTAACTGCCCTGTGGCATGTGGCCACGGGACTTCAGGTGAACATACATAAACAAAAGGTGACCGTATATGAGGGAGAAACTCCCAAGCTGGCAGTCTCCTACAATTCAACCATTTTCACCCATGTGCTGTGGTGGCAAAGACTGTCTAATAATAATGACGTGATCACGCTGTCCACAGACTGTCCTGTTGGACTTAGCCAAGACTCACTGAGTAACACTTCAGACTTTCCTTTAAGGGAATGCAACCCACAAGGCACAGGCATACATTCTGACAGCACTGACCCTGCTTGGACAGGATCTGTGTATAATGGTCAAGTACGTATTTTTCCAGACAATGCGTTCTTGGTGACTGACCCAGTTCAATGCTCGGACACAGGCATTTATAAACTAACAATTATAGAAAGCGGCAACCCAAGCGCCAAGATAATGAGAAGCATATTTTTTTTTGCTCCTTTCACCGTCACGCTCCCCATTACCATCCACCACCCCTCAATGCTGTAGCCCCCAGGTAACCCTACGTAACCCTTTGTTGGGAGATGCCCATAGGTGCAGACACACATCCCAGGTGCGTCGGGGTCAGCTTGGATACTTTCAGGTTTAATGGTGACAGGGACCGGCGGTCATCATCCGGTTGACCGGGGGATAGTTTTTCATCTTTTCTGCCCTTCCCACTCCCCTCCTCCCTCAATGGGCTGTTCGTGACAGCAACCTGTGGGATGGCTGCTCGGCGGCAGGTTGAGGCATCACATTGCCTAGAATGTCACATAAGCCACGTCCAGGTGCAAAAGGCCCACTGATGTTCTGTACTGGAAAAGTATCTGCATATTTCTGTGATTTTTTTAGTTTTTTTCATTGGGACATGCCTGAACATAGTCATTTTTGTGCTTCTACTAATGCGTGTTTATGATACAATGCTTTTCTTTTGGATATGTTAGCTTAAAATCATGCTTGAGCACAAGATCTCATAGCTACACAAGGAGACCCCAAGATGGAGTCTTCTGTACCAGACAGGATTGAGACCTGTAAGGACTTACTGGCACCATCTCAGGCCTATTTGCATCTGGGTTGTCCATATGGCATAGGACTGACATGCAGACCATAAAGAGGCATATGAATTATTTTGAGCATCAAAATACAGATAAGGTTACCAAACCTATCTATGATACATGGGACTGACAGCTTAGCACAAAAAGAAACATTTAATGTATATAGTATGTATGATATTGCATGTTCGTTTACTGAAACACAAATTAAGATCAATGCATTAGTTGCAAACAACATTTAAAGGCCTGACACAAACACATAGGTAGAGAATTAATATGCACAGCCTATGGGAACTATGTTCTCACAATGATTTGTAATTTGCTCAGAGATGTGAAAAGAAGGGCATTTACCTGACCTCATCTCTGTTAACTATTTGACCAAATAGTATTGCCCAGTATGTGTTGCTGTTGGTCAAAAGACATCCTTCTAAGATGTGTTGAGGCACGTCAGTTGTTTTCTAATGTAACAGCTAGAAACTTGGGGTATGTAACCTTGTACCACAACCAAGGAAAATGGTACACCAATGGTTTCTGTTCTAGCCAGTATACCCTGTAAATATCTTTCACGGTTTCTTTACCAGTATTTGACCCAGCTGAGGTGTTTTTTTGATAAACTGGCCACAGTCCATTATGTGCGTTACTGGGAAGGTGAAATTTATAAGGAGAGGGTGGACACACCTTCCCTAGCAGTGTATAACCCCATTACGGCCCTATGGCAGGCACCACATACAGCTTGCTGCTCAGTAAGCGGTAATCGCTACGTATGTCTTTATGTGGTAACACCTGTGTGTGGCTTTGATGGTGGTAAGCAGCAAAACACCAGCATCTTGTCAATCCAAAATGGTATGTAGCCAGTAAAACTGACTAAATGGCACCATCCCATGGCAAAAGTCACCTACAACATGGATGGTCAGTACTGCATCGCTACTTACCATAAGTCTTTCACTTACGGGACCACTGGAGTGCCCGGTAACTATTCCAAACTTATGCTTCACACCCTCTGCTCGCACTATCATTGGTCAAATGGCCATCTGACCAGTACCACTTCACGAGGAAAAATATATTCTCAGTGAACCAGGTCATCAAACTGATGTCATAAAATACATTCAAACCTTCAATGTGCATATCTCTCCATGTTCCCTAGACTTGAAACTCTTGCTTAATTGTAAGGATGAACATCTGATTAGAATTAGCAATACTGTGGAACTTGTTCAACAGTCTTTGAATACTTTATTATCTGACAGTAATTTTGATATTTTAATTTTTAATACATGGACAGAAATCAGCTTTATATTGTTAATTAAGTTAAAAATAATTTTAGTAATTATTGTATTCACAATGCTGTGTTGCCTTAGACGGCTTTTACGCAACCATTATAGGGAACTGAGAATGTTAAAATATGTTTTACACTCTGCCTAACATGACAGCTCCTTAACTTGTTGTGATACCGCTTTGCAACTGTATTTTGTACTTTGCATGGCTCTCAAGGGAGGACTATTAGCATATAGCTTATTGGGATCTGTCATTGTTTCATAAAAGAATGGCTGACCGGTGCTGATAAGGCCCAAGGTTAGCCAGATACAGACACATCCCAGCTGCAAACAACAGAAAGCCTTGTAGCAGTTCTGCTGAGACAGCGGAAGAATGTACTCTGTATTATGCCATATGTAGATAGTTCCTTGTTTTTCTGAGAGTGATAAGGAAAGTGAATAATGGTTTGAGTTGTAGATATATAGAGGGCTTATTTCAGAGTCTCAATGAGCCAGAACCCATGTGCAAAAAGTGGGCCGCTGCCACTGTCTCCCATGATGAGGTAATGAGTGTGCTTTCTCCTGTATATTGCTATGGTTGATAATAAATATGCAATACACTGACTGTGCTTCTCTCGTGATGTCATTACGCACCAAAACTCTAAGGCAACAACTTACTAAGAGTTTCTCACTGATTACACTTCTCTGCCCATATTACTACTTAAACCTCATCACAACTGACTCAAACACACTAAACATAATAATCTTTAAAATATGCACAAAAGAGTATACTTGACTTCAAGAAGCAATGGAAGCTAAAACTTGCCATCTAACAAGAAAAGAATGTGGGATCCATAAGGAATCCGTAAAGGATAAGAGGAGAGAAAACATTCCCAAATTAGTTTTTTTCTTACATAGCTCTTCAAACTATATACACACACACTCAGAATTCTCATACCCAGTGCAAAGCATAGGCTACAACAGGCACTGACACGTAAGGCCCTTTTACATGGAGCCTACTTGGTAGTACTACCATTGGAATCGGCTTGCTCTGCTCCGTCTGCACAACTAGCCTTTTGTTTTCACATGATTCTGCCCAGCATCACTTAGATGACACTTCCGGCATTTTGACCATGTTTCTGGCGGCTGAGAGTCTAATGAGTTGCCTGTGGTGCTGGAGGACTGATGTGACACTGCCTTCTGATTACATGGCAGCACAAAACAGTCAAAACACACCACGTACCCAGAAAACCAGGGACTGCGTGGAGATGGAATGCTCACTTTCATGGCGGTGCGGTGTGCCTTCACATTATTTATTTTTTGTTCACCAGGGAAGGAGGACTAGACAATTCTACCTATTTTTAGCCTTGTCCTGGAGGAGGGGGATACAGATGGATGCCAACTGACACTGAATCAGATTAAGCAGCTGGTGGGATTTTTAGTTATTATTTATTTGAAAAAGTTTTACCAGGAAAGACATACAGAGTTGCAATAGCTCATTTCCAGATGCATCCTGGGGGAAAGGGGAAAATGGGATACATTCAGGTTATGAAGTATGACAAACAAAGAGCTAACATAAACATGAAAATCATATATAAGACAAAAATTAAAACATTAAGGACAATAAACAAAATCAAATTGCAGCTAATAATTATTATGACATACACTGAAAGTCAATAATGCTAAGGACAAAACATATATTTACTACATGATAAAGGACGGAAACTGTGATACTCGTGGCAGAACAACACAACTGAGTAAACAACATGAAAGCTGGTACATGGGGAAGAGTCTAAGGAGGTGCAAGAATTGGAGAGGAAAGTGATATAAAATAAAAAAAGGGGGGAAAAGAAAAACATTACACAAAAGGTAACGTTGTAATTGCTCTGCACTGCTCACAATGGTGCAGAGCTGCTCGTGTACAAGGAAAAAGTACAGTTACGTATGGACTTGCCATAACAGTAGATCGGGGGCCGGAGCAGAGCAGCAAGGTGGCTGCAGGGCTGCTCTGCTCTGCTCCTGGTTGCTCTTTCCCTAAGTTTAGTTTTTGGCTCTAAATAAGAGAGGTTATTTATTTTTTTATTCAGGTATGAATGAAACTCTGAATATATTTGCTGAGTTTTTATAGAACATCACATGTCGATGGACCTTTTAGTAACCCTGTTAAACGACTGTTTATTTTTTGCCGTTCGGTGTTCGGTGCTTAAGTTGTGCTGTGAGAGTCACGTTATTTCTTTTTCTCCTGAGAGATTAATTTCAGCACTTTCATGCTCCAACGGATTGTTGCCTAAACCAGGACTGGAAGCATATTGTTGTTACTCTGCAGTCCAAAGCGCTTTTTAAGAGCCCTTGTTTATTTGGAGTATCCCAGACGGGGAGCAGTAAAGCGATAAGAGAGAGGTCAGTGGAGAAGCTTAAAGGAGACAGAAAAATGTGGAAACACTTTATGTGTTTATAAGCTCACTAAAATCTTATAGCAGGTATGCTACTGTTGCCAAGGGTTGGGGTCTTACATACTTATGGAAGTGTGTTTTACCGCGCTTAGAGGAGCGCTTTCCCTTTATATTTGTTTTTCAGCTCCTCTTACACCAAGGAATGGGAGGAATTGAAGAGATTTGGACTGACAAGAGGAGGACTTGCAGCCGGTCTATGGTGGAATTTCAGAGTCTGCTTTTTGAAATACATTGGCTCATTTCTGACTCACTCCTCCCTAAATTAAGAAAGGGGAAAAAGGAGCAACAAAAACTCATGTGCAGGGCTAGTCGTTTACAGAGTTGGAAGGGGAGCTACATGAGCTAGAGTTCTAGGTTAAGAAAAGCAATGGATAATTAAGGAAAGTACTTTGTATTACTTCTGGGAAAATGAAAGTGGACTGCAGCCATTGAGCAGAGCGGTTGCATATGAACGCTGTTTAAAGCAATTCCGGAGTAATTCTGTGAAGATTTTTCTTCCTTTTTTAAATGATAACAGCAGTAAAGACGCTTCGAGTTAAGCGCAATGCTTTTTAAAGTCAAAATATAAACTTTTACTAGTGTGACATTCGGGGGGGGGGGGGGTTGCTACTTTTGTTTGAGCTCTGAATATTAGACCAGTGGGCCTACCCGGTTACCAAAATTTAAATAAATAAATAAAATTATAGTTTGTATAATTTAGCTCCCTAGAGCTAAAAATTGATGCAAATGTTACCTCCCGATTTCAAGGAGTTTCTAAATGGTTTAATTAGTTGTTTAAGTATATAGTAATAGTTTGGTAAAAAGTGTCATTTTGAAGAGTGTTTTTTATCAAGTAACAGTTTGTTGCCCCGCTGCGGCGCACTCCAGTTTGGGGCATCCAGCCACCGGCTCCGCCCGCCTGGAGAACTAGGTAGCTCAAACTGCACTCAGGATGATCCGTGACAGCCGTCTTGCCATCCCGCTGGAGGGTCCCCCTCAGCCTCAGCCAGCCAGGATAGCCCCAGACCCTCCCCAACAGGACTCCACCAAAGTCCTCCAGGCGGCTCGGAGTGCGGCCATCAATCTGCACAGTCGCGCCCAGCCATTTTCTCTCCTAATTGGTCCCCAGAATGTGGATGTGCAATGACGTCCAGGCACAGTGTGCCGACGTCCGCCACGTTCCGCCTACGATATCCCCCCCCCATCCAGTAGTGCCCCTGAGCATCCCCAGGGGTGGCTACAGCGTGGTGAGAGTCCCCAACCCACCCCAGGACCAGGACAGCAGTCTATGAATGCTCAATCCAGTCCTCCCTGCCAACCGGGCTCATTCCGAACCGGATGGCCAGGAGTGAGGTGTGGCGCCCAGCACCTCAACCCTTAGCACCACCGGGCCGGCCTTTGAAGTGTGTTTTAAATTACGTTTATATTTCTTTTTTTCTATACAGTTTAATTGATGTGTTATTCTAATGTTAATCTGTAGAAAGGAAGGCTTATTTGTTTGCTCATTAGCCACGCCAAGTAATGGGTATCCAGTTACCTGTTGTTGGCTCTAATTGGGCTAGAAGCTGGTAGTCTTGTTGAGTCCTAATAATGAGCTCTGGGGGCCTAATTGTGACAAGAAAATGTGTAGACAGGTGAAACTGGATAGGGTCTCTGGTAACTAGCATATGAATTCTAATTGCTGTTGGTTTATAAATCCTCCCATACCTGGCAAACACCAGGAGCATGGAGCAGCATATATATATATATACCAAAGAGGGGAAGGTATTATTGACAACATATGTTTTCTGAATATTGGTCCGGAGACGAAATCTTGCCACCTTGTCTGGAATAGAGTACTTTAAACAGATGGTTCTGGAGTCCGAAAAGGGTTCCAACTATGGTAGAAGGAATCTGTTACTATGGTTTGGATTTGATGGTCTTAATTGCCCCATAAAGGGTCAGTTTGATGTCCGAATATAGAGAGAAAGAAATGGACAGACTGATTGCTCTGGTCATGGTATACCTTTAAGTGATTCTCATTGTAATTGGCGTATAAATCCACCCATATCTGGGGATAAGGAGCACGGGGTGGCATAAGCTGCGGGGTGCACCTGAAGTCTTACCTAAAAGGGGATGGTGTCACTGATCAGGGCCGGCCTTGAGGATAGGCGAACTAGGCGGTCGCCTAGGGCGCCATGTAGCAGGGGGCGCCAAAACGCCAATGACCAAACGTAAATATATTTTTTGAATTTCCCTTTTTTCCCCCTAAACACATATGACATTGAGTTTTAAAAGTTGCCAAATCTGATGTGTTTTTTTTTGGGGGGGGGGCTGCACTTGCATGTCTTCTTGCACTGTCTCTGTAATAACTAGCTACAGAGAAGCTACTTCTATCTTTTGTCAGTCCCCTTCCTGACATGCAGTACGACCAAATCCAGCCAGCAGCAAGCCCAGCAGCTTGGCATGAAGGACCCATCAGTCACCCTGACCCACCCAGCACAGCAGCCAGTTAACTAATTGCAGAGGTGGGCAGTAGTGCAGCGTGCAAGCGCCCCACCCACCATGCCCCAGACAGTCCCGTTTGTTGACTCACTGCCACTGTCCCTCCCTCCCACAGTGCACCACTCCAGGCTCCAGCACATTTGCTGCCTTGTGCCATTATTCGCCATAAATTGGAGAAACGACGACGAGCGAGTCTCTCTGTCTCCGACCATCCGACCAACGGTGGTGAAGAATCGATTGGATCTACTGGTAGGCTGGCCGGGATCCTCGATCAACGATTGGATTCAGTGTGTGTCGGTCGGTTAATTTATTTTAAGGGCAAGGCCAGTCGTTGCCCAGACCAGCCACAGGCCCACAGCCAGGGTGGGAAAGGGTCATCCAAAAGGCACCACATTGTCGACAGGAATGGGAGAAGAACTGACTAAGACTACTGCTGTCAACTGAGAGACTGGGTAAGCACAGTTGAAGCTTCCTGATTTTTCCAAGTTGTTTTGCATTGCAGACATTGGAGGGCGCTTGGAGGAGTAATTTTAGCTTAGATGGGGTTTTAGATAATTAAATGATCATGCAGCTGCCCAAGCCCCAAGATGCATTTATTGTGAAGTGTACCTGTGTACTGTACACACCGGCTCTCAGGCAGCCTTGCAGTTCCGCTGGCGCCAACAGGTCAGGTGAAAGGAAGAGGAGAGGTTTTCGAAAGGCCTCCCCATTCCCATTACTACGTTCAGTTGTTGGCATGTTGAGTATGGTTGAAAATTCAGTATTGTTAAGTGATTTGGGGGGTCGAGCTTAAACATATTACTGTCTTAGTTAAATGGACAATAAAGTGATAAAAAACAGTGTCTAACTTGAGAAAGTTTAGGAGGTGCCAAGATGGAGCTGTACTCTACATACATTTGTAGGAGGTGGCACACTCATTCCTAGACTAGAACTAGGAGGTGGTTGTGGAACTCTACGAGTCCAAATTCAACAGAGAAAGTTGTCGGAGTCAGAGAAGGTGCAACAGAGTTCTTCCAGTGATTTCATATTTCCAGCACCCGTTTTTTTAACCCTTAATAAAAAAATATTACCCAACAATATTAATTAAATAATGCCTACTGATATGCCTGAAACGAATCATGTCTGGTAAGCAACACAGGCAGGTGGGCGCAGTCTGTAGTTTCAGTCTAAATTTCAGTTTAATACATTATGCATTTCTCATTTGAGGAGGAATGTACCTCTGGGACACACAAGGGCCTTCATCATCATGATTAAAATATGGGCAATGAGCTAATTAGTTATTTGATTGTACTGCCTGTAAAATGTGCAACTTTGTGTGAAGAACAGTACATATTTTTAAAAAGAGTGCCACAGCATGTGTTACGTAAGGGTCTGTCTCATCCTGCAGACAGTGATCCTGTGTTAGAGATAGTATAATGCAATGAGTTAAGGCTCTGAACTGCAGATCTGGAGACCTGGGTTTTAATCTCACAGCTGCCTAGGTGCATACTTTGTGATCCTGAGCAAGTCACTTAATTTCCTTGTGTTCCCAGGTCACAACTGGAAACAAGCTTCAGCATAGTGTGCTACTCCTGGTTAAACAATGTTCCCTTTCCCTTACCTCCAGATCCATGTCTGACTATAGTTGAGCTGAAGAGGCAGCCATGCAATTCATGGAGAAATTCAGGTTTTAGTCAGTTTTAGCCTTGAAGAAGTCTGGATTATTTATTATTATTCAATATGACCCAGGCAATATTTGGGGAGGAGGCTCTCGATGTTTGCGTAGAAAATTCAGAGGCCCTTCTTTCTTAGGTAAGGGAGGGGAGAGCTGCTATTAGGGTTTGAGGAGGGCTGGGACTGGCCTCTGTGTCTCCACATAGTAGAAGCAGTAGGGGGAGGAGAAGCTGCCTGCCCGGGGGGGGGGATTTCTTGTTGGAGTGTCAGCTGGCCTGCCCTTGGGGAGGGGGCACCGATGACAAGTTTGCCTAGGGGCACCATATACCCTAAGGCTGGCCCTGTCACTGAAATCATAGAGTCTCTAATAGTAGACTCAGAGACTATGTGATCTTAATCTGTAATGTTATAGTACTTCTGTAGGATGTCTGGATACCCTTTGAGGGCCTTAAGATGGCCTGATTTTCTTTTCCTAAGAATCAGTATGATGACCACTGGTGCTAATTGAGATGGCTAGTATAACTGAGCTTTTAGGAGAATGAATTAATCCTCTTATTTTGTAGTCTTCCTATACTAGGAGGGTTCTAATTAATTGCAAAATGGTCTGATTTTTGGAGGGGCAGAGCCTATCGGCATGGCAACAGCAGTATAATCTCTCTGCGCTCTCTAAGAGGGTGAATTTCTTATCCCAAATCCTGCATTTCATTCGGATAGATGAGATTGTAAACTAGCTAGAATGAACAGTGGGAGATCTGCCTCTCACGCGGTGCGCTTTTCATTCCGATCGGTGCTCAGAAGGAGATACACCGGATCAGAAGTGTCTGCTTACCTTTTGCAGAGCAGGCCTTGGTGAATCAGGACTGACTGAGACATTTAGGCAGGGAACAGCGCTTCTAAGGAGACGGCTCCGATAACAGATCAAAGTGATTAAAATGCCAATCCCTCGCATTATCGCAAGTTTCACAAATAAGTGCGAACAATATCAGTAATGTACCAAGTTGGTAATTCGGATCGGTGTCTCACAGAGTATATACTGTTTTATTCAGAGACAGGGTTTTTCTCAGGCCCGGCGGAACCTCCGCTGGTAGTAGTTTTTACTGGGGGAAAGCGGCACCTGGCAAGCCTACGCAGAGCATTATCGGTTGTCACAATGATGAAGGAAACAGACCCTAATATGGCAGTTATGTTGGCTAAACTCGACCAAATCTTATTGGACACTGCAGATTTGAAACATACTGCAAATAAAACTCGACAAGACATTTCTGCTTTGGCTACTCGAGTAACCCACACAGAGCATCAGAATCAACAACCGAACACTGCAGTATAGTGGCAGGAGAAAACCCTGCAAGAACATCATAAAAAACTGGAATATCTATTGAATAAAGTGGACAACTTAAAAAATAGGGCCAGGAGGAAAAAATTACGAATTATGGGGGTGCCAGAAGGGGCTGAAGGAGGAGACATGTACACATTCCCCAGAGTATTCCTTCCTGAGCTCATACAAGACAATAACTGCAGTCCTCCAGAGATCGAACGAGCGCACCGCTCCTTAGCCCCCCCACCCCAAACAAGGAGAGCGACCCAAACCAATCTTGTGCAAATTTCTGAGATTCCCTGAAAAAGAATATTATTTACGGAGGGCATGGGAACACAAATCTTTTGTCTGGCATGGCATGCGCATCCAGATGTATCAGGATTTCTCCCAAGATCTTTCTACCCATAGGAGGGCTTATGGAGGGGAGAAGCAGCAGTTCTACAAATTGAACATGCCTACATCATTGTGCTATCCCGCTTTGCTGCGTATTCAGTATCAAGGGGAATTCATTACATTTGATAGTCCTTCAGCAGCAAAGCAGTTCATTCCCGATAAACAGCTCAATCAGGTGCCCTCTGTTTCCAATACCCATCACTTGGAAGGCAACCTCTCATCCAAGATGGAAATGAGCCAGGACGGCCCTCAACAGGGCTCCATGACAGACATACCTAACAAAGGTAGTACGCAGTCTTGGTACCAAGTGTCGAGGGCACGTTCAAAGAAAAAGCTTGCAAAAGGAGGGAAACCTGCTAGAAAGAGGGACAGATCTAGGAGTCGGCAGAGGCGATTTTTGCAGTCTGATGCTAGCAGTTGTTCCCCAGGAGACACTCCAGTAAAGCTGAGTAACAGATATGAACCTCTAGCTGATCTCCTCCCCACGGAGTTGGACCCCTCCCAGGACCTCCAACAACCTAGAAAGCTTCGAGAAGAGTCGGAGGATTGGTCCCCTTTGCCTGGGGACTGGGCTGATTGTATTCCTATTGGAGAAACAGAAGAGGCTGAAAACTCT
Organism: Neoceratodus forsteri; assembly: GCA_016271365.2. Classification (NCBI taxonomy): domain Eukaryota; kingdom Metazoa; phylum Chordata; order Ceratodontiformes; family Ceratodontidae; genus Neoceratodus; species Neoceratodus forsteri. The sequence goes on from CM057455.1 coordinate 479,494,416, forward strand.
GTCGAAAGCCTGGAGGCCCAATTCACAATCTCAGATGAGCACATTACTACAGCAATACCTCTTTAGTTATTTATACAAGAGGATGGGGGCTCATGTGGATCTACTTGTGGGTATCAGGGGTTCCTGAAGATTCTGCTGAGCGCTCGGGGAGAGGTTGTTTGTTCTCACTACCACAGCAGACGTGCTAAAGGTGCCTAATGATGTCATAGGTAGGGCAATGGCCCCACCTGGGGTCTGGACTGCAGTGAATTTTCAATGTTACACAGAACTGTTTATGAAGGTTTATGGTGACGGGTCTAAGTTTTAGTTTGATGTTTAAAGATAACATTATATATCTTCTACCTAATACTTTACATGGTAGATAGTGATTGGCTTATAGTGGCATGCAAACTGCATATTCATCTCCAGCTTAGGTAAATATCTGTTCTGACTGAAGACACAGATTTTTTTTTTGATCTCTTGATCATCCAATGTTTTGGATAATTGATCACATTTATCCCCCTTTGGAGAATGGAACAAAGTAGGTGATTTCTTTGCTGGGTATTTAGTCGGTATGGCATCGACTTTGTCATTGCCCCTAGAGGGGTGCTCTGGGAACTTGGGACACTTGTTGTCTTCCTGCTCCAACAACAGGGTCCTTCCTCAGATATTGGTTCCAAAAGGCACAGGGGTGCCATGCATAATACCCCAATATGACCTATCTATAGGACTCAGTAAAAGTTATAGATATGGTGGGAAGTTGCGGAGAGGTAAAGTAGTACGGGGTGTCCTCTCTGCATTTAAAGGGGAATTATTAGCATATGAAGGTAAGCAGCAGCAGGGACTTAAACTCGTACAGGCGTGCCTAGTATGGAAGGCTTTACACAAAAGAGACTGGGTGAACTTAATATTAGTTAGTGTGTTTTACTATTTGGTGACCAGAAATTTCCCAAACGATCACAAGGAATATGGATAGCTTAGGGGATATTACTTTGACCACCTGAAATGTTAGGGGACTGAACTCTCCAATTAAAAGGAGTAAGATTTTGACAAGGCTCCGGAAACTTAAGAGCCATATAGTGTTTTTACAAGAGACCAAATTAACTCACAGAGAATCCAAGAAACTTGTTAGAGAATGGGTGGGAAGAGAAGTCCACAGCGTCTCAGGAAAGGCTAAGAGGGGTGTCTCTATTCTATTTCACAAAAAATTAAAATTGGAAATTTTGCTCCAGAAGGCAGATAAAGAAGGCCGATGGGTTCTGGTTAAGATGGCAAACCCGGTGGGTCCCGTCTTACTAGTAAATATCTATGCCCCTAATGAAGATGTCCCAGAATTTTTCAATGTGATTTCTCAGCAAATCCTTGATTTAACATCTGATAATCCAGGGATCATAATTGGGGGGACCATAACTTAACGATGGATTATCTCCTAGATCATTCAAATCAAAAACAGGATACCCACACTAGATCCCATAAAGTCCTTCAAGACTTGCTCTCATTACGTAGTCTTGTTGATATTTGGAGGTTACAGCATCCGACAGTCAGGGACTTCACTTATTTTTCTGCAGCTAAAGCCATGGCAAGTAGATTGGATTACTGGTTCACTTCTGAAATAGTGACAACAAGGAGTATTGATTCCAACATAGAACCCTTATATCTATCTGACCATGCGCCGCTGCTACTAAAAGTAAATATGTCCCCTTCCACATCAGGTAAATCTGCTGCTTAGTGGTTGGATACCCTCCTCCTGGTGGATGCAAAGTTTCAGTCTCTTGTACGAGAAGAAACAAAGAAGTTTTTCCAGTTTAACCCTTCGGTGGTCTTCCTCAGCAGCTATGATTTGGGAGGCTTATAAAGCTACCATGAGGGGTCAAATTAAAAGTTTTGCCAACCATCGCAGAAAACAGAGGGAGAAGGAGACATTGTAATTGGAGGGTAGGTTGAAGCAGCTTGAGGCAGAATATAAAAATAACCCAGGGAGGCTTAGAAGTAATTGTTTGCGGTCAGAACTGACAAGGGTTCGACTTCATCTTAATACGCTTATGTATAGAAGGGAGGAGTTAAATATCAGGAACTCTCAACATCATTATCAAGCAACGGGGGAGAAAGCTGGCAAGCTCCTTGCCTATAGGCTAAAAAAAAGGCAAGCAGATAGATATATTACAGGCCTTCACAACTCCTGGGGGACTATGGTATACTCCCAAAAAGAAATTAATGACTCAATGGTTCAGTTTTATCAGGACTTATGTACATCTCACGTTAACTGGGATCAGGGAAAATTCCAAACATTCATGGAACATTTGCCAGTGCCTACCTTGACAGAGGCCCAAAAATTAGAGTTGGATACTCCACTCTCTAGGGAGGAAGTGCGTGGGGCAATCCTGAGTATGGCCCCACACAAGACCCCCGGTGGTGATGGATTTCCATCCGACTATTACAAAGTGGTACACCCTGAAATAATAACCCCTCTCATGAATATGTTAAATGAGGCTCAGGGCAAAGGCGAACTTCCCCATTCCATAAGAGAGGCGGTGATCACGGTTCTCCCAAAAGAAGGTAAGGATAAGTCATTCCCTAGTAACTATCAGCCAATTTCCTTAATTAATGCGGACGGCAAGATATTAACCAGGGCTCTGGCGATGAGATTAGAAAAGGTATTACCAGATATTGTACACCCTTCTCATGTGGGATTTATCAAGGGTCGACACAGCTCTGATCACATCATAGTCCTGGTTACTCTGATTCAGGCAGCGGCAAAACTCCCCATATCAGCAGTACTTATTACAATCGATTTTGAAAAGGCAATCGACTCGGTGGAGTGGGAACTTTTGCACGCTGTCTTGAATCAGTTTAATGTAGAACCATACTTCTCCTCCTGGATACGTGCATTATATCAGTCTCCAGTAGGCAAAGTACTTACAAATTCCACAATTTCCTCCCCCTTCCAGCTTCACAGGGGCACCAGACAAGGCTGCCCCCTATCGCCCCTACTTTTTGTCCTGGCTATTGAACCTCTGTCAGCTGCTTTACATATGCACCCCAAAATACATGGGATAAGGTTGGGAAACCAGGAGTACTATACTAAAGTTTACGCGGATGACTGTCTGATCCTAACAGGAGATGTACATGGGAGTATACCACATATTATGGACATCCTTACTGAACTTGGTAACATTTCTGGTCTTCGGATTAAAAAAACAAAGTCAGAGGTTTTACCTCTTAACCCCCATGCACCTAGCAAGATGATTAAAGATTTAGGATTCAGGTGGGTGGACCAAGACATTAAATATTTAGGGATTATTCTATCCGAAGACGTCTCTTCCATAGTGCATAAAAATTTTACGCCAGTATGGTTATTATTGTCCAATGCTGTGACACGCTGGGAGAAGCTTCATTTATCGATGGCAGGTAAGATTGCTGCCCTAAAAATGATGTTTGCACCTAAAGTATTCTATCTGCTTTCCCATCTCCCCATAAGTATCCCTCAGCTATGAATACAAAAATTTCACGCGCTCATGAGCCGGTTTTTATGGGGTACAAAAAAACCTTGTTACAGCAGAGCCAAATTAAGTGCCCATTGGACTAGAGGGGCTTGGAACCTTCTTGATTTTAAGAGATATGCACAGGCGTTCCATATTACCAAATTGTGCAATAGCTTAAGCAGGCACTCCAAATCCCTCCCAGCTTGGGTAGAAATAGAAAGTGCCACTCTTGGTGATATCTCCCCACTTTGATTTTTGGTCCACTGTTGTCCCAGTTTTGCGCAGGAATGGTTAACTATCAAATCTAGTCATCAGGCCTGGCACTCCTTAGGCAAAAGTAGTCATAGATGCTTGAGTATTGGTCTACACACCCCACTGTGGAACAATCCCTACTTAAAAATAGATCAGAAACCCACTGACTGGCTGGTTTGGAGAGCCTGCCAGATACTTACCTTTCAGGACCTACTCCAGGACGATGAGAAAACCTTTGTGTCCTTTCAGTTTCTGAGAGATTCCCATTCCCTACCCGTGAGTGTTTTTGGCAATATTGCAACTTAAAGCTTATATAACACCTGGGTTAGATCTAAATGCACTTGTATGACGTGTGGAACACGAGTGGGGCCCTCAAAGAAGTGTTCCCTCTGACCATGTGGTCCCAAAATAGCAAGGGGTTAGCGGGTAGGATCCAAGGCTGGGCCAGTGATGTTCTACTGGATCCGTCCCAAGCTGCTAAGGTGCGGTGGGAGAGGATGTTAGGCACTACATTTTTCCCCCCGGGAGTGGACAAACTGATGGAAGGTAGCGCATAAGGCCTGTGCGGATCAAAGAAGTCTCCTCATTAAAAATAAAATAATCCACTTGTGGTATAGAACCCCTATACAACTTCATAAAATGGGACTGACCCCTCATTACCTTTGTTGAAGATGCCAATCGCCAGCAGCAGATTTACTCCATATTCTGTGGGGGTGTATCTCTCTTCATCCCTTACGGGAAAAGGTAATTCAGTTCTGCTCAACTACCTTAGCCAGAAACCTGCCCCATTCTCCCTCTTTTTGGCTGCTTGGTATAACATTTGATGAAGGGACATTGTCTTGGTCTCAAAGGTTATGGCTCATCCAAGCCGCTGTTGAGCTCCTTCGGTTCATTCTTATGAAATGGAGAACTTCAGTACTTCTTTCATTCCAAGTTTGGTTAGAAGCAATGGACTCACTAGTCTCTCATACGTGTCTTATTCATTTTGCAAAAAAAAACAAGTGCAGCTTTTATGGAAATATGGGTGCCATATTTAGGTCAGATCACCAAATCTTATGTCTCACCACTGGTATCTTATGCAAAAGAGCTATTAAAGCCACCGTGAGCCTATCAGATTCATGATTTAGGACAGATATAATGTACTGCTTGTATAGGTATGATAGATAACAATATTTCTATATAGAAAGCCTCTAGTTTTATGTAAATTATTACATATTAGTTCGTAATGTCTTTCTGTTACGCAATATTCTATGTAACCACTAATTGCGTATAATTTACTTGTAAGTGTGTATAAAGGAAGCTTTTATTGCACTGTTTTATGTTACCTGTTGTGTCAGGAGTTTTGATTCCTCAATAAAAAGAGTAACTGCAAAATGGTCCGATTTTTACTATATTCTCAACAGATTTTACTATAAGATAATTATCCATTGTACTGATGTAAGTTAAAGCATATATGATTATATTACTTCTGTATTGTAAGTGATGTATTGTAATATTTTTATTTAGTATTTGAACTGTTGTAATGGTTATTTAACCAATAAACAAACTACATCTGCAACAGCAGATCTACAAGAGGAGCTCTTGCAGCAGGTTACACCATAAGGACTAAGCCGCCAAGCGCTAAGACCCCACAGAAAACTTCTAGTTAGCAGTACTCAGCGGGGGACCACACCCCAACGTCAGCCCGTCCACAACATCATGTGCAGCACAAAAGGGGCGGTCCCCCAGCACCACCTCAGTTCTCTTGCCAGAAACCCCGGCACAGTTAGAAAATGGAGAACCGAGGAGGCTCTTCAAGCTGAGGAGGTATGATGGAATAGCTGATAATGCAGAAGGAGAAACCAGGGGGAAGAAGGGTGGGAAAGCAGCACCTGCTGCGAGAGCGTCTCTTAAAGATCTACTGTTACTACATCGGTAAGTCCTTACATAACTGTACTATCTCACTTCGAGGGGGAGCTCTTGCAGCAGGTTACACCATAAGGACCGAGTACCGAGCAATACAAGGACAAAACCTGATGGAAGGGCGGAGGAAAGGAGGCCGAAAGGCTGGGCTCCTCATGACAGAAGGCCCTGAAGGACAGCAAGGCCGAAGTCTGTCCTACGCCTGGAAGTAATGTCAAAACTGTAATGTTTAATGAAGGTGTGGACTGAACTCCATGTGGTGGCTGCACAGATATCTGCCACTGACACGTTTCGTAGAGATGCAAAGGAAGCAGCAACATCAATGGTGGAATGACTTTTAACCGAGCCCAGTAAAGGTTTGTCATATTTCTGGTAACAGTAAACAATACAGTGAACCAACCAGTTAGATAACATTTGCTTAGAAACAGGCCCCCCTAAAGTTCTCTGGGCGAATGAAACAAATAACTGATCAAACTTTCTGGAATCCCGGGTACGAGTCAGATATTAACAGAGGGCCCGGTGAACATCCACAGTGTGAAGGAGAGCTTTCCCTCGATTAGAGTGCTCTGGACAGTAAACAGGAAGATGAGTGTCCAGGTTAAGGGTGAATTTGGACACCACCTTGGGCAGGAACTTATTTATTTAAGAGATTTACCAGGAAAGGCATACTTAGCAGGGTACCGCTCAATTCCAGATGCGCCCTGGGGGTAGGGGGTTACAAGGATGTAGTACATAAATACATAACTTAGGACTGGTCCACAAGGATACCTGGTCCTTGTGGAAGACTAGGTATTGTTCTTTGCACATCAGAGCCTGAAGCTCGGAAATCCTCCGAGCAGAAGTAACTGCAACTAAAAACAACACTTTCCATAAGAGAAAGCGCAGTTAGCAATCTGCGGCTTGTTTAAAGAGGGCAAAGTAAATTTCTCCAAAACAAACAAAAGGTCCCATGGAGGGACAGGGACCCTAACAAGGGGCTTCAGATGTAGGATACCCCCCAAGAAGGTATGGGGTAAATCGAACTGAGCAAGTGCCTTGCCCTGTACATGGTATGCAGACACAGCAGAAAGATGCACCTTGATAGACAAGTAGCTAAGGCCAGAGTCTGATAAGGACAGAAGGTAGTCGAGGACAGAGTTTACCAGACAGGTAAAGGGGTCAAGGTGGTGAGCTGAGGCCCAAATGCAAAACCACTTCCACTTTATTGCATAGGTGGCTCTAGTTGACGGCTTCCATGCTGCAACTAGGACGTCTGCCAATCTTGCAGAGACACCAAAGCGAGTGATGGCTAAGTCTGTAGGAGCCATGCATGCAGGTGCAGTCATCTCAGGTCTGGGTGGACTACTGTCCTCCTCTCCTGGGACAACAAGTGCGAGCTCAGAGGCAGAAGGAGTGGGGGTTCCGCTGCCAGCTGCTGAAGTAGAAGGAACCAAATCTGTCACGGCTAGTAGGGAGTAATTAGTATCATGTCCGCGTCCTCTGACTGTAGCTTGAGAAGGACCCCCTGGATCAGTGGAAAGGGAGAAAAGGCATATAGGAATCTCCCTGTCCAGCAAAGCGACAAAGTGTCTTGCTAGAAAACATCAGGCCCTGGATTTAGCGAGCAGAAACTGGTCAGTTTTGCATTGAAATGGGATGCAGAGAGGTCAAGCTCGGGATGGCCCCATATGTCAAAGAGATCTACTGCAACTGATTGAAGGAGCTCCCACTCGTGGGCTTTCAATCGAGACCAACTGAGGTCGTCGGCCAGGGTGTTTAGTACACATGGAATGTGAACGGCTAAGAGTTCCAGCTGATGCTCGATGGTCCAGTACCACACCCTCATGGCCTCCCTGCAGAGAGGGTACAAATGAGTCCCCCCTGTTTGTTGATATAAAAGACTACCAACATGTTGTCAGTCTAGATGAGTAGGTGGTCTGGAGCTAGGTCTGTCTGCAGAGCTTGCATGGCGTAGAGGATCGCCTTCATTTCCAACACATTGATATGGACAGATTTCTCCAATGCGGACCACTGTCCTTGAGTGTGTCAGTCTGCGATATGAGCTCCCCAGCCCGTGCCAGAGGCGTCCGTGGTCAGGGACTGAGTAGGGGGTGACCTCCGGAAGAAAAAATTACTCACCTTAGTAATGTTGTTTCTTCTAATGGAGTCTTGCTATATTATGACAGTAGCAGTTTGTCCCACCACTAGAACTGCTCCAGAGGTGAAATGGTTGATACCATTCCAAAATAGAACTTTGAGCACGAGCTCTAAGAAGCAGCTCTATCTGTGTACTTTCAAACCTGAACTGTCAGATCTTACTGAGCAAAAACTCACTAAGGTCTGTGTGGAAGCTGTAACCTACACTAGCCAAATGGCTACCTAAATATTAACAACCATTGCTGGTCCCAACACCCAAGACTCAAGTCAGGGACCAGAACTACTAACAAATTCTAACAACATGAGAATAAAACAACAGTATAATAAAACACACACACCCAAACTCCCAAAGGGAACGCTAAAAGGGCATAAAATAGTGCCACACTAAGTTGCCGCACCCCACCAATGAGAAGTTCTGAGAGGGCAGGCTGGGGTGGGTCCATAATATAGCAAAGACTCCATTAGAAGAAACAACATTACTAAGGTGAGTAATTTTTCTTCAAACAACATAAGTCTTGCTATATTATGACAGTAGCAGACTACACAGCAGTACCTCCATGGAGGAGGAGCAGAACCTACTTAGGGAATAGGCTCTGAAGAACAGCTGTGCCAAACCGAGCATCTCTCCTGGCCTGGACATCCAGGGAATAATGCTTGGTAAAAGTGTGTACCGTTTTCCAAGTAGCAGCCTGGCATATCTCTAATGTAGGGATGTCTCTGGCAGCAGCTAGAGACGCAGCTGTACCCCTGGTAGAATGAGCCCTCAAGCCAGAGGGGGGATCTCTGCCCAGTTTCTGATAACAAAATTGGATACAAGAGACAATCCACCTGGCAATTGATCTCTTAGTGGCAGGTTTGCCTTTCCCAACTTCACCATAGGTAAGGAAAAGTTGGAGGGATTCAAACCTGTGACCTTTGGTACGCTCTATATAGTAACTAAGAGCTCTCTTAACATCCAGGCTGTGCAACCTCCTCTCACCAGAAGAGGAGTGATCAGTGAAAAATACTGGAAGGAGATAGATTGGTTAAGATGGAAATCTGAAACCACCTTAGGTAAAAACTTCCTATTAGTCCTAAGGACTACCTTATCCCTGTGGAAAGAAATAAAGTCAGTTTCCACTGATAAGGCTTGCAACTCACTTATGCGTCTAGCAGAAGTGATAGCCACCAGAAAAACAGTTTTCCAAGTTAGATACTTAAGCTCTGCAGAAAACAGAGGTTCAAAAGGGGGTTGCATTAACTGGGCAATACAAACATTAAGGTCCCAGGCAAGGGCCGGTTCCCGAAAGGGTGGATTAGTATGGAGTAATCCCTTAAAAAACTTGGAAAACACAGGGTGAGTGGAAAGAGGGGATGACTTTCCTGCTGACACAAAAGCAGATACAGCTGCCAAATGGACTCTCAGGGTAGCTGGTCTGAGACCCAAGGAATTAAGATGGACCATGTAATCTAATACAATGGGCAAATCAGCAGATTCTGGGAAATATTTTCCCAGACACCAAATGGAAAACCTTTTCCATTTAGAACTATAAGTAGTCCTAGTGGAAGGCTTTCTGGAAGCCTTTAGGATTTCAAGAACACCTTGAGAGAGGGGTAAATCAGCAAACTCTAACTCATCAAGAGCCAGGCCTTGAGGTTGAGGATTTGAGGTCGGATACCAAACCCTTCCCTGGGCACAAGTTAACAGGTTGTGAATCCTGGGAGGCAAAGGGAAGATGGATTGTCAGTGACAGAAGGAGTGGGTACCAGGGCTGCCTGGCCTAATCCGGGGCAATCAGAATCACCCTGCAAGGCTGAGATCTGATTTTGACTAATACTTTGAATAGGAGAGGAAGGGAGGAAAGCATAAAGAAACTTCCTCCCAATCCAGGAGAAGGGCATCCAGGGGACTGAGCCCAACACTGGAGGTCTGCAACAGAACAGAGGAAGTTTGTGATTGTCTGGGGCTGCAAAAAGATCTATCTGAGGGTGCCCCATCTGGCAAAAGACTATCCCAGCACTTGAGGATCCAGGGACCATTCGTGATGGCCCTGGGAAATCCTGCTGAGAGCATCCGCTAGGACATTGTCCTTCCCTGGAAGATGAACTGCTATGAGGGAAGTGTTCAGGAATAGGCCAGAGACCACAACTTCATTGCCTCGGTGCACAAGGCGAAGACCGAGTGCCCCTGTTTGTTGATGTACCACATTGTTGTGGTGTTGTCTGTTCTGACTTGTATCACCTTGTTGTGGACAGATGCAGAAAATGCTTGAAGAGCTAAAAGACAGCTCTGAGTTCCAGCAAATTGATGTGGAGCAGAGATTCCTGGGGACCACACCCTGAGTGGAAAGGTCGCCCATGTGGGCTCCCAACCCAGAAGGAAGCATCTGTAGTGAGAGTCAAATTGTGAGCAGGGGAATGAAGGGGACCCCCAATCTTAAATTGCTCTGATCCTGCCACCACTGGAGGGCCTGGATCAAGGTTCGAGTCACTGGGACCAACTTGGAAAGGGGGTCTCTTCTCTGAGACCAATAGGTTCTCAAGTGAAACTGAATGTCTCTCATCTGAAATCTTGCTCCCTGCACAACAGCTGTGGATGCAGCCATGTGTCCCAGGAGCTGCAGAAAGTGTCTTGCTGGTCGAGAGACCTGCAGGGTGAAGGAGGAGGCCAGAGTCATTAAATTCGTCACCCTTTCTAAGGGAAGAAAAGCTCTGGCTAGCTTTGTGTCCAACTCTGCCCCTATAAAGGTGAGTACCTGGACTGGTTCCAGAACCGACTTTGGTAGATTTAGCAGAAAGCCCAGGGAGGTGAGAAGCTGCTGGGTAACTTGCAGGTGAGATTTTACCTGTTCTGGGGACTGGCCTACAATGAGCCAATCGTCTAGATAGGGAAAAACAGCAATCCTTTGCCTCCTTAAGTGAGCCACTGCCACTGCTAGACACTTTGTGAATACCCTTGGGGCAGAGGTGAGGTCAAGGGCATTGCTCTGAACTGGTAATGACCTGAGGGTAGTTGAATCTGAGGTACTTTCGATGGGAGCTTCTGATTAGGACGTGAAATAGGGCATCCTTGAGGTCCAGGGAGGCTAACCAGCCCCTGGCCTTAGGGAAGAGTAAAATCATTGCCAGAGTTACCATTTTGAACTTTGGTTTCAAAAGATGCTTGTTCAGATATCTGAGGTCTAATATGGCGCCATTCTCCTGTCTTTTGGGGTAAGGAAGTATCTGAATACAGACCCCTGCCCTAGTGCAGGGGAGGAACCTTTCCACTGCTCTGAGAGCCAACAGGGTTGAGACCTCTGCTTCAGAGCAAAGGTCTCTGAAGCACTTGCAGGTAGAAAAGTCTGGTTCTCAACTTGGGAAACTTTGAGCTGAGAACCAGACCCTGCTACTACTTCCAGAACCCACTTGTCTGAGGTTAAAAGCCCATTTCTGACTGAAGTAAGCCAGCCTGCCCCCTACCGGTAAGGAGAATCGGCCCTGGGCACCCCATCAGGGGTGCCTGCTTAGCTGGGAGCTTTAGGCTGAGGGGTGGGAGCAGGCCTGCCCACCCCTCGCCTGCCTCTGCCTCTGAAGAAGCCCCTCTGAGCATAGGCAGAGGAGGCCTGAGTCTGTAAAAGGCCTGTGAAGGCTCTACCCCTACCCCTGGGGTATGCCTCCTGAGGGTGGCTTGCACGCTCCTTAGCTTGGGCACTTTTGTAAGTAGTCCTATATTCATCCATCTTTTCATGTAATTCTCTGTCTGCTCCCCAAACAGAGAATTTCCCACCACAGGAAAATCCATAGCCTTAGTCTGGGTATCCTGTGACAGACTAGTACACCTGAGCCAGGCCAACCTACAAAAGCTACAGATGTGGCCATGACCCTAGAGGAAACATCATTAACATCCACAGCAGCATGAAACTGTACCTTAGAAGCCTCAATGCCATCAGCAGCCACCTGTTCTATTTCGCTAGCCAGCTGGCTATGGCTTGCTTGGCTAATTCCATAACAGTATCCCATCTAGATTTCTGATACCTAGCTACATAAGCCATATAATTTGCTTGCCTGAGTCCCAGAGAGGCTGCCATATACTGTTTTTTCGCCATGGCATCAATCTTCCTGGAATCCTTGTCAGTAGGATGTGAAGCCAGGGGGATATTAGCTTTATCACAGGCTGCAGCCTGAACTACCCCAACATGACTGCATTGCTGAGAAAGTAATTCTGTATCAGGACCTGACAATGTGTACCTTCTGTCCATCTTTTTATCTACAGGAGGCACAGAATTAGGAGCTTTTAAAAGTTTTATTGATTGCTTCCTAAAAGACTTATGCAAAGGAATAGACAATCTCCTAGACTCTAGAATATCCATCATTTCTACAAAATCAGGCTCCTCTTGCTCATCCACAGCTTCTTCCAAGGGAAGCTGGAGGGTTTCAGCAACTTTTTTGTAAAACATAAAATGAGATGGGGACTCAGATAGCATAGGGGGAGATTCTAGAGGTCTGTCTGGGGAAATGTCCGGTTCAATGGGCACACCCAGACCTTCCCAGCCACATTCATACTGTTCATAATCCTCCTCCCCCTCCTCTGGTTCATAAAATTCCTCAACATCATATTCCTGAACCACTGGAACCGGACGAACCGACCTTTTGCCAGATAGTGGCGGTTCAGATGGAACCTGAGACAGTGACTGGACAATTTGTATGGCTTTTGCTATCTCTGCAGCAGTTGGAGAAGGGGTTTTGGACTCCAAACCTGCTGACTTACTTGTTTTCTTTACTGGAACTGGTTCCTCAGAACCAGCTTTTCTTTTGCCCGAGGAAGTCTCGCCCTGGTCAGAGGGCACTCCCTCCGGTTCAGTTGGCACCGAACCGGGCTGGCCATCCGGGTCAGCGGACTTTTTGGCCTCTCGTTCCCTGAGCCTGCCCAATCTCTTTTCCAGGGTGGCTGCAGGGAAATTCTTACATATCTGGCAGTCTGACTGGAGGTGGTCAAACCCCAGACAATAGACACATGTGGTGTGTGGGTCAGCCTTGCAAAGACTTCCCCACAGACATCACAGTGTTGAAACCCAGTAGCCCGGTTTTCTTTTGGGTTTCTCAGACATAATGCCAGCTTAACCAGGAAAAACTTGCCTTTAAACAGCAGTGCCAGGCAAGACACTTTTATCGGTTCCTAACCGTGTCACGGTATTGGAAAACCACGTAATAAAATCCGTTTTTAGAACCGATAAGAACCGAGAACCGCACTCTAAAATGTTAAACTTAAAGTTAATGAGTTTTAAACCCAGCTGATCGGTTCAAACCGAACCGATAAACTTACAAGTTCCACACAGACAAAACCTTTAATTTACTTACGATTACCACAGACAGAGCTTGAACCGAACGGTTTATGGTGTAAAAAAACTATTCTCGGTTGAATCGAACCGAGAAAACACTGTTTAAACCGAGAAATGAACCGAGCAGTAGGAGAAATCTCCGGAGCGACTGTTCACTGAGGCGGAGTAAAGAATCTGACAGTTCAGGTTTGAAAGTACACAGATAGAGCTGCTTCTTAGAGCTCGTGCTCAAAGTTCTATTTTGGAATGGCATTAACCATTTCACCTCCGGAGCAGTTCTAGTGGTGGGACAAACTGCTACTGTCATAATATAGCAAGACTTCATGTTGTTTGAAGGGCATGCTTTTGGAGAGGTAGGAGGGGGATAGCCATCATTGGAGAGTCTGATGGACTGGTTCTGAGACTCTGACAATTTGGTCCAAGTCATTTGTGCACTGGTCCCATTGTACTTGCAAGTGCCACTGGATCACTTGCATGTGAAGGCATGCCAACGGCATGCTTGTGATGGCTGCTGCTAAGTGTCACAGGAGCCTGAGAATCATTCTGGCCAGGACCACACTGGCAGAGGAGACTTCTCGTGCATGAGTCTGAAGGTGATCTGCTCTGTGGGGAGAAAAGCCTTGCCTTGGACAGTGTCCAGAAGGGCTCCTATAAACTGCAGCTTTTGGCTGAGCCAGGGGGAGGACTTTGGAAGGTTCAGGGTGATTCACAAGTCTCGGAATAGGAAAAAGGTGTCTTCCATGGTCTGTAGCAGCCTTTCCCTGGAGGGCGCAGTGAGGAGCCAATTGTCCAGGTACGAAAAGACGAGTGACCCCTTGCCCTGAGGGCCACTGTCACTAATGCGAGGTACTTTGTAAAGACTTGAGGTGGACCAGCCCAGTGGCACTGAGAGTTGAGGCGCTGGACGCCACGACTCGCACCACACCAGCGATCCAAGTTTGGGAGCGAGGTCGGGTGCCAAGGGTCAGCAGGGGAGGGAGAGGATTGAGCATCCACCAAGACTGCTCTCCTCTCCCGGGGGGAGAGTAATGGGCTGTCTGGCATCCCACTGACCCCCGGTGGAGAGCGGGGGTGCTGCAGGATGCAGACTGCACGTTGGGGGAGCGTGGCTGACGCAGGCAGGGTTGCCGTGCGCCATGGCATCAGGGGAGTGCCACGCTCGGGAGGGAGGAGGTGGTTCGGGGGACTAACACAGAAAACCCCCTCCAGCCCAGATAGTGGATGGCACCCCCAGTGCTAGACCACCACACGCCCAACACTGGTTCCCTGTCTCTGCCCCTTTGGTCTCCTCGGGCCCATAGCTGCCCAGGGCTTGGGGAGACAGTAACGTCCTTGAAGAAGGCAGAGTCCATAGAAGGCGGCAGAGCAGATCTGGTGAGAGGAGTGACCCAAAAGAGTTCCAGTGCTGGGGTGCAGAAATACAGATTACTCACCTGTAACAGGAGTTCTAGGAATGGTATATGTTGTTTATCCACACTTACTGACAGGTTTCTTGCCGCTTTAAATCTTGCCGGAAGGTCTTCAAGCTGGCTCCTTCCACCCACCCGGGTGGTAAAACTCTTGGCTCCGGCCCATGACACCAGATCTAGCCCGCTGGAAGCCAGATTGTGCGTCGAAGCCGGGGAGGTCGGGTGGGTTGGGTGGATGAACAACATATACCATTCCTAGAACTCCTGTTACAGGTGAGTAACCTGTATTTCTAGGGACATGGATATGTTGTTCTATCCACATTTACTGGCAGACTCCTAGCAGTTCTCCGGGAGAAGGGAGGCAAGGCACACACCCCCTACTTAGGAAATAAGGACTGGAGAACTGAGGTCCCAAAACCAGCATGATGGCATGACTCAAGGTCGATGTGGTAGTGGGTAATAAAGGTGTGTGCTGACTTCCAGTTAGCAGCCCTGCAGATTTCTTGGATAGGGACGTCCCTGGAAGCAGCCACCGAATCTGTGGTATGGCGGGTAGAATGAGCTCTTATCCCTCTGGGAGGCTCCATGCCGCCTACCTATAGCGGAGATCTATGCAGGAGGCGACCCACCTGCCTATCGTCCACTTGGCTGCAGGTCTGCCAGGTGCGGCTTCAGCGTGAGGTGACAAACAGCTGGCTAACCTCTCCCCGAACTTCAGCCGTCCGCTCCTTGTAATAAGAGAGTGCTCTTCTAGGGTCCAGAGTATGGAGCCTATATTCGGTCTCCGAGGTGTGACTGGGGTAGAATACCGGCAGAGTCAACACCTGGCTAAGGGGAAACTCTGACACCACCTTCAGAAGGAATTTTGGGTGGGGGCACAGGACAACCTTGTCCCTGTGGAAGACCAGATAAGGAGACTCGATGGAAAGCGCCTGAAGCTCTCCTATCCTTCTGGCTGACGTGATAGCCAACAAGAAGGCGGTCTTCCACAACAGGTGAGAGATATCACACCTGAGCATCGGTTCGAATGGCTTGCCCATGAGCTTAGCCAATACCAGCAGTAGATCCCATGGAGGTGGAGGTTCTCGCACTGGAGGGGATATGTGATCAGGGCCTTTGAAAAAGTGCCCGACCACCTTCTCCTGCGCCACCGACTGCTTTCTGGCCCGCACCCAGTAAGCAGAGATGGCTGCCAGGTGCACCTTAAGGGTCGTTGACTGAAGCCCTTGCTGAGAAAGGGACCACAGGTAGTCCAGAATGCTGGCCAAGGTGCAGAAGGAAAGGACCAACCCCTTATCCTGACACCAAATGGAGAATCTCTTCCATTTGAAGGCACAGCATTTTCTGGTTGACTCCTTACGGGATGCCTAAACAACGTTGAGGACCTCATTGGAAAGACCCAAGGCCTGGAACTCTAGCCGCTCATGAATCAAGCTGTCAGGTGCAGGGATTGAAGGTCCAGGTGGAGTACCTTCCCCAGGTTGACTGACATCAGGTCCGGGCAGGCTGGAAGCCGCCTCGGGAGCCTGGAGCTGAGGCTGAGGAGATCTGGGTACCAGAACTGGCGGGGCCAGTCTGGGGCTACCAGAATCACCTGCGCCTTGTCCCTCCTCACCTTGAGAAGCACTTTGTGGATCAAGGGAAATGGGGGAAAGGCATAGAAGAGGCCTGGGGTCCACAGCCTCAAGAAGGCATCCCCCTGCAGCGAGCCCTGCTGAGGGGGGCAGGCATGAAACAGCCTCAGCTTCGTATTCTTCCTGGAGGCAAACAGGTCCACCTGAGGTGTGCCCCAGTGGGAGAACAGATCATGTACTGCCTCTGGCAGGAGAGACCATTCGTGAGATGCAGCACCGATCCGGCTTAGGGCATCGGCCAGAGTGTTGGAGGCTCCCGCCACATGGATGGCTAGGAGATCCGCCTCCAGTCTGCTCACGAGGGACCAAGTGCAGACAGCTTCCTTGCATAGGGGCAAGGAGTGTGTCCCGCCCTGGCGGTTTAGGTAGTACATGGTCGTGGTATTGTCCATCTTGACCTGGCCCACTTGACCCCGTACAAATGGAGCGAAGGTGGTGAGGGCTAGTTGGACCACTCAAAGCTCCAGCAGGTTGATGTGGTGACGAGACTACTGAGGGGACCAGAGGCCATGTGCTCTGTGCTCCCCCAGATGGGCACCCCAACCCATCAGAGAGGCACTGGTCATTAGAATGACCGTCGGCTTGGGGTGGACAAACAGGATGCCGTCCTGCAGATGAGCTGGAACGATCTACCACTGGAAAGCATTCCACATCTCCTGGGTCACCGCCACTGGCTGGTCCGGAGGACCGGAGCGCTGTGACCATTGGTGAGCCAGCCCCCACTGAAGGGGACGCATGTGCCAGCAGGCCCAATGGACCACGCTGGTGCAGGCCACCATGAGGCCCAGGAGGCGCAGGAAGTCCCAGGCAGGGCACAATTGCCCAACCTGAAATGATTGGGCAAAGGAGGAGAGAACATCGGCCCTGTCCACCTGAAGCCATGCTCTGGCTCGAAGAGAGTCGAGCTCTGCCCCGATGAAATGAATCACCTGCGTTGGCACGAGTTCCAATTTGGCCTCGTTGATGAGGAGGCCAATCTGAGAGCAGACCTGGAGGGCCAGATCCCTGGACCGCTGCACCTCCAGCCTGGAGGGGGCTGCAATCAGCCAGTCATCCAGGTAAGGGTGCACCCGGACCCTTCGGTGCTGCAGGAATGCTGTCACCACTGCCATGCATTTGGTGAAGACCCTGGGAACTGGAGAAAGGCCGAAGGCCATGGCCTGGAACTCGTAAAGGGACCTCTCCACTCTGAAGTGAAGGAATTGCTGGAGAGACGGACAGATTGGGACATGAAAGAATGCATCCTGGAGGTCCAGAGAACAGAACCACACTCCTCGTTCCAAGGATGGAATGACCTGTGCCAGAGTGACCATCCTGAAGGTTCAGGACCTTAGGAACTTGTTCAGGTCGTGTAGGTCTAGAATGGGGTGCCAGCCCCCGTCCGTTTTGGGACCAGGAAATACCTGGACACAAACCCTGGGTCTGGTGGAGGATCCACTACCTCCCTGATCACCTCCTTTTGGAGGAGCAGAGCAATGTCAGCTCGACGAGCCGACAGAGAGGCTGCGGATCCCATAGCCCCCCATGGGGCGATGGCTCGATAGGGTGGGGCCTGCTCGAATTCCAGAGGCAGACCTTTCCCTACCACTTCCAACACCCAGTGGTCCGCGGTGATAGTGGACCAGGTGGAAAGGAAGTGGCGGAGCCGTCCCCCCACAGGGGGAACCCAGGGGGAAGTGACGAGGCTGGGGGCGACACTCCTCAACCGCCACTGGGCAGGCATGGAGAAAGGACCGCCGAGGGACCTCCTGAGCCTTTTCCTCCCGGCTTCCTGCTGGAGGAAGCTGCATGCTTGGCTTTGGGGTGCCAAGTGTGAGCCTGCTGGCCCTGATGCTGATGTTGCTGGGCCGGACATGCCGCAGGGGCAGAAGGCTGAAAGGGCTTATGCTGCTGCTGGTGGCCTTTGTCCTTCTGGGCAGATGTGACCGAGTACAAGGTGTCATTGGACTTCTCGATCCTCTGCAAGTGACCCTCCACCACGGGGCTGAACAAGTCGGTACCCAGGAAGGGAACATCTGCCAGCTTGTGCTGGGTATCCGCCGTGAAGGTGCAGATCCGCAGCCAAGCTCTGCGGTGCATGGCCACTGCGGCCGCTACTGACCGGGCACAAGAGTCTCCAATGTCGACAGCAGTTTGGAGCTGTTGCTTTGCCACCGCCCTTCCCTGATCCCACACCTGCTTGACTGTAGTCTGGAGGTCAGCCGGGAGAGGAGGAATCACCTCATCCAGGGAGCCCAAAAGGGCGTGGGAAAATTGTGCCATCAGTATGGCCGAACTGGCCTGATGAAGACCTAAGGAGGATGCAGCATAAACTTTACGCCCAGAGTAGTCCAGTTTCTTGGACTCTTTATCCGGTGGCTTGTCCACGTCCCGGGCGTTTCTGGAGCGCTGGAAAACACTGTCGGTCACCAACCCCTCCGAAGAGGGGTGCTCCGAGAATCCGGAGAGTGAACTGGTGGGAACGGCATACTTCCTGGCCATCCTGGCCAAGGGAGCTGGACAAGAAACCGGCCGCTGCCATAGCTCCAGGGCCAGGCCAACAATGGCTTCGGCCACAGAAAAGGCCTCCGTAGGAGAATCCCCTCGGTCCAGTATCTCCGGTGAGGGAATACTTGGCCCACTTTGACACGGGTTCGAGCTTCATCCCAGTAGATTCTGAGATGAGCTGAAGTAATCCCATGAACGAGGATGGGCTCTCGTCCACCGACTGTCTCCCAGAGGACTCCAGGTCAAGAGGCCTGGAGAACAGGGAAGAGTCATCGTCAGACTCCGAGGAATCTGCAAACAGCTGCCGAGGGCCTGAGCCACCCTCCACCTGCCAAGGGCGATCGGGAGTGAGGATGTCCGACAACCGATAGGGTAACCCATGACCCGACGGAGAATCCTTGGTCGGAGTGCCAGTTTTTGATTGTGGAGGCGGGGGTTCCACCACGATGGGAGGTGCAGCTGGTTTTGGCCGAACAACCGGCACCAGCTTCGGCTCCTCGATGACCATCAGGAGTTGTTTCGGCCGCTCAGGTGATAGCCACTTAATGGCAGGGGAAGGTGACGGAGTCGGCTTGCTCGCGGACAAAAGGAGCTGCTGCCACATAAGATCCTCGTAGCGCTGATGCAACTTGCGCCGGCGCCTATCCTCCGAGGGGGACAATGATGAGGATAAGCGGCGCCGCTGCTTCCCTCGGTGCCGAGACCGAGACCGCCGAGGCGGGATCAGCTGGACCGAGAGGAGGTCCGAGACAGAGACCGAGATCCTCGGTGTTTCCGAGGGTGGGTCTGGGAGGGAGCGGGCGAAACCCGTTCCTCCCCCGGCTCAGGGACCTTAACCAGGGACT
This sequence comes from Neoceratodus forsteri, assembly GCA_016271365.2. Lineage (NCBI taxonomy): Eukaryota > Metazoa > Chordata > Ceratodontiformes > Ceratodontidae > Neoceratodus > Neoceratodus forsteri. The sequence continues at coordinate 479,513,842 of CM057455.1, forward strand.
CTGGCACAGGAGGCACTGGCAAGTCCTTGGTTTCCACTGGGGGAACCGGTGAAAATGGGTTGTCGGCATCTCCAGTCGACAGCCTGTCCGATGGGTCGAGAAAAATCTCGACTGCGACGGGTATCTCGGCCGGCTGACCTGACAGGGACACCATGAAGCTAGCGGCCTAAGCCGCAACCTCGACCGAAGTCGAGTGCTGACTATCCGGGGAAGGGGACCTCTCCCACGAACGTCGACAGTGGGAATTACCTTTTGAGTCCTTTTTGTTGGACCGAGAGGAGTGTCCCGATGGCCCCTCTCCTTTAGTAGAGAGGGATCGACAAAGCTCCTTAAATGAAGCCGAGTAGGAGGAGCCCAAGGAGAGTGGGATAAATGCCGCGACCGAGGAAGAAGAAGATGCGGCCTGGGCTGCCTTCTCCTCGAAGGCGGTCATTTGCTCAAGTTGCCCAGCTGAGCCCGCCGCTGGACACCGGCCAATGGGCCTCCTTTGACTTAACCGGAGGAATACGTCTCTCGGGGTGCCCAAGTTGAAGTCTGGCAGCATGGTCTTCGAGAAATGTTGACCAAAAAGGACTTGCACAATTCGCAGGCCTGCGGATCGTTTTTGAGCCCAAGGCAGTAAACGCACGTGGAGTGCGGATTGGTCTGAGACATCTTCTGCCCACAAGGGCACCACTGAAATCTGGGAGTCGATTTGTCCATTGCAGCCGCGAGGGAAAAAGAAGACCGAAGTCTTTTAAACTTTAGAATGAGTTTCGGATTAACTGACGAGTTAGGATCCAGGCCTAAAACATAGAGCGCTAAGGAGGGAACCTGAGCTTCCAAGCGGTAAGGAAGATCTGGCGTCATGGGGCGGAGCCGCGAGTTTTACCACCCGGGTGGGTGGGAAGAGCCAGCTTGAAGACCTTCCGGCAAGATTTAAAGCGGCAAGGAACCTGCCAGTAAGTGTGGATAGAACAACATATCCATGTCCCTAGAAACATAGTTACAAAAAAAAAAAAAAAGACTTGAGGTGCAGAGGACAGTCTGAATGGTATGACTCAGAACTGGAAGTGGTGCCCTTGAAAGAGGAAAGGAAGGAACGTTCATTGGGGCTGTGCGATCAGGATGTGAAGGTGCACATCCTGCATGTCCAGCAAGGAAAGCCAGTCCCCTTGGTACAACAGGGGAATTAGGCTTGGAAGGGTTACCATCCAGAACCATTAGTACTCCACGTATTTGTTCAGGTTGCTGAGGTTGAGATGGGGCACAGATCCCTGGTTTTCCTAGGGAAAAAGTGGGAATAATAACCCTTTCCCCTCTGGGAAGCTGGCACTGCTCTATTGCCAGTTTGTCCAGTAGGGCCTGGATCTCTTCTTGGATGAGGGCTGTATGGGATGGGGAATAACGGGAGGGTAGTGGTGGGCTGTTCGGGGGTACCACCAGAAACTCTATTGACTGCCCTATTTTTATCAGCTGCAGAACTCATCATTCGGATGTGATTCTGCTCCATTCCTCTTGGTAGAGGGAGAAGCGACCCCCCCACCACCTCTCCCAGGGCTTCATCTTGGGGGGGGTGGGCAAGGAGTCAGGCGGAGGCACTGGGGGTGGGCAGAGTGGCCTGGGAGGACTTGGCAGCTCTGGGGGCAGAACCCCCAGGGTTCTGAGAGGAGGCCTTATGCTTAAAAGCTCCTCATTGCTTCTGCTAACCTCTGGGCTGCTTTCTGCTGAAGCAACGAAAGGGCTGACAATGAAATGGCTTCTGATTGGACTGGTACACAGTCTGCATGGACCAGATAGCCTTGCCTGAGTCTTGGAGATGAGTGATAATCTCTCAGACTCCTCTCCGAAAAGGACCGAGCATTTAAAAGGGGCATCCATGATACCACCTTGTACATCCTGGAAGAAACCCAAAACTCTGAGCCAGGAGTGCCTTCTAATGCAAACCCCCGTAGCTGCCGTTCGTGCTTCAATGTCTGCCAAATCATAAGAGGACCACAGGACATGAGTGCCAACGTCCAACCCCATTTTTAGAAGATTGAGAAATTTTGCCTTCTGGGCACGTCAGGCAGGGTCTAGGCTATTTCCATGCCATGCTCCCAGAGGACATTTTGAAACTGGACCATGTGCGTGAAGAAATTTAGGGAGCATATGGTACAAGTGGAAGAGGCGTAGACCTTCTTGCCAAATTGGTCCATTTGTTTAGAATCCTTGTCCGGAGACTGACTGCTCAGATGCCTGGTCATCTCAACCTATTGTGGGCAGCTGTGATTACCAAAGAGTCCACAGGGGTTGTTCACCCAGAAAAGGTTCTTCTCTGGGGGCCCTGTAAAGGCGGCCTGACTTCTTGGGTATAGCTGAAGAAGTAGAGGGGTGCTTCTAGGTGATGTTCTGGAAGGTGTCAACTAGGGGCGACACCACTACAGCTTTAGGTTCCTTTTGGTGGAGGTACTTAGCCAGGCGACACCTCTCCGGGTTCAAATCCTCCATATCCTACCCCATGTTGGCCTGGATATGGTGCATGATGTCCATGAATGGTGGATTGGTGGGTGGAGACTTGAAGGAGTCCTTGGGCTCTGGAAGGTGAGGAGCGCCCCTGGAGGAGGAGGACCTGGAACAGGAGTAAGAGCTATGGCTTGAGTCCTTCGAATCTAGATTGTAGATCTAGAATAGCAGCATCGGTGGTGATGCCCCGGAGCCACGTCTGTCACTCTCCGATGATCTGGAAGAGGAGTGACATGTGATGTGTGGGTTAGCCGGTTGAGGGGTGGTTTCCCTCGGCTGGGGAGTATTTATTTATTTCATTTATTTATTGATATCTTGGAGAACACCTGTGAGCGGATGCTCATTTGCAGGTTCCACGTCAGTTACAAGAAACAAATTGAACAGATACATAGCATTACATTACAAGACATTACATTACAAGCAAGTACAAAATTACACTGGTACAAAACAATACATTACAAGCTAGGCAGACAATAAATTAGTGTGAATTACAATGTTGGGATAGCATTTAGCTTAAAGCAGCCATACAACCGAATCAGGAAGTGATCTATCTTAATTCTGCTTTTTGGCTGTAAGCATGCGGCCAAAGTTCCAGTGTCCATACCTGTAAATGTTTTTTTTCCAGTCATCTTTAGTTTTTTAGATATTTGCAATTTATTTGAATTGCTGCAGCGCTACAACAAATATGGCGGCTGACTAATTTTCAGATGCGCTTTTTCTACAGGTCACATCACGTCTTTTGACAACAGCAAAGGGACTCTATGCTGACCATTCCCGATGTCCCTGCAAGTCATACATATGTGCAGTTGGCAGCATAGGGGTTCCAATGCAACATACTTAGTGGCAAAAATGTAAACAAAAGCAGAGAATAACTGAACAAATTACTCACCGATAGTACAATGCCGGCGAGATTGAGTACCAGGAATATGATTAGAAGGGCACAGGGAATAAACTGTTAAAAAAGTGCAATTTTTTTTTTTCGTAGTACTGCTGCTTTAAGGTATAACATTTAGACACTGCTACGGCATTGGTGAGAAGGTGCCTGCATCAGAGAGTTAGGCATACTTGTGGGGTGGGGAGAGAAACAGAGTGGAGAACAGGCACAGCTGCAGCATAGTGAAGAGTATGCCTGAGTAAGAGTTTAAGAACAGGCTTAAGGAAGGCTGGAGACAATGGGGCTAGGACAGCATCAGGCAGAGGGTGCATAAGGGTGGGGACAGAGAGGGAGAGGAAAGGTTGCCCAGTGGGAGGGAGGGAGTAGACAGGGGTGGAACAATGAAGTGCTGTAAAGGTAGGTGCCCCTGGGATTAGGTGGAACACTAAATGCTACTGCTTTATGGTGGTCCAAACGTAGGAAAGTTATTTTGGCCATCATGAATGGCCAACGCAGTCACAGTTGTCTTCCGAGTAGGCTGTTTAGGAGGTGTAGGCTCCAGAGGAGGATAGGCAGGTCTTGGTGAAATAAGGTCACCTTTGATGGTGTTCCACCAGGATGAAAAGAGGTGGTTTACATCTGACAGCGGAATTCTAGGCTCCTGAGGAGCCTCCAGTGTTGAAGGTGGCGCCAGTGCCTGTGGAATGGGATCGGCCAGTGTCGGCAGTACTAAAGTACTGTCATCCGGTGTCATCGGCTAGTTGGACAGTGGTGTCGCTGGCTCTGGTGTAGAATCTGATCATTCATTGGCCGGCGACGAATAAGGGTCCAGTGATGTGGAGTTAGAGGTTGCTGAGACAGATGCCAGAGACACCACAGTTGACAAAACGGGCGTCTGCCGATGTCGGTCCATGGTAGCAGCCAGCATCTGCTTCAGAGATGCTCAATGAGGAGAACTAAGTCCCGAGAGAGACAGAAGAGTCACCCTCTTGGGGAAGGTGAGCTCTTGCCCTCGGCATCGGTCCAGGGAGTCAGCACTGGAGGTAGTGACCGACTTGGATGACATCTTAGCCGGATGGGCGACAGGAAGGGACCCACCGCCCGAGGAAGACCCAGCCGGATGAGTCACCTGGCTGTGGGCCTGAAGTCTGGAAGAGGGACTGAAGCTTCAGGGGCTGAAGAGCCGAGGACAAAGTCCATGACCCAGCAGAACCTCCGCTCGATGTCCATACCAGGGAGGGAGGTTTCACCACAGTAAGCCTGGAGTCGGTGCCCGACTTGTGTGGGGACTGGGAATGAGAGTCTGTGGAGGACTTGTCCTTGTGCTTCTCCTTGTAGCGATGCTTCCCAGATGATTTCTTGTCCTTGTGGAGGCCAGAGACGAACGAAGCCCTTGAGACGGGATAAGATGAAGAACTCTCTCCCTGGGTCTCCATTTACAGAGCAGCTAGTTGTTTTTCTAGCAAGAATGATTTTAAGGCTTTCTGGTGGTGAATCTTGGTCCCACTGTTGAATTTCTGGCAATGCTTGCAAGCCTCGGGTGCTGTGTTCAGGGCCCAAGCAGAGGAAGTAAGCCGAATGGCCATCTTTTGACAGAATCTGCTTGCTGCAGGCACACTTGCATTGGCGCCATTCGATAGGAGGCGACGGAGAAGTAGGCATGCAGAGAAAAGAAGCTAAATACTGAAGGAAATAAAATAAGAAAGCGTTTGAAAAACACGATCAAAATGGCGGTCGAACTACAGCAGCAGGCGTACATGGAACCGATGTACATGGGTTGACAGTGGGAAAAGAACTGAGCTGGTACTGGGGAACCACCCCTTTAGTATTGTATGTGACATGGGGGGGGGCAGTCCCGTGCTGAATACTATTAGCTAGACGTTTTCCGTAGGGTCCTTGCGCCTGGCGGCTTAGTCCTTATGGTGTAATCTGCTGCAAGAGCTCCCCCTTGAAGTGAGATCAGATGCTACCCTGTATTCTAAGCCAAGAATGTGCAGAAGGATAAATCAGTTCCTAGATAAGAGGCAAATTCATTCTATAGTAGCTCCATGGATGAGTTCACTGGCTGGGGGTTTAAAAGAAGATTCTGCACTATCTCCTTCATGGGCTGGTTGGGATTCAATTCCTCTGTTCCATGCCATCCCATGGTCAGCAGATCTAACCCCAGCAACAGTGGCACCATGGGAATGCAGGGAAATTATCTGTGGGTGGCGGCCAGGAAATAGAATACCAGGAAAGAAAATGCTATCATGGGAAAAAAGATCAGTGTAACAAAAAGTGATTGGCCTGTTCACCCATTTCCAACATTTCTTCTATTCATACAGCTCTCAGAGCTCCTTATTATAATCCTTTCCTATACTTTGCAGTTGCTACTGCAGGCACATGGGAATTATCAAGCTAGGGCGAAAGGGAGGGAACTTGTGGCAGAGGGATAGGACAGACTGGATGGGCCACAAGGTCTTTATCTGCCGACAATATCTATGTACTGTATCCATGTATTTTTTATCTGGCAAGTCAGTTTTTTGAAGCTAAGTTGAGCCAATCCATGGTTGGCAGATGGGCATGAGCTTGCTTTTCATCTAAGCTCTGAATATAGCCATCCGTCAGCAATCTGTTTCTACAGAATCTAAGAGATTTAAAATCCTTTTAAACTACTTTCTTTCTGCTACTGCTTTAAAGTAGATGAGACTTGGCTGAGCACTTCTGACCACTCATATTCAATTGAATGCTAATGCAGTGCCAAGTGCACTTTGTGAAGCCTGCTTGAAAGCATCAGATAGAGATCAGGATTTGTACTATAATTACTGTATGTGGGGAACAAAACAAGAAAATGAAACTGATCAATAGAAAACAAAATTGTGCAAGTAAAAATAATTATCACTTACTCTCAAAAGTTTGTGCAGGCAAGTTTTTTTTATGTTTTTTTATTTTAGACTTTTTGGTCAGGAAAGACACACTAAGTCGTGGTTTGTTTTCAGGTCTGTCCGAGGACCACAGGGAAGTTAAGAGCTCTGGGGATTCGGCAGGACAGCTGGGTAATTTCCTTACTGGTATCAGTGAATGAAACAGGAGCGTGGCTCCACATACATGAAATAGAGAGGGACGAGTCTGTCATGTCAGGAAACGGCAAATGCCCTTAAGGGCTGGTCATTTTTGAATCACTGAAAAAAATATGGACAAAATATTCTAAATTCACAGAAACACAGTGGGCCTGAGGAAGTGGTGGAGCCAGGAAATGTCGCCCCTTTTGGCTGTGTGAATTAAGACAATAAAGTTGTTTAATGTTGGAACTTTATGTGGGGTTCATCCAGCATTCTTTTCTGTTTATTGATATGACTTCTTATTACTGGATGATCCAACCAGAAGCAGCAAATGTCTCCTTCAAGAGAGGGGGGCATTCTGAAATTAACCCCTTTTTGCTTAGGAAACTTGCTCATGGTCACACAGAATGCAAGTGGTAGCTGTGGGATTCAAATCCAGTTCTCCAGGTTTGCAGATCAGTGCTCTTAATCGCTATGCTATACTGCCTCCCAGTTAAGAAACACATGAGTGGACAGAGCTGTCCTAGATGACTAGTGTCATTTACAAGGCAGGGAACAGAGATTAGTCAGTCAGCGGGAAATGTTAGGCTGGCAAAACACACTGAGTCGAGACTCATTTCCAGATGCCATCAGAGGGAGCGAAACATTACTTGCTCTAGTAATATTCTTTCTTCTATTAGATCTCAAAATAAGACATACTTAAAAGCATCATCTCCATGGTGAGGTGTTGTCCTGGACTTTGGAATGGCTACACATTTTTATTTTTGTGATGCTGGGGGGCAGAGACCACTAATAACTATTTTAAGCTACTATAAATATAACCAAAAGTTAATTGAAAATGACAGAAAAAAAAAGCAGTTTGGGAGAAAAAAAAATAAAGTACAGTTATGTAAGAACTTACTGTAACAGTAACTCTTCGAGAGGATCTACTGCATCAGGCCACACCTGTGGAACTATGGCAGCTAGGCACTAGGACCACACAGAAAATTTTTCACTAGCAGTCTGCTAGCAACTGTTCATGACAACGTCAGCTGATGACATCCTCCCAATATAACCGTGGGAGGCCCCCACGCTCTCCTTAGTTCCCCCGTCAGAGTCCATATACAGAGGATCTCCTCCCGGGGAACCAAGGGAGAGCTACGTGTTCCCACCAATGAACAAGGTGAAACAGAAGGTAAACCATCCTGGAGAGAGTGAGAGAGACAGGAAGAGAGAGAAGTGCAAAGGTCAAGGGGGATGGAGGGTGGGATGGCTCGGCCTGCTGCAAAAGATCCTCTCGGAAAGATAGTGTTACGATAAGTTTTTACATAACTGTACTATCTTTATCGAGGTTATCTCTTGGCATGAGGCAACACCTATGGAAAGAGTCCCAAGCAGTACTGACAGAGAGACAGTGTGAGTGGCTGGAAGCTATAGGCCTAAGACATGAGGCCATGTAGCACAGCTAGGCTGAAGCCTGTCCTCCTAGAGGCAATGTCCAGACTGTAGTGTTTAGTGAAAGTGTGGACAGAACTTCAGGTTGCAGCAGCACAAATTTCTGCAGCTAAAAGATTCCTGAAACAGGCAACAGAAGTGGCCATGACTCTGGTGGAGTGGCCATGAACAACGCCAGGAAGTTCCATACCGTCCTCCCTGAAACAAAAGGTAATACCGTTAGCCAACCATTTGGATAGGCACTGTTTAGAAACTGGGTCACCCTCTTTCCCAGGGGCAAAGTAAACAAAAAACTGGGAGGACTTCCTGCAGGCCTTCGTACAGTGTGTATAGTAACGAAGAATCCTATGTACATCTAAGTTATGGAGCAATGCTTTCCCTGGATTGGCATTCTCAGGATAATAAACTGGCAGGTGGATGGTTTGATTTAAAGTAAACAAACACCACTTTAGAAAGAAACCTAGGGTTCATACGCAAACCCTGTCTTTGTGGAAAATCAAATAAGAAGGCTCGCACATCAGAGCCTGAAGCTCACAAATCCTCAGAGCAGAAGTAATGGATGAACTAGTGTGAAAAAATAAAAGTAAAAAGAAAAGATTTGGCAGTCGACTGAAGCGGGGATGTCTCCATGGAGTCCGATGTGCGATGTTTGATGGCAGGAAAAGAACTGAGGAGGGCGCAGGGCCGGCCACGTTTATATAGGGAGGACGTCGTCAGCTGATGCCATTTGTGGGCAGCCCCTAACAGACTGCTGGCAAAAAAGATTCCATGTGGTCTTAGTACCTGGCATCTATATTTCCATAGGTGTGGCCTAATGCAAGAGATACCAGATTTTAAATTCTGTGAAACTTAAAAAGTTGAAACAATTAAGGATCAAACACAAAATAAATTATCAGACTGATTATTGTTGGAATCTCTTTTTCTGGTTTTACATTGAGAGGCAGGGTCAGGGATTTTATGGCTGAATGCTGGAATCCAACAATAATTTCATACAAAAAAGCAGACTCACCAGTAGTACTTTGGGAGGCTTAGATTTACCTCAAGGTGTTTCCCTGCAGCAGAAGCTGACAGTCCACCTCCAAGTGAACCCAGAGGCTATGTCCCTGTCCATTTACCCCAATGTGGTTCCCTGCTGCAGAAGCTGGCAGTCCACCTCCAAGTGAACCCAGAGGCTATGTCCCTGTCCATTTACCCCAATGTGGTTCCCTGTAGCAGATGCTGACAGTCCACCTCCAAGTGAACCCAGAGGCTGTGTACGTGTCCATTTACCCCAATGTGGTTCCCTGCAGCAGAAGCTAGCAGTCCACCTTCAAGTGAACCCAGAGGCTGTGTCCCTGTCCATTTACCCCAATGTGGTTCCCTGCAGCAGAAACTGGCAGTCCACCTCCAAGAGAACCCAGAGGCTTTGTCCCTGTCCATTTACCCCAATGTGGTTCCCTGCAGCAGAAGCTGGCAGTCCACCTCCAAGTGAACACAGAGGCTGTCCCTGTTCATTTACCCCAAGGTGGTTCCCTGCAGCAGAAGCTGGCAGTCCACCTCCAAGTGAACCCAGAGGCTGTGTCCCTGTCCATTTACCCCAATGTGGTTCCCTGCAGCAGAAGCTGGCAGTCCACCTCCAAGTGAACCCAGAGGCTATGTCCCTGTCCATTTACCCCAATGCGGTTCCCTGCAGCAGAAGCTGGCAGTCCACCTCCAAGTGAACCCAGAGGCTGTCCCTGTCCATTTACCCCAAGGTGGTTCCCTGCAGCAGAAGCCGAACCAGAGGCTGTCCCTGTCATTTACCCCAAGGTCGTTCCCTGCAGCAGAAGCCGGCAGTCCACCTCCAAGTGAACCCAGGTACACCTGAAGCTCAAGGAAAGGAAACTGTACTCTGTCCCAGCCTGTTTTACAATATTTTTTGCCTGTTTTCAGTTTAATTGCCACTGTTTAAAATCTGCCTGTCTTGTGCTAGTACCCTGCTGTAAACTCCTCTTGCTGTTTTTTACTTTTCTTTACTGTTCTGTTTCACTGTTTTAGCCTCCATTTGCAGTTTGTGTTCTGCTCTGTTTCCACTGCAGTAGCCCATATCGTTGTATTGTACCTGGGTCTATAGCTCTGCAGCTGCTATTCTGACTTTCAAAACATGCCTAAATCGTAAGGTTTTTGCTCTTATACATTCCTGTAGAGCTCTTCTACTTTCCTTTTTTGCCTTGCTCCCCGTCTTTTCGGTTCCTTCCCCTTCCCCTCTGATCTCTGTAAGACTTGCCCCCCCAATGTCTCTGCCACCCAGTTTCATACGTATCCCTTGTTTTTCTGCTCATCTCTCCCTGCAGAGGCTGTCCCTGTCCATTTATCCCAAGGTGGTTCCCTGCAGCAGAAGCCAACAGTCCACCTCCAAGTGAACCCAGCGGTTCCTGTCGATGCTCATGTGGCGACAAGGGGTTATTTGTATATCTCCCTGTTTTCCCATTTGCTTCTCATACAGATCCACACATAGGTGTCACCACCGCAATCCTGCAATAATTTTAGCCTTCCCATCTGCTTCTTGTACTGATCCACCAATATGTGTCATCATTGTACTTCTGCAACAATCTAAGCCCTTCACATCTGCTTCTTATACAGATCCACCAATAGGTGTCGCCATTATAATACTGCAATAATCGGAGCCTCCCTCATTTCCTGACGCCATTCTGTGCTTCACCCAACCTCCCACCCACCATACTTACCCCCTAGTGCACACTTTCCCCCTTCTCAACCCCCATCCTTAGGCTCCCCCATGTCATGGCCTTGCTAACACTATTCATTGCAGCCATCTCTCTAAGGGTTGCTGAGAGAGCACCTACCGACATGATACTAACCCTTCCACACAGTAATAATCTCATTTTAACAGATATTATAAAAAGGGTCTGAGAAATAGAGCTTTCTGATTGGTCATAAACATTCTATCAGCCCTATGTTAATCTTTGATTTACATACATGCACAGCCTAATCACATGCTGAACAAGGTTTAACACTATTTAAAAAACATTTTTATTATAATAACAACAAGGCACTCCCAGGGGTTATGTTAATGAACAGTTAATCACCCTCTAGGGGCATGTAGCACACAGCTATGCCTCGTGCCACTTTACACCCCTGGAGGGTGATTATCAGACAATTAACATAACCCCTGGTCATGTCTTATTGCTTAAATATCTTCTCTGAGCTGAAAAGGTCCCTCCTTGGCACGGTATGCACCCCTCGGGCCTACCCCCCGTCCTCTGGCAGAGTCCCTAACCTAGATAGGTTCGGCACGGGCCCCAGTTTACCCCGACATAAGTTTGTCAACTTTTATAGCTTCCTTCATGGCTGCTACTCCCTCGTAGGCAGCCTCAGGAGGCAATTTATCTCCAGCACACTCCTGCTCAACACTAAAAAATCACTTCACATCACTAGGAGGCACCAGAAAATGTTCTTGCTCCTCTCAAGTTCAGTTCATCCCAACCCTGGTCTCCCTCCACCCACCATAAACGCTAATACCCTTACACATCCCTCAAAGGACACACACACACAATCAAAACTGCCCATCTGAACATCCAAAGCCTACTAACTCAAAAATCCTGCTTTGGTTCCTGGCTCACCACTGACAAATTTGATGTCATAGCCCTTACTGAAACCTGTCTCATTGACAAAATTCCCACCTGTGAAAGTTCCTTTGAGGCTACATAATTAGAAAGGACAGAATTGGCAAAGTGGGCGGGGTGCTGCCTGTTCTGCATCTCAGAACACCTCACATTTTCTGAATCTGACTACCAGCTTGACACCCCTACCCTTGAGTCGCCTCCTAACCTCATCCTAGGGCAGTCTAAAATTATCATTCTGTGGCATACCTACCCCCATTCACCCCTAACACAGAACTGGAAGCACTCCTTGACCTAAAGAACTTCATCCCCTGCTGTCACAAGTGTATTTTACTTAGTGACATCAACATGAATTGGCAGTCCAGTCAATCCAATGTTGCCAAAGAAGCCCTGGCTGGGCTCAGAATGCATTAGGTCATCAGGGATACCACCCGTACGAACTGCAAAACTGGCTATGAATCCAATCTTGATTGGATCATAGAGTCATTAACCCTGCCTGAGTGGTTTCTGGGGTTCTCCCTGACTCCATTAGTGACCACTGTGCTGTTTTCTGCAATTGGCCAGCCAAAAGCCAAAAGAAGGAGCCCAGGTTCATCCTTTACAGACAACTTAAAAAACTTTACCTCGATGACTTCTCTAAAGCCATCCTGGCTGCAGACTGGTCCTTCACCAACCACATCCTAGACATAGACATTGCCCTCCAATCCTTTAGAAAGATCTTTCTATCAATCTGTGACTCCTTACTCCCACTCAAAAAACTCAGGGTGAAAGGCCACACTAACAGATCACTTCTGCCCTACTAAAGCTCATGTGGAAAAGAGACAAAGCATGGACCAAATATAGAAAATCTAAACTTCCCAGCCTTCTTCAGGAATACAAAGCCCTATGAAATAACTGCAAATCTGAGGTCAGAGCTGCAAAAACAAACTTCCCCAGGGACAAACAACTGGGTGCTAGGTGCAACTCTAAACACCTGGAGAACACTCAACAACCTGTTAGGCAGAGATCACACTGGTGAACAGATATTCCTCAATAATGATGGAAGCCTAATAAGTGAACCAAGCGAGATAGAAAATCTCTTCAACACTTACTTCAGTGACCTTGATATATACACAAACCAAATAATATGCAGCTTATCGACACTAGCCACTGCATCCCCCGACTCCCCCCTGCACAAACAACCCTCCCTCCCCCCAAAAAAATTCTACTTCAAATATCTTTCCCCTGCTAATGTAATCACCTACCTAAAAAAGAACAACCCAAAGCCCAGTCTGGGCCCTGACAACAAAGGCTTCAGCATCCTGAAGCTTGTACGTGTACCTATCGCCCTCCCTCTAACCAATATACTCAACCACTCACTCTGCACTGAGGTATTCCCCAGTATACCACTATAAAACCACTCCAGAAATGATGTTTGTAACTACAGTTCCAGCTCCCTCCTCGCGCCCCTATCCAAATTTATCTAAAAAAAAATCATCCTTGATCAAACTATGAATTTCATAGATAAACATAAGCTTCTCACAGACTCATAGCATGGGTTCCAAACCAGTCACAACACCGAGACAGTCCTAGTAAGGCTTACTAATTTCACTGAAAAGGCCGGTGAGGAAGGTTTCTACGCCAGCTCAGTGTTTGTAGACCTAGCAAAGCCCTTCAACCTTGTCAATCATAGAATTCTCCTTCACACTTTATCTGGCCCAAATTTCTCTGCCGAAGTAACAAAATGGTTTGAAAATTACCTCAGTAATCAGATGCACAGGACTACAATAACAGACCAATACTCCAAAATTCATCACATCAAATATGGCGTTCCCCAGGGTTCCATCCTTGGACCTCTCCTATTCTCTCTTGTAGTTAACCCCCTCCCAGATATCTTTACATCCAGAGAGCTTATCCTCTACGTAGATGACATGGCCCTCTTTTGCAAGGATAAGAACCCCCTCTCCCTTCAGAACAAACTGCAACATGACTTCAGTAAACTACACTTCTGGTTCTCCTCCCGGGGCCTGGTCCTCAACTCCAAGAAAACTAAGGTCATGGTATTCTCAGGCTCTAGGAAGTCCCTAAATATCAATTTTACTCTCACAGACAACTATGGCAACCCAGTCGAGAGAGTCACCACCTTCAAACACCTGAGGATTTACTTGGACTGTCACCTGAACTACGAGCTACATACTCATCAATTAATTAAAAAAATTCACCCATGACTTGGCATCCTATATCAACTAAAACATTTCCTCTTACCAGAAACTAGGGCCTTGCTTGCCAACAGTTTCCTGCTCCCTATTTTAGACTATGGTTCCCTCATATACTCAACTGCCATCTCGCTGAAAAACCTAGTTAGATTAAAGACCACATATCATAGCAACATCTGATTCATCACAGGCCTTACAATTAGGACACACCACTGTGATCTGTACAAGGCTGCAAACTGGCTCCCCCTGGAGAACAGATTTGACAGCAGAATTCTCACTTTAATCCAATTGGGCTCCATGCCTAGCAGCACCTCCTCCCTCTTCAATAAGTCTGTACACACCAGAACCATCACGCACTGCAATACCTACACCTGCATGATTCCTCGCTGTAATACCACCCAGGGGCAACACACCCTCTCCTACAAAGTTGCCAAGCTTTTTAACAACCTCCCCCCACCCTGGGTCCTGTGAAACACACTTACTGCACATCATTCAAAAACCAACTGAAATCCTACTTTTTCGACAAACCCCAATGCAGCTGCCCCTGACCCACACTCTTAGCTCCAATCTCTTCTTTTCAATTTCCTGCACTTCTCAACTGGCATATTTTTGCTTTTCTATTTAAATTTATTATATATTGTGTTATCTTTAACAGTACCTTCCCTATTGTGTTCTGTCCCCTTTGTATGACTGTTATTCCCGACAATGTAATGTTCACCAATATGTGTTGTACCAGTTTTGCATGCACGCTCATTCCAAACTATGCAATGTTTACCAATATTTTATTGTGCCAAATTTTGGCCACAGGACGCATGTAAAAAGTACAGTTACGTAAGAACTTACCGTAACAGTAGATCTTCGAGAACAGCTTTTGCAGCAGGTTACACCATCGGGACTGAAGCCGGCAGGCGCCAGGACCCCGCGGAAATTTTCTAGCTAGCAGTCTTCAGCAGGGCCCGCCTCCGACGTCGGTCCCCCCCCCCCACGTCGGGCGCAGTACATATGGAGGCGGTCCCCCCATAATCCTCAGTTCTCCCACCGGAGACTCCCAGCCACAGGATGACATCAGAAGGGGAGATCGAGGATCCGCCATCAGATAGTAAAACAAGTAAAAAGGAATGTCCCATTAAATGAGATGGGAGCTTGACTCCAACCTACCTCTGGCCGGGATGGTGGGAAGGAAGGTACCTGCTGCAAGAGCTGTTCTCGAAGATCTACTGTTACGGTAAGTTCTTACGTAACTGTACTATCTTACTTTGAGATACAGCTCTTGCAGCAGGTTACACCATTAGAACCGATTTCCAAGCAGTAATGGCAATCATGCATCATCAGCAGGAGGAAAGGTAAAGACCTCGAGGTAACTCGAGCCTAGGACTGAAGTCCCTGAAGGACAGCTAGATCGAACCCCGCTCTTCGCCTCGATGCAATGTTCAGACAGTAATGCCTGATAAAGGTATGCACAGAGCTCCAAGTAGCTGCAGCGCAAATAGCTGAGGTGGAGACATTCTCTAACACCGCAAAGGAAGTAGCCACCCCTCTAGTGGAATGACCCTTGACCGCGCCCGGTAAGGGTTTATTGTGCTTCTCGTAACAGAAGGTAATGCACTGGATGACCCACCTAGATAGTGACTGTTTAGAGACAGGAGCTCCCTTCATCCTATGGGCAAAGGAGACGAAAAGTTGATCCGACTTTCGGTGCTGTTTGGTTCTGGTTGGGTACTATCTGAGGCATCTGTGCACATCTAGGGTGTGCAGAAGGGCTTCTCTCCTCGATTAGAGTATTTTGGAAAATACACTGCTAGATCGATGTCCTGATTAAGGGTGAGAGCTAAGACCACGTTAGGCAAAAATTTTGGGGTTGTCCTTAGGGATACCCCGTCCTGGTGGAAAACCAAATAAGGCTCTTTGCACATAAGAGAATGCATTTCCGAAATTCTTCTGGCAGAAGTAACTGCAACTAAAAATAATGTTTTCCAAGAGAGAAAACGTAGCTCGCAGTCCGCGACTGGTTGAAAGGGTGGCAGCGTGAGCTGCTCCAGGACAAAAGGTAAGTCCCATGGAGGGATTGGATCTTTAATTGGAGGCCTAAGATGGAGGACGCCCCTTAAAAAGGCATGAGTAGTGTCCAGCTGGGCCACCGTCCGATGGCCTACGGGGGCATGGAAGGTTGAAATGGCACAAAGATGCACTTTAATCGAGGAGTAAGCCAGTCCGGAGTGGAAAGGGGAAAGCAGGTAGTCCAGCACCACATTTTCTGGACAGTCTAACGGCGGAAAGCCGCGCGCTTGAGCCCACAAGCAGAATCTACACCATTTCATGGTGTAAGTTGCGTGGGTAGCCGGTTTTCTGGCGGCAGAGAGCACGTCTGCCACTTCTTGCGAGACCCTGTATCGCATCATGGCTATGTCTCTAGGAGTCAAGCGTGCAGGTTCAATGAACGTAGGTCTGGATGGACCAAGGAACCCGCCTCCTGAGACAATAGATGGGAGCTGATTGGCAAAGGCACTGGAGGTCCCCAGGATAGCTGGTGCAAGAGAGGGAACCAGATCTGTCTGGGCCAGAAGGGTGTGATCAGAATGAGCGTCACTTGCTCCCTGCGAAGTTTTAAAAGAACTCTCTGGATCAACGGGAAAGGAGGAAAGGCATAGAGGAATCTGCCCACCCAGGAGAGGGACAACGCGTCTTGCCAGAAAACACCAGGCCCTGGATCTAGCCAGCAAAAATTGGGCAGTTTTGCGTTGGATGGGGACGCCGAAAAAGTCTAATTCTGGAGTACCCCATCTGTGAAACAGATCTTCTGCCGCCTCCTGCAGAAGTTCCCATTCGTGGACTCTGGCCTGAGAGCGACTCAGAGTGTCTGCGATGATGTTGTCCACTCCGGGAACATGAACTGCAATCAGGTTTGCGCCGTGTTGCAAGACCCACTCCCACACTCTCATGGCCTCCCTGCAAAGCGGGTAGGAGTGGGTGCCTCCTTGTTTGTTGAGGTAATACATCGCCGTGGAATTGCCTGTTCGTAACAGAACTGTACCCGGTGGAATCTCCGACTGGAAGGCCTGCAGAGCGTAAAGGACTGCCCTCATTTCTTGGATGTTGATGTGGAGATGAGACTCCTGGGCTGTCCACAGGCTCTGAGACCGAACAACATCGAGGTGTGCTCCCCACCAGAGCCCTGAGGCGTCTTTGGAGAGAGTCACAGTAAGGAACGGTGCTGTGAGGTTCCCTGGATGTAGCCACCATTGGTAATCTCGAATTACGGTTTTCGTGATCCAGATTGGATGCTGCAGATGGTCTTGCCTTTGGTCCCACTGTACCCGTAACATCCACTGGGTTACCCGCATGTGGAGACGGGCTAGCGGGACTGTTGTAATGGCCGCAGCCATGTGTCCTAGCAGGCAAAGGACCAGTCTGGCTGGGACGGTCTTCTTCGCTGACAACTCCCTGATGAGGGATCTGATGTGTTCCGTTCATGGGGAGGAAAGCTTTCCCTCTGACGGTGTCCAGAACTGCTTCGATAAACTGCAGCTTTTGGGATGGAACCAGGTGTGACTTCTCGTAGTTGATGAGAATGCCCAGGGATTGAAACAGAGACTGGGTGCAGTGGATGGCAGTCATCGAGGCCTCCCTGGAGGGCACCATGAGAAGCCAGTCGTCCAGGTATGCGAACACGTAGTGGCCCTGTCTCCTCAGAGACGCGGCTACAACCGCCATGCACTTCGTGAACATGCGAAGTGCTGATGACGGCCCGAAGGGAAGAGCTCAGAACTGATAAATGCGGCTCTGAAACTCGAAGCGCAGGAAACTCCAGTGCGCCTGAGCAATGGGAATGTGCAGGTAGGCGTCCTGAATGTCCAAAGACGCCAGAAAGGCGTCCTGTTTCAGCATGGGAATTAGGCCCAGGAGGATCACCATGCAGACGCGTTTGTAAGCGACTGAAAGGTTGAGGTCACTGAGGTCCAGTACTGGATGGAGGTCCCCTGCTTTCTTTGGAACCAGGAAGAAGTGAGAATAGTATCCTAATCCTCTCTGGTTCTCTGGAACGTGCTCTAAGGCTTCCTTTTCCAGAAGCGCGAGCAATTCCTGCTGTAGAAGCAGGGCATGCTGACCCGAATAACAGGAAAGCAGGGGAGATCTTGTAGGTGGGCTGCCTACAAACTCTATGTAATGGCCTTTTCTGACCAACTGCAGAACCCACCTGTCGGTGGTGATCGACTGCCACCCTGGAAAGTGGCGTGCGATGCGACCCCTGACTTTCTTTTCCCGCTGATCCTGGGGAGGGGCCTGGGCCAGGAAGGAGTCATGCTGTGGCAGCATTTGACCCTGCAGGCTGGGACGACTTTGAGAATCGTTGGCCTCTGCCTGGGGGTGACTTGGCCTGGGCCTTGCGCGAGAAAGTGCCCCTCTGCTGCTGACCACAATGTTGATGTTGCCTTTGTAGCCGGCCACAGAAACGGTTCTGGTTCCTGTGAAAAGAACTAGGCCGAGACCTGTACATAGCTTGTACAGATCGGACTGCCTTCCCTGCGTCCTGGAGTTTAGTGATTACTCTTTCAGAGGCTTCACCAAACAGGACCCCGCTGTTATAAGGGACGTCTAGGATGTTTTTCTGGACATCCAGGGTAAATCCAGAGACACGGAGCCAAGAGTGTCTCCGGAGACAAACGCCTGAGGCTGCAGCTCTGGCTGAAGAGTCCGCAGAATCATATGCGGCTCTGAGCACTTGGGTCCCCACATCTGAACCCGTGCGGAGGAGTTCAAGAGCTCCTCCTTGTGTTCACCATCGGGCATCTTCTCAACCAGGTCAGGACCCTGTTCCCACAGGGCGTTCTGGAACTGAACCATATGAGTCAGATAGTTCAGTGACCTGATGGCGCAAGTAGCAGCCGTGTACGTGCGCCTTCCCAGGATGTCCAATTGCTTGGATTCCTGGTCCGGTGGCTGGGTGCTCATATGCTGAGGTCTCTGAGACCGGTCATACGAGGCAGTGATGACCAGGGAATCAGCCAGAGGATGGCTCGCCAAATAGTGGTCCTCCCTAGGGGCGTTGTACAGGCGGTCAGCCTTCTTTGGCACCGCGGGAGGGGAATACGGACGTTTCCATGCAGCCTTGGTGACGTCCGCGAAGGTATCTACCAAGGGTGGCACTACCACAGGCTTCGGGCCTTTTTGCCGAAGGTAGCGGGCAAGGCATTGTCACTCGGGTCAAGCTCCTCAGCATCCCACCCCGTGTTCTCCTGGATGTGCCTCATGATCTCAGCGAAGGAGGGATCATCCGGAGGAGACCTGGGTAGGTCATGCGGGTCAGGAGAGGGAATGCTGAGAGGAGAAGGTGATCTGAAACACTCTGAAGTATCCGACCTGGAATCTTCCTCCGACGGAGTGTACCAGTGTCGTCTAGGTCTCTTGGGGCTGAGTGACCCTGAGGGGGATCTGGAGGGAGGCCTTCTCCTTTCTGAAGGTCTATCCCTATTAGGTGGCGTCTGCTCCTTGGGGGACAGAGGTCGTCCTACGGGCCCCTTAGGTGGAGGAGGGGGCATAAGCGGTGAAGGAGTAGGTGGAGGCAGAGTAGCAGGTGTAGCAGGAGGAGGACGTCCGGGGACCACATCTTTCTCGATGGTGTCCCACCAGAAGGTAAAAAGCTCCTTTACCTCCACAAGATTCATACCCGGCGACGGGCCTGGTGCCGGTGGCCTGTCACTGGGGTCAGGCGTCGGGTCCCTGGGGGTCTCCCGCTCCGGGGAAGGTTCCCTTGGGAGTCTGGTTTCTCCGGTGTCGCCCCCCTGGTCTTCAGGCTGTGTGACGTCCTCCTCGGTGGAGTCCCTCTGACCGGCATCCGCCAGCGACGGGGGTGCAGTCCTCTTCTCCGGGGCAGCCGACGCCGGTCCCCTGGCCAATGTCTTTGGAGGCGAATGCCTGGCCGGCGACGGGTGTCTGGGTGTCGTCGGCTCCTGTGAGTGTCGGTTATGTTTGGCCGACGTCGGGTCCGACGTCCGTTTGAGGGACATCAGGTCTTTAGTTTTGCGGGGCATCGGATCCGGACCTCGGGGTGGCTGGGAGACTGACCTGGCGACGGGAGGAAGAAGTATGGCGCTTACCCGACTTCGATGATGCCTTGGAAGGTGTAGAGGAGGCCAAGGGCCTCGAAGTCTTCAGAGGCTGGAGAGAGAGAGAGAAGGAACCGCTAGATGACCTGACCTGTACTGGGGGAGGCTGCAACCGAGCCCTGGAGGGAGAGTGGTCCGATTTGGAGCCGGAGCTTCAGGAATCCGAGGCCCTCGCAGGAGACCTGGACCTCACCTTTTCCCGGTGCTTGTCCCGGTGTTTATGGGATTTGCTTGAAGGCTCTCCCTGGGAGGAAGGTTCCTGGTCCATGCTTTTTAGTTTCTCTTCCAGGAGAAATGCTTGAACTGCCTTCTGGCAGCGGATCCTAGTGCGGCTGTTGAAGCCCTGGCAAAAGGAGCAGGCCTTGGTGTCATGGTCCGGGCCTAGGCAGCGCAAACAGGCCGAATGGGGATCCTTGAAGGGAATCTGTTTGCCGCTGGTGCACTTCGTGTGGTGACCCTCTGAGGACGTAGTTGGAGAGGACATCAGTTGCTCAAATCCAAAAAGAAGACGAAAATCGTAGTTCTACAATCGTCGTGCGCTAGAAAAGGAGACCGAGAGGCCGATACTGGCGAGTCGATGGCGAGAAAAGAACTGGGGATTATTGGGGGGCCGCCTCCTTATGAACTATGTCCAACGTCAGGGGCGGGACCGACATCGAAGGCAGTCCCTGCTGAAGACTGCTAGCTAGAAAATTTCTGTGGGGTCCTGGCGCCTGCCGGCTTCAGTCCTAATGGTGTAACCTGCTGCAAAAGCTGTATCTCGAAGTAAGATCAGGCAATTCTGCTCACATGCCTTTCCAGTATAGACAATGAAATGAAATGAAAAAAAAATATCAAGGATCTAGAACCTATTTAGGAAAAAGGTTCTGCAAAACAGCAGTCCTTAACTTGGCATCTCTCCTGGACTGCATATCCAGACAGTAGTGCCCCGTTAAAGTGTGTACTATTTTCTAGGTAGCTGCTTTATTAACTTTCTGAAGAGGAATGTGTGTTGTAGCTGCCACAGAGGGAGACACAGCCCTAGTGGCGAGTGCCTTCAGGCCTCTGGGAGGCTGCATGCCAGCTTTCTCACAACAAAATTATATATAGGAGACTGTATGCTGTCTGTTCTGGGATCTTTTGTCCTTTCTAAGTAGCAGTTCAGTGCCCTTTTTACATCAAAGCAATGGGCTTCTGTTAACCAGTGCTAGCATACATGGATTGGGAGGAGAGAGGACACCACCAACTTTGAAGGTGCCACAATCAGTGGTGAAAGGTTTTACTTTTTTTTTCCCCATGAAAATAATGACAACTCAGTCAAGCTGAGGAACATTCTCCAAGGCATCCTACTAGGCAGGAGGAGAATGAAATCTGAGTGTTATAGAACACAGCAGCTGGTAAGGGCAGCAGTTTGAATGGTGGCACAAGCCAATGGATGTTCCATAATTTGCAGAAGTTCAATTTCTCTCCAAGGCAGTTCAACACAGGCGTCTGACTGATACAGTTAATCATATCGAAGAATTCCGGAGGTTAGAATAGGAATTATCAACAATTTCTTATATCAGATGCCACAAACTGCAACAAACACTGGGCTGACTACCCCTACACATTGCCTCTCTCAGGTAGTGTCAGCTTGCTTGTCACACTCTTAAATATCCCAATATAAAAGTCCCTATCCCTCACATAGGGACTAATGATCTCACCAGCCGGTCAGTTGTGGAGGCCAAGCAACACCTGACCAGGCTGGGAGACAAACTGTCATCCATTTTGTCCAGCATCTCCTTCTATGAGATCCTGCTGGTCTGGGAGAGGGGGGCAGATGGACGGAAGGTTAGAGAAGGGGAGACAGGGGAGCTAAACATATGGTTCAAGGGCCAGTGTCAGAAAAAAGGATACAGGAGCGAAAGTTCTTTAAATTCGATGGACTGCATCTGACTAAGGAGGGAGTCAGTATATTGGGGTGTAAGTTTGATGTCTTTGCAGAATATTTAAACTAGCAAATGGGGAGAGGGGTGCAGCACCAGATACATCGAATGGGAAGAACACTCAGCTAGTGATCAAACAGCAGTTCAGCATGTTTGTAGTTCATTTGCATCACCAGGTAATGCACCGAAATCTGGCCAATGGAAAATAAAGTACACAAATGCCCGCATTCTGGGAAACAAGATCCCAGACCTGGAGGCAACAATGACAGAGGCTAAACTGGACATAGTAGTCATTAGCAAGACATGGTTCACCAGTAACCACCCTTGGGAGACTTCAGTACCCGGTTATGTACTGTTCAGAAGAGAATGAAGTGCAAAAAGGGGGGGAGGGGGAGTGGCCCTTTATGTCAATGAAAATATCAAAGCTACAGAAATTCAGACTATACATAAGGAGCAAGAAGAACTGTGGGCCACCCTGGAAACAGGAAATGGGACAGCCATACAAACTGGGGTTGTCTACAGGCCTCCAGACCGGGGGGAGGACACAGACACATTACTGTTAGAAAATATGCAAAACATGACAGCTAAAGGGGAGGTTCTGATAATGGGAGACTTCAACATGCCAGATACAGATTGGTCAATACCAGCAGGAACATCCACCAGAACTAGACACATAGTGGATTCCCTGCAGGGGGAAAGCCTCAAACAATTGGTACAACAACCCACAAGAGACAGGGCTATCCTGGATCTAGTGCTGACTAATGGGGAAAGGATCACAGATCTCCACGTAGAAGGTCACCTGGGGCCAGTGACCATCACATGGTATGGTTCAATTTGGCCACTAGAACTAAATCATCCCATTCTAAGGCAAACATATGGGACTTCAGAGGAGCTGACTTTGATAAGATGGCCAACAGAGTTAAGCTACCCCTGGCAAGAAAAAATACAGGTGACGGGGGACAGGCAAAGTGGGCAACCATTAAGATTGCAATACTTGAAGCAACATCACATAGGGAGAAAAGCAAGAGCAAAAGAAGGAAGAAACCACTTTGGTTCTCAAAAACAGTAGTAGAAAAGATCATAGCCAAAAGGTTGTCCTTCAAGAAATATAAGTGAACGTTGCGGGACGATGATAGGGAGACATACCAAACTTCCCTAAGGGAAGCAGGGAAGGCAGTAAGGCAGGCAAAGCCCCAATGGAGGAAACACTAGCAAGAACATTAAAAGAAGGGGACAAGACTTTCTACAGATACATTAGTGAAAGGCAAAATTCCAGAGGTGGTATTGCTAAGATCAAAGGGGATAAGGGGGAGTGTGTGGAGGAGGACCAAGAAAAAGCATCTATCCTAAATAGTTACGTCTGCTCAGTATTTACTGAGGAGAAGGTAGGGCAGGGCTCACACCTCAGCACCATGGGCACAGGGGGGGAGGCAGGTGTGCACAAGTCCCTTCACAAAAGAAAAGGTCCTACAAGAGCTCGCTAAGCTCAGGGTGGACAAGGCAATATGACCTGATGGCATACATCCCAGGGTACTAAAGGAGCTAAGGGTGGAACTAGCAGAGCCATTAGCAGAACTGTTTAGTGAGTCTCAGAGCACATGAGAGGTCCCAGAAGACTGGAGAACGGCTCATGTGATCCTGCCCCACTAGAGTGGCAGCAGGGAGGAGGCAGAGAACTACAGACCACTCAGTCTTATCTCAGAAGTGGACAAGATTATGGAGGCACTCCTTAAGGAAAGGACAGTGCAACATCTTGGAATCCATAGGAGCACAGGCTCCAAGACAGCATGGGTTTACAAAAGGAAGGTCCTATCAAACTAATCTCATATATTTCTTTGACTGCGTAACCAGAGTGGTGGACCAAGGGGGTGCAGTTGATGTCGCCTACCTTGACTTCAGCAAAGCTTTCAATATTGTTTCCACATAGAAGATTGATTAATAAGCTGAGTAGGCTCGTTGTGGGTCAGAAGTCGGTCAAATGGGTGGCAAACTGGTTGGCGGGCAAGTCACAAGTGGGGTACTTCAGGGATCAGTCCTGGGGCCAGCCCTCTTTAATATCTTCATCAGTGACATTGCAGATGGACTGGAGGGTAAGGTTTGCCTGTTTGCAGATGACACCAAGATCTACAAAGGAGTAGATGATCCAGATGGGTTAGGCAGAATGAGAAGAGATCTGGAAAAACTGGCAAAAATGGTCTGAAGAGTGGCAAAGGAGGCAGTATAGCACAGTGGTTTAAGGCTCTGAGCTGCAAATCTGGAGACATCCAGCAGACCAGACCTGGGTTTGAATCTCACAGCTTCCCACTTGCATGCTGTGTGACCCTGAGCAAGTCACTTAACTTCCCTGTGCTCCCAGGTCACACCTGTAAAAAAGCTTTCAGCTTAGTGTGCTACTCCTGGTTAAACAACTAAATAAATATAATAAAAAAAAAAAAAAAGAGTGGCAACTGGGGTTTAACACAAAGAACTGCAAGACCATGCACACAGACAAGAGAAACACTGAATCTACCTATAGGTTGAGAGGGAAGTTGCTGGCAATCACAAGGGAAGAAAGAGACTTGGGCATCTTCATCACAGATGACCTAAAACCATCCGAGCAGACCACTAAAGCAGTAGGTAAGGCTAGAGGGATGTTGGGGTGTATTTGTAGGGGTATCAAAAGTCATAAGAGGGAGGTACTAACCCCCTCTTTACAAGACACTGGTTAGGCCCCATCTGAAGTACTGTGTGCAGTACTGGAGGCTGCACCTGCACAAGGACATTAACAAAATGGAGGCAATCCAGAGAAGGGCAACCAAAATGGTGCAGGGACTGCATCAGAAAACATATGAGGACAGATTAACGGAGATCAATATATATTTCATTTCATTTTTATTGGTTATACTGGAAAGGCATGTGAGCATTGCTGCCCATTTACACAAGCGTCCAGTTTCATACAAAAATCATGAGACATGACATAGACTAAAACCTTTAACTAACAACAAGGGTTAATACAATGGTACATAAAACTGGGATAATATAAACTAAAGTGCAAACTAGGAACTAGCCTTGATGAATTAACAAATAAGCATTCAGTGAGGGTTTAACAATAATACAACAGTGGGAAACAAAAAATGTAATTGCAATCTAAAAACTAGCTAAGGTGGAGTAACAATACTACAAGTGCTAGAAAGAGAGGGTAAGTGCCTGAGCTGGATAATCAGAGAGTGAGGGGAAATGAGTGCAGAAGGGGAGCCAGATTAGGGCTGTGAACAGGTGCAGGTGGGAGAGAAATGTCTCCTGATATTGTGTTTGAAGGCATTTGTGGAGGAACAGAGTTTTAGTTCCGGAGGGAGAGAGATGAAGAGCTTGGGACCAACAAAAGAGTGTTTCCTGGCCTTGAGTGGTCCAGCAGAAAGCCACAGTGAAAGGGAGAGTGGAGGACAGCATAGTGGTCCTGGTAGTGATGGCTGTCTGGAAGAGAGAGGTGAGGCAATCAGGGAGCAGTCCACAGGAGAGTTTGAAAAAGAAGGTGGCTATCTTGGAATTGAGGCGGGCCTCAATGGAGGGCTGACTGGCGAGCTTATAAAGGTCACAGTGGTGTGTGAGTTTAGGGAGACCAGAGGCAAAGCGGGTAGCGTTGTGGTAGGAGCTTCAAAGTCTGGAGACATTTTTTATGGAGAGGAGGGGGAGGGAGACAAGTGAACCATAGTCGAAGACAGGAAGGAGGAAGCTGGAGACTAGGAGAGATTTGGATTCCCTGTTAAGGTAATGCTTGATTCTGTGGAGGATACCAAGGCGTTGGTGGTCTTTTCTGATTGTGAGGCTAGTGTGAGTATAGAAATTATGGTGGTTGTCTATGTGTACCCTAGAGCAAAGGAGGGAGAGAGGTGATATGATCAAAACATTCAAACATTTAAAGGGCATTAACAAGCTGTTTCAATATAAGAAAAATAGCAGGACAAGAGGACACAGCATGAGATTAGAGGGAGGCTGATTAAGGGGTAATGTGAGTAAGTTCTTTTTCACAGAAAGGGTGGTGGATGCATGGAATGGCCTACCTCAGGAAGTGGTGAATATGAATACAGTGCAGGGCTTCAAACAGGCATGGGATAGGCATAAGGAAGCAATACAGATGAGTATGAATAAATAGGCCATTGACAGAGTACAGGCCTATGACGCATTCATAAGGTAGAAAAAATGGACAGACTGGATGCACCTTGCGGTCCTTATCTGTTATCAGCTTCTATGTTTCTATGTGATTTACATAACCAACTCCAATTTGTTGATTTAAATTTAAAATGAAAATATGCAAACAATGCAAGTGTTTCACCAATGCAACATAGAACAACAACCTAAATCAAGGTTAAGACTCCACTAGTATAAACAAAAATAACAAATAAAGTACACTGCTCTCAATTATACAGTTGTCCGATTTCATAAATTTGCTAATTTCAATTTAAAAGGACAAAAGTTACTTTTTTGTTACTAGCTAACATCTAAAAAAAACCTGCCCTGCCACTACGGCTATAAAAAAAGATATGTTAGTCACGATCAGTGTTCAAACACACCAGGGGCATTACATTAAAAAAAAAAAGATATCAGATAAATTTATCATATATAATGCCAGATGATATTCTGGCGTACCAGTTGATGGAGACTAGCATATCAAATAGAGACACTGGTGTAGACTGAGAAAATTCATAGAAAAAATAGACCAATTCCAAATATAGAATAGAAAAAGGAAACTTTTGGTAGCAGTTCACTAGGGGCCACCCACAGCGACGCCTGACATCATCATCCCTATATAAGCATGGGCCGCCCTGTCCCTCCTCAGTTCCCCATCGGAGACCAGGCTCGGAGGATCTCCCAGTAGGGAACCAATGAGAGAGACAATGGTTCTGCCCATCAAATGGGGCACAGAAAAGCAGAAGATCCCCTAGGGAGAAAGACAACTCTAGGCTAGTCAGCAGGTCCCGAAACTGAGCAGGCACAAAAGGAAACTGGGAGAAAATGAGGGATTCCAACTATTAGGCCTGGCAGGGAATGGTCAGTTGACTGACCCAGAGTAAAAGTCTGGCGAAAGCCATTACAGTTACCAAAGGCTCTCTGTCAATGGGGGATGGAGGGCGGGACAGCATGGCTTGATGAAAGAGATTCTCTCAAAGATCTACTGTTACAGTAAGTACAGGTATGTAACTGTCCTGTCTTCGAGGATATCTCTATCATCAGGCCACATCTATAGGATGAGTCTCAAGCATTACTGACCAGGAGACTGTCTGGGTGGCTAGATGCCTAAGAAAGGACAACCTGAAGCACAGCCAGGTCAAAGCCTGCCCTTCTGTTAGAGGCATGGTCCAGTCTGTAGTGCTCCGTGACAGCATGGACAGTACTCCAAATAGCAGCAGCACAAATTTCTGCAGCTGACATATTCCTCAAACAGGCAACTGAAACAGTCATGCCTCTGGTGGAATGGCCACAACTCCAGGAAGTTCCTTACTGTACTTCCTGTAACAAAAAGTAATACAGTTGGCCAACCATTTGGGCAAGCACCATTTTGAAACTGGAATGCCCTCTTTCCCAGGGGCGAAGGAAACAAAACACTGCAAGAATTTCCTGCTGTCCTTTGTACAGTGAACATAATACAGTCCAACCCCATTTATCCAAACTGCCTGGGGGACACTGGATCAGTTTGGATAAACGGGAGGTCAGATAAAAAGGAGTGCACTCACTCTCGCTTGCTCTCACAAAATCAACAGACCGCAGTTGACGAGAGAACTACAACTTGGCTACTAGATGTGATTTAAACAAAAAAATTAAAATTACATACCTACCATAATTCTTGATCTTTCTGTGTATCTTCACCATTCATCACTATTTGGGTACCAGCTGGAGGCTAGGACCCCGTGAGACTTTTTTTTTTGGGGGGGGGGAGGTGAAGCTGACACAGGGGTGGTGCCACCCTTGAGGCCAACGTGCTACGTGGCGCTCGTAGGTTGGCTGTTACCTGATGTCGACTCCGCCCTAGCTCCAGTTCTGCAAGCCAGTGAGAAGGAAAGGAAGAAATGGTGGTGAGGGGGCAAGGGAGCCCAAGGAATAGAAAAAGGAAAGGATATAAAACTAAAAGGAGGAATAACGATTAAGAGGACAGCAAAAGAGAGAGAGAGAAGCCTAAGGGATTGGGAAGGGAAGGGGCCCAAATCTCTAGGTGAAAGGAAAGGGTGGAAAAGGGAGGGTAGAAGGGGAAGAAAAGGGAGGAGTAGGGGAGATACTGCCCACCCCCGGGGCACCGACCTAGGCCTTTCAAGGGAGCAGATTGAAACTTAAAGCTGCCAGAACTAATCTAGAAGGATTACAGGGCATGAGCGCATGACCACAGTGCAGCATGGGTTGAAGCAGAAGCAAGCTAGGGTTGAGGAAAACCTGTCACTTAGAGGTTGAGGCAGGCCACAGGATTAAGGTAGACGGCGTCTTCCCCTCCTGCCAACCAACGAGACAGTAGGAGTGAAAAAAGAGGTGTTAGAAAACACCTCAGGTAAGAGAGAAACAGATCATCCCCCAAAGAGGGCTGCAAAATAAACTTTAGGGGAAAACTGAAGGTTCGAGATGTCTCCTTCTCCCCCCCCCCCCCACCAGCTCCTTCCGAGAGGGTGCCGGACATTCAACCCAAGAGGGAGAGGGAGAAGAGGGGAAACTCCAGAATCCCTGAAACACAATTGTCCCTGTCTGCCTCCTCAAAGGAGACCTCCCCTGATTCAAGGGAGGGGGAGGAGGGGAGGTGCTGACCAACAAGGGGCACAAACAGGGAGGAGGATCGCTCAGAGACTGATGCCCCAGGGGGAAGGAGGGTGGGATTTAGTGATGAATGGTGAAGCTACACAAAAAGATCAAGAATTACAGTAGGTGCATAATTTTCTTATCTTATCTGTGTCAATCTTCACCACTCATCACTATTTGGGTGAGTACTGAGCCACCCGAAGAGGGCCCAGCACCTCTCTAAGGGACAGTGTCCTTTAGCCTCTAGTGGGGGAAACACCAGAGGGGTGACCCTCTACAGGCCTGGCTAGGCCTGGGACAGGTCTGGGTGAGGCGGGGATCTCCTTGCAGGAGATGGACGGTGCCCCTGAAGCTCCCACCTCGCCCTACAGGAGAAAAGGTGGGTTCTCCAGAAAGCGGAGGAAATCACCCTAAGCCGGGCCAAGGATGACAACAGGGATAGATGAAGCCATGCCAACCGCCTAATGCAGATCGCTGTCCTTGCCAGCCTGAAAGCCACCTCACTGGCATCGCACAATGCCCTTGCTTAGTGCCTTGCAAGCTCCAGGCCCTGAGCGGAGAGGGCAATGGCTTGTCTGGTTTCCTCTGAATCAGGCAAGGAGGCTAGAATTTGTCCTAGCCGTGACCACAAGTACCTGTTGTAGGTAGCATGGTGGGCATGATGCACTGCCACGCAGAGCAAAATCCGTGCTAAGGAGAACGTCCTCCTGCACCAGAATTCAGAGTTTGAAGAGTCTGAATCCAGGGGCCAGTCACAGCCTGGACTTCTCTGCCCAGACGGGGTATACAAAAGCATCGTGCCCGATGGGGGGTGAGGCAGAGTTACTGGAGACCCCAGGGAGGCACAATACCTCTGGCGAAGGTCCCTAGGGGCTGGAACTGAGGAAAAGGGATGTCACCAGACCCGGTGCTCGCCTCCCGGAAGGGAACAGGCCAGGCAGGAACCGAGAGGTAGACTGCACTGAACTCACCTAGGAAGGCTCGCACCAACCAGTCCAAATTGCAATCTCCAAGGGTGGAGATATGCAGCTCATCAAGCAACCCCAATAGGAACTGCTGATAGCTGGAAAGATCATCCGCTGGGGAAAGGTGGATGGATGTTTCCTCTCCCTCGGAGGAGGAAGCTGAGGAAGCTGATGAGTTCTGAGATTCAGGGTCATGCTGCAATGGGGAGTGGTGAAATACCTGCTCATCCATGGCTCTAAAGTAGGCAGGGAAAAGTGCAGCCGAGGCCCTGAACTGCTCACAGGTAAGGGGCCCCGTGGGACCAGTAACACCTGGGAGAGGAGGAGAAGGAGGAGAAGTTAGTAGAAGCACAGGGGCCAAACACCTCCGAGGAGGAGCACAGCCTCTGCTCGGGCAGGAGGACTGAGCAGATGATCCCAAAGAAGAGGGAGACCCAGTGGTCCCAGCAGACAAGAGCCATTCAACGGACTGGAATGGCCAGAGCTGTGTCCGATGGAAGAACTTCCCCTGCGAGGTGACCGGGATCGTGTGGGTCCAAAAGGACAACCCCTGAGCTCCTGAGAAGATATGCCTCTCGGAGAGACATCATGGGAGATGTGTGGATCCACACTACGACTCCTCCCAGCACCCGTCTGGGTCCCCGGAAGAGGCTGCGGCACTGAACATGGGAGGCAGCCGGAGGTACAGAGCCCTCCCCTGTCTGGGACTCCCCGGCCGGCCCAGAAGTCAGGCTAGCCAGGACAGCCACAGAAGGAGGTAATCCCACCGGAGCAATAATCAGGCCTCCGGCTCCGGGTTGCCCTGTGGTGTTCACCTGGGCCCCCAAAGGCTGGTCAGTATCAGTGACCCCAGAACCAGAGGAATCTGCCCACTCCTCAGTAGGGGGCTGAGTGGAGGCCGAAGAGCTAGCCCCTGAGGAATCAGAGGAATCCAGGAGCCAACCTGGGTCAGTCTCCACATCCCCCTCTGAGGAGGAGGATGGCGAAGTCCGGACCAAGACCACCCCCGATTCCTGCCAGTTCCAGGGCCGCAAGCGGGGCCACTCTACCCTCCCCCACACTGCAAATGGCACTGGGGACAGAGGCGGCACCACTCATGGTGCCGCCCTGATCCCCAGCACCACGACGAGCACTGGAAACAAAAGCAGTGCAGCAGGCAGGTCCTGTGCTGCCCACGGTGCCACTCCCGTCCCCGGCACCACAAACAGTGCCAGAGTCAGAAATGGCACCATGGGCAGGCCCAGCACCATCTGGAACGCCACCCAGACCCCCGGTGCCCCATGCGACACCAGTCAGGGGTGGCACCGTCAGATGGCGCCAGCTCGGACCCGTGGGTCCCAGAGCATGACACCGAGGGAGCCTTCGCTTCTGAGGAAGCGACTGCTGAAACGGTGCCTCCTGCCCTGCCCCTGAGGGTGCCAGACTGGGCCTCTGTACCATGGAAGAAGCCCCTGCCATGGCAAGGCTAAAGGTGGCAGAGGCCCCCTCCTCCACAGGCCATATAGGACTGGGAGGGGACCTGGAGGAAGGGTCAAGAAACCTAACTTTGGACTTCCAAGTGTGAGCCTGTCCTCGAAAGTTGGTGGCACATGTCTGACCCTAAACACATGCATTTCCAACACTTGGCGGTCCACAGAAAAACAGGCGTCACAACGATCCATATCGTGGTCATGGCCTAAGCAGGTTAAGCACGGATCATGCTGGTCCATGGCGGAAAAAAGTCGACCGCAGGGACACTGACGCATTGGGGGCCGACCCGCCCATCAAGATTTCTTCTTGTCCCCTGAACGAGACATGACCATACGATAAAACAACAAAACAAACAAGGTACTCGGCATTGAGAGAAAATAAAAGGAAAGTCTTACTGGGTATTCCATGAGGCGGCGCCAAGTACGGAGGCAAGCAGAACTGTGAACTGACGGACTAGGCCGCAATACGTAGTAGAGAATTCGAGGCTTCCACACAAGGTCCTTTCTCCACAGTGGGAGAAGCAGAACTGGAGCCAGCGCGAAGTCTAAGCCAGGTACGCCACGTAGCACGTCAGCCTCAAGGGCGGTGCTGCCCCTGCATCGCCTCCACCTCAAAAAAAAAAAAAATTTTCCGCAGGGTCCTAGCCTCCAGCCGGTACCCAAATAGTGATGAATGGTGAAGATTGACACAGATAAGACTGCATGTTTCTTCAAAGGAATTGTATGATCCGGAGTGGAAGAGTTGGGTGTCAGACTACTGCATGTACTGTAGCCGGGCTGTCATTACTCGGTGGGGTGAGTATCGGGACAGCAGTGGTTGCAGATGGTAGCAACTTGAGATATGTGCAGCACCTAGCAGCATGGCATTCCTCCCTGACATCCTGAACAAGATGTCCCTGGCAGTGGAATGTTTGAATCCCCTTCCTGCCATCTGTGCACTGGACAGTGTGCACCCGTCAACAGGGCTCCAAAATCGCAGATTCGCCACCCCTTTCTTGAGGTCTGCCCCCCCCGGAGTTAGAATCTAAATGGGGGGGGTGTGGGTGGTGCAGGGGGCACAGCCCCCTGCATTACACACAGGATTCAAACTTGAATCCCTGGCACCCTAATGACGGCGATTTGGACAGGCCGTCCGATGGTGGAACCGTTTGAATCTGTTATAACCATTGTAAGCTGCAAGTAATGTTTATTCATAGTCTTGGCAGACTTACCAAAGGTGTCCAGCCCTTCCGTGTATATGTGATTGAATGGTATTGTAACAGGCTCATCAGTCAAATTTTAATCAAATGCCGACAGCAAAAACAGCTGAGCAGTTTTTAAGCAGTAGCGTACTGGCAGACCGAAGCTGGACAAGTCGATGCTCCAGTTTCATTGTATGTCCATTTGTAATTGAAGGAAAGCTTCGGTATAACCGAGGAGAGATGCTGGAATGCTGAATGTCATCTGAGCTTCTATGCACATGATGTAGTACACACAGGACCTCCCCCCACCAACAATGTTGTTGTCTAACGCCTGTGGTAGTAAAAGTGCTAACTACTGCTGGGATTCAACAGAAACACTGCAATGTGGTTTTCCTTTTACAATCGGGATTTTCAACTGAGGTAATCAGCACTGGTGATGGCAGATGCAGAAAATACTGACGTCTGCGCTGGTTCGGTAGGTGACAGAAAACAGGTTACTCACCTATAACAGTAGTTCTAGGAGAGGTATATGGTGTACATCCACAAGTATTGGCAGTGTCCTTTACCCTTTAAGAGCTACTGGAAAGTCCTCAAGCTGACTCTTCCCACCCACCTGGGTGGAAACTCCCCTGGCACCACCCTGTGATGCCAGTTCTTGCCCACTGGAAGCAGTGTTGTGCGCCACTGCCAGGGGAAATCCAGTGGGTCTGTGTGAATGTACACCATATACCACAACTAGAACTACTATTACAGGTGAGAAACTTGTTTTTCTAGGCACATGGATAAGGAGTACTTATCCACACGTATTGCCAGGCTCCTAGCAGTTGTCCGGGAGAAGGGAGGCAAGTCGCACACCCCCTACTTGGGAAGTAAGGACTGGAGAACTGAGGCCCCAAAACCAGCATTCCAGCGAGACTCCAGGTCAACGTGGTAGTGGGAAATGAAGGTGTGTGCTGACTTCCAGGTAGCAGCCCGACAGATTTCCTGGATAGGAACATCCCTAGAAGCAGCCACCGAGGAAGTGGTATGATGGGTGGAATGAGCCCTTAGCCCTACAGGAGGCTCCCTACCCACCAACCTATAGCAGAGGTCAATGCAGGATACAATCCACCTGCCAACTGTCTAATTAGCTGCTAGGCTGCCAGGTGTGACTTCAGCATAGGTGACACATAGCTGATGAACCTCTCCCCAAGCTCCAGCCATGTACTCCTTATAGTAAGCTAGCATTCACTGCAGGTCCAACGTGTGGAGCCTGTGCTCGGCCTCCGAAGTGTGGTTGAGAAATACACTGGGAGATGAATCACCTGATTAAGGTGAAAATCCATCACAACCTTCAAGAGAAGCTTCGGGTTGGGATGAAGGACAACCTTGTCCCTGTGGAAGACCAGGTATGGAGACTCCACCGAGAGCGTCTCGAGCTCACTAGTCCTTCTGGCTGACGTGATAGCAGAATAGTGATAGTGGAAAGTGGTCTTCCATGACAGGTGTGACATCTCACACCTGTGCAGCGGTTCGAATGGCTTGCCCATGAGCTTTGTCAAAACCAGCAACAGATCACAAGGTAGTGGTGGTTCATGAGCCGGAGGAGAAATGTGGTCAAGTCCTTTGAAAAAGCACCAGACCACCTTCTCCTGCACCACCGACTGCTGACCGGACCTCGCCTGGTAGGCAGAGATGGCTGCCAGGTGCACCTTAAGGTTCGTCAACCTAAGGCCCAACAGGGAGAGGGACCAAAGGAAGTCAAGGATGCTAGCCACCGGACAGGACACAGGGTCCAGCCCCTTGCCATGACACCATATGGAGAACCTCTTCCACTTGAAGGTGTAGCATTTCTTGGTCGACTCCTTCTGTGAAGCCTCTAGCATGGTGAGGACATCTTCAGAGAGACCCAAAGCTTGGAACTCTAGATGTTCAGGAACCAGGCTGTCAGGTGCATGGAATAAAGTCCAGTGGTGTACCTTCCTCTGATGAACCTGACAGCAGGTCCGGGCAAAGAGGAAGTCGCCGCAGAAGCCTGCTGTTGAGGCTGAGGAGATCGGGGTACCAGAACTGGTGGGGCAAGTCCAGAGCCACCAGGATCACCTGTGCCTTGTTCCTCTGCACCTTGAGCAGCACCTTGTGGATCAAGGGGAAAAGGACGGAAGGCATAGAAGAGGCCTGGGGTCCAGGGCCTCAAGAAGGAATCCCTCTGCTGCATTCCCTGCTGAGGGGGTTAAGCACAAAACAGTTGCAGCTTTGCGTTCTCCCTGGAGGCAAACAGGTCCACCAGAGGGGTGCCCCATTGGGAGAACAGACTGTGTACTACCTCAGGATGAAGGGACTACTCATGAGACGCCTCACCCCCCCCCCGGCTAAGAGTATCCGCCAGCTGTTGGAGACATTGGATGGCCAGGAGATTGGCCTCCAGGCTGTGCACATGCGTCCAGATGCGGACAGCTTTCCTGCACAGTGGAAGGGAGTGTGTGCCACCCTGCTTGCTGAGGTAGTGGATGGTCTTGGTGTTGTCCATGTGGACCTGAACCACCTGATCCTTGAGATGCAGAGCAAAAGTGGTCAGCATCAGCTGAAGCACCCTGAGCTCCACCAGGTTGACGTGACATCAGGACTCCTCAGGGGTCCAGAGCCCGTGGACTCTGTGTTCCCCCCAGGTGGGCTCTCCAGCCCATGAGAGAGGCGTTGGTCAGCAGGTTGACCGTCAGCTCTGAGAGGACAAACGGGATACCCTCCTGCAGATGTTCTGGAACTAACCACCACTAGAGTGTGTCCCACATCTGCTGGGTCACAGTGATCAGCTGTTCGAAGTGACCCCTGCGCTGAGACCACTGACTGGCCAGCTCCCACTGCAGGGAGTGCATTCTCCAGTGAGCCCAATGGACCATGCTGGTGCAGGCCGCCATGTATCCCAGTAGGTGCAGGAGGTCCCTTGCAGGGCACAACTGCCAAACCCGAAATGATCTGGCAAAGGAGGTAAGAACCTCCGCCCTGTCTGCCGGGAGCCGAGCCCTGGCTCTGCAAGATTCCAGCTCTGCCCCAATAAATTGAATCACCTATGAGGGCACATGTTCTGATTTGGCCTCGTTGACCAGGAAGCCAAAAGAGACGCAGGTCTGGAGGGCCAGATCCCTGGACCACTCTGCCTCCTGCCTGAAGGGCCCCGTGATGGGCCAGTCATCCAGGTGGGGGTATACCCGGATTCCCCGGCACCTCAGATGGGCAGTCACTACTGCTATGCATTTGGTGAAGACCCTTGGGGCTGAGGACAGCCTGAATGGCATGGCCTGGAACTTGTAGAGGGTTCCCTCTACTCGAAAGTGGAAGAACTGCCAGTGAGACAGATGGATCGGGACATGGAAGAATGTGTTCTGGAGATCCAGAGAGCAAAAACACATGTTTTGCTTGAGAGATGGTATTATCTGTTACAAAGTTACCATCCTGAAGGTGTGGGACCTGAGGAATTTGTTCAGCTCGTGCAAATCTAAGATGGGGCACCAGCCCCCCATCCGTTTCGGAACCAGGAAGTACCTGGAGACAAACCCTGGTTGAGGTGGAGGGTCCAGGACTGGAGCTACCACTTCTTTTTGAAGGAGGTGGGCAATGTCGTCCCAAAGGGCCGAATGAACATCAACTGACACCATGTCTTCCCATGGGGTGCAGGTTTGGTTGGGTGGGTAAGCGTGAAATTCCAGAGGCAGACCCGGGCCAACCACCTCGAGAACCCACCTGTCCATGGTAACAGCAGACAAGGTGGAAAGGAAGTGGCAGAGCCAGCCCCCCCCCCACAGGAGGATCCAGGGGGTTCAGGACGGGAAGGGGGGAGGGCACCCCCGTCCCATCACTGGGCAGGCTTGAAACAGAGGAGGGCCTGGCTGAGGGACCATTGGGACCACGTTCTCCAGGTTTCCTGACGAACAAGGCCACGGATTTGGGCCGTTGGCACCAGGTCTGCTGCTGGCCAGCCTGGGGCTGGGCAGGTTTGGCCACAGCAGCAGACACGGACCGAAAGGGCTTCTTCTTATAAGTTCTGGAGCCCTTAGAGTCCTTCTGGGCAGAAGTCACCGAGTCCAAGGTGGTGCTGGACTTTTCGATTCTGGTGAGGTGCCCCTTCACCCCAGGTCTGATGAAGTCATTCCCCAAGAAGGGCACATCAGCCAACATGTGCTGCATATCCACTGTAAAAGTGAAGATATGCAGCCAAGCCCTGTAGCACATGGCAACTGCCACAGTCATGGACAGGTGCAGGAGTCCCCAAGATACATGACTGCTTGGAACTGTTGCTTCGCAATGCTGCATCCCTGATTCAGTACCTGCGTAACAGTAGTTTACAGGTCAGTGGGGAGGTGAGGGAGCACCCCATCCAGGGACCCCAGGAGGGCATGAGAGAAATGGGCTATCAAGAGGGCTGAACTCACTTGCCGAAGGCCGAGTGAAGAGGCAGAGTACACATTTCTTGCCATGTGGTCCAACTTCTTTGACTTCTTGTCAGTGGAGATTGTCCATGTCCCCGACAGTGCCCATGCACCGGAAAACAGAGTCGGCAATGAGCCCCTCAGCCAAGGGATGCTCAGTGAATCCTGACAGTGATCCATTAGGGACCGCATACTTGCATGCCATCCGGGCCAATGGCGCAGGACAGGATGCCAGATGCTGCCACAGCTCCAGAGCAGGACCAAGAATGGTATCCTGGACCAGGAAAGCTTCCATGTGGGTATCCTCCGGTCAAGGATCTTGGTAAGTGGGTACCACTACTGCTTTTGGATTGACTCCAGATTGAGCCCCGTTGACTCAAGAGATCAAACAGAGCAGGCCCATGAAGAAAGTGGGATCCTGGGCCGTAGATAATTCCCCCACTGACTCCACGTCCAACAGGCAGAGTGGAGGAGGGACGCCTTAGATATCGAGGAATCATGAAAACGCTGTTGCCAACTGAGTCCCCACTCACTCGGCGAGGGTGATCTGGGGTGATGGTGACCGACAGTCGATGGGGAAGCCTTTGCCCGGCTGGGTGTCCTTAGTCGGGTACTGGACACCAGCTGTTTGGGCGGCGTGTCCACCAGGATCGGTGGAGAGACTTGAGGGGGCCAAGCTAGGACCGAATGAACCAGGTTCTGCTGGGGTGAAGTCTGCTGCGGTTCCAGTAGTGGCACCCAAGGAAGGGCCGGGGACGCCGGATCGGCTTAATCCGGGTCAGCCAGAGCTTCTGCCACGAGATCCTTGTAGCACCAATGCATCTTGCACAAGTTGCTCTCCTCGCCCGAAGAGGATGAGGAGGACAAAGAATAGTAGCGGTGCCACTTCCCCAAGTGGCTGGAGTGAGAGCGCCATGAACAACAATTCTTTCTTTCATTATTTATTTGTTAACTGTGTGGGTGCACAGATCCAGTGGACTGTTTTCAGGCACAACCTGGGCCATGAAGATGGCACATTGAATGTACAATACAGTTACAATAACTTAGAAAAAATATAGAATGTACAGATACATTTACATTCATTTAGAAAATATTAACAGGTGATAAAAGCAAACAGGAAATATATGGAATGCTTCAGATACAGTGACAAAATGCAGAAATCGGTGAAGCAATGTAATTAGGATACATGCTTCAGATACAGTGACAAATGCAGAAATCAGTACATGCAATGCAATTAGGATACAGAATACACAACTTGAATACAGTACAGTACACGCAAGGAGCAACTGCAGGATGAAGGAAGGGACAGGCCATTCAGTCCCAGAAAATAAGCACAGGACATTATGGATGGTTAGGCCTGGGAGTGGGGAAGGGCTCATAGCCCGGGGTTGTCTGACTTAACATGAACACTTGACTTCTGCCAGCAGCCAGGCTTTAAAATATATCTTAAAAGTGAGGTGCGACTCAAGGGAACAAAGGGAGGCTGGGATAGTATTCCAAAGTGAGGGAGCTGTGACGGATATAGCCACATTACCTAGGCAGGTGGAAATCCGAGGAGCCTCAAGAAGTGGGACCGACGATTTTCGGAGGCACCTGGACGTGGTTTTGTGTGTGATCAGGGATGAGTAGGGAGACAGGTTACCATTTCTAATGGCGTTGTCTATGATGCATCCAAGGGCGTAGTTGAACAATAGTTGCCGGGGGGCCAGCCTAATGATTGGTACGAGGTGCAGTGGAGTGTGGAGTAAGGTGACAGTAGTGCATACCTACAGATGCTGTTGTAGGCCGTGTGTAGGCTTGCGCACAGGGAGGAGAAAACTTGAAAGTAGATGGGGGCACAGTAATCTAATAGGAGGAGAAGATTCCCTTGGGCCATGGCTAGGCGAGCCTCAGGGGAAAGGCAGTGTTTGAGTCTGAAATCAGCCCCAAGTTTCTGACTGATCTTACAGTGATGTTGACATGCTCTAAGAAAGTTAGGGAGGAGTCCAACGTGACACCCAGGTATTTAAAATAGTGTACATTTTGCTGGGGG
This sequence comes from Neoceratodus forsteri, assembly GCA_016271365.2. Lineage (NCBI taxonomy): Eukaryota > Metazoa > Chordata > Ceratodontiformes > Ceratodontidae > Neoceratodus > Neoceratodus forsteri. The sequence continues at coordinate 479,552,286 of CM057455.1, forward strand.
TGAGGAATTTGTTCTAGCATGTTTTAAGATGTTGGGTTTGGATCCCAGTAGCATGGCCTTAGTTTTTTTCTCATTAACTAGGAGCCAATTGAAAAGAAACCATTTGTGGGCTGCCCCGTAGTTATGGGTGAGGGTGGCAGATATGTTTGATAGAGACTTCTTGCTGTGATATAGTACTAGATCATGAGCATAAAATAGGGCCTGACATGAGAGGCTATCAGCAGGTAGGGAATTAATAAAGAGATAAAATAGCAGGGGACCCAGAATAGGCCTGGGGAACTCCAGTGGATACTGCCATGGCCGAAGAGGTGGCTGCCCTTAAGGCCACTGATTGGGATCTGCCCAAGAGATAGCTCTGGAACCATGTTGCGGTGCCAACTGAGCAACCAAGGTTTAGCAGTTTGGCGTGGAGAAGATTGTGGTCTATCAAGTCAAAGGCCTTTATCAGGTCTATGAACTCGGCACCCGTGGTGTTCCCTGTGTCCATGTTCCTGAGGATGTGGTCGGTGAAATGTGCCAGGGCAGATGTGGTGCTATGGTGCATCCTGAAGCCGTGTTGTTGTGGGCAAAGCAGGTTGTATTTATGGATGCATTCAGGGAGCTGATGGTGGACTACCTTTTCCAGGAGTTTGCTCAGGTGGGGAAGGATGGAGATAGGCCTGTAATTGTCAGGGGAGAGGGGGTCAACTGCCTTGAAAATGGGGACATTTGTGTTTTTCCAAATGGTGGGCATAGATGAGGTCAAGGCAAGGCTGAAGATACAAGTCAGGGGTTTGGAGATGCAGGGAACGTTGAGCTTAAGCAAGCAAGGGGAGAGTCCTTCGCTACCTGGGCTGCCTCTAGCAGGGAGGCTCATTAGTTGTTTGAGAGTGTCTCCAGATGAGATAGCTCTGAAATAGAAAGGGGGGTTAGCTTTCCAGTGCAGGAAGGGTTTCGGGTTGGTATTTTCACTAGGTGGGCAAATAGGTTGGTGAATTTAGTGGTGAAGGCATGGGCGACAGCGGAGGCATCTGTTAAGAGGCAAGAAGGGGTGCTAAGGTAAGTGATAGGGGTGACGGTCCTTGGGTTTAGCATCCCTCTGTAACTTGCAGAAATAGCCTGCTTTCAGGATTTTTGTGGTCTGCTTACAATGACTGATCAACTGCCTGTAGGCATTCCACAGGATGGGGGAAGGGGAGGCTTTGTAAATGGCCCATTGTTTATCTCTCTCTCTCTTTCATGAGTGAGAGTAGGTCCTTAGTGATCCAGCATGTGCATCTGCCTTGGACTCTCCGTGTAGTCAGTGGGCAGTGTCTGTCCTGGATCTGGAGGAGGGGATCTGTGAAAAAACTGAGTGCCAAGGCAACATCCGTGAGGGACTACAGGGTTTGCCAGTTTACTACCCTAACATCCGTGTGCAGGTGGGAGGTGTCAGTGCAGGCAAAGTTTCTAAAGGTCAGGTATTTGGGGAGTGGACACTTGGTTTTGGTGGACCAGTTTATGTATGAGTGGCAGTGAGCACTACTGGAGTCTTACAGGATCCCTGATTGGATTATCTTGTCCTCTCTGTTAGTGGTTGCCCACTCAAGTAGGGAGTGGTTTCGTGTGCAGGGATTATGACGGACTGTGAAAGGCTGTATTGCTTCAGAAGGTTGTTGTAGTCTGATTCCTTAGGACTTGACCAGTTTAGGTTGAAGTCCCCACGTAAGATAGTTTCCCTGGGAGGAGAGAGTTGTCCCAGCCCAGTGAGGAAATTAGTTAGGTCAAGGATACCCCCTTTAGGTGGGTTATAGCAACAGCCGACATGGATCTGCTGGAGCGGGACCTCGACCAAGACTGCCAGGAGGACTGATGGTGGGTCTCAGAGGGGGCCGGTGAAGACCAGGTCCTCTCCAGGTCCTGGAGCTCCGAAGAGGAGGGAGCAGCAGAACAGAGGGCTGCCCCATTGCCCCCGAGAAGGTCAGAACTGGAGTCCTGGACAAGGAGGTATCAACCTCCTCAGAAAATAAAGTGTCGACTGGGTTGACAGCAATCTTGGTCGGGGCATCAACCTGAGTCTTGACCAACTGGCCCGACGGGGAAACTGTGGAGCCGACGTCCAGATCTGAAACATCGGCTGAAGCCAAGTGTTCCAGCAAAGCATGGAAGTCAAGAGGCCCGGGAGTGCTCCCGATCCCACAAACATTGGCAAGACCTCTTCTTGGTCTATTTCTCCTTGTCCTTGTTCAGTTTCTTGGACTAAGCACCCTTAGGACTCTGCCCAATGGTGAGCAGAGACTGGCACAAGTCCTTGAATGCTCCCATAAAGGAAGCGTCCAAAGAAAGCGGCAAAAAGGCCAAACCCAAGGAGGTCTGCGCCGCGGCCTGGGCGGCAGCCTCCTCGAAAGCCGCAAGTTGCATGGTGGACCTCACAGCCATGGAGACCACCCAACGAGCATCCTTAGAATGAACGGGTTGATCCCTGTCATCCGGACGACCACGGAGTAGGTGGGCTTGGTGATCCACAGGCCTGGAGCTCGTACTCGAGGCCCGGGCAGTAAACACACGAGGAGTGCGGATCCAGTTGTGACATAGGTTGCCCACAAATGCATTTCCAGAACCCCAGAGTGGACTTTGCATCGTCCACTGTGGTGGTGAGAAGACTTCAAAGACAAAGATATGACAGGGGAGCTCCTGCCACTATTGAGGACCGACCTTTTCTTAAATCTGTTGCAACAGTGCTTCTGTTTCTTAGCCTAATCTATCCTTTACAATTTCTAGTCCATACAGTTGGCCACCTCTGGGCTCCCCCTCCATTTTCTTGACTATGCTATAGTGTCCACTTTAATTTTCCTGTTCCCTCTCAGGTCCTCGTATAGGGAGGTCATTGTGGTGACCTCCGAGCTTATGTAAAACAACAGGCTGTGTTTATAGAAACAAAAGTTGACGGCAGAAGGAGACCGCTAGGTCCATCTAGTCTGCCCATTTTTTGTAGACCTATTTTGACACTCTAGTTGCCCTTTGTAGTCAAGGCTCCATTGTGTCTATCCCATGCATTCTTGAATCCTCCCCCACAGTCTTGACCCCCACAATCTTTTGAGGCAGGCTGTTCCAAATGTCCACCACTCTTTCTGTGAAGAAATCTTCCTGGTGTTGGCAGAGAACTTCCCTCCTTGCAGCCTGAGGTCATGTCCCCTGGTCCTGAAGCCCTTCTGGAAGTGCAAACATTCCTGTGCCTGTACCCTGTTAATGCCTTTTATGTACTTGAATGTTTCAATCATGAGCCCTCTCTCTCTCTTCTCTGCTCCAGGGAGTACATATTCAGTTCCCTAAGTCTTTCCTCATAAGGCATGTACTGCAGACCCTGAATCATTTTTGTCACCTTTCTCTGTACTGTTTCCACCTGGTCAATGTCCTTCCTGAGGTAAGGCCTCCAGAATTGGACTCAGTATTCCAGGTGAGGCCTGACCAACGATCTATACAGTGGTAGTACCACCTCTCTCCTCCTGCTCGTGATTCCCCTCCCAATGCAGCCCAGCATTCTGTTGGCCTTCAATGTTGCCTTCTCACACTTCTTACTAATCTTCAAGTCATCTGAGATTATGATGCCCAGATGATATTCCTGGTTTGAGGCCGCCAGTCTTTCGCCTCCTAGGTAATACTTCTTTCATGGATTTTTCTTTCTTATGTGCATGACCTTGCACTTTCTGGCATTAAATCTCAGCTGCCACACTCCAGACCATTCTTCTAGTTTTCTGAGATCAGCTTCCACCTTGCTCACTCCTTCTGAGGTGTCCACCCTGTTACATATCTTGGTGTCATCTGCGAACAGATAAACCTTCCCTTCCGGTCCATCAGCAATGTCTTCTATAAAAAAACTGAAGAGCAGAAGCCCCAGCACTGAGCCCTGGGGCAACCCACTGGTCAGCCTGCCTTCCGTCAATTGCGTTCCATTAACCTGTACCCTCTGGGTTCTGCCTTGTAACCAGTTTTGTACCCATCTGACTACTTCTGGATCAACCCCTGTGTGATCAAGCTTCTTTACCAGCCTTCTGTGTGGAACTGAGTTGAAGGCCTTACTAAAGTCTAGGTAGACCACATCTACTGCCCCACCATCGCCCACTATTTTTGTAGCATAGTCAAAAAACTCAAGCAGATTTGTCTGGCATGACCTACCTGCTGGATATGTCAGTTTAAGTTTACTGATTGGTCTTTTGACCTTTTCAATATAAAAGCAATAGAAAATACAAATGCTTAAAATACAACATAATACATACATATTAAGTACAAGTAGACAGCATTATTGCACAAGTAATCCAGGACTCGAAGGACAGTAATATGCAGAAACAGCATCTCAGAACCAATTTACAGACACAGCATGATTTGTAAACTTTCGTAATAATTGTCCTTTAACACCTTTACGTTTGAGACAAATTTTTAAGATACATACTAGGTATTGGGTTACTGTCCTGATTATCATATCATCATTAGTGGTGAAGAAGATCTTCAAAAGAAGATCTTGATCAGAAGTTTGAATCATGTTACAAAGTGATGTTATCCATTTCTGCCTAGGGGAGCTTGTACAAGGGGCACTCAAACATAACATGCTTTAGATTTTCAAGAGAGGAAAAAGTGGGACACGAACATAACCTAGCCCGACTAGAAAAATATTTTACCTACCTGCTGTGAAACCGTGCTGTTTAGGGTCTTGTTGGCTGCTAATTTCAAGGAATGCTATGATCCTCTGTTTGAGTAGTGTCTCCATTAGTTTCCTTACTATAGATGTGAGGCTCACCGGTCTGTAATTACTAGCCTCTTCACAACTGCCTGATTTGTGAAGTAGAACCACTATTGCCTTTTTCCAGTCTTCGGGTACCACACCGCTCCTCGAGGATTTTGTGAATAGAAGTGCCAGAGGGGCTGGTAATTCTGCCCCCCAGTTCCTTAAGGATTTTGGGGTGCATCTCATCTGGTCCCATGGCTTTGTCTGCTTTTAGTTTATTTAGTACCTCCCATACATTGGCTTCTGTAAAGGAACTCGTGTCTACCCCGGTCCTGGGTTGTTGTGTTTTTTCAGGGCTGGGCCATCCCCTGGGTCCTCTTTGGTAAACACTGAGCAGAAGTATTTGTTGAGAATGTTGGCTTTCTCTGGGTCATATCTGGTGTATTTTCCTTCTTCAGTAGCAATCTTTACTATCCACCCTTTTGCCTTCCTATGTTCCCTAATGTACCTAAAAAATTATTTGTCTCCTCTCTTTCCACCTTCTGCTATTTTTTCCTCTGTCTGGGCTTTTGCCTTTCTAATTTGCTTGTCAGACTCTCTCATTTTTTCTTTGTACGACTCCCAGTCTTTCTCAGATTTGGATTCCTGGTATATGCTGTACGCTTTTTTCTTTGACTGTGGTAGCCGCTTCCTTGGAAAATCATAGAGGATTTATTTTCCATTCTGCTTTGCTGACCCATCTGGTGCATTGATCTGTGGCAATCTTTATTGCTCTCGAGTCTCCCCCACATGACCTCCACCTCCTCAACCTCCATTTCCATTAACTGGCTACTTATACTGTTCCTCATTTTTTGGAAGTTAGCCTTTCTAAAATCTAGCAACTTTATCTTTGAGTGGCTGATGTCCTGTGTTATGTTTACCTTAACACTTACCATGCGATGGTTGCTGTTGCCCATATGGCATCCCACTTCAATGTCCTTGATCCTTTCTGAGTTTGTGAGGACAAAATCAAGAATAGCATCTCCCCTTATTGGGGTTTTAACAAGTTGGCACAGTCCCGTTCCTTGTAGTGACAATAAGAAGTCCCTACCTCTTGCTGTTGCTGCCATTAGTGTGCTACGGTTAATATCTGGTAGGATGAAGTCCCCCCACCAGTATTACTTCCCCTTTATCAGACATTTTGTGGATTTCCTCTATTAGGTCTTTGTCTCTTTTATCTCCTTGATTTGGGGGCCTGTACACAACACTGATTCTGAAGGGTTTTCCCTTGCCTGTGTCTAATGTTAGCCACAGTGACTCGAAGTCCCCAGGTTGCCCTTTTACTTCAGTGGCTTTTATTTCCTCCTGAATCTAAATGGCTACACCCCCACACACCTCTTTTTTGACCCACCTATCTTTCCTGAACAGATTGTAACCGGGAGTGGCCGTATCCCATCCATGGTTTTCCGTGAACCACATTCCTGCTATAGCCACCCAGTCCAACCTTTCTGTTTCCAAGCTGGCTGTGAGTTTGTAAATTCATTGGCTTTTAGTATGCAATGGCACTATGTCATAAAATACATTGATGTATATACCTTGGCCCAGATATTCAAAGGGTTGCGATCGCCACTGATCACTTGATGCCAATATTAAAAAAGGAAAAGTCGCGGCGTGACAATCCCGAGCGCCGGAGCGCATCAGTAATGTATGCAGGCACAAGCTGGGGCGGCCCATGACAACCTGCACAGCCCGAGTTATTCAGCCTGGGATGCAGAGCCATGCATGCACAACCCCTACCTGCGCCAGCACAAAGTTACGCCCCAAAAAAAAAAGGAACAACTGATGGCCACCCACAGGTGAGAAGCCACACTGCATGACGCAACATGGCAGCTGCCACCTGTGGGTGGCCACCCGAGTTCTGGCTGCACCTGGCAGCGCACCCCCCATACCCGATCGTGGGCAACTGTACAAAAAAGATTATTGTCATATATCCCTGGTGGTCCAGTGGACCGCTATCTGCCCGATCGCAGGCATCTGTAAAAAAAATAGATATAGGTCCTATATCCCTGGTGGTCCAGTGGACTGCTATCTGCCCAATCACAGGCATTTGTAAAAAAAAAAAAAAAAAACTAATTCCAATATCCCTGGTGGTCTAGTGGTACCCCCCACCCGCCCACTGAGCCCCACTGCCCCACTCCCCCCCATGTCAGCCGGCAGGCGGCAGCACCCCAACCGCCTGCTGCCCGCCGACTGACACCTCGGTAGGGCTGCACACCCATTGGTTCACAGCGTGAGCCAATGGGCGTGCAGCCCCTACCATACTACACATTGCAGATATGTGGTGGAGACTGTTTGTTCAGGTACTTTAGACCCTTAAACCATGGAGAAATCCTGAGTAGAACAACAGTACAATATTACTGGCCAGGAATGTATAGGCAGGTGGCTGCCTATGTGGAAACCAGTGCTGTGTGCCAGGGAGTACCTGACAGATGGGTAGAAGATGGAACCCAAAGGTGGGAGGGCCTAAAGAGATGACACCCATGGAAAAGTGTGAGGCACTTACGTAGGTTAAGAGGTACTACATGGTAGCCAGCATTTGACTGTGTTCTTCAACTACTTCTACTACTACTAGCTGTTTCTAGGATAAAAAAAAAAACAGAAAGCTGTAGCAAATGCCCCTTGTGTAGTGAAGGAAGTACATTTAGACTGGTAGAATGGGAAGATGGTTTGATCTCCCACGTTTTCTTTACATATTTAGCCCCAGGGTAAAGTAATGTGTCACTGAGTAGCTGGTATGTCACTAGGATGATTACTTATTAAGGGACCCTGGGGTGGAGCTTTTGGTGAGGGTGGGCCTAGCTCCATCCCCTTCCAGTGAAAGGGAAAGGTGATGACTGCCTGATGTGAAATATTGGACCAACAGGTTTGTCTCTCTTCATCTCTCCTTGTCCTCCTTCATATTTTCTAGTCTGACAGGGTAGCTACCTTCAGGCGAAACTCTTCTCTCTTCTGATCTGCCTTTTTCTACTGATCCGTTATCTTTTTTCTTCTTTTGATCCAAATAGAGGGAGGTTATTAGAAATGACCTCCAACTGAAATATCAGAAGGTGCACACTTTTGGAATGGGTGCCCTATATTGTACTTAAAATGGTTTGGGGTGTTAGTACCCTCTGTAAATATGACTATGGGGATATATCAGTCAGTCCAGACTGTATACTATTGCCAAATTTTAAATTTGTTAACCCCAGGGTATGTATACGTATTACTTTGTTATAGCCAATGTAGGAGTTACAAGGCTGAGTAGTACTGTATAACGGGACCCTGGGGTACAGCTTTACGGAGAGAGAGGGCCGATGTTCCACCCCTTCCAGGGCTTATTGGAAGGGTAACCCATACTTTACGGTTCCCAGGGTACGTCATTGCCACTGTAGTAGGACCCCCTGAGTGTAACAGGTTGCAACCTTTCTCTCTCTATATTCTTATCTAATAAAACTATCCCTTTCTTTCCGTCTGGAGGCAGGCCACCTCCAGACAACCCTCTGTGCTTCTCTTTAACGTTCTTTTCTCTTCCTTCCATGGGCCCGTATGTACAGAGGTCAACTTCCAGCGACCACGAGCTCCCAGACAGAAGGAGCTGAGATAATAATAGCCATAGCTCTATAGAATGGCTGGCTATTGTAGCTAGAATGTAAAATATGTCTTGTATACAGCAGAACACCCTAATAAAGGGTTACAGTGGCTATTTAGTGTGCAAGCAGAGCAAGACCTACATGAATAGCCTATGCTGTAATATTCATCGTCAAGTGGCAAACACCCTTTCCCTTTTATTTTCTGTAACCCTGTTGGTGCTGTGGAAATCTTAAAACTGTTATAATGCTATTCATTTATAAACCTGCTAAATGAATCATGCCATTCTGAGCTAAAGGAGCAATGCTACATATTTTGGTAGATGTTAGAAAGGAACTTCTTGGAATAGATTAAATAAATAGGCCTGTTCTTATCTAAAGCAGGGGAGAGAGAATAAAAAAATCATCTATAGGGGAACAGCGGCCCCTTGTGGCCCTTTTTTATAGTAAGCTGTTTGTCACTCAAGTCCCATTGGAAAGTTTTCCACCTTTAAAAAAGGGAAAGAGCTGCTCCTCATTATAGAAGGATAACAAAGTCCTTTTAGCCTGTTATTTTATAAAATAAAGGGCCATAATGATGCCTGGTCACCTGACCCAGTTGGGCAGGTATACATAGGCCTCCCTGAGCTGAAGAATGTTAGATAGGGTCAGTGTCTTCTGACTGAGTGTAGGTGAAGGACTAGGAAAGTCCTGTGCTGCACAAAGGAGAAAATTGTGAAAAGTATTTACAAGTCTTTTTTTTTATTGTTTTGTTTTATTTTTACTTTATATGTTGCAAAAGCTGTTGTTTATGATTACAAAATAAGCATCCCACTTAGATACACCTTTACATACTGCAGCACCTTGTGGGTTGGGAAGGTTACTAGAACCTGCTGCTCTAGAGCTTTGATGCACTGATCCTAGTGGACCCATGACTTCCACTCAGGGAACCTCATATGCAGCTGAGTCCGAAGTACAGTGACAATGCCATCAGGCCCAACAGTCTCAGGGATGTCCTGGCTGTGACATGGCTGTTCTGACAAATGAGCTGGGCCAGAGCTATGGGATGTTCTGCCCTGTCCTGGGGCAGGAAAGCTAAGCCATGAGCTGTGTCCACTACTTCTCCTATGTACTGTGGACACTGGCAAGGAAACAAGTCATATTTGGGCAGACTGACAGTAACCCCTAGGGCACTGAATAACTGCGTAGTATGCACCAGGGTGTACGACAGTCGTTCCTTAGCCTGCGCACTGAGCAATGAGTCATCCAGGTAGGGGAAGACGTCAAGTCCCTCCCTCCCTCCTGAAAGCTACTGCCACTACTGCCAGCATCTGGTAAATACCCGTGGTGCAGATGACAAGTCAAAGGGCAATACCTTGACCTGGTAGTGCTCCCCCTAGAACAAGAAAGTACAGTTACGTAAGAACTTACCATAACAGTAGACAGAAACATAGAAGTTGACAGCGGATAAGGACCACAAGGCCCATCCAGTCTGCCCATTTCTTTTTCTATCTTATAAATATGCCATCGGCCTTTGCTGTGTCAGTGGCCTATCTATTCATACTCATCCGTATTGCTCCCTTTATGCCTATCCCATGCCTGTTTCAAGCCCTGTACTGTACTCATAACCACTTCCTGAGGTAGGCCGTTCCATGCATCCACCACCCTTTCTGTGAAAAATAATTTCCTCACATTCCCCCTTAATCGGCCTTCCTCTAATCTCATGCTGTGTCCTCTTGTCCTGCTAGTTTTCTTATATTTAAACATGTTAGACTCTTTCACCTTGTTAATGCCCTTATGGTGTTTGAATGTCTCAATCATATCACCTCTCTCCCTCCTTTGCTCAAGAGTATACATACTGAGCTCCGTTAATCTGTCCTCATATGTCTTCTGATGCAGTCCCTGCACCATTTTGGTTGCCCTTCTCTGGACTGCCTCAATTTGGTTAATGTCCTTGTGAAGGTGTTTCCTCCAGTACTGCATGCAGTACTCCAGACTGGTCTAACCAGTGTCTTGTAAAGAGGGATTATTACTTCCCTCTTACGACTTGTGATACCCCTACTAATACACCCTAACATCTCCCTAGCCTTACCTACTGTTTTAGAGGTCTGCTTGGATGATTTCAGGTCATCGGTGATGATGATGTCCAAGTCTCTTTCTTCCTTTGTGACTGCCAACCTTCCCTCCCAGCCTATAGGTGGCTTCGGGTTTCTCTTCCCTATGTGCGATCTTGCACTTCTTTGCATTAAATCCCAGTTGCCACTCTTCTGACCATTTTGCTAGTTTATCCAGATCTCTTCTCATTCTGCCCACCCCATCTGGATCATCTACTCTGTTGCAGATCTTGGTGTTATCTCAAACAGACAAGCCTTACCCCTAGTCCATCTGCAATGTCATTAATGAAGATATTGAAGAGGACTGGCCCCAGAACTGATCCCTGAGGTACCCCACTTGTGACTTGCATCTCTTCTGACTGTATATCATTTACCACCACTCTCCATTTTCTGCCCGTCAACCAGTTTGTCACCCAGCTGACCAATTTCTGACCCACCCCGAGCCTACCCAGCATATTTATCAATCTTCTATGTGGAACAGTGTTGAAGGCTTTGCTGAAGTCAACGTAGGCGACATTAACTGCTCCCCCTTGGTCCACCACTCTGGTTACCCAGTCAAAGAAATCTATGAGATTAGTTTAACAGGACCTTCCTTTTGTAAACCCATGCTGTCTTGGATCCTGTGCTCCTATGGATTCCAGGTGTTGCACTATCCTATCCTTAAGGAGTGCCTCCATAATCTTGCCCACTACTGATGTAAGACTGACTGGTCTGTAGTTCCCTGCCTCCTCCCTGCTACCACTCTTGTGGAGCGGGATCACATGAGCCCTTCTCCAGTCTTCTGGGAACTCTCCTGTGCTCAATGACTCACTAAACAGTTCTGCTAATGCCTCTGCTAGTTCCACCCTTAGCTCCTTAAGTACCCTGGGATGTATGCCATCAGGTCCCATTGCCTTGTCCACCCTGAGCTTAGCGAGCTCTTGTAGGACCTTTCTTTGTGAAGGGAGTATGCTCACCCCCCGTGTCCATGGTGCTGAGCTGTGGCCCTGCCCTACCTTCTCTTTAGTAAATACTGAGCAAAAGTATCTATTTAGGATAGATGCTATTACAGGGTCCTCCTCCTCACATGCCCCCTTTTCTCCTTTGAGCTTAGCAATACCCCCTCTGGACTTTCTCCTTTCACTAATGTATCTATAGAAAGTCTTGTCACCTTATTTTACTGTTCGTGCTAGTGTTTACTCAGTTTGGGACTTTGCCTGCCTTACTGCCTTCCCTGCTTCCCTTAGGGCAGTTTGGTATGCCTCCCTATCTTCATCCCACTGTTTTCCCTTATATTTCGTGAAGGTCAGCCTTTTGGCTCTGACCTTTTCTGCTACTGTATTTGAGAACCAAAGTGGTTTCCTTCTTCTTTTGCATTTCCTTTTCTGTCTAACACAATGGGATGTTGCTTCAAGTATTGCATTCTTAATGTTTGCCCACTTTGCCTGTACCTCCTCACCTGTGTTTCTTTTTGCCAGGGCTAGCTTAACTCTGTTGGCCATCTTATTAAAGTCAGCTCCTCTGAAGTCCCATATATTTGCCTTGGAACAGGATGATTTAGATGTAGTGGCCAAATTGAACCATACCATGTGATGGTCGCTGGCCCCCAGGTGACCTTCTACCTGGAGATCTGTGATCCCTTCCCTGTTAGTCAGTACTAGATTTAGGAAAGCCCTGTCTCTTGTGGGTTGTTGTACCAGTTGTTTGAGGCCCTCCCCCTGCAGGGAATCCACCATGTGTCTAGTTCTGGCAGATGTTCCTACTGGTATTGACCAATCTGTATCCGGCATGTTGAAGTCTCCCATTATCAGAACCTCCCCTTTAGCTGTCATGTTTTGTACATCTTCTAACAGTAATGAGTCTATGTCCTCCCCCTGGTCTGGGGCCTGCAGACAAGCCCAGGTCTTATGGCTGTCCCATTTCCTGTTTCTACGGTGACCCACTGTTCTTCTGGCTTCTTATGTGTATTCTGAATTTCTGTAGCTTTGATATTTTCATTGACATACAGGGCCACTCCATCCCCCTTTTTGAACCTCGGTCTCTTCTGAACAGTACATAGCCAGATACTGAAGTCTCCCAAGTGTGGTTACTGGTAAACCACGTCTCACTAATTGCTACTATGTCCAGTTTAGCCTCTGACATTATTGCCTGCAGGTCTGGCATCTTATTTCCCAGGCTGTGAGCATTTGTGTACATGATTTTCCACTGGTCAGACTTCAGTGTGTTAGTTATTGGGTGAGGGTTGGCATTTCCTGTGTGTTGAATGAGGAGATGGACCTTTTTTCTTACCTGGTGATGCAAATGAACTGCAAACATGCTGAATCCCTGTGTGACCACTAGATGAGGGGGGGAAGGGTGTTCTTCCCATTCGACATATGGGGTGCTGCACCCCTCTCCCCATTTGCTAGTTTAAATATTCTGCAAAGACGTCAAACTTCTGCCCCAATGCACTGATTCCCTCCTTAGTCAGATGCAGCCCATCAAATTTAAAGAACTTTCACTCCCAGAACTGTTGCCAGTTCCTTACAAATCTGTGTCCTTTTTCCTGGCACCAGCCCTTAAGCCACATGTTTAGCTCCCCATCTCCACTTATCTGACCTTCTGCCCATCTACTCCCCTCTCCCAGATTGGCAGGATCTCAGAGAAGGAGATGCCGGACAAAATGGATGATACGTTTGTCACCCAGCCTGGTCAGGTGTTCCTTGGTCTCCACAACTGACCAGCTGGCGAGATCATTAGTCCCTATGTGTACCAGGACATCAATGTTTTCTCCTGCTTTGTGAACAATTTTAGCAATGTGGTCAGTGTCTCTTCACGCTGATGTACCTGGGAGACATCTGACCATTACCCCTGGCTGGAGATAGGTATCAACTCCCCGAATCATGGAGTCTCCTATGATCAGAAGTTGTTTGGATTTCCTTTTTGCTTTTTTTGTTTGGTTCCCGATTTGGGCAAGTTTTGTTGTGCTAGCTCCTGTGCTGCAGTATCCTGCTCTGCAGTGTCCTCTGCCCCTTTGTTTGATTTCAGAGATAGAGGCAGATACCTGTTTGTACTGTTTATATGTTTTTTGGAGGTAATACGTTGGAGAGCACAGAGTGATGGGGCACCCAATTTGCCCCTCCTAACCACCTATCTCGCCAGAAAACACGAGGCTATGGATCTAGTGAGAACAATTTTGCAGTTTGGCATTGTGCCGTGATGCAGAGGTCCAGCTTGGGACGACCCCATCTTGTGAACAGGTCATCTGCTACGTCCTGCCACAACTCCCACTCATGGTTCAGAGAACAAGAACAGCTTAGACGGTCGGTGAGAATGTTCTGAATGCCTGGCATGTGGACCGTGACTAGGAACAGATCACGTTCTATCGCCAGTCCCAGATTCTCATGGCCTCTCTGCAAAGAGGATATGATTCCATTCCTCCTTGCTTGTTCAGGTAAAAGACTACCAGGGTATTGTCTAACTGGATTATCAGAGGATCCCGGGAGAGCTGATCCTGAAAGTTCTGAAGGGCATAAAAAACTGCCCTCATCTCCAACACATTGATGTGGAGAGACCTTTCTGTGGCAGACCACGATCCTCTTGTCTGATGCTCGCAAAAGTGAGCACCCCAGCCTAGTAAGGAGGGCTGTGGGGGGGATACTGGAATGCATAGGGACAAGCATCAACAGTAGAAAACAAGAAGTTGTTGGCCCTCTGTACAGACAGTTGGTAAGACCACATCTGGAGTACACGATACAGTTCTGGAGACCCCCATTTCCACAAAGACTTAGACAGGGTGGAGGCTGTCCAGAGGAGAGCAACCAAAATGGTGCAAGGTCTGCACCAGAAGACATATGAAGAAAGACTAAAGGAGCTTAAAATGTATAGCCTCGAGGAAAGGAGGGAGAGGGAGGACATGACAGAAACTTTCAACTACCTCAAGGGAATCAACAAAGTCCAAGAGGGTAGCATCTTTCAGAATAAGAGATGTGCAAGAACAAGGGGGCACAATCTGAAGATAGAGGGAGGATGGCTCAGAGGTAATGTGAGGAAGTATTTCTTCATAGAGAGGGTTGTAGATGCATGGGATGGCCTTTCTGAGGAGGTCATGGAGTCAAAAACAGTGGAGAATTCAAGAATGCATGGGACAGACATAAGGCAATTCTAGTGGGGGATAGGAGGAAGAAGGCTGTTGGTTAACTAGGATCTGCAGCTTATCCGTTAGGTAGGGAAATGGGCAGATTAGGTGGGCCGAGCAATCCTTATCCGCCATTAAATTCTATGTTTCTATGTTTCTAGTCCTGAGGCATCCATTGTGACAGCTTGTGCTTGACTTTGCCTCTGGAAAGGGACACCCTGTTCTAGGTGAGCTGGAACTTGCCATCTGCGAAGGAAACATCAGACTGACTCCAAGATTCGGATGGGTCAGTCCAACTCGTCCGAATCCTGATCCCATTGGATCCTGAGGTGCCAACGAAGAATTCTCACATTGAGATGTGGGGAAGGTACCGTGGCTGTGGCTGCTGCCATATGACCCAACAGCTGCAAGACTACTCTGGCAGGTACCTGATCTGCTAACTGGATTCTATGAGCTAGAGTCGAAAGGCACAGGGCTCTATCCACAGGGAGAAAAGCCCTGCCTTGCAGTGCGTCAAGCACCGCTCCAATGTACTGAAGCCGTTGGGAGGGCCAGGGTTGGTATTTCGGCCAGTTCTGGGTTACTCTGAGAGACTGGAAAAGTTGTTCCATTTCTCTCAGAGTGCCTAGGAGCTGTTCTGTGGGTGCGGAAATCAGCCAATCGTCAAGGTAGGGGTAGACAAAGTGGCCCCTTCTCCTCACCATGGTTGCAACTACCGCAATGCATTTCGTAAAGACCCTTGGTGCCGAAGAAAGGCCAAAGGGCAGGACCCTGACTTGGTAATGCTCATCCTGGAACTGGAAGTGCAGGTACTTCCTGTGAGAAGACAGGATCTTTATATGCATATAGGCATCCTGCATGTCCAGGGAGCATAGCCAGTTCCTTTGGTGGAGGAGGGGAAACAGGCTCGCCAGGGTTAGCATTCAAAATCTTTTGTACAGGACAAATTCACTCAGGTAGCTGAGGTCTAGAATTGGGCACAGGTCTCCCATTTTCTTGGGCACCAAGAAAAAGTGGGAGTAAAATTCTTTGCCTTGCTGGGATTTTGGGACTGGCTAGATGGCCTTCTAGTGGAGGAGAGAAAGGATCTCTTGTTCCAGAAGAAGGGCATGTGCTGTTGAGCACTGGGATGCTACAGGCGGATTGTCTGGGGAACGCTGAGGAATTCAGTGGCATAACCCCTTCTTATTGTCTGCAGTACCCACTGGTCGGATGTAATGGTGAACCATTCTTGCAGGTAGAGGGAGAATTTTCCCCCTACTTGCTCTCCCCTCAGAGACTGATGACTGAGGGGAGGACACTGAGAGTCATGCAGTCTCTTGTAGGGTAGTGGCTGGATGTCTTGGGGCTTTCAGCTGTTTGGGTCTTGGCTTCCCGGGTGCACAGGTTGGTTATGGTGCTTAAAGCCTTTGCCTTGGTATGGACGGCCTCCTTGTTGACTCTGTTTATGAAAGAAACGCTCACGGGCGTGTTGAGGCTCAGATTTGTACAATTTGTGTACGTACTCGACTTTTTTACCCGAATCCTGGAGGTCTTTTATAATTCCCTCCACTTCCTGACCAAATAGGACTGGGTCCTGCAAGTGGGCATCCAGAATAGCGTCCTGGAGGTCCTGCCTAAAGAACGTCGCTCGTAACCAGGCGTGCCTGTGGAGATAAACGCCTGATGCTGCCGCTCAAGCTGCCATGTCAGCCGAGTCGCACGAGCATCTTAGGATGTGTTTGTCGACATCCAGCACGAATTGGGTGTAGGCCAGCAATTTATTCTTCGAGTCAGAATCTGGCTGAGAGACTTGAGAAACTCTATGGTCTTTTCCCACAGAGATTTTTGATATGTAACCATATGGGCCAAGAAGTTTAATGACCTGATGACCCCGGTGGCCGAGGAGTACACCTTCCGTCCCCAGTGGTCTAACTTTTTTGACTCCGGGTCTGGGGGCTGTGTACTGAGGTGTCTTAGTTGGGACTGCCTGCTATGTGCTGCAGTCAAAACAGTACAGTCCACCTTCGGATGTTCCACCAGAAACGGTTCCTCTCTGGGCAGTTTATAGAGGCGGTCCACCTTGCGCGGAACTGTTGGTGTGGATGAAGGTCTCTTCCAGACCAGTTTTGCCATGTCCTGGAAGGGCTCCACTACCGGTGGGAAGACGAGAAGTTTTGGGTCCCTTGCCCCCTAGAACTTCGTCAGATGCTTCCTTTCTGGGTCAAGTTCTTCAGTGTCCCAATGTTTGTATGTGCCTCATAATATCAAGGAATGTAGGATCATCCGGATGAGATCTGGGGGTGTCCTTAGAGTCCAGCGATACTGGTCTCAAGTCCTCGTCATCTGAGGAATCTGGTGTGGACTCTCCTGCCTCGTCCTCAGAAGTGGGGGTGGAGTGGCCACTGGAGTCGGGGGTTGGGGAAGATTTTCTCTTCCTTTTGCCCTTTGGTTTCCGATGATCCCTTTCCTGCACCTGCATCTGGTGTGAGGGGAGGAGGAGGTGGAGGTGGGAACTATATGAGGAGGCCTACACAAGAGGTCACCTTTGATGGTGTTCCACCACGAATTAAATACTGCTCCGACGTCTGCTAAGGAGATGACTGGCGGAGGTGGTGTCAGAGCTGATGGACTGGGCATTGGGGGGGGTGTCTGGTACTGGGATCTCCGTTGGGGAGGGTGCCCCTGCTGTATCTGGTTAAGGGGTTGGCTCCCTGAGAGAGCGGTTGTCCAATCTGGCGTCCAGAGTGGCATTTGCCTGATCCGGTGACCTGTCATCCTGGTGGGTGTTGGACGACTGGTCGTCCTCTGACTGCTCCTTCTGGGGCGAACGCCTGCTGTCTGAAGTGGGCGTTCTGGCCAAGGGACGTCTGTCCTTTTTAGAAGTGATCCCTGTCACTGGTGGGGGAGGTGTCTCCTGGTGAATGACCTCCTGTCACCGGTGGGAATCGTCTGGCTTCTTGTGTCTGTCAGAGGATCCCGTGGAGCTGCGGCCCTCTTTGGGCCTAACAGCAGGTGACTGTCCTTCCTGGACCAGGTCCTGTGAAGACTTATGGGACCAGTGAGCCAGGGGGACTAGAGCTTGGCTGTGTCCTGAGGATGAAGGCTGGTCCCTGAGATTAGAGGAGGACAACCTGTAGGCACTAGTTCCCTGTGAAGAAGGGGGAACGGACCCTGACCTCCCGCTGGAGGAAGAAGCATGCCTGGAGGGAGACTTTGGTGGGATTCTGACCGGGGCCTGTCCTTCTCATGTTTCCCCTGGTACTTCTCTCTCTATGGGGAGACTCCCTGGTGGGTGAAGATGAACTGGGACCCGATGGAGACTTCTGCATGGTGGCTACTTTCTGCTCGAGAAGATGAGCCTTTAAGGCCTTAACCCTGCGGATCCTGGTCTTGCTGTTGAACTTTTGGCAGTGTTGGCAGTCGTCGGGCCTGTGGTCGGGGCCTAGACAAATCAGGCAGGCCTCGTGGCTCTCCTCTGCCAGAATCTGTTTGCCACAATGGCACTCCAACTTCTGTCAAGTAGGTGAAGGAGAAGAC
This sequence comes from Neoceratodus forsteri, assembly GCA_016271365.2. Taxonomy (NCBI): domain Eukaryota; kingdom Metazoa; phylum Chordata; order Ceratodontiformes; family Ceratodontidae; genus Neoceratodus; species Neoceratodus forsteri. The sequence goes on from CM057455.1 coordinate 479,570,280, forward strand.
ATGCACTAAATCTTTGTTGAAATACTAGAGAAAATGAAAAAAAAAAAAAAACTGTATATTTAAAGACTACTTATCTGCAGTCGACTGCAAAAGTGAGGTGCCCGAGGAGCCAAACAGCGTGGGTCAATGGCAGGAAAGTAACTGAGATGGTGCCAGGGGACCACCCCCTTTATACCATGTCTGACGTCGGGCATGCCCGACATAGGTGGTGGTCCCCCACTACAGACTGCTAGTTAGAACTTTTTTTCCAAGGGGTCCTAACGCCTGCGGCCTTAGTCCTAATGGTATTACCTGCTGCAAGAGCTCCACTTCGAAGTCAGATCCTTATCTTAGGAACAGGCTTTGCAGGCCTGCTGTGCTGAATCTGGCATCATCCCTGGACAGAGTAGCCAGAGTGTAATGCTTCATAAAGCTGTGTACTGTTTTCCAGGTAGCTGCTTTAGAGATTCACCAGGGAAACATTCTTGACAGCTGCTATGGTAGCAGCAGTGCCCCTTGTGGAATGGCCCTCCACCCATAAGGGGCTCCTTTCCAGCCTTAGAGTACCAAACTGGTTGTACTGTACTATCCAGTAATAAATGGATCTTTTTGATGCTGGGTTATCCTTTCTCACATTCTCGTAGGACAGGGGCAGCTGTTTCCTGTCCTGCCTAAGGGCTTTACTGGCTGTCAAATAGTAGCTAAAAACTCTTTTGATGTCCAGACTATGAAGACTCTTTTCACCAGGACTAAAGTGTTCAGTGAAAAGGACAGGTAAGGTAATGGTATGGTTCAGGTGATAATTAGAGGTCATGTTAAAAGGAAACATCCTGTTTGTTCCCATGACAATTTTGTCTGTGTGGAATGAAATGTACCTGAAGCAATAAAAACATTTTGCCCAACTAATATGCCAGCAGATGATGCAACCATGTGGACCTTGAGGGAGCAGGATAGCCTGTCCAATGAATGTAAATAGATAAGATAGTCAGACAGCTAGGACTCAGCATGTGCTGGGACCAATTTTCTGGTTGAATACCAATAATAAAACTTTTTTCCAATTCTTAAGTGTAGAGTTTTTTAGTGGAAAGCTTCCTATAACCACATTACATGCCAAGGACACATTGAGAAAGATGCAAACCTGCATATTGTACCATAGGCACTCAAGAGCCATGCCTTGAACGTGAGGTTTGGATACAGAAGCCTCCTTGTAGGAGGTCAGCAGATTGTACCTTCGAGGGAAGGTGTATTGGTTCGGGCCCAGATATAGAGGGTAGCAGAGAGAGAGAGAGAGAGAGAGAGAGCCATGTCTGTCTAGCCCATTCTAGTGCTATCAAGACTACTGATGCTGACTGGGACCCGAGTTTGAAAAAAATTGCTCTGTATACCAGAAGCAAGAAAGAAGAAACATGCATATGCTTCCCTTGTCAACTCAAAGCCAGAGCATCCAGGGGGATTGTTCTCAGATCTGGCTGTCTGTCATAGCATTGTGGCAGCTGGTGGAATGCGAACAACTCAACCTCTGTGGTGACCCACCTCCTGAAGATAACTTGCACCACCTGATTGTTTAAGGCCCATTCATGATGGGACTGGCTGATCTGAGTTTGTGTATCTGCCAAGGTACTGTCCTTAGCTGGCAGTGGCAGGTGAATATCCTGAAAGGGCTCATTGAGCATGATAGATCCCTTATTTTTATGAATCCTTTGCGGGGAGGGCTTAACCTTGTCCCTCCTGAAATGTTTATGTAGTACATGGTGGTGGCACTGCCTGTTCTGACCTGTACCACCCTCCTTGTAGTAGTTATGTAAAACCTTTAGAGCCAGTAACATTACTCTTAGCCCAAGCAGGTTTATGTGCCATGGGAGGTGTGACCCCCCCAAGGTGGCACCACACTCCAGTCAAAGATGCCTCTGTTATCAGACAACTGATGAATCTATTTACTGAAAGCAATAAACTCCTTCCATTAGGTTGGTTTCCTCTTTCCTCCATTGGAAGCCTATAACAGTATTTCTGTTATTAAAATTGATTATGACAAAGGGTCCTTTCTCTGACACCAGTGAATCCTGACATAAAACTGAATAGTAATTTATAACCTGGATTCCAAGACTGCACCAGTGGCAGGTGCCATATGTATTAGCCAAAGAAACTGTTTTTTGATTTACTTATTCATTTCATCCAGGATGAATGAGAACACTATCAGTGGAATACTTTCTGTCCTGCTTGGAAGCAAGTAGGCCCTGTCTCACATGGTATTAAGCTCTGCTCCTATGAACTGTAGTGCCCGAGCAGGCTGAGAAACAAACCGTCTCTAGATTCATCAGGAAACCTAGAAACTCCAGGAGCCCCTAGGTGAGTTGCAGACCCACTTGCTGAGGTGACTTTAGAACCACAGCCAATCCTCTAGGTATAGGAAGAACTTGTGACACCTTGTCTTTGAAGGTGCTACAACCACTGTGCTCACTCTTAGAGAATGACCCAATGGGGGTCTGAATCTGAGGTACTTTCTACGAGACTCCCTTATGGGGATATGGAACATAGAAATATAGGTTACTCACCTGTAACAGGAGTTCTAGGAATGGTATATGTTGTTCATCCACACTTTCTGGCAGGTATCCTTGCTGCTTTAAATCTTGCCGGAAGGTCTTCAAGCTGGCTCCTCCCACCCACCCAGGTGGTAAAACTCTTGGCTCCGCCCCATGACGCCAGATCTAGCCCGCTGGAAGCTCAGGTTGTGCGTCGAAGCCGGGGAGGTCGGGTAGGTTGTATGGATGAACAACATATACCATTCCTAGAACTCCTGTTACAGGTGAGTAACCTGTATTTCTAGGGACATGGATATGTTGTTCATCCACACTTTCTGGCAGACTCCTAGCAGTTCTCCGGGAGGAGGGAGGCAAGGCGCACACCCCCTACTTAGGGAATAGAGACTGGAGAACCGAGGCCCCAAAACCAGCATCCCGGCGTGACTCAAGGTCGATGTGGTAGTGGGTTATGAAGGTATGTGCCGACTTCCAGGTAGCAGCCCTGCAGATATCCTGGATAGGGACGTCCCTGAAGCAGCTACCGTGTAGCGGTATGGCGGGTAGAATAAGCTCTTATCCCTCTGGAGGCTCCATGCCAGCCAACCTATAGCAGAGATCTATGCAGGAGGTGACCCACCTGCTTATCGTCCACTTGGCTGCAGGTCTGCCAGGTGCGGCTTCCAGCGTGGGTGACAAACAGCTGGCGAACCTCTCCCAACCTTCAGCCGTGTGCTCTTATAGTAAGCCTGCGCCTTCTAGGGTCCAGAGTATGGAGTCTATATTCGCCTCCGAGGTGTGCTTTGGGTAGAACACTGGCAGAGTCAGCACCTGGTTAAGGTGAAATCCACACCACCTTCGAAGGAATTCTCGGTGGAAGCTAGATAACCTTGTCCCTGTGGAAGACCAGGTAAGGAGACTCGATGGAAAGTGCCTGAGCTCTCCCATCCTTCTGGCTGACATGATAGCCACCAAGAAGGCGGTCTTCCACAACAGGTGAGAGATGTCACACCTGTGCATCGGTTCGAATAGCTTGCCCATGAGCTTTGCCAATACCAGCAGTAGATACCACGGAGGTGGAGGTTCTCGACCGAGGAAATGTGATCAAGGCCTTGAAAAAGCCAGACCACCTTTTCCTGCACCACCCATCACTTCCCCGCCCGCGCCTGGTAAGCAGAGAGATGGCTGTCAGGTGCAATCCTTGGGGTCGTCAACCTAAGCCCTTGCTGAGAAAGGGACCATAGGTAGTCCAAGATGCTTGCCAAGGGACAGGAGGAAGGGTCCAGGCCCTTGCCCTGACACCAAATGGAGAATCTCTTCCATTTGAAGGCACAGCATTTTCTAGTCGACTCCTTATGGGATGCCTCAACTACATTGAGGACTTCGTCAGAAAGACCCAAGGCCTGGAACTCTAGCCGCTCAGGAACCAGACCATCAGGTGCTGGGATTGAAGGTCCGGATGGAACACCTTCCCCTGATTGACTGATAACAGGTCCAGGTGAGCTGCGAGCTGCCTCGGGAGCCTGGAGCTGAGGCTGAGGAGATCTGGATACCAGCATTGGCGGGGCCAGTCTGGGGCTACCAGAATCACCTGCGCCTTGTCCCTCCTCGCCTTGAGAAGCACCTTGTGGATCAAGGGAAATGGGGGAAAGGCGTAGAAGAGGCCCGGGGTCCACAGCCTCGAGAAGGCATCCCCCTGCAGCGAGCCCTGCTGAGGGGGCGGCATGAAACAGCCTCAGCTCATTCTTCTTATGGAGGCAAACAGGTCCACCTGAGGTGTGCCCCAGTGGGAGAACAGATCTTGTACTACCTCCGCAGGAGAGACCACTCATGGGACACAGCCCCTATCTGGCTTAGGGCATCAGCCAGGGTGTTGGAGGCTCCTGCCACATGGATGGCTAGGAGATCCGCTTCCAGGCTGCGCACGAGCGACCAAACGCGGAGAGCTTCCTTGCACAGAGGCATGGAACGTGTCCCGCCCTGGCGGTTTAGGCAGTACATGGTTGTGGTATTGTCCGTCTGGACCTGAACCACTTGACCCCGTAGAAATGGAGCAAAGGCGGTGAGGGCTAGACGAACCGCCTGAAGCTCCAGCAGGTTGATATGGCATCGGGACTCCCGAGGGGACCAGAGGCCATGCGCTCTGTGCTCCCCCAGATGGGCACCCCAACCTATCAAAGAGGCATCGGTCAATAGAGAGACCATCGGCTCGGGGCGGACAAACGGGATGCCCTCCTGCAAATGAGCTGGAACAGTCCACCACTGGAGAGCGTTCCACATCCCCTGGGTCACCGTCACTAGCTGGTCCAGTGGATCGCAGCGTTGTGACCACTGGCTGGCCAATCCCCACTGAAGGGGACGCATGTGCCAGCGGGCCCAACGGACCACACTGGTGCAGGCCGCCATGAGACCCAGGAGGCGCAGGAAGTCCCGTGCAGGGCGCGATTGCCCAACCAGAAATGATTGGGCAAAGGAGGAAAGAACCTCGGCCCTGTCTGCCGGGAGCCATGCTCTGGCTCGAAGAGAGTCGAGCTCTGCCCCGATGAAAAGAATCACCTGCTTCGGTCCGAGTTCTGACTTGGCCTCGTTGATGAGAAGGCCGATCTGAGAGCAAACCTGGAGGGTCAGATCTCTGGGCCACTCCACCTCCTATCTGGAGGGGGCTGCTATCAGCCAATCGTCCAGGTAAGGGTAGACCCAGACCCCTCGGTGTCGCAGGAATGCTGTCACCAATGCCATGCATTTGGTGAAGACCCTGGGAGCAAGAGAAAGACCGAAGGGCATGGCTCGGAACTCGTAAAGGGATCCCTCCGCTCGAAAGCGAAGGAATCTCTGGTGAGACGGATGGATAGGGACGTGAAGAACGTGTCCTGGAGGTCCAGAGAACAGAACCACATGCCTCATTCCAGGGATGGTATTATCTGAGCCAGAGTGACCATCCTGAGGGTCCAAGACCTTAGGAACTTGTTTAGGTCGTGCAGGTCGAGAATGGGGCGCCAGCCCCCCATCCATTTTGGGACCAGGAAGTAACTGGACACAAACCCCGGGTCTGAGGGAGGGTCCGCCACCTCTCTGATCACCGCTTTCTCGAGGAGCAGAGCGATGTCGGCTTGCCGAGGCTGGGACTTTCGGGGCGACGGTTTCGGAAGGGCGGGCCTGCTCAACCCAGATGCAGATTCTTTTCCACCACTTCCAGCACCCACCAGTCTGTGGTGATAGCAGACCAGGTGGAAAGGAAGTGGCGGAGCCATCTCCCAGGGGGAACTCTGGGAGGAGGACGAGGTTGGGGGCGACACCCTCAACCCGCACTGGGCAGGCTTGAGGAGGGACCGGCCGAGGGACCTCCTGGGCCTTTACCTCCCTGCTTCCTGGAAGAGGAAGCTGCAGGCTTGGGTTTGGGATACCAAGGGCGAGCCTGCTGGCCCTGATGCTGCTGGGCCGGACGTGCCGTGGGCGCAGACGGACGAAAGGGCTTGAGTTGCGGTCTGCGGCCCTTGTCCCTCTGGGCGGATGAGACCGAGTCCAGAGTGGCATTGGACTTTTCGATCCTCTGGAGGCAACCTTCCACTCCAGGGCCGAAGAGGTCGGTCCCCAAGAAGGGGACATCCGCCAACTTGTGCTGGGTATCCGCTGTGAAGGTGGATATCCTCAGCCATGCCCGACGGCGCATAGCCACTGCGGCCGCGACTGACCTGGCACATGAGTCGCCAATGTCCAGAGCAGTCTGAAGTTGCTGCTTGGCCACTGCCCTGCCCTGGTCCCGCACCTGCTTGACCGTGGTCTGCAGGTCAGCCGGGAGATGAGGGACTACCTTGTCCAGGGAGCCCAACAGGGCGTGAGAAAAGTGTGCCATCAGCACGGCCGAGCTGGCCTGATGAAGGCCAAGGGAGGACGCAGCGTAGACTTTGTGCCTGGTGTAGTCCAACTTCTTGGACTCCTTGTCGGGAGGCTTGTCCACATCCCTGGTGCTTCCGACACGCCGGAAGACACTGTCGGTAACCAACCCCACGGCTGAGGGGTGTTCCAAAAACCCAGACAGGGAACCGGTAGGGACAGCATACTTCCTTGCCATCCTGGCCGAAGGTGCAGGGCAGGAAGTAGGGCGCTGCCAGAGCTCCAAGGCCGGGCCGACAATGGCCTCAGCCACTGGAAAGGCCTCCGTGGGAGAATCCCTTCGGTCCAATATCTCCATCAGGGGATACTTGGCCCGCTTGGATACAGGCTTGAGCTGCATCCCGGTAGACTCTGAGATGAGTCTAAGCAAACCCATGAAGGACGATGGGCTATCGTCCAGCGACTGACCTCCGGAGGACTCCAAGTCGACCTGCCTGGAGAACAGGGAGGAATCGTCGTCAGACTCGGACAAGTCCACAAAGAGCTGCCTTGGGCCTAAGCCACCCTCCACCTGCCGAGGGCGATCGGGAGTGAGGGTGACCGACAGCCTATGGGGCAGGCCCTGGGCCGACCGAGAATTCTTGGTCGGGCCCCACTGTGGCTGTGGAGGCGGAGGTTCCACTAGAATCGGTGGGGCAGAGCGAGTTTTGGTCGAGCAACAGGCCCGGGCAGGCGCCTCGGTTAGAGAGGCGAGGGTTGCCCGGCGGCGCTCAGTGACAACCATGATGGCGGGAAGCAGCGGCGTGGCTTACCCGGATGAAGGAGTTGCTGTTACATGAGGTCCTCAGAGGCTGACGCGAATTATGTCAGTTTCCTCCCTCGTCCGGGGAGAGGAAGACGAGGATAAGCTGATGCCGCTTACTACAGTACCGAGACCGAGACCGCCTATGTCGGCGGGATTGGCTGGACCGAGAAGATGTCCGAGACCGAGACCGAGAACCTCGGCATTTCCGAGGAGGGTTCTGGGGCAGGGCGGGGGAAACCCGCTCTCCCCTCAGCTCGGAAGTTTCAACCGTGGACTCCGGAACCGGATGCACAGGCAAGCCCACGGTAACCTCGATCTCCGCCGCGGGAACCGGGGAGTGAGGGGTTTTGGCTTCACCGGTCGACAACCCGTCCAACGTGTCGAGAAAAATCTCGACTGTGTCGACCGGTGTCTCGGTCAACTGACCTGATGGGGACACCGTGAGGCCAGTGGCCGAAGCCAAAGGGTCGACCGAAGTCGACGGTCGACTACTCGGGGAAGGGGACCTCTCCCGCTCCCAAGAGCGTCAACGGAGGGACTTACCTTTGGAGTCCTTCTTTTTGGACTGAGAGGAAAGTCCTGAAGTTGTTGGTCCCTCTCCCTTGGTGGAAAGGGACTGACAGAGCTCCTTAAAAGAAGCTGAATAGGAGGATCCCAAGGAGAGCGGGTTAAAGGCCACGGCCGAGGAAGACGAAGATGCAGCCTGCGCGCCTCCTCCTCGAGGGCGATCATCTGCTCAAGCTGTTCCGCCGAGCCAGCCGCCAGGAAACACGAAACGGGCCTCCTTCAACTTTACCGGGCGGGTAACGCTTCGGGCACCCGTTGTAAAAGGGAGGCGAGTCTTCCAGGACGAGACCGAGAAGGAAGAGCACAGGCCCAGGCTCATGTGGTCGTGCTCAAAGCCCAAGCAGTAGAATCACCTGGAGTGCGGATCCGTCCGAGACATCTTCTGCCCGCACGGGCACCTCCGAAAACCGGGAGTCGATTTGTCCATCGCAGCCGCGAGGGATATAAATGACCGAAGTCTTGAAAACCTTAAAAGTTATTTCGGGTAAACCGAAGAAATTGGAACCAGTCTTATACACAGAGCGTTAAGGAGGGAACCTGAGCTTCCAAGCGGTAAGGAAGATCTGGCGTCATGGGGCGGAGCCGAGAGTTTTACCACCCGGATGGGTGGGAGGAGCCAGATTGAACACCTTCCGGCAAGATTTAAAGCGGCAAGGATACCTGCCAGAAAGTGTGGATGAACAACATATCCATGTCCCTAGAAACAGATTTTGACGGCAGATAAGGACCGCTTGGCCCACCCAGTCTGCCCATTTCCCTACCTAATGGATAAGCTGCAGATCCTAGTTAACCAGCAGCCTACTTCTTCCTACCCCCACCCCTAGAATTGCCTTATGACTGTCCCATGCATGCTTGAATTCCACCACTGTTTTTGACTCCACAACCTTCTCCGGAAGGCCGTTCCATGCATCCACAACCCTCTCTGTGAAAAAATACTTCCTTAAATCACCTCTGAGCCCTCTCTATCTTCAAATTGTGCCCCTTGTTCTTGCACACTCTTTTTGAAAGATGCTACCCTCTTGGACTTTGTTGATTCCCTTGAGGTACTTGAAAGTTTCTATCATGTCCCCCCTCTCCCTCCTTTCCTCGAGGCTATACATATTAAGCTCCTTAAGTCTCTCTTCATATGTCTTCCGGTGCAGACCCTGCACCATTTTTGTTGCCCTCCTCTGGACAGCTGCCATCCTGGCTATGTCTTTGCGGAGATTGGGTCTCCAGAACTGCACGCAGTACTCCAGATGGGGTCTCACCAACTGTCTGTACAGAGGGAAAATAACTTTCTGTTTTCTACTGGTGATGCCTCTCCCTATGCATCCCAGTATCCCCCCAGCCCTCCTTGCTGCCCTTTCACATTGCTTGCCCACTTTTAGGTCATCTGCTATGACTACCCCCAGGTCCCTTTCCATTTTTGTTGTTGTTAGTATCTCACCCCCCATTGTGTACTCTTCTTCTGGGTTTTTGTTCCCCAGGTGCATTACCTTGCACTTCTTAGCATTGAATCTAAGCTGCCATACATTTGACCATTCCTCTAACCTTGCCAAGTCCCTTCTCATCCTTTCCACCCCACTTCGTGCATCAACTCTGTTGCAGATCTTTGTGTCATCTGCAAAGAGACATACTTTTCCTTCCAGTCCCTCTGCAATGTCACTTATAAAGACATTGAAGAGGACCGGTCCTAATACTAAACCCTGCGGTATCCCACTAGTAACCCCCCCTTTCTTCAGAGTGGACTCCATTTACTATTACTTTCTGTGTCCTATTCTCCAGCCAATTCTTTACCCAGGCTGTCATCTTGGGACCCACTCCCAGGCTGGCTAACTTGTATATTAATCTTTTGTGTGGGACTGTGTCAAATACCTTACTTTAAGTCCAGTGATGCCAAACCTTCCCCCTTCTTTGGAGTGTTGGCAGAATCAGTGCCAAAAGAAAAAATTACTCACCCTAGTAATGTTGTTTCTTCTAATGGAGTCTTGCTGTATATTATAGACCTTAGCAGTTTGTTCCAGCTCTAGAACTGCCCCGGAGTGAAATGGTTAAAACCATTCCAAAATAGAATTTTGGCACGAGAGCAGCTCTATCTGTGTCATTTCAAACTTGAACTGTCAGATCTTTACGAGCCAAACTCACTAAGGTCTGTGTGGAAGCTGTAACCTACACTAGCCAAATGGCTACCTAAATAATAACAACCATTGATGGTCCCAACACCCAAGACTCAAGTCAGGGGACCAGAAATACTAACACCATTCTAATAATATGAAAATGGAACATAAGTATAATAAAACACACACACACGCGTACACATACACACCCCCAAAGTCCCAAAGGGGACAAAATGCTAACAGGACATAAGTAGTGCCCACACTAAGTTGCCCGCACCCCACCAAGTAGAGGTTCTGAGAGGGGCAGGTTGGGGGGGAGGTCTATAATATAGCAAGACTCCATTAGAAGAAACAACATTACTAAGGTGAGTAATTTTTTCTTCAAACAACATGAAGTCTTGCTATATTATAGACATTAGCAGAATACACAGCAGTACCTCCATGGAGGAGGGCAGAACCTACTTAGGAATAGGCTCTGAAGAACAAGGCCAAACCAAGCATCTCTCCTGGCCTGGACATCCAGGGAGTAATGCTTGTAAAGTGTGACCGTTTTCCAAGTAGCAGCCTGGCAAATCTCTAATAAAGGGATATCTCTGGCAGCAGCTGAGACGCAGCTGTACCCCTGGTAGAATGAGCCCTCAAACCGGGGGCTCTGCCCACTCTGAAAACAAAATTAGATACAAGAGACAATCCACCTGGCTACTGATCTTTTAGTGGCAGGTTTGCCTTTCCCAGCTTCACCATAGGTAAGGAAAAGTTGGAGGATTCAACCTGTGACCTTTGGTACGCTCTATATAATAACTAAGAGCTCTCTTAACATCCAGGCTGTGCAACCTCCTCTCACCCAAGAGGAGTGATCAGTGAAAAATACTGGAAGGGAGATAGATTGATTAAGATGGAAATCTGAAACCACCTTAGGCAAAACTTCCTATTAGTCCTAAGGACTACCTTATCCCTGTGGAAAGAAATAAAGTCAGTCTCCACTGACAAGGCTTGCAATTCACTTATGCGTCTGGCAGAAGTGATAGCCACTATAAAAACAGTTTTCCAAGTTAGGTACTTAAGCTCTGCAGAAGACAGAGGTTTAAAAGGGGGTTACATTAACTGGGCAATGCAAACATTAAGGTCCCAAGCAGGGGCCGGTTCCCGAAAGGGAGGATTGGTATGGAGTAATCCCTTAAAAAACTTGGAAAACACAGGACGAGAGGAAAGAGGGGATGACTTTCCTGCTGACACAAAAGCAGACACAGCTGCCAAATGAACTCTCAGGGTAGCTGGTCTGAGACACAAGGAATTAAGATGTACCGTGTAATCTAACAAAATGGGCAATTCAGCAGATTCTGGGGAAATATTTTTCCCAGCACACCAAATGGAAAACCTTTTCCATTTAGAACTATAAGTAGCCCTAGTGGAAGGCTTTCTGAAGCCTTTAGGATCTCAAGAACACCCTGAGAGAGGTGTAAATCAGCAACTCTAACCCTCAAGAGCCAGGCCTTGAGGTTGAGGGATTTGAGGTCCGGATACCAAACCCTTCCCTGGGCACAAGTCAACAGATTGTGATTCCTGGGGAGGCACAGGGAAGATGGACTGTCAGGAGACAGAAGTAGTGGGTACCAGGGCTGCCTGGCCTAACCGGGCAATCAGAATCACCCTGCAAGGCTGAGATCTGATTTTGACTAGTACTTTGAATAGGAGAGGAAAGGGGGAAGCATAGAGGAACTTCCCCTCCCAATCCAGAAGAAGGGCATCCAGGGGAACTAAGCCCAGCACTGGAGGCCTGCAACAGAACAGAGGAAGTTTGTGATTGTCTGGGGCTGCAAAAAGATCTATCTGAGGGATGCCCCACCTGGCAAAAACTATCCCCAACACCTGAGGATCCAGGGACCATTCGTGATGGCCCTGGGAAATCCTGCTGAGGGCATCCGCTAGGACATTGTCCTTCCCTGGAAAATGAACTGCTATGAGGGAAGTGTTCAGGGAATAGGCCAGAGACCACAACTTCATTGCCTCGGTGCACAAGGCCGAAGACCGAGTGCCCCCCTGTTTGTTGATGTACCACATTGTTGTGGTGTTGTCTGTTCTGACTTGTATCACCTTGTCGTGGACAGATGCAGAAAAAGCTTGAAGAGCTAAAAAGACAGCTCTGAGTTCCAGCAAACTGATGTGGAGCAGAGATTCCTGGGGACCAAACTCCTGAGTGGAAAGTCGCCCATGTGGGCTCCCAACCCAGAAGGGAAGCATCTGTAGTGAGAGTCAAGTCGTGAGAAGGGGAAATGAAGGGACTCCTGCTTTAATTGCTCTGATCCTGCCACCACTGGAGAGCTAGGATCAAGGTTCGAGTCACTGGGACCAACTTGGAAAGGGGTCTCTTCTGAGACCAAAAGGTTCTCAAGTGAAACTGAATGTCTCTCATCTGAAATCTGGCTCCCTGCACAACAGCTGTGGATGCAGCCATGTGCCCCAGGAGCTGCAGAAGTGTCTTGCTGGTCGAGACCTGCAGAGTGAAGGAAGAGGCCAGAGCCACTAAATTCCTTACCTTTCTGGGGAAGAAAGGCTCTGGCTAGCTTGTAGTCCAATTCTGCCCCTATAAAGGTGAGTACCTGGACTGGTTCCAGAACCGACTTTGGTAGGTTTAGCAGAAAACTCAGGGAGGTGAGAAGCTGCTGGGTGACCTGCAGGTGAGATTTTACTCTGTTCTGGGGACTGGCCTACAATGAGCCAGTCGTCTAGATAGGGGAAAACAACAACTCTCTGCCTCCTTAAGTGGGCCACTGCCACTGCTAGACACTTTGTGAATACCCTTGGAGCAGAGGTAAGGTCAAGGACATTGCTCTGAACTGGTAATGACCTGAGGCAGTTCAATCTGAGGTACTTTCGATGGGATCTTCTGATTAGGACATGGAAATAGGCATCCTTGAGGTCCAGGGAGGCTAGCCAGTCCCCTGGCCTTAGGGAAGGTAAAATCATTGCCAGAGTTACCATTTTGAACTTTGGTTTCAAAAGATGCTTGTTCAGATATCTGAGATCTAAAATGGGCCGCCATTCTCCTGTCTTTTTGGGGTAAGGAAGTATCTGAATACAGACCCCTGCCCTGATGCAGGGAGGAACCTTTCTACTGCTCTGAGAGCTAACAGGATGAGACCTCTGTTTCCAGAGCGAGGTCTCTAAGCACTTGCAGTAGAAAAGTCTGCTTCTCAACTTGGGAAACTTTTGAAGCTGAGAACCAGACCCTGACTTACTACTTCCAGAACCCACTTGTCTGAGGTTAAAGAAGCCCAATTCTGACTGAGTAAGCCAGCCTGCCCCCACTGGTACAGGAGAATGGCCCTGGGCACCCCATCAGGGTGCCTGTTTCTGAGGAGCTTTAGGCTGGGGGTGGGAGCAGGTCTGCCCACCCCTCGTCTGCCTCTGCCTCTGAAGAAGCCCCTCTGAGCACAGGCAGAGGAGGCCTGAGTCTGGTAGAAAGGCCTGTGAAAGGCCTACCCTACCCCTGGGGCATGCCTTGAGGAGTGGCTTGCGCCTCCTTAGCCTGGGCACTCTTGTAAGTAGTCCATATTCATCCATCTTCTTATGTAATTCTCGTCTACTCTCCAAACCGAGAATTTCCCACCACAGGAAAATCCATAGCCTTAGTCTGGGTATCCCAGACAAACTAGTACACCTGAGCCAGGCCAACCTATTAAAAGCTACAGATGGCCATGACCCTAGAGGAAACATCATTAACATCCACAGCAGCATGAAACTGAACCTTAGAGGCTTCAATGCCATCAGCAGCCACCTGTTCTAGTTCACTAGCCAGCTGGCCATGGGCCTGCTTGGCCAATTGCATAACAGTATCCCATCTAGATTTCTGATACCTAGCTACATAAGCCATATAATTTGCTTGCCTGAGTCCCAGAGAGGCTGCCATATACTGTTTTTTTTTTTTTTGCGCCATGGCATCAATCTTCCTGGAATCCTTGTCAGGAGGATGTGAAGCCAAGGGAATATTAGCTTTATCACAGGCAGCAGCCTGAACTACCCCAACATGACTGCATTGCTGAGAAAGGAATTCTGTATCAGGGCCTGACAATGTATACCTTCTGTCCATCTTTTTATCTACAGGAGGCACAGAATTAGGAGCTTTTAAAATTTTAATTGTTTGTTTCCTAAAAGACTTATGTAAAGAAATAGACAATCTCCTAGACTCTGGAATATCCATCATTTCTACAAAATCAGGCTCCTCTTGCTCATCCACAGCCTCTTCTAAAGGAAGCTGGAGGGTTTCGCAACTTTTTTAAAACATAAATGAGATGGGACTCAGACAGCATAGGGGAGATTCTAAAGGTCTGTCTGGGGAGATGTCCGTTCAATGGGCACACCCAGACCTTCCCAGCCACATTCATACTGTTCATAATCCTCCTCCTCCTCTGGTTCATAAAATTCCTCAATATCAAAATCCTGAACCACTGGGACCGGACGAACCGACCTTTACCAGATAGTGGTGGCCGACGGACCCTGAGACAGTGACTGGACAATCTGTATGGCTTTTGTTATCTCTGCAGCAGTTGGAGAAGGAATTTTGGACCCAGACTGCTGATTTTCTTGTTTTCTTTACTGGAATTGGTTCCTCAGAACCAGCTTTTCTTTTGCCCGAGGAAGTTTGGCCCTGGTCAGAGGGACATTCTCTGGTTCGGTTGGCACCGAACCAGGCTGAACATCCGGTCAGCGACTTTTTGGCCTCTCGCCCCTGAGCCTGCCCAATCTTATTTCCAGGGTGGCTGCAGGGAAATTCTTACATACCTGGCAGTCTGACTGGAGGTGGTCAAACCTCAGACAATAAACACATGGGTGTGGGTCAGCCTTGGCAAAGACTTCCCACAAACATCACAGTGTTGAAACCCAGTGGGCCCGGTTTTCTTTTGGGTTTCTCAGACATAATGCCAGCTAACCAAAACTTGCCTTTTAACGGCAGTGCCAGGTAAGACACCCTTATCGGTTCCTAACCGTGGTTACAGTATTGGAAAAAACGTAATAAACTGCTTTTCTTTAGAACCGATAAGAACCGGGAACCGCACTCTAAAATAGTAACTTTTAGTTTTAAATGAGTTTTAAACCCACTGATCGGTTCAAAACCGAACCGATAACTTACAAGTTCCACACAGACAAAACCTTCATTTACTTACGGTTACCACAGATAGAGCTTGAACCGAATGGTTTTGCTGTTAAAATAAAACTATTCTCGGTTAAATCCAACCGAGAAAACACTTTTTAAACCGAGAAATGAACCGAGCAGAAGGAGAAATCTCCGGAGCGACTGTTCACTGAGGCGGAGTAAAGAATCTGACAGTTCAAGTTTGAAATGACACAGATAGAGCTGCTCTCGTGCCAAAATTCTATTTTGGAATGGTTTTAACCATTTCACTCCGGGGCAGTTCTAGAGCTGGAACAAACTGCTAATGTCTATAATATAGCAAGACTTCATGTTGTTTGAAACACTATTTTGAACTTTGGCTTTGTCAGATGCCTGCTTAGTACCCTCTAAGACAGGTTGCCACGCCCCATCCTTTTTGTAGTACCTTTTGCTATATCAAGACAGACTCCTCTGTCTTTGACAGTAACAGGTTTTGAACCTCTTCTTCTCGAAGTTTTCTTTCTCTACATCTGTAGATGGATTGAAACTTTTATTTTTTGGAAGGGATATGAATCCAGAGACAGTCCCCGATTCACTACATCCATGACCACTTGTCTGTTGTATCTGCAATACCCCTGCTGTAGGTATTGCTGATACTGAGGAACAGCCCTAGTCTGATATAACAAAAGGAGCTTACTGTGGTGTATTCATCCAATTTTTTTTATTTTTAACTTTTCTCTAAAGAGGAATTACCCTCGACTTATAAATCCATAGCCTTGGTTTGGGAATACTGAGCAAGGTTTGTGACTTACAACCAGGCAAATCCTCTTTGAACCACTGCATTTGTCACTCATCTAGCAGCAGCCATTTAAACTATTATTTGGCTGCTTCCAAACCAGATTTAGTTGTTTCAGCTAGATCATCTGGCAGGGGAGTAACATGGACTTGAAAGTGTGCCTGCTCAACAGTTAAGGAACCTGACAAATATCCCTTTTATGCCATGTGTCAGGAGAGTTGGATGCCAGGGATCTCTGCCTTGTCACAGGCTGTTACTTCAACTACTCCTTGATGTACAGGGTGAGGGAACAAACCTTGAGTTCCCTCCCTGTCTAGCTGATGTTTCTTATACATCCTCTTATCAAGAAGGGGAACAGAGCTAAGAGTTTGTAAAATCTTTAAACTGTCTTCCCCGATAAATTTATTCACAGAAAGGGGAAGCTTTTAGTGGGTGTTTAGCCCAATCATTTCTCACAAATGTGAAGAGTGAGGGATAATCTTCAAATACATTTTTGGGAAAACCAAGCATTTCATGAAATCACATCATCTTCACCCCAGATAACTGGAAGACTGATCAGAGAAGAGAGGCTACTGTGCAAAGGTCTTTTGCTGAGAAGTAGACAGCACTTGTAAGCTTAAAAGTGTTTTCTTTAGCCATTCCAGGCATATCTTTACACTTTTTTTCTAGGAAAGTTTACAATTTTCACAACCTTCATTTACAGTGAAAACCACCAGAATGAAGCACAGTGCTACAAAGTTCTGCAGTAAAGTTACTGCAGTAAACAATACCATTTCAGTGGGAGTTAATCCCTTTAGTGATACAGAAAACCTGAGACACTGTACCTTCACCGTAGGTGACAATTTGCAGGAGTTGGCAGGCTTTCTAGCAGGCACAGAAGTACCCATACGCTGTCCAGCAGGGGGTTCTGTGTGCTTAGTTTTATTTTATTTCTTAGAGGGAACCAGGTAGTCAGCCAGTTCAGCAAGCCTCTCAAGAACTGCTTGTATACCCGTCTCAGGGGGAGCAGTTTACATGAATTGTTGTGGTTTTACCCACAGTAATTTAGGGTGTCAGCTGGTCAGAGCTGGAGGGATCCTTAGATGGTGAAAGTTTTTCCTTTTTAATTTATTTTTTAGCCTTATCCAGGAATGACAGGAAGCGAACTCATACAGAGAGGCGTTATGGAACTAGCCACCATTGCAGGACTCTGTGAATAGAAGCGGGGACTGAGACCAGTTGATCGAAGACATCCTGGCGTTGACTCCATTAGACTCTGAGTGTCCACTGAATGGTTCTCATGTGGAGACATGACGGGGGAACCATGGCTATTGCAGCCACCATGTGGCCTAGAAGGCGCAGCATGGTCCGTGCTGAGATCCGTTTCTGCCCCAGGATTTGTCTGGTTAGATTTCTTAGGTGTTCTACCCTGTCATCTGGTAAGAAGGCCCTTCCTTTGGTTGGGTCCAATACTGCGCTAATGAACTGCAGCCTTTGGCATGGCGTGAGAAGCGACTTTGGCAGGTTGACAGTGACACCTAGAGCATCGGATATTGAAAAGATGTCTTGTAGTGTCTGATTTAATCCTGTCCTGGACATGGCCGTGTGAAGCCAGTTGTCCAGACAAGGGAAAACATAATGGCCAATCCTCCTGAGGGCCGCGGTTACTACTGCCGGGTATCTAGTGAAGACCCTTGGTGCCAATGACAGACCGAAAGATTGTACCCGAAATTGGAAGTGTTGCCCCTGGAATTCAAATCCCAGAAACCTCTTGTGGTATTTTGCGACTGGAATGTAGAGCTAAGAATCTTGCAAGTCCAACGATGCGAGCCACGCATTCGGGCGTAGCATCGGGATCAGTCCTGGCAAGGTGACATCCTGAAGCTTTGGTATGCCACAAAGGTGTTGAGAATGTTGAGGTCCAGGATGGGGCATAAGTCCCCTGTCTTTCTGGGTACTAGGAAAAAGTGGGAATAGTACCCTTTCCCTCTTTGAACCCACAGGACTAGCTCTATGGCCTCTTTCATTAGAAGGGCCTGGATCTCTTCTTGTATCAGTGTGGCATGCTCTCTGGAATACTGTGAGAGAAGGAGTGGCCTGGAGTGTGGTTGCCCGGTGAACTCGATAGAGTGGTCTCTTTGAATCAGCTGAAGAACCCATTGGTCGGAGGTAATTCGCTGCCATCCTACTAGGTGTTTTGAAAAGTGATCCTTGACCACTTCTTCCCCCTTGGCTGGAGGGAGAGGAGGGCTCTGCAATGAGTCAGGTTGTGGAGGGGGAGGGGAGGTTTGCTTGAGGGGGTTTGGCATTCCTCACTCCTGCGCCTCCTGTTGCTCGACAGGGCCCTTTGCAGTTAAAGCCACCTCTCTGCTGCTGTCCAAACCTAGACTGCTGCCCCCGTTTACCACGAAAACAGTGCTGCTGCTGTCTCCGAAATGGTTTTGGTTTGTACACTGCTTGCACATAACGGGCCGCCTTACCGGCGTCTTGCAGCTTTGTTATAATCCTTCTGGAATCCTCTCCGAAAAGGACTGAGCCCTTGAAAGGGATGTCTAGGATGCCCATCTGGACGTCTGGTGTGAAACCTGAGATCCTGTTGCCACACTTCTGACAGTGAAATCTGCAGAATCGTAGGCTGCTCAGAGTACCTGTGTGCCCACATCAGAGCCTGTCTGCAAGAGTTTGGTTAGCTCTTCTATTTGGTCTCCATCTGGTAGATTTTTGACCAAGTCCAACCCTTGTTCCCACAGGGCATTCTGGAATTGGGCCATGTGGGTTAAAAAGTTTAGTGAGCAAGAGTCAGCCTGGTGGCACTGAGGGTTGAGGCGCTGGACTCCACACCTCGCGCCATGCCGGTGACCCAGGTTTGGGAACGACCTCAGGTCACCGGGGAGCTGGCTCTGGGGGGGGGGTGTTGGAGTGGGATTTCACCTCCAGGCGTGGACGCCTGCTCCTCCGAAGTCCCGCACCCATAGGGTGGAGGCCCGATGGGTGCACAGGTGGTAGGAGTGGCGACGCAAGTCTGGGGTGGGTTGGAAGGGGTCACCGGATCCCGACATGCGTGCACGCCTCCACGTGCATGTGCGCATGTGTACACCATGACCCCAGGAAGGTGAAGAAAAAACAGTAAAAAAGACAAACTGTATATATAAAAAAATAAAAAAAAGTTTAGTGAGCGGATGGAACATGTAGCCAGAGCATACATTTTCCTTCCCAAGGAATCAAGCTGTTTTGATTCTCGGTCCGGAGGCTGGGTGCTCAAGTGCTTTGGCCTTTGTGACCTGTCATTTGTGGCAGTGATGACCACTGAATCTGCTACTGGTTGTTCTCGAAGATAAGGGTCTTCTATTGGGGCCCAATGTGGGCGATCAGCCTTTTTGGGGACTGCAGAAGAAGTGCAGGGGTGCTTCCAAGCAGCCTTACTCACGTCCCGAAAAGTGTCAACCAGTGGTGGGACCATCACTGGTTTTGGATCCTTTTGGAGCAGATATTTTGCTAAGTGGCGCCGCTCTGGATCCACATTCTCTGTGTCCCACCCCATATTATCTTGGATATGGCGCATAATATCCATGAAAGCAAGGTCATCTGGAGAGGACCTTGGCAAATCCTTAGGATCCAGAGAAGGAATGCTAAAAGGTGAGCCAGATCTAGAGGAAGAGTTTGAAGAGGAATAAGAATCGTCTGAGGAAGAGGAGTCTGACCTCCTACGGTGCTTCTTTTTCTTGTGCACACTTGGTGAGCAGGAAGGGGTCTTGGAAGGAGACCTTGGCTGCTTCTTGTCCTTTGAACACCTCTAATTGGTGTCAAGCTTTTTTCCATAGGAGGATGTCTGACAGGACTTATTTCCCTCAGTGGAGGGCAAGGAGCTCATGGCGGAGGTTGGTCGCTGGAGGTGCCTTAGTGGGGACTACATCCTTTCTGATTGTCTCCCACCAGTAAACAAATAGATCTTTCACCTTGAAAATCCTCAGACCAGAGGTCTGACCTGTCACCAGCTGAGACATCTGGCTGAGGTTTGGCCTGTCCCTGGCTGAGACGTCTGATCGTCTCCTGTATCTACTGGTCCAATGCACTAGTCATTTAGTCTTTGGGTGTTAACGGCTCCTGTAAGAAGTCTATATCCTCTAATGCAGCCGACGTCTGGTCATCACTCAGACGTCCGACCCCGATGTCAGTGTCTTCATCATACGTCTGTCAGGATGTGCCGACCTACAGTATGGTGGAGGTGTCGTCGTCCCGTCATTGGGTGTGGACCTCAGCTGGAGGCCATTGAACACTGGACCATTTAGCGGACGTCTGGTCTGGAGTCTGTGTAGGGTCCGATGACCGTTTAACAGACGGCTGTCCTGTGGTCCATTTAACGTATGTTCCCCAGGATGTGAGGCTTCTGGGGGGGCTGAGAGACCGACCTATAGTGGTCGGAGCCCCCATGCAGGTCCAGGGAGTTGGAGCTTGTAACAGAGGCTGACTTGGAGGGTGCCTTGACTGGGTGGTCTGTAGAAGAAGACCGGCCTACTGAGTCCGAAGACCGACTGGTGGAGTAAACCTGAGACCAGCCTTTTTAAGGGCTGAAGAGTGGTTCCTGAGCCAGAGCCACCTGACGTCTGGACCTTGACGGGCAGTTTCTGAGTCTTAGGCCGAGACTGAGATCTGTTGGAGTGGCTGGCTGAGTCTGAACTCCCCCTGGAGTTGGATGTCCGTGACTTGGATGGGGAGTGCTCTTTCTCCCTTTCCCTCCTTTTTTCCTTATGTTTCCCTGATTTATGGGAGGATCCTTCCCTAGAGGTGGTGCTCTTTTGCATTGCTGCTAACTTTTGTTCTAGTAAGAAGGTCTTCAAAACATTTTGGCGGTGGATCCTTGTTCTGCTATTACAATTTTGGCAGCTAAGACAGGCCTTGGTGTCATGCTCTGGGCCCAGGCACTGCACACAGGCCTTGTGGCTGCCTTAAAAGGGATTTATTTGCCGCACGCACACTCAGATGAGTGCCGTTCTATGGATGATGCTGGGGAAGACGACATACAGAAGGAGAAAAAATAATAATGAACTACTTGAAAATGAAAGAAAAATACTTAAGTGATGGCATCATTCGGTAGTTGAAGGCATCTGTGGAGTCGATGCTTGTGAGTCGATGGCAGGAAAAGAACTGAGGGATGCTGGGGGAACACCCCTTTTATGATGTATGGGATGTCGGGAATGGGGCTGATGTTGGGGCAGTCCCCCGCTGTATGTAGCTAGCTAGAAGTTTTCCGTGGGGTCCTGCTGCCTTCTGGCTTCAGTCCTAATGGTGTAACCTGCTGCAAGAGCTGTATGTCAAAGTAAGATCCTGTGGTACCTCTTCAGAGGGGGGCAAATCTTTATATGCAGGCAAGCATCCTGCATATCCAGTCCACTTGTTTCAGGAGTGGCAGCAGCCTTGGAGAGTAACCATTCTGAACCCTGCCCTTGCACTGAATGTAGAACTACAGGTTTCTCAGGTCCAGAATGGGCCTCGAGTCCCCTGTGGATCTGGAGGTGAGAAAGAAACGGAAGTAGAATTCTGTGTTCCTTTGTTGCCAGGGAACTGGTGCTAAGGGAAAGGGAACACTGTTTAACCAGGAGTAGCATACTTAGCCGAAGCTTGTTTCCAGATGCGACCTGGGAGCACAAGGAAGTTAAGTGACTTGTTCAGGATCACACAGTATGCACCTAGGTGACTGTGGGATTCAAACCCAGGTCTCCAGATCTGCAGCTCAGAGCCTTAACCCACTGCGATATACTGCCTCCTAAGGCCCTAATCTGTAACAGTGTGCAGATTTCTGCTAGCAACACTGATCTATGATCTGGAGGGTAGGTTGAGGAAATGAGGGAAGGTCTGAAAGTTGCCCCTGAAACTGTAGAGCATAACCTTGCCCCATTAACTGCAGGGTCAATGCGTCTGTAGGGAGTGCCCGCCACCATTCTGGGTGGCAGGAAACAATTACTCACTACCACCACCTCCTGACTTAATACTGGAGAAGGGGTCTGGGAGGGAGTCTGCAGCAGTGGACCCTGCGGCTTGGGGTGCACCACCACCCCTAGGGTCTTGGAACGGACACATATGGTAGAGGTTGTGGCTGGCCAGGCTGACCTTGTTCTGTGTTGGTCATGTTGTCTGGTCCCAGACCCAGATTAAGAGGACCCCACCCCCAACCCCCAAGGTCTGCAAGGCATTGAGATCCTCCTGCACATCAGCCCCAAAAAGCTCCCAGCCTCTGGATGGAGCAGATGTGATGGAGTGCTGGACATCAGTAGCAAATCCTGACCCCTTAGGCAAGAGTGCATTCTCAGGCAGATGCCAGTCGCAGCTGCTCAGGCTAAGACTTCAAAGATGTCATAGGTAGACCTCAGAAGGGGCATACCCCCATCTACCACAGTCAGTGGGGATGGGGTGGGGTTCAGGTGAAAAGAGGGGCCAAGTGGAAGCTATAAGCCAGAAAGGGAGCTCTCCATGGAATCCAGCCCCTATCCTTCCCCAACGGCACACAGTGGTGAGCGCTGGCGCCCTTGATCTGAGAAGAAACGACAGATGATGTATGTTGCCCATTTCATCAGGGTCTCAAAAGGTAGGGCTGTGGTGCACCACATTGACGTGAAGTTGTTTGAAGGAGCCAATGACAGGGCCAAGCAGCTGTGGTGCTCCACATTGACTGGAGGTTGCCCAAAGGGGTTGTCAGTGGGGCCAAGCAGGAAAGAAGCCTGGACCTAGCAGAGTGGACTGAGGCAAGCAAACCTCCAGGCATCAACATCCATACCATTGACGAACTGGCAAATGGAGCTGCTGGGGGAGACCAGGGCACCAACATCAGGCCAAGATTGTTACATTGATGGATGGGTACTCTAGGCAGCATCAACGAGGCCTTGCCAGGATAGTGCCTGGGCCGGCTTTTACAGAAAGACAAAGGCAAAGGAGGAGGGCTGCTCAGCATCAACATGAGTGCTGTTGATGGGCACAGAGAGCTGAGGAGAGGCACAAGACACCACCATCAGGGCAAACACTCTGATCATCACCAAGCAGTGGAGGAGAAACGTCGACTGGGGAGGTGAGGGTGCAACCGTTGACGGGCCTGGGTCAGACATGGAAGGGACCCAACAGACCATACCCCACCTGCAAGGACAACTGGGGTGGGGGAGGGGAGATGGGAGAAGCATCGGCGTCATCATCCAGGAAGAGCTGGTGTCGCCTAGGCTACTGAGACCTGCCCTGGAAACCCCAACCTGAGATTTACATCAGAAGGTGGAGGTCAGTGTCCTCCAAAGCGTGTTTGCCCCGCTGAATCCAAAGGGCCATCCAAAGAAGAGTGGGTCCAGGGACATACTGCTCCAAGTTCTTGTTGAGGAATCCGGACCGCCGTTGCAATGAGAAGACCTCATTCTGAAGCTTCATCCTGGGAGCAACAAGCTCGGGCTATCCATCTGGTCAGCTGAGCCCCTGCTGCGATGGGTAATATCTTCCGTCTGAAGAAATCTCCCAGGGCAGCTCCAGCGGCCCCAATGGTGCAAAGGGGGTTGCTTCCACAGCGCAGGATTGCAAGACTGTACAACTGCCAGGGAAGCCACCCTCCCACTGAAACCGACCATTAAACTAGCGGAGGCCAGCTGCCTGTTGCACTGGCAATAGGAGTTGCCACTGAAGCACCTCTGAGGCCAGCGCTGGAACTGACGACAGAGGTGGCATGCAGCAGAGATATAAAAAACACTTCAAAAACTAATAGGAGAGCAAACAAAGTTTCCACAGTGAAGTGATCCGATGAGCACTGGTAGACAGTGGGAAAAGAAATGAGGAGGGACAAAGACACCAACATTTGTATAGGGATAACAATGACAGAACTTTTACAGAAAGTTTCCATGTGGTGCTAGAGCCTGACGGCTCATAGTTCTATAGGTGTGGTCTGATGAAAGAGATATCCTCGAAGATCATCTCTGGGTTTTTGGCTGCCACGAAGGTGAAAAATCTGGGCAGTCATTCTGGACAAGGGGCTGATGTTTTAGATTCAGGTGTTGGCAGTAGTCTGGAATGACTTTTACTATCTGAGGAACATCAGCCAGATTACATCCCTTATCCCCACCCCACCCCCAGCGTCTTGGCTACACTGGTGCACGTAACCTCTAGACTTTACTACTGCAACACTCCATACCTTGGGGTCAGTGGAGGTAGGCTACAGCACCTGCAGCTTGTGCAGAACACAGCTGCTAGGCTGCTGACCAGCCTTTCTAGGATGTGTCATGTCTCCCCGGCATTGTGTGTTCTGCACTGGCTGCCCGTTAAGTGGCGTATCTCCTTCAAAATTGGCTTGTTAACTTATAAGGCCCAATACAGGCTGTGCCAAGGATACATGACTGATCCCCAACATCCTTACAGGTTCTCGCACTCTTTCTGCTCCACGGAGGAGGACCTCCTTGTGGTCCCCTGGGCTAGGTGAAAAAGCTCTTGGGACCACGCTTTTGAGGTAGTGGGCCAGGTCCTTTGGAATTCTCTCCCAAAAGCCCTGAGGGAGGTCCCTCAGTGGAGGCCTTTTAGAGGGGTCTTGTGACCTTCCTTTTTCCACAAGTGTTTGGGAAGTACACCACACACACCCTGAAGGTCTTCTTGCACTAGAAAATGCACTGTATAGGCCCGCCCGTCGAGCTTGCGGTTGATTTCCATTCTGTGACGCTGGCGACCCGTTTGGGAACGGACCTGGGTCGCTGGAGGGCCGGCCAGGAGGAGAAAGCTTGAGCGTCCACCGACTGCTCGCTTTCTCCTAGGGGGAGGGTGGTACGGCATCTTGCTGCATGCTGACTCCTGGCGGAGGCTGGAAGCACAGCAGCACAGGAGATGGAAGGTTGAATGGGGGTGTGGTGGACGTTGGCACTCACCTAGACGTCAGTGGCGCACCACGCCACGGGGAAAAGAGACTGGAAAACGAGTGGGTCCCCCGCTGGCTAGATGACGGCTTCTGGTTCCCGCTGTGGCCACAGAGCACTGGCCCTTAAATCGAGTCTCAGCAGCTTCCTGGAGGGCCAAATTGAGTGCGCTGGCTGCCCCTCTGGTGCCTTCCACCTCGGAGGAGGAGGACCCATCCAGTGCAGGGTTACACCTGGACTACCCCTCCTGGGACGGCTGCAACATGAGATGAGGAGGGCGGGGTGTAGAAAGGTTCTGACGGGGCTTAGGCTGGCCCGAAGGAGGTTCGAGCCCGGGAAAGAAAATGCACTGTGCTGGCTGGACACAACCCATTTTCTATCAGCGACAGGATGGCATTTTAAAGACGTCCCCTGGTGTTTCAAATTCCCATTTTTCTGATGCACTCAAATAAGTTTTCAAAGTTGTTTTCTGGCACAAGTACATTCTTAAATGTATAGAACCATTATTAGAATAATAATTTATCCTGTTATGTCATATAATGTCCTAAATGACTAGTTCTGCTCAGCTTTCACTAGGGAGGACAGCAAGTATATGCCAGAGAGTGGCAAGTGACCACTAAGGGAATTCTGGAAATGAGACAGACATTATTTACTAGTGAAAGGATTCTGAAAGGGCTGGCTGCCCTTAAGATAGATAAGGCACCAGAAGCAGATGGGTTGCATCCGAGGATACTCAGGGAATTATCAGCAGAGCTGGTTGAACCACTGATATGCCTATTCAACAGTTCACTTAGGTCTGGGGAAGTTCCAAGGGATTGGAAGGTGGCAGATGTTGTACCGCTTCATAAAGGTGTGTGTTGGGGGGATATGAGTGAACCAGGTTGTGTCTCTTGCAGATGACACACAACTATGTGGGAGGGTGAATAGTAATAAGGGAAAAAAGGAAATATAGAGAGACCTGCAATAGCTAGAAGGGTGGTCAAAAGTCTGGCAGTTAAAATTCAATGCTAGAAAGTGCAAGGTAATGCACCTAGGGAAAAAGAACCCCAAGACAGAGTACTGGATGAGAGAAGAGAGACTTAGCACTACAGCTGAGGAACGAAATCTGGGAGTTATCATCAGCAACTCATTTAAGCAACTGAGTCAGTGTAACATGGCTTATAGCAAGGCTAACAGGATGCTGGGATGTATCGGCAGGGGTACTTGTATAAGAAGAAAGGAGGTAATACTTCCACTCTATAGATCCCTGGTGAGGCTTCACCTAAAGTACTGCGCCCAGGTCTGCAGTCCTCACCTCAGACAGGATAAGGATAGGCTGGAGACAGTGCAGTGCAGAGCAACAAAAATGATTCCGGGCCAGCAGGGGCAGACCCTATGAGGAGCGCCTCAAGGCACTAAATAGGTATTCACTGGAGACCAGAACGGAGATCTGATAGATACCTTCAAGTTCCTTAAATGAATTAACAAAGTGAACTGCAAGGAACTATTTAGCCTGAATACCAATACGCAGTCACATGGACATGAATGGAAATTAACAGCAGGTGGGTTCAGGAGAGATGTGAGGAAGTACTACTTTACAGAAAGGGTGGTGAAACCTTGGAACAGTCTGTCTGCTGAATTGGTGGGTGCAAAACAGTTAGAGGATTCAAGCAGGGCTGGGACATAATAAAGGGAACAGTGGTTACAAGGGGCAACAGGACCAAGGAGGAGAACAGAGAGAGGATGTGGAGGGTTAGTACCCTGGAGGAGCAGTAGATTCCAGGGATATAGGGAACTTAAGCAGACTGGATGGAGCTCTGATCTTTTTCTGCCGTGACTGTCTATGTTTCTATGTCCAGGAAAGAATATATATATAAGATAGCAGCAAGGAAATCAGCTCCCACAATTACAGCAGTTGGTATCATTCAAGACACTTTACCTACATATTTGTCTTTGGATACACTGTTTATTTTATGTTAAAGTCCTTGCCATTCTGCATGTACTTTTGAACTGTTTGAATAGCTTTCTTGCAAGATTTATTTTTTATTGGGATGTTTCAATTATTTTTGTCCTGAGTCAACCACCTCTGAAACTGCAACTTTTAATTTTATTTATTTTTATTTATTTAAATCTTGAATGACACCTGTGAGCAGATGCTCGCTGAGAGGTTCCATGTCAGATACATTAACACAAGAAGACACAATATAGTTACAGTAAATTACACATACAGAGTACAAAAAAAATTCAACAGTACATGGGTTGCAATGACAAACAGTTACACAAACTGTGCTAAGGCATAGTACATGGTCTGCCAGCATCCTGCGGAAGAGAAAGAGGCAGAGGCAGACTGTTAGGGTGAGGCAGGTAGGGGCAGTGGGAGCTGGGCTAGTAAGGACAGAGGGAAAGAAAAGAGTCAAGGTGTAGGGGGTGGAAGGCAAGTGCCTAGGGCAAAAGGGGGTAGGAGACAAGTGCTTGGGCAAAGATTTAACTTGATGGGTCAGGAGTTGAAAGTGCTGAGGCAGACTAAAGCTGTGGGTGCAGACTAGTGAGGGCACCTACAGGTACTACTGCTGGTGAGATGCTGACAGAGTTTGCGCTTAAAGGAACCAAGGGTTGTGGCTCCAGCTATGTCAGGTGGTAGACCATTTGTCCACAGAGGGGCCCAGTGAGCAAATGATCACTGGGCCTTAGTTGTGCGGCACCTGGGCACATGGAATACTTGTGTAGTCAAGCTCCTGGTGTGCCTGGCATGTATAGTGGTGACAGAAAGCTCAGAACTCCTCGAGGAAATAAGTAGTGAGGCCTTTTTTGTGAGTATGTAGGTTTGATAAAGTACTCTGTCTTTCAATTGAAGCCAGCCCAATCGCACATAAAGCTCACAGGTGTGGGTGAGTTTTGGGGCATTAGTGAGCAGGCGGCAGGCTTTGTTTAAGGCTTTTGAGAGGCGTTGGAGTGCTGTGTCAGTAGCGGAGCCATAGACAGCTAGGCCACGGTCAATCAAGGTGATGAGTGAACTGTTAATTGCCACTTTGAAAGCAGATATTTATTTATTTATTGAAAGCTAGGATTAACATCTTTGAACCAGAGGTTGTTTTACAAAGGTTCTGCATTAAGAAGATACTGGCAATAGTACATAACCAGGTAAAATAAGGCAAACAAAAACAATACAAAGACATTACAGGTGAAATTTAAGTCCTGTGAGGCAACAAGTTAGAGAAACCAGTACATGAAAAGGAATACTGGTGGACAGACACGTGTCAACACAATTGAGGTTTTTGGCACACATGGAAAAAACAATGCAGTCAATAAAGTGACCTTGTTGGCTAAGTGCTAAAAGGAGTAGATTAAATGAGAGAGGAAGTGCCAGTTAGGACAAAGGGAGAGAATGGGTAGGACAATAGGGGGTGAATTGGGTGGAATATGACACTTATGGGGGCCAGCCCACCAGCGCAGAGGTGGTGCTACTGCCTGCGACGCCAGTGATCCTGGTTTGGGAACGAGCCCAGGAGCTGGAAGGCCAGCCGGGGAAGCTTGAGCGTATGATGGACAGCTCGCTTCCCCTGGAAGGGAGAAGGGACAATGGCCCAGTGCTGGTCTGACCTCTGGTGGAGGCCAGAGGTACAGCAGCTTGACACCACAGAAAGGGAGGAGTGTGGCAGGACATCGGCATATGCGCCTTGACGTCATGGCGCAGCTGCGGCTCAAGGGTTACAGGGGAAAAATTGGGACACAAGCAGACACACTGACAAGGATAGCGCCTCACTGCACTTGACCTGCGAGGCTACAACAGGGGCCCGACGCAGCACAAGAAGGATTTGGGGTTTCCTCCACCCAATCCCACCTGGGGGGATAACCAAGGCTACATAGGGGTGCCCAATCGGTGGACCATGGATCGAGATGGGTCGGCGAAGCTCTGC
The DNA here is from genome assembly GCA_016271365.2 of Neoceratodus forsteri. Lineage (NCBI taxonomy): Eukaryota > Metazoa > Chordata > Ceratodontiformes > Ceratodontidae > Neoceratodus > Neoceratodus forsteri. Next base: position 479,598,728 of record CM057455.1, read on the forward strand.
CAGGTACCAGAGGATAAACAGCATGTTAAAAAAAAAAAAAGAATACGACACTTAGAGATGTGGGCTGCAAAGTACAGGGGGGTGGGGGCAGGGATTAGGGTGTAGAGGGAGGACAAGGAATAAATGGACAAGGAAAAAAGGGGGTACTAGTAGCAAGGTGGCAGGTGAGAGACAGAGAAGTTAGGCTTAGTGTTAGTAAAGGATGGATGGAGTGTTGAGATCCCTTTAGGGCAGGCAGTCACAACAACTAAGTGCAGTGAGGTGATGGAGAAGTTTAAGCTTAAAGAGGCCAAGAGTAGATTCAGCAAGGATGTCTGAAGGGAGGCTGTTAAGCTGTGTGGGGGTTCTGAACCTAAAAGTTTGCTGAGCTACAGAGGTCCGGCAGTAAAGGATAAGGAAGGTTAGTTTAGATGTACTCTGAGTACGAGGGTTCTGAGTCAGCAGAAGAAGAGCCATGGTGGCTGGGGGGGTTTGGCCGAGGTCAATTTTCTTTGCAAATAAACATGTCTGGTAGGTAACCCTGCCCTGAAGGTTCAGCCAGTTTGTCTGCAAGTAAAGGTTGCATGTGTGTATGTGCCTTTGGGCACCGGATACGAGACGACTGGCCTTATTCAGTGCCACTGTGATTCTTCTGAGGGCAGTATCAGTGGCTGCGCCATATATGACTTAACCATAACTTAGGATGGATAGAGTTTTGCTGGTAACAGCAAGTCTGAGTGCCTTGAGGGTAAGGCAGTGTTGGTGGCAATAAAGGATTCTGATTCTTGTGTTAATCACCCTGGAGATTTGGTTGATATGTGTGGAACAGGACAGAGGGCTATACAGCATTATACCCAGATATTTGAATTCATGGACTTGTTCGAGCGGTAGGTGTTGATTGTTCAGAATTGTTATGCGTGATGCTTTATGTTTGTCATGCTGGCTAGAGAAAAGCATAAGCTTCATTATCTTATAATTCATAAGTAATTTATATTGTGCACATAACCAAATAACCAAACGAAGCATGGCAACCCCTACATGTCTTTTTCTACATTCATAACAATATTCTACATCTATCAAAAATGTTTTATGAAAATGACACAGGTTTGAAATGGTTTTATGTATAAAAACATACAAATATTTCCTGTTGTTTGGGAATATCAGTTCAAGAGGGTGTCACAGTATTGGGTAGTTTACTCTTTACTTTTGCCTTTGTGGAAAAAATGAAGCGAGCATCATGACAAATGATGTGTCCTTGTTTCACTTTTTCATTCACACGCACGTTGACATGTAAAATATTGATGTCATAATCACATAAAACAATCCGACTCCGTCTGGATTTTTTTCAAAAAAGAGGGATATGTGTCACCATTGTAACTTAAAAACAAGCAGGGCAACCCATGTTTTCTGTTGTGGATTTTAAATGTTTATATGACCATCATGTACCGGGCAAAAAATTATTACATTGACATGGGGTTGCTAAAACACTAGGGATCATACTTAAAACCTGTAAGCAACACCAAGAGCAGTGGAGGACTTTTAGTGCCAGCATGAGCGTCAATGGAGAAATATGAGCCATACATCAGCTGTTTTTATCCCGAGCAGTGCTGATGTTACCTCCACCCCTTGTGACTGCTGTAAATCAATCGGATTACAGGATTTTTGTAATCCATTTTCTAAGCAGAATTAAAACAATCGATTTGTACACTATAAATACCTTTGAATTTATAGGAATCAATGGATTATGTCTCCACTTAAGAAATATAATATGGTCATACTGACAACCTGCATGTAAATGCTAAAGGTTGGGAGTTAAGAACCTCATGATCTTAACTTTGGGTAAGTTAAATTACCAGCACACCATAGGGTTAAACTGGAAGACAGGAATGCTTCAATGATACAGGCAAAGTATGGGAATCATAGATTCAAGGAAGTGGACATTTTGAAGGATTTTGTAGGTATCATCAGCACCGCTAAGGATAAAAACAGCCGATGTATGGCTCATATTTCTACATTGACGCTCATGCTGACACTATAAGTCCTCCACTCCTCTTGGTGTGGCATCCTTCAAAATGTCCACTTCCTTGAATCTATGATTCCCCTACTTTGCCTGTATCATCGAAACATTCCTGTCTTCCAGTTTAACCCTATGGTGTGCTGGTAATTAACTGGCTACAAAGCTGCCAACAAAGTGGCCTACCTTGTTTTTATGCCCAGGATTGTGCATACGGGGGATTCCTTAAGTATGTTTACCTTCTGTTACTTCATCTGTAGCTTTACCACTATCAGAACATGATTTTTAGCACTGCTTTTGATTCACTGCATAGCACCTCTATTTTGCACTGTCACTTTAATTGGCTAGTGTAAAACAACAAACTGGTTCAGCTGTAGTTCCACCCCCTGATGAAGCCTCAGCATGAGGTGAAGTGCTGGGGTGGCTGGTGCTGCCTATGTCTCCATTTAATGAACAAACTTCAATTTACGGTAGTATACCCTAATTCTGTGCCTTCTCTTATATAGCGCGACACTGCTCCATTCTGTGTGGTCTGTGTGATGACAAGTTGCTCACTGGAGCTGGTGGCAGCACTAAACCCAGAAGTGCATTCCTTTTCTCTTGTTTTATCAATTAATTCACACCTCACAACTTCCCCCTTCCCCTGGCTCCCATTACCCTCTCCCCCTCCCAGCACCCCAAAAACATATTTTATGGAACTGTAACAAAAAAAAAAAAAAACACCTGTCCTGAGATGTCCTCTCCGTTTGGAAATTACTGGATGGATGAATGACATCTTTGCCTAAAGTACTGCCTCACTGGCTGAGGCCACAGCCAATCAGGTTTTACTATAGGCAAAGATGTCATTCATTCATCCAATACTTGCCAAATGAAGAGGAATGCTCACTGCAGTGAGGGACAGTTTTCCAACGGGTCCATTAAGGATTTTTTTTTGGGTGCCGGTGGGGAAGAGGTTGGTGGAGGATACAGAAGTGTTCAGGGAGGACATTCACTGTTTGATGGGGTCTGGACAGGTGGGAGGTAAGGGTTACTATGATGGATTACTACAATTTATGACATAAGGAACAGCTGATCAGGAAGAGACACCAGGCAATAGTGAACTTCATCAGGAGGGAGGGGAAGGGGTTCTTTCCTTATACAGAAGGTGGTAGAGTATGGGTTTTATACAGAAAACAGTTTGGGCATATATAAGATTAGGGCACAGTGGGTGTTGCGGTCCTGTAAAAATTAAAAGCTGTTTTTGTAACTTTTGAACTTGCACTTTGTGTAGTTCTTTGCGAGTGAAGTGCTACTTTGCTCAGCAAAAACTATGCTACATGGAACTTGACACAGCAACTTTGCTGGTGTAGTGCCACTCCACACATTTGTTGCGGAACAAAAAGGCACTTTACTATGTGAAATATGGAAACTAAGCAAAGTATGTCACAAAGCTATGTTTCACAACTTTATACCTCTCTAGTGTGTACATCAAGCAGAGCAATGAATGCCTCCAATCAAGCAAGACTTAAAAGTTGCTAGGTTCTCAGAAATACATCAGAATTGTTTTTCAGATCAGATTATATTAGCACATTCTAAGACTCTCAACACTCAGAACAAGGTCCTACCTGTATGGAGGCGAATGTGGACTTTCAGGCTCCCTGAGGTGGAGAAGCATTTCATACAGAATTGGCACCTGAATGCTTTAATTCCAGAATGTGTCTTTATGTGAGCAGTCAAAGTGCTCTTCACAGCGAAGGCACGGAAGCACTGCTGGCACTTGAAGGGCTTCTCATGGGTGTGGATGCGAACGTGGCGGACAAGGTCACTGGGCTTCTTAAATTCTTTTGTGCAGTAGGGGCACACATGCCATCGAATGCCATTCTCCTCTCGAACAGAACCTACAATTAAAAACATAATTTACAAAAATGAGCTTTTAAGACTACAGCATCTCTCAGTTTAATTCAAAGATTTGAAGACTTTCTGAAACATAGATAAAAGAATGACTACATCAGTGTTTCCCACAGAACATTGTTAAGTATAGATGCGTAGGCCAAGCAACAAAGACACAAAATGGAATGTCCCCTTGTCTGTCCTTTGATTCTTCTCCTTTTTCTCCCCGTGTAAAGGGTAATATTTTTCTTTTTCGCTTGGTATTTTTCTTTTTCATTATGTGCCGCTTAAGAAAAAATTACTTACCATAGTAATATTGTTTCTTCCAAGGGATCCCTCATTATGCTTATGTATGCAATCACCCTAGGAGGTTGAGTTGCCCACCCCGAGAGTGTGGAATGTATGCAAACAATGGAACTTGAAACAACTTTCAAATATGTACATTGTGGTGGTGCTGTGTTCTTCTGCCTTATGCCACATTTATTTCGAGAGCCAACTGTGCAATAGCCACGAATCACTAATCTAACCCTAACTATACCAAAAGGACAAAATTACCAGAAGAGAAAATGTTAAAGACTGGCCACCCAGGCCCAGCAATAGCAGACTAAGATAAAAACCACACCAAAACTGGTTGAGGATTAAACAATAAGTAATGCTCAAGCAACTGAATACCAGCAACACTGGTTCTTGCAGAAGCTTTTCCAGGTTTTGGAAGAGGCAGTAGGGTGGGAGATTTAAGCATAGTGAGGGATCCCTTGGAAGAAACAATATTACTATGGTAAGTATTTTTTTCTTCAAACCACAAGAATCCCTGACTACAAAGCAGTACCTTGGGAGGCTGGGTATAGAACCTATTAAGGGAAAAGGTTCCGCAAGACAGCAGTGCCAGACCTGGTATCGCTTCTGAACTGCGCAGCCAGACACTAATGCTTTGTAAAGGTGTGTACAGTTTTCCAGGCAGTGCTTTACAAATTTCTAGCAAGGAAATATCCCTTGCAGCTGTCAGAGAGGCAGCAGTGCCACGGGTGGAGTACACCCTAAGGCCTTGTGGTGGCAGTTCACCCACTTAGTGTAGCAGAACTGGATGCAGGAGACTATTCAGTAGGCAATGGTCCTCTTAGAAGCTGGCCTGTCCTTGCACACTTCACCCTATGTGAAGAATTGCTTTGAGTGGGAAGACCTGAGGTCCTCAGTGAGGTCCAGATAGTAACTGAGTGCCATCTTAACATCCAGACTGTGAAGCCCCTGCTCACCAGAGCTGGAATTCACTGTAAAGAACACTGGAAGAGTGATGGATTGGTTTAAATGAAACTCAGACACCACTTTAGGAAGGAATTTCCTGTTAGTATGAATGACTACCTTGTCTACATGGAAGATAATGTAGTTTGAGGGCCTGCAGCTCGCACACCCTCCTAGCAGACATTGTGGCCACCAAGAAGACATGAGGGCCTGAAGCCCAAAGCCTGCAAGTGAACCAAGTAGTCCAAAAGTATGGGCAGGTCTTTTTGTAATGGATTGAGCTACTTAGGAGCACACCACAGTAAAAACCTTTTCCATTTAGCAGCATATTCCTTTCTAGTAGCAGGCTTCCTGGAAACCCTGAGGACTCCTCTGAAAATCAAAAATCAGAGAACTCTAACTTCTCAAGAACCAAGCCTTGAGGTGCAGTGACTTGAGATTCGGAAAGGTTATTCTGCTGAGACATGGTCAGCAGATTGAGTATTTGTGGAAGATGAATGGGCTGTCTGGTGGAGAGAGCTAGCAGCAGGGAGTACCAGGGCTGTCTGGCCCAGTCTGGGACCACTAAAATTATGGTTGTAGGTTGGCTCCTTAACTTTAGGAGAACTCGAAATAATAGAGGAGATGAAAGGAAGGCATACAGGAACTTCCCTGACCAGTCCAAGGTCAGGGTGTCCATGGGGACTGATTCCACTGGTGGAGGGAGACCTACAACAAAAAAAAAAGGGAGCTGATAATTCACTTTGGATGTGAACAGGTCTATTTCTGGTGTGCCCCATCTCCTGAAGACTGTGGCCAGCATCTGCTTGTTCAGAGACCATTCATGATGCCCCTTGCTGATCCTGCTGAGGGAATCCACCAGGACATTATCCTTCCCTGGAAGATGGACTGCTGACAGCTGTACTTCCATGGAGTAAGCCAGATTCCAGATCTTCATAGGTTCTGTGCATAGCTTTGAGGATCTTGTGCCTCCATGTTTGTTGATGTAATACATGGTAGTGGTGTCTGTCCTGATTTGGACTGACTAGCCCAATATCTGGGGAGTGAACAGCTGAAGGGCGAGGAAAAATGAAAATTATGCACCTACCATAATTCTTGATCTTCTTGGATGAAGTCTCCACCACTCATTCACACTAGTGGGACTACGCCGGAGGCACTACGACCGAGCGGGAGCCAAAAATCTTTGGGAGGGCTGGAGCCAAGGTAGGACCGTGCATGCGTGGTGCCGCAAGACTGGCTCGCGCCGTATAGGCTACCTAGGCATCGACCCTCCAACTACTTCAGTACCTTTTTCATTGAGGAGGTGCAGCATAAACTAACCTAGTGAAACTAATCCATGTCGGACAAAAAATAGTCCATATGACCTATATAAGAAGGGTCAACACAATAGTGTCTTCACAGCCCAGCCAACGAGGGAGTGAAGACCAAAAACAAGATAAGTGAGCTTGGGGGGTGGTGGGTAGGCATGTGAATGAGTGGTGGAGACTTCGTCCAAGAATTATGGTAGGTATAGTACGTAATTTTCACATCTTCCTGGACATAAAGGCTCCACCACTCATTCACACTAGTGGGAGAGTACCAAGCCAAAATAATCCCTCCCAAAAAGGGTGGTAGGAGAGCAAGAGCTCGCTCAGGATAGAAATCCACTAAGAATTGTACTGCTAAAGGATGGATGTTGTCTGGCATGGACATCCAAGGCATAGTGCTTCAAAAAGGTGTGCACAGAGCTCCAAGTAGCTGCTCTGCAGATGTCTGCAATGGGCACGTTCTGTATTTCTGCCAGAGATGCCGCGACTGCTCTGGCAGAGTGGGTGTATACCCTGCCTTCCAACTTGACCTGCGCCATCAAGTAGCAATGGCGGAGACATGCTACCAGCCTTGCTGAAATACACCTGATGGCAACAGGCTGACCCAGCCAGGCCATGCTGAACGAGACAAAGAGTTGCTTCGATCTACGGATCTCTTTTGTTCTCTTGATGTAGAACTGCAAAACTCTTTTTACATCCAGAGACTGTAGGGTACGTTCCCTTCATTCTGAAAGTTTGCAAAGTAGGTCGGAAGGACCAGGGGCTGGTTCAGGTGGAATTCCGAGACTACTTTTGGAAGAAATTTAGGGTGAGTTCTGAGAACCACCATTTCCTTGTGAAATACCATATATGGAAGGTCTGTGACCAAGGCATGTATTTTGGACACTCTACAAGCGGAAGTAATGGCAACAAGGAAGACAGCCTTCCAGGTCAGGAACTTCAACTTGCAGGTTGCTAGAGGCTCAAAATGTTTATGAGCAAGGATGTCTAGCACAAGGTTGATATCCCAAATGGCTACCAGTCTCCTGACTGGTGACCTAGTGTGGAGGATACCCTTAAGGAACCTCTTAACCAGGGGAAGCCGAGCCACTGACATATTGTGGATAGGCTTGTGGTAAGCCAAAACTGCACAGAGGTGTACCTTCACCATTGAGTATTGTAGCCCTGTATTTGACAGGTCTAGCAGATACTCTAAGACTTTATTTGGTAAGCAAGAAAAGGGGTCCAGAGAGGACTCTGCACACCAGATAGAGAATCGTTTCCACTTTGCCGCGTAAGTCTTCCTAGTGGATGGCTTGTGTGCTGCTAGGAGAACGTCTGAGACTCTACGGGAGATGTTAAATCTATCTAGTTCTATTTGCTCAGGAGCAAGGTGTGGAGATGAAGGGACCTCAGGTTGGGATGGACCACAGGACCCTGGATCAGAAGGTCTGTTTGAAGTGGTAGTAGTCTCGGTGGAACTTCTGACAATCTGTTGATTAACGGAAACCAAATCTGATGAGGCCAGTATGGGGCAATGAGAATCATTCTCCATCCCCCCATGCCTCCAGCTTGAGCAGCATTCTCTAAATTAAGGGAAGAGGAAGAAATGCGTACAGAAAACATCTTGTCCACCGGCAGTCTGAATGCATCCTGACAGAAAATGCCAGGTTCTGGATTTCTGCAGCAGAGTAAATGCAGTGTTGCATTGTGTGGGGGCGCAAAAAGGTCCAGGTCTGGGGTGCCCCACTATTCGAAGAGCGACTGCATGACGTCTGAGTCAAGAGACCACTCATGTGGATCCACCTCCATTCTGCTGAGGCAATCAGCTAGGACATTCTGGACTCCAGGCAGGTACACTGCCTGGATCAGGGCTTTGTGCTTCAGGCACCATTCCCACACTCTCATCGCTTCAATACACAGAAGGTAAGAGTATGCTCCACCCTGCTTGTTGATGTAATACATCACTGTCTTGTTGTCCGTCTGAAGGAGAATTACTGTACTTTGCGACAGAGAACATCTTTCAGGGCTCAGACAGCATACAGGACAGCTCTCATTTCCAGGACATTTATGTGTAGTTGAGACTCGTCCTGACTCCACAGACCCTGGGTGTGAAGATCCTGACAGTGAGCTCCCCAGCTGATTAGAGATGCATCTGTGATGATGGTGATCTGTGTCTCCAGTGGGGCAAAGGGAAACCCTTGAAGAAGGCTGACCTCCCGAGTCCACCAGGTGAGCGACCTCCATAGGGGTTCCGTCACCCTGATGTGAAAGGACTGTGGATGTGTGGTCGGGGACCACTGAGTGGATCTCATGTGAAGGCCAACCAGAGGCACTAAGAACACCGATGATGCCATGAGACCCAGCATCCACTGCATCGAGAGAGCTTGAACTGAGTCGTTCTCCTGATGAAGTGAGCCAGCTGGAGGATATCATTTCTTCTGTCCTCCAGAAGGAAGGCCCTTACTCTGGAGGTGTCCAGGAGGGTTCCTATGAAGAGGAGTTGTTGGGAGGGCTGTAGCTGCGATTTTTTCAGATTCAACAGAACTCCCATGGATGTGAGGAACTTGGAAGCTGTGGCCACTGCTTCCTGCGTCCCTTGTCTAGAGGAGCTTGCCAGGAGCCAGTCGTCCAGATACGAGAATACTTGAATTCCAAGCTTCCTGAGATATACTGCGAGAACTGCAAAGCACTTTGTAAAGACTTGAGGCGCCGAGGACAGCCCAAACGGCAGGACTCTGAATTAGTAGTGCTGACCCACAGCCACAAATCGGAGATACTTGTGGTGGCTTGGGTGCATGGGAACATTTTGGTAGGCCTCCTGCATGTCCAGGGAGGCCAGCCAATCATTTTGATGACTCAGAGGTAGAGCATACTGAGCGATATCATTTTGAATTTCTCTTTGAAGAGGACTTTGTTTAACTTCCTTAGGTCTAGAATAGGGCGCACACCGTCTGTTTTCTTTGGAACTAGGAAGTAATGGGAGTAGAATCCTGTGTCCTGTTCCTCCTGTGGAACAACTTCTACTGCCTTGTTGTTCGAACGGCCCTGAATTTCAGAAGTAAGGAGGTATGACTGAGTGATACACAGTCTGGGCTGTCGTTTTGGGTGGATGATCCAGAGGGTTATCTGAAAAATTCAGAGAGTAACCCTCACGAATTATCCTGAGGACCCATTTGTCCATTTTGATGGACTTTCACTGGTTGTAAAACTGAGTCAGACACCCCCCTACTGCCGAAGACGAGTCCCCCTCGGACAGCTGAGGTGGGACCTGGGCTGAATCTTCAGAGGGTGGCACTAGGCGCCTTCGGCCCTGTGCCTTCTGCTGTGTTTTCTTTTGCGGCTGACGGGCTAGGTTCTTGTGAAAACCCCTTCTGCCTTTACCACAAAAGGACTGACTGTTATGAAAAAGCCTGCAGTTTCCGCCCTGCTGAGGGGCAGCAGGGGCCGGTCTGGCAATTTTAATAGCAGTCCTAGTTTTCTGAGTGGCCTCCAGTGCCTGCTCAACCTGCGGTCCAAACAGATAAATTCCAAACAGAAAATTCATGACTCTCTGTTGAGCATCATTTGTGAACCCTGAAGTCCATAACCATGAGTGACGCCAGGTGCATAGCCCAGCTGCTGCCCTCCTCGAAGCAGTGTCAAAGGTGTCCATAGCAGCCTTAAGTTGCTGATTACTGGACTCCAGAAGAGTCTCCACAGTGGCTTTTAGTGTGTGCCAGAGTGTATACTTATATTGTGAGAAATAGCCCTGGTAGCTAGCAATACGCATTCCTTGAGTAGTAGTGGCAAACACTCGCTTCTCTAAAGTGTCAGTCTTATGGGATTCCTTATTTACTGGACGAGCTGTAGACTCCTGAGGGAGAATGGCTTTGTCATTTTCTGCCAAAACCACAATGGCATCTGCAAAGGCTTGAGAGGCCAGGACTGGTCAATCCTTAGGGGAGCGTATTTCCTGTCTACGAACTTAGCCACAGAAGGAATGAGTGCCAACCTGTCCCACACTATTTGTGAAAGAGTCTCAAAAGAGAGCTGTACCGGAGGTACCAATTCCACAAGGATTTCTGGGCCATGCAGATATTGAAGGTGTAACAGTTTCCCAGGGTCAACCTCAGAAGTCTGGAGAGAGAGGGTGGAATTCATATTCTTCAGGAGAAACTTAAAGGATAGATCCTCGACCAAAGGCCCTGCTGAAGTACAGCACTTATTTTCCACTCCAAAGGATGAATCTTCATCAAAGTCGTCTCCTAATCACAGATCAGGATCAGGATCAATGTCGTCTCCTACTAGCACAGGAGGGATAATATATAAAGGAAAGGGAGGAAAGAAAGCAGGAGGAGGTGCTCCTCGAATCAGAGTTGAAAATCATGGCACCTGAGGTGACACCGAAAACGGCGCTGAACGCGACACTGCCAAAGCCGGAGCCGAAAGCGGCGCCACAACCCGTGCCAGGCAAGTGCCTGGAGACCCCAACCCTGGGGAACCCAAGGCTGAAGACCTGAAAACACCAGTAGGAGAAGGCAGTACCTGTGCTGGCCCCTGCGCTGCAGACATGTGAGGGGGAAAAGCACAACAGCACAGCGTCGATAGCTCTGAATGAGGTGTCGTGCGACTAGGCTGACCTAACCGCCCTGCCTGCAGGTTCAAAGCCCCACAGACCCGAAGGCCCAGGGGTCAGCTCCACTGGCATTGGAAGTTAGGACAACCACCAAACCCACTGCTCTATCAGAGCAGTCCAATGATGAAACTGCTCACCGAAGGACCCCCCCAAGGGGCGGAGAAGGACTCTGGAGTCAAAGATAACAGCCACCAGGAACCAAGGCCACAGGTGACCTGCTACCGATGATCTCTGTGCAGACATACCAGAGGGTGACCTTGAGCAGTACCACTTCTTCTTCGACTGGTAGGACGAAGAAGAACTCGAGGCTGAGCAGTGCCGGGTCCCCGACGAAGATCAGGAATGGGCCCGCCTCTTTTTGTGCTTTCGGGAGGACCGCCCTTCCTCCCGAGCACTGGACTGCCTGTAGTCAGACCCCCCCCCAGTAGAGAGTGGCGGACTGGATCCAGCCCTGCTACTGAAACAGCTTTCATGTGAAGTCTTCCTCCCGTCACCGGCCCCATTCAAAGAAGACTCCGTTGAAGGCAGAAGACTTCTCTGTTCTTTGTTGAAACGAGAGAACAAAAAAAAAAAAACACTTTTTTAAAATTAAATAAATAAATAAATAAATAATGAATATATGAAAACTAATCAAATACTGAACGACTATGCTGCTGTCATATAAACATGAAGATTTGACACCCGGCGGGTGAGCGACATCGTCACTGAAGTGCACTCGATGGCAGCGGAAACAAGAACTGAGGCAGTTGGAGGGTCAACGCCGAGGTAGCCTATATGGTGTGAGCCAGTCTTATGGTGCCGCGCATGCACGGTTCTGCCTCAGCGTTGGCCCTCCCAAAGATTTTTGGCTCCCACTTGGTCCTAGTACCTCCAGCGTAGTCACACTAGTGTGAATGAGTGGTGCAGACTTTATGTCCAGGATGATCTGCTCTTAGTTCCAGGAGGATTATGTGCTCTCTGGATTCCCCGGAGGACCACACTCCACTTACTTTTAGGTCACCCATGTGGGCTACCCAACCTAGAAAGGAGACATCTGTTGTCAGGACCACTGTGGGGAACTGCTGTTGAAAGGGCATTCCCTCCCTGAGGTTGTCCCATTCTTTCCACCTGTCCAGAGACGTAACAGAATTTGTATCCCCAGCACCAGCCTTGACTGGGGATCTTGCTTGTAGAAGAACCCATGGGTCCTTAAGTGATACTGGATGTCTCTCATTTGAAATCTGGCTCCTGGCACCAGGGCGGTGGTGCAGGCCATATGACCCAGGAACTGAAGGAAATGCCTTGCTGGTCTGGGCTGGCCCAGAATGAAGGTGTTTGCAAGATTTAGATGGTTTTCCATTCTGTCTTGGGGTAGGAAGGCCTTGCCCTGGAGAGAATCTAGCTCTGCTCCTATGAACTCCAGTACCTAAACTGGTTCTGTTTGAGATTTTTGAGTACTTATAGAAATCCCAGTGTCTCCAAAGTTGCCTGAGTAAGCCGGAGGGAGCTCTTGACCTGCTGGTGTGACTTCCCTGTGACCAGCTAGTCATCCAGGAAGGGAAAAAACAGCACTCCTTGTCTTCTGAGATGCGTTGCCACCACAGCTAAGCACTCTGTGAACACCCTGAGAGTGGACGAGAGACCAAAGGGGAAGGCTGTGAACTGATAATGACCAGAAGGCAACCTGAACCTTAAGTATTTCCTGTGGCTGAGCCTGATTGGAATGTGGAAATTTGCATTTTTCAGGTTCAAAGATTCCATCCAGTCTCCCCGTTGCAGGGATGGTATCACTGTTGTCTCCCTGACAAAGCCTCCCGTGTACGAGGCGAAGCACTGGGGCTTACTGCAGTGCTTTTACTAATAAAGGTTGAATGTAACAAATATTTTGGAACATTTATCTTTCTGCTGAGTGCTACCAAGTTTGTGGTTTCCATTGTATCACTGTAGGTGGGGTGATCATTTTGAACTTTTCCTCTTTCAGATGTTTGTCCAGAAACCTGAGGTCCAAAATGGGTCACCACTTCCCATTTTTCTTGCGAGTTAAAAAGCACCTTGAATAAAGGCCCTTTTCCAACTCGGAGGGAGGAACTTTTTATGCTGCCTTTGCCTGCAACGTTTTGACCTCTAACTCCAGCAAAATCCTTTCTGCTGGAAAGGGAGGTTTGAAGTTTCTGCGAACCTGCAGTTTGGGAAATCTTTTGAATTATTGCATGGGCCCCTGTCTCATGATTTCCAGGGCCCACTTGTCTGTGGTGATATTTTTCCATTACTGAAAGAAGTGAGCTAGCCTTCCTCTCACTGGCAATGGATGGGTGACCTGGACTGACTCATCAGGGATTCTTCTTCTTGGGCTGAGCTTTTAGGTGCTGGAGCTGGATCACATAAGTGGTTCCATCACTGGCGGCTGTGTAGTACATATATACCTAAGTGGAGCTTTTGTTTAGAAGCATCCTTTCCATACTAAATAGCATGAAGAAAGCTCTCCCACACCTCTTTTGGCAACCTGTCCATAAAAGGCAGAGGGGATACTTTCGGTTCTGCCACAGATCAGCAAGGAGGCTAGAAAAAGAGCTCCGTTCCTGCCCTGCAATAAAGAACCCCATTTCATTTCTATAATATTCAAAAACAATTACCATGTCTGGAGGGGGTTCGCAGAAGGACAGGGACCCCAGAGCCAGGTCCCAGCAGCCCAGGAATGAGAAGGATGGCGGAGGATCGAAACATAGTTCACCAACCCGCATGGCTGGCCTGCTCTGAGTGGCGGATTCTAATATTGGCTATGATACTGATGAGGAGCATGAAAAGCTGTCCTGTCAGAGATTTGATATGATCCTGAAAGAGATACGAGAGATGAGGGCAGAAATTAAAAATGAATTTTTCCAGCTAAATCAAAAAATGATCCAAGATGGATCGCTGGGTCCAGGAGGCGGAAGATAGACTCTCACATGCGGAGGATTGGTGTGCAGTACCTAGGCCGAACAGTCCAAATATTCTGCCAGCATGCAACAGACATGGAACAGAAATGCACTGACCTAGAAAGCAGATCATGAAGGATTGTATGGACTAACAGAAGGTGCTGAGACAGGCCTCATGGTGGAGTTCATATCAGACCTTCGGGATGTGCTCGATCTTCCTGCTAGCTACAATCTGCGCATACAGCGCACCCACAGAGCATTGAACCCTTAGCTCGACCACGCTGTATTATAATAAAATTCAATAGCTATAGAACAAAGGAAGACATTCTGCGACGAGAATGACAAAAATGGAGGCGAAGTATCTAGAATCCGGACTTTATTTTGACCAGGATTATCCTCTGGTGATACAACGCCAGCATCTAGAATACGGTGACCTGATCAAAGTGTTGTGAGAGAAGCAAATTAAAATACAGACCCCATATCCAGCGAGACTCAGGATGCACTGGAAAGAGGGCCCGGAGGTTTATGACTAGCCGTGGGATGCAAGGGAGGTGATGCAGAAGCAGGGCATCGATGTTCCAGCACTTCAGAGATCGTTCCCCACAGAAAATGAAGGATCCGACCCAGGATTGGCAGCTGATTTTGCCCCACCACGCCAAGATTCCAGAGATGCAGAATACTTCGAAAGTGCTGCTCCTGCAAGACTTAATCAAGAAATTACCTGGTGTGCCAGAGAATGTTTCTGATACACAAGAGGACTGATGCAATGGGTACGAACATTTTTGTTAACATTCAATGCCTGTCTGCCCAGTGAGTAAATTTTCCTTTGTCTTATTCAGGGGATCTTGACCTTCACGAATGTTCCACCCATTGGCCCTCTCAGCAGCTCCCCTGCGCGCCTAAGGTGACTTCAGCAAAACAACCCTGTTTTATTCCTCCTTGGTCAGATGCCTGCTTTATTCTAGCCCTACTATGTAGAACTGGTTGGACTGTGATCCAATGTGCTGGTTAGCAACGGCCCAGTGATCACAGGGAATTGTCTCCCCCCCCCACCACCAACTTCGTGAGATGACACCTCAGTAAGCCCAAACCAAAACGAGATTATGTAACTCCCTGCTTTCTTGTAATACTGAGGGGCGCACTGAATGTAATTGAAGCTGATCCTGGATAGGGTTCGACCCAAAAGGCAGTACTCGGCTTGGCCTCATGGAAGATAATTTTGGGGGAACCTAAGACACACCCCCTTGCTACATATAAGTATATCTATATATACATCTATCTATATGTGTGTGTATATATATATATATATATATATATATATATATATATACTGTAGAATAGGAAAAGAATGCGTCAACTATATTTAGCGCTAGCCACAATGTGGCCACATTTGTGTAAATTTATTTTCACTCTAAACTATAAGTCTTCCATTCATCTTAATGGAAAAAGTACTAATTAGCATAATTTTATTTTCACGCTTCTGAGCACTTCAGCGAACACAGTGAAAATTTATGGACAGTGAATATTTCCTATTCTACAGTATATGTCTACATATCTCTCTCTCTCTCTCTCTCTATATATATATATATATATATATATATATTAGAGGCAAAAAACTCCGTTTAATGCATTAGTTAGGGTTGTTCCACAGCAACAAAGTGAGAAATTAAGCTGTTAGGGCTGAAAACCCTAACTCGAATTCCCCAGCACCACACACACAGACACACATCATTCAAGTATGGGGAGGACCAAGTCAACACAACCAATGACAGACATCCAGCAGCAGGTGACAGAAATAACAAACAATTGTCTAAATGTACTACGAGACATCCCCACCCACCTGACCAGGTACTGCATGCTCAGTGGAGATCAACAGCAAAACTGAGGCCATGTATACCAAGCGTACACATCCTGATTGCAGCTGCACACATGCACACACTTAGTAGTTGCATGGCCTTACCTACGATGCCCCACACCACACCACACCACACCACTTGTGGTGGGCCACCTGAACAATAGAGTTAAGCAAAATCAAGGAGTTGTACAGGTATAATATCTCTGATTATAACAAGGGTTTGAGAAATGCAGCTTTCAATTGACTGTAAACACTGTAACAGCCTTATGTTTAGTTTTATTAACATACATGTAGAGCCCTAACCATATGATGAACATGGTTTAATGTTGTTTAAAAACAGTTTTATTATGATAGCAATAAGCACTCCAGGTATTATGTTAATGGTCAGTTTATCACTGTCTAGTGACATGTGGCACTATATGCCTCATTCAACATTAAACCCCTACAGGGTGATTAACAGACCATTTAACATAACTGTTGGTCATGCCTTATTCCTTAATTGTCTTTATGAGTAGATACTCTCCTCTGCTAGCACTGCAGCAGCTTTGCAACACAGTGTCCCACCCAGTTACAATACACTGTCTAGCTGCTGGAGAATGGCTGTGAATATGAACTCATGAAGATGAACAGTGTAACTTGATCATTACAGTCATCGAAACCCTAGTGTGATTATAACGGACAGACTCAGTGATAGAGGATAACCCCTGCTGTCCTAGTACATTTACCCCATTATGAGTTAAATCAATACTAAAAGACATTCTGTTTATATCTACACCATACCTACTTGATTCCTGTTGTAGCAGAATTAACATAGTTATCACTTTGATAGCATCAGTGACAGAAGTGTGGCAAACCCAAACAGTAGGCATACAGCCTGAGTATGAAACAACTGCTAAAAAAATCACACTGTGTCCATAAGTGGCATAGATCACTCATTGCAACAATAGCAAATGTATTACTATTTGAATAAGTTAGTCATCACAGATGCAATGAGATTGTCTTTATCAAGTACAACATACTCAGTAAGTGCCTACAGGAAAATCTATCCTATATACATGTCCGATACAGGTACATCATTGTTGGCTCAGTAGTGCTATGATATTTAGAAGTTGCTTGGCTGATCCATGCAATTACAATCTTTTCTTACAAAGAATACTTACTGCATCTTTAATATTGAAACACACTGAAGGTCTATGTATGTACATCAGCAGTACACCTTCATCAGTAAGAATGCATGTGATACTGAAAGCGGTACCAGTTTCTGGCGTTGAACAGGCAATGCTCCATACGCTTTACATCAGCCTCTATGTTGAGTAAACCACTGCAGTAAATGTACTACTATGTAAATCACCTACTAAATGTATCACTACTTTTATCTTGAGCATGCTAGTGTCTTGTAGTTAATTTATGTGCTTCTCTTAATTAATGTATACTCAGTAGTGTTAAAACCTTTCTACAACTGTCATCATACACCTTCAGCATTTATATTGAATAACGGCACAGTACCAGTTGTGGTGTGGTGTGGGGCATCGGTAGATAAGGCCATGCAACTACTAAGTGTGGTACGTTGTGTGCAGCTGCAATCAGGGATGTGTACGTTTGGTGTACATGGCCTCAGTTTTGCTGTTGATCTCCACTGAGCATGCAGTACCTGGTCAGGTGGGTAGGGATGTCTCGTAGTACATTTAGACAATTGTTTGTTATTTCTGTCACCTGCTGCTGGATGTCTGTCATTGGTTGTGTTGACTTGGTCCTCCCCCATACTTGAATGTGTGTGTGTGTGGTGCTGGGGGGGTGAATTCGGAGTTAGGGTTTTCAACCCTAACAGCGAATTTCCTCACTTTTGTCGCTGTGGAACAACCCTAACTAATGCATTAAATGGAGTTTTTGCCTCTAATTTCCTTTTTTGAGAATGATATTGAGAAATAGTGAATGTAAGGGCCCTGGCGCCCACATGATGTCTTGTGGCATAGTAACAGGAGCAGCAATGCAAACAGAAATGCTAACAGTGGCACATGGTAACACAAGCGCAATGATAACAGAAAGGGTAACGCATCGTGGCGTAGACGGAACGGTGTGCCACGGATGTCTGGTCACATAGTAACATGGTGCCTGTAAATGGAAATGTCAATGGCATGGTGACGCAAAGTGAAACAGAAAGAGAAACAGTCCGGTACACACAAATGGCAAAAAAGTAAAAGAAACGCAAGCGCAAATGAAAACACAAAGGATGACGCACGTGGTGGCATTGGGGTGTGCATTGGGATCATCAGCCCTAACTCTCACCCCATGACCTGTGTAAAGCAGCAGAAGTATAGGAGAATGGGGTGAGTTAGGACTCATGAGCCCAATGCACACCCCAATGCCGGTTGGGGGGGTGGGTGGGGGTGCAAGGGGGTTTTTCAACCCTAACAGCGAATTTCCTCACTTTTGTCGCTGTGGAACAACTCTAACTAATGCATTAAACTGAGTTTTTTGCCTCTAATTTCCCTTCTTTTTGAGAATGATAACAAGAAATAGTGAATGTAATGCAGCAGCGGGAGCGGTGCCCTCTGGGCCCCGCACTCCCACCGCATAATGCAGTGGCGGGAGCGCGGAGCCCTTTGGGCCCCGCGCTCCCGCCACATGATGTCTTGTGGCAAACTGACAGGGACACCAACGCAAACAGAAATGCTAACAGTGGCGCACATGGTAACACAAGCACGAATGAGAACAGAAAGGGTAACGCACATGGTGGCGTAGACGGGAATGGTCTGCCACGTGATGTGTTGTCACATAGTAACATGGTGCCTGCAAACAGAAATGTCAATGGGCATGGTGATGTAAAGTGAAACAGAAAGATAAACAGTACTGTAGACAGAAAATGGCAAAAATAACAGAAACGCAAGCGCAAATGAAAACGCAAAGGATAACGCATATGGTGGCGCAGGACGCCAACGGCAAGAACGGAAATGGAATCAAAGCGAAAGGGCAACAGTAACAGTAATGTAAGCACAGGCTGGTTTTCCCAAAACCCGCAATTGAGAAAGACAGTGAGTACAAATAATGTATGCAAAATAATGAGTATCGCAGAAAATGAGATCTTGGAATACTAAATACATTATATCTCAGGAACCGCATGACGACGAAAAAAATTTAAAAGTCTTATTATTTACAACTGTCCTTGTTAATTTGAATCTTAGCCCCAGGAGGGGCTAAGAAATTTCCGACGAAAGTCCTGATCTCACACCGCTTCCGGATACGGCCCTGAAAGCGCGCTAACGCCGTAATGTTATCCTATGGGAAAAAGAAAGTTCGAGCACCATAACTTTGCCTCCTGTAATATTTTTTCACCAAACCACTGAAAGGCACATCTGTGGGCTGTTGGCTGTCTTCCTCCAAATTTCAGGAAAAAGACCAAACCGTTATTTTGCAGCAGGGTGCCAAAGGATTTCGTAATGGCGTCGGGCGCCGTAATGTTATCCTATGGGAAAACCGCAACTTTGGAGTGATGTAACTTTGCCGCAGTGTAATATTTTTCAATACAACACTAAAAGGCACATCTGTGAGATGTCGGCCATGCTCTCCAAATTTCAGCTCAAACTCCCAACGGTTCTTTGCAGCAGAAGTGCCAAAGAATTGCTGTCATTTTCCCACAGACTAGAAAACTACTGTCGCATTCATAAAGCTTTCTACTTATGACACTTTGTGAGCACGAAAGTAATTTATGAAGTACTTTTCCAGAAATTTGAAAACATATTTGGGTGTTTTACCACAAAATAAAGACATGGCAAGCATCCTCAGGGTCCGACTAGGTGAATACAAAAAATTAGGTTGCTAGAGGGTCCCAAATTTAAATGCCAACCATTTTTCTGATCACCAACTGAAAACAAAATGGCCGATGGCGAAAGTAACAGGCCCATTTGCGAAAGTAAAATGCATTTGCGAAAGTGTTGAACTTTTTGTTAACTTTTCCCATTGACTTATAATGGAAACTGTTTTTGAATAACTTTTGAACGCTTATTATTTTTCACGAAATCTTGGAAGGCACATCGGGACCCCGCTGCACGCTCCTGAAGATTTCGGGTCGGTCATGTAAACCGTACGCACCTGTATGCCACCACAGAATTCCAGAAAGCGTGAACGCCATGACAGATCATCACACTTAATAACCCACAGCTGTATATCCGGACTAGCACGAAACTTGGCAGATCCCAAGGCCTATGATTCTTGATCATAAATTCCAAATTTCAGGCAAATCCATCAAACGGTTGCAAGTTATTAAGGTGCAAAGTTTTGGGGTTTAACATAGAAATGGCTCTCTACCATAATATATATATATATATATATATATATATATATATACACACACATATAATTTCTGTTTGAAGGGGAGCGAGAAAGGCTTTGCTGAAAATGCTGGAACTATACAAAGGGGATTTGGTTTATACAAAATGCCTGGAGTAACCAATATATAGACATATATCTCCCAGTTGTTTTAAAGGAACTGAGGGCAGTTAGAGGTGGTGGAGGAGGTAGGTGTATAAATAATGTAATGTTATGTTACAGATGTTACAGGCATTACTTAAGGCTTTGTCGTCAGTGACTTGCCTTTGGTGCATTTTTATTATGGAGTGGACACTATATAAAGGAGGACAATAGAGTAAATGAGTACAGGTGGGTGGGGGTAGACCAAGCAATATTCAGTATTTGAAAAGGTCATATTTTAACTGGACTCACAGGTATGGAGTGATTTTGTGAAATTTCCCTAGTTTCATTAAGTGTTCTTCTTATTGGGCAGATACAGTTCGTGCGCCTGGGCTGTGGGAAATGGGACTTCCCCGCCCCTGCCCGGAGGGGTGGGGTGACCCATTCTGGGGCCCTACAGGCTATGGGTTGGAAGATGGGGATTGGAGGGGTGTGGTGTGCTCCTCTACTCCCTTGCTCCCTCCATTATTGAATATGTGGGTCAGAAATAGGATGTAGATAATTTTATCTTTCTCCCTTTCTCCATCTGGATACTTAATCTAGATTTTAGGATACTGATCCCGTGGCAATTATTTTACTACAAGCCCCACAATTGAAGTGTGGGCTTGGGAAGAGGGCCCCACCAAGTGAGGCATCTATACCTCTTCCTCCCTCCCCTTAATACATAATACCCCACTGTGGGGTACACAGGGAAGAGACAAAGGCCAAATTTTGGATGGCCTTCTGCCTTGAGAGTGATATACAGATATAGGAATTGTTATTGTTTATCTGGTTCTTGTTTGTCTTTAACAAAAGGTTCATTGTTATATAGTTAAAACAATGGTTTCTATTGAATATAGATTGGTTGCTACGTGTCCTTTGGTCTGCACTTACCTACCAAAGCCACCCTACTAAGACATACAACAAACTAGAGGATATTGATTTAATAGGGCTGATTTTAAATTTGCTATAAATGGTTGATACACATTCCCTATTCGTTTCTTTTAATGTTAATGGCCTTACCAATCCAGTGAAACGTAGTAAAATTATATCATATATAAAGAAATACAGTGCTGAGTTTTGCCTGCTTCAGGAGACCCACCTATTGAAAGCTGAACATGAAACATTAAGTAAATTTGGATTTTCCCATGTGATAGCCTCAACGTATGGAAGGAGCTGACATTGAGGCACTGTGATTTTGATGTGTAGGTGGGTCTCCTTTGAGCTGAAAGTCTCCTTGGTTGATACAGAGGGGTGCGATGCACTTTTGAAAAGGATGTATAATGGGCAATTAATCACTACAGCCTCAGTGTATGCCCCACCAGGCTCAGACTACAGCTTTTATAGAACATTAATAATGAAGATTACTGCCTGGACAGAGGGCACTCTAATTTTAGGGTGAGATCTGAACCTGGCACTTAATGATCACTTGAATTCTACTTCTGGGGTCCCTAGGGCAGACCATAGATAGGGTGGCTTTGAAGGTCAGTAAGTTATTGGATGAATTAGGATATGCAGACACATGGAGGCAGGTTCATGGCCACGAAAGAGTTTATACCTTTTATTTGGCTGTGCATAAAGTTTATACGAGAATGGATTATTTCCTTATCCAAAAAGAGCATTCTGCATGGCTGGGAGGGGTAGACGTAGGTGAATTCCTCCTGTCTGACCATACTCCTCTCCTCCTGCGGCTGAATCTGGGGCGGACTTTGAAAAATACAACTTAATGTATCTCTCCTTCAGGGGAGGGAGGCCCAAGAGCTAGTAAAGAAAATTATTTTGGAAACCCTAGAAATCAATGATTCCCCAGAAATCCTCACCTACGGTACTATGGGACACATTGAAAGCGGTGGTGAGAGGTAAACTAATTGCACTGGCCTCACATTGCAAAAGGGAGACGGGGGCTAGCAGAAATGCACTACAAAGTCAGATAAAGGACGTAGCAACTAGACTGAAAGCCCATTATGAGGCACAGACAGAGAGAAAACGCTCCAAAATCTTAAAAGAGAACTTAACCCCATTTTGGATTATCGGGTGGAGCAGCACATGTTGTATTTAAAACAACGGTACTTTGAGGGTGGCCCAAGGGCCCTCAGATTGTTGGCCAGTAGATTACGACAAAGGAGGGTCAATGCCACAATAAACAAAATAATTCATCCAATCACAACGCAACATTTAGTTGCCACGACTGATGTTGCTGAGGCCTTCACCGTGTATTACAGAGGCCTGCATAGTACGGATGTCCCTCCTGATGTAGACCGGATTCAAACCTTTTTTAGTGCATTGCATCTTCCAAAACTTACACTACAGGAGACAATTAGATTGGCAGCACCTGTCCAGGTCTCTGAGTTACACTCGGAGATATGTCGCCTCAAAACCAGGAAGTGTCCTGGGGTGGACGGGTTCCCGGTGGAGTTCTATAAGCTCTTCCAGGATCAAGTCGCCCTATATTTAATAGGGCGTAAAGTTCTCTTTTGGTAGATGAGGGAGTAGTTGCCCCATCCTGGACGCAGGCAGTAACAGCAGTAATCCCCAAGCCAGCCAGGGACCTCTTTTATGCACATCCAACAGGCCAATTTCAATATTAAATACTGACTATAAAACCCTAACAGGTATCATCACCAGGCACTTAGAAGCTATAGTCCCAGAGCTTATACACATGGACCAGACGGGATTTGTACCGGGCCGTCAGGTGCAGGACAACATCTGTCAGGCAATACACATAATTGAACACCTATCTGCCAATGAGCAGCCAGCACTGGTAGTGAGCCTAGATGCGGAAAAGGTCTCTGATAAGGTCTTATGGCTTTTCTTGCAGGTGTTCCTGGCCGACTTTGGTTTCCCAGAGGTCTTTTGTCACTTCATTTTCCGTCTATACACTGACCCTAAATGGTACGTTCGGCTAAATGGCCAAGTAGGCCAATCATTTCCACTGGAACAGAAAACAAGACAGGGTTGCCCCCTCTCTCCTATTTTGTTTGCCCTTTTCATAGATCCATTAGCCCAAGCCATTCGTCTTAACCCGGGGATTCAGAGGGTGGAGGTTGGGGACACCGAGCATAAGCTAGGCTTGTACACCGATGATATCTTGCTCTTTTAAAGTCATCCCGAATCTTCCTTACACAAGGTTTTTAAGCTGATACAACACTTTTCAGAAATTTCAGGTTACGCTTTAAATACCTCTAAAACAGAGGTCCTAACTTCCTCTTATCAAGTATCCCCCATAATACAGAGGAAATATCCGATTAGGTGGGATTTGGTTAAAATGAAATACTTCGGGGTCAGCTTGGCCACTAATACATCCCTCTCTTTTTCAGGATAACTATTCAGGATTGGCAAAGAGTATAGCTCAAGACTGTAAGCGGCGGTGGGCCCTCCTTCCCCTACCCTTACACTCTAGAGTAAAGGCCACAAAAATAC
Organism: Neoceratodus forsteri; assembly: GCA_016271365.2. Lineage (NCBI taxonomy): Eukaryota > Metazoa > Chordata > Ceratodontiformes > Ceratodontidae > Neoceratodus > Neoceratodus forsteri. Next base: position 479,622,348 of record CM057455.1, read on the forward strand.
AGGTTACTCACCTGTAACAGGAGTTCTAGGAGTGGTATACGTTGTTCATCCACACTTACTGGCAGGTTCCTTGCCATTTTAAAACTTGCCAGAAGGTCTTCAAGCTGACTCCACCCACCCATCCGGGTGGTAAAACTCTTGGCTCCGACCCATGACACCAGATCTAGCCTGCTGGAAGCCAGGTTGCACATCGAAGCCAGGGAGGTAGGGTGGGTTGTGTGGATGAACAACATATACCACTCCTAGAACTCCTGTTACAGGTGAGTAACCTGTATTTCTAGGGACGTGGATATGTTGTTCAATCCACACTTACTGGCAGACTCCTAGCAGTTCTCCGGGAGGAGGGAGGCAAGGCGCGCACCCCCTACTTAGGTAACAAGGACTGGAGAACAGAGGTCCCGAAACCAGCATCCCAGCATGACTCAAGTTCGATGTGGTAGTGGGTAATGAAGATGTGCGCTGACTTCCAGGTAGCAGCCCTGCAGATTTCCAGGATAGGGACGTCTCTGAAAGCAGCCACTGAAGCAGCGGTATGGCGGGTAGAATGAGCTCTTATTCCTTTGGGAGGCTCCATGCCCTCCAACCTATAGCAGAGATCTATGCAGGAGGTGACCCACCTGCCTATCGTATGCTTGGCTGCAGGTCTGCCAGGTGCAGCTTCAGCGTAGGTGACAAACAGCTGGCGAACCTCTCCCCGAACTTCAGCCATCTGCTCCTTATAATAAGAGAGCGCTTTTCTAGGGTCCAGAGTATGGAGCCTATATTCAGCCTCAGTGGTGTGACTGGGATAGAACACTGGCAGAGTCAACACCTGGTTAAGGTGAAACTCCGACACCACCTTTGGAATGAATTTTGGGTGGGGGCGCAGGACAACCTTGTCCCTATGGAAGACCAGATAAGGAGACTCGATGGAAAGCGCCTAGAGCTCTCCCATCCTTCTGGCTGACGTAGTAGCCACCAAGAAGGTGGTCTTCCACGACAGGTGAGAGATGTCACACCTGTCCACTGGTTCAAATGGCTTGCCCATGAGCTTAGCCAATACCAGCAGTAGATCCCACGGAGGTGGAGGTACTCGAACCGGAGGGGATATGTGGTCAGCACCTTTGAAAAAGCACCCGAACCTTCTCCTGCGTCACTGACTGCTTTCTGGCCTGCGCCCGGTAAGCAGAGATGGCTGCCAGGTGCACCTTAAGGGTCGTCGACCGAAGACCTAGCTGAGAAAGGGACCACAGGTAGTACAGAATGCTAGCCAAAGAACAGGAGGAAGGGTCCAACCCCTTATCCTGACACCAAATGGAGAATCTCTTCCATTTGAAGGCATAGCATTTTCTGGTCGACTCCTTGCGGGATGCCTCAACAACGTTGAGGACCTCATCGGAAAGACCCAAGGCCTGGAACTCTAGCCGCTCAGGAACCAGGCCGTCAAGTGCAGGGATTGAAGGTTGAAGTAGCATTTATGGTTTAAAAGCCCACAAAAAGCTCTTTCAAATGAGGTACTGGGCTTACCTATAGCTGGAAGCAGTCCAGAGATCTAGATGACTGAGTCTGTTCAATATTAGTAATACTTTACAGCCATTTCTTAGAACCTAGTGATGTCAGTGTTGAACAAGCTGTAATTAACTCAATGCAGTTAGGCACAGCTTGTTCTTTGATGACATCACAATGTTCTAAAAAATGGCTACAATGTAGTATTTATGCTGCACAGACTCAGTCATCTAGATCTCTGGAATGCTTCTAGCTAAAGATGAGCCCAATACCTCATTTGAAAGAGCTTTTCAAAGGCTTTCAAACCAAGAATGCCACTGGGCATGAATGTATCCCTTAAAATATACAAACAGATGAAAAAAGGAGAGCCATGGAGACAGAATTAAAATGCTACAAAAAATGAACAGAACTGAGTTGATGCAGGAACTAAAACTGATGAAACAAAAATGAGAAAATGCAAAGCAGATCCAGATGTGATTGATCTCTTTAGTAGAAAAGAAAATATATGATAGTTAGAAGAAGTCTGGCGCTAAGTGTGAGGCAGTGCACCTGGAGCAGTTCAAATCTCCGGGGACAGTTCCAGTGGCCAGCTACCTGAGCTGAAATTCTGCAAGTAAATACTTATGGATGACTCCACTGTTAGAACTAGTCTCCTCACTGGTGGGAATGAATCATATTACTGAAAGACACTATCCTGAAAATACCTAGAGTAATAACCCCTTCCCTTTACAAAAATCCGAGTAGGTTCTACAGTACTTTTTGCAACCAATTGTTCCACTTCTACTTGGAGACATTCCTGGGCCTGAGACACTGTGACTGATTGGCCTGGAAGTTTGCTTGGGTGGCAAACTGTTTCAGGTGCCCTTGTCTGGCAATCTCTAGGACTCAAAGGCTGCATGCACTCTGTCCCCATCACACAGTAAACTGGGAGGGAGGGAGGGAAAGACAGACAGACAGGCAAACATAAGTCCCTGATTGCAATGTCCAAGGCAGAAGAAAGGAATAACTCACTGTAGTAAGCTTGTTTCTTCCAATGGCTCACTCATTATGATTAAACTAAAGCAGTCAGCCTTCAGTGTTGAACAGCCATGGAGAGATGAAATTCATGCAAATGATGGAACTCTCATTGGCTCATGCTAATTTCAAACTGCTTCCCCTAGTAACTGCTGCACTCTCAAGTGCTCAGATTCATTATGTAACCTTACAGGGTAAAGACCCTCTAACTAAACTATGTAGATTAAGCCCCCCTTAATCACATCCCCAAAAACCAAAACGTCCCCAAGTAGGGACAACAGTGTGTACCAACTGAGTAAAGAACCTGAACATTAGTCATGAACCCTATATTTATCCTATGAAAGCAGAAATGCAGAGTTAGAGTCTGACCCCCTTTTCTCTACGTTCAGGTAGGGGAGGCAGGGTGGGAGCTTTAATCATAATGAGTGATCCCTTTGAAGAAAACTACAGTTACATAAGAACTTACCATAACAATAGAGCTTTGAGAACAGCTCTTGCAGCAGGTTACACCATTAGGACTGAAGCAGGCAGGCGCCAGGACCCCACGGAAAAATTCTAGCTAGCAGTATCCAGCGGGGACCTCCCCACATCAGGCATCACATAAAGGAGCGGTCCCCAGCATCCCTAGTTCTCCGCTGAGACTCCCGCCCAAAGGTGACATCTGAAGGGGAGACCGAGGATCCGCTGTCAAAGGAAGGTTTGTATATAGGATGGCGCCAAAGACGCTGTAGCCTAGAAACTAGGTCAGAAGACTCAACCTCCAGAGAGGAAGGTGGGAGGTAAACTACCTGCTGCAAGAGCTGTTCTCGAAGATCTACTGTTACGGTAAGTTCTTGTGTAACTGTGCTATCTTACTTCGAGAAACAGCTCTTGCAGCAGGTTACACCATTAGGACAGATTCCCAAGCAGTTAAGGAATTATTTCCTGATTGGGAGAAGGAAAGGAGAGATGTTGATCAGATTTCAAGACAAAAGTCCCTGAAGGACCGCCAAGCCGAAACCTGCTCTGCGCCTAGAGGCAATATCCAAACTGTAGTGCCTGATGAAGGTGCGTACAGTGCTCCAGGTTGCTGCTGCACAGATGGCTGACGTAGAAAGTTCTTGAGCGCCGCGAAGGAGGTAGCCACCCCCCTCATGGAGTGACCTTTTACCTGTCCTGGTAAAGGTTTGTTGCGCTTCTGATAACAGAACGAAATACATTTCATGAGCCATCTGGAGAGCGACTGCTTAAACACAGGTGTGCCCTGCATCCTGTGTGAAAAGGATACAAAGAGCTGGTCTGACTTGCGATGGGATGTGGTTGTAGCCAGATAGTATCTGAGGCTCCTATGTACATCCAGGGTATGTAACAGGGCTTCTCCTCTGTTTGAATGACTAGGGTATCACCACTGAAGGTTTATATCCTGGTTGAGCATGACAGCAGAGACCACTTTGGGAAGAAACTTAGAATTTGTCCTTAAGAACACCCTGTCCTTGTGAAAAACCAAATAAGCATCTCTGCACGTAAGTGCATTAAGCTCAGAAATTCTTCTGGCAGAAGTAACAGCAACTAAAAATAGTGTCTCCCAGGCAAGGAGACGCAGCTCGCAATCCACGGCTGGTTCAAAAGGGGGTAGTGTAAGCTGTTCTAGGACAAAGAGGAGATCCCAAGGTGGAATCGGGTCTTTGATGGGAGGTCTCAAATGTAGGATGCCACGTAAGAAAGCACAGGAAGCCTCTAGTTGTGCTAGAGTCCTGTGACCTACCAGTGAATGGTACGTCGAAATGGCACAGAGGTGTACCTTAATGGAGGAGTAGGCAAGCCCTGCTTCATAGAGGAATAGGAGGTAATCTAAGATTGACCTCTCCAAGCAGTCCAATGGTGTCAGGCCATGAGCCTGAGCCCAAATGCAAAATCTGCGCCACTTCATGGTGTAGGTGGCGTGAGTGGAGGGCTTTCTTGCTGCCACCAACTTTCTTGCTGCCACCAAAACGTCTGCAACGTCATGCGAGGCCCTGTATCTCATGACTGCTATGTCCTTCGGAGCCAGGCATGCAGGTTCAGCAACCAAAGATCAGGATGGACCAAGGAGCCTGCCTCCTGGGACAGTAGGTAAGAGCTGAATGGCAGAGGCACTGGAGGTTCTTGGGCCAGTTGGTGCAAAAGAGGGAACCAAATTTGCCTGGGCCAAAAGGGCGCTACCATAATGAGAGATGCCCGATCTTGCCGGAGCTTCAAGAGAACCCTCTGGATCAAAGGGAAGGGCAGGAAAGCATAGAGGAACTTGCCTGTCCAAGAGAGGGGCAACGTGCCTCACCAGAAAACACCAGGCCCTGAATCTAGCAAACAGAAATTGGGCAGTTTTGTGCTGGATGGGGATGCAAAGAGGTCTAATTCTGGTGTCCCAGCATCTGCGAAACAGGTCCTCTGTGACTTCCTGGAGCAGTTTCCATTCGTAGACTGTGGTCTGTGATCAGCTTAGACTGTCCACGATGGTGTTGTCCACTCCGGGGACATGTACTGCAATGATTTCAGCACCATTTTGTAGTACCCAATCCCATACCCTCTTGGCCTCCCTGCAAAGGGGGTAGGAATGAGTGCTTCCTTGTTTGTTGAGATAGTACATCACCGCGGTATTGTCTGTTTGTAACAGGGGATGCCCGGTTGAATCTCCGACTGGAAGGCCTGCAAGGCATACAGGCCCGCTCTCATCTACAGAATGTTTATGTGAAGATTCCAGAGATGACCAGGAGCCTTGGGTCCTGACCCTGTTGAGGTGAGCTCCCCATACGGACACCGAGGTGTCCGTGGAGAGAGTCATTGTTGGAGGCGGTGCTACGAAGTGGACTCCCATAGATAGATGCTCTGGGACGAGCCACCATTGCCAGTCTCAGATGACAACATTCGTAATCCAGACTGGATGCTACAGTTGATCTTGCTTTAGGTCCCATTGGGCTCACAACATCCACTGGGTGACCTGCTTTTGGAGTTGAGCTAGGAGAACCATTGCAATGGCAGCCGCCATGTGTCCAAACAGGCAAAGAACCGTCCTGGCTGGTACCGCTTTCTTTTCCATTATGTCCCTTATGAGGGATCTGATGCATTCCGCCCTGTCCTGTGGTAGGAATGCTCTCCCTTGACAGGTGTCTAGAATTGCCGCTATAAACTGCAATTTCTGAGATGGAAGAAGGCACGACTTCTCCTTATTGATGGTGATGCCCAGCGATTCGAAGAGGGAACGGGCGTCCTGAATCTCGTTCATCAGGGCCTCCCGGGAGGATGCCATGAGGAGCCAATCATCTAGGTATGGAAACAGGTAGTGGCCTTGTCTCCTGATAGCTGCTGCCATGACTGCCACACACTTCCTGAACACTCGAGGTGCTGAGGACAGTCCGAATGGGAGAGCTCAGAACTGGTAATGGTGTCCCAGAAACTCGAAGTGCAGAAACTTTCGATGCGCTCAAGCAATCAGGAGAGGTAGGTAAGTGTTCTGCATGTCCAGCGACACGAGGCATGCGCCCTCTTTGAGCATGGAAATGAGGCCCAGGAGGGTCACCATGTAAAAGCATTTGTACAACACGAAGGTGTTGAGATCGCTGAGGTCTAGAATCGGGCGCAAGTCCCCTGTCTTCTTTGGAACCAGGAAGAAGTGAAAATAATACCCTTTTCCGCTCTGGTTCTGTGGAACATACTCCATGGCCTTCTTGTCCAGGAGTGCCGAGATCTCCTGCTGAATGAGTAAGGCATGCTGACCCGAATAGAGGGACAGCAGGGGAGGTCTTGAAGGTGGGTGGTCAAGAAACTCGACAGAGTGCCATTGACGTACCAGCTGTAGCACCAACCGGTCGGAAGTTCTCTGCCATCCTGAAAGGTGATGAGAGATGCGACCACCGACCTCTTCCCTTAGGTCCAGAGGAGATGTGGGGGCCAGGAAGGAGTCATGCTATGGTGGCATTTGTCCCTGCGGGCTGGGCGGACTTAGGATGTTTCTGGCCCTGGCCCGTGGGGAACCTAGCTTGACCTTTGTGACCAAATTTGCCCCTTGATTGCTGGCCAGAACGTGGCTGCTGCCTTTGTTGCCAGCCTCGAAAGCAATTCTGGTTCCTACAAAAGGAACCAGATTTGGGCCTGTACATAGCCTGTACAGTCCTGACTGCCTTTCCGGCGTCCTGTAGCCTGGTGATCACTCTTTCCAATTCCTCACCAAACAGGACCGCTCCATTGTAAGGGCTGTCCAAGATGCTCTTTTGGACATCAGGAGTAAAACCGGAGACTCTCAGCCAAGAGTGTCTCCAGAGACAAACACCTGTAGCTGATCCCCTGGCTGCCGAGTCCACTGAATCATAAGCGGTTCGGAGAACCTGGGTCCCCATGTCTGACTCAGTTTGAAGGGGATTAAGCAATTCATCCTTCTTTTCACCATCCTGGAAATCCTTCATGAAGTCTTGGCCCTGTACCCAAAGGGTATTCTGAAACTGCACCATGAGCGTCAGGTAGTTCAAAGACCTTACAGAGCATGTAGCAGCCGCATACATGCGTCTTCCCAGTGAACCTAACTGCTTAGATTCCTGGTCCGGTGGCTGGGTACTCAGGTGTTGAGGCCACAGTGACTGATCATGAGAAGCTGTTATGACCATAGAATCAGCCAGGGGTAGTTGTGCCAAGTACAGGTCCTCTAATGGAGCCCTGTAGAGGCGGACAGCCTACTTTGGAACTGCCAGAGTCGAATGTGGATGCTTCCATGCAACCTTGGTGACATCCGTAAAGGTTTCCACCAATGGTGGGACCACCACAGGCTTCGGGTCTTTTTGCCTGAGATATCAGGCAAAGCGTTGTCTCTCAGGGTTTAAATCCTCTGTCTCCCACCCCATGTTCTCTTGGATGTGCCTCATGATTTCTGAGAATGAGGGATCATCCGGTGGTGACCTAGGAAGGTCTCATGGGTCGGGTGATGGTGGAGTGAAGGGGGATGGAGACCTGGAAGTATCGGATGTTTCCGGCCTGGAGTCAGCCCCCAGAGAGGGTCATCTGCCTCTGGGTCATTTAAGGCTGGGAGACCCTGAGGGAGACCGTGATGGGCGTCTCTTCCGCTCTCAGGACCTGCCCCTGGAAGGTGGAGTGGGCTCCTTAGGAATCGTGGGCCTTTCACCCTCAGAGCCTTGAGTAGGAGGTGGAGGTGGTGGAGAAGGCTTGGTGGGCACCACATCTTTCAAAATGGTATCCCACCAGACAGTAAATAGGTCCTTGACCGCCTGCAAATTCATACTCGACGACAGGCCGGGCATCAGTGTGGGCCTGTCGGCGGGGTCGATCGTCGGGCCGTGGGGAACTATCAGATCTGGCGATGGTTCTCTGGGTAACCCGGCGTCCTCCGTGTCGCCTGTCTGGTTATCAGGCAGCACAGTGACCTCTTCTCCAGAAGACCCCTGACGACCGGTGTCAGCCGGGGTCGGTGATGCAGGTGTCAGTTCTCTGGCCCATTTGGTGGGTGTCGGGTTGGTCTCCCTTTTGGACTCTAACATCTGTTTAAGGGACATCAGCTCCGTTGTCTTCCTGTCAGGTACTTTCCGGGGTTGGAAGACCGACCAGTGATCGGTGTCCCGGCGTCGGTCTGACGCCCCACTTGGCTTCGAAGGCGACTTGGCCTTGTGTCGGTCTGAGGATCCAGGCCAAGTGGTAGAGTCAGGCGCCCGAGAATCCCTGATCTTTAACGGATGCAGAGAGGCTGAGGAGCCCCCTGAAGACCTTATCTTGATGGGGGGGGCTGAAAGCTAGCCCGGGAAGGCAACCGGTCCAACCGCGTGGAGCTGGAACTAGCCTTAGACCCTGAGGCCCGGCTTGAGGGTCTCGACCTACCCGAGTCCCAATGCTTTTCCCGGTGCTTCCCCAATTTATGAGAGGACTCCCCCTTAGAGGTAGGGCCTTTCTCAATCTCCTTGAGCTTCAAGGAACCCCTGGAGAGCCTTTTGGCAGCAGATCCTGGTCCTACTATTAAATTGTTGACAAATAGGACAGGCCGGAGTATCATGCTCCGAGACTAGGCAGCTCATGCAGGCTGTATGGTGGTTGGCAAATGGAATCTGCTTACCGCAAGCGCACTTGGAGGGGTGTCCCTCAGTAGAAGGAGTAGGAGACGTAGACATGGAGTTGTTGAAAAATAAGCAAAATTTTATTTAAAGATTTCACACGTTGTTTGTCTGGTTCAGGCATCCGTGAGGCCGATCCTGGCGAGCTGACTGTGGGAAAAGAACTGGGGATGCTGGGGGACTGCCCCCTTTTATGTGATGCTTGACGTTGGGGGAGGGGACGAAGTCGGGGGTGGTCCCCCGCTGGATACTGCTAACTAGAATTTTTCCGTGGGGTCCTTGCGCCTGCCAGCTTCAGTCCCAATGGTGTAACCTGCTGCAAGAGCTGTTTCTTGAAGTAAGATCAAGATTACTACCATGAGTAATTTTTTTTCTAACCCTAGGAATCACTCATTATGATTCGACTAATGCAGACTACCAAACAGTACCTTTGGAGGTTGGGCACAGAACCTACTTTGGGAAAAGGTTCTGCAGAAAAGCTGTGCCAAATATGGCATCACTCTCGGACTGTATATCCAGGCTATAATGCTTGGTAAAAGTGAACAGTTTTTCATGTAGCTGCTTTGTAGATTTCCAATACTGGAATATCCCTTGCAGCTGCTACTGATGCAGCTGTACCCCTGGTAGAATGTGTCTTGAGGCTCAGGGGATCCGGTTTATCAACGTTACTGTAACAGAACTGTATGCAAGCTACTATCCAACGTGCAATGGTTCATTTTGGTACAGGTTTACCCATACCCACTTACACATAAGTGAAGAACAGCTAGGTATGCTGTGGTCTATGAGCCTTGGTCCTGTCAAGGTAGTGGCTTAATTCCCTCTTGATATCCAGGCTATGTAGATTCCGCTCAGATCAGCTGGAATCATCACTGAAGAAAACAGGTAAAGCAATGGTTTGATTCAAGTGAAATTCATAGATCACCTTGGGAAGGAACTTCCTATTGGTCCTAAGTGCAACCTTGTCCTTGTGGAAGAATATGTACTTCAGGTCTGTGCACAGGGCCTGCAATTCATTTATTCTCCTGGCTTAAGTGATAGCCACCAGAAAAACAGTTTTTCATGTGACATACTTCAAATCTGCAGTAACCTTGGGCTGAATAGGGGGCTCCATGAGCCTGGTGACACAGATGTTGAGATTCCAAGCTGAAACTGTCTCCCTAAGGGGAAGGTGAAGGTGGTTGAGCTCTCTGAAGAATTTCCGAAAGACAGGATGAAAGGCCATGGACCTGTCCTTACCGGCCAAAACATATGCTGACACTGTAGCCAGATGGACCTTCAAGGTAGAAGGCCTAAGGCCCAAGGTATGGAGGTGAGTCAAATAGTCCAGTAGGACCAGAAGACCAGCCCTGGAGGGATTAACAGCCCTTCCTGAACACCAAATGGAAAACCTTTTCCACTTTGAGGAATACATTTCCTTGGTTTATGGCTTTCTGGATCCCCTGAGCACAGTCAAAACCTCTTCTGAAAGGTTTAGGCTAGCAAATTCTAGGTCTTCAAGAGCCAAGTCTTCAGTCGTAGGGATCTGAGGTTGGGATACAGTATCTTGCCCTAAGAGGATGTCATAAGATTGTGCCTCTGGGGCATGTGGATTGGCTGTGAGGTAGATAGGGTCAGCAGGAGTGAGTACCATGGCTGCTTTGCCCAGTCCGTTGCCACCAGGATCATTGTTGCTGGTTGTGACCCGAGCTTTATCAGAGTCCTGAGCAGCAAAGGAAAGGGAGGAAAGGCATACAGAAATCTGCCTAACCAAACCAGTGTTAATGCATCCATTGGAACTGTGCCCCTGCTTGAGGGCCTGAAACAGAACTGTGGCAGCTGATGGCTGTCTGTGGAGGCAAAGAGATCTATCTTTGGTGTGCCCCACCTCCAGAATACTGACTGTAGCACCCATGTATTCAGGGACCATTCATGATGATTCCTGCTGATTCTGCTGAGAGAATCTGCCAGGACGTTCTCTTTTCCTGGGAGGTGGATGGTGGATAGGGACACTTGTAGGGAGTAGGCCAGACTCCACACCTTCATGGTCTCCATGCACAGTGGGGTGGACCTGGATCCCCTTTGTTTGTTCATGCAGTACACTGTTGTAGTGTTGTCTGTTCTGACCTGTACCACTTTATTGTAGACCAGGGAGAGGCTGTGGACATGGCCTACCTAGATTTTATCAAGGCATTTGACACAGTCCCACACAAAAGATTAATAAACAAATTAGCCAGCCTGGGAGTGGGTCCCAGGGTGGTAGCCTGGGTAAACAATTGGCTGGACAACAGGACACAGAGGGTAATACTAAATGGGAGTCCGCTCCGAAGAAAGCGAGGTTACTAGCGGGGTACTGCAGGGTTCAATACTGGGTCCGGTCCTTTTTAATGTCTTTATAAGTGACATTGCAGAGAAACTGGAAGGAAAAGTATGCCTCTTTGCAGACACAAAGATCTGCAACAGGGTTGATACAAAAGGAGGAGTGGAAAGGATGAGAAGGGACTTGGCAAGCTTGGAGGAATGGTCAAAAGTACAGCAGCTTACTGGAATAAGTCTTTGGTGAGATTCGTCTGGGCCGGCAGAAAACCCTGAATCAAGTGGTCCACATTAATGTTACCAAAAAATAAGGGAGATTTAAATTTGCCTGCTTTTCAGATGTATGCAAATGCTACAGTGATAGCTCAAGTTTTCAATTGGAATAACCCAAAATATGACATAGCATGGAAGATCTTAGAATTCACCCTTAATGGGGTAAGGGAGGGGAGTGAACTTTTACAAATGCTATATGCCCCAGTAAATAAAAGACCTAGACTTATTTATAGTACAAATTCTATTATGGAGACTTGGAAGAGAATCATCCATCTAAGAGTGCTGGAACCAGTAGGTCCCTATTTGAATTCATTAAATTTCGAAACCCAAACTCTTATTTTGGAACAGGAGGGTATTCTGGCTCAATGGAGACAAAAAGGTTTTAAGTTCATGTTCCAATTGGTGGATGCCAGGGGGGGTCCTCTCATTTACTAAACTTCAAGAAACATACAATCTTCCACAACAAGATTTTTCAGCTTATACAAGCTTAGTAGAGGGAGCTGAAAGTAAAGGACCAGCCTTCAGTAGACTCTCAGATCCACCCCCTTTATTGCTTACTTTAGCCATGACCACGGGGAGAGGACAGTTGTGGCCCCACTTTGTAGGACTAACATATAGGGGTTTGAGGGAATTATCAAAAAATTAAACTCAGGGAATTCTAAATGCCTGGAAAAAAGAGCTTCCATTCCAGGTATTAAAGGAAGATTGGGAGAAGTATACTAAATTCTCAATGGGACTTTTGGGAGCCCCCTACTGGCAAGAATTTGCCTGGGAAGTTAGAATAGATTTTTCTATACTCTGGCAAGACTGGCCAGGTTCTCATCAGGGACATTAAGCAATTGCTGGAGAGATTGTGGAGAAATATCTGCGGATCAGTTCCATGTTTTTCGGGCCTGCCCACAGTCAGCTGGTTACTGTAGAGATATTTTAGCGGCATTAAAAGCATTGGTAGATGTGGAAGCAGTATTGACCCCTGAGCTGGTTCTACTTTCAAATTCTGCCAGAGGGTCTCCCAATACCCAGAGGATCACTGTTAATTACTTATATGCTGGCAGCTAAAAAAACAATTACTAGAAACTGGTGGAAGAAGATGTCTCCAAACATACAGAATTGGTGGGGAATAATGGGAGAAATGTATGTATTAGAGAGATTAATAGCTAAAAGTACAGATAAATGGTCTGTATTTGAACTTAAATGGAGGAAATGGATTCTATATATTTCATCTTTAGACCCTACTTTTGTACCTTAGAAACATATCGACTCTGATGATGGTTTATGTAAATGTCTTAGTGCTTATGATATGAATTGCTTTGTAAAATATGTAAGTAGTCCTGAGACCCTTGACTAATGTATTGCTACGTATCTTACTGATGTAATTATGTACTGTTCTAACTTATACACTGTATAAACTGTCCTATGATTTTGCAAATGAAAATATAATAAAGTATAAAAAAAAAAAAAGGTACTGCAGCTTAGATTCAGTGCAAAGAAGTGCAAAGTAATGCACCTGGGAAACAAAAACCCAGGGGAAGAGTACACGATGGGGGAGAGGTATTTACAACAACACAATGGAAAGGGATCTGAGGGTAGTCATATCAGATGACCTAAAGGTAAGCAAGCAATGTGAGAAGGCAGTAAGGATGGCTGGGGGGATACTGGAATGTATAGGGAGAGGCATCACCCATAGAAAACAGGAAGTTGTTATCCCTCTGCACAGACAGTTGGTGAGACCCAATCTGGAGTACTGCATGCAGTTCTGAAGACCCCATATCTGCAAGGACATAGACAGGATGGAGGCAGTCTAGAGGAGTGCAACTAAAATGGTGAAGGGTCTGCAACAGAAGACACACAAAGAGAGACTAAAAGAGCTTAATATGTATATCCTTGAGGAAAGGAGGGAGATGGGGGACATAATAGAAACTTTCAAGTACCTCAAGGGAATCAACAAAGTCCAAGAGGGTAGCATCTTTCAGAAAAAGAGGATGTGCAAGAACAAGGGGACACAAGTCTCAGGGACAATGTTAGGAAGTATTTTTGCACAGAGAGGGTGGTGGACGCATGTAACAGCTTTCCTGTGTAGGTCGTGAGGTCAAAAACAGTGGGGGAATTCAAGAATGCATGGGACAGACATAAGGCAATTCTGGTCTTCTATGTCCAACCACCACTGCACAGTCTGTAGGAGGGTGTTTGTGACCAGCACCAACTTGGCCAAGGAATCTTCTCTGAGACCAGTGAGCTCACAAGTGAAACTGAATGTCCCTCACCTGAAACCTGTATTCAGGCACCACTGCTGTACCAACTGCCATGTGGCCCAGAAACCACAGAAACTCTCTATCTGGTCTGGGTCTGTTTAGTTGAAATGATCTTGTCATCTGCAGGATACCGGTCACCCTGTCCTATGGAAGAAAGGCTCTTCCCTGGTGAGTGTCCAATTCTGCTCTTATAAAGTCCAGGAGCTGTACTGGCTCTTGTTGGGACTTCTGGACATTTATCAGGAATCCCAGAGACTCTAATGTGCTTCGGGTTAGAGCCAGAGTCTCTGGTCTGTTGCAGGGACTGACCTATGACTAGCCAGTCATCCAGGTATGGGAACACAGTCACTCCCTACCTTCTCAAATGTGCCACTACTACAGCCAGACACTTTGTGAATGCCCTGGGGATGGAGGTTAAGCTGAATGGCATGGCAGCAAACTGTAGTGGCCTGAGGGCAATCTGAACCTCAGGTACTTTCTGTAGCCTGGCCGGATAGGAATGTGAAAATAGGTGTCCTTAAGGTCTAAGGATACAAACCAGTCCCCTTTTTGCATGTGGGAATAATCACGGCCAAGGTGACTTTCTTAACCTTTGGTTTTGACACGTTTGTTTAGGAGTCTTAGATCCAGAATGGGTCTCCAGTCCGCACTCTTCTTCTGAGTGAGGAAGTATCTTGCATAGAAACCCTTTCCCTCTGTAGTAGTGGTGCAGGCTCTACTGCTATGATGGCCAACAGGCTTGTCACCTCTGCTTATAAGAGAATTTTGTCTGCCGAAGTAACGGTCAAAATTTCTGGGTTTTAGTTTGGAAAGTGACTTGAAGCTTAGGGACAGATCTTGGCTCACTACCTCCAAGACATACTTGTCTGTGGTGATGGTATACTAAGATTGGAGAAAGTGAGCCAACTTGCCTCTTACTGGTAAGGGGGAGGCAACCTGTGCCAGCCAATCAGGGATTCTGCTTGGGCTGGGCCTGGGCTTGAGGTACCTGTGCTGACCATCTCATGGTCCTTCCTGCCTCTATCTCTAAAGTACCCCCTGGACTGTTGGTAGTCTGGCATTGCTTGAGCCTGGAAAAAAGACCTGCAGTAGGATCCTCTACACTGTCTCCCCTGTACTAGAACATGTAAGAAGTGGAGGGCTTATCCTTAGCAGAGTTGTTTCTGTACGTGGATTTATACTCATCCACCTTTTTCATATGTGATTCTGTTTTGTCACCAAAAAGGGAATCACCCTCATAGGGGAAATCTATTGCTTTATTCTGAGTGTACTGGGTCAAATGTGTTTCCCTAAGCCACACAAACCTTCTCATTGGGAGGGTAAGATCCACAAGACTGGCTGCAGTGTCATTTGCATCCACAGCCATGTGGAACTGGTACTTGGTGGCATGTAGTGCTCTCATGGCAGTCTCTGCCTGATCCACTGACACCTCTCCTGGAATTTTATCTGCCAGAGCTAAGACAGTATTTCACAGTTCCTTCTGATATTGGGCTACATAAGCCATATAGTTAGCCTGCCTCACTATGAGCGAGGCTGCCAGGTACCCCTTTTTCCCCATTTCATCAATTTTTCTGGAATCTTTATCAGGAGGATGGGAAGACAAAGGCATCCTGGCTTTGTCACAAGCTGCACCCTGAACCACCCCCCCATGATCTGGGTGGTTGAACAGGAAGACAGAATTAGACCTGTCGAGTTGATATTTCTTATAAATCTTTTTATCAACCCCTGGGACTGAGGTAGGGGTCTGGAAAATGTTAAGTACAGCTTTCCTCAACGACTTATGCATAGGAAGCAGAAGCCTTCTGGTGGGGGCTAGCCCTATCATTTTGAGGAAGTCTGCTTCCTCCTCATCCTCCACAGTCTCCTGGATTAGGAGGTTTAAAGTAATCACCATTTGTTTCACAAATGAATAATGTGAGGTGTAATCCACAGGACCCCTTGGTGGGGAACCGAACTCCTGTTCTGGGGAAACCTTTGGTTCAATGGGTTCCCCTTCCTCTTGCTCCTCTTCTTGTTCAGGGTCATAAATGTACACCGGTTTTGAGCCGCCCAGACCAGGGCTGGAACCGCTGAGGTCACCAGAACCACAGCTTGTAGTGCCTGCAGAATCTGCAGGGCCTTTGCAATTTCCTCAGCGGAGAGCATAGCTGGTCTGTCAGCTGAGAGCTCCTTAGCCTTCTCAGCCAGAGGTGCAGCGACATGCTTTTCTTTAGGTTATGTTTTTGCTGGAACTGGTTCACTAGCTGGTTCCACGGGCCTCTAAGCTTTTGAGGAGTCTGCTTTTTCTGTGGATTTCAGATCCCCTGATTTTGGGCCTTTATCTTTTTTTAGACGAGGAAGAAGATAAAGATGCCTCCTCAGAAGGCTTAAAAGGAGGTGCAGGTATGGCAGTTTCCTCCTGTTTCTTAGCCCTTTTCTTTAGTGCCTTAGGGCAAAATGTTTGACAAATACTACAGTTAGCAAAGATATGACTGGGAACCTGACACAAAATGCACAAATCGTGCCTATCTGTTTTAACTACTATATTTATTTAGTTTTTGGTAACCAGGTAGGTGCATTAGACGCAGAAGTGACCATTTTCAGGCACGACCCGGGAGGTCACAACATGGGGAGGTACAGGTACAAGGCAAGATACAGTGTCAAAAATATACAACCTAGGAATTTCAAGAGGCGTGGATAACAGTTTTCACAGTTTCAGTCCCACGGCACAGTAATACAGGTTACTCACCTGTAACAGGAGTTCTAGGAATGGTATATGTTGTTCATCCACACTCATTGGCAGTATCCTTGCCGCTTTAAATCTTGCCGGAAGGTCTTCAAGCTTGCTCCTCCCACCCACCCGGGTGGTATAACTCTCGGCTCCGCCCCATGACGCCAGAGATCTGGCCCGCTGAGCTCAGGTTGTGCGTCAAGCCGGGAGGTCGAGAAAGGTCGGGATGAACAATATATACCATTCTTAGAACTCCTGTTACAGGTGAGTAACCTGTATTTTAGGACATGGATATGTTGTTCATCCACACTCATTGGCAGACTCCTAGCAGTTCTCCCGGGAGGAGGGAGGCAAGACGCACACCCCTATATACTTACTTGGGAAAGAGAGACTGAGAACCGAGGCCCCAAAACCAGCATCCCGCGTGACTCAAGGTCGATGTGGTAGTGGGTAATGAAGGTGTTTGCTGACTTCCAGGTAGCAGCCCTGCAGATTTCCTGGATAGGACGCCCTGGAAGCAGCCACTGCTGCAGCAGTATAGGGTAGAATGAGCTCTTATCCTCTGGGAGGCTCCATGCCCGCTAACTTATAGCAGAGATCTATGCAGGAGGTTACCCACCTGCTTATCGTCCGCTTGGCTGCAGGTCTGCCAGATGCGGCTTCAGCGTAGGTGACAAACAGCTGGCTAACCTCTCCCGATTTCAGCCGCGCGCCCTTATAATAAGCGACTCTTCTAGGATCCAGAGTATGGAGCCTATATTCGGCCTCCCGAGGTGTGATTGGGGTAGAACACCGCAGAGTCAACACCTGGTTAAGGTGAAACTCGGCCACCACCTTCGGAAGGAATTGGTGGGGGAAGCGAGGACAACCTTGTCCCTGTGGAAGACCAGGTAAGGAGACTGGATGGAAAGCGCCTGGAGCTCTCCCATCCTTCTGGCTGACGGATAGCCACCAAGAAGGCGGTCTCTCCACGACAGGTGAGAGAGAGCACACCTGTGCATAGGTTCGAATGGCTTGCCCATGAGCTTTGCCAGTACCAGCAGTAGATCCCACGGAGGTGGGGGTTCCTCAGACTGGAGGGAAATGTGATCAAGGCCTTTGAAAAAGCGCCAGACCACCTTCTCCTGCGCCATCGACTGCTTTCCCGGCCCGCTACCGTAAGCAGAGATGGCTGCCAGGTGCACCCTTTAGGGTCACGACCTAAGCCCTTGACTAGAAAGGGACCATAAATAGTCCAAGATGCTTGCCAAGGAACAGGAGGAAGGGTCCAAGCCCTGTTCCTGACACCAAATGGAAAACCTTTTCCATTTGAAGGCATAGCATTTTCTGGTCGACTCACGGACGCCTCAACTACATTGAGGACCTGCCGAAAGACCCAAAGCCTGGAACTCTAGCGCTAGAACCAGGCCGGCCAGGTGCAGGGATTGAAGGTCCCGATGGAACACCTTCCCTGATTGACTGAGAGCAGGTCCGGCGAGCTGGAAGCTGCCGTGAGTCCTGGAGCTGAGACTGAGGAGATCTGGTACCAGAACTGCGAGGCCAGTCTGGGGCTATCAGAATCACCTGCGCCTTGTCCCTCCTCGCCTTGAGAAGCACCCTGTGGATCAAGGAAATGGGGAAAGGCGTAAAGAGTCCGGGTCCATTGCCCCGAGAAGGCATCCCTGCAGCGAGCCCTGCTGAGGGGGCGGCATGGAACAGACTCAGCTCTCGCTGCTCCATGGAGGCAAACAGGTCCACCTGAGGTGTGCCCCAAAGGGAGAACAGATGCTGTACTACCTCGGCAGGAGAGACCACTGTGGGATGCAGCCCCTATCCGGCTCAGGGCATCGGCCAGGGTGTTGGAGGCTCCTGCCACGTGAATGGCTAGGAGATCCGCCTCCAGGCTGCGCACGAGTGACCAAATGCGGAGAGCTCTTGCATAGAAGCATGGAGCGCGGCCCCGCCTCTGGCGGTTTAGATAGTACATGGTCGTGGTATTGTCCGCCTGACTCGGACCACTTGACCTCGGAGGAACGGAGCAAAGGCGGTGAGAGCTAGGGCGGACCGCCGGAGCTCCAGCAGGTTGATGTGGCATCGACTCGCTGGGGACCAGAGGCCATGAGCCCGTGTTCCCCAGATGGGCACCCCAACCCATCAGAGAGGCATCGGTCGACAGAGAGACCGGCCGGCTCGGGCGGACGAACGGGATGCCCTCCTGCAAATGATCTGGAACGGTCCACCACTGGAGAGCATTCCACATCCCCTGTGTCACCGGCACAAGCTGGTCCAAGGGATCGCAGCGCAGACCACTGGCTGGCCAGTCCTCACTGAAGGGGACGATGTTCCAGCGGGCCCAACGGACCACGCTGGTACAGGCCGCCATGAGACCCAGGAGGCGAGGGAAGTCCCGGCAGGGCTGCAATTGCTCAACCAGAAATGATCGGGCAAAGGAGGAAAGAACTCGCCCTGTCCGCCGGAGCCGCGCCTGGCTCAAGAGAGTCGAGCTGCGCCCGATGAATAAAATCACCTGCTTCGCCTCGAGTCTCGACTCTGGCCTCGCTGATAAGGAGGCCCAGTTGAGAGCAGACCTGAGGGCCAGATCTCTGGACCACTCCGCCCCCTTCCTGGAGGGAGCTGCTATCAGCCAGTCGCCCAGGTAAGGGTACACCTGACCCTCGGGCGCCAAGAGGGAATGCTGTCACCACTGCCATGCATTTGGTGAAGACCCTGGGAGCTGGAGACAAGCCAAGGGCATGGCTTGAATCTGAAGAGAGATCCTTCTGCTCGGGAAGCGAAGGAATCTCTGGGTGAGACGGACGGATAGGGACGGAAAAACGCTGGCCCTGCAAGTCCAGAGAGCAGAACCATCACGCTGCTCCAAGGATGGTATTATCTGAGCCAGAGTGACCATCCTGAAGGTTCGAGACCTTAGGAACTTGTTTAGGTCGTAGGGTCGAGAATGGGGCGCCAGCCCCGTCTGCTTCGAACCAGGAAGTACCTGGACACAAACCCTGGGTCTGAAAGAGGGTCCACCACCTCTCTTACCACCTCCTTCTGGAGGAGGAGAGTGATGTCGGCTCGACGAGCCGCCAGTGAGGCTGGGATCCCGGCTCCTGAGGCGACGGCTCTGAAGGGTGGTGCCTGCTCGAATTCCAGAGGCAGGCCTCTTCCCACCACCTCCAAGACCCACCTGTCCGTGGTAACAGCGGACCAGGCGGAACGGAAGTGCCGGAGCCGTCCCCCCACGGGGGGACCCAGGGGTAAGGTGACGGGGATGGGGGCGACACCCCTCAGCCCGTCACTGGGCAGGCTTGGAGGAGGGACCGCCGAGGGACCTCCTGGGCCCTTTCCCTCCCTGCCTCCTGTTAGAGGAAGCCGGCGGCTTGGGTTTGGGATGCCAAGGCCGAGCCTGCTGGCCCTGACGCTTGCTGGTCAAGGCGGGGCAGGACAGAAGGACGAAAGGGCTTAGGCTGTGGTTTGCGGCCTTTGTCCTTCTGAGCGGAAGAGACCGAGTCCAAGGTAGCATTGGACTTCTCGATCCTCTGCAGGTGACCTTCCACCCCAGGGCCAAGAGGTCAGTCCCCAAAAAGGAACATCCGCCAACTTGTGCTGGGTATCCGGCGAAGGTGGATATCCTCAGCTAAGCCCGCCGACAGTGATAGCCACCGCGGCCGCCACCCATCTAGCACACATGAGTCCCCTACATCCAAAGCAGTCTGGAGCTGTTGTTTGGCCACTGCTCCTTGCCCTGGTCCCGCATCTGCTTAACCAGAGTCTGCAGATCGGCGGAAGATGAGGGATGACCTCATCCAGGGAGCCCAACAAGGCATGAGAAAATGTGCCAAGGAGGACGGCCGAACTGGCCTGACGAAGGCCGAGAGGACGAGCGAGACTTTTCGCCTCGACATAGTCCAACTTCTTGGACTCCCTTGTCAGGAGGTTTGTCCACATCCCTGGCGCAGCCGGGCGCCTGAAAACGCTGTCGGTAACCAACCCTCAGCAGAGGGTGTTCCAAAACCGGACAAGGAACCGGTGGACCGGATACTTCCTGGCCATCCTGGCCGAGGCGAGGGTAGGAAGCAGGGCGCTGCCAAAGTTCCAGTGCCTGACCCACTATGGCCTCGCCACCGGAAAGGCCTCGTCGGAGAATCCCTCGTCCAGAATTCCGTGAGGGGATACCTGGCCCGCTTGAACGGGTTGAGCTCCATCCCGTAGACTCCGAGATGAGCCAAGAAGTCCTAGGAAGGACGACGGCTATCGCCCATTGACTGACCTCCTGAAGACTCCAAGTCCAGTCGCTGGAGAAGAAGGAGGAATTGCCTTCGGACTCGGAAGAGTCTCGAAGAGCTGCCTCTGGCCTGAGCCACCTTCACCTGCCGAGGTCGGTCGGGAGTGAGGGTAACTGACAGCCGATGGGTGAAACCCTTAGCCGACCGAGAATCCTTGGTCGGAGCCCCAATTGGTGGCTGTGGAGCTGAGGTTCCACCGGAATCGGTGGAGCAGCTGGTTTTGGCCGAACAACCGCCTGGTATAGGCCTCGACAAGTCGAGGGTTGTGTCGGCCGCCCGTGACAGCCACTTAATGGCTGGGAAGGCGCCGAGTCGGCTAATTCCCGGCCAGGAGGAGCTGTTGCAACATAAGGTCTCGTGCGTCGACGTAATTTACGCTGCAAGCCTCCTCATCCGAGGAGGAGGACGGTGATCAGCGGCGACGCCGCCATCCATGGGTGTTGTGACCGAGACCGCCTTTTATGATTTGTGGGAACGGGCTGGACCGCCAAGAGGTCCGGAGACGCGACCGAGAGTCCCGGAATTTCCGGGTCGGTGCGGGAGGTGTCGGCCGAACTGCACTCCCTTCGCTCGGAAGGTCCATCCGAGGCCCGAACCGAGGCACAGGCGAGCCCACGGATCTCAACTCCTCCCGGGGAACCGGGAGAGGGGAATCTCGGCTGCCAAAGGCGCACAGCCTGTCTAATGGGTCGAGAAAATCTCGACTTCATCAGTGGGAGTCTCGTCAACTGACCTGACGGGACACCGTGAGGCCAGTGGTCGGCCGAGCGGTCTGATCGGGCCGACGGTCGACGGCCCGGAGAGGGACCTTCCCAGCCCCAAGAGCGCCGACGGAGGGATTCTTACCCTTGTCCCTCTTTTGGACCGAGAATAAGGTCCAGCAGACGCAGGCCCTTCTCCTTTAGTGGAGAGGGACAGACAAAGCTCCTTAAAGGAAGCCGCAGAAGAACCCAGAGAGAGGGATAAATGCCGCTGCCGAGGAAGATACGGCCCGCGCCGCCTTTCTTCGAGGGCGCATCATCCGCCGAAGTTGATCCACGAAACCGGCCGCCGCTGACACCGCCGACCGGGCCTCCTTGACTTTCACCGGAGGGAAACGCTTTCGACGGCCCAGTTGCAATCGGGCAGCACGGTTCTCGAGACGAGGGGTGAAAGATGAGCACAGGTCGCAAGCCCGCGGTCGTGTCAAGGCCTAAGCAGTAGACACGTGGAGTGTGGATCCGGCCCGAGACATCTTCTGTACCCGCATGGGCATCTCCGAAACTGGGAGTCGATTTGTCCATCGCGAGCCATGAGGGATCAAGACTGGAAGTCTTTGCAAAATATTATTTTAAATCCGCAAACGGAGAAATAGGAACTAGTCGCAAACGCAGAGCGTTAAGGAGGGAACCTGAGCTTCCAAGCGGTAAGGAAGATCTGGCGCCATGGGGCCGAGCCGAGAGTTATACCACCCGGGTGGGTGGGAGGAGCAAGCTTGAAGACCTTCCGGCAAGATTTAAAGCGGCAAGGATACTGCCAATGAGTGTGGATGAACAACATATCCATGTCCCTAGAAATAATATTATACAAGCATATGGTAAGTGCACATGTTTACAGTTAGGGTAGCATACAATTTAAAGTCCAGAAGTGCCAAGGAGTAAAGTTTGGATCGAGTATGTCATACAACCAGCCAGCTTCATACAATATATAAAGGAAAGAGGAGCAGGAAGACAAGGAAATTGAAATATGAAACTGTAGGATATAGCAAGGAGAGAGAGAGAGAGAGAGAGAAATGAGGCGAGAGATAGGGGATGGGGAGAGGAGGCATGGTAGAAACAGGTGGGGGAGGCAGATAGATGAAGGGTGACATTAATACAACTAGTGCAGTTCTTAAACCCAGTCGGTCCTGACTTTTTCTTACTTTTGGGTACTTCTGACATTGTTCTCAGACACTCGAAGAAAAACACAGATTTACCAAACAGTCAGTTCCGGAATCGACAGGGAATAAATACATGAACCCAGCTATCGGTTCCCTAAAATGAAAAGGAATCGCTAGCCTCTCGGTTCCTGATAGGAAAAGGAACCTGGCTAAAGTAAAATAAAAACTAAATAATGTTATGGATCTGACTGGAAACCAGAACATTAATAATAATAAAGATAACATTTGAGATAAAAAAAACTCACAAACAGCAGTTCCTTGCAGTTCCGCGGAACAGATGAGGAACAGAAAAAACAAACTAAATCAAAAAAACAAACTAACTATATACCTGAATGGGGCAGCAAATTTAAATAAAAAGTAAGTAAGCATTACTTATCGACAAATGAAAGTGTTCTTAAGTAAGTAGAGGAGAACTCTCCGAGGCATCTGAACTGACAGGTGGAGTAAAGAATCTGAGCACTTTAGAGTGTAGCAGTTACTAGGGGCAGTAGTTTGAAATTGGCATGAGCCAATGAGTGTTCCATTATTTGTATAAATTCCATCTCTCTGTGGCCATTCAACACTGAAGGCTGAATGCATTAGTTCAATCATAGTGAGTGATTTCTGAGGCAAAAAAGAGTGTTACACACCTTAGAAAGCAGCCACTGCTTGGATTGCTGGGAGGTGCCGGCAGACTGCTGGGTATGCAGACCCTCAGCTATTACCTCTGTTCTTGTCTCCCTGAGGAGCAGCAGGCTGAGAGGGTCGTATACCTGCTCTAAATTATTCTCTTCTACTGCCAGAGTCAAAGACACAAAATGGCTTAGCCATGGAGTCTTGGGGATGAGAGACACTAGAGGGACTCTGAAGGGTGACTCTGCTCTCTTTAATAGTCTCTGACAGGGCAGTGGACTCCTTTTTCTATTCTGTGTCCTTTGTTACACCCCTGTTCTGGCCAGACAGGGTCTCTTGCGCATCTTTTCTGTCCTATCCCCTCTGTTACCCGGAGCATACTTCCTTCCCTCATCAGTTGGGCAGTTTTCCCGATACCAGTGCTCAAACAGCGTTACAGCCCCATATAGAAGAAAAAAGAAAAACTATACGATACCCAGATGCAAAAAGCCATCTGGTGAGGAAAGCTGATTAAAAGAATGAGGAAGTGATATAATATCAGCAGAAGCAGTGAAGCAGTAAAGTACAGTAATGTAGAACTTACTGTCACAGTAGATCTTCGAGAGGAGCTCTTGCAGCAGCCCACACCAGTAGGACTGAAGCCACCAGGCGCCAGGACCCCATGGAAAACTTCTAGCTAGTAGTCTGTCACAGGGGACCGTCCACGCTGACATCGTCTATCCTATAAAAGGGGGCAGTGCCCCATACCTAACGTAGTTCTCCTGCTGGAGACCCCAAACAGGCAGCCAAAAGGAGAACCGAAGTGGTTCCTGAGAGCCAAGAAAAAGGAAGCAGAAGTAGTGCAAAAGAAAATAAGCAAGTGAATACTCAGGAAAATAAACTGAAAGGGGAATGGATTGATTTAAAGTAAACTCAGCCGGCCCGGTGGTACTGAGGGTTGAAGTGCTGGATGCCACACCTGACACCATGGGAACAGACTCTGGGCGCTGGGGGTCGGCAGAGGAAGGAGAGGACTGAGAGTCCAGAGGACTGCTCTCCTCTCCTGGGGTGGGTTGGGGAGCTTGCCTCACTCTGTAGCGGCTCCTGGTGGAGACTGGGAGCACTACAGAGCAGAGCTACAATTGGTTCAAGAAAAGAGAGAAAAATGGCGTCTCGAGCGACCGGATGACAGCCACCCGGACCCTCACCTCCACGGAGCCCCAGGACAGCTGGAACCGACTTCAGCAGCACTCAGGGCCAAGAAGGTAAGCCATAAGGCACTTTCTCCCCGGAAGGAGAGAACCCGTCCGACGAAGGGACACATCAAGTTACTCTGGGACTGCGATATGAGACAGGAGTTGACAACAGGGGTTCCTGGGGAGGTGAGCCCAGTCCTTGGCGGCCTGAAGGAGAGGCCGCTCAAGACGCAGTAGGGGAGTAAATAGATAATGCAAAAAAAAATTAATAAATAATAAAGTCAACTCAGACAACAACTCAGGCAAAAACTTAGGATTAGTATGCAAAGACACCCTGTCTCTGTGAAAAACCAAATAAGGCTCTTTACACATCAGAGCCTGATGCTCAGAATCCTTCTAGCAGAAGTAACCACAACTAAAAAGAGTTCTTTCCACAACAGAAAGCACAGCTCACAACTCACAGCTGGTTCAAAGGGAGGAAAAGTGAGTTTTTATAACATGAAAAGAAGGTCTCATAGAGGGACAGGATCCTGAATGGGGGGGCTTCAGGCAGGACGCCTCTAGCTGAGCAACAGATTTGAACTGGAAAGGTGCATGATACATAGAGATGGCAGAAAGGTGCACCTTAAAGGAGGAGTACCCCAGGTCTGAATACAAGAGGGAAAGGAGGTACTCCAAAACTTGATTCACTGGGCAGGTGAAAGGATCCAAATGGTGAGCAGCGACTCAAATGAAAAAGTGCTTCCATTTCATAGCAAAAGTGGCCCTGGTGGAGGGCTTCCTGGACACCACCAGGATGTCAGCAACCCTGGGAAAAACCCTGAAGCGGGTAACAGATAGGTATACAGGAGCCACACATGTAGATGTAGCGATTTGAGGTCTGGATGGACTAGGGTGCCCTACTTCTGGGAGAGCAAGCTGGTGGACTGGGGCAAGGGAATTGGATGTTCCAATGCCAAACTGCTGGAGCAAGGGGAACCAGATCTGATGCGGCCAGAAGGGGGCTATGAGGATCATCTCTGCCCCCTCCGACTGGAGCTTGAGGAAGACTTGGGCCACTTCACCCTGAACACATGGAGCGAGTGCAGCCAGCGCTAGCCAAACTGCCCGGATCTCCAGCAGGTTGATGTGTCATCGGGACTCCTCGGGGGTCCGGAGCCCATGGACTCTGTGTACCCCAGATGGGCACTCCAGCCCGTGAGACAGGCGTCGGTCATTAGGATGACTGTCAGCTCAAGGTGGACAAATGGGATGCCTTCCTGCAGATTCTCTGGGACTAGCCACCACTGGTGGATGTCCCACATACTCTGGGTCACAGTGACCAGCTTGTCGAAGTGACCTTTGCACTGAGACCACTGGCTGGCCAACTCCCATTGCAGGGAGCGCATATTCCAATGGGCCCAATGGACCATGCTGGTGCAGGCCGCCATGTAACCCAAAAGGCGCAGGGAGTCCCGGGCAGAGCACAGTTGCCCAACCCGAAATGATCAGGCAAAAGGAGGAGAGAACCTCTGCCCTGTCCGCCGAGAGCCAGGCTCTGACTCGGCAAGAGTCGAGCTCTGCCCCGATGAAGCTGATCACCTGCGAGTGCATGAGTTATGACTTGGTCTCGTTGACCAGGAAGCCAAGTATGATGCAGGTCTGAAGGGCCAGGTCCCTCGACTGCTCCACCTCCTGCCTGGAGGGACCTGCGATCAGCCAGTCATCCAGGTAGGGGTACGCCCAGACCCCTCAGAGCCTCAGGTAAGCTGCCACCACTGCTATGCATTTGGTGAAGACCCTGGGGGCCAAGGAGAATCCAAAAGACATGGCCCAGAACTTGTAGAGGGTTCCCTCAGCTTGAAAGTGGAGGAACCATCGGTGGGACAGACGGATTGGGATGTGAAAGAACGTGTCCTGAAGATCCAGGGAGCAAAACCACATGTCTCGCTCTAGAGATGGCATGATCTAAGACAGAGTTACCATCCTGAAGGTTCATGACCAGAGGAACCTGTTCAGGTCATGCAGATCTAGAATGGGGTGCCAGCCTCCTGTCCACTTTGGCACCAGGAAGTACCCAGAGACAAATCATGGGTATTCCAAAGGATCCGCTACTCTGACCACTACCTCCTTGCAGAGGAACTGGGCTATGTCATCTTGAAGAGCTGACAGAGTGTCTGCAGATATCAAGTCCTCCCGTGGGGCACGGGCTCAGCTTGGAGAGTACTGCTTGAATTACAGAGGCAGACCCTGACTGACCACTTCCAGAACCTGCCTGTCTGTGGTGACAGCGGATCAGGCGGAAAAAAAGTGGCAGAGCCGGACCCCACAGGAGGACCCAGGGGAGACGTTATGGGCGTGAGGAAGGCACCCCCCATCCCGTCACTTAGCAGGCTTGGAGGAGGACCCAGCTGAGGAGCCACTCGGTCCTTTTCCTCCAGGCTTATGGACCACCGAGGCTACCGATTTGGGCCTGAGTCGCCAGGGCTGAGTCTGCTGGCCCGGCTGGTGCTGGAATGGTTTTGCCACCGTTGTGGAAGACCGAAAGGGCTTATGCTTCTGCTGCCTGGAGCCCTTGGGATCCTTGTGCACGGATGTCACAGAGTCCAAGGTGGCACTGGACTTTTTGATATGCTGGAGGTGACCTTCCACACCGGGCCCAAACAGGTTGGTGCCCAGAAATGGAACATCCGCCAGCTTGTGCTGTGTCCTCCCGTGAAGATTAAGATCTGTAGCCAAGCCCTACGTTGCATGACAACAGCAGCTCCCACCGAGCAGGCACATGAATCCCCAGATCCAGAGCCATGTGAAGTTGCTGCTTGGCCACAGCCCGGCCCTGATCAGAGATCTGCTTGACCGTGGTCTGGAGGTCCG
The DNA here is from genome assembly GCA_016271365.2 of Neoceratodus forsteri. Taxonomy (NCBI): domain Eukaryota; kingdom Metazoa; phylum Chordata; order Ceratodontiformes; family Ceratodontidae; genus Neoceratodus; species Neoceratodus forsteri. Next base: position 479,649,265 of record CM057455.1, read on the forward strand.
CATGTAGGTGAAGAATCACCTCATCCAAAGATCCCAGAAGGGCATGGGAGAAATGTGCTATCATGAAGGCCAAGCTCACTTGGCGGAGGCTGAGCGAGGAGGCAGCATAGACTTTTTTTAGCCACATGGTCCAATTTCTTGGGACTCCTTGTCCGGCGACTTGTCAACGCCATATTGCCCGAGTGCCAAAACATGGAGTAGGCTACCAACCCCTCGGCCGACGGGTGCTCCGTGAACCCCAATAGGGTGCCGGTGGGCACCGCATATTTGCAGGCCATCCGGGCCAAGGGCGCAGGGCAGGTCGCGTGGCGCTGCCAAAGCTCCAGGGCAGGGCTGACAATGGCTTCAACCACTGGGAAAGCCTCCGCTGGAGAGAGTCCCCTTTGTCCAGAATTTCTGTGAGGGGATAGCGAGCTCACTTCTGGATGGGCTCCAGTTTCATTCCCGTGGACTCAGAGATGAGACGGAGGATGCCTATGAAGGAAATGGGCCCCTCTCCATCAAGAGATCCCCCACGGACCCCATGTAGACTGGACGAGAGTGCAGTGAGGAATCCTTGGACTCACAAGAGTCCACATAAAGTGGTCGACCACCCAAATCACTCTTGACCCACCATGGATGGTCAGGCGTGAGGGTGATCAACAGCCGATGGGGAAGCCCCTTAGCCAGCAGAGACTTCTTTGTCGGAGTGCCGGTCAGCGGCTGCTTGGGCAGTGACTCCACCACTATCGGTGGGGAGGCCAGCATCGGCTAAGCTGAGACAGTCTTGACCGACTCTGCTGGGGAAGGGAAGGTCTCGACCAACCCCAAGGAGGAAGTCAGCATTGGCCTGTCGAGCGACAGTCAAGTGATGGCCAGTATGGGAGTCGGGGTCGTCTTTGGACCAGCCAGCACCAACTGTTGTCACATGCAGTCTTTGTAGCATTGATGCAGCTTGAGCCAAAGCCTCTCCTCACCCGTGGAGGACAAAGACAATGAATAGCGGTAATGCCGCTTCCCGTGGCATCAAAAGCAGGAGCGTCAATGATGGCGGAAGCTGTCTGACCCACTGGAGGAGCAAGACTGAGACCTCAGCCGCCGAATGTGCTCACGGGGATCTCAGAGGGAGCCGGGGACTGACGCGGCTCTTCCTGGTCTTGGTCGGTGACTGGAGGGATCTGTTCAGCTGGCTGAGCAGCACCTTCTGAAGTCACTAGCAGGACCGAAGTTCTGAAAAGAGAACTGTTAGCCTCTTTGGATGACAGCCGGTTGATAGGGTTGAGAAAGAGCTCGGCCACATCATCGCCCAGCGTCTCAACCAACTGGCCTGATGGGGTTTCCGTGAAGACAGTGGTCAGGGCCGCGGTTTTGACCGTGGTCAAAACCTGGGAGTCCTGAGACCGAGAACGTTCCCAGTCCCAAGAACTTCAACAGTGAGTCTTCTCTTTTCGTCTCTTCAACTCCTTTTTGTGAGAGCAGGAGCTGCGCGAACCCATAGGGCCCTGACCCTTAGTTGGGAGGGATTAGCACAGCTCCTTGAAGAAGCCCAAAAAAATGGAGCCCAACTGGAGCAGAACAAAGGCCGAAGCCAAGGAGGACTGCGTGGCGGCCCGAGTCACCTCCTACTCAAAGGCTGTAAGCTGTTCCAACTGCTTGGTGGACCCCGCAGCCACAGTGACCACCCAATGGACATTCTTAGATTTCATTGACTGGTGCTGTTTTTCCGGGCAGCCCAATTTAAGGTGGGCTGGGTGGTCCTTGAGGACCGTCACGTGAAATGACCGGCAAATATCACAGGCCTGGGTAACGTGATCGTGGCACAGGCAGTAGATGCACATAGTGTGCGGGTCGGTAAGCATCACCTTCTGCCCGCATGGGCACCAGCAAAATCCGGGCATGGACTTATCATCCATAGTGGTAGCAATCGAAGATCTAACTGAAGACAGAACTCGAAAGAGTTTAAAGTTTTGAAAGTAAATCCGAAGATTCAAGCACTAGGGCCTACTCAACGCAGGAGTGGTAAGGAGGGAACCTGCTTCTTCCAGCAGAAAGGAAGAATTGACATCATGGGGTGGAGTCAAGTGAGGGTGGGTGGGTGGGTGGGAGGAGCCAGCTTGAAGACTTTCTGGCAACTCTTAAAGAGGAAAGGACACTGCCAGAATGTGTGGATAAGTACACCATATTCACTTCCCTAGAATCGGGCAGTTTTGTGTTGAGTGGGGATGCAAAAAGGTCCAACTCTGGGTGATCCCATTTGTTGGACAGATCTTCTGCTATGAATGAGAGATGCGCCCATTCGTGCATGCTGGCCTGGGTTCTGCTGAGACTGTCCGCCAGGGTGTTTAGAATGCCTGGCATGTGGACCACAGAGAAAGTGAGACTGTGTTCCAGTGCCCAATACCACACACTCATGGCCTCCCTGCAAAGGGGATATGAGTTAGTCCCACTCTGCTTATTGATGTAGTAGACGACACTCAGATTATCCAACTGCACCAGCAGCTGGCCTGGAGCCAGATGCTCCTGAAGTGCCTGCATGACATACAGCGCCGCTCTTATCTCCTGGACACTGATATGCAGAGTGGCTTCCCACTGGGACCAAGAGCCCTGGGTTTGGAAGGGACCCAGGTGTGTTCCACAGCTAGACCCAAAGCACCCGTTGTTAAAATCTGATGTGGAGAAGAGATCTGGAAGTGAACCCCTTGAAGCAGATTCAAGGGGTCCATCCACCATTGCAGTACCTTGCGAACTGGGGAGGAGACCAGGACCTGTTGGTTCAACTCGTCCATGCGCTGGTCCCACTGCACTCAGGGTCCACTGAAGGGTGAGCATATGAAGCCTGGCTAGTGGAATGGTGGGAATGGCTGCTGCCATTAGACCCAACAGCCTAAGGGGCAGCCTGGCAGGGATGTACAAACTCTGCGTGACTTCCCAAACTTGGGCCATAAGGCACCCCACCCTGATTTGGGGTAAGAAGGCCTTTCCCTGCTCACAGTCTAGAACCGCCCCAATGTACTGCAGTCTTTGGGACGGTACTAGAACTGACTTGGGCAGGCTGCTAGTTATGCCCAGAAAATGGAAGAGCTGGAGAGTGCGCTCCAGAGTCAGCAACAGCTGTTCCATGGACAGGGCCTTGAGAAGCCAATTGTCCAGGTAAGGGAAGACATACAGTCCCTCTCTTCTGAGAGCTGCTGTGACCGCCACTAAGCACTAGGTAAAGACATGCGTTGCAGAGGATAAGCCAAAGAGCAACACTTTGAACTGATAATGCTCGAACTGAAAGGCAAAATGAAGAAACCTCCTGTAAGGAAGAAAGACTGAAATGTGCAATAATTAATAATGTGACATGATACATATAAGGCATGTGTTTGTGGATATGAAGCACCTTTGAAAAATATTGATAAGTTACACTTAATGTATAACATTGTTGTTCACCTAGATATGTATGCATTTGTGAAAAAGAATGATGCTATTAGTAAAATATGGGTGTAAGGCAGATAATTAAATAAGCAGCATTCTCACGATTAGCACATAGTTTTGCAGTGAAGGAGATTTAAATATCTGTCACTAAGAGGTGCAATTTACCTTGACAAAGCACCCAGTCTGGGTGTGAAACATTGGATTTGTGGGTGGCCTCCCTTGGCTACACCATTTCCTTTGGCTAATTGCTCATAACAATGAAAAAAAGTATTTTCGAATGACATTCAAGTCTGTTGAAATTTGTGGCTGCACTCGAGTGCTGGGTCCCTTATTGTTTCTATGTTACACTAAAAGCATATTGAGAAAGGACTTGTTTTGTATTACACTTGATAAACTTAAGTCCAATTACCTGGCACAAACAGCCCCCTCCTCTTCATAAACTTCTTTTCCCTTTTGTCGGATTTCTCCGCATTGTCCTGCTCCTTCTCTGCTTCAAGGTCCTCAGGCTGTGTCTGCTGAATTTGGGCAGTCTGAACATCCTGATTTTGATTCGAGGCTGCAGGAGTACTGGACTGTCCCGAATCTTGAGATTGTGTCTGAACTGGAATTGTTGTGAGGCCACTGTTTTCCAAAGCTTGCTAAAATACAGAAGTATAGATCAGTCAACAAACTGCTAAATTAAAACTGGAAAATTGCAATCCATTTTACGGAGGGGAGCTTTTCTTTGGTAGCTTGAGAGCCGTATTTATAACCCTGCATAGCCTTCTGAAACGCCAAGTTCAGGAATAAGATCAGAGTCTCAGGACCAAGGACTGGTGGAGAATGAGCACGCTGTAGAGGTCCCATAGTCAGTCTTTTTTTTGGGGGGTGGAGGGAGAGAAGGACCTCACCAGCAGTCCAGTTCCCAACTACACCCACCTCATAAAAAGGTATGGGTCCAGCACTGTTGGCTAGGGTCAAAATTAAGTTTTGAAGCCAGCAGCAAGCAGCTGCTAGCCTCACAGAAAATCTGCTGGTTTTTACCCAGTGGATGGTGCCAATCTGGACCCCTGCTGGAGTCAACAGCAGAGGTAGTAAGTTGACTGCCCTCTTAGGCAGATGCTTAATGAAGTTACTGGGGACCCTATGACAGCAGATGGAAACAATTAAGTAAAGAATGTACATGGAGGGGTGGGGGGGGGACATTTTTAAGTCATTGCAAAACAAAAATGAAATATATATTTATCCCCTGCTCCAGAAGCAATTTAATTGGAGTTATTGAAGCTAGAGTTAATCTACTGTACTAACAGTTATAGAAAGGATGTCAGACTGGCTGGAAATCAGCCTGAACAGGATGGTATTCTACTGTATCCACTGAACAAGTTGACTAAAAGATTGACTAAATTAAAAGCACTACATTTGAAAAAAAGCACTCACCTGTAAAATATCTTGGTTGATTCCTACAGCTATACTGATTTGCTGCACTGGTGGCTGGCTCTGAGTGTTCTCGCTTGTCACCTGCTCGGACAGGTCCAGGAGTTGCTGGATGACATCTGTCACAGGCTGTGGTCCCTGCTGGCCACTAGATGAGCTCTCAGAAGTTGCAAGGCCTGCCTGCTAAAATGACAGTAGTCAGAAAAGTGTACCCTGTTTTTGAATGATTAACATTAAATACATCTGTAGCCCACTTTATTATTTAAACCAGACTTTAGCATAAACAACATCTAAGAATAAATAGTCCTGACTAAAGTTTGGCTCTAAGCAATGTTCTGTTAAAAGAGCATCACACTTCAGTATGTACACTCATATATATATTTATGCAATAGGGGTGCACATATATTCAGTGTGATAAATGCATTTATCTGAGTCACTGTATGTATAAATAAATATAATAACTGGGCAGCAATTTCTCTCAATGTACTGACCAGGTTGATATTTTCCATAACAACCGGCTGGTTGTTATGACATTCATGAGCCATGCCAGTCAAACTATGCAGCTGCCTCATTGGCCAACATTCTGTATGTGAGCGGGCCAAAACAGTCTCACAAACTGCTGGAGAAAAATTGCTGGTCTGTTATTATAAAAATAAAAGATGGGGAGGGTAGATATGAGAGCTTTATTTATCATTTCGTTGTGGATGCTTTGAGAACCCCTCGGCTTTGCCCCTCGGGTTTATGTAGCATCCCACAACTCGGTGTGCATTAAATTCTCATATCAAACCCTTCCCCATCCATTATTCTCTATATAATGTATGTTAGAACGCTGTTAACCTTAGGAAATCATCATTTCCTAAGGTTGTTAACCTATCGATGTGACGTAGATATGTTGTTAACCTATCGATCCTACGTCACATCGATAGGTTAACAACAGCGAGTGGTCTGCGCATGTGCGCGCTTTTTTTTCGACACGGAAACCGACTGAAGGGAAACCGACGGGGAAGGACTGAAGGGCCGCGGCGGTGACTTTTTAAAAAACGTAAGCCCTTTTTTTTTGATAGTGGGACCATACACTATAAAATAATGTATGGTCCTCTATCGGGCAACTCGTCGTTTTATCGTTCGAGGTTGCTATGGCGACGAACTCTCGAAGCTCTCGAGGTTTACATGGTCACCCTGGCAACCTCTCGACTGTTAACTGACCGGTTAACGATAGAGGACCATACATTATCCTCTATTTATACATACAGTGACCATTTATACACACAGTTACTATGTCACAAATCTCTTTAGAATTCATTTAGAATGTTCGGCCTCAGAAGCAGTACTAACCATATTCAAATGGGAATAACTTTAAAACGAAAAAATATAGCATGGTACTGTGAGTACGAAAATTGTTCAGCACAAAATTATCTACAAAATGAGTGGTGTTTCATGTATGGATACCTTATAGATTTTTTTACAATTAGCAAAAAGGCAGAAGAAAATTTAATTTTTTGTTCACTTTTTTGACAAACAAATGTGAATAACTTTAAAACAAAAAATGACAGCATGGTAATCTGAGCACGAAAAATGTTCAGCACAAAAATATCTACAAAATGAGTGGTGTTTCGTTTATAGATACCTTTTAGTTTTTTTATAATTAGCAAAAAACAGCATAAAATTCAATTTTTCCTTTTTTGACAAACAAATGTGAATAACTTTAAAATGAAAAAGGTAGCATAGTACTGTGAGCATGACATTTGTTCAGCAAGAAGTTTTCTACAAAATGATAGGTGTTTCATTTAATAGCAACCACTATGTTAGGCAGACATCCTCTAGGAAAGTTAACCAAAACTCCCAGAAGTTATCATTTAAAATAAAGATATAACAGTCAAAACCAAATGTTCCTGCACTGATAGAAAGCATCCCTATTGCATAAATGAAATATACAATGCTGAGCTGTCAGATAAATGATTTATCTACACTTGTGCTGTTTAATCTTGGACACCAAACTCGTGGCTTACGCCACTCGTGAGGTTACCCAAGGTCAAACAGCACTTGTGTAGATAAATCATTTATCTGACAGTTCACCGTTGTATATCCCTTATATATACACACACATATATATATATATAATATATATATATATATACACACACACACATATATACATATATGTATATAGTTTAGCTTTTACAATTCATTACAGGGATGAATCTGGAGGAAGAGGGGAGAAGATTATTTAAAGTGCACAATTTTCTCAGTCCAACTACTCAAATCACTGGAATGTCCAGAAAAACAAAGAGCCCGATTTAATTTTACCTCGGTTGATAAGGCCCTTGCCTATTTCAAAGAAAACTGGAACGCCTTTGCCCCACTTAAACAAACCAGAGTCAGATGTAACCACTTACCTTGGATAACCCCTGATTTCTGGCCTGGCTCAGGGCTAGAGATTGAGCTTGGAAGCGTCATAAAGCTACCCAGCATCCTAGTGACCTCGCAAACTACCGCATGCTCCGAAACACTTGCACCAGGGCAACAAGGTTAGCCAAGTCCGAATATTTCAAATCTGCCTTCATCACCAACATAAATTCCCCTTCAGAGTTCTGGAAGGTGGTCCACGCCCTATTTACCCCATCACCTCGCCCCCCCCCCCGGTACTTAAAGTAAATAACTCACTAGTGTCTGACCCACCAGCTGTAGCTGCAGAATTTAACTCCTACTATACCTCCTGCACCACTGAAACCCTCCTCCTACCCACCCTCTACCGGTGTACCCCCTCCACCAACCTTCCACCGCCCCTTCTCTTTCACTACTGTAACCCCAAACGATGCCCTAAGTGCCCTCCTCATCATCAGCCCCTCTAAAGGTGCTTCCCCTAACGGCCTTGACCCAAAATTCCTCTCCCTCTCTCTCTGCTTCAGCCATTGCCTACCCCCTCTCAATAGTCCTAAATCTCTCATTCTCTACTGCCTCGGTCCCCTCTTCATGGAAACATGTAGTGGTCCTCCCTCTACCCAAAGGGGGAAACCCCTCATCCCCTGGCAACTATCGCCCCATTTTTATCTTCCCTACCCTTAGCAAACTTCAAGAACACATTGTCCTCTTCCAACTCACCTCTTTTCTATCTGACACCTCCTTTTTCACTCCTTTCCAGTCTGGTTTCGGGAAAAAACACTCAACCGCCACCTCTCTCCTATGGCTCACAGACTCCATCCTAACTGGGATGGACAATGGACAAATCATCTCTGCCATTTTTGTCGAATTAGCAAAGGTCTTCAACACTGTCTATCGCTCCCTTCTCCTCTACTCACTCCCAGCAGCTGGCCTGTCTCCCTCCACCACAAACTGGTTCAAGGCCTACCTTATTGGCAGAACCCAATCAGTTAAGATCTTGGACTCACTTCCCTCCCTCCCTCCCCAATTAGCAGTGGCATCCCCAGGGCTATGTATTAGGCCCCTCCTATTCTACATCTTCTTAAACAATCTTCCCTCTGTTTGCCCCCGCTATACATATGCATGCCGATTATACAGTCCTGTATGCATCTGGCTGCTGTCCTGCTGAGGTTACAACCAGCTTACAGAAATACTTCAACAAGGTTCAGCTCTAGCTTGCTAACCATCAACTTTTCCTCAATGCCAAGAAGACTGTCTCCATAACCTTTGGCACAAGGCAAATACCCTCTAGGCCCCCTCCCTACCCACTTTCTACACCCTTGATGGGACTTTACTTGAGGACACATCCTCCTTCAAGTACTTAGGTGTTTGGTTGGACCAACACCTAAACTCCTCTGGACATATCGATGCCATCCAGAAAAAACTGCATCCCAAGCTCGATGCCCTGTTCAGGAACTGTAGCTGCATCCTTCCTACAGCTAGGCATGAACTTGTTCAGAAGATGATACTGCCCATTTTTGACTACTAGATGATACTGCCCATTTTTGACTACTGTGATGTAGTCTATGGTGCTGCCCCTAAGTCCACCCTAGCCAGACTGGACATCCTCTTCAATTCCTTCTGCTGCTTTGCCCTGGATACCCCCCGCACCCACCACTGCGATCTTTATCATGCCCTATCCTTCCCCTCTCTTACAAGCAGGTGACTCTCCCACCGTGCTAAATTCACCTCCTAGCTCAGGTTGGGTGACCTCCCTTCTTACCTCACCTCCTCCTTTAAAACACCCCCCTCCCATTTCCTTAGATTAACAAACTCCCGCACCTAGGTAGTCCCCCGCAGATCCACCCAAATCAGCCAATCTGGTTACTCTCACCGCCTCCCAATAATCTGGAATTCCCTCCCCCCTCAAATCTGGCACTCATTCTCTGCCTACTCCATCAGCTCTGCCCTCAATAATTACGTTGCATGTTGCTGCTCCTACCATGTCCCTCCCTAATTCCCTCCTCTAAGCCCTGGACAAACCCTACCCTCTACCATCACCTTCATTTTACCGGTGCACCCCCAAATTTCTAGCTGTCCTCCCTTCCCCAAACTGCTCCCTTACTGGCCTCCCTTGATCTCTCACAGAATGTAAGGGACCCTGAATGCTCTCCATGGGGCCCTCTTCTACCCCAAGGTGCCTGTATCTCTCATCTACTCCCTTCCTCCACCACCATCCCTCCTTTCTCCCTAGACTTGCAGTCCTCTTGCAGGGTTCTCAGCATCCTGAAGGGGTCCTACTGCATCTAGGCTTGTCTCCTCTCCCTCCCCCATCTACCTGTCCCCCTAGCCTTTGCAGTCCCCTTAGAGAATTCTCAGCATCCTGAAGGGGCCCTATTGCGCCTAGGTATGCCTCCTCTCCTTCCCCTCCCCATCTACCTTTCTCCCGAGTCTTTGCAAGTCCCCCTTGCAGGATTCTCAGCATCCTGAGGGGGTCCTACTGCGCCTGCGTTTTGTCTCCTCTCCTCCCCCTCCCCCATCCATCTTTCTCCCTGGCAATCGCAGTCCCCTTGCAGGATTCTCAGCAACCTGAAGGGGTCCAACCGAGCCTAAGTATATCTCGCCTCTTCTATCTAGCCACTATCTTGGCTTTTCATGACTACAAGCAGGGTCCCATGCTTCCTAATGGACTATTGATTAGGCCCCATCCCCTCCAAAGGTGCGAATTTTCTTCCCTCCAAGGGTTTTATTCTTACTCCCTCCCTCTCCTATTACTCTCTTAATCCATATCTACTGACCTTCCTCAACTCCCCTGCAGGGTACCCCGCATCCTGAAGGGTCCTTTCTTGGGTTAGGCCCTATTTCCCCTCCTTGCATTAAGTCACACCTTCTCCTTCTCTCTCTCCTCCCTCTTTAAATCCCTACAGCCTTATCCCCCTTTCTATCTAGCCCCACAGCCCCCTTGCAGGGTTCCCCACATCCTGAAGGGGTCTCTCTGGGACACTGCCTTATCCCCTTCTCTCTGGCCCCCACAGTCCCCTTGCAGGGTGCCTCACATCCTAAAGGGGTCTCCAGGGACACAACTCTTCCCCCTACCCCCACATCACCCCCCCTTTTCCCCCTTTTCTTTCACGTAAGCACTTGTTTGCTTATTAACCCAGCACTTATTGTGCAGCACTGTTGTAACACTGTTTGTAACACCTGTCTTACAACTGTATGTTAATGTTGATCTTGTAGCTTGAATGTTTAATGTCTCATTCCTATTGTAACCCTTCCCTCCTAGGTCGCACCGGGAGACGAGCGACTTGTTGCTCGGTGCACCTTCCTGGTGAAACATTTCAATAAATAAATAAATTTTCCTGCTGATGAAGAATTTCCAAGATCACAGGACTCCTACTGCTTTGAATAAAAACAAACAATACACTGGAGTCTTCCAGTCTCACATACAATCTCCTCCTAGTTTTAGTTCTTAAGGTACAGGTACACAACATCCATATTATCAAACACAAAACTAAAGTATGAACAAGTTACTGACCTCTGTAACTCTACTTCTACAAAAGGCTAACATAGAAATTTAAGGTCATAAGGGACTCTTCAGTCTATCAAATTTGCCCCCTCATTCACAAACAGGAAACAAGCATGCTACGTAAATGCATTAATTTATAGACATTTCCCACCCACCTTACTCCCCAGGGTATCCTGTGAGTTCCTTATTTATCTAGGCATACTTTCAAAGACTGCACTGTTGTCATATCAGTTGTTTCTGTGGGTAGTCTGTTCCATAGGTTCATCACCTTCTGGGAGAAGGGCCTCCTAACATTACCCCTGAATTCATCACCTTTAAGCTTCTGGGTGTGCCCCTATGTCCAGCTGCAGTACACCACATCAAACAATTCCATCTGTTCAGACATGCTGCTACTCTTCAGCATGAGGAAGACTAAGATAATGCTGCCCTGCTCACTCCACCTCCACCCCAAGTCTACTTTTCTCTAGGGTGAACATCCAGGCTCTCATCATAGCTTTCTCTCCTCACAGCTTCTATCCACCAAACTCCTATCATTTGGGTGGCCTTTCACTGCACCCTAGTGTCTCAATGTTTTTGTAATGAGAGTCCAGAGCTTCACACAGCACTCCTGTTAGGGCTGACCAAGAGCCCTGCAATGTGCTAGAGTTACCTTCCCTGCTCTGCTGGTCACCCCAGCCCACTTTCGAAGCACCACTATATTTTTCCAACTTTCTTGACAGAAGCCATGCACTGCTGCCATGCTTTAGTCCCTTATGTATTATCACCCCCAGGTCCTTTTCCATCTCCACTGCAGCAAGTGGAGAACCACATGGTGTGTAGGTCCTGCCTCAGTTTCTCCTTGCCAGGTGTAGCATCTTGCATTTGGAGACACTGAATTTAAGGCTCCAGGACTAGCATATCGTAAGACAAACTGCAAACGCTAACAGGGTTAGTGCCTTGCTAACAGTGTTCAGCACCCTGAAAACAGGAGACTTGCTGAATGTTCCATATAGGAAGGCAAAGCTGGGGAGTAACTAACCCTTTAGCAAGCGGCAATAAAGTATACCATTGTACTAATGCAAATTGCCTGACTGCACTTGCATAAATTCACTCTGGCATACTCAAAGATTTGTGGAAATGCGAAACAGCCATTACTGCTGTGGTTTTTAATGCCTTCACAAACCTTTTTTTTACCGACACAGTACTGCGCTTCCCACCTCCCTGACACAATCACCATATTGCCTTGGGTGAACAAAAAAATTACTCACCGTAGTAATGTTGTTCCATCAGTAGCACTGTATTCATGGGAGTCACGTGATGGAGTCAATCTGCTAGCAGCTCTCTCTGCGTACTCCTGCTCCTCCCTGGATTAACCCCACTTTTCATCACTTTTCATGTTCTGTTAGCCTACCTTCCTTTGTGGATTGACTGTTGGACTGTTTCAGCGATCTTCTTTGGCATCCAGTGCAAGTATGGAAGCTGAAATGTGTGATTCTCTTCCCCGGCATACTCCGCCGCACACACCCGATAAGGCTGCAACAAAAACCAAGGCTAAGGTTCGGAACAAGTCAGCGGCCAGCTAAACCTGCAAGGGCTACACCCTTGATGGAAGAATGTTTCCTTACTGAATTTCTCCCCTTTCGTGAGGAGCTTCAGTCCCTGACTAAAGAGCTGAAATCCTTAGCGGTGTCATTGGAGGATCTGCATAAACGCATCGGAGACAATGAAATGTGACTGGTGTCTCTGGAGCAGTGGGTGTATCAAAAAGACCTCGAGCTAGTTGCACTGAAGCAGAAGTCAGCATGCTTGGAAGCCAAAATCAAGGACGTAGAAGGATGGAGCTGCCGCAATAACGCAGTGGTAATTATTGGGCTACCTGAAAAAGAGGAAGGCTCCTGTTTTGTTGTGCACTGTTGGGGGATCAGCGGATTTTGACTTGTTTGCACCACGTTATAATCGTCCAAAAGTTTGTGTAGAAACTGGCTGGTCCTTCACTTTTTGGGGCTCGCTATTCCATTGAGAGAGCAGGATCACCACCTAGGCCGCTTATCTTCTAATTCCCGAGTTATTTAGAATGGCAGCACTTCTTGTTTAAAATTTGTGAGCTCCAAGAAGTTTGCTGGGAAGGAATACACCTCAGAACGGCACAGGATCTCCCAAGCTCCACCCGGCAGCGGTGCACAGCGTTTCTTCCTATTGTTACCAAAATCATTGCTGCCAGACATGGCTGCAGGTTTTACTCAAAGATGAATGGAAATCATTCGACTCTCCAGAGCTGGCTCTTACTGAGCTGAAAAAAGCTCTGCCTGATTTGTGTCAGGATCGTTGATCCCTGAAGCAGGGTAGGGCTCCGTTTTGTAAAGACTGGGATACACTCTGGTGTCTTCTATTATGAACTATAATCTGCTATTTTAGTGGGCTCCCGTTGTGCACTGTTGGGGGATCAGCGGATTTTGACTTGTTTGCACCACGTTTAGTAAAGACTGCATCTAATCCTTGATGAACAGTCTTGTGCTATCTCCTTGATGCTTCTTCTTTTGACTTTTGCGATAGCACACCCCTTCCACATCGCATCTACCACTCTTTTTTCACCATCAACCGTGCCAGTACCTTTTCTCAGGGAACTCTATTAGAACTTTGGACACTGTAAGGTAAGACCACTATATTTAAGAACTGAACTTTGTTGGCGGCCCCCTCTGTGCCTGCTCAATACTGTGGCAAGGTAACGGCTGCTGAACAGTGAAGTGCTCAGCATCAGCTGAATCCTGGCGGTTGTTATTACATGCTGCAGGTATCGGGGTGGCAAGTTCCTTCGAGCATTATGGATGTCTCCATTGTGGACTTTCATCCCTGGAACTTTTTCGCACTGGACCACTGGGTTATCTTACATGGGTGGAGGGCTCAAGTGTTTAAGGTTGCCTCTTTGAAGCAGATGGCTCTTGCCTGTGATTGTGCCACCCACAGGAACTGGGCCCTGTCTTCCCTCCATACCTGGACTATTCTGGGACTCCATGGTTGACTTTAACAGTTACTGTGTTTTACTGTACTAGAACTTATTATTATATTTTGCCTGTTTGTGTGTGTGTGTGTGTGTGTGTGTGTGTTGGGGGGGATCCATTATTGCTTACAGTCATGGCCAAAAATATTGGTGCCCTTGTACTTTTTCAAATAACTCAATTTCCTCTAAACATAAGATGAAATTAACAACAATACAGTATTTGGTCTCCACAATTCTTTATTTCTCTGTTAATATTACAGAACCTTTGTTTTTGATTCAGAATTTAATATATCCTTTTAAATCAGAAAATGAAAAGAAATGGCATTGACAAAATTATCGACACCCTAGACTTAATATTTGGTAGCACAGCCTTTGGTCAAAATAACTGTAATCAACTGCTTCCTATAGCCATGGATGAGCTTCCTGCACCTCTCTACTGGCAGTTTGTCCCACTCTTCTTGTGCAAACTGCTCCAGTTCTCCCAGATTTGAAGGGTGCCTTCTCCCAACTGCTGTTTTCAGATCTCTCCACAGGTTTTCAATGGGATTTAGATCTGGACTCATTGCTGGCCACTTCAGAACAGCCAGCGTCTTGTCTTGAACCATTCCTGGGTGTTCTTTGAAGTGTGTTTGGGATCATTGTCCTGCTGGAAGACCCATGACCTTCGACGGAGACCCAGCTTTCTGACACTGGGTTCAACATTGCGCTCCAAAATGGCCTGGTAATCTCCAGATTTCATGATGCCATGCACACGTTCAAGGCACCCAGTGCCAGAGGCAGCACAGCAACCCCAAAACATCACTGAACCTCCTCCATGTTTGACTGTAGGGAAGGTGTTCTTTTCTTTGAAGGCTTCATTTTGTTTTCTGTAAACATAGAGATGATGTGCTTTACCAAAAAGCTCTAATTTGGTCTCATCTGTCCACAGGACATTCTCCCAGAAGGATTTTGGCTTGTTCAGGTGTGTTTTAGCAAACTCCAGTATGGCTTTCTTATGTCTCTCTCTCAGCAGTGGGGTCCTCCTGGGCCTCCTACCATATAACCCCCTTTCATTGAGTTGGCGACGGATGGTGCGAGTTGAAACTGTCGTACCTTCTGTCTGAATGTCAGCTTGAATCTGTTTGGCAGTTGATCGAGGTGCTTTCTCCACCATTCGAACAATCCTGCGCTGCAATCTTCGATCAAGTTTTCTCTTGCGGCCATGTCCAGGGAGGTTGGCTACAGTGCCATTGGCCTTAAACATCCTGATAACATTACGTACAGTGGAAACAGGAACATCAAGGTCTCTGGAGATTGATTTGTAGCCTTGAGATTGTCCATGTCTGGCTACAATCTTCTGTCTGACCTCCTCAGACAATTCTCTGGCTGTCTTTCTTTTCTCCATGCTCACTGCGGTACACACAGTGACACAAAACAGGAGAATGAGTCCTTTTCTCTATTCAAAGTGGTTGAATGAGTGATTTTATATTGCAGGCACTGCAACTCACCACAAGGTGAGTTCAATTCCAAAGTGAAGGAGAATCACCTGCTTGAAATCTAATTATTTCTAACTACTTCTAAAGGTGCCAATAATTTTGTCCGGACCATTTAAGGATTTCTGTGTGGAATAAGCTAAGACTTGGTAAATTATTCTGCTTTTTGTGTTTTATTCCACTGCAAACCAAAGAAATACATATGTGGATACTAAAATATTTTTTAATTTCAACAATTTTTTGGATGGAATGGTGCATTATTAGAAAAAACTGCAAGGGCGCCAATATTTCTGGCCACGACTGTATGTACTTTCCTAGTGTTTGGGGGATGTTATTGCAAGTTTCAGATGGCCGGTTTATTTAAGGGGCCTGTTGTCAACTTTTGATGGGGGGAGGGTGGAGGGCTCTGCTTTAGTAAGCTGGGTAACAAGTTCTGTCATTGTGTGGGTTGCGGAGCTCTCATCAGCAAATGTTGGGTTTTCGGGGGGACGGGGGTTTATTGTGGTGAGGTTTGCCTCATCATGGGCCGAAAGATTTATGATTTGGAGGGTGCAGGCAGGGGTTATTTTTGGGTCCATGACTCCTGGGTAATTACTGTTTTGCCACTTGGTATCTTCTTGTTAATAGTTAGGGAGCCATGTACTTATGCGTATAAGGACTTTGTCACTTCAGTTTCCAGCTTCTGGTTCACCTGGGTTCTTGAGGGAATTGTTTGTTCATGGTGGGATTTTCTGCTAGGGGGGTAGGCTAGTTGTGGGGGATCTTTTGGGGGGAGGTTTTGGGGCAAGCGAGCAGTAGAACATATGTGTTACTTCCTTTTTTGGCTATGGATACCTGGCGCATGGCTCTTGGCCTTCCCCCTCATTTGCCTCAAACTTGACAGCTAACTCCTATAAGTTCCTCACTTGGAACATCCGGCGAGCCCGCACAGAGTCTAAGAGGTACCAAATTATTAAGCATATTCGCCACCTTAAGGGGAACATCTCCTATTCACAAGAAACCCACCTCCTAGAAGGGGAACATGTCCATTTTCGGAGACAATGGGTTGGAAAGGTTTTTACGGCAGGGGACAGTACTCAGAGTAGAGGTGTGGCCATTCTTATAGCTTGTTGTGTTCAATTTCAATGTCTACAGTGCTTGAGAGACCCTGAAGGTAGATTTCTGCTCCTTCAGGGAACTCTGGACAGAGTGGAAATCTTGCTTGGTTGCCTCTACGGGCCCAATGTAGACACTCCCTTTTTTTTTTTTTTTTTTTAAACCAGCCTCACTTCTATACTTTCTCCTTTTTTGTCTCTTCCGTTACTACTGGAGGGAGACTGGAACCTTTCCTTCACCCCTGATCTGGACTAACTGGATAGGTGTCAAGTTGGCCTATCCCCTGCTCAGCGTGCCCTCAGGGAACTAAAAGACTTTCTGGGTATATGTGACCCATGGAGAGTTCTGTATCCAAATTCTAGAGAATACACTTTTTCCTCTCCAGTTCATGGATCTTCCTCCTGGTTAGACTATTTTCTTTTAAGCCGAGCTTCCCTGGAGGGCATGCTGGGCTGCAGGATGGCCCCTGGCGTTATATCGGACCATTCAGATGGTGTACCCTTTCATTTTTACCCCACCTGGATAAGGATATGACTTGGGAGCTAAACAATCAGCTCCTGAAGGAGGAGTGGGTAGTTCAACATATTTGTGAGCATACAGATCTGTTCACTACAATAAATCAGGGTACAGCTAGCTGAGTGGATTTAGAGTGGTGTGCTCTACAATGCTACCTTAGAGGGGAATTTGTCTGCCTCGCCTCCACTAGAAAGCGTAAGAGGGACTGAGAGGCATCAGATCTGCTCACCCGTATCAGGGACATCGAGAGGAATTTATCCTCGTCCACCCAGGACTCCATCTGCCAAGAACTCTTGGTGCTGAGGGACCGGTATGCAGAGATGTTGAGAGAGAAGGCAGAGTTTGCCATCCTTAGGACCTGAGCCCACTACGTGGATCAGGGTGAAAAAGCTGGGCATCTGCTTGCATTACAGGTACAACAGCAGAGATGCATCCCGACTGATTATCGATCCGGTCCACGTCGGATAGAGCCCTCAAAACTTCCCTCGGAGACTGCTCCGAATCTGGCGGTACTGTTGTACCTTATATAGTACGCTGGTGAATTCCCCCTCCTTGAGTTCAGTGAAGGACTACCTGAATGCTATTCCCCTCCCTGTCCTGTTCGAATCCCAGAAAGATTTCTTAGCTGCACCGCTAATGGAGTCAGAAATCTCCTCTGCGATCCAGTCCCTCCCTGCTGACAAGGCACCAGGCCCGGATGGATTTTCTCCCAATTTCTATAAAGTTTTTTCCAGCAAACTGGTACCCTTGTTGCTCAGGTTTTACCAGGGTCTTTTTGCCTACGATGTATTAGATGAACCCATGTTAGAAGCCCTGATTGTGGTGCTCCATAAGCCTGGCAGGCCCCCATAGCAAGTATCTAGCTATCATCCGATCTTGCTATTAAATTGAGACATCAAAATATTGGCAAAGGTTCTTGATAGCAGACTGGGGCAGGTCCTGCCATTGCTAACTGAACCCAAGCAAGTGGGATTCATGGTGGCCAGGTCCTCCTCAGACCTCCTTCGAAAGCTGGCCCATGTATTCTCAGCATCCAGGGAATCCGAGCATCCTATGGCTCTGGTTTCCCTGGACGCCAAAAAGGCCTTTGACAGCGTGGACTGGTAATTCCTATTTTGCACCTTACAAAGGTTTGATTTTCCATCTCGGTTTATTGGCTGGATTAAAACTTTGTACTCCTCCCCTAGTGCCCAGATCTATTATAACAGGGTCTTCTCCCCCTCGCTCCCTTTACACTCGGGCACTAGGCAAGGATGTCCCATCTCCCCTTTGTTGTTCAATCTCTATCTCGAACCTCTACTCCTCAAGTTAAAGGCCAACCCTACAATTCAAGGGATACAGACTGGGAAGAACACTTTGACCTGTCCGCAAATGCGGATACCATTCTGCTTCACCTCTCTCATCCCTGTAGTTCCATTCCTGCTGCTTTTAAAACAATCCAGGAGTTTAGCTCCTTCTCGAACTACAAGCTTAACCTGGATAAGACAGAGGTTATCCCTTGAACTCTCAAGTCCTCAAATCAGACCTCTCTGAATATGGTTTAGCTTGGTCTCCCCTACGCATTAAATACCTGGGTATCTTCCTGTCTCGGAGTAAGGAGAACCTGAAAGAGCTGAACTTGACTGAGTTAATTAGGAGGTTAAAACAGGACCTCTCCTGGTGGAAATCCCTCCCTTTGAATCTTTGGGGGCATGTCAATTTGGTCAAAATAAATGTCCTGCTCTATCTCTTCTACCTGTTGAACATGCTCAATATTTGGTTACCTCTTTCCTGGTTTCAGCAGGTGCACTCCTTGGTCTCTGATTTTACTTGGCTGGGCAAACCCCCAAGACGAGTGTATTACAAACTGGCAGCTCCCAAGTTGCAAGGGGGACTTAGGTTGCCTCATTTTGGTTTATATTATTGGGCTAGTCATCCGAGCAAGTACCTGCGTTGGCTTCCCTCTGCCTCTGAGGACTGTCCCACTACATACGTTCCCATCTGGTTGTCCTTGGAGCGGGAAATGATTTCCTTATCTGGTATCTCTCCTAGGGCTCTGCTCCACATCTGTCCCAAAGATCTTCCTTTGTCTCTCTGTACCTCCCTGATCGGACTGTCGCTTCAGGTACATACCCAATTATGTGTGTAACCCCTAGGTGGCGCTATCTCAAGAGCTACTACCCTTGCCTGCTTGGCTAGTAGCAGGTTAAGGGGCCTGAGTTCTGAAACGGGTGACTCCACCCAGAGGTCAGGGTTGGTAGTGGTCAAGCTAACCTGGGCACAGCCCTCCGGGACACTGTAACCCCCCCCCTTTCCTCTCTAGTGGCCTAAACACTGTACACTAATCACTTTCACAATACCCCTCGTACACCACACAAGTACCCACACTGTCTGCACTTACCACCAGGGCTGGTTTCTCTGGCTCAACCTTAGGGACCCCTGTAACACAAGGTTATGCACAGCAAGTAGCAACAGTACAGTACTTTGAGCACAAACTGGAACCACAGTCAGTTTACATGCAGAAAAAGTTAGATCTGATTTATTCAGGGGATTTGAACAAGGGAAGGGCAAAATCAGGTTAATTAGCTTAAAGGTTATATCAATCAAGCAGTTATGCATGCGCTTTGAGTCCCCCTACACAGTCCACCTCTGGGCACCCAGGTAATGAAGAGATGGGCTAACCAGGACAGTTGCCCGGGGTTGCATCTGGTTGGGGCCCTGTGATGCAAAACAAAACATGCACAGTACACAATATTTGTAATCCAGAGCCAGAGGGCTCAGTTCGAAAAGGAAATGAAACAACAAGGCAATCAGATGACACGCTCAGATTAAGCTGTTGTTGTAGGGAGCTACCCTGGTATTTACTCATGATACACAAGACTGGACACAGGCTGGATGAAAATCGAGACTGCAGGTGGTTGATCTGGAATGCCAGGAGAAGCAGGGCCCACACAAGTTGTAGAGGCATCATTCCTGTTCAAGAGTGGAGCAGAGGGCTGATCCCCAGGCGGGTCTCTCGTCGATGGCTTCTCTGTGCAGTGGGTAGTCTGGCTGGGCCAGTCTGGCAAAGCCCAGACTGCATGGAGACAAGTTTGGAAGCAGTCCGTTTTGGGCTGGATACAGCTTCCAGCAAGCAGAACACAGTTCACAAAGTGGGGAACTAACTCACAACCCACTAGCAACTCATAGCGCATTTACATGTACAGGAATTCTACTGTACCAGGCAAAACGCTCCCCGGGCACAATCGCAATGTCTCTACACACACATGGAGCTTAGGGGTAGCTGGAACTCCTGATAGGCCGATCCCATTCAGCAAAACTATTCGTTCTTCTTCAAATTGAGCCTGGCCCACTTCAGTAGCTTACTTTAATCACACAGACTTGGATTTAGTCCAAAATAATTCTCTTCTCTTCCTCTCAGGAGCAGCACACCAGCATGCAGGCCAAAAACTTAGCCTTTTCAGAGTTCTCCCATGCGAATCCACTCACGATTGCTGCTCAGAAACACTTCAGCTCCTTCTTGCTCAGCTTCCAGCTTAGTTCTAACTGAAAAACTGCAAGCAGCCCGGGACTTCCCCAAGATCCAAAAGAATTGGTTGACTGATTTGGCTGTCAGACAAAGCTAGAGCTCCCCCTTCAGTTGCAAGAAAGGCGCAAAAGCTCAAACCACAGTTCCTAAGATTTTGAATTAAGACAGCTCCTCTAGTCTGGCTACATTTTAGGTCCCACCAGAACTGTTTGATCCAATTTGCAGTCCAGGACCAAGACAGTGGAGACAAACAAAACAGTCCTTGCTACAAAGAAAGTAGGTTAGACTAACTACATTATCATTATCACTCTAAATGATTTTCAGCAAATAGTTGCATCTTTCAACTGAGCTGCCTCTCAGATTACTCATGCTGCAATTAGGCAGCTCTTAAAGAGACAGTGCACAGAGGCCATACAAGCTCTGGTAATCACATTTAAGCTGCTAAAACGCAGGACACCAGCCTGGCAGTGAGCATTTAGGCAAGCTCCTGGAAGAGTTTTTGGGAACCCCCATTTGTAGGGGGATTACATGTGCTATTCTCAAATACAAGCACAGACAGAACACTGCGCAGCCAATCTTCAGGAATCCTAATTTCACAATTGGGAACCAGATTATTTGCCCTGCTTGGCTGCCTTAGTTGATTGAGATTAGAGTGTGTGACTTGTCTCAGGATGGAAACTGTCTTTCTTCGACAGCTATCCTGAGATTATACCAGTTAAGTAATACTTTAATTTTTAAAGTATATCTGCTCCGTCACTCGCTGATCAGTTTGGTCTTCCCAGCGAGGTGGGGTTCCTGGAATCAATCCAAATCTTAGCCAATTTGGCCTACTTGGTTTCCAAATTATATACTGCTTTTTTTTTTTTTTACTTATATTTATTGATTTTTCAATACAACAGATACAAGTATAGCCCGTAAGGACAGTACATCATCAGGTATAAAACAGTATCTTTGACACTCCTTATTTGGTACTACATTGGGAGTTTGCAAACATGCACACAATTTAAGATAAGTATTTTTACTTGGGCTATTGCTGCCATGAGTACGGAAATCTATAATTTCTTTAAATAAAAAAAAAACACACACAAATTTTCACCCCTTTGATTAGGTGTCACTTCCCCAGCCACGTTAATCAGCAATAATACAAAGAGAAGTAAGTTCCCCCTCCCTCCGCCACACTGATCAGTAAATAATATAAAGTACTACAACATGAACCCATTTATTGGGTTTCAAAATTACTATGTGCCCCATTTACAAGCTCTCTATTATCTAAATTAAGGAGCACATGAACAATAAAACTCAGTGAATTTGTAAACAAGCAGGAACTTGAAATACAAAAGAAAAAATTACTCACCATAGTAATGTTGTTTCTTCTAATGGAGTCTTGCTGTATTCCAACAATCTGCAGTTAGCCTCAGCACTTGAACTGCCCCAGAGAGGAAAGGGTTAACGCTATGCCAAGGCATAGAGCGTTGAGCTTGAGCCCAGTTTTCAAACCTCTGTCCCTGGTACACTTCTGTGTAACCGTCAGATTCTTACGAGCACTAATACTAACTCATAGAATAGAAATTGTTTTCATGAAAACTTTTAAAAGCCAAAGGCAACTACAGTCGGGGTCTGAAAGACTCAGGTCAAGAACCCCTAAAAGAAAACAATGTAGATAGTGATAATAACCAAACACTGTAATAAAACAAGAGAAACCAATCTAAGCAGAATGGGATCCAAAAGGTACACCTCTGGGGTGCAACACTGCACCTGCCAACCCACAACCCAAAACACAGAGGTTCTGAGAGGGAAGGCAGGATGGGAGGTCAGAATACAGCAAGACTCCATTAGAAGAAACAACATTACTATGGTGAGTAATGTTTTCTTTAAACAACATGAAGTCTTGCAGTATTCTGACAATCTGCAGACTACCAAGCAGTACCTCCATGGAGGAGGGAACTACAGAACCTACTTAGGAAAGAGGCTCTGCAGCACCAAACCTAGCACAACTTCTGGTTTGGGTATCCAGACAATAATGCTTGGTGAATGTGAACAGTTTTCCAGGTGGCTACTTTATAGATTTCCAGGAGGGGAATATCCATAGCTGCTGCCAAGGAGGCTGCAGTACCCCTGGTAGAGTGTGTCCTCAGACCTGAGGGAGGCTCTTTGCCCAATTTAGTATAACAGAACTGGATACAAGAAACAATCAATCTGGCAATAGTTCTCTTAGTGGCAGGTTTACCCTTGCTCACCTCACCATAAGTGAGAAACAACTGAGAACAGTCACCTCTATGGACCTTGGTATGGTCAATATAGTAATTCAATGCCCTTTTTACATCCAGACTGTGCAACTTTTGCTCACCTGAAGCAGAGTGGTGAGTGAAAAACACAGGCAGAGACATGGTCTGGTTAAGATGGAAATCTGACACCACTTTAGGGAGAAATTTTCTATTTGTCCTGAGGACCATCTTATCTCTGTGGAAAGAAATAAAGGCAGGTTCCACTGACAAGGCCTGTAACTCACTGATCCTCCTGGCAGAAGTAATGGCTACCAGGAATAGTCTTCCAAGTCAAGTATTTTAGCTCAGTTGAAGATAAAGGCATGAAGGGGGGCTGCATAAGCTGTGCAATACAGATATTCAGGTCCCAAGCCAGAGTTGGTTCCCTAAAGGGAGGACTGAGATGAACCAGACCCTTGAAAAACTTACTGAATGCAGGGTGAGAAGTTAGGGAAGATTCCTTCCCTGCCAAAAGGAAACAGAGACAGCTGCTAGGTGAACCTTAAAAAGTAGCAGGCCTGAGGCCTAAAGTGTTCAAATGGACTAAATAGTCCAATGCTGTGGAAATGCCAGCAGAATCTGGCTGTATATTCCTCTGAGAACACCAAATGCTAAACCTTTTCCACTTAGAGTTATAAGTTTTCCTGGTAGAATGTTTCCTAGAAATCTTCAGAATATCCAAAACTCCTTGTGAAAGATGCAATCCTACATACTCTAACTCCTCAAGAGCCAAGCTTTGAGTCTGAGAGACTGGAGATTGGGATACCAAATCCTCCCCCTGGGAGGAAGACAGGAGGTCATGCCTCCCGGGGAGACAGAGAGGGATTGTTACTGTCAATGACAGCAACAGAGGGTACATGGTTGCCTGGCCCAATCCGGAGCCACCAAGATTATTGTGCAGGGTTGGGACCTGATCTTGATCAGTACTATGAATATCAGAGGGGAAAGGCATAAAGAAACCTGCTTGTCCAATCCAACAGGAAAGCCTCCTGAGGAACAGACCCTAGGACTGGGGATCTGCAACAGAATAGAGGAAGCTGATGATTGTCTGAGGCAGCAAAGACATCTATCTCTGCAGTGCCCCATCTCTGAAAAATGATCTGTAGGATCTGACAGTTCAGGGTCCACTCGTGATGACCCTGAGAGATCCTGCTGAGGGCATCTGCTAGCACATTATCCTTTCCCAGCAGATGCACTGCTACCAGGGAGGTCTGAAGGGAGTACGCCAACCACTATGTCTTCATGGCTTCTGTGCACAAGGCCGTGGATCGAGTGCCTCCCTGCTTGTTTATGCACCACATGGTAGTGGTGTTGTCCATCCAGACCTGCACCACTTTCCTCTGAACTGAGACTGAGAATGCTTGTAGGGCCAGAAGCACAGCCCTGAGTTCCAGGAGATTGATGTGGAGAAGAGACTCCTGCTGAGACCAAGTGCCCTGTGCAGTGAGGTTCCCCTGATGAGCTCCCCAACCCAGGAGGGATGCATCTGTTGTGAGAACAACTGAAGGGACCTGGGGAAGGAAGGGAACTCCCTGTCTGAGATTTTCCTTGTCCAACCACCACTAGAGAGCCTGAGCAAAAGTCTGAGTCACTGGAATCAATTTGGTGAGTGGATCCCTTCTTTGAAACCAAAAAGACATGAGGTGAAATTGAATGTCCCTCATTTGGAACCTGGCTCCCTGAACCACTTAAGTGGAAACTGCCATGTGGCCTAGAAGCTGAAGAAAATGCTTGGCTGGCCGAGACACTCGAGGTTTGAAAGAGGCTGCCAGGTCTGTGAGGGCCTTCAGCCTTGAAAGAGATGGGAATGCTTTTGCCTGAGTGGTATCCAGCTCTACTCCTATGAAGGTGAGTAGCTGGACCGGTTCCAGCACTGACTTAGAAAGACTGAGGATAAACCCTAGAGAACCCAGAAGCCTCTGGGTAACAGCCAAAGCTGACTTGACTTGGTCTGAGGACTGGCCTACAATGAGCCAGTCGTCCAGACAGAGAAGTACAGAAATGCCTTGTCTTCTGAGAAAAGTCACTACTACTGCTAGGCACTTTGTAAAGACTCTTGGAGCTGAAGTCAGGCCAAAGGGCATTGCTCTGAACTGGTAATGACCTGAGGGCAACTCGAACCTGAGGTACTTTCTGTGGGAGCATCTGATAGGGATGTAAAAACAGGCATCTTTGAGATCCAGAGAAGCTAGCCAGTCTACTGGTCTCAGAGAGGGAAGAATGATTCCCAGAGTCACCATCTTGAACTTTGGTTTTAAAAGATGTTTGTTCAGATATCTTAGGTCTAGGATGGGTCGCCACTCCCCAGTCCTTTTTGGGGTAAGGAAGAACCTTGAGTACAATCCTTTGCCCCTGTCTACTAGAGGCATATGCTCCACTGTTCTTAGGAGCAGTAAGACCAAAACCTCTGCCTCTTGAGCAGCAGTTTCCAGTGGTGAGAAACGCTTGAAGAACCTTGCCCTTACTTTGGGGACTTTCTTGAAACTGAGAGCAAGTCCTTGGCTTACTACCTCCAGGACCCATTTGTCTGTTGTTACAGACTACCACTCCTGGAAGAAGAAAGCCAGCCTGCCCCCCACTAGAACTAAGGAGGCGACCCGGTCTGACACATCAGAGTGTCTGTTTGGCAGGGGTCCTAACTTGAAAGGTGGATGCAGCCCTGCTCATCCCCCTTCTCCCCCTCCCTCTAAAGAACCCCCTCTGCTGAAAAGTAGAGGAAGCCTGAACCTGGTAGGAAGGCCTGTGAAAAGGCCTGCCCCTGCCAGCCCTAGACTGCTGCTTTTGAGGAGTGGCCTGCCTTTCCTTGGCCACTGCACTCCTGTATGTGGTCCTATACTCGTCCATTTTCTTCATGTACTCCTCTGTTTGCTCCCCAAACAGAGAGTTCTGAGTGATAGGAAAATCCATAGCCTTAGTCTGGGTATCCTGTGAGAGGCTAGTACATCTGAGCCAGGTGAACCTCCTTAGGGAGACAGACGTGGCCATGACTCTTGAAGACACATCATTCGAGTCTACAGCAACATTGAACTGAACTTTAGATGCTTCAATGCCATCTGCAGCCACCTGCTCCAGCTCCTTGGCTAGCTGGGGAGGGGCATTATTGGCTTACTCCAGAATTGTATCTCACCTTGACTTCTGGCACCTAGCCACATAGGCCATATAAGAGGCCTGCCTGAGTCCCAAAGAGGATGCCAAGTACTGTTTTTTAGCCATGGCATCCACTTTCCTAGAATCCTTATCTGGGGGGTGTGAAGCTAAGGGTATGTTAACCTTATCACAGGCTGCAGCCTGCACTACCCCAACATGGCTGTAATGGTTATAGAAGAATTCTGTCCCTGAGCCTGACAGCATATACCACCTGTCCATCTTTTTATCCACAGGAGGTATGGAAGTGGGGGCCTGTAAAATTTTGAGTCTGTTTCCCCAAAGACTTATGAAGGGAAATGGACAGTCTCTTTGACTCTAGGACATCCATCATTTCCACAAAGTCAGACTCTTCATCCTCATCTGAGGCTACCACTGTTGGGAGCTGGAGGGTTTTTGCCACCATTTTACAAAATAAAAAGTGTGAGGACTCAGACAGTCTATGAGGATAAATATTGGTAGGTCTGTCTGGGGAGATGTCAGGCTCTACTGGCTCACTTAGGCCACCAAAGTCGTCGTCATCATCACCTTCATACTCTGGATCTCCTTCCCAATCAACCTCATAGAAAGCCTCCGGATCATATTCTGATGGGGCTGGGACCAACCGTCTTTCGGAACCGGTCGGTTCAGTTGGAGTAGGGCTAAGCGACTGAACTATACTAATCGCTCTCGCAATCTCCTCAGTGGTTGGGATCTGCGGGTATGGATCCGAACCGGCCGACTTCTTCCTATGCTTTGCAGAACCCGATTTCTCTGACATGGACTTTCTTTTGCCCCAGGAAGTATCGCCCATGTCAGCAGGCACTTCCTCAGGTTCAGTCGGAACTGAATCGGGCTGGCCATCTGGTTCAGTGGATTTTTCAGCCTCCCTTTCCTTAAGTCTAGCTAGTCTCTTATCTAATGTGGACTTGGGGAAATTCTTACATATTTGGTAGTCTGTATCAAGGTGGTCAAACCCCAGACAATAAACACACACGAGGTGGGGATCAGCTTTAGCAAAAGTCTCCCCACACTCGGTGCAGTGTTGAAACCCAGTGGGACCGGTTTTCCTTTTAGGTTTCTCAGACATAGCCACAACTATTAAGTTACCCTTACCAGCGTTCAAGTCAGGCAACAACAAAAACTTTCAGCCACCAACCAGTTCAATGGTCATGGGAAAAAAAACAGAATAAACAAACAACAATGAAGGATCAAGTCAGTTCCGAACCGGACTGAACGAAACAAAACCGAGGAAAAACAAAACAATTTCTTTTCTTCAAAAAAAAAAACACTATCTACCACTAAACACTATACTGTACCATGGACAGAGATCTGATAACAGAAAATAAATAAACTGGATGAGATTTACCGAACAATTTACTGTACCGAACCGCAGCAGCAAGGAGAAACTCTCCGGAGCATCTTCACAATAGGGTGGAGTCAAGAATCTGACAGTTACTCTGAAGTGTACCAGGGACAGAGGTTTGAAAACCAAGCTCAAGCTCAATGTTCTATGCCTTGGCACAAAGTTAACCCTTTCCTCTCCGGGGCAGTTAAAGTGCCGAGGCTAAATGCAGATTGTCAGAATACAGCAAGATTTCATGTTGTTTGCAAGGAAAAACAAAACTGTCAGCTCGGACTAGACATCCCTTCATAGTATTACTAAACTACGTCACAAAAGATGCTGATACTATCTCCATTTTAGTGCACCAAAGCTGTTGGCTAATTGTATATATAAAAAAAAAACATTTTTTGAAACATTTATCTTAAAGCATCACCAATACAATACTCTGGAAAATGCACACATATACTGCGACAATATTAATGTCCAAGTCCTGTCAGCCCATCAATCCATTAGTAACTTACTGCGCCCTTTAGTTTAAGGATTCATGAGTTTTCTTCCTCCCCAGATTCAGAGTCCAGATCTCGGGCTGAATTGTCCAATTCAATCTTAGCGATAAGCTTGCTGGCATCCATCGGGTCAGAGAAATGATACGTCTTCGCCCCATAGGCAATCTTGAGACTTGCTGGCATAAGCAGAACATGATGGACCCCGAGCTGGCGTAGTTTTGACCAGATTCCATCAAAGGCTTTGCGCTGCTGCCTCGTGGCATAGCTCAGGTCCGGGAAGACATGGATGGGTGCTCCTTGCCATTTCGAGGGTTCCTGCTTATGTGCCATCTACAAAACATAGTCCCATTCCTTCAGAGACCCCAAAATTGTTAAAATTGCACGAGATGGGGGATGTGCCGGGTCCACATGTAGCCTGGTCCCTCCAGTATTTACTCTATAGGCCTGTAACACCAAAATTCGAGAGTCCAGATGTGAGAAATGAGCCACTGCTCTATAAAAGTATTCAGAGCCCCCCCCCCCCGATTCCTCTGGCAGACCGAGAATTCTGATATGGGATACCCATGCCCCATTTTCCAGTGCTTCCAAGTGTTGCTGAAGTAAGGCATTTTCCTTTACAAAGCCAGTCGTTGTCGTAAACACCTTTTCAACTGTTTTGTTAGCTCCTTGTACTGAGCCCTCTACCATTTGGAGTTTAGTTTTGACCACTTGGAGTCCTGAGGTAAAGTCATCCATTTTTTTTTTGTCAATTACTTGGATCGTTTTTAATAATGCAGCATTTGAAGGCTGGTTAGAGTTGGTGTCCGTTGGTTCCTTATCTTTATTGGAACCTACACAAGAGTCTTTCTGCTTAGCCCCATCTTCTCCCGAAGTTGTTTTAGGATGGCCCATGGCTCAGCTCTATCCAAGTTTTATATCCCAGTGATCACAAACTTCAGCACTCTAATTATCATTGTTTGACGTGGCACAAATTCACTTTTAGCTTTGTAATTTACTAAATAAAAGTGGATCAGTGTAGAGCTGAAGGAGAGTGCTGCTGTTCAGTTCAGCTGCTAGCCATGCCCACTCATATACTGCTTTCTATGCCAAGGCCTACCCCCAGGTGGATGGGATCTCTGCTTGTTGGACTTCCCAATTTGCCCAGTCCACTTTTAACTGGTACCAGATCAGGAAAGATAGTCACACATATGTAACACAAGATCGACTAAGACTAATGCAATTTCAGATTTTAAATAACCTTTGTTACACGCCAGTTAAACGCTTTAAAATGGGCAGAGCTCCATCGCCACTATGCATGAGGTGTGGGCAAGGAGAAGGTACCCCATATCATATTTTCTGGGACTGCTCCAAGATTGCCCTGCTCTGGCAGCTTATCCAGCAGAGTGGACCCTTTACTGAGTATTGGCAACCTTTTCTCCCTGAGATTTGCTTGGTGGGGGATTTCTCTTTTGTTAGGGTGTGTGAGCGCAGGTATTTTTTAGCTCTCATGGCACTCTCCATTAAAAAGTTGATCCTGTGCCATTGGCGTGACTCAGCAAACTTGTCATATCTGGAATGGCTTCGGAACTTTTTGATAATTTGTGGCTTGAACGGCTGATAGCGGACATTCATAACCGTGATTCAGCGGTTTGATAAAATTCAGTGCTGGTACACCCTTACCCTTGCAAACAGCTCAGTCTCCTCTCCCGTGAACTCTTGGTTCCGGTCCACTTACCAGCCTTTGCAGGGGGTCTTTCTAGTTCTCCACCAGTTGTCGGTGCTGGGTTAGATCCTGTTCTACTACTTGGAGGGGATTGGGGAGGGTGGGGGAGGTCTTCGGGGGAACATGAGTGGAGTTTGTTATTTGTTGTTTATTTTCATGTTATTTTTTTTATTGGTTTGTTGACTTTGTTGTGGAAACCCAATAAGGCTCACTTAATTAAAAAAAAAAGAAGTACTGTATTCATAAAAGTGCAATCATTCCCCAGGAGTGAGCAGCCCTGGAGATTTGGAACTTTATGCTAATTATGGAACATCAGAATCAATTTCAAACCCTGCTATGTGTGTATACATTATATATATATATATATATATATATATATATATATATACATATATACATATACACACACACACATTCACACATAGAAAAAGAAATGCAATTAGACCACTGAGCAACACCATAAAGGCACTGTAACAAGTAGCGCTCAAGCAAATACAAAAAGAACGGATTCTTATCTGAACTTCTTTCCAGGTTCGGGAAGAGGAGGCAAGGTAAGGGACTGTGAATACTACTGATGGATCCCTTAGGAAGAAATAACATTACTATGGTAACTTTGTTTTCTAACCACCAGAATCCACCAGTGTACTCACAAAAATGCAGACTACACAGCAGTACCTTGGGAAGCTGGGTCCGGAACTTATTAAGGGAAAAGTTTCTGTAAGACAGCAGTGTCAAAGCTGACTCTCTTCTGGACTGTATGTCCAGACAGTAAGATTCTGTGACAGTGTGTACTATTTTCCAGGTAGCTGCTTTGCAAAATTCTTGAAGGGGGATACCCCTTGATGTTGCCACAGAGGCAGAACTGCCTCTTGTAGAGTGTACCCTGATGCCTCTGGGTAGCAATTTACCAGCTCTGTCATAACAGAACTGTAGGCAGGAGACCATCCAGTGAGAAATTGTTCTCCAGGATGCTGGTTTGCCTTTTCCTACTGCTAAGTGCTAGTGGACCTGATACCTTTTGTGTGGTCCATGCAGTAAAGCTTTTGTTCCACTGAGCTGGACTTTTTAGAAAAGAAAACAGGAAGAGCAACTGACTGATTCAGATGGAATTCAGACACCACTTTAGGGAGGAATTTCCTGCTTGTCCTCAGGAAACTATGTAGTTTGGATCTGTGTAGAGTGCTTGTAGCTCACTCACCCTTCTAGCATATGTCATTGCCACCAAAAAAATTGTTTTCCAGGTGACATACTTTCAGTACAGCAATGGCCATAGGCTCAAAAGGAGCCTTCATCAGCAGGACAATACACACACTCAATTCCAAGGCAGGGACAGGGCCCCTCACAGGAGAGTACAGTTGATTAAGGCGTTTGAAAAACATTTTGAAAATGGGTTGTTAAGCCACTGACCTGTCTTTGCCAGCTTATGTG
The DNA here is from genome assembly GCA_016271365.2 of Neoceratodus forsteri. Classification (NCBI taxonomy): domain Eukaryota; kingdom Metazoa; phylum Chordata; order Ceratodontiformes; family Ceratodontidae; genus Neoceratodus; species Neoceratodus forsteri. The sequence goes on from CM057455.1 coordinate 479,679,897, forward strand.
CAAGCTGACACTGCTGCCAAATGCACCTTTAGGCTTAAGTGACTGGAGGTGGACCAGGTAATACACAACTGCAGAAAGACCTGCCTGGATGGGATCTAGAAGCGTACCAAAAAGAGAAAACCTTCTCCATCTTGAAGCATATGTTTCCCTTGTTCCTGGCTTACTAGCAACCTTCAGCACTTTCAAGCCCAGAAAATTTTAGCTCTTCAGGAACCATGCCCTGAGATGAAGAGTTCTCAGACCTGGGAATATCATCCTTGCCTGAGACAGCGTCGGCAGATTGCATCTCAGTGGTAGATTGATAGGAAGCTTGCTGGATAGGGACTGAAGCATTAAGTACCAGCTCTTCCTGGCCCAGTGGTGCTGTAAGAATCATCTTTGCCGACTCCCTCCTTAGCTTTATAAGTGACTGTAGCAAGCGATGGAATCGTGGAAAGCCATACAGAAACTTCCCTGTCCAATCTAGGACAAGTACAGACTCTGGAACTGACCCTAGCTCTGGAGATTGCAACTTGAGAGTGGGAACTGGCTGTTCTCTCAGGTAGCAAAGAAGTCTATTGCTGGTGTATGCCAGCGTCTGAACACTGATACATGCGCCTGCTGGTTCAGAGTCCACCTGTGGTTTCCTTGGATAAATCTGCTGAGGGAATCTGCCAGTATATTGTCTTTCTCTAGCAGATGTACTGTAGACAGCTCTACTTCCAATGGGTAGGATAGGCTCCAAATCTTCATTGCTTCTGTGTGTAGCTTTGAAGATCTTGTTCCTCCTTTTTTGTTTATGTAATATATTGTTGTGATGTTGTCTGCTCAGAACTAGACAGACTGAGCCCAAATCTGAGAAGCAAATGCTTGCACTGCCAGGAACACTGCACTTCTGTGCCCCAAGTACATTACTTTGCACTTTTTCGCACTGAAACCCAGCTGCCACACCCTTGATCACTCCTCGAGTTTTCTAAGGTCTCTGCTCATTCTTTCCGCTACCATCACCCCCCTCCCACCCCACCAGGAGTGTCCACACTATTGCAGAGTTTGTTGTCATGTGCAAAGAGGCAGACATTCCCTTCCAGCTCCTCTGCAAAGTCACTTACAAAGACATTAAAGGGGAGCAGTCCCAGCACTGATCCCCTAAGGCACCCTGGTGGCCACCCTTTCTTCCTCTAAGTGAACTCCATTTACCACCACCCTCTGTGGCCTACCTCCTAACCAATTTCTTACCCAGTTTACCACCTTTGAACCCACTCCTAAGATACCCAGCTTGCTTACTAACCTCCTATTTGGAAAGGTGTCAAAAACCTTACTGAAATCTAGGTAGGCCACGTCTACCACTCCACCCTGATCTAATTCACTGGTCACGCAGTCAAAGAACTCTATCAGATTTGTTTGACATGACCTCCCTCACTGAAGCCATGCTGCCTCAGGTCTTGTAACCCACTTGATTCAAAACACTGCACAATCCTTTCCTTCGGCAGTGACCCCATTAACTTTCCCACCACCAATGTCAGGCTGATACTCACCCCGTTCTCTGCCTTGTCCCCACCCCTGTGTTCTTGCACTACTGCCATTGAGAAATTTGCTCCCCTCAGGCTTTCCCTTGCTGCTGCTTCATCACAAGGGAAGGCAATTGTTGCCTCCCTTGGTTTTACACTCTGCCCCCCCCCCCAGTTAGTTTAAATGCTCATCCAAGTAGCATTTAAACCTCCCACTAAGGACTTCACCCCCAAAAAAAAACGATGCAGGCTGTCTCTCCCATAGAGACCCATATCCTCCCAGGTTGGCCCCAGTCCCCAAAGAATCTGAAGCCCTCCTTTCAAGCACCATGCCTTCAACCAACTGTTAAAAGCCCCAGTACGGAGCGTCCTATCCTCTCTCCAGCTGTACACAGCTAACACTTCAACAAAAGCCACCATGCATACCACCTGGGTTGAGGCCCCTTCCCAGCTCACTGAAATTTCCCTGCACTACCCCTACCCTGTCCTTTGCCGGGTTATTTGTTCCCAGCTGGACATCTAGCTCTCTTGTATCTCCTGATGCTCTAGCAATCCTCAGAATCCACTATCCATCCAAGTCAAAGCACTTCTCTGGCACTTCACCCCCCCCCAAGCCTGTGCCCACAACAACAGAGTCCTCCACTTCCCTCCTTCGGGCTTCCCCTTCTAAGGATCCTCCCCACTTCCCCCCTTCCCACTGCTATGGCTGCCTCCTCCCAGGTGCCCTGACCACCAGTATGGCGAAGGAAATGTGCAGTGGAACAGGCTAAGGAGTGTGTACCCTTCTTGTCTCCCCCACCCTCCTGGAGCCCACCAAAATCCAACCACTCTGCTTCTGCATCCTCTGAGGGGAGCACTGGCAAACTTGGTGGCCTGTGGGTGGAGCATAATATTCTCTGTTCCATTGCCAGTTCAGCCCAGTGTTCTGCAACCTCTGCCCTCAACCCAAGAAGGCGAGTACAAATGGGGCAGCACCTCAGGCTCTAGAAGGTGTCTCAAATGACTGCCACTCCACACCCATTGCACTGCACTACTCCCATACTCTTTCCTTCGTTTACCTTTAGTGCCAATCGAAACATCTCTGTACCTATTGATTCTCCCTTCTTCTCCACCTCTCTTCCATCCACATACCAACTTGGACCTGCTTACTCAAGTTTTCACTCTCCCTTGCTTCAAATCTACTATATGGCAAACTGCCTTCTCCTTCTGCAGTCCCTCCCTTTGGAATAATTTATCCTTTTGCTCCACAGGCTCCTCCTCTTACCGCTCACTTAAACAGTTCAAACAGCTTACTTTATTCTTACCTGTTCCTGCTCCTAGTTCCTCCCTTATCACCCAAGACTCTTTTTAGAGGTTGCTGGATTGAGTACCCTTCCTTGGCCACCCAGTATTACACTATTTATTTTGTGCTCTGTTCATCATGCAAGTTATCACTATGTATTATGGTACTACTTTTGTTCATCTTTTAGGTCGATACTGTTTTCTATTTGCTCTAACTTGTATTTGCACTGTGTAACTCCTAGGTGGCGCTATCCCAAGGGCCACTACCCCTGACTGCTTGGCTAGTAGCAGGTTAAGGGGCTTGGGTAATGAAAAGGGTACCTCCATCTGGAGGTCAGGGTTGTTAGTGGTCAAGCTAACCTGGGCACTGTAACCCTCCTCTTTCCTTTCTAGTGGCCTGAACAATATACAATAATTACTTTCACAATGACCCTTATTCACCAGGCAATTACGCACACTGTTTGCACTTACCAGTAGGGCTGGTTCCTCCAACTTGACCCTGGGGAACCCCTGTAAAACAAGGTTAAACACAGCAAATAGCAACAGTACAATGCTTTTGGCACAAACTGGAACCACAGTCAGGTTAAGTGCAAACAAAGTTAAATCTGATTTATTCAGGGGACTTGAACAAGCGAGGGACGTAATCAGGTTGATTTGTTAAAAGCTATATTAATCAGACAGTTATGCATGCAGTTCAGAGTCCCTACACAGTCACAAACTCTGGGTACCCAGGTAGGAAAATGGTGGGACAGCCAGGGTGTTGCAGCTGGTGGGGGCCCTGTGATGGAAGAAAGCAACATGCACAACACACACTATTTGTAATCCGGAGCCGGAAGGCTCAGTTCATGAAAGAAAAGGCAACCAGACAATCAGATGACAGCACTTTTAGATTTAGCTGTTCTTGCAGGGAGCTACCCTGATGTTTACTCACAATACTCAATACTGGACACAGGCAGGACAAAATCGAGACTGCAGGCTGTTAAACTGGAGTGCCCAGAGAAGCAAGGCCCACACGGATCACAGAGGCATCGTTCCTGTTCAAGTCGTTGAGCAGGGGGCTGATCCCCAGGCCGGTCTCTCGTCGATAACTTTCTCTGTGTAGCAGGTATTCTGGCTGAGCCAGTATAGCAGGGCCCAGGCAAATGGAAATGGATATAGATTCAATCCGTGGAGCTACATACAGCCTCCAGCAAGCAAAACACAGTTCAGACACACAGTGGGGAACCAAATCGCAACCCACTACAAGCACACGGCATATTCACATGTAAGGAAATTCCACTGTACCAGGCAAATGGCCCTCCGGTCGCAATTGCAGAGTCTCTGCACAATACGGGAGTTCAGAGGTAGCTAGAAGTCCTGAAAGGCTGATCGCATTCAGCAAATCTTCAGTCTTCTTCAGGTTAAAGCCTGGTCACAATTCAGTGGCTTAATTCGCTGTCCAAATTCAGATTCAGTCCGAAAAAAGCACAAGTTCCCTCTCAAGGACAGCAGGCAGGCATGCAGGCCAAACTCAGGCCTTTCCACAGTTCTCCCACTTGAATCCACTATGGATTGCTGCTTGAACTATCTCAAGCTGTTACTTCTTCACTTCCCAACTCAGATCTAACTGAAACTGCAAGCAGTGTGGGACTTTCCCCAAGATCCAAAAGGTTCGGTTAGCTGATCTGTCTGTCAGTCACAACAAGGGCTCCCCTCCAGGCTATTTTGGAGCCAAAAGCCCAAAACTACAATTCCTACAAGTTTTGGCCCCACAAAGCCCTGTAGGCAGGCTCCATTTTAGAGTCCCAAATGTACTGATTGGCCCATTCTGCAGCAGAGCAGGGCAGCGTTAGAAACGCCCATGATCCCAACGGCCCGCGTAAGGCCCCCAAATTTAGCTGGCGGTGGCAGGTCTGGCAGTGGGCCCCAACAGTCAGCAAACGTTAACAAAAAATTCAAGAAACTTGCAGATACATGTTTGTTTAATTACCTTTGCGACCCCGGCCAATTTTCGGCTGTATCAAGTCTGGCTCTATGTTGCTTTCTGAGATGCCTCCCGCCAGGTTATGTTTCTGTTTGCAGCTGCCTAGTCTCATGATGCTGCCCACCGCCTACCCAATTTCCCTGGTGAACGCTGAACCATGCTGTCCTGTCCACGCCATGTTCTGTTCAACTCAAATTTGTTTTGTTTCCCTACGTCCCCCTATTGTGTCGCACAAGCTGATGTGGGAGGAGGTGTGGTTGGAACCAATATCAAGGCCCCACTCCGTCCGTTCCTGTTATCACACCTCCTCCCACTGGGACCTGAACATTTCTGTTCCCCCTCAGGTCCATAGCGGCGTCATAAAAATGGACCCTCCAGCACTCTTGAAATCACAGCAGAGGATCAGTTCCAGAGTGCCGGAGAGAATCTGAGGATTGCAGCCGCTAGCCTGACTTGCGAGAACAGAGAGAGATGTGCTATCACCACCGCAGTCAGATTAACCTTCCAGACCCGGCACCCACCCGCCAATACAGATTTGCTGCCCTGCTACTGCCAGTGTTGCTAGAGTTATAATTTATTTTTTAATTTTTAAGAAAAATAGAGCAAAGCAAGGCAGCTAGCAGCAGCAGTTCACTGGGCATTGCCACTTTGCCAGTGGAGACCGCCACTCCGCGGCCAGTACACAGAGTGGGAGAGGTGACTTAGTGAGACCCGGTGGGAGTCCCATGAGGATTTAGGGAGACCAGTGCCTTGCCTGCCTTTGCTTCCTTTTTAGGTAGGTAATAATGGGATAGGAGCTCATAAGGTGTCTGTCTGACTGTAGGATCACCAGAATTAATTGTTTAGCCTCTGCTGGGATGCAGATAGGGCACACATATAAATAATGAGTAGTTTTACTGTTGCTTGCTCTTCAAGTAACTCTGACTGTCTGGGACAGTGACAAATTGTGCAGCAACCTGCTGCAGCACTTCGAGCAGTAAAGGAAGCAATTTTTATTTTAATATATAATCTGTTTTTATATGCAGTAGCTGGAGCCTGAAGCAGCTGGAGGAGTAGTTAAGGATTTTTGGGGGGAGTTTATATAGTGTTCTTCAGGCCACTGTGTCTGAGACTATGATAAACTGTGCAGTAGCTGAAGCAGCTCTGGGGCCTGGCAGAGCAGTTAAGGAAGTTACTTGAAAGTTACTCTAATGTAAATGATGTTTTGATGTATTTACAATAATGCAGCATTAATAGTGTTCTTCTATGTAGAAGGATTACGGGGGGAGAGCCTGACCCTGTCTGTGGGGCCCCCGTCATAGAGTATGTAGAAGGATTACAGGGGAGAGGGGCCCGACCCTGTCTGTGGGGCCCCCGTAATAGAGTTTGCTGGAGGCCCCCCAAAGTCCTAAAACCAGCCCTGAGTCCAGGACCAAGATGATAGAAACAAACATAACTGTCCATGCTGCAAAGAAGGCAGGTTAGAACAAACTGCAATATTATTACTACTCTAACAAATGATCAGCAAACAAGTACATCTTCTAACAGAGCTCCCTCTCAGATTAATTATGACTGCAATCCAGGCAGTTCTTAAAGAGACAGTACACAGAGGCGATACAGGCACTCTCTGGCATTACATTTAAACTGCTAAAAGGCAGAACACCAGTCTGGCAGTGAGCATTTAGGCAAACTCAAGAAAGACTTTTTTGGGAACCCCCATTTGTAGGGGGGCTACAAAGTACAGTTACGTAACAACTTATTGTAACAGTAGATTTTCGAGAGAGGCTCTTGCAGTAGGTAATTACATATAGGACTGAAGCCGGCAGGTGTCAGGACCCCATGGAAAAATTTCTAGCTAGCAGTCTCTGGCGGGGGACCACCCCCATGTCAGGTGACAGACACCATGCAACGTCAGTATAAAGGGGCAGTCACCCACACCCGCCTTCCAGTTCTTTCCCGCCAAGGGACAAAAAGACAAGACGAGACAGAAGCGGATGTTTCCCCCATGGAATAGGAGCTGAAAAAGCTAAGGGGGATGGAGGTCGGGAAGGTATTACCTACTGCGAGAGTCTCTCTCAAAAGATCTACTGTTACGGTAAGTTGTTACGTAACTGTACTATCTTACTTTGAGAGGGCTCATCTGGAATAAGGAGAAGCACATGGGAGGAGGAAAACTTACCAAATGTAGACCCTCTGGCTGTGAAGGTCCCAGGAAAGGAGACCTTACAGAACAGCCAACCCAAAGCCAGCTCTCCGGCAAGACGCAATGTCCAAACTGTAATGTTTCGTCAAGGTATGGACAGAAGTCCAAGTTGCGGCTGCACAAATGTCAGCTGCAGACACATTCTTAAAACAAGCCGCAGAGGCAGCAACACCCCTGGTGGAGTGGCCCCTGACTTGACCCGGCAGGGTCTTATGATACTTGTCGTAACAGCAAGTGATACAATGAGCCAACCATTTAGATAGGCATTGCTTGGTGACAGCATTGCCTTCTCCTTTGCATGCAAAAGAAACAAATAGTTGATCAGTCTTTCTGAGATCCTTTGTCCTGGTGGTGTAGTATCTCTGAATTCGGTGAACATCCAAAGTATGCAAGAGGTACTCCCCTTGATTGGAGTGTTGAGTAAAGAAAGCAGGCAGTTCCATAGATTGATTCAGCATAGATTCCACTACCACCTTAGGGAGAAACTTAAGGTTGGTACACAGAGCCACCCGTTCCTTGTGAAAAATCATATATGGGATTTTGCACATCAAGGCCTGAAGCTCAGAAATTCTTCTAGTAGAAGTAATGGCCACAAGGAAGAGAGTCTTTCAAAAAAGGAACTTTAGGTCTGCTGAGGCTGCCGGCTCGAAAGGAGGCAGGGTAAGCTTCTCAAGAATTAAATTCAGATCACAAGGAGGGGCAGGAATGCGAATAGGGGGTCTCAAGTGGAGAACCCCCCCCCCAAGAAAAGTCTTAGAGACTTCCAACTGTGCAAACGTTCTGCCCCCAAAAGGAACATGGTAAGCGGAAATGGCCGCCATGTGAACCTTTATAAAGGAATGACTCAGACCCAGATCGAAGAGATGGAGCACGTAGTCCAGAAGCCTCCCAACAGGGCAAGAGAAAGGCTCGAAATCTTTGGAAGAGGCCCAAATAGAGAACCGTTCCCATTTAATGGCATAGGTATATCTAGTGGAGGGCTTTCTGGCCTCCGCCAAAATGCCAGCCACAAGTGAGAAAACCTCAAATCGGGCTTGAGGTATGTGTGCCGGAGTCACGCATGCAACTGAAGGGATTTGAGACCTGGATGCACCAGGGTCCCCTGATCCTGGGTCAGCAAAAGGAGCGATGGAGGAAGAGGAAGTGGAGGTTCCTCTGAATACTGTTGCAGAAGAGAGAACCAAACTTGCCTGGGCCAGAAAGGAGATATAAGGATCAAGCAACTCCTTCTGAGCTGAGTTTGTGCAAGACCCTCGGAATTAAGGGAATCGGGGGGAAGGCATAGACGAATCTGCCCTTCCAATTGAAAGACAGAGCGCCTTTCCAAAAAATGCCTCACCTTGGAGCAAGCAAGCAAAAGGCGGGAGCTTCGCGTTGTGAGGAGACACGAACAGGTCTACCTGAGGTGTCCCCCAGCGCAAGAAGGTATCGCCTACATGACAGAAACTTTCAAGGACCTCAAGGGAATCAACAAAGTCCAAGAGGGTAGCATCTTTCAAAAAAAGAGGTGTGCAAGAACAAGGGGGCACAATTTGAAGATAGAGGGGGGGGGCGGCTCAGAGGTAATTTAAGGAAGTATTTTTTCACAGAGAGGGTTGTGGATGCATGGAACGGCCTTCCGGAGGAGGTTGTGGAGTCAAAAACAGTGGTGGAATTCAGCCATGCATGGGACAGTTATAAGGCAATTCTAGGGGGTTGAGGTAGGAAGAAGTAGGCTGCTGGTTAACTAGGATCTGCAGCTTATCCACTAGGTAGGGAAATGGGCAGACTGGGTGGGCCAAGCGGTCCTTATCTGCTGTCAAATTCTATGTTTCTATGTCTACTACGCCCGATCCAGTTCCCACTCATAAGCCTGTGCGGACGACCAGCTAAGGTGGTCTGCCAGCATGTTTTTGACCCCCAGAACATGTACCACTGTGAGGTGAAGGTTGTGTTGCACTGCCCAATCCCAAACCCGCATCGCCTCCCAGCAAAGAGGGCAGGAAAGAATTCCTCCCTGTTTGTTGATGTGCAATACTATGCACATGTTGTCCGTCTAGACCGCAAGATGACTGGGAAGCAGATACAGATGCAGGGCTTGTAGAGCATATAACACGACCCTGAACTCGAGCACGTTTATGTGAAGAGTCTGAGCCTGGACCAGGAGCCCTGGGTCCCGTGAGACCCCATGTGGGCTCCCCAACCCTCTCCCGAGGCATCTGTTGTCCATGCTGCCAGCCCAGTAGATGGAAGGAGAACCTCCCTCCTACTGGTTCCTCTGGAAGGTCCAGAGGCTGTGGGAGAGGAAAGGAGTCAGGAGGTGTGGGGCAGTGCCGCGGCTGAAGCTCACGCCACTTTTTGGGCGGGGGGTTCTTGGCAGCCGGAGGGGCCCCGACGTTTATTGGCCTGCTTACCCTGCGGTTTCGCTTTGGGACGAGAACGTTTGCAAAAAGGACGGCGCTGACCCTGAGGGGGCCTGTACAAAGAGTCAACAGACTTAAGACCAGTACCCTTACCTTGCAGATCGGTGATGATGTCCTTGATATCCCACCGAACAGCACCGAACCCCTGAAGGGTGCGTCCCGGATAGCAGACTGCACCTCTGGGACCAATCCTGACACTCGGAGCCAGGCATGACGCCACAAACCCATGGTGAAAGCTGAGCTCTGACCCGCAGTGTCCAACGCATCGTACGTGGCATGAAGCACGTGCCGACTGGCCAAACGAGCAGACCAGACCAGATCTGCCACTTCCTGCTTAGTCTGAGACTCAGGAAGGGAGTCCAATTTCGCTTCCACCTCACTAATGATTATCTTCTGGTAATCCCCCATATGAGCAACATAATTAAGGGCCCTGATTTTTTTTTTTATCATTTAACACTTTTCCTCCTTGCAGCCACAGCCTGCTCCACATCTATCCAACCACCGCTCCACTCCGCCATTGACCCCGAAGCTCGCATGCCCAGTTGGCAGATGCAGCTACACCTGAGAAAGGGTCTCACCCATAGCCCCCGCGACCGTGAGGAAACCAGTACCGGCACATTCCTCCAGGCATCTTCTGCTGGCACAGCTGCAGCCATCAAGCTGCCACGAACCCGTGCTGCCATTTTTGGGATCACAGACGTGCAATGACGTCTGTGCACATATGTGCAGAAATCCACCGCGGTACCCCCTTAGCTACGCCGTCACTTGCGGTACCTGTGGGCATCCACAGAGGTCGCCGTAGCACAGTGTAGAGTCCCCAACCCACCCCAGGACTAGGAGAGCTGTCTCCCAAAGCTCAATCCCAATCCTCCCCTGCTGACCCGACAACCCGAACTTGTTCCTGAACCCAGGTCGCCAGCGTAGCATGAGGTGTGACGTCCAGCACCTCAACCCTCAGCGCCACCAGGCCAGCCATTAAGGGCCCTTTTACCCAGAGTGGAAGAAGCACAGACCTTCTTCCCATTCTGGTACAGAAGACGGGATTCCTTGTCAGGTGGGGACAAGCTCAAATGCTTAGGGTTAGCCGTACGGCGGCTGTGAGTGGCACTAATCACGACTAAATCAGCATTGGGGTGTGTATTCAGGGAATCAACACCCTCCGGATCCTGCTATATCCTGTCTGCCTTCCTCGTAAGTGGCGGGCTAATGCCGATGTTTTTTCCCAAATGGTGGAAACAAGGTCCGCATGAGGCTCAATCCAGGGTGGAATCAGCATTGGAGTGGTCTCGGGCAGATCCAGATCAGCAGCGATTTTTTTCCGCTGTGGATCAGGCCCCAAAGATTGCCACTGGTGAACCATCTGGATCTTTTGCAGCAGCTCCAGAAAGTAAGGATCTTTCAAAGGGGATTTGGGAGGAGTCCTGGGCCTGGGCTTGTCTGGAGTGTGTGGCTCGTCCGGATTGGAGCACCCACCAGAATCAGAGTCCGAGGTCTCCGAAGAGGAAGAAGAGGAGGAAGACCCCTCCCAGCACGGGGGTGGAATGGACCCCTTGGGAAACCCACGGGGAAGTGTGTCCTCCCCTGCCCTGGTACCACAGGGCTCGCCTCTGATGTCAGGCGGGGGGAAGGGAGTCTCTCGCCTCCGAAGATGGGAGTCCGGGACCGGGTCCGGCATTGGAAGACAGCTATCCACCTCCCAGGTGAGCTGAGCCTTGGCCTCTGCCCACCAGGAAGCCAGAGTCTCCTTCAGGTCCACCGGTGGCTGAGGGGGAGTTGGAGGAGGAGGAGGGGGATATGGATACTGAAGGTATCCGAACGTCGAGTATCCGTAACACGATGGCGGGTACTGAGGCATCGGGTACTGTGGCGCGGGATACTGCGGTCCCGGGTAGGATGGCATCGGATAAGACCGGGTCAGATACCCAGGCACCAAGGGCTCTGACAGAGCAGACAGCCCTGGAAGAGGCCCCGCAGGCGGGTCAGGGACAGGAGGCCTGGCGGGCACTGGGTCCGGCGTCCGATGGTCCGACATCAGGTCATCCGACCCTGCGGGAGGGAGACCTGATGGGAGCATGCTCGCCCATGGTGTCACCCAGGAAGGGGAACTAAAATCCCCGGTCCACTAGGAGACCGACCTTTGGACTGCAGCACTGAATGCTGTGGTAAGCCCGGATGGCAGATTGGTCCATTAGGTCCGACATCGGCTCTAGCGCCATGCGTCCATCGGAGGAGCTGGCATCCGACTTATCAGAACCAACACCCATAAAGGCCATGAGGGAGGAGCGGTCCTTGCAGGCGATGGGAGGCATCATGCCCCAAGGGTCGGGCGATTTAGCGTGTCTTTTGCCTGGAGCGGCCGCCAGTAGCACTGACGTCTGCCACCGGGCCACCGAATTCAGAAGGCTACACGGTGGCAGTCTTGCCTGAGGCGGCTGTCTCCTTTGAGACCCAGAGGCCCCTGAAGGGCCCGAGCGCAAGTCCGACAGGAGGGTCAATGCCGCTTTGAAAGCCTCCACAGCCGTCAGGAGCGGTCCTCCGGGAGGGGACATTACCTTTAACACAGAGACTCCAGTCGGTTGTGTGGCTGTGGAAGAGGGAGTCCCGTCCAGTGCTTGCTTCTTTTTTGAGGTGACCTCAGGGGAAGTAGAGGCCTGATGAAGCTTCTTCAGTTCCTTCTCCATGAAGAACATCTTCTTTTTTAGAATGTGGACCTCCAGGAACGGCTGCCTCTGCTTGCGGGTGGTGGCGCTGAATTTCAGGCAATGCTGGCACTTCTCCACAGGGTGATCCGGGCCTAGGCAGAAGAGGCACTGGAAGTGTCCTTCCTTGTGCAGGAGCTGGGTGCCGCAGGAATCGCACTTGTTCTTGTGCTCAGATGGAACAGGGGATGACATACACGGCAGCTGAAGAAGAACTGATGAAAATTCGAATGAGAATCGAGAAATTTATGGTAAAAATACCGACAATTGACTGACGAAGCAGTGAACTTAACTGCGAGGCGCTTTCACAAGCTAACAGCGGGAAAGAACTGGAAGGCGGGCATGGGGGATCACCCCTTTATACTGACATCGCATGATATCAGTCACCTGATGTGGGGGCGGTCCCCCGCCAGAGACTGCTAGCTAGACATTTTTCTGTGGGGTCTTGACGTCTGCCGGCTTCAGTCCTATCTGTAATTACCTACTGCAAGAGACCTCTCGAAGTACAATCTGTATTTACAATGTTATTCTGTTTTTACCTATATGATGTATTCTTGAATGCACCCTTCCCCAAGGTCGCGCCTGCAAACAAGCCTTGCGTCAGTCAACAACTTCTAACTAGATAAATAAACAGGAATTACTTATATTATAAATAACTGTTTATTTAACACCTCTATCAAGCAGGAGACAAGCCCAACCTAAATAATTATAGGCCAATGACAAGCTGCCTGTCCTTACCAAAATATTGGAAAAGTTGGTTAAAGGGACATTGTTAACCCTCTTAGGCCTCGAAGTACCCCCGATTTAAAAAAAAAAAAAAAAAAAAACCTTGTGATTGTTCACATTCTGTACAGACAGCTGATGAAGCTGGTTGTTTCATTCAGATTCTTTTTTTTCTTTTAAAATGTGAAAAACAGATTTCCGACCATACTGGTGTTACCACACAAAAACATGTGTGTTTACATCCCTTGATCAACTCCCACTGCATCTTTCCTGGGCTTAGGAACACCCTCAATACAGTCTAGCTTCTCATGATGCAGTGGGAGGAGAGAGGACTATTGAAAAATGAGTGGCCGCACTGTTTGGCGATGTTTCTAATATTCAGGAAGTATGCAGTAAGACTAGATTCAGGATTTGAAACAAAACAAGGTTGGTTGTAACTATACAATAGGGTGCATTTCAGTTCTACTAAACAAGAAAGCAGATAAAACAACCAGCAACATCAATGAATTTTAGAGAAGGTAAGCAGTCATAAAATGCGTTGTTTTACCTGGCTATGTACTGTTCAGAAGAGACCGAGGTGCAGAAAGGGAGGGTGGAGTGGCCCGGTATGTCAATAAAAATATCAAAACTACAGAAATTCAGAATACATATAAAGAGCCAGAAGAACTGTGGGTCACCCTGGAAACAGGAAATGGGACAGCCATACGAACTGGGATTGTCTACAGGTCCCCAGATTAGGGGGAGGACATATACACATTACTGTTAGAAGATACACAAAACATGACAGCTAAAGGGGAGGTTCTGATAATGGGAGACTTCAGCATGCCAGCTACAGACTGGTCAATACCAGCTGGAACATCTGCCAGAACTAGACACACGGTGGATTCCCTGCAGGGGGAGGGACTCAAACAACTGGTACAACAACCCACAAGAGACAGGGCTATCCTAGACCTAGTACTGACTAACAGGAAAGGATCACAGGTCTCCAGGTAGAAGGTCACCTGGGGGCCACTGACAATCACATGGTATGGTTCAGTGTGGCCACTAGAACTAAACCATCCCATTCCAAGGCATAAATATGGAACTCCAGAAGAGCTGACTTTGATAAGATGGCCAATAGAGGTAAGTTAGCCCTGGCAAAAAGAAATACAGGTGAGGGGGTACAGGCAAAGTGGGCAAGCATTAAGGATGCAATACTTGAAGCAACATTTCATTGTGTTAGAGTAAAAAGGAAGTGCAAAAGAAGAAGGAAACCACTTTGGTTCTCAAAAACAGTAGCAGAAAAGGTCAGAGCCAAAAGGCTGGCCTTCAGGAAATATAAGGTAATGTAGCAGAATGAAGATAGGGAGGCATACCAAACTTCCCTAAGGGAAGCAGGGAAGGCAATAAGGCAGACAAAGGCCCAAACTGAGGAAACACTAGCACAAACAGTAAAAGAAGGTGACAAGACTTTCTATAGCTACATTAGTGAAAGGAGAAAGTCCAGAGGTGGTATTGCTAAGATCAAAGGAGATAAGGGGGCATGTGAGGAGGACCATGTAAAAGCATCTATACTAAAAAGATACTTCTGCTCAGTATTTACTGAAGAGAAGGTAGGGCAGGGCCCACAGCTCAGCACCATGGACACAGGGGGGAGGGAGGTGTGCACTACTCCCTTCACAAAAGAAAGGGTCCCACAAGAGCTCGATAAGCTCATAGAAACATAGAATTTGACAGCAGATAAGGACCGCTTGGCCCACTTAGTCTGTCCATTTTCCTACCTAACAGATAAGCTGCAGATCCTAGTTAACCAACAGCTTACTTCCTCCTACCCCCCACTAGGACTGCCTTATGCCTGTCCCATGCATTCTTGAAGTCCCCCACTATTCTTGACTCCACGACCTCCTCAGGGAGGCTATTCCATGCATCCACAACCCTCTCAATGAAAAAATACTTCCTCACATTACCTCTGAGCTGTCCCCCCTCTATCTTCAAATTGTGCCCCCTTGTTCTTGCACATCTCTTTTTCTAGAAGATGCTACCCTCTTGGACTTTGTTAAGTCCCTTGAGGTACTGGAAAGTTTCTATCATGTCCCCTCTCTCCCTTCTTTCCTCAAGGGTATAAAGGGTCAAAGGCTCCTTTAGTCTTTCTTCATATGTCTTCTGGTGCAGACCCCGCACCATTTTGATTGCCCTCCTCTGGACAGCCTCCACTCTGTCTATGTCTTTGCGGAGATGGGGTCTCCAGAACTGCACACAGTACTCCAGATGGGGTCTCACCAGCTGTCTGTACAGAGGGATAACAACTTCCTGTTTTCTACTATTGATGCCTCTTCCTATGCATCCCAGTATCCCCCAGCCTTCCTTACTGCCTTCCTCACATTGCTTGCCCACCTTTAGGTCATCTGATATAATTACCCCAGGTCCCTTTCTATTTTTACTGTTGTCAGTATCTCACCCCCATTGTGTACGCTTCCCTGGGTTTTGTTTCCTATGCATTACCTTGCACTTCTTTGCATTGAATCTGAGCTGTCATACATTTGACCATTCCTCCAACCTTGCCAAGTCTCTTCTCATCCTTTCCACTCCATCTTGTGTATCAACCCTGTTGCAGATCTTTGTGTCATCTGCAAAGAGACATAGTTTTCCTTCTAGTTCCTCTGCAATGTCACTTATAAAGACAGTAAAAAGGACCTGTCCCAGTACTGAACCCTGCGGTACCCCGCTAGTAACCCTCCTTTCTTCATTGTGTACTACATTTACTACTACCCTTTGCGTCCTGTTGTCTAGCCAATTTTTTATCCAGGCTACCACCTTGGGACCCACTCCAAGGCTGGCTATCTTGTGTATTAATCTTTTGTGTGGGACTGTATCAAATGCCTTGCTAAAGTCTAGGTAGGCCATGTCCACAGCCCCTCCTGGTCTACTACTTTGGTCACCCAGTCAAAGAAATCAATTAGATTCGTCCTGACATGACCTTCCCGCTGTGAACCCATGCTGCCTTGGGTCCTGTGCCCCACTGGCCTCTAGGTACTCAACAATTCTTTCCTTCAGAAGTGATTCCATCATTTTCTACCACTGAGGTCAAACTAACTGGTCTGTAGTTTCCTGCCTCTGTCCTGCTCCCACTTTTGTGAAGAGGAATCACATCTGCCCTCCTCCAGTCCTCGGGTACCACCCCATCCTCCCATAATTTGTTAAAGAGAGTAGTCAGTGTCACTAGTTCTACCCTTAGTTCTTTTAGAAATCTTGGTGAATCCCATCAGGCCCCATTGCCTTGTCCACCTTCAATTTTATTAGTTCTTTCAGAACCCTTTCT
Organism: Neoceratodus forsteri; assembly: GCA_016271365.2. Taxonomy (NCBI): domain Eukaryota; kingdom Metazoa; phylum Chordata; order Ceratodontiformes; family Ceratodontidae; genus Neoceratodus; species Neoceratodus forsteri. Next base: position 479,695,932 of record CM057455.1, read on the forward strand.
TCTGTAAATGGACTGGTATAGACCCCGTCTTCAGAGTGTTTCTCTTGTTTGGTTTAGGTAACTCCCTCCTCTTCCTTTGTGAATACTGAGCAGAAATATTCGTTTCAGTATCCCTACTTTTCACTGTCACCCTCTACCCACATTCCCTCCCTTTATTAAGCTTCAGTATCCCTCCTTTGGTCTTTCTTCGTTCCCTAATGTACCTATAAAAGGTCTTATCCCCTTCTTAACAGAATTGGCTATCCTTTCCTGTTTGGGCTTTTGCTATTCTTGACTGCCTTCCCAGCCTCTTTTCTACTTTAACTGATAAAGTTCTCTGTCCTGCTCCTTCTGTGTTTCCTTATATTTCCTGAATGCTGTCCTTTTCTCCTTAACCTTCCCTGCCACCTCTTTTGAGAACCATAGTATTTTTTTCCTTCGATGTGTTTTATTGATTTGCTTTACACAAAGGCTTGTTGCCTCTGTGATGAATGTTTTGATCACTCCCCATTGTTCCTCCACCCCTCCTTCTTGCCTGTTTGCTAGTGCTTTTCTGAGGCACTCTCTCATTTTCCCAAAGTTAGCCCTCCTAAAGTCCAGTACTCTTGCTTTTGTATGGCTTGATTGTATGGCTGTGTTTATCGTGAACCACACTCATGGTGGAAAAGGCAATGGGACCTGATGGCACATATCCTAGGGTACTAAAGGAGCTAAGGGTGGAACTAGCAGAGCCATTATCAGAACCATTTAGTGAGTCTCTGAGCACATGAGAGGTCCCAGAAGACTGGAGAAGGGCTCATGTGGTCCCGCTCCACAAGAGTGGTAGCAAGGAGGAGGAGGCGGGGAACTACAGACCAGTCAGTCTTACCTCAGTAGTGGGCAAGATTATGGAGGCACTTCTTAAGGAAAGGATAGTGCAACACCTGGAATCCATAGGAGCACAGGATCCAAGACAGCATAGGTTTACAAAAGGAAGGTCCCGTCAAACTAATCTCATAGATTTCTTTGACTGGGTAATCAGAGTGGTGGACCAAGGGGGAGCAGTTGATGTCACCTACCTTGACTTCAGCAAAGCTTTTGATACTGTTCCACACAGAAGATTGATTAATAAGCTGGGTAGGCTCAGGGTGGGTCAGAGGTTGGTCAACTGGGTGGCAAACTGGTTGAGAGGCAGTAAACAGAGTGGTGGTAAACGGTATACAGTCAGAAGAGATGCAAGTCACAAGTGGGGTATCTCAGGGGATCAGTCCTGGGGCCAGTCCGCTACAATATCTTCATCAGTGACACTGCAGATGTATTGGAGGGTAAGGTTTGTCTGTTTGCAGATGACACGAAGATCTGCAACAGAGTAGATGATCCAGATGGGGTGGGCAAAATGAGAAGAGATCTGGATAAACTGGCAAAATGGTCAGAATAGTGGCAACTGGGGTTTAATGCAAAGAAGTGCAAGATCATGCAGATAGGGAAGAGAAACTCTGAAGCCACCTACAGGCTGGGAGGGGAGTTGCTGGCAGTCACAAGGGAAGAAAGAGACTTGGGCATCATCATCACCGATGACCTGAAATCATCCAAGCATACCACTAAAGCAGTAGGTAAGGTTAGGGGGATGTTGGGGTGTATTAGTAGGGGTATCACAAGTTGGAAGAGGGGAGGTAATAATCCCTCTTTACAAGACACTGGTTAGGCCCCATCTGGAGTACTGCGTGCAGTACTGGAGGCTACACCTTCTCAAGGACATTAACCAAATTGAGGCAGTCCAGAGAAGGGCAACAGAAATGGTGCAGGGAGTGCAACAGAAAACATATGAGGACAGATTAATAGAGCTCAATATGTATACCCTAGAGCAAAGGAGGGAGAGAGGTGATTTGATCGAAACATTCAAACACCTTAAGGGCATTAACAAGGTGAAAGAGTCTAACATGTTTCAATATAAGAAAAAGAGCAGCACAAGAGAACACAGCATGAGATTAGAGGGAGGCCAATTAAGGGGTAATGTGAGGAAGTTCTTTTTCACACAAAGGGTAGTGGATGCATGAAATGGCCTACCTCAGGAAGCGGTGGATAGGAATACAGTGCAGGGCTTCAAACAGGCATGGGATAGGCATAAGGGAGAAATAAACTGAGTATGAATAGATAGGCCATTGACAGAGCAAACGCCAATGGCACATTTATAAGGCAGAAAAAGAAATGGGCAGACTGGATGGGCCTTGCGGTCCTTATCTGCTGTCAACTTCTATGTTTCTTAACTAGAAATGATTATGTTGCAAAAAGGGTTCATAGTGTCCCTTTAATGAGCAGCTGTGAGAGCATCTAAATCAACATTTTATTATCACTCCCTTACAATCTGGTTGCAGAGCAAAACTGTGTTATGATCACACGTTTGGCTAACTTCACTTGACAGAAACTTTTCTGTGGCACCACCTTACTATACCTGAGCAATGTTTTTGATATAGTTGACTATGATGCATTACTACATGCATTTTCAAGGAAAGACATCAGTTCAGCTCTCATCTGGTTCACAAATTACCTCACCACTCGTCAGCAGCTACAAATCGCAGGTCTTACCTCTTATGCTTTCACTTATACAAAGGGGTTCCGCAAGGCTCTGCATTAGGGCCCCTACTTTTCATGATGTACATAACTGACCTTGGTGTAAATATAGAGGAAGCTCAGTTACATTTTTATGCTGATGATACAGTCTTGTAATGTAGCAAGCTCTTCTACTGATATTGTAAAACATGACTTACAACCTCCCTTTGATACAAGCAATTTAACCTACTGAGATCAAAGCTGTTGCTCAATGCCTCAAAAACTAAAGTCATGTTATTCACGCCAAATGGTGAATGTCCAGTGAACTCCCTAGACTTCATCATTTCCACTTTGACAGGTCATACAATAGAACTGGTGAATATACTGTATAAAAGTAGCGGGACAGATAGTAATCTGTTCTTTAACAAACATATTATAATCCAACGCTAAGGCTGCCCCGGTGGCCCACCTGCAGTGCACTGCGTTGCCATGCTGACTACCCTGATTTGGAAGCGAGCCCAGGAAGTCGCATCACTTGGCAGTATGTCTCGGTCGGGGAGGGTTGGAAGTGGTTTCTGCCACTACAGTGATCCCAGTGGCAGGGCCAGGGAGCTTGCTCCTGCACCATGGGGGATACTGCAGCTGTCCGTGGCCAGCACAGGCATTTGTTCCCATCAGGGAGGAGAGAGGAAACCAAAGGGGAGAAAAACCCAGTAGCCGTCTGAATGATGATGGTCTTCGACCTGAGCAGTGTATAACAGGGTATATCCATGTGCTTATCAGCTACTGGCTGAGAAGACAAATCTCTATGGGAAAAAATCTGATGCCCCAAAAAAAAAAAAATCCCACTGAAATGATTACTTTAACACTGCAACATTTTTTATTTACCTCCCCTCCCCCCCAAAAAAACACACACACATATAAAAGCACATTTTGATCCTGTGGATATTCCTGGCTCCAACACCCAAAACGAAGTTCAGGTTTGCCAGACTTGCCCTCTTTTAGCTGCCCTCACATCCAGTAACCATAACATTTTGTGGTTGGACAACGATGGGCAAATATTTTAGTGGCTCGTGCCTTTCCCCCACAGAAGTAGGGAACATCTTCTCCAAGTCACATCCCACCTCAGCCAGCTCCACTGTGCAAGTTCAGGTATTCTGCATGAACCTCTATCCATGACTGGGCTGCCCTACGTAACCACTTTTCAAGACATGGAGGACGTTCCGGTATAGTCTGCTGAATCAACTACATGATTCGAGGTTATCAACAAATGATACTGTCTAGAGACAGTCCTCTAATTTGAACCTTTCCAAGTTATCAGCTTGTCCTATAGTTTACTGCTCCAATCAGTATATCAGGTTTCACTTAAGGTACCACACAGCCCAAGATGTCAACTTCCGGTCCCAGGGCTCTTAGTCGCACAATCTGCAAACTAGTGTTTACAAGGTTCAGCAAGTCAGATTTAGAATCGGTTAAATTTACAAACTGTTAAACATGATAACTCCAGTGAAGGATTCAGCAATTTAATAACAATTTATTCAAAATGTCTACATTATACAATTTCAAGTGAGGACAGAATGAAAAGTAAAGTTCATTTACCGAGGTCACATGTTTACTTTCCACTGCAGCTTCTGTCTGCTTGTTGGGCCCTCCCATGTGCATCTTGCTAATATGTGCATTTAGACTGCCCAGATTTTTGAAGATACAGCTACATTCTGGACAATTATACATGGGACCATTCCTCACCTAGAAAGGACAGGGGAAAGAAATGTTAGCAGTGTCAGGTAACATATTTCAGAGAGGCAAGGCAAGGAAAATTGTATTTAAAAAAGATGCCCATCCTGGAAGCTCTGGGTGCTGAACAAATTAAAATTTCATAAAAAACTCAATCAATAAATTATAAATACACAATTAGCACAATATGAAACATAGATAATACAACAATTATAATAAAATGTATAAATACTACCCTCAATGATGGCTGCTAAATCAAAAATAGCCCTGGGTTAGTTAAGGCAGACAGGTCTGGAGTCAGGATAAGGTTATTCAGCAAAATCTGGGAAGGGCTGACTATACAAGAAGGCCCTGAGGTGGGCTTTGAATACCTTGACAGAAGGGGCCTCTCTAACAGCTGGAGAAAGCAAGTTCCACAGGACGGGGCCGGCGACACTAAATGCTCTGTCACCTGCTGTTTTTAGCCTCATCCTAGGAAGTGCGAGAAGGCCCCTAGAGGAGGAGTGGTAGGAAGCGGACGGAGACAGCAGGTGTAAGAAGGTCCTTCAGGTAACCAGGGCCCAGGCCATGTAGGGCCTTACAGGTGAGCAAGCCCACCTTGAAGAGGACCCTCCACCTAACTGTCAGCCAGTGCAGTTCGCGCTTGCGGGGTGATATGACAGTACGACTGTCCTATCAACAGCTTAGCCACCGTGCTCCACACCAGCTGCAGTCGCGAGGGTACCCCCCCAGGATAGTGTGCATTACAGGTCAAGCCTGACGTCATGAAGGAATGAATGAAGGTGAGGAAGTCCAGGGACGGAACTAAGGGCTTTATCCTGGCAATATTCCTCAGATGATAAAAACTGGTATGAACAATGGACAACACCTGAGACTCAAGCGTCAGTCCACTGTTGAGAATAATGCCCAGATCACGCACCCTAGAGGAGGCCTTCAATGGTACAGAGCCAAGAAAAAGCCCCGTCTCTGCACCAAAGGCCAACCTATCATGCCCTCTGTTCAACTCCACCACCAGTACCTCCATCTTATCAGGGTTCAGTCGCAACCAGCTGGAGGCCATCCAGTCATTGATCTCAGCAAGGCAGCTGTTAAGCACTTCCACTGTGCAAGATGTTCCTGGGGCAAAAGAAAAATACAGCTGGGTATCATCAGCACAGCTATGAAAACCCCAAGCTGTATTTCCTAATGAGCTCTCCCAGGGGCAGCATGTACACGGCGAACAACATCAGTGATAAAACCGAACCCTGAAGAACTCCACATGATAGGAGGCTAGGGGAGGAGGAGAAATTCCCCACCTTTGCCTCCTGTAGGATAGAAAAGATTCAAACCAGTAGATAACAGTGCTGGCGAGTCCACAGAATTCCCTTAGGCAGTCAAGTAACACATGATGGTCCACCGTGTCAAATGCTGAACAGAGATTGAGGAGGACGAGAAGTGTCCCCTCCCCTCGATCTCTAGCCCTGAGAAGGTCATTATGCACCCGAACCAACTCAGTTTCTGTGATATGCCTCGCACGAAACCCAGACTGGAGTGGCTCGTTACAGATCAAGGTCCACGAAGAACTCCTCATGCTGAAGCGCCACCATCTTCTCCACAACCTTACCCAAGAAAGGATGGTTGGAGATGGGATGGTAATTCACCTTGACGTCAGGGTCCAATTATGTTTTTTTCAGAAGCGGTCTCACCAGTGCCTCCTTCAAGACATCAGGAAAGATCCCCTCTGACAGGGAACACTGGACAATCAAGGCAAACACCGGACCAACGAAGAAATGAGTTGGCACCAGGACCAGTTCACAAAAGGTGTGCTGTAGCTTGGAAGCAACCTCAATAACCTCAGCCACCTCCACCAGTCTAAACTCGCCCAAACCAGGCCGAGTGCTCTCCGGATGCCCATAGTGACCACTGTCGGCCAAACTATGACTCACTGGCAGAACCCCCTGCCTGATGGCGGACACCCTGTCTAAAAAGAAGTGAACAAACTCCTCACATAATGCATTCGAAAAAGCTACTTTCAGCTGTAGACAGGAACGATGGAGAAGCCTGTCCACAGTCCAAAAGAGCACAGTTGGTCAGTTCCTCTCGCAGCAATCTCCCTGGACAGGAATTCTGCCTTCTTACGGTTGATTGACCCCTGGTACTCACCGTAGTGCGCATGCAAGGCCAGTTTGTCCGCCTCTGGATTAGACTTTTGCCAGCAGCGCTCTAATCTCCAACCCACAATCTTCATGTCCTTGAGCTCCTCATTGTACCAAGGGGACCTCAAGTGAGAAGATTTGGGTCTTACAAGGACTGCTGCGTGGGAGTCGAGCGCACCAGACAATGCCCTATTTTAGGCATCAACTGCTGCGCACACACCCCCAACGCATGCACTGTTCACACTAGATAGATCAGCCACCACCAAAAAACCCTTGGGGGTCAACCCCCTCAAAGGGTGGTAACTGACCATCTCAGAAGGGGGAGGGCTCTCAGAGGGGCCCCAAACAAGAACTCCACCGTGTAGTGATCGGACCAAATGACCTGATCAATCCTGAGACTATTTATCTCAAGCCCCAGTGAGAACACCAGGTCTGACATGTGGCCACCCTGATGGGTCGCGGAGGAAACTACTTGAGTCAGCCCCAGAGATGACATTATCTGAAGGAAGTTGTAACCAAGCCAAGAAGATTCGTTGGCCTGAACACTGAAGTCCCCCAGCACTAAACATCTGGGGGCCTCCAATGTTTCACCAACAATGAAATCGGCTACCACCTGCAGGAAATCTCCCGCAGCCCCAGGAGAGCAGTAAATCAACAGAATCCAGCAACCTGCACCCGGACCCCCACAGACAACCACACATTCAAATTAACCTGGTGCTCCCACTGGGTGCAGGGTGAAGCCTAGCTCAGATCTAAAACAGATGTCAACCCCCCCCCCCCGTGCTCCACTCTGGGGCAGTGCACTACAGTATACCCAGGTGGGACAGCATCCTCTAAGACTGGGCCAGCACCATCACCAGTCCAGGTCTCTGTGATGCAAGCCACATCAGCCGAAGAAACCAAGTCTGCGATAACTGTGGTCTTGTTTCTGACCGATCTGGCATTGCAAAGCACTGTCCTCAGAGGACTGGTGGACAGTGCAGCCCCTCTGGCTACTTGCCAACTCGATCTGGTGGGAACCCTGGTGATGGGAGCTAAATACATCTGGCCTCTCCCCCGGACCCGTCTAACCCCAGGGCACCCTCTGCACCCAACTACCTTGATCCTACCGCCCACCGCAGTGCACGGGGCACCCCAACCCGATCGAACAGCATGGTTCCTCTTTATTCCAACCTCCCTACAGCGCCTTGCTATGGTGGCAGAAACTAAGAGGTTGAAAAAAGGCCATAAATCGAGCAGCTGGGATGCCCCATACACTATACTGGCCCGCCCCAGTACCTCACACCTTCCCAGACACATCCCTCCTGACTATATAATCCCAGACCCACAAAATACTAATCCTACAGACACAGACACACACTACTAACACACACTATAACAATGAAAAAATCCTATACCACACACTCCACACAAACATATATGAAATGAACTACAACCCAAAAATCTTATTAAACCCAATAAACCCCCAACACCCCGGCCCCAAGGGAAGTGAAGACAAAACCGGGAGAAGAACTTGAATAAGGGAGCAAAACTGCCCGCAGCTCAGCATAGAAGTCCTACAGGACAGGACACATTAAAACAGTCACATTATGAAAATTACATCAGCAACTTGTGCCAAAAAGAAATAAAGTTTTCAGCCCCCTGCATGGAGTCAGAGGGCTCTCTCACCACCCCCAGTCACTGCAGAATGCTGAATCCATACACAGTACAAGTCATGCAGGGTAGAGTTCAGCGTACATACAGAACTGCTCCTACCAGTCCTGAGAACCCAGAAAATAGAGCCACCAAGCCCCATGACCGACCCCTAAACAATAATCCAGAGGGGCACATGCACAAAACTCAGGACCATGGGCACACAGACCATTCGCAGAGGCACCAGAGAGCGACAGTCACGTTACTCGTCGCTTTTGCTCTGGGAGACCATACACAGAAGTGCCCTCTGAACTGCGCACTCCCAGGGATGCAGTTCGAGTGGCAAGCAGGATCCTGTCACACCGTCAGTCCTCTCGAAAAGTGTTGAAGAAGCACCTTTGGGGAAATCAAGGGTCTGCAACTGCCATTAGATCTGCAAGTGCAACACTGGCCTTGATTGAAGGTGAAAACCTTGAGCCTCGGTACTATGTCCGCAGTCCACAATCCTCGGCCCTCCTAGTCCAGAAAGCAATTCTCTGCCACACAGAAAACCTCATATAAGGACTACACGAGCCCGTGAATCCGGAAGCCCGAATCAGCTTATTCAAATCAGACTGCTGAATCGCTGGGACGCAGAATCCCAGCTAAGTCGTCAGATCTCTCAGCAGCACTAGACCTGCAGGATAGGTACCAGGTAGGTGAGCTGCGGTTTAACAGGATACTCACAAAAACAAGAGAACTAACTCGATGGGCTAGCTCACTTACTGGCCCTGCCTCAAACTAAAACCCTGACTCCCTAACTCAGCATTTAAAATATATTTTCGGTAATCTGGTCATCCACAAAGCAACCGGAAAACTCACACGCCAAATTTTTGGCTCTCCAAATATAAAGACAGCCAAAATATTAACTTTATTCGGGAGTGGGGGTAGGGGGGCAAGTGCTCACAATAAGAAGCTTACAAGCTGCAGCTCAGCATTGCTGCCACCTTGCTTCCTTGCTCCTCCCCCATCAGGAGAGCGTCATTTTGTATACTGAGGTACAACCATTTATAGCCTCAAAGAAAAGCAAGAGAACTCTTGTACTGGTCATTTTCAGGGCACTGGCGGACTAAGACAATTTTCAGACACTCAAGATCAGATATTTCTGAGCTTTGGATTCAGAGCATCTAAGTGCCATTCCAACACCCATTGCAACATACTGTTGTTCTGTTGTGGAAAGAACATTACTTGGTACAGTACTTTGTATGAATATTGTATGCCCATGTTAATTCTGTACATTAGTTATATATTGTACATAATTTCAATTGACAATGGTATCTATGTAAATGGACACGTGTTGTCCATAGAACCCTGTGAAATAAATTAACTAAATATTTTCACATCTCAGTGACAGCAAAACTCCTAATTTTGCAGCGCTGAATAAAAATATATGCCTCAGACTTGTAAAAAACCAAATGCTGTGCAGATTATTTCTGCTCAACATACGAAATTTGCCAGCAGAAAAAGGCAATCTGGTCTATTGAGTCTGCTTGATTTTGCAGCTTGCATCCCTATTCTGCAGCTGCCCCTCCCTCCTCACCCCCCTCCCTTTATCCTCCCTCTTGCCCTGTCCCAGTTCCTTTTGAAGCAGCCCACTGCTTTACAGCATACCACCTCTGCTGGTAACGCGTATCACCCTTCCACCGCCCTCTCTGTAAAAAAAAAAAAAAAAGTCTCCTCATTTCCCACCTGAGCCTTCCCCCCTCCAATCTCACGTTATGGCCTCACGTGTCCCTCCCCACCCTTACCCTGAATAGCCCCTCCGTACCATTCTTATTTATCCCTCTCATGTACTTTAATGTCTCAATCATTTCCTCTCTGTCCCTCCACTCCTCCAGTGAGTACATGTTCAACTTCTTTAGGCTACTCTCATACGGTAAGTCCCCCAGTATCTGGATCATCTTAGTTGCTCTGTGCTGCACCCCTTCCAATAATTTAATGTCCTTTTTCAGGTACGGGTGCCAGTACTGCATGCAGAATTCAAGGTGAGGTCTAACTAATGATCTGTACAGTGGCAGAATCACCTCCCCCTCTATGACGTAATTCCCCTTGCGATGCAACCCAGCATTTTGTTGGCTCTTGCTGCTGCCTTTCTACACTGTTCCGAGTTGTTCATTGATCCCGTGATGACACCCCCAGATCCTTCCCCTCTTCAGTCTCAGACAGCTGCACTCCCCCTAGTTGGTAGTTTCTCCTTGGATTTTCTGCCCCAAAATGCAGTACTTTACACTTTTTGGCATTGAACTCCAGCTGCCAAGTGTCTGATCAGGTCTCCAGCTTTTTCAGGTCTTCCTGCAAACTGTGCTACCCCCCCATGTCATCTACCACCACCCCTATCTTGGTGTCGTCGGCAAACAGGCTGATCCTGCTCTTGATGCCCATGGAAATGTCTGCAATAAATATCCCAAATAACACTGGTCTCAGCACCAAGCCCTGAGGAACCCCGCTCGTTTCTGCCCTTGGGGATGAGAGTTCCCCTTCCACCACCACCACCACCACCACCACCCTCTGCTGCCTTCCCTGCAGCCAGTTTGTCACTCATCCCACCATTTTTGCCCCTGCCCCTGTGCCTTCAAGTTTTATTCCAAGTCTCCCAAGCGGCACTGAAACGAATGCCTTGCTGAAGTCCAGGTACAGGACATCCACTGTATGGCCCTTATCCATCTGCCTAGTTACCCAGTCATAGTAATCTAGCAGGTTGGTTTGGCAGGATCTGCCGGCGACAACGCCATGCTGTCTACTGTCCTTCAGTCCACCTGAACTCCAGCAGAGACACCAGCCTCTCCTTCAGGATCATTTCCATTAGCTTCCCCACGTTGTACGTGAGGCTCACCGGTCTATAGTTTCCTGGTTCATCTTTGGGGCCGCTCTTATGCAGGGGAACCATGTGAGCCAACCTCCAATCCTTGGGTATGCATCCCAAATTTAGTGAAGCAGTGAATAGACCTGCCAAGGGCCCCACCAGGATCTCTGCTAGCTCCACAGTACCCTGGAGTGGATGCCATCTGGCCCTGGTGCCTGGTCCACTCTCAGTGCTCTCAAGCCCTCCAGAACTCTACCTTCTGTGATAACCCCATCCGTTACTCCCTCCCCAGCCTTTACTGCCTCCCCCACCCCCCTTGGTTTGCACTACCCCTCTCTCTTTCATAAATACCGAGCAGAAGTAGTCATTGAGTGCTTCTGCCTTTTCTCCCCCTTTTCTACCCATCACCTGTCCTTCTTAATCCTTACTATCTGTTCTTTACAGCTCTTTTTCTCCCTGATGTACCTGAAGAAGCTCTTCTCCCCCTCCTTAATGCCTTGTGCCAGCCTGAGCTCTTTGGTGGCTTTTGCTGTTCTTACTGCCCTTGTCACCTCCCTTGCCTCCTATAGGTACTCCTCCCAATCTGCCCCCCTTCCCGATTTCCTGTATCTCCTAAAGGCCACCCTTCTTCTCCTCACCTTTTCCACAACCCCACTTCTCATCCAGCTTGGCCTTTTTACTCAGATTCCTGCTACAGGAACTGGTAGCCTCTAGTATCCCCTTCTTAATGAGCTCCCATCTCTGGTCCGTGTCCATACTAGGCTGGATCCTTGCCAGGTGCCCACTCGCTAGCTCCCCCCCTTTGCAAAATCCGCCTGCCTGAAATCCAGCACCTCTGCGTTGGATGCCACCCCCTCTTTGCCCATAATCAACCTGAACCATACCAAGTGATGGTCACTCCCTGCTAGTGGTTCGTCCACCTTGATATCATTCACAAACTCCCCATTTGTAAGTACTAGGTCGAGGGTGTCCCCCCTCCCCCCAGTTCGCTGACCACCTGTGTCAGGAAGCTTTCCTGAAAGGCATCCAGCAGCACCTGCTCCCTTTTATTCCTGGTGGCTGGGGTTCCCCAATCTACCCCTGGCAGGCTGAAGTCCCCTACAACCACCACATTCACCTTCCCGCATGCTCTTCTAATCTGCCTCGCAAGTTCCCTGTCCAACTCCTCTGCCTGGGAGGGTGGCCAGTACACCACTCCCAACCGGAGAGTCCTATTTCTTGAATCCTGGATTGGCAGCTACAATGTCTCTGTTTCTCCCTCCTTACTAATGCACTTTAGCCTCTCCCTCACATATAATGCCACTCCCTCCCCTCCTGTTTTCCCTATCCCTGCAGAATATTCTGTACCCTGGGACAGCCAGGTCCCAGTCATGGTATTGGGTGGTCCATGTTTCTGTGATGGCTGCCATGTCCACCTCCCTCTCCACCATGAGAGCCTGTAAGTCATTCATTTTATCCTTCAGGCTTCTAGCATTCATAGTGACCACCTTACATCCCTTTACCATCCCTCTGCCCTCCACTTACAGCATCCCCTCATTGCTTCTACCTAGTTCATCACCCTTGTTCGGGGGGGGGGGGGGTATGCTTGCTCAGACAGTGTATCCAATTAAAAATGACACAAAGTGGCACATATGAAATCCCTAAATGGAACTTGATTGATTTTTGTATGGTTTTATTTTAATAGCCTTCCCCCTTCCAGGACATCCCAATAGTGATCATGAGGAATTCACTTATGATACCACCCCACCCCCTCCAACCCAGGCAATGATTCATATATTTAGACTGAGGACTGAGACATGCTCCATCATGCAGGTATAGTACTATTTTTATCACCCTTCATAACCATCCCATTTCTTATCTGAGGTGCCGCTTTGGCAGAGACACCAGAACTAATACATTTGTTAATACTTTCAAAGTGGTCCCTCCCAGAGGCTCAGTGCATCATTGTAAATACCTGTTCTACCCCTGCAGACCATGGGTCAGGGGGCCGGAGAGAGTCCTGGGTTCAGGATGCAAACACATGGTGCCTGCATGACACCACTATGTACAAATGTCATAGCCTGGTCAATTTATTTATTTATTTAAGTCTTTGATTACTGGGTAGGTGCACTTATCCAGGGGGCCGTTTTCAAGTATAACACGGCCAACAGCATGGCACAATAAAATGCATACCAGAAAACAAAATCATACAGCATGCAAACAGAACATTATAACGGTATAAACAGCACAGTGTACAAAGCATTGGGGGAAAACATAATACACTACATATTACAAAGAACTGGGGGAAAGGGTGACAGTATACAGTAAACAATTACATTTTCAGCAAAAATTCAGAGACCAAGTAATTGGAGTCACAGTTAAAGGCAACAGGCAATAATAACCTGGCTAGCAAAAAAGAGTGTAATCACAGAGTGCTGTGTTAGGCAAGGCAACTATAAGTCCTGGGTTGGCAGCCAAGTTACTTATGGATTTTGTATGATGAAAAACAAATGCAATATACCAAAAAGTACAGTTTCGTACTTACCGTAACAGTAGATCTTCAAGAGGATCTCTTGCAGCAGGTCATAATCTTGGGATGTCTGCCAAAGGGTGCTCTCGCACAGCAGCCTTCACTAGCAGTGTGATTGGAGGCCGCCCAAGGTGACGTAAGTGCAGGTATACCTATAAATAAGTGGGCAGCCCCAGGATTCCTCAGTTCCCGGCTGGCAACCAGTTTGCAGAGAAGGATACTGAGGAGAACCGAGGAGGACTAGGAAGGCAGCATCCAGAGGGCCAATGAGTGAATGCAGCAGATGATGACTGTCCTAGAGAAGGAAAGGGACAGAGGGCGGGTGGTGACCTGCTGCAAGAGATCCTCTCAAGATCTATGCTATGGTGAGGTACAAACTGTACTATCTTCTTTGAGGGTATCTCTGTATCAGGCATACTCTTGGATGAGTCCCAAGCAATGAGAGAGGAAGGCGGTTAGGAAAGTGTGGAGGGGGAGAGACAGGGAAGTCCCTTGATATAGGTGATGAGTGGGGGGGCAGAAAGGGGCAGACTCTATGGGCTAAGATAGTCCTTTTCTGCTGTCAGATTTCTATGATTCTACTGTATGCAGAACTGCTTGGCCGAAGGCAGCCTCCTCTTTGAGGCTATATTAAGGCTGCAGTGCCGGGTGATGGACTGTAGACTAGATGGCAGCGTCAGATTTCAGAGACATATACAGTGATACCCCTCTGAAGCAGGCCGCAGAGGTGAACACAGCTCTGGTGGAGTGCATCTTCACTGGCGTGGTAACGTCTTACTGTATGTCTTGTAGCAATATAGTCTGCTTGCTGACAGGGTGGCCTTCATTGCCAGTGGCAAAAGAAACAAACAATTGGTTGGTTTTGCGACAATCTTTGGTACGAGCAATGTAATACCGCAAGATGCGCTGGACACAGAAACATAGAAACAGAATTTGACGGCAGATAAGGGCCGCTTGGCCCACCCAGTCTGCCCAATTCCCTACCTAATGGATAAGCTGCAGATCCTAGTTAACCAACAGCCTACTTCTCCCTACCCCAACCCCTAGAATTGCTTTATGACTGTCCCATGCATGCTTGAATTCTGCCAGTTTTTGACTCCACCTCCTCCTCCAGAAGGCCGTTCCATGCATCCACAACCCTCTCGGTGAAAAAAAATACTTCCTTAAATTACCTCTGAGCCGCCCATCTTCAAATTGTGTCCCTTGTTCTTGCACGCCTCTTTTTCTGAAAGATGCCACCCTTGGACTTTGTTGATTCCCTTGAGGTACTTGAACCCCCTTTTCCTTCAATGCTATACATATTAAGCTCCTCAAGTCTCTCTTCATATGTCATCCGTGCAGACCCTGCACCATTTTAGTTGCCCTCCTCTGGACAGCTTCCATCCTGTCTATGTCTTTGCAGAGAATGGGTCTCCAGAACTGCACACAGTACTTCAGATGGGGTCTCACCAGCTGTCTATACAGAGGGATAACAACTTCTGTTTTCTACTGGTGATGCCTGTCCCTGCATCCCAGTATCCCCCAGCCTCACATTGCCCTCTCACATTGCTTGCCCACCTTTAGGTCATCTGATATGACTACCCCCAGTCCCTTTCCATTTTTGTTGTCATTAGTATCTCACTCCCCATTGTGTACTCTTCCCCTTGGTTTTTGTTTCCCAAGTGCATTACCTTGCACTTCTTAGCATTGAATCTAAGCTGCCATACATTTGACCATTCCTCTATCCTTGCCAAGTCCCTTCTCATCCTTTCCACCCCACCTTGTGCATCTACTCTGTTGCAGATCTTTGTGTCATCTGCAAAGATACATACTTTTCCTTCCAGCCCCTCTGCAATGTCGCTTATAAAGACACTGAAGAGGACCGGTCCTAATACTGAACCCTGCGGTACCCAACTAGTAACCCCCCTTTCTTCAGAGTGGACTCCATTTACTATTACCCTCTGTGTCCTATGCTCAGGGCCCCTAGGCTATCCTACCCACCTATTGGCTCTAACCACCCAACCGCTGCCCCATGCACTCTCCCTCCCCGCTCTCTTCAACAAATCCCCCTACCCACAAAATACCTACCTTGCATAGTCTACAGTACAATAAACTGTCAACCCCCCCCCCCACTCCATCAACTATATACGTGAACATCTGACAATGCCTACCTTGGGCTGCTTCCCACCCCACCCCCATTCTCATCACTGGCCACCACTGGTGAGCTCAGCCTACCACTCTGGCAACCGTCCATGCCCCACCGCCACTTGCCCCCTGTACTACCCAGTAGCGACTCAATCCCTGGCCTCTCTCTCCCCCCCTTCCTGTTTCTAACACTACTATGCCCACACTTAGAGTCCTATGTACTAGTGAAACCTATTCTCCTATGTATTAGTTAAACTTAAAAGCATGTGCAATCTTCTGTAACCTTATTTTGTAATCCACTGCTGTGATATTGTTGTGTTGTCTGTATCTGTTTGTTTAACTGACTTGGAACCTTTGAAAATGAGTCCTTTGCTCAAAGGTATTAATCCAAAACTGAAATAAATAAAATAAAGATCTCCTGGATAGGGATGTCCCTGGAAGCAGCCACTGAAGCAGCAGTATGTCAGGTAAAATGAACCCTGACCGCTACTGGAGTGGGGGTCTCCCTACCAGCCAACCTACAGCAGAGATCAATGCAGGATGTTATCCACCTGCCATTCATCTGCTTTGCTGCTGGTCTGCCAGGTGCAGCTTCAGCATGACAAACAGCAGGGGAGCCTCATCCCAAATTCCAGCCGTGGGGCACTCCCTATAAGTAAGTGCCCTCCACAGCTCCAATGTATTGAGCCTCCAGTCGGCCTCGAAGAAGGGTTGGTGAAATATACCACAAGATTCATCGCCTGGTTAAGGTGGAACTCCAACACTACCTTCAGGAGGAATTTCAGGTGGGGACAAAGGACGACGTGTCCCTGTGGAAGATCAGCTATGAAGACTCCACTGAGAGGACATGGAGCTCACTGATCCTTCGGTCTGATGTGATGGCCACCAAAAAGGCCGTCTTCTACGACCAGTGACACATATCACACCTGTGCATAGGCTCAAAAGGCTTGCCCGTGAGCACAGTCAGCACCAGCAGCAGGGCCCACGGTGATGGTTCATGCACCGGAGGAGAAGGTGGTCAAGACCCTTAAAAAAGCCCCCAACCACTATCTCCTGGGCTACTGTTGACACACCAGCCCATGGCTGGTATGCAGAGATGGCTGAAAGGTGCACCATAAGGGTGCTGCTTGCAGTCCCAACTGAGAAAGACCAATGGTACTCAAGGATACTAGCCAAAGGGCAGGCAAGGGGTCAAGCTCCTTGTCCCAACACCAAATGGTTGCAGATCCCGCTGTCTGGTGACCCCCACTAGAGACTGGGGGTGCAGCAGCAATTGGAATCTCCAGTAAGGGGACTGGCTGTGGCACTGCTCCTGTGAACATGTGCGGGAGTGTGCACGTCTCGCGCTGGTGCGCACTGTACAGCCGAGCCAATGGGGAAGGGGACAGAAAAGTAGAAAACACCAGTCGCCTGGTAGGTGAAGGTGGGTCCAGTTGGATGGCCCCCATGCACAGTTCGGGGTCCTGTTGGCTGATGATTGGCTCTCCCTCCGCTCTCTGGTTGCTCTACTAGATTCTAGATAGAGTACCAGTAGGAGTTGGTGGTCCCGCCCCGGGGGTGGGGCTGGGTGGCCAGTGGAGATGGAGAGGAAATGGGCCCAAGCCTAGAGTCGGTAGGAGGGCTTCAGGAATGCAGAAGAAGGCTGCACCTGAGAGACCACACCAGAGAGAGGCCAGGAGTCCGGTGAGTAGGGGGCATAAAGAAAGTTGAAAAAAGAAAAAAAGAAGCAACAGCCACGGAGGCCTGCTGCTGAGGTAATCCGGGTACCAGAACTGCCTTGGCCAGTCTGGAGCTATCAGAATATTCTGCGACTTGTCATTCTGGACCTTGACCACAGCTTTGTGAACCAGGGGGAAGGGAGGGAATGTGTACATGAGGCCTGGGGTCCAGGGCATCATGAAGGCATCTCCCAACAATGTTCCAGACTGTGGCTGGCAGGCACAAACGGCCTCAGTCTAACGTTCTCCCAGGAGGCAAACAGGTCCACCAGAGAGGTGCCAAGGATTGCGGAAATCAGCATTCAGGCTTCACACGACCATGAAGATGCGAAGGGCCTGCCACACCTTACGCTGCACCAGCGACCCAGGTTCAGGAGCAAGCTGGGTCGGCGGGGGGAGGGAGAGGATTGAGCGTCCGACAGACTGTTCTACACTCCCGGGGGAGGGCGGTGGGGTTGTCAGACGTCCCCGAGACCCCCGGTGGAGATTGGGGGCACTGTAGGGCATGTGGGGAGCATAACAGACACCAGCAGGGTTGCCGTGCGCCATGGTGTCACTACATGCCATGCTCGGGGAGACGAGGGAGCTCACAGGGAACAAATGGGAAAAATTCCTTCGGCCCCGGATAGGCAATGGCCCCATAGTGCCTGGCCGCCACACGCCCAACACTGTACCTCCACCTCTGCCCTTTCGATCTCCTCGCGGACCTTAGGGCCCATGGGTCCCGCGGGGAGAGAGTAATGTCCTTGAAGTAGGTGGGGCTACAGTGGGCGGTACAGCAGCAAGGTGAGTTGGGAGCCTGAGAGAGTTCCGGGTCCCGGAGGTGATAAACATTAATGTAAAAAAAAAGATGTGGAGGGCCTTCCAACATAGGGGAAGGGAGCGAGTTCTGCCCTGCCTGTTTGGGTAGAACATAGTCGATGTGTTGTCCGTCTGAACGTACACAACCCAACTCCTAATTAGAGGAGCAAATTCCATCAGAACAAGTCGCACTGCACAGAGCTCCAGCCAGTTGATGTGGTGACGGGACTCACAGGAGGCCAGAACCAGAGGTCTCTGTGGTCATCCAGGTGTACTCTCTACACCACCAGGGACACATCCATTGGGAGCATGATGGTTGGTTCTGGGTGGACAAACAGGATTCTGTCCTCCAGATGTTCTGGGATCAGCGACCACTGGATAGTGTCCCACATCAGCTGGGTCACAAAGACTGGCTGGTACATGTGTCCTAGATGCTGGAATCACTGACGGCCCAGCTCCCACTGCAGGCAGCACATCCACCAGTGTGCTCAATGGACCATGCTGGTGATAGATGCCAGGTATCCTTGCAGCCGCAGGAAATCCCAGGCAGGGAGCAAGCACCCAACCTAAAATGAGCAGGGAAAGGAGATAACATAGAAACATAGACATTGACGGCAGATATGGACCGCAAGGTCCATCCAGTCTGCCCATTTCTTTTTGTACCTTATAAATGTGCCATCGGCCTTTGCTCTGTCAATGGCCTATCTATTCAAACTCGGCTGTATTGCTCACTTGTGCCTATCCCATGCCTGTTTGAAGCCCTGCACTGTATTCATAGCCACCACTTCCTGAGGTAGGCCACTCCATGCATCCACCACCCTTTCTGTGAAAAAGAACTTCCTCACATTACCCCTTAATCAGCCTCCCTCTAATCTCTTGCTGTGTCCTCTTGTCCTGCTATTTTTCTTAGATTGAAACATGTTAGACTTTCACCTTGTTAATACCCTTAAGGTGTTTGAATGTTTCAATCATATCACCTCTCTCCTTCCTTTGCTCTAGAGTATACATATTGAGCTCCGTTAATCTGTCTTTATATGTTTTCTGATGCAGTTCCTGCACCATTTTGGTTGCCCTTCTCTGGACTGCCTCAATTTGGTTAATGTCCTTGTGAAGGTGTGACCTCCAGTACTGCACGCAATACTCCAGATGGGGCCTAACCAGTATCTTGTAAAGAGGGATTATTACCTCCCTCTTCAGACTTGTGATACCCCTATTAATACACCCCAACATCTCCCTAGCCTTACCTACTGCTTTAGTGGCCTGCTTGGATGATTTCAGGTCATCAGTGATTATGATGCTCAAGTCTCTTTCTTCCCTTGTGACTGCCAGCAACTCCCATCCCAGCCTACAGGTGGCTTCAGGGTTCTCTTCCCTATGTGCATGATCTTGCACTTCTTTGCATTAAACCCCAGTTGCCACTCTTCTGACCATTTTGCTAGTTTATCCAGATCTCTTCTCATTTTGCCCACCCCATCTGGATCATCTACTCTGTTGCATATCTTGGTGTCATCTGCAAATAGACAAACCTTATCCTCCAGTCCATCTGCAGTGTCACTGATGAAGATATTGAAGAGTACTGGCCCCAGGACTGATCCCCGAGGTACCCCACTTGTGACCTGTATCTCTTCTGACTGTATACCGTTTACCACAACTCTCTGTTTTCTTCCAGTCAACCAGTTTGCCACCCAGTTGAACAACTTCTGACCCGCCCTGAGCCTACCCAGCTTATTAATCAATCTTCTATGTGGAACAGTATCAAAAGCTTTGCTGAAGTCAAGGTAGGCGACATCAACTGCTCCCCTTTGGTCTATCACTCTGGTTACCAAGTCAAAGAAATCTAGGAGATTAGTCTGACAGGACCTTCCTTTTGTAAACCCATGCTGCCTTGGATCCTGTGCTCCTATGGATTCCAGGTGTTGCACTATCCTTTCCTTAAGGAGTGCCTCCATAATCTTGCCCACTACTGAGGTAAGACCGACTGGTCTGTAGTTCCTTGCCTCCTCCCTGCTACTACTTTTGTGGAGCAGGATCAAATGAGCCCTTCTCCAGTCTTCTAGGACCTTTCCTGTGCTCAGAGACTCACTAAACAGTTCTGATAATGGCTCTGCTAGTTCCACCCTTAGCAACGTTAGTACCCTGGGATGTATGCCATCAGGTCCCATTGCCTTGTCCACCCTGAGCTTATTGAGCTCTTGTAGGACCCTTACTTTTGTGAAGGGACTAGTGCTCACCTCCCTCCCCCGTGTCCATGGTGCTGAGCTGTGGGCCCTGCCCTACCTTCTCTTCAGTAAATACTGAGCATAAGTATCTTTTTAGTATAGATGCTTTTACATGGTCCTCCTCCTCACATGCCCCCTTATCTCCTTTGATCTTAGCAATGCCCCTCCTCTGGACTTTCTCCTGTCACTAATGTTTCTATAGAAAGTCTTGTCACCTTCTTTTACTGTTTGTGCTAGTGTTTCCTCGGTTTAGGCCCTTGCCTGCCTTACTGCCTTCCCTTAGGGAAGTTTGGTGTGCCTCCCTATCTTCATCCTGCTGTGTTCCCTTATATTTCCTGAAGGCCAGCCTTTTGGCTCTGACCTTTTCTGCTACTGTTTTTGAGAACCAAAGTGGTTTCCTTCTTCTTTTACACTTCCTTTTCTCTCTAAC
This sequence comes from Neoceratodus forsteri, assembly GCA_016271365.2. Lineage (NCBI taxonomy): Eukaryota > Metazoa > Chordata > Ceratodontiformes > Ceratodontidae > Neoceratodus > Neoceratodus forsteri. The sequence goes on from CM057455.1 coordinate 479,716,584, forward strand.
GCAATGGGATGTTGCTTCAAGCATTGCATCCTTTATGCTTGCCCACTTTGCCTGTACCCCCTCACCTGTATTTCTTTTTGCCAGGGCTAGCTTAACTCAGTTGGCCATCTTATCAAAGTCAGCTCCTCTGAAGTCCCATATTTTTGCCTTGGAATGGGATGATTTAGTTGTAGTGGCCAAATTGAACCATACCATGTGATGGTCACTGGCCTCCAGGTGACCTTCTACCTGGAGATCTGTGATCCTTTCCCTGTTAGTCAGCACTAGATCCAGGACAGCCCTGTCACTTGTGGTTTGTTGTACCAGTTGTTTGAGGCCCTCCCCCTGCAGGGAATCCACCATGTGTCTAGTTCTGGCAGATGTTCCTACTGGTATTGACTGATCTGTATCTGGCATGTTGAAGTCTCCCATTACCAGAACCGCATGGTCCGCAGGGAGACAGGTCTTGGCCCACATGGAGTCTAGCTCTGCTCCGATAAAGACCTATGAGGAGATCAGTTCAGACTTGTCTGGGAGGACCAATAGGCCAAAGTCCCTGCAGGTCTAGAAGGCCAGATCCCTGGACCACTTCCAAGGCCTCCCTGGACGGCCCAGCTATCAGCCAGTCATCCAGGTAGGGGATACACCATGACACCCTTGCAGAGGCCGAAATTAAGTTTTGCAGCCACTGGCTAGTGACTGGCAAAATCCACTAGCCCCACAGATTTTCCACCAGCCCAGCTGATGTACTTATTGAAATGTTACCTTCTCCAGTACTAGCCTGCAGGGCTAGTTAAAAGAAAATCTTACTAGCTTGACAAAATCTGCCAGCATTTGGCTAGTGGGCTGGTGCCAATTTCAAACCCTGCTTGCGCCACAGAAAGGCTGCCACCACTGCCATGCACTTGGTGAAGACACTGGGTGCAGACAACAGGTCGAAGGGCATGACATGGAACTGATAAAGAACCTCTTCTGTACAGAACTAAAGGTACAGCCAGTGGAACGGGCTGACTGGGATGTGGCAGAATGCATCCTGAAGGTCCAGTGAGTAGAAACATGTGTCCTGCTTCAAAGATGGTATAATCTGGTTCACTGTGATGATCGTGAACTTGCACTTCTACATGAACTGCTTCAGGTTGTACTGATCCAGTACGAGACACGCCAGTACCCCCCCCCCCAGGTCTGTTTCAGGAGCAGGAATTACCTGGACACGTACTCCTGACTTGCCAGGGTGTCTGACACATGTGCTATGGCTCCTTTTGCAAGGAGCCAAGTGATGTCCTCCCTTACGGTGGACAGCATGTGCTGTGACACTGAGGATTCCCAAGGAGCGTGGGATCGGTATGGTGGCAGAGCCTTGAAATCAGGGGCAACCCTCTGCCCACCATCTCTAGAACGCATTTATTTATTTAAAAGTTTCATCAGGAAAAGTAAACTGAACAGTGATTTCTTGTTTCCATATGCGTCCTGGGGGGCCGGGAGGAGGGATTAGAAAAATACACAGTATACACATTATACATTGGTATTAGGATGCATACACAGTGCACAATAGTAATAGCATTTGAACATAACTCAAACAGCAGTACAGGAAGGCATGTGTCCATGGTAATGACATCACAATGACGCCAGAAGTAATAAGGCTGACCCCCCACAGGGAGTTGGGACAGGGACTGGACAGGTGGAAAGTTGAGACCTCAGACTTGTTACTGGGCAGTTTTTTTTTCTCCCTTCTCTCTTCTACATTTTTGCCGCCCTGAGCCCTGGCAGGCAGCTACGTCCCTCCGGATGGAGGGACTCTCCGGTCCCACGGCTTCCTGTGCTAGGCGGCCCCGGAGACACGGACCATCATTGAGCCTGCCAGGCTCGTTTTACCTCCATTATGCCTGCCCTCTGACACAGAGACGCCGACTCTACTGACCCGAACTGCCCTCCTGCTACCGCCAGAGGGCAGTCAGCAAGCAGGACGACTAGTCCCCCCCCCCCGAGAGAGGAGAGCAGTCCTCCAGATGCTCAATCCTCTCTCCCCCTGCCAACCCCGGCAGCCCGAGTTTGTTCCCAAACCCAGCATGCTGCAAGGTGTGGTGCGCAGCGCCTCAATCACCAGCGCCATCAGGCCTGCTTATCACTGGGTGGTTTTGGAGGGAGCGTTGGCTACTAGCGACAGAGGGGCACCACTTTCCCTACCCTTGCCTCTTTTCAGGCCCTAGCCAGAGAAATAGCAGTACGTAAGAACTTACCATAACAGTAGATCTTTCTCGGGAGTTTCCTGCAGTAGGTCCTCACAAGTAGGACTGCACCCCCCGGCGCCAGGACCGCACGACAAACCCGCAGCTAGCACTCATCATCGGGGACCGCCCCCAGCGTCAGGTGACAGACATCAGTGAGACTACAAATAGGGTGGTCCCCCACCCACCCTCCAGTTCTCACGCTCGAGACCTCTAAAGAGGAATATGTGGGGCAGGATCTCTCCAGGATTGTTGTGTTCTGAGTAGAGAACCGGCAAATGGCTAGACTAGTTCAACGTGAACTCTAAAACCCCCTTAGGTAGAAACTTGGGGTTGGTATGGAGAGAAACCTGTCCTTGTGGAAAACCAGGTAGGGTTCGTGGCACATCAGAGCCTGGAGCTCTGATATTCTACGAGCAGATGTAACCACTACTAGGAAAAGTGCCTTCCAGGAAAGGAACCGTAACTCAGTCAGTGGCCGGTTCGAAGGGAGGCAAGGTCAATTTTTCAAGAACAAAACTGAGATCCCAGTGTAGTACCGGCTTATGGATGGGTGGCTTTAGGTGTTGTAAACCACAGAGAAACATCTTTGCAAGATCCAGTTGAGTGACTTGTCGGTTTCCAGCGGGTTCGTGGAAGGCCGATATGGTGGCCAGATGTACTTCAATGGATCAGTAACCTAAGCCTTGGTTGGACAGGGTGCAAAGGTAGTCCAGGATCTGAGGGAGTGGACATGAATAAGGGCCTGTGCACTTATCTGTGGACCATACTGCAAAACGTTCCATTCAGCGGTATAGGTTTTGCGTGTGGACGGCTTCCTGGAGGCCACAAGAATTGTGGTGACAGAAGGGGTGACCAGTTGCCTGGCTATGAAGACACCTTCAGAAGCCAAGCATGCAGGTGGAGAGACCTGAGGTTGGGATGCACAAGGGTGCCATTATTCTGGACAAAGCGGGAGGGGAAGAGGGTCCTCCAATGACAGTTGCTGGACAAGGGGAAACCATATCTTGGGAGGCCAGAAGGGTACGATGAGGATCATGGTGACTCTCTCCAGTTTGATTAACACCCTTTGAATTACAGGAATGGGTGGAAAGGCATATAGAAAGCACCCATGCCAGGAGAGGGACAAGGCGTTGTGGCAAAACCTGGCCCGATCGGGTGTGACGGAGCAATATTGAGGGAGACTGCTGTTCTCAGGAGAAGCAAAGAGATCGATATCTGGAGTTCCCCATAGCAAGATGATGTCTTGGAGAACATCCAGTGCCAATACCCACTTGTATCCTTGAGCATCTCTGCTCAGGTTATCTGCCACTCTATTGTGGGCTCCTGGAACATGAACTGCGACTAGGTGAATGCGAAGAAAGTACAGTTACATAAGAACTTACCGTAACAGTAGATCTTTAAGAGAGGCTCTTGCAGTAGGTAATTACATATAGGACTGACGTCGGCAGGCGGCAGGACCCCATGGAAAAATTTCTAGCTAGCAGTCCCTGGCGAGGAACCGCCCCCATGTCAGGTGACCGGCGCCAGGAAACGTCGGTATAAAGGAGCAGTCCCGGACGCCCGTCTTCCAGTTCTTTCCCGCCACAGGCTGAAAGAGGCTGGACGAGAGAGAAGCAGAGATTTTCCTCAATGGAAAAGGAGCTGAAAAAGCCTAGAGGGATGGAGGGCGGGAAGGTATTACTTACTGCAAGAGCCTCTCTCAAAGATCTACTGTTACGGTAAGTTCTTACGTAACTGTACTGTCTTACTTCGAGAGGGCTCTTGCAGTAGGTAATTACATATAAGATGAATCCCAAGCAGTCTGGAACAAGAAAGGCACCGGGAGGAGGAAACTACTCCAAGAAGTAGCTCTAGCCGTGCAAGCCTCAAGACAGGAGGCCTTGCAAAACAGCTAGCCCGAAGCCTGCTCTACGGCAAGAGGCAATGTCCAAACTGTAGTGTTTTGTAAAGGTATGGACGGAAGTCTAGGTGGTGACAGTGCATATGTCTGCTGCAGACACATTCTTGAAACAAGCTGCAGAAGTGGCTACTCCTCTTGTGGAGTGGCCTCTTACTTGACCCGGAAGGGTCATGTGGTACTTGTCATAACAGAAAGTGATGCAATGAGCCAACCATTTGGATAGGCATTGCTTGGAAACAGCATTGCCTTCCCTTTTGGAAGCAAAGGAGATGAACAACTGATCAGTCTTTCTGAGATCCTTCGTCCTACTGGTGTAGTGTCTCAGAATCCGATGAACATCCATAGTATGGAGTAAATATTCCCCTTGGTTAGAGTACTGCATAAAAAAGGCAGGTAACTCCATGGACTGATTTAAGGTAGACTCTGCTACTACCTTAGGTAGAAACTTAGGAATTGTGCGAAGAGCAACTCGATCCTTGTGAAAAATCAGGTAGGAGATTTTACACATCAGGGCCTGGAGCTCGGAGATTCTTTGAGCCGAAGTAATGGCCACCAAAAAGAGTGTCTTCCATGAAAGAAACTTCAAATCTGCAGAGGCTGCAGGTTCGAAGGGAGGAAGTGTAAGTTTCTAGAACAAAATTCAAGTCCCAAGGGGCAGGGAGTACAGATGGGGGCCTCAGATGGAGGCCCCTCTGAGAAAGGTCTTAGAGACCTCCAGTTGAGCGAAGCTTTGTCTGTGAAGGAACATGATAGGCTGAGATAGCCGCCATGTGAACCTTCAAAGAGGAATGGCTGAGACCCAGGCCTAACAGATGACGTAAATACTCCAGCAGAAGCCCCGTTGAACAGGAGAAAGGCTCCACGCTCTGGAGGTGGCCCAAATAGTGAATCTCTTCCACTTCGTGGCATAGGTGGACCTGGTGGAGGGTTTTCTGGCCTCCACTAAAATCTCCGCCACTTTTGGAGACACACCAAAACGAGATTGGGCTAGGTCTGCAGGAGCCATGCATGCAGTTGAAGGGATTTGAGTCCTGGATGAACCAGGGTCCCCTGATCCTGGGTCAACAAACCTCAAGATAGAGGAAGAGGAAGATCCTCCAAATACTGTTGTAGAAGACAGAACCAGATTTGCCTGGGCCAGAAAGGAGCGATCAGAATCATTCTCGCTCCTTCTGAGGCTAGTTTCTGCAAGACTCATGGGATCAGAGGAATTGGTGGAAAAGCACAGAAGAATCTGTCCTTCCAGTCTAGAGACAGAGCGTCGTTCTAGAAAGCGCCTCGCTCTGGAACAAGCGAGCAAAAGGTGGGAAGTTTTGCGTTTTGGGGGGAAGCGAACAGGTCGACCTCCGGAGTTCCCCAAAGTTGAAAGATATCGTCTAGTACCCCTTGGTCCAGTTCCCACTCATGAGCCAGAGCAGAAGAGTGGCTTAGCTTGTCTGCCAGGGTGTAGTCGATTCCTGGAACGTGGATCACCGTGAGGTGAAGGTTGTGGTGTGTTGCCCAATCCTAAACCCTCATTGCCTCCCTGCATAGTGGGTAGGACCGAGTTCCTCCCTGCTTGTTGATGTACCACACTATGCACATATTGTCCGTCTGGACGGCTAGGTGGCTGGGAAGGATGTATTGATGAAGGGCTTGGAGAGCGTACAACACTGCCCGAAGCTCGAGCACACTGATGAGGAGAGCTTGTTCTAGCCTGGACCAGGAGCCCTGGGTCCGATGAGGGCCTAGATGGGCTCCCCAACCTTCATCTGAGGCGTCTGTGGTTAGAGTCTGGGAGGGGGGGGGGAGGATGAAAGAAAGGGACCCGAAACAGGTTCTCTCGAACCATCCAGCACTGCAAGTCTCGCATCATAGGCGAGGAGATCAGAACTAATTGATCTAGGTCGTCCGTTAGTTGGTCCCACTGAGAGCGAAGAGTCCACTGAGAGATTCTCATGTGGAGTCGAGCCCGGGAGACCATCGGTATAGCGGCCACCATGAGCCCGATAAGGTGAAGGACCAACCTCGCCGAGACCTTCCTGCGGTCGGATAACAGACAAATCTGGGCCTGAAGAGAGGCCGCCCTGTCCGGAGGCAGGAAGGCCTTGCTTGCGGTCGTATCGAGGATCGCCCCGATGAACTGTAGCCTCTGGGAAGGGTCCAGATGAGACTTGGAATGGTTGATGGTAATACCCAGGCAAGCAAAGACCTGCTGGGTGAGGGAGAGGAAACGCAGGAGTTCCTCCCTTGACGAGGCCACCAGGAGCCAGTCGTCCAGGTAAGGGAACACCTGTACTCCCATGGTACGCAGGTGGACCACCACCACTGCCAAGCATTTGGTAAATACTCGGGGGGCCGAGGATAGACCAAAGGGGAGCACCTTGAATTGGTAGTGGTCCTTCTGAAATGCAAAACGAAGGTATTTGCGATGGGAGGGGCGAATGGGAATGTGCAGATAGGCATCCTGCATATCCAGGGCACAAAGCCATTGACCCGGCCATAGGAGGGGCAGAAGGCTCTGCAGAGAGAGCATCCTGAACCTTTTGTACTCTATATAAAGATTCAGGGAACTGAGATCTAAAATTGGTCTGAGATCTCCCATCTTCTTTGGGACCAGGAAGAAATGGGAATAGTAACCCATTCCCTGAAGATGAAGGGGGACGGGCTCTATCGCTTGCTTGATGAGAAGAGAAGAGACTTCTTCCTGGACCAAAGGAAGATGTTCCCTTGAGTACGACGACTTCAGAGGGGGGTGGCGGGGTGGTTTCTGAAAAAACTCTATGGAGTGTCCTTCCACTATAAGCTGGAGCACCCAAGAAATACAGGTTACTCACCTGTAACAGGAGTTCTAGGAATGGTATATGTTGTTCATCCACACTTATTGGCAGGTTCCTTGCCACTTTAAATCTTGCCGGAAGGTCTTCAAGCTGGCTCCTCCCACCCACCCGGGTGGTAAAACTCTCGGCTCCGCCCCATAACGCCAGATCTGGCCCGCTGGAAGCTCAGGTTGTGCGTCGATGTCGGGAGGTCGAGGTCGTGGATGAACAACATATACCATTCCTAGAACTCCTGTTACAGGTGAGTAACCTGTATTTCTAGGGACATGGATATGTTGTTCATCCACACTTATTGGCAGACTCCAGCAGTTCTCCGGGAGGAGGAGGCAAGGCGACACCACCAATACTTACTTGGGAAATAAGGACTGAGAACCGAGGCCCCAAAACCAGCATCCCGCGTGACTCAAGGTCGATGTGGTAATGGGTAATAAAGTGTGTGCTGACTTCAGGTAGCAGCCCTGCAGATTTCCTGGATAGGGACGCCACTGAAGCAGCCACCGATGCAGCAGTATGACGGTAGAATGAGCTCTTATCCTCTGGGAGGCTCCATGCCCGCCAACTGCAGCAGCGATCTATGCAGGAGGTGACCCACCTGCCTATCGTCCGCTTGGCTGCAGGTCTGCCAGGTGCGGCTTCAGCGTAGGTGACAAACAGCTGGCGAACCTCTCCCCGAATTTCAGCCGTGCGCTCCTTATAATAAGCGAGCGCCCTTCTAGGGTCCAGAGTATGGAGCCTATATTCGGCCTCCGAGGTGTGATTGGGGTAGAACACCGGCAGAGTCAGCACCTGGTTAAGGTGAAACTCCGACACCACCTTCGGAAGGAATTTCGGGTGGGGGCGCAGGACAACCTTGTCCCTGTGGAAGACCAGGTAAGGAGACTCGATGCAAAGCGCCTGAGCCTCCCATCCTTCTGGCTGACGTGATAGCCACCAAGAAGGCGTCTTCCACACAGGTGAGAGAGATCACACCTGTGCATTGGTTCAATGGCTTGCCCATGAGCTTTGCCAGTACCAGCAGTAAATCCCACGAGGTGGAGGTTCTCGCACCGAGGGGAAATGTGATCAAGGCCTGAAAAGCGCCCGACCACCTTTTCCTGCGCCACCGACTGCCCCCGCCCGCGCCCGTAAGCAGAGATGGCTGCCAGTGCACCTTTAGGTCGCCGACCTAAGCCCTTGATTAGAAAGGGACCATAAATAGTCCAAATGCTTGCCACAGAACAGGAGGAAGGGTCCAAGCCCTTGCCCTGACACCAAATGGAGAATCTCTTCCATTTGAAGGCATAGCATTTTCTGGTCGACTCTCACGGACGCCTCAACAACATTGAGGACCTCGTCGGAAAGACCCAAGGCCTGGAACTCTAGCCGCTCAGGACCCAGGCCGTCAGGTGCAGGGATTGAAGGTCCGGATGGAACACCTTCCCCTGACTGAGAGCAGGTCCGGGCGAGCTGGAAGCTGCCTCGGGAGCCTGTAGCTGAGGTTAAGGAGATCTGGGTACCAGAACTGGCGGGGCCAGTCTGGGGCTATCAGAATCACCTGCGCCTTGTCCCTCCTTGTCTTGAAAAGCACCTTGTGAATCAAGGGAAATGGGGGAAAGGCGAAAGAGGCCCGGGTCCACAGCTCGAGAAGGCATCCCCTGCAGCGAGCCCTGCTGAGGGGGCGGCATGAAACAGCCTCAGCTTCTGATTCTCCCTGAGGCAACAGGTCCACCTGAGGTGTGCCCCAGTGGGAGAACAGATCTGTACTACCTCCGGGAGGAGAGACCACTGTGAGATGCAGCCCATCCGCCCAGGGCATCGGCCAGGGTGTTGGAGGCCCGCCACATGAATGGCTAGGAGATCCGCCTCCAGGCTGCGCACGAGTGACCAAATGTGGAGAGCTTCCTTGCAAAGAAGCATGGAGGCGCCCCGCCCTGGCGGTTCAGGTAGTACATGGTCGTGGTATTGTCCGTCTGGACTCGGACCACTTGACCTCGGAGAAACGGAGCAAAGGCAGTGAGAGCTAGGCGGACTGCTCAGAGCTCCAGCAGGTTGATGTGGCATCGGGACTCCCGCGGGGACCAGAGGCCGTGCACTCGGTGTTCCCCCAGATGGGCACCCCAACCCATCAGAGAGGCACCGGTCGATAGAGAGACCGTCGGCTCGGGGTGGACAAATGGGATGCCCTCCTGCAGATGGAATGGAACGGTCCACCACTGGAGAGTGTTTCACATCTCCTGGGTCACTATCACTAGCTGGTCCAAAGGATCGCAGTGTTGTGACCACTGGCTGGCCAGTCCCCACTGAAGGGGGCGTGATGCCAGCGCCGCCAACGGACCACGCTGGTACAGGCCGCCATGAGACCCAGGAGGCGCAGGAAGTCCCAGGTAGGGTACGCATTGCCCAACCAGAAATGATTGGGCAAAGGAGGTAAGAACTCGCCCTGTCCGCCGAGCCGTGCTCTGGCTCAAGAGAGTCGAGCCTGCCCGATGAACAGGATCACCAAGCCTGCCTCGAGTCTCACTTGGCCTCGCTTGATGAGAAGGCCAACTTGAGAGCAAACCTGGAGGGCCAGATCTCTGGACCGCTCCACCTCCCGCCTGGAAGGGGCGCTATCAGCCAATCGTCCAGGTAAGGTACACTGACCCTCGGCGCCATTAGGAATGCTGTCACCACTGCCATGCATTTGGTGAAGACCCTGGGAGCTGGAGATAATCAAGGGCATGGCTCGAATCTGAAGAGGATCCCTCCGCCGAAAGCGGAGGAATCTCCGATGACGGACGGACAGGGACGTGAAAGAACGCCGGCCCTGTAGGTCCAGAGAGCAGAACCCACGCTGTGTTCCAGAGATGGTATTATCTGCGCCACAGTGATCATCCTGAAGGTTTGAGACCTTAGGAACTTGTTCAGGTCGTAGGTCGAGAATGGGCGCCAGCCCCGTCTGCTCTGGAACCAGGAAATACCTGGACACAACCCGGAGTCTGAAGGGGGTCTCTACTCCGTGATCACCTCCTTTGGAGGAGGAGAGCGATGTCGGCTCGGCGAACCGCCAGTGAGGCTGGGACCCCGAGGCCCCCGAAAGTATGGTCTGAAGGGTGGGCCTGCTCAATTCCAGAGGTAGGCCTTTTCCCACCACCTTCCAGTACCCACCTGTCCGTGGTAACAGCGGACCAGGTGGAAAGGAAGTGTCTTGAGCGTCCTTCACGGGGAACCAGGGGTGAGGTGACAGGGATGGGGCGATACCCCTCAGCCCGTCACTGGGCAGGCTTGGAGGAGGGACCGGCCAAGGGACCCATTGGGCTTTACCTCCCTGCTTCCTGTTGAGGAAGCCGACGCTTGGGTTTGGGATACTAAGTCGAGCCTGCTGGCCCTGATGTTGCTGGGTCAAGGCCAAGGCTAGAAAGGACGGAAAGGGCTTAGGGTGGCTATGGCCTTTGTCCCTTCTGGAGTGGAAGAGACCAGTCCAAGGTAGCATCGACTTCTCAATCCTCTGCAGGTGACCTTCCACCCCAGGGTCAAGAGGTCAGTCCCCAAAAGGAACATCCGCCAACTTGTGCTGGGTATCCAAGGTAAAGGTGGATATCCTCAGCCAAGCCCGGCGACACATGGCCACTGCGGCCGCCACAGACCTGGCACATGAGTCCCCGATGTCTAACGCAGTCTGGAGCTGCTGTTTGGCCACTGCCCTGGTCCCGCACCTGCCTGACCGTAGTCTGCAGATCTGCGGGAAGATGAGGGACAACCTCATCCAGGGAGCCCAACAGGGCGTGAGAAAAATGTGCCATGAGGACGGCCGAACTGGCCTGACTAAGGCCGAGAGAGGACGCAGCAGACTTCTTCACCCGGCATAATCCAATTTCTTGGATCTTTGTCGGGAGGTTTGTCCATCCCTGGCGTTCCCCGCACTGAAAACGCTGTCGGTAACCAACCCTCGCCGAGGGGTGTTCCAAAACCGGACAGGAACCAGTAGGGACCGCGATACTTTCCTGGAAAACCTGGCCAAGGCGAGGGCAGGAAGCAGGACGCTGCCAAAGTTCCAAGGTCGGACTACTCATGGCTTCGCCACTGGAAAGGCCTCCGTGGGAGAATCCTCGTCCAGAATCTCGTGACGGGATACCTGGCCCAGGAAACGGGTTCGAGCTTCATCCCGTGGACTCTGAGATGAGTCAAGCAACCCTAAGAAGGACGAAGGGCTATCATCCATTGACTGCCCTCCCGAGGACTCCAAGTCTATGCGCTTTGGAGAAGAGGAGGACCATCATCGGACTGGAAGAGTCCTCAAAGAGCTGCCTGGCCTGAGCCACCCTCCACCTGCCGAGGTTTATCGGGAGTGAGGGTGACAGACAGCCTATGGGGCAAACCCAAGGCCGACCGAGAATTTTTGGTCGGAGCCCCAACTAATGGCTGTGGAGGCGGAGGTTCCACCAGAATCGGTTGGGCAGCTGGAATTGGCCGAACAACCGGCCTGAGAACAGGCTCCTCGACTACAACGAGGGGTTGTTTCGGCTGCTCCGTGACAGCCACTTAATGGCCGGGAAAGACGACTGGGTCGGGCGATTCCGTCAAAAGGAGCTGTTGCCACGAGTTCTCGACTTCTTCGAACTTGCGCCGAAGCCTCCCCTCGTCCGAGGAAGAGGAACAGTGGCGGCGCCGCTTGCCGTGGTGCCGAGACCGCCTATGGTGGCGCGATCGGTTGGACCGCGAGGATGTCCGAGACCAAGACCGAGAGTCTCGACTAGGCCGAGGAAGGCGAGGAGAAGTGTCGGAAATCGGCACTTCCCTCGGCTCGGACGATCACACCGAAGGCTCTGGAACCGGAGGCACAGATGAGCCGACAGGATCCTCAACTCCCACCGGGGGAACCGGGGGGAGAGGGGATTCTCAGCTTCTCCAGCCGACAACCCGTCTAACGGGTCGAGAAAAATCTCGACCGCGTCGACGGGAGTCTCGGTCAACTGGCCTGACGGGGACACCGTGGAGCCAGTGGTCGGTGCTGAGGGTCGATCAAGTCAACTGTCGACAAGGGAGGGGATTCTTCCGCTCCCAAGAGCGTCGAGAGAGACTTAGTTTTGCTCTTTTGGACCTGGAAAGGTCCTGAAGAAGTTGGACCCTCACCTTTGGTCAAGAGGGTCAGCCAAAGCTCCTTAAAAGAAGCCGAGTACGAGGCACCGAGAGAGAGCGGGACAAATGCCGCAGCCGAGGTAGAAGCGGCCCGCGCCGCCTCCTCTTCGAGGGCGATCATCTGCTCGAGCTGATCCGCCGAGACGCCGCCGCGACACCGCCAATCGGGCCTCTTTAGATTTCACCGTGGAATTTTTTCTCGGGCCCCAGTTGTAATCGGGCAGCACGGTCTTCAAGGAGCGAGGTCGAAAAGGAAGAACACAAGTCGCAGGCCTGCGGGTCGTGCTCAAGGCCCAGGCAGTAGACGCACGTGGAGTGCGGATCCGTCCTAGACATCTTCTACCCGCAACGGCACCTCTGAAAACCGGGAGTCGATTTGTCCATCGCAGCCGCGAGGAGAAGAAGACCGAAGTCTTTTTAGCAAAAAACTTTTTGATTTCGAACTTTCGAAGAATTAGGAACCAGTCTTAAACACAGCGTGTTAAGGAGGGAACCTGAGCGTCCAAGCGGTAAGGAAGATCTGGCGTCATGGGGCGGAGCCGAGAGTTTTACCACCCGGGTGGGTGGGAGGAGCCAGCTTGAAGACCTTCCGGCAAGATTTAAAGCGGCAAGGAATCTGCCAATAAGTGTGGATGAACAACATATCCATGTCCCTAGAATCCATGGTTATCCTCTCCCATCCCGGAAGGTGGAGGGAAAACCTCCCTCCTACCGGTTCCTCCGGGGAGTCCAGAGGCAGTGGGAGAGGAAAGGAGTCAGCTGGTGTGGGGCAGCACCACAGCTGAAGCACCCGCTCCTTTTTTGGGCGGAGGGGGCTTGGCAGCTGTGGGGGCCCGACGTTTGGTGGCCCACCTTCTATGTGGTTTTGCCTTTGGCCGATTCCGTCTGCGAAAGGGACGGCGCTGCTGCTGATGGGGACAATACATGGAATCCACTGATTTCAGAGCAGTCCCCTTCTCTTGCAAGTCGGTGATGATGTCTTTGACATCACCCCCGAAAAGCACCGATCCCCTGAAAGGTGCCTCCTGAATGGCGGATTGCACCTCTGGGACCAAACCTGACATGCGGAGCCAGGCATGACATTGAAGACCCACGGCGAAAGTGGAGCTCCGCCCAGCAGTGTCCACTGCATCGTATGTCGCACGCAGGATGTGGCGACTGGCCGAACGAGCAGAGCAGACGAGATCAGCCAACTCCTGTTTGACTTGGGAGTCAGGTAAGGAGTCCAGTTTGGCTTCCACCTGAGCAAGGACGGCCTTCTGATAGTCCCCCATGTGGCCAATGTAGTTCAGGGCCCGAATCCCCAGTGTGGAGGAAGCATAAATTTTCCTTCCATACTGGTCCAGAAGGTGGGATTCCTTATCAGGAGGGGATGAGCTGAGATGTTTTGGGTTCACCGACCAGCCATAAGCAGCGCTAATCACGACCGAGTCGGCACAAGGGTGAGAATCTACGAAATCAACACCCTCAGGAGCCTGGTATAGCCTGTTTGACTTCCTTGGAAGTGGGGCTAAGGCAGACGGCTGTTTCCATATCGTGGTGATAAGGTCGGCATGAGGCTCTATCCAGGGTGGCACTAGAGTAGGAGCTGTCATGGGCAGATCCAGATGTTCAGCGAGTTTCAGACGCTGAGGATCTGGTTCCAAAGAGTGCCACTGATGGACCTCCTGGATCTTTCTAAGCAACTCCGAAAAAGAAGAATCCTCCAGAGGAGACTTCGACGGAGAGCGGGGCTCGTCGTCTCTCTCTCGGAGCATCTGTCGTAAGAATCCGAGAGTGAAGAGGATGAAGAAGAAGAATAAGACTCCCTTTCCTGACCTGGGGGAGGAATGGGTCCCTTGGGTAGTACCAGGGAACGCGTGTCCTGCCCCTCCCTGGATCCAGAGGGAAGAACCCTGGAATCCGGGGGTGGGGAGGGAGTGTGCCGCCTGGGGTGTACAGGAGCCTGAGACGGCACTGTCGCCGGAAGGCGGCTCTCGACCTCCTTGGTGAGCTGAGCCTTGGCCTCAGCCCACCAGGAGGCCAGAGTCTCCTGCAGGTCCACCGGCAGCCACGAGGCGTGGAGGAGGAGGAAGCGGGGAATAAGAATATGGGGAATACCCATATGGTGTGTATCCGAAACCCAGCTGCGGGTAGCCTGGCGTTGGGTATTGAGACGTCGAGTACTGTGGCGTTGGAAAGCCCAGCGTTGGGTACTGCGACGTCAGATACGGTGTTCCCGGGTAAACCGGTGTCGGATAAGACGGCAGGTACCCGGGAGCCAGGGGGGCTGCCTGTGCAGACGGCCTGGCCAAAAACCTCGCAGGCGGTCCGAGACGGAGAGCCCGGGGTCCATGGGGAGAAAGTCTCCCTGCGTCGGTAAGGCCGATGGCGGAGGCTCTGACGCCGAGGGAACCAACGTTGGAGGGGCCGGCATCGGAGCCGGCATCCGGGGAGCCGACGTCAGGTCCGTTGCACCCGGAGGAGGGACTGATGGAGGCTGCAAATCCCCCACTGCTCCAGGGGATGGAGGGGAGAAGTCCCCGGGTTCAGGGTGGGGGGACTCTGGATTCTCAGACTGCAGCGAAAGCTGCAGGGAACTGGGAATGACAGACATTGGGGGGTCCGTCGTCGGTTCCCTGGCCGGCCGGACGTCGGACGAGCCGATGTGAGGCATAAGGGCAAGCTCTCGGCGGACGCCGGAGGAGCCGATGTCCAACTTACGAGGGCCTTCACCGGAGGCAGGTCAAGAAGAAGGGTCGGTCTGGTCCGGTGGGGAAGCCGTGCGTCGCCCCGAAGGGTCGGACGTCTTACTGGCCCTCTCCGGGCGGACGTCAGAGAAGCCGACGCCCGGCTTACCAGAGTCGCCCGCTAAGGTAGGCCGCAATCCTGTGGCTGTACCGGGGCGGAGGCCTCCAATAGTCCGGAGGCGCCCGCAAGGCCCGAGCGCGAGTCAGACGGGCGGGCCGACGCCACCTCAGAAACCTCTGAGGCGGCCGTCGAAGAGCGATCCCCCAGAGGGGATATTACCTGAGTGCCCTCGACTCCAGAGGGAGATGCGGTGGAGGAGCCTTTGTCCCGGTGTCTGTCCTTGTCCTTTTTCTTTCGATGGCCTTCGGGGGAAGTAGACACCTGCCTTAGCTTTTTAAGCTCCTTCTCCATAGAGCTCATCTTCTTTTTGAGGATGTGGGCCTCCAGGGATTGCTGCCGTCTTTTCCGGGTGGCCGTGTTAAAGTTAAGGCAATGCTGGCACTTCTCAACTGGATGATCCGGGCCTAGGCAGAACAGGCACAGGGAGTGGCCGTCCTTAAGGGGTAGTTGGGAGCCGCACGAGTTGCACTTGTTCTTGTGCTCGGAGGGTGTAGCGGACGACATACACCGATGTTAACACAGACGACTGTCGAAAAAATAGGATTTTTCGGTGAAAAAAAACGACGAAGGTAGGGCTGACGAAGCACAAACTTTTCCACGAGGCACTGCACGAGCTAGCCGCAGGAAAGAACTGGAAGGCGGGCATCCGGGACCACCCCTTTATATCGACGTCTCCTGATGCAGGTCACCTGACATGGGGGCGGTCCCTCGCCAGAGACTGCTAGCTAGAAATTTTTCTGTGGGGTCCTGCCACCTGCCGATGTCAGTCCTATATGTCATTACCTACTGCAAGAGCCCTCTCGAAGTAAGATCTAAGGTTTGCTGCCAGATTTTCAGTGCTTCATGACACAGAGTTTGAGACCTTGGCCCCCGTTTGTTGATCTAGTACACCATGGAGGTGTTGTCAGATTGGATGAGCAGCAGGCATTGGGACAGAAATGACTGCAGTGCCAGATGAATGGCTCATATTTCCAATACGTTGATGTGCAGGGCTGATTCTCCAGGTGTCCAACTGCCCTGAGTCTGGTGGGGGCCCAGGCGGGCACCCCAGCCCAACTTGGAAGCATCTGTGGTCAAGGTTTGGGAGGTGGGGTTCAAGTCAAATGGAATCCCCTCCTGGAGGTGAAGCGGGTTTAGCCACCACGTGACTAATGCAGGGTAATAAAAGAATGAACTTGAGCACTTAAAAGTTAGACTAAATACTTTCTTAAAATAAATGAATGGCTAGCCAACCCAGCGATACCAGAGTCTGACTTGGGGTGACTGCTCTTCTCCAGGCAGACAAACAAATCTAACAATTGTCAGAGTGGAGTGTGGCTGCAGAGTTTTCTGGACCAGTATTCTACACTCTAGTAATTAGAATAAGCTTCTTTCTCTGGGGCATCTGTCTCCTAGGAGACGATGCTTACAGTGTAACCATAGTGACGGTTCCTGGGGTTAGAAATAGTATTGTTTACTTTTCCTTTATTGGGGACCCTCATTGACTCTGCCTTTTCCTGGCTACTGTTCATTTTGGAATTGCTTCTAGATTTTCACTGAACAGATATCAGCGGTTCTGGAACTGAACACCACAGTTAAAGGCAGCATCAACAAGAGACCCTAAAATGCAAAAACAACATTGTGCCAGTATAAGTGCAAAACACAGTTCAACACGAAGAGTAAACAGATTATAGATATTCCCAAGTGTCCAGTAAGAAAGATGATGACAAAGTAAAGTTTAGGTTTCCTTTCATCTACATTTATTTTCCTACCAATAGCCACCTGACATCTGGACCATGTGGCGACCTCCAAGCCACTTCTCATTAATGCTTGATTGGCCCATACTTGCCGCCGCCCCGCCCCCCCCCAATCCACATCCTGTACAGTAGACTGAGGAGACAACTCAAGAGTAGCAGGGGTATTCACTCTTACAGCCACTGACATATAGTTCTCCCTATCTGCTTCTCACTCCCCTTCTCCTACCCAGACTCTACAGCCATCCTATGGAGAAGGCTAGAACACATGGATTCAACAACCTCTCTGGCTCACCAGAAGACAACATCTCCCTGTCTCCCAAGAGGAGACAACGTTGCTGCCGGAAGCCCAACCAACCCATGGGCTGTCAAAAAGCAGAGCCTTGGGCTTGCTCCTGAACCTGGGTCAATTGCATTGGGCCATAGGAGTGGCCCTTTTCATTTTCATTTCTGAAGCACTTGTTCTCATTTGTTCAGTCAGTCACAGGACTTTCTGTCTGAAAATACAAACTGTGATGTAAAGAAAGTACAGTTACGTAAGAACTTACCATAACAGTAGATCTTCGAGAGAGGCTCTTGCAGTAGGCAACACCATTAGGACTGAGCCACCAGGCCATAAAACCACATGGAAAAATTAGCTAGCAATGTCAGGTGGGGGACAGCACACCCGGCATCACATGACTGATGTCGGTCCCGGTGCCTTTTAAGTGTGGTCCCCCACGACCGCCTCCAGTTCACCCACTGGAGACCTGAGAAAACAGGACTGACAGGAGAAGGAGAGGGCTCCTGAAGCCCAAGGAAAAAACTGACTAGAAAAAAGCAGCAACAGCAGAGGGAAGGAGGGAGGGAAACCCTTGCCTCTTGCAAGAGCCCCTCTCGAAGACCTACAGTTACGGTATGTTCTTACATAAACTGTACTGTCTTACTTCGAAAAGGGCTCTTGCAGTAGGCAACATCATTAGGACTGAGACCCAAGCAGTGTAAGTCAAACAGAGACTAAAACACGGGAGGCAGGAAAAGGTCTGCAGTAGGCAGGGAATTAAAGACAGAAGGACTTGAAGGATGGCTAGTCCAAAACCAGCCCGGCGCCTAGCGACAATGTCCAGACTGTAATGCTTCGAAAAGGTGTGGACAGAGCTCCAAGTAGCTGCTGCACAGATGTCGGTGGCAACAACATTTCTGAAACAAGCAGCAGATGCAGCCATGTCTCTAGCTGAGTGCCCTTTAACTTCCCCCGGAAGAGGTTTGTTGTACTTCTGATAGCAGTACAAAATGCAGTTTGATACCCAGCTAAGGGAGCGCAGCAGGATGAAGATAGGGAGGCATACCAAACTTCCCTAAGGGAAGCAGAGAAGGCAGTAAGACAGGCAAAGGCCCAAACTGAGGCAACACTAGCACAAACAGTAAAAGAAGGTGACAAGACTTTCTATAGATACATTAGTGAAAGGGAAAGTCCAGAGGGGGTATTGCTAAGATCAAAGGGGATAAGGGGGCATGTGAGGAGAAGGACCATGAAAAAGCATCTATCCTAAATAGATACTTCTGCTCAGTGGTTAGTGAAGAGAAGGTAGGGCAGGGCCCACAGCTCAGCACCATGAACAGAGGGGAGGGAGGTATGCACTAGTCCCTTGACAAAAGAAAGGGTCCTACAAGAGCTCGATAAGCTCAAGGTGGACAAGACAATGGGACCTGATGACATACATCCCAGGGTACTAAAGGAGCTAAGGGTGGAACTAGCAGAGCCATTATCAGAACTGTTTAGGGAGTCTCTGAGCACAGGAGAGGTCCCAGAAGACTGGAGGGCTCATGTGATCCCGCTGCACAAGAGTGGTAGCAGGTAGGAGGCGGGGAACTACAGACCAGTCAGTCTTACCTCAGTAGTGGGCAAGGTTATGGAGGCACTCCTTAAGGAAAGGATAGTGCAACACCTGGAATCCATAGGAGCACAGCATCCAAGACAGCATGGGTTTACAAAAGGAAGGTCCTGTTAAACTAATCTCCTAGATTTCTTTGACTGGGTAACCAGAGTGGTGGACCAAGAGGGAGCAGCTGATGTTGCCTACCTTGACTTCAGCAAAGCTTTCGATACTGTTCCATATAGAAGATTGATTAATAAGCTGGGTAGGCTCGGGGTAGGTCAGACGTTGGTCAACTGGGTAGCAAACTGGTTGACGGACAGAAAACAGAGAGTGGTGGCAAATGGTCTACAGTCAGAAAAGATGCAAGTCGCGAGTGGGGTACCTCGGGGATCAGTCCTGGGGCCAGTCCTCTTCAATATCTTCATCAGTGACATTGCAGATGGACTGGAGGGTAAGGTTTGTCTGTTTGCAGATGACACCAAGATATGCAACAGAGTAGATGATCCAGATGGGGTGGGCAGAATTAGAAGAGCTCTGGATAAACTAGCAAAATGGTTGGAAGAGTGGCAACTGGGGTTTAACTCAAAGAAGTGCAAGATCATGCACATAGGGAAGAGAAGCCCTGAAGCCAACTACAGGCTGGGAGGGGAGTTGCTGGCAGTCACAAGGGAAGAAAGAGACTTGGGCATCATCATCACTGATGACCAGAAATCATCCAAGCAGACCACTAAAGCAGTAGGTAAGGCTAGGGGGATGTTGGGGTGTATTAGTAGGGGTATCACAAGTTGGAAGAGGGAGGTAATAATCCCTCTTTATAAGACACTGGTTAGGCCCCATCTGGAGTACTGCGTGCAGTACTGCAGGCCACACCTTCACAAGGAAATTAACAAAATGCAGGCAGTCCAGAAAACGGCAACCAAAATGGTGCAGGGGCTGCATCAGAAAACGTATGAGGACAGATTAACGGAGCTCAATATGTATACCCTAGAGCAAAGGAGGGAGAGAGGTGATATGATCGAAACATTCAAACACCTTAAGGGCATTAACAAGGTGAAAGAGTCTAACATGTTTCAGTATAAGAAAAATAGCAGGACAAGAGGACACAGCATGACAGTAGAGGGAGGCCGATTAAGGGGTAATGTGAGGAAGTTCTTTCTCACATAAAGGGTGATGGATGCATGGAACGGCCTACCTCAGGAAGTGGTGGATAGGAATACAGTGCAGGGCTTCAAACAGGCATGGGATAGGCAAAAGAGAGCAATACAGAGGAGTATGAATAGATAGGCCATTGACAGAGCAAAGTCCGATGGCACATTCATAAGGTAGAAAAGGAAATGGACAGACTGGATGGGCCTTGTGGTCCTTATCTGCCATCAACTTCTATGTTTCTATGTTTCTATATTTGGATAAACACTGTTTTGAATCTGTAGCACTCTTCCCTTCAGGCGCAAAGGAAACAAAAAGCTGATCCATCTTGCAAACAGACTTTATCCAATTTTCATAAAAATGTAAAATTCTGTGCACATCCAAAGTGTTCAGAATTGCCTCCCCTTGATTAGTGCTCAGGGTAATACACTGGCAAGTGTATAGTCAGGTTTAAAGTAAACTCAGAAACCACCTTTGGTAGAAACTTAGGATTTGTACGCAAAGCCACCCAGTCTCTGTGGAAAATCAAATAGGGCTCCTTACACATAATGGCCTGAAGCTCGGAAATCCTTTGAGCTGAAGTGATAGCAACTAAAAATAGCGCTTTCCAAGACAGATAGCACAGGTCACAACTCGCGGACAGTTCAAAGGGAGGCAAAGTGAGTTTCTCAAGGATAAAGTTCAGATCCCATGGGGGAACAGGGTTCTTAACTGAGGGGTTTCAAGTGGAGTATCCCCTTCAAAAAGGTACTGGAGACCTCCAGCTGAGCCAAGGTTTTGCCTTCCGCTGGAATGTGGTAAGTGGATATGGCAGACAAGTGGACCTTCAGTGTGGAATAACTGAGTCCCAGGTCAGAGAAATGCAGAAGGTACTCTAAGACTTGAGGGACCAAACAGGAAAAGGGGTCCCAACCTTTGGCGGCTGCCCAGATGGAGAATCTCTTCCATTTCATCTCGTAGATGTGTCTTGTAGAAGGCTTTCTGGCCTCTACAAGGACTTCAGCTATTCTGGAGGAGACCCCAAAGCGAGAGACAGCTATGCCTGAAGGTGCAACACATTCAGGTGAAGGGACTTGAGGTATGGATGGACCAGCCTGCCCTGATCCTGGGTCAGAAGGTCCTGGCAGAGGGGAAGAGGAACCAGAGGCTCCACTGCTAACTGCTGGAGCAAAGGGAACCATATTTGGCGAGGCCAATATGGGGCGATGAGAATCATCTGAGCCCCCTCCACATGCAGTTTGAGGAGGGCCCTCTGCAAGAGCGGGAAGGGAAGGAATGCGTACAGGAACCTCCCCATCCAGCAAAGAGACACCAGGTCCGGGAACGAGCAAACAGAAACTGGGTAGTTTTGCGTTGTATGCAGAGGCGAACAGATCGAGATCTGGATGACCTCAGAAGTCGAAGATGTCCTTGACCACGAACTGACACAGTTCTCATTCGTGAACCCTTGCCTGGGTGTGGCCAAGACTGTCCGCCAGGACATTTTGGATGCCTGGGGCGTGGACTGCCGTTAGCTGGAGTGGATGCTGCGTTGCCCAGTACCACACTTGTGTCGCTTCCCTGCATAAAGGGTATGACCGAGCACCTCCTTGTTTGTTTAGATACCTGACCACACACATATTGTCCGAATGGATCAGGAGTGGTCCCGGGAGAAGGGGCTGGAATGCCTGTTGGGCATACAGCACAGCACGCCTTTCAAGCATGTTTATGTGAAGTGAGAGCTCCTGCTGAGACCAGGATCCCTGGGTTCTGCGATCTCCCAGATGTGCTCCCCAGCCCTGACCTGAAGCATCCATCATCAGGGTTTGGGCAGGCAGAGGAGGCTGGAAGGGGAACCCCAGCAGAGACTTTCCAGATTCTGCCACCAAAGAAGGTCCCTTCACACAGGGTTGGAAACCAAAATCCTTTGACCCAAGTCGTCCGACCTCTGATCTCACTGCACTCTGGGCATCCATTGCGTGACCCGCATGTGGAGCCAGGCCAGGGGAACTCTGGGAACAGCCACTGCCATAAGACCCAGGAGGCAGAGGACCGATCTATCCACTGCCCAATGGCTGGATGCCAGAAGCCAAGCTTGCCTCTGCAGCAATTCTGCCCTATCCAAGGGGAGGAAAGCCATACCCAGGATAGTATCCAGAACGGCCTCAATAAATTGAAGGCACTGGGACGGGGTAAGGTGAGACTTGGGGTAATTCACCGTAACCCCAACTCTGAGGAACAGGTCCAGGGTAGTTGCTATCGAAGCCTCTAGGCCTGACAAAAATCAGTTGTCGAGGTACAGAAACACATAGTGGCCCTGGTGCAGTAAAGTCACTGCCACCACTGCTAGGCACTTGGTGAACACTCTGGGTGCCGACGAAAGACCAAAGTGGAGGGCCTTGAATTAGAAATGTTCCCCCTGGAAAGTAAACCTGAGGAAGTGGCAATGGGCAGGGAAGCTAGGGATATGCAAGTAGGCATCCTGCATATCCAGGGCGCAGAGCCAGTGTCCCTGGTGTAGTAATGGCAACAGACCTGATAGGGTCAGGATGCAAAACCTCTTGTACGCCACACAGAGGTTGAGCATGCTGAGGTCCAGGATAGGCCGTAGGTCTCCCGTCTTTTTTGGGACCAGGAAAACATGCAAGTCATACCCCTTCCTACATGGCCCTGAGGAACATGTTCTATTGCGGACTTTCGCAACAGAGTCCGGATCTCTTCTCTGATAAGTGGCAGGTGATCTTGCGGGTAATGAGAGTGACCTGGAGAATTTTCTGGAGGTCCCTCTATGAACTCTATGGTGTGACCCTGAGCTATCAGCTGAAGTACCAAAGAGTCTGCCTTGATCGCCTCTCACCAGTCCAGGTGATTGGCAAATCTGCCCCCGACTGGTTCCTCCTGAACTATGGGTGGAAGAGGAGGAGGGGCAGGCCGTGAGTCAAGAGACTGAGGGAGGGTTGGGGCTGCCCCGGACTGTCTGTGTGACCTGGCGGGGGGGGGAGGGCAGAGCCAAATGAGGAAGCCAGAAGTTTGCCATGACATTTGGTGGGCTATTTCTTTTCCTGCTGCCTTCGCTGGCAGCAAAAAAGCTGCCAGGGCTTGGTACTGGAGTGATAGAGGGATTGCACTGAGCGGAGTGCCTTCCCTCGCTCCTGCAGATCAGTCATGATGTCTTGAATGTCTCCTCCAACGAGTACTGAACCTCCGAAGGGCATGTCCAGGATAGACATTTGAACATCCTGGGTAAAACCAGATACTCAGAACCAGAAGTGTCTGCCTAGACAGACCCCCATCGCCATGCTTCTGGTGGAGGTATCTATAGCGTTGTAAGTCACTCTTAGGGTGTGACGGCAGGTAATCTCTGTTATCCTGTCTGCTCAAGCTTGGTCTTCGCTTCAGAGCCTGGCAAGGCCGCAAATTCAGCTTTCAGTTGACCCAGAATGGACTTCTGGTAGCAAACCATGTGGGCTACATAATTAGGAGTCTGCAGGGCCAGGGTAGAGGATGAATAAACCCTGCAACCAAACTGGTCCAGCTGCCTCGACTCCTTGTCAGAAGGGAAGGTACTCGTATGCTTAGGCTGAGTGGAGCGATTGTGAGCCACATTGATAACCACCGAATCAGCTTTTGAGTGCTTAGCCAAATGGTCTTTCCCTTCAGGGGCATGATATAATCTGTCCACCTTCTTGGACATGGGCACAGCTGACAACGACTGTTGCCATATCGCAATGGCCAAATCATCATGAGGTCCCGTCCAAGGGGGCAGAAGGAGGAGGGTCAGCTCCGGGAGGTCAAGGTGCTCTGCCAACCTCCAGCGCTGAGGATCTTGTTCTTTTCTGTTTCTGCCACTGACCTCCTGACTTTTCCAAAAGATAACCATGAAGGATGGGTCCTCTGGAGGAGACTTAGGGGTCTTCTTTGGCTTGGAATCCTGGCGGGGGGGACTCAGAGCCCGAGGAAGAAGAGTCAGAGTCTGAATCAGAGCCATGTAAAGAGCTCCTGCCTGGGGACAGGGACCTTTGCCTGGTGTCCTCCTTCTGAGGAGCCACCCACCCACAACCCCGGTTCTCTCCCGTGGAGGCACCCAATGTGTGTCCAAAAGTGGAGGACGAGACTCAGCGGGTGAGAGGGAACATGGGGTAGGGGCCTGCCGGACCAGTGTGGGGGGCCCGGCCAGCTGATGGTCCAGCTCTGAGATGAGCTGGTGCTTGCCTTTGTGCCACCATGAAGCAAAAAGGGCATTGTAATCCACCGACGGCTATGGTGGAGGAAGTGATAAACAGGCTTCGGATACCCCGACGGTGGGTAGCCTGGTGTTGGGTACCCTGGCACTGTATACCCCAGTGTTGGATAGCCCGGTGTCAGGTAGCCTTGCATCAGGAACCCTGACGTAGGATGGCATGGAGTAGGGTAGCCCGGCATCGGGTAGCCTGGCGTAGGGCCCAACAGCTGTGCGGCCTGGCTGAGATCCCAAAGGCCCAGGAAGTGTATCCAGCTGTAGGCCCACTGGGGGTGCCGATGTCAGACCTGCAGGGGGTGACGGTGAAGCCAGCATCTGCCCCAGGCGAGGCAATGGGCATCTCTGGAGTCTGTGGATGAGGGGGCCCAGATGGAGGCATCACAGGTGGAGCGGCTGGGTGGTCCCCTGGAGGGTCCAGCAAAGGGTGGCCCGGTGCTGGCTGGTGGATCAGGCCAGTGGGCAGCGGCACCTCTGGCTCTGGGTGGGAGGAGGAGTGTCAGAAGGCCCCACCAGAGGAGACGAAGGATTGTCCCAAGAGGGGATTCCCCTTGGGTTGGCTGAGGCCGAAGCGGCAGTGGGCACTGGTCCAGAGGACAGATGTCCAACCTCGAATCAGGGTGTGATGTGAGCACCGGGGCTGTGTAGACGTTGGTGGAGCCAGCATCTGACTTACCAGCTGAACCACTTGGCCTAGGCCTGGACGGTTTGAAGGGCCTAAGGGTGGAAGAAGCCTCCGAATCCCCAGAGGTCTCCGCCTGAACCATGGGGGGGGGGGTCAAAGGCTGCTCCATAGTAGGAGAAGTAGGTTTGGCCAGAGCGACACCTCCCTTACCTAAAGAGGGCTGTTCACCGGCCATGGTCTCACGCAGCCTGGAGTGACACCTGTCTCGGTGCTTATCTTTGTCCCGCCTGTGTTTCTTCTGTTTATGGGAGCCAGAAGAGTCCCCTGGAGATGAAGAAGAAGTCTGCACCTGCTGCAGATCCTTCGCCACTGAAGCAAGTTTTTGCTTTAAAAGATGGGCTTCCAGGACTTTTTGATGGTGCTTTTATGTGGCCTGGCTGAAGCTCTGGCAGGCCACACAGTCCTCGGTGTTGTGGTCAGGCTCCAGGCAGAGGAAACACGAAGTATGGTTGTCTTTCTCCAGGATCTGCTTGCCACAGGCACACTTGTTCTTGCGGGATTTAGCTGGGAGAAATAGAAGGCATGCAATCCAATGTCAAATAACGCAATTTTTACTTCAAAAATAAGAAAAAATTCAAAAGATATACTTATCGAAAATGGCGGTTGACTGTAGCAGCATTGATGTGTGCAGGTGGACGGCAGGAAAGAACTGGAGGCAGGTGTGGTGGACCGCCCTTATATGGCGCCAGGACTGATGTTGGTTACGTGATGCCAGGTGGGCGGTCCCCCGCCTGACACTACTAATTTTTCTGTGTGGTCCTAGCACCTGGCGGCTCAGTCCTAATGATGTCGCCTACTGCAACAGCCCTCTCAAAGTAAGAGCAGAACTTTACCTGAAGGCTGGCAAAACTAATTTATTTATTTATTTATGAGTTTAACCAGTTTAGCTAGTACTACCCTTCTTACCTTGTCAGCATTCTGACTTCACTGACTGGCACTGTAACTAACAAAGTGAAACCACTAAAAAGTACAAATCTTATACAGAATGACTACAAGGAAGAGCTACTTAACACTGTACTGGCTTAACTGAAGCCCCTGACTACCCACAGACACCTAGTTACAGGACCACTGTAAAAAGATGGCGGACAAAAAAGCATACTTACAGAAAACACTGTAGCAACATGGCTACTCAGCTTCACAGATACATAGCTACACAGATGGTATAAAGATATATATATGTCTATCAAATGAGCCCTGTTCTTTCTACACAGAACTGCAAAATCCTTTCCAAGTTCCCAGAGCCCCCATCCTTCGTTTTGTTTCTAATGTATTTATTTTATTTTACGATGTTTTGCCAGAAAAGACACACTAAGCCAAGGCTTGTCTCCAGTGCGTCCTGAGAGCACAGGGAAGTTAAGTGACTTGCTCATGGTCACACAGTATGCAAGTGGTGGCTGTGGGATTCAAACCCAATCCTCCAAGACTGCATCTCAGTGCTTCTCAAGCAGTACGCTATACTGCTTCCCCCAGTCATCCCTTATACATATCCCACTGGGTTTTCAACCCCAAAAGTGGTTCTAGCATTAATTACATTACTTAGTAAATTGTCCACCTATCCATCACCCTGTTTGTAAATTTATATTTATTTAAGTATTTCTTAATGTCCCCCCTTCCCAATCTGAGTTTGTGGCTTCTGGTGGTTATGTCGCTCCTTAATTTAATAATAATAATAATAATAATACATTTATTTATTAAGCACAATTTCAATAAATATCAAAGCGCTGTACAGTCATCAAATTCTAAAATAAACAAATCGCAGATAGATAAAAACTAATAAGAACTATTACAATGTTCAGATATCCAGTTCTAAAAGTCAGGAAAAGCACATGCAAATAAATATTTTTTTAAAGCAGTTTTAAAGCTCTCCACTGTCTAGCACTCTCGTACCCGACAAGGTAGAGAATCCACAGGAAGGGAGCAGCAAAAGCCCGAGCTCCTGAGGTCTTCAAACACACCCTAGGAATCTCTAGCAATCCCTCGTCAGTTGAGCGGAGTGGTCTGAGGGGGCAGTAGGGGCTCAGAAACGCTTGTAGGTAACTCGGACCCAGACTGTGTAGGGCTCTAAAAGTCAGCAAACCAACTCTGAAGGTGTTTCGCCACTGAACACGCAGCCAGTGCAGAACGCACAGCACAGGTGAAATATGACTGGATCGAGTTGACCCAGACAGTAACCTGGCCACAAAATTCTGCAATAGCTACAAATGGCAGATATCAACCCCAGGAAGCCCTAGGTATAGGGAGTTATTATAGTAGTCAAGATGTGAGGTCACAAAGGTGTGGACCAAAGTTGGAAGATCGCCGGATGGAACATGATGCTTAGTCCAGGTGATGTTCCTCATATGATAAAAAGAGGACTTGACCACAGCTGACACCTGTGAACGAAGTGTCAGTCCATCATCAAATATCACCCTGAGATTCCATACCCGGTCAGAGGTCAAGAGTTGAGAGCCTCCGAGCCAAAGCCTGGAAGGCCACCCAGCAACTGACCCCTCTATCCAGCGACTCGGTTCCACGATTCACACCTCCACCTTGTCAGGGTTCAATCTTAGCCAACTGCAATTCATCCAGTCTTGGATTTCGGGGAGACAGTTAGAAAAAACTGAGAGCGCACTATCCTGGTCAGGTACAAAAGACAGGTACAGCTGAGTATCATCTGCATAACAGTGAAATCTCAGCCTGTGCCGTCTTACAATGTCTCCAATTGGGAGCATATACACCGCAAACAACATGGGGGACAACATTGAACGCTCCGGGACCCAACATGGCAGGAAGTACGAGTCGGAGAAAAAAATCCCTGATGCTACCCTCTGCAACCTGCCAGTGACAAAAGAATGGAACCATCTGAGGACTGTACCAGACAGGCCACAGATGAACCGCAGGCAATCAAGAAGTACCCCATGGTCCACGGTGTCAAAGGCTGAAGAGAGATCCAGAAGGACCAAGATGGAATGGTGCTTCTGGTCTCTAGCCATCAGGAGATCACTGAGTACCTGAACCAAAGCAGTCTCAGTACTGTATCTCTTACGGAAACCAGACTGGAGAGGTTCACAGATAGCATGGATGGTAAGATGGTTCTACAACTGTTGTGTGACAACTTTCTCAATAACCTTCCCTATACAGGGAAGGTTAGAGATTGGCCTGTAGTTTGCAGGAGAAGCTGGGTCAAGAGAGGACTTCTTGAGAAGGGGGGAACCACAGACTCCTTCAAGGAGCTGGGAAACTCCGACTCCAATGAGCACCAGATTAATTCCACTAGAACCGGGCCGATCACATCTACACATCCCATTAAAAGGCGGGAAGGGCCCAGATTTAAACTACAGCAAGTTGGACGCATACTCCGGAGAAGCCGCATGGTATCCTCGATCGCCAGTCAGTCAAATTTGGCCCAGCAGAATGGAGAAGTCACAACCTCGCTCTGACCACCAGTAGCCCCATAGGGTGCGATAAGCTAATCTCCGACCTGATGTCGGCAATCTTATCTGCAAAGAAGCATGCAAGCCCATCGCACTCCACTTGCGACAAGGCCTTCCAGACTCGTAGACAGGATGGACTGCACAGTCTGTCTACCATTCGGAACAGCTGAGCTGGTCAATTCTGTGCAGTAGCGGTCTCCCTGGACAGGAATTCTACCTTCTTATGGGAGACTGAAGACTGATAGAGCCTATAATGTTCCATCAGTCTAAGCTTGTCGGCATCTAAGCCGGATCTACGCCAAGCATGTGCTAGCCTTTGCCCCACCTGCTTAATCCCCCTCAGGGTCCCATCAAACCATGGGGACCGAGGGTGAAGAGTAAGCATGCGAACATGGAAAAGAGCGAGGGTATCCAGAGCTCCCTCCACCGCTCGATTAAAAGCCTGCAGTAGATTCTCTGGACTCTTGCTTACTTCTGGAATTCCCGATAGGTCCAACACCGCCAAAAGGCCATCTGGGGTCAAACCCCATAACGGGCGGTATCAGACCATCTCCACAGGGGCAGGCCTACAAGGGGGAGCCAAGAAATTGAACCTGATGATGTGATGGTCGGACCATCTGACTGGCTCCACCACCAAGTCGGAGGCCTCTAACCCCCAGGAAAAAGATCAAGTCCAATGAGTGACCGTGATTGTGTGTCGCAGAGGAAACAACCTGTGTGAAGCCCAAAGAACTCATAAGTCAGAGGAAATCTTGTCCAAACTGCAAGAGTTTGTCAATCCAGGCATTGAAATCCCCCAGTACCATCATCCTGGGGGAGTCCAACACCATATCAACGATGAAGTCCGCGACTTCCTGCAAAAACTGACTCTCACCACCTGGTGGACAACAGATAAGAGCGATTTTACATCCCACACCTGCGGCTATGGTACACTCAAAAGATCTGGTGTCCTCAACTGGCACATCAACAAGGCCTAATTCTAATTTAAAACAAACTGCTATACCACTGCTCCCACAACCTGACCTCACATGGTGTATCATCGAGAAACCTTCTGGAATCGCTGACTCCAAACTAGGACCATCATTTTCATCCAGCCAGGTCTCAGTGATGCAAGCCAGATAAGATGGCCCAACAAGATCAGCTATAATAGCCGACTTGTTTTTAATGGATCTGGCATTGCACAACACCATGTGGGTCAGGTGAGAAACCGGAGCAGTTCAAGGTACTGACCCACTAAACGTGGAGCCCTTGGGTATGGGCACTAAGCAAGGCAGCCCTCGTTCAGTGCACCATTTCGCCCCAGGGCATCTTCTGGTCCCCACTACCCCAATCAGGCCACTCTGCTCAACCCCCTTCCCCGGTCCCCCGGCCCTTCTCCTCCTCCCCACTATTCCAACAGTCCTACAGTGGCCATAAGCTGCCACAGACAGGGGAGGGCAGGTAAAGGGGCAGAGGTCCTGAAGCTCAGAGGGGGAGCAACCCCTGACAGGGAGAGCTTTCATCAAACACATCCTGATAAATAATGCGGTGATAAATTAGGCTGAGCCAGGTAGCTCCGAAATTAACAAAAATCCACAACAGATATAAGCAACTCTCACAATACTTGGAAAAACAAATTAATAAAATTATTCAGAATTAAAAACTACAAAGTCAATTATGAAAACCGACTGGGACTCTCACTCCCAATCAGTAATAAAAATAAAGCCACAGTTCACAATTAGGCCAAATCCAAAAGAAGTAAAAAGTCGATGTCTGGGAGGTTCTCTCACAGCCTCCCACCTCGAGTAAAACCAGAGAAAATTGAAGAGACTAGGACTCTCACTCCCAGTCAGCAATGAAAATATGCCCAGGCAAATTCAGCAGACAAAAAAAAAAAATCCAGAATAAGAAATAAGTTTCTGAGAGGTTCTCTCACAGCCTCCCTCCATGAACAAGAACCAAAGAAAATTAAAATCAATACTGGTGATTACTATTAGTCAGCAGTTGGAAGGTTCTCTCACAGCTTCCCTCCATAAAATGAAATAAACACCAATGACAAAGAGACAAAGGGGAAAGACCTCAGGCAACAGGCCATGCCATAGTTCATACTTTCCAAAACCAAAATTCTCCATCCGAAGTCCAGACAGTATAACTTTCCTTCACACTTCAGGCTCCAAGCAAGGAGGCGAAAATCAAGCTGACACAGCACAGTGGTAACAATTCGATGAATGAGTCTAGAATCTTCAGAGCTAGGGGAAGGGGGTGGGACAAGCCACACTGCCCTCAGAGAGCCCCATGGCCCTGCTGTCCACCGACCGCTAGGCAATCTATGCCCCTCACCACCCGCCCCAATCCTCCAACAGCAGTCCGGGAGCAGGGTCCAGGAAAACTCCAAGTCCGCTGAGCAAACCCCCAACACAAACCCAGCAAGCACTTTGGTAACAGTTACTCACAACCCTGAAGCTGTAATCATCAGCAGTCAAGGACTAAGAAGGACCACGAGCTTCTTCAAACCTCCGTTGTTTCACTTGCTTGGAGAATGCCGGGAAAATCCAAAGAAAACAAGCGTTGAGACTGGATCCAGGTGGACTAATTACATCCACACATTAGTTTAACCTTGCCTGCTCTGTAAGAATGAAAGCAGGAGACAATTAAGCTCCGAGCTCCGAATACAGCTCGATGACTTAAGCTGAAAGTAGCCAGCGCAGCAAAGGTATAATCTGCCACTAAACACCCAGCGTGGTAGAAAAGCCGGCAAAAGCTAATCGGAGCGCAGGAGGAGAATACAGGAAACAAACTTGACTTGAAAAATGCAAAGGCACTTGCTACCTCACTCCTTCAACCCAGTCTCACTATAAACTCAAATTTAAGCTAAAAAAAAAAAAAAAAAAGGCAAATATGCAAGAAAAAATGCAAAATAAAATGTTAGACAAACAGTGCTAAAATGCTGGCAGGCTCATAGCAGCTGCCATCTTCCCTGTTGCTATATTCAGTGCTGTCCTAATTCCCGGGCTAATTTAGTACTGCACTCCCAGCCCCAGTGTTTAAATACTGTAAATCCAAAAAATGAACCTTGTTGAGTCCCTGCATGCTATCTGTACATTTCTGTCTCCCAATTCTTCCTATCCACCAGTGAGTACGTGTTGACTTTCTAATCTTTCCTAAGAGGTCCTACTTTACTGCACTTGGAACATTTTCATTGCCATCTGCTAAACAGTGTCTATCTTCTGTAATGACTTCATACATTTACCCCCATCCTCTCCCTTATACGACCTCTGCTATGCGATGGTTCGTTTCACACTATTCAAGCAGATACTTTGATCAGGTATGATATCACAGTGAGGTGACAATGCTGATGAGGTGTAAACAGGAATATAGAAGTATACATTGATTATTGCTTTAATAGTAGGAATTTTTGTAGCTTCAATATATGTCAGCCTCAAAGTAAACTGTTTTACACATTACACCCTGTACTGATGGAAAATGTATCTGCATGACTGAAGACAAAAAGAGAGGAAAATACTTCAGAAGTGAAAATAAAGCTGGCGAAAGTACTTGAGGAAACCGTCTTATACAATAGTAAGTGGCTAGACAGCACTTATTAACTTATTTTTATGCATAAGAGACAGGGTTAAAGAATGACTACACACATGAAATTTCTCACAGGCAGAAGACCAAGGCTGACTCCCTGTGACCTGACAAGTCCATCTAGTCCACCTTTCTAGACAGAGAAATACAGAACTGTGTTCTTCTGAAAAGTACTTATTCAGTTTTGCTTTGAATGATACCATTACTGTCTTTATTCAAAGGAAAGCAGTTGAACAGGAAAAAGTACTTAATTATCAAATCATTTTCAGTGGTGTCCTTTGTGTATAATATAGTTTCAAATTAAAATTGTGAAATACAGGCTGGGCCCCCGACGCAGCGGTAGTGCTACCGCGTTTTACGCCACTAACTCGGGTTCGGGAACGAGCAGGGAAGCTGGAGAGTTGGCCAGGAGGGGAAAGTTTGAGTGCCCAACAGGCAGCTCACTTCCCCGGGAGGGAAGGGGAGTCGAAGGCTTGGTACTGTCCTGACCTCTGGTGGAGATCGGAAGTACAGCTGCCCAAACCCATATGTAGGGGGGAGTGTGGTAGGACATAGGCGTATGTGGCTTGATATCATGGCGGAACCATGTCTCCAGGGCCATATGGAGAGAAATCTGAGCTGGCTGAGCTCCGCCGATGGAAAAGGTGCTCTTCACCACTCGACCCACGAGGCCGCAACAGGGAGCCCAACGAGACAAGAAGGACATGGGGTTCCTGCCACCCCATCCCTGCCTGGGGGAGACAGCCAAGGCTACATGGGGACACCAGACCAGTGGATCATGGTGTCGAAAGGGTTGGGGAAAACCTGGCTGGATCCAGGGGAATAAAGAGCAAGTAAAGAAAAAATTGTGAAATACAATGTTTAAAATACCTTATGCACACACAGAGATATAATTGAACACAGAGTACACAAGTAACTTTAGTGCAAGAGCAGCATACTATCTAAAAAAAAAAAAAAAAACAACAGTTATGTACTTACCAACAGTAGATCTTTGAGAGAATCGCCTTCATCAGGCCTCACCAATAGAACAATAGCTGCCAGGTGCTAGGATCACATGGAAACTTTTTTGCAAGCAGTCCACTAGGGGCCGCCCACAACATCTGAAGTCGACATGCTCTGCATATAAATATGTGTGGCCCCTCTTCCTCCTCAGTTCCATGCTGGAAATTATACTCAAAGGACCTCCTTCTAGGGAACCAGGAGAGGGATGAAGGTTCCAGCTACCAGGTGAGACTGGAAACAGCAGGTAGTTCATCATAAAGACAGAGAGACAGGAGCGAAGAAGCTCTGCATCTATTGAGGGATGGAGAGTGGGATGGCATGGCAGGGCATGATGAAAGAGATTTGAAGATTTACAGTTATGTTAAGTACATAACTGCTCTATCTTCTTCGAGAATATTGCTTTCATCAGGCCACACCTATGGAATGAGTCCCAAGCAGTGCTGACAGAGAGACAGTCTGGGTGGCTGGAGGCTACAGTCATGAGAAAGGAGGCCTTAAAGCATGGCCATGCCAAAGCCCACTCTTCTTCGAGAGGCAATGTCCAGATTGTAGTGTTTTCTGAAAGTGTGGACAGCACTCCAAGCTGCAGCAGCACAGTTTTCTGCAGCTTACAAATTCATGAAACAGGCAATGAAAATGGCCATGCCTCTGGCTTGAATGGCCACAACCAACCCCAAGAAGTTTCTTACCATATTTCAACAGCAAAAAGTAATACAGTTGACTAACAATCTGGACAGACACTGTTTAGAAACCAGTACACCCTCTTTCTCAAGAACGAAGGAAACAGAAAGCTGCAAGGATGTTCTGCAGTTCTTCGTACAGTGAACATAATATCTGAGTATTCTGTGTACATCTAAAGTACGGAGTAATGCTTCCCCTGGATTGGCATGATCTGGAAAATAAACTGGCAGGTGGATGGTTTGATTTAAATTAATCTTACGGTTAGTACGCAAAGACGCCACTTCTTTGCGGAAAATAAAATAAGGATTGCACATTAGAGCCTGTAACTCTGAAATCCTTTGAGCAGAAGTGATGGCAACTAAAAGGAAAAATTACTCACCTTAGTAATGTTGTTTCTTCTAATGGAGTCTTGCTATAGTATGACATATGCAGTGAGTCCCAACCTTCGAACTGCTCTGGAGGTGAAAGAGTTAACTTTCCATGCCAGGCATGGAACGCAGAGCTCGAGCTCGGTTGAAACTCTGTCTGTTGTTCTTCAAACTCAAACCGTCAGATCTTTACGAGCTAAACTCACTGAGGTCCTGTGTGGAAGCTGAAAACCTACACTAGCCAACTGACTACTAAACATAAAAACACATTTTTTGGTCCCAAAACAAAGACTCAAGTCAGGAGACCCAAAAAATAAAACACTACACCAAGTCACCCCAAAGAAAGAGGGGTGAAAACAACAAGGTGGAAATCTACTAAGTGCCAACACTGCACTGCCCACCCACATCCCAAAAACAGAGGTTCTGAGAGGGGCAGGCGGGGGGAGGTCATAATATAGCAAGACTCCATTAGAAGAAACAACATTACTAAGGTGAGTAATTTTTTCTTCAAACATCATGAAGTCTTGCTATATTATGACATATGCAGACTACACAGCAGTACCTCCATGGAGGAGGGACAGAACCTACTTAGGAAATAGGCTCTGAAGCACAGCTGTGTCAAACCGAGCATCACTCCTAGCCTGGATGTCCAGGGAGTAATGCTTGGTAAAAGTGTGAACTGTTTTCCAGGTAGCTGCTTGACATATCTCTAGAATAGGGATGTCCCTGGCAGCAGACAGGGAAGCAGCTGTACCTCTGGTAGAGTGAGACCTCAGGCCTGAGGGAGGAACCTTACCCAGCTTTTCATAACAGAATTGGATACAAGAGACAATCCACCTGGCAATGATCTTTTAGTGGCAGGCTTCCCTTTACCAACCTCACCATAAGTGAGGAACAGTTGGAAGGAGTCAAACCTGTGACCCTTGGTACGCTCTATGTAGTAAATGAAAATTACGTACCTACCGTAATTCTTGATCTTCTTGGACGAGTCTCCACCACTCATTCACACTAGTGGGATTAGCGCCGGAGGCACTAGGACCCATCAGGAGCAAACTTTTTGCTGGAGGGTCGGCGCGAGAGACGGCGCCGCGAGCAGCGGCTCGAGCGGTAATGACTATCTCGGCGACGACCCTCCAACCGCCTCAGTACCTTTTTACCAAGGAGGTGCAGCGCAACTAACGTAAAAGAGTAAACTAATATTAAAACACGGACATAAGATAGTCCGTACGACCCGTGTAAGAAGGGTCAGCAAAGAAGTCCTCACGGCCAAAGATTTGAGGGAGTGAAGACCAACACAGCGGTGAGCTCGGGGATGGAGGGGTAGGATCGAGTGAGGAGAGACTCGCCCAAGAAGATCAAGAATTACGGTAGGTACGTAATTTTCATATCTTCCTGGACATAAGTCTCCACCACTCATTCACACTAGTGGGAGAGTACCAAGCTGATAATCCCCCAAAAGGGCGGCAGGAGAGCCAGAGCTCACGCATCTAAGATAGAAGCCCATTAAGGATAGTTCTGCCGAATGCGGAATGTCACCTGGCATGAACATCCAGTGCATAGTGCTTAACGAAGGTATGCACTGAGCTCCAGGTGGCGGCGTAGCAGATATCTGCAATTGGAACATTGCGAATTTCCGCTAGGGATGCCGCGACCGCCCTAGTAGAGTGAGCGTACACTCTACCTTCTAATTTAACTTGAGCCATGGAATAGCAATGTCGAAGGCATGCCACTAACCATGATGAGATGCATCTGATAGCGACAGGTTGACCCAGCCAGGTGTCGCTGAAAGAAACAAAGAGTTGCTGAGTCTTGCGAACATCCTTGGTTCTATCTAAATAGAACCGCAAGGCTCTCTTAACATCCAAGGAATGAAGAGCCTCGCTCCTCTCATTTTGGAAATTAGCTAAGTAAGCGGAAGTACCAGAGGTTGGTTTAGATGGAATTCTGACACAACCTTGGGAAGAAATTTAGATGAGTACGGAGAACTACCTTGTCTTTATGGAATACAGTATAATGGAGGGTCCGTGACCAGGGCATGTATCTCAGAGACCCTCATGGCTGAGGTAATGGCCACCAGGAAGGCAGTCTTCCAGGTAAGAAATTTCAGCTCACAGGTAGCTAGGTCTGAAGGCTTCCGAGTGAGCATGTCCAGCACCAGGTTAATGTCCTAGGCTGCAACTGGATGCTTAACAGGGGTCTGGTATGAAGAATCCCTTAAGAAATCTCTTCACCATAGGTAACTGAGCCAGAGTCAAGGACGAACCGCTCATGGAACGCTGAGATGGCACTAAGGTGAACTTTAACTGTGGAGTACTGAAGACCTGAGTTAGATAGGTCCAAAAGATACTCCAGAACCTTGTCAGGAGGACAGGAAAAGGGATTCCAAGAGGACTTTGCACACCAGAGAGAAAAACGTTTCCATTTGACGGCGTACGTTTTCCGGGTGGCTGGCTTCCGAGCAGCCAGAAGGATGTCCGAGACTCTACGAGAGACGTTGAACCGATTCACTTCTATCTCTTCAGGAGCCAAGCATGAAGGTGAAGTGATTTCAGGTTGGGATGGACCAACGAACCCTGGGTCAAAAGATTGATTTGCAAGGGAAGTGGTCTCGGAGAGGCTGCCAACATACTGTTGAGTAGAGGAAACCATAGTTGCCGAGGCCAGGAGGGAGCAATGAGAATCATCTTGGTCCCCTGAGACTCGAATTTGAGGAGTACTCTCTGGATCAGAGAAAGCGGTGGAAAGGCGTAAAGAAAGCGTTTTGTCCACCGCAGCCTGAACGCATCCTGACAGAAAATGCCAGGCCCTGGATTTCTGGAGCAGAAGAGAGGCAGTTTTATGCTGAGTGGGATGCAAAAGGTCCAGGTCTGGAGTTCCCCACTTTGAACAGGGACCGAGCCACGGTTGGGTCGAGAGACCACTCGTGAGGGTCTGCTTCCGCTCTGCTGAGGTGATCTCTAGGTCGCTTTGTATACCTGGCAGATAAACCGCTTGAATCAGAGACTTGTGCTCCAAGCACCACTCCCACACCCTCATTGCTTCCCTGCAAAGGGATAAGAATGAGCACCGCTTCTTGCTTGTTGATGTAATACATCACAGCTTTGTTGTCCGCTTGAAGGAGAATGTTCTTGTGACAAAGGACATCCTTCAGAGCTCGGATCGATAGAGGACCGCCTCATCTCCAGGACATTTATGTGGAGATGAGTTTAACTGAGTCCATACACCTTGAGTGTGGAGGGAGAGACAGTGAGCTCCCATCCCATTAGCGATGCGCCTGTGGTGATGGAGATCTGATGATCCGAAGAGCAAAGGGAATCCTTCCAGGAGATTGCTCTCTTGAGACCACCAGGTGAGAAACCTTCGAAGGGGCTGCGTCACCCTGATGGGATAAGACTGGGGGTGAGAGGTCGGAGACCACTGAGTGGAGAGCATCCATTGGGTGGTTCTCATGTGCAACCGGGCCAGGGTACAGTGAACACCGAGGACGCCATGAGACCCAACATGCTGCAATCGAGAGAGCTGTAACCGATTGGTTCTCCCCGATGTAACGGGCCATCCGAAGGATGTCGAGTCTTCTGTCCTCTGGAAGGAAAGCTTCATGGAAGAGGTGCTAGAAGCGCCCTAAGAAAAGGAGCCTCTGGGAGGGCTGCAGTTGAGATTTTTTCAAATTCAGCAGAACTCCCATGGACGTGAGAAGACAAGAAGTCGCTTGCAGGCTTCCAAAGTCCCTTGGCTGGAAGGGCTTGCAAGAAGCCAATCGTCCAGGTAGGGAAACACTCGAGTCCGCTTTTCCTGAGATGCCACGAGAACTGCACAACACTTTGTAAAAACTCATGCACGGGGATAGCCCAAAGGGCAGGACTTGAACTGATAATGTTGACCCAAAGCTACAAACCTGAGGAACTTCATGTGGGTCGGGTGGACGGGATATGCTGGTAAGCATCCTGCATATCCAGAGAGGCCAGCCAGTCGTGTTGATGCAGCAAGGGTAACAGGGTACCTAGGGAAATCATTTTGAATTTCTCCTGGGGAGAATTTGTTCAACTTTCTGAGGTCTAGGATGGGCGATCCCCCAGATTTCTTTGGAACCAGAAAGTAATGGAGTAGAACCTGTGTTCGCAGATGCGGGGCACCAGTTCTATTGCCCTGTTGTTCAGAAGGCCACGGATCTCGCGGTGAGGAGGTTGATTGAGGGCCGACAACCTGGGTTGTCGTGGTGGGAGGACAATTCGAGGGGGTTTCCAAGAAATTGAGGGTTGTAGCAGTACATCAGACGACCTCCCACCGGAGGAGAAAGTTCCACCTCGGGCAGTGTGGATGGAACTTGGGCCAACAACTCATAAGGTGGCGCTGTGGGCTTTAGGCCCCTGTGCTTTCTGCTGCATCTTCTTTTGAGGTTGAGCAGGTTGGCTTTTATGGAAGCTTCCCCTGCCTCTGCCTCGAAAGGACTGACGACTATGAAACTGACGTCTGTTCACATGCCTGCGAGAGGGGGCAGGCGGAGGTCTGGCCAATTTAATGGCCGATCTAGTCTTCTGAGTGGCCTCTAAGGCTTGCTCCACCTGAGGGCCAAAAAGATAGGAGCCATCAAAAGGCAGCGCCATTACCTGCTGCTGAGCATCATTCGTGAAGCCAGAAGCGCAGCCAGGAATGGCGCCGAGTACAAATTCCCGCGGCTGCTGAGCTGAGAAGCAGTGTCGAAAGCCCATGGCGGCTTTGACTTGTTGGTTGGACTCAATACTTAATAACGGCCAGAAGAAGCTCTGACTCTGGAGTCCTAATCTGGAAGAGCTTCAACCATTCTTTTCATAGAGTGCCACAGGATATACTCATACTGAGAAAAATAGCCTTGATAACTGGCAACACGATACTTAGAGTGGAGGCAGCAAAGACTCTCTTACCTAATGTATCAATCTTATGATACTTTTGTTAATAGGTCGAGCTTAGTAGTTTGAGGAAGAACGACCTTTGTCATTCTCTGCCAGGACTACAATAGGATCCGCAAAGGCTTGGGATGCCAAAATAGGACGATCCTTGGGAGCTGAATACTTTATCAATGGATTTAGCCACTGAGGAATAAGAGCAGGATTATTCCATACCATTTGAGACAGCGCCTCAAGGAAGGCTGGATCGGAGGAGTCAAATCCGTAGGGATCTCCGGGCATGAAGGTACTGGAGTCTTAATATCTTCCCAGGATCGATGTCTGTAGTCTGGAGAGAAAGAGTGGATCTCAGGTTCTTCAACAGAGACTTAAAGGACAGGTCCTCACCACAGGCTCTGTAGCAAAGAAAGATCCTGTTTCCTCCACTTCATCACCCAACCAAGGTCTGGGTCAGGCTCAACATCATCTCCTGATGGTCCAGGAAGGACTGTTTGGACAGGAAAGGAGGAAAATTAGGAGAGGAGGAAATAGCAGAAAAACAAGGAGAGTCCCGAGGCCCCCGCGCCGAGATGGCAAACGGTCAAGATGGCACCAAGGAGGCGACAGGCGCGGAAGAGGCACGCTGCTCGCAGCGGGCACCGGCAAGATGCCGGCGGCGCTGCAAACAGCGCCGCCAGAAGCCGACGGCGCCGCGAACGGGCGCCACTCAACCAGACCGCCAGATCCGGACGCCAGCCTCGCCAGCGGCGCTGCGAGACCACGCGGCGCCGCGGATGGCGCCGCAAAACCCAGCAGCACCGAAAATGGCGCCGACAAGCCAACAGACCCTGCAGAAGGTGCCGGAAAAGCCCCAGGAACCTGGAAAGCAAGAGAAGGAAAAAAACCAGGAGATAAGGGCATCGGTGTGGCCCCCTGCGCCGCAGCCATGTGAGGGGGGGAAACACCTAAGCACGGAGTCGCTGGCACTGAAGAAGGTGCTGCGCAACTGGGAAGGTCAACCACCCTACCTGATCGCCGGAGGGGCCGAGGCTCCGAGGCAACCGAGCCAGGCAGAAGAACCAACCCGAGCCCATCGCTCCATAAGAGCGCCCACTGATGAAACTGCTCATCTGGAGCCCTACCTATAGGCGGGAGGGGCTCCGATGTCGGGAGCAGCGGTGCAGGAGTTGGCGGCTCCCGAAGAAGGAGACGGCAACTGCTGTGACTAACCGACCGTCGGCCGCAGACATACCAGGGGAAGGCTTCCGAGTGATGCCTTCTCTTTTTTGACCTGTGGGCCGAAGAAGAGCTCGAGGCCGAACGGTGCCGAGAATGCGACCGTTTATTTTTATGCCAGCGGGGGGACCGCCCATCCCCCCGGGCATCGGACTGACCGTTGTCGGAACAACGCTGAGGAAAAGGAGGCTGACCAGACCCAGCCCGGCTGACTGAACAGCTTTCATACGAAGTCTCCCTACCGTCACCTGACCTGCTCATGGTCGACTCCGTCCAGTAGGCCGAGACTTCTTCAAGTAAGTTAAAATATTAGAATAAAATTAAGCGATACTACTATTGTGATAATGTTACAACAAAACAAACTGAAAACTATGCGCTAGTTTGAAGTTTGATTCCCGACAGGCGAGCGACGTCGTAACTGAAGCGCACTCGACGGCGGGAAAAAAGGAACTGAGGCGGTTGGAGGGTCGGCGCTGAGATAGTCATTACCGCTCGAGCCGCTGCTCGCGGCGCCGTGTCTCGCGCCGACCCTCCAGCAAAAAGTTTGCTCCCGATGGGTCCTAGTGCCTCCGGCGCTAATCCCACTAGTGTGAATGAGTGGTGGAGACTTATGTCCAGGAAGATCTAAGGGCTCTCTTCACATCTAAGCTGTGCAGCCTCCTCTCGCCAGAGGAAGAATGGTCAGTGAAGTACACTAGAAGAGATACAGATTGATTAAGGTGGAAATCTGAAACCACCTCAGGCAAGAACTTCCTGTTAGTCCTGAGGACCACCTTATCTCTATGAAAGGAGATAAAATCAGGCTCCACTGACAAAGCTTGTAATTCACTATGCGTCTGGCAGAAGTGATGGCTACCAAAACACAGTCTTCCAAGTCAAGTACTTAAGCTCTGCTGAAGACAAAGGCTCAAAGGGGGGGTTGCATAAGCAGAGCAATGCAAACATTAAGATCCCAAGCAGGGGCAGGTCCCTGAATGGAGGGTTGGTGTGAAGCAATCCCTTGAAAAACTTGGAGAATACAGGATGAGCTGAAAGAGAAGAGGGCCTACCTGCTGAAATAAAAGCAGACACAGCTGCCAGATGCACTTTTAGGGTAGCTGGTCACAGCCCCAAGGTATTTAAGAGGACCATATAATCCAGGACTGAGGGTAAATCAGCAGATTCTGGGGAAATATGCTTTCCAGAGCACCATATGGAAAACCTCTTCCATTTGGAATTATAAGTAGCCCTGGTGGAAGGTTTCCTGAAGCCTTCAGGATATCCATTACACCTTGGGAGATGTGTAATCAGCAATTCTAACTCTTCCAAGAGCCAGGCCTTGAGATTGAGAGATTTGAGTCTGGTACCAAACCCTCCCTGAGCACAGGTTAACAGGTTGTGATTCCTGGGAAGACACAGGGGAAGATGGACTGCTAAGGACAGTAGGAGTGGATACCAGGGTTGTCTGGCCCAATCTGGAGCAATCAGGATCATCTTGCAGTGTTGAGATCTGATTTTGACTAGCACTTTGAACAGGAGAGGGAAGGGGGGGAAAAGCATAGAGAAACTTCCCTTCCCAATTGAGAACTAAGGCATCCAGAGGGACTGAGCCCAACACTGGGGGCCTGCAGCAAAAGAGGGGAAGTTGGTGATTGTCTGGGGCTGCAAAAAGATCTACTGTATCTGCGGGGTGCCCCATCTAGCAAATATCACCTCCAAGACCAGGGGGTCCAGTGACCATTCGTGATGGCCCTGGGAAATCCTGCTGAGAGCATCTGCCAGGACATTGTCCTTGCCTGGGAGGTGAACTGCCGTAAGGGAGGTGTTCAGGGAGTAAGCCAGAGACCATAACTTCATTGCTCGATTGCACAAGGCCGTGACCGAGTACCCCTTGCTTGCTGATGTACCACATTGTGTGGTGTTGTCTGTTCTGACCTGTACAACTTTGTTCTGAACAGACTTGGAAAAAACTTGAAGTGCTAGAAAAACTGCTCTGAGTTCCAACAGATTGATGTGGAGCAGAAATTCCTGAGGGGACCACAATCCCTGGGTAGTGAGGTCGCCCATGTGAGCTCCCCACCCCAAGAGGGATGCATCTGTAGTAAGGATTAAAGAGTGAGACTGAGTGACAAAAGGAACCTCTTGTCTCAGATTGCTCTGATCCTGCCACCACTGTAGGGTCTGGATCAGGGTTCGAGTCACTGGGATCAATTTGGTTAGAGGATCTTTCCTTTGAGACCAAAAGGCTCTCAAATGGAACTGGATGTCCCTCATCTGAAATCTTGCTCCCTGCACTACTGCTGTAGAAGCAGCCATGTGCCCCAGGAGCTGTAGAAAATGCCTTGCTGGTCGAGAGACCTGCAAGGTGAAGGAGGAGGCCAGAGAGACCAAGGTCCTTGCCCTGTCCAAAGGAAGGAAGGCTCTGGCTTCCTCTGTGTTCAGCTCTGCACCTATGAAGGTGAGCAGCTGGACAGGTTCTAGAACTGACTTTGAAAGATTCAGAAGGAAACCTAGAGAGGTGAGCAGTTGCTGAGTTATCTGTAGATGTAACTTGACTTGGTCTGGAGACTGGCCTACTATGAGCCAGTCATCCAGGTAAGGGAAGATGGCAATTTTTTGCCTTCTTAGGGCAGCAACTGCTACTGCCAGGCATTTTGTGAATACCCTTGGAGCAGAGGTGAGGCCAAAGGGCATTGCTCTGAACTGGTAATGGCCTGAGGGCAGCTCGAACCTGAGGTACTTTCGATGGGAGCTTCTGATGAGAATATGGAAGTAGGCATCCTTAAGGTCCAGGGACGCTAACCAGTCCCCTGGCCTTAGAGAGGGTAGAATAATTCCCAGAGTCACCATTTTGAATTTTGGTTTTAAAAGGTGCTTGTTTAAATATCTGAGATCCAGGATGGGCCGCCATTCTCCTGTCTTTTTTGGGGTAAGGAAGTACCTGGAGTACAATCCTTTGCCCTGGTGTAGGGGTGGAACCTTTCCA
The DNA here is from genome assembly GCA_016271365.2 of Neoceratodus forsteri. Taxonomy (NCBI): domain Eukaryota; kingdom Metazoa; phylum Chordata; order Ceratodontiformes; family Ceratodontidae; genus Neoceratodus; species Neoceratodus forsteri. The sequence continues at coordinate 479,759,190 of CM057455.1, forward strand.
CAGCTCTGAGAGCCAGGAGGGAAGAGACCTCTGCCTCTAGGGCAAGTGCCTCTGATGGATTTGCAGGTGGAAAGGATCTGGTTCTCATCTTTGGAAATTTTTTGAAGCTGAGAACCAGTCCCTGGCTTACTACTTCCAGGACCCACTTGTCTGATGTTAGAGACTTCCAGTCCTGGACAAAGTAAGCCAGCCTGCCCCCTACAGGTAGCTGAGAATCGGCCCTGGCAACCCCATCAGGGTGCCTGCTTGGCAGGGGCTTTGGGCTGAGGGGTGGAAGCAGGCCTGCTTGTACCCCGTCTGCCTATCCCTCTAAAGAAGAACCCTCTGGGCATAAGCAGAGGAGGAGGCCTGAGCTTGGTAAAAGGCCTATGAAAGGCCTGCCCCTGCCCCTGGAAAGCTGCCTTTGAGGAGTGGCCTGCGTTTCCTTGGCCTGTGCACTCCTATAGGTGGTCCTATACTCATCCATTTTCTTCATGTAATTCTCTGTCTGCTCCCCAAACAAAGAATTACCCACAACAAGAAAATCCATGGCCTTAGTCTGGGTATCCTGTGACAGGCTAGAACATCTGAGCCAAGGCATTCTGCGAAGTGCCACAGATGTAGCCATGACTCTTGATGACACATCATTAGAGTCCACTGCAGCATGGAATTGCACCTTGGATGCCTCAATACCATCAGTAGCCACCTGCTCCAGCTCCTTGGCAAGCTGGCCAGGGACCTGTTTTGCTAGAGCCATAACAGTATCCCATCTGGATTTCTGATATCTAGCAACATAAGCTATATAATTTGCCTGTCTGAGTCCCAAGGATGCTGCCATGTACTGTTTCTTTGCCACGGCATCAATCCTCCTGGAGTCCTTGTCAGGGTGTGTGAAGCCATGAAATATTTGCTCTTGTCACAGGCTGCAGCCTGCACACCTCAACATGGCTGCATTGTTGTGTAAGGAACTCCGTGATCAGAGTCTGACAATGTGTACCTCTTGTCCATTCTCTTATCAACAGGAGGTATAGTGTGAGGAGTTTTTAGAATTTTAACTGTCTGTTTCCCAAAAGATTTATGCAAAGGAATAGACAGCCTCCTTGACTCTGGGTTATCCATCATTTCCACATAGTCAGGCTCCTCTTGATCATCCACAGCTTCCTCCATAGGGAGCTGGAGGGTTTCAGCCACTTTCTTATAAAACATAAAATGAGAAGGGGACTCAGAAAGCCTAGGAGGAGACACTCCTGAATGTCTGTCTGGGGAGATGTCCGGGTCAATGGGCACATCCAGACTTTCAAATCCACATTCACTCTCCTCATACTCCTCTTCCCCCTCCTCCAGTTCATAATATTCCTCTACATCATACTCTTGAACCGGTGGAACCGGCCGAACCGGACACTTACCTGATGGTGCCGGTTCAGTCGGAACCGGGGAAAGCGACTGGACAATTTTAACGCTTTGGCTATTTCTTCAGCGGTTGGAGAGGAAAGTTTTGGCTCACACCAGCTGATTTCCTAGTCCTTTTGCTGGAACCCACCTCGAGTCGGATCTCCTTTGCCGAGGAAGTCTCACCTGGTCAGAGGACTCCCTCCGGTTCGGTTGGAACCGAACCGGCTGGCCATCCGTTCAGCTGACTTTTGGCCTCCTTTCCTGAGTCTACCAACTCTTTCTAGGGTAGCTGCAGGAAAATTTTACAAATCTGGCAGTCTGCATTGAGGTGGTCAAACCTCAGACAATAAACACAGGTGGTGTGGGGTCAGCCTTGGCAAAGACTTCCCCACAGACACTGCAGTGTTGAAACCCAGTGGGCCGGTTTTTCTTTTGGGTTTCTCAGACATAGTGCCAGTCCTAACCAAACTTACCCGTTATGGCAATCCGCCAGGTAAGACCCTCTTATCGGTTCCCAACCGCGCTCATGGTCGTGGAAAAAACGTAATAAATCCCTGCTTTAGAACTGATAAGAACCGGTAACCACACTCTAAATGACAGATTAATATATTTTAAACAACCTGATCGGTTCAAACCGAACCGATAAACCGTTTACAAGTTCCACACAGAATAGAAATCAATGTAAAACCTATCTAGTACTCACAATACCACAGACAGAGTCTGAACCAACCGGTTGCGGTTTAATTTCGGTCGAAAACCGAGAAAAAACAATACTTTAACCGACAAAATGAACCGAGCAGAAGGAGAAATCTCCGGAGCGACTGTTCAGTGAGGCGGAGTAAAGAATCTGACGGTTTGAGTTTGAAGAACAACAGACAGAGTTTCAACCGAGCTCGAGCTCTGCATTCCATGCCTGGCATGGAAAGTTAACTCTTTCACCTCCAGAGCAGTTCGAAGGTTGGGACTCACTGCATATGTCATAATATAGCAAGACTTCATGTTGTTTGAAATAATGCTTTCCAAGACAAAAAGCATAGCTTGTAAGTTGTGGCTGGCTCAGAAAGAGCCAAAATAAACTTCTCTAACACAAAATTTAGATCTCAAGCCATAACAGCATTGCAGGTAGGAGGCTTCAAATATAGGATGCCTCTTAAAAACGTATGGGCCACCTCCAGCTAGGCAACCATACGACCATCAATAGGCACATGGAATGCAGTAATGGCAGCCAAGTGTACCTTGGTGCACCTTGATAAAGGAGCATTGTAGGCTTGCATCTGAAAAGGACAGAAAAACTGTAGTATCTGGTTTACTGGACAGGTAAAAGGGTCCAGTTGGTGAGAAGTGGCCCACAGTGCCCGCTTCCACTTCATTGGAGTAAGCAGCCCTGGTGGAGGGCTTCCAGGTAGTCACCAGAACATCAGCTACCTTTGGGGACACTCCAAATCTTGCAATGACTTTATGTTCAGAAGCCAGGCATGGGGATGGAGTAACCCGAGGTCTGGATGGACCAGGGCTCCCTGTTTCTGTGACAGCAAGCCCTTGCACAGTGGCAGGGGTACTGGGGGTTCCACTGCTAACTGTTGCAGCAAGGAAACAAGACCTGATGAGGCCAAAAGGGAGCCACCAGAATCAGAATAGCTCCCTCCATTTGGAGCTTGATTAGCACTCTCTGAATCAAAGAAAAGGGAGGAAAGGCATAAAGGAACCTCCTTTTCCAATAGAGGGACAATGCGTCTCCCTAGAAAGCTCCTGGCTCTGGATTGAGTGAGTAGAAAAGCGGCAGTTTTGTGCTGAGTGGGGACACAAAAAGGTCCAACTCTGGATGGCCCCACCTGTCGAACAGGTTGTCTACTACTGCAGTCCACAGCTCCCACTCGTGCATTCTGGACTGCAACCGGCTGAGTCTGTCTGCCAGGACATTTTGGACACCTGGAACATGGATGTCCAACAGTTCTAGACCGTGTTCTACAGCCCAGTACCAGACCCTCATTACTTCCCTGCACAAGGGGTAAGAATGAGTCCTTCCTTACTTGTTTATGTAGTGTACTACATTGATGTTGTCCATCTGCACCAGCAGATGTCCCAGGGACAGATGGTTCTGAAAGGCTTGTGGACCATACAGAACAGCCCTCATCTCTAAAACATTTATGTGGAAGGTGTTCTCCACTGGCATCCATGTGCCTCGTGTTTGATGAGGTCCCAGATGTGCCCCCCAGCCCAACCCCAAAGAGTCTGTGGTGAGAATCTGCTGAGGGGAGGGAATGAAGAAGGAACCCCTTTCAGCAAATTGCTGGGCTCCATCCACCACTGTAGCACATTTTGGATAGAGGAAGTTACTAGAACCTGCTGTTCTAGATCGCCTGTGTGCTGATCCCACTGGACTCAATGTCCATTGAGGGATCTGCATGTGCAGCCTGGCCAGGGATACTGTGACAATGGCTGCATCATCAGGCCCAGCAGTCTCAGGAATGCCCTGGCTGTGACATACCTGTTGTTGGAAACCAGCTGGGCCTTTGCCATGAAGTGCTTTGCCCTGTTCTGGGCAGGAAGGCTAAGCCTTTGGCAATGTCCGGTATTGCCCCTATGTACTGCAGATTCTGACAAGGGGTCAAGACTGACTTGGGCAGAGTGACCGTGATCCCTAGGGCATTGAACAGCTATCTGCTATGTACTAGGGTGTGAGACAGTTGATTCTTAGAGTGAGTTTTAAGCAACCAGTTATCTAGATAGGAAAAGACGTACAGTCCCTTTTTCCTGAGAGCTGCTGCTACAACTGCCAAGTACTGGGTAAATACCCATGGCGCAGGAGACAAGCCAAAGGGTAATACCCTGAACTGGTAGTGGTCCCCCTGGAACAGGAACCTGAGGTACTTCCGGGGGGGCCGGTCTTGATATGTAGGTAAGCATCCTGCATGTCCAGAGAGCATATCCAGTGCCCCTTTTGCAGAAGGGGCAGTAGGCCTTGTAGAGTGACCATTCAGAGCTCCTTGTACTGAATGCAGAAGTTCAGATTCCTCAAATCCAGATAGGGCCTCAAGACTCCTGTGGATCTGGGGACGAGAAAGAAATGACAATAGAACCCCCTGTTCCTTTATTCCCAGCAAACTGGTTTTATGACCCTCTTCCACAGGAGAGTACATACTTCCTCTTGTAGCACTGGTATGTGGTCTGGAGGATAAGCTGAGGTAAAAGGTGGAAATTCTAGAGGCAACTCCAGAAATTCTAGAGCATGGCCCTGTTCTATTAACTGCAGGACCCATGCATCTGTTGTACTCTCCCTTCACTGTTCTAGGTGGAGGAAGTGACCCCCTATCACTGCCTCCAGATTTAGTACTGGAGGGTTGTGCCCTAAGAAGGAGTCATGCTGAAACAGATCCAGTGGCAGCAGCCGGACCTCCACCTCTAGAGGCTTTGGAATGGGCACCTGGGGAGGAGGTTGGGACCTGCAAAGCTGACCCAGCTCTGCTTTTGCTCTGTTGTCTGGCCCCTGACCTGGGTCTGTTGCTAGCCCGAGAAAGGGTACCTTCAGCCTACTTCTTGGTTCTGTGTGGTAGAGGGAATGGACTGACCTAAGAGTCCTTCCCAAGGCCTGAAGGTCAGAGAGGATGTCTTGCACATCTGCCCCAAATAACCTGTATCTCCTAAAAGGGGCATTCATGAACTGTTGGACATCACTAGCAAATCCTGCCCCCCTCAGTCAAGAATGCCTTCTTAAGCAGATGGCAGCAGCAGCTCCAGTGGCTGCAGCATCAGAAATGTTGTAGGTGGATCTTAGCAGGTGTTTACCTATGTCCGCCCCAGTCTGGACGGCCTTGAGCATCTCCTTTTTCTGAGTACCCTCTGGGAGTGACAGTGCTGCAGCTCTAGCCTTTTTCCAGAGGATATTCTGAATTTAACCATATGGGCCTGGTAATTTTCTATTCTTAAGCCCAATGTAGCAGAAGCAAAGGTTCTCTTCCCAGGAGGTCCAGCTTCCTTGACTCCTTACCTGGGGGACTGAGATGCTTGGGCACCCAAGACCTATCATGGGTTGCCATCTATCACTACTGAATCAGCCTCAGGTTGGCTTGTGAAAAAAAGGCTTTCCTGAGGGGGCCTGACACAGCTTGTCTACCTTTCTTGGCATGGCAGAAATCATGTTTGGTCTGTGCCAGGCGGCCAGAGTGGCATCTTCTAGTGCAGCCAATAGAAGAGGACTTAAAGGATACCTAAACAAGCAGTTTTTTCAAAACTGCAAACCCCAAATCTGGCTTCACAGCGAAGTAAAGTAAAGGCTACTGTTTACATTTATGCTAAAACTGCATTTATGTAAATAACATAAATGCAGCTTCATAGTTTTTGAAAAATGTAAACATCAGCCTTTCACTTAAAAACAGCCTTGCCTTCTCTCTAAGATGTCTGCCAACTGTGTTAAGTGATGAGTCATGATGACATCATCTCAGCCAGAGCCAGAGACCAATATAGATTCCTATAGGCTAACTAGTTCTTCTTTCCCTCTTTGTTTTGAATTGTTTTACCAGATTGATCAACACCATGTGTTAACGTGGATTATTTTGATCAGTACACGTTATGCTATGATTTTGTTCATTTTATTTGCTTTAACTTGCTGAAAATGTTTTGCAAACTAGCTGACTTTCTCTTTGGCAAACTGCAGAACAGTACAACACTTCAAATACCTGATGATCTAGTAGTTATGTGATGCCTCAAATGTTTTTTTGTTAACCAGGAGAGACACACTATGCTGAAACCTTGTTTACAGATGTGGCCTGGCAGCACAAGGAAGTTAAGTGACTTGCTCAGGGTCACACAGTGAAGTACTGGTCTGGTCCAATTCCAAAGCTCATGCATTCTTGTTAATCCACAAAAAAAGCTTATTTTGTATTCTTTTTCCAAGTGAACCCCTGTACCTAGCCTGGCTTCTGTTGAGCACCCCTCCATCCATACCATGTCCTTAGTGCTACCTGGGGCTGCATATGAGCTTGTGGTCTCATGTAGAGAATGATCACTCCTCAGACTGTAATCGTATACCTCAGAGAGTTTTGCATACCTACACTGATACGGATCATCAGCTGGCACTGTTAAAAAATACCTCCCAAATCACACTTAAGTCCACTTTTTCAATGTTTGACTTCTGCTCCCACAGTAAACACTGAGTGGATCACTGCCCTTCTGCACAGTGAAGGCAGTATGTACAGTTCCCCTGTTGTGTTTTTATCCCACCTCATTAACCAACAATTGAGTCTTCGTGGAGGGCCAAGCAATAAGCCTCAGGACTCACCAGAAAAACTGCTGTTCATGCCCTCATAAGGGCTGTACTTACCATGGATAACAATAGTATTAGCAGGAGAGGCCTTGAGTGAATCCACCAGACTTCCAGTGTCACTCTACTTCTTTACCTGTGATCTGCAGAACCCCGCAGGACAGTTCCCAGCAAATCTTCTCCAGTACTTTTTAGTGCCCTACTCCACAGTGCGAACTGGTTGGCTACCACCCTTCTAAATCTTGAATGATCTATACACAGCTCCCTCAATACTGTCCTAACAAACGTCAACACCCCCCCCCCAACCTGAGGGTAATCTCCCTACACTGAATTCAAGTAACACTTTAAATGCAACCCTGCCATTGAGTATTTGTCATCGCTGGCTGTTCTCATTCACAGTCAGGTAGTGATCATGGTGCTGGCAGCCCTACATTTCAGATTTCACAATGATCTGCGAAACATCCCCCTTCCTGTCTTCCCCTAACCTGAATATAGCTGTACCCTGCTGGAATGGCCTCTTCAGTCCCTCTCTGGCATTCATTCTTCACTTCTGCTCCCCACACCAAAAACTGGTGAGCTCACTACCCTGGTGCATCATGAATGTGGTTAGTACAGTCGCCTGTGTCATTTTTACATAGAGAATAAAGTATGGGTCTGGGTGTGTAACGAGAATTTACACACAGGGGTTTATACGTAGCATCTAACCCTAAGGGTGTGTGTAAATTCGAGTTTACACACACCCAGACCCATATTTTATTTTATATAATTGTTGGGTTTCTCTTTTTTGCCTCAGCAATTATATAAAATAAAAAAGGCTGCTGTGCCACCGCAGTCCGATTCCGTCATGGCAAGTTGTCGGCTTTCTCTTATTTAAACTGTTTCTTTTTCCCCAGTATTGTGAGGGAGGATAAATTTAGCTTAATTTTGTTTTACTTACTGCCGAGTGCCTGTGGCAGTTTCTCTTCAGATTGCGTTTGTTGTTCAGGAAGGCAACAGTGAGCAAGGAGTTCGAGCAGGCGCATGCACAGAGTGAGGGAAACCGTGCACGTGTTTGCCTTTATAAGTGCTCCTTTATAACGCCAAATTACACCACGGTTTCCCTATGGGAAAAAAAGGAAGCCGTTAATTATATATTAATAATAAACATGATCTTCTGGTAAGCCAGGCTGATGGCAACAGAGCACAAGGGGAAACATAGGCAGTCTTACCCATATAAGATCTAATCCACCTATGATTAGGCACTATTAAATGACATGCATAATGATGTGCACACCCATCATTTAGTAGTGCCTAATCAAAGGTAGCCTGGATCTTTTAAGGATAGGAAAGCCTATAATTCCCCTTGTTCCCTGCTGCTATCAGCCTGACTTACTGGAAAAATGTATTTTTGATACGTCCAAAAACCTGGGGACTGTACTACCTACATTCATGATGCACAAGGATGATGAGCTCACCAGTTTTTGGTGTTGGGAGAAGTAGTGAGAATGAATACCAGAGGGGGACTGAGAAGGCCACTCCTGCAAGGTACTGCTATATTTAGGGAAGGGGGAAGACAGAAGGGGAAAAATATGAGCAGATCACGTGAGAAATAAGATGTGGGGCTGCCAGCACCATGATCACTACCTGACCCTATTGTCCTGGCCAACATTCTCCTTCCCATAAAACCAGTTCATGCAATTGTCCAAGGCTGTGTGTGGGTATTAATGTGTGAATTGGCTGCCACTATACATTCAGTCACTTCATGAAAACACTATATAAATACTGATTCTTATTATTATTTCCCATAGATAAAGGAGAAGACAAGACAAGCATATTTTTTATTTCCTAGAAAGTATGAACTCTGGCATTGGACTACAGAAGAACTTTGCTACAGACAAGTGGTGGATCTATGGGGTAGTGAAGGGTGCGGCTGTAACCACCCCCCCCCCCCATTGTAAAGTATTCGCTTGCTGCTTCTGCATTTCACTTTGTTGAAAAAGTCCGATTTATTAATTGTACAAATGTTTACATTGAAAAATATGGATTACATTTGTAGTTTCAGCCAAAAACATACTAGAAAAGCGTACTAGCAGAAAATATAAAGGCTTCATAAAAATGTTAAAGAGTACATATCAAATATGCACACACTCTCAGCATCCCCTTCCCCACTGTAGCATCCTGGATCTGCCATAACCACTAGACCACCAGGCTATTCAAGATTTGTACTGCACTGTGGTTTGACAAAGAGAAAGTCGGTTGGATTAAAACACAATTTCAGCATGTTAAAGTAAACAAAATGAACAGAACCATAGCCTAACATGCATATTGATCTAAATGATGCACATGGTTTTGACAATTTTGGTGAAACAATTCTAGACAAAGGGAAAAAAGAACTAGTTAGCACTATAGAGAGCCACATAGCTCTCTGACTTTGGCTCCAATAATGTCACCACTTAACACATTTGGCAGCCATTTTAAGAAGCGGGTAAGGCAGTTTTTTTGAAATTGGCAGGCTGATTTTACATTTTTCAAATTCTTTGAAACCGCATTTAGGTAACATATATAAATGTAGTTTTAGCATTAACGAATTCAGCAGCCTTTCCTTTAGTCCTGTTTGAGGTCAGATTTTTGAATAGTTTGTTGTCAAAATGTTGTTTAGGTATCCTTTAACAAGGGGTGGAGAATCTGGCAACTCTAGGAACTCCACCAAATTCCTTTTAGTGATATCTTGCTCCTCAGCATCGAACCCCATCGCAGCATGGAGTTGCTGCATCATGGATATGAAAGAGGGGTCTTCAGGAGCAGACCTCAGAGTATATAAGGTGGAGTCCTCACTCCTGGTACAAATGGTTCAGCCAGATCTCCCAGATGGGCTGCCCCCATCTTCCTCCTCATCTTCCTCTTGTAAAATGAGGTCAGGGTTGTATTCCTGATTCTCACTGACAGGTCCTGCAGGTTGCAGGGAAGGAAGAGAAGACATCGACACCCTGGAATGTGTCGGGTACGTCAACCTAAGAGGCATCGATGTGGGGTCTGGTCTGGTAGGACCTGTCGTCTGATGCCTGCAGTAGAAAAATGAGGTATAAGGCACTGTATCATCTCCACAAAGGAGAAGAGCATGATCTGCACGTCAACACTGGCCTGTACTGTAGAGGCACCTTGCAACGTCGATGGGAGTAACTGGAGCCAAAACGGCAACAGGCCTTTGCCGGCCATAGTAGGTCAAATGGAACTCACTACCTGAGCGGACCTTGTGGTTTCCGAGGTCTGAGTGGCAGGAGGTGTCACCGCCGAAGTGGCTGAGGGCGCTGCAGCGGCTGACGTTGAGTGAAGTGGTGACTGGGAGTGCATCGAGGGATTTGTCCTTACTCCTGTCCCTCTCTCTATGTTTGTGCTTCCCATAGGACTTCTCCTGGGCCCTGGAGGACTGCAAGCCCGAGGAATGGGCCGGCAATACGGTGTTGAACTGGTGGCAGATCTCGCAAGCCTTAACGTCGTGGGCTTCTCCAAGACAGCACATGCAGATATTGTGGTCGTTGCTTGAATAAATCTTACCACAGTTGCAGTGTCGAATAGTTTAGTGGTGTCTTTAGGTTTCAGCATACTCAACGACAGAAACCACTTTTTTTTTTGGTTATTTATTTATCCTCCTGTGGCCGCCTCACTGCACCCCAGCAGTTCTCTCGCATCCTGTCAGCTGGAATCCAGCCGCCGTCTGTCTCACCTGGGACCACTGGCACCCTGTAGCCCTTTGGCTTACCCCGCAGTGGGGTGGCAGGAGCCCCTAACTCCCCATCCAGAATGGATCCAGCTCGGGTGGCAGCATCCCGACAAACACTCGCGGATGGCCATCAAGCCGCAGGGGCGCCACTTTTCCCGTTCCGAGATTCCCGAGTTGGTGGCGTGCAGTGGCGCCAGCGGTCGTGAGCTGCACACACCAGCAGGCTCTGATTCAGGCGGCTCTGCCTCAACTCCTCCGCTGAGTACTGGGTTGTGTCTTCACCCTCCGCCAGGGGCAGTTGGGCACTGACTGCCGTGGGACCCCCCTTCCTGGAGAGGGAGAGCAGTCCTTTGGATGCTCAATCCTTCTCCTCCCCTGCCAGTCCCCAGTGACCCGTGCTCACTCCCGAACCCGGGTCGTCAGCATGGTGCAAGGTGCTGCGGCCAGCGCCTCTGCCTTCAGCGCCACCAGGCCGGCTGACAGCAACCACTTTTAAATAAAAGTGATGACTACTAGGGTGAGAAAAAGAAGAAAAATGTTAACTAAAGCAGTCGACTGTAGAGGCAGTTTCTCTGTGGACTCTGGCGAGTATAATCAATGGCAGGAAAAGGAATGAGAAGGGAGAGAGGCCGCCCATGTTTATATGCAGGGGATGTTGATGTCAGACGCCATCATGGGCGGCCCCAGTGGACTGCTTGCAAGAACGTTTCCGTGTGGTCCTAGCGCCTGGCGTGTATAGTTCCATAGGTGTGGCCTGACAAAAGAGATATCCTCAAAGAAGATCAATAAAATTAACAACCCTGACAATTTCATTCACTGTGTAAGACATCATCAGAAAACCATTTGGTGATTTGTTGTCTTGACAGCAAGGGGCGGAAGAGGGGCTCCAACTCTGTCCGAGAGAATTCTAGCAACATGGTCTTATATAGACAAAATGCTGCCTGCCCATGTTACTCTGAACTTTTAGGTAATGGAACTCAATACCACCTGCCACTGAGGGTAGCAGCACCACATATACACACAAAATACACACACAGGCAGAGGGCTGGGGTTGGTTAACCAGTTGCAGGGATTGTTGTGCTGCCATTTTCCAGAGGGTGCTGTGGATGAACGGGAGCTGTCCAGTGTGCAAGAGATTTACAGCCTTTACTACTAAGTTGGCTGCTGCAAGAGCTAAGATACAGCAACTGCTATGCAACTCCAGGGCAGAGAGTTATGGCTGCTGCAACTCCAGTGCCCCAGGGGAAACCATGTTGTGTGAAGGGGAAAAGGGAGGGAGGGATGGTGCCACACTGGAGGGGACATGGGCCTTGGCGTAGTAACAAGTAATTGCTTTATGGCTATGGCAGAAAAAGTAGAGGATGCCTCCTCTAACAAAAAAAAAGATGGTTAAAACCTCAATGGCAGTGGCTAAATCTGGAAAGGATAAGCCGGGGGGGAGGAGGTTCTACTAAGAATAGGAATAAGACATGACAGGTGATAGTAGAGGGAGATTCCATAAGAGGGAAGGATGAGATTGGTGTTTACCACAAACCCAGGGAAAAGATCTGTCTGTTGTCCAACTTAATCCTGCACAAAAACGCAGCATTTTTTAGTGACCTGGAGTTTCACTTTAGTTGACAGCACCTTTACTGTGTAGTTAGTTGATTACATTCAAACACTGCTGAACAATATTACAGCATACATTGTTTTTTGTGTACCAAGTTCAGTGCACGCCCAGTTCAGTTTGCATCAAGATAATATTCCGACAAACGAGGTGGTGGTGCAGTAAAGAAACCCAGTGCTCCACTTCCTATGGAATTTCAAATCTGGCTAAACAGCTACTAGATTCAGTAACTTTAAATAGTGGCACTGACAAAATTTAAATAGTCCCCACTCACCACTTAAAGGGAAATGTCCATGTACGATCAGGCCCCACCTCAGTGTGAAACAGGGCCCATTTAGCACTAAACAAACTGCATAAATTTTTAACTTTCTGAGCCATCTGTAATTTGAAATTTTATCTGGTTGATCCTGCCCCCTCCCTGCCAGATTTTACAACTAAGAGCTCTTTGAGGCCCACCCACAACCACCCACGGCTGTCCTCAGAATGACATGTTGTGTGGGGAGCAGCCAGGGCACATCTGTAGGAGTGCTGTACTGTCAGAGCTTTTAATAGCTCCGGTTTGGAACCTACGGGTCTCGGTGTTATAACGAGTACAGGTATAGACTGGCAGATAGCTTAGGGAGCAGGCCAGGGTCCAGATCTTCACTGCCTCTGTGCACAACCATGAAAAACTTGTTCCTCCCTGCTAGTTTATGTAATACATTGTTTGTCTGTTCTAATTAGGACAGACTGACCCCTGATCTGGGAGGAAAAAGCCCATATTGCCACATACACTGCCCTGAGTTCCAGGAGATTTATATGCTCCTGTGTTTACCTCAAGTGCCCACTTATAGCACTCCGTCTTAGGAGGGGGCATCTGTGATTGGTATTGCTGTAGGGGATTGCTGAAGAAAGGAAATTCTCTCTCTGAGGTAGAATTCTTTCTTCCACCACTCCAGTGTCCTGGGCAGTGCTTTTGTGACAGACACCAATTTGGACAGTGGATCCCACCTCTGAGACCCATGCTCCCTTAGAAGATATGGGGCATCTCTCATGTGAAACCTGGCCCCTGGTATCACTGCAATGGATGAGGCCATGTGCCCAAGTTACCATGAAAATTTCCTTGCAGGTCTTGGCTGACCTACCCTAAAGGATTCTGCAGTTGAAATCAGATTTGTTACCCTTGCTTGAGGAAGGAATTCCTTCCACTGCAGGGTATGTAGCTCAGCACTGATGATGTCCAGAATCTGAACTGGTTCTGTTTGCAACTTCTGAAGGATTTATGAGGAAGCACGGGTCCTTCAATGTGTTTTGTGTCAGCAGTATGGAGAACTTGACTTCCTGCTATGTTTTTCCTGAGACCAGCCATTTGTCCTGCTAGGGAAAACCCTCCACCCCATGCCTTCTCAAATGTGCAGACACCACAGCTGGGCGCTTTGTAAACACCTTTGGAGCTGAGTTGAGGCTGAGAGGAAGGGCTGTGAACTGGTTCCTGGAGACACTTTCTGTGGCTGGACCTGACTGGTATGTGAAAGCAGGTGTTCTTCATGTTCAGTAACCCCAGTCAGTCTAATATTTGCAGGGATGGAATTACTGAGCCCAGTGTTATCATCTTGAATGTTTCCTGCTTTGAGTGCTTGTTCAGATATCTCGGGTCTAAAATGAGTCGCCACTCCCCATTTTTTGAGTGGGTCAGGAGTTATCTGCAATAAAGTCCCTTTCCCACTATGAAGCAGGTACTCTTTCCAGTGTATTTACCTGCAACAATTTCTTCACCTCCATCTCCAAGAGAATTTTTTTTGTTGGGGTGTGAGGATGGAAAACCTTTGGGCTCTGCAGTTTAGGGAATTTTCTGAACTGCAGGGACAAACCTTGACTCACAACTTCTAGGACTCACTTGTCTGTGGTAATTTTTGTCCATTCCGGGAAGCAGTGAGACAGTCTTCCTCCCACTGGCAACAGATGGGTGAACTGGGCAGACTTGTCTGGATGCTGCTTTGCCTGGGGTTTGGGTGCTGGTACTGCATCAGCATGACTAGTGCCCCCTCTACCCCTGTCCCTATAGTAGGCCTTTGTGGAGAGTACTCACAGGAGACATAAGAGCGAGGGTAGTAGCCCTACCCCTGCTTCCCCTTTCATAAGGCCTGTAGGAAGCAGAGACCTTTTCTTTCTCAATACTTCTCCTGTAGGTGGTTTTGTACTCATTCATCTTTTCCATGTAAACCTCTGCCATCTCACCAAATAGGAAAAATTCCCTTACAGAGGAAATCCATAGCTGAAATACACGGAAACGGGAGCCTGGAAAGGCCCTAGCCTGGAAGACTCCCCACTGGATGTCTAAGTAGAGGCAGGGGGTTTCCTTGATGGTAAGCCTGGGAGAACCAGGGAAAGTGGAGGGGCTGAGTCAGACTTCCCGCTTGTGGAGACCTGGGATGGGATTCTGACCTGGACCTGTTCTTTTCCCGATGATGGTGCTTCCTGCTCAGTTTCTTCTCTCTGGGAGAGGAATCCTTGGTGGAGGAGGAAGACTTGCTGTGCTCCGAGTGGGTCTTCTGCATGGTGGCCACTTGTAGTTCAAGGAGGTTTGCTTTTAAAGTCTTTAGGCGGTGGATGTAAGTCCTCCTGTTGAAGCTGAGGCAATGCGGACAGGCGTACGGCTTATGGTCGAGGCCTAGGCACAGCAAGCAGGTTGAATGGCCATCTTTTGCCGGGATCTGTTTGCCACATGTGCACTTCGATTTCCGCCACTCTGTGGATGAAGCTGGCTGGGTAGACATACATGATGAATTTGGTAACTTTGATGAAAAAATTACAACTGTGCAAAGCGTGAAAATGGTGATTGACTAGAAGCAGGAGGCATCCGTGAAGCCCAGATGCACAGGTCAACGGCGGGAAAAAAACTGAGGTGGTGCTGGGAGACCACCCCTTTATACCACTGGTGACGGCGGGAGTGGGGCCAACGTCAGAGGGGGTGGCCCCCCTTGGACTGCTAGCTAGAATTTTTTCCGTGGGGTCCTAGTGCCTGCTGGCATAGTCCTAATGGTTATTACCTGCTGCAAGAGCTCTGTCTTGAAGTGAGATTAATATTTCTCTCCATCTACGGAATCTTCCTTCAGTGGAGACTTGTTACTCCACATCTTTCAAAACTAGGCCTTAATTATCAGATGCAGCACTGTAGTCTTGTACTTGCACTTATTTTCATAACCAAGTCCCTTTTCCTATAGATGTACTTTTTTTTTTTATTACTTTCTTCTCCTCTGATGATTATCCTCCAGAGGGTACCCCCAGCCCTGTCCCCCGGCATCCACCATCCGGCACTGACCTGGAGCTCCCAGGGCTTGCCCCCCCCCCCAATGGGGTCAGTGGGGTTCCCCAACCCCCCCCACCAAAATCCAGATCCAGTGGGCCAGTGCCGTGACTGGCCGGGAGCAGAGCCTGCGAGGCACCCACCACCATTGTGCTGCAGCAGTGCTTTTTCCTGGTGTTCTCCCAGAAGCTGGGGGCATGCAATGATGCTAGCGGAGCCAAGCGCACACGCATTTGTATGCACTCCTCCAAGCGTCTGCCTCAACTCCTCCCCGTACTGCAGAGGCCGGGGCATGAACAAGCACCAACCCTTGAGGACCCCCCTCCCCGGAAAAGGAGAGCAATCCATCGGATGCTCAATTCTTCTCCTACCCTGCCGACCCCCAGTGGCCCATGCTCATTTCCGAACACGGGTTGCCAGCATAGCGCAAGGTTAGGCGGCCAGCACCTTAGCCCTCAGCACCACTGGGCCAGCTAGATGTACTAGTTTTGATCCACGCCACCATGGATCACTACTCAAGAGCAATTCTAACTTAAAAAAATAAATAAATATTTTTTGAGAAAAATATGTGCAAGTCTTTGTTGAGATTTGAACCTTTGCCTCTTGGTTAAAATACAAACATAAGGAGCTTTGACCTTTCTTAGCACCACCAAGCTAGCACAGTAGTGAATCTCAGCTCCTGTGGTCAAAAGATTAAGTCAAAATAACTGCGTTAGTTAGTGTTGTCTCAGTGGCCAGCCGGACTCTGAAGCGGAGGCTGAAGGCAAAAAAAAACAAAAAAAAAACACAGTTGCGACCTAAATGCTCCTTTCTCCAGAAAGTACCTTTTAATACATTCTCATACCTTGTTTCCAGTCATTCCATTTGTAATCATCCAGAAGAAAAAAATTACTCACCCTAGTAGTTATGTTTCTTCTAATGGTGTCTTGCTGTATTCTGACAATTGCAGTGATTCCCAACCTGTGAACTGCCCCGGAGAACAAATAGGTAACTTTCTATGCAGGGCATAGAATGCTGAACTCGAGCTCGGTTGAAGTCTCTGTCTGGAGTGATTCAAACCTAAACCATCAGATTCCTACGAGCCCAACTAAACTAAAAATTCTATGTAGAAATTGTAAAAATTCTTATTAGCCAACTGGCTGAAAAAAGTTTTGGACTCCCAAGGAAGACTCAAGTCAGGAAACCCAAAAACCAAAACCCAATGTACTATAAATAACAATAATAAATAAGCACCCAAACAAAAAGGAGAAGGGTGCAAGCAAAAAACACCCCTTGGGTGCAACACTGCACCTGCCCGCCCACCCACTTCCCAAAAACAGGTTCTGAGAGGGGAGGCAGGGAAGGAGGTCAGAATACAGCAAGATTCCATTAGAAGAAACATAATTACTAAGGTGAGTAATATTTTTCTTCAAACAACATGAAGTCTTGTTGTATTCTGACAATTGCAGACTATCAAGCAGTACCTCCAAGGAGGAGGGACAGAACCTACTTTGGGAATAGGCTCTGAAGTACTGCTGTGCCAAACCGAGCATCACTCCTAGCCTGGATATCCAGAGAGTAATGCTTGGTAAAGGTATGGACTGTTTCCCAGGTGGCTGCTTGATAAATTTCTAAGAGAGGGATATCCCTGGCAGCAGCTAGGGAAGCAGCTGTACCTCTTGTGGAATGAACCCTCAGGCCTGAGGGTGGAGTTTTTCCCAGCTGTTCATAGCAGAACTGTATACAAGACTCAATCCACCTAGCAACAGATCTTTTGGTGGCAGGTTTGCCCTTTCCCACTTCTCCATAAGTGAAGAATAACTGGAGGGAGTCAAACCTGTGACCCCTGGCACACTATGTAGTAACTAAGGGTTCTTTTGACATCTAAACTGTGTAGCCTCCTCTCTCCTGAGGAAGAATGATCAGTGAAGAAAACGGAGAGGCATAGACTGGTTTAAATGGAAGTCTGAAAACACTTTGGGCAAGAACCTTCTATTGGTTCAAAGGACCACTTTATTCCTGTGAAATGAGATAAAATCAGGTTCCACTGACAGGGTTTGCAATTCACTGATATGCCTGGCAGAGGTAATGGCTACCAGAAACACAGTTTTCCAAGTCAAGTACTTAAGCTCTGCTGAAGACATAGGCTCAAAGGGAGGTTGCATAAGTTGAGCAATGCAAACATTCAAATCCCAGGTAGTGGCAGAGTCTCTAAAAGGAGGATTGGTGTGAAGCAATCCTTTAAAAAATTTACAGAACACAGGATGGGAAGATAGTGAGGAAGACTTCCCCACTGACAAAAATGCAGAAACAGCTGACAGGTGTACTTTGAGAGTAGCTGGTCTGAGGCCTAAGCCATTAAGATGGACCATATAATCCAGAACCATAGGAAATTCAGCAGTGTCTGGAGAAACATGCTTCTTAGAACACCAAATGCTGAATCTTTTCCATTTGAAGTTGTAAGTCTTTCTGGTGGAGAGCTTTCGAGAAGCCTTGAGGATATCCAGAACCCCTTGGGAAAGATGCAGATCTGCAAACTCTAACTTCTCAAGAGCTGTGTTTTGAGATTGAGAGACTGAAGATTGGGGTACCAAATCCTTCCCTGAGAGGATGTTAACAGGTTGTAATTCCTGGGAAGAGACAGGGGAAGATGGACTGCTAGGGACAGCAACTGGGGGTACCAGGGCTGTCTGGCCCAATCTGGAGCAATCAGAATCACCTTGCAAGGTTGAGACCTCATTTTTACCAAAACTTTGAACAGGAGTGGGAAGGGGGGGAAGGCATACAGAAACTTCCCTTCACAATTTGGAATCAGGGCATCCAGGGGGACCGAGCCCAAGACTGGAGGTCTGCAACAATAGAGAGGGAGTTGGTGATTGTCTGGGGCTGCAAAGAGATCTATCTCTACAGTACACCACCTTGAAAAAAAATCACTTTCAACACCTGAGGGTCCAGGGACCATTTGTGATGGCCATGAGAAATCCTGCTCAGTGCATCTGCTAGCATATTGTCCTCACCTGGAAGATGAACTGCTACAAGAGTGGTTTGCAGGGAATAAGCCAGGGACCACAACTTCATGGCTTCTGTGCACAAGGCCATGGACCGAGTGCCTCCCTGCTTGTTGATGTACCACATGGTGGTGGTGTTGTTTGTTCTGACTTGAACCACCTTGTTCTGTACTGACTTCGAGAACGCTTTAAGAGCCAGAAAAACTGCCCTGAGCTCTAGAAGATTGATGTGGAGAAGGGATTCTTGGGGGGGGGCCCACAGGCCCTGGGCAGTAAGAGACCCCAGATGGGCTCCCCAGCCCAGGAGAGAAGCATCCATGGTAAGGACCACTGAACAAGGCTAAGCGACAAAAGGAACAACTTGTCTTAAATTGTCCTGATCCTGCCACCACTGGAGGGCTTGGATCAAGGTCAGAGTCACTGGGATCAGTTTGGTAAGGGAATCCTTCCTCTGAGACCAGAAAGCTCTCAGGTGGAACTGAATATCCCTCATCTGGAATCTTGCCCCTTGGACCACTGCTGTTGAAGCTGCCATGTGGCCCAAGAGCTGGAGGAAATGCCTTGCTGGTTGAGATACCCGAAGGCTGAAGGAAGAAGCTACTTCCATAAGAACCCTTGCCCTTTCTAGAGGAAGAAAGGCTCTTGCTCTGTGTGTGTCCAGTTCTGCCCCTATAAAGGTAAGAAGCTGGATTGGTTCGAGAACTGACTTGGGAAGGTTGAGAAGAAATCCTAGAGAAGTGAGCACTTGCTGGGTCACTTGCAGGTGAGACTTGACTTGGTCTGAAGACTGACCCACTTTTAGCCAATCATCCAGATATGGAAAAATAGAACTCTTTTGCCTTCTTGGAAAGGCAACTTCTACTGCCATACACTTTGTGAAAACCCTTGGGGCTGAGGTTAGGCCAAAGGGCATTGCTCTGAACTGATAATGGCCTGAGAGCAACTCGAACCTGATGTACTTTCTGTGGGAGCACCTGATAGGAGTGTGAAAGTAGGCATCTTTGAGGTCCAGGGAGGCTAGCCAGTCTCCTGGCCTGAGAGAGGGGAGGATAATTCCCAGAGTTACCATTTTGAACTTTGGCTTTAAAAGATGTTTGTTTAGATATCTTAGGTCTAGGATGGGTCACCACTCCCCTGTCTTTTTGGGGGTAAGGAAGTACCTGGAGTACAGTCCTTTGCCCCAGTGTAGGGTAGGTGCTCTCTCTACAGCTCTTAAAGCTAGGAGAGAAGAAACCTCTGCCTCTAGGGCAAGGGTTTCTGAGAGATTTGCAGGTGGAAAAGATCTGGCTCTCATCTTTGGACATTTTTTGAAGCTGAGAACCAGTCCCTGGCTTACTACTTCCAGGACCCACTTGTCTGATGCAATAGACATCCAGTCCTGGACAAAGTAAGCCAGCCTGCCCCCTAGGAATAGGAGAGTTGACCCGGGAAGGCCCATCAGGGTGTCTACTTGGCAGGGGCTTTAGGCTGAGGAGTGGATGCAGCCCTGCTCATCCCCTTTCTGCCTCTCCCTCTGAAGAACCCCCTCTGAGAAAAGGAAGAAGAGGCCTGTGCTTGGTAAAAAGGCCTTTCAAAAGGCCTGCCCCTACCCCTAGACTGCTGCCTTTGAGGAGTTGCCTGCCTTTCCTTGGCCTGAGCACTCCTGTAAGTGGTCCTGTATTCATCCATTTTCTTCATGTAATTCTCTGTCTGCTCCCCAAACAGAGAATTACCCACTACAGGAAAATCCATGGCCTTAGCCTGGGTGTCCTGCAAGAGGCTAGCACATCTCAGCCAAGCCATCCTCCAAACAGCCACAGATGTAGCCATGACTCTTGACACATCATTAGAGTCCACAGCAGCATGAAACTGAACTTTAGATGCCTCAATCCCATCTGCAGCCACCGCCTCCAGCTCCTTGGCTAGCTGGGGGGAGGTCTGTTTAGCCAGTGCCAGTACAGTGTCCCACCTGGACTTCTGGTACCTGGCAATATAGACCATGTAATTTGCCTACCTGAGTCCCAAAGAAGATGCCATGTACTGCTTCTTTGCCATGGCATCAATCTTTCTGAAGTCCTTGTCAGGGGGGTGTGAAGCCAAGGGAATATATGCCTTGTCACAGGCAGCAGCCTGCACTACCCCAACACGGCTGCAATGTTGATATAAGAACACCATGTCTGAGCCTGAAAGTGTATACCTCTTGTCCATTCTTCTATCCACAGGAGGTATAGTGTTAGGAGACTTTAAAATTTTTTGTGTCTGTTTCCCAAAAGATTTATGGAGGGGAATAGACAGTCTCCTGGACTCTGGGATGTCCATCATCTCTACATAATCAGGCTCCTCTTGATCTTCCACAGCCTCCTCCATAGGAAGCTGGAGGGTTTCAGCCACCTTTCTGTAAAACATAAAGTGAGAAGGGGACTCAGAAAGCCTAGGAGGGGAAACACCTGAAGGTCTGTCTGGGGAGATGCCCGGTTCCACAGGCACATCCAGACCTTCACTTACATTATCATCCTCAAATTCCCCTTCCTCTTCAAATTCTGGTTCATAAAAATCTTCAAGGGTATACTCTTGAACCGGGGGAACCAACTAAACCGAACCCCTGCCAGAAGGAGCCGAATCAGTCGGAACCGGACGGAGCAATTCCACAATCTGAATTGCCTTGGCTATCTCTTGGGCGGTCGGAACACGAACCTCTGGATCCGAACCGGTCAATTTATCTTTGCGCTTTCTTTTTGTCGGAACCAATCCCTCGGAATTGGCGCTCCTTTTGCCAGAAGAAGTATCGCCCTGGTCAGAGGGCACTCCTTCTGCTTCAGTCAAAACTGAACCGGGCTGGCCATCCGGGTCAGCGGACTTCTCGGCCTCCTTTTCCCTCAGTCTACCTAATCTCTTCTCAAGGGTAGATTTGGGAAAGTTTTTACATATTTGGCAGTCTGAATCGAGGTGGTCAAACCCCAGACAATAAACACAGGTGGTGTGGGGATCGGCCTTAGCAAAGACCTCCCCACACTCACTGCAGTGTTGAAACCCAGTGGGCCCATTTTTTTCTTGGGTTTCTCAGACATGGCCAACCTAATCAAACTTACCCTTTTTTCAGCAACCACCAGGCAAGACTCCCTTATCGGTTCCTAACCATGTCACGGTTATTGGAAAAAAACATGTTTTTTTTAGAACCGATAAGAACCGGTAACCACACACTAAGTAAACAAACAAATTTCACTATCAAATGGCCAGTTCAGCCGAACTGAGCCGCACTTTTACAAGTTCCACACAGAAAAACAGAACAATTCCTATCTAGTACTCACAGCATCACAGACAGAGACTTAGCCGACTATGCGGATACTTTTTTCGGTTTAAAAAACGACGAAAACGGAAAACTTTAACCGACTTTCGAACCGAGTTGAAGGAGAATTCTCTGGAACGACCGTTCAGTGAGGCGGAGTAAAGAATCTGACGGTTTAGGTTTGAATCACTCCAGACAGAGACTTCAACCAAGCTCGAGCTCAGCATTCTATGCCCTGCATAGAAAGTTAACTATTTGTTCTCGGTGGCAGTTCAAAGGTTGGGAATCACTGCAATTGTCAGAATACAGCAAGACTTCATGTTGTTTGAAGAAACATTTTAATTATTTGCCAATTCATATTTTATTAACATAGTCACACTTCTGATAAAAGGAAGCTGGGGAAAAGGTTTTAACACTTTGTATGCCCAGGACTCAGTAAGCAGACTGAACTGTCACAGAGAATGTGACAAGAGGGGCACTAACTCTGAAATAAATGGTGAACTATTTAAAAGTCTCTTTTGTTGGGACTCTTCCCTGATCTTACAAGCATCCCATAAGCTTCACATACCTATTTCAGCCTTATACACAACAAATGAAATAAGCCCGACTGCTCGGATTCCCCAGTTCTTGTTCTAATTAATGAAACATACGCCAGACTGATTTCCACAGAAAACTACTTTGTGTTACACTTGCAGAAGACAAAAGAGCACCATGTGCAACCTGAGGCTATGTTATGATTGCCAGTGTGATATGTTGAAGAGAACTTCACAAGAATTAAATAAGTTAGTGTTGCTCAGATAGTACCCTATAAATTAGGATACCAACAGATACCTCCCATTTGGCCAGCTAGTTGCTGTGATAGTACAGTAGTGCTATCTAACCATGGATCCTACCCCCTAGGATCCAGTTCATGGATTCTACAAACATTGTGGATCCTGTGGATCCTAGTAACAGATCCAGCTCGGATCATAACTATCTAACCTAGGATCCCTGGATTGTAACTAGGATCCATTACTATCTGACCCCAGATCCTATCTGACCTAGAATCCCTGGATCCTAACTATTTAACCTAGGATCCCTGG
Organism: Neoceratodus forsteri; assembly: GCA_016271365.2. Classification (NCBI taxonomy): domain Eukaryota; kingdom Metazoa; phylum Chordata; order Ceratodontiformes; family Ceratodontidae; genus Neoceratodus; species Neoceratodus forsteri. Next base: position 479,781,747 of record CM057455.1, read on the forward strand.
ATCTGACGTAAGATCCCTGGATCCTAACTAGGATCCATCACTATCTGACCTAGGATCCCTGGATCCTATCTAACCTATAATCCCTGGATCTGACCTAGGATCCCTGGATCCTAACTAGGGTCCATCACTATCTGACCTTGGATCCTACATCTTATCTTTGCTAGGATTTCTAGTAGGATCCTAGGTAGGATACCAACACTATCTGACAGATAGTGGTATGATCCACAAAAGCACTATCTGAGCAACACTAAAATAAGGGGTTTAACCCCCCCCCCCAAGAAAACATAAAATTCACTTTTGTCATCAGCAGAACTCAATTACACAACATAAAGAAATTCTCAATTTCAAGCCATTTTGAAATATTTGTATGAAAGCAGAATGCATTACCCTTAGAGGATTTCTTTGCCTAACTGAGGAGACACGCTCCTGCTTGTGGTATCATAACTTGTTGCTAAATGACATGTCAAAACCAAGTGTTTATGTTTTAAAAATAAATAACTGTAAACCCAGTCATGAAAAACTGTTACAAAGTCTTGTCAGTTAGTTTGCAACAAAGAGAAGGTTGGTAATAGACAGGACACACACACACACACACATATGGAAATAATATATCAGGCACTACCCCAAGGGTAGTCTTAATAATGATGTATTTACACATTTCACAACTTACTAAACCTCATGTCAAAAGATTTAAAAAATAAAACACTGTAAAATGTTTCTTCCAGTTGTCTTTGTTTTAAAAATGTGATGCATTCAGAATTATTAGCAGGTTCATTCCAGACTTACACAATGCTGGGACTCACTGTGTATTCCTTATGTATTTGCATTTACTGGAGCCAACATGAGAGTTCGACCATTTTCCCAGCAAAGTACAACACTAAGGCACGCCCTCATAGTGTTTCACTCTAGAAATAGCAGGTTGGTTATTAACATCATGCTATTTAATAAACTGAGCCCCAAGTGTCATTGTGTAAATGAAAATTTAAAGTCTTCAATACTGGATAATCATAACATCCCCACGTGTAAACTACAGCAGCAAACTATAACAAGTAACATTACTGAAAATGCTGGGACAATAGATTAGCATTTACCTCAGTATGGACCCTCTGTATATGGGACTGGAGGTTGCCTTTTTGAGAAAAAGATGCAGGACACAAAGCACAAGCATGAGGTTTTTCACCTGTGTGCTTGACCAGGTGGGTCTGTAGTGCCCCCTTCTGGTTAAAGGCTTTTCCACATTCAACACATTTGAACGGTCTTTCACCTTAAGAGTAACAGAGAATTAAATTTGCATTATCACATGGTCAGCAAGAAGGATGACACAGTCAAAATATATAATTAGGGGTGCTACTAAGGGGCACATTTTGATGCATATGCCTTGATAACCACAGACAGCTTGTTAAAATGGCAAGATTTTCATTATTAGTAAATAGATACTTTTCCCTTAGAAATGTCAAAAGTCATTACCATCAGAAACCCGTCTGATTAGTCTGACTTAATTTAGCCACAAATTGACGATGACCCATACGTAACTGTCTCTGCAGCTTGGTTTTGTATCCTTTTATTCCCATTATGCCACTAATTTTTCCTGACCTTTTATAGACAATTTGCGTATGTAGCATTCTGAAACAGATGGAACATGTCCAAGAGTCTAATTAATATTTTGATGTTTACCCAGGCAAATGTGAATGTAAACAGACGTGACTTGCGCCAGGTAATCAGTCATCATCACACAAAATGATATGTAATCTGTGCTAGTGAGATGTGTGTTTGTGTCAAACATGCGCTATCCTTTTTCCTAGCTGTGTGGTAATCTGTCTGTTAAAAAATATCATCACTGAACATCACAAGTGCTGTCATAAAATAATCTGGAAAACACTGATTCTATACAGTTGTCTTATAATGCATAAAAAACATAGAAGATGATAGTTCATAACAGCCTGGAGCGCCATCCAGTCCACACAAGCCTGCCTAATTTGGGGGATTGTGCCTGTTAGCCCTTACACGTCCGCCCCTCCGCACTGCCCGATTTCTTCTAGGCTAAAAATGTGGATTCTAACCAGGGTTAGAAAGAATAGGTTACTCACCTGTAGCAGTAGTTCTAGGAGTGGTATATGTAGTTCATCCACACTGTTTGGCATTGTCCCCTTCCACTTTAAATCTGCCAGAAGTCTTCAAGCTGGCTCCTCCCACCCACCTGGGTGGTATACACCCCGACTCCGCCCCATGACGCTAGATCTTAGCCCGCTGGAAGCCAGGTTGTGTGCATCCGCAGCCAGGAGGTCGGGTGGGTCAGTGGAGGATGAATACACTCCCTAGAACTACTGTTACAGGTGAGCAAATACAGGTTACTCACCTGTAACAGGAGTTCTAGGAATGGTATATGTTGTTCATCCACACTCATTGGCAGATATCCTTGCGCTTTAATCTGCGGAAGGTCTTCAGCTTGCTCCTCCACCCACCGGGTGGTATAACTCGGCTCCGCCCCATGGCGCCAGATCTGGCCGCTGGAAGCTCATACAAAGGTCAAGCCGGAGAGAAATGGAGGAATGTAGGGATGAACAACATATACCATTCCTAGAACTCCTGTTACAGGTGAGTAACCTGTATTTCTAGGACATGGATATGTTGTTCATCCACACTCATTGGCAGACTCCTAGCAGTTCTCCGGGAGGAGGGAGGCAAGACGACACCCCCATATACTTACTTGGGAAAGAGAGACTGGAGAACCGGAGGCCCCAAACCAGCATCCCGGCGTGACTCAAGGTCGATGTGGTAGTGGGTAATGAAGGTGTTTGCTGACTTCCAGGTAGCAGCCCTGCAGATTTCCTGGATAGGGACGTCCCTGGAAGCAGCCACGTTGCAGCAGTATGGCGGGTAGAATGAGCTCTTATCCTCTGGGAGGCTCCATGCCCGCCAACTTATAGCAGAGATCTATGCAGGAGGTTACCCACCTGCTTATCGTCCGCTTGGCTGCAGGTCTGCCAGATGCGGCTTCAGCGTAGGTGACAACACAGCTGGCGACCTCTATTCTCAGCCATATCTTTATAATAAGCGAGCTACTCTTCTAGGGTCCAGAGTATGGAGCTCTATTCGGCCTCCGAGGTGATTGGGTAGAACACCGCAGAGTCAACACCTGGTTAAGGTGAAACTCCACACCACCTTCGGAAGGAATTTCGGTGGGGGCGAGGACAACCTTTGTCCCTGTGGAAGACCAGGTAGGAGACTCGATGGAAAGCGCCTGGAGCTCTCCCATCCTTCTGGCTGACGTGATAGCCACCAAGAAGGCGGTCTTCCACGACAGGTGAGAGAAAGCACACCTGTGCATAGGTTCGAATGGCTTGCCCATGAGCTTTGCCAGTACCAGCAGTAGATCCCACGGAGGTGGGGGTTCCCGTGACTGGAGGGAATGTGATCAAGGCCTTTGAAAAGCGCCAGACCACTCTTCTCCTCGCATCGACTGCTTCCCTGCCCGCCTGTAAGCAGAGATGGCTGCCAGGTGCACCCTTAGGGTCGCCGACCTAAGCCCTTGACTAGAAAGGGACCATAAATAGTCCAAGATGCTTGCCAAGGAACAGGAGGAAGGGTCCAAGCCCTTGTTCTGACACCAAATGGAAAACCTTTCCATTTGAAGGCATAGCATTTTCTGGTCGACTCACGGGACGCTCAACTACATTGAGGACCTCGCCGGAAAGACCCAAGGCCTGGAACTCTAGCCGCCAGGAACCAGGCCGTCAGGTGCAGGGATTGAAGGTCCGGATGGAACACCTTCCCTGATTGACTGAGAGCAGGTCCGGCGAGCTGGAAGCTGCCGCGGAGTCCTGGAGCTGAGACTGAGGAGATCTGGTACCAGAACTGGCGAGGCCAGTCTGGGGCTATCAGAATCACCCGCGCCTTGTCCCTCCTCGCCTTGAGAAGCACCTTGTGGATCAAGGGAATGGGGAAAGGCGTAAAGAGGCCCGGGGTCCATTGCCTCGAGAAGGCATCCCCCTGCAGCGAGCCCTGCTGAGGGGGGCGGGCATGGAACAGACTCAGCTTCGCGTTCTCCATGGAGGCAAACAGGTCCACCTGAGGTGTGCCCCAAAGGGAGAACAGATGCTGTACTACCTCCGGCAGGAGAGACCACTCGTGGGATGCAGCCCTATCCGGCTCAGGGCATCGGCCAGGGTGTTGGAGGCTCCTGCCACGTGAATGGCTAGGAGATCCGCCTCCAGGCTGCGCACGAGTGACCAAATGCGGAGAGCTTCCTTGCATAGAAGCATGGAGCGCGTCCCGCCCTGGCGGTTTAGATAGTACATGGTCGTGGTATTGTCCGTCTGGACTCGGACCACTTGACCCGGAGGAGCAGACAAAAGGCGGTGAGGCTAGGCGGACGCTCGGAGCTCCAGCAGGTTGATGTGGCATCGGGACTCCCGCGGGGACCAGGGCCATGAGCCAGTGTTCCCCAGATGGGCACCCAACCCATCAGAGAGGCATCGGTCGACAGAGAGACCGTCGGCTCGGGAGGCGGACGGCACGGATGCCCTCCTGCAAATGATCTGGAACGGTCCACCACTGGAGAGCATTCCACATCCCCTGTGTCACCGACATAAGCTGGTCCAAGGGATGCAGCGTTGTGACCACTGGCTGGCCAGTCCCCACTGAAGGGGACGCATGTTCCAGCGGGCCCAACGGACCACGCTGGCACAGGCCGCCATGAGACCCAGGAGGCGCAGGAAGTCCCGGGCAGGGCGCAATTGCCCAACCAGAAATGATCGGGCAAAGGAGGAAAGAACCTCGGCCCTGTCCGCCGGGAGTCAGCTCTGGCTCGAGAGAGTCGAGCCTCGCCCGATGAATAAAATCACCTGCTTCGACTCGAGTTCCGACTTGGCCTCGTTGATAAGGAGGCCCAGTTGAGAGCAGACCTGGAGGGCCAGATCTCTGGACCACTCCGCCTCCTTCCTGGAGGGAGCTGCTATCAGCCAGTCGTCCAGGTAAGGGTACACCCGGACCCCTCGGGCCGCGAGGAATGCTGTCACCACTGCCATGCATTTGGTGAAGACCCTGGGAGCTGGAGACAAGCCGAAGGGCATGGCTTGGAACTCGAGAGAGATCCTTCCGCTCGAAGCCGAAGGAATCTCTGGTGGAGACGGACGGATAGGGACGTGAAAACAGCGTCCTGCAAGTCAGAGCAGAACCACACGCCCGCGTTCAAGGATGGTATTATCTGAGCCAGAGTGACCATCCTGAAGGTTGAGACCTTAGGAACTTGTTTAGTCGTGTGGAGTCGAGAATGGGCGCCAGCCCCGTCCGTTCGGAACCAGGAAGTACCTGGACACAAACCCTGGGTCTGAAGGAGGGTCCACCACCTCTCTTACCACCTCCTTCTGGAGGAGGAGAGTGATGTCGGCTCGACGAGCCGCCAGTGAGCTGGGGATCCCGAAGCCCCGAGGACGGCTCTGAAGGGTGGTGCCTGCTCGAATTCCAGAGGCAGGCCTCTTCCACCACCTCCAAGACCCACCTGTCCGTGGTAACAGCGGACCAGGCGGAGCGGAAGTGCGGAGCCGTCCCCCAGGGGACGAAATGAGTGGACGGGGATGGGGCGACACCCCTCAGCCCGTCACTGGGCAGGCTTGGAGGAGGGACCGGCGAGGGACCTCCTGGGCCCTTTCCTCCCTGCCTCCTGTTAGAGAAGCCGGCGGCTTGGGTTTGGGATGCCAAGGCCGAGCCTGCTGGCCCTGGCGTTGCTGGGCAGGGCGCCCGGGGCACAGAAGGACGAAAGGGCTTAGGCTGTGGTTTCTTGGCCTTTGTCCTTCTGAGCGGAAGAGACCGAGTCAAGGTGGCATTGGACTCTCGATCCTCTGCAGGTGACCTTCCACCCCAGGGCCGAAGGGTCAGTCCCCAAAGAGGAACATCCGCCAACTTGTGCTGGGTATCCGAGTAAAGGTGGATATCCTCAGCCAAGCCCGACGACATAGCCACTCGGCCGCCACCGATCTGGCACATGAGTCCCTACATCCAAAGCAGTCTGGAGCTGCTGTTTGGCCACTGCCCTGCCCTGGTCCCGCCTGCTTAACCGTAGTCTGCAGATCGGGGGAAGATGAGGATGACCTCATCCAGGGAGCCCAACAGGGCATGAGAAAAATGTGCCATAGGGGCCGAACTGGCCTGGCGAAAAGCCGAGAAGGACATAGCGTAGACTTTTAAGCCCGACATAGTCCAATTTCTTGGACTCCTTGTCAGGAGGTTTGTCCACATCCTGGCGTTGCCGTAGCAGGCTGTCGGTAACAACCCTCAGCAGAGGGGTGTTCAAGCGGACAAGGAACGGTGGGGACCGCATACTTCCTGGCCATCCTGGCCGGGCGCGGGGCAGGAAGCGGGGCTGCCAAAGTTCCAGTGCCGGACCACTGTGGCCTCGGCCTCGGAAAGGCCTCCGTCGAGAATCCTCGGTCCAGAATCTCCGTGAGGATACCTGGCCCGTTTGGAAGCAGTTCGAGCTCCATCGGTAGACTCGAGATGAGCGAAGCAGTCCTAGGAAGGGCGACGGGCTATCGTCCATTGACTGACCTCCTGAAGACTCCAAGTCCAGTCGCTTGAGAAGAAGGAGGAATCATCTTCGGACGGAAGAGTCCTCGAAAAACTGCCTCTGGCCTGAGCCACCCTTCACCTGCCGAGGTCGGTCGGGAGTGAGGGTAACTGACACCGATGGGGTAAACCCTTAGTCGACCGAGAATCATGGTCGGAGCCCCAATGTGGTGGCTGTGGAGGCGGAGGTTCCACGGAATCGGTGGAGCAGCTGGTTTGGCGAACAACGGCCTGGGTATAGGCTCTCGGACAAGTCAGGGGTTGTGTCGGCCGTTCGGTGACAGCCACTTAATGGCGGGGGCGCGGGTCGGCTTATTCCGGCCAGGAGGGCTGTTGCAACATAAGGTCCTCGTACCGTCGGCGTAATTCGCGAAGCCTCCCCTCATCGAGGAGGAAGGGCGAGGGCAGCAGCGGCCTTCGCAGCCATGGTGCGAGACCGAGACCGCCTGTGACGATTAGGAGCGGCTGGACCGCGAAGAGGTCCAGACCGAGACCGAGTCCCGGAATTTCGGGGTCGGTGCGAGGAGGTGTCGGCGGAACCGGCACTCCCTCGGCTCGGAAGGTCCATCCGAGGCTCCCGGAACGGGGCACAGAGCGAGCCACGGGATCCTCAACTCCTCCCGGGGAACCCGGAGAGGGAATCTCGGCTGCTAAAGGCGACAGCCGGTCAATGGGTCGAGAAAAATCTCGACTTCATCAGTGGAGTCTCGGTCAGCTGACCTGGCGGGGACACCGTGAGGCCAGTGGCGAAGCCGAGCCGATCGACCCGAAGCCGGCGGACGACGGCCCGGGGAGGGACCTTTCCCGCTCCCAAGAGCGTCGACGGAGGGACTTACCTTGTCCCTCTTTTGGACCGAGAAAAGGTCCAGCAGGCGCGAGCCCTTCTCCTTTAGTGGAAGGGACAGACAAAGCTCCTTAAAAAAGCCGTGTAGGAAGAACCCAGAGAGGCGGGATAAATGCGGCCGAGGAAGATCTGACCAGCGCCGCCTCCTCTTCGAGGGCGACCATCCGCTCGAGCTGATCCATGACCGCCGCCCGCGCAGACACCGCCAACCGGGCCTCCTTGGACTTCACGGAGAAGCGCTCTCGGGGGCCCAGTTGCAATCGGGCACGCCGGTCTTGAGGCGTGGGCCGAAAAGATGAGCACAGGTCGCAAGCCTGCGGGTCGTGCTCAAGGCCTGAGCAGTAGACACACGTGGAGTGTGGATCCGTCCGAGACATCTTCTGCCCGCATGGGCATCTCCGAAATCCGGGAGTCGATTTGTCCATCGCAGCCGCGAGGGATCGAAGACTGAAGTCTTTTGCAAATTTTTATTTTAAATCCGCAAACGGAGAAATAGGAACCAGTCGCAAACGCAGAGCGTTAAGGAGGGAACCTGAGCTTCCAAGCGGTAAGGAAGATCTGGCGTCATGGGGCGGAGCCGAGAGTTATACCACCCGGGTGGGTGGGAGGAGCAAGCTTGAAGACCTTCCGGCAAGATTTAAAGCGGCAAGGATACTGCCAATGAGTGTGGATGAACAACATATCCATGTCCCTAGAACCTGTTCTTCTAGGAGCGTGGATATGTTGTTCATCCACCCTGTTTGGCAGACTCCAAGCAGTTCTCCAGGAGAGAGGCAAGGCGCACACTCCCTACTTCGGAAACAGAGATTGGAGAACCGAGACCCCAAAACCAGCATCACGGTGTGACTCAAGGTCAATGTGGTAGTGGGTAATGAAGGTATTTGCTGACTTCCAGGCAGCAGCCCGACAGATTTCCAGGATATGGATGTCCCTGGAAGCAGCCACTGAAGCAGCAGTATGGCAGGTAGAATGAGCTCTTATCCCTCTGGGAGGCTCCTTGCCCACCAAATCATAGCACAGACCTATATATGATGTAATCCATCTTGCTATGGTCCGTTTGGCTGCAGGTCTGCCAGAAGCAGCTTCAGCGTAGGTGACAAACAGCTGGCGAACCTCTCCATGAATTTCCGCTGTCCTCTCTTATAAATGGAGAGTGCACATCTCAGGTCCAAGGTATGGAGCCTGTACTCGGCATCCAAGGTATAATTAGGGTAATATACCAGCAGAATAAACACCTGGTTAAGGTGAAACTCTAACACCTCCTTCGGAAGGAATTTCGGGTGGGGGCGCAGGACAACTTTCTCCCTGTGAAAGACCAGATAAGAGGAGTCCACCGAAAGCACCTGGAGCTCCCCTGTCTTTCTGGCTGACATGATAGCCACCAGGAAGGCCGTCTTCCACGACAAGTGTGACAGCTTACACTTGTCCATGGGTTCGAATGGCTTGCCCATGAGCTTTGCCAAAACCAGCAGCAGATCCCCCAGAGGTGGAGGTTCACGCACTGGAGGGGATATGTGATCCAGGCCTTTGAAAAAGCACCCGACCACTGTCTCTTATGCCAATGTCGGCTGACCAGCCCGTGCCCGGAAAGCAGAAATGGCTGCCAGGTGCACCCTAAGGGTCAATGACTGTAGACCCCCTTTGGAGAGAGACCAAAGGTAGTGGAGAATGTTAGCCACAAAACAGGATAAGGGGTCCAGACTCTTACCCTGACACCAAATGGAAAACCTTTTCCATTTGAAGGCATAACATTTCCTGGTTGATTCCTTTCTAGATGCCTCCACCACGGTGTAGACATCTTCAGAAAGACTCAAAGCCTGGAACTCTAGCCGCTCAGGTACCAGGCTGTGAGGTGCAGGGATTGAAGGTCTGAAGGAAGACCTTCCCCTGGTTGAGAGATATCAGGTCCGGGTGTGTACAAAGCCACTCCGGGGGCCTGCAGCTGAGGCTGAGGAGATCTGGGTACCAGAACTGGAGTGGCCAGTCTGGGGCTACCAGAATCACCTTTGCCTTGTACCTCCTCACCTTGAGTAACACGTTGTGGATCAAGGGAAATGGAGGGAAGGCACAGAGGAGGCCTGGGATCCATGGCATCAAGAAGGCATCCTGCTGCATCGAGCCCTGCTGAAGGGGGCAGGTATGATACAGCCTCAGCTTGGTGTTTTCCCTGGAGGCAAACAGGTCCACCATCGGTTTTCCCCAATGAGAGAACAGGCTGTAAGCTACCTCTAGATGGAGAGACCACTCGTGGGATGTCTGGCCTAGGCGGCTGAGAGCATCCGCCAGCTGATTCGAGGCTCCTGCCACATGTATGGCTAGGAGATCTGCCTCCAACCGGCTTACGAGGGTCCAGATGCAGAGCGCCTCTTTGTACAGCAGATGGGAGTGTGTACCACCCTGTTTGTTAAGGTAGTACATGGTCGTGGTATTGTCTGTCTGGACTTGAACCACTTGACCCCAGAGCTGAGGAGCGAAAGCTGACAGTGCCAGTCTGACTGCTCTGCACTCCAACAGGTTGATGTGGCATCGGGACTCCTTGGGGATCCAGAACCTGTGGGCCCTGTTGTCCTCCATGTGGGCTCCCCAGCCCATGAGAGAGGCTCTGGTCATAAGGACAACCATCGGCTCAGGGCAGACAAACAGGATCCCTTCCTGCAATCTGTCTGGGGCGGTCCACCATTGGAGAGCATCCCACATCTTCTGGGTTACAGTGATCAGCTGGTCGAAATGACCATATCACTGAATCCACTGGGTGGCCAGCTCCCATTGAAGGGGGCGCATGTGCAACCGGGCCCAATGGACCACTGAGGTGCATGCCACCATGTAACCCAGAAGGCGCAGAAAGTCCCAGGCAGGGTGCAGGTGCCCAACCAGAAATGATAGGGCAAATGAGGAGAGAACCTCCGCCCTGTCCGCAGAGAGCCGAGCTCTGGCTTGACGAGATTTGAGCTCTGCCCCGATGAAGCCCATCACCTGGAAAGGCACGAGTTCTGACTTGGCCGCATTGATCAAGAGGCCGATTTGGGAGCAGGTCTGGAGGGCCAGATCCCTGGACCTCTCCACCTCCTGTTGGGTGGGACCTGCCAGAAGCCAACTGTCGAGATAAGGGTAGATTCGGACTCCTCGACGCCAAAGGTGGGCCGCCACCACTACAATGCATTTAGTGAAGACCCGTGGGGCAGATGACAAGCCGAACAGCATGGCTCTGAACTCGCACAGGGTCCCCTCGACCCTGAAGCGGAGGAACTGCCGATGGGATGGCCGGATTGGGATGTGAAAGAATGCATCCTGCAGATCCAGTGAACAAAACCACATGTTTTGTTCCAGGGATGGTATGATCTGGGACAGAGTGACCATCCAGAAGGTGCGAGACCTGAGAAACTGATTCAGGTTGTGGAGATCTAGAATGGGGTGCCAACCCCCCATCCGCTTGGGCACCAGGAAGTACATGGAGACAAAGCCTGGGTCTGCTGGAAGTTCCGCCATGGGGGCTACTGCCTCCTTGCGGAGGAGCTGAGCCATGTCGTCTCGAAGAGCTGACTGGGTGCATGGGGAAATCCACTCCTCCCGAGGGGCGTGGGCTCAGCTTGGAGGGTATGCTCGAATTCCAGAGGCAGTCCCTGACTGACCACTTCAAGAACCCACATGTCCGAAGTGATAGCAGACCAGGCAGAAAAGAAGTGGTGGAGCCGACCCCCCACAGGTGGGCTCAGAGCTGGCATGACGGAGACAGGGGTGGCAACCCCATCCCATCACTGGGCAGGCTTAGAGGAGGAGGAGGAGACTCCAGGACCTGAGCCTTGGCCTCCTTTGCCGCCCTGTTGGGGACCAGGCTTGGGCCAAGGGTGCCAAGCTTGAGCCTGCTGCTGATGTTGCTGTTGCTGTCCTCCTTGGTAGGAGGGCTGCTGCACAGCAGGGGAAGAGTACTGAAAAGGCTTTTTCTTCTGCTGGTTCTTGCCTGAAGAACCTTTTGCAGAAGTGGCATCCAAGGTGGCACTGGACTGCTCTATACGCTGTAGGAGACCGGCCACTCCTGGACCGAACAAGTCGGTCCCCAGGAAAGGCATATCAGCCTGCTTATGCTGAGTATCCGCAGAGAAGGAGAAAAGCCTCAGCCAAGCCCTGCAGTGAGCAGCCACTGCGGCGGCCATCTAGCGGGCACAGGAATCCCCAATGTCCAGGGCCATCTGGAGCTGCTGTTTGGCAACAGCACGGCCTTGGTCACGAACTTGTTTGACCGTGGTCTGCATGTCAGCGAGGAGATGAGGGAGGACTCTGTCTAATGACTCCAGAAGGGCATGAAAGAAGTGTGCCACGATGACTGCCGAGCTGGCCTGACGAAGGCCCAAGGAAGAGGCTGCATAGACCTTTCAGGCAGTGTGATGCTGCCAGTGGAAGAGGCTGCACAGACCTTTCAGGCTGTGTGATGCTGCCAGTACGCCTGAACACAGAGGCAGTCACCAGGCTCTCGGCTGAAGGGTGCTCTGTGAACCCTGCAAGGGACCCCATGGACACCGTGTACTTGCGGGCCATGCAGGCAGACGTTGCTGGGCATGAGGCAGGGCACTGCCAAAGTTAAAGGGCCAGGCCAACAATGGCCTCGGCCACTGGAAAGGCCTCCATTGGGGTATCCCCTCTCTACAGAATGTCTGGGAGAGGGTATTCCGCCTTTTTCTGGGTAGGTTCCAGGGGCATTCCAGTGGAGTCGGAAATGAGATGGAGAATCCCTTGGAAGGAGGAAAGGCCTTCCTCCATCCCTGTGCCAATGAACGACTCATCATCCCCGGGATGAGAGTGGAGCCCAGTGACATCCGAGTCCGAGGAGTCATGATACAGTGGTCTACTGCCGAAATCACCCTCTAGCCACCAAGGGCGGTCAGGGGTGACAGTAACTGACAGACGTCGGGGAATCCCGGTGTCCAGTCGGTCCTCTTTCGAGGGAGCCCCTCCCGCAGGCTGTTTAGGCGGCGGTTCCACCCAAATGGGTGGGGAGACTGGAATAGGCTGAACCGGGAGACAGGCCCACCCCACAGGTGGAGGAACCAGAGACTTCGGTTCCAGAGGGGTTGGCTTTGGCTGGCGACAAAGGTCGATCGGGTCGAGGACAATTTCGACCTCCTCGGCCACGTCCTCACTCCCCTGGCCAGACAGGAGATCCGTAACGCCGGCGGCCAAGGAAGCGATCTCGACTGAGGTCGAGACCGCGTGTTCTTGGGACTCAGACCTTTCTCGGTCCAAGAATGTCTTTGCCGGGATGAAGACAATGGGTCTTTCTCTCTCTCTTCCGAGAGTGGTAGGAGTGCGAGTCCGAGAGCGCCTCACCCCGGGTGGGAAGAGATTGGCATGTCTCCTTGAAAGATCCCGTAAAGGTGGAGCCCAGGTTCAAAGAAGCTTCGACTGGCCGAAGCGCAAGCAGCTCCTTCCTCGAACGCCTTTATCTGTTCCAGCTGATCGGCGGAGCCCACGGCCATGGAAACCGCCCACCTAGCCTCCTTTGACTTCACTGGAGGGTTCCTTTTTTCAGGTCTCCCCAGCTTCAGGCATGCCTTGCGGTTATCCAGGATGTTGGGATGGATGGCCAAGCAAAAGCTACACGACGAGATGTCATGACCGAAACCTAGGCACTAGACGCACGTGAGGTGGGGATCAGTGCACTATATCTTCTGGCCGCAGGGACACCGGTGAAATCCCACGGAAGATTTCTCCTCCATGATCGTGCTGCAAAAACGCGATCACCAACTCGAACGAGTTTGAGCTTCGGTAAAACTGATAATTTGAAAGCCAGGGCCTATGAAATGGGAAAGCACGAGGGAGACAACTTATAACTTCCAGCGGAAAGGAAGATCTGGCGTCATGGGGCAGAGTCAGGGTATATACCACCCGGGTGGGTGGAAGAAGCCAGCTTGAAGACTTCTGGCAGATTTAAAGTGGAAGGGGACAATGCCAAACAGTGTGGATGAACAACATATCCACGCCCCTAGAAGTTTAGTTTTAAAGCTGGTGTTTTAGATAGAATTTAAAATACTAAATTCAGGTTCATTTAGAAAAGTATGTCATCAATTTAAAACTACAGTGCAACTAAGGGGGTCTACTGAGACCATGTTACAATTTGACCACTCTTCATCGCTGCTTAGTGAACCCCCATCTTTCGGATTTTACAGTAATGTTTAAGGTGTTAAATTCAGATTTTAATATACTTAATCCATGCCTTGGCACTGCATCGGCCCAGCTGTGCATGCTCCTACAAGGGATATCAAGGCCCATTTACCTCTGCCATCTCTGTCAACTTTGCTTAGGCTTTCGACATTGTTGCCCACCCCATCCAACTTGAATCAGCTTGGAGCATGTCTCTCTGACTTACTGGACAGTTAATTCTGCTCCTACTTATTGAAAAGGCTCCATCTGACACAAGTAGGAGATTTCTCCTCCTCCACCCTTTCAGGTGTTCCCCAGAGTTCCATCCTGGGTCAATTCCTGCTCTACTGCTGCCTTAAAGGAAAACTGTCCTTTGCAGGGGCTCCCACCCCTGCAAAGCTTACCCTCCAGTTTAGCTTTTGTGAAAAAGTGACTTTTTTTGGATTCGACCAGGCTTTTATCAGCATTCTCAGGTGTTTTTCCAATACCTATTGTCCTATAAGGCCAGGGAACACTGCCTGCTGCACGATAGTTCATTTTTTGTCACAACGGAAGTGATTTTAAACAACTGACTAACCATATGGAACAAAAGATGTACAAAGTCGGCCTGGTGGTGCTGAGGACTGAGGTGCTGGATGCCTTACCTCGTGGCATGCCGGTGACCCGGGTTCATGAACGAGCCCAGGCTGTCAGAGGTCGGCAATGGGGGAGGGGAAGGCGGAGCTGGATGGAGCTGCTGACAGGCAAGTTCTCCTCTCCAGGGAGGTGTAAGGGCTTCCTCCTGCTGATGGCTGCCACCTGGTGGATGCTAGGGACAGCACAGGCCAGGAGGAGCCAGGCGCGAGGCCTAGGGTGGGAGGAAAGGGGCCGTTACCGGGGCCGTGGGACTAATGCATGCCTCCACATGCATGCGTACCCACTCCTGGGGCCCCTGGGTGTAAACGCAGGAAAGAAAATCGCCGGCGGCAGGATGGCGACCGACTCCCGCAGGCTCCACTTCTGGGCGGGTGTAAGGTAAGCCCTGTAATTCTGAGTGATGGGCGGGGGGTCGGTCAGATGAGGCCTGTCCGGGCGACGTAAAAAGTGTTAAATGATTAAAAAAAAGGATGTACAAAAACAGCTGAGACTACTGATAAAAACCTGGTCCAAACCATATTAAAAGGAGCACTCCTTATTTCAAATCTGAAAAAAAAAAAAAAAGGCAGACTCAAAATGAGAAAAGAGGGGTATCACACAAGTCAGAAGATAAGGGGCAATCCAAAACAGTATAACATAGGTCACAATTTTCACCACTATCATGCACTGCTGCTTTAAATATTGGTTCCAGTCCTGTTATTGTTCCATCTATACTTGCCTGTTAATAACCTCAGTGTTTTGATATGACATACAGTGAAGCCCAGCTCTGCAGAATTCTGCAATAGAGTTACTGCTGCAAATAATGCAGTTTTAATGGGAGTTAATCCATTTTGTCATGCATGAAACCTGTGACACTGCTTCATCTTGGAGGGCATCACTGCACATTCTGGTGTTAAGTGCCATTTTAGAACTGTATGATGTAGTTTACGCCCCTCTTAACCACAGAGTTCCATAGTAGGACATGGATACATTATACAAACAAAGGAGGAGACGAGCAAGGGACATAAACGACATCATACAGTTCTAAAATGGCTTTACTAGCTCTGTGTAAATCACAAACACCTAATAAGACAACAAAAAAACACAAGAGTTGAAACAGTAACATCATTATAACCTAAGTATCGACTTCTACAGAAGAAAAATTACTCAAATGTTCAGTGCCGTTCTCCTTTAACAGCCTCCCCTTAGTCTTGGTCTCCTTGCACATACATACTGTATGCATGCAGATGCCATTGTACTTTTTACCTCACGTGCCACAGTCCTCAAACCGGAAGGGTCTCTGCAGCTGGTCTTTGAAAACACCCAGTGCTAGTTCCGCTCAAACCAGTTCTTGCTTAATATCAATGTAAGGTCTCTATTACCTTTGGCAACAAGCAGAGACTCGTTAGACTCCATAAAACTCGTCATCATGGCCTGCCTGCTGGTGCTGAGGGTTGAGGAGCTGGATGCTACACCTCGGACCACATCGGCAACCCACGTTCGGGAACAAGCACGGGCCGCCGGGGGTTGGAAGGGGAGGAGAAGGATCAAACATCTAAAGGACTGCTTTCCTTCTCTGAGGAGGGGGATGCCAGTGTTCAGTGCTTGGCTGCCCCCTAGCGGTGGCTGGAGGGGGGGGCAGCATGTCGACGCTGAAGGAAAAAAGGGTATAGGATGGGGCAAGATGCTCAGAGGAGCGCGTGTGGACATGCGTGTGCTTCCTCCTTTGGCGTCATTGCATGCCACAGCTCCAGGGAACAAAAAATGGAGGAGAAAAAGCGCTGCCGTGGAACATGAAGGAGGGCCCATGAGCCCGCTCCCTGCTAACCAGGTGATGGCTCACTGGATCTAGACTCCAGGCAGAGGTTGAGGAACCCTGCCAGCTTCACTTGGGGGGGGGGGGTTAAGCCCTGGGGGTAGAGGTCGGTGCCAGCTGGAAGACGCTTGGGGACGGGGTTGGGCGCTCCCTCCAGAGACAGACCGTGGCAACAGGAGTACAAACCGAGTAAAAAAAAAAAAAAACTCATCATCATGAAATTGGATGATTCCCCCATGAAGATACCCCCCACTTCACATTAAATAGCTTTATGGTTGTAAGTATATTGCTGTATATTGACATGTAACAACAGATGGAAACTGTATTGATGGGACACAGCCACGAAGAACCAAATCCAAGCTTTCATCAGACTAAAAATAAACATAAATTCCTAGTCCTAAAGGGTCTAAAGTTTACCCCTTTCAAAGAAATTATCCTTAGAGGGGACTAACTCTGGAACCATTAGGGCTAGGAGTTTTTATTTTTTTTACTTTCTAACATTTATCACAGCACATCACATAACAAAACACTGGAATGGTACACGGGTCTTATTCATCCTCACTGCATATTAATACAGGCATGCAGAATATAATTTCTAAAGGTACAGTATATGATGGGAATCGCTAGAACCTTAAATGCCACTTTTTAAACAAAAAAACTGAGCTATTCCACAGTAAATGCCAGTTTTTTTTTTATACATAACATTTAATAACTTGTCTTTGTAACCGACCTCCCCAGTTCCTATATGCTAACTAATCGCAACAAGAATGAACATCCCAATTATCAAGACACAACAGGCTAATTATTCACAAACCACTCCTGCAGTTTTTTTTTTTTCAAAATAATCCCGGAGGTGATGGTTCATCATTGAGATATGATGAGCACTTCGGTACATCATCATCAAAGAGCAGAATGTTAGCCCCTATACAGTTGATATGGAGGTGGCTAAAGGGGGAAAAGCACAAAGCCAAAATGTTTCGTTGAGGGACTCCTTCCAATAGTTTGAGGTCTGGCAAGGGAACCCATAATTTTAACAATTTGCTTTCTCACACCAAGACAGCTGGAACCAGAATAGAGTAAAGTTATCCAGTACAAGGTTGCTCTGTTTATTCAGTAGCAGAGGGTGATAAACCAAGTCCAAGGCTTCATTAGATCCACAAAAATAGCTCTGGCCATGTGCCCCACATACACAGCACAGGATACATCACTTGTAAATCTGATCAAGGCAGTGTCCATACTATGATTCTTCCGGAAGCCATGCTGTGCACTTGTGAGCAATCCTGAAGTGTCAGTGTATTTCTACACCTGGTCATATGCTTCCTTGCATCTTGGCCAGAGTACAAAGTATGGAGACAGGCCTGTACTTATGAACCATGTTTCTGGAACCAACCTTATGGAACAGGACCAGCAATGCTATTTTCCATTCATCAGGAATGAAGTACAGTATAAGGTAAAGGACATATTATAAATAGAATAATAGATATGTTAGTGTGCATTACAAGGCAGTTATCCCATCGAGAGGTTCTGGGCACATAGGGAACCTCGAGGAGAACGACTCAAGAGGTTCTCATGTCCCAGAACCTGAGATATTACTGCCTTGTGATACTACAATTCTATTATTTAATATATGGATCTGGGGTGAACCGACTACCTCCGCTTGCGCGGTCCAGCCGGCGGGACCGTGTGCATCTTGGCAGGAGGCCCCCGTTCCAGTGAGCATCGGCCAGTGCAGTGAGCTTTGTTTGTTTAGCCCTGGTTTTTTTTTTTTTTTATTAACTACCGTCCCTCAGCAGCGGTATCAGTCGGGCCATGGTTGTGATAAGAGGATCCAGACGAAAGAGAGTCGGAGCCCCAAGAATGGGACTGAGTAGGGAGGAAAGAAAAAATGCTGCTGCTACCCCCAAAGATTTTTTTCACTAAGCAAAAGAGCAAACCGCCATGTTTTCAGAGTTGTTCTGCCCACCCACAGAGGAAAAGTGGCCAACCAGAAGGCACGCTTTGGAAGTCGTCGGGGGCAGACTTATGCTTGCACTGTTGACTTTTGGTGATAATACTATCGTTCAGGTCCTGAACGATACTATTACAGCACCTGAACGATAGTAACATCACTGCTGAACAGTGGTATTATTGCTCCGAATGGTATTACCAGTAATTTTTTGTATGCTTTAGGACACTATTATTTTAACAATCCATATATTAAAAAGCCTTTGCAAATGAGCATCAATGACAGTGGTTGCTAGTCTGAGCAGTTTTAGCTAAAGACCATCAAAACTCGCAGATCTCTCAAGGTTTAATCCACATCAGGTGGGTATGGACCTCCTGGTGTGTGGTAAGTTTGAAGTGGAAATCAGGATAATTATCGATAACAACTCAAGATTCCTGATGGGGGGGTAACCCCTTTTGCATTTACGCAGATATGTGAAGGGCCGGTTGAAGGCATTAGCAATGAACTGAGGATCAGACAAAGAAGATTTCTTTCTTTCTTCAATATTACCTGGGATACCTGATTTGGTAGGTTTTATGGAGAAGAGCGTACACTTGGGACCAACATGTTTTTTTGAGAAGGTAGTACAGTAGGGACTAAAACCTTCTAGGGTTAGCAAGATTATCTGTTTGGATATTTTTTAATGTATTTAGATTTTTGTGTTTAGTTTTACAAGCTATTTCTCAGATGTCTCTCTATGCCAGCAAATACTGGTGGAAACCAGTAGATTTAAAATTGCCCCAGGATTTATTCCTAAATCTCTTTACTTTGCTCAGATAGCTGTTTAACCATTTTGAACACCCTCCCCTAATTCTCCTTTTGATAACTGGAGTAATGGCCAATGACAAAAGCAATTTACAGTTTGTTAAAGTGATTGCGCTGAACTGCTAATTTTGGATGTGTTCATGCTTAAGAGATATGTGGCTATCTCCATTAGCTGGCTCCCCACCAGTTACCCGTACACTGGCCAGGAACAGCACCTTATTTAAAATGAACCAATAAAGCAGTGCAACTACATTGGGTGGGGACTGCACCTTATTTAAAGTGAACCAACAAGGCAATGCAAGTACACTGGGTGGGGACTGCACCCTTATTTAAGCCAATGAGGCAGTGCACCATATTGTCAAAGGAAGCAACTCTGGCAGTTGCATTTTAGAACAGGGCCTCAGTCGATGGGAGGTCCACCTTGCCAACTGGTGGCTGTGCTTACCTTCACACCAGAGCTCTGAATCTGTGAAAAACTAAAAGGTCTCCACTCCCCTCTGGGATGTAATAAGTGAGTAGTCATTCACGGCAGAAAGCATATTGTAACAATTTATTGATCTTACAAATTTTTTTTGGGGGGGTGCACTGGCTCTGCTGTTTTAACTCGTGTATGCCATAAACAGCAGCACCCCAATGATAAAAGCAATTTAGAGTCTGTGGAAGTGATTGGGTTGAGCTTCTAATTTTGGATTTGTTTGATAACTGGAGCATGCCTGCTGGACATCTGTGTGTAACCCCCCTACAAACGGGGGTTCCCAAAAGTCTTCCAGGAGCTTGCCTGAATGCTCCAAGTCTGGGCGGTGTTCGGCGTTTAAGCTGTTTAAATGTGGTTCCAAGTGAGTGCTATTTGAGGCTCCACGCACTGTCTCTTTAAGAGCTGTCTGCTTGCAGACTTAATTAGTTTGTATGGGGGGACTGTGTATTTAATGCTCGAATCCCACCCAAGCTGCTGTCAATTCACTCCGTTTCTGCCGTCACTACATGTGCAGAGGAAGCCTTGTTGAAAGATATAACTATTTGCCAGAAATCATTTGGAGTGACTGAGAAAACGTAGTTTGTTTAACCTGTCTTCATTTCAGCATGAACTGTTTCAGTATAGTTCTTTCATTTTTGGTCCTGAACTGCTGAAATGAACCAATCAATGGGGAGGGGTTCCTTAAAATGGAGCCTGTGGACGAATAGGAACTTGGACTCTCAATTCTGAGCCAGCCACAAGGAGACTGAATGGGCAGTGACTCTGGGAAATGTAGTTTTGACCTTGGCGCCTTTTTTCACCAACAGAGGGAGTATCATTGTGAGTGACAGCCGAACCAACCAACAGAATGGTGTGGAGCTAAAGGAAATGCCCTGCTCTGTGACTGGAAAGATCAGATCAGTTGTGACAGTGAAGAGAGAAGGAGCTCTGTGCCTCTGCGGTGTATAGTTTTGCGCGGGAAGCGCATGTGAGGCGGCTGAGGCCCTGAGGTTCGGCCTGCAGCTGTTGTAAGTGCCAGTTCAGACTGAATCCGATTTGTGAGGAGAAAGAAGGAAGTCTGAAGAGTGGAAACCAGGCTCGCCCTGAAGAAGACTGGAGAAATTGCTGAATCGCGCTAAGTCTGTCAGGTACTGAAGCTACTGTGTGTTCTCCCGGGTATTTTGCAGTGATTGCGATCGGGATCTAGGAGCAGCCTGCCTGGTATAGTACTTTCCTTTTACATATGAATGTGTGTAATGCTTGTGGGGAATCGCTATTTCCAATCCCCTGTGCTGTGTGCTGTGTGTTGAAGCCGGAAGCAAACCCTAGCTTGTCTCGGACTAAATCCATTTGCTATCTACTGCAGTGGGGTCCAGTCACAAGGACCTTGTCTCCATGCCCTGTTGTTCGGGTAACCCAGAATAACATCCACCATCTGGTTCTCAGCTTGGGTACTGTGAGTATAAATCAGGGTATTCCTCTGCAGCCTGTTTTCAATTACAAGTGTGTCATCTAATTATTGTTGTTTCACTTCTTCATGGACAGAGCCATCCAGCTCCGGATTACAATTGGGTGTTGTGCATATATTTTCTTCTACAGGGCCCTGTCCATCTGCACCTGCCGCCCAACCCCGGCAACGGACCTGGTTAGCCCCCCCCCCAACCTGGGTACCCACAGTGTGACTTTTCAGACCCTGTATGTGTGCACAGTACTGTAATTTAATTCTGCCAATTAACCTGATTGCCCCTCCCGTGTTACTGTCCCCTAAATAAATCAAATTTGTTGTTGTTATACTATATACTGTCTGTGGTGTTGGTACTTATGGAAACAGTATTGTATTTTGCTGTGTATGTTGTTTAACCTTATTTTACAGGGGGTCCTCAGAGACGTGCTGCAGAATCACCCTCGAGGGTAAGTGGTACTTTATGAGTGAACAGTGTGTATACGTGGGGTATTGGGGCTGTAACTCCTGTGTACTGTGTGAGCCACTAGAGGGAATAAAAGGGGGTCTCAGTGTCCCAGAGGGCGGTGACCAAGCTAGTCTAACCACTACAAACCCTGACTTCTGGGTGGAGGCATCCGCCATGGAACCTAGGCCCCTCAACCTGTCAGTAGTCAAGCAGGCAGGGGTAGTAGCTCTTGGGACAGTGCCACCTGGGAGTTAAATGTGTATCTAGGACCAGGTACACATCCTCACGTTGGTCAATGGATGCCCAGTTTACTGATTCAAGATCTGTGAAAAAGTTGGACACGTTAAGCAGAAAATAATCTGTGGTTTAAATTAGGAAAGGTCTTTAAGTTTTTTTTTTTTCTCTAGATACAAAAGACTGAAAAATGGCCACTAAGAGCAGCAGAAAACTGTCCAGCAATCTGTAGTCTATCTAGTCGATTCACTAGGATCCAACCCAATACTGTATGATTAATGGACCAGTTTCTATAGGTGGGCTCTGTAATAATTTGGCTTAGATTTAGTGCTCCTAAGTCATTCATATAGTTAAAACCTGTCCCTCCTGACCAGCTCATGTTGAAATGTCCCAGTATCAGTAACTCCACAAGTTTGAAATCAGCAAAGCATTTGGGTATATCAGCGAAGCCCAACTTGTCCACAGAAAGTATATTTTAGACACAGCAAACTGACAGGGCTTTTCTTCCACTTAACATTAGCTGTACCATTATACATACATAGGGAGAAGTTAGAGGGAGAATGAAGAGGGAGTTCCTTAGCTTTCAAGGTATTGCACTTCACATCTTTTTACACCCCCCCCCCCCCAACTCCTTACAGAAGGTTAAGAAAACATGATAGGTTAAGCGTGCACATGTGACTGAAGTTCATAATCCGATCCCACTACGCTTTGGCACTTCTCTCAGGATCTTTAGTTTCTACACGTGCATCACCTAAGCAAGCAGCGCAGCTTCCCAGTTCCACAGGTTCACTTAACTATACAAGCTAATTCTTAAGGTAAGAACACTTTTTCTGGAATCTTATGCACTTGGGTTCAGTTTTCTAATTTTACTCAGTTCAGTGAGATTCTTTTCATGTATTTGCTATAAAAATGATAGTCTCTTTTATACAAAACCAGTGGTGATACATTTTCCTTGAAAGATAGGGAATACATAATGGATTGCAGTGGAATAAAGCATTTATTTCCACTAGTGAGTGGTAAGACCCATAACTCACGAGTGGCGAAGCCACAAGTTAGGTATAAAGGTCTCACCACTCACGTGTGGAGACAGGTGTGTTATTCTTCTGCAACCCATTATGTATTTGATATACACCACACCATTTGTAATGTTTTTGCTGTTTTACCTAGTCTTAGCTTAAAACTGCCTTTCTTTCCATTGTAAGTTCTCTATTTGGTCCATTGTTTTCTGTGTTTTATTTCCAGATTCTAAGTTGAAATAATGTTCTAAGTTAAATAAATCATGATCTAAGTTAAATAAATGGTGTTCTAACTAAGCAATAATATCCAACAGGGTGGGCAGTATTAGGTTATATTGAACAGCCCAGGGGCGTAATAAGGTCCAACGTCACAGGCAGAGGGCCTTATAGCCCCTGGGAGGTCCGGTATAGCTCAATACTTCCCATTCTGGAGTGTATTATTTCTTCTTAGAAAATGGGTCATTTGCTGTGATGTTAAAAACAAAACACAAAAAAGAAAAGCCCCTTAAAATTACTAAAACTAAAGAACAAAAAAAATTATTTTTTTTTGTAAAGTAGTCCCTCTACTGGTACATTTACCAGTAGAGGGCGCTGCTGCTTTGTGAGACTGTGTCTTGTTTTGTACTTTCTCTTTTGTCTGCTCCCCCACACCCTGTCGATGATGAATAAGCTTCCCTCTACCCCCAAACCCCCTGAGCACACCTAGAGTAGCAGCCTGTGTTTTTTTTGTCTTTTTTTTTTATAGTATTTTCAGCCAAGATCTGTTGTGGTTTTAATCAAGTGCTATCAAAATACTGTAGGTCTCCATCTCGGTGGCTGTCGGGCCAATCAGCGCTTACCAGCTATGTTCTTTCTCACTGACTACGTCTATCTTGTGTTTCAGGCTTTTAATTCACAAACACGTTGAGGCTCTCATTTCTACGTAATCTTCAGAACTGGCCCAAATCCTGCCATTAGAAGGACTGCATAAGCAGAGAAGGGAATTATGAGTGAATGAATGAAGCTGGCTGATGGTCTTATTTACAAGAGACATGATGCTGGAGGCACTCACAAAGCTGATCAAAGCATAGCTGCCCACTTACCTGAAAAAGCTGCCGTTCCAAGAAACCATCACTGGCTTCACTAGTCTCATAGGCAGTAAACGAGAGGTGGAAGGCAACTTGCTAGCACCCCAGTGGTAATTTTCTAAGTTTTAATAAGCAAACTGGGACATTTACCACAAAGCTGGGGGAAGCAAGCGTCCTAAATATCTTTCAGGTGGTTTGAAATAAAGGAAAGCGATGCACTGCCCACGAAGTTCGGTCTGCTGTAGACTTGTTGTCATGGTTTCGCTTCAGCCAGCTGAATAGCCGGCTTTGTAGTTCTGCTGATGCAACAAAATCAGCTATTCTTCGACTTCTTGTCACACAAATGTGTGGATTTATATATATATATATATATATATATATGCATGTGTTAATCTCAGAAGTATAGATATCCGTTTTCTGTAATGTTATTTATGTCAACTGACCCATAATATGACATGTATGTATACTATTAACAAGATTCCTTCCTCACATTATTAGTACAGGTTTTTTACAGCTATGGGAGATTCTAACTGAAGATCCAGAGAGCATAACAGGATTAGTGTTCAAACATCAGTCACATGTGCATGCTTAGCCTAACAGGTGAACATAACCCTGTCTGTAAAGAGTTGGAGGGCGCCGTAAAGAGATGCTAAAGGAATCACCTTAACCAGCTGAGAACTACCATTTCTGATGTAAAGCAACCCCCAACCCCTTCTTTTTTTTCCCTGTATGATCAAATCTTAATGCATCATAATAAGAGATACAGATTTAATGCACTAATGTGTTTTTTTCATCCTGCTTCAGATATTTTCAATATAGCAGGGGAGTAAAGATCAAACCAAGGCCCCAAGCTCATGAATTTTTGTTCCTGAGATAAAGTATGTTCATATGCACCTTTTCTTAACCCTTTTACTGCAGCCCACGAAGGATCAGAGTTTTGATTTAATGAAGTTGTTATCACTATATTATACAATGGCAAGATATATTCTAGAATCCTGATTGGTTGCTGACCCCAAGAAACAGTGATGTTGTTAAACAATAACATCACTGTACCTAGGGCAGGCACAGACATCACCTCATAACAGTAAAACAAATCGCTCCGTGCTCAAGCCACCCCTAAGCCAAGGACACTCCCCACAGAACCACAGCCCTCCTCTGCTCAAGCCACCACTACACGAACGACAGTCCCCATGGAACCACAGCCCGCAACACAAGTCCTGTATACTAATTTCCCCTGCTGTCAGTCACAAGGCATTTAAAAACCATTCAAGTAAAAAAAAAAAATAACCATTTTCCTTCACAGCTCCCTGACTTCCAGCTCGTACATGACTCGTACTACACGCGCTCAGCTTGTCCCACGGCTGTTTCTCTCACATGCAGCAGCTGTATAAAACAGTTTTCTTTTTCTTTTTTAAACTCTCGCCACTTTATAGCCAAAGCATCGCACTGGTACCTCCCACTGAATTACAGATGGGCAGCCTGTACTTATACAAAATGGCACTTTCCACCCCACTGCTAACATCACTCCTTGTAGTAACATCTGCTCAGACCCAGTCTTATCCTCGAGTTCCTCTCATGCCCCTTGCCTTCTTTATTCAGCGGGATTGCACTATTTAACATAAAAAAGGCTTCAGACAGCCATTTTTTCTCCTGCTGTCCCTGGTCCAGATTCCACTTCGAGGGATCGCAATATTTAACACAAAAAAGGCTTCCGACAGCCATTTTTTCTTGTGCTGTGTCCCTGGTTCCGATTCCACTTTCACCCAAGCTGACTGAACTGTACTGTTTGGGTTCAATTCGCGCTGATAGAAAGGGGAAAAAAACAGCAACTTCAAAAAGAAAGACAAGCTCTTTTTTACACAGTCTCTGTAACACTAGGGAGAAACAGCAACAGAACAAGGGGGAACAGACAGTGACAAAGATAGAGGCAGACCTTAGGGGGAACACAGAGTAGTCATGTAGGGGTGATGCCACCTGTTGGACAGGACAGAAACTATGGACTTTTTTTATAAGTATACCTGCCCTAATAAAAAAAAAAAATAATAAATAAACAATTTTAAACATATTTTCCCTTTTTCTTTTTCCAAAACAAGCCATTGTAAAATAGCAATAAGGCACGCCAGGGTGTGTGTTATTGTGTAATAATGTCATTCCTGGGATGCTGGAAGTACTCGACTTTGCCTCGTGCTTCAACCCACCCCAGGAGTGACATTATTACACAATAACATACACCTTGAAGTGCCTTATTTCTTAAATAATAACTGGTGACCCCCTTTATCACACAGATTATCAGTGTGATGAAATGCCGTAAAGTTATTACGGCATTTGGAGCGCTCACCCTTCAATTTCCCTGTTAGAAAACTTGATTTTGTTTGGCCCGGTGGTGCTGAGGGTTGAGGCACTGGACATCACACCTTGCGCCATGCCGGTGACCAGAGTTCCAGAGTGAGTTTGGGTTGCCGTGGGTCAGCTGGGGTAGGGCGAAGAGTTGGACTGAGCTGCAGACAGGCAGCTCTCCTCTCCCAGGGAGGGATCTGGAGTCTCCCAGGTTCTTGACTGCCACCAAGTGGAGGCTTGGTGGTAGCGCCAAGCCCAACAGGAGACTTGGCATTAGGCTGGGTGGGGGGGCCATCACCGGAGCCACGGGGTGTGTGCCCGCCTCCATGGGCATGTGCATCCATGTTCTGGGGTCCTGGATCAGGAGGGAGAAAAATCAAGAAAATACCTATGTCTCCCCATTGCCGGAGTAAGGCGGGAGATAGCAACTGGGAGCAAACAGCTGGATAAAAAAAAAAAAAAAAAAACTTGACTTCTGTGCTCATGTCCCTGCATCAGTTATTAAATAAATAAAACATAAGTGAATGTGTGCTTATGAAGTTTTTGTACACATCTCAACTGTTCAGAGTTACAGGATGTGCAGTACCTAAGAAAGGAAGTGCGTTTGGGAAGAATGAGGTCAACCACGTGAGCCTATAACTCAGTGGTTAGGGCACAAGAATGGTATTCTGGGGGCATGGATTCAATTCCCAGTAGGTCACATTATTTCTTTCTCACTACAATTTGACGTCCATTTTCTCTAATATTGTGTCCAGCTTAATCCCCTTCCCCATCCAATACTCTGTTCTGGGGTTTTGTTCCCTACGTGCATAACTTTGCACTTTTTTGGTATTGAATTTCAGCTGCCAGACTCTGGACCACTTTTTCAGCCTCTGCAGGTCTCTCTGCAACTCCCCTATCCTTTCCATGTTGTCAACACTACCACAGAGTTTACTGTCACCTGCAGATAGATGCAGCCTGCCCTGTATTCCTACTCCCATGTTGGTCATGAACATACTGAAGAGGATTAGGCCCAGAATAGATCCCTGTGGCACCCCACTAGTGATCTCTCTCTTTCCTCTGATCTGACCCCATTCACCACAACTCTCTGCTGCCTCCCCTCTAACAAACTCCATACTCGCCTTACTATTTTCTTGGCTGTTCCCAGATCCACCATCTTCTTCATCAGCCTCTGATGTGGCATTGAGTCGAATGGCTTGTTGAATTTGGAGCAGAGTAAATCTACAGCTGGCCATTATCAACTATCTTACCCAGTCAAAGAATACTATCAGGTTGGTCTTACAAGGCCACCCTGACAGGAATCAATGCTGCTTACTATCCTGAAGTTTATTTTTCTCCAGGTATTCCACTAGATCTTCTTTGACTAGTGTCTCTATCAGTTTCCCTACCATGGTGGTAAGGCTGATTGGTCTAAAGATTCCCAGCTGTTCCCTGTCCCATTCCTTGTGTAGCAGAACCACATCTGCCATTCCTCGGTCCCTTGCAGCATAGAGCTACTGAACAGCCCCATCAGGGATTCAGCTAACACTGATGCCAGTTCCCTTAGTACCCTCAGAAGCATCCCATCCAGTCACAGGACCTTGGTTACCTTGAGGGCTGCTAGCCCCTTTTGACTCTTTCACCAGTACTTTCTGTATTTTTATTTTCTGGACCCCTCTATCAGCTGCCTTAATGCCACTCTCCAGCAAGGGCCTGCTATTCTCCCTAGTGAATATTTAGCAGAAGTAGTTGTTTAGCACAGTTGCTTTCTGCCTGTCCACCTCTAGCACCCTGCTTCCACTGGCCTGACAATTGACCTCCTTTCTTTTTTCTCATATATCTAAAGAACTGTTTGCCCTCTCCCTTGACCCCCTTTGCAATATGCAGTTCTGTGTCTGCCTTTGCAGTTCTCACTGCCCTGTTAGCCTCTGTTTTTCCACTGCTACTTGTACCATTCTTCATCCCCAGAGCTGAAAGGAATTACAGTCAAGAGGAATCCTTTAATGAGAATGTAACCCCCCTATAAATGGGGGTTCCCAAAAGTCTTCCTTGGGTGTGCTTAAATGCCCACTGCCAGGCGGGCATTCTGTGTCTTTACAGGTGTAAAAGTGCTTGCATGTGAGTGCCCCGTTATCCTCCATTCCTGTCCCTTTAAGAGACATTATTTTTGTAGTGTATAATTAATCTGGCTAGGGGCCGAGTGTTTCCAGACTTGAGTCCCACCCAAGCTGCAATAATATTGCCCTGTGCTGCCATTGCTAATGGTGCAGAGGGAGCTCTGTTAGAACTGGTAACTGTTTGCTGATCAGCTGTTCTAATAATAATGGTATTGTAGTTTGTCTAACCTGCCTTTCTTTGCAGCATGGACATTTCTGTATTGCACCATTCAGTACCTTTTGGGGACCTTAAAATGGAGTCTGTCCCCAGGGGTCTTGTGGGAGTGAATTTCTGTAGAAGTGTAGTTTTTTTCATTTTGGGGCCTAAATGGACCTGGAGGGGGAATCCCTTGTTTTGACAGACAGATGAATCACCCAACCAAACCCTTTTTGGATCAGAAGGAAGTCCCAGTGCTGCCTGCAGCAGAGAATCAGTCTGAGTTTAGAGTTGAGAGAGTGAACTCTTCAAGACATTCGAGCAGCTGCTCCTGTGTAGTAGTGCAGGAAACTGGTGGGAAGGCTGTGTCTGACCTGCTTGCTTCATCTTTCCTTCTGAGGGATCTGCTAGTGAAATTAATCGGACTGAATCTGAACCGACTTATGACCAGAAATACCGAAGTGTGACTGCCCTGTTACCTGAAGAAGACCAAAGATTTGCTGTAAGCAGTCGGCCTGTCAGGACGTCTGAATCACCACAGAGATCACGGTTTTGCTCAGGAAAACTGAAACTGCAACTGGACTGTCATCCGATCTGTGGTATTGTGTTTTGCTTTACTGTAAATGTGCTGTAAGCTGTCAGTGGGTCGCGATTTGGTTCCCCACTACTTAAGTGTGTCACACTTGCTGGAAGCTGTCTCCAGCACCAATCGAACTGAATCCAAACTTCACCTAGCCTGGGCCCTGTCAACTTGGCCCAGTCAGCGACTTCAGATGCAGAGATCACCATCGACAAGAGACTCACCCGAGTATCAGCCCCCTACTCAACATCTCGAACAGGAACGACACTTTGGTGAATCATGTGGGCCCCGCTTCTCCTGGCATACCATCTTGTCGACCTGCAGTCTCCATTTCGTCCCTCCTGTGTTTCATATTGGGTAGCGTGAGTAAACACCAGGGTAGCTCCCTGCAACATTAGCTAAATTAAAAGTGTTGTCATCTGATTCAATTGTTGTTTTCTCGTCATGAACTGAGCCTCCAGGCTCCGGATTGCAAATTGTGTGTGGTTGTGCATGCTCCTTCTTTCCATCACAGGACCCCGACCCAGCTGCAACGCCGGCCTACCCCAGGCAACGTGTCAGGCTAGCCCACCTTTTTTCCAACTGGATACCCAGAGTGTGTGACTGTGAAGGGACTCTAAAGTGCACGCAGGATTGTCTGACTGAATCAGTTACAGAACTGATCAGCCAAATTACGCCCCTCCCTTGTTCATCTCCCTGAATAAATCAGATCTAATTCTTTTTGCATTTAACTTGACTGTGGTTCCATTTTTAAGCACTGTACTGTTATTACCTGCTGTGTCTAACCTTATTTTGCAGGGGGGTCTCTAGGGTCAAACTGGTGGAATCAGCCCTGGTGCTAAGTGCAAACAGAGGGGGATTTGTATGCTGATTAGGGGTTATTGTAACTGTGTCTGTTGTTCATTGTTTAGGCCACTAGAGGGGAAAGAGGGGGGTTACAGTGTCCCGGAGGGCTGTACCCAGGTCAGCTATGCTACCAATAACCCTGGCTTCTGGGTGGAGGCACCTGTTTTCAGTACCCAGGCCCCTTAACCTGCACCTAGTCATGCAGGCAAGGGGAGTAGCCCTTGGGATAGTGCCACCTAGGGGTTATAAGAATATAATGAATGAAGTAAGAAAATTGGCTCGCAGGAGGTCACGGCAAAGACGGAGGAACCTTAGAGTTGCAAAAAAAGATATTTTAAACTGAAAGAGAACCTGTCTCCCTGAGAATGTGAATATTTTCATGAAATAGGACTGCACGTTTACATATGGCCAGAATTTTTTTTTTTTTTTTAAATCATTTGGTAAGTGAGCAGCCAGGATCTTTCCAATACTGATGCTGCTGATCACAAGGCTGGCTCCACCCCATAGCTCTTTTCTGTGCTTTACTGCTATGAATATCATAGTGCCTGGGGCTTTTTCTTGGTTTTAATTGTTAAATGAAAGTTTAGAGTAAGGTCAACATGGATAAGTTCTGTTGGCATACTTTTAATCTATCAATATACTGTAAATACACTTGTCCTATATCAGTATATTAAAAATGTTTTTTTTGTTATATCCATGTGTACTGAAACGTACAGACACAAGAAATCTGTATCAATAAGACATAGGGCCAGATATTCAGACTGCGCCTGGCAGGGGTGCAAGCCTGGGCATGGCGCAACTAGGCTGCGCCTGGGCCAGGACCAGGCGATATTCAAGGGTGCTGCGTCATGGCTCAGCATCGTTGAATATGGCAAGTACGGCACACAGACAACACATGCTGCAGTGGCACTGCGCCAGCACAAGTCACAGAGAGGGAGCACGGGGATGCGCCAGCGCAAATGCAGTTGCACTAGGCACATTACCCGTGATATTCAGCCGGGGACATGCAGATGAGGCCATAATCCATGCAAGGTGCAAATGGGGCCATTAGCATGTCATTATGGCTCCACTTGCATGCCTTGTGCAGGGTTTCCCGGCGACTTGCGCCCTGCTCTGCATGACGTGTGTGGTGGGGATCCTGGGCAACCCCCGCCTGTAACCACAAAGGTGGAAACGTGTGGGGCACACCTCCCTGGTAGTCTAGTGGCCCACCCTCCCAAATCCCCGATCGCTGGAATACGGCCATCAAGTTATGCCCTGGTAGTCTAGTGGAACCCCTCCTTCCCATGTCCCTGATATGAATTCGACCACCAAGTTATGCCCTGGTAGTCTAGTGGACCCCCGCCCGTTGCGTGATCGTGGCATGGCACCAGAACACAATTCCTGGTGATCTAGTGGCACCCCACTCCTCCCACCCACACAGCCCTTGCCCCGCTCCCCCACCATCATCGTCGGCGGCTGCAACCCGCCCACATACTGCCGGCTGCCTGCTTGAAATGGCCGGTCCAGTATGGGCTGTAAGCCCATTGGTCCACAGTGTGGATCAATTGGCTTGCAGGGCATACTGTACAAGATAGTCCCAAATATGTGTACCTGTCATTCGGCGGCCGGCCGGGCGGTATGCGGGCAGGTTGCAGCCACCTGCCGATGACGGGGAGCGGGGTGGGCAAGGGGTGCTGTGTGGGTGGGAAGGGTGGTGAGTGCCACTAGATCACCAGGGACTTGTGTTCTGGCACCATGCCACGATCACGGCAACGGGCGGAGGGGTTCCACTAGACTACCAGGGCATAGCTTGGCAGCTGTATTCCGCGATTGGGGACATGGAGGGAGGGGGCCACTAGACTACCAGGGATGTGTGTGTGCTTGTGGACGGTGTTCTGGGTGGGCGGGTGGCCACCCAGGGCGGGAAGCTGCTGTGTTGCGCCCTGCAATATGGCAGCCTGCCTGTGGGTGGCTAGGAGTTGCTCCACTCTTACATGGGCTCAACTTTGAGCGCCCCATGCGGCTCAATGCAGGGGAGCACTGGCATATGCACCGCACATTCCGGGCCAAATATCGGGATGTGCCACATATGCATGAGCACGCCTCCTGCATCTACACCGCATGCACTTACAGTGTGCCCCGGCACAGCGGTAGTTGTGCTGCACCAGGCAGCCTTCTCAATATCCTGCCATGGTACACTGCGGGGTTGCCCAGGCGCAGCCCCTTTGAATACCCCAGCCACCCTTTTCAAATAAATTACATTTGGAAACAGCTAACTTTGGAACTGCTAAGACTAGCTTGCAATCAGGATGACATCCTGTAGATAAGTTCAGTTGATACACTTTCAAAGTATTGATATACTGGAAATGCACTTTCACTACATCAATATAAAGCACTACTTAAGCAAGTCCACTATATCAGTAGTAATATATTGTTGCAGTAAAATAAGCAAATAAACTGTACTGAATAGTATAACACACATGCATGATATCAATAATAAAAAAAAATAATTTTGAAGGTACTTTTTAAAAACATTTTTTAGATTTTTGGTTCATATACAACCAAAATAAGCAGCAACTGAATGATGTTTTATATAAAAATATGTTTCTAAAGTGGTTAATCAAATTATATAAAGTGTTCATTTCCCTGTAAAGTAGCCCTAAGTCTGCCTATGCTTTCCAAGGATCAGAAGATAAAACACAGTAGTTTTCTATTAGAAGCGTACACAGGTGTTCTAGACATCACAAGGTCAATGTTCAACACCATCACTACTATGTTTGTAAATATTGTTAAAAATCTAAATTTAACACATGAAAGAAACATTATTGTATAATCCTAAAAATAGTAAGCTACACAAGGCAGCAAAGAAGAGGACAGGATCACAATATGATCTCAACAGCATCCCTGATTACACTGCGGTTTTCATTTTTTTCACCAAATACTTAATAAAAACATGCCTCTATTTGACCCTGGACAAGATGGCAAACTAAGTACATTAGTTGTAGTTTACTGTATATGGTATGTAATATAGTAGTGTTCGGCAACACCTTCCTCACTCTGGAACTGTTTTCAGCATATAAATTTAGCACGCTTTGAATAATTTTTTTCAATCATTCTTGTAATATTATTTTTTTATTTTTCATTTTATTAGGTCACGAGACAGGACAGTGATCTAATTTACTGATGTTGTAATGTTCCTTTATTTCAGAAATGATCCATATTTAACTGTACCCGAATAAAAGTTGCTTTGAAAAACTGTGTCTATATTGTTTCCCTTTTACAGACAACATTTTGTACTATTTGTTCTGTTCATGAAAACAGGAATTTAGAGTTGTGTAACTGCATGAGTACAGAACTCCCATCATGAGTTGTTGATGGCCTATCAGAGCAATCTTCAGAATCCCATACCCATGCAGGGACAATCAAAACTCAAAATTGCTGTCAACAGAATAAGGACTGTAGGGATTACAGTTTTTCTATCAACTTGCATTCAGGTATATCTAAATCTGGGTCATTTGGAGGTATGAATACCTTCTCTGAAAACAGGAGCATAAACTGCTGCAAATTAGCACAACCGTTATGACAAGTTACAACAAAATATGAAATAGCTGTTAAAAATTGCACCAGTGCAATGTTACCAGTAAAGACTGAATGAATGTGTAATACTGCATTAAGACAAACTCTAATCAAAGCACAAGGGTGACACCTGGTGTACTACTCATGTTACTTCAGCTAATACACAAAAGCCCTAGCAGCTTCTTAAACCTCTAGCCACTTAGTGCTGGCTTATCTCAACAGTACCGAAGAGTGGAGACTCTCGGCTACCACATGCCTGTGAGTTCTAAGTATGATGCTGCCAGTCATGTTCGCAACCTTCCAGAGAGTCTCTGTCTCCTGACATTGACCAAAGGCTTTGCTCCTTACAGAGCAGACGAGAGGTATAAGCTGGATGACGGACAATTATGTAAGGTAACCAGCATCCAAATGATCCAGGTGGGAAAGCCCTGATTTTGAGATACCTGTCCTACTCATCCACCTTGCCTTTTTTTTCAAAATTCAATTTTGTGGCACTTTTTGAAAACATTAATAATAATAAATGTTGCACTTTGTCAGCCCTGATTCAAGTAATCAGTTACCAAGTAAGCAGTCTCTCTGAGAAAAAAAAAAAAATCCTCCGTGGCCTAGTATTTTCCTGATGAGGATACCAACAATGGATGGAGGAAACTGTAGGGAGGCAGAGAAGACTATTTGCTAAGCCCGAGGTCTTCCCCAGATTCTTCTTGACCATGGGGGGTGGGGGGTTCTCCCATAAGTTATGAATTTATTATGTGCCGCTTCTTCCATGACCTGTGATGTTACATCCCCCAGCTCCCACTTTTCTTCCATGACAATTTAACAATCCTTCCAAGTTCTGGAAGGTTATCCATACTTTTTCTCCCCTCCGACCCAGTTTTCCTCCTCTGTTCTTATGGTTAATGACTGCCTCATCTCTGACCCTTCTATTGTTGCCTCTTCCTTTAACTACTTTACTACCTGTGCCCTCTCTCATCTCTTCCTCCATCTTCTCCTTCTCCCCCCCCCTTAAATCTCTCTTTGTCCTTCTCTTCTAGCACCACCTCTGCTTCCCTTAAAGAGCAGCTGACACGACCATGGCAGGCAACCCATACCATGGAGTTGCATGCCCTAGGAGCTATACTAGCTATATTTGGCATTTTTTTGTACAGTATTTAAAAAGTTATAGCCTCCGTAACACCCAGCTCATAACATCCGTGTATGAGCTGGGTGATCGCTGAGCGCTGCAGCCCCACCTCTAGTAACTATTATAATTATGACGTGAAGTAGGAAACGGGGCTGCAGGCTCTATGGACAGTGTAATACAATCAGGGAAGGGGGCTGCCTAAATGTACCTAGATTAACTTTTCTAGCAGATATGGGCAGCCCCCCTCCCCTGATTCTATTACACTGTCTATGGTCATGTCCTAGTCACTGCTCACCCAGTCCTACGCTTCAATACTGTAGCCAGCAGATTAAAAAACAGGCCTATACTTTCACTGCTATAGCCAGCACTTTCCAGCTCCCCAACGAAAAACCAAAGGGCCAGGAGCTTGAGCTGTGAGCTTGTGTTGGTGGCAGGAGACAAAACACTCCCTGGTTTGAGTGCCATCCACAGCTTCTAGTATCTCACAGTTGCTGGGGAGCCACACCAATCTGTTCCGCACCAGTTTGAGCGCCGGGCGAGCACACTGAGCTGAATAGGGAGCATGCGCTGGCACGCAGATGTCACACTGACACGTGTGATGTCACACCGCATGTTGACATCACATCGCACATGATCAGCATAGAGGCTTCTGAAGGCAGTGCAACTCTAAGGCGCACAGCAGAGCAGAGGCTTCTGAAGGGCACTCCTGTGAGGTGCGTGGCAGAGCAAGAAAAAAGGGCATAAATAAATTGCACTGAAGGCCACCTGAATGGCACCATGGATCCTGAAAACAGGAAAAGCGCACCAACCACACTGCCTCAGTGCTCACCCCTCCAAGTAAAGAGAGGCAAAGAATAATCCCCCACTACACTGCTCAGGACCTTAGATACATTTTTAGCAGGTTCTTAATACTGAGGGAAAGCCACTTAACACAATGGGAGTGAAAAAGGGAAAAACTCTCATTTGCTGATCAAATCCCTCTTGCTGCTCAGTACAGGGAAACCAGTTATTTTTTTCTTGGCTATCTTCTTGAACAAAAAGAGGAAGGAGGGAGGGAAGAAGGAAGGAAGGAAGGGAAGGAAGAAAGGAAAGGTCCATAGCTAAAGAACACTAGGGAGAATAAGAGAAAGAGAAAAATATGTTTTGACTCCCCACTAAAAGTGCAATGATACAGAATATAAAGACTTCTATAAACAATGAAGGCAGTAGTCACTGCTGATTCCATAGTTCAAACAGGAATGTGCTCGGTAGATGGGGCACTCCTGGACCAGAGTGGTATCTTGGGTGAGGTGGTTTGCCTGCCGGCAGTGTGAGTCAGACAAGTGCTATCCAGGATAAAGTAATGCAGCTGCATGGAGAAGTAGACAGTAGTTGACGATGGCAGCATGAACAACATAGGGTGCACAAGTCCTGAAGACAGGAGGAGGAGGTCATTCATGGAATTATGGAGGTTCCAGAAGAGAACAGAATCCACGGTGATCTTTTCTGAGATCTTCCCAGCCCTTGGGGCAAGTGAGAATTAGCAGTGGATTATTAGGCAGGAAAATGCTTGTCCAAGCATTCAGTGTGTGAGGGTTTTCGTTTTCTGGCTAACTACAGGGCCTTCTGAGGAAAGGCAAGGGTGTAGGCAGGCATACTCACTGTATACATTTGTGTACAGTTTTAAGGACCTGTCTCAAATCATACAGCATTTGCTAACCATTATCACTGTAGTTTGAATGTAGGTGAAAATGCCACTGCTGTATTTTAAAGTGATTAATGGTTAATGAATTTGACCACTTAAATTCTATTTACGTACCCTGTACTGAAATGAGTTGAGACATTGCCTTTCCCTGTTGTTCTTTACTATGCAGTCAGTTCAGGAAAACAAGAAAAATCTTTTCATAATCTGATTTTTACAGCGGCGGTGGGCAGAGCCTGTAGTTGTCTTGCAGTAGCTCGAAAAAGGAGATACTGAAGCACACATTTTGAGTTGGAGTTGCAGTGTTTCCTTCAGCAACTACAAATCTGTGTGCTCAACCCCCCCCCGCAGACACACTACTTTGTCTGCCATCACCTGCTTGAGCTCACTGAAGTCACGGTGGAACATGGCACAGTCTGTCATGTCCAAGATGGCCACCATAGCTCAGTGTGCATGCGTGAGTCGTGGCACATTTGTGACTTCATCACATGAGTGCGTGACGACTTATGCATGCACACTGATCTCCAGTGGCCATCTTGGATACGGCTGACTATGCCGTGTTCCACCGTGAGTTCAGTGAGCTCAGCTGCAGCCATACTGGCCTTGACCAAATATTGTTTATATTAACCTCTGTTACTATACAGTATGTGTAAAATTACAAACATTTTTTATTGATTTATTTAGCTTTTGTTGACCGGGTAAGTGCACTAGACAAATCCTGTCTATTTTCAGGCACGACCCGGGGAAGGGGGATACAGATGAATGCCAACTGACCTTGAACCAGATTAAGCTGTTCATCAAATCATACATAACCACACAGAACTGGGGTGGGTTGGGGGAGTTGCAGGAGTTTGACACAGGGAGTACAAAACTGAAATTTCTTGCTACACTCCTAGGGAAAGGGATACCTGTACACCTGGAATGGGAGTGGTGGTAGAGATCAGGAGAATGGACAGGGTATTTGGGGGGATCTAAACTACAAGACTGGGGAAGGAGCTGGTGAAAGGGTTTGCCAAGGACTGGATCCAGACATGAGATCACCAAGGGGACATCACAACAGGGGATAAACAAGGGAGGAGACTCACAAGTGGAGGAAGGAAGCACAAAAGGGCAAACATTCTCAACTGAATGCAAGTCAATATGAAGAGCACACCCAGCAAAATGGAAGATCTTGAGGATGGATCTGATACACTTCGAAGGCTAATGGCACCCCAAGAGCCCTAATAGGAAAACAAAATGACTGGATAACAAGCATAAATGGCTACTATTCTGAAAGGATAAGACTGACTGAAAAGGGGGTGGGTATCTCTCTTTATAATGGATGGAGATGCTGTGAATGATATAGGGGGAGAGCCAGGCTTTACTGAAGGCAACAAAAAGTATATTTGTTAGTAATATAGAAAATTGGAAAAGTGACAGACAGAAAAAGACCTGAACGGTCCATCTAGTCTGTCCCAAGATTCCCTACTCAGAGATGCTCTACTCTCCTCCCTTCCTCCCTCCCAATCACCCCTTCCCCTTCCACAACTTCGCCCTCTTATATCTACTTTATATGCAACCCACTTCCTCTTGAATCACCCTATTATCATTGCCTCCACAACACTGTCCGGATGTTTTTCCACTTATCCTCTGCCGTTTCTGTAAATACTACCTAATGTACTTTTTGCAACTTCCCCCCTGCAGCTTGAGTGCATGTCTCCTGGTGGATGCACCATTTATTAGTTTAAACAGACTTCTTGTTCTACTCTCCTGAACCCTTTCATGAACTCAAGTCTTCATTTTGCCTCCCCCCCCTTTCTATTTCTCTCATCACACACCATGTTCTGTTGGCCATCATTCACCCTGGCTGTACTGTGACTTATTTAGCCCTGTCCTTCCTTAGATGCAGGCTGCAAAACTGGATACACTACTCCAGATACAGTATCACCAGTGATTGATACAGAGCCAATATCACCTCTTTTCTTCGGCTTGTCATCCCTCTCCATTTATACCCCTGCATTCTGTCAGCCCTCCCATGTATCTTGCTGCACTGAGCAGCCTGCTGTAGATTACTGCTGATTAACACTCTAGAGTCCTACTCCTCCATGCGCTCTACTGGACTCCCATCAATATAGTACACCATTACAGGTTTTTCCCCTCATGAGTGCGACATCTTCCACTTTTCAGCACTGAATTTCAACCTCAAACTACTGGAACATTTCACCAGTCTACTCACATCCTTTCTCATAATTGTAATCCTTTCTTCACTGCTGACCCTCCCGCAAAGCTTGATATCATCTGCCCAGGATGCTATCTTCTATATCACTGATGTACATACTAAAAAGAAGTAGTTCCAGGACCTACCCCGCTGCAGTACTCCACTAGTCAATGCCCTGTCAAATAATTTACCATTTAGGACCGCCCTCTAAGTTCTATCAGAAAGCCAGTTTATGACCCATCTAGTTATTATTCCCCTCTCCCAACATAACTCTCCTTAACTAGTCTTCTATGTGGCACCAAGCCAAAGGCATTAAATCTGTGTATAGTATTGTCCACTACCTGACCACCATCTGCTATCTGTGTTGCTACATAAAAAAAAATACAATGAAATTAGGCTGACATGACTGCCCCATGTAAACCCATGCTGGTTCTCATTAAGCCCCTTTCCTGTAAGAATGTGACTATCCCCTCTTTAATAATGGCCTCCAGATGTCTTCGTACTATCCATGTCAGACTCACCAGCCTGTTGTTTCTCTAATTTTTTCTATCACCATCTTTTTGTAAGGGAATCTTCTTAATCACCCTCCAGCCCTCACGCACTACACTTGTTGCAACTGATTCTCCACAGAGAACTACTAGTGGCTTTGCTATCACCTGCCTTGTTTCCTTTAGCACCTTAGGGTGAACTGTGTCTGGTCCAGGTGATTTGTTTCTTAGGTTCTTCAGTCCCTTTAGTACCTTCTCCCTTGTGATCCTCTCCATCTCCAATTTGTCACCCATATCACTGTAAAATCTCTCCTGCTATCAGGGACTAGGCCTGCCTCCTTGACTCTGAACATTGAAGCTAATTATTCATTTAGTATTCCTGCCTTCTCCTCACTGTCCCCTATATTCGCCCCATCTGTCCTTATCCTTTCTAAGCGATCTCTTGTCTTTTCATTTCACTAATGTGTCTAAAGAAGGATTTGTCTTTCTCCTTGATGCTTTCCACAGCCTCAATTCTGCCTTTGCCTAATTGATGAACTTTTTACTTATACAAGGTTTCTCCTCATATCTCTCTGTTTCCCTCACTGTTGCTTCTTGTAATTTCTAAATGCCCCCCCCTTCCCCCCCTGTAGCCTGCCTTACCTGCCCGTCTAACTATATGGGATTTCCATACTGGATGGACATTTATATGTTCCTGGCAGTCTTCAGTGGCCTGTGTAACAACCTCCTTTAAATGCTGATCTTATGGAAGTCCTTTAATACTTCTTGCATTTTCTCCAAGATTTTCCTGAAATCTGATTTTCTTAAGTCCAGCACCTGTACATAAATGGTCACTAGCTGCAATCCCAACTTCATGCTGAAGCTCAGTGTTAGACAACAGCAAACTGACAGCTGTAAGCATCCCAAGAGATTGTAAAGGGTCCTAAAGTGTTTAAGTGAACAGCATACAGTACAGGGTTAGAAATTTTTTTTTACCATGGTAATCTTGTTTCTTCCCAGCGAAGCTCACATATTCATAACTTTATGCAGTATGCCTGAGGGGTTGGACTGCCCAGAGAGATGGAACACATGCACATGAGTAGAATTCTTTGCGCGTGAGCATATTTCAAACACTGCCTCTACCAACTGTAGTGTTCTAACCTCTTCAGATTTGTAGGACGCCTGGAAGTCAGGCCTTAAGAAATTAGCCTAATCATTAATAATTATAAAATTGGGGTTACCCCTAATTAAAGTATGGTATTAAAATAAACCTCCAAAGGGAGGAACAATAATATTAACCATAAAACAACATCAGAGAAACTCTAAAAAGAAAACACACAAAACTCTGTTTAAAACTGTGACTAAGTGCAGAGGATATGCACTATAAAATATGTTATGGCTTGGGGCACCAGCACGTGGAGTGTAGAGGCTGGAGTACTGGAAGGGGAGGAAGGGAGGGAAGTTATGAATATCTGATCATCACTGGGAATAAACAAGATTACTATGGTAAGTAATTGTTTCTTCTAACCCCAGTAATGCTCAGTATATTCATAACTTTATGCAGACTACCAAGCAGTACCACAGGAGGTGGGCACAGAACTTACTTTGGAAACAGACTTTGCAGAACTGAGGTGCCAAACCAAGCATCACTTTTGGATAAAATATCCAGATTGTAGTGCTTTGTAAAGGTGTGTACTGTTTTCCAGGTAGCTGCTTTGCAAATATCCACTAATGGAACCTCCCTAGCAGCTGCAAGGGTAGCAGCTTTTCCTCTTGTAGTGTGTGCCCTCATCCCATTTTGGGACTCCCTACCAGCAGAACTGAATACATTGGACTATCCATCGAGAGACAGATCTTTTTGAGACTAGATTGCCCTTTCCTACATCCTCATATGTTAGGAATAGCTGTTTCCTATCCTGCCTATGGCCTTGAGTGGATGTCATGTAATAGCTGAGAGCCCTTTTTACATCCAGACTATGAAGTCTTCTTTCGCCAGACTTGGCATGGTCTGTGAAAAAGACAGAAAGAGTGATGGATTGGTTCAGATGAAAATCTGAGACCACTTTAGGGAGAAACTTTCTGTTTGTTCTGAGGACTACCTTGTCTCTATGAAATTAGATATAGTCCTGATCAACACAGACAGCCTGGAGTTCACCAAGTCTTCTTACAGAGGTGATTGCTACTAGAAAAATGGTTTTCCATGTAACATATTTTAAATGAGCTGTAGCCATGGGCTCAAAGGGAGGGCCCATGAGTTTAGCTATACACACATTGAGGTCCCATGCTGGCACTGGTGACCTGTGAGGGGGGATGCAAGTGCACCAAGCCTTTAAAGAACTTTCTGAAAATGGGTTCTGATGCCATTATCACCCTTGCACCAGCAGAGAGGTAAGCAGACACTACTGCAAGATGGACTTTTAAAGAACTGGGTTGTAAACCCTTGTAATGTAAATGAGTAAGATAGTCTAAGTGTAACCCCTAGGTGGTGCTATCCCTTGGGCTACTACCCCTGCCTGCTTGGCTACTAACAGGTTAAGGGGCCTGAGTTCTAAAATGGGTGCCTTCACCCAAACGTAAGATTTGGTCATGGCTAGTCTAACCAGGTCACTGCCCTCTGGGACACTGTGACCCCCCTTTTCTCCCACTAGTGGCCTGCACAGTACACAACAGTAACTTTCCCAATACCCCAGATATGCAAACCACATACACTTGTACTTGGCACTTACCCCCAGGACTGGTTCCTTCAGCTCAACTCTGGGGACCCCCTGTAAAAAAAGGTGATGCAGTACAATAGCCACAATACAATACTTTCAGCATAAACTGACACCACAGTCAATGTAAACTGCAGAAACAGATCTGATTTATTTAGGGGGCTATAACAAGGAGAGGGAAAATCACGTTAATTGGTTTAAACACAATAATAATCACAGTACTGTGCATGCACTTAAGAGTCCCACTCAGTCACGTTCTCTGGGTACCAGGATGGGAAGAGGGGGCTAGCCAGGTCCGTTGCAGCTGGTTGGGGCCCTGTGATTGAAAAAGAACATGCACACACACAATTTGTAATCCGGAGCTGGATGGCTCCGTTCATGGAAAGAAAAGCCCAAACAATCAGGTGGCACACTTGTATTAAACAAAAGTTGCAGGCAGCTACCCTGATGATTACTCACAATACTCAGGCTAAACACAGGAGGGCTGATGGATGGTCTCTCTGGATTGCGAGAGGAAGCTTGGCCCCTCGAAGATGGATCTTTCTGTGCAGCAAGGTGGTGAGGCAGAACCTCATGGCAGGGCCTATCTATGCCAGGCAGCATGGATTCAGTCTGATTCTGGCTGGGAAAACTTCTTCCAGCACTAGCACACAGTTTACAGCAACTGGGGAAACCAGATCGCGATCCCCTTCCAGCAAATAGCACATTTATGTGTAAAATAAAGTTTACTGTACCAGGCAGGTGACTCCTCGGTCCCGATTGCAAAAATCACTGCAATTACCCGGGAGCACTACAGCAGCTAAAGTCCTGACAGGCCGATCGCTTTCAGCAAAATCTTCGGTCTTCTACAGGGTGAGCCTGGTCTCACAGCAGCAGCAGCTTGCTTTTTCCTCACACATTCAGATTCAGTCCAAAAACATCCTCTTCTCCCTCTCAGGGAAGACAGCAGGCTAGTAGGCCAGAGATCAGGCCTTCCACGTCTCTACCGCGCAAACTACGGTGCCACACGGCCACTAGCACACACACAGCTCCTTCTCTCTCCAGCTCCCAACTTGAATCTGGTTTCTTCTTTCATCTCTCTCAGGGCACATCCATGACTCTCCCACGTGAACTACGGCACCACCCGGTCGCTCGCATACACATTACTGTTTCAGAGACACAGTACAGCATAAAGATTCCCTTCTTCTATCCCTCTCTGCTTGTCGTGCCCATAACTCAGGGCACAACGAAATTAGTTGGAGACATGGT
The DNA here is from genome assembly GCA_016271365.2 of Neoceratodus forsteri. Classification (NCBI taxonomy): domain Eukaryota; kingdom Metazoa; phylum Chordata; order Ceratodontiformes; family Ceratodontidae; genus Neoceratodus; species Neoceratodus forsteri. The sequence continues at coordinate 479,824,191 of CM057455.1, forward strand.
CCAGTCTGAAGCTGTCCTTTTTCTCTCCCTGCAGGACAGACAAGTGCAGAAAGGCCAGACTCAGCCTTCCCACCAAGACCCCATGCTGCCCTGTGGGGCAGCAGCTCCACGAGCTCTTCACTCATCCACCTCCATTCTCAGTCTGACCCTGTGCTGCAGGCTGCTGGGGAATTTCCCTTAGGTCCAAAAGATTCGGTTGGCTGATTCTGGTGTCAATCACAGCAGAGCTCCCTCTATAGGTGCAGAAAGGCACCAAGGATCCAAAACTACATTACCCAGAGGCACCTTCCATACAGTCCCCTTTCAACAGGCTCCACTTCAGAGTCCCAGTCCCGAATGGCCCAATGCAGGCTCCATTTTAGAGTCCCAAGTACTGATTGATCCTACTCGGCAGTCTGGGACCAAAATGGTGTAGCTAAATGGAGACAGTCCATGCTGCAAGAAAACAGGTTAGAACAAACTGCATTTTCACTATCACTCTAAATAATTCCCAGCAATTAGTTACATCTTTCAACTGAGCTCCCTCTGCGCATTTAGCGACGGCAGAAACAGAGAGATTAGACAGCCGCCTTGGCGGGACTCGGGCATAGAAACACACAGTCCCCCCATTCACACTAATTATGACTGCAGGCTGGCAGCCCTTAAAGAGACAGTACATGGAGGCTTTACAGGCGCTCAATGGCAATACATTTAAATGCTAAATGCAGGACACCAGCCTGGCAGAGGGCATTTAGACACACCCAAGGAAGGCATTTTAGTGACACCCATTTGTAGGGGGGTTACATAAGACTATAGGGACTCCAGGCTGAGCTGGCACTAAATCTCTAGCTGTGCACCAGAGAGAAAATCGTTTCCATTTGGAATAATATGTTTTCTTGGTAGAAGGTTTTCTGTAACCTTTTAATATATTTAAAACAGCTTCAGAGAGGTTTAAATCAGCATACTCTAGTTCCTTAAGAGTCAGGCCTTGAGATTGAGGGACTTGAGATTTGGATACAACAGCGTTCCCTGACTGGAGGTCAAGAGATTGTGCCTCCAAGGTAAATGTATTGGTTTGGTGACAGACATGGAGAGCAGAAGAGAATACCATGGCTGCCTGGGCCAATCTGGAGCTATCAAGATCAGAGAAGCTGAGAGGGATCTGAGCTTCAGTCACACCCTGAAAACAACAGGGAAGGGAGGGAGGGAAGGCATACAGGTTCTTCCCTGACCAGTCTACAGTCAGAGCATCCAGGGGAAGTGTGCCCTGAACTGGTGGGCTGCAACAGTACTGTGGCAGGTGGTGGTTCTGGTGGGCACAAACAAGTCTATCTCTGGAGTGCCCCACCTCCTGAAAATAACTTGTACCACCTGTTTGTTCAGGGTCCATTCATGATGGGCCTGGTTGATTTGACTCAGTGCATCTGCCAGAGTGTTGTCCTTTCCTGGCAAATGGATTGCCTGCAAGGATACTCCCCAGGAGTATTCCAGAGTCCAAATTATCATGGCTTCTGTACAGAGGAGGCCTAACCTGGTACCTCCCTGCTTGTTTATACAATATATTGTGGTGGTATTGTCTGTTCTGATCTGTACCACCTTGCCCCTCACCAGAGAAGAGAAAGCTGTTAGAGCTAGCAACACTGCTTTGAGTCCCAGCAAGTTTATGTGCTGAAGGGACTCTGCTGCTGACCAGGTGCCCTGGGTTGTGTGATCCTCTAAGTGGGTGCCCCAGCCCAGAAGAGATGTATCTGTTGTGAGAACCATTGAGGGTGCTCTTTCTGAAAAGAAATTCCTTGTCTTAAGTTGGATTCCTTTTCCACCACAGGAGGGCTTGTAACAGTGACCTTGTTACTGGAATGAGCTTTGAAATGGGATCTTTCTTTTGACTCCAGTGTGTCCTGAGATGAAACTGGACGTCTCTCATATGAAACCTGGAGCACTGCACTGTGCCTGTGGATGCAGCCATGTCGCCCAGTAGCTGCAGGAACTGCCTTGTAGTTCTTGGCTTGTGCAGTCTGAAGGAATTTGCTATTGACTGAAGATTTTTTACCCTGTCCAGAGGCAGGAAGGCTCTGCCCTGTAGTGTTGATCTCTACCCCTTTGAACTACAATATTTGTGCAGGAATTAGGACATATTTTTTCTGGTTGATGATGAAACCCAGACTCCAAAAGGTCTTGGGTGACTTTTTGAGAACTTTTGACTTGGTCTGGTGATTTGCCCACCAGCAGCCAGTCGTCCAGATATGGAAAAATAGTTACTCCCTGCCTTCAAAGATGCATCACCACATCTGCTAGGCACTTTGTGAATACCCTTGGGGCCAAAGAAAGGCCAAAGGGCAGGGTTGAAAACTAGTAATGGCCTGATGAAAGTCTGAATCTTAGATATTTTCTGTACGATTCCTTTATGGGGATGTGGAAATAGGCGTCTTTCAAGTCCAGTGATGCCAGCCAGTTCCCCTTTTGGATTGCTGGCAATATCCAGACCAAAGTTACCATATTGAACTTTGGGTTTCTCAGGTGCTTGTTTAAAGCTCTGAGATCCAATATTGGCCACCACTCCCCATTTTTCTTTGTCGTTAGAAAGTATCTGGAGTAAAACCCCCTTACTCTCAGGGTGGTAGGAACTGGTTCTACTACTCTGAGTTGTAGCAGATTTTGAACCTCTGCTTCTAGCAGTGATTTCTCTGCCAGAGGAGGTGAACTGCAAACTCTGGTCTTCTGAGGAGGAAAGGATTTGAAATCCAGAGACAGACCATGACCCATTACCTCCAGAACCCACTTGTCTGTGGTGATGCTTAGCCAAGCCTGGAGGAAGTGGGACAGTCTGCCTCCGACAGGGAGGGAGGAGGCGGCCTAAGCCTCAGAGGTTCTGCTTTGGTTGGAGCTGAGGCTGGGCCTGAGACCACCGCCTGGAGCCCCTTCTGCCCCTACCCCTGGAGTATCCCTGCTGTGGGTACAGCTGGTATTGGGGCAAAGCTACTGGCTGGAAGAAGGGCTTGGTAAAAAGGGACCTGCCCCTGTCTCCTCTCCATAGGGCCTGGTGGATGAAGAAGTTCTCTCTTTAGCAGAGCTGCTTCTGTAGGTGGCCTTATACTCAACCACCTTTTTCATATAGGCAATGGTGGATTCCCCAAAAAGAGAATTTCCCTCCAAGGGAAAATCCAGTGCCTTGAACTGTGTATCCTGAGTGAGGTTCATGGCCCTGAGCCAAGCAAACTTCCTCTGTGCCACTGTTTTAGCCATCCATCTGGCTACAGTGTCACTGGTGTCAGCAGCCATCTGGAACTGATATTTAGCCGCATCCAGCCCAAACCCGGTAGTTTCAGCCAGGTCTTCCGACAAGGGTGAGGGGGCCTTTTGAGACATGGCTAGTACAGACAGCCACAGTGATTATTTTGATACTGGGCAGCGTAAGCCTGGAAATTTGCCTGTCTAATAGCCAAGGAAGCTGACAAATAACCTTTCTTGGCCATACTGTCCACCTTTCTAGAGTCCTTGTCAGGAGGGTGGGAGGACAGAGGGAACCTAGCCTTATCACAGGCTGCCTGTTGTATTACCCATTAATGGCCTGGATAGGAAAAAAGAAATTCAGCGCCTTCCATGTCCAGTTGATATTTTTTGTCCATCCTCCTGTCAACTGGAGGGATGGAGTTAGGGGTCTGCAAGAGCTTCAAATCATCTTTTTTGAAGAATTTGTAGACCGGCATGAGGAGGGGGAAGGGTTTTGTGGGTGTTAACCCCATCATTTCTAAGTACTCTGTCACAACAGAGCAAGTGGAGGATGAGGAGGAAATAATGTCCAGAGCATCTGCAATCCTTCTTATAAAGGTGAAATGTAAGGAGAAATCCTCAGACACCCTAGGAGCAAACCAAAGTCCTGTTCAGGAGACACTTCTGGTAGTATGGGTTCATCCTCCTCACACAATTCTTCATCCTCTTCATAAAGCTGCTCCTCTGACAAGGACGGCAGCACTTTATTGCCAGCCTGAGTACCTTGAGGAGGGGCAAGAGGCTGTTGAGGAGGGATGATGCCTTGCAGGGTATGAATTATTTAAAATGTCTGGGCAATCTCCTGGGCCGAAGGCATAGTAGGACCCTGTGCAGAAGTCTCTGGTTTAGCAAGGGAGGGTTCTGCATGCTTAAGCTTTTTTTGCTTTCTTTGAGGGAACCGGAGCGTCAACTGGTTCATTCCCTCTTTTTGCCCCTTTTTCACCTGTATCGGGGCAGGGGTAGTCACATTTGTGGGTTCAGCCACAATAAATTGGGGTGTCAGCTGGTCAGAGCATGAAGGACCCCTAGTAACTTTCTTTTTTAGCCTTTCAACGCATTTTTCCACCGTTTTATCCGGGAATTACTTACATATATCATATTCCTCATTATGGTGTTCAAACACCAAACAAGTCACACATAAAGTGTGCTCGTCAGCTTTTGCAAAAACATCTCCACACTTAATACAATTTTTAAAGCTAGGTTCCCTGATTTTCTTCTTAGGTTTCTCCAACATGATACTCAGGAATGGAGAAAACACCAACCGTGAATGAAAAAAAACCTTTTTTTTACCTTGCGGTTAGTTCCAGAACGATAGGAACCGATGGAACCGAACCGAGGAGATGCTCTAAGATCATGGTTCAGCGGTTCAGTAACCGAGAAAAAACAGTTACAAAATACTTTAAAACTAAATGTAAAATAACACAAATATATGGTACTTTAATCAGGGAACCCCTGGTTTCACTAAAACTAGCCCGGTTCCCTCATGGATATCCCAAACCGAGAGGAACCAGGAAAATAACAAATTTTAACCACAACTAAGTAATTTAGCTAACAATTAGTAGAGGCAGTATAAGAAAAAGAAAATGTACTTATTTTTATAAGTTTTAAGCTTTTTTCATGCGAAAGAAGACGCCAAAAACTCTGAGCGACCAGACTTTCAGGTGGAGAGAAAAATCTGAAGAGGTTAGAACACTACAATTGGTAGAACCAGTGTTTGAAAGATGCTCACGTGCAAAGAATTCTACTCATTTGCATGTGTTCCATCTCTCCGGGCAGTCCAACCCCTCAGGCTTACTGCATAAAGTTATGAATACACTGAGCATTACTGGGGTTAGAATGTAAATTGTTATGAACCCATTAGACATGGCAAAGTTATTTACTCAGACCTTCACCTGAGCGGAGTTCTTACAGAAACTCCTTTGCAGATCCCCTGGACCTAACCCAGGACAATAATTTAAGATCTACCGAAAAACAAAAAAGTAGCTGTGTCTGCTGGGTGGGATGACCTACAGCAGAGATTGGGAAAATTGGCCACTCCAGTAATCTGGGCTCCTGTAACTAAGAAAATGAAATTATCTTTTCTTAATTGATCTGTCTCTGATGGTTGAAAAAGGGAAAAGGGGACTCTAGTACACAACAGTGGCCCAAAGAATAAAGTTGAAAACTATAGTCCAATATCCACGGTCCCCCATCTTTGTGTAAAATTCAGGAGAAACTAGTGCACACTCAGTTATTGGCCTATTTGAAGTTACATAGTTTAACAGGTTGCAAACACAGTTTTGTGAGGGATTGAGTGTGGCACTTCAACAACCTAGGTCAAGTTCACAAACAACATCTTGCAGAACCAAGAGAATGGGTTTGTGACTGGTACCATGTTTGTGGACATGACTAAGGCCTTCAATCTGATAAATCACCTGCTTTTGGTAAACAAGATGAAAGGAATGGGTCTGGATCCTCTGTCCATGGCTTAAATCATTAGAAGTTGTTTTTCCAATAGATTATGAGTTGTTAAATTTAATGGAATGACTTCTTCCACTTGCAGAGTATCGAACAGAGTTTCCCATGGATCTGTTTTGAGCCCTCTTCTGGTTTATTTCTGTTTGTAAATCCTCTTTTACTCTACTGAGGCACAACAAATTTAAAACTGTATGATAATGATGCCATGGTTTACAGAACTCCAACTGCTATTTAATCTATTAATCCAGGATTATGCAGAATGTTGTACTCTTGTAAACATGGTTTGTCCAAGACAAACTGTCATTGAGCCACAAAAACAAAATCTATGCTTTTTCTGACCTACCACGAGAGTGAAGGTACTCGGTAGCTCTTTTCTTGTCTCAAGTCTGGAGGACTCCACTTAGGAAGTAGGAAAGAACTTAAACTACAAGCAGATACAAGAGTTGGCCCAGGGGCGTGGAAGAAGAAGGCACTGGCATCCTTACCCCCTCACATGCCAGCGACCCGAGTTCGGAAACTAGTTTGGGTTGCTATGGGTTTGCTGGGGTGGGAGAGGACTGAGCGTTCAATGGACTGTTCTCCTGCCCAAGGAAGGGATGGAATGTCCTGGCCATAAAGTGCAGCCAGGCCTCTGATTGGCGGCACTGAAGCTTCGGGTGGCATGAAGGGAGGGGCCGCTGTAACACGCTGCATGTGTGCCTCCACATGCATGTACAACAGCAGAGACAAGGAAGAAAATGGAAAATGGTGAAGGGGGAGCTTAATGAAGTCCTGCTCACCTGTCAGTGAATCCACGCTACTGTCCAGTCCCTGCACTGCTCCAAATGTGCGTCACAGGTGAGTAGACCTCCTTCCTTTGGCCCCTCCATGGGGGGAACCCTCAAGTGATCAGGAAGGCAGCCACCAGTCTGGGGTTGGGGAGATGGAACTAAGCAGCTGTCCCCATGCCACTAGGGGCAGAAAAACCTTGATGGAGATTATAACTGGATCAATATTTGGCTTTTCAAAGCCACTTGAAACTAGAGATGTGCAAAGTGGGGAACATCTGCTCCGTGAAAAGATTCACGGAATTTCCACACGTCACGGAGCTGATCTCGGGGGTTGAAGCATAACCTGACCCCCCCAAAAGAAGAGCTTCAACTCCACCTACGGAGTTCAAACTCTGCATTTTGCTGAGTTTTTTTTTAATATCTAGTGCCCCCATGCCGATCACTGAGCCCCACGTTGAAAGAACTTCCCCAAGTCTAGTGGCTCCCACCACCGACAGTCTGCCAGATGTAAAATATACCCCCCACAGGCCTGTTTCATTTTCCTGGTGTCTAGTACCCCCCGACCCGATCGCCAGCGCGTTGTTAACTCCTAAGGTTCCCTCCACCCCCCAGTGATCACTGGGCGCCGGCCCTGCTGTCATATAACAACATCCCTGGTGTTTAGTGGTCCCCACCACCCCCCAGCTGATCACCAGCCCATTGTCAAATTAAAGCCAAGGTACCCTCCCTCCCACCAGTCACCACATATAGACTCAGATCTTCCTGGTGTGTAGTGGAACCCCTCCCTATCCCCATTCCCAAATGTCCACTCCCTGGTCTCTAGTGGATCTTCCCACCCCTGCATGTACTGCTCCACCATCCCACTTCCCCACCCCCACCCTAAGTTGGCGAACAGCACAGCCTACATCCTTCTCCACGGTCGAGCATGAATTGAGCTCTCAGTAAATGGCGTGTGCTTGTACAAGCAGATGCTCATTCACTGACATTCAGGTCAGTCACAGTCATTCTTTGATGTTTTTTGGGGCGCACAGAAGCGGAGGCTGCTCGGTCCCGTTGTGAGAGCAGAGCAGGATGGAAGCGTGTTGTGGATGCCGGAACAGCCCTCCGCACAAATGTCTGCGGCTCACACATTTCTGAAACAAGCCGTGGAGGCGGCCATACCCCTGGTGGAATGGCCCGTAACCATGCCTGTAAGGGCCTTGTTGTACTTATGGTAGCAATAAACAATACAACTGGCTAACCACTTGGACAAAAACTGTTTAGAAACTGGAGTGCCCTCTCTCTTAGGGGTGAACAAAACAAACAACTGATCAGATCTCTTTAAAGTCTTGGTCTGGTGCGTATAGTATTGCGAAATTCTATGTACATCCAACGTATGGAGCAAAGCGTTCCCTCATTAGAATGCTCAGGATAATAAACCAGTAGCTGCATGGACTGGTTCAAAGCAAATTCTGACACCACCTTGGGGAGAAATTTAGGATTACTACACAAACCCTGTCTTTGTGAAAAACCAAATAAGGCTCTTTACACATAAGAGCCCGAAGCTCAGAAATCCATCGAGCCGAAGTAATAGCAACTAAAAACAGCACTTTCTATGACAGAAAGCACAGGTCTCAATTCGCGGCCAGGTCAAAGGGAGATAACATGAGTTTCTCCAACATAAAATTGAGGTCCCATGGAGGGACCTGGTCCTGAATGGAAGGTTTCAGATGCAAAATGCCCTGCAGTAAAGTGCAAGACACCTCAAGTTGAGCTATGGCCCCGTCCTCGATAGGTGCATGGTACACACAGATGGCTGAAAGATTATCCTTGAGGGAGGAGTATCCCTAGCCTAAGTCTGAGAGGGAAAGAAGGTACTCCAACACCTGATTCACCAGACAGGTAAAGGGGTCCAGCTGGCACGAAGCAGCCCAAAGGGCAAAGCGCTTCCATTTCATTGCATAAGTGGCCCTGGTGGAGGGCCTTTTGGCAGCCACCAGGACATCCATGACCCTAGAGGAAACACCAAAGCAGGCGATGGCTGGATCTGCAGGAGCCATGTATGGAGATGCAGAGATTTTAGATCCAGATGCCCCCGGATGCCCTGGTCCTGGGAGAGCAAGCCGGTGCACAGGGGCAACGGCACTGGAGGTTCCACCGCCAATTGCTGCAGCAAGGGAAACCAGATCTGACATGGCCAGAAGGGGGCTATAAGAATCATCTCCGCCCCCTCCAACTGGAGTTTGAGGAGTACCCTCTGGAGATGCGGGAAGGGAGGAAAGGTGTACAGAAACCTCCCCTTCAAGGAGAGGGACAATGCATCTCACCAGAAAACTCCAGGCCTGGGATTGAGTGAGCAAAAAAGTGTCAATTTTGCATTGAGAGGAGACGCAAAAAAGGTCCAGCTCTGGCCGACCCCATCTGTCGAACAGATCTTTGACCACCAAAGTCAGAAACTCCCACTCATGGGCCCTGGCCCTGGACCGGGAGCAGCTTACACTGTTCACCAAGACATTTAGGATGCCTGGAACATGGACTGCCAAGAGCTCCAGACCATGCTCGATGGCCCAATACCAAACATTCATCACCTTCCTGAACAGAGGGTCAGAGTGAGTCCTCACCCCCTTTGTTGATGTACAGGCACATGTCCATCTGCATCAAGAGCGGACCTGGAAGGAGATGAGTCTGGAAAGCCTACAAAGCATACAGAACCATGTACATCTCCAGAATATTAATATGGAGTCTCTGTTCCACGTCTGACCAAGCGCCCAGAGTCTAGTGAGAATCCAAATGAGCACCTCATCTCAGACACAAGATGTCTGTCATGTAGATCTGACAAGGGTCCGACAGCTGAAAAGAGATACCTCCTCCCCCAAAAGCAGGCTGGTCAGGTCTAGCCATCATGACAGGACCCTTTTGACCACATTGGAGACCATGACCAACTGGTCCAGGTTGTCCATGCATTGGTTCCACTGGACTCTCAATGTCCACTAAGGTATCCACATGTGAAGATGGGTATAGGAAACAGTGGCAATGGCTGCTGCCATGTGGCCCAGTAGGCGCAGGAAGGTCCTGGTGGGGACCTGGTGACTGGAAGAGACCAGGCGAGCCTGGGCCATCAGGCATTCTGCCCTGTTCAGGGGCAAATAGACCATGCCCTCGGTGGTATCCAGAACCGCCCCTATATACTGCAGATGCTGGCAAGGAGACAGGAAGGACTTCAGCTGACTGATAGTGACACCCAAAGCCTGTAAGAGGCGGAAGGTACACTTCAGGGTCTGGACAAGACGGTCCCAGGAGGGGACCACTAGGAGCCAATCATCCAGCTAGGGAAACACATAGGAGCCCTGCCGCCTCAAGGCAGCCGCCACCACTGCCAGGTACTTGGTAAAGACTCCAGGGGCTGAAGACAGGCCAAAAGGAAGGGCCCTAAATTGAAAATGGCTCCCTGTAAATGGAAGTGGAGGAAGCGCTGATGAGAGGGAAAAATTTTGTTACGCAGGTATGCATCCTGCATGTCCTGTGAACAGAGCCAGTCTCTCTGGTGCAGAAGGGGCAACAATCCCTGAAGGGTGACCATCCTGAAGCATCTGTACTGGCTCAATGCATGAAAATGGGCTACCAAAGTGTAACACTGGTGTCAATTTTTTAACATTGATAATATAGTGCAGATTATAAGCAATTTTTTATGCTGTCACTCACCTTATAAAAATGTGGTATGGCGCAGGATAAATCCCATTTCGGATCTTGAGATAAAGCCCCCACAAAGTTGCACATGCAACAGAGGACATGAGAATTAGGGCTGCATGTGCAATGGGGGACATGAAAAGCAGGGCTGCACGTGTAACAGGGACATGAAAAGCATGGCTGCACATGTAACGGGGGACATAAATGTAGGGCTGCCCATGTAACGGGAGACAAACGTATGACCGCATGTAATAAGAGAAATAGCTTTTAAAGTTTCAAAGACTTTATCATTGAAGATAAAAAGGTAGTGTGTCATACAATCATACCTGAAAAAAATATTTAATATTTACAGCAAAAATCAATGCTATGTAATGCACCAGCTAACTATGCGGCTTTGAAACTACAGACTACACTACTACCAGACTAAGTAAATTACATGAAACTACAGACTACACTATCACCAGAATAATCATTTACATATCTGTTTATAGAAAAATAGACACACCACTGTGTACATTTCAAATACAGGCTAATCTAGGGTGACAGGCGAATCACTACATGCTAATCTACTGTATCACTACAGGCTACTCTATCACTACAGGATAATGTATGTAAAAACGCATTATGCCAAGTCATATGAAAAATGAAAAAATATATTTGTTAGGGCTCAACACAGTGCACTGAAAAGCAGAGCAAGTCCATTTAACCCCATTTTTCTTGTAACTTGCTCAACTTTGCAGAGATTGTCTGTATTTCGTCACTGTGGATTTCAAAGGTACCATCTCCATTCTGGAACTGTACTGGCCCATGAAAAATGTGTTTTCTTCGCACACGGTCATTGTCCTGACGCCTTGACCATGTAAAAAACATTTCCAAGCTGCTTCATGAACTTAAAGGTGTACCACTGTCCCACAGGATCCGGATCCACAGTGGTTAGTTGCCCAACATAAAATTCCTTAGAGTAGTACATGGCATAGTACTGATTGATATGTATTATATCTTGGGCGACAAATGGTCTAATCATTTTTGGAACTGGGTTGTTTGTGGATAATGTAGCAGAAATGTTACTGGTGAGTGTAGTGCACCCCACTGAAGAGGCATGCACTTCAGCATCATCTGATGCACTGTCGCGTGCACAGTCACTGTCTGCATTTGCTACTGGTGCAGCCTCGGTTGAAACGTGACTGGAGGGTGTGCATGATCAGCATTGTGACAACCCACCTCTCCCTCTAGGCTGAAACAGCTTTTAGAGAGGTGTGTGTCCTTGGGTATTCGCTGCCACCAGCCGGACTTTCCTTCCGGCACCTCTGTCAAGTGTACAAACTTGAATAATCACACGTGCAATTGCACAAGTTAAAGTCTGGTAGTGTGTCTCTTTCAGGTGGCGGATGCTACACAGAGTTTACCTTAGCCAGTGGAAAACCAAATCTTACCTTAGAAAAAATGACATCAGAGTCACAACTGTTGAGCAAATAAATAGCTTTTACTTAACAGAAAGTGCAATGAGCATTTACAGGAAATGTATTTACAACACAAAGAATAACACTTATACAGGAAAAGTAAACAAATGTTTGTAAACAACAGATGGCAAAGAAGAAGGCTATTACTGAAATATACTATCACTAAACTTACCCTTCCCTGTCCTTACAAGAGACACTGGACCCTGTTCTAACTGCCAGCTCCACGGACATACCAGGTAGGCTCCAAGCTTATGTTTCCCCTCACAGCTTCCAGGGCAAGAGAGAGTTCTCTGTCTTACAGAAATTATATAGTCTATGGAACTAGGTCATTCCTATTCTCCTTAAATGCACCAACCAACTAACATGTATGCATTTAATTGTCCCAATCAGAGTGAACACCTATTGGTGACCAATTATATTCCCTTTTCACCTTAAGTTTATATTTGAATAATCCAATCCATTCAAACTGCCTATTCTGTGTCTGCAAGGTCTGTGTGTGTCTGGAGATGTCCACTCGAGATTTATGACCCAGCTCTTATCTAGCAGCTAGGAATTCCACAAGCTGGTTGCTGCTGGAGGATTTCAGCCTCAGTGTATTTTTTCCACACTGCTAAAAAAATAAGGCATCTACAGAATCCAAACCATTAACTCTTTCCTTCCCATTTCTGTCACATCTCCCCCCCCAGATAATGAAGGCATGTCCCTTGGGCTACCCCAAGTGACACAGCCGTTCATGCAATTACTGGGAAGTGCTCAAAAGTATCCAGCCAGGCCATTAGCCCTGCCTAGATAGCCCATCTGCATTTGCATTTTGTTTGCCACTGCGATGCTGTATGGTCATGTTGTATGCCTGCAGTACCAAACTCCAACGTAGTAGTTTACCATTTTGTCCACTGGACCTATGAAGCCAAATCAGGGGATTATGATCTGTGACCACAGTAAATTCTCTCCCATATAGGTAAGGCTGCAGCTGGAAGGGCCCACACTATTCCCAAGCATTCCTTCTCAATTGTGGCGTATGCCTCCTCTCTGGGCAAAGCCTTGGCTGAGGTACACAACTGGGTGCTCCTCCCCTGCTGAGTAACTTGGCTCAGCACAGCCCCCAGCCCCATGATCTGAGGCATCCACATGAACTACATAAACTTTAAACTATAATTGGGGCTAGCCAATACAGCTGGGCTGCTTAAGGCCTTCTTTAGCTCCTGAAAAGCAACCTCACAGCTTCTGACCACTTCACTGCATCTGCTTTCCTTCTTGGTTGGGTCTGTCAGGGGCTTAGCCAGATCGCTATAGCGGGGAACAAACCTCGGTAGTACCCTGCAGTCCCTAGAAATGCCTGACCTGTTTCTTTGTGTGTAGGAGTAGGCCAGGCCAGGATGGCATCAACCTTGGCAGGCTCGGACGGATGTGTCCACTACCCACCGGTGCCCAGGTAGGATACTTCTGCCATACCTATCTGGCACTTCTCTGCCTTGACTGTCAGACCTGCCTTCTTTAACCTGTGGAACACATCCCGCACATTCTTGATGTGCTCATCCCAGGTCTGGCTATATCATCCATATAAGCCAATGCAAACTCACCTACCCCAGACAGAATGCGATCTACAAGCCGTTGAAAGGTTGCAGGTGCATTCTTCATTCCGAATGGCATTACCTTAAATTCATATAAACCAAATGGAGTAACAAACGCTGATCTTTCCCTGGCCGCAGGGGTCAGAGGTACCTGCCAATAGCCCTTTGTTAGGTCTATTGTGGTCAAATACTTGGCTCCCCCCAGTCGCTCCAGGGTCTCATCTGTTCTGGGCATGGGATAAGCATCAGACTCCGTGCAGCTGTTAAGCTTCCGGTAGTCCACGCAGAATCGTGTGGTGCCATCTCTTTTGGGGATCAGTACCGCGGGTGATGCCCAAGGGCTACTAGATTCCTGGATTACCCCCAGTTCCAGCATCTCTTTGAGCTCCTCTTTCACAGTCTGCTTAACATGCTCAGGTACCCTGTGAGGGACTGTTTCAGGGATCCTGGGTCCCTGTATCCACATGGTGCTCTGCCATCGTGGTGTACCCTGGTTTCCTGTGAACATGTCTTCAAATTCTCTCAGCACACCCCTAATTTCTTGCACCTGGGCTGGTGTCAGCTGTTCCAAGAGGGTAAGGCTGTCACAGGATGCACCTCTGGCCTCCCAAGTAGGTCCACCAGTGGATCTACCTCAGTTTCCTCCTCTGGAGCACTGCATACAGGCGAGGACCATTTCCTCTCTGTCATGGTAGGGGCTTCAACATGTTAACATGATACACCTTTCGTTTGCATCTCCTGTCCGGGAGCTCTATCATGTAATTGCGTCACTAACCTTTTGGACAATGGAGAATGGCCCTCCCATGCTGCTTGTAACTTATTCTGTCGGACAGGGATGAGTGCCATCACCGCTGTCCCACCACATATTCTCTGGCTCGGCCCCACGGTCATACCAGACTTTCTGCCGCTGTTGTGCAGTGGCCAGGTGCTCCTGAGCAAACCCCATGAGCTCCCTAAGGCGGGTCCTGAAGTTCAGGACATACTCCACAACAGACTCCCCTTGGGAGGCACGGTCACCCTCCCATTCGTCCCGAATCAAATCTAGTGGCCCCCGCACCCTATGACCAAACAGGAGCTCGAAAGGTGAGAACCCTGTGGACTCTTGTGGGACTTCCCTGTATGCAAATAGGAGATGAGGCAAATATTTGTCCCAGTCTCTCTTATGCTGGTCAGCAAAGATCCTTAGCATGGTCTTGAGGGTTGGATCAAATCGCTCCACTAGACCATTAGCTTGGGGATGGTATGGAGAGGTTTGAGCTGCTTTACCCACACTTCTCCCACAAACTACTCATTAATCCTGACATAAAATTGGCACGGTCTGACAGTATCTCCTGGGGAAAGCCCACCAGCTAAATATTTCCAACAGTGCATCTGCCACTGGTCCTGCCTCAGAGGATGTTAGGGCCACTGCCTCTGGGTATCTAGTGGCATAGTCTACAACTACCAGGATATACACGCTTGCCAGTCGACTTGGGGTGCTCAATGGCCCCACTATGTCCACTGCTACCCTCTTGAAGGGTTCATCAATAATGGGCAGGGGCACCAAAGCTGCCTTGGCCTTGTCCCCATTTTCCTACCGCTGGCACTGTGGAGAATCCGGCAATAATTTGCCACATCCTTGCCAATACCAAGGCCAGAAGAAATTGTTGGTGAGGCGCTTTGTATGCCTCACTCCCAAATGCCCTGAAAAGGGATATCATGTGCAAGGGCCAAAAGCTGCTGACGGTGAACCTTAGGGACTACCAGCTGCTGGAGTACCTCACCAGCTAGCCCTTCCTCTGTTCTACATTCTCTGTACAACAGCCCATTGTCCCAGTAAATGGACTCTTTACCCCCCTGAGAATGCTCAGCCCTATGAGCTATTTCCCTCAGTTTTTCCAGGGTAGGGTCAGTTCGCTGTGCAGCACTCAGCTGCCCTCGTCTGACCCTTCCCAGTGCCCCTTCTGAAGGAAGTCCTGTGGGTTCCTCTATTTGTGACTGGGGTTCTGGACTGCAGCTTCTAGCCAGCCCCTCCCCTGTGCTGGACACTTCCTCAGCTGCTGAGGGTGTGGCTGGACCACCCAGAGTCAACCCCTCTTCCCCCTCAGAAGCTTGCCCTTGTGCCTGACTACGAGTTACAACACACACCAGTTTTTTACTGGGGTCCAAATCCTTCCCCACAATCATACTTACAGGTAGGTCCTCTACAACTCCCACCTCCTTTTCTACATGGCCCCTTCCCAGCTCAGGAAGACTCTAGCCATTGGTAATGGGACTGGTGGCCCTGTGAATGCCAGACAGCGAGTATTTCCCAGGCACGATCTGCTCTGCCGAATGAGATCTTGCCTTACCAGGAGATGTTAGCACCTGTGTCCCATAGTCCCTGGGTTACCATTCCATTAACTGTAATGGGACGCAGATTCTCATCAGAGGAGAGTGGTTCTTCAGACTGGACACACCCTACAAACACACCAGTGCCCTTTTGATCACCCGCCCTAATATCTCTGCCCCTTAACCAGTTTCTGAGGCAGTTATATCTCAAGTGTCCCATGATTGCAAATATGACATTTCTTGGGACCTATTTCTTTGAGTCCCTTAGAACCAGAGGGCTCTACTTTGGGCTCAGGTGCAGGCTGGTTTCCTTTGGGCTGCCCCCATGGGATCCCTTATACCCATGTGCTGCCCCATACCATAAGACTTCGTTGTGTGTGGCCAGCTAGACAGATACTGTCAGCGTTTCCTGCCACCTCTGTGGAAGGAGCATGCCCTGTCTATGAGCCATACACGCATGTCCTCAGGTACAATTTTGTGGAATTGTTCTCTCACCAATACATCTTTAATCAGTTCCACAGTAGTTGCTTAGCCCCTCCATCCACCTATCAAGGTAAGTATACAGTTTAACCTGCAGTTCTGCATAACTGTCTTCTGGGCTTTTCTTTAACTCCTAAATTTTCTTCTATAAGCCTCAGGAGTTAATTCAAAACGTTTCAACAACACTGTTTTACTTTATCATAATCAGCATAGTCTTCATTACTCATTTTAGCAAATGCATTCAGCGTTCTCCCGTCAGCAAGGGTGTGAGATAAGTTGACCAGGAAGCCTTATTTAATTGTAATTGATTACATACTCTCAAATGACCTTAAAATAAATCAAGGTCATCTCCTCTTTAAACTGAGGGAACAATTTAGAATTCATTTTGGCTTCATGAGGTAAACTCACTCCACCATTACTCACGTTTGCTGACTCGGAGGGTCATCATCTCCTTCTCGTGCTGTTGTCTCTGGAGTTCATGCTGTCGTTCTTTCTCTCTGTCTTCCGTTCTTTCTCTCTGTCTGCCAGTCTCTTTTCTTCAAGTTCTGTCTCTGCTTCCTGTCTTCTTGCTTCTGCTTCCAACCTTCTTGCTTCTGCTTCAGCATCCAGTCTTTTCACCTCAATGCCTTGTCTTGCAGCAATAGCTGCAGTCGCATGATGCCTCAAGCTGGTTTGGGGTCTGCTGCCTCAGTTCCTGACTCACCCCAGCGACAGTCTGCTTCAGATCATGTGCCAAGAGAGTAGCTATGAGGTCTGTCTTTTTCTTCTGCTTTAGACTTTCAGGCTAGATCCCTTTTCCTGGCACCTTTCAAAAGCTGTGTTACAGTAAGTGAGTCATACTCCGTGGAGCTCATTCTCTGCTGCTCACTTTACTGTGCTATCTAGAAACAAATAAAACTGTTGTACAAATGTATCCTCTTGTATATCCTGTTTTGCAATGCTAAGTGTAACTGTTCCACTGGCAAACTCTGTATCTCAGTGTGCTCATGATCCGCTATCATCACCCACCATTGCCAGCAATATGTGACAACCCACCTCTCCCTCTGGGCTGAAACAGCTTTTAGAGAGTGTGTGTCCTAGTATTCGCTGCCACCAGCCAGACTTTCCTTCCGCACCTCTGTCAAGTGTACAAACTTGAATAATCCACGTGCAATTGCAAGTTAAAGTCTGGTAGTGTGTCTCTTTCAGGTGGCGGATGCTACACAGAGTTTACCTTAGCCAGTGGAAAACCAAATCTTACCTTAGAAAAATGACATCAGAGTCACAACTGTTGAGCAAATAAATAGCTTTTACTTAACAGAAAGTGCAATGAGCATTTACAGGAAATGTATTTACAACACAAGAGAATAACACTTATACAGGAAAAGTAAACAAATGTTTGTAAACAACAGATGGCAAAAGAAGAAGGCTATTACTGAAATATACTATCACTAAACTTACCCTTCCTGTCCTTACAAGAGACACTGGACCCTGTTCTAACTGCCAGCTCCCGGACATACCAGGTAGGCTCCAAGCTTATGTTCCCTCACAGCTTCCAGGGCAAGAGAGAGTTCTCTGTCTTACAGAAGCTTATATAGTCTATGGAGACTAGGTCATTCCTATTCTCCCCTTAAATGCACCAACCAACTAACATGTATGCATTTAATTGTCCCAATCAGAGTGAACACCTATTGGTGACCAATTATATTCCCTTTTCACCTTAAATTTAAATTTGAATGATCCAATCCATTCAAACTGCCCCGTGTCCGTGTCTGCAAGGTCTGTGTGTGTCTGGAGATGTCCACTCGAGATTTATGACCCAGCTCTTATCTAGCAGCTAGGAATTCCACAAGCTGGTTGCTGCTGGAGGATTTCAGCCTCAGTGTATTTTTTCCACACTGCTAAAAAAATAAGGCATCTACAGAATCCAAACCATTAACTCTTTCCTTCCCATTTCTGTCACAAGCATTTTCATCCACCAAGTCAACAGGATTAGAGTCAACATGGGAGGCTGAAGTGTGGAGTGCTGTTTTGTTTGCTGAACCACAGTGGCCACTGGGCATGGTATTGTTTGTCTCTTTTGAAGCCATCCTATGTGTGGCAGAAGCTGTTAGTTTTTTTAATCTTCCATGCTTCAACATGACTCACATCGTCACAGGGCCCATCTTCAGTAATGTGGTGTGTGCAAGAACAAGTTAGGTTTCTTGCTGCCATCACACCATTTTCCAAACACCTCACACTGTGCATCTTACGTGTCCCAGGCACCATTTTTATATCTGGTCTGGCAGGTCTTCTTATTTGGTTTTCACCAACACAGAAGAATGTCCTCCTGAAATGATCATCGCACCCTTCTGTGGCTGACTCTATGGTCATTTCAGTCCTGCAAAATTTGTACAGCTTATTTGCTTTTCTTATTATGGCCTGCCTTGAGTGCACAGCTCTGCTTGCTGCTGATTTTTCAACACCACTCTCACCATCTGAAGGACCCTTTCCGTGTCGTGAACTGAAAAAAGCCCTCTCGATGGGGAATCCATATTGAGTGGATGACACTGAAATATCAAAGAAGGCCCATTTTAATTTATATTGGCTGCTGTAGCCATCTGTGAAATGTACTTCTTTGCTTATATTTAAGGAGCGTTCTTTTTTTAGGTATGCATTTCCGATCTCCACAAAGTGGCGCACGGCATGGTGATCGTGTTTTAAATCACTTGAGAAAAATACTAATGACTCCTTCACTGTGGAGTCACAGTGGTCACATGGGTAGTAGGTTACTACCGTGTGAACAGTGGCTTGTTCATGATGCTAGTGGGCTGCCTGCACTTCATCTTGCAATTTACAGGTGCAGTTCTCGGCAAAGTCCAGAACCATTACTACCCATCCCTTGGGTAGGAATTTTTTGATATGAGCAAACTGATGGTGCTGCCATGCTGCCACATGTAAGTGCCAACCCAAAAATAAAAGTTC
This sequence comes from Neoceratodus forsteri, assembly GCA_016271365.2. Lineage (NCBI taxonomy): Eukaryota > Metazoa > Chordata > Ceratodontiformes > Ceratodontidae > Neoceratodus > Neoceratodus forsteri. The sequence continues at coordinate 479,843,097 of CM057455.1, forward strand.
CTCTTCTATGACTTCCACTAGCTGTCTCAATGTTGATTTTTTAATTTTCAAAACTTTTCTTGTCTGCTGCACCTGTATGCCAATGACATCTCACATGACTCTTATATTCTCCCACTGCTGCCATGTTATACTGTCTTAACCATGGCCCCTAATCAGATCTTCCATGGCTCTTCCAAAATTAGCTATGCTGCGTTGTTCACATATTTTCTTAACACAGTCTGACCTGTAAAACTTTGGCAAAGGAGCTCGTTCCAACACTGTTAGCTCTACTGCTCGGTAGACATCCAGGACTTTGCATGATGTCAGGCAGTAAAGATCGGCAGTACGGTTCAGTGCCTTCAGTTTATGTCCAGTATTCACGCAGTATTTGCAGAGGCATTGGTTCAGTTTTTGTTCTTTTGCAAGCTTAATGTGCTTGGGCCATAGACTTCCAAATTTCCTTGCTCCCACTGGAGTGTCCGGGTTCTGTTGGGTGAATTCTGTATAAAGAGTCTGAATGGGTTTATCAAGAGATGAACGTAATGTTCCACTTCTTTTCAAAAAGGCTTTTTTTGTGAAGCAGTGGGGTAGCAGAGTCTTCAGAAAAAGTTGTCACTTTCTGTGTTGTTGACTTGGGCAGTGCAGACTTGTGCTATGTGGCGCATTTCTTTTCCCCTCTGGATGCCTTCATAAGCCTTTTCCAGCTTATGTCCAGTGTTGCACTTGTTCTTCTGAGCTACCTGTATTTTTTTTTTAACACAAGAATAGTGCTTATTAACTCTCTGCTCACGTGTCGGTCAGATTTTTCACTTTTTAGGTGCGACATCCTATCCAAGACAGCAGACATCAGTTAGTCCTGTAGGTTGGTTGGACTGGGAAGCACTTTGCGCCAATCCATTGCAGTTTGTTTGGCTGGTGAACAAGCACACAGGATCTTCTGCATTACACAGGCGAATCAACTGGGAGATTTTGGTAGACCTTTTCTGGCTCTCTGCACAGACTTTCTTAGGGCACCATCATATCTTCGGTTCTCCGGCGTCACACAATGCTCTCTTTCTGTAACGATGGCTGGTACTGGTACTGGTGTGGTGGTGGTGCAGGAGATGTTGGCGGCAGCAACTTGTGCTTGCTGTTGTAGCTCTTTTCTTTCAGCACATTGCTGGCATTGTTTTTCATTGATTCGTCTTTGTTTCTGACTTTTCATTTTAGCACGCTGTTGCTGTTATTTCTCCCTCCATGTTTCTCTTTTTGCGTTTGCTCATTGGCCCTTGTTTCTCTTTTAGTGGGTGCAGTACTTATGTCAACCTGAACTCGTTTCTTCTCCTTCTGAGCTTCTCTGTATCTTTGCATCCTCTCTTTAGCCTTCTGGTTGTAGTGGCCACGCTGCTCAGCATTTATGTTGCTGCTGTATGCACGTGAGCGTGCTGCACATTTCTCCAAATAATGCTGGTAACATTCTGTGTCATTCGTGACATTAACTCGGTAATGCTTGCTTTTATTCTTTGCAGATTGAGGGGTGGTCAAATTCCGCTGAGCTTCACCAAGAATGGCTGCTGCAGACACAAATGACCTTCTTCTGGATTCCATTATTCCAAACGTGAACTGTCGAAACACAAGTCAGTTTAAAAAATGACGATTTATTACCTTTTCCAGTAACACAAGTCTGGTCGATGCAAACGATTAAGGCAAGAGCATGCTGCCAAATAAGAGTGAAGTGACAGCTGATATAATGAAACACGTCATCCCAAGAAAATGACAATACTGTGATTGAGTTGGTGGTAACTCACACAGTAGAAGAATGATGCAAGAAGAGACAAGCCACAAACATTCATCGCAATAAGAGATGCTTCACAAAACTGGTGAAATGCAAGAAAAGATTATTCAATAGTCATCGCAAGAGATCAGTCGCAACAAGCATTCGACACAAGAAGAGATGCTTCAAAAAAAAGTGAAATGCAAGAAAAGATGATTCAATAGTCACCGCAAGAGATCAGTCACAACAAACATTCGATTTAAGTAACGAGGATTCCCAAAACAAGATGGAGACACGCATCCACCCGACTGCAAACGAAATGGAAGCATGCATACACCCATCTGCAAACAAGATGGAGACATGCATATACCCATCTACAAACAAGAGGGAGACACGCATATACCCACCTGCAAAAGAAATGGAGGCATGCATACACCCGTCTGCAAACAAGATGGAGACAAGCATACACCCATCTGCAAACAAGATGGAGACATGCATACACCCATCTGCAAACAAGATGGAGACATGCATACACCCATTTACAAACAAGATGGAGACACGCATCCACCTGCCTGCAAGAGAAATGGAGGCATGCATACACCCGTCTGCAAGCAAGATGAAGACACACATCCACCTGCCTGCAAATGAAATGGAGGCATGCACACACCCGTCTGCAAACAAGATGGAGACATGCATCTAACTGCCTGCAAACAGACTGGAGACGCGCATCCATCTGACTGCAAACAAGAAGGCATGGAAACAGGCACACAAATTACAACATGGGACACAACAGTTAACACAATAGTAAATTGGCATTATTTTGTATGTAAACAATTGCCACAATAAGCAAAAGATACAATACAACTTAGCCTTGTTTCGCTGATTTGCTGGATGATTTTATGCTGCATGGTGTTTGGGGAGTGGGGGTGGAGGCTTACATGCCGCAGGCCTGTGTTTGAAAGCCTGCTGTGGAGTGTAGTCCTCGATCAGACCATTCAGAGCCCAAAAGTGGCTTTTTGGGTTTCCAAATGGTCCAGTCGAGGCCTACACACCACAGCAGCTTTCCAAACACAGACCCACACCATGTGGTATGTTAGTCTCCCCCAAAGAACACAATGCAGCATTTATAATACAACTCTGATAAAAATCACAAGGCATACAAAACACATTAAAACATACTGCAGTTAGAGAGCCCCACCCCACCCTGAAAACAAAAACATCATGCTGCATGGCATGGGCCTCTGTTTGAAAGCCTGCTGTGGTGTGTAGGCCTCGATCAGGCCATTCGGAACCCAAAAGTGACTTTGTTGGTTTCCATATAGTCCGATCAAGGCCTACACACCACAGTGGGCTTCCAAACACAGGCCCACACCATGCGGCATGTTAGCCTCCCCCCAAACATAATGCAGCATTTGCAACTCTGATAAAAAACACAAAGCATAAAAACACATTGCAGCTGGAGAGTCCCCCACCCCCGGAAACAAAACATCATGCCGCATAGCGTGGGCCTGTGTTTGAAGCCTGCTGTGGTGTGTAGGCCTTAATCAGACCATTCGGAGCCCAAAAGTGACTTTTTTGGTTTCCAAATGGTCCAGTCGAGGCCTACACACCACAGCAGGCTTCCAAACACAGGCCCACACCATGCGGCATGTTAGTCCCCCAACATAATGCAGCATTTACAATACAACTCTGATAAAAAACACAAAGCATAAAAACACATTAAAACACACTGCAGCTGGAAGTCCCCATTCCCGAAAAAAAAAACATCATGGCGTGGGCCTGTGTTTGAAAGCCTGCTGTGGTGTGTAGGCATCCGCAGACCATTCAGAGCCCAAAGTGGCTTTCTGGGTTTCCAAATGGTCCGACAGAGGCCTACACACCACAGCAGCCTTCCAAACACAGGCCCACACCATACTGCATGTTAGTGCCCCCCAAACACAATGTAGCAACGTACAACTCTGATAAAACCACAAAGCATAAAAACACCTTAAAACACACTGCAGCTGGAATTCCCACGAAAACAAAACACATCACGCCACATGGCGTGTGCCTATGTTGAAAGCCTGCTGTGGTGTGTAGGCCTCGATCAGACCATTCGGAGCCCATAAGTGGCCTACACACCACAGCAGCCTTGCAAACACAGGCCCACACCATGCGGCATGTTAGCCCCCCCCAAACAATGCTGCATTTACAATACAACTCCGACAAAAAAAACTAAGTAAAATTCTCAAATTGCACAAAACACAGGGGCTGCGGCGAGATATACAGGTTACTCACCTGTAACAGGAGTTCTAGGAATGGTATATGTTATTCATCCACACTGTCTGGTAGGTTCCTTGCCGCTTTAAATCTTGCCGGAAGGTCTTCAAGCTGGCTCCTCCCACCCACCCGGGTGGTAAAACTCTCAGCTCCGCCCATGATGCCAGATCTAGCCCGCTGGAAGCTCAGGCTGTGCGCCGAAGCCGGGAGGTCGTAGGATGAACAACATATACCATTCCTAGAACTCCTGTTACAGGTGAGTAACCTGTATTTCTAGGGACATGTATATGTTGTTCATCCACACTGTCTGGCAGACTCCTAGCAGTTCTCCGGGAGGAGGGAGGCAAGGTGCACACCCCCTACTTAGGGAATAGAGACTGGAGAACCGAGGCCCCAAAACCAGCATCCCGGCGTGACTCAAGGTCGAAGTGGTAACGGGTGATGAAGGTGTGTGCTGACTTCCAGGCAGCAGCCCTTCAGATATCCTGGATAGGGACGTCCCTGGAAGCAGCCACTGATGCAGCAATGTAGCGGGTAGAATGACCTCTTATCCCTCTGGGAGCTCCATGCCCGCCAACTGCTTAGAGATCTATGCAGGAGAGTGACCCACCTGCTTATCGTCCGCTTGGCTGCAGGTCTGCCAGTGCGGCTTCAGCGTGGGTGACAAACAGCTGGCTGACCTCTCCCAATTTCAGCCGTGCGCTCCTTATAATAAGCGGCGCCTTCTAGGGTCAAAGTATGGAGCCTGTATTCGACCTCAGGCGTGACTGGGGTAGAACACTGGCAGAGTCAACACCTGGTTAAGGTGAAACTCCGACACCACCTTCGGAAGGAATTTCGGGTGGGGGCGCAGGACAACCTTGTCCCTGTGGAAGACCAGGTAAGGAGACTCAATGCAGAGCACCTGGAGTTCTCCCATCCTTCTGGCTGGACGTGATAGCCACCAAGAAGGCGGTCTTCCACGACAGGTGAGAGAGTTCACACCTGTGCACTGGTTCAATAGCTTGCCCATGAGCTTAGCCAGTACCAGCAGTAAATCCCGGAGGTGGAGGTTCTCGCATGAGGAAATGTGATCAAGGCCTTTGAAAAGCGCCAGACCACCTTCTCCTGCGCCACCGACTGCTCCCGCCCGCCGCGTAAGCAGAGATGGCTGCCAGGTGCACCCTTAGGGTCATCGACCTAAGCCCTTGACTAGAAAGGGACCATAAATAGTCCAAGATGCTTGCCAAAGGACAGGAGAAAGGGTCCAAGCCCTTGCCCTGACACCAAATGGAAACTCTCTTCCATTTGAAGGCATAGCATTTCCTGGTCGACTCCTTACGGGACGCCTCAACAATACTGAGGACCTCGTCGGAAAGACCCAAATCCTGGAACTCTAGCCGCTCAGGAACCAGGCCGTCAGGTGCAGGGATTGAAGGTCCGGATGGAACACCTTCCCCTGACTAAGTGAGAGCAGGTCCGGGCGAGCTGGAAGCTGCCTCGGGAGCCTGGAGCCGAGGCTGAGGAGATCTGGGTACCAGAACTGTCGGGGCCAGTCTGGGGCTATCAGGATCACCTGCGCCTTGTCCCTCCTTGCTTTGAGAAGCACCTTGTGGATCAAGGGAAATGGGGGAAAGGCGTAGAAGAGGCCCGGGGTCCACAGCCTCGAGAAGGCATCCCCCAGCAGCGAGCCCTGCTGAGGGGGGCGGGCATGAAACAGCCTCAGCTTCGCATTCTCCCTGGAGGCAAACAGGTCCACCTGAGGTGTGCCCCAGTGGGAGAACAGATCTTGTACTACCTCCGGCAGGAGAGACCACTCGTGAGATGCAGCCACTATCCTGCTCAGGGCATCGGCCAGGGTGTTGGAGGCTCCTGCCACATGAATGGCTAGGAGATCCGCCTCCAGGCTGAGCACGAGTGACCAAATGCGGAGAGCTTCCTTGCAAAGAAGCATGGAATGCGTCCCGCCCAGGCAGTTTAGGTAGTACATGGTGGTGGTATTGTCCGTCTGGACTCGGACCACTTGACCCCGGAGAAACGGAGCAAAGGCAGTGAGAGCTAGGCGGACCGCTCGGAGCTCCAGCAGGGTGATGTGGCATCAGGACTCCCGTGGGGACCAGAGGCCGTGCGCTCGGTGTTCCCCCAGATGGGCACCCCAACCCATCAGAGAGGCATCGGTCGACAGAGAGACTGTCGGCTCGGGGTGGACAAACAGGATGCCCTCCTGCAGATGAGATGGAACGGTCCACCACCGGAGAGCGTTCCACATCTCCTGGGTCACCATCACTAGCTGGTCCAATGGATCGCAGCGTTGTGACCACTGGCTGGCCAGTCCCCACTGAAGGGGGCGCATGTGCCAGCGTGCCCAACAGACCACGCTGGTACAGGCCGCCATGAGACCCAGGAGGCGCAGGAAGTCCCGGGCAGGGCGCAATGCCCAACCAGAAATGATTGGGCAAAGGAGGAAAGAACCTCGGCCCTGTCCGCCGGGAGCCGTGCTCTGGCTCGAAGAGAGTCGAGCTCTGCCCCGATAAACAGAATCACATGCTTCGGCTCGAGTTCCGACTTGGCCTCGTTGATGAGAAGGCCGACTTGAGAGCAAACCTGGAGGGCCAGATCTCTGGACCGCTCCACTTCCTGTCTGGAGGGGGCTGCTATCAGCCAATCGTCCAGGTAAGGGTACACCGGACCCCTCGGCACCGCAGGAAAGCTGTCACCACTGCAATGCATTTGGTGAAGACCCTGGGAGCTGGAGACAGGCCGAAGGGCATAGCTCAGAACTTCGAAGATGGATCCCTCTGCAAAGCGAAGGAATCTCCGATGTGACCAGACCAGATAGGGGCGTGAAGAGCAGCGTCCTGCAGGTCAGAGAGCAGAACCACCACGCCGTGTTCCAGGGATGGTATTATCTGAGCCAGAGTGACCATCCTGAAGGTTGAGACCTTAGGAACTTGTTCAGGTCGGTGGAGGTCGAGAATGGGCGCCAGCCCCGTCCGTTCGGAACCAGGAAGTACCTGGACACAAACCCGGGTCTGAGGGAGGGTCCGCTACCTCCTGATCACCTCCTTTGGAGGAGGAGTGATGTCGGCCAGCGAGCCGACAGTGAGGCTGCGGACCCCGAGGCCCCCCGAGGTGCGACGGCTCTGAAGGGCAGAGCCTGCTCGAATTCTAGAGGCAGGCCTTTTCCCACCACCTCCAGTACCCACCTGTCTGTGGTAATAACGGACCAGGCGGAAAGGAAGTGCGGGACCGTCCCCACGGGGAACCTGGAGTGAGGTGGCGGGGTGAGGCGACACCCTCAGCCCGTCACTGGGCAGACTTGGAGGAGGGACCGGCCGAGGGACCTCCTGAGCCTTCCTCCCTGCTTCCTGTTGGAGGAAGCTCCGGCTAGGTTTGGGATGCCAAGTCTGAGCCTGCTGGCCTTAGCGTTGCTGGGCCGGACGTGCGGGCGCAGAAGGACGAAAGGGCTTAGGCTGTGGTTTGCGGCCTTTGTCCTTCTGAGCGGAAGAGACCGAGTCCAAGGTAGCATTGGACTTCTCGATCCTCTGCAGGTGACCTTCCACCCCAGGGCCGAAGAGGTCAGTCCACAAAAAGGGAACATCCGCCAACTTGTGCTGGGTATCCGAAGTAAAGGTGGATATCCTCAGCCAAGCCCGCCGACGCATAGCCACTGCGGCCGCCACAGACCTGGCACATGAGTCCCCAATATCTAAAGCAGTCTGGAGCTGCTGTTTGGCCACTGCCCTGCCCTGGTCCCGCACCTTCCTGACCGTAGTCTGCAGATCCGCGGGAAGATGAGGGACGACCTCATCCAGGGAGCCCAACAGAGCATGAGAAAAATGTGCCATGAGGATGGCCGAACTGGCCTGGCGAAGGCCGAGAGAGGACGCAGCATAGACTTTTCGCCCGGCATAGTCCAATTTCTTGGACTCCTTGTCGGGAGGTTTGTCCACATCCCTAGCGTTCCTGGCACGCCGGGAAACGCTGTCGGTAACCAACCCCTCAGCCGAGGGGTGTTCCGAAAAACCGGACAGGGAACCGGTAGGGACAGCATACTTCCTGGCCATCCTGGCCGAAGGCGCAAGACAGGAAGCAGGGCACTGCCAGAGCTCCAAGGCCGGACCCACTATGGCCTCGGCCACCGGAAAGGCCTCCGTAGGGGAATCCCCTCGGTCCAGAATCTCCGTGAGGGGATACCTGGCCCGTTTAGAAACGGGTTCAAGCTTCATCCCGGTGGACTCCGAGATGAGCCGAAGTAATCCTAGGAAGGACGAAGGGCTATCATCCACCGACTGTCCTCCTGAGGACTCCAAGTCCATTCGCTTGGAGAAAAGGGAAGAATCATCCTCGGACTCGGAAGAGCCCTCAAAGAGCTGCCTCGGGCCTGAGCCACCCTCCACCTGCCGAGGTCTAGTGGGAGTGAGGGTGACAGATAGCCTGTGGGGCAGTCCCTGAGCCGACCGAGAATTTTTGGTCGGAGCCCCAACTAACGGCTGTGGAGGCGGAGTTTCAACCAGAATCGGTGGGGCAGCTGGAATTGGCCGAACAACCGGCCTGGGAACAGGCTCCTTGGCTAAAACGAGGGGTTGTCTCGGCCGCTCCGGTGACAGACACTTAATGGCCGGGGAAGACGACGCGTCGGCTTATTCCTGGTCAGAAGGAGCTGTTGCCACATGAGTTCCTCATACCTCCGGCGCAACTTGCTGAAGCCTCCCTCGTCGAGGAGGAGGAAGAGCGGTGGCGCCGCTTGCAGCAGTGCGGGAACCGGGAACCGCCTATGGCCGGATCGGCTGGACCGCGAGCGTCCGAGACAGAGAGAACCTCGGCTAGGCCGAGGGGCGGTGCGAGGAGGTGTCGATGTCGGCACTCCCTCGGTTCGGACGATTCCACCGAAGGCTCCGTAACCGGAAGCACAGACAAGCCGACGGGATCCTCAACTCCCACCGGGGGAACCGGGGAGAGGGGATTCTCAGCTTCTCCAGCCAACAACCCGTCCAAAGGGTCGAGAAAAATCTCGACCGCGTCGATGGGAGTCTCGGTCAACTGGCCTGGCAGGGGACACTGTGAAACCAGTGGCCGAAGGCTTCGGGTCGACCGAAGTCGACGGCCGACAACTAGGGAAGGATCTTTCCGCTCCCAAGGCGTCGACAGTAAGACTTACTCTTGCCTCTCTTTTGGACCGAGAAAAGCGGTCCGAAGAAGTTGGACCCTCACCTTTTGTCGAGAGGGTCAGACAAAGCTCCTTAAAAGAAGCCGAATAAGAGGCACCGAGAGAAAGCGGGACAAATGCTGCAGCCGAGGTAGAAGCGGCCCGCGCTGCCTCCTCTTTGAGGGTGATCATTTGCTCGAGCTGATCCGCCGAGCCCGCCGCCGCGGACACCGCCGACCGGGCCTCTTTTGACTTAACCGGAGGAAATCTCTTCTGGGGACGCCCTAGTTGTAAACGGGCAGCACGGTCTTCGAGGACGTAGGCCGAAAAGGAAGAGCACAGGTCGCAGGCCTGCGGGTCGTGCTCAAGGCCCAAGCAGTAAACGCACGTGGAGTGCGGATCCGTCCGAGACATCTTCTGCCCGCAAGGGCATCTCAGGAAACCGGGAGTCAATCTGTCCATCGCAGCCGCGAGGGAGAGAAGACCGAAGTCTGTTTAGCAAAAACTTTTCAATTTCGAAAATTCGAAGAATTAGGAACCAGTCTTATACGCAAAGCGTTAAGGAGGAACCTGAGCTTCAGCGGTAAGGAAGATCTGGCGTCATGGGGCGGAGCCGAGAGTTTTACCACCCGGGTGGGTGGGAGGAGCCGGCTTGAAGACCTTCCGGCAAGATTTAAAGTGGCAAGGAACCTGCCAGACAGTGTGGATGAACAACATATCCATGTCCCTAGAAAATACGTTGCATGCACCCCCCCTGCCACTCATACACACACATATCCCCCAAAATGGTGAATGCAGAGCACCAAACAAACGAATGCTGCACATCACCATGTTAACATCCACCAAACACTAGGCCACACTACAGGTGCTCCCAAAAAGGTACACAGCTCATTCAAAAACAGTCAAATTTTCAAATTGCAAAAACACAGGGGCTGCAAAATAATATGCTGCATGCACCCCCCTGCCACTCACACACACACACACACACACACACACACACACACCACAGAAACTACATGGACTCAGAATGGTGGATGTACAGCACTGAACAAAGGGTGCTCCCCAGCCACCATCACTATGCAGGAAATGATTTACAGGTAATGCTTTTGTCCACCCACACTACACAGCACATTGCTTTTTAATCATGAAGCAAGAAAAAATGCTGAACATTTTTTTTATGTCAGCTCCTTCCCTTCAACCCCACACTTTGCATCGTCATAAGATTGCCCACTTTACTTCTTCTGCATTACCCAGGCTATAAAAGGTGTGCAATCTATTCAATACTGCCATTTTACTCATCACGAACAGGGACATGCACGATTCCAGGTCCCACAAGTACGGGAATGGAGCTACTTAACAACATTTAAAAATCAGCATGCCTTACAAGCAACCGATGCACTTTTACACTAAGCAGTATACTATTAATTGCACCCCAGTGTCTCAGGCGTCCATCGCTACATAAATTATCAAAGTAGTTTGCCCTCAAGCGTAACAGAAGCCTTACCTGGTCAGCAAAATCGGCGCATAATGATCTGGAGGCACAGGGGACACGAACACTTCAATCCTTGCTGGCAAGACTGGAAAGGGGCTGAACATCTCAAAACATCGACTTTTAAACCCCCCTGAAGACCACCCCACTTCTGCTGCATGTCACCCGTCCAAATTAACTTCTCAGCTGTCCCACCGGTCGCGCGAGGCCTCGGCGCGAACATCTGGGAGCTGGGACAGGATAGGTCACAGGGGGCATTGAAACAACACAGGACAAAACTGGACGAGTAAAAAGATATCTCACAGCACTGTTTACTCAGCAAGACATAGGCCCACAGTATCAAAGCAATAAGTTAAACATGAATCTAATGAAATCAGTCTTACTGGAACACTGAATGCATCATGAGGGAAGGGGACATTTCTGATTACACCAGAGACCCATTTTTTTATCTTATCTAACCCGGTAAATTTCATTTTTCACTCATTAGACTTGTACTCAGAAATAAAAACAAGAACACAAGCTTTAGGAAAAAGTATTTCATTTGGAAAAAATATCTAAAATGGGATCTTTATAAACTGTGTTTCAGACATGGGTAGCCATGTCACAAATCATCACTCATTTTTCCTTGCATTTTGTTACAAAAAGTTAAGTTTACCAACACATGAGTGTGGCATGACATTCATTTTAAGTTATGTATCTGGTCATATAGCAAACTGTATAACCTCATACAACTTATTGATTGGGAACATTTTTCCTGCCTTTCTGGTTGGTGAAACATTGCCACCATCATAGGTACCCTATTTTCATGCACTGAGCCTACTATATGTACAGGTTGAGATGACTCAGATCCAGGATGGGCCAGAGATCCCCAGTCTTTTTTGGGACCAGGAAGAAGTGGGAGTAGAATCCTGTCCCACTGACCCAGAGGGACAAATGAGCTGGGGGGTAAGATGAGCTTCCCAGAGGGTTTTCTGGGGGTCTTTTGAGAAGCTCTATCATGTGACTGCTTTCTATTAGTAGCAGAACCCAGTTGTCCAAGATAATGCCCCTCCACCCGTCAAGGTGAAGGGGAACCAATGCCCCTGACAGCCTCCCCCAGAACCCCTTCTGGGGGGGGGTCAGCTAAGGAGTCAGGAGCAGGCGCCGGGAGGGTGGCCATGGATGCTCGAGGGGCTCTGGCAGCTGCTGCCGACAGGGCTGACGCAGCTTTGCGTTTACATTGACCTTTGGATGGAGGACAAGCCTGTCTATGGGAGGAGCAGTGAGAGGGTGGCAAATGGCCTGTCTTAGGCTGGGTATGGTACAGCAAGTGAATGGACTGGAGGGCGCGGTCCCACTCCTGAAGGGAGGAATTTATATCCTACACTTCGTCCCCCCCCCCCAAAGAAGAGGACGGAACCCCAGAAGGGAACATCCGGGATGCTGGACTAAATGTCAGAGGCAGATCTGAACACTAAAAGCCAGGAACAGCACCGGAGGCAAATGTCTGCAGCCACTCCTCTGTCTGAGGCATTCACGGCATCATAGGCAGCCCAAAGGACTTGGATCCCAACGTCGGAGCCTGCCTTGAGGACTTGGGCAAGCTGAGCTTTGAAGGGTCGTTGGGCAGTGCCTATACCAGTTCCCTGGCTTGGTCCCAGAGGACATTCTGGTATTGGACCATGTGGGCTAAATAATTAATGGCCCGAATGGCCAAGGTGGAGGATGCAAAGACTCGCTTGCCCATGAGGTCCAGCTGCCTAGACTCCTGTCAGGGGGAAGAGTGCTGAGGTGCTTCAGCTTCTTGGTGCGGTCATGAGCCACGCTGATGACCACAGAGTCAGCTTTGGTCTGACCTCCCCCCCCCCCAAAAAAAAAGGCTTACCTGTTGGAGTGGGGTAGAGCCTGTCCATCTTCTTAGGCACCACTGGAGTTGTGGAGGGTTGATTCCAGGCTGCTCTTCTGACATCTTCATAACAGTCAAAGGGGGACAACTACAGGGAGGGCAGTAGGCTGCCTCAAATAAATGGGCAGGTGATGCCGCTCTAGGTCCTGCTCCTCCATTTCCCACCCCTTGGTGGCCTGGATGTGGAGCATGTTGTCTATGAACAATGGATCATTGGGGGGGGATGAGACAGAGGAACCACCTTAATGGGTTCTTCGCCCTCTGAGGAATCCCTTAGGAAGGAGGAAAACTTTGAGTAGTCCGAGTCCTCCTCATTCAGCTGGTCTGCATCACTTTCAGCCAGTGGGCACCCGTCCTGGATCCTCTGGACCCCGACATACAGGAGGGGGGGGGTACTGAGACCCAGTAATGCCAGGTCTTGGGGCAGAAGATCCTCAGCAGCCTGCGGAGGAGAAGCCGAAGGTGGGCTCCGAGGAGCAGGGGTCTGGTTTTGCATGAACAACCACCATGCTGAAAACAGGGCACTGCAATCCACCGGAAGACGGTAATTATACACAGGTGGATAAGGGTAGGCCGGCACCGGGTAAGGAAAGGGTGGCATCGGGGCTGGCATAGGATACACCGGTGGAGGGCCAGCAGACACAGGCTGTGGGACTGGCACTGGGCCCACAGGCTGCAGCAGGGACAATACTGGTGACGGACAGCAGGTTTCAGCAGCTGCAGGGCTGGCAGTGGCTTAACAGGCACTGGTTGAGAACACCTGGGAGAGGAGTCCAGTGGTGCTGGGACAGGAGAAGCGGGTGCCGGGGGAGGGGGAAGGAGACATCCTCAGTGAAGGCTGAGGTGATGCTGGACTAGAAGCAACACTGGCAGCCTGCTGTGGGCACTGCCAAGAAGGTCTGGCGTTAGACCCTTTGGAGGGGACCAATGTAGGCATCACCGTGGCCGGGGGTGACAGCAGAGGAGCCGACCCGGAGGCACCTACACTGGCCGAGCCTCCTGGCTGTAGAAGCAATGGGCCTGAGCGTAAGGGGCTGAGGAGCAGGAGAAAAAGTCCCTTTCCCTGAGGGGTCGCCGCCCGTGATAGAGATCAGGGTGGGTGGTGGGACCACCAGCAGCCTTGCATAGTAAAGCAAGTGGGTAGTTAAATGACTCTGTGGGAGACTGACCGGTGCAGTCGTATGGTTTGTGCGAAGACTGCAAGCGGAAGCAGATCGGTCCCAGTCCTGGTTCTTATGCTTCCCACCAGATTTTTCCAGGGACTGAGAAGAGAAAGAAGCCCTGGAAGACTGGGCTGGTGAAGCCAAAGAGCTCCTGGCCTGCAGCTCCTTTTCCATCGTGACAAGTTTCTGCTTGATAAGATGGCTCTCCAGAACCTTAAAATGACGCCTCAGAGTGGCCTGGCTGAATTTCTGGTAGATCTGTCAGGCTGGAGCTTAGGCAGAGGATACAAGCATAGTGACAGTCTTTTTCAGGAATTTGTTTTCCACAGGCACACTTTGTGGAGCAGTCAGAAGATGAGGCAGGTGGAGAAGACAAACTCGATGTCACAAACACCAAAAAATTGATGTTAACATTAAGGAAAAAGAAAAAAATAATGAAAATAAGAAAAGCACGGCAAGTGCAGGTAATAGCAGTCGACTGAAGCTACGGTGTCCTCTAAGATCTGATGTGCACAGGTAGGTGGTGGGAAAGAACTGAGGATGGTATGGGGACCCGCCTTTATAGGACAGGCCGATGTCAGAGGGTGATGTCAGCAGTGGGTGGATCCCCGTTGTAGACTGCTATCTAGAAAGTCTCTTTGTGGTCCTAGGCGGCTAAGTCCTACCAGTGTTGGCTTCCTGCAAGAGCTTTTTCAAAGTAAGATATGTCTGATCTACTGTGCTTCAGTAGGACATTGGGGGGAAGGGGCTATGAAGCTCAAATATGGTAAATTCAGGGATAATGTTGGCAGGCACTGCTCCCGAGGGTGGTGAAACTACGGAACAGCCTACCAGTGGAGACAGTGCACTTGAAGACAGTACAGGCCTTCAAGAGGGACGCAGTGGAGTCCTAGCTAAAAAAGAAACAGAAAGACTGCTCCAGCTCAGAGTTACAATAAAGACGAAAAAGTTTTGGAAGGGTGACTTTTTGCTGAAATATTTTATAACTACTGGTGGGTCTCATCTTACCAACTACAATGGGTCGACAGCAGAAAATGCAATACATGCCAGACTCCGAAAAAGGTAAATATACATCAGGAGCTCAGACCTCACTTAGTACCAATTTAACCTTCACTGAGACTGGGGTTAAAGGTATAAAAAGGAGATGGTGGATGTCGACAGATAGCTGGCGGCAGCAGTGCACTCATCCACCTCGCTTAATGAGAAGAATCCTCATAAAAATAAACACTTAATTAATTACATAAATGAAATAAACATTAAAAAAACAAAACACGCAAAAAAACCCCAACAAGAATCCATAACTCCAAGCTAAATTTAAGACCCTCGAGAACAAAGGGAAGATAGCTAATGTGTGCATACTAGGGGCCCCTAAGGGGACCAAGTGAGATGCATTACTCGGGGAATTTGGAAAGAAATGAATTTCCTCTGCAATAGATGCACCTGGCTGCATCACATGCAAAACCACTTAATAACATGGTGCGCCATACAATTTTGAAGATAAGAGATGATGTGGACATCCCCAACCTCCTTCTGTGGCTGGCTAAGGAAAAAGGGCCATTGCTACTCGACAGCCAATGTATCCTCTTCTTCCCAGATTTAAGGTTTATCTCCTGCCAGCACAAGAAGTCCCCCCCCCAGTTCTCTTTATGCTCCTTCACAGAGCTGTGCCCCAATGCTCCAGCGTACCCAGTCCCACCACCCAGCTATCTCCAGGGCTTATGTCGCTCTGCACTGCCCTTGGGGACACTACCATGTCAGTTGCTCTTTAAGCCTGGACAAATGTCTGTGTAACAATGGAATCAGAAGATACCCCGGGTCGTAGGCTGGGTTGGAGATCTCTATAAATTAATGCACAGCAGACAGTACTTGTTGGTCGCTGTTTATAAAGCAAGGGGATAGACTTGATGGACCTACTGTCCCCTTCCAACCTTAAAGAAGTAGTACAGTCAAGATTTGTAAAAACATATGTTGTGCAGTTTGTTTTGATTTGTGTTACTCGTCCTGGTGCGTCCTTCCCTTGTTTGCTATTATGTGTTTTTTCTAAATTAGGCTGCTAATTATATGGTAGTTTTATGGCCACTGGGGATCGCCATCTCAGTAAGGTGTATAGCTTTTCTTTTTTCCTACAATGCATCCTGTCCCATGTGACAGTGATGTGTCCAGGACCAGCAATTCAGTAAGTACTAGAGATAGAAGCCAGATGTTCTAGCCTTCAATGAATAGCTCTGATTCAATATTTTTGTTTTCTATGTGTGTATCAGGTCTTATTTATTGAATTTTGTTGACCCGGTAAGCCCACTGGGCCAAGAAGTCCCTTTTCAGGGGTGACCGGAGGATACAGATGGTAAGCAGCGAAACTGAACCAGATTAAGCTGTTGGTAGTATTTTTAGTGAATGGGAGAAATTTGGCCAGGACACGGGGGAAATTCCCCTACTCTGCTTCCTGTGAGCGGGGGGGGCCCTTTTGCCGGTGACTCCAAGATGGCTGCTGTTCCACATCCTGGTGTAGGTGGAGGAAATGCTGCTCTCTGTCCACAGGTTCCAGCTCCTGCCCTTCAGCCTACTTCTCCTGCTATGGATTACAGAAATGGTCTCTTAGACTCTGTGCCTCCTGTCGATGCCTCAACTGTGGTGCTTCAGTCTTCCACTGCTGCTATTACCGCGGATGTTACACAGTCTCCTACGAACCCCTCTACAGCACCGACTCCTGAGCTAGTACTGCTTCCTTGTCCCCTACGCATTTACGTCTTTTCTACCAACAGCATTGCTCTCTCCTGCATCGTTTTGTGCATGAAGATGACGCCTCTCATCCAGCCCCACTGCTGATTTCCACTCCGAGTGGGCTCTCTACTACGCTACCTTCTACTCTGTCACCTACTCATACTGCGAACCCTACCTGCTCTGCCGAGACGCATCAAGGTTCCTTTTCTCCTGTTCTCGTCCATGGAATTAATGCCTCTTCAGACTTAGCCTGGTCCCAAGCTTCTGCTTTACGGGCTGCTGATTTCCACTCCGAGTGGGCTGGATGCAACCACTTCCTGGTGCACCGTGGTCTTCACCTCATGCAGTTAGAGCACAGGACATTATTCAAACCACCTCGATTCCTATTCCTTCCACTGCGACTGTTTCTCTACCATTCATGCCTCCTCAGTTGCTATCACACAGGGATTTTTCAACTCCCAACCAGGACTCCAATGTTGGCAAACGACCTCTTTCTTTAACGACCGCTATGCCGGCTCAGGACCATGGTACTGCTCCTCAGCTCCTTGCTTCTGTACTTTCTACCTCAGACGACGAGTCCCAACTTGGCAAGAATGACACAGCTCAGCCTCCTCTGCCTACAGGTGAGACATTGCAAGATCGCTCCTTTCGCCTTGGCGATCTTTTTCAGAACTTGGGTTCCCCAGCTCAGCGTAGGAACGCTGTTTGCCTGACATTTTTTGATGACCTTTCTGATGCTCCTGATCGTAAAACTGTCTTACACTCAATGTTAAGGGACTCTTTGGGCATCTCTGCTATCAAATTGTTTGCTTTTATACATGTTAAGGGGGAATCTGTATATGAAATTAGTTTTAAAAATGTGTATACCTTAGAGAGATTTTGGACTAAATATGAACTGGTGAGATCTCTGCTTTTATGGACCCTGTTTATGCTCATTCCCCTTACTAAACCTATTATTAAACTTATTACTCTTCTGTTTCGTAATGAGGGAGTGAGCATAGCGGATGTCCAATACTGGCTTAAGCAGCACTGCAATATCCTTGAGGCTCCTCTACTCATCATGGACGAGGACCTCGTTTGGACTGGGGGTTGGAAGGTTAAAGTACAATTAAGACAAACAGACCAAGGTATTACCCACTTGCAAGGCAGCTTATACATTGGTCGGAACAGGGGTTTGTGTTTTTACCTGGGCCAGCCTCGTACCTGCTATAAATGCCGGGCTTGTACACACTTCAGCTGCACCTGCGATAAACCCCGCTGCTCTCTCTGTCTGGCCTATGGTCACGTCAGCCTTGGATGTCCAGATCCACAGAAATGTAACCTCTGTGATGAGTCCGGCCATACCTACCTCCTGTGCCCTTGGGCAGACCACAATAGACTGGATCGTACCCCTCAGGACCAGGCAGCCCTTATTTCTGATACCCAATCTCAGATCCTTCGTCAGCGTGCAGAGGAGCACTGGGACCAAGTGCCCCCCTGCTGTCATTAACTCTGATTCCCCTCCTGCGGTTTGCATGGCCGATCCTTTGCCATGGGACCAAGTCCCACCCAGTTCGGACCTGGATCTACAGATTGTTACCCCGTCTGACCCTATGCCCCCTCCTCCCCCTTCAGACCAGGTTCCCTTCGAGGAGGTTTCCCAGGGTAAGCAGGGCAAGTCTAAAGGCAAGCGGAAGGCTCCAGGTCCCCCTCCTAGGCAGTCCATTCTGACTAGGAACCGGTACCAAGCCTTGACAAAACGGAAACAGTGGAGTGACATAATGGAAGACGAAAATGATTCAGAGTCCTCTCAAGCTTCTTCTGTCCACATGGATTACTCCTCCAATTCCCAGCGAGATCCCTCCCCCACCAGACCCGACACTGGACGGTGATCTGCGGTTACTTGATTTTTCTAGTTTGCCCTTGTGGGTTTTTTCCCTAGTTTTTCATTTTCTGCTCTTTTCCTATGTCAGGGTATTTGAGCCTCTTCTGTTTTACGCTTAATGTATGCAGCATGAAATCCCATAGGAAACTCCTCACCTCTTTACAATACCTTTTGGTTCTCCCTCATGATTTTTATTTGCTCCAGGATACCAGATTAAAGACCCATTACGAATTGTCTCGGGTTTTGTGGGTTGGACCGGGGCCCTTCTTATTGGTCCTCGGGAGTGGATTCCTGTGATGGTCTGGGCATTTTATTTTCTGGTTTTGATTGCACCATTACCTGGCTGGTTGACATTGTTCCTGGTAGAGCCCTTATGCTTGACTGCACTTTCCATCGCCTATGGCTCCGGATTCTGAATGTTTATGCACCCCAAAGTATCGCTGCGTGCTCTGACTTGTTCAGATCTTTACAACCTTACTTATATACCTCCCATCATCTTTACATGGCGGGGGATTTCAGCTGCGGTCCTTCCCTGGCAGATAGAGGGGGTTCCACTCAGAAACCTTTTGGTGATTCTACTGCTCTATGTACCATTCTTCAGACTGCCTCTCTTAAGGACGGCTACTGTGAGGTACACCCCACGGGAGCTAAAACCTATCACAGAGGACGTCTGGCCACTCGTATTGATTTTTTCTTTCTGTCACAGAATGTCAAGGTTCACCAGGCTAAAGTTGTTCCCTGCAAAACCTCGGATCACATGGCCACTTCCATGCTCTGCTCTCCTTCTACTGCTTCTCACCTCTGGTCGTTTCATCGCGTTGGAAACTGAATAGCTCCTTGTTGTCTCATGCTAGTCTCGTTCAGGACTGTTGGGATTTTTTGTTGGCCCGAGCCTCGGTGCTAGATGCTTATACTCCCCCCCCCCCCCTTTCCGTGGTGGGAAGACACCAAACTGGATCTCAAGCATTTCTTTCTTCGGCACGCTAGGAGGAAATCGGCCTCCTCTTATCATCAGTACTTACTTTTACAGGATACTATCTCAAGAGTGTCTGAGTCCGGTTTTGATCTCTCCCCTTATTGCTTCCCTGAAGACCCAGATGGAAGTGTACCAGTATGATACAGCCTGCTCCTTGCGTCTAGAGGCCTCTTGTGGCACTGGGTCTTCCAAAGCTTCATTTGACATCTATAAGCGTTGTTCTGACAGAGTTTTGGCCACGCATATTGACCGTCTTGTAGACCCTGACTCCGCATGTGTTTACAATACTATTACCTCCCTTCAGGGTAAGGTTTTGTCTCATCTGGAAAGTGCCTTTGGTACCCCTGCAGTGACTTCACCTCTGAATTTTTCTTTTCTTGATTTCCCACTCCCTTCTACCCCTCTAGATCTCTGTACCAGGTTAATTGCCCTAATATCCTTGTTGGAGGTCCAGACTGCCATCAAAATGCAAAAACGATGCACTTCTCCAGGATCAGATGGTCTAACAGCGGAGCTTTACGACACGTTCACTGATATTCTTTCTCCTTTCCTTACCGTGCTTTTTAATGCTATTATTTCTTCTCATTCTCTCCCCCTACACTTCTCGGATGCCATCATGTTTCTTTTGTATAAGAAGGGAAATAGGGCAGATATTCTGAATTGGAGACCACCGAGCCTTTTGAACGTGGACTACAAGATTTTTGCCTCTGTTTTGCTCCATCAACTTCTTCCTGTTGCATCACATGTTATCGCTGAAGTTCAGACTTGTGCTATTCCACATCGCTCCATCATTTCGAATCTTTCTCTTCTATGGGATGTCTCTGCTTTCAGCTCTTCTTCTTCTCCCTCACTACTTCTTTCTCTAGATTAGGAGAAGGCGTTCGACAGGGTGAACCATGATCATCTTTTCCATGTCCTTTCTCACTATGGTATTCCATGTCGTTTCATCCAGTGGCTCAAATTGCTTTATTCTACTGCATGGATCCAGCCTTATGTGAATGGCACCCCTTGTCCCTCATTCTTGAGTACGACTGGAGTTCGGCAAGATTGCCCATTGAGTCTTCTTCTCTACGTCTTTCATATTGATCCCTTACTTTGCAGGATTCTACATCATCCTTCTATTCCTTATCTCTCTTTTTTTTTCTGCGCCCCCTGTACCTCCGGTGTTAGCTTATGCAGATGACCTATGTACTCTCACCACACCACAACTTCAAGAGACGGCCTTACTCCATCTCCTCTCGGACTTTGAGCGAGTATCTGGCTCTAGGTTGAACTTCAGTAAAAGCTCCGCTGTATACCTCCCATTGTTGCCTCTCCCTAGTTCACCTACTTCTACTCGTCGTATTGCTGGGGTACCAGTCTCTTATACCCCCTTCAAGATTTTAGGGCTGTCCTTTGGTGCACTGGATAATGCCCTCGCCAACTGGACTGTTGTCTTGGACAAGGCTTTTCACACCGTTGCTTCCTGGAAGGGTCATACTATTTCTAAACAGAAACGAGTTTTGCTGTTGAAAACTTTTGTCCTTTCTCTATTTCTTCACTTGGCTTCTGTTTTTCCGGTTCCCTTTTCTTTGGAAGCTCATTTGTATAATGTTTTCTTTCAGGGCTTCTGGGATAGTCGCTTGAACCCGGTGAAAAGGAATTACACGGAGCTTGATTATAGCCATGGCAGTGTTCGGATGTTGAACCCTTTGGTGTTTTTTTACTGTTTGTTTCTCAAGACCACTTTTATTTCTTATTGTAAGCCCAGACAGTTTTTTGGTTTTCCCTTCTCCATCATCGTGCTGCTCTGTTGTGTGCGGCATGGCGTCTTCCGCCAACGGAGATTCCCTGAAATTTTTGGAAGTCTAATCGCCCTAGTTTTATTATCCCGACTTTTTTAAAGATTTGTCAATGATTTTTGACTTCTAACGATGCTTCTTTCTTCATCCAGGAAGCAACTATGTCAGTCTATTCTGGGATCAACCTTTCTGGACCTCCCAGTGTTGCGGAACCGTCTTGGCTCTGTTCTGGACTCTTCTTGTGTCTTTCGCCAATTGACTGATCACTGCATTCCACAGTGGGTTTGGGATGTGACCTGACTTTCATGTCACGGCAGGCTAGGTGTTCGGGATAACCTGAAACATAAATCTCAGAAGCAAAGAACTTGTCCTCATGACTCATGCCCTTCTATTCCTGAAACCATATTTCATTTTTTTATTGATTGCCCCTCTATGCAACCTGTTTGGACCCTTCTCCTTCACAAGTGGAAAGACAAGACCCTTTCTACTCTCACCTATGATATTTAAATTTATGGTGTCTATCTTTCTGGTCTGAGTCGCTATCACCTCAGTACATTGCGTTTGATTTTTGCCTTTTGCCGCTACTATTTATGGCAGGTCAGATGTGTGATTTTGCTGCAACAAAAGGGGTGTACTCCCACTCAAATAGTAACCCAAATTTTGCAGGGTTTGTGTATTATCTATAGCTCCGAGCAGGTCTCATTACCATCTGGGGTTTTCCGACGCTACTGGGATTTCTGCTCCTGGATTTTTTCCTGAGTTTATTTTTCGTTGTATTGTGATGGTCCCCTGCCTTTTCATTTGGACTGGGTTGGGAGTCAGGGATGGTTTTTATCTCCTAATGTAGATATTTTTCTGTTTGCGGTTACTGTATACTGTAATACTTCTTTATGTTTTGATTTCCTTTATTATGAACTGCATGATGTAACATGTTTTTGTATGTTTTCTTTTCCTTATTGAACTTCCCTACTTTTTATTGGGGATGAGACAGGGGTTGTGTACAGTAACAGCTTATTTTTGTTTGTAGTTTCAAGTATGCTGTTATTCCTTTTTTTGGTTTTTCTCTTTATGGTTTATGTATGAAGCAATACATTTCTGTATATTTTATTTTCAGTTTAGTACTGGGATATTAACCCAAGTGCCAGATGTGGGAACTGAACCCACAGCCCTCTGATCTCCCGACCTCAGAGGCGAGTGTGCTACCTATTGAGCCACTAGCCAGCAGGAATAAGTGTTGTGCTTTTAAGACTTTTAATTTCTTCAAACTACACTCAGCCATAAAAAAGCACAGAAATCACCTCAGATCATTAATGATATAATTAGTAAAGAGACTGTTTTTTCAAAGAATAATCCACTCAGTTAGCTCTCAAGTATTTGCTAAACTGTGAACGTAGACATTAGTGCTCACTGGATAAGGAACATCACACAGCTCTGCTGTTGTAAACTGACTCGAAAGCAGTGCTTGCTGAATCTATGGTCCCAGCTACATCACTGTCACATGGGACAAGAGGCATTGTAGTAACAAGAAGAGCAATAAACTATGCTGCGATAGAGATCCCTAGAGGCTGTAAAACTACCATAAAATTAGCAGGCTAATTTAGAAAATAAAAAACTAACCGCAGACAAAGGAAAATATACACTAGGACTACACACACAAATGAAAACACTGCACAACATATTCACAAAAGAAAAAGACAGCACTCACTGTAGATTTTTCAAGATGCTCAGTGCATGTTTTATGCTTCAGAAGGACCACGGAAGGGTTGAAGTGCAGGGCTGATTTTTTGTGCGGCATCTGCTCTGATTAAAACATGCACTGAGCATCTTGAAAAAATCTATGGTGAGTGCTGTCTTTTTCCTTTGTGACTATTGCAGCTGGTAGCTTTGAGATAGCACCACCAAACCTGAGCACACCACTTTCCCATTTAGCTGCACAAATACAGGTTACTCACCTGTAACAGGAGTTCTAGGAATGGTATATGTTGTTCATCCACACTCATTGGCAGTATCCTTGCCGCTTTAAATCTTGCCGGAAGGTCTTCAAGCTTGCTCCTCCCACCCACCCGGGTGGTATAACTCTCGGCTCCGCCCCATGACGCCAGATCTGGCCCGCTGGAAGCTCAGGTTGTGCGTCGAAGCCGGGGAGGTGGGGTGGGTCGTGTGGATGAACAACATATACCATTCCTAGAACTCCTGTTACAGGTGAGTAACCTGTATTTCTAGGGACATGGATATGTTGTTCATCCACACTTATTGGCAGACTCCTAGCAGTTCTCCGGGAGGAGAGGAGGCAAGCACACCCCATATACTTACTTGGGAAAGAGACTGGAGAACCGAGGCCCCAAAACCAGCATCCCGGCGTGACTCAAGGTCGATGTGGTAGTGGGTAATGAAGGTGTTTGCTGACTTCCAGGTAGCAGCCTGCAGATTTCCTGGATAGGGACGTCCCTGGAAGCAGCCACCGTTACAACAGTATGGCGGGTAGAATGAGCTCTTATCCTCTGGGAGCTCCATGCCGCCAATTTATAACAGAGATCTATGCAGGAGGTTACCCACCTGCTTGCCGTCGCTTGGCTGCAGGTCTGCCAGATCTGACTTCAGCGTGGGTGACAAACAGCTGCGAACCTCTCCCAATTTCGGCATGGCTCCTTATAATAGCGAGAGCCTTCTGGGGTCCAGGTATGGAGCGCCGACGACCTCCGGAGGTGTGATTGGGGTAGAACACCGGCAGAGTCAACACCTGGTTAAGGTGAAACTCCGACACCACCTTCGGAAGGAATTTCGGGTGGGGGCGCAGGACAACCTTGTCCCTGTGGAAGACCAGGTAAGGAGACTCGATGGAAAGCGCCTGGAGCTCTCCCATCCTTCTGACTGACGTGATAGCCACCAAGAAGGCGGTCTTCCACGACAGGTGAGAAGAGCACACCTGTGCATAGGTTCGAATAGCTTGCCCATGAGCTTTGCCAATACCAGCAGTAGATCACGGTGGGGTTCCCGCACTGGAGGAAATGTGATCAAGGCCTTTGGCGCCAGACCACCTTCTCCTCGCCACCGACTGCTTCCGGCCAGCCGGTAAGCAGAGATGGCTCCAGAGTGCACCAGCCAGGGTGCGTCGACCTAAGCCCTTGACTAGAAGGGACCATAAATAGTCCAAGATGCTTGCCAAGGAACAGGAGGAAGGGTCCAAGCCCTTGCCTGACACCAAATGGAAAACCTTTTCCATTTGAAGGCATAACATTTTCTGAGTCGACTCCTACGGGACCCTCAACTACATTGAGGACCTCGTCGGAAAGACCCAAGGCCTGGAACTCAGCAGCTCAGGAACCAGGCCGTCAGGTGCAGGGATTGAAGGTCCGGATGGAACACCTTCCCTGATTGACTGAGAGCAGGTCGGGCGAGCTGGAAGCTGCCGCGGAGTCCTGGAGCTGAGACTGAGGAGATCTGGGTACCAGAACTGGTGAGGCCAGTCTGGGGCTATCAGAATCACCTGCCTTGTCCCTCCTCGCCTGAGAAGCACCTTGTGGATCAAGGGAAATGGGGAAAAGCGTAAAGAGGCCGGGGTCCATTGCCTCGAAGGCATCCCCTGCAGCGAGCCCTGCTGAGGGGCGGGCATGGAACAGACTCAGCTCGGCGTTCTCCATGAGCAAACAGGTCCACCTGAGGTGTGCCCCAAAGGGAGAACAGATGCTGTACTACCTCCGGCAGGAGAGACCACTCGTGAGATGCAGCCCCTATCCGGCTCAGGGCATCGGCCAGGGTGTTGGAGGCTCCTGCCACGTGAATGGCTAGGAGATCCGCCTCCAGGCTGCGCCGCAGTGACCAAATCACGAGCTTCCTTGCATAGAAACGTAGGCAGCGTCCCGCCCTGGCGGTTCAGATAGTACATGGTGCGTGGTATTGTCCGTCTGGACTCGGACCACTTGACCCCGGAGGAGCGGAGCAAAGGCGGTGAGAGCTAGGCGGACGCTCGGGCTCCAGCAGGTTGATGTGGCATCGGGACTCCGGGGACCAGAGGCCATGAGCCAGTGTTCCCCAGATGGGCACCCCAACCCATCAGAGAGGCATCGGTCGATAGAGACCGTCGGCTCGAGGCGGACGAGCAGGATGCCCTCCTGCAAATGATCTGGAGCGGTCCACCACTGGAGGCGTTCACATCCCCTGTGTCACCGACTAAGCTGGTCAAGGGATCGCAGGCGTTGTGACCACTGGCTGGCCAGTCCCCACTGGAAGGGCGCATGTTCCAGCAGACCAGCGGACCGCGCTGGTGCAGGCCGCCATGAGACCCAGGGCGCAGGAAGTCCCGGGCAGGCGCAATGCCCAACCAGAAATGATCGGGAAGGAGGAAAGAACCTCGGCCCTGTCCGCCGGAGCGCGCTCTGGCTCGAAGAGAGTCGAGCTGCGCCCGATGAATAGAATCACCTGCTTGGCTCGAGTTCCGACTTGGCCTCGTTGATAAGGAGGCCCAGTTGAGAACAGACCTGGAGGCAGATCTCTGGACCACTCCGCCTCCTCCTGGAGGAGCTGCTATCAAGCCAGTCGTCCAGGTAAGGGTACACCGGACCCTCGGCGCCGCAGGAATGCTGTCACCACTGCCATGCATTTGGTGAAGACCCTGGGAGCTGGAGACAAGCCGAAGGGCATGGCTTGGAACTCGAAGAGGATCCTTCCGCTCGAGGCGAAGGAATCTCTGGTGAGGCAGACGGATAGGGACGTGAAAAAGCAGCGTCCTGCAAGTCCAGAAACAGAACCACCGCCCGCGTTCAAGGATGGTATTATCTGAGCCAGAGTGACCATCCTGAAGGTTGAGACCCTAGGAACTTGTTTAGGTCGTGTAGGTCGGAGAATGGGCGCCAGCCCCGTCCGTTCGGAACCAGGAAGTACCTGGACACAAACCCTGGGTCTGAAGGAGGGTCCACCACCTCTCTTACCACCTCCTTCTGGAGGAGGAGGCGATGTCGGCTCGACGAGCACGCCAGTGAGCTGGGGATCCCGAAGCCCCCGAGGCGGCGGCTCTGAAGGGTGGTGCCTGCTCGAATTCCAGAGGCAGGCCTCTTCCACCACCTCCAAGACCCACCTGTCCGTGGTAACAGCGGACCAGGCCAGGCAAGTGCGGGCCGTCCCCCACGGGGGACCCAGGGAATGAGGTGGCGGGGATGGGCGACACCCTCAGCCCGTCACTGGGCAGGCTTGGAGGAGGGACCGGCCGAGGGACCTCCTGGGCCCTTCCTCCCTGCCTCCTGTTAGGAAGCCGGCGGCTTGGGTTTGGGATGCCAAGCCGAGCCTGCTGGCCCCTGGCGTTATACTGGGCAGGCGGCGCCGAGGGCACAGAGACGAAAGAGCTTGGGCTGTGGTTTGCGGCCTTTGTCCTTCTGAGCGGAAGAGACCGAGTCAAGGTGGCATTGGACTTCTCGATCCTCTGCAGGTGACCTTCCACCCCAGGGCGAAGAGGTCAGTCCCCAAAAGGGAACATCCGCCAACTTGTGCTGGGTATCCGAGTAAAGGTGGATATCCTCAGCCAAGCCATGCATAGCCACTGCGGCCGCCACCGATCTGGCACATAGTCCCTATATCCAAAGCAGTCTGGAGCTGCTGTTTGGCCACTGCCCTGCCCTGGTCCGCACCTGCTTAACCGTAGTCTGCAGATCGGGCGGAAGATGAGGATGACCTCATCCAGGGAGCCCAACAGGGCATGAGAAAAATGTGCCATGAGGGCGGACGAACTGG
Organism: Neoceratodus forsteri; assembly: GCA_016271365.2. NCBI lineage: Eukaryota > Metazoa > Chordata > Ceratodontiformes > Ceratodontidae > Neoceratodus > Neoceratodus forsteri. Next base: position 479,869,819 of record CM057455.1, read on the forward strand.
CCTGGCAGAGGCGAGGCATGGCGTAGACTTTTCGCCCGACATAGTCCAATTTCTTGGACTCCTTGTCAGGAGGTTTGTCCACATCCCTGGCGTTGCCGGCGCTTGACGCTGTCGGTAACCAACCCTCAGCAGAGGGTGTTCGAAAAAAACCGGACAAGGAACCGGTAGGGACCCGCATACTTCCTGGCCATCCTGGCCGGCGCAAGGCAGGAAGCAGGGGCTGCCAAAGTTCCAGTGCCGGACCCACTATGGCCTCGGCCACGGAGAGAGCCTCCGTCCGGAGAATCCTCGGTCCAGAATCTCCGTGAGGATACCTGGCCCGTTTGGAAGCGGGTTCGAGCTCCATCCGGTGAGACTCCGAGATGAGCCGAAGCAGTCCTAAGGAAGACGGCGGGCTAGTCGTCCATTGACTGACCTCCTGAAGACTCCAAGTCCAGTCGCTTGGAGAGAAGGAGGAATCATCTTCGGACTCGGAAGAGTCCTCGAAGAGCTGCCTCTGGCCTGAGCCACCCTTCACCTGCCGAGGTCAGTCGGGAGTGAGGGGTAACTGACAACCGATGGGGTGAAACCCTTAGCCGAGCCGAGAATCTTGGTCGGGCCCCAGTGGTGGCTGTGGAGCGGAGGTTCCACGGAATCGGTGGAGCAGCTGGTTTGGCGAACAACCGGCCTGGGTATAGGCTCTAGGACAAGTCGAGGGGTTGTGTCGGCCGTTCGGTGACAACCCTTAATGGCGGGGAAGGCGTGCTGGCTTATTCGGCCAGGAGAACTGTTGCAACATAAGTCCTCGTACCGTCGGCGTAATTTACACGAGCCTCCCTCATCCGAGGAGGAGGGCGAGGAGCAGCGGCAACGCCGCTACATGATGCGGGCAGAGACCGCCTATGACGGTGGGATCGGCTGGACCTTGAGGTCGAGACGAGACCGAGAGTCCCGGAATTTCGAGGTCGGGCGGGGAGGTGTCGGCGGAACCGGCACTCCTTCGGCTCGGATGGTCCATCCGAGGCTCAGAACCCGGAGGCACAGAAGCGAGCCACAGGATCCTCAACTCCTCCCGGGGAACCGGGAGAGGGAATCTCGGCTGCTAAAGGCGACAGCCCGTCCAATGGGTCGAGAAAAATCTCGACTTCGCCGGTGGAGTCTCAGTCAACTGACCTGGCGGGGACACCGTGGGCCAGTGGCGAGCCGAGCGGTCGACCGAAGCCGGCGGTCGGCGGCCGAGGAGAGGGACCTTTCCGCTCCCAAGGCGTCGACGGAGGACTTACCCTGTCCCTCTTTTGGACCGAGAATAAGGTCCAGCAGGCGTGAGCCTTCTCCTTTAGTGGAGAGGGACAGACAAAGCTCCTTAAAAGAAGCCGTGTGGGAAGAACCCAGAGAGGCGGGATAAATGCAGCGGCCGAGGAAAAGACCAGCGCCCGCCTCCTCTTCGGCGACCATCCGCTCGAGCTGATCCGCCGAGCCGCCGCCCGGACACCGCCAACCGGGCCTCCTTGGACTTCACGGAGAAGCGCTACCAGAGGCGGCCCCGGATTTTGTCCGGGCATGCGGTCTTCGAGGCGTGGGCCGAGAAGATGAGCACAGGTGCAAGCCTGCGGGTCGTGCTCAAGGCCTAAGCAGTATACACCGTGGGTGAGGATCCGTCGAGACATCTTCTGCCGCATGGGCATCTCGAAATCCGAGTCGATTTGTCCATCGCGGCGAGGATAGAAGACTAAGTCTTTTGCAAAATTTTATTTTAAATCCGCAAGCGGAGAAATAGGAACCAGTCTTAAGCGCGGAAAGTTAAGGAGGGAACCTGAGCTTCAGCGGTAAGGAAGATCTGGCGTCATGGGCGGAGCCGAGAGTTATACCACCCGGGTGGGTGGGAGGAGCAAGCTTGAAGACCTTCCGGCAAGATTTAAAGCGGCAAGGATACTGCCAATGAGTGTGGATGAACAACATATCCATGTCCCTAGAACATATGTTTTTTTTTCAAATTCTGAGTGTACTACTCCTTGAAATTACTATGCGACTATGGCTGTGCCATCTGTGCCCAAGATGACAGGAACCCCCTACAGTCCCAAGTTACTGCCATGGGTGACATCTGACAGTATAAACACTTGATGTAAGTGTAGGATTGATTGTAAGATGCAATACTTAATTAAGAAAGCTGGCTAAGCCACCATAAAATCTAAATAATAATAATAAAAAAAAAAAAAACGTTAAACACCAACTAACTTTCCAATGGACTTTCTATATCCTGGATCACCAGAAATATTAGCAGCTTCCTCAAACTTGAAAATAACAGGACAGCAGTACTTACCTGTGTGTATCCTAACATGGCGTGTTACTTGACTAGGCTTCTGGAATGTTTTCCCACAGTGTGGACAAGAGTATGAAAATCCAGATCTATCAATGTTTCGATTATAACTTCGGGAATTTGCTGACATCCTGATAACAAGCATAACAGTAAAACATGTTAAACATGGATCTTCCAACTGGAGTATGACCGTAACTTGTTTGTCCCCCAATCAGAAGAAGTGGATTCAAAATTGCTGTAAACCACAGATGGCAGCACTAATCCACAAGTTAGGAGAATTGTGTGCACATCCTGTATACAGTAAAAATGCAAGCCAATAAATATTCCTTGATTAGTGCACATTTATCCTGCCCGTTTTGCTTCCTAACCCCAGTAAAAAAAAAACATGCCATGCAGGCACATAGTCTTCTTTCCCCCTCCACAGTCTCAATAATGGCACTCTCTCTTCCTCCTCTTCTTGTGCCCCCAGACCAGATTATCCCAAAGAAGCAGATATCCAATTAGGCAACCCTGGCACACAAAATAGCCAAAATCGGTGTGCCTCACCATTCTCTCACCCCCCAAAAAAACAGGGCAATGAACAAAGAAAAAGTCCCACACCCCATGCTGTGACCAACTATAGACCTGCACTTCCACAAGTGATCAAGCTGCATCAATGAGGCTGGGGCACATCTAGGATTTATTTGGGGGTAGGGCAGACAATCCTAGGGGGTTTGGAACAATGGGAAGTTTGACACGTTTTTATTAATATATCCCAGGCACTAGAAGTATTCATTTAAGATGCTCTGACCGAACAATTAACATTTTTTAAACACTCCTCTTTCATCAGCACAGAGTAACCAGTCCCAAGACATGAAGCTCTGCCATCTCTGTTTCCATTTAAGAGGACCTCTGCACCCCAGGAATGACTGGTTCAACCTTTCAGGATTTAGGGTTTATTTTTGTACCATCCAGGTACTGAAGCATTGTTTTTAGGATAATAGGACATGCTAGGTGGGATAAGGGTGGGGAGAATGGATGGCACTGACTGGCATGGTCTATCAGTTTAAGAGCTAAGACCCATGCAACTGCCAGTGAAGGCAGGTATGGGCCTAGGGATAATCTTTCCAGGGGCTTCCTCTGTCATCAGCATACTGTGGTGTCTAGGGTGGAGGGTGCAGAGCTGGGAGACTGGGATGCCAGAAAGAATGACTACAGGGAGGCTGGGATAAAACCCACCAACAGGGCACACCCTGTAGGTCACTTAAGATTTTGTCCCTGAAATACTGGTACACTCAAAATGAAGAAAAATTAGTGACGCTGGTCTTCATTATGTGTAAATGCATCATCACACACATGGAGATACAAACAGAGAAAACCTGAAGTTAGCGATTTTACAGTTCTCCATCCCTGACCACAACTTGGACACTAGATGAAAGCCCTAACAATCAGGTGATGATGAATTTGATTTAGTCTTTCATGGGGTCCCTATATTGCACTGCTAGGTAACTGTAGATCTTGAAGAGCTGTTAATCACACAAGGCCATCTAAAACACTGAGGCAGATTAGCAGGAGGACTAGAGCCTGCAAAAGTAATGAATTTTTATTTTCTATTTTTTTTTTTTTTTACTGCACTCAAGCCACATTTGCTGCTGGTTTCTAAGGTCAGGGCCCCTGTAGCCCTCCCCCAAATCCTCCTATGCGAGAAGCCAGTAACCAGACTTGCAGATCAAGCAGCAACTTCACTGACAGCCACAGAGACCTGCACTAATCAAGATGAGGCAGGTAGTGGGTTTGCTGCACCAGTAAGGTAGCTGTAGTTCACACATGGAAAAAGCGGCAGTTTATAGTTCACTCTCTCTCTCCCTATTGCAGCCACCGCCAACTGGTAAGGAGCACAAGCACACGCCAAGGGAGCTATGTTTTTTAAATTTTGCTTTTACTTACAGTTGCTGCACACAATTAGTTGATCTTTTCACTTGTTGGCTGTGAGGGACTGTGCGTGAGAATTGGGAAGAGGGAGAACACTGTCTACTGGGAGCCGGCTCTGGCTCGGCAAGAGTCAAGCTTTGCCCAAATTAAGCTAATCACCTGCGAGAGTACGAGTTCCGACTTGGCCTCACTGACCAGGAGGAGGCCAAAGGTCGATGCAGGTCTGGAGGGCTAGGTCCCTGGACTGCTCCACCTCCTGCCTGAAGGGACCTGCTATCAGCCAGTCATCCAGGTAGGGGTACATCTGGACCCCTCGGTGCCTCAGGTAAGCTGCCACCACAGCTATGCATTTGGTAAAGACCCTGGGGGCCGAGGAGAGGCTGAATGGCATGGCCTGGAACTCGTAGAGGGTTCCCTTGGCTTGGGGGCAGAGGAAACTTCGGTGGGGTGGACGGATTGAGACGTGAAAGAAAGCATCCTGGAGATCCAGACAGCAAAACCACTTGTCTTGCTCTAGAGATGGTATGATCTGGGACAGAGTTACCATCCTGAAGGTGTGTGACCTGAGACATTTGTTCAGGTTGTGCAGATCTAGAATAGGCACCAGTTCCTCATCTGCTTTGGCACCAGGAAATTCATGAAGACAAATCCTGGGTGTTCCAGAGGATCCGCAACCCTGACCATGACCTTCTTGCGGAGGAGCTGGATTATGTCATCATGAATAGTCAACCAAGTGTCTGTGGATGCCAAGTCCTCAGGTGGGGTGCGGGCTCGGCTGGCAGGGTACTGTTCGAATTCTAGAGGCAGACCCAGACAAACCACTTCCAGAACCCACCTGTCCGTGGTCACAGCGGACCAGGCAGAAAGAAAGTGGTGGAGCTGGAACCCCACAGGAGGACCCAAGGGAGGCATAATGGGCATGAGGATGGCACGCCCATCCCGTCACTGAACAGACTTGGAGAAGGAGGACCCGGCTGAGGAACCACCGGGTCCCTTCCCTCCGGGCCTTCGGACCACCGAGGCCACAGACTTGGGCCGAGGTCACCAGGACTCAGCTTGCTGGCCAAACTAATGCTGGGCTTGTTTTGCTGCAGGAGTGGAAGACCGAAAGGGCAGTGGCATTAGACTTCTCGATGCGCTGGAGGTGACCCTCCACAATGGGCCCAAACAGGTCGGTGCCTAAGAACGGAACATCCGCCAGCTTGAGCTGAGTGTCTGCCGTGAAGGTAGAGATCCACAGCCAAGCCCTACGGCACATGGCAACTGCGGCCACCATCGAACAGGCACAGGAATCTCCGATACCTAGAGCTGTCTGAAGTTGCTGCTTGGCCACAGCCCAGCCCTGGTCCCGGACCTGCCTGACCATAGTCTGCAGTCCGCAGGAAGATGAGGAATCACCTCATTTAGGGAGCCCAAAATGGCATGGGAGAAGTGTGCCATCAGGACAGCTGAGCTTGACTGGCAGAGGCCAAGCGAGAAGGCAGCATAGACTTTTTCAACCGAGTGGTCCAATTTCTTGGACTCTTTATTCGGTGGCCTATTGACATCCCCGGTATTGCCTAAGCACCGAAACACACAGTCAGCCACCAACCCGTCAGCCGAGGGGTGCTCCGTGAACCCCGGAAGGATACCGGTGGGCACCACATATTTGCGGGCCATCCAGGCTGAGGGCACAGGGAAGGAAGAGGGGTGCTGCCAAAGCTCCAGCGCAGGGCCGACAATGGCCTCGGCCACTGGGAAAGCCTCTGTCAGAGTCCCCTTTGTCCAGAATCTCTGTGAGGGGATAGCAAGCTGACTTCTGGATAGGCTCCAGTTTCATCCCCGTTTTGCTCAGAGATGAGATGGAGGATGCCCATAAAGGAAGTGGGCATTCCTCTGTTAGATCCCCGACTTCATGTCGACCAGACAGAAGTGCAGTGAGGAATCCTCAGACTCAGAGGAGTCTGCATACAGTGGCCAATCACCCGGGTCACTCTCGACCCACTGCGAACAGTCAGGTGTAAGACTGACCGACAGCTGATGGGGAAGCCTGAGCCGGATGAGACTCCTTGGTCGGAGCGCAGGTTGGCAGCTGCTTGGGCAGTGGCTTCACAACAAAATTAGTGGAGAGGCCAGCTTTGGCCGAACTGAGATGATCTGAACCGGTTCCGCTGGCACAGAAATGGTGTCGACTGGCCCCGCCGTGGGCGTTGGTGTCAGCCTATTGGGTGACAGCCAAGTGATGGCCAGTGTGGGAGCCGGCTTTGGACCATCCAACACAAACAGTCACCACATAAGGTCTTCGGAGCATCGATACAACTTGCATTGAAGCCTCTTCTCACCCGAGAAGGACGAAGACGACGAATAGCGGCACTATCGCTTCCTGTGGCGTCGAGAGTGTGACCGCCGATGTTGGCAGGATCTGCTCGACCCACTGGATAAGGAAGACATAGATCTTAACATCGGCCACCAGGGGTGCTGATGGGGGATCTCAAAGGAAGCCGGGGAGAGCCTCGGCTCCTCCTGGTCAGCGGACTGAGCCACCCCTTCGGTGGTCACCGGCAGGACCAGAGTCCTGAACTAGGCATTATCGGCCTCCTCTGACGACAACCATTCGACACGGTTGAGACAAATCTTGTCCGCATCGTCGCCTGGCGTCTCAACAAACTGGCCCCACGGGATCTCCGAGAAGCTATCGGCCAAGGCTGCGGATTTGATTATGGTCAAAACCTGCGATTCCTGAGACCGAGAATGTTCCTGGTCCCAAGAACGTTCGGTCTTCTCCTTTTCTTTCTTGGACTACTTCTTGTGGGAGGCGGGAGCTGTGCATACCTGAGGCCTGTCCCTTGTTGAGGCTGCAGCAGCTCCTTGAAGAAGCCAGTGAGGTGGGCCCAACTTGGGCGGAACAAAGGCTGAGACCAGAGAGGACTGCGCGGTGGCCTGAGCTGCCTCCTCCTCGAAGGCCATAAGTTGTTCCAGCTGCTTGGCGGACCCCGCAGCCATAGAGACCACCCAATGGGCATCCTTGGATTTGACCTGTGGATGTCGTTTTTCCAGGTGGTCCAATTTCAGGCGGGTGAGGAGATCCTCAATGACAGACGCGTGAAACAACCAGCAAAAATCACAGTCCTGGGGATCATGCTCGTGGCCCAGGCAGTAAATGCATGTGGCATGGGGGTCAGAACGCGATATCTTCTGCCCACATGGGCACTGGCGAAATCCAGGTGAGGACTTTTCCTCCATCGCGGTTGCGATCAAAGATCGTAGTAAAGACAAAACTCTAAAGAGTTTAAAGTTTTGGAAGTAAATCCGAAGATTTTAGTGCTAGGGCCTACTCAGCGCGGGAGTGGTAAGGAGGGAACCTGCTTTTTCCAGTAGAAAGGAAGATCTGGCATCATGGGGCAGAGCCAAGGGTTATACCATCCAGGTGGGTGGGAGGAGCCAGGTTGAAAACTTTCCGGCATCATTTAAAGGGGAAAGGACACTGCCAGAATGTGTGGATAGAACAACATAGCCACGTCCCTAAAACATTTGTTATATTGCTTTATTTCCTCACAATTATTGATAAAATGGGGTGCTGTACTACCCCAATATTAATTTTAATCACATAAATATTTCTAAACCAATTTAGATATGTCAATACTCTAAGCATGTATTAACATCATAAAATACATGCTCTCTCACTGTTAAGCTGTACAGCATACCCACACAATTAATAATTCCTTTATTTAACAAAACAAATTATTAGTTTTATTATACATCCACATTCACATAACTTTTACCTTAATAAATTTAATATATGTGAGTTTCTTTTGCTTTCCAAACATCTTATGCCTGACAACGTCCATGGAGCACTCTAAAATCAGAGGGCAAGCAAAACATTAATGTTTTACTGTATATTAGAATGCTACTGAACTCTCGGCTTGTACCTTTTTTTCTGTCGTTTCCTCTCTCTACCTGCCACCAAGTGGCAATCCTCACTGGACTGCCCCCCAGCCCTGTCACCAGGTTCCTCCTGGACTTACACTGTCGCAGTGTCCTCTGCTATAAGAGTGGAGCAGGTGCCCAGCCACCGGTGTGGAGCCTGCGAGGGGTGGTCGTCACTCATTGCCATGGGTAGATTTTTCCACCAGTTTTCTCCCCTTGCATCCCTGTTGCAAGGATGTATGTGTGTGCGGAGGCATGCGCGTCACCTTGCCCTTTGGCCCAGTGTCTAGACCCCCTCTGTCGGCCACACTACCACCACCCATCCACATGGTGGTAGTCAAAGGCTGGGAGGGCTCACCTGCCAGGCAGCCGCTCAATCCTCACCCAGCCCTCCCCGTCGACCCCCGGCAACCCATGCTCATTATCGAACACGGGTCACTGGCATGGTAAAAGGAAAAGCATCAGCACCTCAGCCCTTCACGCCACTGGGCCAGTCACCTTTATACTTTTTAAATTTAATCTGTATATACGCATTATTTAATCAAGTATTAGATTAGTTTCACCAGTATTCATTTACAGTTTTCATAGTTACTGAATTTCACCGATATTCATTTATAGTCTTTATAGTTGTTATTCCTACCTATGTTGGCATACATTTAAAAAGCTCAGTGTTCATATATTTTTATCTGCAATCTATTCAACTGTAGAATCGTTTTACCATCTATCCAGCGGAGTCACCTGTTAAGTGCCTACCCACTATGCTCCTCCTGAGGAGTGCCAAGAAAATCTACTTTACATGGGTGTATAACTCCCCAAATGTGGCCTAAATGGCCTGTGTCAACTCCTTGCTCACGTGAGAAGTTCAGTGGGGTCTAATGAAGTTCTCATACTAAGGAAGCGTAACCTAACTAGGCTTGGGTCTAACCGCAGCCTCTTTGAGAGCATGCTGTCTGAGCTTGGTCTTACTCAAATCATATTAAACCAACCAGGCTGTCCTTGAAAAGGGGGTAATACATGCTTATTGACAGAACCAGATAAACAAGCCTGGCAGAATTCTGCAAGCTGGTGTGTTTCCTAATGCCATCTCAGACCACTCCCCAATCTACTGTGTCTGAAAAATTAACCTTCCTAAACTGTCACCTAAAATCATACCCAGGGCTCCTCCTTTAAGGCCTTGCGAAACCGACTGGTCCTGTATCTAACTCCTCCCATAGTCACCCCTTCCCTGGCTGCTTTCACTCAGGTCTTTCCCTCTCTTCAGGAGACTCGTGCTCTCTTTATCTCTGCAGCATGATCCTGCACAAGCACACAGATCAGTACAAGGAAGTGAGGCATTGAAACATTTTCAAGGTGGTCTGCAAGCCTATCTGCAACCACATTTAATCAATTGTTTGCATGGTTTAGCTGCCTCTGGAAGAACTGTCCAAATGGGGATCCAGTCCTTCTCAATGTCTAGCTTCTAACCCCAGCTAGCTGGGCTTGGCAGTTCCTGTTGTGCCAGTATTGTTTTCCACCAGCAATGACCTCCTTGATATGCAGCTCTTTTTGTGTCCTGCACTAAAGCAGCCTGGGTTGTAGGGATGTGTTCTATCTGCCTTAGTGGAGCTCATAAAAAGAGCTGCATATCAGGGAGGTCATTGCTGGGGGAAAACACTAGTTGCACAAGAAGAACTGCCAAGCCCAGCTAGCTAGGGTTGGAAACTAATCAGTGAGAAAAACTGGATCCCCATTTGGACAGTCCTTCCAGAGGCAGCCCAACCATGCAAAAGGTTGATCAAATGTTTATTTTATTTATTTGGTTCTAGGATTACAAATACCTTTGAGCCCAAGTTCTTTTACAAAGGTTCCACGTCAGTTAAAATACAATACAGGTGATACAACAGAAATAACATTGCAGGCAAACAGTACATTATACAGTTATTAAATAAGGGAGGAGGCAACACATTAGAGAGCTCAGTACATAGAATGGCCCAGAGAAGCATCAACTAAGAGAGGAGTAAAGAACAATGGAGGAGGAACGGGATGGCAAGATGGGAGTAGTAGCATCCGGAGGCATTGTCAGACATCACCTGGAGAAGTGCTGGAGAGAGGGGGTGGGTGGGGGGAGGCGGAAGGGGAGGGTCATAGAGACAGAGGTAAAATAAGAGATAAGTGCTAGGGGGCGGTGGCAAGGCAAGGCTGTTGGTGGTGGCAAGTATTTCTGATTAGGTGAGGCAATCACAGGAGCTGGAGGCAGTAAGATATAGTTGGAGCCTAGTTTTAAACATGCCAAGTTTGGGAGCAGCAGAGATGGTGGTGCTAAGTCCATTCAGCCATGAAGGAGCCCTATGGGTGAAAGATCGTTGACCCTTGGACCACCTTGCAAATGTTTCAATGCCTCACTTCCATGTACTGATAGTGTGCTTGTATAGGATCATGCTACAGGGAAAATTAGTGTGTTTACATGCAAGCTAGAAATCCGATTAGAAAATGAATCCGATTACTTTTATTTCTAATCGGATTTCAGCTTGCTCCATTTACATGCTGGTGCACATGTACTTGGAAATCTGAGATAAGCCAACCCTTTACACAATGCTCGTTTTTTCTGGAAATCTTCTGATCCTGAGTTTGTTTCTTGCTGACTTCCCCCTTGTGCCAATTATGGTTACTCTTAGTGTCTGAACAGAAGCTGCCATAGAGACAGTTGACGTTCACACTAGAGCTTGTAGTCAGCTTTGTAGTCTAGCAAAATGTGAAATCTTCAGGCAAACAAAAACAGGTTTCTGTTTTTTGACATTTTTTATTTCAAATATATACATAACAAGGTCAAATGATCCCAGAAAGAGAAATAGGATGCGTCAGGCAGTCTATTTAATTAATAAAACAACACATAATGGCAGGAAACCCTTAGGACTAGAGGGAACTGTGTTAAGTTGGATTTGTGTAGTACTGGAGAAAGGAAAAAAAAACTATTTTGCAGAACTGCTGGACTGATATTTTTACAATAGGATGAATTAACAGACTGCACAGCAATTGTTCACATGCCCGCGACGGGTAGATCAGTGGGTTGCAGAAGTAATTGGGCATGCGCAGTACAGTGCATAAATTTCGACTTACCAAATGCCCATTTACATGTTGGGGTAATTGGACTTGAAAAGAGAAAACCCAGCACTCTTGAACAGATTCCAGAAAGTAATCCGATTACACAAAGTATCCAAATTTCTCTGTTTACATGCTTTTAAATTTCTGAATCGAATCTGGCTGCTGAATCAGAATGAAGAGAATTCTATTTCAAACCAGATTCGAGCTTGCATGTGAACGTGCTGATTTACAGTGAAAACTAAGTATTTTGGTAATTTCTGTAAACAAGTATGAGAATTTTACTTTCATTCATCCATCCCTTAACTGTAACAGGTATTCAATATTAAAATTTGGTAACCTGATTATGTGCAATCACAAAATGTTATCTGTATGAAGTACACTTTTGTGAGATAATGACTGTAAACATATCCTGTTTCCATTTCATTACCATTTCAAGCAATCTTTCTAAAAGTTTATCTTTAAAGATATATCTGTAATATGTATTTCTAACAATAACAATGAGTGTTTGCTTGTCTTTAGATGACAGCATATCTCTACATCACAGTTACCTGTATACTTCAAACTGTACAATAATTTTGAACATTTTTCCACAGGATACAAGATTAATTTCAACCCAAAGGTCTGCATGCTTGGCTTAAAGTAGTGCTGTAAATTATAAAAGGTTATTTGGCGTAATTTGTAATAGTCTGGAAACAGGTAGAAGGTCACCTGTGGGCCAGTGGCCATCACATGGTATGGTTCAGTTTGGCCACTACAACAAAACCATCCCATTCCAAGGCAAACATATGGGACTTCAAAGGAGCTGACTTTGATAAGATGGCCAACAGAGTAAAGCTAGCCCTGACAAAAAGAATACAGGTGAGGTGGTACAGGCAAAGTGGGCAAGCACTAAGGATGCATTACTGGAAGCAACATCCCATTGTGTTAGAGAGAAAATGAAATGCAAAAGAAGAAGGAAACCACTTTGGTTCTCAAAAACAGTAGCAGAAAAGGTCAAAGCCAAAAGGCTGGCCTTCAGGAAATATAAGGGAACGCAGCGGGATGAAGATAGGGAGGCATACCAAACTTCCCTAAGGGAAGCAGGGAAGGCAGTAAGGCCGGCAAAGGCCCAAACCGAGGAAACGCTAGCACAGACAGTAAAAGAAGGTGACAAGACTTTCTATAGATACATTAGTGAAAGGAGAAGGTCCAGAGGGGGTATTGCTAAGATCAAAGGAGATAAGAGGGCGTGTGAGGAGGAGGACCATGTAAAAGCATCTATCCTAAATAGATACTTCTGCTCAGTATTTACTGAAGAGAAGGTAGGGCAGGACCCACAGCTCAGCACCATGGACATGGGGGAATGGAGGTGAGCACTAGTCCCTTCACAAAACTAAAAGGTCCTACAAGAGTTCGATAAGCTCAGGGTGGACAAGGCAATGGGACCTGATGGTATATATCCCAGCGTACTAAAGGAGCTAAGGGTGGAACTAGCAGAGCCATTTTCAGATCTGTTTAGTGAGTCTCTGAGCACAGGAGAGGTCCCAGAAGACTGGAGAAGGGCTCATGTGATCCCGCTCTGCAAGAGTGGTAGCAGGTAAGAGGCGGGGAACTACAGACCAGTCAGTCTTACCTTAGTAGTGGGCAAGATTATGGAGGCACTCCTTAAGGAAAGGATAATGCAACACCTGGAATCCACAGGAGCACAGGATCCAAGAAAGCATGGGTTTACAAAAGGAAGGTCCTGTCAAACTAATCTCATAGATTTCTTTGACTGGGTAACCAGAGTGGTGGACCAAGGGGGAGCAGTTGATGTTGCCTATCTTGACTTCAGCAAAGCTTTCAATACTGTTCCACATAGAAGATTGATTAATAAGCTGGGTAGGCTTGGGGTGGGTCAGAAGTTGGTCAACTGGGTGGTAAACTGGTTGACGGGCAGAAAACAGAGAGTGGTGGTAAATGGTATACAGTCAGAAGAGATGCAAGTCACAAGTGGGGTACCTCATGGATCAGTCCTGGGGCCAGTGCTCTTCAATATCTTCATCAGTGACATTGCAGATGGACTGACGGGTAAGGTTTGTCTGTTTGCAGATGACACCAAGATCTGTAACAGAGCAGATGATCCAGATGGGGTGGGCAGAATGAGAAGAGATCTGGATAAACTGGCAAAATGGTCAGAGAAGTGGCAACCGGGGTTTAATGCAAAGAAGTGCAAGATCATGCACGTAGGGAAGAGAAACCCTGAAGCCACCTATAGGCTGGGAGGGGAGTTGCTGGCAGTCACAAGGGAAGAAAGAGACTTGGGCATCATCATCATCACAGATGACCTGAAATCATCCAAGCAGACCACTAAAGCTGTAGGTAAGGCTAGGGGGATGTTAGGGTGTATTAGTAGGGGTATCACAAGTCGGAAGAGGGAGGTAATAATCCCTCTTTATAAGACACTGGTTAGGCCCCATCTGGAGTACTGCGTACAGTACTGGAGGCCACACCTTCACAAGGACATTAACCAAATTGAGGCAGTCCAGAGAAGGGCAACCAAAATTACGCAGGGACTGCAACAGAAAACATATGAGGACAGATTAACAGAGCTCAATATGTATACCCTAGAGCAAAGGAGGGAGGGAGAGAGAGGTGATATGATTGAAACATTCAAACACCTTAAGGGCATTAACAAGGTGAAAGAGTCTAACATGTTTCAATATAAGAAAAATAGCAGGACAAGAGGACACAGCATGAGATTAGAGGGATGCCGATTAAGGGGTAATGTGGAGAAGTTGTTTTTCACAGAAAGGGAGGTGGATGCATGGAACGGCTTACTTCAGGAAGTGGTGGATATGAATACAGTGCAGGGCTTGAAACAGGCATGGGATAGGCATAAGGGAGCAATACAGATGAGTATGAATAGATAGGCCATTGACAGAGCAAAGGCCGAAGGCACATTTATAAGGTAGAAAAAGAAATGGGCAGACTGGATGGGCCTTGCGGTCCTTATCTGCCATCAGCTTCTATGTTTCTATATTGCAAGCATACCGCTTTATCACATAGATGTATTTAAATTTGTATACACATTATTTTAATTTAGTTGATGTTTTGCATAAGTGTATTGTGTTTGTAAATTGTTATATTATTTGTTACCTGATCCTGCTGTTAAGAGAATTATGTATCTTAATGTCATGTATGTCTTGTTGTTTTAACTAGGTCAAGCCTGTAAAAAGGCCATGTCGCCCAGTGCTGTTTACCTGGCCAAAAAAATTTTAAATACGAAAAAAAAAAAAAATTGGTGGCTCAATGAGTCAAATGTATGCGTATTTTTGGTGTTTTTCAAGTAGCTGTGAACTGTATTTTGACCACCTTAATATTATCAGACCATGTGTGTCCAGCTTTTATTTTAAAGAAAACATAAACACTTACTTATGTTCCAATGTTCATGCTTTTTTCACATTTTATTTATTTACTTTATTTAGTTGTTGTTGACCGGATAAGTGCACTAGACAAATTCTGCCTATTTTCAGGCACGACCCGGGGGAGGGAGGGAGGTACAGATGAATGCCCTCTGACCTTGAAACAGATTAAGCTGTTGGTGGGTTGGTGGTAAATTTTGAACAATGTTTGCAAAATTCTGCTAGACTAAATAAATAAATAACCACATGTGTAACCCAAAACATTGTTGGATCACTTGTGTCCTGTTCTTAAGACCATACAAACATCTACCTGTAGGCCAATTTGCATTCTTTTCTCAAATTCTGAATAATTCTTGTACTATTCTGACCTTTCCTACTAGGCTATTATATCATTCACTACTGCCTCCAAATTGCTGCCTTCCAAGTGAGAGACCACATACAATAACATTTGCAGATTTGTCCTCTCACTAAACTACCCCGAGAGCCAATGAAACTGCCCCAAAACATCCACCCTCATGGGGTACCAGGCCTTTAGTGCTACAGCACCCAAACTTTGAAACTCTCTGCCATTTGCAATATGTAGCCCCCCACCCCCACCACCCACCTTCAATTTAAAAAATCTCTGTGGACTCACCTTAAGACCAACTCTAGCTGTACCTGCACCTGATCTTTTCCTGGGTGTCACCCCCACCCAAGCTATTTAACCCTGCCATCAGCATGGTATAAACCTAACTAGTCTATGAACATTTTCCTTTCTAGGCAAACTGTGCTGGTTGATTTTATATTATCTCTGCCTTCTCAGTTTTGTTATCTGCACCTGAGCTAGCCTGTAGCTTACTAGTTCTTATAGCAACCTCGTGAACTCATGAATTTTCATGAACTTTTGTATCTTAAATATTTGTGTTTTATCTTTCTGTTCCACCACATACACTGTTGTATTTACTTGCTGCACCAGTCATTACTGTATTACGGTATTGTACCCTGTCTGTAGTTGTACTAATTGTCGTGTAACTTCCCCAGCTGTACATGAAAACAGGTGTAACTGTGTCTAATGTCCTCACCTGCTCAATAAAAGCTAATAAATAAATTCAGTGTCTCCTAATTCCTCAAGTTTTTATTAGCGGTGGACTGCTGCAAACTGAAAAATAAGATGTTCACTCTAAAAGCAGCTGAATGAAGTATTCTGTGTATTATGCTATTCAGTTATTTACATCAACTCATTTGTTTTGGTAGAATCTGCACTCATCCTAGTTCAAATCACAAGGTTATATTCTATCTCCCCACAAAGTTTCATATCACTAGCGATGTGGTGTTGAAATGTTAAAAAGAGTCTGAAATTAGTTTAAAATGCTTCCCCCCTCCCTTATTCGAGGGTGCTTAAATTTCAAAATAGCAACCTAATTTCTTAATTTGCGGCAACCCCTCCTGGCAGCAGTACTCCTCCTAGTGTTATCAAGGGCCAAATGAGTGTAAACAGTGCCCTTTTAAACCTAGCTGCCACAGGATTGTGTGTCCCGCGATGATGGTATTGCATCTGGCATTACTTGAACATGGTGAAGTCATGATGAACGGCGCCACACAGCGCTACCCAGCTTGCTAAAAGCAACACAACAAATGAGAGGAAAATGGTCTGAGAGAGACAATGTCCCCATTATTGTGCCAGCTGATTTCTCCACATTCCAAGTAGACAAGGCTCTATACTTCTCTGCCTGTTTAAATCCTCTCATGATGATCTCCTGTGTCCTATCCTTACATGCAGAATGGTACCGCTGACACATAACCTGCAGCATTCTAATATACGTACTAAGAAACTATAGTACTCTGCCCATACGTGATTACACAGTATTATTTACAATGTTTTTTTTTACCAGGTTTTAATAGAATGGATTCATTAACAGACCTTTTGTGGTTATCATATGTACTCAACTACATTTCAGATTAAATATTAATCCCAAAAGAGTGAAACATCACCAAGTAGTAGATCATTTATGAGGTTGGGGGTGGGGGACTGTTTTAAGAAAAGGTAAAAAAAAAAAAAAAAAAAGTAAGAGAAAAAGGTTAAAAAACAATCCCAGTATCAAAATTAGAATTTGTGATTACATTATATGCTTAAATGTAAGACTCTATGTACATAAGGGGTTGCCAATTAATTTCTTTATTTAAACCATATTTATTTTTCTAGTGTTTTAAAATTCCAAATCCAAAAAGCCTCTCTTGTCAGCAGAAACTTTTCATGATCCCCCCTCTATTCCGGCTTCTCTACCTTTTCCAATCTGAAGGAAAGGAAAGGTGAAATTGTTTAACTAGGAAAAGCACACTAAGCCAAAGCTTGTTTCCAGGTGCGACCTGGGAGCACAAGGAAACACAGAAACATAGAATTTGACGGCAGATAAGGACCGCTTGGCCCACCCAGTCTGCCCATTTCCCTACCTACTGGATAAGCTGCAGATCCTAGTTAACCAGCAGCCTACTTCTTCCTACCCCCACCCCCCAGAACTGCCTTATGACTATCCCATGCATGCTTGAATTCCACCACTGATTTTGACTCCACAACCTCCTCCGGAAGCCGTTTCCATGCATCACAACCCTCTCTGTGAAAAATAACACTAAATTACCTCTGAGCACACTTCTATCTTCAAATTGTGCCCCTTGTTCTTGCACACCTCTTTTTTTGAAAGATGCTACCCTCTTGGACTTTGTTGATTCCCTTGAGGTACTTGAAAGTTTCTATCATGTCCGCCTCTCCCTCCTTTCTCTCGAGGCTATACATATTAAGCTCCTTAAGTCTCTCTTCATATGTCTTCCGTGCAGACCCTGCACCATTTTAGTTGCCCTCCTCTGGACAGCTTCCATCCTGTCTATGTCCTTTCGGAGATTGGGTCTCCAGAACTGCACGCAGTACTCCAGATGCGGTCTCACCAGCTGTCTGTACAGAGGGATAACAACTTCCTGTTTTCTACTGGTGATGCCTCTCCCTATGCATCCCAGTATCCCCCCAGCCCTCCTTGCTGCCCTCTCCTTGCTTGCCCATCTTTAGGTCATCTGATATGACTACCCCAGGTCCCTCTCCATTTTGTTGTTGTTAGTATCTCACCCCCCATTGTGTACTCTTCCCCTGGGTTTTTGTTTCCCAGGTGCATTACCTTGCACTTCTTAGCACTGAATCTAAGCTGCCATACATTTGACCATTCCTCTAACCTTGCCAAGTCCCTTCTCATCCTTTCCACCCCACCCTGTGCATCAACTCTGTTGCAGATCTTAGTGTCATCTGCAAAGAGACATACTTTTCCTTCCAGTCCTTCTGCAATGTCGCTTATATAAGACATTGAAGAGGACCGGTCCTAATACTGAACCCTGCGGTACCCCACTAGTAACCCTCCTTTCTTCTGAGTGGACTCCATTTACTATTACTCTCTGTGTCCTGCTCTCCAGCCAATTCTTTACCCAGGCTGTCATCTTGGGACCCACTCCCAGGCTGGCTAACTTGTATATTAATCTTTTGAGTGGGACTGTGTCAAATGCCTTGCTAAAGTCTAGGTAGGCCATGTCCACAGCCCCTCCCTGATCTACTACTTTGAAGTTAAGTGACTTGCTCAGGGTTACACAGTATGCAAGTGGGGGCTATGGAATTCAAACCCAGGTCTCCAGGTTTGCAGCTCAGAGCCCTAAACCTCTGCGCTATACTGCCTCCTAAATCTCAATCTCAATCTCAGTGTATGTCTCATACTATTTATACGTATGTCTCATACTATTAATACTATTACTGGGGATGTCTGATCACCACTCCTGTTCACGCTCTTATGTTCCCCAATTCTGATTTTTAACTAACATGAGGTTTTCCCAATGTATGACAAATTACATGGACATTTTATTATACAGTATATACACCATGTGGTCAATCTGACATGTAATCATGTCTTTAATAGTTATGTTCTCATCTGTAGCTCTGTCCCTAATTTTAAGGTTGTACATACTGGAACCATGCATACAAACAATTTCCACAAGGAAAGTTTCCTTGAGGTCTAGGTTGTGTCAGGAAGTTGTCATTATTCCTTGCTGGGACCCTGTGCTCAGATCGTGAAAGCTTGCTTTCTTAGCAACTACCCTTGGTTTGTCTTTAAATGTATGTTCTCAACTGGGTAGAGCACTCAGGGTTCCCCAATGTTTTTTAAGTATGCCTCTCAGTCTGCCATGTTCATCAGAGAACTGCACTGAAAATATGTTCCTTTAGGTTGTTTCCTATTTGTCCCCAGGGATTAGAATGTCACTTCTGGGAGTGTCTCTTGCTTTATTAGTTGCTGACAACAGAAACTAGGTGAAAATAGCGTTGCACAATAGCGCCGACAAAAAACGTATTTTCAGTAGCAGCACAACCCAGGACAGTATGACAGTAGTTGTGCCCTCCCCCCCCCCACACTAAATATAACAAACTCCAGGATGGGTAGCAGAGGACACATGACTATGCTATGAGAATGCATGGCACACAGATTGCTGTGCACTGTAAGAGGTTGCACTGTTAAGGACCTGTGCTTTTGCAAGGTTTTGACCCCACACTATTATACCGGCCCTATGCTGACTGGATACCCTGACAACATACATTTCCTAGGGTATCCCCCTATTTCTAAACCTATCATCCATTTACAGCATAGCACCTTCACATCTTAAACATTAGTATGGTTTTGTTTTATTCTTAGTTACTGGCCTCCGGGTATTCTCTTTTAGTTTTTTGGAGTGGAAGCTACTGTAATGTAATAGACAATTTCTGTTTCTTTCTTATCTATGTAGGCGCGCCCCTATATGGTCCAGTCCAGATAAATATCCAGATTTAGAAATGCAATGTACTCTGTACTATGGCTCATTACAAATCTCAGATATTCTATCGTTTCATTAAGGAATTTGTAAAGATTCCTTTAATTGCTCTAAGGTGCCCCCCAACAGCATCAAAATATTATCAATAAAGTGGATCCCCTTTATTATACTGGTGTTAAACGGATTTTACACTGGACACGATACAAAAACTGTACTCGTAAGTCACCACGGTCATGTTTACATACGTCGGGGACATACTAGAGCCCACTACTGTGCTTGCTACTTGTAGATAGAATGTTTTTTTTTGTTTTTTTAGATCTAAAGACACTGTCCTCTAGAATCATTTATGTAAGATTTAGAAGTAGTTCACTAGATGGTTTCTCCTCAGTTCTATATCTGAAGAAATTCCTTGAAGCCTCAAGTCCCACCCTATGGGGTACAAATATAAATCTTTTACAGCAAGGGTAACAAGGTATATGTTGTCTTTCTGTGTCTTCTAAGTTGATTTCTTCCAAGACTTTGACAGTATGCACGGAATCCCTGAAGTAGCTGTCTATCTGTGGTACCAGGAAATGGGCATGACATTTCACCCAAGTTGATAATATATCCATCATATAGTCCAGTGGCATAGCTGAAACACTGTGCACATTTTGATATCAAAGTCACACTTTGCAGGGTGATAGGCATGGTCAAGCTGATTAATTTCTGATATAGTGCAATTCCCAACTAAGCTACAGGACCATTTTTTATAAAAATGCTATGTGAACCTATGTATTTAACATGAAGCCAGATGGGCTTCTGAATTCATCATGCTTAATAAACTACCCTCATTTTGATGTATATCAGTGTTTTGCGATATGCAAATGTCCATTTACCTTCATTTCTGTCCATGGGTTACCCAGTATGTCTCTTTGATTGTCTACCATAAGATGCCTATGGTTAATTATGAGTATGTTTAAATTGCTGCTCCTAACTGGCTAAGAAAGGCAACAAATATAGACCAGGGACTAATAAAGACAGTGTCAGCATTTGGTGAAGGTACCATCTCTGATGCCTCTTTGCATAATCATGCATTATGCGTAGCTTAGTTGTCTCTCGACATTAGCAGAATACGTTCATTGTTCGGAGTTTGTATCACAGTTGGGTACCTATACAAATGCTTTTGGAACTAATTTGGTGTTTGAAATTGTCTACAGCTGCCAATATTAGATGACTAACACTTAGCTCCTTGTGTTTTCCTTCTTATTTTACAGAGTAAACATACAATGAAGCAGTAGAATGTAGTAATTATTTTGTACTTATGAAAAATGGAAAAACAACCCAAGGAATAGCAGCTGAAAAGAGACAGTTCTTTTCCAGGGCCTTCAATGACTGCCACTGACTAGTCAAAGCATATTATATACCAAAAGGTCACAGAAGAATGTCTGCAGTGTCCTGCAAAGTCCAAGAGAAAGGATTCTGGTGCAGGTTACAGAACAACAGAAGAGGATCTGCAGGGCTTTGCTGAGGTGCATGGGTTGCCTGAGACTTTGAATTTAGCCTACTTAGATGAAGGTGGTGGAACTGCAGAAACTCTACTCAAGTATAGTGTCTTGTGGCATAAGTCATGCAGAGATACGTATATCAAAACCAAATTAATTCGAGTGGTGAAAAGAAAGTCAATGGATGCTGACCAAGAGAAGGAGTCAACAAGAATCCTCAAACACACTCGCTCAGCTTCCAATATCCAACAAAAAAGATCCAGCTCAAGCAGCATGCTTCTTCTGTGACCAGGTGTCCTCTGTGGATGATCTAACACAAGCATGCACTTTTGGTTTAGGCTCACGCATTCGGTCAGTGGCTCTTCAGTTGAAAGATACCAAGCTTCTCGCCAAGTTACGTGATGGAGGCCTAACAGCCACTGAAGCGAAGTATCACAAGAAATGCCCTGCTGCACTCTATAATCGTGCAAGGGGATGAGGCTAATAAAAGAGTTGTTCCAACCGGACAGTGAAATGACGACTCACAGTATTGTTCTTGCTCAACTGATTTCTTACACAGAAGATGCTCAATTAGACAAATCAAATACATCCATCTTCAAACTTACAGACTTAGCAAATGATTATTGCATAAGGCTTGAACAACTGGGTGTGAAACAAACACAAAGACTCTACACAGCCAGACTGAGAACAAACTTTTGGCCCATATCCCAGGTCTCAGAGCACACACCTAAGGAAAAGAAGTGTTCCTGGCATTTGACGATGACATAGGGCAGGTACCTTTGGATGCTTTTCAGAAAGATAGTGAGCGTGATGCAAAGTGCATGGCATGTATAGCGCAGATAGTTTGAAGTTAACTCTTTGAAGAGAACACACCTTTCAATGGGACATTCGCCCCTGACTGCCAAGAAAAGTCAGTCTCATCATCAATTCTAGCACTAGTTAATATGATTCTTGAAGGACCAAACATCAAAAATCAATCGGCCAAACCAATAAATCAGGCAGCGTTATCTATAGCTCAGCTGCTGAAGTGTAACCAATGTAAAGCACAAACAGCAAGGAACGAGTTCTGAAAAGCATACCAAAAACCTAGAAACATGGTTACCACTATACAAAGGAGCAATGCTGCAAGCTAAAACCAGAGAGAGAGAGAGCTGGTAGACAGACTTTATGAACTTAGCATTTCGGTATCATATGACAGAGTGCTACGTCTGTCAGCAGACCTTGCAAATGCTGTCTGTGAACATTATAAAGAAAACCAGGTTATTTGACCTCCTCAGCTTCGTAGTGGTGTATTCACAACAGCTGCAGTGCATAACAACTACAATCCATCCTAAACCACTGCAACAGGTTCTTTTCATAGAACTGGAATCTCACTCATACAGCATCCGACCTTTACAGGAGAGGGCACTGACATGGGCAAAGTGATGTTAAAGAAGTCATCCTCTACAAAGTGTGTGAATCCACTGCTTTCAGCCTTTACGAATGTGCTTCCAGTGTCCATCAGCAGTGCACATTCACATGTGCCTGCTGCTGAAAACAAAAAGCACTGTGATCCTATGACCGTGAAGGATGCTATTGAAGAAGAAAAGAAATCCCTTCAAACAATTCGTGGTGGTGATGCCAGTGTTTCCAAACCCTACCTACTGGCGATAGATCCTTGTTGATGGGGAACTTCAGCCTAAATTGACTACTCTGCTAGATGCTGCCAAAACATGTTATGAACTTGTACACTGTGATTGTAAAAAGGGCTGTGCATCTCGATCCAAGTGTGTAATGGCTTCTTTACCTTGTACACCACTTTGTATGTGTGATGGCCAATATGCAAGAGACTAGAATGATGAATGGCTGGACCCAGGTCTGTAAACAATAAAACTGCATGAATGCTCTAGCTTCAAGTACTGTTTGTTGCTTACTATTTTGCTTCTTCGTGGAATTATGTTATTCTGGTATGTGGTAAAACAATAAACCCAGGATTTGGATATGACTTTAAACCATACGCATTTTGTAATGTTGAACGGCACCAACTATATGTAGATAACATTCAAGTTGTTTTCAAATTTATGGATGACAATATTGGCTTTGATTATTTCCTTTAAAGCAATGCTGTCTGTACAAAAAAGTATTTTTAAATCATTACGGTATCAGTAAAGTAGATTTCTCTAACATAAAGTGATATTTTTATGAATACTTAAAAAGAAAAAGATGTATGGTCAATTTTTGGATCACTGTGATTGCATAACAGACTCATGACAGCAAGGAGTCCTGTAAATAATATAAGGTTCCAATAAAAAATCAGTTTCCACGGTAACAGATTGTTTTACAACTTGGCACTGTATCAGAAAATGATTGTCTTATGAGTCCCTTCAAATATGCCAAGTGTCATGCAGGTATCAAAAAGTGCACAATTCACTCATAAAATTGAGCTATGCCACTGGACTGAGCTAATCCTTGAATAACTGGGCAGCCCCATGGATTAGTATTGTACTTGCGGATTTTAGAAGTGTATAAAACACAGGAACAGAGGAGGTAATACTGATGAGGGCTGTTCTCTCCCAACTAAAGACACGGCCTTCTTCAGATGCCAAATGTAGTATCTTTTGTATTTCTTTCTGTATCTTGCGTGCTGGAGCCTCACTAAGATTTTTGTAAGTACGTTCATTCTGTAGCTGTAAAGGCATTCTTTTTGAAATGCTGCACAGTCTTGTATCACTATGGCACCCCTCCCAATCTGCATTTTTGATGAATATCTGATCATCATTCTCTAGTGACCTAAGCACAGCAAACTGCCTGGGGGTAAGATTATAAGGTGATATTCTACTAGTTTTCTACTCTTTATTCAAATAGTACAAATCTTTCTGAACAAACTGCATGTATGTTTCGGTGCAAGCTGGCTATGGCCCAGGTAGGAGGTACTGTGACTTGATGTTAAATACTCTCCTCAATTCCAACTGCTTTTTTTATGTGTGTCACCTTCTTCTTTGCCTCTCTCAAAATTCTTAAAACAAAGTGCCTCAGACTAGTTTTTCTAAAAAAAAACCTTTGAAGGTCAAATTGGAGACTGAATGAGAGACCTGCATTAAGGACTTCCAGTTCATCCTCGGTAAGTATTCTTTTTGACAAGTTATGTATTATTTGCTATTGCTGTGGAGTGATACTGTTGTCTAAGGTTGGGCCTCTGTTTTTCCTTTGCCTATTCCTCTTCCTACTTGTGTGTGCCTTGATGTTGAAGTACCTGGTATGTTGACCCCCAAATCTTCTCCCTCTCTGGCCCCTTCCCCACCTTCACCGGAACCTGTTCCTCCCATTGATTTCATGGATTTGATTTCATTGATGGTACGGAGCAATTTGAGACTGAAGTCCATAAGCTCGCCACTAAAACCTACAAATAACCCTTAATTCCTTTATTAATACAATAATGATCGAACTTTGATTTAAATTCAGGTATGGTTTTACTTTCAACCACGTCACATGGCAATGCATTCCATATCTGTGTTACCCTATTATTAATCCAGTATCTCCTCTTACTTGTATTTGTCTTTTCTTTAATTAATTGATGGCTATGTGCTCTTGTATTATGTCCATGATCCCTATGCTCCAACCCCATACTATCCCAAAGAAAAGAGTCTATATGAGCCTTAAAAATCAGACACTTATCCCTCCTCATTCTTCTATACTCAAAGAATATAATCCCAATGAACGTCAACCTCTACTCATAACTCTGTCTTTCCAATCCTCTAACAGTTTTTGTAACCCTTCTCTGGACTTTCTCAAGTGTTCCCACATCCTGTCTTTTATAGGGTGCCCAAAACTGCATGCAATACTCTATATAGGGCCTCACAAGTGCAGTATACAAAGGGACTATAACTTCTCTTTCTTTACATCTAATATGTCTGTTTATACAATGTACAATACCACTAGATTTTTTCATGCTTTATTGCAATGTGTGCTGAAATCCAGGTTGCTGCCAATGTTAATCCCAAGGTCTACAGTATCTCTTCTTGTGAGACCTTTAATACTGTACCTCCCAATTTGTATTCAAAGAAGTTATTATTTCCAAAATGCATAACAGAGCATTTATCTATATTAAATACAGATTGTTTTTGGGAGGCCTAAATTTCCAGTTCATTTAGGGCAGATTGCAAAATATTGTATTCTACAATACTATTTACTGTACCCCCTAGCCTAGTGTCATCCGCAAATTTTGACAACCAAACCCCTTGGTCAACCTGCATTGTTGATATGTAAAGACTGAAAAGGCAGGGTCCCAACACGGATCCCTGAGGGACACCACTGGTCACACAGGATTGGCGAGAGAATTCACCCCTCACACATACCTTCTGATTTCGATTTGTCAGCCATGCCCTAATCCATAGTGCAGTCCAATCTGGTAGTTCCAGCTGTAAGATAACTTTAACAAGCTCCTCATGGGGGACCATATCAAAGGCTTTTGCAAAGTCCAGATAGATGACATTAACTGGGATACCCCTATCAACCGACTTACTAACTTATTGTAGAATTCCAATAAATTTGTCTGACATGATCTCCCTTTTCTAAACCCATGCTGAGATCTATCTTCCTTATCGGAATTTTCAAGGAAGTCTATAATAAAGTCCTTTATTATACCTTCCAATATTTTTCCCAACACAGAGGTCAGACTTATAGGCCTACAGTTGGACACCACTTGTCGTGATCCTTTCTTATGTATAGGGATTACTACTGCTTGGCACCAAACGTCTGGGACTTCGCCAGTATCAATAGATGTTTGGAACAAGTACGTCACGGGATCTACCAGGACCTCTGCCAATTCCTTTAACATCCTTGGATGGATTCCATCTGGTCCCTGTGCCTTATTTTGTTTGACTTGCTTAAGTCGTGTAAGTACAGTACATTGGCTCTATCTATTTTATAGCTGGAATTTGGCTGTATTGTGGCATCGACATATCGGCCAGGATGTGAACTTACATTAAAAACTATGGAGAAATAATTGTTAAATTCCTCAGCTAATGTCACATTATCAGTTATATTTTCCCCATTATTGGTTTTAAGGGGTTCTACAGATGAGTTTTTCCCTTTTTTGCTATTTATATAAGTATAGAAGGTTTTATAATTATCTTATACTTTGGCAGCTAGAGTATACTCATAATTTCTTTTTGCTGTAAATATACTTTTTTTTGCCAGCCTTTGACTTTTTTTTATACATCTCCCAACTTTCCTCAGTATTAACCTTTTTTCATGGTGGTAGTATCTATGTTTCTCTTTGATAAGTGTTTTAACTAGTGGCGTCCACCAGGGTGGAGGAACATTTTTTTTTTTGCCCCACTATATTTGTTAGTAATGGGCACATACCTTTGAACCAGTTCGGTTAATTTATTAGTTAATGTGCCCCAAATTTCAGCAACTGATTGTGAACCAAAATCAGATTTCCAGTCCCAAGCTTCTAGTGCATGTCTCATAGATTCAAAATCTGCTCTACTGTATCTTTAGAGTACCGTTGTACCTGTGCATTTTTTTCTAATGCTTCCTTATACTGAAAAGTGACAATAGAGTGGTCACTAGACCCAAGTGGGGGATTTACATTACAGTCAATAATGTTCTCACCCAAATCACTTAACACTAGATCCAGGATGTGATGACTCCTAGTGCTAGAAGAAACAGATTGGTCCACACTAGCAAGGCTAAAAGTATCCAGGTATCTTGATTCTGTACCTGTATTTGCTTTTAGTAATTCCCAATTTATACCTGGGCGGTTAAAATCCCCTACCAGAATAACATTCCCCAATAGGCACATCTGTGTAATGAAAATACAGGTTACTCACCTGTAACAGGAGTTCTAGGAATGGTATATGTTGTTCATCCACACTGTCTGGCAGGTTCCTTGCCGCTTTAAATCTTGCCAGAAGGTCTTCAAGCTGGCTCCTCCCACCCACCTGGGTGGTAAAACTCTCGGCTCCGCCCCATGACGCCAGATCTAGCCTGCTGGAAGCCAGGTTGTGCGTCGAAGCCGGGGAGGTCGGGTGGGTCGTGTGGATGAACAATATATATCATTCCTAGAACTCCTGTTACAGGTCAGTAACCTGTATTTCTAAGGACATGGATATGTTCATCCACACCGTCTGGCAGACTCCTAGCAGTTCTCCGGGAGGAGGAAGGCAAGGCGCACACCCCCTACTTAGGGAATAAAGACAGGAGAACCGAGGCCCCAAAAGCAGCATCCCGGCGTGACTCCAAGTCGATGTGGTAGTGGGTGATGAAGGTGTGTGCTGACTTCCAGGTAGCAGCCCTGCAGATTTCCTGGATAGGGACATCCCTGGAAGCAGCCACCAAGGCAGCAGTATGGCGGGTAGAATGAGCTGTTATCCCTCTGGGAGACTCCATGCCCGCCAACCTATAGCAGAGATCTATGCAGGAGGTGACCCACCTGCCTATCATCACACCGCTTGGCTGCAGGTCTATGGGTGGGCTTCAGCGTAGGTGACAAACAGCTGGCGAACCTCTCCCCAAACTTCAGCTGTCCGCTCCTTGTAATAAGCGAGCGCTCTTCTAGGGTTCAAAGTATGCAGCCTATATTCGGCCTCCGAGGTGTGACTGGGGTAGAACACCGGCAGAGTCAACACCTGGTTAAGGTGAAACTCTGACACCACCTTCGGAAGGAATTTCGGGTGGACGCAGGACAACCTTGTCCCTGAGGAAGACCAGATAAGGAGACCCGATGGAAAGCACCTGGAGCTCTCCCATCCTTCTGGCTGATGTGATAGCCACCAAGAAGGAGGTCTTCACGACAGGTGAGAGATGTCACACCTGTGCATGGTTCAGATAAACTTGCCCATGACTTAGACAATACTCAGCAGTAGATCCATGGAGGTGGAGGTTCTCGCACCAGAGGGAAATGTGATCAAGGCTCTTTAAAAGCGCCTCTTCCTCCTTGCGCTACATCGACTGCTTCCCGGCCCATGCCCGGTAAGGGAGGTGGCTGCCAAGCGCACCTTAATCAGTCACGACTGAAGCCCTAGCTGAGAAAGGGACCACAGGTAGTCCAGAATGCTTGACAAGGAACAGGAGGAAGGGTCCAGGCCCTTGCCTGACACCAAATGGAAAATCTCTTCCATTTGAAGGCATAACATTTTCTGGTCGACTCCTTCTGAGACACCTCAACGGCGTTGAGGACCTCGTCGGAAAGACCCAAGGCCTGGAACTCTAGCCGCTCAGGAACCAGGCCGTCAGGTGCAGGGACTGAAGGTCCGGATGGAATACCTTTCCCTGACTGACCGAGATCAGGTCCGGGTGGGCTGGAAGCCACCTCGGGAGCCTGGAGCTGAGACTGAGGAGATCTGGATACCAGAACTGGCAGGGCCAGTCTTGGGCTACCAGAATCACCTATGCCTTGTCCCTCCTCACCTTGAGAAGCACCTTGTGGATCAAGGGAAATGGGGGAAAGGCGTAGAAGAGGCCCGGGGTCCACGGCCTCAAGAAGGCATCCCCCTGCAGCGAGCCCTGCTGAGGGGGGCGGGCATGAAACAGTCTCAGCTTTGCATTCTCCCTGGAGGCAAACAGGTCCACCTGAGGTGTGCCCCAGAGGGAGAAGAGATCTTGTACTACCTCCGGCAGGAGAGACCACGCGTTAGACGCAGCCCCTATCCGGCTTAGGGCATCGGCCAGGGTGTTGGAGGCTTCTGCCACATGAATGGCGAGGAGATCCGCCTCCAGGCTGCACACGAGTGACCAAATGCGGAGACCTCCTGCACAGGGGCATGGGCGTGTCCGCCCTGGTGGTTTAGGTGAGTACATGGTTGTGGTATTGTCCATCTGGACCTGAACCACTTGACCCCGTAGAAACGGAGCGAAGGTGGTGAGGGCTAGACGAATCACTCGAAGCTCCAGCAGGTTGATATGGCATCAGGACTCCCAAGGGGACCAGAGGCCGTGCGCTCTGTGCTCCTCCAGATGGGCACCCCAACCCTTCAGAGATGCATCAGTCGATAGAGACCATCGGCTTGGGGTGGACAAATGGGATGCCCTCCTGCAGATGTGCTGGAACGGTCCACCACTGGAGAGTGTTCCACATCCCCTGGGTCACTGTCACTAGCTGATCCAGCGGATCGAAGTGCTGTGACCATTGGCTGGCCAGCCCCCCGTGAAGGGGACGCATGTACCAGCGGGCCCAATGGACCACGCTGGTGCAAGCCGCCAGTAGGCCAGGAGGCGCAGGAAGTCCAGGCCAGGCGCGATTGCCCACCTGAAATGATTGGGCAAAGGAGGGAAAGAACCTCGGCCCTGTCCGCGGGAGCCGTGCTCTGGCTCGTAGAGAGTGAGCTCTGCCCGATGGTGTATCACCTGCTTTGCACGAGTTCCGACTTGGCCTCGTTGATGAGAGGCCAACCTGAGAGCAAACCTGGAGGCCAGATCTCTGGACCGCTCCACCTCCGCTCTGGAGGGGCTGCAATCAGCCAGTCATCCAGGTAGAGGTACACCCAGACCCTTCGGCGTCACAGGAATGCTGTCACCACTGCCATGCATTTGGTGAAGACCCTGGGAGCTAGGGAAAGGCCGAAGGGCATGGCCTGGAACTCGTAAAGGGATCCCTCAGCTCTGAAGCGGAGGAATCTCTGGTGGGACGGACGGATTGGGACGTGAAAGGACGCGTCCTGAAGGTCCAGAGAACAGAACCACAAGCCTCATTCCAAGGATGGGATTCTGAGCCAGAGTGACCATCCTGAAGGTCCAAGACCTTAGGAACCTGTTCAGGTCATGCAGGTCGAGAATGGGGCACCAGCCCCCCGTCCGTTCTGGGACCAGAAAGTACCTGGACACAAACCCCAGGTCCGGAGGAGGATCCGCCACCTTCCTGATCACCTCTTTTTCGAAGAGCACGGCAATATCGGCTCGGTGAGCCAACAGAGAGGCTGCGGATCCCGTAGCCCCCCTGAGGGGCGACAGCTCGAAAGGGCAGGGCCTGCTCGAACTCCGGGGGCAGACCCTTTCCTACCACCTCCAACACCCAACGGTCCGTGGTGATAGCAGACCAGCGGAAAGGAAGTGGCGGAGCCGTCCCCCCATGGGGGGAACCCAGGGGGGAGTGACAAGGCTGGGGGCGACACCCCTCAACCCATCATTGGGCAGGCTTAGAGGAGAGACCGGCCGAGGGACCTCCTGGGCCTTTACCTCCCTGCTTCCTGTTGGAGGAAGCCGCGGGCCTGGGTCTGGGATGCCACGTGCAAACCTGCTGGCCCTGATGCTGTTGGGTCGGATGTGCTGCAGGCACAGAAGGACGAAAGGGCTTGTGCTGCTGCTGTCGGCGGCCTTTGTCCTTCTGGGCGGAAGTGACCGAGTCCAGAGTGGCATTGGACTTTTCGATCCGCTAGAGGTGACCTTCCACTCCAGGGCCGAAGAGGTCGGTCCCCAAGAAGGGAACATCCGCCAGTTTGTGCTGGGTATCCGCCGTGAAGGTGGATGTCCTCAGCCATGCTCTGCGGCGCATGGCCACCGTGGCCGCAACTGATCTGGCACAGGAGTCTCCGCTTTCCAGAGCCATTTGGAGTTGCTGCTTAGCCACTGCCCTACCCTGGTCCTGCACCTGCCGGACCGTGGTCTGCAGGTCGGCCGGGAGATGAGGGATCACCTCATTCAGGGAGCCCATGAGGCCATGGTAGAAGTGTGCCATCAGCACGGCTGAGCTGGCCTGGCGGAGGCCAAAGGAGGAAGCAGCGTGCACCTTGCGCCCGGCGTAGTCCAGCTTTTTGGACTCCTTGTCGGGGGGGCTTGTCCACGTCCCTAGAGTTCCTGGAACACCGGAAAATGCTGTTGGTGACCAACCCCTCAGCCGAGGGGTGTTCCAAAAAACCGGGCAAAGAGCCGGTAGGGATCGCATACTTCCTGGCCATCCTGGCCGAAGGCACAGGACAGGAAGCAGGCTGCTGCCAGAGCTCCAAGGCTGGGCCAACAATGGCTTCAGCCACCAAGAAGCCTAGGTGGTGAATCCCCTCGGTCCAGTATCTCCGTCCAGAGGGATACTTGGCCCGCTTGGATACAGGCTCGAGCTGCATCCCGGTGGACTCCGAGATTAGCCGAAGCAAACCCATGAAGGACGATGGGCTTTCGTCCATCGACTGGCCCCCCCGGAGGACTCCAGGTCAATGGGCCTGGAGAACAGGGAGGAGTCATCGTCAGACTCGGAGGAGTCCACAAAGAGCTGCCTGGGGCCTGAGCCACCCTCCACCTGCAGAGGACAGTCGGGAGTGAGGGTGACCGACAACCTGTGGGGTAAGCCCTGACCCGACTGAGAGTCCTTGGTCGGCGCCCCCAATTTCGGTTGTGGAGGCGGAGGTACCACAACAATCGGTGGGGCAGCTGGTTTCGGCCGAGCAACCGGCCCAGGCTTGGGCACCTCGGCTCCAACGAGGGGTTGTTTCGGCTGCTCGGGTGACAGCCACTTGATGGCCGGGGAAGGCGACAGCGTCAGCTTGGTCCCGGAAAGAAGTAACTGCTGCCACATCAGGTCCTCGTAGCATCGACGCAATTTGCGTCGAAGCCTCTCCCCTTCCGAGGAGGAAGACGAGGATGAGCAGTGGCGCCGATTACCTCGGTGCCGAGACTGAAACCGCCAATGTCGGCGGGATCGGCTGGACCGAGACGATGTCCGAGACCGAGACCGAGATCCTCGGTGTTTCCGAGGACGGGTCTGGGAAGGGGCGAGGGACACCCGCTCTTCCCTCGGCTCGGAAGCCTTAACCGGGACCTGCGGCACCGGGGGCGCACGCAAGTCCTAGGTCTCCACCGGGGGAACCGGTGAAGAAGGGTTGTCGGTCTCACCAGTCGACAGCCTGTCCGACGGGTCGAGAAAAATCTCGACCACGTCGACGGGTGTCTCGGCCGGCTGGCCTGACGGGGACGCCGTGAAGCCAGCGGCCTTAGCCGCAACCTCGACCGAAGTCGACTGTCCGGGGAGAGGGATATCTCCCACTCCCATGAATGCCGATGATGGGACCTACCCTTTGAATCCTTCTTTTTGGACCGAGAGAAATGTCCCGATGACCCCTCTCCCTTCGTGGAAAGGGATTGGCAAAGCTTCTTGAAAGAAGCTGAATACGAGGTACCCACAGAGAGCGGTATAAATCCACAACCGAGAAAGAGGATGATGCGGCCTGGGCCACCTCCTCGAGGGCGATCATCTGCTCGAGTCGCTCAGCCGAGCCAGCCGCCATGGTAAGCGCCCAATGGGCCTCCCTTCGACTTAACCGCGGGTAGCGCTCGGGCCCAAGCTGTAACCGGGCAGAGCGGTCCTCCAGGATGTTGGCTGAAAATGAACGGCATGACTCGCAGGCCTGCGGGTCGTGTTCTAGGCCGAAGCAGTAGACGCACGTGGAGTGCGGGTCCGTCCTGGACATCTTCTGCCCACAAGGGCACCGCCGAAATCCGGGAGTCGATTTGTCCATTGCAGCTGCGAGGGAGAAAGAAGTCTGAGTCTTGAAAATTTTAAAATAAGTTTCGGGCGAACCGAAGAATTAGGATCCAGTCTACACGTAGAGCGTTAAGGAGGGAACCTGAGCTTCCAAGCAGTAATGAAGATCTGGCGTCATGGGACGGAGCCGAGAGTTTTACCACCCGGGTGGGTGGAAGGAGCCAGCTTGAAGACCTTCCAGCAAGATTTAAAGTGGCAAGGAACCTGCCAGACAGTGTGGATGAACAACATATCCATGTCCCTAGAAGCTAAGATATCCTCATCTTCTTTCAACTTAGTGGATGGTGGTCTATATAATACCCCAAAATTAATTTTAGCAGATTGGGGGGTGCTAATCTTTACCCAGAGGGCTTCCAAATCCGGCCAGCTAGTTGTTTCAACTTGCTCTGTAACAATCGTGTCCCATCTCTTCCAAAATAAAAAAAACATCCTCTGGTACTACAGGTTAGGGTCCCTATCATTGCTATCTGATGTGTAAAGGCTGCTATCGAAATTAGGACCATAGGTCTTCCTAAAGGGTGCCCTTTGTGTGTATTATCTAGCCTTAGCCCAGGTGTACTCAAGGTGTATAAGTTCCCCACCTGACAGACTATCAGATCTCTTCTGAACTTTTTGATTTTTTGTGATTTAATGTTATCCTCTAAATCTTCTATGCCTTTCGTTAACAGTTGTAAAACAGTTTTTCTGTCTGGTGTGTAAATGTTTTCTATAAACTGACTAAATGTCTTGAATTTCTTTACCGACCTTACTGCTTTCTCTGGTTAATGACTCAATGATGGTTAACATAAAATTGTAGGGCACTTTCTTATAAAGAAGTACGAATCCAGCCCAGCCACCTCAGGAAAGAGCAAAACACTTGTTTTGAGGAGAAGCCAATACCAATCAACACTAATAATCAGAAAATCACAGATTGGTAAAAAAAGGCCCACTCACCCAATATATTTAAAATATCTGTAATTTATTCAAATTTATATGTCTCAAGATATAGTACAAAGTACTAATACATAGTACTGTGTAAACGTTTCGGAATAAACCTTCATCAGTACAGTACCATATCATAAGGGCACTTTTCAATATTGTGTCAATATTTCTTAAGAAATGCATTTCAGAATGAGAAAGTAAGAAGTTAAGATATGTTAATAAGGATGCAGTAACAAGTATTTTGGACATTTGTCAAAATCAACAAAGAAAATTAATATTATTTATGATACAGTAATAGGAAATACTGACACATGTCCACATCTGAAATAAAAAGAAATTGTTTTAGGGCATAATATCACAAATGGAATGATAAATTTAAAATCACAAATGTTACATGGTTGAAAAGTGTCCTTATGATATGATACTGTACTGATGAAGGTTTATTCCGAAACGTTTACACAGTACTATGTATTAGTACTTTGTACTATATCTTGAGACATATAAATTTGAATAAATTACAGATATTTTAAATATATTGGGTGAGTGAGCCTTTTTTTTTTTTACCAATCTGTGATTTTCTGATACACTGTTTCTTATCCCACCCCATTTATTTTCTAGAACAGAGTCTTTATATCTCAGATTTGGCTCAAGTGTCACCCATAATCCTCATGGAGCACATTTCTGCTTGACGTACTCCACTAGAGCTACTGAATACTATTCTAATTTGCATTATTTGATTCTCAATTGTTCCAATCAATTGAGAATAGACTCGGTGTATTAATACATGCAAATGGTGATTTCGATTTCACATTTTGTAAAATTCTCTCCTCATCCGTATGTGTGAATGCAGTAAAGTTTGTGCTGCTAGGAAATATATTTCCCATTTCTTCTAAAATATCCATTACCATGACTCTGTAATTCTACTATACAAAATAGAGAAATAAAGAACATATACTGAATAGAATATAACTAGATAATACACTTATATTCTTAACTATGCGGGGGGGGGGGTACCCTGGGTTAAATGTATACCAACATAGGCACTAACAATAACTAAAAAGACTATAAATGAATACCATTGAAATCAGTCTAATACTTCACTAAATAATACATATATACACATTAAATTAAAACATACAAGTATGCAATAACATTCTAATATAAAACATTTATTAATATTTTGTTTGCCCTCCATTTCAAAGTGCTCCGTACCTGTTATCAGGCATAACAAGTTTGGAAAACAAAAGAGTCTCACGTATAATAAAGGCAGATATTCACTCATCTCTATTTAGGTAAAGATTACGAATGTGGATACATAATAAAAGTGATTTTTTTTTTCAATCTATATTTTTTCCCCTTTCCGGCGGGGCTAGCAGGCAGCTCTGATCCCTCTCTCAGAGGGTCTCAGTCTCTGGTCCCCAATTCTCACCACTGACCCACCCAGTAGGTCCCCCATGGGTTGCCCCTCCTTGTGGCAGGGCCAAAAGAAAAGGGCGACCACCCCCCGGAGACCAACATCTAGACTCTGAGGGGCCGGCGTGAGAACTATGGGGCCATCATGGAGCCTGCTAGCTCCAGGTTTCCACTTTTCTCACCTCCCCTTTTGCCGTGGCCACCCGAGCGCATGTGGAGGCTCATGCACATAGCGATCCATGGCACTCTCCCTATTCAAGCCGTTCCCATCTACATTACCCTTGAGCTTCCATCCGGGGGCAGCCTTGCAGTGGTCATGACTGGGTCCCAACCCAGAAGAGGAGAGCAGCTCAGTGGCCGCTCAATCCATCTCCCAGCCTCTCCCCCCTCCCCCCCGCCAACCCAGGCTTGGATCGCAAGCGTGGCGCGAGGTGTGGCGACCAGCGCCTCAACCCTCAGGGCCACTGGGCTGGCCAAAACTGATTTTTTTTAAACACAGAAACATAGAATTTGACAGCAGATAAGGACAGCTTGGCCCACCTAATCTGCCCATTTCCCTACCTGATGGATAAGCTGCAGATCCTAGTTAACCAACAGTCTACTTCCTCCTACCCCCCAGTAGAATTGTCTTATGTCTGTCCCATGCATTCTTGAATTCCCCCACTGTTTTTCACTCCACGACCTCCTCAGGAAGGCCGTTCCATGTATCCACAACCCTCTCCATGAAAAAATACTTCCACACATTACCTCTGAGCTGTCCCCCCTCCATCTTCAAATTGTGCTCCCTTGTTCTTGCACATCTCTTTTTCTGAAAGAAGCTACCCTCTTGGACTTTGTTAATTTCCTTGAGGTACTTGAAATGTTCTATCATGTCCTCCCTATCCCTCCTTTCCTCGAGGGTATACATATTAAGCTCCTTTAATCTCTCTTCATATGTCTTCTGGTGCAGACCCTGCATCATTTTAGTTGCCCTCCTCTGGACAGCCTCCATCCTGTCTATGTCCTTGCGAAGATGGGGTCTCCAGAACTGCACGCTGTATTCCAGATGGGGGTCTCACCAACTGTCTGTACAGAGGGATAACAACTTCCTGTTTTCTACTGGTGATGCCTTTCCCTATGCATCCCAGTATACCCCAGCCCTCCTTACTGCCTTCTCACATTGCTTGCCCACCTTTAGGTCATCAGATAAGACTACCTCCAGGTCAATTTCCATTTTTGTTCTTATTAGTATCTCACCCCCCACTGCGTACTCTTCCCCTGGGTTTTGTTTCTCCGGTACATTACTTTTCACTTCTTTGCACTGAATCTAAGCTGCCATACACTTGACCATTGCTCCATCCTTGCCAAGTCCCTTCTCATCCTTTCCAATCCACCTTCTGCATCAACCCTGTTGCAGATCTTTGTGTCGTCTGCAAAGAGACATACTTTTCCTTCCAGTCCCTCCACAATGTCACTTATAAAGGCATTAAAGAGAACC
This sequence comes from Neoceratodus forsteri, assembly GCA_016271365.2. Classification (NCBI taxonomy): domain Eukaryota; kingdom Metazoa; phylum Chordata; order Ceratodontiformes; family Ceratodontidae; genus Neoceratodus; species Neoceratodus forsteri. The sequence continues at coordinate 479,905,952 of CM057455.1, forward strand.
AGTCCCAGTACTGAACTCTGCAGTACTCCGCTAGTAACCCCTGTTTCTTCAGAGTGGACTCCGTTTACTATTACCCTCTGCGTCCTGTTGTCCAACCAATTTTTTACCCAGGCTACCACATTGGGACCCACTCTAAGGCTGGCTAACTTGTATATTAATGTTTTGTATGGGATTGTGTCAAATGCCTAGATAAAGTCTACGTAGGCCTTGTCCACAGCCCCTCCCTGGTCTACTACTTTGGTTACCCAGTCAAAGAAATTTATTAGATTCGTCTGACACAACCTTCCCACTGTGAATCCATGCTGCCTTGGGTCCTGTGCCCCACTGGCCTCTAGGTATTCAACAATTCTTTCCTTCAGAAGAATGAAGAAATGATTCATTGTGCAGGTGCGCTATACAGCTTACCAATGACAGTTCATGTATCAATCAATCAATTCTTTATTTGTAAAAAAGGAGCCTTTCTAAAAACCAAGACGCCTGTACAATAACAATCAAGACACATTAATAAAGAACAATATAAAATTAAAAATAATAAATACAGTATCAGCTTTTAAAATCAGAAAATGCCATGCTAAAAAGATACGTTTTCAGGGCAGCTTTAAAACTTTGGACAGTCAGGCAATCTCGCACCTGATAAGGTAGAGAATTCCACAGGGTCGGGGCCATAAAACTAAATGACATTGCTCCGGATGTTTGTAAACAAACCTGGGAATCTCTAGCAATCCCTCGTCGGTGGGTTGGAGAGGGCGGAGGGGACAGTAGGGGTGAAGGAGATTTTGCAGGTAACTGGGTCCCTGATCGTGTAGGGCCTTATAGGTCAGCAAACCAACCTTGAAGGTGATCCCCCACTCTATTGGCAGCCAGTGCAGTCCGCGGAGCACAGGCATTATATGACTGGTCCTAGAGATAGCAGTCAAAAGCCTGGCTGCCGCATTCTGCACCAGCTGCAAGCGGTGGATATCAACCCCCAGTAGCCCAAGGTAAAGGGCACTGCAGTAGTCAAGGCGGGAGGTAACGAAGGCGTGGACCAAAGTTGGATGATCATCGAGAGGAACCAGATGCTTTACCCGGGCAATATTCCTCAGATGGTAAAAAGAGGTTTTGACAACCACCGACACATGCAATTTTAGTGTATGGCAGTCATCAAACAACGCCCAGGTTCTGCACCCAGTCTGAGGTAGTTAGCTGGACATCTCTAAGCCACAGACCCAAAGGAGGTCCAGTCAACACACCAGCCTCTCGACGACCTGGGTCCACAACCAACACCTAAGTTTTTTCTGGGTTTAACCACAGCCAGTTCACATTCATCCAGTCCTGGATCTCAGCTAGACAGCTGTTAAAGACCGAGACAGCATCATCCTAGCCAGGCACAAAGGACATATACAGCTGAGTATCATCTGCATAGCAGTGAAAACTCAAGACATGCCACCTAATAATCACTCGTAATGGCAGCATATACACCCCCAAACAACATGGACGCCAAGATGGAGCCCTGCAGTACCCCACAGGATAGGGAGAATGGAGCGGAGGAAAAAAAAAACAGACACCACCCTCTGAGTCCTACCCTCGAGGAATGATCGAAACCATCTGAGGACCGTCCTCGAAAGTCCACAGATGAACCGCAGGCACTCCAACAGCACACCATGGTCCACGGTGTCAAATACCGAAGAGAGATCTAGAAGGACCAAGATGGAACGGGTCTTTCAATCTCTCGCTATTAGGAGGTCATTTAGTACCCGGACAAGAGCTGTCTTGGTACTATGTCTCTTCCTAAATCCGGACTGGAGAGAATCATAAACATTGTGGCTGGTCAAATGGTCATCCAGCTGCGACACCACCACCTTCTCAATAAACTTACCCACAAAGGGTAGGTCAGAGACAGGCCTGTAGTTAGCCAGACAGTCTGGGTCCAAGAAGGGTCTTTTAAGAAAGGACCAATCCACAGCCTCCTTCAGGGGATCTGGAAAGATCCCCCTCTCCAAAGACATCCAGACTATCTCAGCAAGGACCAGACCGATATTATCCACACAGCCCACTAAAAGGCACGTGGGGTCCGTGTCCAAACTACAGTTGGTCGGACGCAATGACTGGATAACCATCACAATATCATTGATTGTGAGCCGGCCGAAGTCACACCACACAAACTGGGCATCCGACATCTCCTGCCGACCACCGCAACTCCCTTGAGAGAGGGTCACGCAGACGCTGGACCTGACTGTGGCAACCTTATCCGCAAAGAACTGAGCAATCTCCTCACAACATTCTTGTGAAAAAGCATTTCCAGGCTGGAGACAGAGTGGACTGCACAATCTGTCCACAGTCCGGAAAAGCTGAGCTGGTCGATTCTATGCAGCAGCAATTTCCCTGGACAGGAATTCTGCCTTCTTACAGGTAATTGCTGATAGATGTGGTCCATCAAACTAAGTCTGTCACACTCCAGGCCCAACCTCCGCAAGCGCCTCTCTAACCTTTGTCCCACTCTCAGCTCCCTCAAGGCCTCATCAAAACAAGGAGACTTGGGGTGAAGAGTGAGGGGACAAACACGAACAGGAGCAATGGAATCCAGGGCCTCTGTCGCCGCCTTATTATAGGCTAGTACCAGATCCCCTGGATCCGTGCATTCACTCTGTATACCCAATAGGTCCAGTACTGCCATCGGGCCCACAGGGGACACACACCTCAAAGGGCAGTACCAGACCATCTCCATAGGGGCAGACCTATTAGGGGATGCCAGGAAACTGAATCCGATGGTGTGATCAGACCACCCAACTGGTTCCACCATCAAGTCGGATATATCCATCCCCAAGAGAAACACCAAGTCCAATGAATGACCACCAATATGGGTCGAGGAGGAAATAACCTTTGTGAAGCCCAGTGAATTCATTAACTGAAAGAAGTCCTGTCCAAACTGCAAGAGTTCATCATCGACCCAGGCAATGAAATCCCCCAGGATCAGCCATCTGGGGGATCCCAATGTCAGGCCGATAATGAAGTCTGCGACTTCCCGCAGGAAAACATTCCCATCTCCTGGTGGACAGAAGACGAGAAGAATCCTGCACCCCACACCCTTGCCCGAGATACATTCAAAGGAGTTGATGGCTCCCACTGGTACCTCCATCAGGTTCAGTTCCAATCTAAAACAGATGGCTACACCCCCGTCCCTATGATCCTTCCTCAGGCGGTGTATCACTGAATACCCAACTGGAATTGCTGATTCCAGAATGGGACCAGCATTCTCATCCAGCCAGGTCTTAGTGATGCAAGCCAGGTCAGATGATCCAACAAGATCCGCTACTATAGCGGTCTTGTTTTTAATGGACCTGGCATTGCATAACACTGCCTGAGTAGGATGAGCACCCAAGGAAGACAGAGTTGCCTGCCTGCTATAAGCAGAGCCCTTGGGTATGGGAACTAGACAGGGAGGACCCCTTTTGCCTCAGGGCATCTCCTTGTCCCTACTATCCCAATCCGCCCACCCTTTTCCATTCCCCCACCAGGCTGAGCCCCCGCCCTCCTAACTATCCCCAGAGCTCGGCACCATCTGAACACTTCCAGGGACAGAGAGGGACAAAAGAAAGAGTGGAGGTCCCTCAGCCCGGAGGGGGAATAATGCCTGACCGTCCTTTTGCCTACCCAACACATCTTCGCCACAGTTCGCAAGCACCCAGTCAAACAACACTCAACTCAAACACTCAAACTTCCATACCACTCCACACAGCAACCACACACACAACAAATAATCAACCAAAACCCCAACCCCAAAACAATATAAAATAATTTCTATTGCAAAGTGTGAAGGTGATTTCAGTTAAAAAGAAAAGTCACACAGAATCTCCAAGTTGAGTAATTATTGCCCTCTGGGGAGCTCCCACCTCTCCAGAGATAAAAGTTATTGCCCCTTCTGACACTATCTCCACATAAGCCGGGACAGTAAACAGCAGTTTATTCACAAAATTAGTTTAAACAAGGCACTCTCACTGCCCGCCAAGGTTCAAAGAACTAGGAAAGGAAAAGAAAAAGGAAGAGTCTGACCATCCCCAACAAGTTGAATAAAATCCAATTATAGATCTTCCACAAAACACTTCTGTGGCACAGCTGTCTCTCCAAGGATCCTGGGAAACTCCCTTCAAACCACGCTACTCAACCACCCGGCCATCCCCCAAGGAGTCGCTACCGAAAGCCCTAGGCCACGAGCAAGTCCCCAAGTGGAGCCAGCTCTCCAGCCTGCCTCCCCCAGAAAACTACAGCGCACCAGATCCAATAGCACATGCTCTCCAGTGGCCCCAGACCCAGTCTCCCATGCAACCAGTTACCCCGGTGATCCTTCCCCAGGTTCAGGCCAGAGCCACTGACAACCTCACTTGGACAAACTACAGGTCAGAGATCTAAGAAGACCCTCGTCTATCAGTTAACAGACGCCGGCAGGCTAATTCTGGTCCGAAGCCTTGGCAGGACCACATGCTTAGATTACTGAAATATATTTAAATTGGTTTAGAAACATTTTTTAAGACACTTTTTATTATAGCTTTCAAAAATACATATATCTCTGTATGAATATTTCATAAATCTTATGACTGAAGATCACATATATGTAGACGATACAACCTATAAAAGGTCTCTAGTATTAGCATCTTAATCCTCTAGACAACATACTGTATCAAAACTAAAATAACTGATCCCTCCCCCATCCCCTACCCAGCCTTCCAGCACCATGGAGAATTCCTTTATCATTCAGTGTGTCTGTAAAGGAGTTAGCATATCTTCTATCTCTCTCTAAGTAAAGTTGTTTTCTTATTCTTCATTTGTAACTGCTTCCCATAGTTTCTCATATGGTGCAGCCTCTTTTAGCCCAAAATACAAATATTCTTTGCTCATCCATCCTATTTATGGAGCAATCCAGTTTTCTAATATAAACCTTCTGGTACACATTGTACCTACTGTATACATAAGATTTTTCTTCACTTTCTATCTATTTTCATTTAAAAGCATTACTGAAAAGTTATTTGGAATGTGCCAATTTAAGATCTCTGTTAATCGATTGGCTGTTTTGTCCCACACAAGATAATCTTAGGACAGGCCCATATGCAATGGAACAAATTCCCTTTTCCGCCACAATTATGCCAACACTTTTGATTTCCATTTGTGATAACATTTGCCCAAAATTTTGGGTGTAAAATAAGCCCTATCAACAATGTACTATTTTATTGCTTTATTTATTTATTTATTTATTTATTTATTTATTAACACAAATAGCCTTTATTCTAGCTGAAATTAAATGGAGATCCCTGGAGAGGGGAGTCTTTCCAGACCCCCTAAAGTAGGCGGTCATTCGACCACTCCTTAAAAAACCCTCCTTGGATCCCGACAATCCAGCTAACTACCGACCTGTCTCTAACCTTCCTTTTGTGGGGAAGGTTGTTGAGAAGGTGGTTGCCTTGCAGCTGGATGATCAACTTGTAACTCACTGTGTCTATGAAGTTCTCCAGTCTGGTTTTAGGAAGAGGCAGAGCACAGAGACTGCCCTTGTTCGGGTACTTAATGACCTCCTAATGGTGAGAGATCGAAAGGCTCATACCATCTTGGTCCTTCTTGATCTCTCAGCAGCCTTTGACACTGTGGACCATGGGGTGCTTTTGGAGACCCTGTGGTTCCTTTGTGGACTGTCCTTGAATGGCTCCGATCTTTCCTTGTAGGCAGGTTTCAGAGGGTGGTCACCGGAATTTATTCCTTTGACGCCCTCTCCCTGTCCTGTGGGGTACCGCAAGGCTCCATATTGGTGCCCATGTTGTTCGCAGTGTATATGCTACCATTGAGAGATATCATCAGACAATATGACTTGAGTTTTCACTGCTATGCAGATGATACTCAGCTGTATACGTCTTTTGTGCCCGGACAGGTTGATGTGGTCTCTGTGCTAAATAGTTGCCTCTCCGAGATCAAAGACTGGATGAACTCAAGTTGGTTGAGACTGAATCCGGATAAGACTGAAGTGTTGGTTGTGCGGGTTTTGGGGCTGGGCACATGTTGGGCCTATGGCTCGATGGTGTCCAGCTCCCCACCTCAGACCGGGTGCATAACCTGGGCGTTATTTTTGATGATGGTCTGACCCTGAAATCTCAGGTGTCGGCTGTAGTTAAATCCTCATTTTACCATCTGAGGAATATCGCCCGGGTGAAACAACTGGTTCCTCTGGGTGACCTTCCAACATTGTTCCACGCCTTCAGTACTACCCGTCTTAACTACTGCAATGCCCTCTACCTAGTGCTATCTGGGGCTGATATCTGCTGCTTGCAGCTAGTGCAGAATTCTGCGGCCAGGCTGCTGACTGGTACCTGTAGGACCAGTCACATTATGCCTGTGCTGCGTGAGCTACACTGGCTGCCAGTTCAGTGGCGGATCACCTATAAGGTAGGCTTGCTTACCTTTAAGGCCCTACATGAACAGGGACCTGACTACCTGAAAGATCTCTTGACTCCCTACTCCCACAATCGTTCTCTCCAATCTGCCGACAAGGGATTGCTAGAGGTTCCCAGGGTTCATTTGAAAACTTCTGGAGCTGGCGCTTTTTCAAATGCAGCACCAACTCTGTGGAACTCTCTACCTTATCGGTTAAGAGACTGCCTGACTGTCAGTAGCATTAAAACTATGCTAAAAACATATCTATTCTCTCAGGCTTATCCAGACTGATTTTAAATAACTTATACTGCTGTTGTTTTTATGTACTGTGGCTTATATCTGTACGGCGCCTTGATTTTGAAAGGCACTTTACAAATAAAGTGTTGGTTGGTTGGTATTAATACTTGTCCTTATATTTCTCCATTGCTGATCTGTGTAGGATAACGCAGTTTCTGTATTCCATTTTTTATTTGTCTTACACCACGGATTTTTATTTTTTGAGGTGAGGGCCATATATATTTGCTGCAGTCGTTTTTTGTAGCCCAATTCCACTATTTTTCTTTGATCTTTTGTTAAATTTTTATTGGGGTTGCTTTTGTTCAATTTCAAAAATAAATTACATTTATGTTTTAATCTTAAGTAGTTCACAAAGTTAACTCCTAATATTCCTTGAAAAGTGTTTCTAAAATTCTCAAAATTTACAAATTTTCCTTTATCCAATAACTGAAACTAATCCTGAATATTAGCTTTCCGATTTCTCTGGGCAAATACTTTATTCTCTTTCTGCCACATACTGGCACATTTACAAATGTTCAAGTGTAACCATGGCAACACATTATAGTGTCTAAGTGTTATTATAGCTTGCCTTATTTTAATACCTAAGGCACCGAACAGCTGGGGTATAGGGAGATTTAAAGTTAGTTCCCAAATTACTGTTTTCTTATCCAGTCCTTGTGTAATGGGCCAAAATACTATTTCCCAAGGATATTCTTTCATGTCCATGATTGCCAATTCCCACCAAATTTTAATTTGGTGTGCAACTTCATACAATTCAGGGTCAGGGCAGCTGTATCCTCTAGTCTTTCTGGGAGTGGTAAGCTGATGCCATGCAATTCTCGGTTTTCATCCCATTCATAAGAATTTAGTGAAACTTCTTCTTATTGAATTATACCATGCCTGTGTCTGACATCCAATTATTGCCTGTATAACAAGTAGAAAGTGGGGTGATGCCTTCATTTTTATTGTTTCTAATCTGCCCCAAAGAAACAGTGATAACTTTTCCCAGTTCTCCAACAACATTTTTATTTTTTCTTTAGCTGTTCCATAGATTGATTGTTTTTTATTTCCTCTTGTTTTTTGTTATTCCCAGGTATCTAAAGTTATTGCTAAGGATAATCAGCTTTTGTATACTTTGGTCTACTAGGTAATTTTCATGGTTTACAGCCATAATGACTGATTTCTGGGAATTAAATTTATATCCCGATAGTGATGCATTTAATTCGACCTCTTCCAGAAAGGCTGGAATAGATTTTATACTTTTCATTATCAACTAAGCATCATCTGTAAAAACATTTAGTTTGATTTGCATATTTTTGGCTCTACGATGCTGGTTCGACAACAATTTCATCGACCAGCATCACAGCGACAGAATTTATGTCGACTGCAAGTTGCGGTTGACATAAATCCCGATGGACTCCCGGTCTGTTTTTCTACTGGGGGGGGGGCTTCCCCAGCCCCCCACACCTACCATTCTAAATGTAATCAGCTTGGGACAGGGGTGCAGGACCAGGAGACAGTGAGCCCGGGTCTCTAGCGCACCAATATAGCGAACTATCGATGTTGTCGACATTGACGTAGTCCGTTGTGTTGGTGTCGTTATGGGGAAGGTATACCTATATTTTCTATTCTTAGTCCTTCTCCATTTTTATTTTTCCTTATGCAATTAAGAAATGGCTCCAAGCACATATATATCACTGGGGACAAGGGACATCCTTGTCATACACCGTTCAACATATCTAATAGTTTTGTTAAATAGGAGTTTATTGCAAATCTAACTGTTGTTTTTTCATAGAGTTTTTGGATTAATTGGAGTAAAGTGTTTGGAATTCCCCATCTTTTGATACATTCAAACATGAATTTCCTATCCAAGTAATCAACTGCCTTAGTCACATCTATTGTTTAGAAACATTTGTGTGATTAAAAATTAATCTTGGGGTAGTACAGTCCCTCATATCAATAACTGTTGTGAGGAAACAAAGAAATATGAATACAGGTAATACAGCATATTAATTGATTGACAAATATGTTTTTGTTTCGCTTGCACAGAGCCCTGAGGAAGTGAGCACAAAGGCTCATGACATGCTGGCATCTAAATGACTGGCAGTTTAGAGTGAAATATTTTTTTATCAGAAAATTAGTACTTGGTGAGTGGACTTGTTTCCAACAAACTGTTGCCGTGAGACAGAAATCCCCCTATATAATTATTCCTCTAGGGGATGCCTAGAAAGCTGGGATAAGTGGTAAAAAGCAGAGTCTGAGGGACAATTCTCAGCCAACAGTTTACTAATACAGTGCAACAGCTTAATTTTTTCTTCTTACATGCACTCCAGAAGCATCGAACTCTTGGTGCAGAAGTCAGCAGAAGGGGTCAGTGAAACAGCGTGGGGAACTTCTCATTCCATGTGGATTTGTTTGCTGCTAGAGGGGAAATTAAGATTTGAGGATACACAAGAAGTGAACCAGGTGGGCAGGAAATGGAGCTGTAAAACAACTGGTGTGCTGTGAGTGGGAAGCAAGGCAGGCTAGAAGCCTCAAATGTAGACGTGTCGAGGCTTGATTTTTTTTTTTTTTCTTCTCTAAAGGTATAACACCAGGAGCACTGATTCCCAGTGCAAAGGCTGTCAAAAGGAGTGAGTGAAACAGTGTGGGTGGACTGCTCATTCTGTGGTGGATTTCTTTGTTGTTGCAGAGGAAGAGATGGTTTGGGGCTGCACCAGGAGCCAACTGCCGTGCTATGGGCAGCAAGCAAGACGGGCTACAGGCCTTAAATGTAAAGGTGCCTGGCTTGACTTTTTTAACCCCAGAGTCTTCACACACTTCTTTATTACGGATAAGTTGTTGTTTACTACAACTTGCAATCCACTATGACTTAACGCTCATCATAGCACATCGGTCTATAAAAGTTATCTGCAGCAAGCTTAACATCTTGTGTCGCGGTAACTAGAAGAATAAGGACAGCCACAGATACCCAATACCCATAGCTACCTGATTTTGTAGTGTGTTTTCATGTGTTTTTTTAAGAAAGACATTGTCTTAAACTCCTTCTTGCAGACTTTGCAATCAAAGACCCTGTTTCCAGATAGCTCCTGCTGATGTTCATCCATGTGTATGGACAGCTGGCTCTGCAGAGTAAACTCATCACCACACTCCGTGCAAATAAGATTCTGCAATAAATAAAAAAAACTGGGGTGTTTTACACTGCTGACACAATACAGTTCAAAACTGCTGGCTGTCTACTTATTCAGGTTTATCTTCTGAAGACAGCTCATTTCTCTGGAAACCAATGATCGTCTCACATCTTGTTTTAAATGTTTAGCATAAAGTGTAAGAAACACAGATTTGTCTAGAAAAAAACTGTAAGAAGGCAAAGTTCTTAACAGTTAAAAGGAGACAGTGACCGCTGCACCTACTCCTAAAAATCTTAATAAACAGAAGTTCTTCCGCTTCAGAATTCTTCCCCAGGTGGCTCGTGTATCAAAAAAAGAAAAGAAAAAGAAAAGTCTGTCTCTTTCTCTCTGGGGATGCAGCTACCCGTATGAGAGCCTATCTTTGCCTACTAACCCAGGCCACATCCCCAGTCAAGCACCATCTCTCTAGCCCAGCTATCAGCTGGAGCAAAAAGCTACCACTCCATAGCTCTACCCCGTAGTCTGACAGTCAACTGCATGCTGAATGACACTGATGACGTCAAACACTGAACCTCTTCCTGTGCAGAGCTGTCCTATCAGCCCTACCAGTTGTAGGAACGGCTGAAGCTCTTCCTAGCTTGCAAACTCCTCTCACTGGATACACAGCCATACTGAAAGAGGACTACCCAGAAGCTGGAGATGGCAGATGCTGTCCTGTAGAACCTGCCTTAACCCCCATGGCCCATCCACAGCTATACTGCGGCTGATGGGGACCACTGCAGGGGAGGGCATCACAGGTTGTGGCATGCGAGTGCAGCCAACAATGCAGTACTGGCATCGATGCCAACTGGCCGTATGCATGCATTCAGGGAAAAACAGCTTCCTTCACAGCATTAAGAAGCAGGTGTTCTACCTAAAGTTGCATTATTTAAAATCTAGCACCCCCTTTACTGTCGCTTTCAGAATACACATTTTCTAAATTAATGTATCATAACTTTCAACCCACTCCTGTATGCTCTCTCTGCTTCACATCTCCTCCTCTACTTTCCTTAGCCTGACTCCCCTAATCCCCTAGCAATTCCAGGACTGCTCTGTAGTCTCGACTAAGCCCTACCTCCGGCTGCCTCTTACCCCATTGACAAAGCCAACCTCTGGCTGCTTATTCAGACCATCAGTCCTACTAGTGTCACCACCGTTCTAGCTATAGCTTTAATTTACTTGATGCTACATGAGCACTTACTGCGTAACCTTTTTACTGTAACATGTATACATGTAATTTTCTTTTCTTTATCATGTACTCATTTTATGTATCCACCTACTGTATGTCTGTATTTAGTAATCATTCCTTGTTTGTCTTGTGTAATGACATGGAACCTGTGTAAAAGAGTAACTGACTCATAGGTTTTAATCCGAGATCACAATAAATAAATAAACTTATGTAGAGGCAATAAAACTTCAGGCGTAAAACTGACTTCCACTGTTAAGCCTGCTAAACCACCCAAAGAAGGGAAATCAGTGGCCCCAAAAGACTGTACTGGAACATTTCTGTACAATATTCAATGTGTGTCCAATAAAAGTTATCACAAGCTCCAACAAATTCAGTTTGGTGTTTATTGTTAAATTGGTTGAATCTCTGTCCTTCTCCACAAAAAATGAACTATAAGAATTCAGAAGGGTGTTTAGAACTGTGAGCTGATAGAAACTATGTCAGACAGCGCAGTGGTGTACTAATGAATCTGAAGCAAAAATCTAATTTGAAATTGTAACCCATAATGTTTCAAGGTTTATGTGTGAGAGTGTTCACTGGAAAGTTCATGGGGACTGCTAATCAGAGGTAGATGGCTAAGTCTGTGACATCAGATACATAGAAAATACAGGTTACTCACCTGTAACAGGAGTTCTAGGAATGGTATATGTTGTTCATCCACACTTATTGGCAGGTTCCTTGCCGCTTTAATTGTTGCCGGAAGGTCTTCAAGCTGGCTCCTCCCACCCACCCGGTGGTAAAATCCTCAGCTCCGCCCCATGACGCCAGATCTAGCCCGCTGGAAGCCAGGTTAAAGGCCAAGCCGAGGTCGGAGGGTTTATGATGAACAATATATACCATTCCTAGAACTCCTGTTACAGGTGAGTAACCTGTATTTTAGACATGTATATGTTGTTCAATCCACACTTATTGGCAGACTCCTAGCAGTTCTCCGGGAGGAGGGAGGCAAGGCGCACCCCCCCGATACTTGGGAAATAAGGACTGGAGAACCGAGGTCCCAAAACCAGCATCCCGGCATGACTCAAGGTCGATGTGGTACTGGGTAATAAAGGTATGTGCCGACTTCCAGGAAGCAGCCCTGCAGATATCCTGGATAGGGACGTCCCTGGAAGCAGACACCGAAGCAGCGGTATGGCGGGTAGAATGAGCTCTTATCCCTCTGGGAGGCTCCATGTCCACCAACCTATAGCAGAGCTCTATGCAGGAGGTGACCCACCTGCTTATCGTCCGCTTGGCTGTAGGTCTGCCAGGTGCGGCTTCAGCGTAGGTGACAAACAGCTGGCGAACCTCTCCTGAACTTCAGCCGCCCTCCTTATAATAGCGGCGCTCTAGGGTCCAAAGTATGTAGCCTATATTCGGCCTCCGAGGTGTGATTGGGGTAGAACACCGGCAGAGTCAACACCTGGTTAAGGTGAAACTCCGACACCACCTTCAGAAGGAATTTCGAGTGGGGGCGCAGGACAACCTTGTCCCTGTGGAAGACCAGATAAGAAGACTCGATGGAAAGCGCCTGGAGCTCTCCCATACTTCTGGCTGACGTGATAGCCACCAAGAAGGCAGTCTTCCATGACAGGTGGGAAATATCGCACCAGTGCATCGGTTCGAGTGGCTTGCCCATGAGCTTGGCCAATACCAGCAGTAGATCCCACGGAGGTGGAGGTTCTCGCACCGGAGGGGAAATGTGATCAAGGCCTTTGAAAGAGCCCGACCACCTTCTCACGTGCCACCTGACTGCTTCCCGCCCATGCCCGTAAGCAGAGGTGGCTGCAGGTGCACCTTTAAGGGTCGCCGATCAAGCTCTTGCTGAGAAAGGGACCACAGATAGTCCAGAATGCTACAAGGGACAGGCGGAAGGGCAAGCCCTTCCCCTGACACCAAATGGAGAATCTCTTCCATTTGAAGGCATAGCATTTCCTGGTTGACTCCTTACGGGACGCCTCAACGACGTTGAGGACCTCGTCGGAAAGACCCAAGGCCTGGAACTCTAGCCGCTCAGGAACCAGGCCGTCAGGTGCAGGGATTGAAGGTCCGGATGGAATACCGTCCCCTGGTTGACTGAGATCAGGTCCAGGCGGGCTGGAAGCCGCCTCGGGAGCCTGGAGCTGAGGCTGAGGAGATCTGGATACCAGAACTGGCGGGGCCAGTCTGGGGCTACCAGAATCACCTGCGCCTTGTCCCTCCTCGCCTTGAGAAGCACCTTGTGGATCAAGAGAAATGGGGGAAAGGCGTAGAAGAGGCCCCGGGTCCACAGCCAAGAGAAGGCATTCCCCTGCAGCGAGCCCTGCTGAGGAGGGCGCGCATGGAACAGACTCAGCTTCGCATTCTCCCTGGAGGCAAACAGGTCCACCTGAGGCGTGCCCCAGTGGGAGAACAGATCTTGTACTACCTCCGGCAGGGGAGAGACCACTCGTGAGACGCAGCCCCTATCCGGCATAGGGCATCGGCTAAGGTGTTGGAGGCTCCTGCCACGTGAATGGCTAGGAGATTCGCCTCCAGGCTGCGCACGAGGGACCATGCATAACAGCATGGAGCGTGTCCTGCCCTGGCGGTTCAGATAGTACATGGTCATGGTATTGTCCGTCTGGACCTGAACCACTTGACCCCGCAGAAACGGAGCGAAGGCGGTGAGAGCTAGGCAGACCGCTCGGAGCTCCAGCAGGTTGATATGGCATCGGGACTCCCGAGGGAACCAGAAACCATGCGCTCTGTGCTCCCCCAGATGGGCACCCCAACCCATCAGAGATGCATCGGTCGATAGAGAGACCATCGGCTCGGGGCGGACAAACGGGATGCCCGCCTGCAGATGTGCCGGAACGGTCCACCACTGGAGAGCGTTCCACATCTCCTGGGTCACTGTCACAGGCTGGTCCAACGGATCACAGCACTGTGACCACTGGCTGACCAGTCCCCATTGAAGGGGATGCATGTACCAACAGGCCCAATGGACCACGCTGGTGCAGGCCGCCATGAGGCCCAGGGGGTGCAGGAAGTCCCAGGCAGGGCGTGATTTCCCAACCTGAAATGATTGGGAAAAGGAGGAAAGAACCTCGGCCCTGTCCGCCGAGAGCCGAGCTCTGGCTCAAAGAGAGTCGAGCTCTGCCCCGATGAAGAGTATCACCTGCTTCGGCACGAGTTCCAACTTGGCCTCGTTGATGAGTAGGCCAATCTGAGAGCAAATCTGGAGGGCCAGATCTCTGGACCGCTCCACCTCCACTCTGGAGGGGGCTGCAATCAGCCAGTCGTCCATGTAGGGGTACACCCAGACCCTTTGGCGCCGCAGGAATGCTGTCACCACTGCCATGCATTTGGTGAAGACCCTGGGAGCTAGAGAGAGGCCGAAGGGCATGGCCCGGAACTCGTAAAGGGACCCCTCTGCTCTGAAGCAGAGGAATCTCTGATGAGACGGACGGATCAGGACGTGAAAGAATGCGTCCTGGAGGTCCAGGGAACAGAACCACACGCCTCATTCCAAGGATGGTATTATCTGAGCCAGAGTGACCATCCTGAAGGTCCGAGACCTTAGGAACCTGTTCAGGTCATGCAGGTCGAGGATGGGGCGCCAGCCCCCACCCGCTTGGGGACCAGGAAATCCTGGACACAAACCCCGGTCTGGAGGAGGATCTGCCACCTTCCTGATCACCTCTTTTCGAGGAGCAGGGCAACATCGGCCTGGTGGGCCAACAGCTGAGGCTGATGGACCCTGTGGCCCCCGAGGCGATGGCTCGAAGGGAGGAGCCTGCTCAACTCCAGAGGCAGGCCTTTCCTACCACCTCAACACCTAGCGGTCCGTGGTGATAGCGGACCAGGCGGAAAGGAAGTGGCGGAGCCATCCCCACGAGGGAACCCAGGGGGGAGTGACAAGGCTGGGGGCAGCACCCCTCAACCCGTCACTGGGCAGGCTTGGAGGAGGAACCGGCCGAGGGACCTCCTGGGCCTTTACCTCCTTGCTTCCTGTTGGAGGAAGCCGCTGGCTTGGGTTTGGGACACCAAGCGCGAGCCTGCTGGCCCTGTTGCTGGTGCTGTTGGGCCGGTTGAGCTGCAGGGGCCGAAGGATGGAAGGACTTATGCTGTTGCTGACGGTGGCTTTTGTCCCTCTGGGCGGAAGTGACAGAGTCCAGAGTGGCACTGGACTTTTCAATCCGCTGGAGGTGTCCCTCCACTCCAGGGCCGAAGAGGTCAGTCCCCAAGAAGGGGACGTCTGCCAACTTGTGCTGGGTATCTGCCGTGAAGGTGGATATCCTCAGCCGTGCCCTGCAGCACATGGCCACCGCGGCCGCTACTGACCTGGCACAGGAATCACCTATGTCCAGAGCAGTCTGAAGCTGCTGCTTCGCCACCGCTCTACCCTGATCCCACACCTGATGGACTGTGGTCTGCAGGTCGGCCGGGAGATGAGGGACAACCTCATCCAGGGAGCCCAAGAGGGCGTGGGAGAAGTGTGCCATCAGCACGGCCAAGCTGGCCTGTCGGAGGCCGAGGGAGGACGCAGCGTACACCTTGCGCCCGCCAAAATCCAGCTTTTGGACTCTTTGTCGGGGCTTATCCAGTCCCCGAGCGGCACGGAACGCCGGAAGACGCTGTCAGTGACTAACCCCTCGGCAGAGGGGTGCTCCGAGAAACCGGGCAAAGAGCCGGTAGGGACCGCATACTTCCTGGCCATCCTAGCCGAGGGCGCAGGACAGGAAGCAGGCTGCTGCCAGAGCTGCAAGGCTGGGCCAACAATGGCCTCAGCCACCGGAAAGGCCTCCGTTGGGGAATCCCCGTGGTCCAGTATCTCCGTCAGGGGATACTTGGCCCGTTTGGACACGGGCTCGAGCTGCATCCCGGTGGACTCCAAGAGGAGTCAAAGCAGACCCAAGAAGGACGATGGGCTATCGTCCAATGACTGGCCCCCGGAGGACTCCAGGTCGACCTGCCAGGAGAACAGGGAGGAGTCGTCGTCGGATTCCAAAGAGTCTGCGAAGAGCTGCCTTGGCCCTGAGCCACCCTCTACCTGCCGAGGATGGTCGGGAGTGAGGGTGACCGACAACCTGTGGGGCAGGCCGTGACCCAACCGAGAATCCTTTGTCGGTGCCCCAGACTTCGGTTGTGGAGGCGGAGGTTCCACCACAATCGGTGGAGCAGCCAGTTTCGGCCGAACAACCGGCCCTGGAAAGGGCATCTCGGCTGGGGCGAGCGGTTGCTTCGGTCGTTCTGGCGACAGGCACTTGATGGCCGGGGGATGAACCGGAGTCAGTTTAGTCCCGGACAACAGTAACTGCTGTCACATAAGCTCCTTGTAACATCGACGTAATTTACGTCGAAGCCTCCCCTCATCCAAGGAAGAGGACGAGGAGGAACGGTGTCGCCGCTTACTTCGGTACCAAGACAGAGACCGCCGACGTCGGCGGGAACGGCTTGACCAAGATGAAGTCCGAGACCGAGACCCTCGGGGAGACCAAGGGCGGGTCTGGGAAGGGACGGGGGACACCCGCTCTTCCCTCGGCTCGGGCACTTTATCCGGGGACTGCGGCTCCGAAGGCGCAGGCAGATCCTCAGTCTCCACCGAGGGAACCGGTGAAGGTGGGTTGTCGGCTTCACCATTCGACAGCCCGTCCGACGGGTTGAGAAAAATCTCGACTGTGTTGACAGGAGTCTCGGCAGGCTGGCCTGACGGGGACACCGTGAAGCTAGCGGCCTGAGCTGCAACTTCGACCGAAGTCGACGGTCGGCTGTCCGGGGAAGGAGACCTCTCCCGCTCCCACGAACACCGACGGTGGGACTTACCCTTCGACTCCTTCTTCTTGGGCCGAGAAGAATGTCCCGATGGCCCCTCTCCCTTCGTGGAAAGGGACTGACAAAGCTCCTTGAATGAAGCCGAGTATGAGGAACTCAGAGCGAGATAAATGCCGTGGCCGAGGAGGAGGAAGATGCGTCCTGGGCCGCCTCCTCCTCGAGGGCGATCATCTGCTCGAGCTGCTCAGCCGAGTCAGCCGCCGCGGGCACCGCCCAACGAACCTCTTTTGATTTTACCAGCGGGAAACGCTTCTCAGGGTGCCCGAGCTTCAATCAGGCAGCGCGATCATCCAGGACGTTGGCCGAGAAAGAGCGGCACAACTCGCAGGCCTGCGGGTCGTGATCTAGGCCTAGGCAGTAGGCACATGGAGTGCGGATCCATCCTGAACATTTTCTGCCCGCAAGGGCACCTCCGAAAGCCGGGAATAGATTTGTCCATCGCAGCCGCGAGGGAAGATGAAGACCGAAGTTTAGAAAACTTCAAAACCAGTTTCGGACGAACCAAGAGTTAGATCCAGTCTCAAAGCGAGCGCTAAGGAGGAACCTGAGCTTCAAGCGGTAGGAAGATCTGGCGCATGGGGCGGAGCGAGTTTTATCACCCAGGTGGGTGGGAGCCAGCTTGAAGACCTTCCGGCAACAATTAAAGCGGCAAGGAACCTGCCAATAAGTGTGGATTAAACAACATATCCATGTCCCTAGAACATAGAATTTGATGGCAGATAAGGACCGCTTGGCCCACCTAGTCTGCCCATTTCCCTACCTGATGGATAAGCTGCATATTCTAGTTAATCAACAGCTTACTTCCCCCCCCCCCCCCAGAATTGCCTTATGCCTGTCCCATGCATTCTTGATTTCTCCCTGTTCCCGACTCCTCAACCTCCTCAGGAAGGCTGTTCCATGCATCCACAACCCTCTCGTGAAAAAATACTTTCTAACATTACCTCTGAGCCTTCCCCCCTCTATCTTCAAATTATGCCCCCTTGTTCTTGCACATCTCTTCTTCTGAAAGATACTACCCTCTTGTACTTTGTTAATTCCCTTGAGATACTTGAAAGTTTCTATCGCGTCCCCCCTCTCCCTCCTTTCCTCAAGGGTACACATATTAAGCTGCCTTAGTCTCTCATCGTATGTCTTCTGGTGCAGAGCCTGCACCATCTTAGTTGCCCTCCTCTGAACAGCCTCCATTCTGTCTATGTCTTTATGGAGATGGGGTCTCCAGAATTGCACACAGTACTCCAGATGGGGTCTCACTAACTGTCTGTACAGAGGGATAACAACTTCCTGTTTTCTACCATTGATGCCTCTCCCTATGCATCCCAGTATCCCCCCAGCCCTCCTTACTGCCTTCTCACATTGCTTGCCCACCTTTAGGTCATCTGATATAATTACTTCTAGGTCCCTTTCGATTTTTGTTGTTGTTATTAATTCACCCCCCATTGTGTACTCTTCCCTTGGGTTTTTGTTTCCCAGATGCATTACCTTGCACTTCTTTGCACTGAATCTGAGCTGCCACATATTTGACCATTCCTCCAACCTTGCCAAGTCCCTTTTCATTCTTTCAACCCCACCTTGTGTATCAACCCTGTTGCAGATCTTTGTGTCATCTGAAAAGAACATACCTTTCCTTCCAGGTGCTCTCCAATGTCACTTATAAAGACATTAAAGAGGACCGGTCCCAGTACCAAACCCTGCAGTACCCCGCTAGTTACCCTCCTTTCTTCACTGTGGACTCCGTTTACTATTACTCTTTGCGTCCTGTTGTCCAGCCAGTTTTTTATCCAGGCTGCCACCTTGGGACCCACTCCAAGGTTGGCTAACTTGTGTATTAATCTTTTGTGTGACACTGTGTCAAATGCCTTGCTAAAATCTAGGTAGGCCATATCCACAGCCCCTCCCTGGTCTACTACTTTGGTCACCCAGTCAAAGAAATCTATTAGGTTCATCTGACATGACCTTCCTGCTGTGAAACCATGCTGCCTTGGGTCCTGTGCCCCACTGGCCTCTAGATACTCAACAATTCTTTCCTTCAGAATTGATTCCATAATTTTCCCTACCACTGAAATCAAACTAACTGGTCTGTAGTTCCCTGCCTCTGCCCTGCTCCCACTTTTGTGAAGTGGAATCACATTTGCCCTCCTCCAGTCCTCAGGTACCACCCCATCCTCCCATGTCTTGTTAAAGAGAGTAGTCAGTGGTATTACTAGTTCTACCCTTAGTTCTTTTAGAATTCTTGGGTGAATCCCATCAGGCCCCATTGCTTTGTCCACCCTCAGTTTCAAGAGTTCTTTCAAAACCCTTTCTTCTGTGAATGGACTGGTATCGACCCCCCTATTCAGAGTTTCTCTCTTGTTTGGTTTAGGTACCTCACCCTCCTCTTCCACTGTGAATACTGAGCAGACATATTCATTGAGTATCTCTGCTTTTTCACTGTCACCCTCTGCCCACATTCCCTCCCCCTTTATTAAGTCTCTGTATCCTTCCCTTGGTCTTTCTTCACTCCCTAATGTACCTATACAAGGTTTTTTCCCCCCTTCTTAACAGAATTGACTATCTTTTCCTCACTTTGTGCCTTTGCTATTCTGACTGCCTTCCCTGTCTCCTGCTTTAACTGATAACGTTCTCTGTCCTGCTCCTTCTGTGTTTCCTTATATTTCCTGAATACTATCCTTTTTTCCTTAACCATCCCTGACACCTCTTTTGAGAACCATAGTGTTTTTTTTCTCCTTTGTTTTGTTGATTTGCTTCACACAAAGGCTTGTTGCCTCTGCGATGGCTGTTTTGATTAGTCCCCATTGTTCCTCCATCCCTCCTTCTTGCCCGTTTGCTAATGCTTTTCTGAGGCACTCTCTCATTTTCCCAAAGTCAGCCTTCCTAAAGTCCAATACTCTTGTTTTTGTATGCCTTGACTCTATGGCTGTGATTATTGTGAACCACACTGTTTGGTGGTCACTTGTTCCCAGATGGCTACCCACTTCTAAATCTGAGATGGGGAACGTACGCAGCAGAGGCAGACAAGTCAAAACAGGAAGTGAAATGATCAGTGGGGATAGATATTTTGGAAGGAGCAAAAAGTGAGTGAGCTGCCGACAGGTACGCTAATCTGACTGAGTGTTGGTGAAAGTTCTGGCCAACAATGAGGATGGACAGGGAACCTGTACAAACGTACAAATTTAGGACAGAAAGTAGACCATCAGCCCATCAAGTTCTTTTCCACACCAACTTGGTGGGAATACCACTACCCTGTTTTCTTCAAGGTACTTATGTTAAAAAAAAACAAGCAAGCAAGCAAAAGCACTGTTAATGAATATCTTTTATTTATGGCTGCAGCATTTAAAAAACAAATCCCACACAGCTGTAGATGAATGCGAGCTCTGGTTAAAAAGATAACTTTTTACCTTTGTTGCACTGATATAATACTTTTTCATCATGTAACTAGTCTAGTTTCCTTTTGACCCTACCACCAAAATTGGACTGTAACATGGTGGTTGATATACAATGTGATGGGATCTTTGTAGCGAGAGTACTCCGTGTTAAGCATTGAATCTCTATAGTGCGTTCTTTCTTATGCCTGCTATTGCCCCTGTATGCTTCTTTCATCGTATGCATCAATACTTAACGTATATTACAATAAATACTTAAAAGTAGAAATCTGATCCACACAGCAAGGAGCAATGAAGAAGTCTTCTGATTCTTTCAGGAAAAAGAAAGATCTAGGGCACCAAGGGCTATATCAGAGGACATATAATTGGGTGGTAGGAGGATGGCAGGAAGAGTCAGCTTAGAAGCTTTTTTTCCTTTAATTATACTTTTTCTCAGCCCTGGCTCTGGCAGGACTATTAGCCCCTGCCCCTACTCCACCAGCGAATGCCTCTCCCAGGACATACCTCAGATACTCCTGCGGATTAATCCCCCAACCCCGTGGCTGGGCCGGGGGGGGTATCCTCCACCCACTGGAGCACAATCCAGTAGAGGTGATCCAGGGCAACAGGTCAGGCTAAACTAGTCCAGAGCCAGAAGTTTCACTTGTTCTTTCCCCTCATACAAGAGGCATTCAGCGACACAAGTGTGCATACATGTAGAGGCATACACACCCCCACACACCTGCCGCCAGACATCCCCAAAGAGAAGTGACTACTGCCCTGCCACCTCTGGATACTCAATCCTCTCCCCCGCCCAACCCCAGTGGCCTGAGCTCCTTAACTTAGGTTGCCAGTGTGGCAGGGGGTAAGGCATCTAGTGCCACAGCCCTCCACGCCACTAGGTAAGCTTGTTTAGGTGGCCAACTTGTTTAGAAGCCTTTCTCAGAAACTGAACTTACTCAGTGGAACTGCCATTGTGCGAGTAGAGAATTAAATTCTCACAGTTGCAAATAAGATGTCACTTGGAAAACACATTAAACAAGAAAAGAAGAGGGTCAGAGCTTGTAGCTGATTGTTTCTGGAGGGCACGGCTTGGACCCCCCCTGCCCTTCACCCCCCCAGGTGTACTTTTCTTTATACCAGGGGTTCTGACATCATTTCCCCAAGAGGGCACGTGGCATACAACTATCATATCCTTACCAGCACAGCACAATGCATTGAGGGAAAATGCACACACACTAACTAAAAAAACAAAACAAAAAACTTAAATAAACAGGAAAGAAGACAGACATGTGGGGAGTAGTGCAATGCACTGGTTGTGGGGCAGCAGTCTTCCAGGAGACTTTCTGGAGGCTGCGATACTGCCCTATTTGCAGGCAACTCTCTGCTCTTAATATGTACTGTACTCTATTTTTCCTAAAGATATGTGCACTCTCCCATTAACTATTCTTGCATTACTGTACTGTATGTACTCCTATTTGTTGTAACACTGTATATATTTCTGCCTTGTACTCATATATGTGAATGCCCAATCCCATCTTGTAAATTAGTTATTCTCAATGATGCTTACCTGGTTAAATAAAGATCGACTGATTGATAGATAGATAGTGAGGGGTAGGAGGAAGTAGGCTGTTGAGTAACTGGAATCTGCAGCTTATCCAATAGGTATGGGAATGAGCAGACAAGGTGAGCAAAGCAGTCCTTATCTGCTGTCAAATTCTATGTTTCTATGAGCAGCTGGTTAATTTATTGATTTTATGCAAAGTGCTTAGCTTTTAGTATTTCAGTGTACAGCAGATATGAAAACTAGCACTGCCCCCACGGTCTCTGTGGCGCTGAGTAGTGGAGGATAGCTCTGGCATACTGGCAACCAGGGTTTATGCCCCAATCCTGAACAGAAGCAGAGACCATCAGGGAAGGTAGAGAACATCCATATGGATGCTTCCTTCCCTGGTATTTGTACTCAATACCACACCGCTGGTTTAGCAGAGATGCCACTGGCAGCGTGGGTGACCATACACTGCCTGGCATCTCTCCCCAGAAGCATCGCGGGTATGTACACTTGCACAAAGGGGGTGGAAGAGGACAAATCCAGGTTAAAACAATTCACCATTGGAGGCAAAATGACAGGAGGGCCTTCCTCCACCCACGTCCGCTGGGCATTCCCAACGAGCAGCCCTCCTGGTGACTACAGCTCAGCAGTCCTGTACTGCGCACCTGCAATATGCTGAGAGAGGGACAGCTGGAAACAGGGACCAGACCTTGGGGTCTGTTAAGCAAAACGTCATTGCTCAGGGGAGGTAAAGTACAGTTATGTAAGAACTTACCATAACATCAGATCTTCAAGAGAGGTTCCTGCAGTAGGTCACAACTTGTAGGAGTGTGCCCTCTGGCATCAGAACCGCACGGCAAACTTTTTCTAGCAATGTCTGGCAGGGGACCGCCCACCCAATGTCACATGACTGATGTCAGCGTGACCCTATATAGTGGGCGGTCCCCATGCCCGCCTTCCAGTTCTTCCACCAGAGACCCAAAGTGGGAGCAACAAGAGAATCGGATGAAATCCTGGAGCTGTGACAGGGTGGAATAGGACCCTGTCCCATTTGTTTTGGAGAAAGTGTTTAATTGCAAGGATCTGTCCTTTTCTGTCTCTTCTATGCATGGGTGCGCAACCAAATTTTCCTGTGAGACCTCGGACTTGATCAACCTGAACAGTCTTGCAATTCTTTTCCTCTCACTGTCTCTCAGTTTTCTCTTGCTGTCTGTTTTTCCTCCCTTGCACATCAGCTAATATAAAATTATGTGCAAACCAGTGTATGGAAATGTATTTATTTTATTTAAATTTTGATAACCGGATATGCCCACTGAGACTCTGACAGTCCCTTTTTCAGGGCGACCCGAGATTAGTTACGTGTACCTAGAGGGGAAAAGAAAACCAATGCTTTTGATTGTACTACAGTATATGGTACATTGATCATGTATACGTGTCGCAGTGATAGACATTACTACAGTTGATATAGACGAGTTTACGTATGAACAACTTTGTTAGTTACACACATTCATGAGTAGATAGTAGACGTAAGTGCAGTTCAGTACATTATGTCCTTCCTTACTGTTCCTCCCTCCCTTTTTGTCTGTATTTATGTGAGGCATCCCCGTTTAACAGAGGTGCCTTTATGGGTAGCAGCACCTGCAATGAGACCCACTGCTTAGATGTAGTTTTACCCTTTCTTGTACCCCTCAAGAGAGGTGCAGTCCTGGAGCTCTCTCAGGAGATTGTTCCAGAGTTTGGGGAAGGTTATTCTAGATGACCGTTGTCCCATAGTTGATCTGGCTCCTGGGGGTTCTAGCAGCTTGCATTCAGTCGATCTGAGCTCCCTCCTGTTTGCTTTTGGGGCTAGTAGATTTCTCAGGCTCGCTGGGGCAGCAGGTTGCTGCAATTTGAAAGCTAAGCACAGGGAGGGATCGGTGAGTCTCACTTCAAGGGGTGGCCAGTTTAACGTTTGTAGTACACTGCAGTAGTGCTCCATTCTTTGAGCCCCGGCGGAGAAACGGCTGATTCTGTGGTACAGCGTACTCAGACGCACATGTTCCATTGCCCTCAGTCCCTGAAGCATTGTTGAACCATAGAACAGGATGGGAATGACAGTCCCACTGCTGACCACAATCCTGGTTTCTTTAGTCAGGTAGGAGCTTAGTCTGTACAGGAGCCCAAGTTTTTGGTTTACTATTGTTGTTAGATGGTCTATGTGTTTCCTGAAAGAGATTTCCTGGTCAATAAACATTCCAAAATAATTGATATTGTCCACCACTTTGATCCCTGTTCCATTTGAGGTACATAATGATAGAAGATTAGCCCGCCGTGGGCCAAGCTTTTTGGGACCAAAGATCATGGCTTTGGTCTTTTTGCTGTTTAGGACCAGCCTGTTTGCCTGGAACCAGTCTTCTAGCATTGAGAAATCTTGTTGCAGCTCTGAGTTTAGTAATTTCTAGTCCTTGCCTGTTCTGTACAGTACTGCGTCGTCCACGTATAGCGTGACCTTTGCTCCACTGCAGTGTAGGGGTAGGTTGCTGAAGAATAAGGAGAATAACAGAGGGCCTAGGCTAGAACCCTGTGGAACTCCATCTGACACTGGACACTCATCTGATTTAGCACCGTTCCACCGGACCATTTGCATCCTGCCATGGAGGTAACTGGAAAGCCATTTTAGGGCCAGTGTGTCAAACGATTGGCCACCCAGTTGTCCTAGGAGAAACTTGTGGTTGACTAGGTCGAACGCCTTCGTTAGATCAATGAAGACTGCTCCAAGGAGTTTGTTTTGGTCCAGACCTTTGTGCACATTAGTAATGAGGCTTACCAGTGTCGTAATACTGCCGTGTCTCTTTCTGAAACCATGCTGTTGGTCTGTTTGCAGGTTGTGCATTTCCAGGTACTCATTGACCTGTCTGTAGACCACCTTCTTAAGTAACTTGCTTAGGGTGCAGAGAATGGAGATTGGTCTGAAATTTACCACGTCCTCCTGTTGCCCGCTTTTGGGAATTGAGGTCACAAGAGCCACCTTCCATAGGGTGGGTACTCTCCCTTCCATCGGGGACCTGTTGAATAGCTGGGTCATCGGTACTGCAATGATGGGGGCTGCAGTCTTCAACAGTTTAGGTTCGAGGTTGTCATGGCCTGCCACACCTTCTGGTTTTATACCCTTGAGCAGTGTCAGTACCTCTCTAACCGATGTAAGTTTTAGGTGGAATTCAGGGCCCTGCAAAAGGGGTGGGGTCTCTTGATTCTCTGGGCTTCCCTGGCCTTGGTTGGGATTAGTGGCTTTGTACTGCTGTAGGTCCAAGAAGAGTCGTTGAAGGCATTTGCTGTGTCTTTTGGGGTGGTGAGAGGTGTCCCGTTGGCCTGTATTTCCCATCACTCTGCTTTTTTTGCCTTTTAGGAGCGAGTTGATATGACCCCAGAATTTCCTTGGATCAGACAGGTTTCTGGATTGCAGAGCGTGCAAGTAAATCTTTTTGGCTTTTTTGAGCTTCATCTTGCAGATGTTTCTGGCTTCCCAATATTTAACCCAGTCCTGATGCAGATTTGTAACTTTAAATTTGCCCCATAGTTTGTCCCTTTCTTTCATGATGCCCTTCAGATCTGGGTTAAGCCATCTGGCATCCTGGCCCTTGACCCTGATCTTTTTTAGGGGTGCATGTTTATTGGCCACCGATAGGAAGTGTTTGGTAAACCCCTCCAGGGCTTCGTCTATGGTTGGGGTGTCGAGAGTCTGGGCCCAGTCCACTTCTGACTGGGATTTCAAAAAGGCCCCTTTCTGCAATGCAGGGTAGTTTCTGGACTAGAAAATCCTTGGTGGTTGTTTGGGGTGGCTATTTTTCCACACCAGGAAGACTGGCGTGTGGTCACTGAGGGAGTCTGTGCATGTTCAAACTATTTTGGCTCTGTCAGGATTGGATGCTAGCACCCAGTCAAGGGTGGTATGGTTTCCCGTTTTGTGGTTGAACTGTGTAGGTTCACGTATTAGTTGGGTTAATTTTGCTCCTTTTAGGCTATCTTTTACTTCACCCTTTAGTTTGGCGCACCAGTTAAGGTTAAAGTTCCCCAGTAAAATCTTTTCTTTGCCAGGGATGTTTAGGATGGTGTCTGTGAGTATTTTCAGGGCTCCCATTTCTTTCTTTGGGGTGTTATATATGCATCCAATTACAAGAGGCTTTGTTCCCCCTAGGAGGAGTTGTGTGAACACTGCTTCGCAGCCCTCTCTTTCAAGATCAGGGGTAGCCATCTGGGTAGCTTTGAGTTGGGATTTTACATAGACGTAGAGGAGGACTCCTCCACATTTCTTCCCTTTCCTGTCTTTCCTAAACGTACTGAACCCCTGTAATTCCACCTCGTGCGGAAGAACATTGGTCTTTAGCCAGGTTTCCGAGATAGCAATTATGTCTGGAGAGTAGAGGCTAGCCCAGGCTTCAAGTTTGTGCACTTTGGGTCTGAGGCTGTTGATGTTCATGTGTACTAGCCTCATTCCCTTGGCGTTAACCCACTCGGGCACAATGGACGTGAGGTTTGGTATACTTGTTCCATGGAGGACAGGGTTTTGCTCGACATCCCCCACCATTAGTAACAGCAGGCTTGGGAGAAATGTCAGGTATTTGGTTAGTACGTGAGGGGAAATTTTTCCTGCAGGCCATGATGTACCTCGCTGCGTTCAGGAACAGACCCCTCTTTACCAGCACATGTATTGTTATCACACATGTTCTAAAGCAGAACTAGGTTGCATTCTTGATGTAGTAATATTAAACCATGCAGAAAGTTATGTTCAGGGATATGTAATATAATAATCTTGACCAAGGTACCAGGAGTCAAATGATGAAAAATAATCAAATCCATAGGAAATGGTGAACTACTGGGGACCAGTAAACTGTTATTGTAGATCAAAGACCCAGAATGTGTTACATTTCTAAAGGTGATGAACATTGGCTTGGGGCATATGCAGGATGTATAAATCCTTTGTTAGTGTCTTCCCTTTGTTCTCCAAAATGGTTGTGAATAGACCTCAAAGACAAGCACAGATCCTGTAAAAACAAGTCAGATGGAAATGTGGATTCAATGCAACACTCCACAGCTCAGAGATTGTGAAACAGATTTACTGACCTTACTTTTGCTTTTGATGGCTTCCAAAAAAAAAGCTGATTTATGATGAGAATGCCAATACCTAGTGGTGATGTTTTGTAGTTTCTTAGTCCAGGAAACGTTCATAGATGTCATGTCCAAGAACAGTCCAGTTCCTCCAAGCAGAAACACATGAAAATCCACAAAACTAAACTACTGACAGAGATGAACACAAACAACCAGCCACTTCAGGCTCATCAGACCAGAACCTGAAATGTAACTGACAATGGGGTCACTTTTGTTTGGAAAATATTTAGTATTACTGTTGAAATGTATATTAATTGTATTTTGACACGACTGAAAAAGCTAGAGGTTACTTGAGTGCAAATGCTTGAGTCTTTTGCAAAAGCTGGAGGGGCCTCAGGAAGCATACTGTCTTCTAGCAGCTCTTGATATTTACGAGAACAGAACATTTTGCAAAAACAGGATGCTTGCTAAGGATGGGGGTTGAAAAGACATAAAAGAGCTGAGCTGAGCTGCAATTGAAAGACGGGAAAGATTTTATTTTACCTGTGTACATAGTTATTATGAACACGTTTATATATTTTTTTTATGTTACTCCTGTGCTTCCTGACCTGTGCCTCGATGACAAGAGCCCATCCAGAAAAGTCTGTAAAAGCCTGCAGAAAAAAATCAGGGGGCAGGAGGGAGGGAAAAAGATGACCTACTGCAGGAACCTCTCTCGAAGATCTACTGTTACGGTAAGTTCTTACGTAACTGTACTATCTTACTTCAAGAGGGTTCCTGCAGTAGGTCATAACTTGTAGGACTGAA
The DNA here is from genome assembly GCA_016271365.2 of Neoceratodus forsteri. NCBI lineage: Eukaryota > Metazoa > Chordata > Ceratodontiformes > Ceratodontidae > Neoceratodus > Neoceratodus forsteri. The sequence goes on from CM057455.1 coordinate 479,933,600, forward strand.
TCCCAAGCACTCACACTCATTAAGACAAATGGAAGCAAGGGAGGAGGAAAGTCTGCAGAAAGACCAGAACAGGTCTAAGACGGAAGGCCCTGTAGGACAGCTAGGCCGAAACTCGCCCTACGCCTAGAGGCAATGTCCAGACTGTAATGCTTAGTGAAAGTGTGGCCTGAACTCCAGGTTGCTGCAGCACAGATATCTGCTACGGAAACATTCTTGAGGAAGGCCATGTAAGCAGTCATACCCCTAGTAGAGTGGCCTCTGACCTCCCCTGGAAGGGGTTTGTTGTACTTCTGACAACAAAAATGGATGCAGTTAGCCAACCATTTGGACAAGCACTGCTTAGAGACTGCTGACCCCAGAGTCTTGGCGGCAAAAGAAAGAAACAACTGATCTGATTTTCGGACTGCCTTGGTCCTGTTAACGTAATAACGTAAAATTCTGTGCACATCCAACGTGCACAGGAGAGCTTCACCCTTATTAGAATAAACAGGGTAGTACACCGGCAGTTCAACTGTCTGGTTTAAGGTGAACTCAGAAACCACCTTGGGAAGAAACTTAGGATTTGTGTGCAGGTCTCCGTGACAGATTAAATAAGGCTCCTTACACATGAGGGCCTGAAGCTAGGAAATCCTCTGAGCAGAAGTACCCGCAACTAAAAAGAGTGCTTTCCAGGACAAATAGCACATCTCGCAGCTTACTGCCGGTTCAGAAGGGGGCAATGTAAGCTTTTCCAAAATAAAATTCAAATCCCAAGGTGGGGCAGGGTGGCAGATGGGGGACTTCAAGTGGAGGATCCCCTTCAAGAAGGTTTTGGAGACCTCGAAATGGACGACAGTTTTCCCGTCCACCAAAGTGTGGTAGGCAGAGATCGTGGACAAGTGAACTTTCAATGAAGAGTAGCCGAGTCCTCCACAAGGACTTGGGTGACTCAGAGACTCCGAAGTGTGACACAATTATGTCTGAAGGAGCCACACATGAAGATGCAGGGACCTGAGGCCCGGATGCACTAGTCTGCCATGTTCCTGCGTAAGTAGATCATTTCAGAAAGAAAGAGGTACTGGGGTTCCACTGCCAGCTGCTGCAAGAGTATGAACCATATCTGCCCAGTCCAGAGTGGGGCAATCAGCAATACATGAGCCCCCTCTGCCTGAAGCTTCAGCAGAACTCTCTGCAGAATGGGAAAAGGTGGGAAAGCATACAAGTATCTCCCTGTCCAACAGAGAGATAGCATGTCTAGCCAGATAACACCAGGCCCTTGAATGAGCGTGCAAAACCTGGGAAGTTTTGCGTTTAATGGAGAGACGAAGAGAGCTATTTCCAGACACCCCCAACAATGGAACAGATGATCTGCAACTTCCTGGTGAAGTTCCCATTCATGAGATTGAGCTGAGGATTGGCTGAGGCTGTCCACCAGGACATTGTGAATGCCTGGAATGTGCACGGCCATGAGGTGTAGACCGTGCTGGACTGCCCAGTACCAAACCCGCACTGCCTCTCTGCACAGGGGGTACGATCAGGTGCCTCCCTGCTTGCTGATGTACCAGACCACATACACCTTGTCAGTCTATATCAGCAGTGTTCACGAAGAAAGTAGGGACTAGAAGGCCTGAAGGGCATACAGGACCGCCCTCATCTCCAGAATGTTTATGTGGAAAAAAGATTTCAGCTGGGACCACGTCCCTTAGGTCTGGTGGTCTCCCAGATGGGCTGCCCAACCCAGACCTGATGCATCTGTGGTGAGGATCCACGAGGGAGGGGGTGGTTTGAAGGATGACCCCCGAGAAGGATTCAGAGGATCCTGCCACCATGAAAGGTCCATCTTGAATGCACTGGACAACAGGATAGGATGATCCTGGTCATCCATGCGCTGATCCCATTGGACCCTTAACATCCAGTGGGTGAGCCTCATGTGCAGCCTGGCCAAGGGGATGGTAGGGATGGCTTCTGCCATCAAGCCTAGGAGGCGTAAGAACACCCTGGCTGGGGTGCGGCTGGAAGAGACTACCAGACTGGCTTGTTTCTGCAAAGTATCTGCCCTGTCCGATAGGAGGCAGGCCTTGCCCTGGACCGTGTCCAATACCACTCCAATGAATTGGAGATGTTGAGAGGGGACCAGAGATGACTTGGGGCAACTGATAGTAATATTCAGTTGTACAAAAGAGGTCCAGGGTGGAGGACAGAGAGTCCTCCAGGCTGCTCCTGGATGGAGCTGCTAAGAGCCAATCATCCAGGTACGGGAACACGTAGATCTTCTTGCAGTGGAGTGCTGCTGCCATCACCGCTAGGCACTTGGTGAAAACCCTGGGTGCCAAGGAGAGGCCAATAGGGAGGGCTTTGAACTGGAAGTGCTCCCCTTGGAAGAAAAAATGCAAGAAGCGGTAGTGGCCGGGGAAAACTGGAATGTGCAGTTAAGCGCCTTGCATGTCCAGTGCACAGGGCCAGTGGTCTGTCTGGAGCAAGGGCAGGAGTCCCTGAATTGTCAGCATGTGGAACCTTTTGTAGTCTACATAAAGGTTCAGCTGGCTGAGGTCTAGTATGGGCCTGAGGTCACCCGTCCTTTTGGGGATGAGGAAGAAATAGGAGTAGAACCCTTTTCTCCTCTGTGCCCAAGGAACTGGTTCTATAGCAGATTTCTGAATTACAGCCAGTATCTCATCCCTTACCAGAGGAACCTGGCTTAAGGGATAATGAGGACATCTTGGAGGCGAGTCTGGAGGCCACTCCAGAAACTTGATGGTGTGCCCTTTTGCAATTAATTGAATTACCCATGAGTCCGACGTGATGCCCCTCCACACTGCTGGGAGGTGGAGGAGGGGGACAGCTGTGCAAGTCAGGAGGCGCAGGAGTGGGAGGGAAGGTTTCCTCCTGCAGCTCGCTGAGCTTTGGAGGCAGAGGGGAGGTGACAATGGGCCCCAATGCCCTCCTTTTGGCCTGACGCCTGGAGAAGGGTTGCTTATTCTGCCGCTTCTGCTGGCGCCAAAAGGGCTGTTTGGACTTGAAGCCCCCTTTGTACATAAGACTTGACAGACCTAAGGGCCTGTCCGCTATCCTGTAGACCCGTAATGATATCTTTAGAGTCTCCCCCAAAGAGGACTGGGCCTTGAAAGAGGGCGTCCTGAATGGTTGCCTGTACGTCTGTGGAAAACCCAGAAAAAGCGTGGCAGGCATGGCCTGAGCACACTGCAGTGACGGTGGAGCGAGTGACTACATCTACGGAATCATAGGTGACTCTCAGTGCGTGTCTACAGGAAATCTTGGACAAGCGCAGGGCCTTGGTGAGTTCAGTCTTGAGTTCCAAATCCTCCACGGACTCAAGTCTAGCCTCGAGTTTAGCCATAGCGGCCTTTTGGTAAGACGACACGTGTGCTATGTAGTTTAAAGAATGCAGAGTACACGCAGAAGAGGCATAGACCTTGCGCCCAAACTGGTCTAATTGCCTCGACTCCTTATCAAGAGGAGAGGTGCTCATATGTTTGGGCCTAGTCGTAGGATTGTGAGCCGCAGCTATCACGATCGAATCAACCTTGGATTGAGAACAAAGATGGGATACACCCGCATGTGATTGATCCAGTCTCCCTTTTTGGGATCGGCTGGGATCGAGTGAGGCAACTGCCAAAAGGTAGAACAGAAGTCCTCCTGGGGGGCAGTCAAAGGAAGAATCGGAATGGGTGACACCTCTTCCATGTCAAGATGCTCTGCTAAACGCTTGCATTTGGGGTCTTGTTCCTCTGCATTCCATCCACTGGCCTGCTGGAGGATACGGAGGATTTCTGTAAAGGAGGAGTCTTCTGGAGGTGACTTGGGTGACTCTTGCCCTTAGTCTCCATGGTTCCGGATAGTTCTCCCAAACAGGAGGCGGAAGAGTCCTCCTCAGACTCCGAAGATTCCTGTCTATCAGAGGTTCTAGCCCCTGTTAAGGTAACCTCCTGAGCGGCCCCTCCTGAAATGTGCACCGTGGCCAAATGTTGAGAACCCACCAGTGACAAAGAGAGGGGGTTGGGGTAACCACTGGGGCCGGCAGTCTCTTATCCAGGTTGGAAACCAGCTATGATCTGACCTCTGCCACCAGGACTGGAACATAGCCTTGAAGTCCTGCTGAGGTTGAGGCTGGGGAGGAGGGGGTGGAGGCTGGTAGTAAAGGGGGGGTATCCCCGAATAATGAGGGGGAGGGTACAATGGCCCCTGAAAACAGGGCGGGGCACAGCCTGCCACCTGGCAGCCTGGGTAATAACTGTGGGTGTAGGGTGCTGATGTGAGACCTGACAGCGGATAACCCAGCGTTGGGAAGCCGGGATAATGCGGGTAGCCGAAAGGGGGGCCTTGAGGGACGCTATGCTGGTCCGGAGCAGGTCCCTGTGGCCTTGAAGGGCCTGAAAAATAATCCGGCGCTGGGTAAGCTGGCACTGGGACACCTGGTGTCGGCGCTGGCGTCAGACTGGCTGTCGTCACGGGCAGCCATATGGGCCCTGATGGCGGCTCTGATGGATGTAGATCTTCCAATGGAGCCTCAGACATTGGAGGCACAAAGCCTGACAGAGGAACCTCTGGCATCGGGGCTAAGATAGGGCCTGAAAGAAGAGGAAGGTCCCTGGGAGTCGGTATGGGGCCCAGATCGGACAAAATATTCCCAGGGAAGGGATCCGCAGGAGTCTCAGGGGTAACCTGAACTGGAGTGGGGGAGGAATGTACTTCATCCAGAGGAACCTCTTCCCCCTCCGTCCCGGACTGAAGGTCGGGCAATGGAGGTTCCACCAGGGGAGGTGGAGGGGAAGATTCCTGCCCAGGGGGGAGCTGGCAGGAGGGCTGGCCGTAAGAGGTCAAGCAAGCTCGACCCGAGCATCGGGTGAACCAGCGTCAGCCCCGATGGGCGACCCGTGGGCAGTTGCCAGAGTCCCCGGCGGCCGACTTATTGGTCGTGGAAGAGGAGGAAAGCACCATACGGGTGGAAGGTGAGCCTCCGATCGACTTATCGGCGAGTGTCGGTCGGGTTCCCTCAGAGTGGAAATCCGTCTTACTGACCGCTGGGGAGACCGTGGTTTTAGGGCCGGCGGCTTTTGAAGAGGAGACCCGCTCCCAATCTTCCAGACGCTCCCGCTCCCAGTCCTTCTCTTTATCTTTCTTTTTCTTTTTCTGCTCTGAAGAGGGTGAGGAAGCAGATTCTCTCAGTTTTTGCATCTTCCGCTCTAAGGAGGCCATCCTGGACTTAAAAAGATGGGCTTCCAGGGCTTGCTGCCTGTGTGTGGCCTGGTTGAAGGACTTGCAGTCTGGGCAGGCCTCGGTGTTATGACCCGGGCCTAGGCAGAGGAGGCAGAGTCTGTGGACGTCCTTATGAGGAATCTGCATGCCGCACTTCTCTCACTTCTTCTTTGTCTTAGGTGGAGAAGACACAAAAGACGAATTATACAAACTGTTTTCGAGAAAATAAGAAAAGGACTGGAACAAAATGGTGATCGACTGGAGCAACATTTACCGCGAGGTTCTTGGGCAGGTCGACGGGAGGAGAGAACTGGAAGGTGGGCGCGGGGACCGCCCACTATATAGGGTCACGCTGACGTCAGTCACATGACATCAGGTGGGTGATCCCCCGCCAGACATTGCTAGCAAAAGTTTGCCGTGTGGTCCTAATGCCAGAGGGTGCAGTCCTACAAGTTATGACCTACTGCATGAACCCTCTCAAAGTAAGATCTGCAGTTACAGTACTAGGAAGAGAATCTGGACAGGAGCTGGGACACTGAACCATCAAAAAAAAAAAAAAAAAACAAGCACAATAGCAAACAAAGTTGGTAAAATAAACTGCCACTGACCCACTGGCCAAATGCTGGAGGATTTAATATCTGGTCAGTAACATTTTACCTTAAATAACCCTGTTGACTTTTATTGGAGGAGATGACATTCCAATAAATCCTTCAATTGGGCCAGTGGGATGTCTGAAGTCAGTGGACTTTCCCTGCCACTACAAAATGTAATTTTGACCCCTATAATGCAGTCAGTATCCCTAGTTTTGGACTGCATATCAATGCCCACAGGACAAACTAGCTCTACCTTGCAAGGCATAAATAAGTTGAGTCAAGAGTTAATAAATACTCACCTCTTCTTTCTCGTGTAACATGATGTGAGCTTTTAGGCTAGCCACTCTGGAGAATTTCTTGGAGCACGTAGGGCAGGTGGGGTCCTCTGTACTGTGGGTAGATTTATGAAGTGCCAAGTTGAATGCCACGTTAAATGACATGGGGCATTGATCACATCTGTGTGGCTATTTGGGACATAAGAAAAATGTTGATCATACATTTTATACAACTTAAAGTGTGTTACTTATTAACAAATACACATACGAACATATGAAAATTGGCAGCAGCAAAAGGTCATAATGGTCTATCTAGGCTGCTCGTGAATGCAGCCAACTCCCTATTCAGCAGCTGCCCCACTCCCCCTCCCCTCCGCTTTGCCCTGTCCCACCCCTTCTTGAAGCATTCCACTGTGGTACATGCCACCACTTCAGCTAGTAGTGCATTCCACTTTGCCACCACCCTCTCTGAAAGAAATGCCTCCTCGCCTCCCTCCTGAATCTAACTCCCTCCAATCTTATATCATGGCCCTAGTATCTCTCCCCAGCCTCCTCCTGAATAGACCCTCTGTCTGTTTTGATTATCCCTTTCATGTATTTGAAGGTCTCAATCATATCCCCCTGTCCTTTCTCTCCTCCAGTGTGTACATGTTTAACTCTCTTAGTCTGACCTCATATGGCAATTCCCCCAGGCCCTGAATCATCTTCGCTGCCCTATGCTGCATCCCCTCCAGCAGCCTAATGTCCTTTTGCAGGTACAGATGCCAGTACTGCACGCAGTATTCCAGGTGGGGTCTAACCAACTATCTGTATAATGGTAGAATAACCTCCCTTCTTCTCAAGGTAATTCTCCTTGCAATGCACCCCAGCATTTTGTTGGCTATTGCTGCTGCCTTTCTGCATTGTGCAGAATTGTTCATTGCTCCCATGACGAGCACCCCAGATCCTTCTCCTCTTCTGTCACCTCCAGTTGTACTCCCTCCAGATGGTAGCTTCTCCTCTGATTTTTTATTCTGAAGTGCAGCACCTTGTATTTTTTTGCGTTGAACCCCAGCCTTGCCAGATCCTCCTGTAGCCCCCGCCACCCTTCCTGGTCATCCTTCACCGCTCCCAACTTGGTGTCATCCGCAAATAGGCTGATTCTGCTGCTGATGACCTTCGAGATGTTTGCAATAAATATGCCAAACAGCACTGCAGTAGCTATAAAAGTAAAAGCTAAAATGGTGCTCTTTAAAGATCTAAGGGCTCCAATTTCCATCTGCTGGCCACTTGTATTCAGTCTTTACTGGCAGCTACTGAACTTCCTAAGAGCGCCTACCATGAACCAAGGATCTGGAGTACAAAGAATCAAAGTCCTGTTCCCAAACAAAGACTTGCACTACACTTCCTGTAGCTCTTCCCATGCTGCTCAGTACAGTAAACAATCCCACATGGTTTAACCTGTGCTCTGGATGGAGCAGTGCACTCAAAAGGGGTTTCAACCCCAAAGAACAAAACAATGCAGTCTAGAGTATGGCGCCATTCAGACAGCCACGTTACCAAAAAATTCAGCTCTTCACTAATATTTAGTTGAAACAAAAGTATTTATTCCTGATTTGGAACAAAAATATTTTCACCTTCTACACTGTTTCAACTAATTGTTGGTGAAAGGCTAATCCCCAATGGCAGCTCTGAGTGGCGCCATACTCTGGACTGCATTGCTCAGTACAGTATAAGCCTTGGTCAAAAATAATTGGTGCATAACAGCTTTTGCAGTTCCCCCATTTCTACTCTTTTTGTTCCTCCTTCCTTGCTGACAGCCACCTTCATTATGTGTGGGAGAGCAAGAAATCCCAAGAAAATGTACTCAACAGCTGAACCCCCACATCACAGACTACAGGGATGCAGTATATAGGACAGCCTAAAAAATCTCTCTTGATCACTTTGATAAGGGTATAAGAAAACTTACCATTTTGTCATCCAATGCCACCTGCATATCTACTGCTGTAACGTCTATAAAAGACTTTGATGACTAGCCCTTTCAAAACATTGGCTTCACATTCTCTAAATGTGCATCGGCCGAACTGCCCCGGCCTACCATTCAGATTCGGAGTGCTTCACATCAAGCCTGTTTCTACAATCTACATTCTGCTGAACCTCAGCTTTTATACTGTACCACCAAAAATCAAAACAAAATGAAGACAAGGTTTTGGCTATCGGGCTATGTGTGTCTGGAATGACTTAGATGCTGCTAAGACTTCAGATTTCCTATAGAATCAGTTTAGCATAGCGGTTAAGGACACTGAGCTACAAACCTGGAGACCTGGGTTTGAATCCCATTAGCCCCTACTTCCATACTGTGTGACCCTCAGCAAGTCACTGAACGTCCTTGTGCTCCAAGGTCGCACCTGGAAACAAGTTCTGGCTTAGTGTGCATTTATTTTCCTGGTTAAATAATTTCCCCATTCCCTAATCTCCTCAAAATGTAACCTAATGCAATAACCTTACTATAATGTATGGTAGAACATTGTTAAATGCTGAAATTCCTCTTTTTACACTGTTGTTATACCATCAATGTGACGTCACTATGTTGTTAACCCATCGATGGTACGTCACATCAATGGTATAACAACTGGGATCGCTCTGCGCATGCACGCTGCCCAAACCGGCGGCCTTCCTGAAACGGCCGTGGCGGTGAGAGCATGACCCGAAGCAGTGCGGCGGTGACTGAAAATAACAATAGTAAGGATCCGGCTTCTTTTTTTTTTGTTTGTTTCACTAGTTATAGGGACCATACTCTATAAAATATAATGTATGATCATACATCGGCAACCAGTTTGTGTAACCATCTCGAGGTTACCATGGCAACCTCTCAACAATTAAACTGGCTACCGATATACGCCCATACATTATCCTCTATGTCAAGTTCCTGGGTACATGCATATTATCTTACTATTTAAGCTGCTGAACTCTCTTTTAACATGTATGTTGAACTCACTGCTTTCAGATTCTGACTCATTAAACTGTCTCTCTGGCTAGCCTACTTACTAATGTAAAATATACTACTATACCCGTTTTCTCTGATAGTGCCCCCTTCAAATAGGTTCTGTTAAATATCCTTTCAACAATGAGTATCACAAAGAAAAATTGTTTCTGAATCACAGATTTACACAGGACAAGGACATGGCAGAATTATGACTGTCACCTTTTTAACTAGTCTCATTACAAATACTTAGTTCCGTACCAATATCTGTAGCACGGGTGTTGTGTAGATAATTACGGTCTGTGTTAACCTGCTATGTATACCACTGAAAAATTCCAATACAAACTTCTGCGTCTCATAAACCTTCTTATTATTCCTGTTACTGCCCACCAGGACCTCTCTGTAAATGATATGCTGCATCTCAGAGAGGCATTTATCTGGTAAGCGAGCAAAATTGATCTGTAAAGTTAAAAATGGTATTAACCAAAATTCAGATAGCTAGAGCTTAAACAGTTTTAAAACCTGAGCTAGCTGCCTTCTACAATTCCTTGAAAATTAAAAGAAAATGAAGGTTAGTAGGCAAGGTCCTTCAAAGTCTTAAAACCAATAAAAAGCTCTACCAAACAAGATATTGGGCTTAACTTACGTATCAGCAGTCCAGGAGATATCTGTATCAAAAGCAGCCATATATAGATCTAACAGCCGTAACATGTCAAAATCTGAGATGGAAGCCCTATATTAGTAGGGTAAACTGTCTAACTGTAACATCATTTCCTGTGTCAAGTTTCCATAATATCGTGCTTCCTTGATTTAATGATTTATGGCCAAGTCAACCTACATAAAAAAAAGACTGTAATCTCAATGGGTTATTTACCTGGATTAATAAAAGTTGATATTATAGGGGCATGTTGGAGCCCCTACAGCAAGGTCTGAGTAGGGTGTTTAATATTAAACCCGTAACTTTGCACCTTAATACCTTTGCCCTCCTCCCCCTTTAACATAACTGCATAAAATTGTGCATGCATGGTCTGGGGGTCAAGGTCTCTTGATCTGGCAAGTGTCATGGTGGTCGGATGTCTGGATTCAGAGATCCAGATAGTGCAAAAAATGGGAAAATAAGGGGTTTGGGGCTGATTTTGTTTGCTCTCACCTACAGCCCAGATGGTTTAGAATTGTGTTCTGAATTTAGGGCAGAAGGGGCTCGCTCCAGAAAGTGGTCTATCTTATTTTTTTTGCAGGGGAGGGGGGGTTGGTAAAAAAAACAACAGGTTACTCACCTATAACAGTAGTTCTAGGAGTGGTATATGATGTTCATCCCCACGTCTTGGCAGTGTCCTTTCCCCTTTAAAATCTGCCGACGGAAAGTCTTCAAGCTGGCTCCTCCCTCCTTCCCAAATGGGTAGCAACTCCACTAGCACTGCCCCATGATGCCAGTTCTTGCCTGCTGGAAGCAGTATTATGCGCCACTGCCAGGGGAGGTCGGGCTGGTACGTGTTGAGGAACATCATATACCACTCCTAGAACTATTGTTACAAGTGAGTAACCTGTTTTTCTAGAGATGGGGATATGATGTTCTATCCACACTTCTTGGCAGACTCCTAGCAGTTCTCTGGGAGGGGGGAGGCAAGGCGAATACCCCTACTTGGGAAATAAAGACTGGAGAACTGAGGCCCCAAAACCAGCATCCCGGCGTGACTCAAGGCTGATGTGGTAGTGGGAAATAAAGGTGTGTGCTGACTTCCAGGTAGCAGCCTGATAGATTTCCTGGATGGGGATGTCTCTGGAAGCAGCCACCGAGACAGCGGTATGATAAGTGGAATGATCTCTTAGCCCAACCGGAGGTTCCCTACCCGCCAACCTATAGCAGAGGTTGATGCAGGATACGATCCACCCACCAACTGTCCGCTTAGCTGCCGGTTTGCTAGCTTCAGTGTAGGTGACAAATAGCAGGCAAACCTCTCCCTGAACTCTAGCCAGCCGTGCGCTCCTTATAATAGGCTAGCGCTCGCCACAGGTCCAAAGCATGGTGCCTGTGCTCAGCCTCCAAAGTGTGGCTGGTGAAGTACACCGGGAGATTAGTCACCTGGTTAAGGTGAAAATCTGACACCACCTTCATTGGGAACTTCAGTTTGAGGCGAAGGACAATCTTGTCCCTGTGGAAGACCAGGTAAGGAGACTCCACTGAAAGCACCTGGAGCTCACTGATCATACTGGCTGACATGATAGCCACCAGGAAGGCGGTTTTCCACGGCAGGTGTGACATCTCACACCTGTGCATAGGTTCGAATGGCTTGCCCATGAGCTTTGCCAAAACCAGCAAACAGATCCCAAGGTGGTGGTGGTTCACGTACCGGAGGGGAAATGTGATCAAGGCTTTTAAAAAGTGCCAGACCACCTTCTCCTGTGCCATCGACTGCTGACCACCCCGCATCCGGTAAGCAGATATGGCTGCCAGGTGCACCTTAAGGGTCGACGACCTATGGCCTGACTGAGAGAGGGACCAGAGATAGTCAAGGATGCTAGCCACTGGACAATACAAAGGGTCCAGCCCCTTGCCCTGGCACCAAATGGAGCTCCTCTTCCATTTGAAGGTATAGCATTTCCTGGTCAACTCCTTCTGAGAAGCCTCGACAACGCTGAGGACATCCTCAGAGAGACCCAAAGCCTGGAACTCTAACCGCTCAGGAACCAGGCTGTCAGGTACAGGGATTGAAGGTCCGGGTGGAGTACCTTCCCCTAATGGATCGAGAGCAGGTTCGGGCATAGAGGAACATGTCTTGGGAGCCTGCTGCTGAGGAGATTGGAATAACAGAACTGGCGGGGCCAATCTGGAGCCACCCGGATCACCTGTGCCTTGTCCCTCTGTGCCTTGAGCAACACCTTGTGAATCAAGGGGAATGGAAGGAAGGCATAGAGGAGGCACAGGGTCCAGGGCCTTGAGAAGGCATCCCCCTGCAGCATTCCATGCTGAGGGGGGTGGGCACAATACAGCCTCAGATCTGCGTTCTCCCTGGAGAGAAAAAAAGGTCTACCAGAGGGGTGCCCTATTAGGAGAACAGACTGTGCACTACACATTTGGATGGAGAGACCACTCATGAGACACCTCGCCCACCCAGCTGAGAGCGTCCGCCAGCTGACTGGAGACACTGGCCACATGGATGGCCAGGAGATCGGCCTCCAGGCTGCACACGAGGGGCCAGATGTGGAGAGCTTCCCTGCACAGTGGGAGTGCGTGCCGCCCTATTTGTTGAAGTAGTACTGAATATGGTCGTGGTGTTGTCCATCTGGATCTGAACCATCTGACCCCTGAGATGAGGAGCAAATGCAGTCTGCGCTAGCCAAAATGCCCTGAGCTCCAGCAGGTTGATATGGCATGAGGACTCCTAGGGGGGCCACAGCCCGTGGATTCTGTGTTCTCCCTGGTGGGCTCCCCAGCCCATGACAGAGGCACTGATCATCAGGATGACCATCGGCTCTGAGCGGACAAACGGGATGCCTTCCTGCAAATGTTCCGGGACTAACCACCAATGGAGTGCATCCCAGATCCGCTGGGTCACAGTGGCCAGCTGGTTGAAGTGACCCCTGCGCTGAGACCACTGGCTGGCCAGCTCCCACTGCAGGAAGCACATTCTCCAGTGAGCCCAATGGACCACGCTGCTACAAGCCACCATGTATCCCAATAGGTGCAGGAAGTCCCGTGCAGGACACAAGTGCCCAACCCGAAATGATTGGGCAAAGGAGGTAAGACCCTTCCCTCTGTCCACCAGGAGCCAAGCCCTGGCTCTGCAAGAGCTGAGCTCTGCCCTGATGAAGTGAATCACCTGTGAGGGCATGTGTTCCAATCTGGCTCACTGACCAAGAGAGACACAGTTCTGGAGGGCCACATCCCTGGACTGCTCCAGCTCCTGCCTGGAGGGACCCGCGATGAGCCAGTAGACCAGGTAGGGGTATACCCAGACTCCCCGGTGCTATAGGCGGGCAGCCACCACTGCTATGCATTTGGTGAAGACCCTGGGTCCAAGAACAGGCCGAATGGCATGGCTTGGAACTCGTAAAGGGTCCCTTCTGCTCGAAAGTAGAGGAACCGCTGGTCAGACGGACGGATCAGGACATGAAAGAAGGCGCCCTGGAGATCCAGCGAGCAGAACCACATGTTTTGCTCGAGGGATGGTATGGTATGATATGAGACAGCGTGACCATCTTGAAGGTGCAGGATCTGAGGAACTTGTTCAGGTTGTGCAGATGTAAGATGGGGTGCCAGACCCCCATCTATTTCGCTACCAGGAAGTACCTGGAGATGAACCCTGGTTGAGGTGGAGGGTCCAGGACAGGAGCCACTAGCTCCTTGTGCAGCAGCTGGGCAATGACGTCCTAAAGGGCCGGTCGAACGTCAACTGACAACATGTCCTCCTGTGGGGCGCAGGCTCGGCTGGGTGGGTAAGCCTCAAATTCCAGAGGCAGACCACCTCAAGAATTCACCAGTCCGTGGTAACAGCGGACCAAGCAGAAAGAATATGGCGGAGCACCCCCCCCCATCCCATCACTGGGCAGGCTTGGAAGTGGAGGAGGGCCCGGATGAGGGACCACTGGGACCACGACCTCCAGGCTTCCTGATGACTGAGGCCATGGACTTGGGCCGTGGGCACAAGGCCTGCTGCTGGCCAACCTGAGGCTTGGCAGGTTTGACCGCAAGGGCAGAGGCGGGCTGAAAGGGCTTCTTCTTAGAGGGTTTGGAGCCCTTAGAGTCCTTCTGGGAAGAAGTCACTGAGTCCAAGGTGGCATTGGAATTTTCAGTCCTGGTGAAGTGCCCCTCCACCCTGGGCCTGAACAGGTTGGTCCTCAAGAAGGGCGCATCTTCCAACTTGTGCTGCATATCTGTGCAGAGGTGGAGATGTGCAGCCAAGCCCTGCGGCGCATGGCAACTGCCATGGCCACAGACTGGACGCAAGAGTCCCCAAGGTCAATGGCCGTTTGGAACTGTTGCTTCGCAATGGCACAGCCCTGTTCCTGGATCTGCTTGATGGTGGTTTGCAGGTCAGCAGGGAGGTGGGGGAGCACCTCATCCAGGGACCCCAACAGGGCATGTGAGAAATGGAAATCAAAAGGGCCAAACTCGCTTGCCGAAGGCCGAGCAAAGAGGCAGCATACACTTTTTTTGACATATGGTACAACCTCTTGGGCTCTTTGTTGGGGGTGCCCATGTCCCCAACATTGCCCATGTGCTGAAAGAAAAAAATTACTCACCTTAGTAATTGTGTTTCTTCTAATGGAGTCTTGCTGTATTCTGACTTATTGCAGTTAGCCCCAGCACTTGAACTGCTCCGGAGAGGAAAGAGTTAAATTCTATGCAGAGCATAGAACGTTGAGCTCGAGCTCGGTTCAAACCTCTGTCTGCTGCACTCTGAAGTGTAACCGTCAGATTCTTATGAGCTAATACTAACTAACCCATAGTGTGGAAATTGTAACACTTTTGCTAGCCAAATGGCAACCAAATATTTTGTATCCCCCAAAAGACTCAAGTCGAGAAATCCAAAACCAAAAACCAGGTAGTGAACAACTTATGACTACTGAAATAAAGAAACATAACCCACTCCCCCTCTCTAAAAAGAGGGAGTGCCCAAATGCACCTCTGGGGTGCCACACTGCACCTGCCAGCCAACTTCCCAAAAAACAGGTTCTGAGAGGGGAGGCAGGGAGGGAGGTCAGAATACAGCAAGATTCCATTAGAAGAAACACAATTATTAAGGTGAGTAATTTTTTCTTCAAATAACATGAAGTCTTGCTGTATTCTGACTTACTGCAGACTACCAAGCAGTACCTCCATGGAGGAGGGATTCAAACCTATTTTGGGAATAGGCTCTGCAGTACTGCTGTACCAAACCGAGCATCACTCCTAGCCTGGATATCCAGAGAGTAATGCTTGGTGAATGTATGGACTGTTTTCCAGGTGGCTGCTTTACATATCTCTAGTAAAGGAATATCCCTGGCAGCAGCCAGGGAAGCAGCTGTACCTCTAATTAGAATGAGCCCTCAGGCCTAAGGGTGGTATTTTGCCTAGCTTCTCATTAGAATTGTGTATACAAGAACAATCCACCTGGCAATAGTTCTCTAAGTGGCAGGTTTGCCCTTACCCACTTCCTCATAAGTGAGGAACAACTGTAGGGAGTCAAACCTGTGTGCCTTAGTACGCTCAATGCAGTAACTAAGGGCCCTTTTAACATCCAAACTGTGTAATCTTCTCTCTCCTGAAGAAGAATGATCAGTGAAGAATGCAGGGAGAGACATGGATTAGTTCAAATGAAAATCTGAAACCATTTTATGTAAGAACCTCCTATTGGTTCTAAGGACCACCTTATCTCTATGGAATGAGATAAAAATCAGGCTCCACTGACAGAGCTTGTAACTCACTGATACATCTGGCAGAGGTAATAGCTACCAGGAACACAGTCTTCCAAGTCAAGTACTTAAGTTCTGCTGAAGACAAAGGTTCAAAAGGGGGTTGCATAAGCTGGGCAATGCAAACATTAAGGTCCCAGGCAGGGGTAGGATCCCTAAAGGGAGGACTGGTATGAAGCAATCCCTTGAAAAATTTACAGAAAACAGGATGAGATGCCAGTGAGGAAGGCTTTCCTACTGGCAGAAAAGCAGAAACAGCTGGCAAATGTACTTTGAGGGTAGCTAGTCTGAGGCCTAGGCCATTGAGATGAACCATATAATCCAAACTGTAGACAATTCAGCAGTGTCTGGGGATATATGCTTTTTTGGAACACCAGATGCTGAATCTTTTCCATTCAGAGTTATAAGTTTTTCTGGTGGCAGGTTTTCAAGAGGCTTTGAGAATGTCCAGAACCCCCTGAGACAGATGCAAACCTGCATACTCTAACTCTTCAAGAGCCATGCCTTGAGATTGAGAGACCGAAGGTTGGAATACCATATCCTCCCCTGAGAGAAGGTTAACAGATTGTGATTCCTGGGAAGAGACAGGGGAAGATGGACTGCTAGGGACAGCAACAGGGGATACCAAGGCTGCCTGGCCCAATCTGGAGCAATCAGGATCACGTTGCAAGATTGTGACCTTATCTTGACCAGGACCTTGAACAGCAGAGGAAAAGGAGGGAAGGCATACAGAAATTTCCCTTCCCAATTCAGAATCAGAGCATCCAGAGGGACTGAGCCCAAGACTGGGGGTCTGCAACAGAACAGAGGAAGTTGGTGATTGTCTGGGACTGCAAAGAGATCTATCTCTGGAGTGCCCCATCTTGAAAAAATCACTTTTAACACTAGGGGATCCAGGGACCATTTGTGATGGCCCTGGGAAATCCTGCTCAATGCATCTGCTAGCACATTGTCCTTTCCTGGGAGGTGGACTGCTACCAGAGAGGTCTGTAGGGAGTAAGCCAGGGACCATATTTTCATGGCTTCTGTGCTAAAGGCCGTAGAACGAGTGTCCCCCCTGCTTGTTGATATACCACATGGTGGTGGTGTTGTCTGTCCTGACTTGAACCACCTTGTTCTTTACTGATTGTGAGAAGGCCTGTAGAGCCAGGTAAACTGCCCTGTGCTCCAGAAGGTTGATGTGGAGAAGAGACTCCTGAGTGGACCACACTCCCTGGGCTGTGAGAGCCTCCAAGTGAGCTCCCCAACCCAGGAGAGAGGCGTCTGTGGTTAGGACCACAGAATGAGACTGAGTAATGAATGGGACCCCTTGCCTGAGTTTGTCCTGATCCTGCCACCACTGAAGAGCCTGGATCAGAGTCTGAGTCACTGGAATCAGTTTGGTCAGAGCATCTTTTTTCTGAGACCAAAAAGCTCTCAGATGAAACTGAATGTCTCTCATCTGAAATCTGGTCCCCTGGACCACTGCAGTGGAAGCTGCCATGTGGCCCAGCAACTGAAGAAAGTGTCTTGCTGGTCGAGAAGCCAGAAGGTGGAAGGAAGAAGCCAGCTCCATGATGGCTTTCACCCTTACCAAGGGGAGAAATACTCTTGCATTGACAGTGTCTAATTCCACCCCTATGAAGGTCAACAGTTGTACTGGCTCGAGAACTGACTTGGGAAGATTGAGAAGGAAACCTAGAGAAGTGAGCACTTGCTGGATCACTTTTAGATCTGACTTGACTTGGTCTGGAGACTGACCCACTATGAGCCAGTCATCCAGGTACGGGAATATGGAGATGTTTTTTCTCCTTAGGAAAGCCACTACTACTGCCACGAATTTTGTGGACACCCTTGGAGCTGATGTTAGGCCGAAGGACATTGCTTTGAACTGGTAATGGCCTGAAGGCAGTTCGAACCTGAGGTACTTTCTGTGGGAGCACCTGATGGGAATATGAAAGTAGGCATCCTTTAGGTCCAGGGAGGCTAGCCAATCCCCTGGCCTTAGAGAGAGAAGAATTATTCCCAGAGTCACTATTTTGAACTTTGTCTTCAACAAATGTTTGTTTAGGTATCTTAAGTCTAGGATGGGCTGCCACTCCCCTGTTTTTTTCCGGGTAAGGAAGTACCTGGAGTACAGACCTTTTCCCCTGTGTATTGTAGGAATTCTCTCTATGGCCCTTAAGGCCAGAAGAGATGAAACCTCTGCCTCTAGGGCAATGGTTTCGGAGATGCTTGCAGATGGAAAAGATCTGGCTCTCAGCTTTGGGAATTTTTTGAAGCTGAGAGCCAGTCCCTTGCCTACTACCTCCAGGACCCACTTGTCTGTGGTAAAATACTTCCAGTCCTGGAAACAGTAGGCCAGCCTGCCTCCTACGGGAATGGAGGAGTTGACCCAGGCTGACACCTCAGGGTGTCTGCTTGGCAGAAGCCTTTGGCTGAGAGGTGGATGCAGCCCTGCTCATCCCCCTTCTGCCTCTCCCTCTGAAGAACCCCCTCTGAGAAAAAGGAGAGGAGGCCTGTGCTTGGTAGAAAGGCCTATGAAAAGGCCTACCCCTGCCCCAAGCTTGCTGCCTTTGAGGAGTTGCCTGCCTTTCCTTGGCCTGTGTACTCCTATAGGTAGTCCTGTATTCATCCATTTTCTTCATATAATTCTCTGTCTGTTCCCAAAACAGAGAATTATTAACCACAGGAAAATCCATGGCCTTAGCTTGGGATCCTGAGAAAGGCTAGTACACCTGAGCTAAGCCAGTCTCCGAAGAGACACAGATGTAGCTATGACTTTAGATGAAACATCACTGGAGTCCACAGCAGCATGAAACTGAATCTTTGATGCCTCAATCCCATCAGCAGCCACCTTTTCCAGCTCCTTGGCAAGCTGGAGAGGGGCCTGCTTAGCCAGTGCCAGTACAGTGTCCCACCTGGACTTCATGTACCTGGCTGTATAGGCCACGTAATTCGCCTGCCTGGGTCCCAAAGAGGATGCCATGTACTGCTTTTTTGCCATGGCATCCAATTTCCTGGAGTCTTTATCTGATGGGTGTGAAGCCAAGGGAATGTTAGCCTTATCACAGGCTGCAGCCTGCACGACCCCAACATGGCTGCACTGCTGGTACAAATACTCCGTACCTGAGCCTGACAGCATGTACCTCTTGTCCATCAGTCTGTCCTCAGGAGGTAATGAATTTGGAGATTTTAACAGCTTTTGTGTCTGTTTCCCAAAAGACTTTTTGAAGGGGAATAGACAACCTTTTGAACTCTGAGATGTCCATCATCTCCACAAAGTCAGGCTCCTCTTGTTCCTCAACAGCTTCCTCCATAGTGAGCTGGAGGGTTTCTGCCGCTTTCCTGTAGAATATAAAGTGGAAAGGGGACTCAGAAAGCCTGGGAGGGGAAACACCAGAAGGTCTGTCTGGGGAGATGTCCAGTTCGATAGGCTCATCCAGACCTTCAATTCCATCATCATCATCACCTTCATCATCATCATAATCATCGTCCCTCTCCAAGTCTGGTTCATAAAAATCTTCAGGGGTATAATCCCGAAGAGTAAGGACCGACCGAACCGAACGCCTGCCAGAAGGCGCCGGATCAGTCGGAACCGAACTAAGCGATTCCACTATACGAATCGCTCGGGCAATTTCCTCGACGGTCGGATGATGCGGTTCTGGATCCGAGCCGGACGATTTGTCTTTTCTTTTTCTTTTTGATGGATCTGATCCCTCAGAATCGGCTCTCCTTTTGCCCGAAGGAGTCTCGCCCTGGTCAGAGGGCACTCCTTCTGGTTCGGTCAGAACCGAACCAGGCTGGCCATCCAGGTCAATGGACTTCTCGACCTCCTTTTCCCTAAGCCTGCCCAACCTTTTATTCAGGGTGACTTTAGGGAAATTTTTACAGATTTTGGCAGTCTGACTCTAGGTGACTAAAACCCAGACAGTAAACACAAGTGGTGTGGGGGTCGGACTTAGCAAAGGCCTCCCCACACTCACTGCAGTGCTGAAACCCAGTGGGCCCGTTTTTTTTCTTGGGTTTCTCAGACAAAGCCATAACTAAACCCTTACCCTTTTTGTGGCAACCGCCAGGCAAGACACCCTTATTGGTTTCTAACCGTGATAGGATTGTTAAAAAAAAAAACGAAAACACTTTTTTTTTTTAAACCGATAAGGACCGGTACCTCACACTAGAATTCCTGTAAAGAAAAGAAAACAATCACTAAACTAGAGACCGGTTCAGCCAAACCGGTAACACAAATTCAGAATACAATTTCCACACACTTTTTCTATCTAAGTCCACTACCTATGCACTTACTGTACCACAGACAGAGATCTGAACCGAAAAATAATAAGAGAACATCAGTAAAACTGACGATTTTTAAACGGCGAACCGAGAGTGAAGGAGAAATCTCTGAAGCGAGAAAAATAATGAGAGAACATCGGTAAAACCGACGATTTTTAAATCGCGAACCGAGAGCGAAGGAAAAATCTCCGGAGTGACTGGTCAGTTAGCCGGAGTAAAGAATCTGACGGTTACACTTCAAAGTGCAGCAGACAGTGGTTTGAACCGAGCTCGAGCTCAATGTTCTATCCTCCGCATAGAATTTAACTCTTCCCTCTCTGGAGCAGTTCAAGTGCTGGGGCTAACTGCAGTAAGTCAGAATACAGCAAGACTTCATGTTGTTTGAAAACAGAGTTAGCTACGAGCCCCTCAGCTGAGGGATACTCTGTGAATCCTGACAGGGATCTGGTAGGGACCGCATACTTGCGGGCCATCCAGGCTGAAGGCACAGGACAAGACGCCAGATGCTGCCACAGCTGCAGGGCAGGACCGAGAATGGGCGTGCTGGGCGCGCAGGGGGAAGGTGTTAGGAAACACTATCCCACCCAAGCTAGGGGAGGAAAGGTGTAGAACTGTCCACACAGGTCCAAGTACCATACAGTAAGGAGAACTCTTCTTTCGGAATAGGGCCCTGCACCTCTACACCTGTGAGTGGTAGAGAGTCCTGTGCAATTGCTGAGATATGGACTCTTTGCCTTGTGCATTTTTATCTGTGACCACATGGAACCACATCACCCAGAGGGCCCTGTGCTTCCACAACCCACCAGACAGCCCCATGAATTCCTGACATCTGTCGCTGCACTTCCGTAGCCGGATGGAGTCTTCCCTTAGCGCATGCCCTGTGTGTCTGTATCTGTTCATGCAAGTCCTGAAGGAGGATATGATTCCACTATCTCAAAAAGAAAGAAATTCTTTGTATGAAACTTTGTTAATGCACCAATTAGGGTTCAACTTCAGGTAACAAAAGTAGAGAAATGTGGCGATAGGTTTTCTAACTCTAACTCCCCAACCCCACCCCCCAATGCAGCAAAAGGAAAACACAACACAAGCAACCACAAACAGCCATCATCAAGTAAGATAAACAACATACAACTGTTACCTGATGACACAAATGCAGTAGAGCACTGATGTGCTACCTTCACAAATTTGTATCCACAGCTGCATAAGCACAGTCCTCACACAGGCCTGTGCTTCTGCAACCACACCAGTGTTTGTATGTCATAGTGTGTGCGTGAGTACCTGTGGGTGCAGAAGTGCAGACCCCATGGGGGACTTCCCTTCTGCAAACAGAAGCACTGTCGCAATGTTGGTATCATGGTTTCAACAGTGGATCTATGACGTTTTCACAGGGGTTGCAGTTTTGTCTAGGTGTAGCACTTTTCCCTGAAAAAAGTAAAATGTTACCATTTAAAGTTCAGGTTAGGTTAAGACAGCTACTTTTTTCTGCTCTAAGGGGGTAGCAAGAGCTACCCCTTTACACAGCTAATGCATGGTTTTCTGCATGCAGCTGCATAAGTGCAGTCCACTCAGAGGCCTGCCCTTCTGCTGTCAGAAGTCAGTGTGTATATCTAACACCTGTGGCTAAAGAAGTACTGTTGCAATTTTAAGTATCATGGAGTTTGTTGTACATGCCATTCTGCAGCCAGAGGTCTGTGTGTATGTCTTACACCTGCGGCTACAGAAGTATAGGCCACTCAGTGGACTACACTTCCGCAGACAGAGCTGTGTGTATGTCTTACAGTGTGGATAAGTATGTGTGGCTACAGAAGCACAGTTGTGCTTCTGCAGACAAAAAAACTCCTGTAATCTGGGAAAGTACAGTTACGTAATAACGTACCATAACAGTAGATCTTCGAGATGAGCTCTTGCAGCAAGTAACACATATAAGACTATGCTGCCAGGCACTAGGACCCCATGGAAAAATTTCTAGCTAGCAGTCCAAGGCAGGGAGCTGCCCCTGACATCGGCCCCACCCTGACGTCCGGTGTGGTATAAAAGGGTCAGTCCCCCAGCACTATCTCATTTCATCCCACCGGAGACACTACTGAGATACAGGATGGGGAACCGAGGAGGATCTCCCATCCCCCAGAGAGAAGTACAGTTACATAACCCCGTGGGCAGGTGGGAGGGAAAACCACCTGCTGCAAGAGCTCCTCTCGAAGATCTACTGTTACGGTAAGTTCTTACGTAACTGCACTATCTTACTTTGAGAGGAAGCTCTTGCAGCAGGTAACACATACAGGACTAGGCCCAAGCAGTACAAGAACAGAACCAGGTCAGAAGGGTGGCGGACTAGTAGAAAACCATGTCCTTGGCACTCATTAGGAGAGAAGTCCCTGGAGGACTTCAAGGCCAAAACCTGCTCTCTTTCTGGAAGCAATGTCCAGATTGTAATGCCTAATGAAAGTGTGGACCGAACTCCAAGTAGCAGCTGCACAGAGATCTGCTGCAGACACATTTTTGAGGGACGCAAAGGAGGTTGCGACCCCTCTTGTGGAATGACCCTTGACCAGTCCCGGCAAGGGTTTGTTGCACTTTTGGTAGCAAAAGATAATGCAGTTGACCAACCATTTGGCCAATGTCTGCTTGGTCACTGAAGCCCCTAACATTCTTTGGGCAAAGGAGACAAACAACTGGTCTGTCTTTCTTGTCAAACAGGTCCT
The DNA here is from genome assembly GCA_016271365.2 of Neoceratodus forsteri. Taxonomy (NCBI): domain Eukaryota; kingdom Metazoa; phylum Chordata; order Ceratodontiformes; family Ceratodontidae; genus Neoceratodus; species Neoceratodus forsteri. The sequence goes on from CM057455.1 coordinate 479,955,996, forward strand.
TTCTATATAGTAACAGAGGATTCCATGTACATCCAGAGTATGTAACAAGGCCTCCCCTCTGTTTGAGTGCTCTGGGTAGTAGACTGGGAGTTGGATGTCCTGATTTAAAGTGAATTCGGACACCACCTTTGGAAAGAACTTAGGATCTGTATGCAGGGCAACTCTGTCCCTGTGAAAAATAAGGTAAGGCTCTTTACACACTAGAGCCTACAGCTAGGAAATTCTTCGAGTGGAGGTAATGGCAACTAAAAATAACGCTTTCCATGCATGGAAGCATAGCTCGCAGCTTGAGGCTGGTTCAAAGGGAGGCAATGTAAGCTTCAATAACATAAAAAGAAGATCCCATGGAGGGATGGGATCCCTCTTGGGAGGCCTGATGTGCAAGATACCCCGTAGGAAGGTCTTGCACAAGTCAACTTGTGCCAGATCTTTCCCATCCATCGGCACATGGTAAGCTGACAGCACAGAAAGGTGCACCTTAATGGATGAGTAGCCGAGTGCCCTGTCTGACAGGGAAAGAAGGTACTCCAGCACAGATTCCACCGCACAGTGGAAAGGGTCCAAAGAACAAGGAGATGTCCAGAAGCAGAAGTGCTTCTATTTCATGGCCTATGTCGCTCTAGTTCAGGGTTTTCTCGCTGCTACGAGAACCTCTGACACTCTGGAGGATACTCCAAATCTGTTCCTGATCAGGCCTGCAGGAGCCATACATGCAGATGCAGAGACCACAGATTCGGATGTACCAGGGTTCCCTGCTCCTCGGACAGCAAGTGAGCGGACAGTGGTAATAGGACTGGCGGTTCCGATGCCAATTGCTGGAGCAATGGAAACCAGATCTGATGAGGCCAAAAAGGTGCTACGAGAATCATGCGTGCGCTCTCTGCCTCCATCCTGAGTAGTACTCTCTGGAAGAGCGGAAAGGGAGGGAAGGCATAAAGGAACCTCCCTGTCCAGGAAAGGGACAATGCATTGTGCCAGAAAACACCAGGCCCTGGATCTGGCGAGCAGAAATTGGGCAGTCCGACATTGTGTGGGTACGCAAAGAGGTCCAGTTCTGGCTGACCCCATTGTCCGAAGAGGTCAGTGTTCTCCCTGGAAGATGAAGCGGAGATACTTTCCATGGGACAGCAGGATCTTTATGTGCATGTAGACATCCTGCATGTCCAGGGAACAGAGCCAATCCCCTTGGTGTATCATGGGCAACAGACCAGGCAAAGTCACCATCCTGAACCTTCTGTACTCGATAAGTTGTTCAGTTGGCTCTGATCTAGTATGGGACGGAGGTCCCCTGTCTTCTTTGGCACAAGAAGAAATGGGAGTAATATCCCCTTCCTCTGTGACCTGGAAGTACTGCCTGAATTGCTCTTTTTTGTAAGAACGACTGGATTTCTGCTCTTATGAGGGTTGCATGGGATGGGGAGCAGTGGGTGGGAACTGGTGGGTTGTCCGATGGGATCTGCGTGAACTCCAGTGCATACCCCCCCTTTCTATTATCTGGAGGACCCTCTGGTCTGTGGTAATACTGGACCATCCTCTGAGGCAGAGGGAGAATCTCCCTCCTACTGCCTCCCCCTCAAACTCCACTGGAGGTGGGAGTGCAGGCAGAGAGTCATGCTGAGGCGGAGGGAGTAGGCACGGGGGGGTCTGGCATTTTTTGCATTTTGGGACCTTGTGCGCCTGAGGGCAGGGGAGGTCCCCTTCTCTTAAAGCCTAATTTAGATTGCGGATGCCTTCCCTGTTGATCCTGGTTCTTACGAAAGGGCTGGCATCCGGAGTGGCTGGTTCTGGCTTGTACATTCGGTGAACATTGGAGACTGCCTTACCGGAGTCCTGCAGCCCAGTGATCAGCTTCTCGGTGTCTGAGCCGAAGAGAACTGACCCTTGAAAGGGCGCATCCAGGATAACATCCTGCAGATCCTGCCGGAATCCTGAGACCCTCAACCAAGCATAGCACCTCATACAGACCCCTGTGGTAGCAGCTCTGGTGGCCATATCCGCGGAGTCATATAATCTTCTCAGGACGTTTTTGCCTATGTTGATGCCAGACTGAATAACAGCCATAAGCTCAGATTTTTGATTAGAATCCAGCTGAGCTTTAGCCAAGTCCATTGCCTTGTTCCATAATGACTTTTGGTACATAACCATATGTGCCAAGAAGTTTAGGGACCTAACCATGCAGGTGGCAGAGGAATACACTTTTCTACCCATCTAATCCAACTTTTTAGACTCAGGATCAGGAGGCTGTGAACTCAGACCTAGGTTGCTATGCCCTGCCATAAGCTGCAGTCAGCATCATAGAATCTGCTTTGGGCTGTTCACTCAAGTGAAGTTCCCCCTTTGGTGTCCTATAGAGGTGGTCCGCCTTCCTTGGGACTGCCGAAATTGTGGAGATGGGGAGTTCCAGGCCAGTTTTGTGACATTTTGGAAGGGCTCCACTAGGGGAGGGATGACCAACGGTTTAGGGTCATTTGCCCCTAGAAATTTCACCAAGCAACGTCTTTCTGGGTCAAGCTCCTCTGTATCCCACTGATTAAGGTATTGTATGTGTCTCATTATGTCCAGAAAAAAAGGATCAGCTGGGGGAGATCTGGGAGAATCCTTCTTATGGTCCACAGACGGCAGAGGGAGCTCATTCTTGGAGGAATAATAGAAGGAAGAGTCCCCTGGATCTTTATCTGAGGACGAAAGCAGACGTCCCTGTGAAGATGGTATGGACGCCGGGTGTCGGCCATGGCCGATAGCTGCTGGCGACCCCCAGTCGTCGCCTCCTGATGATGGGTGGTCAGGCGTCGAAGGCCATCTGGGAGGCCTCAGAGGTGACAGCTCTCTGGGCAGAGGCGGCGGCGGGAGATGCCTAGGGCTCAGGGACCACTCCTGTGGTCTGGTAGCAGGTCTCCTTTTATGGTGTTCCACCATGAGTTGAACAGAGCTCCTACCTCTGCCAGTGGGATGACAGGCTGAGCTGGCAGCAGGGTAGGGAGGTTTGGTGTCCCTGACGATGGCCCTTGCGGTGCATCCGGCATGGCTGTCCAGTCTACCGGTTGATTGCCATAAGGCATCTGTATAGGAGGCTCTGGGGTAGAATCCCCTGGAGGTTGGACATCCGGCTCCTTAAGAGGAAGCGGTGACAGCGGGTTTGAACCTTGTTCAAGAGGTCCAGGCGTTCAGTCCTCAGGCATGAGACCTGTCGCCTGGTCCGTTGTCTGGTCATGCAGAGCAGACAGCCTTTTGGGAGGGAGCATCTGGTCCAGCTCCAACATGGAATCGGAAGGCCCTGAGATCTGGCGATTCTCTGAAGTGGTTGCCGCCTTCTCTCGGGGCGGCTGGTGCTTCTGGCAGCACTCAGACTCCTGGCGTCTGATGGAGTCGCCCGACCCTTCCGACTTTTTGGATGACTCCAAGGTCTTACGGGTGGTGGACTCTGACATAGCACCCAAAGAAGACACCTGTCCTTCTGGCTTAGAACCTAGAGACTGATTATTGGGCCTTGAAGCCAGAGACATAGGGACGGACAAACGTCCATGCCCAAAGGACTCTTTGCTGTGTGAATGGGAGGAGAACGGAGTCATCTTGGCGGAAGTCCCGGGAAAGGTTAACGAACCTGGGGGAACAGACTCCGACCTCCTGCTGGAGGCAGAGGACTTGGAGGTCTTGTGGGGGACCTAGGGCGGGATTCTGACCTGGCTCGATCCTTGTCTCTATGGTGGTGTTTCCCACCCGATTTCTTCTCTCTGGGGGAGGATTCCCTGGCTGAGGAAGAAGAACTGTGTCCTGAATGGGTCCTCTGCATGGCGGCCACTTGCTGTTCCAGTAGGTAAGCCTTCAGAGTCTTGAGTCAGTGGATTCGGGTATTGTTATTAAACTTCTGGCATTGCAGGCACTCGTCCGGCTTGAGGCCTGGGCCCAGGCAGATAAGGCAGGCCGAATGGCCATCTCTAGCCGGAATCGGCTTCCCGCACATGCACTTAGACTTCCGCTGTGGAGAAGATGAAGAAGACATGCACAAAATGAAAAAGGCAAGGAGAAAAAAAAAATAAACGACTGGTAACTGTGCGAAGCGCAAAAAGGTGGTCGACTGCGAGAGAGGCGTCCGTGGAGCCGATACTAATGGATCAACGGTGGGAAAAGAACTGAGGTGGTGCTGGGGGACCGCCCCTTTTATGCCACGCGAGATGTCAGGGCGGGGCTGATGTCAGGGGGCGGTCCCCTGCCTTGGACTGCCAGCTAGAAATTTTTACATGGGGTCCTAGTGCCTGGTGGTATAGTCTTAGATGTGTTACCTGTTGCAAGAGCTCCCTCTCGAAGTAAGATTTATGGATTTGCACCTGTGGCTGCAGAGCCCATGTTTCTGCACAAGAAGCAGTGTTGTGATTTTAATATTGTGGGTTTTTACCTGCAGCCAGAAGTGACTGTGTTTGCCTTTTGCTGTGCATACCAGAGATACAAATTAATGAAGGTAGCACATCAGTGCTACTGCATTTGAGTCATCTGGAAACAGTTGTATGTTATCTGTCTTAACTGATGATGGCTGGCTGTGGTTCTTATGTTATCTTATCCTTTTGCTGCTCAGGGGAGTTGGGAGTTAAGGTTGGGAACCCTAACGCCACATTTCCCAATTTTTGTTGCATTAAGATGAACCATAACTGACGGCTCTGTGGCGCTCGGCAAAGGGGTTTGGCTGCCACGCTGGCGACACAGGTTCACTCCCGAGCCCGGGACGTCAGGAGCGGAGGCCGGCAGTGTGTGCTCCAGAGTGTCCCTTGGATGATCTCCTCCCAGAGGGAGAGCCAAGAATGCACCCTGCTGGCTGGTATCGGCATTGTGCTTTGCGGTGTGGGTGACCACACGCCGCAGGCACGATCACGCAAGGACACCGCGGTGTGCATTCTAGGAGGCAGGGATCACCAGAACATGGAAAATGGATGTCTAGCCGCCTGGATGATGGCAACCCGCTCTCCCGGTGCTTCAAAGCCTGGGATCGCCCCTTGCTGTGCCCTCACCGCCCTCGGCGAAGATAGAAATGAAGGTGCCGGTGGGCACTGGAGAAGTCTCCCCTCCCCCCCACAGGAGGCAGGCGCCCCCCAGCGAAGGGATACGCTGGGACAGTCCAGAAGGCAGCACAAGAGGAACAGTGGTCAGCAGTTCAGCAGTCAAGAGGAAGCGGTGCGGCAGGGCTTGGCCGCCCGAAGGAGTGGGTGACTGGGCTGAGAAAAGGAGGCATAAACAGATCAGACAAAAAAAAAATGTACCATAACTGGTGCACTAACACATTTTTGGGGGGCAAAAATTTTAAAATATGACTGATTTAGATATGGATTGATGTACGGACTGCAAACACATTCTTTTTTATAACTTCATTTTTATTGATCATCTCATATAATCAACAATACAATACAGTGTGTCACATTTAACAGATATCTGATCTATTTTCTTTTCATTTGTCAGTTCCAATATCTGGCATTTCAAAAGACAACAAATCTATTTTGACAAATAATAAATCCAGCTTATTATATTTTACTTGAATCACATCTAACTTACAGGTCTTCTGGTGGAACAAAACAATATAAAATAACTTTAAACTGGCTGTGTGAGGCAATTTTAACTTTATTCTCCAGTTCTCACTTTCTTTTTGACAGTTAGTCCGACTGAATAGTGTTTCCTGTCTGTAGGTGCCATGGGGTCCATATCTGTTGAAACCTTTCTTGTAATCTTAACTTACTGGTGATGCTTTCCATTCTTCCTAAGTCAGTTACCCTAGATCTCCACTCTTGTATCGTAGGGGAAAGAGGGGACAGCCATTTGGAGTAATACACCTCCGGGCAGCCACTCTTAATACCTGAGCTAATGTGTTTGCTATTTTTTTGCCAAGGAGCAATGTGGGAAAGCCCAGCATTAAGTCTTCTCCTCTGAAAGGTATCTGGAGGCTTGTAAGCCTCTGTATCTATGTACATACCGCGTGCCAGAAACCCTGGATTTTAGGGCAGCTCCAAAAGACATGGGTGTGGGTCCCTCTATTACCACAACCCCTCCAACATAAGTCTGAATGATGGGTATTGAAATGTTTTGTGGTCGTTGGAGTTAAGAAGAATCGTAGCATGATCTTCCAATTAAATTCTCTCCATGTGGGAGAACTTGTCACTCCCTAACCCCTTACAAATCTCCTGGCCCAATGGTTCGTGATAGGAGATATCTAGTTCTGTTTCCCATTTCTCCTTCACCTTCTCTCGTGAAGCAGAACTCTGTGTGTTTAGAATTTTATATAGTTGCAAAAGGGAATATGAGTTGTCCCTGAGGACTACTGAAAAATAAAAGAAGGATTCTAATTCTGTTCTTTCCTGTCTTATCTGTGGCATAAACCCTGGTGTTAGGATAAAATGGCTCACTTGCAGGTATCTATAATGATCCTCTCTACGTAGAGAGAACCTGGTGGTTAACTGGGCAAATGACAGACAAGACACTGTGCAAAAGTCGTTCATTTCCGAGCTGCCCAAAAGTCTAGCCCAGGGTCTGTCCTAGGGGGATTAAAGCACGGGTCATGTCTGATCAGGGATAGAGGTCCCAAACCCTCCGGTGTGTGTGTAAGTTTCCTGAGCCTACTTAGTACCTTCAGAGAGTGACGTATCCAAGGATTCTCTACATGTCCATGAATGTGGGTTGGTATAGTATTTGTTGGCAGAGCCCATAGTACCCAGCCTTTGAGGGCTGCTTCTTCCAGCTGATACCAGCCTGACTCCTCCCTATATTTTGGCCATGTGCATAGTTGTGCCCTTCTTGCTGCTAGGTAGTAGTGATAAAAATTCGGGAGGGCCAAACCCCCTCCTTCCGTGTGCCTGAAATATGTTTTTTGCTGATCTTGGGCATTATTTGGCCCAAACAAAACACTGTGTCTCTTTTTGTAGTTGTGCCCAAAAATCCATATCAATTTGAATTGGAAGGGTCTGAAAAAGGAAAAGAAGGCAGAGCATTCATTTTAAGAGTTTGCCCTCTGCCATAAAGGGTCAGGGGCAATATCTGCCATCTGGCTATGTCTGACTGTAGTTTTTGAAAAAGTTTTAAATAGTTATTTCTATACAGCTGAGAGATATTGGCTGAAATATTGATGCCAAAGTATCTAAATGTATTTTTGGGAGCCCATGCTAGTGGGAAATTAGTTTTAAACCTCTGGGAGGGGGTATCACTCAAAATCAGCACCTCGGACTTGGTGAGGTTAATTTTATAACCTGCTAACGCCCCAAATGACTCCAATGTTTGCAGAAGTAATGAAACAGAAGTTTCTAGATCTGCCACAAAGAACAGAGTTGTCAGCATACAGTGCAATCTTTTGTTCTAACCCTTCCACTCCCACCCCTTTTATGTGCTGTTGGGCTCTGACTTCTATGGCCATAGGCTCCAAGGAGAGAGTGAATAGTAGAGGAGAGAGGGGGCATCCCTGTCTTGTACCCCTCTGAAGGGGGAATCTTTCTGAAAGATGTCCATTAACTTTCACTCAGACTTCTGGGGCCTTGTGTAGTGCCCTTATTACCCCCGAAAACTTATCTCCCAAATCAAATTGTTTCAGGGTTAGATCTAGAAAGATCCAGTCCACTCTGTCACATGCCTTCTCAGCATCCATACTGATGGCAAGTTGAAGATCTTTCTTAGACTTTTGAGCAGAGACTACATTTAACAGACGTCTGATGTTATCTTGTAAATATCTACCCGATATAAAACCGGTCTGATTTCTACGCACCAAGAGTCCTATAATCTTCTGTAAATGGTCCACCAGGATCCCTGTGAAGACTTTTAGGTCCACAGGGAGTAGAGAAATGGGCCGGTAAGATCTACAATCCTCTGGATCTTTATTTGGTTTGAGGATAACTGAAATATGTGCCGAATTCCAGGATCTTGGGGCTGCCCCTCTCCCTCAACAACTCGTTGAAAGCTGTCTCCAAGGTAGGGACCAGTGCTTCACTAAAGTGTTTATAAAATTCTGCTGCAAATCCATCTGTCCCCGGAGCTTTCCCATTTTTCAGTCGATTAATTTTCTGTGTTATCGCTGTTGTTGTGATTCAGGATTCTAAGCTTAAGCGTTGATCTTCTGTAAGTTTTGGAATTTGCAGTTTATTAAGATAATTAGAGACTCTCTCTTGATGATTTGGGCCCCTTTCTACTTTATAAAGGGCCCCAGAAAATTTCTGGAAATGTTTTGCTATTTGGGAGGAGATATAGTGGGGCACTGCTCTGGATGTTGCTTCTTTGCAGTTGCCACGCTAGCGATTCCCCTGCCCTGTTGCCATATTCGTAATTCTTTTGTTTAGGGTATCTAAGATGTCCTTCTACTTGGGCATCCAGTATCTTGTTAAGTTTATAATTGTATTGGTCTAATTTTCCTTTTATGGAATTGTCTAGTGTATTTTGATGGGATATTTCTAGTTGTGAAATCTTTTGTTTTAGGTCTAATCTTTCTTTGATTTTAACCTTTTTATTCCAAGAGGTATATTTGATTATTACCTCTCAGGTAGCATTTAGAGGTATCCCATCTTACCCCTGCTCCTGTGTCCTCAGGGGTTCTGTCTAAGGAAGGTTTCTGTTGTGTCACAGATTAAATCCTTAAAGTCGCTTTGTGTTAACAGGCTGATATTTAGTCGTCAGAGGGACTCTGGTGGTCTTGAGGCTAATTCAATGTCCAAAGAGATTGGGGCATGGTCTGAGAGAAAGATGTTACCTATCCGGGTGTCTATGGCATATTGCAGTGTATTTGAGGATACCAGAAAAAAGTCAATCCTGGAACACATTTTGTATTTTGGAGAGTAGTAGGTGTAGTCTCTCTCCTTTGGGTGGGTGAATCTCCAAGCATCCACTAATAACAACTATGAACATAGTCAAGTTAATACTCTACTTGCTTGAAATGGGCAGTGTGACCTGTGACCTGGATCCCACTCTGTCCAGATGCAAATCTGTCACCAAATTAAAGTCACTGCCTACAATGATTAGGCTTTGGGGGTCTGTTACTGTCTCTCTGATAACTTCTGTCAAAAAGAGAATTCTCTCCTAATCTTCGTTAGAGGCATATATGTTTAATAGAATGCATTTTGTTTCCCCTATATTCTCAAGTAATCTCATATCTCCCTCTCAGGTCTGTGTTTATCTGTGTGATCTTAAGGGGGATATTCCTACATATCAAAATTGCCACCTCCCCTACGGTGTGGGTGTGCATGGTAGTCTGCTACGTATACCTCCCCTACCCAGCTCCTGTGTAATTTCTTATGTTCTAGAGCTCCTAAGTGCATCTCCTGCAAAAAGGCTATGGCTGCATGTTGCCTTTGTAACTCTTGAATAATTTGGGCCCTTTTGATGGGGCTACTGATTCCCCTGACATTCCATGAAACAAACTTTAGGTGCCCCATTTTGTGTCCAAAAAATTCTGTCTGTATTTCTGGAGAATATGAATTGCCTGTTTCAGAGCTGAAAAAACCTCAACGTCATAACTATGAAACCAAATTATAGTAAAACTATTTACAAACTGCCACTGTAAAAGTGGACTTTTCATTTGTTGGTACTTCAAGGTTGGAATATACCCAAGCCCCCACCTCCGGGACTATTCTACGAGGTGAGGTAGGAGGCTATTATTAAACTGACTCCCTGCCAGAACAAACCCACCCAAAACAGGTGTTATTCCAGTTGGGTTTTGAGTCGTCACCTGCTTGGATGAATTTAGAACCTGTAGTGACAACGACTCGGCCCTTAACTCCTCATATATATATCTGTATAGATTAAGTTTAGGCTCCCGTTGCAGTCCTCAGACCCTGGGGCGGACAGTCTGCCCATCACCAGCACCCATTTCCAGTTTGTTGTGTTGCATGTTGAGTTTCAGAGCCAGGTACAATTGTGTTTTGGTTGGGGAAGGCCACTAAACACCACACCATGTCCTAGGACCACCCAGTCATCACCACCAGAGGGCCCCCCTTGGACTCCCGCCTTGCCCCACACACGACAGAGTTTCTCTGATCATCTCCTTATAGAGATCTGAATGTAAGGAAGGGGGACATCCCACCAGAGGGCTCCGATAATAACACTTCCTCAGACGAGACTTAGCCATGTTATTAAACTTAGACAAGTGTAGGCATTTTCTGTTGTATGGATCGGGGTGGTGTGAGAATCCCTCCGGATCACCCATCCCTCCTCCGGACCATGTATTGTGGTGGACACAATGTCTCTGCTCTGAAATAGGAAGTCATTTTTACTGATGTGTGCCACTCAGAGGACACCTTCATTAATGCTGAGCCCCTCGCAGCCTCCCCAAAACAGCCAGAAATAACTGCGTCTATATGTGGGCGTCAGAGTCAGGCCTGAGGAGAGGCCATCCCCAGCAGCGACCCCGAGGCCGCCCCACTTCACCACACAGCACAGGACCCTCCCCAAACCTACATTAGGTTATGCCATGATTAACCAACCTGGCTGAAATCTTTAGTGCTGATCCAGTCGCTCCCCCCCCCCAATCGGGGCGACCGCCCGCTGCAGGCCCCCTGGGAACCAACCCATTTTTTTTTTAGACTGACTTGTATCCAGCGTCATCCAAACTCCATCTTACTATAATTAGCCTTAAATCAGTGTCTAATAACCTTCCTAGGTTGTAATCTTTACCGAATATCTCTAGACACTAGTATGTCTAGTGGGCTCCTGAGAGAAATGTCCAGACATGTCCATCAGTATAACTTTAAAATTAACCTTTGGGTTCTTTCGGTGGAGCCACTACCTGACCGTGAGGTACAGATCCGTGTCTGACCCTCTCCACTGTGCAGAGGGGGATAGCAAGGGCATAAGGCAGTACAGTCCTCCCCAGTCAGTAGACAAACATTAAGAGTTCCAATATTCTATAACTTGGCTCAGTCAGGTATCCATGTCTTATTCCCAAACTCTTTGTGGTGATACAGTATGCCATCTTCTGTCGGGGGGGGGGGTCACTCTGTATGTAACACTGTCCCACAGAGTAGCAATGTCCCCTGTTCTCCATGTGTTCGTAGTTTTAGTTCTCTTCATCTGCCAGCTTCTCGTCATTAGTGCTCTCTCCCTCTGTGCAGTGCTATCTTCTGGTATCTGGGATGCCAAGCTTCCTGGCCCAACTTCTGACTTTTTCAAATTCTGCAAATTTCTGCCAGCTCTCTTTGGTATGTATTTTAATTTTTGCTGGATATTCAATTTGAGCCTGGTACCCTGCTTGTCTTAATATTTTTACCATGTTGAATGCTTTTTGTCTGCGGGCCAACGTCTGAGGTGCATAGTCCTGGTCAAAGAAAAGTCAGATGCCCCGAAGTGTACTTGTTGTTTGGACCAGGCTATTTTTGGAATTTCTTCTTTGATGCAATAGTCTATAAAAGCCATCACTATGGATCGGGGGTGAGCTTTAGGGTCTTTGGGTCTTGAGACTAAGGAACGGTGTGCTCTAATTATCCCGAGGTCTTTCTCTTTTGGAATGGACAGCATTTCTTTAAGCAAGCTGTCCATGAATTGTACCATGTTCTCTGACTCTGTGCCCTCAGGTAGTCCGTGCAGACGTAGGTTAGTTCTTGCATTCTGGTTCTCTAAGTCTTCTAGCTGCTGTTGGAGACTTGGTTCCCTTCGATACAGGTTTAACAGAGCCAAATTGGGAAGGTCTGGGGCACTGGTATAGTCGGATACAGCAGATTCAAGTCAGCCCGTTCTTTCAGTGAGCTCTGAGATCACTTGTCTATCTTCTGATACTTTTTTCCCCAGTCTAGTGAGGGTCTTGTTTATTTGCTGGAGTGTGCAGCATAATGTTTTAGATGTAATTGTGTAGTCCTCTTCTATTAATGAGTTGGCTGGTGGAGTTTGCGCTATCAGGTTTGAGATGTCCTCCCGGAGTGCGGCCTGTGACTGTGGACCTTGTTAGCTGTGTTTTGGTTTAGGATGCGATCCACCCGTCCCATCTTTATTCTTTTGTTTTGTAGTCAGTGATGCTACGATTTTTCAACAGGATGACGGTTATTAGCTGTGGAGACGCTGGATAATTTGTTAGGAGAGTCTGAGACGTGGAGTTTAGGCTTCCATTCACAGGCAACAGGAACCGGAAGTCGACTGCAGACATGATACAAGTATTAATACTCGTTTGAAAGAGCTTTTGTGAGTTTACAGACTTTGAGGGACCCTGCACATGCACCTTTTTCCCCCATATTCCTTTTCTCCCACAGGGTGGTGGGCGAGACACAGCTATGACTCTCTGTGAGAGACTTGTTTCTGCCCATGAGCTGGACTCCTAGCCACCCAGGCAAGTCCCCTGATCCCCCATGGCGGGGCTAGGAGGGAGGTCCGTCCTCCCCCCGGTAAACAATCCAGATTCCTGGGTGGAACCATGAGTTGGGAGCATAGCCAGGGCATCATGGAGCCTGCCAGCAGCCCTTTTTTCTGTTTTTCTCCCTACTTCATTGCTGGGGCGCGCATGTCAATGTGAGCATGTGGATGCATGCACATGCTGCAGAGTCCCGTAGTGCTCTGTCATCCATGTCACCCTCAGACCCGCACTACCATCAGGCCTCCACCTGGTGGCAGTCATTCAGTGGGAACGCCAATCCACCCTCCCTGGGAGAGGACAGCAGTCCTCCAGCTGTTCAATCGTCTCCTTCCCCGGACGACCGCCAGCAAACTGCACTCTCCACCGAACACTGGTTGCCAGTGTGGCAGGAGATAAGGCACCGATGCCTCAGTCCGCCATGCTACTGGGCCGGCTGTTCCACACCCACGTTTTAAAGCCATGAAGTGCTAATAACTATTTTCCTGATTCAGTGCATGTTCCTTTTGTTAGGCGATACAGTTAGCTGGAAAATGTGAATTTTACCCTCATTGTCAATTCAAAATATACTGCAGCCAGGAGACTCAGCAGTAGGAAGAGTGAGGTCATACTGCCCTTGTACAGGTCGCTGGTGAGTTCGCATCTAGAATATGTGGTAAGATACTGGTGTCTATACCTTGAGAAGGACATCAGCCTTCTAGAGAAACTCCAAAGGAGGGCAACAGAGATGATCGTGGGTCAGCAGGGGAAGTCTTACAGGGAGATGCTGTGAGCCCTGAGAATGTACTCCCTAGAGGAAAGGAGAGAGAGAGAGAGAGAGAGAGAGAGAGAGGGGGGATATGATAGAGACTTTCAAAAACTTGAAGGGGATAAATAGCGTGGATAGGGAAGGCCTCTTCAAGCTAAGAGACAACCGAACCACAAAGGGGCACAGTTTAAGGCTGGTGGGGGGGGGGGTAGGAGGGATATTAGAAAGCATATCTTTACATAGAGGGTGGTGGCTACATGAAATGCGTGCCAGAGGAAGTGGTCTCAGAGAAGACAGTGGGTGGTTTTAAGAGGGCCTGGGATAGGCATAAGGGGGACCATAGGTGGGCAGGCAGGGAAGGAAGGCGGGGCAGGTCAGTTAAGTATGCCAAGGACCCTACAATAACGACAGACTCGATAGACCAAATAGCCTTCTTCTACTGGCTCTCTGTATGCTCGTATGCATAAGTGGTGGAAAGCCAAATCATACTAGCCATGAAATCCAGCATGCTATACATATATAACTACTATACGTATATAACTACTATCGCCTCCCTGCACAGGGGGTATGATCGTGTGCCCCCTTTTTTGTCCAGATACCAGACCACGCACATATTGTCCGACTGGACTAGGAGTGTGCCTGGAATGAGGAGAGACTGGAAAGCCTAGAGGACGTTCAGCGCCATATGCATCTCTAGCACACTGATGTGCAAAGAGAGCTCCTGCTGGGACCAGGATCCCTGGGTTCTGTGATCTCCCAAGTGAGCACCCCATCCCTGACAGGAAGCATCTGTGGTCAGGGTTTGGGTCAGAGGGGGAGGCTGAAAAGGCACCCCCTTGCCGAGATTGTCCAAGTCCTGCCACCGGAGGAGATCCTGCTGCATAGGGCCAGATAGGTATCATATCAATATAGCGCGGCATTTACAGCGAGAACATTTGAGCGACTTAGTTATAGCACTTTTATTTACAGCGACTTCACAATGTTTGCAAACACACAAGTGAGCAAATGTAATACAACAGCAAAGCGGTAATAAGCGTGACTGTTGCAGAAGCGCGCACAAGTAAACATAGCGAGTTACCTGTCTGGCGATACAAATAATAGCCTATCCCTCGATGTAGAAGTGGCATGGTGTTAGAATCCTTAAGATGGGGGAGCTCAAAGGCACAACCCCCATGGGTGGTGCAGGGCGTGGAGCCCCCCTGCGTGACATGATGTTGCCGACATAGAAGCCTAGAGGGTAATGACTGACTTGAGGGAGAGGGCCAGAAGCAGAACTGGGATCACAGCGCAGATCACTGTGGAAAGTATCTCTGGGGCATCCAGAGCAGTTGCTGGAACAATGCCGGATGTGCGCTTGTTGCGGCGGACAGTACAGAGGATTCTACAGTTGGACAGGATGTGTCCCGTTTCACCTGCAACAGCAGGTGAGCTTGTGTTGCCTATATCATATATTATTTATTTATTATTTCGTCTTTGTTGACCGGGTAAGTGCACTAGACAAATCCTGCCTATTTTCAGGCACGACCCGGGGGAAGGGGATACAGATGAATGCCAACTGACCTTGAACCACAATCAGCTGTTGGTGATATTTTTAGTGAATGAGGAAAATTTGGCCAGGACACCGGGGAAATTCCCCTACTCTGCTTCCTGTGAGCAGAGAGGACCCTTTTGCTGGTGACTCCAAGATGGCTGCTGTTCCAGATGAAGATTCGGTGGAACTGATAAGTATGGATGTATCAAGAGAGGTATGCGGGAATACAGAAGCGGCGGCTTGGGAGCACCCGAGGGGTGGCCAGCTTATCGCCCGCGAAGATATTACTAGCATGAATCACGGAGAAATGCTTAATTTGGAACAAAAAAAACAGTGTCTTGAGGAAGAATTAAGGAGAATCAATCAGCAACTTGATACTGCGCTGGTACAGCGTGAGGAAGACCGAAAAAGAAAACGTTCAGCAGTTTCCCCTATGTCAGACACCTCTTTGGGTCCTACGAAGGTTCTGGCTTCTGCAGAGCCTGTCACTCTACTTCCTGGTCAGGAAGAAAGGCCCCCACGACGCGACTGGAGTGAGGGAGATTACATTGTTTGGTCGCCGGAGAAAGCGCTCCTTTCAGCAGGATGGACGTCCCCCTCCAGTGGAGTATGGCAACCAGACCCGGTTTGTTTACCAGTTGCAGCAGCAAATTCATCATTTTCTCCATTTTGGCTTCAGGACTGTCTCAGTTCTTTCAGGTACTGTTTGCAGGGGACCTGACGCTGCAGCAAGGGAGGGGGTGGAAATGAACTCCACAACCTGATCAGGGTTTCTTCTTCAGATGGAAGGGCAGTTTCGGATACAGGACTCCCAACCTATGCGTAGTCACTTTCATAAAACCATTGATCTAGCAAAACGAGGAATGCAGTGAGATTATGATATGTGGGTCATAAGGAGCTGGCACCAGATCGCTTTCATGTAGGGAAAGTTTTACTTAAACAGTCTTTCGGTTTTTCCCCTTCAGAGGTCTATGCTTTGATTCATGCACCAGGAGAAAGTACTTTTGACATTAGTTTCCGGACTCCGGTTTTGCTGGAAAAATTCTGGTGTAGATTTTCTAATTTAAAAACCAACCCACTATGGGTAGACTTTATTGTAATACCCTTAACTAAACAACCTTTTCGGGTTATTACTATTCTTTTTCGTAATGAAGGGGTAAATATAACTGATGTGGTATACTTGCTGGAAAAACGGTGTAATTATTCAGGGAATCCTTCCCCATTATGGATGATGAAGGATTTTGGACTGGGGTTGAAGTTTAAAATTAAGTTACACAAACTGATCAGGATGTTATCCATTTGCCTAACTGTTTTTCATAGGTCGTGATAAAGGTTTTTTGTCTTACCTTGGGCAACTCTAGGATGTTTTAAATGTGGGTCTACTAGGCACATTAGCACAACATGTGAGGTGTTGAAATGTACTTATTGTGGGGAATTGGGTCACAGTGCACATTGTTTCCAAGACCCTAAATGTAATCTTTATGGATGAGGTAGGTCACGCTTACTGATTGTCCTGAAGTGCCAGAAATACAGAAAATGCAGATTTTGGGGTCCAAGTTTATTATATTAAAGAAGCTATCTCCCTACAGTCTTTTCTAACAAAACCCTGGTAGTAGACAAATGCAGCAGGTACCTGGAGATGAACCCCCCCATTTCATCAGATACCTTGCCTGGGTTTTTTAGCTCAGTCCACTTCCCAGATAGGTATAGATGGGCCTCTCCTTCCAGTAGATCCTTTACCTAGTTCCCAAGAATTTGTAGTGGTTCGTCCCAAGAGAGGAAAGGGTTCTAGGCCAAAGGTTCCGAAAAAAATCAACAGAACCCTTGGAGGATATAAATAATTATGAGGTTTTAAGGGATGTCTCCTCTGATCAGGATACATAAAATGCTATAGTGGAAGGGAGTCAGCCTCTGGGTGGAGATTTGTTGGATCCCGGTGGATTGTTGGTTGGTACTCCAGGGCCTAAAGCTAGTGGCAGGGTTACTCGAGCCTCTAGCAAAGTAAAGTGAAGTACATCTGTCCCTGGGTTTAGACTTTTATGACTACTTCTCGGTATCAGTTTCAAATTGCATCATTGAATGTGAATAGCATCCAGTCTGAATTTAAAAGACTTACTACATATGGGCTTTTTTTAAGATCTGAGTTGGATTGTGTTTTTTTTCAGGACATTCGTTTGCATTCCCCATGTCTTCTGGAGGCAGCCTCTGGAAGTTGGTTATGGGGGATAGTCATTGGTCTCAGGGGTCTAAGCAGTGTTCCGGGGTGGAGATTTGTTTTTTTTCCCCGGTTAAAATAATTCGGCATTTAGAAATTTTGGAAGGGCGGGCCTTATTGTTAAGACATTGTATGGAAGAATTTACCCATAAGGCTAGTGAACATTTATGCACCCCAATTAAAGTATGACAGGGTAAGGCTTTTTCGTACTATACAACCTTTTTTATTTACAAGTATGCAGGTCATTTTTGGGGGGGATTTCAATTGTACCTTCCCGCAGATTGGAAGTAATGTGTTGGGGAAGAAACAATATTGTGATGTCTTCTGTTTACTGAAGGTTATTTCGGATGTAGGTCTCATTGACGTATTTGGGTATGGTGGTGCAAGGGCTCCCCATACATATGCCTGTGGTCCTCGTACATCACGGATTGATTATTTTTTTATTTCAGCCTGCTTTTGTATTCAAAAGGCCGTAGTACTCGATGTAGCAACTTCTGATCATCGAATGCTGGTTTTAACAATAGGGAATATACCTGAACAAAGAAGGGGTCCAGGGTTCTGGAAGCTAAATATTTCTTTATTAGATTTACCTATGGTACAGGAAGGGTTTCAACATGTTATGAAAGCACGGAAATCTGTGTTTTTTCTTTATGATGATAAAAATCAATGGTGGGAGGATTCTAAACATGATTTTCGGTTTTATTTTCAGTCTGTAGGGAGGCTTAATGGGTCCTTTAAACGACATACCTTGTGGAATTTAAGGGCACAACTGAGGGTTCTAGTTGCTCAACACTATGAGAATGGCGCTGGGGATATTGGCACTATTAAGATTCTTAAAAATAGATTAACAGTCTTACAAAAGGAAATGATGCAGGGGGGTTTTGGGGAAAAAATCTGATACCATTCCTTTTGATACCCTGGCCCAGGTTCGGAAGCAGAGAATTATGGATACCTTACAGTTACCTAATGGTACTTTAATAACAGATAACTCTGCCATATTGACTGAAATTGGTAGGTATTTTACGAATGTTTTCACCAGTGCTAATTTACCAGAGGATGTAATGACCTCTTGGTTAAAGGGCTGTGACCTCCTCATATTTCAGAGGAATGTGGGCATAGTTTAGTTACACCTATTTCTGGTGTAGAACTTAAGCAGGTTATTTGGTCCTTTCTAAAGGGACGCCCCTAGGGTCTGATGGCTTATCACATGCCATCTATAAAGTAATCTGGGAAGTACTAGGGACCTAATTGGTGGTGGTATTGAATAATGCTCTCCTTACAGGAAGTTTACCAATTAGTATGTATGAAGGAGTTCTAGTTCTATTATTTAAGGACGGAATAAGGAAGATTTAAAGAACTGGCGACCTATCACCTTGTTAAACACTGATAGTAAAATTCTGATGAAGATAATAGGGAACAAACTGGTGACTGCACTGGATGTTATAATTCACCCCACACAGTTTAGTGGGGTACCCTCGCGGAAGATACAAGATGCTCTAATTCTTATTAGAGAAATTTTGAACAAAGGTACTACCCAGGAATTATTAGGGCATTTGGTTAGTCTAGATCAATCCAAGGCTTTTGATAGGGTTGAATATACCTATATGCAGGCAGTTCTCTCCAGTTATGGGTTTCCGGGAAAGTTTATTTCTTGGTTAAAAATTCGTTATAATAGCATTTGTTTATTACCTAGTATGAACGGATGGATAGGGGGTAAGAATTTAGTTGGTAGAGGGGTGCGGCAGGGATGTCCTCTGAGTCCTCTCTTATATATATATATTATCTCTGGATCCCTTGCTATATAGATTGCATAAACAGGATGATATTATGGGTCTCTCTGTGAGTAGTATAGACCCACAGATAAAAACAGTTGCTTATGCAGATGATCTTTGTCTATTATTAGCAGACAGAATGTCAGCAATTTTGGCCCAGGGAGAACTGAGACAGTTCTCGGACGTAACTGGTTCTATTATTAACTACCAGAAATGTAGTATTTTACCCATAGGTTGTGAGGGTGCAATATGGACTTCGATATGGCACTTCCCAGTAGTTACCTCTTATATTAGAATTTTGGGCATCTTTTTTGGTAATCCTAACCCCCAGCTTTATAATTGGGAAGAGAAACTTCGTGCTGCACAAAGGTTGGTAACGAAGTGGAATACCTGGCGTATGTCCAAACACAAAAGGATATATATGATAAAATCACACTTGTTGCCACTGTTTTTATTTTTATCAGCGGTTTTCCCCATTCCGAAAGCACTGGAAACCTCTGTTTATAGTGTTTTTTTCCAGTGACTCTGGAGGAGTCGTTTAAATCCTATCAAGAGAGGTATTACCTATTTACCTATAACCCAGGGGGGCCTACGAATGATTAATCCGATAATTTTTTTCCATGTTACCTTTCTTTTTCATAATGTTGTCCCGTTGATTCATAATAAATTAAGAATTTGGAGCCCATGGGTACTGGACGAATTTGGACCCCTACTAACACAATGGGCCCTTCTAGGCTATCTATCTAAACAAGTGAAACTTTCCCTTTTGGCACATTATTGGAAGGATGTGGTAGGTAAAATTAAATTATGGGAACTGCCTTATCATTACTTAACCATTGGTTCTCGGAAAACGGTGTATGAATGGTTGCTGACAACCTGGTTTCATGAGGACCCTTGGTTTATGGTACTCCCCTCAGTTGAAATAAAGTATATGACAGGGTTTCTATGTTGTTCTCGGATCCCAGCCTTTATGTGGGATTTTGTACGGCTTTGTACTCATCAAAAATTAGGGGTCAAAGGGAATATGAAGCATAAAGGTGTAGTGGAATGAACATGTCCTAGAATTAATACTTGTTCTGGGACAATTGAGACTATGCAACATTTGTTTATAGACTGTCCTCATGCTGTACAATTTTGATTCTATTTTCATCAATATTGGGCCTCCGGGCCTTTTCAGGTGGTGGATCTTGATGTGTGGATTAGAAATATTTTACCTGGTGCATGGGTTCAGTTTGATTCTGGGATGCTACTATTATTTATGGAATATGTTAAGTTCCAATTATATAGAGCCCATGATGCTTTGCACTGTGGGGGCATGTGTGATTTTGTAGTTCCAATTATGGCAAGCTCGCTGTGCATTGAAGTTACGACAGCAGTTAGTATCTAGTGCTCACATGTTCTCTGTAGTTCAGAGAGGGATCTTTAGATGGAGGGATTATGAGCACAATACAGCCTCTCCTGACCTTTATAAGTTATGGTGGAGACATATGTCTTGGTTGGATACCGGTTGATTCTGGTACTCCTTTTATATAAGCTTTTTGAAGGAGGGGATGTATGGCATGAGTTGTTTTAGTTTTAGTAGAATTAAAATGATGTACTGCTCATATAGGGGCTAGGTTTTTTATGCCTTTGTATGATACAATATATTTCTGCTTGTTTTTCCCTTGCAGGTGTTCTACTCCATTAGTATGGCGAAGGGACACATACTGGAATGTGTTTATAATCATGGGTTTCTTTATTATAATGTTGTCTTCTGTTATGATTTTGTGATGACTTTATTCATAAACACAAAGAGAGGAAGTGGGGGGATGGGGAGACAGAGTTATATATGACTATCTTTACTCTTAGGAGTAAGATATAGTTTTGACTTATATCTTTCTTTGGTTCTGGGTTTTTCTTTACATTGTTTATGTATTTACTTATATACCTATTGTATGGTTTGCTTGGTTGTTAATTTTCTATGCTCTTTTTTGATGGGAATGAAATGGGGTTTTCTTGTAAAATTTTCCTTTGTATACTGTAATAATTTTTTTCTTCCCTTTTGTTTTCTGATTTATTTCATTATGTTTCTGTTTGAAGTAATATCTTTTTTGTTTTCATGTGTTTGAAGTTCTCAATAAAAAATTCCCCTACTCTTTTCAATAAGTGCCATGGGATCTTTAACATCCACCTGAACTACCACCAATCCAGGTAGATGGGACCTCAGTTTAATGTCTCATCTGAAAGACGGCACCTCAGAAGTGCAGCACCCCTCTCATGCTGCACTACAGTCTCAGTACTGGGATATTAACCCAGGTAAGCACTTCATGTTGAGGGACAGCGGGATGGGGTCTGACCAAATAGTGATGCTTGTATCTGACCATAGACTGAGTTTCCTGTCGTTGTAAGTTATGGTTCGCTCTGCTTGATTTCAATCTATAATGTGGTCACCAGGTGTTGCGGCTGCTCAAATTGATGGCAATATAAA
Source organism: Neoceratodus forsteri (assembly GCA_016271365.2). NCBI lineage: Eukaryota > Metazoa > Chordata > Ceratodontiformes > Ceratodontidae > Neoceratodus > Neoceratodus forsteri. The sequence goes on from CM057455.1 coordinate 479,977,015, forward strand.
AAATTCTCCCAAATTGCATTCGCCCGATAATCTGTGCTGTATTGACGTGGAACCAGCCAGATATCAGAACCCTGTGGTCCAGGTCATCCAACCTCTGATCCCACTGAACCCTGAGCATCCACTATGTGACACGCATGTGTAGTCTGGCCAGAGGAACAGTGGGGATGGCTGCCGCCATCAGGCCTAGGAGGCACAGAATGGATCTGGCTGTAGTCCAGCGGCTGGAGGCTATTAGCCTGGCCTGCTGCTGCAATTTTTCTGCCCTGTTCAAAGGAACGAAAGCCTGACAGTGGGCCATATCCAGCACCGCTCTGATAAACTGAAGATGCTGGGAGGGTGTCAGATGATACTTGGGGTAGTTCACTGCGACTCCCACTTGATGGAACAGAGCCAGGGTTGCTGACAAAGAGGCCTCCAGGCTGTCCTTCGAGGGAGCCATCAGGAGCCAATCGTCCAAGTACAGGAACACAAAGGGGCCGTTGCAATGCCATGGCCACTATCGCCAGGCACTTGGTAAACACCCAAGGTATCGATGAAAGGCCAAAAAGGAGGGTCTTGAACTGAAAATGATCCCCCTGGAAGCAAAATCTAAGGAAGTGGTGGTGGGCTGGGAAAACGGATATGTGCAGGTATGCATCCTGCATATCCAGAGCACAAAGCCAGTGTCCCTTTTTCAGCAGAGGCAGCAGACCTGGAAGGGTCAGCATGCAGAACCATTTGTACTCCACGTACAGGTTGAGCGTGCCAAGGTCCAGAATTGGCTGAAGGTTGTCTGTCTTTCTGGGTACCAGGAAGAAGTGGGAGTAATACCCCCTTCCTGCTTGGCCCTGAGGAACAGGTTCTATGGCGAATTTTCTCAGCAGAGCCTCGATCTTCTCTCAGATGATAGGAATGTGACCTTTCGGATTGCAAGAGTGACCTAAAGAGTTTTCTGGACGTCTTGCTATGAACTCTAAAGTGTGGCCCTGAGCTATTAGCTGAAGGACCCACAAGTCTGCCGTAATCACCTTGGGAAGGTGACTGGCGAATCTGCCCCCTACTGAATCCTCCAGAGCTAGCGGGGGGGGTGGACTGCGAGTCAAGAGGTGGAGGGAGGGTTGCGGAGCCCTGCCCCAGAAGCTCTCTAAGATTTGGCTGGGCGGGGTGGTGGTGACAGCTGGAGAACGCTTGGCGGGCTGCTGCTTAATCTGGCGCCATTGCTGGAGGCGAAAAGCCTGCCTACGACTCGTGTTAGTACGGTACATAGATTGGACAGACAGCAGGGCTTTGCCACTCTCCTGGAGCTCAGTCAAGATATCCTTGACGTCTCCTCCAAAAAGCTTTGAGAAGCCAGTCGTCCAGGTATGGGAAGACATATGGGAAGTCCCTGCAGAGGGCTGCTGCCACCACTGCTAAACATTTGGTAAATACCCGTGGCGCAGATGATAAGCCAAAGAACAATACTCTGAACTGGTAGTGTTCTCCCTGAAACAGGAAACTTAGATATTTCCTGTGTCATTTGCAAATCTTGATGTGCAGTTAAAAACTCATTGTACCCAATAGCTCTGTATGAAGTCCGAACCATCCATTGATTCTCCTGATACAAAATGGCCACCCAGGGTATAATGAGTTAAGCATCCTGCATATCTAGGGAGCAAATCCAGTCCCCAGTTTGCAGCAGCGGAAATAGGCTTTTCAGTGTGACCATTCTGACCTTCTTGAATTCTATAAACAATTTCAGATCCTTGAGGTCTAGAATGGGTCTCATGTCTCCTGTTCATTCTGGGACTATGAAGTACAGAGACTAGAACCCTGTGTTCCTTTGTTCCCAGGGGACAGGTTCTATTGCCCTTTATTGAAGGAGGGTATGAACTTCTTCCAGGAGCAATGGAATGTGTTCTGGAGAGTAATGGGAAGACTGGAGTGGATGGTCTGGACGTAGGTCCAGAATCTCCAGAGCATGGCCTTGTGCTATTATCTGCAGAACCCAAGCATCTGAGGTTACCTTTCTCCACTAGTCCAGGTGAAGGGAAAGGTGACCCCCGACCACCACCCCGGAGGCACAGTTGGTGGGGGGTGTAGGAGTGAGTCAGGCAGAGCTGGTTGCTGTGTCTGCTGCCATAGTGCCACCTCTATGGGCTTTTGCGTGGGCACCTGGGGTGAAGCCTGGCAGGGGTAAGGTTGCTGCCACTCTACTCTTGCCCTGCTGTCTGGTTGCAGATCCATGTCTGGTAGTGGCTAAGCGAAAGGGCACCCTCTGCCTAAGCCTAGGTTGGGTAAGATGCATGGAATGTACTGATTTCAGGGTTCCACCTGCAGGCTGCAGATTGGAGAGAGTGTCTTGTACCTCTGCTCCAAACAGCTTGTATCCCCTGAATGGTGCATTGAGAATGGACTGCTGAACATCATTAGCAAAGCCAGCCACTCTGAGCCAGGAGTGCCTTCTGAGGCAAATAGCAGAGGCCGCCACCCTGGGAGAGGCATCAGAAATGCTATAGGTGGATCGTAGACACACGTTACTCACCTATAACAGTAGTTCTAGGAGTGGTATATGATGTTCATTCACACTTTCTGGCAGTTGCCGTTCCCCTTAAGACCTGGCAGAAACATCTTTAAGCTGGCTCCTCCCACCCACCCGGGTGGTAACTCCCTTGGCTCCACCCCATGATGCCAGATCCTGTCCACTGGTAGTGTGTGTGTCGAAGCCAGGGAGGTCGGGTGGGTCCATTAGATGAACATCATATACCACTCTTAGAACTACTGTTACAGATGAGTAACCTGTGTTTCTAGGGATGTGAATATGATGTTCTGTCCACAGTCAGAGACTCCTAGCAGTTCTCCAGAAGGAGGGAGGCAAGGCGCACACCCCCTACTTAGGAAACACAGACTGGCGAACTGAGGCCCCAAACCCAGCATCCCAGCATGACTCGAGGGCAATGAGGTAATGGGAAATGAAGGTGTGTGCTGATTTCCAGGTAGCAGCCACACAGATTTCTTGGATAGGGACATCCCTAGAAGCAGCCACCTTTGCAGTGGTATGGCAGGTGGAATGAGCCCTTAGCCCTCCAGGAGGCTCCCTACTCGCCAACCTATAGCAGAGATCAATGCAGGATGTGATCCACCTGCCAATCGTCCACTTGGCTGAAGGTCTGCCTGGTGCAGCTTCAGCATAGGTGACAAACAGCTGGTGAACCTCTCCCCGAACTCCAGCTATGCGCTCTTTGTAATAAGCGAGTGCTCACCTCAGGTCCAAAGTATGGAGCCTGTGTTCTGCATCCGAGGTGTGATTCAGGAAGAACACTGGTAGAGTCATCACCTGGTTCAGGTGAAACTCTGACACAACCTTCGGGAGGAACTTCAGGTTGGGGCACAGGACAACCTAGTCCCTGTGGAAGACCAGGTAAGCAGACTCCACTGAGAGCGCCTGGAGCTCATTGATCCTTCTGGCTGATGTGATAGCCACCAGGAAGGCGGTCTTCCATGACAGATGTGACATCTCACACAAGTGTATCAGTTCGAATGGCTTGCCCATGAGCTTTGCCAAAACCAGCAACAACTCCCAGCAACAACTCCCACGGCGGTGGTGGTTCACTCACCGGAGGGGAGATGTGATCTACGCATTTGAAAAAGCACCAGACCACCTTCTCCTGTGCCACCGACTGCTGACCAGCCCGTGCCTGGTAAGCAGTGATGACTGCCAGGTGCACCTTAAGGGTCGACAACCAGAGTCCCCTTTGGGAGAGAGACAGATAATCCAAAATGCTTGCTACAGGACAGGTCAAAGGGTCCAACCCCTTGCCCTGACACCAAATGGAGAATCTCTTCCATTTGAAGCATAGCATTTTCTGGTTGATCCCTTTCTAGACGCCTCCACGACAGTGAGGATATCTTGGGAAGAGACCCAAAGCCTGGAACTCTAGCTGCTCAGGAACCAGGCTGTCAGGAGCAGGGTTTGAAGGTCTGGGTGGAGAACCTTTCCCTGATTGATTGAGAGCCAGTCCGGGCATATGGGAAGATGCCTCGGGAGCCTGTTGCTGAGGAGATCAGGGTACCAAAACTGGCAGGCCCAGTCTGGAGCCACCAGGATTACCTGTGCCTTTTCCCTCCTGACCTTGAGTAACACCTTGTGGATCAAGGGAAATGGAGGGAAGGGGAAGGTTCAAGGCATAGAAGAGGTCTGGGGTCCAAAGCCTCAAGAAGACATCGCCCTGCAGCATTTCCTCCTGCTGAGGGGGGCAGGCACAAAACAGCCTCAGCTTTGTGTTCTCCTTGGTGGTGAAAAGGTACACCTGAGGGGTGCCCCACTGGGAGAACAGGCTGTGAAAGTGACCACTCATGAGACACCTCGCCCACCCAGCTGAGGGCATCCGCCAGCTAACTGGAGGCTCCTGCCACATGGATGGCTAGGAGATCTGCCTCCAGGCTGCACACGAGAGTCCAAATGTGGAGGGCTTCCTTGCACAGTGACAGCGAGTGCGCTCTGCCTTGTTTGTTGAGGTGGTATATGGTCATGCTGTTGTCCATCTGGACTTGGACCACTTGACCACGAACAAATGGAGCAAAGGCAGTCAGTGCCAACCAGACTGCTCAGAGCTCCAGTAGGTTGATGTGGCATCAGGAATCCTGAGGGGTCCAGAGCCCATGGACTCTGTGTTCCTCCAGGTGGGCACCCCAGCCCGTGAGAGAGGCAGTCGTCAGGATGACCATCGGCTCGGGGTGGACAAATGGGATCCTTTCCTGCAGATGCTCTAGGACAAGCCACCACTGGAGGGCATCCCACATCCTCTGGGTTACAGTGACCAGCTGGTCAAAGTGACCTTTGCGCTGAGATCACTGGTTGGCCAACTCCCATTGGAGGGAGCGCATATGCCAACGGGCCCATTGGACCACATGGGTGCAGGCCACCATGTAACCCAGAAAGCGCAGGAAGTCCTGGGCAGGGTGCAAGTGCCCAACCAGAAATGATAGGGCAAAGGAGGAGAGAACTTCTGCCTTGTCCGCCGGAAGCTGAGCTCTGGCTCGGCACAAGTCGAGCAGTGCCCCGATGAAGCTGATCACCTGCAAAGGTCATGAGTTCCGACTTGGCCCCATTGACCAGGAGGCCAAGGTCGATGTAGGTCTGGAGGGCCAGGTCCCTGAAGCACTCCACCTCCTGCCTGGATGCACCTACTATCAGTCAGTTGTCCAGGTAGAGGTACACCCAGACCCTTCGGCACCTCAGGTAAGCTGCCACCACTGCAATGCATTTGGTGAAGACTCTGGGGGGTGAGAAGAGGCCAAATGACATGGTCTGGAACTCGCAGAAGCTTCCCTTGGCTCGGAAGCGGAGGAACCTTCGGTTGGACAGATGGATCAGGACGTGAAAGAACGTGTCCTGAAGATCTAGAGCGCAAAACCACACGTTTTGCTCCAGAAATGGTATGATCTGGGATAGAGTTACCATCCTGAAGGTGTGGTACCTGAGAAATTTGTTCAGGTCATGCAGATCTAAAATGGGGCGCCAGCCTCATCTGCTTTGGCACCAGGAAGTACCTGGAGACAAACATTGAGTGTTCCAGAGGATCCACAACTCTGACCACGACCTCCTTTGCAGAGGAGCTGGGCTATGTCATCTTGAAGAGCTGACCAAGTGTCTGCCGATTCCAAGACCTCCCGTGGGGCGCAGGCTCAGCTTGTGGGGTACTACTCAAATTCCAGAGGCAGACCCTGACTGACCACTTCCAGAACCCACCTGCCCCTGGTAACGGCGGACCAGGCAGAAAGGAAGTGGTGGAGGCAGCCCCTCACAGGAGGACCCAGGGGAAGTGTGGTGGGCATTAGGGTGAAAACCCCTATCCTATCTCTGAGCAGGCTTGGAGGAGGAGGATCCAGCAGAGGGGCTGCCGGGTCCCTTCCCTCCGGGCCTTCGGACCATCAAAGCCACAGACTTGGCCCGAGGTCACCAGGACTGAGCCAGCTAGCCAGACTGATGCGGGGTTGAGTTTGCCACAGGAATAAAGGACCAAAAGGGCTTGCGCTTCTGCTGCTTGGAGCCCTTGGGGTCCTTCTGGGCTGATTTCACTGAGTCCAGGATGTCACTGGACTTCTCAGTGTACTGGAAGTGACCCTCCATACCAGACCCAAAAAGGTTGGTGCCTAAAATAGGGGACATCTGCCAGCTTGTGTTGGGTATCTGTCGTGAAGGTCGAGATCCGCAGCCAAGACCTACAGCACATGGCAACCATGGCTGACACTGAGTGGGCACAACAATCACCAACGTCCACAGCCATCTGGAGTTGCTGTTCTGCCACTGCCCTACCCTGATCTTGGACCTGTTTGACTGTGGTCTGAAGGTCCAGAGGAAGGTGAGGAATCACCTCATCCAGGCAACCTAATAGGGCATGAGAGAAGTGTGCCATCAAGATGGCTGAACTTGCCTAGCGGAGACCTAGCGAAGAGGCAGCACAGACCTTAGTTGAGTGGTCTAGTTTTTTTGGACTGTCTGTCTGGCAGTCTATTGACATCCTCTGTATTTTCCAAGTGCTGAAACACGGAGTCAGCCACCAACTCCTCAGCTAAGGGATGCTCTGTGAACTCTGAAAGGGTACCGGTAGGCATAGCATATTTGAGGGCCATCTGGGCACAGGGCAAGAGGCAGGGCGCTGCCAGAGCCCAAGGGCAGGGCCAACAATGGCCTCGGCCACTGGGAAGGCCTCTGTCGGAAAGTCCTCTTTGTCCAGGATTTCTGTAAGGGGATTGCGAGCCTGCTTTTGGATGGGCTCCAGCTTCATCCCCAAAGACTCGGAGATGAGGCAGAGAATGCACATGAACAAAGTAGGGCCTTCGTCAGTGGAAAGATCCCCGATTGACTCCATGTCCAATGGACAGGAGTGCAAGGAGGAATCCTCGGACTCCAAGGAGTCTGCATAAAGTGGGTGACCACCCATGTCACCTTCGACCTGCCATGGGTGGTCAGGTGTAAGAGTGACCGACAGCCAATGGCGAAGCCCCTTGGCTGGCTGAGACTCCTTGGACGGAGCCCAGGTCATAGGCTGCTTAGGTGGCATCTCCACCACTATCGGTGGAGAAGCCTGCTTCAGCCAAGCCGACATGGTCTGAACCCGGCTACACTGGGGGAGGAACGGTGTTGACCAGAACCCGCCGGGGGGAGTCGGCACCGGCCTTTCAGGTGACAGCCAGGTAAGAACCGGGGTGGTTGCTGGTGTAGGCTTCGGCCTGGACAAAACTAACTATTGACACATGAGGTCTTCATAGCGTTGTCGCAATTTGCGCCAAAGTCTCTCTTCACCCAAGGAGGACGAAGATGAATAGTGGCGGCGACACTTCCCATGGTGCCGAGAGCAAGACCGCCGACGTCGGTGGGACCTGCTCGACCCCGAGGATGAAGATGACCAAGACCTTGACCTCAGCCATCTGTGGTGCCGACGTGGGGCCTCGGAGGGAGCCGGGGAGGTCCGCGGCTCCTCCTGATCTAGGTTAATGACCGGCGGGTCCGGCTCAGCAGTCTGGGCTGACCCGTCAGTGGTCACCAGCAGGACCAGAGTCCTGAAAAGAGAGTTGTCAGCCTCTTCAGATGACAACCAGTCGACTGCATTGTCAACCGGCGTCTCAGCCAACTGGTCCGAGGGGGGGTTACCATGAAGCCAGTGGCCATGGCCGTGGTTTCAACCATAGTCAAAACCAAAGATTCCTGAAAGTGGGAATGCTCCAGTCCCAGGATCATCGATGATGAGTCTTCTCTTTATCCTTCTTGGACCCCTTCTTGCGTGAGCGGGAACTGCGCGATTCTGATGGGCCCTTTCCTTTCGTCAAGAGGGACTGGCACAGCTCCTTGAAGGAGGCCAAATAAGTGGAGCCCAACTGGAGTGGAACAAAGGCTGAGATAAAAGAGGACTGAGCAGTGGCCTGAGCTGCCTCCTCCTTGAAGGCCTTGAGTTGTTCCAACTGCTCGGTGGACCCTGCAGCCACGGAGACCACCCAACAGACATCCTTTGATTTGACCAGTGGATAACGTTTCTCTGGACAGACCAACTTTAGGCGGGCAGCGTGGTCCCCCAGGACATTCAGATGAAATAACCGACAAAAGTCGCAGGCCTGTGGATCGTGATTGTGGGCCAGGCAGTAAATGCACGAGGTGGGAGGGTCGGTACACAACATCTTTTGCCAGCATGGGCACAGGCAAAGATTTATCCTCCATCACGATTGAAGATCAAGTGAAGACGAAACTCGAATGAGTTTTAATTTAGGAAGTAAATCCAAAGATTTAGGCACCAGGGCCTACTCAACGCGGGAGCAGTAAGGAGGGAACCTGCTTCTTCCAGCGGACAGGAAGATCTGATGTCATGGTGGAGCCAAGGGAGTTACCATCCAGGTGGGTGGGAGAAGCCAGCTTGAAAACATTTCCAGCAAGTCTTAAGGGGAAAGGCAACTGCCAGAAAGTGTGGATAGAACATCATATCCACATCCCTAGAAAATATGTTTACCTACGTTGGCACCTGCAGACAGAGCATTCATATCTACTGTTCAGTACTGCTCTCTGACAGGGCCCGAGCGGCTGCTTTGGCCTTCTTCCAAAGAGTGTTCTGGTATTTTTTATTTATTTATTTTATTTAAATCTTGGATACAACCTTTGAGCTATAAGCTCTTTACATAGGTTCCACATTATGGGTACAAGGTAGATAGTACAGGAGTAACACGGTCATAAAGCAATAGTACAATACATGAGGGATGAGTAACACTACAGAGAAGTACTAAGGAGAAAGTATTAGAGGTGCATTTGATATGTTAACATTGTAAACATAATAGGTTGGGCAAGGAGCATGGGCAGGACAGGCAGGGAGGTAGAGAGCAGCCCAGGGGCTTTGTCGAGTGAGTGCTGGAGTGAACAACGTTGCATAGGAAAGAGAGAGGAGAAGGGGTCAGCCCATAAGGCCTAAACAAGGATGAAAAGGTGGGGGAATAGGTAAAGAAAGGTGGAAGGAGGAGGAATCCACAGGAAAGGGGAGGGGAAGGGAAGGAATGGTAGATGTCTAAGGGAGGGTGAGGAAGGTAGGCAGTGCAACGTGGGCAGAAAGAATGGGGAGGTGGGGCCATGGGAGTACGTGCATGTGTGCTTGTTAATTTGCAATCCTTAGCCCTACAGAGGCTGAAGCAAAAGTCTTTTTGCCCAAGACATCAGTTTTCTGGACTACTTGTCAAAACGAAGGGAACTAAAATGCTTTGGACCCTTAGATCTGTCATGGGCTGTGTTGATGACCACTGAATCCACCTCTGGCTGGCATGCAAAAAAGGGCTTGCCTGAGGGGGCCTGGTACAGCTTGTCTGCCTTCCTTGGTATGGCAGGTATCATGTTAGGTATGTGTCGGGTAGCCAAGGAGGCATCATCTAGGGCTGGCAGGAAGGGAGGAATGACTATTGGTGGAGTTTCAGGCAGTTCTAAGAAGTCCACCAAGTTCTTCTTAGCAATGTTCTCCTCTGCTGCATCAAACCCCACTGCAGACTGTTATGAAGGAGGGGTCTTCAGGGGGAGACCTGGGGTATAGATTACTGAGTCTTCACTCCCAGTAGAGACTGTGGAACTGGTTCCCTCATAGGTGTCTACAAATTCCTCTGCATTTGCCTCCTCATCATCCATAGTAAGTACTGGATTATATTCCTGGCCCTCATCGACGTGGTCTGGAGGACGCAGCGGTGGAGCTGAAGAAGCCATCAATGGCCTGGAGGGTATCTGGCACGTCAACCTGACAGGCATCATCGCGGGGGTTTGTTGTGTGGACTCCATTGATGGAGGAGGAGGCAGCAGGCATTTAAGGATGTCTGTAAAGGATGCTAGAACGACTGGAACACTGGTGCCCATGTCTATGTTGACGGGAACGGTGGCAGATATTGATGAGGGAGGCAAGGGCCCCGATGTCGACTGTGACACACCAGGCATGACAGAGGCACTAGACCCAGCCATGTCAACAGTCTGGGCGATGGGCTGATTGCCATCGGTATGGTCAATGGGCCAGAGGAGGTCATACCTGTTTTTTCCTGGCATTCAAGAGCAAACTTATGCTGAATCCACGTCTCCTTCCTACACCTTACTATCCTCCCCCCACTACTTCTAATCCCACTGTATTTTACCTGACAATTGCCGCGTTGGCACAGCTTCCCTTTCCCTCCTTCCTTAGCCTCTTGTCCATGGCATACTTTGTCTAATGCCTTTTGTCCACTCATTTGCTCATTTTTGTTTGACAAGCCCTGCCGGTTGCACCACTCCATTGTACAGATATATATTGAAACGTAGATTTTTAACTCTATTTTCTATTTTCAGCGTGCATTTAATATAACCATTTTGTTTTGCTTTTAGACCACATGCTGACGCAGCGCCTTGTCTTTGTTTTATATATTATAGTGATCATTTTTTTATTTCCTATTTTCTGATCACTAATCTGATGTAACTATCAGTTGTCTTTCGCCTCTTTGCCATATTCTTTGTTGCCTGTTTTATCTATTATTTGTTGTTTATCTGTACGTGTATTATAACGTGGAACCTGTGTAAAAGAGCCACTAGCTCAAAGGTGTTAATCTGAAATTTAAATAAATAAATAAATAAATAAAATATCTGAATGAATGGCTGACCTAGAGCACACATGGGAAGTCCTTGCCTTTTATTTCAGCCTATCCCTGTATTTGTGATGATGAGACCCGGACATCTTCTCCCGGACTTTGATCCCTTGGATCACGAGGAGTGGGCTAGGATGCGGTGGAGGTTTCCTGGTGAAGCTCCTTCTCCATTTGGGCTAAGCGCTGTTTTAGAAGATGCTTTTCTAAAGTGCTCTTTCTGTGTCACCAAGTGGCCGTATTAAAGCCCTTACAAAAATCGGGCACACCTTGATGTCATGGTCTGGGTTAAAACAACATATGCAGACATCGTGCGAGTCTTTCCAGTAAAGTTTCTCGACACACTCGCAATATCTATAAAGCTTGAATGATGACGGCTCTGGAGACGACATACACACCACCGAAAATCACCTTTTTAAAAATGATCATTTTACAGTGAGAAAAAAAAAAGACAATATCAGCAACAGCGTTTCCATAGTAGGGTCCAATGAGAATGATCAATGGTGGGAAAAGAACTGAGGAGGGAAGGGGCCAAGCACATTTATATAGGAAGAGCCAATGTAGGACGTCGTTGTGGGCGGCCCTTAGTGGACAGCTTGCAAAAAGTTTCTGTGTGGTCCTAGTGCTTGATAGCTACAGCTCCATGAGAGTGACCTGATGAAAGAGATATCCTTGAAGAAGATCTTTCAGTTCTTTCAAAACTCCCCCCCCAATCTAAGAATGGCAGTGAGAATGAAAAGCCTTAAAGACTTTCCGATTTTCTTGGTCCGGTGTAGGGGATACTTCAAAGCTCTTCTGTTGTCCAGATTATGCAGACATACTTGCTGGTTATTATGGACAAAAAGTACTGAAAATGTCCTCAATTCACTTACTCTTTTTGGAAATATTTGCAACTAGAAAAACAAGACTTATGGTGAGGAACTTACTAATTCCTGATGAAGGAAGGGAGGGAGGGAACATTGCCCACTGGAGATATCAGGCATGTCAAAATTCCTCAAGGAATACCCCTGGAATTTATACAAAAAGCCTCTGGTTCATCACTTTCACCAGCACAGTGTAACTCAGGTCCAGGCCCTATGGAAATAGGATTCTTTCCCACAATCCTGTCAAACAAGCCCCTTCTGAGGATTTCAACTCTGACTCATTGGCTTACTCTGTCTCTCTCTTAGAGGTCAGATATGGTGAGAGTTTGAATGAATATCCTACAGGCACAGCCCCTCTAGCTTAACCACTCCCTTTGCTTGTTCTAACATTGCACTGCTTCTGCAGTCTGATCCATGCCACCATTCGGTCTTGCTACAGCTGTCACCTGGGTGGCATAGGGGGAAAGCTTAAGCACCGAAAATGGATGTTGAAAGACTAAACACAAAATTCTTCGCCTTATTTTAAAGACCACTCATTCACTCTCCACCAGTGGACTGCTAGGCATCTGTGAATGTAACAACGGAAAAGACAAACGGAAAAAATGCAAACAAGAAAATCTGATAAACAAGATGGACGCTCACTACCTCATGTGAGCTCCTGGCCCATCATTGACTGACCTGCCTCAGAGTTCAGACTGGCATGGCTAACCCAAGTCTGCTGTAGTGGTGAATGTATGTAAGCACTAGAGAAGAAAAAATTACTTACCATAGTAATGCTGTTTCTTCTAATGGAGTCTTGCTATATTCTGACTATATGCAGTTAGCCCCAGCACTTGAACTGCTCCGGAAAGGAAAGGGTTAGCTCTACACCACAGCATAGAATGTTGAGCTCGAGCTCGGTTTTCAAATCTCTGTCTCTGGTACACCTCAAGTAACTGTCAGATTCTTACAAGCACTAAACTTAACTAATAGTTATAGAAATTGTGTAAAATTTTAAGCCATAGGCAACAAATACGTGGGTCCATAAGACTCAAGTCGAGAACCCAAGAAGAACCTTAAGTAGACAGTGATAATACTAATAATAACAATACGATAATAACAATAATCAGAAAAATACCCACCTAGTCAGGCAGGGTATGAAAGATACACCTCTGGGGTGCAGCACTGTACCTGCCCACCCACATCCCAAAAACTAGGTTCTGAGAGGGGAGGCAGGGAGGGAGGTCAGAATACAGCAAGACTCCATTAGAAGAAACAACATTACTATGGTAAGTAATTCTTTCTTCAAACAACATGAAGTCTTGCTGTATTCTGACCATATGCAGACTACCAAGCAGTCCCCACCCCCCACCCCGGAGGAGGGAATCACAGAACCTTACTTTGGGAAAATGCTCTGAAGTACTACTGTGCCAAACCTAGCATCACTTCTGGTCTGAATGTCCAGGGAGTAATGCTTGGTAAATGTGTGCACTGTTTTCCAGGTGGTTGCTTTACAGATTTCCACTAAAGGAATATCCCTAGCAGCTGTACCCCTGGTCGAGTGAGCTCTCAGGCCTGAGGGAGGCTCTTTCCCTAGCTTCGAATAGCAGAACTGAATACAGGAAACAATCCACCTGGCAATAGTTCTTTTAGTAGCAGGTCTACCTTTTCCCACTTCTCCATAAGTGAGAAATAACTGAAGACAATCATTCCTATGGGCCTTAGTATGCTCCATATAATAACTAAGATCCCTTTTCACATCCAGACTATGCAATCTCCTTTCCCCAGAAGAATGGTCAGTGAAAAACACAGGCAGAGTCATAGACTGGTTCAGATGAAAATCCAAAACCACTTTAGGAAGAAATGTTCTATTTGTCCTAAGTACCACCTTATCCCTGTGGAAGGAAATGAAGTCAAGTTCCACTGACAAAGCCTGCAATTCACTGATTCTCCTAGCAGAAGTGATAGCTACCAGGAACACAGTCTTCCAAGTCAAGTACTTAAGCTTAGCTGAGGAAAAGGGTTCGAAGGGGGGGTTGCATAAATTGTGAAATACAAATATTCAAGTCCCAAGTGGGAGTAGGCTCCCTGAAGGGAAGGTTAATATGAGCTTGACCTTTGAAAAACTTACTAAAAACATGATGAGATGCAAGGGAAGATCCCTTCCCTGCAGAAAGGAAAGCAGAGACAGCTGCCAGATGAACTTTAAGGGTAGCAGGCCTAAGGCCTAACCCATTAAGATGAATCAGATAATCCTGAACTGTGGAAATACCTATAGAATCTGGCTGTATATCTACCTGAGAACACCAGATACTGAACCTTTTCCATTTAGAATTGTAAGTTTTTCTGGTGGAAGGTTTCCTAGAAACCTTCAGGATATCCATCACCCTTTGAGAGAGGTGCAGACCTACATATTCTAACTCTTCAAGAGCCAAGCCTTGAGTCTGAGACTGAAGATTGGGGTAGCAAATCCTCCCCTAGGATGAAGTCAGGAGGTCGTGCCTCCTGCGTAAGGCAAGAGGAATTGACACTGCTAGAGACAGTAACAGGGGATACCATGGTTGTCTGGCCCAGTCCGAAGCTACCAGAATCACTGTGCAAGGCTGTAACCTGATCTTGATCAGAACTCTGAAGATCAGTGGAAAAGAAGGAAAGGCATAAAGAAACCTGTTTGTCCAATCTAACAGGAGAGCATCTAGAGGAACAGTCCCCAGGAGTGGGGGTCTGCAGCGGAACAGAGGAAGCTGATGATTGTCTGGGGCTGCAAAGAGATCTGTCTCTGGAGTGCCCCATCTCTTGGAAATTACCTGAAGTACATGAGAGTTCAAGGACCACTCGTGGCTACCCTGGGATATCCTGCTTAAGGCATCTGCCAGAACATTGTCCTTCCCTGGAAGATGTACTGCTGTCAGTGAAGCATGAAGAGAGTAAGCCAGTGACCATACCTTCATGGCTTCCGTGTGCAAGGCCGTGGACCGAGCGCCCCCTTGCTTGTATATGTACCACATAGTGGTGGTGTTGTCTGTCCTCATCTGCACCACATTCCTTTTGACTGATCGTGAAAAAGCTTGAAGGGACAGATTCACAACTCTGAGCTCCAGAAGACTGATATGAAGGAGAGACTCCTGTGACCAAGTGCCCTGTGCAGTGAGATCTCCCACGTGGGCTGCCCATCCTAGAAGAGAAGCATCTGTGATAAGGACCACTGAGGGTGCTTGACTGAGGAATGGAACACCCTGTTTGAGACTGTCCTCCTCCAACCACCACTGGAGGGCTTGCACAGGAGTTTGAGTCACTGGAATCAGCTTGGTGAGAGAGTCCTTCCTCTGATTCCAAAAGGACTTTAAATGGAACTAAATGCCCCTCATCTGGAACCTAGCTCCCTGAACCACTGCTGAGGAGGCTGCCATGTGACCTAAAAGCTGGAGAAAATGTCTGGTTGGACGAGACACTAGTAGTCGAAAAGAGGAAGCCAGATCTGTAAGGGCCCTTACCCTTGAATAAGGGAGGAAGGCCCTTGCCTGAATAGTATCCAGCTCGACTCTTATGAAAGTAAGAAGTTGCACCGGTTCTAGCACTGACTTGGGTAAGTTGAGAAATAATCCTAGAGAACCCAGAAGCCCCTGGGTAACCTCTAGAGCTGACTTGGTGTGAGGACTGACCTACAATGAGCCAGTCGTCTAGATAAGGAAACACTGAGATTCCCTGCCTTCTGAGGAAGGCCACAACTACTGCTAGACATTCTGTGAATACCCTTGGAGCAGATGTCAGGCCAAAGGGCATTGCTCTGAACTGATAATGACCTGAGAGTAACTCGAACCTGAGGTACTTTCTGTGGGAACATCTGATAGGAATGTAGAAATAGGCATCCTTGAGGTCCAGGGAAGCTAACCAGTCTCCTGGCCTTAGAGAGGGAAGTATTATTCCGAGTCACCATTTTGAATTTTGGTCTTGTGATACGTTTGTTCAGATATCTCAGGTCTACGATGGGTCGCCAGTCTCCTGTCTTTTTTGGGGTAAGGAAATACCTTGAGTATAGACCGTTCCCTCTGTGCTGTAGAGGAACCTTCTGCATAGCTTTTAGAGACAGTAGTGAGGAAATCTCTGCCTCTAAGGCAACTGTTTCCAGGGGTGTTGCAGGTGTAAAAGACTTGGCTCTCATTCTGGGGAATCTTTTGAAGCTGACAGCAAGTCTCTGGCTTACTACTTCCAGGACCCATTTGTCTGAAGTGACAGACTTCCAAGCCTGGAAAAAGTAAGCCAGCCTGCCCCCTACTGGAATTGGGGAGGCGACCTGGACCGACACATCTGGGTGTCTGTTTGGCAGGAGCCCTAGGCTGAGAAGAGGATGCAGCCCTGCTCATCCCCCTTCTGCCTCTCCCTCTAAAGAACCCCCTCTGCTGGAAAGAAGAGGAAGCTTGGGCTTGGTAAAAGGGCCTGTGAAAAGGCCTGACCCTGCCAGCCCTAGACTGCTGCTGCTTTTGTGGTGTGGTTTGCCTTTCCTTGGCCACTGCACTCCTGTAGGTGGTCCTATATTCATCCATCTTTTTCATGTATGTCTCTGTTTGCTCCCCAAACAGAGAATTGTCAGTGACAGGAAAATCCATAGCCTTCGCCTGCGTATCTTGTGACAGGCTAGTACATCTGAGCCAAGCAAACCTCCGTAAGGAGACAGATGTAGCCATGACTCTTCATGCCATATCGTTGGAGTCAACAGCAGCATGGAATTGAACTCTGGATGCCTCTATACCATCCACAGCCACCTGCTCCAGCTCCTTGGCCAGCTAGGGAGGGCATTCTTAGCTAGCTCCACAACCGTATCCCACCTGGACATCTGGTACCTAGCCACATAAGACATACAAGAAGCCTGCCTGAGTCCCAAGGAAGATGCCAAGTACTGCTTCTTTGTCATGGTATCCACCTTCCTGGAATCCTTATCTGGGAGGTGTGAAGCCAATGGGGATGTTTGCCTTATCACAGGCTGCAGCCTGCACTACCCCAACATAGCTGCAATGAGAATAGAGAAAATCTGTTCCAGGGCCTGTCAAAGTATACCTCTTGTCCATTCTCTTATCCAGAGGAGGTATGGAAGATGGCATCTGTAAAATTTTCTGAGTTTGTTTCCCCAAAGACTTATGTAGCGGAATAGACAATCTCAGACTCTGGGATATCCATCATCTCCACAAAGTCAGGTTCTTCTGCCTCATCCACAGCTTCCACTGCTGGTAGCTGGAGGGTTTCTGCCACCTTTTTATAAAATAAAAAGTATGAAGGGGACTCAGAAAGTCTGGGAGGGGAGACATTGGAGGGACTTCTGGGGAGATGTCAGGCTGTACTGGTTCATCTAGGCCTCCAAATTCATCTTCATCTTTGTAGTCTCCCTCAGAATCATACTCCCAGTCCAACTCATAAGACTTCTCCAGTTCATATTCTGAAGGGGTTGGAACCAACCGAACCGATCGCCAGCCAGGCGGTGTCAGTTTGGTTGGAACCGGACAGAGTGACTGGACTATATTAATAGCCCTAGCAATCTCTTCAGCGGTTGGGATCTGAGGGTCTGGATCCGAACTGGCCGGTTTCTTTTTCCGTTTTGAAGGAACCATTCCTTCGGAATCAGATTTCCTTTTGCCCGAGGAAGTATCGCCCGTGTCAGCAGGCACCTCCTCAGGTTTGGTCAGAACCAAACCGGGCTGGCCATCTGGATTGGCGGACTTCTCGGCCTCTCTTTACCTAAGGCGAGCTAATCTTTTCTCTATAGTGACCTTAGGGAAATTTGCACAAATTTGGCAGTCTGATTTGAGGTGGTCAAACTCCAGACAATAAACACATGTGAGGTGGGGATCAGCTTTAGCAAAAGCCTCCCCACACTCAGAACAGTGCTGAAACCTAGTAGAACTGGTTTTCTTTTTGGGTTCCTCAGACATTGCCTTATAAATAAAATTACCCTTAACAACCGTTACGCCAGGTAATACAAACTTTTCGGTCACCAGCTGGTTCAAGGTCTGTGTAAAAAACTGGAAAAAATCCTTGTTTTTTTTTTTAAAACCAAAAAAGTACCGGACCACACTAAAGTAGAATAAACAGCAAAAATGTAAACAATCACTTCGGTTCCCAACCGGACCGACCAGAAAGAAACCGAACAAAACAATTTCTATCACTGTCTACTATACTGTACTACCTGTACCGCAGACAGAGATTTGAGTACCGAAAAAATAAAGAAACGGTTATGAAAAACTGAATGAATCACTATGCCAAACCGAAGCGGCGAAGGGAAAATCTCCGGAACGTCTTCACAGTTAGGCGGAGTAAAGAATCTGAAGGTTACTTGAGATGTGCCAGAGACAGAGGTTTGAAAACTGAGTCTCGAGCTCAACATTCTATGCTCTGGCAAAGAGTTAACCCTTTCCTCTCTGGAGCAGTTCAAGTGCTGGGGCTAACTGCATATAGTCAGAATGCAGCAAGACTTCATGTTGTTTGAATGTAGTCTGCCTTACCAGTTGTGTCGGTCATAAAACACAGATGTCATTTCATAAGCATGACCTACAGCATATTACTGTAGAACAGATTATCTAACATATATATATATATATATATATACGTATACACATACATAAATACATAAAACAAGCTGCTCCCTGGTTCAGATTCATGATATGGTCATTCTGACTAGCCTACTGTGTTAAAAATACCAAACCCTTCCCCATGGTTCTCTCACTGTACCTCGATCCTTAATTATTTACTGATTTAAAAAAATCCCATTCTATTATATACTGCACTGATCCATTCAATCAGTTAGCCCTTTCACTTATGCCTACTTTATCAAACAGTTAGCCTATGTTGTAATTTGTTGTTCTTCACCAAAACAATGTACTGTGCTTCTTAAACATTATTCTTTCTCTAGCTGCTATTTCTACATATTGGTGATGGATGGTAGTTAGGGTACATCTTGTCTGCCCCTCCTGCTGTACAGCAGTGGCTATACCCAGTTTTGAAATGCTACCCCAACACATGCTGTGTAACCTATTATGCCTTCCTTCCTTCCTCAAGAATCTGTCTAGTCAGAGGCAGCCTGATGGCAGGGAGGGCTGAGGCGCTGGATGACTTACCTGGCAGTGTGGGAGAGAATTGAGCGTCCAGATGACTGCTCTTCTCTCCTGGGGAGGGGGGGGGGTTCAAGCTGTGCCACTCCTAGACTGCCACCATGTGGAGGCATGGTGGAAGGGCGGCCGGAACAGCTAATCGGGGAACAGCCGGTGGCAGATGCATGTTGCATGCAGCGTGCGTACCAATACATGCATGCAAACCTGCGGCATGGCACGCTATGAGGCAGGGGAATCCAAGAATATGGAAAAGCCTGGCAGGTTGGAGTATGATGCTTGACGTCGCAGACCCACATTGTCACCTAGAATGCCTCCTGTCTGGATTGTGCTCGAGAGATGGACCTCCTTTGGCCCTGCCGTGGTAGAAATCTGTGTGTGGGAACCTGACGTTAAGTCCCAAGGGAGGAAGATGCCAGTTGGGTGTGGGTAGGGGTGGATGTCCGCCAACACCAAGGCTGTTAGAAACAGCTTGATTAAGGGAAAGAAAAAGTCTGATTTAATCCTGCTTTGAAAGCCTGGATAGTGCTATCATCCACAACCTCATTACTTAGGCTTTTCCACATGTCAAGCAACCTGTGTGTGAAACACAATAAAGCTTCTGAATGTTTTCCCTTATCCTGCAACCCTTTAAGTTTGCATGCATGTCCCCTAGTTTTGTGTGCACTCACCAGCTCAAAGATCTCAGTATACTCCACCCCGTCTATCCCTTTTAGTATACAGAAGAGTGTGATCATGTTCCATTCCCTCTCAGCCTTCTATTCTCTGTGCTGAATAATCCGGATATGTCCAATCTTTCCTTGCAGCACTCATCTCCAGAGCTCCTAATCATTTTGATGGCCCAATGCAGGATCCTCTTATCCTTTCTGTACAGCAGTGACCAGAAAAGCATGCAGTACTCATGGCATGGTCTAACAAAAACTGTACAGGGGAAGTATCATCTACCTTGACCTGATTCTTCCACTTTTAATGCATCCGACCATTACACTTGCCCTCTTTACTGCAGCAGCACACTACCTACTTGGCTTCAGCTTACTATTCACAATTATCCCTACATCCTTTTCGTCAATAGTGAGGCTGACTGTTGCACCACATTTTATTTACTTTTATTCATAATTTTTGAGCAGGACAGGCACACTAAGCGGTCATAACTTGTTTTCAGGTGCATCGGGGCGGGGGGGAGGTTTATATGGTTTTATTGATGGGGGAATGTTGGCCCGTGACACCAGAGAAACTTTCCTACTCTTCATTGGTAAGTGCCATGGGATCTTTTACTTCCACCTGGACAGTGACCAGAGATTGGCAGAAGGGAACCTGATTTAATGACTCATTCCTTGCTCTTTGGTATAGTACTTTGCATTTACTCACATTAAATCAAAGCCCAAATTTCTTAGCCCACACCTATCTGCAGGTCCCCCTAACCCTTGAAAATAAGAGACCAAATCCTGGTAAGTAAAACTTTATAAATTAAATAAAAATTCAAAAGTACTACAATTAAACCTTTTTTTATAGTTTTCCACTAACAAGTCCCAAATTTACAGTAAAGCAGCAGTACTACCCAACCAGGAAGTGAGCTGTTATGACCGTTGTAGCACCAGAGAAAATATGGCAGCTGCTATCTAGTCAATGGAGCAGGCGGCAGAAATGTAAACAAACACAAAGGATAAATGAGTAAATTACAGGGTGATAGTACATTGCTGGCGGGAAAGAGTACCAGGTACATGCTTAGCAGAGCACAGGGAATAAACTGTCAAAAAAGCGCAGATTTGTTTTAAATTGCATTACTGCTTTAATTTATCTGACGAAAAATAAACATACCTTGTCATTTCTTTCATGTTCCCGTATGTGGCGCTGAAACTGACTTTCCTTCGGAAACGATAGCAAACAAATGTCACACTTGTGTGAACCTTGCTTTTGATTGTCATAGCTGTTCTTTTCTGTATCTTGTGCTGATTCTCCATCTGTGAAAGAGAGGACAATCAAGAAAACGACACCACTGTTGATGTAACACATTTGTTAGCATTTAAAATCTAAACACGTTCTTCTAAATGTGAAAACTATTATGGGAAAATTGACACATAAGCACTGTACTGCCTAAGGTTTTCATAAATTTCTCATTTGCTTTTAAATTGGTTTTGTGAAACAATATACCTTAAAATAGCACTTTTTATCATGGAAAAAATGCTAATCTCGTCATACTGAATTGTTAAAAAAGCAGGACTAAGTTAAACTAAAACAGTAATTATCTGCATTATTTAAATGAAACATAACATAAGGAGTTTGGCCACAATTGCATCTGAAAAATATATTTTTATGCATCTAATAACATTGCTAGAATCCATCATTCTCTTGATACCTCTGTTCAAACACTTGTACACGCCTCCATCTCTTCTAACCTACACTGCTATAATTCTCTTCTTCATGGTCTCCCTATAACTCTACCTGCCATCCCCATATCCAAAACACTGCAGCCAGCCTCTTCACTCGTTCTAGAAAGTTTGGAGACACCATTTTTATTCTCAAAGATTTAAATTGGCTACTCATCCGCTTCCCAGTACGCTACAAACTTGTGCTTACAGTTTGTAAAATCCTATGTGGAAGTGCACAAACTGTCATAAAAGAGCACTGTGAACCTAGAGTTTGGCATAGGACAGACATCAGTGAGGGACCACTACAAGTAAACTACGCAGAAGGTAACAGGCCTAGGCAGGGCTTCACTGGACAACCAGGTGGACCAAAAGAACACAACACAGTCAGTTTCACAAGTGAGCATTAAGGTCCATGGCTTGGGGGGGTTGTGGGGGGGCACCTATCACATGACTACCTGTGAGTGGCACAGCAGCATGTGACTGTAGCTGTGACATCCACAGATGGCCATGGGTGTCCTTAATCAGGTTTCAGTGTGTGCAGACCATCTAGCATACTTAATTTGCATTCAAATTTAGTAGAAGGGGTACTCCCAGACTGGGGGGAGGGCTCCCATATTCCCACCTCCCGAAGCTTGGTCCACCTAGTCTCTCCATTTTTCCCATACTACAGTATCACCACTGCAGATCCTTCTTGATCTTCAGCCCATTCACCCCCCCCTTCCCTTTCCATAAGATTTCCTTATGCCTATGGAATGCATTCTTGAACCCTATCACTGTTTTCACACACCCCACCTCCACTGGAAGGCTGATCCAGGGATCCACCACTCTTTTTTTCTGTGAAGAAGTACTTCCTCACATCTCTCCTGAATCTACCCGCTCCAGCTTCTTATCATTCTCCCTTGTCCTTGAGTACCTTTTTTTCTGAAAAATATTTCCCTCTTATACCTTGTTTATACCCATGAGGTATTTAAAGGTGTCTATCATATCCCCCCCCTTCCAGGTTGTACATATTTAGGATCTTTAATTTCTCGTCGTAGGGCTTCTGATGCAAATTATGCACCTTTTAGTTGCCCTCCTCTGGACCAATTCCACCCCGTCTACGTCCCTTCTGAGATGTGGTCTCAGAACTGGACACAGTACTCTAGTTGCAGTCTTACCAGTCATCTACACAGAGGCAACACCATCTCCCTCTTTCTGCTGGTGATACCCCTCCCTATGCACTCCAGCATCCCACCTGCCCTCCTTACTGCTTTTTCACACCTCCTGACCACCTTTAGGTCATCCTTTAGAGATCACTACACTGAGGATCTGACCAGAATAAATTCTATCAGACTTACTGTAATTTCTTTTTCTATTAGTTCCAAAGCTGTCATTTGGGTTATTTATAAACTGGATAATTATAAAATGAGTTCAGAAATCCAGCCTTCTGACTGGCTAAGATCTACGTGAGTACCATATGGTATTCAGTTAAGTGGCTCGCCCTGCCACTGTGTATGACCATTAACGGCAACAACAAAACCTGACAAAAAATAAAAACACTGGAGGTTTTCATTCATGGGAAACAGAGGCTATCACAGCAATGTGCAGTGACTGTAGTCATGGCAAATCAAATGCCAGGCTGCATTAAAATGGGCAAAACATTCTGGGAAATCAATGTGGTTCTACCCCTTTAACAAAGCATTACTAAGGTCACACTTGGAAAGCTGTGTTCAATTCTTGTCCCTTTAGCATAAGTAAGCAATAAGACAAGACGAGGTATGTGCTAGACAGTTCTAATGCATGGCTAGGGGGCATAGTGAGGCACAAGTCCATAAGCCGAGTGCATCCAGCTGCCTAGCCAAGTATTAGAACTGTCCAACTCCTCAGAGTGGCTTATTGCGCTTATGAAATGGACATCTAAATTACAGATGCTTGCGAAAAGTGAAAATAATTGTACTAGGTAATAAAAAAAATCTATGTCTTTATTTTAAATATATAGTTCTTCCACCTTCAGTTTACTGTATTTTATTTTTTTTTTTGAGTTAAGGACTTTTGTCCTAGGAAGGCTGCTGTAGTTGTAGTTTTTAGTTATGTGGTTGTCATAGCATTACCCCCCCCGCTGGCACCAGTTCTGTTTGGTATTTGGAGATGGGAAGGAACATGGTGGCTGTGTTTTTTCATTTTTTTGGGGGGGGGAGATTTCTATCTGTTACAGCAGCAGGCAGCGCCAGGGAGGACATGCCGGTAATTTTTCAGCCACATGGGGGGGAAACAGGTGCGGAAGTACAGCAGGGAATGGCAGACAAGTATGTGAGGTAAGGATGTGGGCACTGAAGGGAACTTCAGTACAACGGGAACAACAACACAGTTTTAATATAAACAAATTCTGGCACAGACACTATGGCTGCAAATGCATTAATTAGATAAGGGTGTTTCATGGGCTTAAACATAAACATGAATTGCATTTAGTAAGGCCTATGATACCGTTCCACATATGACTTGTGAACAGCTTGGACAACCTGAGAGTGGGTCATAAGGTGGTAAACTGGGTTAGGAACTGGCTGAATGACAGAAATTAGAGAGTCATGGTAAATGGTGCTCAATGTAAGGAAAGAAGTGTTACCAACAGGGTGCCACAGGGATCAGTCCTGTTTAATGTCTTCATAAGTGAAAATGCAGAGGGGCTAGAGGGGAAAGTGTGCCTCTTTGCGAATGACACTAAGATCTGCAATAGGGTGGACACTCTGGGAAGGGTGGAAAAAATGAGGAGGGACTTAGGTAAACTGGAGGAATGGTCCGGGGTGTGGCAGCTGAGATTTAATGCAAAAAAGTGCAAAATCATGCATTTGGGTTTCAGGAACCCAAGGAGGATTACAGGGGGGGGAGAAACTGATGGTCACTAAACAGGAAAGGGATTTGGGGGTAATCATACTGGATGACCTAAAGGTGGCTAAACAATGTACCAAGGCTATGGGGAGAGCCAGTGGGATGCTGGGGTGCATAGGAAAAGGCATCACCAGCAGAAAGAAGAAAGGCAAGGCAATTTTATTTGTTGGGCGCCCAATACCAGAGGCTCTGGGCCCCTAACAAGAGTTAAAACAAGACATAAGAAACAACATAAATAAGTAACACAGTAACAATGCTGAAATATAAATCTAACAATTTAAAATAAATTAAAAAGGGGTTTCAGACTGTCACAGCAGGGACTAGAACAGAATGTATTCAAAAAACTGGAAAAGCCACGACAAAGAATGTGCCTTCAGTCTCCGCTTGAACATCTCAACTGAGGGAGCCTCACGGACAGAAGGTGGTAATGAATTCCACAGGGTCGGCACAGAGACGCCAAATGCACGATCTCCTGAGGTCTTGAACTGAACCCTGGGAACGTCCAGTTGGCCCCTCGAAGAGGGTGGAGGGAGCGAGCAGAGGTCACCAGTGTCAGGAGTTCTGCCAGGTAACCAGGACCCGGTCCATATAGGGCCTTAAAGGTGAGAAGACCCACCTTGAAAAGGACCCTCCACCTGACCGGCAGTCAGTGCAGAGCCCGCAGGACCGGAGTCACATGACTGGATCTCATGAGGCCAGTCAGTAACTGGGCCACTGCGTTCTGCATTAGCTGACGCCTGCAGAAGGTCCCTCCCGTGACCCCGAAGTATAGAGAGTTACAGTAGTCAAGTCTGGAGGTCACAAAAGCATGCACTGTGTCGGAAGGTCCTCGGACGGAACAAGGGGCTTAATCTAGGCAATGTTCTGCAAATGACAGAAACCGCTACCGACAACAGATGACACCTGCTCTTCAAAAATCAATCTGTTATCACGGATCATGCCCAGATTTTGCACCTTCAGGGCTGCTACCAATGGAGCAGAACCCAGGAAAAGCCCTGAGTCAGCCCCAGGTGGCAACGCATCACGTCCACAACCAGGCTCAATCACCAGTACCTCCGTCTTGGCCGGGTTAAGTCTCAGCCAACTGGAAGCCATCCAGTCATTGATTTTAGCCAGACAGTTGTTAAGCACATCAACTGTTCCTGATGTTCTGGGGGCCAAAGACAAGTACAGCTGGGTATCATCTGCATAACAGTGAAACTCCATGCTGTACTGTCGAATGATCTCACCCAGGGGCAGCATGTACACTGCGAACAACATCGGCAACAAGCTCAAGCCCTGTGGCACTCTACAAAACAGTGGCATTGGGGAGGAGAAATTCCCCATCACTGCTCGCTGCACCCTATTTGAGATATAGGACTCAAACCACCTGATGACAGTACCGGCAAGTCCACAAAACTCAGAGCCGATCAAGAAACACAATGTGGCCCACAGTGTCAAAGGCTGAGGAGAGATCAAGGAGAACAAGAACTGAATTGTCACGTCTATCTCTAGCCCTGAGCAGATCATTATGCACCCTCACTAGAGCGGTTTCTGTGCTGTGTCTACCTGAAAACCTGACTGAAATAACTCATAGATGTCCGAGGACACCAGGCGATCCTCGAGCTGATGTGCCACTAACTTCTCAACAACCTTGCCCAGAAAGGGCAGGTTGGAGGTAGTTCGGTAATTTGCCAGGACGTCAGGGTGTAGGGAAGATTTCTTAAGGAGGGGCCTCACCAGCGCTTCTTTCAAAGGAATCTACGATGCTGGTTTGACAACACTTTTGCTGACCAGCATCACAGCGATGGGATTTATGTTGACCGCAAGTTGCGATAGACATAACTCCCAAATGTCTCCCAGTCTTGTTTTTTTAATGGGGGGATTCACCTCCGAACCCTCCATGTGGGGGACTCTGCCCCCCACACCCCCTGTACTAAAGATTCTCAACTCCGAGTCAGAGTGGATTTGGGGAGGGGTTGCAGGACCGGGAGACAGTGTGCCCCTGTCTCAGGCACAACAACAAAGTGACCTGTCGGCAAACTGTTGATTTCATCGACAGCAATGTAGGTCGCTGTTTTGGTGTCACTGTCGGGGGGGGGGGGGGCATATCCTTCCAAAGCCACAGGGAGGATCCCCTCCACCATCGAACACCTGGCAATCCTGGTGAACACCAAGCTGACAGTCTCAGCATATCCCATTTAGAAATGTGTTGGGGCTGGTCCAGTTCACAAGAAGTGTGCTTTAGCTCTAAGATCATCCTAGTCACTTCAGACACCTCCACTAGCCTAAACTCCTCCCAGATAGGTGGAGTGCCTCCGAGACCCTCATCCCAACCACTGTGAGGCAAATGCCTCCCTGGCGGGATTGCCAACCGGATGACCAACACTCTGTCAGAGAAAAACAGAGCAAACTCCTCACACAGTGGATGACAGCACTTTTCTTGGCTTCAGACAGGCGGAGTGAAGAAACCTGTCTACAGTCCGAAACAGCTGAGATGGTCTGTTTTTCACCACAGCAATTTCTCTGGACAGAAATGCTGCCTTCTTCTGGGAAATTGCCCCCTAGTACTCCACACAGTGGGCACATAGGGCCAGCCTATCAGCCTCCAGCTGGGTCTTCTGCCAGCAATGCTCCAACCCTTTGATCTTCATTGCCTTAAAGTCCCCAACAAACCAGGGAGACCTCAAGTGAGAAGATCTGGGTCATATACAAACTGGTGCAAGAGCATCCAGAGCTTCGGAGATCACCCCATTATAAGTGGCCACCACCTCTCTGGAACCCATCGCACATGCTGCGTCAACCCAGGATAGGTCAGATAGCGCCAACACTCCCTCAGGGCACACGTCCCTTAAAGGGCAGAAGTTGACCATCTCCACGGGGGGGGACAACTGGGGGGTGGCACCAAATGTGAACTCCATGGTACAGTCATCAGACTAGATGACCCGATCAATCTTGAGGTTATCGACCTCAAGACCCAGCTGGAACACCAGATCGAGTGTGTGGCCCGTACCATGGGTCGCAGAAGCAACCGCTTGTGACAGGCCCAGTGGCAGCTTCAGCTGGAGGATGTCGTAACCAAAACACGAGGATTCGTTGTCAATCCAGGCACTGAAGTCCCCCAGGATTAAACATCTGGGGGACTCCAACACCTGGTCGACAATAAAGTCCACCACCTCCTGCAGGAAAGGAGGTGGTGATGCCACTGTGCAGATCACTGGTGAGGCTTCATTTGGAATACAAAGTCCAGTTCTGGAGGCCGCATCTTCGTAAGGATGTAGACAGAGCAGAGGCAGTAAAGAAGGGCAACAAAGATGGTGCAGGGCCTGCAACAGAAGTCATACGAGGAGAGACTGGTAGACCTCGATGTATATACCCTGGAGAAGAGAAGAGATAGGGGTGATATGATAGAAACCTTCAAATATCTAAAAGGCATAAATAGTGTGCTGGAGGGTAGCATCTTTCAGAAGAGGAGATGTCCAGGAATGAGGGGGCATGACATGAGGTTGGAAGGGGGGTAGACTAAGGGGTACCATGAGGAAGCATTTCTTCATAGAAAGGGCGGTGGACCCTCTAGAGACTTCACAAGTCATTATGAAAGAGAGAAAAAAACACAATTGACACATTTCACATAATGCTACTATACACTATAAAAAATACAGGATGAGCAACTTTATGCGTAACCAATGTGTTCTGTCACCTCGGGGTTCTGATTTCCATGGACCTCTCGAGCTTCGCTCTCCCAGTCAGAGGGAATCAGAACCCCTCTGTGGCAGAAGACACTGGTTGTGCATAGTTGCCCATCCAGTATTCTCTATATTTAGTGCTGTTTTGAGGATTTTAAAGTAATAAACCTGTGTCTTACAATTGCTTTAAATTAGACCAAGATTCTGGTCTATTCAATTCAAATTTGTTAAGGAGCAAAGTTTTTGAAAGAAACCAAAGGAATAACAACCCTATAAGTCAGGAGGTAATGTCTTATAAATTATTTTCTATGTAGGTGTGAAGGGCTACCCAGCTGTCAACTGCCAACAACATCTAGTTTGATATCTCTGCAACAAAGCAGTAAAGAAAGGCAGAAGACACTTCACAAAACCTTGAGACAGAAATTAATGCCAGAGTTTAGCTAGCTATATGCTGCCCATCACAGCTTTATCAATTGCACAATCAGTTTCAGTATAATGGTTCTATGAAATGGCTACTGCCTTGATTTAAGATAAGACTGATTTAGACAGGGATATGCCTGGACAGCTGACATCTAAAGGTAAGCCCAATACCTCATTCCCTTTGCGCCTATGATCCACTATAGAAATTGAGTATTTTAATAACTTTTTTAAATTCTTTACTTCCCACCAGTTGTACAATCACAGTAATCCACAGCACATTGTGGAGTGCACTGGGACTTATGCACGCCTGGCGTTGTTGGTCATTTGTCAGGCGAGGGTATATCCCAGCCCAAACCACACCTTATTGTGGATTATTAAAGGAAAACTGCATGTTAAATCAGGAAAATATATGTATTATTACCTTTTTTGTGTTCTTACTTTATCCCAGTGTTTTTTATTTCTGCTCAGGCTGTGAGAGAATTTTTTTCTAACTTTCCCTGGCTGTTTTATGGCCCCTGGGGGCTGCCATTCAGGTTTCTTTTATTGCATCTTGTCCTAGAGAGTCTTCCCGGAGTGCCCTTTGCTCTGATGTCTAACAGTCCCTGCAGGAGGACAGTGTCTTGTTACAGGGTCTTTATTACAGCTCAGCCACAGCAGAGAGAACACAGCAGCCAGAAGTCACACTGCTAGTCTTTGGGTAAGTGTAAAAAGTTTCTTAAATATTGGTACCTTATCCAGCTGTGTTCTGTTTAGGGTACTGTGTGTGTGTGTGTTGATTCAGTTGATTGTGTCTTGCATAGAGGACACTGCTTGTAGACAGATGTAATCATTTTGCAGCTGTAGTCATCTCAATGTGGTTGCTTATGGTGACCCCTCTAAGCAATTAACAGTTGTCACAGATTATTAATAAACCTTCTACAGTCACACATACAATATAAGAACTCTCACATGGCAGAATTTCTCTAGAAAAGCAAATATTTTTACTAAAATAAATAAATGCAGTTACAACTAAAAGAGAACATATACTAAATTAAGTTACAGTACATGTGCCTCTTACTATTCCTTGTAGTGACTGCCCTGTACTAAATTAACCCTTAAATGGTTTAGTCCTTATGTATCTTATCCTGTCTGACTTTAATTGTCTACCAGTGGATGTAGTTTCAAATGATCTCTGCTTACTGTATGCACCATCTTATGCTTATATGTAACTAACTCCGGGTCACCTCCAAAAGGGACCTTCGGGTCCCAGTGGGCTTACCCAGTCAACAAAATTGAATAAATAAATAAGATACAAAATGGAAAAGCATATAGAAAAATGCACTAAAACAGGTTAGCTAAGTCTACCTGAGGTACGAAGATTTCAAAGTCCAGAGAATCGCTGGTTTGCAAAATACTGCAGACTTTTTTCGCTTGCGATGCCGGCAACTCAGGTTCGGAAATGGACCCGAGTTGTCAGAGGGCCGGCTGGGGGGAGAAGGATCGAGTGCACCAGAGACAGCTCTCCTTCTCCGGGGGAGGGCAGGGTGTATGTCCGGTGCTTGACGGACCCCCAGCGGAGGCCGGGGGTACCGAAACAACCAACATCTGAATGCAGTCGGAGCGGCGGGATGGACACTGGACATCATTGCACGTTCCCGCCCCCAAGTACAGCACCAAGAAAACACTTCCTGCCTGCGGCCCTAGATGAAGCCTGCCCTGGCCTTCATCACCCTCCAGGACCAACCCTCGGACCTAGTCCTGTCGTGCGGCACCGTTAAGGGGGTCAGTGCCACACTCCACCCTGGGGGGCAAGCCAGGGGGTATCCGAGGGGTAGGGTCTAATGTGGAGGTCAGGATCCAAGGCCAGGCTGAGGTGCCGGGTCGCAGGAAGCGGGGGCCAAAAGCATAATAAATAAATAAAATATTGCAGTCTTTCTGTAGCCTTTGGTTCTTAGGCAGTCTCTGTGCTGACAGCTGTTATCCTGTGGTCAGGAGCATCCAAGCAAAATGTATGTTCAAATGTCCTGCTCAGGGGCTATTTATACTTCTCTGTAACTCTTGAAATAGTGAGCGAAAATCTCACAACATTTAGGTCAGTAGATGGCACTGTTGCGCTTCCCAAAAATCTTGTTTTCCTGGCAATCTTTGATGTCACAGTCTCAAAGTTAACCTAGGTTTTACAATCTCACACGGGCATGCTATAAGGATGTGTTCCTTTTTCTATTACCTCACACAGGCCTGTTAGAAGGCTCTTTCCTGGCTAAAACTTCCTGGCATTTGAACTGGCTTAATTTAATTCACTATAAGGAAGATCCTGTAAGTTTTATGATTATACAGGTGATTTTATTACTTCTCTTTCCCTTGGTCAATTCCTATTGGAAATACCCCTTTGATCATGCATCCACAAGCTTTCTGACAAGAACTTGTCAGATTCCTGCAAGCAGCTGGCCTCTCAGTTCAGAAGATCATCAAACCCTTTTAAAAAAAAAATCCAGTCTTTTCTTTGTGTGCCTTTGCTGACACTGGCATGTACACAGAATTACAATAAAAAAACATATATACAACAGAATAATATCTACAAATAAGGGCTAGCAGCCGGGCAGCTCACTACAACCCCTCCCTCCTAGACTGAATTTGTAGGAATCCATCCCTAGGCAGGGTATGATTTTCTCAAATTCTGTTCACTGCTCTAACTGGAGAGATAGCCCATCTGCGTTGGCACTGGCCGATCCGGCCCTGTGGGTTATGATCATATCGTAGCCCTGTAAAGCAATGCTCCATCTTAAGTGATGAGCGTTCATTTTACACATCTGAGTCAGCCACACCAGTGGGTTATGATTGGTCTGTACCTCAGAGTGCCTCCCATAGAGGTACGGCTCTAATTTCTTCAGGGCCCATACCAGCGCAAGGCATTCCTTCTCAACTGTGGAATAGGCCTACTCCTAGGGAAGCACCTCTTTGCTAAAATACACTATTGGGTGATCCTTCCCTTGGTTAGAGAGCTGACTGAGGACTGTTCTAATCCCCACATCTGATGCATCTGTCTGGACTACAAATCGCTTACTGTAATCTGGACTAGCCAACACAGGGGCACAGCACAGTGCCTCCTTTAGCCATGCAAAGGCTCGTTCACAGGCTGGCTCCCATTTTACCCTTTTGGGCCTTCTTTTCCTTAGCAGGCCAGAGAGGGGAGCTGCCAGGGTACTGTAATTCAGTACAAAGTTTCGACAGTACCCAGCGGTCCCTAGGAAATGCTGACCCTGCTTCTGGGCTTCAGGCCTGGGTCACGCCTCTACCGCCTCAATCTTGGCTTGATTAGGGTGAAGCTGTCCCCACCCCACTACATGTCCTAGGTACACCACTTCCACCATGGCCACCTGGCCCTTTTCAGCCTTGACAGTGAGCCTGGCCCTCTGTATCCTGCCCAACACTTCCCTCAGGTGGGACAGGTGTTCCTTCCAACTGGTACTGAAGATGGCAATGTCATCCAGATATGTGTACTCTTCAGTACCATGTAACACCTGATTAACCAACCTTTGGAAGGAGGCAGGGGCATCCTTCTTTCCAAAAGGCATTACCCTGAACTCGAATAATCCTTCTGGAGTGATGAAGGCCAACCTCTCCCTAGCTCTGGCAGTCAACTCCATCTGCCAATACCCTTCTGTCAAGTCAATGGTGGTAAGGTATGTTGCCCCTCCCAACTTGTCCAGTAGTTTGTCCATCCATGCCACTGGGTGGGCATTACAACTTCGTGATTGTGTTGAGTCCACGATAGTCCACACAACAGTATGTAGAGCCATCCAGCTTGGGAACGAGGACTACGGGTGAGGCCCAGAGGCTGTGGGATTTCTGGATTTCCCCTAAATCCAGCATTTCCTTCACCTCCCTCCTAATGTCCTTTAGGCTGGCCTCAGACACCCAGTAGGCTGTCCACCATGTGGGCGCTTGCATCCCCATGTCTACATCGTGTGTCACTAAGGGGGTTAGTCCAGGCTTGGCTGTAAACAAAGGGGCAAAGTCCACTAAAACCTCCCTCACTTCCTGTGTCCGATCCGGAGTCAACTGCGGCGATAGTTTGATTGCCTCCAGAGGACTCCTGCTTGCTCTTCTCCAGCAAGTCCAGTAGGGGGTCTTCTTCATCTGTCCCCTCCCCAGGACTACACACTGCAAATACCATGTCTGCCCTATTTGCATATGGCATCATCATGTTGACATGGTACATTCTATGGGTGTCTCATATCAGGCAGTTCTACAATATAGTTCACATCATCAACCTGTCGGACTATCTTGTATGGTCCCACCCACTCGGCCTGCAGCTTTTCCTTCCAGACCGGGATTAGGACCAATGACTTCCTGACCTACACTGTACGAGCGAGCTCTGGCTCTGTGGTCTTACCAGACCTTTTGCTTCTGCTAGGTGGCTGACAGGTTGCTCTGGGATGCTCCCATAAGCTCCTTCAGTTTTTCCCTAAACTTTAGGATATACTGCACTATGGGAGTTCCCTGGGTGGTGTGCTTGCCTTCCAAGTCTTTCCAGATCAAGTCTAGGGGCCCACGCACCCTATGTCCATATAAGAATTTGAACGGGGAGAATCCTGTCGACTTTTGGGGCACCTCCCTGTATGCGAACAACAGGTGGGGAAGGTATTTCTCCCAGTCCCTCCCATGCTGCTCAGCAAACACTTGGAGCATTGATTTTAGGGTACCATTAAACCTTTCCACAAGCCCCCTAGCTTGGGGGTGATAAGGTGTCATGCATCTCTGCACCATCCCACACTTCTCCCATAAACACTTCATTAGGTCCGATATGAAGGTACACCCTTGATCACTGATAACCTCCTGCAGAAACCCGAAACAGGACAAAAATCCCTATCAAGGTGTCTGCTACTTTGTCTGTCCTAAGTGAGGAAATGGCGACCACCTCTGGGTATCGGGTGACATAATCTACCACCGTCAGGATAAACCTCTTCCCGGAGGAGCTTGGGGTACTCAAAGGTCCCACAATATCCATTCCTACCCTCTGGAATGGCTCCTCCACAATGGCCAAGGGAATTAGGGCAGCCTTGGTTTTACTACCTGTCTTCCCTATTTGTTGGCACCGGTGACAAGACCTGCAATACTCCTTCACCTGCTGGGTGAAGTTGTGCCGTTACAAATTCTAGGCCAATCGCTGTGTGGTGCTCACGATTCCCAGATGTCCGGACATGGGGATATCATGACCTATCTTGAGCAACCGCTCACAGTATCACTGGGGAACGACAAGCTGCCTGCCCATCACCCCTCTCTCTCTGTCCTCACATCCTGCATACAGAACAGTCCATTGTCCCAATATACTCCATGTCTCCAGTCACCTCCCTGTGTTCCATCAGATTCTGCACAAGCCCTCAGCCTCTCCAAACTAGGATCAGTCCTCTGAGCAGCTGCATATTCTTCACATCTTCACAAGGCATAGGACATGACCCTTTCAGTTCCTAAACTGGGGCCCATAGCTCTAGCATCAGGGCATTCAGGGTCACTACCATCCCTAACCTTCTTTCCATTGGTTACCCCTTTCTCCTCAGAGTAACCTTCTATAGCTGTTTTGTGAACTTCTACATGGGGAAGTCCTACCTCCCTTTCTCTACTCTCTGTTTCAGGAGACAAAGGCTGGAGAACCAGCCTCCCATTGTTTTCCACAGGGGCTCCTATGGGGTCCAGGGAACTACAATCAGCCGTGCCATCTGACTGCAGGTAACCGCACACACCACCTCCTTCTGGAGATTGTTCCCTATAATCATATCCAGGGTGAAGCTGTCTGCTGCTGCCACCTTTTGCACCCTCTCTCCTGTCTAACCCCAGTCCAGGAGAATGCTAGCAAGTGGCAGAGTTTTCTCCTCCCCAGTGAATCCCCTCACCATTACAAACTGATTAAGTATAAGCTGTTCAAGCTGAACCAAATCCCCTTTTACTAAGGTAAGAAACGCCCCCATGTCTCTTAACCCATGGGTCTGCACCCCATTTACAGTAACTGGGTGTATGTGCTCCCCCATTTTTACAGGCATGCTTTCAGGGGTATGCAGTGCACCCAACTCTGTTCGAGCACTACTTTGTCCATTCTGTGCCTTTTTAGGACACTGCCTAACGAGATGCCCTGGCTGTTTACAATTATCATTTCTTTTATCCAATAAATCCCTTTTTTGTAACCTGGGGCTTCCCCCTTTCTGTGAAGGCAGTGAGGGTTTTAGCTGCCCTGAAAGCACACTTTTCTCTTTCTATGCTGCCACACCCGCTCCACTCCCTTTCAGAGCAGGCTGGTTCCTGGCATAGTGATCCGAGAACTTAACAGCCTCCTGCGCTGTTTTGGGGTCTTGGTCCTCTAACCAGGTTTTTAGCTCTGCTGGGCAAGCCCACATGAATTCCTCCAGAAGTACCACCTCCTCAATTTTCTCTACAGAATTTGCTTCCACTCCCTCCCACCAACATTTTAACAATGGTAACCCTTGAAATAGGTGACTCAAATTGAGCTACTCAATTTGAGCGCCTGGATTAAGAGCTAGAGTTACAGAATGACGAGGAGGAAGGAGAGCGAATGGAGATGAGAGCGAGGTGTGGCATAGCAAGAAAGTATGTGGGAGAATGCAGACGAAGGCTGTAGGGGGGTTGTTTGGGAGGGCCGATCGAGCTGGCCGTCTGGCATAGTGGGTAGGGCCACAGTCTGCGAAGATGGTGATCCACGGTTCGGTACTGATGTGGGGTTTATTTTTCTGATCGTTGTTGTGCTTTGTTTTTTGGGAGGTGGTTCATGTTCGACCACTTACTCTTTGCCCAAGGTCTCCATGGTTTGATGGGACCTTGAAGAAGTTGGTCAAAGGTTGGAGAGGTTATCGACAATCACCAGTAACAAGGCAGAATTCCTGACCAAGGAGATTGTTGGTACACAAAATCAACCAGCTCAGCTGTTCTGGACTGTAGACAGATTGTGCAATCCAATCTGCCTGCAGTCTGGTGGAGCCTTGTCACAAGAAAGGTGTGACGAGTTTGCTCAATTTTTCACGGAAAAGGTTACCACCATCAGGTCCGGGATCTGTCCAGCCCTTTCTATGGGGGATGGTAAAGGTTGAGGGAGGCTGCGAGCACCCAGTTTGTCTGGTCCAACTTTGGCCGGCTGGACATAATGAACATCATCAATCAGGATCATCCAGGATTTGCAGCCAACTGTAGTTTGGACCCAGGCCCAACATGTCTCCTTGTGAGGTGCATTGAGGAAATCAGCCTGGTCCTGGCTGAGATTGTCTGGAGGTCTTTGGAGAAGGGGATCTTTCCTGATCCCCTTAAGGAGGTGGTTGTATAACCGCTCCTGAAAAAAAACTCCCTTGACCCGAACTGTCTCGCCAACTACAGACCTGTCTCTAACCTACCCTTGTTGGGAAGGTTATCGAGAAGGTGGTTGCGCTGCAGCTGGATGATCATTTATCCACCCATGATATCTATGACATTCTCCAGTCTGGATTTAGGAAGAGGCATAGCACTGAGACGGTCCTTGTTCAGGTGTTTAATGATCTCCTAACAGCAAGAGATCAGAGGACCCGTTCCATCTTGGTCCTTCTTGATCTTTCAGTGGCATCTGACACGGTGGACCATGATGTGCTATTGGAGTGCCTGCGGTTCATCTGTGGACTGTCTGGTACCGTCCTCAGATGGTTTAGATCATTCCTCGTGGGTAGGACACAGAGAGTGGTCATTGGGATTTATTCCTCTGACACTCTCCCCCTATCCTGCGGGGTTCCACAGGGTTCCATTCTGGCATCCATCCGTGTACATGCTGCCATAGGGAGACATTATTAGGCAGTACGGTTTGAGTTTTCACTACTATGCAGATGATACTCCACTGTACATGTTTTTTGTGCCCGAGCAGGGAGATATTCTCTCAGTGTTTAACAGCTGCCTATCCGAGATCCAGGATTGGATGAGTGCTAGTTGGTTAAGGTTGAATCCAGACAAGACTGAGGTGTTGGTTGTGGACCCAGATCATCGGAGGTGGGGTGTGTTGGCCGGACAACCCTCAGGCCTTTGGCTCAGGGGTGTCGAGCTTACCACCTCAGATCAGGTGTGGAACCTGGGTGTTATTTTTGATGGTTTGACCCTAAAATCGCAGGTGTCAGCCGTTGTCAAGACCTCTTTTTTCCACCTGAGGAATATCGCCCAGGTGAAACACTTGATCCCTCCTGAGGATCTTCCAACCTTGGTCCATGCCTTCGTGACCACTCGCCGTGACTACTGCAATGCCCTGTACCTACTGTTACTGGGGGTTGAAATACGCCGCCTGCAGCTGGTGCAGAATGCGGCTGCCAGGCTTCTGACTGGTATTTCTAGGACCAGTCATATTACACCTGTGCTCCGCGGACTGCACTGGCTGCCAGTGCGGAGGCATATCACCTTCAAGGTTGGTTTGCTGACCTATAAAGCCCTACATGACCAGGGACCCCGCTACTTGCAAGATCTCCTTTCTTCCTACCACCCCTCCTGGCCTCTCCGATCCACCAATGAGGGATTGCTAGAGATTCCCAGGGTGCGTTTACAAACATCTGGGGCCCGCTCATTTGTATTTATGGCCCCTACACTGTAGAATTCCCTACCTTGTCAGATAAGAGAATGCCTGACCATCCAAAGTTTTAAGACAGAACTGAAGACCTACCTCTTTGGCCTAGCTTTTGGCGATGAAGTATAATGTTGCTGTCATTTTAATAATGGATGATCCCTGTGATAATTTACGGTTTTATGTATTTTATAATGTGTGATTTTATTGCTGATGTGTTATTTACAGGCACCTTGAACTGCGGAAAGGCACCTTTTTATAAATAAATTTTGATTTGATTTGTTTTTTCATGCCCTGACTACGTGTACCCCCGCGCACAGGTTGCCCCCCCCCACGTCCTCCCTTGCATACTGCCACCCCACCAAGTAGCCCACTACCATGTTTGCCTCTTTTCCTCAGTGTCTGCCCCCCCCCCAGAGTTGGTTGTATAATAATGGGGGGTGCAGGGGGCTATAAATGTTGTGATTACATATGTTTATTTTTAGATTTGTGATGTGCTGTCGCTTTTGTTTCTGTAGCTGTTATGCTGATCACCGAAATGTTTTTCAGTGATTTGCGGTCGCTGTTGTGACACTCTGTATTGTCTCTTAGCTCTTATCACATGGTACCTTAAAAACTGATGTTGCTTTGTGGCGAGTTCCTCAGAGCTCATGTCAGGGCTTTTCCAGAGCTTACGGAACTTAACCCTGTATGCTTCAGGCGTTAATTCATACTTTTTTAAGCAATGCAGCTTTAAGTTTCTCATAATTACCACTGTCCTGATTGTCCATTTGGCCTAGTACCTCACGCCCTTTCCAAGTAAGCAGTGGGAATAGCTAGAAGCTCCAGGACTCCCTGGGTATTTTAGCCTGGATACAGACCTTTTCAAACAAATTCAAAAATACAGCCATATCCTCCCCCTCTTTAAATTCAGCTATTAATTTAGAATTTAACTTGTACCCCAGTCCTGCAGTTCCAGGTTCACCCCTGCCACTTACATCCTCTGGCGCTGGTTGTTGGGAGTCTACGCTTCACCAGTTCAAATTCCCTCTGGTGCTCTCTTTCCTGTCTCTCATCCTCTCTCTCTCTCTCTCTGAAGCTGCCTTTCTTTTTCCTTGGCCTCTCTCCGATGCTGGTTTTCTTTTTCCTGCATCTCCAGCACCATCTGAAACTTCCTCTGCTCGAATTCCATTTGCTGCTAGGTTTCAAACTTTTTCTGCTCAAACTCCCTTTGCTGCTGGGCTTCAAACTTCTTCTATTCGAATTCCAGCTCCAATCTCCTCAACTCTAGCTGCAGCTCGATCCCTTCCAGCTCCAGTCTTGTGGTGACCTTCCAATGGCGTTGTGGCTCTGGGTTCCCTCTGGTCTCACTGTCCTCCTCCCTTGGAGTGGGCACTGTGATATCCCTTAGCATCCCCATGCCCAAGGTCTAGTCCCTTTCAGTCAATGACTGTGACTCAAAGTCCTGGGCAGTTCGCTTCCTCACTGGCTGCCACAAGAACCTCCACGAGGTACTTTTTGGTTCACCCCTTGCACTGGACACCTCTTTCCTGACACAACCCTGTCACTGTTCCACTGGGTAGCCCTAACCTTGCACTTCACTGACTCCCCGTCCTCTCCCATGGCACTACCACGCCCCACCCACCTCTCTTCCCTGCCCCTCCACCTCCTACCCCAAACCCACCCCTTCCTCTTACCATTACCTCTCCATCTTCTCCCCCCTTCTCCTCCCCCTGTCTACTCTACTGATTTTTGTCTTTCCTTGACGTGGGCATACATTGTACAATGCCTCAGTATAGTGTAACCATGTACTTTATCTGTATTGTTACACCGTAACATGTATCTGAATATTTGCCACTGAACCACTCTGTATCTGAATGTTTATGTATCACTCTGTACTTGTTAACTGACATGGAACCAATTAACGAGCACCAGCTCACTGGTGTTATCCAATAAAACAACTGCTTTAGGTATTCTGCTATATATTCGCTGTAGATGAAAGCCATCGTCTTCCCTAACTACTCCTACACTAGCTTGCACTCGAGGGAAAAAAAAAAAAAACAGGTAGCGAACTTTATACTGTAACCAAATTATGTATTTTTTTTAAATCTCTGCCTTGACTGTGTGTGGACTGTTTACAGTTTATGAATCTGATACACTGGGCTCGAATCCACTGTAATGCCTGTGCCACCAATATCTCGAATCGCAACAGTATGCAACCAAATCTCTCAGATCCCAATGCTGTGCACCAGATCTGTCACAAACCCACTCCTGGGGGTCAGGCCCACTGAGCTCACAATGCTCACCCTTAAGTGCAATCCATGATGGGGGGGACAGGGATACCCTCCTCATCCTTTAGAATGGTCACAGAGGTCATGACTGCACTTCTGCCATGAGGATCCCAGGTATCCCTGTAGCTCTGCATAAGGGCACAATACCAGTCTTGAGTCTTGTGGCCAGATATGAATCTTTCCTTGGCTATGACACAAAGGAGGAAGACCCAGGCATCACACTCTCTTCGGGGTAGCAGCATAACACCTGATTTGGCCTTCTCCCTACAGGACATGCAACAGGCTAGCTCAAAATCTTTGTAGACTCTGGTATTCTCCCTATCCTTCCAGATGTCCCTTTACAGACTGTAACAGGGTGCCCTGCTATGTTAGAGAAAGGCAAGGTCCACAGGTGTAATCCCCCCCATATTTCCTTTCACTCTGTCCTGTCCCCTTATTCTTTTTCTATTACTGTCCTTTTTCTTTTCTTTGTCAGCGTGGCCAACCTGACAAATTAGCCTTTCAGCTTTGCTATCCCCTTTTGCCCAATTTCTGTTCCAGTATGCACACTGTGGTGCCTGTCTCTTTAAGAAAATGCCCCTAAGTAAAATAGACGAAAGGTGTACAACACCAGTGAATAAATTCTTATTTGTGGTCCCTTTAAAAAGCCCCTAGAGTGTCCAAAAAAGTAGAGAAATAATGTATTAATGTGCAGGACAACCCAGAAATGTTGTAACTGGGCTGTCCAAATGTACACATACGCCCAAATGAAAAGCTTAGCAGTTGGCACCCTTCTAGTTTATTCATAAAATAGTACAGGGACTGGGGGGCGCTGTGGCGCATCCATCATGGCGGATATCTTTTGCTGAGCTGCAGATCGACCAGAAATAAAACTTTAAATTTAACAGCTTGAAGACTTGGTTTGCTGGCCAAGGCACCTAGCTTCACCTGAGCTCTTTCCTTCTAAGACTGCTTGAAAGGCAGAGTAGAGAAACTTACCAGAGCAAGGGAGAAGGATTAAGACTTAGTTTGGCTAAGCAGATTTACTGTGTGGTGGTGTTTTTATTTTTTACTCACAGGGATTGCTACTGTTTGTTGCTAACATTTCATTGCTTTATTTTTTTCTGATTCAAATTGTTGTTGCTGGTATACCTTCTTCTGCATTATTACAAGGTGTGCCTACAGGTGTGTGCTAACAGATTACTGCTGTAATCTTCTGATTCAAATTGTCTTTTGCAAGGTATATCTTCTGTTACTGCTTTATTTTTCTCTGGAGCAAAGTGTTTCTTACAGGGTATATCTTCTCTGAAATTATTACAGGTGGTGCTTTACAGGTTTTACAGTTTTATCTAACATTAGGATAAGCTTTCAGGGTTACTGCATTTGTTGTTGACTGATTGTTTCTGCTCTTACCTCCTTGTTCTTTCGTCTGTGGTTCTTCTTTTTTGGCAGGGGAAGGGCCCAGCCACCCACCCCCATCCCCAACCACCCCACACTACACTCCTTTTATAGGGTACCACAGTTGTAACATTTCCTGTGGCGAACAGGAAGAGGCGGATCAGTGGGGCCTCCACAAGGTGATCTCATTTACAGGGCACTAGTAATTTAACTTGTTATAACAAGTTAAACAAAGCACAATTAAACCATTACTTGCATTTTTTTTTCTTCTAATTACTCTGACTAGGTTACAAACCCAGCAACTTATTTGGAATGGATTTCATTAACTGCAGGTACTGTGGAACAATTTTCAGAAGGACAGTCTTACAGGATTTAGGACACTGTCCTACATGCTGGGCCTTTGGAGATCTTAGGTCTCAGCTCCGGGCAGCATGGGCAGAGATTGCACGCCTCAAATTTCATATTGAAGAGGAAATACATTATAAGAACCACCGCCATTTCCCCAGCATCCAACAGAAAAACCTCGACCGCA
Organism: Neoceratodus forsteri; assembly: GCA_016271365.2. Taxonomy (NCBI): domain Eukaryota; kingdom Metazoa; phylum Chordata; order Ceratodontiformes; family Ceratodontidae; genus Neoceratodus; species Neoceratodus forsteri. The sequence continues at coordinate 480,017,590 of CM057455.1, forward strand.
GAGGGTAGTTGGTCCAGGAGGTTGGCAGGTGGTTAGGAGGAGCAAATCAGGTGCCCCATCTCTGCTCTCCAACACATTACCCTCCAAAACCATATAAACACTCAAACAGGTATCTGCCTCTATCTCTGAAATCAAATAAAGAGGCAGAAGACACTGCAGAGCAGGACACTGCGGCACAGGAGCTAGCACAACAATACTCACCCAAATCAGGAACCAAAACTAAACAAGCACAAGGAAATCCAAAAACTTCTGATCATAGGAGACTCCATGATTCGGGAGTTGATACCCATCTCCAGCCAGGGTGATGGTCAGATGTCTCCCAGGTACATCAGCATGGAGAGACACTGACGCATTGCTAAATTGTTCACTAAAGCAGGAGAAAACACTGATGTCCTAGTACACATAGGGACTAATGATCTCGCCAGCCGGTCAGTTGAGGAGACCAAGGAACACCTGACTAGGCTGGGTGACAAACTATCATCTATTTCGTCCGGCATCTCCTTCTCTGAGATCCTGCCAGTCTGGGAGAAGGGAGCAGATGGACGGAAGGTCAGAGAAGGGAGATAGGGAGCTAAACACGTGGCTCAAGGACTGGTGCCAGGAAAAGGACACAGATTTGTAGGGAACTGGCAACAGTTCTGGGAGCGAAAGTTCTTTAAATTTGATGGACTGCATCTGACTAAAGAGGAGTCAGTGCATTGGGGCAGAAGTTTGACGCTTTGCAGAATATTTAAACTAGCAATGGGGAGAGGGTGCAGCACCCCATACGCCGAATGGAAGAACACCCTCCCTCAGCTAGTGGTCAAACAGGAATTCAGCGTGTTTGCCATTCATTTGCATCACCAGGTAAGAAAAAGGTTTGTCTCCCATACGATGCACAGGGTAATGCCAAACTTCACCCAACAACTAACACACCAAAATCTGGCCAATGGAAAATCATGTACACAAATGCTCACAGCCTGGAAATAAGATCCCAGACCTGCAGGCAATAATGTCAGAGGCTAAACTGGACATAGTAGCAATTAGTGAGGCGTGGTTTACCAGTAACCACACTTGGGAGACTTCAGTACCTGGATATGTATTGTTCAGAAGAGACCGAGGTGCAAAAGGGGAGGGTGGCCTGTATGTTAATGAAAATATCAAAGCTACAGAAATTCAGAATACATAAAGGAGCCAGAAGAACTGTGGGTCACCCTGAAACAGGTAATGGGACAGCCATAAGAACTGGGGTTGTCTACAGGCCCCCAGACCAGAGGGAGGACATAGACACATTACTGTTAGAAGATATACAAAACATGACAGCTAAAGGGAGGTTCTGATAATGGGAGACTTCAACATGCCAGATACAGATTGGTCAATACCAGCAGGAACATCTGCCAGAACTAGACTCATAGTGGATTCCCTGCAGGGGAGGGCCTCAAACAACTGGTACAGCAACCCACAAGAGACAGGGCTATCCTAGATCTAGTACTGACTAACAAAGAAGGGATCACAGATCTCCAGGTAGAAGGTCACCTGGGGCCAGTGACCATCACATGGTATGGTTCAATTTGGCTACTACATCTAAATCATCCCATTCAAGGCAAAATATGGGACTTCAGAGGAGCTGACTTTGATAAGATGGCCAACAGAGTTAAGCTAGCCCTGGCAAAAAGAAACACAGGTGAGAAGGTACAGGCAAAGTGGGCAAGCATTAAGGATACAATACTTGAAGCAACATCCCATTGTGTTAGACAGAAAAGGAAGTGCAAAAGAAGAAGGAAACCACTTTGGTTCTCAAATATAGTAGCAGAAAAGGTCAGAGCCAAAGGCTGGCCTTCAGAAAATATAAAGAACACAGTGGGATGAAGATAGGGAGGCATACCAAACTGCCCTAAGGGAAGCAGGTAAGGCAGTAAGGCAGGCAAAGTCCCAAACTGAGGAAACACTAGCACGAACAGTAAAAGAAGGTGACAAGACTTTCTATAGATACATTAGTGAAAGGAGAAAGTCCAGAGGAGGTATTGCAGCTTAATGGAGAAAAGGGAGCATGTGAGGAGGAGGACCCTGTAAAGGCATCTATCCTAATAGATACTTTTGCTCAGTATTTACTGAAGAGAAGGTAGGGCAGGGCCTACAGCTCAGCATCATGGACACAGGGGGAAGGGAGGTGAGCACTACTCCCTTCACAAAAGAAAGGGTCCTACAAGAGCTTGCTAAGCTCAGGGTGGATAAGGCAATGGGACCTGATGGCATACATCCCAGGGTACTTAAGGAGCTAAAGGAGGAACTAGCAGAGCCATTAGCAGAATTGTTTAGTGAGTCTCTGAGCACAGGAGAGGTCCCAGAAGACTGGAGAAAGGCTCATGTGATCCCACCCACAAGAGTGGTAGCAGGGAGGAGGCGGGAACTACAGACCGGTCAGTCTTACTCAGTAGTGGGCAAGATTATGGAGGCACTCCTTAAGGAAAGGATAGTGCAAAACCTGGAATCCATAGGGGCACAGGATCCAAGACAGCATGGGTTTACAAAAGGAAGGTCCTGTCAAACTAATCTCATAGATTTCTTTGACTGGGTAACCAGAGTGGTGGACCAAGGGGAGCAGTTGATGTCGCCTACCTTGACTTCAGCAAAGCTTTTGACACTGTTCCACATAGAAGATTGATAAATAAGCTAGGTAGGCTCGGGTGGGTCAGAAGTTGGTCAACTGGGTGGCAAACTGGTTGACTGGCAGAAAACAGAGAGTGGTGGTAAATGGTATACAGTCAGAAGAGATGCAAGTCACAAGTGGGGTACCTCAGGGATCAGTCCTGGGGCAGTCCTATTCAACATCTTCATTAGTGACCCGCAGATGGACTAGAGGGTAAGGCTTGTCTGTTTGCAGATGACACCAAGATCTGCAACAGAGTAGATGATCCAGATGGGGTGGGCAGAATGAGAAGAGATCTGGATAAACTAGCAGAATGGTCAGAAGAGTGGCAACTGGGATTTAATGCAAAGAAGTGCAAAATCATGCACATAGGGAAGAGAAACCCTGAAGCCACTTATAGGCTGGGAGGAGTTGCTAGCAGTCACAAAGGAAGAAAGAGACTTGGGCATCATCATCACTGATGACCTAAAATCATCAAGCAGACCTCTAAAGCAGTAGGTAAGGCTAGGGGTGGTAGGGTGTATTAGTAGGGGTATCACAAGTCGTAAGAGGAGTAATAATCCCTCTGTACAAGACATTGGTTAGGCCCATCTGGAGTACTGCGCAGTACTGGAGGCCACACCTTCACAAGGACATTAACCAAATTGAGGCAGTCCAGAGAAGGGCAACCAAAATGGTGCAGGGACTGCATCAGAAGACATATAAGGACAGATTAACGGAGCTCAATATGTATACCCTTGAGCAAAGGAGGGAGAGAGGTGATATGATCGAGACATTTAAACACCTTAAGGGCAAACAAGGTGAAAGAGTCTAACATGTTTAAATATAAGAAAAATAGCAGGACAAGAGGACACAGCATGAGATTAGAGGAGGCCGATTAAGGGGAATGTGAGGAAATTCTTTTCACAGAAAGGGTGGTAGATGCATGGAATGGCTTACCACAAGAAGTGGTGGCTATGAATACAGTGCAGGGCTTCAAACAGGCATGGGATAGGCATAAGGGAGCAATACAAATGACTATGAATAGATAGGTCACTGACAGAGCAAAGGCCGATGGCACATTTATAAGGTAGAAAAAGAAATGGGCAGACTGGATGGGCCTTGCGGTCCTTATCTGCCGTCAACTTCTATGTTTCTATGTTTCTATGATGCACAGTCAGCAGAATACTAAAGGCGGTGATCGATAGAGGAATACCAGTAAATCCATGCAATGAGCCCGAAAAAGGACAAACACGCTGGACAGAACCTAGACACCTATCTTTCTGCGGGGGGGGGCAGGCCCGAAATAAACAAGCGGAGGCCACTCTGCAACAGAGCACAGAGCACCCGACGCACCAAATCCTCAGATTATGGCAATGTTAGAAAAAATTAGAGCAACCGGAGAAGACACTAATTGCCGATTAGCAACAATGGAAGCCAAATTTGCTGACCTGGAGGAGAGGGTCCATTCGAATACCACGCAGCTTACAGAGCTTACCTCAGAATCAGTCCGGCAGCGGGAGAGGAACGTGGCTTATATGCAGGACCTCCATTATCTCTGCGCTAAGGTGGAACCTCTTGAAAATGCCCGACAGATGAATATTCATATTATCAGCTTTCCTTAAAGGTTCTAAGGGTCAGCAGTGATAGTCGCAGCAACTCAACGTCTAATTTTCAAGGACTCACAGCTTCTACCTGATATTTCAGTTTTTTCTGTGATTAAGGCCTTCGCTATTCCGATGAGAACAAGGGCCCGGGGGAATGCTACAGAGCGCCCTCTTACCGCGATTGCCACACTTTCCAGCTCGGAGGCCCGTGTGCCTCTCCTGCAAGCAGCTCGACAACACGGGGAACTGATCTGGGAAGGCAATAAAATTGCCATATTCCCAGACATCTCCTCTCAAATGCAGACCAGAAAAAAAGCACTGCAAGAGACAAAGAAAGCTCTCCTGAGAAGTAATGTTGCAGCCCAACTCCTGTTTCCAGAATGATTGCAGGTACGGCACAATGGCAAAGCACATCTATTTACAGACCCGGAGGCTACGGCTGCTTTTGCAGCCAAAATTCTTGAAAAGTGCCAGCACCCTTCTGACGATGGAAGTGAACTAGATCCCAATGATTGAATTATTATTAGTATGACTGGGTCACTGTGGATTCTTACAATGTGCTTTTCTATGGGTTCACAGCATAGCCCAAGTAATGTAAATGATTTTACTAGTCACCAGTTAAAATTATTAATGGTCTTTAAGGTATAGCCATAATGCTGATGCTCAAACGATAGGTCGTATTAATCCTAACCAGCTACAGAACCATGTTGTCTTGGAGCAAATAGCTCCACTCAGTTTATGTACTTTTGAAATATCCTGGTTAATTTTCTGTTTCCCTGTCAACCGTAAGTGGTGCTTAGCACGGGGGTGCATCATTTAACTTAACTGAGTCCAGATAATCTTTCCAATTACCTTTTGGTTCTTAGGTGGAAAGTACAGTCTCCCACACTTTATTATCAATTCTGCAAGGGACAAGAAATATCGGCGAATTAACCTACTTGCAACTGGATAGGTGAGAGTGGAATCCCCAACGAGATTACCTTGTTGGACTATGACTCCTGTAAACTACTGAACAGTTCTGTTAAACTAATGGACACATTTCTATTATATATAATTCATCGAGTCCAGTCTGTACATTGTTTTACAGCACTGTGTCGTAACTGAGTGTATTTACTGAATATAGCACTCGCTATGTATCATAAAATGCCATAAATAAAAATTTCAAAAAATAAAATAGTACAGGGACTCTGTGCAGCTGACAAGAGCCCTGCAAGAAAGAATGATGTATTTGCCAGAGTGGGATTGCCAGTATTAAAGACAAGGCAAGACGCAAAGAAATAATAAAGTGCGTGTCCTGTACCGTTTAAAGCCAGGCAGTCCACCTCATATAAACAGCTTGCTATCCCAAAAACACACAGTGAACAAGATAATTATAAAAAGGGCTTAAGCAAAGGCTATAGTTATGTCCCTAAAAGCCTAGCCCTTTGTAAATGACAAACTAAACTGTTTTTACCTTTTAGTCCTGGGTTGTGCTGTGTAGCAAATTGATAGTCTGGTGGGCCAGGAAAAGCAGGCCCAAAAATCCAGCTTCTAAGTTTGTAAGGGTCCTCTACAGGGCTGACTGCCCCCAAAATGATTGTTCTTATAGCTACAGAGGTATGTGATGTCAGACAGAGGGAGAGGCTTATGATGCTTAATGAGCCTCATTAGAGAAAAAAGGTATAGAAATAAAGAATAGTTGCACAAAGAGATGAGGACTATGACATGTTACAGAACTCAGTTATAGCTACTAACAAGAGTAGATGTAATCCTAATCAAGGACCTTATGCCAGAGCAAAAGCTTAATTGTTCTTTGTACCCCAGTCACCTGACTATGATGTCACAGTTTGGGAGGGATATAAGCCCAGCACCTGAAGGAGCAGACAGATAGGTAGGCCAGTAGGTTATCGGTCATCGAAGGAGAAGGAGGGGTGCAAGTGTCCACACCAGGAATTTGGCAAATCACTAAGAAAAGAGTGATTAAAGCAGGAAAGTTTTGAAGTTCTTTTGTTTTAGGTGTGCTGTCTAATATCAAATTTGTATTTTGATTTTTGTAAATATTTGACCTGAGTTTTGATAATAAAAATTATAAACGCACATTTGTGATTATTTTATGCATTTTCCTCCTGCCAGAGTGTCTGTTTATTCCAACCCCGCTACACAGACCTTTTTCTCAATTTGGTTGCTTATGGTGGCCCCTCTAAGCAATTAACAGTTGTCACAGATTATTAATAAACTTTCTACAGTCACACATACAATATAATAACTCTCACACAGGCAGAATTTCTGTAGAAAAGCAAAAGATTTTACTAAAATAAATAAATGCAGTTACAATTGTAACCCTCTACAAATGGGGGTTCCCAAAAAGTCTTCATTGAGCTTGCCTAAATGCTCACTGCCAGGCTGGTGTCCTGCATTTTAGCAGTTTAAATGTGATTACCAGAGCCTGTATAGCCTTTGTGTACTGTCTCTTTAAGAGCTGCTTAATTGCAGCATAAGTAATCTGAGATGGAGCTCTGTTGAAAGATGTAACTATTTGTTGAAACCCATTTAGAATAATAATGATAATGTAGTTTGTCTAACCTACTTTCTTTGTAGCAAGGACTGTTTTGTTCGTCTCCACAATCTTGGTCCTGGACTGTAAATTGAACCAATCAGTTTTGGGGGGACCTAAAATGTAGCCAGACTACAGGAGCTGTCTGAATTCAAAATCTATAGGAACTGTGGTTTGAGTTTTTGTACCTTTTTTGCAACTGAAAGGGGAGCTCTTGCTTTGACTGACAGCCAAATCAGCCAACCAAAGCATTTGGATCTTGGGGAGTCCTGGGCTGCTTGCAGTTTTCAGTTAGAGCTAAGCTGGAAGCTGAGCAAGAAGGAGCTGAAGTGATTCTGAGAGCAATCCTGAGTGGATTCGCATGGGAGAACTATGAAAAGGCTGAGAGTTTGGCCTCCATGTCTGCCTGCTGCTCCTGAGAGGGAGAGAAGAGAATTATTTTGGACTAAATCCAAGTGTGTGTGACTAAAGTAAGCTATTGAAGTGGGCCAGGCTCAACCTGAAGAAGACCGAATATTTTTGCTGAATGCGATCGGCCTGTCAGGAGTTCCAGCTACCCCTAAGCTCCCGGTGTGTGCAGAGACTTTGCAATTGTGCCTGGGGAGTGCTTTGCCCGATACAGTAGAATTCCCGTACATGTAAATGTGCTACGAGCTGCTAGTGGGTTGTGAGTTAGTTCCCCACTGTGTGAACTGTGTTCTGCTTGCTGGAAGCTGTATCCAGCCCAAAACGGACTGCTTCCGAACTTGTCTCCATGCGGTTTGGGCTTTGCCAGACTGGCCCAGCCAGACTATCCACTGCACAGAGAAGTCATCAACTAGAGACCTGCCTGGGGATCAGCCCCCTGCTCCACGCTTGAACAGAAACAATGCCTCTACGACTTGTGTGGGCCCTGCTTCTCCTGCCATTTCAGATCAACCACCTGCAGTCTCGATTTTTGTCCAGCCTGTGTCCAGTCTTGGGTATCATGAGTAAATACCAGGGTAGCTCCCTACAACAACAGTTTAATTTGAGTGTGTCACCTGATTGTCTTGTTGTTTCGTTTCCTTTATGAACTGCGCCCTCAGGCTCCGCATTACAAATATTGTGTACTGTGCATGTTGTGTTTTCCATCACAGGGCCCCAACCAGCTGCAACCCCGGGCAACTGTCCTGGCTAGCCCATCTCTTCTCTACCTGGGTATCCAGAGGTGGACTGTGTGGGGGGACTCAAAGCGCATGCATAACTGCTTGATTGATATAACCTTTAAGCTAATTAACCTGATTTTGCCCCTCCCTTGTTCAAGTCCCCTGAATAAATCAGATCTAACTTTTTCTGCAAGTAATTTGACTGTGGTTCCAGTCTGTGCTCAAAGTACTGTACTGTTGCTATTTGCTGTGCTTAACCTTGTTTTACAGGGGGTCCCCAGGGTCAATCCAGAGGAACCAGCCCTGGTGGTAAGTGCAAACAGTGTGGGTACTTGTGTGGTGTACCATGGGTATTGTGAAAGTGATTACTGTACAGTGTTCAGGCCACTAGAGGGGAAATAGGGGGGTTACAGTGTCCCGGAAGGCTGTGCCCAGGTTAGCTTGACCACTACCAACCCTGACCTCCGGGTGGAGGCACCCGTTTCAGAACTCAGGCCCCTTAACCTGCTACCAAGCAGGCAGGGGTAGTAGCCCATGGGATAGTGCCACCTAGGGGTTACACAACTAAAAGAGAACATATTTAAAAGACAAAGAACCTCTGTGCGCAAACACTGAGACAAGGGTTACCCCAAAGGGCATTTGGCTGGGAAGCCAAGTTTCAAGAAAATACAAAATCACACATGCCCACACAATGCAAAGCATCATGGGCTGCATATGCAGATCACCACAGAATGTTATGCTGGTCCAACTTTAAGCAGAATTGCATGGTGCCGAAAGGCCTCTCACACAGTTTGCAAAGGGTGCTAACAGAAGACCAGCATAACATTCTGTGGTGATTTGCATATGCAGCCCATGATGCTTTGCATTGTGTGGGCATGTGTGATTTTATATTTTCTTGAAACTTGGCTTCCCAGCCAAATGCCCTTTGTGGTAACCCTTGCCTCAGTGTTTGCGCACAGAGGTTCTTTATCTTTTAAATAGTTTTTTATTTTAATGGATTCACCACAACATATCCAAGACACACTGTCTTAGGGTAGCTGGTCCATTCCACTGGGGTGTCAAACAGACGAGGCATACTGATGAGTCCTGGTAGAACGAAACACGTGTCTATGTCTTCTGTTAGCACCCTTTGCAAACTGTGTGAGAGGCCTTTCGGCACCATGCAATTCTGCTTAAAGTTGGACCAGCATAACATTCTGTGGTGATTTGCATATGCAGCCCATGATGCTTTGCATTGTGTGGGCATGTGTGATTTTGTATTTTCTTAAAAGAGAACATATACTAAATTAGGTTACAGTATAAGAAACAAAATGGAAAAATATACAGAAAAATGCACTAAGGCAGGTTAGCTAAGTCTACCTGAGGTACGAAGATTTCAAAGTCCAGAGAATCGCTGGTTTGCAAAATATTGCAGTCTTTCTGTAGCCTTTGGTTCTTAGGCAATCTCTGTGCTGACAGCTGTCATCTTGTGGTTGGGACAATCCAAGCAAAATGTGTGTTCAAATGTCCTGATCAGGGGCTATTTATACTTTCCTGTAACTCTTGAAATAGTGAGTGAAAATCCCACAACATTTAGGCCAGCAGATGGCACTGTTGCGCTTCCCAAAAATCTTATTTTCCTGATAATCTTTGACATCAGATTCTCATAGTTTACCTAGGTTTTACAATCTCACACAGGTATGCTATAAGGATGTGTTTCTTTTTCTATTACCTCACACAGGCCTGTTAGAAGGATCTTTCCTCTGGGCTTTGAAATGGCTTAATTTAATTAGTTATAATGAAGATGCTGTAAGTTTTATGTTTTTTACAGGTGATTTTTGTTACTTCTGTTTCTCTTGGTCAGTTTCTACTGGAAATACCCCTTTGATCATGCATCCACATGCTTTTTGACAAGAATTCGTCAGATTCCTGCAAGCAGCTGGCCTCTCAGGTCAGAAGAAGGTCAAACCCCCTTTTTTTAAAAAATAAATCCAGTCTTTTCTCTGTGTGTCTTTGCTGACACTGGCATGTACACAGAATTACAATAAAAAAAATATATACAACAGAATAATATCTACAAATAAGGGCTAGCAGCCGGGCGGCTCGCCTCACTTCTCAGTACTTCAGGTCAGTTTTGGCTCCTGTGGCTAGTGACACCAATATGGCTGCCGTTTGAGGAAGCAGTGTTCTGAGGGGGAGTGAAACAGAGAGGGGGTGAAGGTGTATGTGGTTGAACTCATTTCTAACAGAATCCATACAAAAGAAACGAGGGGCTCCACTCACTCTTGGTGAGTACTTCAAATCTGGTGCATAGCAGAATCAGAGTACCGTCTCACCAACTATTGCTTTAGGAAACTTCAAATATGTCTGCTGCATCATCCACGTTTTTACACTATGACGATAGCAGTGCATGACGCTTGCGGCATAAATTTATCTCACGCAATAGAGTAAGCGACGCTTTAGATTCGAATATCATAGATTATCATGTTAGCTGCAGCAGAAACACGACCAGTCGTGTCGAGCGTAGTCAAACGTCAGGCTGATTTCAGCGTCATCACGCACAAGGGCTGTCTGCTCGGCCGGCCTGGTCATTGTTTCCTGCTACGGTAGAAACACCATGATGGTGTCTTCGGTTTTCTTGTTTTAAACGTCTAAAGTTGTCGCTTTTGCACTCTATTTTGCTGTGGGATGGAAGTTTTATGCACTTTAATAAAAACGTCATGATACGGTAAGCTGTGAGTTCTGATGTATTAAGTGTAAAAACTAGTGGGTTAAGTGCAGCAGACATGGCTTTTGGAACTTCCTAAAGCAGTAGTTTGGTTGAACTCATTTCTAGCCATGCGTTGGACACTTCTAATGCACGGCTAGGAACCAATCAGACTGCAGGAAAGTGACTACCCATTTAATAAAAAAGGATATTGAAGCCATCAAAGGGATGCAGCAGAGGGAAACTAACAAGATTAAGGGAATGGGAAAGTTAGGTTATGAGGAATGTTTAGACAGGCTAGGCAAATGTTCTCCTTTGGAAAAAAAAATGAAGGATAAGAGGAGGATCTGATTTCAGTTTTAAAAATTGTAAAGGGCTAGAACAATACTTCTTCAGCTTTTTCAGGGCTACGAAACTATTGGGCACACCCTATACTTAAAGGGATACTGTCAACACCACTGAAGCCTAAACATTTCTCTAGTTAAAAAAAAACAAAACATTTTCAGCTTGTTTACCTTCTGTGTAAGCCAGCAACGTGCTGGTTGTTCTGTATCTGCTTTCTTTTTCTTAATAAAAATGAAAAACTGTACTCTTACAACACTAGATCCTGTTATCCTGTTTTTTTTTTTTGTTTTTTTTTTACAGTCTTTGAACTGCTCACACTGCATACTTCCTGAAAATACAGGTTACTCACCTGTAACAGGAGTTCTAGGAATGGTATATGTTGTTCATCCACACTCATTGGCAGTATCCTTGCCGCTTTAAATCTTGCCGGAAGGTCTTCAAGCTTGCTCCTCCCACCCACCCGGGTGGTATAACTCTCGGCTCCGCCCCATGACGCCAGATCTGGCCCGCTGGAAGTCAGGTTGTGTACGAAGGCCGGGAGGTCTGGTGGAGTAGGATGAACAATATACCATTCCTAGAACTCCTGTTACAGGTGAGTAACCTGTATTTAGGACATGGATATGTTGTTCATCCACACTCATTGGCAGACTCCTAGCAGTTCTCCGGGAGGAGGGAGGCAAGACGCACACCCCATATACTTACTTGGGAAAGAGAGACTGGAGAACCGAGGCCCCAAAACCAGCATCCCGGCGTGACTCAAGGTCGATGTGGTAATGGGTAATGAAGGTGTTTGCTGACTTCCAGGTAGCAGCCCTGCAGATTTCCTGGATAGGGACGTCCCTGGAAGCAGCCACCGTTGCAGCAGTATGGCGGGTAGAATGAGCTCTTATCCCTCTGGGAGGCTCCATGCCCGCCAACTTATAGCAGAGATCTATGCAGGAGGTTACCCACCTGCTTATCGTCCGCTTGGCTGCAGGTCTGCCAGATGCGGCTTCAGCGTAGGTGACAAACAGCTGGCGAACCTCTCCCCGAATTTCAGCCGTGCGCTCCTTATAATAAGCGAGCGCCCTTCTAGGGTCAGAGTATGGAGCCTATATTAAACCTCCAGTGTGATTGGGGTGAGAACACCGGCAGAGTCAACACCTGGTTAAGGTGAAACTCCGACACCACCTTCGGAAGGAATTTCGGGTGGGGGCGCAGGACAACCTTGTCCCTGTGGAAGACCAGGTAAGGAGACTCGATGGAAAGCGCCTGGAGCTCTCCCATCCTTCTGGCTGACGTGATAGCCACCAAGAAGGCGGTCTTCCACGACAGGTGAGAGAGCACACCTGTGCATAGGTTCGAATGGCTTGCCCATGAGCTTTGCCAGTACCAGCAGTAGATCCCACGGAGGTGGGGGTTCGGCAGACTGGAGGGGAAATGTGATCAAGGCCTTTGAAAAGCGCCAGACCACCTTTCTCCTGCGCCACCGACTGCCTCCCCGCCCGCGCCCGTAAGCAGAGATGGCTGCCAGGTGCACCTTAGGGTCAGGCCGACCTAAGCCCTTGACTAGAAAGGGACCATAAATAGTCCAAGATGCTTGCCAAGGAACAGGAGGAAGGGTCCAAGCCCTGTTTCTGACACCAAATGGAAAACCTTTTCCATTTGAAGGCATAGCATTTTCTGGTCGACTTCACGGGACGCCTCAACTACATTGAGGACCCTCGCCGGAAAGACCCAAGGCCTGGAACTCTAGCCGCCAGGAACCAGGCCGTCAGGTGCAGGGATTGAAGGTCCGGATGGAACACCTTCCCTGATTGACGGAGAGCAGGTCCGGGCGAGCTGGAAGCTGCCGCGAGTCCTGGAGCTGAGACTGAGGAGAGATCTGGTACCAGAACTGGCGAGGCCAGTCTGGGGCTATCAGAATCACCTGCGCCTTGTCCCTCCTCGCCTTGAGAAGCACCTTGTGGATCAAGGGAAATGGGGAAAGGCGAAAGAGGCCCGGGTCCACTGCCTCGAGAAGGCATCCCTGCAGCGAGCCCTGCTGAGGGGGGCGGCATGGAACAGACTCAGCTTGCTTCCATGGAGGCAAACAGGTCCACCTGAGGTGTGCCCCAAAGGGAGAACAGATGCTGTACTACCTCGCAGGAGAGACCACCGTGGGATGCAGCCCTATCCGGCTCAGGGCATCGGCCAGGGTGTTGGAGGCTCCTGCCACGTGAATGGCTAGGAGATCCGCCTCCAGGCTGGCGCACGAGTGACCAAATGCGGAGAGCTTCCTTGCATAGAAGCATGGAGCGTGCCCCGCCTCTGGCGGTTTAGATAGTACATGGTCGTGGTATTGTCCGCCTGGACTCGGACCACTTGACCCCGGAGGAACGGAGCAAAGGCGGTGAGAGCTAGGCGGACCGCTCGGAGCTCCAGCAGGTTGATGTGGCATCGGACTCCCGCTGGGACCAGAGGCCATGAGCCCGGTGTTCCCCAGATGGCACCCCAACCCATCAGAGAGGCATCGGTCGCGAGAGAGACCGTCGGCTCGGGCGGATGAACGGGATGCCCTCCTGCAAATGATCTGGAACGGTCCACCACTGGAGAGCTGCCCACATCCCCTGTGTCACCGACAAGCTGGTCCAAGGATCGAGCTTGTGACCACTGGCTGGCCAGTCCCCACTGAAGGGACGCATGTTCCAGCGGGCCCAACGGACCACGCTGGTGCAGGCCGCCATGAGACCCAGGAGGCGAGGAAGTCCCGGCAGGCGCAATTGCCCAACCAGAAATGATCGGGCAAAGGAGGAAAGAACCTCGGCCCTGTCCGCCGGGAGCCGCGCTCTGGCTCGAAGAGAGTCGAGCTGCGCCCCGATGAATAGAATCACCTGCTTCGGCTCGAGTTCCGACTTGGCCTCGTTGATAAGGAGGCCCAGTTGAGAGCAGACCTGGAGGCCAGATCTCTGGACCACTCCGCCTCCTTCCTGGAGGGAGCTGCTATCAGCCAGTCGTCCAGGTAAGGGTACACCCGGCCCCTCGGCGCAGAGGAATGCTGTCACCACTGCCATGCATTTGGTGAAGACCCTGGGAGCTGGAGACAAGTCAAGGGCATGGCTTGAATCAAGAGAGATCCTTCCGCTCGAAGCGAAGGAATCTCTGGTGAGACGGACGGATAGGGACGTGAAAAACGCGCCCTGCAAGTCCAGAGAGCAGAACCACACGCCGCTGCCAAGGATGGTATTATCTGAGCCAGAGTGACCATCCTGAAGGTTCGAGACCTTAGGAACTTGTTTAGGTCGTGTAGGTCGAGAATGGGGCGCCAGCCCCCCGTCCGTTTCGGAACCAGGAAGTACCTGGACACAAACCCTGGGTCTGAAGGAGGGTCCACCACCTCTCTTACCACCTCCTTCTGGAGGAGGAGAGCGATGTCGGCTCGACGAGCCGCCAGTGAGGCTGGGGATCCCGAGCCCCCGAGGGGCGACGGCTCTGAAGGGTGGTGCCTGCTCGAATTCCAGAGGCAGGCCTCTTCCCACCACCTCCAAGACCCACCTGTCCGTGGTAACAGCGGACCAGGTGGAACGAATGCGGGAGCCGTCCCCAGAGGCTCGAGGGGTAGGTGGCGGGGATGGGGCGACACCCTCAGCCCGTCACTGGGCAGGCTTGGAGGAGGAGGGACCGCCGAGGGACCTCCTGGGCCCTTTCCTCCCTGCCTCCTGTTAGAGGAAGCCGGTGCTTGGGTTTGGGATGCCAAGGCCGAGCCTGCTGGCCCTGGCGTTGCTGGGCAGAGCGCGCGCGGGGCACAGAAGGACGAAAGGGCTTAGGCTGTGGTTTGCGGCCTTGTCCTTCTGAGCGGAAGAGACCGAGTCCAAGGTGGCATTGGACTTCTCGATCCTCTGCAGGTGACCTTCCACCCCAGGGTCAAGAGGTCAGTCCCCAAAGGAACATCCGCCAACTTGTGCTGGGTATCCGGTAAAGGTGGATATCCTCAGCCAAGCCCGCCGACGATAGCCACTGCGGCCGCCACCGATCTGGCACATGAGTCCCCTATATCCAAAGCAGTCTGGAGCTGCTGTTTGGCCACTGCCCTGCCCTGGTCCCGCACCTGCTTAACCGTAGTCTGCAGATCGGCGGGAAGATGAGGGATGACCTCATCCAGGGAGCCCAACAGGGCATGAGAAAAATGTGCCATGAGGACGGCCGAACTGGCCTGACGAAGGCCGAGAGAGGACGACAGAGACTTTTCACCGACGAGTCCATTTCTTGACCCTTGTCAGGAGGTTTGTCCACATCCCTCGGGCGCATGCGCGCGCTACCGAAAACGCTGTCGGTAACCAACCCTCAGCAGAGGGTGTTCAAAACCGACAAGGAACCGGGGGACCGTGATACTTCCTGGCCATCCTGGCCGGCGCGAGGGGCAGGAAGCAGGGCGCTGCCAAAGTTCCAGTGCCGGACCCACTATGGCCTCGCCACCGGAAAGGCCTCCGCCGGAGAATCCTCGGTCCAGAATCTCCGTGAGGGGATACCTGGCCCGCTTGGAACGGGTTCGAGCTCCATCCCGTAGACTCCGAGATGAGCCAAGCAGTCCTAGGAAGGACGACGGCTATCGCCCATTGACTGACCTCTCCTGAAGACTCCAAGTCCAGTCGCTTGAGAAGAAGGAGGAATCATCTTCGGACTCGGAAGAGTCCTCAGAGCTGCCTCTGGCCTGAGCCACCCTTCACCGCCGAGGTCGGTCGGGAGTGAGGGTAACTGACAGCCGATGGGGTAAACCCTTAGCCGTAATCGAGAACTTGGTCGGAGCCCCAATTGCGGCTGTGGAGGCGGAGGTTCCACCGAATCGGTGGAGCAGCTGGTTTTGGCCGAACAACCTGCCTGGGTATAGGCTCCTCGGACAAGTCGAGGGGTTGTGTCGGCCGTCCCGGTGACAGCCACTTAATGGCCGGGGAAGGCGCCGGAGTCGGCTTATTCCCGGCCAGGAGGAGCTGTTGCAACATAAGGTCCTCGTATCGTCGACGTAATTTACGCCGAAGCCTCCCCTCATCCGAGGAGGAGGACGAGGACGAGCGGCGACGCCGCTTACCGCGGTGCCGAGACCGAGACCGCCTATGACGGTGGGAACGGCTGGACCGCGAAGAGGTCCGAGACCGAGACCGAGAGTCCCGGAATTTCCGGGGTCGGTGCAGGGAGGTGTCGGCCGGAACCGACACTCCCTTCGGCTCGGAAGGTCCATCCGAGGCTCCGGAACCGAGGCACAGACGAGCCCACGGGATCTCAACTCCTCCGGGGAACCGGGAGAGGGAATCTCGGCTGCTAAAGGGACAGCTCGATTCAATGGGTCGAGAAAATCTCGACTTCATCAGTGGAGTCTCGGTCAACTGACCTGACGGGACACCGTGAGGCCAGTGGCCGGCTTTAGCGGTCGACTCGAGCGACGGATTCCACGGCCCGGAGGGACCTTTTCCCGCTTCCTAAGAGCGCCGACGGAGGGACTTACCCTTGTCCCTCTTTTGGACCGAGAATAAGGTCCAGCAGACGAGGCCCTTCTCCTTTAGTGGAGAGGGACAGACAAAGCTCCTAAAAGAAGCCGTAGGAAGAACCCAGAGAGGCGGGATAAATGCCGCGGCCGAGGAAAGACTCGGCCCGCGCCTCCTCTTGAGGCGACCATCCGCTCGAGCTGATCCGCCCGAACCGCCGCCGCGGACACACAGCCAACGGGCCTCCTTGGACTTCACGGAGAAAGCGCTTCGGGGCGGCCCAGTTGCAATCGGGCATACGGTCCTTCGGGGACGAGGGCCGAAAGATGAGCACAGGTCGCAAGCCCGCGGGTCGTGCTCAAGGCCTAAGCAGACACACGTGAGTGTGGATCCGTCCGAGACATCTTCTGCCCGCATGGGCATCTCCGAAATCCGGGAGTCGATTTGTCCATCGCAGCCGCGAGGGATCGAAGACTGAAGTCTTTTTGCAAATTTTATTTTTAAATCCGCAAACGGAGAAATAGGAACCAGTCGCAAACGCAGAGCGTTAAGGAGGGAACCTGAGCTTCCAAGCGGTAAGGAAGATCTGGCGTCATGGGGCGGAGCCGAGAGTTATACCACCCGGGTGGGTGGGAGGAGCAAGCTTGAAGACCTTCCGGCAAGATTTAAAGCGGCAAGGATACTGCCAATGAGTGTGGATGAACAACATATCCATGTCCCTAGAATCAGATATAACACAATTTAAATGGGGGCAGCCTTAAGAAGTGGAGTTTATACTGTGTTACTCTGATTAGGCGACCCAGGAAGTGACTTTGCAGGGTTCTTTGTTCTTTCAGTTTGCAGCTGAACAGACAGACAGAGCTGGTCAGGGTGTGTTCCAGCTGCAAGTGTGTGCAGGACGGGCTTGGGAACCTGACCACACCAGGTCCTGGTGGCATCCTGGCCCCATAGTGTGGCTGTCTCCAGGGACCCCATGCAAGTTTGAGCCGAAGTAACTCTGTGGCAGCCAGCCCCACCATATTTCAGGTCTCCTCCAAATAGCTGGTGCAAGGTCTCCCAAAGACACAAGGGTAGTATGCCGTAGCTATCTCTGAGAGGAAATGTCTGTTAATTTTAATATGTGTTCTGAAGCCAGGAATCCAACCAGAACACTGCTACCAAGACGCTGCACAGGTCACAGGAAACTGCCTTAAGTGCCCTGGCTGCAGACTGTATGGAGCCACCCACTCTTACTGGCTGGAGAGATGTCGGGGGCTCACACATCTTCTTACCCTGAAGAAATATTTATCTTCCAAGAGGTTCTGAGTCGCCAAATGGGCATGCTCTGCACATGTGCACACTATATTATGGGACTTTGGGTCAGGACTTCTGCATGGAGGAAATGAACTTTGGGTTCTCTGCGAGCCCCACACCACTAAAAACAAACTGCTTGCATTTGGAGTTCACATTTAAAAACGTCCCCCAAGGCATGAAAGACAGATACTGTGCTCCTCCATTGCCAGGTTGAGCCTGAAAGCATGCACAGGTTATTAAACAAAAGTGAAGCACTGCTGTTTAAATGAACCAGCTGTGTTTTTTTATGATTATTCCAGCAGGAACTGCCACCTAGGCCTAACTGAAAAGATGGGAGTCTTAATCTACTTCATACCTTACACCTTAAAACAGTCAAAGACAAGGACACTGCTTGCATCCAAAGGTCCCGACACCCAAGTCCTCCACTTGCTTTCCCCAAGGTAATGAACAGTAACAGCCTTGGCTGACTCAACTCTCATATATAAGGGTGCTCCCCCACCCTCGAGCCCTACCAGTTACACTGGGAACATGCCCTACACGGTATAGGCACTGGTGAAACAGTAATCAAGTCTTTGCTTTACTTTTTTTTAACCTTTTATTTTATTGCATTTTTCAAAGTACAAAACATACAGTTTCCCAGAAAATGCATTTTTCTTTCTTTTTACTGGCATCATAAATATATAGCCACTACACTAAAGGCCACAAAGTCAGGGAACGTAAATTAGTTCTCAGACCCGCGGGATTTCTTTTTTCTGTGACCTCATGCAGACTCCATCTCAAATCTACATATCAAAAGAAGACAGATGAAAAAGTACTTTATAGATCTAAACACATGTTTTATTGATCTCTAATTACACTGCAGCATACTGAAAGCTCTTACTAGTGTACAATCAAGGACAGACTGTGATAATACACAACAAGAAATCCCCAGAAATCCAGACTGGATTACAGCAGGTCAGAACTGCTTGATATATACATGCAACAACAAATACCTTCACCTGCCCCAACAGCAAGGCAATGAAGACAGGGAAAAAAGTTATGAAAAATTATTTTTGCCGACCTCTCAGACTTGAATTCACTGCAATTAAGGGGTATGTTAAGGCTGCGGTGGATGAAGGCCTGGAGATGGTCTACAAATAGTTTTCAAACTATATCATCACATCTCCTTACAAACTATGAAACATTTAAGCAATAAACCACAACAGGGTGTGGGTTATGCTGGGATTTAACCATGACTGGCATGGTTTGGTCACGAGACCGCAGGCAGAGTGCCCAAACCATCCTTGCGTGGGTAAATCCCAGCATAACCCACACCGTGGAGTGGTTTATTGAGATTATACAATAGTCCTTTTTTTTTTTTTTGAGATACAAAAAAATAAAACTGGCTTTTTTGGTGTTTTCATTTATTTTTATTGTATTTGTTACTCCGCTACAAAGTAGTCCTTGGTTGCTAGGGCTGTCCTTGGTTGCTAGAGCTGTTGCCATGGCTGCGGAGTTGCTCTCATGTATTGTAATGCAACCCGTTTTTTTGTTTTGTTTTTTTTTTTCCTTTAAAGAGAGGGCTATAATTCAAGGGGGACTATTTTTTGTTTGTTTTTTCCATACTGACCTAAACATAACCTGTGAGTGTGTGGCGTGCTGTGAGCCGCAACGGGTTGTTGTCAAAGAACTTCTGGGTTGAAGTTTGTGTTGTGGAGATGGACTTGGGGGAATTTCTTTTCTGTTTTTTTTTTTTTTCTTGCACGAGAGTGAATATTCGCACTCCAAGAGCGGGACTGTTCAGGAGAGAGAGCGGGACTGTACCAGAGAGGGAGTACATGTGGACTTGTGAACTGTGATGGTCCGGGAAAGTGGCAACGGAGCTGAGCCGAGTGGACACTGAAAAAACAATTGCGAGGTGAGCAAGGAGGAAGTGGTTACGGCGAAACAGTTTACAAACTGTTTTTTGGTCCCTGATTTTGGTTGGCACACAGTTTTGTTTATTTCATTTGCCTTAGTTTCGTGTTTTGCATTGCTGGTTTACCGGTGAGCCTGAGGTCTACCAGCAGTTCAAGATGGCGGATTTTAACTTTTATGGTCGGGAGGTCGGAATGATAACGGAGATGCCACTGACTGGCACCTTTGTCGTGGGTAATACAAGGATTTACCACGGCTAAAGGGTGCCAGTCAGCCAATCACAGTGCTGGATTCTCCAAGCCCACTGTATAATAACTGATAGTGTTCCTAAACAACCTAATTTTGATAGTTAAAGTTAAAAAAGAATGGTTTCATGGACTTTTAAAGTATTTTGTTTACATTCACACTGAAACTGCATTTATGTAAAGAAGATAAATTCCGTTTTGTAGTATTTAAAAAATTTAAACATAGCTTCTTTTGGCTTAAAACCCTATTCTGTAAACCCCCTAAAATGGCTGCAATGTGATGTCACATGAACAGGAAAGCTATACAAGTCCTACAGTAAGCATTACTTAAATGTAGTAATATTTAGTAGTTTGCTGTAGTTGTTTTTCCTGGAAAATGCACCAAAAACTTTAAATATTAAAAAATAAACACGAAAAAAGTTCCTCGCCGTTTTCACTGCTATCTGGAAAAATCAATACAAGTTGCCACTGTGGACTTAGAGTGAACCATACGGTACCAGGTCAATAAGTCGCTGGAAGAACAGTGTAGCAAAAAACTCTCTGCAGAAATGCTGAAACCCTGTACAGCGGCAGGGCTATAATAGCGGTAGGGAATTACCGCTACCCCTGTCGCTGTATGGAGATATGGGGAAGGGAAGAAAGAACTGTGGTTGTGGTGCCTGGATGAGCCACTCCCGTGGAGGAGTGGCTAAGGCACTAACGGCTGGAGCGGAGGAGACCTGGGGACCAGGGTTTGGGTTCCCTTCTCCCGGCATTGGACTATTGTTTTTTTTTGGTTTTGTTTTTATTTTAAAAAGAAATTTCCCCCTCCCGAGTTTCCCCTTGTCTTTGAGGTCCACACCCCCTCAGAGCTGATTAGTTCTGGAGGTGTGGGGGGCTTTAGAGAATTGTGTATGATCACTCATACACGACAAGTGTATTTTTCACTTGAGTGGTTTCCATGGTAACTGGAAACCTCGAGAGCGCAGCTCGAGAGGTCTCATTACCATGGAAACCTCGAGAGCTGAAAAATACCCTTGTTGTGTATGAACGATCATACACAGTCTTTTATAGTGCATGGTGCTCATACAAAGACTAGGCTTACTTTCTTGCTGTTTTTTTTGTGGTGAATTTCGCCTCCTCCGGCCTATTTCACTGCTGCGGCCGTTCGGAGAGGATCACCAATTGCCCAGTCGCACATGCACACCAACCTTCTAAGTGTTATGCTGCACTAGCTACGTAGTTAGTGCAGCACAACAGCTACGATGACGTAGCTAGTGCAGGATAACAACGTTGTATGGATGGATTTCCATCCACAGCAACGTTCTACCATACATTATAAGAAAGTTATCTTGTTTCCCTATGGTTTTCTATGGTGTTTTGGCATTTTGTGCTGGTCAGTGTTTTCACTGACATTTTATTTCTTTTCGCTGTTTTGCTTGCAGCATTGTGTGCTGCGCTGTTTTTGTAAACGGGATTATGACCCCGTGACAACCATACAACTAACCTAAAGTTTGTAAACAGCAGACAACATATTAAAAAAAAAAACAGTGAAAATGCATGGAAATGTGAAATGTGGAAACAATTTCTTCGCTTTCACTTTAATTATTTTCTGCCACTAGTTAGTTGCAGACATTTCTCAACATTTTCTGGAAATTCTTCAGAAAACTTCTGCATTATTTATATGGTCTACCCACTCCAGGATTTCGCATTTGAAGCAATTTGGTGTGAAATGCAGCTTGGCATAGTAGCAGGGCTGAATAAGGAATGTCAAGAGTGTAAGCTGGCCCGCCAGCACAGTGACAGTGCCACCGTTTGCGATGCCAGCGACCCGGGTTTGGGAATGAGCCTGGGCTGCAGGTGGGTTGACTGGGAGAGAATGGTTGAGCTCCCATGGTTGCTCGCCTCCTCAGAGATGGGAGGGATGCTGGTCTCCAACGCAATACTGCCATCTGGGTGACCACAGGTAGCACTGCATGCTGGAGTCAGTATCGGGGGGCATCATCACTCTGACGCCACAGCGTCAACTGTATTTCCTCCGTGCAAGAGAAAGAAGTAGAAAATACTCAACCATGCAGTATGCCGTCCACCACCCTGCCACGGGCCCCACACCACCTACAGTGGCTCCTGCTCCCCAACCAAAGCTCAACTCTGTCCCGGGGTAAGGGGTCAGCCCCCAAGGCAGCCCTTCTCTTGGGGGGGGTCATCCACGGGGGAACAAGGAGTGAGGGAAGGCAGGTGATGGGCTGGACAGGGCGAAGGACCAAAAGGGGCCAGTTGGGAGCTAAGGGGACTTGCTACTGAGGCTAAGAAGATCCTTCTTCTCCAGAAAGTGAATAAGTCCACCGACAGTGTGTCATTGTGGTTTTTGGTTTCCCCTTCTGTACGGTTTTCCCCCTTTTGTACCTACTTATGGTGATATGACCTGGGTCCAGGAGCTAGCAGTGGGATTTTTCCCCTTGTGCAGGTGCCTCCTTTTTTTTTTCCCCAGCATTTATATAGTGCTTTTCATACACAGTGTATCCCAAAGTGCTTTACAAGCAATGTTAGACTGGTAGTGACGTGACTGAATGTGTAGTGGCAGCCATATCGCACATCATCACCCACACTCAGCCTGGATAATTGCATGAACTGGTTTATGGGAAGGGGAATGTTGGTCAGGACACCAGGAATGCCCCCTACTCTTTGCGAAGAGTGTTTTGGGTTCTTTTATTTCCACCTGGACACCCACCAGGACAACACCTGGATGGGTAGAAGGGACCTTGGTTTAACGTCTCATCCAAAGGATGGCATACCCCAGCAGTACAGCACCCCAATACTGCACTCGGATGCCAGCGATTTTTTAGAAGCAAGCCCAGTCCCGGTGTGGGACGAGAACCCACGACCTTGTGGTCCAGAGGCAGATGTGCTACCAACTGAGCCACGCTGACACTCCTCACCTTGAACGCATAGAGAGTCTGCCCTAGTGGTCTTAAGGACCTTTCTACAAAGACAGTATTGTCTGCCACTGACCGACTTCCCTTGTGATGGCATGCTGCTGGTCTTGTTTTGTGATTTAAATTTTTATAGGAACACAGAAACATAGACATCAGTATGCACCCAGTTCTCAACAAATAACAGAAAAGCAGCAGCCAGAGCTAAACAGTGCATTATCCAATCAACAAAACATATTTGTTTTTCATTTTTACCTCCCTAACTGGGAGCATTGTAATGAATAAACAAAGCACCCAGATGTGGAGGGAGACTTGCTCTCGGGACCCCGCAGGAAAAACCGTCCCCAACTACCCCTGCCACGTAAAGGACCGTCACCTTACCTTCTTGATTCACAAGTGGCTACCAAATTACATTAATGCACTATTCATAACATAAGAACATGTTGGCAGAAGGGGACCGTACGAGCCATTTAGTCTGCCCAGATTGCCTACTCCCCTATTCTGTTCTTCCGAGATTACCACAGTACTTGTCCCACGCTAGCTGAAAAGCAGTGACTGTTCTGGCCTCCACAACCTCTGGTGGTAAACTATTTCAAGGGTCCACCACCCTCTGTGAAGTAGAACTTACAAATGTTGGTTTTAAACTTACCCTGTTAGTCTCAACCTGTGCCCCCTTGTTCACGTGGTCTCGTTTCTGTGAAAGAGGTTTTCTGTTTGTACCTTATGTGTGCCCTTTATGTATTTGAAGGTTTCTATCATATCCTCATTTCTCCCTTGCTCGAGGGAGTACATTTGCAGTTGCTGTAGTCTAGATTCATATTGCTCCTGGTGCAGTTCCTGTACCATTTTAGTAGCTCTCCTCTGTACATCCTCCAAGCGGTCTATGTCCTTTTTTAGGTGTGGCCTCCAGAACAATACGCAGTACGCAAGATGTGGCCTCACCAAGGACCTGTACAGAGGGAGTATGATCTCTCGCTTCCTATTTGTAATGCCCCTACCAATACATCTGAGGATGCTACTAGCTTTCTACGCTGCCTTTTCACACTGTCTACGCACCGTTAAATCTTCATAAATAAGCACTCAGAGGTTCCATTCGAGTTTTGTTTCTGTTAATTGTTCACCATCGAGCGTGCATGTTTTCTTTGGGTTTTCTTTACCTAGGTGCATGACCTTGCACTTTTTGGCACTGAGTTTCAACTGACAGTCTAGGCTCTTTAAATCTGCTTCCATTGCTGCCGTTCCTTCAATTGTAGCTACCTTGTTGCAGAGCTTTGTGCCATCTGTGAACAGGCATACCTTACCCTGCAGGCCATCAGCAATGTCGCTGATGAATATCTTGAAGAGGACTGGGCCAAGGACAGATGCTTGAGGCACACCACTGATCACCCTTCCGTTGCTAGACAGTGTTCCATTGACTATGACCCTCTGCGTTCTATTATAGAGCCAGTTTTGAATCCACTTGACTATTTTGCGCCCTAACCCGGAGTGTTCTAGATTACGGACCAATCTTCTGTGGGGGACAGAGTCAAAAGCCTTGTTGAAATCTACATAAATTATGTCTGTCTCCTCTCCCTGGTCCACTAATTTGGAGACCCAGTCAAATAATTCAATCGTATTTGTTTGACATGACCGTGCTGCTGTAAATCCATGCTGTTTACTATCTAGCTGCCTTGTTTCCATAAGGAATTTCACTATTCTTTCCTTAAGTAGGGACTCCATAAGCTTCTCCACCACCAAGGTCAAACTCACTGGACAGTAGCTTCCATTTTTGTGCAAGGGTACCACTGTGGCTCTTCTCCAGTCCTCAAGTAGTTCCCTGCTCTCTACAGACTGTGTGAATAATTCTGCCAGTGGGCCTGCAATTTCTTGTGCTACCTCCTTCAAAATTCTGCCCATTGCTTTATTTGCTTTTAATCTGAAAAGCTCTTTTAGGACACTGTCTCTTGTAAATGGTCCAGAATCAGCTTCTATGGTGAGTCCACCTGTGTTCTGCATTTTGGGTCCATTGCCGTTGGCTTCTTTTGTGAAGATTGAGCAGAAGAAACTGTTTAGAATCTCTGCTTTTTCGTTGTTTTCTGCCTGTTTGCCGTCCTTGGTTGCTATTCTTATAATGCCTCTTTTAATGTTTAATGGGCCTTTTTCTATAGACAAATAATCAAGTAGCAGATTCATCTAAGCTTTACTTGGTAAAACACGAGGTTTCAAAGGTAACAAAACACATTTTCCGGCATTTTTTTATACTTTATTGAGGAATTTAAAAGCACACATGGATTCATCAAAAAATACATCAGGCAACTGATGACTGATAACAGAGTTAATTGTGACAGTTCTTTTAGAATAGCCTGAAAAGAAAACAACATTTCAATTCCTCTATAGTTTTCTGTATACTGTTTTTTAACACCTAAGCATACAAAACTTCTAAAAACCTCTAACTAGGAACTACAGTACATGAGGCGAAGAGAGGATGAACGGGGCTGCTCCCTAGAGAAGGATGTGCCCTTTACACTGTGGAGCAGCAGCGCAGCCCCTGGTCCAATTAGCAACACAGAAGAATATGTGCATAAAGCGCTCAGGTGTAAAATTAAGGTAGTCCATACGTGACAGATATCATTTAGGTCTTTTATTTATAGCCTAAGCCACTTTTCTAAGGGGAGTAATTTTCTGTGTCTAGGTTAGGATCATCTCTTAAGGTTAGATACCATCTCGCCCATCATTCTGTACATTTATCTGGTTGATCTCGTACTTGGAAAGTAAGTTTTTCGATATCTTCTATATCTTTAACTATTGTCCACCACTCTCTTATTGTTGGAGGATGTGTTTGGAGACACCTTCTAGTGACTGTTCGAAATAGCAATTACACAGATATTCCAGATGTAGAGTGTCCTGGGTCCTTTCACCGTTTCAGGGGGGGAGGCCTAGGATAAGGTTGCAAAACCGTAATGGGTCTTGCATGATAAAATGTTTATTTTTTTAAGTGCCTCAGTAGCTATTCAGAATCTTGTTAAAGCTGGGCAAGTGTAGAATATGTGAGTATGGGTTGCCTCCGATTCTCCACACAACTTCCAGCTGGCCAAGGTGAAACCTGGTACCAATTTGGCTTTTATTTTGGGGGTGATAAAGTAATGAGTTTACCTTCCATGAGTATTCCTGCCAATAATATGATGAGATCATTCTAAAAGAGCTTTCCCAAATTCTCTCCCATTGTTTCCTTGGGAGTTGGAAGTCTGTCTCCCACTCCCATTTATGAATGAGATGCTCAGAAGCCTTGGCTTGATGTACCATTAAATATCTATATATCATGGTTATTGCCCCCTTCTGTTCTAGATTTCTTAATAAATGTCGTAAGGCAGAGGTCAGGTCCTGAGGGCCCATCTCTTCCTGTCGCCTGGTTAAACTTAGTTTTGTATATAGTGCCTGAGTTGAAAGCATCAAAATCGGTCCAAGTCAGACCATACAAATTCTGTTTTGCATTTTTCAAATGTTTTCTTAATACTCCCTGTTAACATTTGATCTGGCGAGCCGGCCCGCCAGTGCAGCGGTTGGATTTCCGAGCATGACGCTGACGATCTGAGTTGGGGAACGGACCCGAGGAGTTGGAGGGCCAGCCGGGGGAGAAGGATTGAGCATCCCATGGACTGCTCGCCTTCTCCGGGGGGGGGGGGGTAGAGTGTGTGGTGCCCGATGGACCCCTGGTGTAGACCAGGGGAACCACAGGCTATCGGCGCCTGCACGCTAGAGGGACGGGGCAGATGCTGGACGTCACTGCATGTCCCTGCCCCTGGGGCAGACCAAAAAAATAGTTAGCCACTTAGGATGATGCCTGCCCCGGCACTTGGCCTCTATGGCTCCCTGCCATTTCACCGACCAATCATGGCTCCACAGCACCACCAGACCTTGAACACCGCCTGGAAGCCAGGAGGCAATGTCGGTCACCATGACACCTTCTCCCATCGTGAAGCGGCCTGACACGGTGCCGTGGCTCTGCCCTGGGGGGTAAGCCGGGGGTATCTGTGGAGGCACGGCTATAGGGGAGCAAGGCAGGTGCTAGGTGGCTGGAGCAGAATGGTAGAAGCAGTCGATGGCAAAAAGTATAATAAACAAAAAAAGAAAAATTTGATCTGGGTATTGGAGCCCTTTCTCAGCCTGTCTAGGGTACCATGGGTCATTCTGTGCTGCCCGGAACTCTTTGTCCCATGCCAGCCACACAAATCTCCATAGGTGGGCTGTTACCTGACAGTATCGCATGAAACGGTCTCATGCTCGGAATGTGACCTTCAGTGTGCTGTAATGTGATTTCATTTGTTTATCTTGGGGTTTAAAAAGGTAGGAGATGAGGGGCCTGTCTCTTGCCTGTTCCTCTTCCATCTCTTTCCAATATGCTGTAATTTGCGGGTTCGACCAGAAAAACGCCATCTTTATCTGTGTAGCCACCCAGTAATCTAAATGAGCAGGGACTGCCCAACCCCCCTTCCCCCAAGATTTTCTGGCTACATGTAAGGTGCTGTGGACTCCTGGTCCAGGATTAACCCATATGAATCCATATAATTAGCACTGCATAACACCTAGCTGTTTTTTTGATAGGAGGACTGGAGCACATTGAAATAGGTAAAGATAACGTGGGAGAATATTCATTTTAACCATTTAAATGCAGACATGTAATGGTAGCAGGAGCATACTAAATAGCCAGCAGATTAGGCCCTATGGTCTATCGAGTCTGCTCAGGGATCAGTGCCTACCCAGGGTGCCGTTACAGCACCCACCCTACAAGATTTCTACCCCCAACGGGGCTCTGGGATGAACTCTCCCCCTATACCTATCCCAGCCCTTCTTGAACTCCTCCACAGCTGTAACAGCCACCAGCTCCTCGGGCAGTGCATTCCAGGGCTCCACCACCCTCTCAGTGAAGTAGCGTCTACTTGTTCCCCCTCTTAGCCTCCCCCGACCAGCCTCAATGAGTGTCCCCTGGTGGTCCCTTCCTCCCTCAGCTGAAGCACCCCCTCTAGATTTACTCTATTAATTCCCTTGAGATAGTTAAAGACTTCGATCATATCCCCTCTGTTCTTCCTCTCCTCCAATGAGTACAGGTTGAGCTCTTCCAGTCTCTCCCACAGGGCTTTTCCCCTAGATCTAAAATCATCCTAGTCGCCCTCTTCTGGACCCTCTCCAGAACAGCAATATCCCTCTTTAAATTAGGATGCCAAAACTGCACGCAGTATTCAAGGTGCAGTCTAACCAGGCAATTATACAGCAGAAGGAGCACCCCTCGGCTCTTTGAGGTTATCCCCCTGGCTATGCACCCAAGCATTTTATTTGCTTGGGCCGCAGCCCTTCTACACTGCTCCGAGTTATTCATTTTGGCATCCTCCACCACCACCGGTCCTTCTCCCTCCTGGAAACCTGCAATCGCTCCCGAGGAAGACTACATTCCAGTGTTAAATTTTAGTTTCCAGGCATGTGACCACCACCCCAGAATCTCCAGATCCTCCTGGAGAGCCAGCTTTCCCTCCTCCCCATCCACCAGCGCCCACAGCTTCGAGTCATCTGCAAAGAGGCTCATCCCACTCCTGATACCGCTTCTGATGTCTGAGATGTTAAACAGGAATGGGCCCAGTACTGATCCCTGTGGGACCCCGCTAATGACTCTCCTGGGGATGACACCTCCCCCCCAACCATCGCCTTCTGTACATGCCCTGCTAGCCAGTTTCCTATCCACCTGACCATCTGTCCCCCCACCCCCATATCCTCCAGCTTCTCCAGCAGCTCGGATGTGGCGCCGAGTCAAACGCCCTGAAGTCTAGAAAGAGGTCATCTACTGGCCTGCCCTGATCTAGCGCTCTCATCACCCCTTCATAGAACTCCACCAGGCTGGTGTGACACGATCTGACCTTAACAAAGCCATGTTGGCGGTCATCTAGGTGGCCCTGTGCCTCCACAACCCTTTCCAGCCTCTCTTTCAAAATGACCCTCTATCACCTTGCCCACTACTGACGTCAGGCTAACCGTCCTATAGTTTCCCGGCTCCTCTCGCGAGCCACCCTTGTGAATTGGTACAATATGGGCCATCCTCCAGTCTTGAGGCACCCACCATGTCTGAAGGGAGGAGTTAAAAAGGTCCGCCAGTGGTGTGGCCAGGGTATTAGCCAGTTCTTTAAGCACCGTGGGATGGATCCTGTCTGGGCCCGGTGCTTTTTCTGTTCTTAGGGCCTTGAGGGCTTCCCATGCCCTCCCAATAGGCATTTCTACATCCATAGTCCTCCCTTCATCTGCCGGACCCCCATCCCCCCCTTGCCATGTTGCCCCCATCCTGCTTGGTGAAGACAGAGGCAAAAAAGTCATTTAGTACCTCCACCTGCTCCCCCGCCTCCTCCACCCACCCACTTTCTGTCCTCAACCTACTAATCTGCCCCTTCCCTTTTTTCTTCTTTCTCTGATATACCTGAAAAACCCTTTTCCCTCCCTTCTAATCCCCTGTGCCAGTCTCAGCTCAGCCCCCTCCTTGGTCGACTTTACCACCCTGGTGACCTTCCTGGCTATCATATAATACTCGCCCTTGGATATAGCCCCCTGAGAACATTTGTATTGGCAATAAGCAGCCTCTTTTCCCCCTTACCGTGTTTTGGACCTCCATTGTCCACCAGCTCGGCCTCTTAGCTTTTCTCCACTTGTGTCTCTCCCTCGTGCAGGCCTCGGTAGCCTCCAGGAGCTCCTTTTTAATAATTTCCCACCAGGCCTCAGTGCCCATACCTGACCTGATCTCTTACAGGTAGCCCCTAAGGATCCGCTCCATCCCCCTGAAGTCCACACCTCTAAAATCAACCACTGCCATTTTTATGTGATCTACCCCCAGGTTAAGAGAGAACCAGACCGTGGCGTGATCACTTCCCGCTAGTGGGTCCCCAACAACTAGGTCCCCGATGAGCTCTCCGTCTGACTGGACCACATCCAGGACATGCCCCTCCCTTGTTGGATCAGTCACCAGCTGGGCAAGAAATGCATCCTGGAAGACGTCCAGCAGGCGCTGCTCCCTGCCTGATGAGGATGCCATAGTTACCCAATCTGCTCCTGGCATATTCAGATCCCCCAGCACCACAGTTCTGCCCTCTCCCCTACCGCAGTTATCCCTAAGGTTTGCCACCAGGCCTTCCTCCTGTACCTCCCCCGCCATGGTCTATATACTACCCCCATTTTCACCCACTTGCCTCCTGGAGCCTGCACGGTGACCCATAAAGCTTCACCTGATTCCCTGCTTCCTCAACCCTGCTTATCCCTATGCCTTCCCTGATGATAAATGCTACCCCTCCTCCTCTTCCTTCCACTCTATCCCTTCTGCATGTGGCGTATCTTGTTAGATTTAGGTCCCAGTCATGTCTGGAAGTGGCCCAAGTCTCAGTGACAGCCACCACATCAACCCCACCCTCTATTAACAGTGTCTGAAGCTCTGGCATCTTGTTCCCCATGCTCCTGGCGTTAATCAGGACCACCCTCCAACGTGCCCCCTTACCCTGCCCTGGGGGCTCCCTGGTCTCTGCCTACAAGGACCCCTTGTGCAGTATCGGGTGCTCCTGGTCTGTGCCCCCTTCCCCTCTGCTGTGGGAGAAGGCCATAGCCATCCTGGCTTGTCCTGCCTGGGAGTCCCCTCCCCCCCACAAGTTTAAACCCCACCTGGAGTGGATGAATTCTGCCAGTCTAAGCTGCAAGACCTCTTTCCCCTGTGAGCTAAGGTGGAGCCTGTCCCTTGCATACAGTTCCTTGTCCTCCCAGGTTGCACCCCAGTCCCCCATCTACCCATACTCCCTGGCCTTGCACCATTCACCGAGCCACATATTTACCTCCCTAATTTTTTGCTTATTCTCCACACTAGTCTTAGGCTCTGGAAGTATCTCCGAGAAGGAGACCGAGCACACCACGTCCTGACAGACCCTGGCTAGCTCCCTAAACCTAGCCTGAATCTCCAGCATACTGTTACGCTCTATATCATTTGTACCTAGGTGCACTAATATATCAGCGGTCCCACCGCACTCTCTCGCCAGAGCACAGACCAGATGTTTGGCCTGGTGCACTATCAAGCCAGATATACTCTTGGTCCTAACACCACAGGAAGTCTCCCCCTCCCCCCACCTGATCCCCTAATCATGGAGTCACCCAAGAGAAGCACTCTTACCACCTACTTTTCCCTAGGCCTGCTCAGCCATCCAGTTGCCCCTCCCCCGTTACCTTGTCGTCCCCCCCCGTTCCAATTTCTGTCCTGTTCCTTCTGCTCCAGCCCTTATTCCTCACTGCTCTGACCTCCCTGGACTCTTCACTTCCTGCTACGGCACGCTGGTCCATCCCCCACATTTCCCCTGGGAGCAGGGGCCCCCCTGCCCCCAGCTCTTCCTCCTCCACATGAGCCACCTTTTAATATCATCTTTTATCTCCTGGAGCAATGAAGCATAATTATGGTGATAAAGGAAAGCAGCAGCAGGTCTTAGAACAATTCCTAGGTATTTTAACTTGCTCAATGCCCATTTCATTGGGAATCTCTGCTGCAGGGGCACCAGGAGAGAAAGGGTAAGAATTTCTGTTTTGTAGGTATGAAGAGTATAACCAGCCTTAATAGTGTATTCTTCAATTAGTGATATTACTCTGGGGACTGAATTTTTGGGGTTGTGAGATATGACAACATGTCATCCGCATATAACGCAACTTTATGGTTACACGTGCCTATAATGACTCCTCTCACCCAGTTGTCTTGTCTAATTTTTGGGGCTAGCAGTTCTAAGAATAATGCAAAAGGCAATGGGGATAATGGGCACCCCTGCCGTTTGCCACGGCCCAAAGCAAATCCAGGGGAAACATATCCGTTAGCTTGGACGAAGGCTTGAGGGGCTTTGTAAAGGCTTTGGATGCACTAGAGTATCATTGAGTAAAAGACAAACCAAGCAAGGACCCTGTATAAATTATCCCAATGCACTTGATCGAACACTTTTTCCACATCCATACTCATGATGATCGCTGCAATGGCTGTATGATTTAAGTGGTCTATTATATGAAGGGTACGCCTCACATTGTCAGCTGCTTGCCTAGCCAATATAAAGCCTGTTTGATCTAGCTGAATTAGCTGAGGGAGTATGCTTTCAAACCTTCTGGTTAGGATGGATGCAAGTATTTTGTAGTTGACATTTAAGATAGAGATGTGCCTATCAGAGGGACATTTTCTGACATTTATTAGCCCAAATGTAGCAGCACCCTGTCACCTCCCTTGAATTCGGTTAGGCCCACAGAATAATCCCATGGATTCAGTAAGGCCCAAAAAGAATGAACCAGCGGTCTAAGGAGGTGTGTGTCTCGATCAGAACGTCAGTCATGAATTTCAATACATCATTCCAATACTGGTTTAACAGTGCAAGGGACAAATGTACATAAACAAGCCCCTTTTAGAACATTATCTTTAGCAGCACGGTCTGGGGCAATTCAGTTAAATCTCTACAGGTGTGTAGTAAACTCTACGAATAAAATTAAATAAATAAATTGAAGTTTACTTTTTTGCTGTTGTTGTTTTACTTACTGATCTGTTGACTGCAGTCTTTGAGGAGGTATGTCTGGGATGGGCTGCAGCTCCAATAAGAAACCCTGCTGGGCAGCCACAGGGCAACAAGTACACACTATGCCCCAACTGCAGACGTTAGACTGCAGTAAAATCAACTGGCCTTAACCCCAATGCCCCCAACACTGCAGCAACAAATGGACTTACTCTACAAGATGTATACTTCTCGGACAGGCTTTAATCTGCAGAGTATGAGCAAGCAATACCTGAAAATAGACAATTCCTTGTCTAGAGTATTTACTTCATCAGCAAAAATGGAATAAATGTGTGTTGGGAGCAGGCATCTTTTCCAAGATCAAGTTAGCTGCCCCAATAGCATGAAATGGAATCTGTGGGGCCCTGATCTGAATCCCTAAGTTGGCTGAAAAAAACAAGTTTCAACAGAATTCAAATCACTGTAAACTTTTTTTTTTTAAAAACTTACTTTGCTTTTTGCTCTGGCGGCTGTCCCCCTTGGCTCCCCGCCTCCGCGGACGGACCCAGGACCCCTCACCATTGTGTTCCCTGGATAACCCACCAGAGCCACTGAAGCCCTTTCTCATCAACTTTGACAGATCTGTGTCTCGGTTGCAATGGGCACCCCAGGTCTACCATGGTTCGAGGGCGTCATTGGGCTCGCAAGAGAAGATTTACTTACGGAGTTTTTTCTCGAGGCCTGTGGGATGGATGCCGTGCTGCTCCCTTGCCATGCGTCCAACACGTCCTACAGTAGTTAGTGCTCTGGTGCCAGGCATCCCATGGTCACCCGGGATCCCCAGAACCGGAGACAATGCCCCAGAGGTGGAGAGCGTGTGATGGCCACTCAATCCACCTCCGCCCGCCCTCAAGCATCCAGAGTCTATTCCCGAACCCAGGTCACCCACGTTGCAATGGTAAATCTTTACACTGCGCCAGCGGGCTGGCCAAAGTCACTGTAAACCTCGTGCTGTGATAAGATATGTAACAAGGTACAAGATAAAAAAAAGACATTAACAATAGGCAGAGAGATTAGGGCAGCACAGTGGCAAGGTACAGTTGTAATTGTACAATTACAGAAATGTTCAACAGTAGACCTAGACAGTTAGCTATCAGTGTGTTCAAGTCTCCAGAGACACCAGAAAACAGTAATACGTAATAAGAGAACAACATAGGTCATTAAGTGATTGCAGTGGTAGACCATATGACAGGATTTGATAATCATACTATTATCACAGCAAGAAAGGAGAAGCAAGGATAATTACTAAGGGAGAGGAATGAGACGATTAGGGAGAAACAGATTTGATTAGCTCATCAGAAATGCAAGAAGGGACAGGTGAAGGCTAATGGTAGTACCAGTAAGATGACATGGGTTCCACAGGAGAATTTGGGGGGGACGAAAACAGGTACAGGTGTAAGTTAAATGGAGGCATCTCCTTAGTTGGTGCTTAAAGCTAGAGTGTGTAGGGGAGAGGTGGATGGGAGCAGGTAGAGTTTCAGTAGTGGGGGGGGCAAAGTAAGAGAAGGCCTGAGTTCCATTGATTTTACATTTAGGGATTTGTAAAGCTGGCTTATCACTCGAGCGAAGGGTGTAATGTGAGCTGGGCTAGCGTGGGGGCGGGGGGGTGGCATACCTAAGCATGCTATGCTGTCAGTTAAGGTACCAAGGGAGAAAAGACGTTTAGCAGTGGGGGAGAGCCAGCGAAGGTTTTCATAAAAATGGCAGTGATGGGTCAGGCAGTGAGAGGTCAGGGCAAAGCGGCAAATAGTTATATGTTGTGTCCCATTTGTGGAGGTTAGCTTTAGTTGCCCCAACAAATAAGACTGAACCATAGGTAAGAACAGGGAGAATTATGCCTTGGGCAATGGTGACCCTAGCAGTGGGAGTTAGGGCATGGCTAGTTCTATAGGCTATACCAATTTTGACGTTTATGGCTTTACAGATACTGGTGATGTTAGAAAGCATGCTCCAAGTGTTCCACACATTGAAAAGGCTGAAAGGAGCCCATCTCCCGATTCAGTATCCAGCTATGTTCCTCTAGGATCTGTAAAGTCCTGCAGGCTCAATGGTGAGTTAGCAATTACAAATCTGCCCAGATTAGGAGATCGTCCAGGTAGGGATAAACATGGTGTTCCCTCCCATTGAAGGAAATCCACCACAATTATTAGGACTTTTGTAAATACCCTCACAGACGCAGTCAATCCGAAGGGGAGCGTTTGAAACTGAAAGAGTTGATTCTGGATGGCAAATCTTGAGAAATTTCTGGAGTGACTGCTGAATTTTTGTATATTTTTTTTTAATATTTGTAGATATGTATCCAAGAAGCCAACTGAGGCCAGAAAATCAGCAATCTGAATTGCGGCAATGATTTTCCTCAAGAACTCCAGCTTGAAACAGACGGACCTCACAAACTAGTTCAGACTATAGTGACTCAGCATTAAATGAAATCCTCACGATATCTTGGGAACTATAAAGTGAATGGAGTAGAACCCCTGTTTTTTTTCCTTGGGAGGAACTGGGATTGCTACCCCTATGCTGAGCTGATGACCCAAGGTCTGGTCTATGGCTTGCTATTTCCTAGGATTTTTAGAAACCATATACTATTAAAAAGTACCCACTGGAGGGCACCAAACAAACAACTATCGTAGAGCCCTGGAAAATAATCTCCCATACTCAGGTGCCTCATGTGGTCTGGGCCATCTGTTGAATAAACCTCTGTAGCTGTCTGCCCAGAGCTTCTGGGCAAAGATGGGCCCACAACTCCTCAGACAGAGTAACTGCCTCCGCAGTTGGCTCCCCAAAGCATTTACTGATCATTCTCCATTATCCTTTGGACATCTGGTGTCCAATTATTAATTAATCTACATTACTACCAATTGCAAGTATACTATATATTTTGTAGATTACCACATTTAGTTCTAGGTATATAAAAATACAGTTTTAGAAAATTCAGTTGGATTATACTGCAGATTTTTTTTATAATGGTTAAAATACAGTGCCTTTCTGTGTGAAGAGTGACATTCAGACAGTCCTTCACTGAAAGCAGTTCACATGTTAAAGTACGCAGCTAATCACATATATTTGCTCACAATTTTGAAAAACATACAATTTAACACCATTAATATATGATCCTGTTTTGGGATTTTTTTAATTAAAAAGATTACATTGACGGCTACAGTGTTTTTCCATTGTGTCACCTTCAATAAAAAGATCAGAAGTGTCCTTTAAAAATGCAGGAAATTAGATTATGCCATTTTACTCTTTAACTTAATATATTTACAGTATAAAATACTGATATAGATACTATGTTTACTTTATTTTCTGAATTCAGTTCCATCTGAAATGTGATTTAGTGCCTGTCCAAAAGTGCTGTTCATTCAATGTCAGTGGCTCAGTAGGTAGCACACTCGCCTCTGAGGCCGGGAGATCAGAGGGCTGTGGGTTCAGTTCCCACATCTGGCACTTGGGTTAATAGCCCAATACTGACACTTTAATACAGCATGAGAGGGGTGCTGCACTTCTGAGGTGCCGTCTTTCAGATGAGACGTTAAACCGAGGTCCCATCTGCCTGGATTGGTGGTAGTTCAGGTGGATGTTAAAGATCCCATGGCACTTATCGAAAAGAGTAGGGGAATTTCCCCGGTGTCCTGACCAAATTGCCTTCATTCACTAAAAAAAATACCACCAACAGCTTAATCTGGTTCAAGGTCAGTTAATTCATCTGCACCCTCCTCCCCCGGGTCGTGCCTGAAAATAGGCAGGATTTGTCTAGTGCACTTATGTGGTCAACAAAAGCTAAATAAAATAAATAAATAAATATTCTGTTAAACAAAAATAAGAATGCCCCAGTGCTGACGTAATGGATATACACATATACTGCAGAGGTAAAACAATGGGAGTTATTACTTGATTGCAGGAGATGGAGTTGAGGGGGTGAGGGAAGCCAAAAACAAAGTGGGTCCAACCTTGCTGAGAAATGTCACATGCAGTATACACTGGATATAGCAGTGTGTTTCTCCTTGTGAACCGCATTACTTTTGTGTTTAATGTATGTAACCTGGCACATTAC
This sequence comes from Neoceratodus forsteri, assembly GCA_016271365.2. NCBI lineage: Eukaryota > Metazoa > Chordata > Ceratodontiformes > Ceratodontidae > Neoceratodus > Neoceratodus forsteri. The sequence goes on from CM057455.1 coordinate 480,053,891, forward strand.
TGGTCTCTATGGTATTTTACAACTACAGTTTTCAGCTGATATTTGTACACCTAACACTGTCCACTATATGAATTCTTATTTTGCATTTTAGTAACTGAGATAGCTATAAGTACCACATAAATAAAAGAACTGCAATTATTTATTAAAATGTAACATAAATAAGTCATAATTAGAGACAGTAAAAATGTTTAAAAATGTGAACGCATGTGCCATTGACACTGTTCACTGTATGAACGTCTTTTTTTTACATTTTGAAAACTGTAATGCAGTTTATTATGTTAATGATGGTATTTATCATAATGCAGTATAATACCCAATATTAAAAAAACTTTACAAAAGATAAATGTATGCGAGATTCTTTAACACATGGCACTGTCCACAGTATTAACACCTGCTCTGCATTTTATTAACTGAGATAGTTCTTAGCTGTAATGCAACCATGTATGTTAATGTAATGTATCATTATGCAATATAATTAAACCATCATAATTAAAATGCTTAAGATGAGCACGTGACAATTATTAACGCATGTGGCACTGACACTGTCCACTGTATTAACTATTTAACATTTTGTTGTTAACTTAGATAATTAGAAACCATAATGCAGTTTATATTAATGATTTTATTTATTAAAATGCAATCTAATTAAAAGTCTAAATTATAAGCATTACAAACGTTCAGCAAGATTGCATGTGACAGTACACTAATACATGTGACACTGCCATGTTTAAAAAAAGGACTAATTTATGTGTATTACAAGGTGTTTTTTTAAACAAAGATTATCTCACATAAACTGAAAAAATATGATGTACTGAAACTTGCATGCAACTCATTTACAGTAAAATAGCACACATTTCTTGATCAAAACAGTTTGCACATTACATTTCTTTTTTTAATCTAACAAGATATTCTCAAATTTAACAGAAGTTATCACTGAAGTTTTCAAGATGTAATATACTGTATCCCATTTAACAATTTTTCATGGATTTAACTAGGACTTTTTAATTCTATAACATTTTAATATATATTAACACTATCGTGATAAGGTCCATGACAGTTCATTTCTTTAAAGGAGTAGTGCACCCTCATATCTTGTAAATGTTATTGTTTCTTTGTCAAGAGACAACACTTTTTATGCAGCTGTTGACGATATACTGTATGTGTTTGCTTTAGTTTGTTTTCGCTGTTCACACCAACCCCTGTAACTAGCCTGGGAGTCTCCATTTTCTGGTTGTTGAAATCTCATTGTCCCCGTTATCTCACTCATCTTTATCTAGCTATCTATTTTTATCTATCTGTACAAAATGTTTAAATTCAATGAAGCACTTAGCTACACTCCCTATGGAGGACAAGATAGGACTAACATTCAATGTAGCAGTAGACCGCCTTCGGAAGCTGTAGAATCCTACACATCTCCTTAACCAGGAAGAAAATATGCTTTGAAACGGGGTTTTAAATAATTGATTAGCAGTTTTTTTCTTGGGACAATACTAATTCTACAGACAGCATTTATATAGGTTTTCTAGAAGTGTTGTGTTTATTAAGCACAGTGAGGCAAGTGCTATACATTTTCACAATGTTTTAGAACTTTTATAAGCAAAACGCTAATCAATTTTTAGAGTTAAATAAAACCCTGCTTTGTATCAAAAAGAGATGAGATCAAATAAGACTGATTCTCCACTACCCAGTCACCTTCCTCTTTGTTTTCTCCAGAATCCTGAGTGTCCTCTGGATCCTGAAGATCAGTAGGATTAGTACCTGCCTTGGGTACCTTCCAGGCTGTCTGGCTGAGGGGTGTTCCCTTCCTGAACAGGTCTGGGTATATGTGCAGATCTGGAAGAACATGCTTTCCATCCAAGTTCTGTGATGGATGTCCCAATACACCTAGATGTGCCTGTTCAAACCACCAAGAGGGAGGGGTCTCCTGTGAATCAGGTGTAAGAGGAGGAAAGCTCTTCTACATCCTAGCCATCTGGTCTTCCTCGTGGAAGAGTGTAAGATAACAAAGTACGGATCTAAGTAACTCTTCATTGACACTGCCAAACTTAAAACCAGGTGTACCTTTGGCCACCAGCAGTTGGGGAGCTGGTGCCAAAAAAGTTTTGCGTACTTCTGTGAAGTTTTGCACTCTTGCATAAATTCAGGGGTGTGCAAATCCTAGTGTTCCTGTCCGGGGCTAGTAAATTTCCTTGAATGGCAAGTAAAGTGCAAAAAGAGCGCCCATATCATTGTAATGCATAGGGGCAAGTGGAAATTCAGCTGCAGTCATGGCTGGGCAAGTCCTAAAAGTTTTGATTTGAACACCTCTGCATACATTCTGTGTACTTTCACCTAAATGTTCACACAGCTGAGTCAATATTGACTGATCAACATGATGGGAGACACTCCAAAAATGATACAATGCATGAAAATGCTGCAAACTGCATTAAAACACAGCAGCAACAAATGGAAAGAGAAAAACATTTCAAAAAAACTAATTTAAACTCCACAAAAGTCAAAGGTCCCCAGAGGGAAGCCAAAAACTCACACAAAAGGGAAATGCAATCCAGCTTGAGCAAGTTCACAATGAGGAACAACCTAAACAGATGACATGCAGAGGGAAGGAAAACTGTTCCAAAAGAAAAAAAAAAAAGAACTGCAAAACAGGCTTACCTAGCCACCAGGCTAAACTCAGACCACAATATAAAAACCTTTAATATTTATCTTATACCATTGAGAATTCTAGCAGAATTTAGGCTGAATCACAAAACACTCAACCTTTCACAGAAATCTGCCAAATAGTCTATTTCTGCATCATGAACTGTTACTTTAAGCCCTATAACAAGCATAAGGATAAAGAAAGAACTTGCAATGCTGCTTTACTATAGTGACAGTTCTTCATGTACTGCTCATGTACTCTTTACACTTAGAGCCTGTCATTTCTAAGGAGGCACCCTAACCTAGTGGGCACAACACAGAACTCTGAACCTGGAGACCCAGTTTGGAACACCAGGGGCTCCACTTACTCACTGTATGATCTTAATGGAGTAGTACATCCTCATATATTGTAAATGTTACTTCAGGGGTAGCATTAAGGGTGTGATCTGTGCTCTGAGCATGGTCACTGATTACAGGAGCACATTTTCTTTGTAGAAAATCGAGTTATCTATGCTCCTCTTATGTTTCAGGAGCATAGTTAGAGGCAGGAGTTCCTTGCAATGAGAAGGTGGTGGTGGAGTCAAGAATAGACACTGGGATGCAGATCAGGCTTTTGTTATTACTTTGGAAGAGTTCAAGGCTAGATCGGCAAGCTATTGGGCCAGCAGGAAGCCGTCAACTTAGTAGGTGGGCCAGCAAGTTATTGAGCACTGCAGTATGCTTGCAAGGAATAAGGAACAAGAGTGTTGGTAGCCAGCACAGACTAGTATGTACATGGGCAGGCAGAATATGAGAGCAGCTGGCAGACAAATGCCTAAGAAAGCGGGCAGTTAGGGGATGAGAGCGTGTGGTTTATGGGGTATTTACTGGCAGGCTGGAAACAAGTAAGTGGACAAGTGGCACCACAGCAGGCAGGGAATGAGCATATGTGCACTCTGTGGCTGTATGAGAATAGGTAGGTGAGAAACAAGTGTTTTGTGTGTATGGAAGGCAAGGAGGGAATGACGGTATCGACTATAGGCCAACAGTTAAAAATAAAATAAGGTGACTGAGCTAAAAAGGAAAGAGTATATGTTTTGCTGTCAGTAGGCAGAAGAAACATGCATACTTTGAGGAATTACATAATAATAATGTAAACAAACTCTGGCCAAAGCCAATAGGGCTGCTGTTGATGAATTTGGGAGAAAATACTGAAAATGTGTGTTTTAATATTTTTACACCAACTTTTCAACATAGCCTTGTTATGACCCTGTCTCATGAAGAAGGACACATAAAATGTTCAACTCCTGGCCTAAAGGTGATTTTACGCAGGGACTGCAAAATCAACTTTCAGGATGCAAAAACACATTTCGGGTAGAAGAAGAAAAATGACAGCTATCACATTCATGAGGTGCTGTAAAGAAATGGATATGTTGAAAATTTGGGGTAAAAATATGCAATATTTTCAGTTATGAGCCTGCATTTGCAAAATTCAGCATAGCCTCATAACTGTCTTGGGGATTTTTTTTGTTAATATTTTTAAACTAAATAAAAAAAAATAGCCTTCTTATGACCCTGCCTCGTGAATAAAGTCACAGAAAATGTTCAACTCCTGTCCAAAAGGTGATTTTGTGCAGGGACCACAAAATCACCTTTCGGGATGTAAAAAACATTTTAGCCAGAATTTGAAAAATGACAACTGTCACAATCATGAGGTGCTGTAAATTTGGTGTAAAAATATTTAAAATTAATACAGTTATGAGCCTGCATTTGCAAAATTCAATGTAGGATCATAACTTTATTGTTTTGTAATATTTTTACACCACATTCTCAACATACTGTAGACTTCTTATGACCCCACCTCATGAACAAGGTCAGACAAACTTTTCAACTCCTGTCTGAAAGGTGATTTCTCGCAGGGACTGCAAAATCACCTTTTGAGACAGATCTGCTTAATGTCAGTGCAATTGTTCATGAGGTGGGGTTCCAAAAAGGCATGTTGAAAATTTGGGCCAAAAGTATGCAAAAATGCCCAAGGTTTGCCACTAAGTTCAAAACCCCACTGAACCGCATATCTGTTTCTTCAGTTCACGATCCGACTCTGAAGAATGAAGATGTGTCTGCGGTCCAGAGTGGATTACGGTGTTGGACCCTCGATGAGTAAGTAAGGGCTTGGGGGAGGGGGTGCGGGTGCTGAGTGGGAGGGTTGGAGGGGTCAGGAATGGCTGCAAAAGGCATCAATGGATTTTTGTTTTCTTTTTTACAGGTGGGAAAAAAACAAAACAGGGCCAAGGATTCCCGATCGCGACACTGGGGGATTGGGCATCCCCAGTGTCACTGTTATGTTACAGGAGGGGAGGTGCTGAGAGGGATGGTTGGGCTGGGGTAGAAAAAGAATATATATTTAAAAAAAGAAAGTTCATGGCAGAGCACAATCGCAACACTGGGGGACTGGGTACTCCTAGTGTCACTATTATGTCTGAGGTGGGGGGGGTGCTGAGACGGAGGATCGGGTGGAAGGAGAAAACAATATACATATTAAAAGTCACAGCGGAGCATGATCATGACACTGGGGGACTGGGCACCCCCAGTGTCATTGTTATGTGTTGGGGGTGTGCTGAGGGAGGGTCAGGTGAGGGATATGCATAATTTTAAATAAAAAAAAATGGCTGTCACGGTGGAACACGGGACACTCCGCCATGTCCAAGATGGCCACTGCTCTCTACTGCGCATGTGCTAGTGCATGCACAATACAGTTTGGTGGCTGTTTTGGATGCTGCAGAGTATCCCATGTTCCCCGTGACCACTGATTGAGGAAAAAATAGTGCAGGGCAACCTCTGATGGAGACAACGAGCACAGTGCTTCACAGATGCAGAGGCGACTGTGCTGCAACTCCAACATGTTTTGTCAGAAGGAATGTGCCGAGTCCTTTTCTGACAGCAAGAAGTCTGCAGAGCTATGCCCACTGCAGCCCTAAACAGTAGGTAGGAGCACAGCCAAGATCTGAAGGAGGACACATTTTAGGGTACAATTATTTTGATTTACTGTCCTCCTCTGATTTGGAGGAGCACACTGAGATAAATCCTCAACACCACCCCTGTGTTACTTATTTCCTTGTCAACAGATAATTATTTGTGTGTAGCTGTTGGGATCTATGTGTTTGCTTTAGTTTCCACTGTTCCTATTAGCCACTGTAACTAGCCTGGGGGTCTCCATTTTCTCGCTGTTGAAGTCTCACTGTCCCCGAGAGATGCATTAGCATATAAGAATATGATGCCACAGCACCCATTTACACAATGTCTCTCTATGCTGAAAATACACATAACCAGAAAAAGCTCTCTAGAAACACACAGATTGAATGTGATTTAAAGGAAAAAACCCTGCATTACATCTGACAGTTTATAAAGCTAAACGAAGGTGATCCCACTTCACAAGAGTGGTAGCAGGGAGGAGGCAGGGAACTACAGATCAGTTAGTCAGTCTTACCTCAGTAGTGAGCAAGATTATGGAGGCACTCCTTAAGGAAAGGATAGTGCAACACTTGGAATCCATAGGGGCACAGGATCCAAGACAGCATGGATTTATAAAAAGGAAGGTCCTGTCAAACTAATCTCATAGATTTCTTTGACTGGGTAACCAGAGTGGTGGACCAAGGGGAGCAGTTGATGTTGCCTACCTGACTTCAGCAAAGCTTTCACACTGTTCCACACAGAAGATTGATAAATAAGCTGGGTAGGCTCGGGGTTGGTCAGAAGTTGGTCAACTGGGTGGCAAACTGGTTGACGGGCAGAAAAGAGAGAGTGGTGGTAAATGGTATACAGTCAGAAGAGGTGCAAGTCACAGGTGGGGTACCTCAGGGATCAGTCCTGGGGCCAGTCCTCTTCAATATCTTCATTAGTGACATTGCAGATGGACTAGAGAGTAAGGCTTGTCTGTTTGCAGATGACACCAAGATCTGCAACAGAGCAGATGATCCAGATGGGGTGGGCAGAATGAGAAGAGATCTGGATAAACTAGCAAAATGGTCAGAAGAGTGGCAACTGGGATTTAATGCAAAGAAGTGCAAGATCATGCACTTAGGGAAGAGAAACCTGAAGCCAACCTATAGGCTGGGAGGAGTTGCTGGCAGTCACAAAGGAAGAAAGAGACTTGGGCATCATCATCACCGATTACCTGAAATCATCCAAGCAGACCTCTAAAGCAGTAGGTAAGGCTAGGGGATGTTAGGATGTATTAGTAGGGGCATCACAAGTCGGAAGAGGAGGCAATAATCCTCTTTACAAGACACTGGTTAGGCTCCCATCTAGAGTACTGGGCAGTACTGGAGGCCACACTCACAAGGACATTAAACCAAATTGACGAGTCCAGAGAAGGGCAACCAAAATGGTGCAGGGACTGCATCAGAAGACATATGAGGACAGATTAACGGAGCTCAATATGTATACCCTTGAGCAAAGGACGGAGAGAGGTGATATGATCGAGACATTCAAACACCTTAAGGGCATTAACAAGGTGAAAGAGTCTAACATGTTTAAATATAAGAAAAATAGCAGGACAAGAGGACACAGCATGAGATTAGAGGGAGGCCGATTAAGGGGGAATGTGAAAGAAAGGGTGGTGGATGCATGGAACGGCCTACCTCAGGAAGTGGTGGCTATGAATACAGTGCAGGGCTTTAAACAGGCATGGGATAGGCATAAGGGAGCAATACAGATGAGTATGAATATATAGGCCACTGACAGAGCAAAGGCCAATGGCACATTTATAAGGTAGAAAAAGAAATTGGCAGACTGGAAGGGCCTTGCGGTCCTTATCTGCCGTCAACTTCTATGTTTCTATGTTAAGCAGTGGTATGGTATGGTTCTATGGTAGCAGGAGGAGGAGAGGCATAGGACTGGAGGAGAGGGGGTGGCCATGGTAAATAAGGAGGGGGTGGCATGTGGCACCCAGATAGGGGGAGGAACAAGGAGCCGGCTGGGTGGAGGGGCTGGTAGAAAGGATGAGGGACATGGAAGGGGAGGAACGGAGGAAAAGGAGTGGTCAGAGTGCTCCTGCTGGGGGATTCTATGATCAGGGGTATCAAATGGGATAGGGAGGGAGAAGCCTGGCCAGTTAGAACAAGATGCTTCCCTGGACTAACGGTGCACAGGGCTAAGCACGAGGTATATCAGCTGGCAAAGGATTGTGGGGGTTTCCCAGACATACTGGTCCACCTGGGTACAAATGACATTGAGGGAAATAGCGAGCTAGAGATACAGGCAAGATTCAGGGAGCTCGCCAGGGTCTGTCATGACATAGGATGCACAGTTTCCTTCTCAGAAATCCTGCCAGTGCCAAGGGCTAGTAGGGAACACAAAAGGAAAATTAGGGAGATAAACCAGTGGCTCAGGGAGTGGTGTGAGGCCAGAGGGTATGGGTTGATGGGGGATTGGGGGGAGACCTGGGAGGATAAGGAGCTGTATGCTAGAGATAGACTACATCTCAATTTGGAGGAGGAATCCTTAAGTTGAAAATAGAGGTTCATTGGTGAAAGTGGGGTTTAAACTTGTGAAGGGGGTGATGGGAGAAAAGGCTGTCAAGGGGTGCCGATAAAGGAGGGACTCTGTCTCCACCCCCCTGGAGACCAGGAGGATTGCAGGAAAAGGTCAACTGGCAAAGCGCAGACCAGGGGAAAACAGAATCCCCATGGGAACATGAGCAGGGGAAATGGAACTATAGGGAAAGGGTGGAAGGTAGTCCTGCTAAAATGCCAGGAGCTTGGGCAATAAAATGCCTGAGCTCCAGGCGATGCTAACTGAGGGAGCAGCGGATGTGGCAGCGGTCACTGAGACTTGGGCCACTGCAAGACATGACTGGGACCTGAACCTGGAGGGTTACACTATGTTCAGGAAGGACAGGGGGGAGGGAAGGGGAGGAGGGGTAGCAATGATAGTCAAAAACTGCATTGGCATAGGGGGAGTAGAGGAGGCGGAGGGAACCGTGGAGGCGATTTGGGTCACCTTGATAACAAGGGGGCAAAGAGTAAAAATAGGAGTGGTGTATAGACCCCCTGCCCTGGCGGAGGAGCTGGAGGACAGTCTGGTGGCAGATGTTAGAGACACTGCAGACTGGGCAGAGGAACGGTGGTGGTGTTGGGGGACTTAAACATGCCAGGAACAGACTGGGAGACTATGACATCCTCTGTGACCAGGGAACAGAGGTTGTTGGATGTCTTTCAAGACGCTCCTAACTCAGCAGGTGAGGGAACCACCAGGAGGCATGGGTACTGGATGTGGTCCTGGCAGACAGTGACCAGATTGGGAGCCTGGAGGTAAGGGACCCATTATGGGAGGACCATGCCATGGTCTGGTTCTGCCTGGACCTAGGAGGGTAGAAGGCTGCACAAAGACGGAAGTAACCGACTTCAGGGGCGGATTTTAAGGAAATGGGAAGGATCCTTAAGGAGCATTTGGATGGGATTGGGCCAGACATGGGACGCGGATAGTAGGTGGAAATCATCAGGAGAGGGGTGCAGGATGCTACCAGCACCTGTGCAAGAGTAAGACGAAAATGCGGTAGGGCCCAAAAACCCTGTTGGTGGACCACGGAGGTCCAGGAGGTGGTGCGGGGAAAGAAAGCAGCCTATAAGCAATTCAAGTGCTCAAGGAGTGAAAGGGATCGAGGGGAGTACGAGCTGATGGCTAGAAGGGCCACTAGAGTGGTGAGGGCGGCTAAGGCAAGGAAGGAGCAGAACCTGGCCAGGGAAATTAGGAGAGGGAACAAGGGGTTCTTTAGATACATTGGGGAAAAACGAAGGGTGAAGGGGCAGATTAGCAGGATTAAATCAGGGGAGAGATGGGCACAAGACCCGGGGGAGCAGGCTGAGGTACTAAATGAGTACTTCACCTCAGTTTTCACCAGGGAAAATGGGGGTGCTGCATCATACATGGGAGGAGACAGAGATACTGAGGAGGGGGGGAACCTTACCGATCGGCAGGTCTGGGGAGAGGGGGAGGCATCACTGGCAGGTGGGAGGAGGGCTAAGCAGGGAGAAGAGGTACCGGAAGTGGAAATCACAGCAGAGAGAGTGAGGGAAGCCCTCAGCTCCCTTAAGACGGAGAAAGCACCGGGGCCGGATAAATTACATCCCAGAGTGCTGAAGGAACTTGCAGATGTCCCAGCGAAACCCCTGGCAGAGCTTTTCACCATCTCTCTGAGGACACGGTGGGTGCCCCAAGACTGGAAGGTGGCGCATACAGTGCCTATCCACAAGGGGGGATCAAGGGAGGTGGCAGAGAACTACAGGCCTGTCAGCCTGACATCGGTGGTGGGCAAGGTGATGGAGGGCATTGTCAAGGAGAGGCTGGGGGGGACCTGGATAAGTCAGGGTGCCTGGACGATAGACAGCATGGATTCATCCGGGAAATCGTGTCAGACAAACCTGGTGGAGTTCTATGACTGGGTGACAAGTGCCTTGGACCTGGGTAGACCAGTGGATGTCCTCTTTCTAGACTTCAGCAAGGCATTTGACTCTGTTCCTCACGTGGGCCTGTTGGATAAGCTGGGAGAAATGGGGTGGGAACCAGATGATCAGATGGATAGGCAATTGGCTCCAGGACCAGACCCAGAGGGTCGTGGTTGGTGGATAGTCTCATCCCCAAGGAGGGTCATTGGTGGGGTCCCACAGGGATCAGTCCTGGGCCCTTCTGTTCAACGCCACGTGATCTGACATAAGGACAGGAATCAGAGTGAGATGAGTCTCTTTGCAGATGACTAAACTGGGGCGGTGGTGGATGGGGAGGAGGGAGGGTGGCCTCACAGGGGACCTTGAGGCTCTGGAAAGATGGTCTAGAAAGTGGAAGCTGAGGTTCAATGCAGGGAAATGCAAGGTACTCCACCTGGGGCCAGAAACCCAGGCCAAGTGTACACCCTGGGGAAATGCTACAAGTCTCGATGGCTGAGAGGGACCTGGGGTGGTGGTGGATGTCAAGATGAACAACTCTGAGACTTGTAGGAGGGCAGCAGCCAAGGCCAACAGGATGCTGGGATGCATCGCTAGGGGATCACCTCCAGAAGGAGGGAAGTGATACTCCTCTGTATAACTGCTTGGTGAGGCCACACCTTGAGTACTGTGTGTGCAGTTTTGGAGGCCACACTTAAAGAGGGACATTAACCTCCTGAGAGGGTCCAGAGGAGGCAACCAAAATGATTTGGGGCTTGGGGACAGGACCTATGAGGAGAGGCTCGAAGAGCTAAATATGTAAACATTGGAAGAGAGAAGGGACCGGGGGGGACATGATAGAGGTCTTCAGGTACATGAAGAGGGTAAATAGGGGAGGAACAGTCAGGGTGCTTCGAAGGAAGGAGGAAGGGTTCACTAGAGGGCATGGGTGGAAGCTGGAGGGGTGAAGATTCAGGGGAGAAAGGAGGAAGTGCTACTTCACTGAGAGGGTGGTGGAGCCATGGAATGCACTGCCTAGGGGGCTGGTGGAGGCAGAGACAGTGGAGGGGTTCAAGAGGGGGTGGGACAGGTACAGGGGAAGGGTTCTGGAAGCAAAATCCAATGCAGCAAGAATATCCGGAACTGGGAAGGGAGAAGCCAGAGAAGGCATGGGGGACAGCAAGGTCAGCACCCAGGGTGGGGGCTGACCAAACGAGCAGACATGAAAGACCGTTAGGCCTATTCTGCTGGCATTTTAGTATGTTAGTATGTTAAGATAAATGTAGTATTTCACACCTTCCTGCAACTTTTGTTGAACTGTAATTAAGCAGACAATTATACTCTGGAGTCTAAAGGGTGCCGAAACATCATGTGTCAGTGTCAGTGGCTCAGCAGGTAGCACACTCACCTCTGAGGCCAGGAGATCAGAAGGTTGTGGGTTCTATCCCCACACCAGGCACTTGGGTTAATATTCCAGTACTGACACTGTAGTGCAGCATGAGGGGGGGTGCTGTACTCCTGAGGTGCCGTCTTTCGGATGAGACGTTAAACCGAGGTTCCATCTGTCTGCCTGTTCTGGTGGTAGTTCCGGTGGACATTAAAGATCCCATGGCACTTATCGAAAAAAGTAGGGGAATTTCCCCGGTGTCCTAGCCAAATTTCCCCTCATTCACTAAAAATACCACCAACAGCTTAATCTAGTTCAAGGTCAGTTGGCATTCATCTGTATCCCCCTCCCCCGGGTCGTGCCTGAAAATAGGCAGGATTTGTCTAGTCACAGTGCACTTACCCGGTCAACAAAAACTAAATAAATACTTAAATAAAATGTTCTCCTATGCTAATGCAGATCTCAGACACAATAAGATTTCATCAACCAGAAAATGCAGACCCCAGGCTAGTTACACGGGGATGGTGTGACTAGTCAAAACAAACTAAAGCAAACACATATATCCCCAATAGCTACATGAAAAGAGTTGTCAGCTGACAAGGAAAGAAATAACACAAGATATAAGGGTGTGCTGCTCCTTAATGCAAATAACTATCTCCCTGTGCTTAACCTCCTGTTTTCCTTTCTTTCTGTGTACTTAACCTCCTTCAATATCACATAACTAGGTGCTCCCATGATGGTTGATGCCAAATGCTCATGCATTGTTCAGCTGTTTGGGACATTGTGTTGAAAGGCACGCTATAATTAAGCTAATAAGGCACGACAGGGTGTGTGTTAGATCAGCCACTCCTGGGTGGGTCACACAGGCTAAGCCGAGTGCTCCGCCCACCCCGGAGTGACGTTATTACACAACAACACACCCCTGGAGTGTCTTATTGCTATTATACAATGGCTCGTTTTCAAATAATATTAAAAAGTAAAAAAAAAAAACATTTTTGTACTATTTTTATTGCTTTTTGTATGAGAGGTCTATTTCAGAAATAAGAGAAAATGGGGCAGTTTCTGAGCCGGCTCAATTTAAAACAAGTGTCAGAACAACAAAGGCTTTCCCTGGAAGCATGCATTACTAAAGAGGAAATTCGGAGGGCTATCGGGGGTATTAGGTCGGGGAAGGCAGCTGGCCCAGATGGGATTCCTATTGAATTTTATAAGACCGTGGGTCAGCAGGTTGTAGACATGCTATGGGAGGTTTTTAAGGGCACTAAAGAGGGGGGCTCCCTGCCACCGTCTATGGATTTGGCAACTATCACAGTGATTCCCAAACCAGGGAAAGACCCGAGGGACTGCGCAGCATACCGCCCTATTTCATTAGTGAATGTCGACGCCAAGATCTATGCAAAGATACTGGCGGGTAGGCTGGAATCCCTGATGCCTGATTTAGTTGATCCAGACCAGACAGGATTTATAAAGAATAGACATTCATACCACAATGTGAGGAGACTCTTAAATGAGATTTGGGCTTCCTCTCGGCATCCGGGGCCCACCTTGGTTTTGGCCCTGGACGCCGAGAAAGCATTTGACCGAATTGAATGGGAGTACATGATGGAGGTATTGGGAGGTTATGGCCTGGGTCTGGGCTTTCTGAGTATGGTGAGGGCTCTATATCGGGCCCCAAAGGCAGCTGTGTTGATCAATGGTGACCTGACACAAGTTTTCGACTTGGTAGGGGAACGACAGGGTGTCCTTATCCCCTTGTTGTTTGACCTGCACTGGAGCCTCTGATGTAGCCATTAGACAGTGTGACAAGGTAAAGGGGTTCAGGGAATAGGAGGCGACACCACAAACTCTCTTTATATGCTGACGATATGATTTTATATTTAAGTCAGGTTGAGGAGTCTCTCCCGCAGCATTGGACCTAATTGAGAGGTTTGCAGTGTTCTCAGGCTATAAAATAAACTTGGCAAAGTCTGAGGCAATGCACTTAGGAGGAGGGCCCCAGATGGGTCTGCAAAAGTGGGGACTGGAAGAGGCGAGGGGGGCCATAAAATATCTGGGGGTTAATATTGGTAGATCGCTGGCCGAATTATACAGGCTTAATTATACCCCAATGATAGATGGGGTGCTCAGAAACATGAGAAGATGGAAGATGTACCCAGTGTCATGGATAGGCAGAATGAACATCATAAAAATGAACATTCTTCCCAGGATTTTATACTTTTTGCAGATGCTACCCTTAGGACTTACCAATAGGGACATAAAGAGACTAGACAAAGGCTTTTCTGGGTACCTTTGGCAAGGAAAAAGCCTAGAATTAGCCTCCAGAGATTGAAACTAGATACAGGGGCGCTGGGCTTCCGGGATGTCAGAAGCTACTTGGCTTCTCAGGCAAGGATCATAAAAGATTGGATTTCAGCCCCTGAGGCAGCAAGCTGGATGGACTTAGAAGGGAGGGGGGGGCTTGTGGACGGCTCTCCGCCTTCTTGAGGAAAAAGGGGAAGAAGGCCTACTTATTTCAACAGAACCCTAACCCACTAGTTGTTTGGACCCTGGAGGGGTGGGAGCTGATGAGGGCCAGGATTGGAGGTAGCAAAGTGGAGACGCTGCTCCTTCCGTTAAGTGGTAACCCCCTCTTCTTGCCCGGGTTGGAGGATCAAGGTTTCCGAAGTTGGGAAAGAAACGGGATCCAGTGTGTACGGGACTTGTATAAGGGCATGCTTTTTCCTCTTTGGAGGAACTGAGGACAAGATGGGGACCCCAGCGGGTCATTCGCTTAGGTTCCTACAGTGAGAGACTTTGCTCAGAAGCTAGGGGAACCAAGCTCACAGCCGGTGCTTCAGTTAAACCTAGAAGGGGCAAATTTGTAAGCACTCAATAACCCTAAAGGGATGATAGGGTAGTGGTACGATGTTAAGAGGGATTGACTGAAGACAACTCAAGTAGGAGAACAAAATGGGAAAGAGATCTAGGGATGGAGGTGTCGGAGGCGAAGTGGGAACTGATGTTGGAGACGCATATGGGCCTGCTTCTATCCAATAATTATAAAGAAGCAGCCTATAAGATTGTCCACAGGCTCTTCTTTCCTCCGGTTGTAGTCCACAAAAGTAGGCCTGAGGTTCCAGAGACATGCCCACGTTGCACTAAAGAGATTGGCACATACTTCCATTGTTTCTGGAAATGCTCCTGTCTGCAAGGTTTCTGGAAAGAGGTGGTTGGGTTTATAAATGAGAAAGCAGAGGCGGGGGTACACATGCATCCATTTGACATACTGTTTGGGACTGAATGGGAAGAGGGGGAGGACGGGACCCTACACAGAAAATGGATTAGAGTGGCCCTTGCAATTGCGACAGTGTATCTTAAATACATGGGTGCCGGCCCAGGTCCCTACCCTTTCCCAGTGGAAGTCCTTGGTCATGTCTGCTTTGGCCATGGAGAGAAGGGCTTTCCAGATCCAGGGAAGAGCAGAGATGTTCGGTGCTATTTGGAACCCGCTTATCCTGGCTATTTCTTTGTCCATAAGGCATATTGCCTAAGGGGAGGATTGGAAGCTGCACCCTATATGCAAGGGCGCAGTGGGTATGCAGCTGGATGAGTGACCCTCCTGCTGTGCTGTCACGTGGTTAAAGCCTGTCTTTGCCTGGGGCTGTTCTCAGATGTATTATTATTTATTCTATGGGCTCTCGCTGACTGATTAATTAAGGTGCCGTTTAATCGCTGGACTGTCTGGCTAAATACTTCGTTCTGTACTGGGGCAATGAAATGTGGATCTGTGTACATTGTAAATAGTTGGGTCTTTTGTAAAAAATTTTTTTTTTTTTTTTACAGATTCATTGGACTTTAGAGTTGCTGCCCTACCCTACAGATTTAGTCACCTATGTATATGAGGGCTCATGGGCAAACTGTTAATTTAATAAGGCCCTCGAACTTGGGATAATGTGGCAAAAGCTACTGTATCTGTATTGTATGTCTATTTGTTTTTGATGTATATGAGGTTTTTTTTTTTTTTTTGAAATGCAAATAAAATTTGTTATACAAAAAAAAAAAGAAATAAGAGAAAACGTAGTCCACTAGGTGGTGTTGCTGCTAATATATGCCTTTGCTGTAGATGGAACCCCCCCCCCCCCAACACACTCGTCGTGTGGCATTTGAATTTAATTAGTGTGCTCCCGCTGCTTGTTTTGGAAGCAGTTGAAGAGGTATTTTTATTTTGTTAGCGTGAGAGAAAGGAATGGGCAGTGGGGAAAAAAAAAAATCGAGGCAGAGTGTTTACTTCGGTTTCCGCTGCGCTCAGAATTGGACATCAGCAGAACCTGTAGTTACAGGTCGCTTTTATGTTGGAAAAAGTGCTTTTTGTCAAACGGCAAAAGTTTTTGGGTTTAATGGGAAGCTGGTGAGGGTTTCAAATGGCATTGGCACTGTTTGTGTTTTTTTGAAATGTCCAAGCACGCTGGTTTCATATTCCCAAGCAGCTAGCGTGCAGCCAAAGATAGAAAGCCGCCGTTTTTTTTTTTATGTTATTGCTTTGCTTTAATTCATTGAAGGAGTGCGGCAGTGATGCAGAAAACGTGTGTTTGTTGTTTGGGGGTGGGGGGGCGAGCTGGTGTAAGCTGTGACGGCTTGAGGGACTGGAGGGTTTTTCAGTGTTGTCAGGTCAGTTGTGTGCCTGAACTTAATACAGTGATATTATAGCTTAATATCATCACTGTCCGAGGCACACACTGACCAATGAGAGAAGACATTTTTTTCTTGCCATTGTATAATCTATGTTTGAGTCTTAAACCTTAGACCTCCTTTAAGGCCAGTGGAGTAGCATTACAGAGGTGATGTACTTGGATTGGTGGGGTGGGGGACGGGCTAAGGCTACCTAGTGTTATAGCAGTGGTAAATATTGGCAGTTTCTGAGTGGCACTGATGAAGAATGGGGAAATTGCTACACTTCAGCTATCTCAGGCTATGGGAATCTTATTCTGTGTTCATGCCCCCCTCCCCTGGTGCTGGTTCTAGACCACTACCATGTAGGGGACAGGGATATATATTACAAGGAGGAGGAGGAGGAGGAAAGAGAATCTACATAACTTGATGGTTTCCTTGATCAGGAGTTTGGTTCATCTGCTAGAGCTACTGGGGATTACACCTCTTACTCCCAGCCTGCAGCACAGTGGAGAAAACCTGCCATACCGGTCATGTCCTCTGTTTTTTTTTTTTTTTAAATCAACTCGCGTACAGTGTGATGAAGGCAGGGATGTACCCTGATTCTGTCCTCTACTCACCCACTGGCATCTTTCAATGGCCAACCAGGATGGATGCCTGCTGCTTACACCCTACCGCAGGGTTCCTAGGGAGTGACAGGTCCATCTTGTTGCCTGCCCCAAGATTTATGCTGCAGCATCATTCGATGGGGAGCAGAGAGCTTCATAGGATTTTCCTTGTATCAGTTCCCAAGGCACGGACATGCAATGACATCAATGTGCAGGCATGCACCCCACAGACATCCGCTGTTGCCTTCTCCCTGCATTTGTGGTAACTGGCCTGGTCACTCGAACGTTGGGCACCACCACCACCCCCCCCCCCGCTGGCTCTCTGATACTCCAGGCTCGCTCCCGAACCCAGGTCGTCAGCGTCACAAGCTGAAGCTCAACCCCTGCACTGGTGGGCCGGCCTTGTCATGTCCTCTGTTGAGGGCATTTGATTTAGTTCCACTGCCTTCTTTTCTTTTACAGGAGTGGCAGGGGTATATATTTTTTTCTTAGCAGGCACAGGTTTCAGCACCTGCTCAAGGGCTTCTTTACTTGTATTTTTGCCATCACTGGAATCAGGGTTCCCATTTAGGACACCCTGGTATCTTTATCATATTTCCCATGCCTTTCAGATAGATGAGTAGGTTTATCTTTCTTGTCTGTCCCCTTTCGCAGGGATTACTGCTTATGAGGAGAAGACCCTCTGATGGTGACACAGAGGTAGACTGAGAAGCCATACAATCTTCTCCTTTTAAGGCACTTTTTTTTGGGATTTTACGGCAAAAAATTTTTATACAGTTTACAATATTTACAATCGTGATCGTACCCCAGGCATTTCAAACATAGCTTGGGGCAGTCTGCCTCTGCCAGGAGCTGAAAACATTTTAAAACCTGTGGACCCTGTTTTCTTTCTAGACCCCTCACTCATGACAAACACTGATAAAACCTAGAAGTTCAAGTATTCAGTTCCCAGTCAAAAAAAGCCATAAAACAAATAACTATTTTAAATAATATGTAAACCTCTTTAAAATAAGTTGTAAACAAAAGCAATGAAATAATTTTTACACAGAAATCACTCAGTTCACGCTGGCGGGAACCATGTTGTAAAGCTGCCTTCTCCAGTTCCTGGGAACTGATGAGGAACCAGAGAAACTAACTAAAATTATAAAATAAAACACCCTAACACACAGTATTTGCAAACAAACTTTTAAAGGAAAAAAAAAAAACAAAAGCTTAAAATTACAAAAATACATGACCAGAAGGCTGGACAGGACATTTGGGTGTCTGCTCTCTTCAAGTGAAGAAACAAGTTTGGCATTAAGCCAGTAGAGGAAGCACGACCAAAGCACAGAGTCTGAACTTGTATTCTAAATCCTACAATTCACACAAAGTTATATCACTGGGGCAACACACTCCTGTGGACTGATGCACTCCTGTAACAGTGATAGGGTTTTGTTGTTTGAAATATAGCACATATCAGAAAAAAAAATGATGCTTACCAAGAGAGTCAGTGGATGCCCTGAATAGCTGAGTAGGTAGGGAACCCCTTTAAATTAGTACATGTTTGCAGCCACACAATGGCCCAGTGTGCTGCTGACCTGGGTTCAGAAGTGGACTTGAGGAGCTAAGATTGTGACAGCTAGGGTGAGGGAGTGCTAAGCACAGTACAAGCTAGCTAAAGAGGAAAGGCGTCCAGGTTTAGCTGATGCAGTGATACCTCACAGCCAGCTGAGGAGCCTGCTCCCTCACAAAGCGGTGCGCCTGCAACATATGAGGCCAACAGTAGGAATGGTCTGATGTCAGAGGATGTTGCTGTGAGTATAAATGTGGGGTAAAGGGCTGTCCATTGGCCCAGTGGTAGCACATCACGCTGCTGTGCTGGTGACCGGGGTTCCTAAGCGGACACAGGTAGTCAGGTGGCGGCTGAGGCTGGGAGATGGCACTGACGGCAGCAGTGCTTCCCAGCCACCAGAGGGAGAGGGTGCCACTCCGGAACCACTGTGACACCTGTGGTGGGTCACAGTGCTTGCTTGAATGCTCCAGTAGCAGCTGAGGCCACTCAGAAAGCTGCACAGTGCAGGGTGTGAGGAGGGAAAAAAATAGGAGAAAAATCAGAACTCAGACACAGCGGTATGAAGGGGAGGTAGAGGGCGTACACCCTGTCTATACAATAGGCCATGGGGTATAGTAGGGTAACAAAACAAGGCAGACTGGATGGACCAATGATCTTTTTCTGCTGACAATATCTACATTTCTATAAGACTTCTTTAGAGCCCACACTATGGCAAGACACTCTTTTTCCATAGTAGAGTATGCCTGCTCCCTGGGAAGTAACTTTTTACTCAGGTAAACTACAGGGTGATCTTTCCCTTAGTTGGATGTCTGACTCAGTACTGCCCCAATACCTACGTCTGAGGCATCAGTCTGAACTATAAAGGGTTTGCTATAGTCAGGACCTGTCAATACAGGAGCACTGCACGGTGCCTCCTTCAGTCTGGTAAAGGCTTTTTCACAGGCTGGTTCCCAGGTAATTTTCTTTGGCATCCTTTTCTTTACCAGGTCAGATAGGGGAGCAGCCAGGGCACTGTAATTGGGTACAAATTTCCTATAGTACCCTGCTGTTCCTAGAAAACTCCTGACCTGCTTCTGCATTTCTGGTCTGGGCCACGCCTTGATCACCTCTATTTTTGCTTTGTTAGGACGGAGCTGTCCCCGGCCTACAACATGCCCGAGGCATGCCACTTCTCCCATGGCCACCTGGTACTTCTCGGCTTTGACAGTGAGCCTAGCCCTCTGTATTCTGCCCAGCATTTTCCTAAGGTGGGACAGGTGTTCCTCCCAGCTGGCACTAAAGATGGCAATGTCATCCAGGTACGCCACAGCGTGCTCCGCAGCACCATTTAACACCTGGTTCACCAACCTTTGGAAAGTGGCCGAGGTGTTCTTCATTCCGAAAGGCATTACTTTAAATTCAAATAAGCCCATCAGAGTGATGAAGGCCGACCTCTCCCTAGCTCTGTCCATTAACTCTACCTGCCAATACCCCTTGGTCAGGTCAAAGGTCATAAGGTAGGTTGCCCCTCCCAACTTGTCCAGGAGTTCATCCGTCCGGGGCATCGGGTGGGCGTCTGACTTTGTGACTCCATTCAGTCCGCGACAGTCCACACAGAAACAAGTAGAGCCATCTGGCTTGGGCACAATGACTATGGGTGAGGCCCAGGGGCTGTGGGATTTCTGGAATATCCCTAAATCCAGCATCTCCTCTACTTCCCTCCTAACATCCTTTTGGACAGCCTCTGACACCCGATATGCTGTCTGCCGTATGGGAGTCTGTGTCCCTGTCTACACATCATGCATCGCTAAGGGGGTTAGTGCAGGCTTGGCGCTAAACAGTGGGGCAAAGTCTGCTAAAACCTCCCTTACTTCCTGGATCTTGTATAGCACTAGCATCAGGGCACTCAGGATCACTTTCATCCCTAACCCTCTGACAATGGGTCACCCCTCCCTCCTCGGAGTAACCCTCCGTAGTGGTGTGGTTAACTGCTACTGGGGAAATTTCTACCCCCTTTTCATTAGTCTCCATATCAGAAGACACAGGCTGGGGAACCAACCTCCCAGTGGTTTCCACAATGGCTTCTATGGGGTTCAAGGAACTACAATTTTCTCTTGCCACTTGGCTACGGGTAACTGCACACACCATCCCATTTGAGATTGTTGCCAAGGATGACATCCACTGCTAACGTTTTGGCTACAGCCACCTGTTGCACAGTTCCCCCTATTTCACCCCAGTCTAGGAGAACACCAGCGAGGGGCAATGTTTTCTCCTCACCAGTAAAGTCTTGTACAGTGACACATTCATTCGGTATAAGCTTACCAGGCTCTATCAGATCCCCTTTTACCAATGTCAGGGATGCCCCTGTGTCCCTTAACCCTTGTGTCTGTACACCATTCACCGTGACTAGGTGCATGTGTTCTCTCATGTTCACCGGCATGCTTCCAGGGACACACAAACAACCCACTTCTTTCCTAGTCCCATTCTATGTATTGCTCATTCTTTTTGGACACTGTCTGGCAATATGCCCAGTTTCTCTACAGACCCAACATTCATTTCTCTTCTCAGAGAAATCTTTTCTGTGAAACCTGGGGCTAACTGGTTTTGGTGGAGGCAGTGAGGGTTTTAGCTGCCTTGAAGGTGTGCTTTCCCTTTCTGCACTGCCACACCCACCCCATTCGCTCTCAGAGCAGGTCTGCTATTGGCATAGCAGTCCGAGAGTTCAGCAGCCTGTTTTGGGATCTCGGTCTTCTAGCCATGTTTTCAGCTCTGCTGGGCATGCCCAAAAAAACTGTTCTAATAAAATAGCTTTTTCAATTTTATCTACAAAGTTTGCTTCAATTCCTTCCCACCAACGTTTTAAAAACTGACATTGTTTTGTGGCTAGCTCCTCGTAGCTCATAACAGGGCTTCTCCTGAGCTTATGGAATTTAGCTTTGTAGGTTTCAGCAGTTAAATCAAATTTTTTTAAAAGTGCAGCTTTAAGTTTGCTGTAATCTTTATTGTCCTCATTGTCCATTTGACCCAAAGCATCCCGAGCAGTCACGGTAAGTAGCGGGGATAGCTGGAAGCTCCTGGACCCTCTAGGAATTTGAGCCTGAATGCAAACTTTTTCAAAGGAATTTAAAAAGGCATCCATATCCTCCCCCTCTTTAAATTCAGCTATCAATTTGGAATTCAATTTGTAACCCAGTCCTGTAGTCCCAGTTAAACCCAAGCAACTTACCTACTCTGGTGCTGGTGGTTGGAGTTGTAGCTTCTCCAGTTCATGTCGCCTCTGGCGCTCACGCTCCTCATGGTCTGACTCTCGCCACTCTTGCTCCCTCTTCTCCTCTGCAGCTCGCTGGCACTCACGCTCTTCATGGTCAGCCTCCCGCTGTTCTCGCTCTGCCTCTCGCCGTTCTCGTTCAGCCTCTTGCTGTTCTCGCTCCCTCTTCTCCAGGAACTCCAGCTCCATTCTGTGCAACTCAATCTGCAGCCTGAGTACTTCTGGCTCCAGAATGCTGGTGGCCCTCCCCTGCTGCTGTGGCCCTTCACTGGCACTGGCCCTGCTGTCATCCTCATCGGATCTGGACACTGCATTGGCCACTAGCCCGTCCATGTTCAAGGTTCGGTCTCTTGCAGTCACAGTCTGTGACTCAATGCTCTGGGCATCTGCTGCCATCAGGGCATCCATGAGGTTCTGCTTGGGGGCTCTCACATCATACAGGTCTCCTCTGTCCTTGCACAACTGCCTCAAGTAGTCTACAGTGCGCTCGCTGTGGTTGGAAGCCATCTTCTTCCCTAACTATGGCTACTCTAACTTGCACTTTAGAAAAAAAAAATAAAACAGGTAGGAACTTCACTGTAAGCTAAATGATATAGTTCTGTTTCCTTTTTAAAAACTAAATCGCTGCCTTTTTTTGCAAGTGAGCTGTATAGTATTAAGCTGATACACCGAACAATATAAAGCTTGTGTTACGAAAATTATCAGCACTGCTACCAACCAATCTGTCACAAACCCACTCAGCAGGTCAGGCCCTCTGCTCCCACAGTGCCAACCTCCGAGCGCAGTATTGTGAACAGTTAACAGAACAGGGTAACCCTCCTGTCTGTTTGTGGGTACGAATCACCTTTGGTCTCAAGTTCTGGAGGGATTCAAACTGTGAACCTTATGCTAGCGTACCCAAATGTACAGGCTCAGATAATTCTGCTCTTCGGGGAATGCCAGATATCTTTCACCTAAGTGCACCTAACCAGGTATCCAAAATGAACCCTAAAAACTCTATGAAAGACCTTAGGAAAATTCTTACTTTTTCCCAGTTTGGTATTACCATTAAGCTTATGAACAGTGTCAACTTTAACCATCTGTACTTAACATGCAAAAAAAAAAATTTGCAAAGCCACACCAGGCAGTCTCTTTAAATATAGATTTACATAAAAAATGGATAAAAAATATGTAAAATGTAAACACAGAACCATATATCACAAAGCATACACTCATTTAAAAGAAAACAAGGAAAACTGCAAATTCCTACCAACATACAGTTAGACTTTTTCTATCTAATGTACAGTATACCTCTACCAGTGCCTTAGTTAGATCTGAGATCTTGTTTCTACAGAGTCCAAAAGTTAGTGTGACTAAGATCAGGCACAAGTCTTAGATTAAAACTGCATCTGTCTCCACCCATTCCATGAGGTCATCTAGCTCCTCCTTTTAGGATATTAAAAATTATACAACCAGGATATCTTATCACTCAAGAAGTAAATTAAATAAGGTGACATCAGCAAAAACTCATTTCCCAATATGACTCTTTGATCTTGAGTGGTTTCCTGCTCCTCTTTGATCTTTGAGCAGTTCCCATTTCCCCACTTCAAAGGCAGGAGGTCATAAACTTCAACTCCTCTGAAACATCATAAAACTTTACGATCTCTACATCCTTGCAGCTGGTCAGCCACAATTAAGTGAGATAAACAGGAGACCCTTAATTATGTCTCTCTAGTCTTTAATTATCTCCTGGCTTTCAAGTTAACATCCTGTAGCTGAAACCATTGGGAGGGGGGGGTCATCCCGGGAGCACAGGATGTTTCATGACAGACAATCACACTACATTTTTATATTACAAAATCATAGAGCAATCAGAACCAACTGGCCAAGCGTCACAGTATATTGCCCAAGAAGGCATAGAGTATCCCACTGTGGCTTTCCATGACAGGGAAAGGTAATGTTGTGAACTAGGGGGTCAGGGGTCAAGACAAATGCATGGACCAGATGTCACTGGGGTTGACATCAAACCTGACATGGAACCACAGTGGCACCTACAGGAAAAGGTAAACTGTTGCACCCTAATATCTGTATTGTCTTGGAGTCATTAACCCCACCCCAGAGAAAAAAATAAGGTGGGCGTGTCCTAAAATGACTCTCAAGAAAATTATCAGACACACACTTCGAATGCAGAGCAGTTGAAAACCAGCTTAGTTGGAAGGCAGATAGTCTGTCCAGCTGGCATATATTTGAAGACCAGAAGTATATGTGTAGGCCTGGAAAAATATCTAAAACCAGACCTGAGTGTGTGGAAAGTTTGACCTGTCCCATACTGAACAGAAAATTCTGATTTTTTAAGTTGGAGTTTTGGAAACCAAGACTTTGCACCAAGGAAGTGCCTGGAAGACTTTTTAAAAAGGACATTTCAGAGACTTGACTTGGACTATACACTTGCTACACAATTGTTGCTTAAGGACTCATCTCTACAAGCACATTTGAAATCTTGTTTGAACTCTAACATCAAAACAAGGTATAGTTTAGAATACAGTATCTAGTGTTTTCTGTAAACTATCCAGTTTTACTTTTGATATTGTCTGCATTTCAAAGTTCTTCCAAACTGTAGAATTTTCTGTATTGCTTTTATTTTAAGTAAACTTTTATGATTTTCTTGTCAACTCTACCTGGGGTCTGGTTGTGTGATTTAACATTTTAACAGAAGGGTTTTGAAAAGACTGTGTGCCTTAACAAGAGAGAACTGCTCGGTTATCGTATAAAACTACCTAGGCAAGACGTAGCCAGTGGCTGTGATGGGATTCAAATACTGAAAGTAGTGCAGAGTCAAGGGAACTCAAAATTATAGAATCCACCCTCCCACTGGGAAAAGGAAGGCTGGTAAGTCTTCTGGAAACCCTTACTCCTGCTCATGAGTTCCCGAATAGGGGGATCTTCTCTGCAAACAGGAGGTCCTTCCGGGCTACCTGAGGTTTGGGGGCCAGGGGCATGTGACAGATTTGGTGCCACCTACTGGGATTTTGAACGGTCTTGCAAAACCACCACACAATCAAGGGCAGAATTTGGAAAGGGGAAAAAGAAATTTGTTTGCAGACAACAGACCCTATCCTGTTTTAATTTTTTTTTTAACAGAGTAGTGTAGATAGATAAATGTCTGTTCAGTACAGCAATATGAACTTGGAACAAATGAGGAAGGTCTGTGGGGAGAAGAGCATCCCTAGTGAAAACAAAAACAAAAGGCAACTCATGGAGGCCCTTCTGGCAGCTGAGACAGAGGAAGTACCACCCCATTTAGTGCCAGGGGTGGTGACCGGAGGTCCAGAGCCCAGAGGAGAAGGAGCCATCTACAGACCAAGAGCTGGAGCTGAGAAGGCTGCAGATGCAGGAGAAACAGCTTGAGAATGAGAGAAAAAGTTTTGAGATGGAGCAAAAGAGGTTCGAGATAGAAATGGAGGAATGATGGCAACAGAGAGAGGAACGGCAGCAACAGCGAGAGGCCGAAGAATGGCAGTGCCAGACAAAGGCAGAAGAAAGGCAACACCAGACGGAGGTGGAGGCTGAAAAACGACAGCGCCAGAGGGAACATGACCTGAAAAAGCTGATGCTCCAACCGACAACAACCCCTGAGCAGGTAAGCTGTGGCATTGGGTCTGAAAGTCCAGGACTGGGGTGCAAGTTAAATTCAAAATTAATTGCAGAGTTTAAAGAGGGGGAGAATATAGACATGTTTTTAAATTCATTTGAAAAGGTATGTATCCAGGCCAATCTGCCCAAAGAGACCTGGAGCTTTCACCTGTCTCCACTACTTATTGGCAAGGGGAGGGAAGCATTGGGGCAGATGGACAATGTTGAAAGTAAAGATTTTGACAAGGTAAAAACTGCTTTATTGAAAAAACAAGATCTGAACCTTGATGTATACAGAGCAAAGTTCCGGAAACTCCGAAAGGGGACAGAAATGAGCTTTGTGCAGATAGCCACAAAACAGCATCAATATTTAAAACGTTGGTGGGAGGGGGTGAAAGCAGAGTCTGTTGAAGCTATTGAAGGGTGGAATTGCTTGGACAGTTTTATTGGATTTGCTCACCTGACTTGAAGCTTTGGCTGAAGGACAGAGATCCTAAGACTGCCAAAGAGGTTGCAGAGCTGGCGGATCGCTATGCTCGAAGCAGGACTGCTCCCAAGGGGAATTCAGGGGTGAAAGGGAAAACTGGGCATTTTGGACAACCAAAAACCACAGGGCCCCTGCAAAAAGAAGGGAATCCCAAGGTGGTCAAAAGGAAGGTTGGGGACAAGAAACATGATGAATGCTGGTATTGTCACCAGATAGGCCATCTGTCTAGGCAGTGTCCTAAGAAAGCCCAGAAGGTAAAAGGGCTTGTGCAATCGGAGACAGTAGCCCACTGTATCGCTGAGGCTCTCCCTGACAATATGAGGGGGCACATTCACCCAGTCATGGTGAATGGGGTACACACTAGAGGGCTAAGGGATACAGGAGCATCACTTACCCTGGTGAAAGGGGATTTGGTGGGGGCTGAACAAATACTGCAAAATCAGTTTGTCTCTGAAAACTTACCCACTAGCCAGTGTTACCCTGGATTGGGGAGATGCAAGTGAAGGGATAAGGAAGGTGGCTGTAGCTGAAAAACTTATGGATGTGATTGTGGGGAATGATGTTCCACAAGTAGTGGTTTGTGCTGTGACCAGGAGCCAAAATGAATAGAGACTCCTGTGATCTTCAGGACCCCACAGAAATTCAGACAGGAGAGGTTGGGAGACAGGCCAGCTAACCTGTAGCTCTTGTAAAAGAGGGTAATAACAGGAGGATGGAACTTCCCCTAGTGGCAGTTAACCCAACAGCTACTTAAGGTTGCTCTCAGGAGGGAGGGGTGACACATAGCCCAAGGGAGAGGGACAGTTGTGATACTGAGTCCCCTACTGCCACAGCTATGGACCTCAGTCTGGGAACTGATGGGGGCATGCACCATGCTCTGGGTAAGTGGGAAGACTTAGCAGCAGCACTACGGACAGACCCTAGCTTAGAGAAGCTGAGGGCCTGTACAGAGTCTGCTGGGACATAGGGAGGTGACGGAAAACATAGGGTGTATTGGGAAAATGGACTGCTATACACACAGGACATCAGGACAGAGGGAGGCAGGGGTGATGGGCAGGCAGCTTGTTGTTCCCCAGGAGTATATTGCTCGAGGTAGCCCATGATAGTCCCATATCTGGACATTTGGGCATTGCTCACACTATGCAGCACTTAGCCCACAATTTCTATTGGCCCAATATTACCAAGCAGGTGAAGGAATACTGCAAATCATGTCACCGGTGTCAGGGAATAGGGAAAGCCGGAAGCAAAGCCAAGACTACCCAGATTCCCTTACCACTTGTGGAGGAGCCATTCCAGAAGGTTGGAATGGATATTGTGGGTCCTTTGAATACCCCAAGTTCCTCAGAAAAAAGGTATATATTGACAGTTGTTGATTATGCTATCCGCTATCCCAAAGCCATCGCGCTGTCCTCCACTAAGGTGGACAAGGTGGCAGATGCTTTGCTGGGGATTTTCTCCTGTGTTGGGTTTCCACAGGAGGTTATCTCTGATTGAGGGGGTAACTTTATGTCAGACCTAATGAAGTGGTTGTGGGAGAAGTGTGGTGTTGTACACAGGTGCACAATGCCTTACCATGCACAAGCCAATGGTCTCGTAGAAAGATTTAATGGGACCCTTAAAGCTATGCTTATGGCATTAGCAGAACCGCATGGGCGGGACTGGGAGAAATACCTGCCCCACGTTGTTTGCCTACAGGGAAGTGCCACAAGAGTCAACTGGGTTTTCACCCTTCGAGCTCTTGTATAGACGTGGGGTGAGAGGGCCCCTAGATTTAATACGAGAGGACTGGGAAGGTAAGCATGCCACCCAGGGGACTCCCATAGTGAAGTATGTGTTAAAATTCAGGGAGATGCTGAAGGAGCTTACGGGCATGGCCCAGAGCAACCTGGCAGCTGCCCAGCAAAAACAAAAGACCTGGTATGAATGTGGAACCAGAGCTCGCTCATACAGGGTAGGACAGGAGGTAATAGTTCTGATCCCGGTCCAAAAGGGCAAGCTGCAAGCCGAGTGGGCAGGGCCATACAAGATAGTCTAGCAGGTAAACGATGTTAATTACACTGCAGAGTTACCTGACCAAAAACACTCTCACAGGATGTACCATGTGAACATGATGAAGCCATATTTTAATAGGGCTGACATGGTACTTGAGGTTTGCAGTCCTGGAGAGAAGCCAGGTAGAGAAGACCCCCTTCTCGATTTGTTAGCCGAGAGCAAGCAGGCATCATTTGTGGAGACCATCATGCTGTCACCCCAGTTGAAATCTGGACAGGCCCAAGAATTGAGCACCCTTTTGCAAGACTTTGCCCCTTTATTTACAGCAAAGCCTGGATGGACACCGTTAGCGGTGCATGACGTAGACACGGGGACCCAAGCACCCATACGTAGGACGGCTTAGCGGGTGTCAGAGACGGAAGTCCTCAAGGACATTAGTAGGGAGGCAGGGGAGATGCCAGATCTAGGGGTGAACCAGAAATCCCGCAGCCTCTGGGCCTCACTTGTAGTCCTTGTACCAAAACCGGATGGGACTACACGGTTCTGCATAGATTATCGTGGACTTAATACCATCATGAAATCTAATGCCCACCTAATGCCACGCACAGACGAACTGCTTGACAAACTGGTAGGGGCAACATACTTGACTACAGTAGACCTGACAAAGGGGTACTGGCAGGTGGAACTGACTGACAGAGCTAGGGAAAGGTCAGCATTCATCAGCCCAATAGGCCAGTTCAAGTTCAAGGTCATGCCCTTTGGGATGAAGAAATGCCTCTGCTATATTCCAGCAGTTAGTAAATCAAGTTTTACAGGATACAGAGGACTTTGCAGTCGCCTACCTGGACAATATTGCCATCTTCAGCAATAGCTGGGAGAAACACCTGAGAGAGGTGTTCAGCCGAATACAGGCAGCAGGTCTGACTATTAAGGCAGAAAAGTGTCAGGTGGCTATGGCAGAGGTCGCTTATTTGGGACATGTGGTGGGGCAAGGCCAACTTCACCCAAACCAAGCAAGCAAAGACAGAGGCTATTGCATCATGGCCTACACCTGAAACCCAGAGACAAGTCAGGAGCTTTCTTGGGACAGCAGGGTATTACAGAAAATTCATTAATAACTACAGCTCCCTGGCCACTCCTTTATCTGGGTTGTTGACAAAGAATAAGCCTAGGAAGGTAAAATGGGACACAGACTATGAGCAGGCCTTCACACAGCTGAAAACTTCGCTGTGTAGGGCCCCAGTGCTAGCTAGCCCAGACTGTAACAGGCCATTTGTGGTACAGACAGATGCCTCAGATGTGGCAATAGGGGCAGTCCTCAGCCAAGTATCCAATCAGGGAAGACAGCACCCCACTATATACTTGATCAAAAAGCTGCTCCCATGGGAACAAGCCTATTCAACCATGAAGAAGGAATGTCTCACCTTAGTTTGGGCATTAAAAAATATGAACCATACCTTTATGGGAGGCATTTTAGGGTCCAAACGGACCACAACCCATTAATATGGTTGGGCCAAATAGGGAAAACAAATGGGAAACTTCTGAGATGGAGTACTGCCTTGCAGGCTTATGACATGGAGATTGCGCATAGGCCTGGATCTAAAAATGGGAACATGGACGGCCTATCCCGCATACTGGATCTATAACAGAACTGAGAAGAACTGCCTCCAACAGGGGAGTGTTCCCCCCAGATTCTAAGAGGGAGGAATGTTGCATGATAGGCCTAGATCCATTTATGTGGGTTCATATTGTATATGCTGTAATGTACTTTAGAATTAAGGCACTGTCCCTTTATGATAAATAACAATAATTTTATTTATATAGCGCAATTCTGTAGTCGAAGCGCTATACATACAAAAACATCAGAAGACAAACAATTCAATAACATTTTACAATTAATTAAAAAGCCTCAATTAAAATGTCCCACAGTCCATAAAATATCAAATGTAGTTTGACAGGTAACTAAAAAATAACTGTTATTTCTATAAAGGACTGTGTGGACCTGTTATATTTCAAGATAAAGGAGACAGGTATATAGCCCAGGAAGGCAAAAAATATCCCACTGTGGCTTTCCATGACAGGGAAAAGTAATGTAGTGACCTAGGGTAGGTCGGGGTCAAGCCAAATGCATGGACCAGATGTCACTGGGGTTGACATAAAACCTGACATGGAACCACAGTGACACCTACAGGGAAAGGTACTCTGTTGCATCCTAATATCTGTATTGTCATGGAATCATTAACTCTACCCCAGAGAAAAAAAATAGGTGGGTGTGTACTAAAATTACCCTCAAGTATATTATCTGACACACATTTCGAATGCAGAGCAGTTGAAAACCAGCTTAGTTGGAAGGCAGATAGTCCGTCTGGCTGGCATATACTTGAAGACCAGAAGTATATGTGTAGGCCTGGAAAAATCTCTAAAACTAGACTCGACTGTGTGGAAAGTTTGACATGTCCCATACTGAACAGAAAATTCTGATTTTTTAAGTCAGAATTTTGGAAACCAAGATTTTGCACCAAAGAAGTGCCTGGAAGACTTTTTAAAAAGGACATTTGAGAGACTTGACTTGGAATACACACTTGCTACACAACTGTTGCTTAAGGACTCATCTTTACAAGGACATTTGAAATCTTGTCTGAACTCTAACATCAAAACAAGGTATAGTTTAGAATACAGTATCTAGTGTTTTCTGTAAATCATCCAGTTTTACTTTCGATATCGTCTGCATTTCAAAGTTCCTACAAACTGTAGAATTTTCTGTATCGCTTTTATTTTAAGTAAACTTTTATGATTTTCTTATCAACTCTGCTTGGGGTCTGGTTGTGCTATTTAACATTTTAACAGAAGGGTTTTGAAAAGACCGTGTGACTTGACACGATAGAACCACTCGGCTGTCGTATAAAACTACTTAGGCAAGACGTAGCCAGTGGCCATGGTGGGATTCAAATACTAAAAGTAGTGCAAAGTCAAGGGAACTCAAAACTACAGAATCCACCCTCCCACTGGGAAAAGGAAGGCTGGTAAGTCTTCCAGAAACCCTTACTCCTGCTCACGAGTTTCTGAATAGGGGGATCCTCTCTGCAAACAGGATGTCCTGCCGGGCTGCCCGAGGTTTGGGGGCCGGGGCATGTGACAGAACCAACGACCTTCAAGCCCACAGGCAGATGTACTGATCAACTGAGCCACACTGACACCTTCACTATATGAAAAACAATTAGTACGTTTGCACAGAATACTTTTTGATGTCTTCTTATGAAGCAGAGGGTTGACATGCTGGCCCTATAGCCCTTAAAACCTAAATTAGTGCGTTAAACTAAATTCTACAGAAGGGCAACATTCTAAACTGGATAAGTATCTAGTTATCTTCCAAAAGATGAAACATCTGACTGCAAGGTCAGACAGACAAGCACCCATTAGCTTGCCCAGTAAGAACCAGTGGGCAACAATAATGGTGCAATGGGGATTTCATAAATCTAGACTGAAACAGGCTGAGAAAAAGTCCATGGAGTTGAGGACGGGGAGATTTGTTTTGGGGTAGGAGGAGAACAAGTTGCTACTGGACTTTAGCCAGTTCAGGGAGAAGTGATATAGGGTGATAGTCACCTTGGGATGAGGGGGTCACCACCTTTGTGAAAGGAAATTAACGTTGCCCTCTTCCATGCACCAAGGACTTGCAGACATGTGGAATTCGACATTAAGAAGAGCAATAATAGAGAAGGCTATAGTGGGGTCAGAGATAAAGAAGTGTGAAGTTCAGCCCAGCTGAGCTATTACCTTTATAGGGGTAGAGAGATAATAAAGCAGAAAGTGTATCAGCAACAGTGGTAGGGCAGAAGAAAAAAGAGAGGGGGAGAGAGACAGATAAAGGATGGGAGGAAGGAGGATGAGGGGGGCAGGGACAGGATGCCGGTTGAGAAACAGTGGCCGATGAAGGTGCCAACCTCATCAAACTTGGGTATGATTTACCTATGTATCCAAAATGCAGGGATGGGATACTGGGAGGTGGGGATCAAAGAGAGAATCCACTATCATCCAGAATTTTAGAGGGGCAATTAATGTGGTTTTGGAAGTTGAAAGAAAACTAGTTTGTCTTGGCCAACATGGTAGCCATGGTGCAAGCATTTTGGAGCTGTCTATGCAAAGCTAAGTCAACTGGGGACCCAGAGGTCTTATGACAGTATCAAGGGGTGTCTTCGTCATTGAAGTAGGTGAAGAGTTCAGCAAAGACCAAGGAGAGGTGACAGCCTTTAACACGGGCATCCAAAGAAGGCATACCTGTACCAGGCAGCAGACAATTTAGAAGGAAAATTTGAGGCAGCACAGTCTATACTTGTAGAAGTAGAAAGACCAATCAGTACTGTTGAGGTCAGCCAGAAGGCCAGGCAGGTGAAGCAAGCAGAGCCGAGTGACCCTGAGGGGAGTTTGGGAAGCCGAACCTTGCACATGCAGTAGACCATACAATGATTGCTGAGGGCACCAGGGAGGATGCCAGCTTCCACAATTTGTGGGATGAGCGAATCCAGTCAATTAAGAGTGCTTAGAAGAAGGGAAGGGTAGAGTCGCATACTATGGTACAGGAGCTGAAGAAACTAGTTAATCAGCAGCTGCAAGAGAAGAAACAGAAAAAAGCAAAATAGATTTACATATTTATATCACAAATTATTATTTTTTTTTTTTTTTATGGAAAACAAGATAAACGTTTTATTATAATTTAAAAAGCAGGTTCCTAGTTGGCCCCCCCCCCTCAAAAGTGGTCGATAACTGACCTGCATATTAGTCCGCTGAAGCAATGTGGCAAATTAAATCCCCCTCAGATAAAAGTTATTTCCCTTGTAAATTCTGTTTTTGGCATAGCCCCAAAAAAAGACCGACTTCCCAATCCGAAAACCACACCCTGGTAGAGTTATATACACAGCATGTATTTAAATGCTTTAATCAATCATACCCTCCTCCACGTCAGTTCTCCAATGAGTATATGTTGAGGCTCTCCAGCCTCTACTCATACATCCTCGCTTGATGTCCCTGTATCATCTTGGTCACCCTTCTTGGCACTGTATCCAGCCTGTTTATGTCCTTCCTTAGGTGAGGGTTCCATAACTGCAACAGTACTCCAGGTGAGGGTTCACCAGGGTCTTGTACAGGGGGCAAGATGACCCAATTCCGTCTGCTGGTGAACCCCCTCCCATTGCATCCTAGCTTTCCATTTGCCTTCCCTATCACTTCATTATTGCTGATTTTCTGAGGTTTTTGGAAATCACCTCTGTTAGATCCCTTTTATCCTTTAGTCACCTTAACATTTCCTCCGCCTCCAAGCCTGTATTCATTTCAACCCCATGATTTCTACAGCCTACAAGCATGACTTTGCACTTTCTTACATTAAAGCCCAGTTGCCAGATCTATAACCACCTCTCAAGGCTCTCTAGGTCTTTCCTCAATTCACAGATACCCACCTTGCAATTAACCCTGCCACAAAGCTTAGTATCCTTCACAGAGAGGCAGATTTTCTCGCTGATACCTTCTCCTGTATCACTAATGATGATGTTAAAGAGTACTAGCCCTGGTACTGACCCCTGTGGGACCCCGCTCGTGACCTCCCTCACCCCCCCAAGAATGCCCGGTTTATCATCACCTTCTGTGTCCTACCCATTAGCCACTTCCCCACTCATCTTGTCAGTTTGTCCCCCACTCCGAGGTCCCCTACTTTCCTGACCAGCCACTTGTGCATAATAGAGCCAAGTACATGCTAAAGTCAAGATACAGAACATCAACCATCTGTCCTTTATAAACAGCCTTCATTACCCAGTCAAAAAGTCCATCAGATTTGTGTCACGAAATCTACTTGCCAAAAACCCATGCTGCCTTCTGTCTTGCAGCCCATTTGCCTCCAGGAATTCCACTAGCCTCTCCTTAACTATATTTTACAGTAGTTTACTAAATATTAACATCAAACTGATAGCCTGTATTTCCCCTGCTGATAGCGTTCTGTCCTTTCTATGCTGCCCCACAAAGGACGAAACACCTGTCTGACTGGCAACATTCCTATATCCTTACCAGGTACATTTTAACCGCTCTACATACATCTAATTTGTGCAGTGGCCTTTCTTCGGGATTCGCAGGCTTTGGGCAGACAGATTGAAGGCACACCTCTTGGTACACATGAAAGGCAGTTGTCACTTTCATGGCTTTGTAGTTAGTTCCTACCTTGAGGTGTACAACAGGCTGGATGCGAGTAGCTTTAGACCACGCTGTAGTCCCTCCACCTTTACAGCTTGTGTAGAGAAAAGAAGTCTCTCGTCTCTGTTGGTGGGAACCACTGCCATGCTGTTTTACCCATAGAACGCCCATTCACCAGGCAGCTGGACCCCCTGAACATTTTAAAGAGTTAGTACTGTACTGCCTAAAGCCAATATTAGTTTTTAAAAGCAGTCAACCATTACCTTTTATTTGAGGTCTTTTGTTTTTTTCTCTTTGGCTAATTAGAAGATTGTTTACCTGGTGTTAGTAAGTGTGATGTGTGGGACAGCACTGTGCCCGGCAGCTAACATATCTGTGTTTAGGCCCCCCCCAACACACACATCTTCAGCACTGTGATCTCACTGATGGCGACATCAGTGCTGCTTAGGAACAGCCACTCAGTAGCTGCCAAGTCAGTCACCTGTGGTGTCACCATCAGTGAGGTCACAATACTGACAATGTAGTGGGGGGACTAGAGTTAGATATGTTAGCTGCCAGACTGATACCTTTTCCACATCTCCAACACAACATTATCACAAAAAGCTTTTAACGAGCAAAAGAAAAATACTTCAGAAATAAAAAGTCCAGGGAGGTCCAGGAGGTGGTGCAGGGAATGAAAGCAGCCTATAAGCAATTCAAGTGCTCAAGGAGTGAAAGGGATCGAGGGGAGTACGAGCTGATGGCTAGAAGGGCCACTAGAGTGGTGAGGGCGGCTAAGGCAAGGAAGGAGCAGAACCTGGCCAGGGAAATTAGGAGAGGGAACAAGGGGTTCTTTAGATACACTGGGGAAAAACGAAGGGTGAAGGGGCAGATTAGCAGGATTAAATCAGGGGAGGGATGGGCACAAGACCCGGGGGAGCAGGCTGAGGTACTAAATGAGTACTTCACCTCAGTTTTCACCAGGGAAAATGGGGGTGCTGCATCATACATGGGAGGAGACAGAGATATTGAGGAGGGGGGACCCTTACCGATCGGCAGGTCTGGGGAGAGGGGGAGGCATCACTGGCAGGTGGGGGGAGGGCAAAGCAGGAAGAAGAGGTACCGGAAGTGGAAATCACAGCAGAGAGAGTGAGGGAAGCCCTCAGCTCCCTTAAGACGGAGAAAGCACCGGGGCTGGATAAATTACATCCCAGAGTGCTGAAGGAACTTGCAGATGTCCTCGCGAAACCCCTGGCAGAGCTTTTCACCATCTCTCTGAGGACAGGGCGGTGCCCCAAGACTGGAAGGTGGCGCATATAGTGCCTATCCACAAGGGGGGATCAAGGGAGGTGGCAGGGAACTACAGGCCTGTCAGCCTGACCTCGGTGGTGGGCAAGGTGATGGAGGGCATTGTCAAGGAGAGGCTAGGGGGGACCTGGATAAGTCAGGGTGCCTGGACGATAGACAGCATGGATTCATCCCGGGAAATCGTGTCAGACAAACCTGGTGGAGTTCTATGACTGGGTGACAAGTGCCTTGGACCTGGGTAGACCAGTGGATGTCCTCTTCTTGACTTCAGCAAGGCATTTGACTCTGTTCCTCACGTGGGCCTGTTGGATAAGCTGGGAGAAATGGGGGTGGGGAACCAGATGATCAGATGGATAGGCAATTGGCTCCAGGACCGGACCCAGAGGGTCGTAGTTGGTGGGATAGTCTCATCCCCAAGGAGGGTCATTAGTGGGTCCCACAGGATCAGTCCTGGGCCCCTTCTGTTCAACGCCTATGTATCTGACATAAGGACAGGAATCAGGAGTGAGATGAGTCTCTTTGCAGATGACTCGAAACTGGGGGCGGTGGTGGATGGGGAGGAGGGGAGGGTGGCCCTACAGGGGGACCTGGAGGCTCTGGAAAGATGGTCTAGAAAGTGGAAGCTGAGGTTCAATGCAGGGAAATGCAAGGTACTCCACCTGGGGGCCAGAAACCCAGGTCAAGTGTACACCCTGGGGGGGGAAATGCTACAAGTCTCGATGGCTGAGAGGGACCTGGGGTGGTGGTGGATGTCAAGATGAACAACTCTGAGACTTGTAGGAGGGCAGCAGCCAAGGCCAACAGGATGCTGGGATGCATCGCTAGGGGATCACCTCCAGAAGGAGGAAGTGATACTCCTCTGTATAACTGCTTGGTGAGGCCGCACCTGAGTACTGCGTGCAGTTTGGAGGCCACACTTAAAGCGGGACATTAACCTCCTGGAGAGGGTCCAGAGGAGGGCAACCAAAATGATTTGGGGCTTGGGGACAGGACCTATGAGGAGGCTCAAGAGCTAAATATGTACACATTGGAAGAGAGAAGGGACCGGGGGGACATGATAGAGGTCTTTAGGTACATGAAGAGAGTAAATAGGGGAGGAACAGTCTGGGTGCTTCGAAGGAAGGAGGAAGGGGCCACTAGAGGGCATGGCTGGAAGCTGGAGGGAGGAAGATTCAGGGGAGAAAGGAGGAGGTGCTACTTCACTGAGAGGGTGGTGGAGCCATGGAATGCACTGCCTAGGGGGCTGGTGGAGGCAGAGACAGTGGAGGGGTTCAAGAGGGGGTGGGACAGGTACAGGGGAAGGGTTCTGGAAGCAAAATCCAATGCAGCAAGAATATCCAGAACTGGGAAGGGAGAAGCCAGAGAAGGCGAGAGGGACAGCAAGGTCAGCACCCAGGTTGGGGACTGACCAAACGAGCAGACACGAAAGACCGTTAGGCCTATTCTGCTGGCATTTTAGTATGTTAGTATGTTAGTAACTGACTACTTCTTAAAATTTGTATAATTTTACTGTCTATTTTGGTTCCACTAGCTCTTTGACACGTGATGCAATAACTGAGTCATTTACATACTAACATACTAAAAAGCCAGAAGAATAGGCCTAGCGGTCTTTCGTGTCTGCTCATTTGGTCAGCCCCCACCCTAGGAGCTGACTTTGCTGCCACACCCCCTCTCGGGCTTCTCCCTTCCCAGTCCAGGGTATTTCCGCTGCATTGGACTTTGCTTCCACAACCCTTCCCCTGTACCTGTCCCACCCCCTTTTGAACCCCTCCACAGTCTCTGCCTCCACCAGCCCCCTAGGCAGCACATTCCATGGTCCTACCACCCTCTCAGTGAAGTAGCACCTCCCCCCAAGCCCCAGATCATTCTGGTTGCCCTCCTCTGGACCCTCTCCAGGAGTTCAATGTCTCTCTTTAAGTGTGGCCTCCAAAACTGTACGCAGTACTCAAGGTGCGGCCTCACCAAGCAGTTATACAGAGGGAGTATCACTTCTCTCCTTCTGGAGGTAATCCCCCTAGCGATGCATCCCAGCATCCTGTTGAACTTGGTCGCTGCCCTCCTACAAGTCTCTGAGTTGTTCATCTTGACATCCACCACCACCCCCAGGTCCCGCTCAGCCATCGAGACCTGTAGCATTTCCCCACTCAGGGTGAACACTTGGCCTGGGTTTCTGACTCCCAGGTGCAGTAACCTTGCATTTCCCTGCACTGAACCTCAGTTTTCACTTTCTCAACCACTTTTCCAGAGCCTCCAGGTGCCCCTGTAGGGCCACGCTCCCCTCCTCCCCATCCACCACTGCCCCCAGCTTTGAGTCATCCGCAAAGAGATTCATCTCATTCCTGATACCCTTCCCTATGTCAGAGATGCAGGCGTTGAACAGGAGGGGCCCAAGAATCGATCTCTGAGGGACCCCATTAATGACCCTCCTTGGAGATGAGACTATCCCCCCCGACCATGACCCTCTGAGTCCAGTCTTGGATCCAGTTCCCTATCCATCTGATCATCTGGTTCCCCGCCCCCATTTCCCCCAGCTTATTCAACAGGCTCATGTGCGGAACTGAGTCAAACACCTTGCTGAAGTCAAGAAAGAGGACGTCCACCGGCCTACCCAGGTCCAAGACACTCGTCACCCAATCATAGAACTCCACAAGGTTTGTCTGACATGATTTCCCCCGGGATGAAGCCATGCTGTCTATCGTCCATGCACCCCAACTTTCCCTCTCCCCCCCAGCCCCTGTTGACAATACCCTCCATCACCTTGCCCACCACTGATGTCAGGCTGATGGGCCTGTAGTTCCCTGCCACCTGCCTTGATCCACCCTTGTGGATAGCCACTATATGCACCACCTTCCAGTCCTGGGGCACCCACTCCATCCTCAGAGAGATGCCGAAAAGCTCTGCCAGGGGTTTTGCCAAGACATCTGCCAGTTCTCTCAGCACTTTGGGATGTAATTTATCTGGCCCTGGTGCTTTCTCTGTCTTATGGGAACTGAGGGCTTCCCTCACTCTCTCTCTCTACTGTGATTTCCACCTCCGCTTCCATGACCCCCTGTTTTGCCACCCTCCCCTCCTGCCAGTGATGGCTTCCCCCTCTCCCTAGACCCGCCAATCGGTAAGGGCCCCCCCCAGTTTCACCATCTCTCCCATGTATGATGCAGCCCCATTTTCCTTGGTAAAAACTGAGGCAAGTACTCATTTAGTACCTCAGCCTGCTCCCCGGTCTTGTGCCCATCCCTTCCCAGTTTTAATCCTGCTATTCTGCCTTCACCCTTCTTTTTTCTCCAATGTATTTAAAGAACCCCTTGTTCCCTCTCTTAATTTCCCTGGCCAGGTTCTGCTCCTTCCTTGCCTTCGCCACCCTCATCACCCTAGTGGCCCTTCTGGCTGTCAGCTCATACTCCCCTCGATCCCTTTCACTACTTGAGCACTTGAAATGCCCATAGGCCGCCTTCTTTTCCTTCACCACCTCCTGAACCTCCCGGGTCCACCAACAGGGTTTTCCGGCCCCACCACATTTGTGTCTCATTCTTGCACAGGTGCTGGTAGCATCCTGCACCCCCCTCCTGATGATTTCCCACTAGAGTCCATGTCTGGCCCTATCCCGTCCAAATGCTCCTTAAGGATCCTTCCCATTTCCTTGAAATCCACACCCTGAAATCAGTTACCTCCATTTTTGTGCAGCCTTCCTCCCCTCCTAGGTCCAGGCAGAACCAGACCATGGCATGGTCACTCCCCGCCAATGGGTCCCTTACCTCCAGGCCCCCAATCTAGTCACTGTCCGCTAGGACCATGTCCAGTATCCACGCCTCCCTGGTCAGCTCCCCCACCTGCTGGGTAAGGAACGCGTCCTGAAAGACATCCAACAACCTCTGCTCCCTGACCACCGAGGATGTCATAGTCCCCCAGTCCGTCCCTGGCATGTTTAAGTCACCCAACACCACCACCCTTACCCTGCCCAATCTACAATGTCTCCCAAAATCTGCCACCACTCTCCTCCAGTTCCTCCACCAGCACAGGGCGTCTGCACACCACTCCTATTTTTACTCTCTTGCCCCCACCCTTGTTATCAAGGTGACCCAAATCGCCTCCACTGTCCCCTCCGCCTCCTCCAGTCCTCCTATGCCAATGCAGTTACTGATTATCAATGCTACCCCCCTTCCCTTCCCTCCCCCATGTCCTTCCTGAACATAGTGTAACCCTCCAGGTTCAGATCCCAGTCGTGCCCTGCGGTGGCCCAGGTCTCAGTGACAGCGGCGACATCCACCTCTCCCTCAGCTACCATCACCTGGAGCTCAGGCATTTTATTACCCAAGCTCCTGGCATTTAGCAGGACCACCCTCCCCCCCTTCCCTACACTCCCATTTCCCCTGCTCGTGTTCCCATGGGGCCTCTGTCTCCCCCCGGTCTGCACCAATGGCAGAGACAGGTTTGGAGCATTTGGGAGCCAGGAGGGGCCATTCAAATCAATCATGGGCTCCACAATGGGCATTAAACAGTGAATGAAGATGGTGGTGGGGCACCACTACTCACACTGGGGCAGCCAGGAGGGGCGACCGCCCCCCCAGCCCCCCCTCTAGCTCCGCCACTGGTCTGCACCCTACCAGTCGGCCTTTTCCTGCATTTCTCCAGCTCTCTGGGGGGATGAAGACAGAGTCCCTCCTTTATCAGACCACCTCGACGGCCTCTTCTCCCATCCCTTCCCCCTTCACAAGTTTAAACCCCACCTTTCACCGATGAACCCTCTATTTTCATCTATGGATTTCCTCCCAAATTGAGATGGAGCCTATCCCAGCATATAGACCCTTATCCTCCAGGTCTCCATCAACTCCATACCCCTGGCCCCACACCACCCCCTGAGCCACTGATTTACCTCAATTTTCTTGTTTTCCCCCCTAGCCCTCGGCACCGGCAGGATTTCCAAGAAGGAAATCATGCATCATATGTCATGACAAACCCTGGCTAGCTCTCTGAACCGTGCCTGTATCTCCAGTTCACTATTTCCCTCAACGTCATTGGTACCCAAGTGGACCAGTATGTCCGGAGAACCTCCACAATCCTTTGCCAGCTGATATACCTCATGCTTGGCCCTGTGCACCATTAGTCCAGGGAAGCATTTTGTTCTAACCGGGCAGGCTTCCCCCTCCCTACCCCATTTCATACCCCTGATCATGGAATCACCCAACAGGAGCACTCTAACCACCCCCATTCCTCCATTCCCCCTTCCATATCCCTCCTCATCCTTTCTACGGCCCTCCCCCAGCTGGCTCCTTGCTCCTCCCCTATCTGGGTGCCACCAGTCACTCTCACCTTATTTACTGTGGCCACCCCTCTCCCTCCTCCTTCACCCGGTATCCTTCTGTGCACCGCTACCCCCCATTTCTGCTTTCAGACTGATCTTTCCACCCCATCTGCTGCCTAGCCTGGCTCATTTTCCCTTCCTTCCCACTCCACATTCAGCCCTCCTGCCTGTCGTGCCCCCCTGACCCAAACCTTCAGCAGTATAAAAGTAAAAACATTTTCTACTTACTACCTCACATGCTATAATATATTACGATCCAGTCCCTTGCCTAAAACATTACCTCCCTACTAGTCCAAAACACAGGTGAAGTCCAATAGACTGCAAGTCGAACTGCGTCATAGATCCCATCATGGAATACTCCAATCTCACCTCAGCTTCTTCAGCTATAGCCCTAGCCTCTTCAGCAGTCTGTCTGTCAGCAGTCTGTCTGTCCTGTCTGATTTGTTCCAGAATGTGGACTAAACCCTTAGGATCAGAAAAAGACAATTGGTTGCTATTTACCAAGAGGTGAAGCTGAGCCGGAGGCAGCAAAGCAAACAGTATCTGTGCCAGTTTAAGTTCTCTTTTTCACGCTGTCAAAGGCTATGTGCCTCTGTCTGGTCACATAAGACCAATCTTGGAAAAACAAGATTCCCTGGTCCCCTCTCACTACATATTTCCATTTGACCATGTTCAAAACCTGGTCTTTATCCCTGATCGGCAAGAAGTTCAGCATTGCTTAGGAATATTCAAAGCAGGCGACTACCCACCTGACAGTGATAGGCCCTTTCCAGCGCCATTGTTTCTGAGAACTGCAACTTGGTTTGTAGCCATGTCTCCATAAAAACTAGGACATCCTGCCTCTCTGAACCTTTGGGTATACCCAGTATTTGAAGATTTTGAGTGCAAAACAGATTTTCCGATCTTTCAAGTCTAAGGCGCAATAGTGTGTTTTCTTGCACCAGAGATGTCATGGCAGCCAAGGCTTTGCCTGCCATTTTATTGGCTTTGGCATATTGCTTTTAACCCTGTCAATCTGCTGCTCAACTATTGTCAGTCTTGTCGTAATCGTGTCCAACTGTTTATCCATGGAGGTAATGGAAGCACAAAGCTGCGCCACAGTCTTTTCAAGTGCTTACAACGCTGCTCCCATCCAATCTTCTGCTGCACAAGATTCTGGGGCCTTGGCCCCTTCCTGCGTGGCTCCATGTGGTTGAAAAAGGTTCTGAGGAGCCTGCTGTTGTGTCATGGCTTTGCAGGGGCTTTCTCATTTTCAAAAGTGGTATCAATCGGAATTCCTTGGAATTTGCATTCAATGATCTATATGACATAGACAAATATCTCTTTGCACACCCACTACCAGAGACTGATTTAGCTGATACACGGCAATTACTCTTAAAAATTGGCAAAACTGTTGCTCTAATATTATTCCATTGCATATCCTTGTTTGGCTTTGATCCTTAGCATTTGATAAAACCTTCTCCCCCAATGCCCTAGATAATATTCTTTTGGACTGAGGTTCTAGGGGATTAAAATATGTTTATCAATATTATTCCTTCCTGGGGTTTTATACCTTTCTTGACTTACAAGCCACATATTCACTTCCCCAACAGACACAATTCCAGTATTTACAGGTGAAATCTTACTTACTGGGGATGGGAACGCAGTTCCAACGACTCCCTGACCATTTCCCCTTTCATTTTTCCCTGCTTAAAGACCACCAACAAGGGGTCCTTTGGCCACATTTAATCGGGAAGCTTTAAAAGGGCCTCATGGA
Source organism: Neoceratodus forsteri (assembly GCA_016271365.2). Taxonomy (NCBI): domain Eukaryota; kingdom Metazoa; phylum Chordata; order Ceratodontiformes; family Ceratodontidae; genus Neoceratodus; species Neoceratodus forsteri. The sequence continues at coordinate 480,095,979 of CM057455.1, forward strand.
ATTGCAGCCTAATGTGTCCCACCCGATCTTAGGACGATGGAACGGGGAGCTGCACAGTGGAGTGACTGAGGAGGAGTGGACCAAATTTGCCTCTCTCAGTTACAGAATAACAGCTTCCGATTACTGGAGAGATTTTTCCTGGAAATGTTGCATGCGATACTTTCACACCCTGTCGACAAGGCACAGGTCAGGAAGCATAGGAAAACCAGGAGCTGTTTCAATATTCGCAAATAGCATTTTATTTTTCTCAATAACAGCAAAATAAAAATAAAAATTTATTCAGTTTAACTATTTACAAAGGCAGTACAAACAGAGAAAACAAAGTCCTTCTTCTGAGCATTTCTTCTCAGTTTCAAATCTCAGCCTCTCACTCTCCTTGTCTCTCTTACAAAATATTGCTGCTCTTTTTATAACAAGTTTTTGCAGGGAGCTTGTTGAGGAGAGTTTTTTTTCACAGAATGTTCTTGTCAATTTCCAAAGTCCTTGTCAGTTTCATTCCTTGCAGGTGCAACAAAACAGTACATAGTGTCCTAGAACTAACCTCTTGTTGCTAGCATCTCAGAGAGTTTGTAAACCAGCTTCTCAGGTTAACCCCTTAAGTCCCAAACAGTTTTCTGCAATAATTTCAACTGCAACAGTATAACTATTTACAGTTTTATGTATGTATCACATACAGTTTTACACAGAGATTCACATATATTTTTATACCTGCAAATATGCAAGGGGGGAAGAAAAGACACAAATAGCAAGGGAAGGCAGACAGCCAGCGAAAGGCGGAGAATTGCAAACTGCAGGATTGATCAGATCCTAGGTCTCACAAAAAAAGCTGGTTGCACAACCAGACAGAGAAGAGACAGAAAAGGAGTGGATAGAACAGATCCTTGCATTTAACCTCTTTCTGCATAACAAATAGGACAGGGCCTTATTCAACCCTGTCACATACCCATCTCTTTAAGAGGGAACCTGTTTTGCAAAAACATGTTTCCAAAACTTTCTACTAAATTCTCGTCTAACGTTAGCTAAAAACCTTCACATTTCAGTGCACATGCAGTATGTCAAACACAAAAGCTGAAACTCACACATTTTGTGTTTTTTAACCTTTGGAATTCTCAATTTTTGATCCATATCTAGACAGAAAATCAGCATTGAAATTTTCTTTCCCAGATTTGTGCATCACTTTAAATTTAAATATCTGTAGTGCCAGGTACCACTGTGTGATTCTAGAATTTGTATCCCTCATTTGGTTAAGCCAACAGACAGGATTGTGATCTGTTACAAGTACAAAGCCAGCTCCTAGTAATTAAAATTAAGGGACTCAATGACCCACTTTACTGCAAGGCATTACTTTTCGATGGTGGAGTACCTTTAGGATGTTCCTTCCCATTTATATTTTGACTCTAGACTGCACCTAGGCCTACCTCTGATGCATCTGCCTGTAACAAAAACTATTTCTCAAAGTCTGGGCTTCTTAAAACAGGGGCTGAACATAGTGCAGCCTTAATGGCCTGAAACACCTCGTCTCACTCTGGGATCCATTTCACTTTATTCAGGAACTGTTTCTTTGAGCTCAGTGGGGGGAGTAGCTAACTCAGCAAAGCTGGGAACAAATCTCCATAAATAACCAGCCAGCCCCAAAAATGACCTGACATGGTTTTTTTTATGGGGGACAGAGCTGTTAGCTACAGCTTCTATTTTGGAAACCTCTGACTTGACTTCTCAAATTCCCAAAACATACCCCAAATATCTGGTTTCCTGCATGCCCAGTGCACGCTTAGTAGGATTAATTGTCAGACCTGCCTTTTTGATCAATTGGATAATTGCTCGTAGGTGTCCCAGGTGGCTTTTCCAGTCTGGACTGTACTCCACGACATCATCCAGGTACGCAGCACAATAACCAGTGTGAGGGGATAAAATTACATCCATGTACCGCTAGAGTGTAGCAGGTGAGCCATGTAAACCAAACGGCATGGTGGTGAACTGATAGAATCCTATAGGAGTGGCAAATGCAGTTTTCTCTCTGGATTCTTTAGCTAGGGGGATTTGCCAGTAACCTTTGGTGAGATCAAGGGTTCTGATATACTTGGCACCCCCCAGTCTGTCCACCAAATCATCTATACTAAAACCAAACAAAACCAGCAAAGCAACTTTTAGTGTTTTTTCAACCCATTTCTTGAGAAGGTTAGCATGGTATATCTTAGTAGGATTTTTCCTATCAGGGGTCTCAATCTCATAGTTAACTGTGCCAGTACATCTAAGCACTTTATAAGGCCCTTGCCACTTCATTAACAGTTTATTTTCTGTAGTGGGTAACAGCAGCAAGATCTTTTCACCTGGCTCATAAATACAGGTTACTCACCTGTAACAGGAGTTCTAGGAATGGTATATGTTGTTCATCCACACTCATTGGCAGTATCCTTGCCGCTTTAAATCTTGCCGGAAGGTCTTCAAGCTTGCTCCTCCCACCCACCCGGGTGGTATAACTCTCGGCTCCGCCCCATGACGCCAGATCTGGCCCGCTGGAAGCTCAGGTTGTGCGTCAAGGCCAGGTCGGGAAATGATGATGAACAACATATACCATTCCTAGAACTCCTGTTACAGGTGAGTAACCTGTATTTCTAGGGACATGGATATGTTGTTCATCCACACTCATTGGCAGACTCTAGCAGTTCTCCGGGAGGAGGGAGGCAAGACGACACCTCATATACTTACTTGGGAAAGAGAGACTGAAGAACCGAGGCCCCAAACCAGCATCCCGGCGTGACTCAAGGTCGATGTGGTAGTGGGTAATGAAGGTGTTTGCTGACTTCCAGGTAGCAGCCCTGCAGATTTCCTGGATAGGGACGTCCCTGGAAGCAGCCACTGCTGCAGCAGTATGGCGGTAGAATGAGCTCTATCCTCTGGGAGGCTCCATGCCCGCCAACTTATAGCAGAGATCTATGCAGGAGGTTACCCACCTGCTTATCGTCCGCTTGGCTGCAGGTCTGCCAGATGCGGCTTCAGCGTAGGTGACAAACAGCTGGCGAACCTCTCCCCGAATTTCAGCCGTAAGCCTTATATACGTTTAGATGCCTCTAGGGTCCAGAGTATGGAGCCTATTCGCCTCCCAGGTGTGATTGGGGTAGAACACCGCAGAGTCAACACCTGGTTAAGGTGAAACTCCGACACCACCTTCGGAAGGAATTTCGGTGGGGCGAGGACAACCTTGTCCCTGTGGAAGACCAGGTAAGGAGACTCGATGGAAAGCGCCTGGAGCTCTCCCATCCTTCTGGCTGACGTGATAGCCACCAAGAAGGCGGTCTTCCACGACAGGTGAGAGAGAGCACACCTGTGCATAGGTTCGAATGGCTTGCCCATGAGCTTTGCCAGTACCAGCAGTAGATCCCACGGAGGTGGGGGTTCCGCACTGGAGGGAAATGTGATCAAGGCCTTTGAAAAAGCGCCAGACCACCTTCCTCCTCGCCACTCGACTGCTTCCCGGCCCGCTACCGTAAGCAGAGATGGCTGCCAGGTGCACCCTTAGGGTCGCCGACCCAAGCCCTTGACTAGAAAGGGACCATAAATAGTCCAAGATGCTTGCCAAGGAACAGGAGGAAGGGTCCAAGCCCTTGTTCTGACACCAAATGGAAAACCTTTTCCATTTGAAGGCATAGCATTTTCTGGTCGACTCTACGGGACGCCTCAACTACATGAGGACCTCGCGAAAGACCCAAGGCCTGGAACTCTAGCCGCTCAGGAACCAGGCCGTCAGGTGCAGGGATTGAAGGTCCGGATGGAACACCTTCCCTGATTGACTGAGAGCAGGTCCGGCGAGCTGGAAGCTGCCGCGAGTCCTGGAGCTGAGACTGAGGAGATCTGGGTACCAGAACTGGCGAGGCCAGTCTGGGGCTATCAGAATCACCTGCGCCTTGTCCCTCCTCGCCTTGAGAAGCACCTTGTGGATCAAGGGAAATGGGGGAAAGGCGTAAAAGAGGCCCGGGGTCCATTGCCTCGAGAAGGCATCCCCCTGCAGCGAGCCCTGCTGAGGGGGCGGGCATGGAACAGACTCAGCCTGCTCTCCATGGAGGCAAACAGGTCCACCTGAGGTGTGCCCCAAAGGGAGAACAGATGCTGTACTACTCCGCAGGAGAGACCACTGTGGGATGCAGCCCCTATCCGCCCAGGGCATCGGCCAGGGTGTTGGAGGCTCCTGCCACGTGAATGGCTAGGAGATCCGCCCAGGCTGCGCACGAGTGACCAAATGCGGAGAGCTTCTTGCATAGAAGCATGGAGCGGGCCCCGCCCTGGCGGTTCAGATAGTACATGGTCGTGGTATTGTCCGCCTGACTCGGACCACTTGACCCCGGAGGAACGGAGCAAAGGTGGTGAGAGCTAGGCGACCGCCGGAGCTCCAGCAGGTTGATGTGGCATCGGACTCTGCTGGGACCAGAGGCCATGAGCCCGGTGTTCCCCAGATGGGCACCCCAACCCATCAGAGAGGCATCGGTCGAGAGAGACCGCCGGCTCGGGCGGACGAACGGGATGCCCTCCTGCAAATGATCTGGAACGGTCCACCACTGGAGAGTTGCCCACATCCCTGTGTCACCGACACAAGCTGGTCCAAGGGATCGCAGCTGCAGACCACTGGCTGGCCAGTCCCCACTGAAGGGGACGATGTTCCAGCGGCCCAACGGACCACGCTGGTGCAGGCCGCCATGAGACCCAGGAGGCGAGGAAGTCCCGGCAGGGCGCATTGCTCCAACCAGAAATGATTGGGCAAAGGAGGAAAGAACCTCGGCCCTGTCCGCCGAGCCGCCTGGCTCGAAGAGAGTCGAGCTGCGCCCGATGAATAGAATCACCTGCTTCGCTCGAGTTCCGACTTGGCCTCGCTGATAAGGAGGCCCAGTTAGCAGACCTGAGGGCCAGATCTCTGACCACTCCGCCTCCTTCCTGGAGGGAGCTGCTATCAGCCAGTCGCCCAGGTAAGGGTACACCCGACCCTCGGCGCCGCAGGGAATGCTGTCACCACTGCCATGCATTTGGTGAAGACCCTGAGCTGGAGACAAGCCAAGGGCATGGCTTGAACTGAAGAGGGATCCTTCCGCTGAAGCGAGGAATCTCTGGTGAGACGGACGGATAGGACGTGAAAACGCGCCCTGCAAGTCCAGAGAGCAGAACCACACGCTGCCCAAGGATGGTATTATCTGAGCCAGAGTGACCATCCTGAAGGTTCGAGACCTTAGGAACTTGTTTAGGTCGTAGGTCGAGAATGGGGCGCCAGCCCTCGTCTGCTTGGAACCAGGAAGTACCTGGACACAAACCCTGGGTCTGAAGGAGGGTCCACCACCTCTCTACCACCTCCTTCTGGAGGAGGAGAGGATGTCGGCTCGACGAGCCGCCAGTGAGGCTGGGGATCCCGGCCTCCCGAGGGGCGACGGCCTGAAGGGTGGTGCCTGCTCAATTCCAGAGGCAGGCCTCTTCCCACCACCTTCAAGACCCACCTGTCCGTGGTAACAGCGGACCAGGCGGAACGGAAGTGCTGGAGCCTTCCCCACGGGGACCCAGGGTAAGGTGACGGGATGGGGCGACACCCCTCAGCCCGTCACTGGGCAGGCTTGGAGGAGGGACCGCCGAGGGACCTCCTGGGCCTTTCCTCCTGCCTCCTGTTAGAGGAAGCCGGCGTTTGGGTTTGGGATGCCAGGTCGAGCCTGCTGGCCCTGACGTTGCTGGGTCAAGGCCGGGCACAGAAGGACGAAAGGGCTTAGGCTGTGGTTTGCGGCCTTTGTCCTTCTGAGCGGAAGAGACCGAGTCCAAGGTGGCATTGGACTTCTCGATCCTCTGCAGGTGACCTTCCACCCCAGGGCCGAAGAGGTCAGTCCCCAAAAAGGGAACATCCGCCAACTTGTGCTGGGTATCCGAGGTAAAGGTGGATATCCTCAGCCAAGCCCGCCGACGCATAGCCACTGCAGCCGCCACCGATCTGGCACATGAGTCCCCTATATCCAAAGCAGTCTGGAGCTGCTGTTTGGCCACTGCCCTGCCCTGGTCCCGCACCTGCTTAACCGTAGTCTGCAGATCGGCGGGAAGATGAGGGATGACTCATCCAGGAGCCCAACAGGGCATGAGAAAATGGCCATGAGGACGGCCGAACTGGCCTGACGAAGGCCGAGAGAGACGCAGCGAGACTTTTCGCCGACACATAGTCCAATTTCTTGACCCTTGTCAGGAGGTTTGTCCACATCCCTGACGCTGTGGCGCTACTGAAAACGCTGTCGGTAACCAACCCTCAGCAGAGGGGTGTTCCAAAACCGACAAGGAACCGTAGGGACCGTGATACTTCCTGGCCATCCTGGCCAAGGTGCAGGGCAGGAAGCAGGGCGCTGCCAAAGTTCCAGTGCCGGACCCACTCATGGCCTCGCCACCAGAAAGGCCTCCGCCGGAGAATCCTCGGTCCAGAATCTCCGTGAGGGGATACCTGGCCCGCTTGGAACGGGTTCGAGCTCCATCCCGGTAGACTCCGAGATGAGCCAAGCAGTCCTAGGAAGGACGACGGGCTATCGCCCATTGACTGACCTCCTGAAGACTCCAAGTCCAGTCGCTTGGAGAAGAAGGAGGAATCATCTTCGGACTCGGAAGAGTCCTCAAGAGCTGCCTCTGGCCTGAGCCACCCTTCACCTGCCGAGGTCGGTCGGGAGTGAGGGTAACTGACAGCCGATGGGTAAACCCTTAGCCGACCGAGAATCCTTGGTCGGAGCCCCAATTGGTGGCTGTGGAGGCGGAGGTTCCACCGAATCGGTGGAGCAGTTGGTTTTGGCCGAACAACCGCCTGGTATAGGCTCCTCGACAAGTCGAGGGTTGTGTCGGCCGCCCGTGACAGTTACTTAATGGCCGGGAAGGCGCCGGAGTCGGCTTATTCCCCGCCAGGAGGAGCTGTTGCAACATAAGGTCTCGCATGCCGACGACTTACGCCAAGCCTCCTCATCCGAGGAGGAGGACGAGGACGAGCGGCGACGCCGCCATCATGGTGCCGAGACCGAGACCGCTTATGACGGTGGGAACGGCTGACCGCCGAAGAGGTCCGAGACCGAGACCGAGAGTCCTGAATTTCCGGGTCGGGTGCGGGAGGTGTCGGCCGGAACCGGCACTCCTTCGGCTCGGAAGGTCCATCCGAGGGCTCCGGAACCGAGGCACAGGCGAGCCCACGGATCTCAACTCCTCCGGGGAACCGGGAGAGGGGAATCTCGGCTAAAGGCGACAGCCCGTTCCAATGGGTCGAGAAAATTCGACTTCATCGGTGGGAGTCTCGGTCAACTGACCTGACGGGACACCGTGAGGCCAGTGGCCGGCCGAGCGGTCGACTCGAGCCGACGGTCGACGGCCCGGGAGAGGGACCTTCCGCCTCCCAAGAGCGCCGACGGAGGGACTTACCCTGTCCTCTTTTTGACCGAGAATAAGGTCCAGCAGACGCAGGCCCTTCTCCTTAGTGGAGAGGACAGACAAAGCTCCTTAAAAGAAGCCGTAGGAAGAACCCAGAGAGCGGATAAATGCCGCGTCGAGGAAGATACGCCCGCGCCGCCTCTTCGAGGGCGACCATCCGCCGAGCTGATCCGCCGAGCCCGCCGCCGCGACACCGCCAACCGGCCTCCTTGACTTCACCGAGGGAACGCTTCGGACGGCCCAGTTGCATCGGGCAGCACGGTCTTCGAGGACGTAGGCCGAGAAAGATGAGCACAGGTCGCAAGCCTGCGGGTCGTGCTCAAGGCCTAGGCAGTAGACACACGTGGAGTGTGGATCCGCCGAGACATCTTCTGCCCGCATGGGCATCTCCGAACCTGGAGTCGATTGGTCCATCGCAGTCATGAGGGATAGAAGACTGAAGTCTTTTGCAAAATTTTTTTTAACCGCAAACGGAGAAATAGGAACCAGTCGTCAAACGCAGAGCTGCTAAGGAGGAACCTGAGCTTCCAAGCGTAAGGAAGATCTGAAGCCATGGGGCGGAGCCGAGTTATACCACCCGGTGGGTGGAGGAGCAAGCTTGAAGACCTTCCGCAAGATTTAAAGCGGCAAGGATACTGCCAATGAGTGTGGATGAACAACATATCCATGTCCCTAGAACCCCTTTCTTCCCACTAGTGGCCCACACAATATATCAGAATTACCTTCACAGTATACACTTACCCCAGGTCTGGTTCCGCACTGGGACCTCCTGTGAAATGAGATACAGTGCAACAATCACAGTACAGTACTTTAACATAGACAAATACCTCAGGCAGTATAACTTTGCTGAAACAAGCAGCTCTGATTTATTTAGGGGATATAACAAGGACAGGGGAAATCAGGTTAATTAGCTTATCACTCTAATAATCTACCTATGGCTCTGTGCACAGGCCTATCCCTATCAGTTACTGTCCCTGGGTACCCAAGCCCTAGTGGCTAGTCCAAACCGTGGCAGCTGGTAGGGCCCTTTCACACAGAGAAAAGGAGAATTAAACAGTCAGCAGTACAGTAATTCCATTTGGATTTAATGTGGCAATTCAACAGGAGCGACCCTGAATTAGTACTCACGACCTCCAAATAAGATAGGGTCCTTCAATGTCAGCAGGGCTCACTTGAGGTACACAAACCTCTTCACACATCCATATAAAAGAAAGCACTATACCAGGCAGGCTGCATCTGTATCCCGATCGCAATTACTGCACAATACCCGGGAGAACACACAGCAGATTCAGTTCCTGACAGACCGAGTGCATTTTCAGCAATTCCTCCAGTCTTCTACAGGGTGAGCCTGGTTTCTACTCTTCAGAGATCCTTTGATTCTTTTCACAGGACGGATTCAGTCCTAACAAGCTGTTACACAAGCTGCAGACCGGAACTCTGGGCCTTACACACGTTTTTTGACTAAAACTGCACACTGAAAAGCACAGGCTCCTTCCTTCTTCACTGCCAAAGCTCAACTGAAACTCCAACCGACAAAACCGGCACTTTTGAGTTCCTCCCAGTTCTTGACTGGATTGGCTGTCACTCACAATAGACTGCTGCTGTTGGTCCAAAAAGGCACTGAAGTCTAAACTACATCTCCCAGAGTCACTGCCCATACAATCCTCTTGTGGCTGGCTCAGATTATGAGTCCAAGTTCTGATTCGTCCAAGGCACCATTTTAGAGCTAGCTTACCCCACACTGATTGGTCCAGTTCAGCAGTTCAAAACTAGAATGGGGAACTAGCAGACACAGTTCTGACTGCAAAGAAAGCAGGTTAGACAAACTGTAATTTCATTATTACTCTAAATAATTTCTGGCAAACAGTTACATCTTTCAGATAGGTTCCCTTTGCACTCCTAGTGACTGCAAAAATGAAGTGAATTGGCAGCAGCTCGAGTGGTACTCAGAGAAGCACACAGTCCCCCATACAACTAATTATGTCTGCAAGCAGACAGCTCTTAAAGAGACAGTACCAGAGGCTCTAAAACACTCACTGATAAATGGCTTAAATGCCAAACACCATTCAGGCTTGGAGCATTCAAGCAAGCTCCTGAAGTCTTTTGGGAACCCCCATTTGCAGGGGGTTACACCCTTCCTGGTTTGGGAAAGCTTGACGTCCACGCAAGTACTTCATAAGTTTCAACTGCAACCATATACATTTGCATTAGGCTCGCATATGTAATCATCAGTCAATATATCATTTTACCAAGAACACATTTCTGAAACATTGCAGTACGTCACTCTTTACACAGTATTACACACATTGTACCATAACTCAAGTTATTACCTCTTGTACATGAAACCTGAAGAGGGGGCCTTCCCATCAGTTACCTTGGGGCTGGATGGGGCAAGGGCACCATACTTAGAGGGCAACACAAGTAACTTGAGTTAGCACTGATGCTCAGTTTGGGCAATGAGCTCGGGACACATACACCTTTATGGACAACATTGAGAGGCAAGTCCACAGGCCTCCCAAGTGAATCATAACTGAGGTGCACCACAGGCTTTACAGCTCGACCAGTCTTTCTAGGGGGAACTGTTATAGTCTCTGCACTCTGAGCCTCATTTTCAGCATTGTCCTCACTTGTCAGGGGAGTCTCCATGGGGGTAGAGAGGCTAGAACTTGGGGCACTTTCAGCTCCAGGAGTTACAGTTTCTGAGTCCACAACATTTGGCTCGCATGGAGAGCTTGGACACTGGCAGTGGACTGTCAGGGCACTCAAAATACTCTTCTTGTTCTGGTGTATCACCAGTCTGCCCCAATCTATCATTTTCCTCCCTGAAAGCTCAAACAGTTCAACCATGCACAATGATTCCATTTCATCTGATCTGATGCTTTGCACTTCACTTTCTGGGAGCATTGGCTCCAGGGATGAAGCTGGGGCTTAGACAGTCCAGAAGGCCCAGCTTTGTCTCCAGTATTGACTAGGGATTGCCCCAAACAATTGACTCAGTTCGTGAAGGATAGTATTCAAAGTCACTCTCACTTTCTTCCGATATGGACTGACAGTCATGCTCAACTGGGACTTGTGGAGGGGAACACTTTAACTTTGCTTCTGTAGGTGCAGACTTTCTTGATCTTTTCTTAGCAGCAGCTCTAGTCACTGGTCCAGAGGGGGCATCTTCTAGGGGCTCAGACTCAATTAAGATTTGTCCAATGGGCAGTAAATGATTTCTATGCATTGTTTTTACATCTTTTGAATTATTCTCAGGCCTTACTTTGTACACTGGCAGATCATCTAGTTTGCCCACTACAATGTGAGGGAGATGGTGCCATCTGTCAGCAATCTTGTGCTTGCCATGCAGTCCCAGATTTCTTAGCAATACCCGATCTCCCTCCTGAGTTCCTGTGCTTTCACCTTTTATCATACCTTTCTTTGTTGGCCAGATTTCTTTTGGCAGCCATGGTTTGAGCCAGTTGGTACGCATGAGTTAGCTGGGCCTTTAACTTTGCACATACTGTAAATAGTTGTCAGCTTGAACCCCATCAGGAGAGACCCCAAACACACATCTACTGGTAGTCGAGCTTCTTCCAAACATCAGGCGGTAGGGGAGAATCCAGTGGCATCACTTTGGTGCAGTTATAAGCATGTACCAGGGTGCTAATTTGTTGGCTCCATCTAGGCTTGTCCTTTGGGCAGGGTGCCTAGCATATCTAGCAAAGTGCGGTTGAAACGCTCAGGCTGTGGGTCCCCTGGGGTGGTAAGGAGTGGTTCTGGACTTTCGACTCCCACAGAGAAAGCATCTTTGATCAGACGACTCTCAAAGTCTCTCCCTTGATCAGAATGGATTCTTTGTGGAGCCCCATAGTGAACAAAAAGTTTCTACAAGTACTTTGGCCACAGTGGATGCTTTCTGGTCTTTGGTGGGGAAAGCTTGGGCATATCTCGTGAAATGGTCAGTGACCACCAGCACATTACTGATATTTCTTTGATCTGACTCCAAACTCAGAAAATCAATACAGACCAGCTCCATGGGTGCACTGGTGGTGATGTTAACAAGGGGGGCAGCCCTCTGGGGCAAAGCTTTCCTCTGTAAGCAGCGACTCAAGTTCGAATGTGTTGCTCCACATCAGCCCCCATCTTAGGCCAATAGAATCTGGATCTCACCAAGTCAAGTGTTCTGTCTATACCAAGGTGCCCCATGTGGTTGTGCAAGGACCTCAGTACTGAGTCTCGAAAGGCAGTGGGCAGCACTAGTTGTTGTTTGTCTACTTGTCCCCTCTGTCTACTGTTTCTCTGTATAACAGTTTATTGATCAGTTTCAACTTAGGACCTTCTTTGTATAACAGTGCAGTTCTCAAATCAGTGGAGCGAATTTGACACATCTTTTCCTGCATAGAGGGCTTCTAAAGCTGCTTTGATCATGGGATCGCGGGATTGAGCCCACATACTGTCATTGTCCAGCTGAGGCAGTGCACCAATGTTCATTGCAGAAAAGTGGCAACAAGCAGCAGGTATGCAATTCCTCAGAGGCTCCCAAGCAATCCACCATGCAGTCCACTGCGTCCGTGGACATTTGTTCCTCCCTGTCAAACTTCGCAGAGTGCCCGAATGTCAGGTTCTGCCAATCGACCCAATCATTCTGGGGAACAGGCCTCCGGGAGAGAGCATCAGCATCTATGTGGTTCAGACCTGCTCGGTATTCGAGAGCATAGTCATATGTAGATAATGCAGAAAGCCACCTATGGCCAGTGGCATCCAACTTAGCTGAGGTCTGCACATAGGTCAAAGGATTATTGTCAGTTTTTACTAGTATTTTAGCCCCATACAAGTACTCATGGAATTGGTCAACAATAGCCCACTTCAAAGCTAGGAACTCTAACTTATGTACAGGATAGTTCTTTTCGGATGGGGTCAGGCTTCTACTGGCAAAGGCCACTGGTCTCAGGCCATTCTCGTGCTCTTGGTACAACACAGCCCCCAACCCTTGCAAGCTAGCATCAGTGTGCAGGACGAAGGTTTTCTTGGATCGGCATAGGCCAGCACTGGAGCATGGGTAAGTTGATATATGATCTCATGAAAGCAGTCTCACAATCAGGAGTCCAGCGGCCCCAAATACTTCACTGGATGAAAATACACTCTTCAGTCTTGAGGACGCTGACTTTGGTATTTTTGTGGGTTGGGGATACCCTTGAGTAAGGTTAAGTAAAGGGCGGATCACTCTTGAATAGTCCTTGATGAAGCAGCCGATAATAACCACAGAATCCCAGGAATCTTTGCAGTTCTTTAGATTTTTGGGCTGTGCCAGGTGGTCAAGGCCTCAACTTTACTTGGGTCGGTCTCTATTCCTCGGTGGATACTATGTGTCCCACATACTTTACTGATGTTTGAAAGAATTGACACTTATCAATGGACAGTTTAAGGCCAAAGTCCTCCAGTCGGTCCAATACCTTAAATAATCTGCTCTCATGTTCCTCCAGTGAGCTGCCAAACACAATAACATCATCTAGGTATACCAGGCACTCTAGTAAGTTCATGTCCCCACTGCACGCCCATCAATCGCTGAAAAGTGGCTGGGGCACCTGAAACCCTTGAGGCATCCCTCATGAATTCATAGAAGCCGGACAGATAAAGGCTGCCTTCTCACGGTCCTCTGGGGCCATCGGGATCTGGTAGTACCCACTCTGGAGATCCAGCACAGAGAACCACTTGCTCCGCTTAGGCAGTCCAAAGCATCCTGAATGCGGGCATTGTGTACTGATCAGGATAGTCCACGTTTAAGGTGCGATAATCCACACACATCCTTACTGTTCCATTCTTTTTCCTCACTACCACAATGGGGGAAGCATAAGGCTTCTGGATTCTTGTATTACACCAGCAGCTAACATCTCTTGCAGATGCCGTCTCACATCATCTATGTCAGCAGGTGCCAGGCGTCGAGACCTCTCACGAAATGGTCTTTCGTCATGCAGCCGGATATTGTGCTCAGCTCCTTGCACGCATCCTACATCCCATTCCTTTAAAGAAAACACCTGGTCTCTCTGGGCAAGCTTCTCACTGATCCTCACTTTCCATTCAGCTGGCAGCGGGAGTCGCCAAATCAAACAAGTCAGGCGTTACTCTGTCATTCTTCCTTGAACTCTTGCTGCTGGGTAGCACTGCAGTGTCTGCACAATGCACATTAGCCAGGATGCAACCTCTGTTTACCTCGAATGTCTCTTTCAGACACATTATGAACTTGGACCATTACCCTTCTGGCATAAGCATGGGCTCTAGCGGCAAAATACTAGGCTTGACCAGCAGTCCTCTGGCAATTTTCCATCGCCTGGTGCATCCAACATTAATATTTTATTCTTAACATCCTTTCTGATACGGACCTCTCCTGTAAGGTACACTGGGCATTTGGCGCCAGGATCAGAGACTCAGGATCCTTCTTCCATACAATTCCGACCGTTCCTCTGGTTCTGTTTTTTCAGCATCTCTCTGTGCCTCATAGGCCTTCTTAATTAAAGCCGAACTCTTAAAGCTCTACTAGTCTTTGACCCCTGTTTTTCATAACACAACTGTGCCAGCCTTCCTAACATATGAGCATTTGTTCCAATCAACAAAGGGACACCATCATACAGTCCAGTGGGGGACACACTAAGGCTAGGGTCTCTACTTGTTCGGCCACTCCAGCCACGGAGGTGGGGAAAGACAGCCAAATTCGGATATACCCGGAATAGGGTAGGCCTTCTCACTTAACCCCCATACATGCAGTCCTTCTAATGGTTGTAAGGGTACGCCTGACAAATGCTTCTGATACCAATCCTGAACATAATTGTCACTTGGGAGCCACTGTCTAATACAGCTCTTGTAGACACTCCATTCACCTTACAGTGGTCTCCATGGAGGGACCCACTATTCTGGACCAGTCTGGAGAGAGGCGGTAGTGGGGCCTGGGCAACTGACCTTGCCACAAAAGGACGTGAATTAGCATTTTGGTGCCTCACTGATCATGCGTCGCACCTCTTAACCACTGATTTCTTCTCCAAGCTCTCCTTGTAGCCTATATGCAACTTTGTCAGTGTCTTTTGGGACTGGCATTCCCTTTTCATGTGCCCATCTTTCCCACAATTATAGCAAAACATACTTTCTGGAGTTTGAGCTGGCCGAGGCGCCACACTGGGAGCCAGGGCGGGGTATTACTAACTGGAAACCTTGGTGCCATCTCTGTCTGCGGCGTGATAAGCATTTGGAGACATCTCGTCAGTTTCTCCACTTCCATGGTCAAGGAATTGAGTTTGGAGCTGTTATCAGCAGGAGATACATGGGTGGTACCCCACCCCATAGCAGATGCAGTCGGATATAGGTCAGGCCCGATTGCAGGCGTGGCCTTCATAAAGGGACTGTTTTTGAATTCCCGGATCTCTCTCAACAGTTCGCCCCATTGTGGCATATCTTTTCCTTGTCAGAGCACTCATTGACTGTCAACCTCTGCCCCTGAACTTCACTTGATGGGTCACCTCAGTCACTCGGGTCAGAGCCACAGCTGTTGGTGCAGGTACCTCCCGAGGTCGCCTTTTTCTCAACTCCTCGAATTTCTCTCATTAACTCATCATAGGAGGGTGGGATTCCAGTCGATTTGCCAGGCGAATTGAAGCAACAGCAGTTCTGAGAAGGGGCAGACTTAAGGATTCTGTCCAGTCTGGTTCGGTCCAGTTCAATCGCTGGCAAACTACCCTTTCTGAGGCATTCTTGCAACAATTTTTCCAGCCGAGAACATACACAGACAACAACTCCCTTGGTACTGTTGTGCATTTCTTACTCTCCACCATAGGTCCTCATCAGAATCTGGGCTCCCATACACATTCTCCAAGGCCTCAAGATAGGCCTGTGCAGTCGCTTCAGGGTTACTGGCCCGCTTAGCACGGATGGTAGCCAGGGCAGGACCTCGGAGGCCTCACTAACCCTCTTCGCCGCCTTCCGAGCATTGCCATTCTAGCACTTGGGGCAACATAGTCTATCCAGGTCTCCCAGTCATCCTCCCTTGGGGGTGGGAGTGCCAGAGAAGATCCTCAACCTTCGTAAGAGTCGTGACTAATGGCAGGTGCAGAAATAGGAGTCTGCATTGGTTCAGCCACCATTACGGGCACTGGAGCAGGAGAGGGTGTTGGGGAGGAACACTCTAGGTGGCAAGAATAGTTTCTTCAAGTCCTCCACAGTTTTCCCTCTCCCAGCAACCATTCAGCAAATTTCTCCTCAAAAGTTTCAGATAGTGGTGGGGCTGATTCCCCGGTCTTTACTGTCCTTAGTTATCACTCTCCAAGCAGTGAGGGCTCCTCTGGGGTAATGGTCTGTGGCACTTTGGAGCTATCTATGGGATCCTTAAACTCTACTAGGGCCAGGAAAGTGTGGGTGAGCAGATTAGCATGCCGACCCACCACCACAGGGTTTTGTAAACCTTCCACCTTGGAAAGTACTCCTGCACAGTGTCCGTATTGATACCCAGGGGATGTCCAGGATAAGCATAGCATTTTGGGGGTCGATCTCCTCCCAGTACACCACTCCACCAGCCGCACAGCCACTTCTGTCGGGTACCCATTTTTCTTAACAGTGGTTCAGAATATGGCCACTAGAGGACACACAATCCCAGCGGTGAGCCTCCAAGATGTAACCCCTAGATGGCGCTATCCCAGGGCTACTACCCCTGCCTGATTTGCCACCAACAGGTTGAGGGGCCTGGATCCAATGGCGGTGCCTCCACCCAGAGGTCAGGGTTTGCAATAGTTAAACTAACTTGGTCACAGCCCTCTGGGACACTGCAACCCCTTCTTCCCACTAGTGGCCCACACAATATATCAGAATTACCTTCACAGTATACACTTACCCCCAGGTCTGGTTCCGCACTGGGACCTCCCAGAAATGAGATACAGTGCAACAATCACAGTACAGTACTTTAACATAGACAAATACCTCAGGCAGTATAACTTTGCTGAAACAAGCAGCTCTGATTTATTTAGGGGATATAACAAGGACAGGGGAAATCAGGTTAATTAGCTTATCACTCTAATAATCTACCTTTATGGCTCTGTGCACAGGCCTATCCCTATCAGTTACTGTCCCTGGGTACCCAAGCCCTAGTGGCTAGTCCAAACCGTGGCAGCTGGTAGGGGCCCTTTCACACAGAGAAAAGGAGAATTAAACAGTCAGCAGTACAGTAATTCCATTTGGATTTAATGTGGCAATTCAACAGGGAGCGACCCTGAATTAGTACTCACGACCTCCAAATAAGATAGGGTCCTTCAATGTCAGCAGGGCTCACTTGAGGTACACAAACCTCTTCACACATCCATATAAAAGAAAGCACTATACCAGGCAGGCTGCATCTGTATCCCGATCGCAATTACTGCACAATACCCGGGAGAACACACAGCAGATTCAGTTCCTGACAGACCGAGTGCAATTTTCAGCAATTCTCCAGTCTTCTACAGGTGAGCCTGGTTTCTACTCTTCAGAGATCCTTTGATTCTTTTCACAGGACGGATTCAGTCCTAACAAGCTGTTACACAAGCTGCAGACCGGAACTCTGGGCCTTACACACGTTTTTTGACTAAAACTGCACACTGAAAAAGCACAGGGCTCCTTCCTTCTTCACTGCCAAAGCTCAACTGAAACTCCAACCGACAAACCGGCACTTTGAGTTCCTCCCAGTTCTTGACTGGATTGGCTGTCACCAATAGACTGCTGCTGTTGGTCCAAAAGGCACTGAAGTTCAAACTACATGTAACCCCTAGATGGCGCTATCCCAGGGGCTACTACCCCTGCCTGATTTGCCACTAACAGGTTGAGGGGCCTGGATCCAATGGCGGGTGCCTCCACCCAGAGGTCAGGGTTTGCAATAGTTAAACTAACTTGGTCACAGCCCTCTGGGACACTGCAACCCCCTTCTTCCCACTAGTGGCCCACACAATATATCAGAATTACCTTCACAGTATACACTTACCCCAGGTCTGGTTCCGCACTGGGACCTCCTGTGAAATGAGATACAGTGCAACAATCACAGTACAGTACTTTAACATAGACAACACTTCAGGCAGTATAACTTTGCTGAAACAAGCAGCTCTGATTTATTTAGGGATATAACAAGGACAGGGGAAATCAGGTTAATTAGCTTATCACTCTAATAATCTACTTATGGCTCTGTGCACAGGCCTATCCTATCAGTTACTGTCCCTGGGTACCCAAGCCCTAGTGGCTAGTCCAAACCGTGGCAGCTGGTAGGGCCCTTCACACAGAGAAAAGGAGAATTAAACAGTCAGCAGTACAGTAATTCCATTTGGATTTAATGTGGCAATTCAACAGGGAGCGACCCTGAATTAGTACTCACGACCTCCAAATAAGATAGGGTCCTTCAATGTCAGCAGGGCTCACTTGAGGTACACAAACCTCTTCACACATCCATATAAAAGAAAGCACTATACCAGGCAGGCTGCATCTGTATCCCGATCGCAATTACTGCACAATACCCGGGAGAACACACAGCAGATTCAGTTCCTGACAGACCGAGTGCAATTTTCAGCAATTCCTCCAGTCTTCTACAGGGTGAGCCTGGTTTCTACTCTTCAGAGATCCTTTGATTCTTTTCACAGGACGGATTCAGTCCCAAGTCACAAGCTGCAGACCGGAACTCTGGGCCTTACACGCTTTTTTGACTAAAACTGCACACTGAAAAAGCACAGGGCTCCTTCCTTCTTCACTGCCAAAGCTCAACTGAAACTCCAACTGACAAAACTGGCACTTCCTTTGAGTTCCTCCCAGTTCTTGACTGGATTGGCTGTCACTCACAATAGACTGCTGCTGTTGGTCCAAAAAGGCACTGAAGTCTAAACTACATCTCCCAGAGTCACTGCCCATACAATCCTCTTGTGGCTGGCTCAGATTATGAGTCCAAGTTCTGATTCGTCCAAGGCACCATTTTAGAGCTAGCTTACCCCACACTGATTGGTCCAGTTCAGCAGTTCAAAACTAGAATGGGAACTAGCAGACACAGTTCTGACTGCAAAGAAAGCAGGTTAGACAAACTGTAATTTCATTATTACTCTAAATAATTTCTGGCAAACAGTTACATCTTTCAGATAGGTTCCTTTGCACTCCTAGTGACTGCAAAATGAAGTGAATTGGCAGCAGCTCGAGTGGTACTCAGAGAAGCACACAGTCCCCCATACAACTAATTATGTCTGCAAGCAGACAGCTCTTAAAGAGACAGTACCAGAGGCTCTAAAACACTCACTGATAAATGGCTTAAATGCCAAACACCATTCAGGCTTGGAGCATTCAAGCAAGCTCCTGAAGTCTTTTGGGAACCCCATTTGCAGGGGGTTACACCCTTCCTGGTTTGGGAAAGCTTGACGTCCTGCAGCAAGTACCCCATAAGTTTCAACTGCAACCATATACATTTGCATTAGGCTCGCACATGTAATCATCAGTCAATATATCATTTTACCAAGAACACATTTCTGAAACATTGCAGTACGTCACTTTACACAGTATTACACACATTGTACCATAACTCAAGTTATTACCTCTTGTACATGAAACCTGAAGAGAGGGGCCCTTCCCTATCAGTTACCTTTGGGCTGGACGGGGAAGGCACCATACTTAGAGGGCAACACAAGTAACTTGAGTTAGCACTGATGCTCAGTTTGGGCAATGAGCTCGGGGACATACACCCTTTATGGACAACATTGAGAGGAATCCACAGGCCTCCCAAGTGAATCATAACTGAGGTGCACCACAGGCTTTACAGCTCGACCAGTCTTTCTAGGGGGAACTGTTATAGTCTCTGCACTCTGAGCCTCATTTTCAGCATTGTCCTCACTTGTCAGGGGAGTCTCCATGGGGGTAGAGAGGCTAGAACTTGGGGCACTTTCAGCTCCAGGAGTTACAGTTTCTGAGTCCACAACATTTGGCTCGCATGGAGAGCTTTCGGACACTGGCAGTGGACTGTCAGGGCACTCAAAATACTCTTCTTGTTCGGGTGTATCACCAGTCTGCCCCAATCTATCATTTTCTCCCTGAAAGCTCAAACAGTTCAACCATGCACAATGATTCCATTTCATCTGATCTGATGCTTTGCACTTCACTTTCTGGGAGCATTGGCTCCAGGGATGAAGCTGGGGCTTAGACAGTCCAGAAGGCCCAGCTTTGTCTCCAGTATTGACTAGGGATTGCCCCAAACAATTGACTCAGTTCGTAAGAAGGATAGTATTCAAAGTCACTCTCACTTTCTTCCGATATGGACTGACAGTCATGCTCAACTGGGACTTGTGGAGGGAACACTTTAACTTTGCTTCTGTAGGTGCAGACTTTCTTGATCTTTTCTAGCAGCAGCTCTAGTCACTGGTCCAGAGGGGCATCTTCTAGGGCTCAGACTCAATTAAGATTTGTCCAATGGGCAGTAAATGATTTCTATGCATTGTTTTTACATCTTTTGAATTATTCTCAGGCCTTACTTTGTACACTGGCAGATCATCTAGTTTGCCCACTACAATGTGAGGGAGATGGTGCCATCTGTCAGCAATCTTGTGCTTGCCATGCAGTCCCAGATTTCTTAGCAATACCCGATCTCCCTCCTGGAGTTCCTGTGCTTTCACCTTTTATCATACCTTTCTTTGTTGGCCAGATTTCTTTGGCAGCCATGGTTTGAGCCAGTTGGTACGCATGAGTTAGCTGGGCCTTAACTTTGCACATACTGTAAATAGTTGTCAGCTTGAACCCCATCAGGAGAGACCCCAAACACACATCTACTGGTAGCTCGAGCTTCTCTTCCAAACATCAGGCGGTAGGGGAGAATCCAGTGGCATCACTTTGGTGCAGTTATAAGCATGTACCAGGGTGCTAATTTGTTGGCTCCATCTAGGCTTGTCCTTTGGTGCAGGGTGCCTAGCATATCTAGCAAAGTGCTGTTGAAACGCTCAGGCTGTGGGTCCCTGGGGTGGTAAGGAGTGGTTCTGGACTTTCGACTCCCACAGAGAAAGCATCTCTTTGATCAGACGACTCTCAAAGTCTCTCCCTTGATCAGAATGGATTCTTTGTGGAGCCCCATAGTGAACAAAAAGTTTTCTACAAGTACTTTGGCCACAGTGGATGCTTTCTGGTCTTTGGTGGGAAAGCTTGGGCATATCTCGTGAAATGGTCAGTGACCACCAGCACATACTGATATTTTTGATCTGACTCCAAACTCAGAAAATCAATACAGACCAGCTCCATGGGTGCACTGGTGGTGATGTTAACAAGGGGCAGCCCTCTGGGGCAAAGCTTCTCTGTAAGCAGCGTATACAAGTTCGAATGTGTTGCTCCACATCAGCCCCCATCTTAGGCCAATAGAATCTGATCTCACCAAGTCAAGTGTTCTGTCTATACCAAGGTGCCCCATGTGGTTGTGCAAGGACCTCAGTACTGAGTCTCGAAAGGCAGTGGGCAGCACTAGTTGTTGTTTGTCTACTTGTCCCCTCTGTCTACTGTTTCTCTGTATAACAGTTTATTGATCAGTTTCAACTTAGGACCTTCTTTGTATAACAGTGCAGTTCTCAAATCAGTGGAGCGAATTTGGACACATCTTTTCCTGCATAGAGGGCTTCTAAAGCTGCTTTGATCATGGGATCGCGGATTGAGCCCGCCAATACTGTCATTGTCCAGCTGAGGCAGTGCACCAATGTCTATTGCAGAAAAGTGGCAATAAGCAGCAGGTATGCAATTCTCAGAGGGTCCCAAGCAATCCACCATGCAGTCCACTGCGTCCGTGGACATTTGTTCCTCCCTGTCAAACTTCCGGCAGAGTGCCCGAATGTCAGGTTCTGCCAATCGGACCCAATCATTCTGGGGAACAGGCCTCCGGGAGAGAGCATCAGCATCTATGTGGTTCAGACCTGCTCGGTATTCGAGAGCATAGTCATATGTAGATAATGCAGAAAGCCACCTATGGCCAGTGGCATCCAACTTAGCTGAGGTCTGCACATAGGTCAAAGGATTATTGTCAGTTTTTACTAGTATTTTAGCCCCATACAAGTACTCATGGAATTGGTCAACAATAGCCCACTTCAAAGCTAGGAACTCTAACTTATGTACAGGATAGTTCTTTTCGGATGGGGTCAGGCTTCTACTGGCAAAGGCCACTGGTCTCAGGCCATTCTCGTGCTTTTGGTACAACACAGCCCCCAACCCTTGCAAGCTAGCATCAGTGTGCAGGACGTAAGGTTTTCTTGGATCGGCATAGGCCAGCACTGGAGCATGGGTAAGTTGATATATGATCTCATGAAAAGCAGTCTCACAATCAGGAGTCCAGCGGGCCCCAAATACTTCACTCGGATGAAAATACACTCTTTCAGTCTTGAGGGACGCTGACTTTTGGTATTTTTTGTGGGTTGGGGGATACCCTTGAGTAAGGTTAAGTAAAGGGCGGATCACTCTTGAATAGTCCTTGATGAAGCGCCGATAATAACCACAGAATCCCAGGAATCTTTGCAGTTCTTTAGATTTTGGCTGTGGCCAGGTGGTCAAGGCCTCAACTTTACTTGGGTCGGTCTCTATTCCCTCGGTGGATACTATGTGTCCCACATACTTTACTGATGTTTGAAAGAATTGACACTTATCAATGGACAGTTTAAGGCCAAAGTCCTCCAGTCGGTCCAATACCTTAAATAATCTGCTCTCATGTTCCTCCAGTGAGCTGCCAAACACAATAACATCATCTAGGTATACCAGGCACTCTAGTAAGTTCATGTCCCCACTGCACGCTCCATCAATCGCTGAAAAGTGGCTGGGGCACCTGAAACCCTTGAGGCATCCTCATGAATTCATAGAAGCCAAGCGGACAGATAAAGGCTGTCTTCTCACGGTCCTCTGGGGCCATCGGATCTGGTAGTACCCATCATGGAGATCCAGCACAGAGAACCACTTGCTCCCGCTTAGGCAGTCCAAAGCATCCTGAATGCGGGCATTGTGTACTGATCAGGATAGTCCGCCGTTTGGAAAAGATAATCCACACACATCCTTACTGTTCCATTCTTTTTCTCTCACTACCACAATGGGGAAGCATAAGGGCTTCTGGATTCTTGTATTACACCAGCAGCTAACATCTCTTGCAGATGCCGCCTCACATCATCTATGTCAGCAGGTGCCAGGCGTCGAGACCTCTCACGAAATGGTCTTTCGTCATGCAGCCGGATATTGTGCTCAGCTCCTGCACGCATCCTACATCCCATTCCTTTAAAGAAAACACCTGGTCTCTCTGGGCAAGCTTTCACTGATCCTCACTTTCCATTCAGCTGGCAGCGGGAGTCGCCGAAATCAAACAAGTCAGGCATGCTACTCTGTCATTCTTCCTTGAACTCTTGCTGCTGGGTAGCACTGCAGTGTCTGCACAATGCACATTAGCCAGGATGCAACCTCTGTTTACTCGAATGTCTCTTTCAGACACATTATGAACTTGGACCATTACCCTTCTGGCATAAGCATGGGCTCTAGCGGCAAAATACTAGGCTTGACCAGCAGTCCCTCTGGCAATTTTCCATCGCCTGGGCATCCAACATTAATATTTTATTCTTAACATCCTTTCTGATACGGACCTCTCCCTGTAAGGTACACTGGGCATTTGGCGCCAGGATCAGAGACTCAGGATCCTTCTTCCATACAATTCGACCGGTTCCTCTGGTTCTGTTTTTCAGCATCTCTCTGTGCCTCATAGGCCTTCTTAATTAAAGCCGGAACTCTTAAAGCTCTACTAGTCTTTGACCCTGTTTTTCATAACACAACTGTGCCAGCCTTCCGAACATATGAGCATTTGTTCCAATCAACAAAGGGACACCATCATACAGTCCAGTGGGGGACACACTAAGGCTAGGGTCTCTACTTGTTCGGCCACTCCAGCCACGGAGGTGGGAAAGACAGCCAAATTCGGATATACCCGAATAGGGGTAGGCCTTCACTTAACCCCATACATGCAGTCCTTCTAATGGTTGTAAGGGCACGCCTGACAAATGCTTCTGATACCAATCCTGGAACATAATTGTCACTTGGGAGCCACTGTCTAATACAGCTCTTGTAGACACTCCATTCACCTTTACAGTGGTCTCCATGGAGGGACCCACTATTCTGGACCAGTCTGGAGAGGCGGTAGTGGGGGCCTGGGCAACTGACCTTGCCACAAAAGGACGTGAATTAGCATTTTGGTGCCCTCACTGGGATCATGTCGCACCTCTTAACCACTGATTTCTTCTCCAAGCTCTCCTTGTAGCCTATATGCAACTTTGTCAGTGTCTTTGGGACTGGCATTCCTTTCATGTGCCCATCTTTCCCACAATTATAGCAAAACATACTTTCTGGAGTTTGAGCTGGCCGAGGCGCCACACTGGGAGCCAGGGCGGGGTATTACTAACTGGAAACCTGGGTGCCATCTCTGTCTGCGGCGTGATAAGCATTTGGAGACATCTCGTCAGTTTCTCCACTTCCATGGTCAAGGAATTGAGTTTGGAGCTGTTATCAGCAGGAGATACATGGGTGGGTACCCCACCCCATAGCAGATGCAGTCGGATATAGGTCAGGCCGCATTTGCAGGCGTGGCCTTCATAAAGGGACTGTTTTTGAATTCCCGGATCTCTCTCAACAGTTCGCCCATTGTGGCATATCTTTTCCTTGTCAGAGCACTCATTGACTGTCAACCTCTGCCCCTGAACTTCACTTGATGGGTCACCTCAGTCACTCGGGTCGTAGCCACAGCTGTTGGTGCAGGTACCTCCCGAGGTCGCCTTTTCTCAACTCCTCGACTTCTCTCATTAACTCATCATGGAGGGTGGGGATTCCAGTCGATTTGCCAGGCGTAACTGAAGCAACAGCAGTTCTGAGAAGGGGCAGACTTATGATTCTGTCCAGTCTGGTTCGTCCAGTTCAATCGCTGGCAAACTACCCTTTCTGAGGCATTCTTGCAACAATTTTTCCAGCCGAGACATACACAGACAACAACTCCCTTGGTACTGTTGTGCATTTCTTACTCTCCACCATAGGTCCTCATCAGAATCTGGGCTCCCATACACATTCTCCAAGGCCTCAAGATAGGCCTGTGCAGTCGCTTCAGGGTTACTGGCCCGCTTAGCACGGATGGTAGCCAGGCAGGACCTCGGAGGCTCTCACTAACCCTCTTCGCCAGCCCGAGCATTGCCATTCTAGCACTTGGGGCAACATAGTCTATCCAGGTCTCCCAGTCATCCTCCCCTTGGGGGGTTGGGAGGGTGCCAGAGAAGATCCTCAACCTTCGGTAAGAGTCGTGACTAATGGCAGGTGCAGAAATAGGAGTCTGCATTGGTTCAGCCACCATTACGGGCACTGGAGCAGGAGAGGGTGTTGGGGGAGGAACACCCCCAGGTGGCAAGAATAGTTTCTTCAAGTCCTCCACAGTTTTCCCCTCTCCCAGCAACCATTCAGCAAATTTCTCCTCAAAAGTTTCAGATAGTGGTGGGGGCTGATTCCCCCCCGGGTCTTTACTGTCCTTAGTTATCACTCTCCAAGCAGTGAGGGCTCCCTCTGGGGTAATGGTCTGTGGCACTTTGGAGCTATCTATGGATCCTTAAACTCTACTAGGGCCAGGAAAGTGTGGGTGAGCAGATTAGCATGCCACCCACCACCACAGGGTTTTGTAAACCTTCCACCTTGGAAAGTACTCCTGCACAGTGTCCGTATTGATACCCAGGGGATGTCCAGGATAAGCATAGCATTTTGGGGGTCGATTCTCCCCAGTACACCACTCCACCAGCCGGTGCACAGCCACTCTGTCGGGTACCCATTTTTTCTTAACAGTGGTTCAGAATATGGCCACTAGAGGACACACAATCCCAGCGGTGAGCCTCCAAGATGTAACCCCTAGATGGCGCTTATCCCAGGGGCTACTACCCCTGCCTGATTTGCCACTAACAGGTTGAGGGGCCTGGATCCAATGGCGGGTGCCTCCACCCAGAGGTCAGGGTTTGCAATAGTTAAACTAACTTGGTCACAGCCCTCTGGGACACTGCAACCCCTTTCTTCCCACTAGTGGCCCACACAATATATCAGAATTACCTTCACAGTATACACTTACCCCCAGGTCTGGTTCCGCACTGGGACCTCCTGTGAAATGAGATACAGTGCAACAATCACAGTACAGTACTTTAACATAGACAAATACCTCAGGCAGTATAACTTTGCTGAAACAAGCAGCTCTGATTTATTTAGGGGATATAACAAGGACAGGGGAAATCAGGTTAATTAGCTTATCACTCTAATAATCTATTTATGGCTCTGTGCACAGGCCTATCCCTATCAGTTACTGTCCCTGGGTACCCAAGCCCTAGTGGCTAGTCCAAACCGTGGCAGCTGGTAGGGGCCCTTTCACACAGAGAAAAGGAGAATTAAACAGTCAGCAGTACAGTAATTCCATTTGGATTTAATGTGGCAATTCAACAGGGAGCAACCCTGAATTAGTACTCACGACCTCCAAATAAGATAGGGTCCTTCAATGTCAGCAGGGCTCACTTGAGGTACACAAACCTCTTCACACATCCATATAAAAGAAAGCACTATACCAGGCAGGCTGCATCTGTATCCCGATCGCAATTACTGCACAATACCCGGGAGAACACACAGCAGATTCAGTTCCTGACAGACCGAGTGCAATTTTCAGCAATTCCTCCAGTCTTCTACAGGGTGAGCCTGGTTTCTACTCTTCAGAGATCCTTTGATTCTTTTCACAGGACGGATTCAGTCCTAACAAGCTGCAGACCGGAACTCTGGGCCTTACACACGTTTTTTGACTAAAACTGCACACTGAAAAAGCACAGGGCTCCTTCCTTCTTCACTGCCAAAGCTCAACTGAAACTCCAACCGACAAAACCGGCACTTCCTTTGAGTTCCTCCCAGTTCTTGACTGGATTGGCTGTCACTCACAATAGACTGCTGCTGTTGGTCCAAAAAGGCACTGAAGTCTAAACTACATCTCCCAGAGTCACTGCCCATACAATCCTCTTGTGGCTGGCTCAGATTATGAGTCCAAGTTCTGATTCGTCCAAGGCACCATTTTAGAGCTAGCTTACCCCACACTGATTGGTCCAGTTCAGCAGTTCAAAACTAGAATGGGAACTAGCAGACACAGTTCTGACTGCAAAGAAAGCAGGTTAGACAAACTGTAATTTCATTATTACTCTAAATAATTTCTGGCAAACAGTTACATCTTTCAGATAGGTTCCCTTTGCACCCTAGTGACTGCAAAATGAAGTGAATTGGCAGCAGCTCGAGTGGTACTCAGAGAAGCACACAGTCCCCCATATACAACTAATTATGTCTGCAAGCAGACAGCTCTTAAAGAGACAGTACCAGAGGCTCTAAAACACTCACTGATAAATGGCTTAAATGCCAAACACCTGGAGCATGGGTAAGTTGATATATGATCTCATGAAAAGCAGTCTTGATAATCAGGGTCCAGCGGCCCCAAAATACTTCACTCGATGAAAATACACTCTTTCAGTCTTGAGGGACGCTGACTTTTGGTATTTTTTGTGGGTTGGGGATACCTCGAGTAAGGTTAAGTAAAGGGTTGATCACTCTTGAATAGTCCTCTTGATGAAGCTCCTGATAATAACCACAGAATCCCAGGAATCTTTTGCAGTTCTTTTTTAGATTTTTAGGCTGTGGCTAGGTGGTCAAGGCCTCAACTTTTACTTGGGTTGGTCTCTATTCCTCGGTGGATACTATGTGTCCCATACTTTACTGATGTTTGAAAAATTGGACACTTATCAATGGACAGTTTAAGGCCAAAGTCCTCCAGTCGGTCCAATACCTAAATAATCTGCCTCATGTTCCTCCAGTGAGCTGCCTAAACACAATAACATCATCTAGGTATACCAGGCACTCTAGTAAGTTCATGTCCCCCACTGCACGCTCCATCAATCGTTGAAAAGTGGCTGGGGCACCTGAAATCCTTGAGGCATCCTCATGAATTCACTTAGAAGCCCAAGCGGACAGATAAAGGCCGTCTTCTCCACGGTCCTCTGGGGCCATCGGGATCTGGTAGTACCCACTCAGGAGATCCAGCACAGAGAACCACTTGTTCTGCTTGGGCAGTCCAAAGCATCCTGAATGCGGGGCATTGTGTACTGATCGAGGGATAGTCCGCCCGGTTTAAGGTGCGATAATCCACACACTCTTACTGGTCCATTCTTTTTCCTCACTACCACAATGGAAGCATAAGGAACCTACTAGATTCTTATATTACACCCAGCAGCTAACATCTCTTGCAGATGCCGTCTCCATCATCTATGTCCCAGCAGGTGCAGGCGATAAAGAGACCTCTCACGAAATGGTCTTCGTCATGCAGCGGATATTGCTCAGCTCACTTGCCGATCCTACATCCATTCCTTTAAAGAAAACACCTGGTCTCTCTGGGCAAGCTTCTCACTGATCCTCACTTTCCATTCAGCTGGCAGCGGGGGGATGCCGAAATCAAACAAGTCAGGCGTTACTCTGTCATTCTTCCTTGAACTCTTGCTGCTGGGTAGCACTGCAGTGTCTGCACCAATACATTAAGCCAGGATGCAACCTCTGTTGACTAATGTCTCTTTTCAGACATTATGAACTTGGACCATTACTCTTCTGGCATAAGCATGGGCTCTAAGCAGACAAAAATACTGAAGCTGACCAGCAGTCCCTCAGCAATTTTCCATCGCCTGGTGCATCCAACGTTAATATTTTATTCTTAACATCCCTTTCTGATCACGGACCTCTCCTGTAAGGTACACTGGGCATTTAGGCGCCAGGATCAGAGACTCAGGATCCTTCTTCCATACAATTCCGACCGGTTCCTCTGGTTCTGTTTTCAGCATCTCTCTGTGCCTCATAGGCCTTCTTAATTAAAGCGAACTCTTAAAGCTCTACTAGTCTTTGACCCTGTTTTTCATAACACAACTGTGCCAGCCTTCGAACATATGGCATTTGTTCCAATCAACAAGGGACACCATCATACAGCCCAGTGGGGGACACACTAAGCTGGTCTCTACTTGTTCGGCCACTCCAGCCACGGAGGTGAGGAAAGACAGCCAATGTCGGATATACCGGAATAGGGGTAGGCCTTCTCATAACCCCCATACATGCAGTCCTTCTAATGGTTGTAAGATGCGTCTGACAAATGCTTCTGACTACCAATCCTGGAACATAATTGTCACTTGGGAGCCACTGTCTAATACAGCTCTTGTAGACACTCCATTCACCTTTACAGTGGTCTCATGGAAGGACCCACTATTCTGGACCAGTCTGGAGAGGCGGTAGTGGGGGCCTGGGCAGCAACCTTGCCACAAAGACGTGAATTAGCATTTTGGGTGCCTCACTGGGATCATGTCGCTGCACCTACCTAACCACTGATTTCTTCTCGCAAGCTCTCCTTGTAGCCTATATGCAACTTTGCCAGTGTCTTTTGGGGACTGGCATTCCCTTTCATGTGCCCATCTTTCCCACAATTATAGCAAAACATACTTTCTGGAGTTTGAGCTGGCCGAGCGCCACACTGGGAGCCAGGCAGGGGTATTACTAACTGGAAACCTAGGTGCCATCTCTGTCTTCTGAGTGATAAGCATTTGGAGACATCTCGTCCAGTTTCTCCACTTCCATGGTCAAGGAATTGAGTTTGGAGCTGTTATCAGCAGGAGATACATGGGTGGGTACCCCACCCCATAACAGATACAGATGGCGGATATAGGTCAGGGCCCGTACTTGCAGGCGTGGCCTTCATAAAGGGACTGTTTTGAATTCGGATCTCTCTCAACAGTTACGCCCCATTGTGGCATATCTTTTCCTTGTCAGAGCACTCAATGACTGTCAACCTCTGCCCTGAACTTCACTTGATGGGTCACCCTCAGTCACTCGGATTCGTAGCCACAACTGTTGGTGCAGGTACCTCCCGAGGTCGCCTTTTCTCAACTCCTCGAATTTCTCTCATTAACTCATCATAGGAGGGTGGGATTCCAGTCGATTTGCCAGGCGTAACTGAAGCAACAGCAGTTCTGAGAAGGGCAGACTTAAGGATTCTGTCCAGTCTGGTTCGGTCCAGTTCAATGATGGCAAACTACCCTTTCTGAGGCATTCTTGCAACAATTTTTCCAGCGAGAGACATACACAGACAACAACTCCCTTGGTACTGTTGTGCATTTCTTACTCTCCACCATAGGTCCTCATCAGAATCTGGGCTCCCATACACATTCTCCAAGGCCTCAGATAGGCCTGTGCAGTCGCTTCAGGGTTACTGGCCCACGTTTGCACGGATGGTAGCCAGACGGGACCTCGGGCTCTCACTAACCTCTTCCTTTTTAGCCCTCCGAGCATTGCCATTCTAGCACTTTGGGGGCAACATAGTCTATCCAGGTTCTCAGTCATCCTCCTTGGGGGTGGGAGGGTGCCAGAGAAGATCCTCAACCTTCGTAAGAGTCGTGATTAATGGCAGGTGCAGAAATGAGGTCTGCATTGGTTCAGCCACCATTACGGGCACTGGAGCAGGAGAGGGTGTTGGGGAGGAACACCCCAGGTGGCAAGAATAGTTTCTTCAAGTCCTCCACAGTTTCCCCCTCCCAGCAACCATTCAAGCAAATTTCTCCTCAAAAGTTTCAGATAGTGGTGGGGCAGATTCCCAGGTCTTTACTGTCCTTAGTTATCACTCTCCAAGCAGTGAGGGCTCCCTCTGGAGGTAATGGTCTGTGGCACTTTGGAGCTATCTATGGGATCCCTCAAAACTCTACTAGGGCCAGGAAGAGGTGTGGGTGAGCAGATTAGCATGTCAACCCACCACCACAAGGTTTTGTAAACCTTCCACCTTGAAAAGTACTCCCTGCACAGTGTCCGTGTTGATACCAGGGGATGTCCAGGATAAGCATAGCATTTTGGGGTCGATCTCCTCCCAGTACACCACTCCACCACCGGTCTCACCAGCACTTCTGTCGGGTACCCATTTTTCTTAACAGTGGTTCGTAAATATGGCCACTAGAGACACACAATCAGCGGTGAGCCTCAAGATGTAACCCCTAGATGGCGCTATCCCAGGGCTACTACCCTGCCTGATTTGCCACTAACAGGTTGAGGGCCTGGATCAATGGCGGGTGCCTCCACCCAGAGGTCAGGGTTGCAATAGTTAAACTAACTGGTCACAGCCCTCTGGGACACTGCAACCCCTTTCTTCCCACTAGTGGCAACACAATATATCAGAATTACCTTCACAGTATACACTTACCCCAGGTCTGGTTCCGCACTGGGACCTCCTGTGAAATGAGATACAGTGCAACAATCACAGTACAGTACTTTAACATAGACAAAGCCTCAGGCAGTATAACTTTGCTGAAACAAGCAGCTCCTGATTTATTTGGGGGATATAACAAGGACAGGAAATCAGGTTAATTAGCTTATCACTCTAATAATCTACCTATGGCTCTGTGCACAGGCCTATCCCTATCAGTTACTGTCCCTGGGTACCCAAGCCCTAGTGGCTAGTCCAAACCGTGGCAGCTGGTAGGGGCCCTTTCACACAGAGAAAAGGAGAATTAAACAGTCAGCAGTACATAGTAATTCCATTTGGATTTAATGTGGCAATTCAACAGGGCGACCCTGAATTAGTACTCACCTCCAAATAAAGATAGGGTCCTTCAATGTCAGTCAGGGCTCACTTGAGGTACACAAACCTCTTCACACATCCATATAAAAGAAAGCACTATACCAGGCAGGCTGCATCTGTTCCCGATCGCAATTACTGCACAATACCGGGAGAACACACCGCAGATTCAGTTCCTGACAGACCGATGCAATTTTCAGCAATTCCTGCAGTCTTCTACAGGGTGAGCCTGGTTTCTACTCTTCAGAGATCCTGATTCTTTCTCAGGGGACGGTTCAGTCCTAATGGCTAGCAGACCGAACTCTGGGCTCACACGCTTTTTGACTAAACTGCACACCGAAAAGCTACACAGGCCTTCCTTCTTCACTGCCAAAGCTCAACTGAAACTCCAACTGACAAAACTGGCACTTCTTTGAGTTCCTCCCAGTTCTTGACTGGATGGCTGTCACTCACAACAGACTGCTGCTGTTGGTCCAAAAGGCACTGAAGTCTAAACTACATCTCCCAGAGTCACTGCCCATACAATCCTCTTGTGGCTGGCTCAGATTAGTGAGTCCAAGTTCTGATTCAGTCAAGGCACCATTTTAGAGCTAGCTTACCCCACACTGATTGGTCCAGTTCAGCAGTTCAAAACTAGAATGGGAACTAGCAGACACAGTTCTGACTGCAAAGAAAGCAGGTTAGACAAACTGTATTTCATTATTACTAAATAATTTCTGGCAAACAGTTACATCTTTCAGATAGGTTCCTTTGCACCCTAGTGACTGCAAAAATGAAGTGAATTGGCAGCAGCTCGAGTGGTACTCAGAGAAGCACACAGTCCCCCATACAATTAATTATGTCTGCAAGCAGACAGCTCTTAAAGAGACAGTACCAGAGGCTCTAAAACACTCACTGATAAATGGCTTAAATGCCAAACACCATTCAGGCTTGGAGCATTCAAGCAAGCTCCTGGAAGTCTTTTGGGAACCCCATTTGCAGCGGGGTTGACATACATCTCCCAGAGTCACTGCCCATACAATCCTCTTGTGGCTGGCTCCAGATTATGAGTCCAAGTTCTGATTCGTCCAAGGCACATTTGCTAGAACTAGCTTACCCCACACTGATTGGTCCAGTTCAGCAGTTCAAAACTAGAATGGGGAACTAGCAGACTACAGTTCTGACTGCAAAGAAAGCAGGTTAGACAAACTGTAATTTCATTATTACTCTAAATAATTTCTGGCAAACAGTTACATCTTTCAGATAGGTTCCCTTTGCACTCTAGTGACTGCAAAAATGAAGTGAATTGGCAGCAGCTCGAGTGGTACTCAGAGAAGCACACAGTCCCCCATACAAACTAATTATGTCTGCAAGCAGACAGCTCTTAAAGAGACAGTACCAGAGGCTCTAAAAACACTCACTGATAAATGGCTTAAATGCCAAACACCATTCAGGCTTGGAGCATTCAAGCAAGCTCCTGGAAGTCTTTTGGGAACCCCCATTTGCAGGGGGGTTACAGGTGTTTGAATGCCTCGATCATATCACCTCTCTCCCTCCTTTGCTCAAGGGTATACATATTGAGCTCCGTTAATCTGTCCTCATATGTCTTCTGATGCAGTCCCTGCACCATTTTGGTTGCCCTTCTCTGGACTGCCTCAATTTGGTTAATGTCCTTGTGAAGGTGTGGCCTCCAATACTGCACGCAGTACTCCAGATGGGGCCTAACCAGTGTCTTGTACAGAGGATTATTACCTCCCTCTTACGACTTGTGATACCCTACTAATACACCCTAACACCCCCTAACCTTACCTACTGCTTTAGTGGTCTGCTTGGATGATTTTAGGTCATCAGTGATGATGATGCCCAAGTCTCTTTCTTCCTTTGTGACTGCTAACTCCCCTCCTAGCCTATAGGTGGCTTCAGTGTTTCTCTTCCCTATGTGCATGATTTTGCACTTCTTTGCACTAAATCCCAGTTGCCACTCTTCTGACCATTCTGCTAGTTTATCCAGATCTCTTCTCATTCTGCCCACCCCATCTGGATCATCTACTCTGTTGCAGATCTTGGTGTCATCTGCAAACAGACAAACTTACCCTCTAGTCCATCTGCAAGGTCACTAATGAAGATGTTGAAGTGGACTGGCCCCAGGACTGATCCCTGAGGTACCCACTTGTGACTTGCATCTCTTCTGACTGTATACCATTTACCACCACTCTCTGTTTTCTCCCCGTCAACCAGTTTGCCACCCAGTTGACCAACTTCTGACCCACCCTGAGCCTACCCAGCTTATTTATCAATCTTCTATGTGGAACAGTGTCAAAAGCTTTGCTGAAGTCAAGGTAGGCGACATCAACTGCTCCCCCTTGGTCCACCACTCTGGTTAC
This sequence comes from Neoceratodus forsteri, assembly GCA_016271365.2. Lineage (NCBI taxonomy): Eukaryota > Metazoa > Chordata > Ceratodontiformes > Ceratodontidae > Neoceratodus > Neoceratodus forsteri. The sequence goes on from CM057455.1 coordinate 480,129,390, forward strand.
CCAGTCAAAGAAATCTATGAGATTAGTTTGACAGGACCTTCCTTTGGTAAACCCATGCTGTCTTGGATCCTGTGCCCCTATGGATTCCAGGTGTTGCACTATCCTTTCCTTAAGGAGTGCCTCCATAATCTTGCCCACTACTGAGGTAAGACTGACGGTCTGTAGTTCCCGCCTCCTCCTGCTACCACTCTTGTGGGCGGGATCACATGAGCCCTTCTCCAGTCTTCAGGGACCTCTCCTGTGTTCAGAGACTCACTAAACAATTCTGCTAATGGCTCTGCTAGTTCCTCCTTTAGCTCCTTAAGTACCCTGGGATGTATGCCATCAGGTCCCAATGCCTTATCCACCCTGAGCTTATAGCTCTTGTAGGACCTTTCTTTTGTGAAGGGAGTAGTGCTCACCTCCCTCCCCTGTGTCCATGATGCTGAGCTGTGGGCCCTGTCCTACCTTCTCTTCAGTAAATACTGAGCAAAAGTATCTATTTAGGATAGATGCCTTTACAGGTGCTCCTCCTCACATGCTCCCTTTCTCCATTAGCTTAGCACTACCCTCTGGACTTTCTCCTTTCACTAATGTATCTACAGAAAGTCTTGTCACCTTCTTTTACTGTTCATGCTAGTGTTTCCTCAGTTTGGGACTTTGCCTCTACTGCCTTACCTGCTTCCCTTAGGGCAGTTTGGTATGCCTCCTATCTTCATCCGCTGTGTTCCCTTATATTTCCTGAAGGCCAGCCTTTTGGCTCTGACCTTTTCTGCTACTGTATTTGAGAACCAAAGTGGTTTCCTTCTTCTTGCACTTCCTTTTCTGTCTAACACAATGGGATGTTGCTTCAAGTATTGCATCCTTAATGCTTGCCACTTTGCCTGTACCCCCTCACCTGTGTTTCTTTTGCCAGGCTAGCTTAACCTGTAGGCCATCTTATCAAAGTCAGCTCCTCTGAAGTCCCATATTTTGCCTTGGAATGGGATGATTTAGATGTAGTAGCCAAACTGAACCATACCATGTGATGGTCACTGGCCCCCAGGTGACCTTCTACCTGGAGATCTGTGATCCCTTCTTTGTTAGTCAGTACTAGATCTAGGATAGCCCTGTCTCTTGTGGGTTGCTGTACAAGTTGTTTGAGGCCCTCCTGCAGGAATCCACTATGAGTCTAGTTATGGCAGATGTTCCTGCTGGTATTGACCACTCTGTATCTGGCATGTTGAAGTCTCCCATTATCAGAACCTCCCCTTTAGCTGTCATGTTTGTATATCTTCTAACAGTAATGTATCTATGTCCTCCCTCTGGTCTGGGGCCTGTAGACAACCCCAGTTCTTATGGCTGTCCATTTCCTGTTTCCAGGGTGACCCACAGTTCTTCTGTGGCTCCTTATGTGTATTCTGAATTTCTGTGGCTTTGATATTTTCATTAACATACAGGGCCACTCCTCCCCCCTTTCACCTCGGTCTCTTCTGAACAATACATAGCCAGGTACTGAGAGTCTCCCAAGTGTGGTTACCATGAAACCGTCTCACTAATTGCTACTATGTCCAGTTTAGCCTCTGACATTATTGCCTGCAGGTCTGGGATCTTATTTCCCAGGCTGTGAGCATTTGTGTACATGATTTTCCATTGGCCAGATTTTGGTGTGTTAGTTGTTGGGTGAAGTTTGGCATTACCCTGTGCATCGTGTAGGGGAGACAAACCTTTTTTCTTACCTGGTGATGCAGGCGAGCGGCAAACATGCTGAATTCCTGTTTGACCACTAGCTGAGGGGGAGGTGTTCTTCCCATTAAAGCGTATGGGTGCTGCACCCCTCTCCCCATTGCTAGTTTAAATATTCTGCAAAGCGTCAAACTTCTGCCCCAATGCACTGACTCCTCTTTAGTCAGATGCAGTCCATCAAATTTAAAGAAAATCCGCTTCCAGAACTGTTGCCAGTCCCTACAAATTTGTGTCCTTTTTCTGGCACCAGTCCTTGAGCCACATGTTTAGCTCCCCTATCTCCTTCTCTGACCTTCCGTCCATCTGCTCCCTCTCCCAGACTGGCAGGATCTCAGAAGGAGATGCCAGCACGAAATAGATGATGGTTGTCGCAGCCTAGTCAGGTGTTCCTTGGTCTCACAACTGACCGGCTGGCGAGATCATTAGTCCCTATGTGTACTAGGACATCAATGTTTTCTTCTGCCTTGTGAACAATTTTATAATGCGGCTCAGTGTCTCTCATGCTGATGTACCTGGAGACATCTGACCATCACCCTGGCTGGAGATGGGTATCAACTCCCGAATCATGGAGTCTCCTATGATCAAGTTTTTGGATTTCCTTTGTGCTTGTTTAGTTTTGGTTCCTGATTTGGGTGAGTTTTGTTGTGCTAGCTCCTGTGCCGCAGTGTCCTGCTCTGCAGTGTCTTCTGCCTCTTTATTTGATTTCAGAGATAGAGGCAGATACCTGTTTGTAGTGTTTATATGGTTTTTGGAGGTAATGTGTTGGAGAGCAGAGAGTGATGGGGCACCTGATTTGCTCCTCCTAACCACCTGCCAACCTCCTGGACCAACTACCCTCTGAGGTCGAGGTTTTTCTGTTGGATGCTGGGGAAATGGCGGGTGGTTCTTATAATGTATTTCCTCTTCAATATGAAATTTGAGGCGTGCAATCTCTGCCCATGCTGCCTGGAGCTGAGCCTAAGATCTCCAAAGGCCCAGCATGTGGGACAGTGTCCTAAATCCTGTAAGACTGTCCTTCTGAAAATTGTTCCACAGTACCTGCAGTTAATGAAATCCATTCCAAATAAGTTGCTGGGTTTGTAACCTAGTCAGAGTAATTAGAAGGGAAAAAAAAGGAAAAAAATGCAAGTAATGGTTTAATTGTGCTTTGTTTAACTTGTTATAACAAGTTAAATTACTAGTGCCCCTGTAAATGATATCACCTTGTGGAGGCCCCACTGATCCGCCCCTTCCTGCTCTGCCACAGGATATGTCACAACTGTGGTACCCTATAAAAGGAGTGTAGCGTGGGGTGGTTGGGGATGGGGGTGGGTGGCTGGGCCCTTCCCCTGCCTAAAAAGAAGAACCACGGACGAAAGAACAAGGAGGTAAGAGCAGAAACAATCAGTCAACAACAAATGCAGTAACCCTGAAAGCTTATCCTAATGTTAGATAAAACTGTAAAACCTGTAAAGCACCACCTATAATAATTTCAGAGAAGATATACCCTGTAAGAAACACTTTGCTCCAGAGAAAAATAAAGCAGTAACAGAAGATATACCTTGCAAAAGACAATTTGAATCAGAAGATTACAGCAGTAATCTGTTAGCACACACCTGTAGGCACACCTTATAGAAGAAGGTATACCAGCAACAACAATTTGAATCAGAGAAAAAATAAAGCAATGAAATGTTAGCAACAAACAGGCTATATTCTTCACACACTGCCAAAGTAAAGCCAGTGGAGCCCCCCCTCAGGATCCTACCTAACTCCTTACACCCCATTAAGCAGGTTTCCTCCCACAAGTACCTGGGTATCACCTTTGATTCAGCCCTCACCTTTCATTCCCACATCAGCGCCCTTTTCCATGGCTATCAATGTTTGGATTGGGCTGTTATACTGGCACAGGGACTGCCTCCCACAAGAGGGCAGGCTAGCAATTATCTCCTTGGTTCTGTCACTCATTTACTATGGTCTGCCTATCTATGCTGCTGCTGACAATAATGCCCTCACAGAAATACAGCTCTCCATAAATAAGGCCTGCCGGCTCCTCTCAGGTGTCCCAAGGCGCACCCACACCTGTCTGTTATACTCCTCCACTGACCTGCTCGACCTAGATGAAAGGCTTCACTACCAAACCTGACTCCTTGTAAAAAAGACTCTGCTAGGACTCTTCCCTCCCAGGTATCCGCCCCTTCCAACAGGCCTCCCACTCAGTGTCCACCCGCAGCACCGACAAGACCTCGCTTACTGTCCCAAGGGTCAGGACAGCTATGGCCCAGAGATCATTTTGTTACAGAGCTCCCGCCTGGTTCAAAGCACTCCCAGCCAACATAGCTGACTGCATCAAGCTAGGCCCTTTCAAGACTGCCCTCAAAAGCCACCTAACTCCTGCAGCTGCAAATGCACATAACCCCCCACCATCCCCTCAGGACAAATCACCCCTTACAAGACATGGTCTCCCTAGCTACCTGTAGCCTGTATGGGACTTATGTGTGGGGCTCACTATGAGCCCTGTGACAAATGACTACTCCATTGACTACTATAATATAAACTGTCTATTGTTTGGCCAGACGTGGCATCTTTGTACCTATGATATGCTAACTTGTTTGCACTATTGTAACCTTTGTATCACTAGTGGATGTCTGTAACACTGGTTGCTCTCTAAACTCTCGTATGTTACTGTGTTGCTGTACTGTTGTTGTTTTGTTCTCATGACGAGGTGCCTTTTGACTCAAAGGACTGTAAATCCGATACTCAAAGTAAATAACATAAATAAATAATGGGACAGTGGCTCTGCATTCTAATTGGCTAAGAACAATAACGGGACAGAGGCTCTGAAGTCTGACTGGCTGCTGCGTGTGCACTTAACCAAAAAGAGATCAAGCCCAGTTTGCCCTCCCACTTTAACACGCAGCAGCCAATGAGAGATGTCTTCCAGTGCTACAGCGTGTCTGTGAAACAGTTTCCTGCTTTCTCATGGATACAGCTGTACTGCAACAAACATATTTTAGCAGTGTTTAATGTTTTGCAAACTGCAATAATACCAATAGTGGTCTGGGTTTCCTCAGTAATAACCGAACCAGGAAGGGGTTAATAATATTAAACCTTGTCCAGTTATTACCTCGTAAGCCCAAACCACTATGATATTATTGCCATATTACATACTGTACCAAACATTTCAGGGCTTAAATGATTAGCCTTCTGTGTGGGACTGCTCTTTTCACCCCATCCACACCCATACATCGCCACCTGCACACTCTGGAACAGCTGTTATCTTACATACAGTACAGTATTCCCTGCAGCTGAAGTGGACTCCTACATTTTTATAAGCTGAAGAAGCAAGACCCTGGGCCAAGTAACATAACCCCAGTATACTTAAAGATGGGCTGCCATGACACCTCTGTAGCCTACTAGACACAAGATAACTGAATTGTAGAACCATCGACTGCTCAGTAACTTGGGCACAAGCCTTCACACTGAAGTTACCATGTACAGCTACACATTACTACTCGATTGAGGGTGGCCAATATATATATATATATTTAACAATTTCTTTAGCCAGGCTAGACAGCCTAGCTGAGATGCAGAATCTCATTTTCAGTGGAGCCCTGCTTCTACCCAAGTTTTACAGCTTTGAGGACTAGAGCACATGGAAGTTGACCAAGCTGCTCATAGTCATGGGTGTAGGCAGGCATACTCCATGTACTCTACGGTGTACAATTTTATTTGGGGCAGCAAATAGGTTCTGAACTGCTTTTTTTGTGCATGAAAATGTAACACTGAACCAACTGGACCTTTCTGTGATTTTATTCATAGAAGACAAAACTATAAAAATTGGTTACTGATACTGTCTTTGAATCCCAAGGACTTTACAGCTTTACAGGCTCTGGGCTGGAATGTGGGTGTCTGAGGGAGCAATGTGTTGCATCTGTATTTACCCGTGCATGGGGGGCAGCAACCAGTGTAATGAGCTACAAAAGTTGTATTTATTATGTCAAATGGGGCAACAAACACAGACCTGGTGTATGTACTTATATTGTCTGGCTACACCCTGCTCATAGTCACACTGTACTTGTGAGATCTGAACCAGGATCTCTCAGTTTCCAATTATGTCTTCCAACCACCATACCACTGTGAGAAGTATTTGCTCATGGCTTAATATTTCAGTCCCAGACACTCCTAGTCCAACTTCCTTCCCTGCAAACACACACCAGGAAACATTCAAGGTGAACTCCTGGTTACAAGATTAAAATGTTTATAACCACTCTCCCAAATAACCACTGTAAGACAAACACGTACCACCAAAAAACATAAATCTAAAACAAACAGATTATCCTTTCAACACAAACTAGTTCAGAAATAGGTGTCACAGAACTGAAAGAGCGATGTTAGGTTGTGCTCCAAGATCAATCTGGCCTTTTCTGTGCAACTCCAGGGCAATTCTCTTGTGTTTTGCTGTAATTTACATAGCTTCCTATGGAAACCAAATTGCTCTGTCTTCCTGTATAACCAATACAAGTATATAGGAATAATTTCCCTGTAGATCTGGGAGCCCCTCTGGTTCAGGGGACCTACCAGGCACTCAGTGATCCATACTACACAATCTGCACTAGCCTAGTGGCAAGTTCAAAACAAGTCCAGTACTCTTTTGCAATACTTCAGTAGGTCCAGCTTACACATAACGGGGGGCAGGTATGAAGTGGAACACCACAGCATTAACGTACAAGAGACTTAAAGACACAACAGGTGAGTAACATTTACTACAAATACTGACCTCCAATGAAACACAATGCCTGGACATAATGCTTGTTTCATCATGTGGTGAATAATATAGAGGCTCTCCTTTCCCGAGGCACCAGGCTAGAGATGACCCAATATATCAAAGTTCTAACTTAGCTGGAGTCTCTAGATCCTGGAAGGGGAAGTTGGACTGTGCAGCTGCACACTGATCTCGGTGTGGTGGAGCAGAACAGCAGGAGTACTGACACGCTTACCTCCCATTTACAACAGGTATGCCACCATTGCCTAAACTCTCAGCAGCATTTGAGTGAAGAAGTTGTTCGTGGGAGAGGGTCTGCGATAGCAACCTACAACGTCAGTGCCCTTAACAAATGGACTTGTGCTGATGGTATTACACTGTCCATCTAGGTGTATCCTACCCATCTTTCCTGGTGTTTGGAGTCTGTTGGTGGAAAGAGCCCCCACCAGGGGCAGGGGTATAGGAGGCGACCTATGGAGGTTCAGACATTCCTAGGTGGGGTGTGCTTTCTTTTTGTGACTTATTTTGACTGTTGCTGATCTCCCAAGAAGAAAAGGGAGTTCCGGGAGAGAGAGCAGAAGGGACCTTAGCAGTGACTTTGTTGACCAAAACAGCAACAGCATTGGTGTCCAGTTTCCTACATTTGCATCTGAACTATATGAACTATATGTAGTATATGTAATTGTTAAATGCTCAGACATTCAGATAGCCAGATACTCAGAGGTGTGAACGCTCTGACACTCCCTGCACCTATTGTACTTTCGCTTTTTGGGGCAAGTTTTATATTGTGAAAGTTTGCACTTTTAGGTGTTGGTTCTGCACCTTGGTGTTCTGTGTATTTAAATCTACTGCATGTAATAACAATTAATGAGTTTTCTATATAAATGTTATAATGTTATGATTTTAAGTGCCTTAAGTGTTTACATACTTTAGAGCTGTGATGTTTTAGTATATAAAGGCCAATATCTTGTGTGACTACCTCACTAATCACTTTGCCCTGAGGTGTCAAATAAGTCAATTCCAGTCAAATTAAGTTCCATTTCAGTGTGGATGGATAGTTTCAGGACGTGCCCTATTAATGATGAGTAATGAAAAAGAAAACTGATTTTTCCGTGAACACACTTGGGTGGTATGCTTGCAGGGAATCGCTATCTCCTGTCCCCTGTACTGTGTGTTGAAGCTGGAAGAAAACCCCAGCTTGCCTCGGACTAAATCTGTTTGTTATCAACCGCTTTGGGGTCCAGTCACAAGGGCCTTGTCTCCATGCCTTGTTGTTTCTGGCAATCCAGAAGAACATCCACCATCTGGTTCTCAGCCTGGGTACTGTGTGAGTACAAATCAGGGTATTCCCCTGCAGCTGGTTATCAATTACAAGTGTGTCATCTAATTCTTGTTGTTTCACTTCATGGACTGAGCCATCCGGCTCCGGATTACAATTGAGTGTTGTGCATATATTTTCTCTCTACAGGGCCCCATCCATCTGCACCTGCGGCCAACCCCGAACAACGGACCTGGCTAGCCCCAACCTGGGTACCCAGAGTGTGACTTTCAGACCCTGTATGTGTGCACAGTACTGTAATTTTAATACTGCAAATTAACCTGATTTCCCCTCCGTGTTCCATTTCCCTAAATAAACCAGATTTGATGTTACTGAACTTTATACTGTCTGAAGTGTCGGTACCAATAGAACAAGCACTGTATTGGGTTGTGGATGTTGATTAACCTTGTTTTAAAGGGGGGGCCTTCAGAGACGTGCTACAGAATCAGTCTCAAGGGTAAGTGGTACCTTATGAGTGAACAGTGTGTATATGTGGGGTATTGGGACTGTAACTCCTGTGTACTGTGTGAGCCACTAGAGGGAATAAAAGGGGGTCTCAGTGTCCCAGGGGGCTATGACCAAGCTAGTCTAACCACTACAAACCCTGACCTCTGGGTGGAGGCACCCGTCATAGAACCTAGGCCTCTCAACCTGTCAGTAGTCAAGCAGGCAGGGGTAGCAGCCCTTGGGATAGTGCCACCTGGGGGTTACATAAAAAAAGGAAAAAATCTCCCAAACAGATGGGACAAATCATCAAGAGAGGGGAAATCCTCCCCTAAAACTAAAGTGACTTGGGAAAGAGAATAGAGATGAAAGCTGGGATGGCCAATAAAACAAAAGTAAAAACTTCACTAGCCTGGGTCCCCGAAACCCAACTCACTGGGAACCAGTCTATCAATGACACTAACCTGGTAAAAGAACAAGAAGTAAAAGTAGTTGCAAATAACATGGTAAGAGGAAGACTCTCTGGTAGAGGAACAGGCTATTATTTTGCTTAGGGGTGTGTCCTGGGACAACTCAGAGAACTCATCATCAGTTCTTATAAAACTGAGCCACTTACTTTGTACAGAAATACTGGAATTGGAATTATTACATGATGACATACTTGATGCTCTCAGGGTTAACTGACCTAAGCTCGGAAGATGTTATTTTCCTAGTCTTTAAAAACGAGAGAGTGGCTCATTATGTATGGAGAAATTCTAGATATCTGTAGTACTACTCTCTATCCATGGACTACCGCATTGCTACCATGAGATTAATTAATTGTGGCCTAACAATGCAAACTGAAGCAATCAGCCTGCTGGCTGAAGGGTATTCTTTGCATGATTTAGTGAACTCTGTATCCAAAGGGAGGTTGCCCCTGAAATAACTCTCTCCATTTTTGGTATAAATCAAACAAATAGGGAAACCCCAGCAAAACCAAAAACTTTTATTGTTCACCTAGCTGGCAACCTTCTAGGAATAGAGTTCTACAAGGATGATATTGTGTCTAAACAGAGAACCTTTAGAAATATTATGGGACAGAAATCAGATTGACCTGACTTTATCAGATAAACAACTGGTGGATGATATATTGGGTGTAAGTCACAAGCTGGATGGGCTGGGTATTCTCATTGTAGACTATCACTCAGGGCTCAAATAACCGTCTGTCCTCCTGTCCCGGACAGCCGTTTTCCATACAAGACAGCCGTTTCAATCAGTTTGCTTGTCCCTTGGACAGGCAGTTCAGAACTACACTGTCTGTGTCTTGCTGGCACTAGGACACAGTGGGAAGGCGTCTTAAGTTGCTCTGCCCGTCGTTCCACTGCTGCCATGGCTGTGTGCTGGGTTGGTCAGGTGACTGCTGCTAGTGGATGTCACTTACCTTCGGTAGTCGGAAGTGGCGGCAAGCAGGAGTGGGAACAGACGTGCAGTATAGCAGCAGCGAGTGAATTAGTGCTACCGCGCATGCGCCGATCGTCACTGAGCATGCGCGGATGCTGTGCCCAAACTCGCCGCTGCATTTCTAGCCAGGCGCTTGAATGGTGAGGTCGTGAGGAGAGCTGGAGCAAGTTCTTTTCAGAAAGTCACACCAACGCAACTACATAAAACAGTCCTTTTCAGGGCTATCTAATTTTGGAGCTGATTCTGGGAAAAAAAAAAACTATCTTCGTGGATTGTGAAACTCCTGCTTAAGCACATATTAACACTGAGGGTCTGCTGCTGTGGGAGTTGGAGGGAGGGGAGATAAACATTGTGGAGGACAGAGGAGGTTCTTTATTGTGTGGTAGTTGGAGGAGGAGAGGGGAGATAAGCGTGGAGGAGGTTCTTTAGTTTGAAGCCACTGCCAGTCTCAAAGTGGGATTAAAAAGGATTCTGGACTGGTTTAACTTTGAAAAAAAAGAGACTTCTGCCTTGAGAGGTCTGTACAGCTGAGCTCTGTACTGTGTTGCACTACATGTGATTGCTTTTGTTGAATCACTCAGTCACTAAATAAGACCTCCACTGTATTTCTGTGCACTGCAATCTGCAAAAAAAGTATAAGGTGAGGAGGAAAATATTGGGGAAGGGGTGGGAACAACCAGAAAAACAAAAGCAAACAATTTAAAAAATACTAAGAGTAAAACTAGGGAGGCTATCCAAGGGGTATTGTGGAGAGGTGATTCTGGTGAAAGAACTAAACGCTTGCCTAGAGTCCGTGTGTTGACTGAACTTCTGGTGGTGTGGGTAGGTGAGTTCCCTGCATGTTCAGGGGAGGGGAGAAGGAGTGAAAAAAAGAAAGCAGTCAGGCACTGTCAGAAGGAGATTGGGAGTCAGTACTACTCTGTACACCTGAATAAATTCTCTGTTCTTCCAATCCTGTCCAACCCACTCTCTCTCTCTCTCTCAAAGCCAAAAGAGACCTTGTGATCTGCAAGTGGTGGGGTCTCTGAATAAAAAAAAATATATCTTGACTGTGCGAGTGTGCGGAGAGGTGAAGGCAAGGCTCTATTAAGCTTATTGTTCACTCAGCCTGTGTAAAGCCCTCCAGAGCTGTTAGCTACAGCTTGAACCTTGAAGATAGATACTGACTGACTGACTGACTGTACTAACTTAAACAAGCCCCTGACAGCCTGCTGTTGTGCTCTGCCATAGGACTAGCTGAATAAAAGAAAAAATGAGTGACTGTGACAAGAAGGCACTGTCACAGGGAGAGAAGGGGGCCTGAATTGAGTCACTCAGACAAAGTAAACAAGGAGTAAAAAAAACTTGTTTCTGGGGTTTTGTTTTGTGGAAAAAAAAGAAATACTAAATCAAAACAAGTATAAGGAGTGCCTGCAGTGCTTCTGCTTGAGAGATAAGGCTCTCTATGGATGTGGAGGAGTGGAGAGGAGGAGGACTAATAAAAAATACAGTGTGACAACAACAAGGCACTGTCAAAGGGAGAGGAGGAGGGGGGTTGAATTGAGTCACCGTGACCCAGATTAAAAAATATTAAACCAAACCCAAGAAGTAACAACAATATAATAGCAGGCTGCTTGTGCGTGGAGAAAAAAGGATTGCAGGTGGGAGGGGTTAAAAAAAAATACAGAGTGTGTAACATCAAGGCACTGTCAAAGGGAGAGGGGGGGATTCAATTATAAAACAGGTTGACAGTAGGATAGCCCTTCGGTTTTAGTTGTGAAATCTGAGCGGGAGGAAAATATAAATATAAAACTCCTTTGTCCGGGGTTTTATAGGGAAGGAAAGAAAACTAAACAGACGGTTCACTTCACTGTAGTGTCCACTGTCTTCCAGAGTGCCTACTGTACTTTAAATTCATACTACTAAATATTCTTAGCTAAGTAAACCAAAAGGGGAACAAAATGTCTTTGTTAAAGTTTGGCTTTAAAAAAATTACAGGAAAGCCTTCAGTTTCAAGCCAAGAGGGAGGAGAAAGCTCGGGTTCCTCTATGTGTACTGCTTCTCCATTACTGATAGACTCAGTAGCACCAACTACTCACCCCACCATTGTGGCCACAGATGTGACAACTTGTAGTGCCACTGCCAGTGCTGATATGCCAGCAACTCTGACTACTGTTGAAAGTGGGACAAAAAGAAAAAGGGGTTCAGGAGACCTGGAAGAAAAATAGAGTGGCTACTATATGAGTCGGGTGAGCATGACCTGCTCATATTGCAAAAATACTTAAGGAGACAAACACTTTCATATGAGTGGCTGTAAGAGCATGCAACTTGAAATGTATGTGCTCATGAACTCTCAAACCTCATAAATTAGCCAATAAAAAAAATATTGTGTCTAACACTGAATCTTCCAACTTAGCAATAGAACGAGGAATAATACAAATGGAAAAAAATGAGGCGACACAAGTAGAACATTTGTTTAGAACAACTCTTTACTTCATTAATTCAGAACGCCCATTCACAGATTTCCCTGGCATCTTAGAATTATGACATGTAAATGGTACAAATGTCGGAGTCAGTTATAGAAGTGAAACAGGCAGCAACGTTCACACATTTTATTTCAGAATCAATAAGGATAAAAGATGCAAAACCGGTTAATAGTAACACTTTTATCTCTGTCTTGTGTGACTCGAGCACTGATGCCTCAGTAATAGAAGAGGAGGCAGTCTATATTAGGACAGTGGAAAATTTCCGTCCAGTTAACAAATTTGTTTCCCTTCAGCCAGTCTCTATTCCAAATGGTGAAAGCATTTATAACTCAATAGGTGATGCCTTAGAATTCATCTTGGACTGTAAAGACTGGAAAGAAAAAAATTGTTGCTTTTGGATCTGATGGGGCACCCGTCATGTTGGGTAAAGTGACTGGGGTGTTTGGCAGGATTTTGAAAGACGTACCTCATTTGTTAGGAATTCAGTGCAGTGCCCACAAGTTGGAGCTTGCTGTAAAGCAATCAGCAACATCTATTCCATACATGAAAACAACAGATGAGTCTTAATGGGTATCTATAAAATATACCATAAGTCTCCCAAAAACTGGGCCGGTCTCAAAGAGTTAGCCAGTAATATGAGCTACACCATTCACAAACCAGTTAACGTATCAGGGACCCGGTGGGTTGCACACAGAGAAAGGGCTCTGTCAGTTATTCTGTCCAGCTACAAGGCCTTAGTTATACATTTACAGCACATTGCTTCCACACCAGGGCAAACAAAAGATCAGGCCAGTGGGTTGTTCAAAACAATAAGTACTGTGAGATTTGTCCTCTTTTCTCAGTTTCTGGCTGAATACCTTTCTGCCATGATGGCCTTCAGTCTAACTCTACAGAGAGACAGCTCAAGAGTAGAAACAATAGTCAGTAAGGTTGAAACCACAGTGCTATGGCTAGAGAACTACCCTGAGCAGGATAAACTTGACAAAGTCTGTAAGGAATTGCTCTTGCTCCCTGACTCTGACACAGCTGACAGTGACACTAGCACAAGTCGACTGATAGGCTCAGCCACTACTCAGGTTCAGTACTGTGGATCTGATATCTTCCTTAACTTAGAAAGGGGATATTCCATAGTTAGAACCAAACAGGCAGTGTTGCGTGATGTTACAAGCCTTCTTTCATCAACAATTGACAGTATTAACTCACGATTTTCCAATTTTAAACCAGACAAAGTTCTACGGTCATTCAGGATATTTAACCCATTACAGTTACCAGATAGTGATCACCAACTAGCCCTTTATGGCAATGAGGAAGTCAGAACCCTCACAGAGCACTACAGTGACATACTCAAGTAACACAATCATAATGTGAACTTGATTGAAGCACAATGGTTAGAGCTTAAACCACTTATGAAAAAATCACTGAATGAGCTGTCTCCGAAATTTCACTATTTGGATTTCTGGCGAAAAATTCTCCATAATGATACACATGAACAGTGATTCCCTGATATTCTGGTCTTAGTCACAATAGGTCTACTGATCCCAACCCAAACTGCAGTAGCTGAGAGAGGATTCAACTTGATGGGCAGAGTGAAGTCTGACTGGCGGTCCTGTCTGTCTCCTATGACTACATCTGAACTAATGCGTGTCAAGCTGTCAGATGCTAGCGTTGCTACATTTGACCTGCAGGATGCCATAACACTATGGTTCAAATCTGGAAAACAAAAAAGACCTCATGTGAGACCATATGGCTGCAGACTAGATTCAAGTTCCGATTCAGAAATAGACCAGACTCAATCAGTGTTTTACCTTGAAAAATAACCCCCCCAAAAGCAACAGTTTTCTCTATTTCCACTTTACAGTCCATTTTATGTTTTAAGTGTAAAATTCACCTCACAACAATGTGGACAGGTAAAACTTTGTCCGGACAGGCAACATTTACATTCCACCTGTCCCTCGGACAGGCATCTCAAAAAAATTATTTCTAGCCCTGGCTTTGTAGAGCCATAAATCTGATCATGAGCATATAGATGTTGTATTTGTAGCAACACAACATGAATAACTTCCAACTGAGTCCATAATGTCTGTTGAAATACCCATTTGCATCTTGCCAACCAAACATAATACTTCAGAATTCCATTAAAAACACCAAGTGTACTGGAATGGTATTTCGACCAAGGACCTGAATACACCCCTAAGGCTAGGGTATCATAATCAATTAGACCAAATTCAGTTCTTTTTAATGTCTGTGCAAATAAATCCCAAAAAAGTGACGACAAATGGGCATTCTAAGAATAAATGTGATTGTGTTTCTAAAAGGGTGTTACAAGTGTCCCTAGGACAAAACCTTTCACTCAACTGTTTGACAAGACAGCTAGGTCATTTCCCACATATGTTCTGGCAATCTAGGGTCAGTTAATAATTTAAGGGTAAGTTCAGAATTTTACCAGAAGTACCAAAAGGTAAAATTAAGGGTTCCCAGAAATTTCCGTCAAGGAGATTGCGATAAAACTCCTTTTCTGAAAAGAGAGTGACTTCTTCTTTAGTAACATTCCACTGTTTGAATTTTTTAAAAATAATTATCACGTAGAAGGGGATGGGTTCCTTTTTCCAAACAGTCTGAAAATGTTTCTTCCCATGTTCCCACAAATTAATTAAAGGAAGTAAGTCTATGTGAAGCCAAGCATGCCAAGTTTTAGTATGAGGTCCCAAAATGGGTTTAATATAAAAAATAAAGTTGGTCGCAAGGAAAGGCAGAAGGTTCACCATCCCTAGACCGCCTTTCTCACAAAGAAGATAGGTAAAGTTTCTTTTTACAGGGTTTAACCTGCTGCCCCAGAGAGCTTGAAAAAAAAGCTATAGAATCTCGTTTCCAAATCCCACGGTAAAGGAAAAATTACACTAATATATAGAAATAAAGGCAAAAGTAAAATTTTAATCAAAAGAACCGGTTTTTTCTTTGAAATCTGCATGGATTTCCATTTCTCAGTTAAGTGCAAAATCCTCATTAATTTTAAGAGTCCAATTTAGTTTTTCTACTTCAGGCACCCTCCAAATAATACCTAAAAGTTTAAGCCTACCCTGTACAATGGGGATGCCAGCCACAGTAGTATGTTGCTGAGTAGGAACACCGAACTGTAATGCTTTACTTTTGTGGGCATTAATTTGAGCATTGGATATGGTAGAAAATTCCTGCAAGAGGTACTGTAAGTGGAGCCCAGACTGTAATTCAGCTAGAAATAGGCAAAGATCATCGGCATAGGCCAAAACTTTAACAGGAAGAGTATTATCTGACATAGAGATCCCTGCAATGTCTGGAGAAAAATTAATTTTTTGAAGCAGTATATCAATACCAATGATGTATAAAATGGGGTTTAAGAGGCACCCTTGCCGGACCCCTCGTGTTTGTTTTATAGTCTTACCCTGGAAACCATTATTCATTATTTTAAATGTAGCGTTTTGGTATAGCATCCGGATCCAACAAATAAACACCTCAGGTATACCATGATGTCTTAAGGCCTGATAAAAGAACACATGTGAAATACAGTCATAAGTTTTCTCCTGATCTATAGAAAGCAAAATTCCCGGTGACCCACAGACCGTGCCTTTGTGAAGAATTTCTCTAATCTATTGCAGATGTCCTGGCGAAACCCCTGGCAGAGCTTTTCACCATCTCTCTGAGGACAGGGTGGGTGCCCCAAGACTGGAAGGTGGCGCATGTAGTGCCTATCCACAAGGGGGATCAAGGGAGCTGGCAGGGAACTACAGGCCTGTCAGCCTGACATCAGTGGTGGGCAAGGTGATGGAGGAGAGGCTAGGGGGCCCTGGATAAGTCAGGTGCCTGGACGATAGACAGCATGGATTCATCCCGAGGAATCGTGTCAGACAAACCTGGTGGAGTTCTATGACTGGGTGACAAGTGCCTTGGACCTGGGTAGACCAGTGGATGTCCTCTTTCTGGACTTCAGCAAGGCATTTGACTCTGTTCCTCATGTGAGGCCTGTTGGATAAACTAGGAGAAATGGGGTGGGAAACCAGATGATCCGATGGATGAGCAATTGGCTCCAGGACCGGACCCAGAGGGTCGAGTTGGTGGGATAATCTCTTCCCAAGGAGGGTCATTAGTGGGGTCCCACAGGGATCAGTCCTTGGGCCCTTCTGTTCAACGCCTCGTATCTGACATAAGGACAGGAATCAGAGTGATATGAGTCTCTTTGCAGATGACTCAAACTGGGGGCAGTGGTGGATGGGGAGGAGGGAGGTGGCCCTGCAGGGACCTGGAGGCTCTGGAAAGATGGTCTAGAAAGTGGAAGCTGAGGTTTAATGCAGGAAATGCAAGGTACTCCACCTGGGGCCAGAAACCCAGGCCAAGTGTACACCCTGGGGGGGAAATACTACAAGTCTCAACGGCTGAGAGGGACCTGGGGGTGGTGGTGGATGTCAAGATGAACAACTCTGAGACTTGTAGGAGGGCAGCAGCCAAGGCCAACAGGATGCTGGGATGCATCGCTAGGGGGATCACCTCCAGAAGGAGGGAAGTGATACTCCTCTGTATAACTGCTTGGTGAGGCCGCACCTGGAGTACTGCGTGCAGTTTTGGAGGCCACACTTAAAGAGGGACATTAACCTCCTGGAGAGGGTCCAGAGGAGGGCAACCAAAATGATTTGGGGCTTGGGGACAGGACCTATGAGGAGGGCTCGAAGAGCTAAATATGTACACTTTGGAAGAGAGAGGGACGGGGGACATGATAGAGGTCTTCAGGTACATGAAGAGGGTAAATAGGGAGGAACAGTGAGGGTGCTTGAGGAAGGAGGAGGAAGGGCCACTAGGGCATGGGTGGAAGCTGGAGGGAAGATTCAGGGGAGAAAGGAGGAGTGCTACTTCACTGAGAGGGTGGTAGAGCCATGGAATGCACTACCTAGGGGCTGGTGGAGGCAGAGACAGTGGAGGGGTTCAAAGAGGGGTGGGACAGGTACAGGGGAAGGGTTCAGGAAACAAAATCCAATGCAGCAAGAATATCCGGAACTGGGAAGGGAGAAGCCAGAGAAGGCGAGGGGGACAGCAAGGTCAGCACCCAGGGTGGGGGCTGACCAAACAAGCAGACACGAAAGACCATTAGGCCAATTCTGCTGGCATTTTAGTATGTTAGTATGTTAGTATATAAGGTTGTCAGTAATATTCCTCTATGGAATGGAGCAAGTTTGGGAAGAGGAAACGATTTTGGGAGTGATGTCAATAAGGTGTTCAGTTCATATTTTTTAGTCAGAATGTTCTGATCCGAATTTAACAAAGAAATAGGTCTCCAATTATTCAGATATGAGGGTTCACCTTTGTTATGTAATAAAATCATGCTGGCTTGAAGCCATTCACAGGTGAGACAGCCAGTCTCAAGAATTTCATTAAATAATTCTGTGAGAATAATTGTGACTGTGCTGAAATGTCTTATAAAATTCTGAATTAATGTCATCGGGCCCAGGAACCTTATAGTCTCAGTCACTTCAAGTATGGTTATGGGTTGTGTCAAAGAAGCCTCTTCTGAGAAGTTAAAGTAACAGACGGCAAATCTTTTAAAAAAATAATTATGTGTACTAGTAGTAATAACAGGCAAAAGAAGTTCATAAGCAGTTGCCACATACTGTAAGATTTGATCATTGTGCTGTAATAAGATACCTTGATTATTTTTAATACCTTCGATGATTTTTGTTTTATTCAGTTCTTGATTATATTTTAAAATATCAACAGATCCCTTCTTTAAACGAGTGCCAAATCTCTGCTCAGTTGTCAAAGTTTTAGCCCTGTCATATAAATACAGCTTCATGTCTGGTCTAATACAATCAATTTGTGTTTTATAGGACTGTTTTGTCGTAGATTGTAAAGTAATGAGTTTAAAAAGTGGAGCTCTCAGCTGTCAATAGTCATGTTTACCTTTCTTTTGCCCTTTAGAAGAAATAAATTATTTAAGTTCATGTCTTGTATCTAACCACCATTCCATTATGGTGTCATAATAAACAGCAATTGAGAGTCTGGCCTGCAGTAATTCAGTACACTCTTGGCATAGGGTAACTTCACTTAATAGGGATGTATTACGCATCCAGTAGCCTTTACCCAGTTTCCTAGTGCCCAAAAGTTTCAGTAACATGCAATTCTGCATGATCGGAAAGTGCAATTGCATGGGTCTTTGCTCCCTGAACTTTACCACGGCTGGAAAGAAAAATAAAATCAATTCTGGTGGATATGGAATTTCTAAAGTAAGTGTGATCACCTTTAGGGTGAATTTGCCTGAAAGAGTCCCCCATACCAGCAGTTTGGAAAAGTGATTTTAAAGCATTTGTATCGAGGGCACTGCTGAGCAGCTCAACAGGAGGCAGCACATCTGAAGAGCTCCTTTGAAATCCTGCTTTAATTCAATAAAAGTTACTTATTTTGGCAACTTTTCTTGGTTTTTATACCCCTACTGGGTTTAGCAGCCTACTAGGAGTACCCATGGGGAAAACCAAAGGTAATGCAGTTGCATCTGCCGAGTTCTTTACCCTGAGAGGCAAACGGGTTACTGGTCATACAAGAAGCAGTGCAGCAGGGGCCTCTAGTACTGTGGATACAGGGGAGGTCACGCTTGCCACAGTGAATGATACCCTGATGAAGCTGGTTTACTCAGTACAAGAACTGGACAAAAAAATCTGATGCATTAACGCCTCGGGTAACTGCATTAGAGGCTAAAATGGACAGTGTGGACCAGAAATTAGCAAAAACAGATGCCAATCTAAACAAAACTATAGATGACTCCACTAAGCTGATTAAGGACACGACGTGGTTGCGGCAACGATTAGAAATGGAAGAGAACCAGGTCCGCGAACGAAACTTGTGGATATTAGAGCTACCTGAGGATGCTGAAGGAGATGACTCAATGGGCTTTGTGCGTACATTCATACCAAGCTTGTTGGGGTTTGTGACAAGGAGCTCCTGCCACTCTTGAGGACTGACCTTTTCTTAAATCTGTTGCAATACTTCTTCTATTTCTTAGTCTAATCTATCCTTTACAATTTCTAGTCCATAAGGTTGGCCACCTATGGGCACTCCCTTCCCTTTCTTGACTCTGCAATAGTGTCCTCTTTAAATTTTCTTTCCCCTCTCAGGTCCTCATACAGGGAGGTTACTGTTGTGACCTCCAAACGTATGTAAAACAGGCTGTGTTTACTGTCGTTGGATTTAGTATGTAATAGCACTATGTCATAAAAAACATTGATGTATATACCTGGGCCCAGATATTCAAAAGGGTTGCCCATGGCGCAACAGTGTTGCTCCATGTGCAACCCACTGATGTGCCCCGGTGTGATATTCAAAAGGGAAAAGTGCGCAGCACAAATTCCAATGCGCCGGAGCGCATCAGTAATGTATGCAGGCACAGGTAGGTGGGGCATGCCCATGCATAAACTGCACAGCCCGATATTCAGCCTGGATGTGCAGAGCCATGCATCGTAACTCCTGCGCCAGCACAAATTAAGACAAAAAAAAAAGGAACAGCAGTGATGGCCACCCACAGGTGAGCTGCGCATTGCAGGCGCAGCACGGCAGCTGCCGCCACTAGTGACGCACTGAAATTCGGCTGCACCTGGCGGCGCCCCCCCCCATGCCCGAACGCGGGCATATGTTTAAAAATAAATTCCCCATCCTATATCCCTGGTGGTCCAGTGGACTGCTCTCTACCCGATCGCGGGCATCTGTCACAATATACATCCTCATCCAATATCCCTGGTGGTCTAGTGGACCGCTATGTGCCCGATCGCGGGCATCTGTTATAATAAACCCCCCCGGCCAATATCCCTGGTGGTCCAGTGGACCGAATGCTGCCCAGTTGCGGGCATCTGTTTAAACAGAAAACGTCCTATTACCCTGGTGGTCTGAATACCCCATTCCCCACCGCCCACTGGGCTCCACGCCCCTCCCCCGGTCAGCCGGGCGTGGCAACACCCAACCCGTCTGCCACCCGCCCGCCTGACACCTCAGTAGGGCTGCATGCCCACTGGTTCAGAGCGTGAGCCAATGGGCGTGCAGCCCCAACCGTACTAAGGGACGTGTCAGTAGCAGAGCCATAGATAACCAGACCGTGATCGATTAGTGAGACTACAGAGCTCTGCACAGCTATCCTTAAGGTGTCTGTAGTGAGGCATTGCCTGTGCCTATAGAGAAGACCTATGCGCTTAATATGACCTGGCTTATTACAGTTATGGCAAATAAAGTCTTTGGGTGTAGATTTGTTACCCCCACCAGAGTACATGTAAGACTTAAGAGTTTAAATGGGAAAAAGAATGTCCTACCGGTACTTGACTGTTACCTCGCTGTGGCATCTGTCTGGCCATTTGGTAGTCTTCAGCCAAAGAAATAGTCTTTTCCCCACTTTTGGGACGGTGTTCTTTAACCCAAAGCTGTACATCTGTGGATATGATGTTGATGAACTGCTCCATTACAAATGTTTCAGTGATCTGTGGGAGTGTTTTGCCCTCTAGTTGGAGCCATTTCATAAGGAGTTCTCCAAGCCAGGTGAAGGCTTCTTGAGGACTGTCGACTGAGTTATATTTCAGGGACTGGAATCTTTGCCTGTACGACTCTCTTGAGATGTCATACCTTTTCAGGATTTCGCTTTTCACTAGGTTATAGTTTTCTGACTGTGCAGTGTCCATATTGTTGCAGGCAAGTTGGGCTTTACCTGTCAGGTAAGGTACCAGCCTGATTGCCACTGCTGCTTTGGCCACTGGCAGGCTGCTGCAACCCTTTCAAAGTTGTCAGGTATGCTTCGATATCATCCGAGGGTCACAACTTTGTAAGTTTAAGGTCTTAAGTTTTTTGTGTCTTGTTGCTCTGCTGGACCAGTGCCAGATCCTCCAGCTTTGACAACTTGCAAGGCATCCATCCATTGCTGCATCTCTTCTCTTCTTTGCTGCTCCTGTCACTGCATCTCTTTTCATCTTTGCTGCACCTGTCGCTGCATCTCTTTTCTCTGTTTCTCGAGTTGCTGCAGTTCTTCTTTTCTCTGTGACTCTAAATGATGAATTTCTTTTTCTCACTGCTGCATCTAACATACTAATATACTAAAAAGACAGCAGAATAGGCCTAATGGTCTTTCGTGTCTGCTTGGTAGCCAGTCCCTAATGGTCACTCCCTCCTCCACCCCCCCCAGCCCCCGAGAGGGTCATCTTAGGCTTCAGTATACCCATGCACCTGTCCCACCCCCCTCTTAAAGCCATTCACTGTGCCCTCCTCCACTAGACTCCCGGGCAGTGCATTCCATGGCCCCACCACCCTCTCAGGGAAGTAATGCCTTCTACGTTCTCCCCTGTAGTTTTTCCCCCTCCAGCTTCCACTCATGCCTCCTGGTTGTGCCCCCCTTTCTGTAGCCTGAACATTTCTTTGGTTCTGCCCGTTTATCCCTTTCACATATTTGAAGACCTCTATCATGTTCCCCGTCTCTCCTCTCCTCCAGTGAGTACAGCACAAGGACTTCCAGCCTTTCCTCATAGGTCCTTTCACTCATTCCCTGAATCATCCTGGTTGCCCTCCTCTGAACCCTCTTCAGTAATGCTATGTCCTTCCTAAGGTAAGGTCTCCAGAAATGCACGCAGTACTCAAGATGCGGCCTGACCAAGGCATTATACGAGGGAGTATCACCTTCCTCCTTCTAGGCGTAGTTCCCCGGGCTTTGCAGCCCAGAATTCTGTTTGTCTTTGCCACCGATCTTCTGCAGCTTTCAGTGTTATTCATTTTGGTGTCTACCACCACCCCCAGGTCCCTTTCACTCGTTGTGACTTGCAGTGAGACCCCTCCCAGGGTGTATACATGACCTTGGTTTCTGACCCCCAGATGCAGCACCCTACACTTCCCTGGATTAAACCTCAGTCCCCACCTTCTTGACCAACCCTCCAGAGTATCCAGATCCCTCTGGACTGTCTGTCTCTCTCTCTCTCTCTCTCTCTCTCCCTCCCTCCCCCTCTGCCAGTGCCCCCAGTTTTGAGTCATCCGCAAAGAGGCTCATCCTACTCCTAACCCCACTCCCTATATCGGAGACATAGGCATTGAACAGGAGTGGCCCCAGTACCGAACCCTGGGGAACTCCCCTGAAGACCTTCCTAGGGGAGAAGACTATCCCACCAACCACTACCCTCTGTGATCTTTCCATTAGCCAATTTTCTACCCATCTAAGTAACTGTCCTCCAACCCCCATCCCCCCCCAACTTTGTCAACAACCGGTTGTGGGGTACTGAGTCAAACACCTTAATGAAATCCAGATATAGAATGTCCACTGGTTTTTGTCAGTCCAGGGTCCCCGTCACCCAGTCATAAAAATCTATGAGGTTGGTCTGACACAATCTCCCCGGGACAAAACCATACTGTTTGTCATCTGTGTACCCCAACCTTTCCAGCTGCCTTCCGAGCTTCTCTTTGATGAAGCCCTCCATTAGTTAGCCTACCACAGACGTTAGGCTGACAGGCCTGTAATTTCCCATCTCCTCCCTAGACCCCCCCTCTTTGTGGATAGGCACCACATGAGCCACCCTCCAGTCTTGAGGCACCCATCCTGTCTGCAGAGAGGCGTTGAAAAGTGCAGCTAGCGGAGCTGCTAGTTCGTCCGCCAGTTCCTTCAGAACCTTCGGATGCAGCCCATTCGGTCCCGGTGCCTTATCAGTTTTCAGTGCCCGAAGGGCCTTCCTCACGCTGTCCACTGTGATTTCTCCCTTCCAAACAACCCCCCCCTTAACTAGACATCCATCCCCTTCTAGGCCTGGCCCACCCAGTGCCCCAGCCTCTTCCAATCCTCTCAACTCCATCTGACCCCTCTGCGCAGCTGCCTCCCCTTCCCTCTCTTTAAGCGAATGGATACCCTGTCTCCTTCCAAAAGTATCGAGGCAAAGTACTCATTTGGTACCTCTGCCTGCTCCCCTGCCTCCTGTGCCCATCCCTCCCCAGTCCTAATCCTGGAGATCTGTGCTCTCCCTTTTCTCTTCTCCCCTATGTATCTATAAAATCCCTTTCCACCCCTCCGGATATCCCTAGCCAGGTTTTGCTCCATCCTTGCCTTGGCTCTCCTCACCACTCCGATGACTCTCCTTGCTGCCATTTTGTAGTACCCCCTCTCCATTGGCCCCCTGGAGCGCTTAAAACATGCACAGGCAGCCTTTTTATCCCTCACCGCCTCTTGCACCTCCCTGGTCCACCAGCACGGCTTGCTGGCTGTACCATTTTTATGCCTCACCCTTGTACATGAGCTAGTAGCCTTCTGCACCCCTTTCTTAATGGTATCCCACAAGATACCAACATCCATTTCTGGCCTAATCTTTTTCAAGCTCCTCCTTAGAACCCTGCCCATACACACGCTGTCTGCCTCCCTGAAGTCCACTACTTCAGTATTTGAGTGGTTATCCTCCCCACTAGACACAGCAGAAACCAGACTGTGGCATGGTCTCCACCTGCCAGTGGACTACACACCTCCAGACCTCTTATCTGGTCACTGTCTGCAAGGACAACGTCCAGCATCCTCCCCCTCACCCCCCCTGGTAGGTTCCCCCCACCTGCTGGACCAGGAAGGCATCCTGAAACACATCCATCAGTCTCTGCTCCCTGGCCACTGCTGATGTCATAGTGTCCCAGTCCACTCCCAGCATATTTAGGTCCCCCATGACCACCACCCTACCCCTTCCACGGTCACACTGCCCCTTGATATTCTCAACTAATTTTTCCTCCAGGGCCTCATCCATTGCGGGGGGTCTGTACACCACCCTTATTTTCAATCTTTTGCCTCACCTTGTTGGCAGGGTAACCCAAATCGCTTCCACTCCCCCATTAGCCTCCTCCACTCCACTAACCCCTAACCCCTATGTTGTTCTTGACTATTAGTGCTACACCCCCTCCTCTACCCTTTTCTCTGTCCCTCCTGAATATTGTGTAGCCCTCCAAGTTTAGGGCCAAATCATTCTTTTGAGTGGCCCATGTTTCCGTAATCACCACCACATCCACTGCTCCCTTTGCCAGCATCGCCTGGTTTGGGCATTTGTTCCCATGCTCCTGGCATTGATCAGGACCGTCCTCCACCCCATCCCCCACCAAAATTGTCTCGGCCCCTGCGCAATCCCTATTCGCCTTCTTTCCTGCACAACTCTGGCTTTATTTACATTGCAGTCACCTACCCTTTTTTTGCGCCCTAGCCCTGGAACCTCAAGCAGCCCTCCTGATTCCACTTCTTCACTTATCCTTCCCCCCTGTACAAGTTTAAACCCCACTTCTCGTCTATGAATCCAGTAAGTTTTAGTTTTAAGATCTCCTTCCCCTCTAGGCTAAGATGTATCCTATCCCTGGCATATAACCCCTTGTCCTCCCATGTGTCCCCCCAGTCCCCCACCAGCCCATACCCTTCTGCCCTGCACCAGTCCCTGAGCCACTGGTTCACCCCTCTGAGTTTGTGCTTGGTCTCCCCGGATGCCCTAGGTACTGGCAGAATTTCCTAGAAAGAGACTGAACTTCCTATCTTCTCTATCTCCGTTTGTTGTATAGCCCACCATTTGAAGAAGCCAGTCAGACTTTCAGGTTCTGTCACTGCCCGTTCTTTTTTTCCCCTGTCACTGGTGCTGGTTGTACAGTCTCAGCTTGGACTTCTGTCTCTGCTTCTAGATTGGCTGCCATTCTTCTGGTAATCACTCCTGGACTTGTTGCTGCAGAATCCATACCTTACTTCTATGCTTCCCTAGTACTAAGTCTAGTACCCACGCACAAAAGTCCTGGCTTAAAGCATACACGGTGTAAATCCCACTTCTCACACCATCTGTAGTGGAGGCACAGGTCAAGAAGCATTGGAAAACCAGGAGCAGTGTCAAAATTCACAAATAGAATTTTATTTTTCTCAATCCAGTAAGGACAGACCCCCTGGGGCAGAAAGTGCCACAAGTGCAGAACACCCATGCTGGCCACATTCACAGGGTCTCTGCATGTCAAATGCGACAGTGCAACCTCTCCAGCTCGGGACAAGGCAGATGAGGCTTCCACCTCAGAATCTCAGGATCTGCGAGACCAGCTCAGGGGTCAGGGACAGTCCCCCACCTTAGAAGGACGTCACCACTCGGTTGGGGCCCTAGCCCCAGATCTGATAGAGAAACTGAAAAGAGCCTTCGCCATCAAGCCCTCATGTTTCGACATCCTTCAGCAGTCTCGGGAGCCTAGGACCCATAGGAAAGCCACACGCAAGCGCACTCCCTCCCCATCCTTGGATGAGAACACCCCCATGCCTCATGGCACGATAGGCAGAGGATAAGACCCACATCCAGGAGTACTTCCAGACCCAGGGACGCAACCCATGGGAAGCACAGGTGAGATAGGTCCCATACAGGGTCAGACTATACATCCATAGAAGAGGGGGAACTCCCAAACTCGGATTCCAACTCACACTCCTCACCAGCCAGAAACTTCGATTTGGAAGATCTAGATTTTTTTCATTAAAAGAGGTGTAGAGGAGAGCCACTTGAGCTCTCCTTCTCCTCCAGAGCCCAAGCAAGCGAAGCCAGCATTCCGGCTAGTGTCAGCTTCGAAGCCAGTGACAGCTTTTCCCCTCCCTCCGGCCATAGAAGACCTCCTAAAGGAAGAATGGCAGGAACCCAGGAGTTCTTTCCCTGTACCTCGCCACCTAACCAAACTCCTGAAATCTGACAAGAAGCCTTCGGAGAAATGGCTCAACTGTCCTAGGATAGACCCTCTTATCTCAAACCTCACGAAAACGATGGTTATCCCAGCAGAAGGCGGTGCCTCCCTGTGGGACCCAGTGGATAGGAAAGTGGACACTTCTCTAAAGAAAGCCTTTCAGTCCACCACAGCCTCCCTCAAGGCAGCTACGGCTAACCTCTACTCGGCTGGAGCTGCGCTCTCCTGGACCACTGATCTGGCATTCCAGCTTGCTGATGAGCCAGAGAAGAACCTGCCCATTTTACAGCATTTACAACTCACGGGACTAGATTCAGCCTATTCGGCTGACATATTGGAGGAGACAGTCAGGTGTGCAGCAAGGGCTATGTTTTACCAGACCTCAGCTCGATGCAACTTATGGCAACTTGGCAGGCAGATGCCTCCTCGAAGATGCATTTGATAAACGCCCCTTATGAAGGAGGCCTTCTCTTCGGTTCAGCTCTAAAGGAGGCAGTCAAGGAATCTGGAGAAATGGCGAAAGTGTGAATGCCGCAAGCCCAGGGAAGGAACAAGCCCTGGGCCTCAGGCTCCAGACAGAATTTTTGTGCCCAAGATTATTCAGGGGCAGAACAAGTCGGCCATAGGCAGACGCTCCTGGTTCAACTCGCGCAACCAACGCCGCTTCTAAGGTGGCAGGGGAGGTGCCCGAGATGATGAGGGCAACTCCAAAAAATAAAATTGAGGACTCATGGACCCATCCTCGCATCGGGGGCAGGTTTTCCAGCTTTTTCAAAGAATGGGTCCGCGCCACCACGGACAAGTGGGTATTAGACGTAATCCATGAGAGTTACTTCATCGAGTTCGACTCCTGGCCCCCCTGCCCCACAGAGTGCCCTTACCAGTCTCAAGTAACCCAGTAAAATGAGCGGTGACCCTACAAGCGATTATAGATCTCATACAGGCAGCAGCAATTGAACAAGTCCCCACTCCAGAAAGGAACAGAGGGGTGTACTCCCTGTTCTTCATAGTGCCAAAACGCTCAGGGGGGCTTTCAGCCAGTATTAGATCTCAAGTTTCTAAATGGTTTTGTTCATCACAGAACATTCAAGATGGAGACCCTGTCCTCCATCATCCAAGAAATCTATCAGGAGGACTTTTTGTCCTCAGTAGCTTTATAAGATGCCTATCTGCACATTCCCATGCAGAAAACACACCGTCAATTTCTAAGATTCAAAGTGGAAGGTCACCATTTTCAATTCACGACGCTGCCCTTCAGCCTGTCCACAGCCCCCAGAGTTTTCCCCAAAGTCCTAGTGACAGTGGTCGTTCACCTTCGAATGCAAGGGATCCAGCTCTCCCCATACCTGGACAACATTCTCATCAAAGCCACAGGGTATGATCAAGTAGTTTGGGCAGTGATGGAGGTCACCCAGTGCCTTTCCTCTCTGGGGTTCATAATCAACCTGAGGAAGAGCTCTCTGTGACCGTCTCAGTCTCTGAGCCATCTGGGGGTGAATATCAACATGATCCAAAACAGAGTTTTCCCCACAGAGTCGAAATTCAAAGAACTGAGGGCCCTAATCTTCCAATTCCAGGCAGCCCAATCTGCTGGCCCGCCCCTCACGCAACTCATCGGGATGATGGTCTCCCTGGCAGACTCAGTCCCCTTGGCACTAGTCCACATGTGACCTCTCCAGTCAGATCTCCTCCAGCAATGGTTCCAATTGAGGGGCACAATGGACCAGAGGATTCAAGTATCTCACCAGGTGAAGGAATCCCTGATATGGTGGACTCAGCAGAACAACATCATGAAGGGTCTCAGTCTGGGACACCCTCCTTCCCCAGATCAGAGTCACCACCGCTGCCAGTCTCTGGGGCTGGGGGGCGCATTTGGAACAGCTCTCGACACAGAGCAAGTGGTCTCAGGTGGAGTCCCTCTACAGCATCAATGTAATGGAGATGCGGGCAGTCCGCCTGGCACTGCAGCAGTTCAAGACGCAGCTGTTAACGTACTAACGTACTAAAATGCCAGCAGAATGGGCCTAATGGTCTTTCGTGTCTGCTCATTTAGTCAGCCCCCAACCTGGGAGCTGACCTTGCTGCCCCCTTGCCCTCTCTGGCTTCTCCCTTCTCAGTTCCAGATATTTCACCGGGACGTCCTCATACTCACGGATAATTGGACGACAATGGCATACATCAACTGCCAAAGGAGGCAAAAAGAGCTCTCGGATGCTGTGAGAGGCTCTTCTTCTCTTCCAGTGGGTGGAAGACAATCTGGGAAGTCTACAGGCGACATACATCCCGGGCCAGGAAAATGTCACAGCAGATTGGCTAAGTCGAAAAGACATCCTACCAGGGGAGTGGAAACTCAAGAACAGCGCCTTCAAGCTCACCACGGAGCGGTGGGGACACTCGCAGGTAGATCTTTTTGCCTACCGAAAAAATTGCAAAGTTCCAAGGTTCTGCTCTCTCAGCAAAGACGAGAAGGCCATAGCACAGGATGCCTTCTTCATCAACTGGGGTCAGTTTGATCTCCTGTATGCCTTTCCCCCAATTCCGATCTTATCAAGGATACTGACAAGACTGCCCAAGATCAAGCAGAGGTGATTCTGGTTTGCCCTCACTGGCCCTGCAGACTGTGGTTTCCTCGATTAGTCCAAATGTCTCTTCAGTCTCCCATAATGTTCCAAGTAAGCCCAGACCTTCTACGTCAGGGACCGGTGCTACACCCAAGTCCTCACAATCTGTCCCTCTCGGCGTAGAGATTGAGCAGGAAACTCTCAGGGAGTTAGGTTTCTCTGCACCTGTCATAGAAATGATGATTCAATCCAGCCGGGCCACCTCCTCCAGAGTTTATTATAAGATCTGGAGAAAATTGCTGATCTGGTTACGAGACACGTCTTTACCAGATGACTCTGTGTAACTACCTACCATACTTCAGTTCCTTCAGGAGGGTTTCGACAAGGGCCTTCAACTGGCTACCTTAAGAGTGCAGGTGTCTGCTCTAGGGGCACTCCTATTAGCAGACTCAGGAGAATCTTTAGGAGCTCTTCCTCATGTTCGACCTTTTCTGAGAGCAGCAACCTTGCAGTGTCCTCCAATAAAGCCTGTAGTACCTCCCTGGAGGCTCAACCTAGTACTAAAAGCACACACCAAACCACCTTTCAAGCCCTTAAAGGAAGCGTCCTTACTTCATCTCACTATGAAAGCCATTTTTCTCATTGAAATCAGCCCAATGCATCAGTGAGCTAGAATCCAAAGAACCTTACACCATATTTCATCAAGACTCTGTAGTCGTGCGGACAGATCCAGCCTTCTTACCAAAGGTGATGTCTCATTTTCACTGCAACCAAGTCATGAACATTCCCTCATTCTGTCCTCACCCCAAGAATGAGAAAGAGAGAGAATTTCACACGCTTGATTAACGGAGAACACTCAAAATTTACATCAAGAGATCTGACTCAGTCCGTAAGACTTCAAGTCTGTTCATCCTTACCTTAGGCCTGAACATGGGTAAGAAGGCATCAAAGGACTCTATTGCTAGGTGGATTCATTCCACCATCACCATGGCCTACAAGTAGGCCGGGATTGACCTGCCGGGACCATTGCGAGCATACTCAACCCGAGCGATAGCTACGTCCTGGGCGGACTTCAGAGATGCTTCCCCAGCAGACTTATGTAGAGCGGCCACATGGTCACCCATCCATACTTTCGCAAAATTCTACAAGTTGGAGGTCACCACCTCGGCTGAGGCGTCCTTTGGCCGCAGGGTCCTCCAGGCAGTGGTGGACCCACAAGGGACTATGATCTTTCTTTCCACCCAGGAAGTGGAGAGATGTATTGCTTTAGTATATCCCAGAAGCGATGAGCCCGGAGACCAGCTTTAAGAGACAGAAATAGAAATTTAAATACCTGCAAGTTTTCTTTCTCCGACTGCTGGTCTCCAGGCTCCATCCCTCCCAGAATGCTGAAAGTCGGCCTCTGGCCGCAAGTTACACAAACTTTTCTTTTGTTTGTTCCAAGTTATGTGTTTTCTCGGAAGACAAAGGCTATAGAAGTACTGACGTCTGGAGGAAATGAGTTGGAGGATACCCCCTTCCTGCAGAAGTCTGTATACCTCCTTCCTGCCTGTCACATGGTTCCAGGAAAGACCTCCCAGAAGTGATGAGCCTGGAGACCAGCAGTCGGAGAAAGAAAATTTACAGGTATTTAAAATGTCTATTTCTTAAGTAATACGGACGCAATTGTAAAGATCTGTGAAATATTTAGAGCCTAGGGAATACAGGGAAGATGTGGAAGCCAGGGCAAGGATGCAGCTGGATGAATGGGAGGGAAGAGTAGAAGGGTAGGGATGACAGATTGGGGGCACTGAGAGACTGGGAGGGTTGTGAGCTGTAATGGGTGTGGGGCAGCACTGTTTCTGGGAACCTGGTGGAAGGTGGGGGGGTTGTCCAGTGTGCAGGCTGTTCAGACAGCTTACGCTGGAGATAGAGAGCCTTAGATGGGAACTGGGGGGAGGGGAGAGGAATGAGAGGGTGAGGAGGAAGAGATGGGGCAGAGGGGCAGGGAGGGCTCCATCTAAGGATAAACCAGAGTGACAAGGGCCAGAAGGGGGCGCTTGGGCAGCGGGACCAAGTCCACAGGGTCCTGGGAGTGCCGAAAGGGGGTGTTGACAGGTGGTAGGGAACATGGGCAGACAGAAAGGAAGTAGAAAAGAGGTTCAGGGCAAGCAATGGCAGGGAGGGATTACAGGGGAGGACTGGGGCAGGAGGTTGGAGACAACAAACAGATACACAGTACTAGCTGATGAAATAAAGCAGGAGGTTGAGGAAGGCACCATAGAACAAGAGTCAGGGGACCAGGAGGGAAGGGGGAAATACAGGGTACAAGGTGAGAGGGAAGACTGTGGGGCAGAAGTGGGGAGTGGCAGGGAAGCGGGTCGAGTTGGCACGAACACACACTAAATAAAGGGGAGTAAGGCCAAAAATCGTTGGGGGGGGAGGGGGAGTCACAATGCAGGGGGCAGTGGGAGGAGGTACACGTAGGGAAGGGGAAGGGGTTGTGGAAGGCAGCGAGCACAGAAGGGACGGAGGAGGAGAGCAGGTGGAGGTGCAATTGAGGAAGAAGGGAGGGGAAAAAGGGAAGGAGAGGACACTGAGGAAAAGGGACTCACAGGAGGGCAAACCATGGGGGAAGTGCAAGGGATGGGAGAGTGAGTACTTGTATTAGGGGATTCTTTGCTCAGGGGGTGATATGGGAAAATAAGTGAGCAAGGAAGAGTCGAACCTGGGTGGAGTGTATGCTAGGTATGACAGCGGGGAGAGTAGGGCAGTGCATTCAGAAATGTGTGAAGAAAGTGGGAGGGAAGCCTCATATCATTGTACACCTAGGAACAAATGACATAGACGGCAGTACAGTAGAAGGAGTACAGGAGAGGTTCAGAGAAGTGGGGGGTATCTGCAGTAGGGTTGGGAGCTCAATGACATTCTCAGAGGTACGCCCAGTACCTAGGTCAAGCATGGTGAGGAAGCTAAGAATACAGGAGTTTAATGGGTGACTGAAGGGGTGGTGTGCAGAAATGGGGTATGGGGTAGTATGGGAGTGGGGCAAGACATGGAACAATAAGGTGCTTCATGCCAAAGACAGGCCGCATCTCAGTATCGAGGGTACAAGGGCATTGGGACAGGGGCTGGAGAAGTACATTAAAAACAACATAGATCTGCACACATCTTAGTGTCATCTGTGATATAGTTAAACTCAAACACTGGTGTAATGCTAAGAACTGCAAGGTCATACACCTCAGAGCAAGAATTCCCAGGACCAGCTACTGGCTGGGAGGAGTGCAGGTAACAGCTTCAGAGGAGGAAAGAGACCTCGGGGTAATAGTCACAGGGGGCATGAAGGTATCAGCACAGTGTAGGAGGGTGGCAGCAAGGGCAAATAGGATGCTGGGGTGCATTGCCAGAGCGATCACCTCTAGAAAGGAGGAGGTCATCCTGCCCTTGTAAAGATCCACTGATGAGGCCCCACTTGGAGTACTGTGTGCAGTACTGGTGCTCATACCTAAAAAAGGATGTGAGATTACTAGAGGGAGTGCAGTGCAGGGCTACGAAAATGATCATGGGACTGGGGGAGTTGCCGTATGAAGTAAGATTGAGGGAGCTCAACATGTATTCGCTGGAAGAGAGAAGGGAAAGAAGGGACATGATAGAGACCTTTAAGTACTTAAAAAGCATAAACAAAGTCAGAGAGGGAGGATTGTTCTGCTTAAAGGGGTGGAAGGGTCACTAGGGGGCACAATCTGAAGTTGGAAGGGGGAAGGTTCAGGTGGGAGATGAGGAGGCACTACTTTACAGAGAGAGTGATGGCGAGATGGAACGCACTGCTGGAGGAGTTAATTGAACTGAGGACAGTGGACAGCTTTAAGCGGGGTTGGGACTGAGTCAAGGGCAGGTTTAGTACAGACAAGAACACAAAGGGGGGAAAGACCAGGAAAAGGGAGGAAGGGACGGGTTTGGGTGGGGCTGGGGCAGCTGTAGTAATATGAAACTAAGAGCTACACAATCGGGCAGACTTGACAGACCTGTGCGCCTTTTTCTGCCAGTAATTTCACATGTTCGTATGTACTAGCTCTTTAAAGATGGTTTCAGTTTTGAGGTGAAGCTGAACTACTCAGCACAAACTCTGTGCTACTATGCAAAATACCTGTTGTGCTTCCTGTATGTTTACACTAAGCAAAATATGCCAAAAACGTGTAGCCAGACCTGGTATCACACATCCCTACATCAAGGTAGAAGGATAAAAAAAGACCTATTCTCTAGCAAGTTGTTAGCAATATTTATTTATTTAGTTATTTCTCTGAAAATGGGTGACTGGGAAAGGCAATTCTTTCTTTATTACTTGGTTTTACATAACCCGGTTTTTCACATCATCAGTGTCTCAAACAAGTATTTATCTGCAGCAGCCTTGCACTCATGTTAGGAGAAGAAGCCAGAAGGGGAAGGAAGGAAACATATTCAATTCAGTGCTTTAGAGTAACTGGTAATTGCTATTTTTCTTTTAAACTTAGATTGTGGGCTTTTAGTGACACTATACTTTCTTTGTTGTCTTTACTTATAATTGTTTTTGGGCTGTTGAAAATTTAAAACATAGTGGTGGTGTAATTCTGTGCTGTCTTTAATTGCTTCAAATTTTCGCCCCTTCCCCCAACTCTTAATTATATGCCCTGATAAATCTGATTGACAGGAGCTAAACACAGGGTATAGTAAGGGGTGTGAAGTAGGAGGGGCATAAGGGGGAAGAAGCCCACCCTCAGCACAAGTATTTTGACTCATTTATTTATTTATTGGTTTCTTTTCTTAAAAAAAAAAAAAAAAAATATCTGAGGATCAGTGACAGGATTTTTAGTACAGTAAATTAATAAAAGGGAACTAGGAGAGCTTCAGTAACAGACAAGTAGTGGAATTGCAGTATAATGGGGAGTGGTGCAATGCAGTGGCTGTGGGGCAGCCATATTCAGGCAGACCTTCTGGACACTGAGGTGCTGCCCTATCTGCATGCATCTCTGGACTGGCGGGATGAGGTAGCCAGACTCAGAGCGGAAGTAAACTGGGTCAGGAGTACCATCACCCCTATCCAGGGACCACCCAGTCCAATGCAACTGCCTCAAAGGATGCTGAGAACGAGGAGCACTTGGATGACAGTGGGCTCAGGGAGGTTAGAGCAGTCAGGCAGAGCACATCCCAGATCCTATTCCACTCAAGAACTCATATGCCACACTGGCAAATGAGGACAACCAAATAGAGGTACCCAGAGAAGTGGAAGGAAATGATGTGGAGGTTAGCCAAGGAGGTGACCTCAGCGGGGAAAGCAGTGGACCCCAGAGGAGGAGGAAGCGAATCCTGGTGGGGGACTCCATCATAAGAGGGATCCAGCTAGGAACACAGGAGGGGGAGGACAGGGAGGTGAGGTGCCTACCAGGTGCCACGGCACGGAGGGATGGAAGGAAGATCCTGGGGACCACTGGGAAGGCAAGACGGAGGGTGAGCTGGATGTCATTATCCACCTAGGTACTAATGACCTGGCAAATGGGGAGCCAAAGGAAGTTCAGGAAGAGTTTAGGAAACTGGGAGGGTCTCAAACAAGTAGCTACTTCTGTCACTTTCTCAAGTACTACCTGTGAGGAGGCAAGGGAGACATGAGTGCATGCACCAGGAACTTTAACTCATGGTTGAAGAACTGGTGCTGTGAGGAAGAGGTTTAGTTCATTGGTGACTGAGGACCCACCTGGAGGATGGAGGTTTATTTCAAGCCTGACTGACCTGCATCCATCCTGGAGAGAATCAGGCGTCTCAATGATAAGTTTAAATGCTACATTGACAAGCATTTAAACTAGCAAAGGGGTGGCAGGCCAGCAAGGAGGGTACCTACTTGCTCACCCCCACAGTTGGGCAGTGGAACCAGTGAACCAGAGGTGGCTATCTCTGCAAAGCAGTGTGCAAAAGATGGAAATTAGTGCCCAAGAGATGGATAAGCAGAAAGGGGCAAAATTCAGCAGAAGGGCAGACAGCAAGGAGAACCAGGGATAAATGACAACCAAGGAAGGGGCTGGAGTAGAACAGTGAAGCAGTCTAGGGAGGTCAAATCATGGAAAGCCATGTGTGCAAATGCCAGGAGCCTTAGCAACAAGATGGAAGATCTGGAGGCTGACATGGTACAGTCAGACCTGGACATTGTGGCCATCTCTGAAACCTGGTGTAATGATAACCATGACTGGGAGATGGCCATATCTGGCTACAACATATTCAGAAGAGACAGAGCAGGCAGCAAGGGAGGAGGAGTGGCACTGTATGTGAAAATTGACATAAGGGCCACAGAGATCCAGGATGAACAAAATGGGGGAGAGATACTGTGGGTTAAGCTGGAAAGGAAAATGGGGACAGCCATCCACACATGTGGTCTATAGACCACCAGCCCAGGAGGAAGAAACAGATAGGGAGCTGATGCTAGCCATCCAAAGGATGGCAGACAAGGGTGAGGTAGTACTGGTTGGAGACTTCAATATTCCAGACGTGGACTGGAGCATCCCAGCAGCAGCATCAACTAGGAGCAGATTTATCCTGGACTCCCTTCAGGGTGCCTTCCTCAAGCAACTGGTCATGGAACCAACTCGGCAGAAGGCAATACTGGACCTTGTGCTCACAAACAGGGACAGTGCGATGGGGTAACAGTGGGAGAGCACCTGGGAAACAGTGACCACCAGTCATTGTGGTTTGAAATCACAGAAAGAGCAGAACCAAACCACACAAAAACACGTATCCTGGATTTTAGGGGGGCAGACTTTGGGAAAATGGGGAGAAACTTGAAAGAGGCATTAAGGGGAATGGGACAGGAATCAGGGGTTGAGGAACAGTGGGCAGTATTTAAAATGGGGATTACAAGAACAACAGAATTATGCATTAAGCAGGTTAGCAAGAGGAAAAGGAAGAGGAGACCATTATGATTTTCCAAGAGGTATCAAGAAAGTGAAAGCCAAAAGATTGCATTCAGGCAATACAAAAGACACAGGCAGAAGGGATAGGAGAAGTACCAGGAGAAGCAAGGGAGGCAGGAGGTCAGTAAGGAAGCCAAAGCTCAGACAGAAGAACACATTGCAAAATCAGTGGGTAGAGGGACAAAACCTTTACAGGTACATAAGTGAAAAAAAAAAAGACAAAGGGAGGATAGTGAGACTGAAGGGGAGGATGGGAGCCACGTGGAGGATGACAACAGTAAAGCTGACATATTGAACAGGTATTTCTGCTCAGTCTTTACTGAGGAAGAGGAGGTAATGGGTCTGAAGGAGTACAAGGGGTGAGAATGGTGCAGAAATGGACACAAGTCCCTTTACCGAGAAAGGGTCCTGAAGGAACTGGAAGTAATAAGAGTTGATAAACAATGGGGCCAGGCGGGTGCACCCAGGGTCCTTAAAGAACTAAGAGGTGGTGGCTGAACCTCTGGCTATCCTGTTTAGCCGATCACTGGAAACAGGAGGTACCCAAAGACTGGAGGACAGCAGATGTAGTCCCCTTATACAAAAGTGGGAACAAAGAGGAAGCAGGGAACTACAGACCAGTCAGCCTCACCTCGGTAGTGGGGAAGATCATGGAAGCACTACTGAAGGAGAGATTGGTGGAACATCTGATTATCAATGGACTACAGGACCCAAGGCAGCATGGTTTCACAAGGGGGAGGTCATGTCAGACCAACCTCGTTGAATTTTTTGACTGGGTGACTAGGGAGGTGGATCAGGGGAGGGCAGTGGACATGGCCTATCTGGACTTCAGCAAGGCCTTTGACACTGTGCCACATAGAAGACTATTACACACAAACTGGGGAATATGGGTGTGGGCAGGACAGTAGTGTGGTGGGTAGGTAACTGACTGGGTGGCAGGTCACAGAGGGTGGTGGTAAATGGCTGTCACTCCACAGAGGGAAGAGTGACCAGCGGGTACCACAGGGATCAGTGCTGGGACGGTCCTATTCAACATCTTCATCAGTGACATTGCTGGGATCTAGAAGGCAGAATTTCACTGTTCGCTGATGACACAAAGCTCTGTAACAGAGTAGACACACCAGAGGGTGTAGACAGAATGAGAAGCGACCTGCAGAAACTTGAAGAATGGTCGGGGTTTGGCAGTTGAAATTCAATGCAAAGAAGTGCAAGATAATGCATATGGGGCACAAAAACCCTGGCACAATATATTAGTTGGGGGTGAGGATATAGCATGCACCAAGCAGGAAAGGGATCTTGGGGTTGTCATCTCTGATGACCTCAAGGTAGGAAACAGTGCGACAAGGCAGCAGGTAAAGCAAATAGGATGCTGGGATGGCAGAGGCAGGCGCTCACCAGCAGGAAAAGGGAGGTCATAATTCCGCTATACAAGACACTAGTGAGGCCCCACCTAGAGTACAGTGTACAGTTCTGGAGACCATACCTACGTAAGGACATAGACAGGGTAGAGAAAGTTCAGAGGAGGGCAATAAAGATGGTGCATAGATTGCATCACAAGTCCTATGAAGACAGGTTGAAGGAACTGAACATGTACTCCCTGGAGGAGAGAAGGGAGAGAGGGGATATGATAGAGACATACAAGTATCTTACAGGGAGGAACAGGGTGCAGGAAAACACTATTTTTAAGTGAAAAGATGTTCCAGGACTAGGGGCATGGGATGAAGTTGGAGGAGGGCGATTCAGAGGAAACATGAGAAAGAATTTCTTCACAGAACGGTGGTGGACAAGTGGAACACCCTGCCAGAGGAAGTGGTGGGGCTGAAACAATCACAGGATTTAAGAATGCATGGGATAGATATAAAGGAATTCTAGAGGTCACGGGTAAGGGGCAACAGACTTCTAGGAAAACAAACTGAACTTACAAGCTCAAATGGGCAGACTGGGTGGGCCATAGGCCCTTATCTGCCGACACTGTCTATGTATCACCATCTAGCGGCAAACTCACTTTAATCAAATAGTATGAAGCATTTTATATTCTGATTGATCCACACCATGATCTACAGTTGATTGGCATTGTATGTTTAGTAGCTTGTTACAATCAACATATCACTATAATTATGCCTTTTTTATGTGAATTAAAAATCATTTCTGTATTGGTCAAAGGGACACTGTCAACCCCATTAGGCCTGCAAGTGTTCTTAGTTAAAAAAAACCAAAAAAAAAACATTTTATTACTGCTCACACTCTGTAGAATTTGCTGATGTATCTGGTAGTTTGGGATTTCTTTTTTCTTTAAGTCAAAAAAAAAAAAACTGCCCGCCATACTGGTGTAACCACACAAAAACATGTTTGCTTACAGTCCTTGATCAAGTCCCACTGCATCGTTCCTGAACCTGGGAACACTCCCAACAAATCTATACACTCATAATGCAGTGGGAGGCGAGGAGACTATTGCATCATGAGTGGCTGAACTGTACTGGGGTGTGCCTAATGTTCTGGATATATGCAACAGGAGTATATCAAGAATTTGAAACAAAACAGGGTTTTGCATTATCATACTATTAGCATGCATTTCAGGTCTCCTAAAAAAAGGAAGCAAATAAAAATTCCAGTAAAATCAATTAATTTTAGAACGATAAGCATTTACAAAACGTAGGATTTTAAACAGAAATAATATGATAAAAAAAAGTTGACAGTGTCCCTTTAAATGCTCTTTACACTGTTTGTCTTTTTTGATTTATAGTGCTTGTTACATCCCTGATGAAGTCACTATATTGAAATCGCTAAAAGGGAAGTGACGTCTTCCATGTAACCCACCCCATTGACGAAGCTCGTTGAGTAACATGCTGAGGCAGTGGGCTAAGGCCCAGTCTTTCATGCCATTGTGAGTATGTGCACCATATATGCTGCATTGCCTGTGTTGAACTTAGTATACAGTATATGACAAATTCACATCTGTACAGCCTATATGGGGGCTCAAGCTGTTTCTCTGAGAATGCCAGTTGCTCTAGTGTTTACTACACGTGGCAGGAAGTCGATCAAAGCTGTAAGGAGTGCCCAAGTTCCCACCCACATCAGTGAGTAGGCCAAATCAGTGAATGCAAACAGATTCTGAACTTCTAGCAAAGGCAACTATTCTTTGAAGTAAAGACCATTAAGTTTATATGGATTCCCACAGCAGTTGGTATGGAAAAGTGTGTGTGTGTGTGTGGTCGGGGGGTGGGGGGTAACTACATTAGCCCATAACAAATGGACTCTTGTTGTACGTCCTCATCTCTATGAAGATGGAGACATAAACTATTCTGTATGTTTTAAATAAAACACTTTTGGATTTTGCTACCTAAAATATGTGGACTCTGTTGTGACCTGCTGCTGAGCTACTGCATCTACGGTCACTGCAAAGCCCAAGACAGATCTCCCACTGGTTAATTTAGAACATTAGGCACATTATTACGCAAAATACATCCAACTTTATGTTTAATAAGTTGCCATGCTAGCTACAAAGGGACAACAGAACTAGTGCTATTTATTAAAAATTCCTATTTAAAATAGTTCCAACCAGGCTATCCCCATGATATACAGCATCACATTTTCATGGAGGTCCCAGGGAGACAAAAGGTGGACAACTGGTTAAAGACGTGAGACATTTTTGAAGTACTTTCCAGCAACAACAACAGTAGACTGTTCTCTCTGAAACATCAGTGCACCACTATAGATATCTTGGTATTGCATGGGAAAGCTAAAATGATGCAGGGGTGCAAGCCAGAGGGTTTTCCAGCAGAAGAAGGGTGTTACTAGCTCTGTACAGATCCCTGGTGAAGCCACACCCGGAGTACTATGTGCAGTTCTGGAATCTGTTCCTAAAGAAGGAGAGGGACTGCTCGGATGCTGTCCGGAGGAAGGCACAAAAATAATCCAGGGGCAGCAGGGAAATGGAACAAGGTGAAACAGGTGAGTCTCAACATGTACACACTGGCAACCAGACTGGAAAGGGGGAACATAATAGAGACTTATAGGTACCTGCTGGGAATCAACAGGGTGGACTACAGTAACTGTTCACAAGGAATGAAGGCACCACGATGAGTAGTCAATAACATTTTAGTTTAGTCTAGTTTTTTTTGTTTACCTGGTAAGTGCACTAGCCAGTAGGTGACTATTTTCAGGCATGACCTGGGAGAGTACATGACAATACATACAGTGGGTGTTTACAATAGACAATACAGCTTGTAAGACAATAAAGTGTTTAGACAGTAAAGCAAAAGTACTTGGCATGAGACAATGTAGCTACAATAGCTGTGAAGGCACGGATAGAAGTAAAACAGCAATGATCATTACAGAAAAACAGCATTGGTTAGTACAGTATACAACAATCATAGTAATAGCATAGAAGAGTAGTTACAGTTTCAGAAACAGGATTATGCCATGTGGAAGTTCGGTTCAACAGGTAGACATAAAGTACAACAAGCAGGAGAGAAAAGGCAATAAGCAAGTCAGTGAGTTTAGGGAGATGCTAGGAAGGGGGGAGGGGGTAGGGGTGTGGTAGGAGGACAATTGGTTTGTAGGGTGGAGATAGGTGTGAGGCAGGGTTTCATGGGCACGGTCAGGTAGGGTCGAAACAGGTACACTGTTCAGCAGTAGCTAGGTAATGTTGTAGCCCAAGTTTAAAGTAGTAGTGAGATGAAGATCGCCTGAGGTCCAGTGGCAGCATATTCCACATCTGGGGGGCAGCATACCTGAAGGCCCCGGTGTGGTGGTGTTACACCTGGGTACCCTTGTTAGTGATTTGTCTATTGACCTCAGACCATGGTTTGAGTTGACGGGACGTAATAACTCAGCCAGTGATGCTGGCGTTTCCAGCCTAATTATGGAGTCACATAGACAGCCGAGATGGTATTGTCTGGTTGCAGAGGGGGAGAGCCAGCCTAGATCACTATACACTACATACAGTATAACATAACTAAATAAGGAGAGGTTTAAGAAAAACAAAAGGAAATTCTTTGCAGAAAGGGTGGCAGACAAGTGGAATGAGGTGGTCCATGGAAAGTCCATAACTAGTTCAAACATGGCAGAACAGATAGAGGGGAATAGTTCCAATTATGGAAAAAGAGGACAAGGTGTATTCTAGAGAAGGGGGTGTCTAAAAACTATATGGGCTACTGGCTAATAGCTCCAGCCTTGTGTAGGCTGGGAATGGCTTTAGCTAGGCAGACAGTGCCATCAAAATCTATGTACATACAATATGTTTCTATGGTATCTAGTAACACATGGCTCATTTCGGTATGCCCTTAGAGATGACTTCAGTTCTGAGCTGAAGTTGAAATACTCAGTACAAACTCAGTGCCACTGTGTGCAACGTACTGTACCTACCGTGCGCTTCTTGTATGTTTATATATGAACGTACGAAAAAGTCAGCAGAATAAGGCCATTTGGTCTATCTAGTCTGCTTGTATTGCAGGGTCATGATGCCGCTTTGCCCCTTCCTGTACATTGCCCATATGTATGGAGATTTAAAAATCTCCATATTTCCCATACCAAGCCTTATTTTTACAGAATGTGACTTAATGCCATGGGTGTGCCAGATATACACATGGCATTTAGGCACATTCTGTAAAAATAAGGCTTGGCATGGACAATATGAGATTTTTAAATCTCTGTACATACGGGCAATGTACAGGATGAGGCAAAGCCACACTGAGGATCACGTGAGGGTGTGGAGAGCCATATTTGAAAAGGCCAGCTGCACCGGGGGATCGAGGAGTTTTTACGAGTTGTAAGGTAATAAAAAAATGCTTCATGGAATAACATGCCTACAGAGGGGATCTTTGAGGTGAAGCCCTGATCTCTACAGGGCTTCACCTCTGCGAGTACTACTCCTTTAAATGAAAGCAGACATTCAAATGTAAAACGTAAATATAAGAGAAAAATGCAACTTAGAACTGTAGAGAAAACTGCAATAGTAATGTTCAAGAAACCAAAGTAAAACTGATTAATGTGAAAACCTGTTTTCATGTTTTTGAAAGGGAGGCAGGTGGGAGAGACACCATAGTAAGACATCCCTGAGAAGAAACATTACTATGGTAAGTATTTTTTTTTCTTCTAACCCCAGGAACCTCTCACTTATGGTTCACCCCATACAGATTATACAGCTGAACCTTGGGAGGCTAGGTCCAGAAACTACTTTGGAAAAAGGTTCTGCAATACAGCATTTCCAAAGCTGGCACTCCTTCTGGACTGCATATCCAGACAACAGTGACTTGAGAATGTTGTTCCGTTTTCCAGGTAGCTGCTCTGCAAATATATAATAAAGTGATGCCCCTTGAGGATGCCACAGAGGCAGAGATGCCCCTTAAGCCTCTCTGTGGCATTTTCCCTGCTTTTTCATAGCAGAACTGAATGCAAGTCAGTATCCAGTAAGAGACAGGCCTCTTAAAAGCTGGTTTACCTTTGCCAGCGTCACCACAGGTAACAAAAAGCGGAGTGTTTTTGGATCGGATATCTCTTGTCCAGTCCATATAAATGCCCAGAACTTGTTTCAAGTAAAGGCTGTGCAATTTTTGCTCACTGGACAGGAGTGTTCTGGGTAAAGCACAGGAAGTGTCACTGACTGGTTAAGGTGAAATTCAAGTCAGCCTGGTGGCGCCGATGGTTGAGGCGCTGTCGTCACCTCGCACCATGCAGCGACCGGGTTTGGTAGCAGACTCGGGGGTTGCGGGGTCGGCAGGGTAGGGGAGAGGATGGGCGTCCGATGGGCTGCTCTCCTCTGCCGGGGGCATAGGGTTGCCCCTGGTGTCCCAGTGGCCCCGATGGAGAGCAGGGTACTGCAGGATGACGGCCCGTAACATGGGGGCGAAAGCATGGCGACACTAGCGGGGTTGCCATGCGCCATGGCGGCCACTGCATCGCTACTTAGGGGGCAAGCAGGAAGGAAAACCCTCCGAGGATACAGGAGATGATGGGGCTTCCGTGGCATGGCCCACATCCCACCACCGGCCCAGCTGACGAGATCTCCTTGCGCCAACCTGTAGCCTGGAGTCTGGTCTGAGCAGTGCGGGTGGGGAGACCCAGACGTGGGGCTTCAGGCAGGGAGTGAGAGGCCCTCATCCAGTAAGCACCCCAGAAGGATGCCCTGATCTTCAGGGTGAATAGAGTCAAAAAAAAAAAAAAAAAAAAAAGGTGAAATTCAGACACCACCTTAGGTAGGAATTTCCTATTGCTTGTAAGGACTACCTTATCCCTGTTAAAGGTTATGTAATTTGGCTCTATGCAGAGGGCTTGCAGTTTACTCCCCTCCTAGCAGACGTCATGGCAATCAGGAATATGGTTTACCAGAGATCATAGGCTCAAATAGAGACCGGATAAGCTGGGCAAGGTAGACATAGCGAT
Organism: Neoceratodus forsteri; assembly: GCA_016271365.2. Lineage (NCBI taxonomy): Eukaryota > Metazoa > Chordata > Ceratodontiformes > Ceratodontidae > Neoceratodus > Neoceratodus forsteri. Next base: position 480,172,034 of record CM057455.1, read on the forward strand.
CCCATGGTAGAACTTGGGAACCTTACATGTGGGTACAAGTGACTGAGGCCTTTAAAAAAACCTTTTAAATGGGTTGAGAGATCAGAGACTTTCCCCTGCCTGCTGATATGGAGGATGACACTGCTGCTAAGAGCACCTTTGGTGTTGATGGCCTTAGGCATAATGACTGCAGGTGTACCACGTATCCCAAAACTGTAGGCAACGCTGTCTCTACTGGGATTATTCTTTTGAAGGTACAGCATTAGAAAATTGCTTCCATTCAGAGTATGTTTTCCTGGTTGCTAGTTTCCTTGAAACTCTAAGCACCTTCAGAACTTTCTCTGAAAGATTTAAACCAGAGTATTCTAGCTCCTCAAGAACCATGCACTCAGGCATAATGTTTAGAAGTCTGGGAATGCTATCCTGTCCTGAGATATGGACAGCAGACTGTAACACAGTGGCAGGCTAACTGGAGGTTTGCTAGACAGGATTAACAGAACTGAATACCAGGGCTGGGGCTATTAGGATCACTGTTGCAGATTCCCTCCTAAGTTTCAGGAGATCTTTCTAGATGAGTGGAAACGGAGGGAAGGCATACAGGAACTTCTCTGTCCAGTAGAAGACTAGGGCGTCCTCTAGGACTGTCCTTCTGACTGGTGGTCTGCAACAAAAACGTCTATCTTGGGAGTGTCCCACCTTCTGCACACTGTAGCTAGAATCTGTCTGTCCCCCCCATTCGTGATTTCCCTGACTGATTCTGCTTCAGAATCTGCCAGGACATTGTCTATGTCTGGCAAGTACACCACATAAATGTCTGTTTCTAAGGTATATACCAGGTCCCAGATTCTCATTGCTTCTGTACACAGTTTTGAGGAGCTTGCCCCTCCCTGCTTGTTTATGAAATATCCTGCTGTGGTGTCTCTTCTGATTCAGACAGACTGACCCTGTAGCTGGGAGGAGAAAAATTGCATTGCTAGCACCGCTGCTCTGAGCTCCAGGAGGCTGATGTGTTCAGTTACTCCTGTGGGCTCCATCTGTGACTCAAGCGTGAAGTGCTGTAGTTGGGTGCCCCACCCCAAGAATGAGGCATCTGTAGTAAGGATACTTGTTGGTGATTGCTTAAGGATGGGAATGCCCTCTCTGAGGTTGCTTTCTTCCTTCAACCCTCTAGTGACTTTTCCAGTGCTTTTGTCACTGGCACAAACTTTGAGAGTGTATGCCACCTTGAGACCAGTTGTCTCTTAAGTGGTACTGGATATTTCTCATTTGGAACCTGGCCCATGGGACCACAGCAGTGGATGCTGCCATGTGTTCTAGTAACTGCAGGAAGTCCCCTGCAGGTCTTGGCTGCCCTGTCATGAAGGACTCTACTGCTATTAGAGCTGTAATTTTGGCCTGAAGTCCAGTATTTCAACAGATTCTAGATGGGACTTCTGCAGGTTTATCAAGAATTCTAGAGACTCCAAGGTGCATTTTAGAGTATGTAAAGAGCACTTTTTCTCCTTTTCCCTGAGACTAGCAGTCGTCCAGATAGGGAAAAACTATCACACCTCGTCTTTTCAGGTGTGATGCTACCATCACCAAGCACTTTGTGAATATGCCCACGTCCCTGGTGTTCCCGGAACGCCGGAAAACACTATCGGTAACCAATCCCTCCGCAGAGGGGTGCTCCGTGAAACCGGACAGTGACCCGGTGGGGACCGTGTACTTCCTGGCCATTCTGGCCGAAGGAGCAGGACAAGAAGCCGGCTGCTGCCATAACTCCAAGGCTGGGCCAACAATGGCTTCAGCCACCAGAAAGACCTCCATGGGAAAATCCCCTCGGTCCAGTATCTCCGTGAGGGGATACTTGGCCCGCTTGGATATGGGCTTGAGCTGCATCCCAGTAGACTCTGAGATGAGCCGAAGCAAACTCATGAACGAGGATGGGCTCTTGCCCATCGACTGTCCCCCGTAGAACTCCAGGTCAAGGGGCCTGGAGAACAGAGAAGAGTTGTCATCAGACTCCGAGGAGTCTGCGAATAGCTGCCTAGGGCCTGAGCCACCCTCCACCTGCCGAGGACGGTCGGGAGTGAGGGTGACCAACAACCAGTGGGGCAGTCCTAGACCCGACTAAGAATCCTTGGTCGGAGCCCCGGATTTAGGTTGTGGAGGTGGGGGTTTCACCACAATCGGTGGGGCAGCGGGTTTTGGCCAAACAACCAGCACCGGTTTGGGCTCCTCGACCACCACGAGGGGTTGTTTCGGCTTTTCAGCTGACAGCCACTTAATGGCCAGGGAAGGCGAGGGCGTCGGCTTGTTCCCGGTCAGAAGGAGCTGCTGCCACATTATAAGTCGCCATGGCGTCCGGCCGCAATTTGCGCCGAAACCGCTTTCCTCTGAGGAGGAAGAAGATGAGGGCGAATGTGAACGCGCTTCATGAGTGCCGAGACGAGACCGCTGGTGTCAGCGGATCGGCTGGACAAGAAGAGGTCAGAGATCGTCGGTGTTTCCGAGGGTGGGTCTGGGAAGGAGCAGGGGAAACCCGTTCCTCCCTCGGCTCGGGAGCCTTAACCAGGGACTCCGGCACAGGAGGCGCAGGCAAGTCCTCAGTTTCCATCGGGGGAACCGGTGAAGAAGGGTTGTCAGCTTCTCCAGTCAACAACCCATCCGACGGGTCGAGAAAGATCTCAACCGCATCGATGGGTGTCTGGGCCGGCTGACCTCATGGGGACACCATGAAGCCAGCGGCCTTAGCCGCAACCTCGACCGAAGTTGAAAGTCGACTGTCCGGGGAAGTGGACCTCTCCCGCTCCCAAGAACGCCGACGGTGGGACTTACCCCTCGAGTCCTTCTTCTTGGACCGAGAGGAGTGTCCCAATGGACCCTCACCTTTCGTGGAGAGGGACTGTCAAAGCTCCTTAAAAGAAGCCATATAGGAGGGCCCAAGGAGGCGGGATAAATGCTGGGACCAGTAGCGAAGATGCAGCCTGGGCATGCCTCCTCCTCGAGGCGATCATCTGTTCAAGTTGTGCTTGGAGCCCTCCGCATGTGAAACCGCCCAGCAGGCCTCCTTTGACTTCACCAGCGGAATACATCTCTCAAGGCGCCCAAGTTGGAGCCTGGCAGCATGGCCTTCGAGGACATTTGCCGAGAAGGACTTGCACAAATCGCAGGCCTGCAGATCGTGGACAAGCCTGAGGTAGTAGACGCATGTGGAGTGCGGATCGGTCCAAGACATCTTCTGCCTGCATGGGCACCGCCGAAAACCAGGAGTCGATTTATCCATCACAGCCGCGAAGGAAGAAACAGACCGAAGTCTTGTAAACTTTAAAATTAGTTTCGGGTTAACCGAAGAGTTTGGATCCAGTCTAAAACGCAGGGCGCTAAGGAGGGAACCTGAGCTTCCAAGCGGTAAGGAAGATCTGGCGTCATGGGGCAGAGCGAGAGTTTTACCACCTGGGTGGGTGGGTGGGAGGAGCCAGCTTGAAGACCTTCCGGCAAGATTTAAAGTGGCAAGGAACCTGCCAGACAGTGTGGATGAACCACATATCCATGTTCCTAGAATCTCTGTTATCCGCACAGTTTGTAGTGCTCAGGCACCCTCAGCAGATCAGGGGGTGCTCACTATTGCTGTGTGACTGCATTCCTAAAAGGTAGCCATTTAAAACCCTTGCTGTGCAAGTGCATTCCTAAAAGGTAGCCATTTAAATCTCTTGCTAAGCAAGTGATAGTGTTCCCCACACAGAGACAGGTGCAGCTATACTTGAAGGGACTGTTCCAGACCTGTGGAAACAGGCCAATGTGGTCCCTATTCACAAGAATGGCTCCAGGGAAAACATAATCACTTACAGGCCTATTTCCCTGCTCAGTACACTTGCAAAGCTACAGGAAAGGAAAGTCCATGGCTAACTCCGTGACTACCTGGAGTCCCATCAGCTAACTGCATGTTCACAGCATGGTTTTAGAACTAACCATGGGACTGACACAGCACTCATCCATCTCTCGAATGACTTGCTCAGAGCAATGGATAATGGAACACCCACTGGCGCCGTCTTTACAGACCTGTCCAAGGCTTTCGACCTTGTGGATCACAAACTCCTGCTACTAAAACTGGCCTAGACCCCCTCGCCCTCAAATGGTTAGGGAGTTACCTATCGGGCTGATCCCAGAGGGTCATCTGGAAGGGTGCCACCTCGGGTCCTCTACCCCTTACAGAGGGAGTACCGCAGGGCTCAATCCTCGGCCTACTCCTTTTCTCCATATTTACTGATGACCTAAGCCTACACTGTGGGGGAAGCTCGGTCCTTCACTACGCGGATGACACCATCATCTACCAATCCCTGGATAACATTGCAGCTCAAGGTCCCCTTCTCCAAGCTCACCTAGCATCTCTCGAGGCCTGGCTGAGAGCAAATAGAATGGCCCTAAATGCAGGCAAAACTAAGGCGATGCTATTCGGACGCAATGCTCTTTGACACGACAGGTCTAAATCTCTGCAACTCATTGCTCTCTCGGGAAACAACATCGAGGTTGTGCCCTCCTTAAAATACTTAGGCCTAACATTGGACCATTGCCTTACCTTCAAGTACCACGTGGATCAGGTCACCAAGACCACACACAGCAAACTAGGTACTCTGTACCGGCTAAAAGGCCAGCTCATCCCTGAGGCCAGGACCTCAATTGCCGCAAGTGTCCTCCTCCCCACCCTGACTTACGCTGCCCCAATCTTACAGGGCATGGCCAAGCAGGAGGTCACCAAGATGCAAATCCTGTATAACAAGGTAGCCTGGTTTGCTACCCAGGATCACTCGCGAAAGCACCATTGTCACACATTTGCCCAGCTACGCTGGGCCTCATTGAGCTCTCGTCTCCACTACCCACTGCTCTGCTTGACCTTCAAGCTACTCAGCCCTTCAGCTCCACCCAGCATCGCTGGAACTATCACACTCAAACATAACCCCAGGAGCCTACGGACATCTGGACATACACTGCTTGAAGTTCCCAGAGTCTGGACTAATGCTGGCGGCAGGTTGTTCTCCTACTCAGCCCCCTACCTGTGGAACAAACTCCCACCCCTAGTGCAGGAAGCCTCCTCACTGATGAACTTCCGCACCAGACTCAAAGCCTATATGTCTGATACTAGCACTTGTCATTGCCATGGCTCATGACCCCCGCAGCTACTATCCTCCCAATATTCAGATCCTCAAGCACCTTATCAGGTTCCACGGTGCTTCCCTCTAGGCACAGTACCACAGCTAACTTTCCACTGAACTATGCCAGTAGTAAACAATGAGTTTACCATGTAAAATTAAATTTCTTCTGCACCTTTTGTTAATTCTACTGTCAACATATTTGTAAGGACTGATGCATGATGATAACCATGGCTGTAACCTGCTCACACACCTGAAACTACTCTGTAACCCAAGTCTATCTCTGTATGAAAATATGTATTGTTATCCTGGGTCGCCCCTGAAAACGGGACCTTCGGGGCTCAGAGGGCCTACCTGGTCACCGAATTTTAAATAAATAAAATAAATAATGTGGATGGTCCATGGTGTTCCCAAAGCACTGACCGCTGCAGCTATCTGGCCCTTTAGCCACTACAAGTATCTCCCGACCAGCAGTCAGTGTAAATGCCATGTGTCATGGCACTGACAGCTGTGGCAGTGTACCATTGTGTCTGTCACTATTTACTGGTTGCTGCTGTATGGCTAACCACAAACGCGCCCCGCGAACCTCTGTGGTCGGTTACCCACCCACCCAGCAGACTTCCGGAGACCCAGTCTACAGCTGTGCCCGAACTGTCTGTGCTTTCCCACTCATCCGCACAGCAGACCTCTGGGACTGCACTGCACAGTGCAGCCCAGTGCATGTGTGCCCACTTTCCATGTGTGCATAACAATGTTTTTCTGCTGTCATTCATTGCTGTTTATGTAAGTAAGCAAACTGTAACTTGGTGGTGACACCATACTATTTGTATCATCCTCTGCCCCCTCTAAAACGTAACACATACAGAACCTATGCCAAAAACTGATGCAGCAATTGAGAGCGCTGTATAAAAGTTAATATGGGGGAAGAGTGTTATTTTAAGCAGTAACAGAAGCGAACTACATACACTTTGTTTGAGATACTAAGAAAGGTTTGCAGCAAGTGATGCACACAATCAGAGTAGAATTTCAGTAGTTCAGCGAGAAACAGAGACAGACAGAGTGAGACACCTACACAGAGTGACAAGGATATCCTCTCTCTCTCACTCCGTGTAGCACTGTTCCACTGTGGCGGCTGCATTAGAGAAACCGTGTGCCCATTGAGATTGCTATTTCTGTGTTTATACGCTCAGGCCATGCTGCTGCCATTCCACCCCAGTGTTACTCACCCCTCTCCTACTGCTGCTGGCAGTGCCCGCCGTCGCCACACTGGGACTATAAGTAGGAGACAGCGAGCATGAGGTTTCCATTTCTGTTGCCTATGTTGGTATCCAGCTAGTGATGTCCCCAAGCTCCATCAGACAGAGAGCAGCAGAAAGCGAGCAGGTGAGCAAGATGATAGCAGAGTGTTCAGGACATAACATTACAGCAGCAGTTTTATAGCGCAGAAGTAACTGGAGGACTAGCACTAGCTAGTATGGGTGGTGTGTTTTTTTGGGGGGCACATGGTAAATGCAGAGCTGCAGTACTGCACCTCACATTGAGTGACAAGCTCTGGGTAATGTGTGTGCATCCTCCCTTGCCAGCGCATCGTGGTTGATCGATGGAGAGAGAGAGAGTGAGAGATGGGGGGCTACTGTAACAGTGGTAGGCATTGTACCACAGGGTATGATGCACAAGAAATGTCACAGATCATGTCAGTGGTATAGCATCAGAGCACTGTAGCATGCATTATTTGTTAGGGACTATTTTGCAAGGTAGCAAGATACAGTACCTTTCTTGCTATTTAAACATCAAAAATATACCTTTTGGGCTATTTTTAGGTGTTTAAACAAATATAAGCCATGTCATAAGCACAGTAACCCATTCCAGGGTATGTGGTTAATGGGGATTAATGAACACCCTGGGTGATGTGAGGGCACTCGGCCTGCGGCCTCATGCCTCACAACACACCTGGGGTATTCATTAATCTCCATTAACTGCACACCCTGTTGCGAGTGATTGCTTATGTGGGACACAGTCACATTTCTGACTGCAGGCTGGCTGTGGCTTGTTATATGGGGTCAATCGTAACCTCTCCGAGACATGTGATTGCCATACCTAAACATAATCCTTGCTTAAGCCCCACCAGTGTGTGAGTGGGGGTGTTCCTTCACACCTCAACCCCTCCACTTCCCCTCAGTCCTCTAAGCTCCCCCTATTACTCCTCTCCTTGGCCTATTATACCCCTTGGCCATGAAACCATCTACCCCTACTCCTTGAAATAGCACTTCAGGTCTATTTCCCAGCATTCCAAATACCGTATTGCCTGCACTTCTTACCTCCACCTGCACACGGCCTTCAGTGTGTTTCATGGGGATTACATCTACCCCTGCGAAGAACTGGCTACGTACCTCTCTTTATGTGCACTGTCATTATGTTATTACATTTATTTTCCGAGGATTTTAAAAAGCTGGTATAGCATAGCAAAACGCTAAGTAAAACAGTGGGTAATGCTAACCATTTCCAAAAATGCATAGCAGTAGAATGCTAACCATTTTTATTACTGAGCCTATGGCACAGTAGACAATATTAATAAAATTATATATATTTTTCAATTTTGCTAGCCATTCTGTGCCAAGTGCTATGCATTTTTACAGCTAATTAGCAATTTTACATGTGAAAGTGCTAATCAATTTCTTTGGTTTATTTAATGCCCCATTTTCCTTTTTCTTATTTACTCTTGACAGGTTTCCTGTCTCTGCATATACTGTCATGTAAATGTTTTTATGTATTGACTGCATGTTGCTGTGACTATTACCTGTTCTTTTGTTAATCACTTGTGTTTTTACTTTATTATGGTATAACTATGTATTTTGATACTGTTGACCTTCAGTTTCTCGCCTGGTAAAATAAAGATTGATTGATTGATAAAACCCACTCTTGCAGGTGCTGCCTTAAGCAGAGTCTGCCTGCAATTGTCACAGAAGTGAAATAAGGCTTTTGGATGTACTGAGTCACCACAGGTGGGGGTAAGGTGTGGTCAAACTTGTTTGAATTGGTGTATTTATTACTGACTGAAGGGTAGATCTGAAACCAGCCATAATAGCCCACATTTAGGGGCCATGCTAAAAGAACTGCATCTTGCCCTGTAATTGAAGAAGGAGTGATAACTGTCTGGCCTGGGGCCTCAACTAGTTGATAACTGGAGTTGCGACAGTCACATTTTGGATTCACACTCTAGCAGGAAGCAGAGTCTCCTACTTAAAAGTATCAAATCAGATTCAAATGTTTATTGGATGTAATACAGCAGTGTAAAATCTATGCTGCTTTTTTTTTTTTTGGGTGTAGTTTTTCAGCTCTCCAGGTTCTTTAGATTCCAGTTGGATGTCGGCGGAAGCACAGCGGCAGTAGGAGGGTCATGTGATCCACACAGACCAATCACTAACTAGCAGGAAGTGACACGGGAACTATAAAAGAAGCAACTCCTAATGTGTCCCTTATATTTGTGTCCCACTCCCATTATATGAGTGGAACAGAGCAGGAGCGGGACAGGAATGGCATCTTATATGTCAGCAGGAGTCTGTAGGTGACAGCAGGCATGCAGGAAACTCTGCCGGTCCACTGAGGTGAGGTAAAGTACCTGTTTGTTTGATATTGCCTGTGTAAGGGGTTAATGGTTACCAGAAGAAGGTAAGGGGTTAACAGCAAGGAAAACCAAGTTCTTATAAGCAGATACTACCTATTGTGTGGGAAGGGATGAAACACCCTTTCTAGGGTAGGCATACAAATGGGTAACGGCAAACTAAAAGTAGTCATAGTGTAGGAATAGTGGTAACAATCTATCTAAGGTATGGGTAAAAAGCAAATTAAAGAGAGACACCACGATGAGCCCCTGCACCATATATATACTGTATATAGGTGCCTTACCGTCAAATGATGCTAATATGCTGCATATCCCCGAAAACTGTTTTGCAGTTAAAAAGTTATTTCCCTCGCAAAATACTTCATACCGGGTCCCAAGGACTTCCCGGTCGTAGGTTCCGCCCACGTCCCACCCCCATGCTCACCAATGTGATGATGAGATGCCAGTGAGCGCGAGGGGGCGCGCTCCACTATAATCAATGGTATGATATCTTTCAATCTGTTTTTAGTAATCTAATGGCCTCTTGGCAATGAAACGTGGGCACTGGGAGACTAATGAGGCGCTTGTCAGTCAACCAGTGCCCACGTTTCATTGCCAAGTGGCCATTAAATAATAAAACGGCAGAAGCTATCCTACCATTGATTATAATGGAAGCGCGACCCGCGCGCCACTGGCATCTTGTCGCCGGTGAGCGCTGGGAGGAGCGCACAGCAGAAAAAAAAAACAGAAGCCCTTAGGTCCCAGTATAGAGAATTTTACGAAGGAAATAACTTTTAAACAGCAAAACAGTTTTCAGGGGTATGCAGCATATCGGTATCCTTTGGCAGTAAGGCACCTGTACATATGGTGCAGGGGCTTCCAGTGTTATCTTGGTGGGTCTCTTTAAAGTAGCCAGAAGGGAAAAATTAAAACACCCTACCTAGGTTCAAAAACAAAAGCGGTTAAGCAAAGCAAAAAAAAAAAAAGGAACAATTAGAAACACCCTGTCTAGGATAGGGTACAGGTACAAGTTCTTCCAGTTGACATAGTGAGTGTAGGGACAGAAATGTTGGGAGTGGTGCAGTGTAGCGCAGTGGCTGTGGAGCGGCAGTTTTCAGAGAGATCATTTGGAGACTGAGGTGCTGCCCCATCTACATGCATCTCTCCGGACCAATTTTTTTTTTTTTTTTTTTGGCACCAAATGGTAAGCAGGACTTATCAACATTTGATGGGGCCAAACAGTATTAAAAATCACTGTTTGTTGTTACATCTATGTTGGTCCATTAAAAGGTATCAAATTATTTGCTTCTGGATCTGTTTACAAAAAAACATTTCTCCAGTGGCGAGTGACAAAGCTAGCTTTGAATACAGGCTGATAATGCTAAACCAGAACAAACATCGCCTTAATAAACAGTCTTGAACCTGACAATGTCTAACTACAGACATGTTTCAGCCTATCTGCACTCATTGTAGTGCAGTCATTGTCTATGTCAAGTGCCAAGTCAAGACACAAAGGTGCTTCTGCCATTGTCTTAGTTCCATTCCTACCCCTCAGGCTGTCTGCAGTAGGTACAAGTTGGAGGTACCCCGTCCCCTCCACTTCCCATTCAAACTGGGGTCCCACAGGGCTCCTTCCTGGGTCCAATCCTCTTCTCAGTCTTACTAAATGACCTCCCCTCTGTCTGTGCCCACTCACATATCCTTATGTATGCAGATGACAGTCATCTACACCTCTGGAACCCTGACCTAGGCAGTGGAAGTCTCACTCCAGCAAGACTTCCACAGCACTTCTATGCTGATTCTATTCCACCCAACTCCAGGGCAACAATAAAAAGAAGTGTCCATGACTCTTGGTACTAGTAACCCTCCCCCTGCCACATCTTTACCACACTGGAAGGTACCTCCCCTTGACGTGGTCACCTCCTTCAAATCTCTAAGTGTATGGCAGGATAGCAGGCTAGACTTCTCTGCCCAGACGCTACCCACTCCAAGCACCATCCCAAACTAGATGCCCTGCCTGTACCACAAGGACCGCCTTTCTCCACAAGTCTGCCGGTAGCTGGTCACCAAAATGGTTCTCCTGGTGTCTTTGACTATGCCGATGTGGTCTATAGCACTGTCCCTTCCTTTGCCAGACTGGACACCCTCAGTAACGCTTTTTGTTGAATCACTACCAACACCCCCTCTCGCACTCACCACCACCACTCTCTCTACTCTTCCCTCTCGGACCCTCCTTCATGTCATTAGTCCCACTGTCTCTCCTTCATTTCCAAATACTGGTTCAGATCTCTTCCTCCACACTGCTCCTCACTCCTCTCTCCCATCCCCTCTGCCTCCTACTCTGTTCAATCCAGAGACCCTCAGACCTTCTCCCATCCTCATCTGCACTGCAATTCTGGGCAATCTCCTTTCTCCTATCGCCTACCTTCCCTCTGGAACACGCTCCCTTCCACTCTCTACATCTCTCCCTCTCTCCTTTAAACACCAGCTAAAACTTCCACCTCATGACTGAACCTTTGTTTACTGCACCTTTATCTACTAGTTTGTACATACTTATGCACTTTACTTTGTACTCAGTCATTGTTGCACTACTATATCCCTCTTCCCCACCGCTTGCACCTGTGAATGATCCTTGGCTCAGAGTGCCTTTCCTGATCATGAATTTTCAAATAAATATTAGGACACTCAAACATCAACAAACCAAAGAGCCAGTCAGAAGGAAGAGTAGTGCATAAGGGTCCCCATAGTAGGAGTCAGCTGCTGGCACAGCACAGCCAGTAGTATTGCTACAAAAACCGCACAAGGATGACTCTAAGCTATATTCAGCCAGTCAGTGCACAGTAACAGAGCATGTTAATGGACTATCTGGCCATGTTGGCACAGTACTAAATGGACATGGGCAGTGCCAACATGGCCAAGGCTGCATATAGCCCACTGGAGATTGCACCCCCCCCCCCCACCGATGGAACTGCACCTGTGGGCCATTATCAGCCCAGGCACGCAAATGCAGAGGTAGACTTTGTCACCAAAAACCTGGTGGCCATCGGGCCAGTGAGCTAACAAAAATTAATGGCCCGCATAAAATGTTGGCGGCCTGCCAGGACGATACTACTATCTTACTCTACTCACACTGGCTCAGTAACAGGACAAAGGACAAATCTGATAAGGCCTGACATGGATGCTGACAGCAGGTGGGAGATCATTAGGAGGGGAGTACAGAAGGTTACCAGATCCTGCGCAAGAGAAAGGCAAAAATTCTGTAAGGCCAGAAAACCCTACTAGTGGACCCAGGATGTTCAGGAGGTAGTGAGGGGACAAGAAGGTGGCCTATAGGCGCTTCAAGCGCTCAAGGAGAGAAAGGGATCAGGGAGAGTATGAGCCAATGGCCAGGAGGGTCACCAGAGTGGTGACAACAGCTAAGGTGAGGAAGAAGCAGTCCTTGGCCAGGGAGATCAGAGGGGGCAAGGGGTTCTTTAGATACATAGGGGAAAAAAGGAAAGTGAGGGGGCATATCAGCAGGATAAGGAGAGGGGAGGGATGGGCACAGGAGGCGAGGGAGCAGGCCGAGGTTCTAAATGAGTACTTTGCCTCAGTTTTTACCAGAGGGGATGAAGGGGCTATGTCTTGCGGGGGGGGAGGAGAGGGGGCAAACTGGAGGAAGGGGTGGGACCTGTAGAGATCGGGGGCCCTGACGCATCTGGGGAAAGGGAGTGGCCACCACAGACAGGTGGGGGACTAGCAGTACAGGGAGCAAAGGGGAGGACGTGGAGGTTGAAATCCCGGTACAGAGAGTGAGGGAAGCCCTCAGGTATCGAGAGTGAAATGAGTCTCTTTGCAGACGACTCAAAGCTGGGTGCGGTGGTGAATGAGGACGAGGGGGGACAGTGGCCCTGAAGGAGGACCTGGAGGCTCTGGAAAGGTGGTCAGGAAAATGGAAACTGTAGTTCAATGCAGGGAAATGCAGAGTTCTGCACCTGGAAGTCAGAAATCCAGGCCAAGAGTATACCAACTCTGAGACCTGTAGGAGGGCAGCAGCAAAAGCAAAGAGGATGCTGGGATGCATCGCTAGGTGGATTACATTACCTCCAGAAAGGTGGAAGTGATCCTTCCTCTGTATAAGTGCTTGGTTAGGCCACACCTCGAGTAGAGTGTGTGGTTTTGGAGACCACACTTAAAGAGGGACATTGCACTCCTGGAGCATGTCCAAAGGAGGGCAACCAAAATTATCTTGGGCCCAGGAGAGAGGACCTATGAGGAGAGGCCCAAGGAGCTCAACATGTACACCCTGGAGGAGAGGAGGGACAGGGGGGACATGACAGGTCTTCAAGTACATAAAAGGGATTAATAAGGGGAGCCCAGTCTAGGTACTCCAAAAGGAAGGAGGTGGGGGTAACGAAAGGACATGACTGTAAGCTGGAAGGGGGCAGACTCGGGGGGGGGGTGTCATTTCACTGAGAGGGTGGTGGAACCATGGAATGCGCTGCCCAGGGGGCTGGTGGAGGCAGAGACTGTGGAGCGGTTTAAGATGGGATGGGACAGGTACAGGGGAAGGGTGAAACTGACTAGGTCCAATACAGGGGAACATCTGGGACTGCGGACAGTGTAACCCAAGGGGGAAGGGGGGACCGCTAAATTGGCCCCCAGTGCAGGTGCTGGCGATCAAGCAGACTCGAAAGACCATTAGGCCTCCTCTGCTGGCATTTTAGTATGTTACTATTTATTTTTTTTGGTGGGAGGACAGAGTGAGTGTAAGTTTCCGAGTAAATAAACTGAACACAGATGTTTGTGCCTAGGGGAAGAAAACTGGCACAGAGAGTGGTTTACCAAAGAAATGACCAAGAAGAGCCCAAATTATGACACAGTAGTTACCTGTTATAGTGTATTAGCACCTTACCAACTGAGGACCACTCTGAATTTTTCAGACTGCCTATAATATTTCACTGGCAAAATGTACAATGATGGACTTCACTTAGATTTTTCTGAGGAGAGTTACTTGTACACAGCTACAGTTTAAACACTTGGTAGACATTCATTTATAGAGAGAATTTTTGTACAAAAGAAAACTATTTGGGAGGGTGCAAACTTGCAGCAGTCCCCTCCACCAGCTAATGAATGAATTCTCAATACTTCTTTTAAATCTGTTTTTCCACACAATGCATTTGAAAAATTCACTGGATACAGTTTGATGTAACGCATGGGATCAAATGAAGAGCAAAATAGCTTATTATCCTATGAGTTGTTCCTCAGCAACAATCGATCAATGTTATTTAAGCGCATTTCTCAAATTGCGACTCAATGCGCTGTACAAAGTAGCATATTTTAAAAGAAAGATATAATTCAAACATAAAGCTTATATATACATAAATAATAATTAGAACATACTAACTAGTTACAATATAAAAGCTTGGCTAAATAAAAACATCTTTAGCTCTGTCTTGAAAATGTCCAGTCTGACTCTCTCGTATATGATGAGGAAGGGAGTCCCAAAGGATAGGGGCAGCTGACACAAAAGCATGAGTTCCGAATATCTTTAAATAAGTCCTGGAAACTCCCAAAAGACCCTCATCAGAGGAGCGCGGGTGGGCCAGTAGGGACACAGGAGATCTTGCAGGTAACCCGCCCCTGTCCATGTAGGGCCTTGAAGGTCAGCAAGCCAAACTTGAAGGAGATCTGCCACCTAACCGGCAGCCAGTGTAGAAAGCGCAGCACAGGTGCAATATGAAACTATCTAGGTAGACCAGTCAACAACCTGGCCGCCACATTCTGCACTAGCTGGAGGCGGCACAGATCTACCCCAGCTAACCCCAGGTAGAGGACATTGCAGTAATCCAGGAGCGATGTCACAAAGGCGTGTACTAGTGTTGGCAGATCAGCAGGAAGTTATCAGGCGTTTTACCCTGGTGATATTCCCCAGATGGTAAAATGAGGTCTTGACCATGCCCGACACCTGAGGTTTCAGGGTCAAACCGCAGTCCTAAACACCAAGGTTCCTCACCCAATCAGAGATAAGCAGCTGGGAGTCCCCAAGCCTAAGCCCCAAGACTTGACAAGACTGACCCTCATCCCCTGGTGACCAGGTTCCAGTACCAGCACCTCTGTCTTATTTGGACTCAACCTCAACCAGATCGTCCTCATCCAGTCTTGGATCTCATCCAGCCAGGTGTTCATTACTAAGACTGTTTCCTGCTGCTCAGGTACAAAGGACATGTAGAGCAGAGTATCATCTGCATAGCAGTGAAAACTCAGCCCATACTGCCTTGTAAGGTCCCCCAGTGGTAGCATGTACACCACAAACAACATGGGGACGAAACGGAGCCCTACGTGACCCCACTGGCAGGGGCATGGAGGTCGAAGGAAAAAAAAAAAAAAAACCCTGACACCACCCGCTGTGACCTGCCAGTGAGGTAAGATCTAAACCATTTGTGGACTGAATCCGTCAGTCCACAACATACCCACAGATGCTCCATCAGCAACCCATGGTCCACGGTGTCAGTCAAATGCTGCCAAGAGATCTAGGAGAACCAGAATTGACAGTCTCCCCCGATCCTTTGCCGTCAAAGTCATTCAGCACCTGAACAAGAGCAGTCTCAGTACTATGCCTTTTCCTAAATCCCGACCGGAGAGGCTTATAGATGTCGTGGGCTGTTAAATAGGTCTCCAGTTGCACGGCTACCACCTTCTCAATAACCTTACCCGCAATGGGAAGGTTAGAGACTGGTCTGTAGTTTGCCAGACAATGCAGATCTAGCGAAGGTTTTTTAAGAAGGGGTCTTATGACCGCCTCCTTCAGAGGCTCTGGAAAAACCCCTGTTGCCAGAGAACATCAGGCTATCTTGCCGAGGGCTGGACCGATGGTAACAACACATCCCACCAGTAGGTGTGTTGGGCCCGGGTCCAGACTACAGTAGGTTGGCCACATCTCCCAGATGACCCTCACATCTACTACCATGACCTGGTTGAAGTCGGACCAGACAGACTGAGTGTCTGTAACCTCATGTCCTTCACCAGAGTATCCATTCAAGGGTGCTGACTGGATCTCCAATCTGATGGCGGCAACCTTATCAGTAAAACACAGAGCAAACTGACCACATCTCGACTGCGAAAAAACTCCTCTGGATCGAAGACAGGCTGGATTACAAAGCCTGTCCATGGTGCGGAAGAGCTGAGCCAGTCCGTTTGCTACCACAGCAATCTCCTTGGACAGGAACTCTGCCTTCTTACAGGAGACTGCCGCTTGATAGTCCCTATAATGGGCCATCATTCTAAGTTTGTCTGCTGCCAGACCGGACCACTGCCAGCACCGCTCTAACCTTCGACCCCTCCCCCTCATCTCCCTGAGAGTCCCATCAAACCAGGGTGACCTCTGGTGTGAGGTAAGAGATCGAACATGGACAGGTGGGATTTTTTTTTTTTTTTTTTTTTTTTGAGTTCTAGGATTACAAATACCTTTGAGCCAGGGCTCTTTTACAAAGGTTCCGCATTAAAAGGTACAAAATAGACAAAACATTGCTGGCAGTACAATTAGATGTTGTAACAAATATATTAAATACGAGGGACATATATTGAGGTAAACATTCAAGGAAGGGAAGAGAAAATGAGGTGAAAAAGAAGAGAGAGACGGGTAGAGGGAGAAAAAAGGTGGGAGGGGGAAGAGGTGGGAAGCAAGTGAGATAGGAGAGGCAGAGAGGAGGACAAGGGGGAAGGCAGCCCGCCGGGCTTTGTCAGAGAAGACAAAGCACAGTGCAGATATTGGGCATGTTGGGGTCAAGAAAGTGCTAGGAGGCTGACTCTTTTGAGGTTGTATGCAGAGCAGCGGGGCCACGATGTGGTGGACTGATTCACAGGTCCGGTGAGGCCACGCAGTGATACATTTGACCCTAGACATTACAGTCACAGGTGCTGGCGGCAATGAGAGAGTGGCGGATCCTGTTTCTGAAGGCCCCAAGTGAGGGGGCAGCGGTGATGTCACTAGAGAGTCCACTAAGCCGGTAGGCGGCCCGGCAGGCAAAGGCTCTTTGTCCTTGGGTTGTGTGACAGTAGGGTATTTGGAACTGCTGCGGTTTGGTTCCTCGGGTGCTCCGGCAGCTTTTCTTACAATGTAGGAGGGAGGCAACACCAGGTGGGGCGAGGCCCATCTGAGATTTCATCGCCATGATGCAGGTTTGATATTTATTACGTTTGTCAAGTTGAAGCCAGTTGGTTAGGGAGTAGAGGTTGCAGGTGTGAGTATAACGTTGAGCGCTGGTGATTAGCCGATAGGCCTTGTTGAGGGAGGTTGTTACCCGTTTGAGTGCAGTTACCGTAGCTGAGCCGTAGATGATGAGGCCATAGTCAATGGTGGCAACGATGGTGCTCTGGACGGCAGCAGCAAGGGCTGCAGTGGGAAGGTGTCTCCTGAGGCGGAACAGCAGGCCTAATCTGGGGTTTGCAGCTCTGGCAACATTGCTGATGTGGTCAGTGTAGGAGAGGTGTGGGTCAAGGGTGACCCAAGGTATTTAAAAGCTTGGACTTGTTCTAGCAGGTTGCCTTGGCTGGTAGATATGGAGAGGTGGTGTAGTTTATGTTTGTTATGGGCACTGCTGAAGATCATGGTCTTAGTATTTTTCTGGTTGAGGATCAGTTTGTGTGAAGTGAACCAGTTCTCAATAGTGTTGAAGCAATGTTGGAGGTTGCTTTGCAGGTGATTTGGGTCCTGGTGTGAGGCTAGTAGTACCACATCATCAGCATAAAGTACGATCTGTTGGGAGCAGGAGGGAGGCAGTGTATTTAGGAACAGATTGAAGAGGAGTGGACCCAGGATGGATCCCTGAGGGACACCAGAGCAGACAGGCTTGGCATCAGAGAGCATATTCGCAATTTTTACACAGAGTCCTATCAGCAAGGTAGCTTTTGAACCAAGGGATAGAATCGGGGGAGATCCCGGCTTTTTGAAGCTGAGCAAGAAGAAAGCGGTGATGGAAGTATAGAAAGCCTTGGTGAGGTCGATAAAAAATTGTGCCAGTGAGATGACCTTTGTCCAGGGAGCTGTGGATGGCCCCAGTGATTTCAAGTAATGCAGAGGCTGTGCTATGGCCTTTCCGGAAATCATCTTGTTGCCTGCAGAGGATGTTGTGCTTGTCCAGGTATTCGGTAAGCTGATCCGATACAATGCGCTCCGGGGCCTTTGACAGCGGAGGTAGGATAGAGATCGACGATAGTTCCCATGGTCAGTCTTGTCACCACTTTTGTGGTTTGGGGTGACAGTGGCTGACTTTCAAATTTCTGGGAACTGGTTAAGTGAGAGGGAGAAGCTGAAAATCTTGGTAAGGGGCCCCAGTACCTCATCGAGGATGAGGGCCAGGAGCTTGAGGTCAAGTGTGTCTTTGCTGGCTCTGGATTTGCCAATGGCTTTGGTGATGTACTTACGAACATCGTTCTTATGGACTGCTTTAAAGTAGAAGGGAGGATGATTGGCAAGAGTTGAGGTGCTGGGGGTTTTGAGAGGGTCGTCATCATTAAAGAAGTTTGGGGGAAGGACGCTGCTAAGATCAGTGAAGGCAGTAATGAAAGTGTCAGAGATGGTTTTGGGGTCGAGAGTGGTATTCCCATTTACCTTTAGCATGGCTGGCGCGGATTTAGGTTTCTTTCCTGAGATTTCATTTAGGTTGTTCCAAAAGACTCTCCCGTTACTCCTGGAGTTGATGAGTACTTTCTTATAGTAGTCAGGCTTCTGGGACCTGACAGTTTTTTGTACAGTTGTTGCATGCTCGTTTATAGTTGCTGATGTCTCCTTGTTTCCTGGTGGATCTTGCCAGTTCCCAGAGGATAGAGTCGAGGGTCTCAGTAATCGCCCTATTAAAGGTCAGAACCAATTCCCCTGGATCCTCGCATGCACTCATTTGACCTGATAAGTCCAGCACCGCCATCAGACCCCGTGGGATCAAACCCCTTAAAGGGCGGTACTGAACCATCTCCATAGGGGAGGGTCTCTTCGGGGGCGCGAACAAGAACCTCACAGTATGGCAGCAAAATCGTAAAGGGTGGCAGTGGTGGTGGTAGTAGTAGTGTAGGCACTCTGGAATTCCAATCACTCCATTTACTATGTTATTACTCCCCAGCTACATGCTTTGAAAACACTTTAGTGTGGCTGGGGTAGGGGGGTGCATAACTCTAAAGGGTTAAGAGTTTTCAGTGTGGCTTATTTATCTGTTACCTCTGACTGTTTGAAATTATGCACCCCCCAACCCCAACCAGGGGTCGCGTTAAGGGTGTGCTCCACTCTCAGAGCACAGACTGAATTTTGAGGAGCATGTTTTTAAAGCCCTTTCTACTTTTATCTGTGCTTCTACTGTATATTAGGAGCACGGAGGAGGAAGGGCTTTGCAAATTATCTCTGGTTCATTTTTTTTTTTTTTTAACAGAGTGCTGCAAGACTGTTGTTAAGTATGGAGTGCAAAAATAATAGGGTCATGTGCATTTGTTTCTAAATACCGAGTGCAAAATAAAGACGGATGTGTGCATTTTTTTTTTTGCAGTGGGAGTTTTAGAAAAATCTATTGGTTTTCTTTAATGTCAGTCTGACCAGTATGGGGTGGGCAACCTGTGCTCATTGGCTGAACACTCCAAACATTACTTGAGAAAGCGCGGCAAGCATAAGGGACAGCAGAGCGCGGAGAGTGCAGATAAAGTGTTTCGGAGTCTAGTGACCGGTCCTGTTTCAACAACAGAGATGGTAGGTCAAATATCCTAGTAAACACAATAACGCAATGTGTCTTAAAAATCTATTTTTGCTTTAAAAGTTGTGGAAGTTGCAATTTTGGTTTATTTGGGACGGGGTGTCCTAGCATGGTTGTGTAATATGGATATGCTCGCATGGTGGGCGCTGACCACAGGGCAAACTCAAATTTTTTTTTTTTTTTATGTTGCTGCTCCATGAATTGATTTTACCGGTACTGTGAAACTGGAAGTTCAGTCTGAAGGGAAGTGGGTTTGATATAATGTCCCTTCTGAAATTGCGAACGTACTGAAGCCGCGAGGGGTGTTTAGTCACACCAGTTCTCCAATCCTACTCCTTGTCTCCTGTTCTAGTTAGCCGAAAAAAAGTTATAGGTGGATCATTTTATTTAATTTGTGTTTATGTGGTGTCCTAGCAAGTTAATCTGAATATGCTTGCATGGTGGTCGCGCTGACTGGCGGCTCCGTTACTTGAAGTTAGAGCAGAAGGAAAGTGGACTTGCCTTGCTATAATGTACGTTTTCAAATTGTGAAAGTACTTAAGTGAAGCCAGTGGAGGGGGGTTAGTTAGTTGCTTGTCTCTACTTTTGCTCCTTATCTCTTCTGGTCGGCCCAAATAAAAAAAAAAAAAAAAAATTGGCGTTTTTTTTTTATTTGTTTAACCCTTCGACTGTGTATGCGCAGTACACCGATTTCGTGTTGAGACCTGTCTGGCAGTGGCAGTACAGACTGGCCCGGAGTGCCTGGGTCGCTTATTTCATCGTGACCTGTGCTGCACACTCCATATATCACCTTTTATTTATTTTTTTAATGTGCTTTCATTTATTGAGTTATTTGACCTGAGTCTGAGTCATTAAGATCTTGCTTTTGATGGGGGTGGGTGTTGTCTTGCCAGCACTATATATTGGCTCACACATAACCTACTGATCAGGAGCTCTTTAAGTCTCCTCTGTCATCTTGCTGGGCTGCCTGTGAGTGTGCTTAGCTATGGATATTGGTGCAAAATTCAGTTTTCAGCACTGCAGCATCAAAGATAGTAGGTAATATGGTGAGCAACCAGTACCTCCACGTTGGTCAGAAGCTGTTGGTTGGTTGGTTGGTGCAGCTGTGCCAGAACAGGCAGCATGGAGCTGGTGGTCGCAGTCTGCAGATGTGGCATAGAACATCATTTCACTAGAGTCCCACCACACCTGCAGCAAGGCAGTAAATATCTGAGTGGAGGAGACTGAGAAGAGGCTGGCGGCTTTGTGAACAGCTCATTGGGGGTCTGAGAGGCAGACTGCATAGCACACAGGAAATTACTCCCACACAAGTAATCAATGTCACTGAGACTGGTTGTCATTTGTATTTGGGAATGGAAGGGAGTCAGGATTTGTGATGTCTTGGCACTGGTCAGGTCAGCAGATGAGCGGACCAGCAGAGACAGGAGTGGGACCTCGGTAACTGAAAAGGGAGCACAGCGATTAACTGACTGGCTACCCTACAAAAATCTTTAACTGTCATTCCACAGCTGACTTGTATCAGGCTGATGATAGCAAGCTGATTGTTGATCTGTTTTGAGTTTGCTTTCTCCTCCGCCCCAAACTCTGCAGGCACAGTTGTGCCCGATCAAATATATATATATATACATACTAATTTATTTTTGCAAACCCCAAACATTTAACAACCTTTCCCTTAATAGGTCCTTGGATGTGAACTAACAGTGTGGCTCCATAGAAAGGCAAGCCGTTATCAGAATTTGTCTATGCATGGCTGACATACAGCACACTCCTGTTTAAGCAGCACAGTAATATTTAATTGAAAAATTGCTAGTTTCTGTCAGAAGGGTTTTACATGAGAGACTAGTTGTAAGTCTACCTTCCAAACAGGACAGCAGTGTGGCATGGGCAATGTCATTCTATGCTGCAAATAATGAGCCTTTCCTAGCTGTATATACAAGGAGAGGACTGGCTCTGTCTCTCTTCATCCCAGTCTGTGCCCATTGTAAATTAACTAGAAACACAGACTTTGATGGCAGATAAAGACCACTTGGCCCACCCAGTCTGCCCATTTCCCTTCCTATTGGATAAGCTGCAGATTCTAGTTAACCAACAGCCTACTTCCTGCCACCCCCCACTACAATTGCCTTATGTCTGTCCCATGCATGTTTGAATTCCCCCACTGTTTGACCCAACAACCTCCCAGGAAGGCGGTTCCATGCATCCACCACTCTCTCCCTGAAAAAAATTTCCTCACATTACCCCTGAGCCGTTCCCCCTGTATCTTTAAATTGTGCCCCCTTGTTCTTACACATCGCTTTTTTTCTGAAAGATGCTACCTATCCTCCTGGACTTTGTTGATTCCCTTGAGGTACTTGAAAGATTCTATCATTTTTTTTTTTTTTTATTTAACTTTTTCCTCCTTCCTGGAGCCGCCCGCCGCCTTAGCCATCTGCCCAGTCACGGGCCGCCGGCTTCTGCCTCCAAATCGGCCGCTGCCCCTGATACCCGTGGCTTACCCCCACGGTGGGGGCCCGCAACACGGCCCCATATATGCCGCGGGCACTGTAATTAGGTCAGGGACCCGTCTGAAGCACATTGAAGCCGCGGCGAGCTTCATCCGTGACGGCGGGCAGCTCCTCCTCCTTTTTCCGGTTTTCTCCCCTGGGGAGGCGGGGTCATGCAATGACGCCAGCGTCCGCCCCGCCTCCAGTCACACTGAGTGTCGGCTGCGTGGAACCCCTGGTCTCCACCAGGGGTCCCCACCGCACGAACACTACCCACCCTCCCGGAGTAGGAGAGCTGCCCATAGGGCGCTCAATCCTACTCTCCCGACCAGCCCTCCGGCGACCCGGTCCGTTCCGAACCGGGTCGCTGCCGTCAAGCGGAAATTCAACCTCTGCGCCGACGGGCCGGCAAGAAAGTTTCTATCATGTCCCCACTGTCCCTCCTTTCATCAAGGGTATACATATTAAGCTCTCTTAGTTTCTCTTCATATGGTTTCTGATGCAGACCCTACACCATTTTAGTTGCCCTCCTCTGGACTGCTTCCATCCTGTCTATGTCCTTGCATAGATGGGGTCTCCAAAACTGCACACAGAATTCCAGATGGGGTCTCACCAACTGTCTGTACAGAGGGATAACCACTTCCCTTTTTCTACTTGTGATGCCCCTTCCTATGCATCCCAGTATCCCCCTGGCTCTCCTTACTGACTTCTCACATTGCTTACCCACCTTTAAGTCATTTGATATGACTACCCCCAAGTCCCTTTCCATTTTTGTTGTTGTTAGTATCTCCCCTGCTATTGTGTACTCTTCTCCTGGGTTTTTGTTTCCCAGTTGCATTACTTTGCACTTCTTTGCATTGAATCTAAGTTGCCATATGCCTGACCATTCCTCCAGCCTTGACAAGTCCCTTCTCATCCTTTCTAACCCCTCTGTGTATCAACTCTGTTACAGATCTTTGTGTCATCTGCAAAGAGGCATACCTTTCCTTCCAGACCCTCTGCAATGTCACTTATAAAGATGTTAAAGAGGACTGGACCCAGTACTGAGCCCTGAGGTACTCCACTAGTAACACCCCTTTCTTCAGAATGTGTCCATTCACTGTTACTTTCTGTGTCCTATTGTGCAGCCAGTTTGCTACCCAGGCTACCACCCTGGAACCCACTGCCAGGCTGGCTAACTTGATTATTAGTCTTTTGTGCGGGACTGTGTCAAATGCCTTGCTAAAGTCTAGGTAGGCCATATCCACAGCCCTCCCTGGTCTATTACTTTGGTCACCCAGTCAAAGAAATCAATTAGATTCATCTGACATGACCTTCCTGCTGTAAATCCATGCTGCTTTGGGTCCTGTGCCCCACTGGCCTCTAGGTACTCAACAATTCTTTCTTTCAGAAGTGATTCCATCATTTTCCCTACCGCTGAGGTCAAACTTACAGGTCTGTAGTTTCCTGCTTCTGCCTTGCTCCCACTTTTGTGAAGGGGAATCACATCTGCCCTCCTCCAGTCCTCAGGTACCACCCCATCCTCCCATGATTTGTTAAAATAGTAAAACCTGTGGTTTTTTTTGTTTTTTTTTTGGGCATCACTCACTGACAGATCCGTCCCAAGGATAAAATGCAGTGTGTATGTGTGTGTGGTCTTCCCAAAGTCCCTACCCTGACCATAAAGGCTTTTTTCACTGCACTAACTGCTTTGAATATGGGGTTCTGATGGAGTAGCTCATAGTGTCTATATACTGCGTCAACAGGCCCCAGACTGAAGATGGCCCCCATGTCCCAATCTGAAAGGTGACAGTGGGACTGGGACCTAAACTGGGACTGTTGTGATGATTAAGGAGTCCACTCCGGTCAGGGCTGTTGTGTTTGCAATATAATATATACACTCTAGTTTAGTTTAAATAATGCCATAAGTCAGAGTCAGGTGGCAAGAAGCCAGAATGTCTCATTTGTTATGGTGTAATGGAAAATTACATTATTATGGTGTAATAGAAAATTACATTAAATCAGCAAATGCAAGAAAGATGTGTTAGTTTGCTTTAGTTGTTGCGCTGAAACATGCTGTCGCTAGTTTACTTTTACTTGTAACTAAAACAATCTGAAGGTATGGGATGAGTGGTCGTGGTAGGTACTAGGTCGGTAGTAGTACCCTACCCTATCTCTGTGTCTTTGGCATGGTAAAATACATTTGAAATTTTTAAAGCAAAGGCTAGAGGAGCAGGGGCACCAGGATGGATGGGTGGAATCAACTGGGTTGGGCTGGTGCTGGCTCCAGGCAGGGACAAAACCAAGCATAATCTTGACTCTGAGCTGAGAGGGTGTAAACAGTAATGTTTAATTAATTTGTGTCTCGCTGTGCAGTGTGTGGTCAGATGCTCCCATTCATCATCACACCGCACAAGTTCCCAGTCCCAGACCTCTCTAGAGTGTGCACCCTAAAAAGAGAAATAAAGAATAGGAGCTGGCCTGGCGGCGGCGCTAGTGTGGAGCTGCAGCAGATCCCACAGCCACAGGCCATTTTGACAGCCAGCTGTTGTAGTGTCAGTCACTCAACTCAGACAGGGGCTGGGGTGAGAGCAGGGTATTATTTTGGTACATTCAGTGTGTAGAAGCACAGATTTGCTAGGCAGGAGCACATATTTTTGGTCCTTATTTTGGCAATGTGTGCTCCTAAATTTTGAAGGAGCACACCGTGACAAAACCTTAATGCCATCCCTGACCCCAACCACAAAAGGTTTCCAGGCACATAGCTGGGGAGTAATAACATGGTAAATAGAGTGATAGGTCACTTATTTTAGGGATTTTCCACTTGGAATTGTATACATGGAACCCGAGGCAATCGGGAAGGGGGTCCACTAGATTACCAGGGAACTAAATAATATTTTAAAACATGGACAATTGGGGAAGGAAGGTCCACAAAACTACCAGGGAACTAAATAATATTTCATTAGTGACTGGGGGAAGGTGGGGACTAGACATAGGAGGGACGGCTGCAGTACAGCCGCCCTGGTCTTATCACTGCATTAAGGCAGTTTTTTTGGCGACGGTAAACAGTACTGCGGTGGGGGCTGTTTAGCACTGCCAACACCATCTGAATTTACCACTACACCATTATGCATGAGGGAATCCCTTATTTGCATTGGTTAGCATGATCATGCTGTCTGATTTGGGCAGCATGCTGGGGACCTCCAAATATGGCCCCACCAGGAGTGCTGGCTATAATCCAGATCAGCGCAGGTTCTAACTCAGTTAGTGCCATTCTTTTTTTTTTATCCAAGCCAGTGGTACAGGAAATCAAAATATAGATATATACACACATATATATATATATAGATATATATAAAATATATTACATAGAATCATGAGCAGCTGCACATAGAATCATGATTCATAGAAAGGTTAAATCCAATATTCTGTCTGTCCTTATAAAAAGGTTTGCCCCAATACAGCGGTTAATTCTCAGTTTAACATTCTGGTTAGTGCCGTTCTAACCTTTTAAATACGAGACCCAGGATCTGTAAAAGGACAATAGGAGAGAAAACATACTCAGTTTGTCATTTGTGCATCTTTCCAAACCACAAATACACTCTAAAGCTTTATTTTCGGTGCAAGGCGTCATAAGCATGCAAATTCTTGTGCAAGGCAGGAACTGCTTAATTCTGGAATGACTAACATTTAGCCTTATTCCTGTATGTCTGGTGAAGGAATTTAAAAGCCTATGATGGCAGGCTCCATGGCACTGAGCGGTGGGGACCTGCTTAGCATGCTGGTGACCTTGGTTCGAGCCCCGTGCCCGAGATGTCAGGAGTGAAGGCCAGCAAGGAAAGTGACAAGAGTGTCCGCACATTCTCTCCTCCTGGTGGAGGATGCTGCCCCTCACTACTCTATGAACTAAACCTCATGGTGTGCACAGCCTTGCCAGCATGGGTGACCATGCGTCGGCTGGCTCCGCCACCAGGGTACTGTCATGGTGCGCACCCTTGGGGTGTGGCCCAGAAAATGAAAACGGCACCTGCCTCAGCCGGATGACAGCTGCCTACTCCCTGCACACCACAATCCCCATAGTACATTGCTCCTGCCCCCCCAGCCCAGCATACCTCAGGGGACCCCCCAGGAATGCTGCTCCCCTTCCTCAGAGAGGCGGCCCCCAGCAAGGATAAGCTACACCTTCTAAAGATGCAGGGGTAGCCTGTGGAGTCAAGTTGCAGGAAACAGTAGAAAAGGGCAAGACTGGCGGGCAAAACAGGACAATGAGCAGCCAGAATGAGTGGCAGGTAGGGGAACGAGGGTGCAAGGAGGAGGAAAAAAAATCTATATTGTAATTTCTTACACAGACACCAACTTTTCCAGTTGTTTGGGAAGGGGTATTCATGCAGCAGTATTGTTGTGCACAGCCACATGCACTACACTGGGTTCTTACCATGCCCCAGGAACCATATTATACTGGTCTGCACACCAGCATTGCAGACATGGTGCAGTAGTTACCTACTCTGACAAGCATATGAATGGGGCTCAAAACCTCCAGAAAATTCATCCTGAGCAGCAGTTCTCTCATGGGACCAGAAACCAAATCAGAAATGGTATTAACTGACCAAATGGAGCACTAGTATGGTGTTTGCACTATTCATGACAGCCCCGGGTTTGGGTGCAGAATTAAGAAAGCGATACAGTCTACAAGGTAGAGGTAGCAATGAAACAGGAGAGTCCAGGCTCAAATCCCATGAGAAGCCTAAATCACTTGTCCTGTTGCTTCAACTGTTAGAGCCTACTGTCAAAATTACAAACATCTTCACAGCTGCATTATCCTTGACAAAAATTCAAAAAAAAAAAATCTGTCCCACTATCTGTACTTTAAATTGTGCCATTGAGGTGGTGATAAACTCAATCCCCAAGGAAAGATCCAGTTGCTAGGTGTTTGAATATTAACTACTGACAAGCAGTGACACCAATGTCCACTATTAAAGAATTACAAAATCTCAACTCAACCTAATACAGAAGCGATCAGACGACCTCTAGAGCAGTCAACACAACATGGAAGATATAAAATGGTCTGTTGAGTAGGCGCTAGGTACCCTAACCGTACGGAAGTAAGAAGACCCCAGAATCCCCGCGGGGAGAAGATCAGACTTGGACATAGGCCCTAAGTGGACAAAAGCACCAAGTGAAAGTGATAGTGAGCCTAAAAGGAGAACCACTGTCAGCTGTCAAAAATGTTATTTTAAAAACAGAAGTTTTTGTTCAATGAAACCACAACAAAAACCCAAAAAATACTATTTTGAAAAGTGAACAAAACTTATCCAAGATGGATTCTATATTACTGCATACGATCATGTAATTAGGAAATGGACAGTACATTTTACTTATGCACCCCCGACCTTAAAGAGCTGCCATGTGTTTTCTTAAATACTATTATACACCTAATCAGTGTTCATTCCAGAGTGGTGGGGTTGTGATACATGTTACAGTTTTCAGAGTGGTGGTGGGGGTCGAGACAAATGTTACAAAGTTGTTTTTTTAATCCACTTTATCTTCCCTCAAGGAGACAATCTGGCTCACTGTTTAGGTTTTACGCTGCTATACAGAATCTGGGTTTAATTAAAATAAACTACCCATTTTCTACATTTTATTCCAGCAGGTCAGTGTCCTGCAATGCAAATATCTAATGATGAACCCTGCTGAATGGGTCCTTTCACATACCTGGTTGCACCCTAACAGTATGCTACATCACTCATGTAACACATGTGCACAAACCTGTCCAGCACAGAACATGAACTATAATTTTCATTGCAAAACAATTTCCAAACATGGGATAGGTAACTAAAATATTGTCAAACTATACTAGTTTGGCATATTTCCTTTTGGAAAATAATACATTAGTTAATGTATTTTTTGAAAATGGGTAAAGCATGGGCCAGTGTCTTGCCTTCAACAGATACTCTGTTAACCCCTCCATTAATTTTACACAACATATGCACCTCCCAGAACCCGAAGCAACCGTGTAACTAAAAACAGTCCATTGATACTACAGTAATTAAAAATGAAACGCACAAGGACAGTTAACCCAATCCCCCAAAATGGAAGAAGGCGCCATGTTGCAAATTTAAAGTAAATCAAGTAGAGCCAAAAAATAGTGAACAGCGAGAGCAGGCGAGCAACGAGGTAAAAAGAGAAATGTTTAGTAAATATCATTCCGCCTCAATCACTCTCCCTCTCTCTCCGCTCTCGACACAATAGAAATGGAGTCGAGGGGACTATATCCGGGGACTATATGCACCATATTCAATCCCTTTTCTCGGGCGAACCTGGGCTCCCCATGGTTCGCCCGTTCCGCTAGCAGCGAGTTTCGGGGTGCTCGGGATTTACTGGGGACTACTGGGTATTTTTTACCTGGCTCGTCGCTGAGTTTGTCTCTCAATTTGGGAGGTCGGCCCCGCGGCATAGTTCCAGTCTGCGTAGGACTCCGGCGCTGCGATATAAGCGAGAGCCGGGGAGAAGGGCGGACAGGCGGAGGAAGGCAAACAGCGAGCGAGGGGGAGGGGAGGCTTCGGCCGAAAGAAAAAAGAACTCCGCCTCACCATAGCAGCGAGGCGCAGCGCATTATGGGATTGTGGCAGTCAGGGAGGCCGGTGGGGTGCGAGGAATACTGAAGGGGCGCGAAAAGATACCTTACAGACTTTATTACGTAAATAAAAAAACATATATGTACGACATTTTAAGGCGCAGTATGGCACTAAGATGCTAGCAATGGTAGGGATTTTTGTTGTCTCAGGTTTAAGAAAAATAACATTTGATTATGCAGGCGGATAGGTCAATTGGGGGGAATTCCCCAAGAGATTTGACACTGGTTCAGAGTGGATTTATAGTGGTGCTAACGTTGCCGCTGTTTCTGCAGTGAACAGGGACGTCAAGAAGAAAATAGGAATGAACGAGGCTCTACGTTAGCCTGCTCATATGTGTTGTAATGTATACTGACGTGTTGGCAGCAATCCTGTCTCTTTCTGTAGTTGTACCTTATCCCAGGTTCACCTCGAAAATAAGCTCTGCTCAACGGTGCCTGCCTGGTTAAATAAAGATTTTAATCGATTGAATCGCAAACACCAATAGGGGAAGGGGGATAAATGAACGAGGCAAACACCCAACAGGGGAAAGGGATACATTCCGCGTCTAGAACAACAAATCATGATGGCTCCAAGGCTTAAAAAAAAAATGCCGTGCATTGGCGTTACGGATCTTGCCACTGTTAGCCTGGAAAAAATGGCAGGATACTTCAAAATAGTCCCTTTTTAAAAGTCAAAACTTTAGGCTTTTTTTAAACAATAAACCAGTCAAGAGTGTGGGTTGTGCTGGGATTTACCTATACCAGAAGTGGGTAAATGCCAGCATAACCCACACCTTGGAGTGGTTTATTGCAATTATACAATGGGAAAATTTGTAAAATAAATTAAAAATTATTTCATCTGCTTTTATAGATTTTTTTTTTGGGGAGAGAGATTCTTCGGCAGTAATTACAAATAGTCCTATGTCGCTGGGTAGACTATAGTGCCAGATGAGTGTCACACGACCAGAAATTTTGGAGGGGCACAAAATCCAAACCTCTCTAGGGGGTCCAGGGACATACTGGCTCCACCCCCCGGGGACGTTTTTGAAAAATTGAAGTCAAATGGTGCATTTTGGTGACTTTTAGCAGGCCAGGAAGCTGTTTCCCCAACATGCTAAATGCCATCATAATGATAGAGTATGATAAGTTTTTTTCTGTCTTTGTTCAGTCTGTACCTTGATCTGAATGAAATAAAACTGGGTTCTTCTATAAAATTCTTACTCCAAAAACATATGTAATCGACTCAGTTGTGTGCAGTACCCCTCTGTCATACTGCAAACTGGCTATTTTGTGGTTTTGTCGGTTGTACAAACTCCGAAGTCATACTTATTTTAACCCTGTATGTATTTGTATCCTTTTATGTATGTAATCTGCTCAAACTGTATTTGTACATACCAAAAGTGCTTTGGGAGACACTGTGTATTGTCTTCAAAAAGTGAAACCGCAAAAACCCCTCCAACTATAGATCTGTTGCCATATTGTCTGTCCTCAGCAAAATCCTTGAAAAACTCGTTGCCACCCAAATTATAGCTTTTCTTCAGACACATGGCCTCCTTACGAATGCACAACATGGTTTCCTCAAGGGTCACAGCACCACCACTGCATTACTTAAATTCACATCCGCTACCCTATCTGCCATGGACTCCGGTCTCCTAACGGGCCATTTTTATAGATAATGACAAAAGCATTCGACCTAGACGACCATCCTATCCTCCTTGACACACTTAGATCCCTAGGCTTCTCACCAAATGTCAGCATGGCTTGGCAGCTGTCAGACTGCACCCAGCAAGTTAAATTCAACAACACCGTGTCTGATTCAGCGATTGTAAACATAGGCGTGGCGTGCCACAAGGCTGTATCCTTGGGCCTCTGCTTTTCTCCATTTTCGTTAACAATATTACCTCTAACCTTCCCCTGACTGCCTCAATACTATACTCAGATGATATGGTCCTTTATGCCAGTGCTAAAAACATTACAGAAATAAAAACTTTCACTTTCATAGAATTCAGCAGTGGCTATATAGCCACAAACTGCTGCTGAATGTGTCTAAGACTCAAGCTATGCTATTTGATACTACAGCCAAGCTCAATCAACCCACCTTCAAAGTAAATACCCTGAATTGGTCCTCTGACGTACCCTTGTTCAAATACGTTGGTCTCACACTTGACCCTACTCTTTCTTTTGATCTCCACATTCAACAAACCTGCAAGCTGACTAACATAAAACTAGGCATGGCTTTCACTCGCTCTAGCTTCATGCTCACACCTTCAGCTTAAGCTTGCTACAGCCCGTGGCATACTCCTTCCATCACTCACCTATGGAGTTGTTGTGTATGCCTCTGCTAGTAAATCTATCCTCAGCAAGTGGGATGTCACCTACAATAATATCTGTAGGTATGCGTCGTCATCACATCGGTTTGAAACACCATTGCCTGCTATACTCAGAGTTCAGATGGCTTTCTCCGGCTGCATCTAGAGACTTTGCACTGGGCTCAATCATAGATAAAATCACTCGTAACCGTACGCCTAAACCACTGGCGGATTTATTCCTTGCCCAGCCATCTAAATACGGTCTACGCTCAACTGCTAATGCCCCTGTGCATATTTCTCGGCAGCACTCCATGAAATGTGCTAGTGCCTTCTGTTATGCCTCTTATCACTGGAATTCCCTCCCACTTGCTATAAGGATAGCACCTTTCCATGCCTCTTTCAAGAAATTTCTGCTTGTCCATCTTGCTGACTCCTGTTCATGCTCATGTTTCAAACCACCCTAGCCCATTATCTCTCCCATGATCCATGCACCCTCTCACCTATGGCATGCACTTTACCCGCCTCTTTACTTCTACCTGCTCCCATAGTTTTTACCTAATTCCTTCCCCTTATTCCTCGACTTTCTGTTTATACTTCTCCATCCTTCCACTCCTACTGCTCCTCTCCCTAGTCATAGCCTAACTTTTTACTATGCTCAATGTATAACTATATTTGTTGGGGTATTTTGTTTTGTGTATTATACCATTTTTTCTCTACCTTGGTAACTGATTTAATTGTTTTTATTGTACTTGCTCTATTATTTACTCCATGTGATTGCCCATGTAATTTGTACCATGTTTGCTTTTGGATTACTTTGTGCTACTACTGTCCATGCTCTTACCTTATTTGTATTTCAGTGTTCTGTATTTGTTTACCTATGTTGATCAAATGTTAATTCAACTGTATTGTATCTGTAAACTCCCAGGTCGTGCCTGAAAATAGTCATTGCTACGGCTAGTGCACCCTACCCGGTCAACAACAAATAATAAATAAAATGAAAGCGCTATATAAATGTAGATTATCATTATTCTTTTTCTTCAAAATGTTGTTCTGTAAACTGGCAGTATTGCAGCAGTGTACCTACATTTATGCCTTACTCATCCACCTTGTATAATTTCTTTGTATTCTTTATTTTTGAAAGTCGGATTTACAACCTTTGAGTCAGGGACTCATTTACAAAGGCATCTCGTCGCAGGGAGCGTAGACATGGTTACAGTGTGAGATACAACAGTGGTAACGTACAGGTGCAATACAGATAACAGAAGAACACAATATAACAGTGGTTTACGGAATAAAGTTATATGCAGTAAATAGCAATCTTTTAGAAAATGGGCTTAGAAATTCACGAGCTCTGATTGGCTGATACCCCTGGCAAGGTGGGCAGGTATCAGACAATGGAGCCCTGGTTAGAACAAGTGCCAATACCAACTGACCTGATCACTGAAATTGTGAGGCCAGTTAGAATTTTCAAATTTGACCCGCCACCATTTTGTCCCTGCTTATCTAGCAATATGGCAGCCCCACCCCCGCGCGTCTTGTTTTTAGGTAAACAAATTATTAGTAGGCAGCTAAGGCAGGCACACATAAAAAAAATGAAAGAAACAAAAAGGAATCAGTCCGATCAGTTCAGTGACACAGCGCTGTCTCGGTAGCGCTACTATGACAGCAGCGGTACTTTACGTAATTTTCCATACGCAGATGAACATCAATCTGTAGTGAGGAAAACTAAAATACCGCTCCTCTCACACAATAGTGCTACCGAGGCTAAGCGTCTTTCTCTCTTCCTCAACTCATTTAGCTTCAGTGCTGAAATTTACAGGTAGCCCTCCCTCCCTCATCAACATAATACCACACTGCAGATCTGCTTTCTCCTGCCAAAAGCAACATGATGGGACATGCCACTGAAGATTAAACCAAGAAGTCGATCACTGGCAGCGCCTGGTCCACACTGGATCTACAACATACTGACACCCACCAGAACTGCCCCCGCATTTCAACTGTCGAGACTTTCTTAGAGACATCCCGAGGAGAACAGACCACTCAGCAGAAATCTGTACCCCACAACCTGTGAAAACGTGCTGTTTTACAATGAGGTAAGCAGTTGCAGTTTAAACAATATTTTAAAAACACTAGTGGTTGTGAGGTTGCTAGAATACCCGTACTTCTAGATACAGGGCAGAGTGAATAGCTAGGAAGGTCTTCACAAAAAAAAAAAAACAATTGCTGATGGGTGACCTGCTGCACTATAGAGCTCCCCAGGAGAGACTTTTTTTTTAAACTTGAGTATCCAGTAGGACAAAAGACCCTAACTCAAAAAAAAAAAAAAACATCATTCTAATGCAGGCGGAGGAACTATTTTTTTTACAAAATTACTTTAAACTAATTTTTTATTAATTTTCTTTTTATTTAACTTATGTTTTTTACAGTGCCCATTTTCTAAGCGCAATAATACCCTCCAGGGTGGGCGCTATTGTGCTATACCGGACCTTCCAGGGGCTATAAGGCCCTCCGCCTGCGGCGTCGGGCCTCATTACGCCCCTGGGCGGTCCGCTATAGCACAATACCGCCCACCCTGTTGGATATTATTGCTTACATAAAGTATAACAACAGTAGAAATTACAACCCTGGTCATACCAGGGAAACGGGTGAGGAAAAGGAAAAAAAAGGGGGGGGAATCTGTCCCCCGTGTCGCACCTGGAAACGAGCCTTGGCGCAGTGTGCGTTTCCCGGTTACCAACATTTAAACAAAAAAAAAAAATGATGTGTAGCTTGGCCAGCATGAGAAGGGTAGAGGGAATGTTTCATTTTGTAAGCAGATGGATCTGACGTCATTGAATTATTTGTATCAATTAAAAACAATCTGTGCTGATGTCAGGATAGATCTGCAGCACATGGCAACCAGGAGCACCCATTCCATCTCTAATTATTTGTAGCGACTAAAGGAAAGAAAAGCAAGGTTCATTAAAATTGTATGGGGACCAGAGAAAACAAAAAAAAACATAAAAAGTAAAGTCCAAATCAGTTCCCCGATTGGATCCAGCCCTTGGAGTAGGAGGGGGCAATATGGCTAGAAAACCAATCAACTTTATGACTCCCCCCCACACACCCCCAGAAATTCCCAAATTAAAGTTCATTACTTAGGGTAAACCTTAGTAGCAGCACATCACAGGTTTACCATAGGGCTACTCATCATACTACAGCATATAGGAATAGTTATTTCGATCTGCCTCACCACTCATAAACTTGTCAAAGCCAAACCACCAGGCAGCAGTTGCAATGAATATACATTCTGCTGATACATCCTGCTTCCCATCAAAAAAGTCAGAAGAATTCATAACATTATTATCTTCAGATTGATTTATCAGTCCACAAATTGGAAGGCAGTTACTGACTGGACTGTGGGCCGAATTGCTGCAATGTGTGAAGACTGGGAGTTATGCAGCATGTAATTGCTGCATCTCCAAAACTCCAGCAGCTACTCCACACTGTTGAGAGGGCATGGGCAGGAAAATCAACTATGCAGGTCTCAACAGGCTGCAACAAAGTGCAACCATGTCTCTAAGGCCCTGTCTACACTACGCCTCTGTAACGTTACAGAGGGTGTAAAACGTTACCGTAACAGGTCGCGTTTACACCTGTAACGTTACAGGAGCCATTTTCATAACCGTTGTTGAAACCACATATGAGGTGTTTCATCAGCGGTTATAGCTCGATCCCTTCCTGAGTACCTTTACGGCGGTGAGGTGTGGACTGCGGTAGCGGTCCTCTACGAGGGCACAAAGCGCAGCGCCGAGCTGGAAATAGGATCGCCACTGTAACAGTGACCGGATCCCGATGTGGACCAGCGGTGCGGTCCCGTGACGGACACCGCCCGAGTGTGGGCGCACTGCGCAGCTTCGCGGCCCGTAGCGGATTGCATCCGTTACCGGGCGCAAGCGGTGTAGTGTGGACAGGGCCCAAGAGATTGCAGGCATACTCATGAGAATGGAAACTGGTGCTCAGTACCTCCCAGTCAGCAATGACCAAATTGAGTATCTGTTCCAGAGGCATGCAGTTTCTGTCCCTCCCCTCCCAAATGATCTTTAATTGTTTTTAGTTTAATTCAGCGAGGAAACGGATGGCTGAAAAATAAAATTGATGCTTGTTTCATGTTTGCCAGAGTCTCAGACTATGGCAAACATAAGACAAATGAAGTCCGATTCCATCCAGGATTACTGGCTGACCCATGATGACCTGTCATCCCAGATCCTACACATGATTCCCATCCGATCCTCAAATTAATCAATCCACATGCACCGTGACCGTAACTGGTGACCACATGGGAGGGGACCCTGCTTGACAAACTAAACACTGCAGCCCCCCCCAAGATGTGTGTCTCAGTTTCAGATGGGACTGTCAGTGAATTACCAGTGGCGGAGCAGGTGGGAGATGAAGGAGGAGATTCATTTGGTTCCCAGCTTCGTTTCCAGTCCCTTTCTAACTATGTTAGTTTTATTTTAAAATCTATGCCATCATTAATTGGTCTCATTGCATTTGGAGTTTGATCAGTTCAGTGTCATCCCAGTTCTGATTCTGACTGCACCTACGGTTCTCCTCAAGACGTAAAAAAATTAAAATAATTGTCCCATTTCTTTTAGAAATCTGCAGGCTGCAGTGCAACAAAAAGTAACCCACTCTCCCCATCAACTCACTCCTGCACAGCAGATTTAAAGCAGTGCTTCTGTGGCACGCTTGATCACCGCTCATATGGGTTACGTGTATGAATGGGGTACGAGGAGGCTCCAATTGCTGATAATGATCCCCCAGTCAGTGGTGAAGCATTTCATAACACATGGATAGCATACTTGAGTCAGACCTTGCTTATGCTAGAAGCCCTCAGGAGAACAGCTGAAAACATGGGCTGAAATTAAGTCATGGGATAGAGAGCTATTATTCAGCTGAACATGGCAGAAGCTGAAAGAGAACCATTGACATGGAACCTTTATCAGGTGTCAGTCTTCATGTGGATGTTAGACTGTGAATAAAATTAAATAAGTAAGAGCGAATTAAGCAATATGCAATTTCAGATATACAGCGTGTCAACAGATTACAGGAAGTGTCAACAGATTACAGGAAGCAGTGATCGGAGTTCAAAATCTGTTACAGCAGGCTGCTGATGGGAGATACAATATCAGAGCACCAGAGTGAGATATAGGCAGAAATTCCTTATTTTATTAATTCATTCAACTTCCTACCTTGTCTCGCCTAATGCAGGCCCTGTTGCTGCTCCATAATCCCGGCGCTGTTTTGCTGCGATGTCTTGGCCGGGGGACGGATTGCATGGTGTCAACAGCATACTTTCACCCCCAGCCTCCTGGGGCCCCAACCTTCCTTGGCCAGGTCAGAAGCCAGCAGCACCTATTAAAAAAATTCCAATGACCCTCCTAGTTTTTCTTGCAGAGGATTTTATTATTTTTTACTTCCCTCACTGAGGCTGACTAGAAGGATGATTGCTGAGCAGGAGCCCTGGTTCACTCTGTCTCTGAGAGGGAGATGGAGATTCTCCCTCGGCCTGTCTCTCTCATTCACAACAGCCACTTAATAAAAATCTCGACCTAGCTGTGAGTAACTGACAAGTTGTTCCTCAGGCTGTGACTGTGTGTCCTCCTCAAGTGCACAGCGGAGATGGTGCTGGAAAATGCACTCGTTTGCCACGCGGAATGTCGTTGAGGCTGTTTCATTGTGCGGTTGGACAGGCAGACTGACAGCACAAACCAGAGAAGTGATTGGTGGAAACTATAGCACAGACTAACAATCACTTCTAAAACCGCAGCCAGCTAGCATATATGATTATTTTTTTGAAGTCACAGTTGATTAACAAGATCCCCACCCCCCCACACACAAACAACTTCAAAAAAACATATTGTTTTGGACCATGGGATTGTGGAAAATACAATACAAAAAAGTGATATGTAATTTTTTATGTGTGATCAGATTTTGGGGGAGGCAAATGCCCCTTCAGGCCCTATGGGCATGATGCCATCGGTTCCAGATGTTTCCTTGCCTTCCCCTCCATTTTCTCCAGTCTCTGTGATTGTATTGTGCAGATTTGTGGTACCTTTTTCTTAAGATAAAAAAAAGATGGGGGGTTAATGTTTTGCTTCATGTTAGCGTCAGGAGAGCGAGCAGTGCTGAAGGTTGGTCAGGAGTTGCAGCGAGAGACAGCAGTGATGCCGATGGGGATGAGCACTTATGCTGTGACTTGAGTGTTTGGAATGAGAGCCGGTACATTTGTGATCGCTGTTTTTTTTTTTTTTGCTTTTGTTTTTTACTTTCTGTTTCTGCTTCGCCACCACATGTGGTTCTTCCCTCGGGGTCCCCCATTGCACCACACAGGCTGTGCTGCAAGGACCGGAGGAGCTCACTTCATTAGTGCCCTGCTCCAGTATTCTAGGTGTCCCCGGATGACCTCCCCCAGGTGGGGCGGAGGAGTGCCCCTGTCTCCTCCGAAACCATGAGGGGAACGTGTACCTGGAGCTGCACCCCCTCAGTCGCTGGTGCAGGAGCCCGTCGCCTGGACCAGACTTGGGTTTTTTCCTGGTTTTCTGGTCCCTGCCCCCTGCGGATGGCAGTGCCCGGGGAGGACCAATGAGACGGAGGCATGTAGAGATGTGCCTACACTCCAGTCCTTGGCTGACGTCCGCCCCACCTTGTCGTTCTGCGTCCTCTGCTGCACCACCACCCGTGCTCACCCAGGTGGCAGTATGGCTGCAGTCCACCCCTCCGGAGAACGAGAGCAGCCCCTCGGGCACTCAGTCCTTCTCCCCCGGGTTGCAGCATCGCAAGCTGTAGTCCTTCTGCTGCTCTGACGGGCCAGCAGGTGGTCTCTAGTTTTATGTGTGCCAGCATTAGTCATTTGTTTGTTTATTCTTTTAGTTTGGGCTGACGGAGCAGGGAGGGAGCAGTGAGAGCGAATGAGCCAGGAGACAGCGAGTGTACCTGTGCTGCACTGAGAGGGACAGACTCCGGACGGAGCGAGTGTTTAATACCATGTTTTATAGGTTGAATTAAATGTTTATTTATTTATTTATTTTTTTTTACACAAAGGTTGAGACTGGATTTGTTTTAAATCTTCATGGACTGCTGGTTCATCTTAGGCAGTGTTGCGGTCCTGGCTTTGCATACTGCCAGTTTAGCAAGGAAATCAACATGGCAGCTTGAATGTTTTCATTTTCGTGGGTCATATTGATTTCTGTTCCGGATGTAGCTGACTGGCACCTTTTGCATGGGTAATGCCAGGATTTACCATGGCAGGTGCCAGTCAGGCAATCGGGGACTCCCGATTCTCAGACCCCGTTGTATAATATTTTTTATACAATGAGCATGCTGCTTTAACTGCAGAGATAAAAATGCTATCTGAGCCAGTGACGAACCCAGTTCATAAGATAGCAGTTTTATCTTTTGAATCGGGTTCGTCATACTCGCTATCTCCACACTCCAGTTCGTCACAATGCGGACTCATGCTAGAGCAGATGCATGGCTTCAGGCACAACAGCAAAAAAAAAAAAGTCCACTCTCCATGCCAAACCTGACAACGCACTGCATTGTAAATACCATAGAGATGAATTGGGCACAGTTTAAGCAGCACACTCGTTATAAACCAAATATGGCATGTGTGAGTGTCATAAAAACTTATGACACCCTCGCACATGCTATATCCCCTATGTAAAACATGCCTTGTGTAGTCATAAATGTTGTGCTACTGTATTTAAGGCAATGATTGTTTTGGATGTTTTGATTTATTGGTGATTGTGTAGAATATTGGACCAACAGCTAACCTACACTATTAATGTAGAGCCCAAGTTACACCACTTGGCTAAGTCAGCCTGTCTGTAATTTTGTATTAATTTATTTGAGTTGGGTCCCCAACCCCCGATGTTTAAAAAACAAAAAAAAAGGTGGGTTGTGGTGGGGCAAAGCCCTCCCAGCTCAAACTTACAAAACTGCTATTAACAGCAAGCACATGACATTACACTGTATTCTTTGTAGCTTTGGGCTACACTATATGCCTCAGTGAACTCTCTGAACCTCCAGGCCAGGATCTCCTATGAAACCTGTCTATTTGCTAAGAAGATTAGTCTTGGACTTGCCCCCACTGCTGCAGCTCTAAACAGGATGCACAACCACCACCGCACTAGAAGCACATCCTCTTCCCACCTTCCAGGTCCCTTTCTGCTGTACTACGCATGCCCAGCAGACTTTTATGTACAGGGCACCCAGCTGGCTAAATAATTTTCCGCCGAACCTCGTAGCTGGCTAAAAAATAGGATCCTTCAAAACCAAGCTTCGGCAACACCTACTGGAGCTCAGCAGCTGTGATTGCCCTACTTAACCCAAGTCTCTAACCTTCTCCCTCCACTCCTTCAAACTCTCTGTTCTCACCATATCTCTCCATCAACCCCTTTCCACCTCTTCCCTACCCCCTACTACCCCTCCTTTCGCTACTCTTGTGTTACTGCTCACCAACTCTTGTACAGTGTGCCCCTCTAGGTATACCTTTCTTTGCCTTCCCTGTCTCCTCCTGCCTTACCCCTCCTCTTGTGAACATCCCCTACCCTTGTCCCGCCCCAACACCTAAACCATCTGCCAATCCTAGCTAAGTATTGTTTGCTCAAGTGTATCTGTGCCTTACTTCTACTCCTAGTCTCCTCTCACTTGCTCTTTTACCTTAAGCTGTAGGTCTCAGTTATCCCCCACCCCTCCTCAGCACTATGCCTGACTCTTTACTTCCAACATTTTTTAGTGGTCCTCACTACTCGCTCTCCTCCCACTCTGTGCCTTCAGCTTTGTTGCTCATGACAAGGTAATCCTTTCTGATCGCTGCAAACTCAAGTCTAAAACAATATCTGTTACCTGGTAACTAATGTAACTAATGTTAGCACTTACTTTGACACTGTATGTACTTTACTGTAGTTTTGTTTTGTCTGTATACTCATTCAACCATTTGTACTATGTAATGTGTTTAACTTGTCCCACTGTGTTTTCCGTTGTTGACGTGGAGCCTTTGTAAAAGAGCCTGTGGCTCAAAGGTTGTAATTCCGAGACTTAAACAGCGGTGGTCCAATATGCTATACAAATCGCCAGTTTATTTACCCAATACAGCCCTGCTGAGATGCAGCATCTGTTTTTCTAGTAGGGTCTTCTAAATAATGACTGAGAAGTTGTTCATTCCTGAGGGATAAACTGGTTTGGGCGGGGTGGGGCTGAGGCACAGTTTAGGGTTAACTCCTTCCAGCCAGTCATTAATCCAAGGAAATGGCCAGCTTCAAACCCCAGGAATCCCTCACTCTGCTTGACGGTTGCATTGCCAGTTGCAGTTAACCTGGAAGGTTCAGCTGCCCTGGAGGGAATGGAATGTATGTTAATGAAGGGACGTAGAATGCATTTTGAATCTCTGCCTCATAGTGGAGCTGCATTGTGCAGTCCAATATCAGATTTATGTTTCTGCTTGTGAAAGCAAGTCGCCCCAAAGAGCTGTCTTCAGAAATTCGCTTTTCTCCATTGATTTCTGCCATAAGTACTCTTTATATGTATATAAATCTTTTAACTTTGCATTCTAATTTAAATCGCGTAGTTCTGTGTTTATTTTTTATAAATTGGTGTTTTTTTCTCTGGTTTCTCAGTGGTTCCAGGAACTGGAGAATTTTTTACTTTTCTCACTTAGTGGTTTTGTTAAACCGCAACTTTCTACTTTCAATTAGACATTTCTTCTAAATGTTGTTTAAATACACTGTTTTTCAAATTTGTGACTGTTCCCGTTTTTAGCGGAACCAAGCCAATTTTGCTTTTCTGAGATAGTTGTACCTCAGGCTTCTGACATGAAGGGAAAAAAAAGCCTGTAACGTTATTCCTTAGTGGTTCATGCTATTTTAATAGTGGACTGCTAACTGCTTTAGGAACCATTCTTTTATTTGGGCCTGTTATTTTGGCTTGTCAGTCAGACCCAAGAAGAAGACAGGACCTGTAAGCTTTAAAAATTGTTTTAGATGCTTTAGACTCTTGGTCAAGGCAGAATGCCATGAGTTGTGCTTGTGTTGCCTAGGCCCTGACTACTTACTTTTTGATTGGGAGCGCTGTAGTAAGTTTTTTGCTCCAAAACAATTAAAAGAGGGCCTGAAAGTTAAAAGATATAATGGCCTTTCAGTCTACATACAGGCTTCAAAAACTGTTGAAGCACTACAACTTCTTGGCCAGGGCAGATTGCCAAGAGTTGTGCTTAGGGTGCCTAGGTCCTCAACTTTTTACTTCTGATTGTCAATTTTGCCAAAACAGTAAAAATGAGGACTGAGAAATTACAACTGATTATGGCTTAGTCTGCCACTACATCGCAAGAGCATTCCGATGAGGGGCCCCTCCTCACATAATAAACATAAGGAGTGGCCCTCAAATGACATTTTTGATTCTAGGGCTCCTGAAAAAGGGAGCTTGGAGCTGACCAGGCATAAGCAATCCCCCAAGCAGGTTCCAAAACCATTTCCTGCTTAAAAAAAAATATGTGTTTCGCTGCCCCTTCTGCTGAAGAAGCAAAGGAACCGTCAGTGGACAAAGCAAAAATTCCTTCTGTGGAGGACATGACTAGAGCTTGGCAGTTTTTCCAGGGTTCTCGGGCTATGTGTTCCCTCATGGGCATGCTATTTCCTCCTCCATTCTCTGCGCCCCCCCCCCCCGGTTCCTGGGGACCAGGGTCTGTGTTTCTCTAATAGGAGGAAGAGGAACCTATTGAACCCGACGGTTCCCCTTCTCAGGACTCTGGTTCCCCTCCCTGAGGTCCGGAGGATTTCTCCTCCCACTCTGCACTTGTTAAGCAAATGGAAACGCCCTTGAACTCTTCACCCAGTAATTTGCAGATGATGAGGAAGAGGCTAAATTTTTGGACATGATAGGATTAACCCCATCTAAGAGGCTGCTTTTATCTGTAGACAAAAAAAAACAAAAACTTGTAAGTTAATACAGAGAGGATTAACAATAGATCTAGAAGTACCAGTTGGTCAGATGAGATGCTGAGTATCTCTTCTCACATCCACATCACAAAGGGGTGGACCAGGTAGCTGTCTGTGACAAGGCTAGGTTCCACACCCAGCCCCCCCGGTAAAGATGCCAGGAAGCTGGACACTACTGGGGGGGGGCGGGAAGCGTACACTTCTGCCTCTTGCTGTTTGGACAGGCTGTTTATTTGGCCCACACTGCCCAATACCAGAAAGGCCTCTGGAACTCTGTGCTAGCTATGGCCGAGAAGACTGCTGGAGACCTGGCACACGATCTGGCAGACACTGCCAGGATGGTGCTTAATACCACCTAATACCAGTTCCACAGGACAGGGGGCACCAATGACACTGCCTCTAGGGTTATGGCCCATGCCATCTCCTTGATAAGATCTGCTTGGTAAGGATCACTAGTCTCAGGACACCCAGATGAAAGCCATGGGTTTCCCATGTGAAGACAATTTCCTGTTTGGCGACAAAACTGGCATATATGAAAACGGTGAAACAGTTCAAAACCACCTACAAAAGCAACACAGAAAAAAAAAATCTGTACTTCTTCA
This sequence comes from Neoceratodus forsteri, assembly GCA_016271365.2. NCBI lineage: Eukaryota > Metazoa > Chordata > Ceratodontiformes > Ceratodontidae > Neoceratodus > Neoceratodus forsteri. The sequence continues at coordinate 480,214,426 of CM057455.1, forward strand.
GGTCTCATGGAAGAGGAGTAGAGGTTATTATCGTCATGTTTTTTCCCCATGCCCTATGCTTGCCCTCAGACGAGTGGTTATTTTAGGAGCCTGGGCAGAAGCGCTTCCAAACAGGCTGACCCGACCCCAGCCTCTAGGACTTGGCCCATACAGAAAGCCTGACTTTTTGGTCCAGGTCGCCTGTCCATTGCAAGTGGGAGGAAGGCTGGCTCACTTCTTCCAGGAATGGAGTCTCATTATACTCGTGTGCTTTCTCACCCACAAGCAAAATGGGGAGTGGTGGCCTGTTCTGGACCTTGGGTTTTTGAACAAGCCCCCGAAGTACACGTTCAATATGATCACCCTGTCCACAGTAATACCTTCCCTGTAACAGGGAGGCTGGATGGGTTCTCTAGACCTAAGAGATGTGTATATTCCAATCGGACCCAGTCACAGGAAATACTTAAGGTGCAGGCTGTCCTCTGGTCACTACCAGGTCACCACCAGATCACAGCCCTTCCCTTCGGCCTCTTGTCTGCCTCTCATCTGCTTCCAGGGTGTTCACGAAGTGCTTGACCATGGTGGCAGCACTTTTCAGGAAGCAGGAAGTAATAATCTTCTCTTACCTGGATGGCTGGCTAGTCGCAGGAAAGTCACACCAGCAGTTCAAGGATTTCCCCCCAGCTGACTCCGAGCACCTTGGAGAAACTAGGATTCCTCATAAATGTTCAAAAGTCCTAAACATACCGGTACAGATCCTGGAGTTCATGGGAGCAGAACTGGATGTCCTGTAGGGCAGGGCATTCCTTCCCCAGGAAAGAATAGAAACCCTTCTAGGTCCAGCAAGCTCCTTCATCCTGCTCCAGCCCAGGCCAGCAAGACACTTCTTTCAGCTCTGGGGACATAGGGCTCCAACCACAGCCGTGGTGCCAGGGGCCAAATTCCAGATGAGGGTCGCTCAGTACCACTTAAGGACCCATTGGTCCCAAAAGAAGCATCCTCTTTCACGATTTATACCTGTCAGAAACACTTTGTTACAAGCCCTAGACTAGGGGAAGGAAAGAGACAACCTCAGGGAGGTACTGACTTTTATGGTGCAAACTCACACAGTTGTCTTGACAACAGATGCCTCCCTTCTCGGCTGGGGAATCATGGGACGACCTAGCTGTAAGCGGTGTGTGGTCTTCTTAGGAATCCAAAGAGCACATAAACCTCTTGGAAGTAAGGCAAAACTCTTCGCAGATGTTCTGAAGATTTGGAATCTGCCTTACTCACTGGAAGTGCAGCTATCAGCAATTCATCTTCTAGGAAAGGACCATATTCTGGTGGATTCCCTCAGCAGGAACAGCTAGGGGCATCATGATTGGTCTCTGTTGGCCAAATCTTCAGGAGATGGGGCACACCAGAAATATGTCCACTACCGAACAACTACCAGCTCCCTCTCTTTTGTTGCAGGCCTTCAGCATTGGGCTCAGTCCCCATGGATGCCCTGGTCCTGGACTAGTCTGGGAGGTTCCTTGTGTCACCGCTCCACTACTGTGAGCTCTCTTCTGAAAGTTGAGGAGCCAGCCTGCAACCATGATATTAATAGTCCCAGAGTGGGCCAGACAGCCCTGGTACTCCCTGCTCCTGACCCTCTCCAACAAACAGCCCATTCTTCTCAGGGTAGAGTAACCTTTCCAAACCATAAGTCACTGCACCTCAAGGTGTGGTTCTTTAGGAGCTAGAGCATTCTGATTTTTTCAGTGTTCAGAGATGGTCCTCAAGTTTTCCAGGAAGCATGCTAGAAGATTACTAGGAGTCACTGGAAGGGAAACACGCTCCTAGGTGACAGGTTTAAAGGCTTCCTTGGCCAGCTTTTAAACTAGCCAAGGGGGGAGGTTCTGATAGGAAACAGGAAAGTTCAAGCCTCCCCCCACAAAACATGGCAGGTAGTAGGGTAAACACTGAGGTACAGAGCTTGACAGAGGGCAGGACAGGGGCAAATGGAAAAATGGACAAGGGCAATAAGAGCAGGGATGGGGTAAAAAAGGATAAAGCCAACATTAAATGGAGGGCAATGAGTACCAATGCCCGTAGTCTTGGAAACAAGCTTCCAGAGCTAGTAGCCCTGATGGAAGAGGAACACTTGGATATTGTGGCAGTCACAAAAACATGGTACACGGAGAACTATGATTGGGATGTGAACATACTAGGGTACACAATCTACAGAAGGGACAGGGAGGGTAAAAGAGGAGGTGGAGTAGCTCGCTACATAAGGGATCAAAGCTACAGAACTAAAAAGTAAAGGGGGAGGACAAGAGGAACTCTGGGTCACCTTGGAGACAGGGAATGGCGTCACAATCCGCACAGGGGTTGTATACAGACCCCCGTCTCAAGGGGAGGAAATGGACAAGAAAATGATAGAGGGCATTCTCAAAATGGGTGAAAAAGGGGAGATACTGTTGATGGGGGACCTAAATATGCCAGATGTTAACTGGGCGACATGGACTGCAGCCACATCCAAGAGCAGGGTCATTCTCGATGCCCTACAGGAAGCATGCCTTAGACAGCTAGTGGTGGAACCCACTCGGGAGGGAGCAATATTAGACCTGGTACTCTCAAATGGAGAGAGGATCACAAACTTAGAAGTCAGTAGACATCTGGGAACAAGCGACCACTGCACAGTGTGCTTCACAATAAACACAACCATGGAGACAAGCCATACAAAGACAAGGATACTGGACTTTAGAAGGGCTGACTTTGGCATAATGGGTGAATACCTGAGGAATGCATTAGCAAATGGCCAGAAAGGAGGGGTGGAAGAACAATGGAGAAAAATCAAAACTGCCATCATGGAGGCAACAAGCCTTTGTGTGAAACAAATAAAGAAAACAAAGCTGAATAAAAAAACACTACGGCTCTCAAAAGAGGTGTCAGGGAAGGTTAAGGAGAGAAAGGCTGCATTCAAAAGTATAAGGAATCACAGACGAGCACGACAGGAACTGTATCAATTAAAGCAGAAAGAAGTGGGAAGGCAGTCAGAAAAGCAAAGGCCCAAACCAAGGAAAAGATAGCCAACTCAGTTAAGAAGGGGATACAACCTTTTATAGGTACATTAGGGAGCATAGAAAGGTTAAGGGAGGGATAGTGAAGATTAATAAAGGAGAGCGGAGGTGGGCAGAGGGAGACAGTGAAAAGGTAGAGATACTGAATGAATACTTTTGCTCAGTATTCACAAAAGAAGAAGAAGAGGAGTTACCTAAACCAAACAGTAGAAGCACTCTGGATAGTGGGGTTGACACCAGTCCATTTACAGAAGAAAGAGTACTGAAAGAACTCCTAAAACCCAAGGTGAACAAAGCAATGGGGCCTGACGGGATTCATCCTAGAATCCTAAAAGAGCTAAGGGAGGACCTAGTGACACCACTAACCACACTTTTTAACAAATCATGGGAAGATGGGGTAGTACCTGAGGACTGGAGGAGGGCAGATGTGATTCCCCTTCACAAAAGTGGGAGCAAGGCAGAAGCAGGAAACTACAGACCTGTTAGTTTGACCTCAGTGGTGGGGAAAATTATGGAATCACTTCTGAAAGAAAGAATTGTTGAGTACCTAGAGGATACAAGGGCACAGGACCCAAAGCAGCATGGATTCACAGCAGGAAGGTCATGTCAGACGAATCTAATTGATTTCTTTGGCTGGGTGACCAAAGTAATAGACCAGGGAGGGCTGTGGATATGGCCTACCTAGACTTTAGCAAGGCATTTGACACAGTCCTGTACAAAGATTAATAATCAAGTTAGCCAGCCTGGGAGTGGGTCCCAGGGTGGTAGTCTGGGTAGCAAACTGGCTGCACAACAGGACACAGAAGGTAATAGTGAATGGAACACATTCTGAAGAAAGGGGGGTTACTAGTGGAGTACCTCAGGGCTCGGTACTGGGTCCAGTCCTCTTTAACGTCTTTATAGGTGACATTGCGGAGGGTCTGGAAGGAAAGGTATGCCTCTTTGCGAATGACACAAAGATCTGTAACAGAGTTGATACACAAGGGGGGGGTAGAAAGGATGAGAAGGGACTTGGCAAGGTTGGAGGAATGGTCAGACATATGGCAACTTAGATTCAATGCAAAGAAGTGCAAAGTAATGCACCTGGGAAATAGAAATCCAGGAGAAGAGTACACAATAGCAGAGGAGGTACTAACGACAACAATAATGGAAAGGGATCTGGGTGTAGTCATATCAGATGACCTAAAGGTGGGTAAGCAATGTGAGAAGTCAGTAAGGAGAGCCAGGGGGATACTGGGATGCATAGGGAGGGGCATCACAAGTAGAAAAAAGGGAAGTGGTTATCCCTCTATACAGACAGTTGGTGAGACCCCATCTGGAGTACTGTGTGCAGTTTTGAAGACCTCATCTACGCAAGGACATAGACAGGATGGAAGCAGTCCAGAGGAGGGCAACTAAAATGGTGTAGGGTCTACATCAGAAACCATATGAAGAGAGACTGAGAGAGCTTAATATGTATACCCTTGATGAAAGGAGGGACGGGGGGACATGATAGAAACTTTTAAGTACCTCAAGAGAATCAACAAAGTCCAGGAGGGTAGCATCTTTCAGAAAAAGAGATGTGTAAGAACAAGGGGCACAATTTAAAATTAGAGGGGGCGGCTCGGGGTAATGTGAGAAATTCTTTTTCACGGAGAAGTGGTGGGCGCATGGAACTGCCTTCCTGGAGAGGTTGTGGGGTCTAAAACAGTGGAGGAATTCAAACATGCACGGGACAGACATAAGGCAATTATAGTAGGGGGTTGCAGGAAGTAGGCTGTTGGTTAACTAGAATCTGCAGCTTATCCAATAGGTAGGGAAATGGGCAGACCAAGTGGTCCTTATCTGCCATCAAAGTCTATGTTTCACTGCCAAGCCCCTAATCACCTAGTATCCTTAGCATAATTAAGCTCCTTTCTAGCCATTTCAGAGCCCTCCCCTCTGATATTCTACCATTCAACCATATCCCGAGTGAACTTTATCCACCTTCTCCAAGAGTCCATCACCAGGATTCAAACCCCTGACCCTTTACACTGTAGTCAGGGACTCTTAACATTTAAGCCATCCCACTCGACCACCCTTTTATCTTCACTTTTTCTGCTCCTTATACCTCATTTTATGCATAATTTAATTTAGTATAAGCATAGTTTAGCCATTTCTACTAGCATTCACAAAGCCCTGATTTTTTTTTTCATCCGTCCCTAGTGAAGCCCTCCCTCTCCAGAATCACCTATTTATCCTCCTCACCCTCTCAGTACTGTTGCAGAATTTGAACCCCTGACCCACTGCACTAGAGGCAGTGACCCTAACCACTGTGTTATTCCAGCAGCACTTCTAATTCCTTAGGACTCTCAGAATTTTTTTGATGAGTCCCGGACTTTCTTGGAAAAAAAAAAATGGGTGTCCGGACTGAAAATATGGGAGTCTTCGTGAATTTTTTGGGGATCCCCATTGAAATGAATGGAATGAGTCTGGAAAGTGCATTTCAGTGTTAATTAATATACCCGTGTATTTTTTTTTATATTCCTGAGTCATTATTTTACAGATATAATGCCAAAATTGTCATAAATACTGTTTTGTTTTGTTTTTGTAGCAGTGTTGCAAAGTCCTTTACAAAGGTACCTTTACCTATCATGGCTAAAAACCACAGCAGTGATCACATTATTACAAATAAAGAATTCACATAACCAATCTGTGTGTGTGTGTTGTTGTTCATTCATTTGTTCACAATGTAACAGTGAGAAAAAAATGTACCGACACTTACAGTTTTGCAGTCAGTTCTGTTGTACATTGATTGAATTTGGGAATTCTACTGCTGCAGCTGAGTGCAGTGGCCGATTATTTGCCAGAACTGCTACAAACAAAGTTGGCCATTAGGTACAGTATATATTAAAAAAAAAAAAAAAAAACTTTATTTTTTTTATGACCAACAAATCATTACTGACCATCAACTATGTCTCCCAGTCACCTCCTGCCCAATACTTCTTTTCGTTCTCTCAGCACATTTTATTTGCTATTACTTAATACTAAAACAGCCCTGTTCCAGATTCCCACCCACCACCCAACTCTAAAAAAAAAAAACATTGCTAAAGCCTCCCTCCCACCCACCAATGACTCTGGCTACTAGAAGAGAGCACAATCTACGGCATATAGTCGTTTCGTCGCCGTATAAATTGCTGCGGTCAAAATGCAGCCGACAAAAAGTCAAAATGACATGTGGGCGCCAGTAAAGTGGTAGCGGACAACATGTATGTACCACAACCAAATACCAGCGACTGCATGACCTGCTGCGCAGTGCGACTTTTTGTCCTAGATAAAAAGTCATTCCGGTGTTAAAAGAGCATCTGTAGCAAGAGCAAGGTAGAACCCAGCTACAGCAACGACCATCTGTTGGATATAATTTCTCTCAGTTTCTGTAAATAGTAATGCAGTTTGAGGAGTATTTTGAACTGATTATACCCCCCTGCTGCAAATGTCCTATTCTGCTGCCTCTCTCTCTCTCCTCCATAGATCTCTGGATCTGCACAATTTCATTCTACCCTCACGCACTGTCCCTTTGGGACTGCACGTATTGTGTGTTTTGGGTGAAAGCTTCTTTCCAACAGTACTGTATTCCTGTCAATATCTTTAGTATATAGTGGGGGTATAGGTAAAGAGACTGAACTGACTGTGACAGCGCAAGTGAAAGGCAGCACTGAGATCCTAAGGCTTGTCCCCGCTCCACTGTGGCCAGGTTTGTAGACTACGCAGTGAAGATGAAGGTGCTAAGTGCAAGAAAGAGCTCCAGTTTGGTGACAAGAGAATTTACCTGGAGCACGATTTTACACCCCTCATCAATATTAGAGCTCTTACTAAAGCCATGCCTACCGAGTCCATTGGAATGTTTTAGATCGGGGGTCTGATTTTGAGCAGACTGTTCTAAATAGATCTGAATATGGCGACAATTTGTCCAGCCCCTCTAATATGCGGCGACATTGCGTCCGGAAATTAATCTTGTCAGCGACAAGACAGACTGTTCCAATTTGTCCCCTCGACGTAATGACCATGGCATTCTGTCCGGGGACCGAACACGCAATCTACATGATTGTGTGGTTGCTGCCTGACTACATAGTGCAATCATGCTTGTTAGTGGTCTTTTTAACCTGGCTAAACCAGTCTCCTTACATCACCTCTTTCCCAAAACTTCTAACACCTCTTTCTGCCCATAACTTCTCCCTGCTACTCTCCTGCACAAATTTTCTTAAATTGTGTAGGAATACCTGGTTGTACCAGAGACTGGATTTGGCTGGAGTGACTAAAAAGCACTCCGCCCACACCCTTTTAGGCTTGACAGCTGTCACAAATCTGCTGGTTAGACAGAGGTGCAATCTGTCTCGTTGGATATGGAACGACTCAGTCTGCAATGTCTTGCTTTCTGTGTCATCCTCGGGTTCTTGTCCCTCTAGGGCGGTGTTATGCAATGCCAGGTCAAGTAAGAATAAGACCGCACTGTTGGTCGATATGGTAGCCTCTTCTGACCTGGCTTGCATCACTGAGACCTGGCTGGATGAGAATGCAGGGCCCATCTTGGCTTCCGCTGTATGGGCTGGGTTCTCGGTCTTGTACTGCCCTAGAGTGGACTGTGGAGGTGGGGGAGTCATGATCTGTTTTAGATCAGAACTGGATCTCGGGGAGGTGCCAGTGGGATCTAACAAATCCTTTGAATGTATTGTGGGGGCGGGTGCAGGTTGCAGGATCCTTCTCATCTGCTGCCCACCATACGATGGGAGGGCTTTCCTGTAGGAGGTAGAAGGGCATGTCGCCAAGCTGGTGTTGGAGTTCCCCAGATGGTTAATTTTGGGGGACTTCAGTGCCTGGGTCGACAATGAGCTCTCATCATTTAGACAAAAACGCCTCCAGTCAATGGAATCACTGGGCCTGACACGGGTGGTTTTCACCTCCACCCACGGGGGTGGGGGGCACTCATTGGACTTGGTATTTCACCTGAGGATGGAGATCACCGATGTGGTGGATCCAATCGGTTGGTCTGACCATTATGCCCTGAGGTTTAGTTTTGCATCTCCCCTTAATAGGCCTGCCCCAAGAAAATGGTATAATACTGCCCTTTAAGAGGCATTACCTCAGAGGACCTAATGGCGGTGTTGGGCCTTTTGGGAATTCCGATGGATAGCAGTGACCCGGGTCCCCCTGTTCTTGCCTAAAATAAGGCAGTAAAGAGGGCCCTGGATATCATTGCTGTGGTTCATGTTCATCCCCTGACCTCTCGCCTCGGTGCCCCATGGTATGGTGGGACACTGGGGGAGTGGAAGAGGCAGGGGCGAAGGTTGGAAAGGGGCTGGTGGAAGACTTACCTGGAGGAGGACTGGCTTACATTGTTAGAACACTATAAATTCTACCACTCAGCAATTTCCAATAAAAAGGCAATGTTCCTGTCCAAGGAAATTGCTGCAGTGAGGAACAGGCCAGCTCAGCACTTCTGCACTGTGGACAGACAGTGCAATCGAGCCTGTCTGCAGTCTGGTCGAGCATTGTCACAAGAAAAGTGTGAGGAGTTTACGCAGTTCTTCTCTGATAAGGTTGCCTCCATCAGGGAAGGGATCATACAATGCCTCCCCATTGGTTCTTGCGCTGTTCAGCCGATTGGTACAGTTACCCAGGTGACCTGGTCCCGCTTCTGCCTGCCAGCAGTCACTGATATTGTGAGGATCATCCAGACTCTGCAATCAACTTGCTGTAGTTTGGATCCGGGCCCAACTCACCTTGTTAGGGTGTGTTGAGGTTATCAGCCCAGTCCTGGCGGGGATAGTGAGGTGTTCTCTGGAGAGGGGGATCTTTCCAGACCACTTAAAAGAGGTGGTTGTTTGACCCCTCTTGAAAAAGCCTTCCTTAGACACTGACTGCCCAGCTAACTACAGACCAGTCTCTAACTTGCCTTTTACAGGCAAAGTTAGCGAGAAGGTGGTCACTCTGCAGCTGGAGGATCATTTGACAGGCCACAATATCTTTGACCCTCTCCAGTCAGGTTTCAGGAAAAGACACAGCACTGAGACGGCCCTGGTTCAGGTACTAAATGATCTCCTGATTGCAAGAGATTGGAGATCCCTCTACCATCTTTGTTCTCCTTGATGTCTCCGCAGCATTTGATACTGTGGACCATGGGGTGCTGCTCGAGCACCTGTGGTTCTTCTGTGGACGGGGGTGGCATTCCTCAGTTGGTATCGTTTTGTTCCTCCGGGGTAGATCTCAGAGTGTGGTGTCAGGGATTTATTCCTCACCCCCCCCCCCCCAGTGAGCTACCCTGTGGTGTGCCGCAGGGCTCAGTGTTCTCCCCCATGTTGTTCCAAGTGTTTACTCGCAGTGTATATGCTGCCATTAGGAGACATTAAAAGACGGTATGGCTTGAGTTTTCACTGCTGTGCAGATGATTCTCAGCTATACCTGTCTTTTGTGCCCAGCCAGGAGAGTGATACAATCTCGGTCCTTTAACAGCTATCTGGCTGAAATTCAGGGTTGGATGAGTACCAGCTGACTGAGGCTGAACCCAGGGAAAACAGATATTGGTTGTGGACCCAGATCGTAGGTTGGCTAGGACATCAGTGGGACAGTCCTCTGGATTAGAGCTGGGAGGAACTCCACTGATTGTCTCAAACCAGGTACGGAACCTAAGCGTGATTTTTGATGAAAGCCTGACCTTGAAGGCTCAAGTGTCGGCTGTAGTCAAATTGTCCTATTACCATCCTAGGAATATAGCCAGGGTGAAACACTGGGTTCCAACCGAAGATCTTCAAACTCTTGTCCACGCCTTTGTCACCACCCATCTTGATTATTGCAGCGTCCTCTACCTAGGGCTACTGGGGGTCGATATCTGCCGATTGCAGCTGGTGCAGAATGCAACAGCCAGGTTGTTAACTGGAACCCCTGGATCCAGACATATAACACCTGTGCTGCATGAACTGCACTGGCTGCCGGTACAGTGGCGGATTCCCTTTAAGGTCGCATTGCTGACCTGTAAAGCCCTACACGATCAGGGACCGCAGTACCAGCAAGACCTTCTGTCTCCTTACTGCCCCTCCGGCCAACTCCGATCCTCTGAGGGATTGCTAGAGATTCCCAGGGTCTGTTTGAAAACCTCAGGAGGTGGAGCATTTGCCTATATGGCTCCGACCCTGTGGAATTCTCTGTCTCGTTGGATATGTGATAACCTGACCGTGGAGGGATTTAAAACATCCCTCAAAACGTATTATTCAACCAGGTCTTTTCTGGCACTTGGGTCTAAGAATATTGCTGCTGTGAAAGGAGGGAGTATATAACCCTGTTTTCAGATATGTTTTATTATAGGCTGGTATGTAATGTGTAATATTGTTTGTTTTTAATTTAGTTTATTGGGTAATATGAGCAATAGGGTGGGTTTAATCATGGTTTATGTGTATTTAATTATTGTAAGGGCACCATGAGCAAGGGAAGAGCAATTTTATTTTTTTTAAAATGATGATGATACTACTTTTTTCATGGCATACTTCTATGGCAATTTCTCCTAACACCCTCCTGCCTAATAACTTCCCCCAACACTCCCCTGCCCCTAACTTCTCATAACATGACTCCAGGACTCGAAATTCCCCGCTATTTGGTGTTCCTTGCATACCAAAAATCATGTACGGAACACCAAATACTGAGCTCTGGTAACCCAGCCTGAATACCATTCCTGTCACTAGTGTTTCGAGTGACTGCTACCTGCCCGGGCTGCCTGGCTATGTCAGAACGCATGTACCTCACATTTTTGTTTTCTCCTTTTTCATGCCTTTCCTTGCAGTTTTCAGCCTTTTTCGTGCCACTTTCCTCACTGATTTCCTGTATCTACTGGCAGTCAGCTTCCAGAAAAACCCACAAAAGTGCTCTCCTTCTCACCCCCTCTTGCTACCCAGACGTTAACTTTGGCGCAACCAGGTTGCTGCATAGCCAAGCAGAAAGAGGAACTCCACTTCATTAACTGCAGTCATGTTCCGGTATCTTAGTGTGATTGGTATCCGCATTGCCTATAGGCTGTATGTAGAAATGAGTGAAAAAACACTCCTTGCCTTCATAGGTTTTTGCAGTGGCAGATCGTCGATAGACATCACCAACTTGCTCAGGTCGGACTTCGTAGGTCAGCTAAAGAATATGCTGCCTAAAAAGACAGGGAAACATTTTGACTTAGAAAGCAGGGAGAGAAAGATATGAAGATAGCTTGAAAGAACTGTGTTTAAAAAGTGTATTGGGGCAATAGGCGTGCTTGCACTTTGCTTGTTTAATTGTCCAACTGAAAAGTAACTCACAAGCACACACAGTTTAAAACAATATCTCAGCTGTTGCAAAAAAAAAAAAGAAGAATGGCTGTGATGGGGGTCATGATCTGTTTTATTTGTAGTGCTAGTCTCTGTGCATTAGGATCGCATTGTTGCTAACTCCCAGACTAATTGAGATTATGGAAAATATGATAAAATGCCTCCTATTAAAAAAAAATGTGACAGATCAAGTGCTAAATTGCCTGCTTTATTGCTAAGTGCTGTGGGCTGGAGCTGGCTTTTCTCTCATACTCTAGTCATTGTTCTCCAAACTTGCCATCAGTGCCAGTGGGTTATTGCAAGCCTGGCCTGTCCAGTGTCCCAGTAATTAATTTACAGAAAAGGGATTGGTGGTTTCATTAAAGAAAAAGAAAAAAAAAAGATTAAGTGCTAAGTTACCACAAAAATTGTTAAAGAGCAACTCTGCATTTCAGCATGTACTTTTATAAATAAGAAGTTTCAGCTATTATAATTTACTAGAGAATTATAATTTTTTTTTTCATTTTAATTGCTCATTTTCAAGGTTTACAGCACGTGGTATAAGTCTGTCTAAACTCTGTATAAAAAGGCACTTGTCGCTCTCCCGTGTTAATCTCACAATGCTTTTGTTTATGACATCGTAGTGCTCAGCATGAAAACAGACTGATGTCATAAAACAGCAGTTGTGTGGTTAGCAGGGGAGAGTCAAATACATTTTGAAAGACTTGGTGAAATAAGTGCTGCATTACCTACAGTATTTATTAGACCAACAGTAGGGAAAAGTGAAAAAAAAATAACTAGAAAACAATAAAGTTAAACCATAATTGGTGTAAATCTAGTGTTCCTGAAGCTTTTTATTGTAACAAAGTTGCTCTTTAACATTTCTCAGTGTGTAATAGGTGGTACAAATAGCGGTATACAAAAAGAAGGGTTTGTATACCAGTTTTCAAGACGGAATACCAAACCTTGGGTAATGGTATTCCGTGTGGAACACCACTTTTTAAAATGAATTTCTAGTCCTGGACTCTCCTGCACATTTCTTAAGTGTGTGTGTGGTTGTGGCTGCTAAAAAAGAACTTCGTGCCAGTGCTCGAGACTGGATAGCACAGTGGGGTGACTAAAAAAATACCACTCCCCCACCCACAACCTCAGCTCTCCCAAATCTGTCCGGTTTAAGACAGTGGCACAATCTAATCTGGTTGTGGCATGTAATCTGCATCATCCATGTCTGCTTTTCTTTGAACTTCTTTTTTCATGGCATTGCCATTTTCTCTGTGTCAACATCTTCTCTTAACACCCTCCTGCCCATAACATCTCCACCAAGCTCTCCTGCACATTTCTTAACTGTTTTGTTTGGTAAAATATTTGTTGATGAGAAAGAAGCCACTGTTGCATCAGACTGTAGAAAGAGCAGAGGGTTATGGTTACATGACCGGTCAATATCTCTTCTGTTCCCCCACTATAAAAAGGACCAGATGAAATATGGGGCTAATATTTATGTTAGCCCCCCCCCCGATCAGAACTTGTTAGACTATGATCCTCCCCCACCAGGAACAAAACATGATACAGTAATTTAGCAGACGGGGAATAATGGTAAATTTAATGGCCAGCCACCCCCACCACCACCACCCTGGGGAATTGAAATCTTGATCCTTCCCCCACCAAACAGAGCAGCACACATTGGCCTTGGGGCTGAAAATATATTGTACTTGCCCCCCACCCCACCCTTGTAATTGGAACAGCTGTATTTTTAATACTTATCATCCTCTCTCCTGTGCCCAAGTTTCTCCATCGTCATCTGTCTCTGGGTCACGTCAGTCATCTGTGTCTGAAACTAAAAAAACACAAGATAATTTTAAAACCATTTAAATTTCTGTGCAGTCTTATGGACTTAAATGTCTTAAGTGCTGGATGAGGGTCATAGTCTTCATGTTCAGCTCCTTCTTGGGCAATCCACATGAATTTGCTCACAGTGTCAGCCTTTAGGGAACATCTACCTTTTGTTTTTATTTTGTACAGAAAACCCTCTTTCACGTGCCACTGATGTAACAGGTGACGCAAGTAAAATCGTGGCCATTGTGACAAAATCAGGGAATATATCTGAATAGTTCTCAGTTAAGTCTTGGCAGACACTGCTGTACAAAGTCAGTCCTTTTCTAGATTTCAGAACAAGTTTGAATTGCCCGTAATCTTTCTCAGCCCTGTCTTGCTCAATAAGTGCTGGCAGTGGCACCTTATACCCTTCACCATTCCCTATCCATCCCTTTGCCCCACCATTTGTGATCACCTCCACTTTCACCCCTCCCCTCCCCTTAACCAATCCCCACTCCTACCCTCTACACCCTCTCCTATTATGAACTCCCCTTCTGCCACCCTGACCCCGCTACACTAGCTTAGTATACACCTTTTCTATCCTCACTACTCTGACACGGCCCCAGAGCTGCTTTCCTTTGACACAATTTTGACAAGGCCCTAGTGCTGCACTACATTGAAACTGGATAGTAGTCTACCTAGCTACAAGATTCACTATTATGTTGTACTTATGCTTAACTGTATAATTTTCCTGTTTAATTCCAATATTACTGTATTAATTGCTTGGCTGTACTGTCTTCCTTGTATCCATGATGTGGAACTTTTGTAAAAGAGTCTTGTACTCAAAGATTGTTTCCAAATAATGAAATAAATATATAAATAAATAAGTGTTTCTTCTTTGAAGGTTGTTTCTTGGAAAAAGTGCAAACATCCTTGAGTTTCTGCAGTCCATGGTCCATTATCTTGGAGTTATCTGGGAGACACTTTGGATTTAGAAGAACATTTAAGTTATGCAGCAGCTGCACTGGAGTTGTCTCAAATCTTGTGTGAATGTTTTCAATGAGTTACGTCAGGTATTCCTGAGACACTGTCTGGAACTGCATTCACAGTGCTGGCTTGTCATTCACTTTTTGATCCTGCCACATGCCAGGACATTTGTCAAGTTCCTGAAATGTCTTCTGTAGCTCTACCCCATTCTGCTCTTTAAACTGTTGCAGGCTAATAACTGTGGCTTCTGCCATGCTGCTGGCCACCAAAATGTCAACACTGTCCCGTTGCATGACTAAAGACAGTTTACTCACCACAACTAAGACATCCATGAAAAAAGTGCATAAGATAAAGCAGACTGATTTCAGTTTTGTGTGAAGGCCCTTTGTTTCTTGGGCACCTTTTGCTGATTCATGCTCTAGGGCTTGTAAAAGTGCAGGTTATGATCTGTGAATTGCTTGAACTGAAGTATGCAGTGACTGCCACCAAAACCTTGCAGGTTTTTTTAGGGACAGATATCTGACATTGTCATCAATGAGTGTTTCCTTGATGAAACGCAAGGCATTGTACCATACTGCAGAGTTGCTGTAGCATCTGTACACATTTTTAATGGGTACTTGATATTCATTGAATACGTGGTTGTCCCGACATGCTGGCCCTGCTGCCAGTTCCAGTCTGTGGGCAACACAATGGATCTGAATCAGCCTTGGGTTAACTTGCTGTCTTAACTTTGCATCCACTCCATTGTGCATTCCAGTCATGACACTGGCACTGTCAGTTGCTAGTGTGGTGATCTTGATAGGGTCAACTGCATTAGCAAAACACACACTTAACAGTTCTCCCGCAGTTGTGTCGCACTACAGTCAGTGAAATTAATTTTGGCCTGTGCATTGTGTATGCACTTCACATAAATGTTCAGCTTTTTGTGAATGGTTACATCAGTGGTTTCATCCACGGTTACCCCAAGAAACTGAGAACCTGCTAAGTGAGCTTTGATTTCTTCTTGTATGACTTAATTTATGGAGTTGAGCATGTCCTATCTTGCATCCCAACCAGAGTAGATGGTGCCACTGTCTTGCAAGGCTGGACAGCCATTCCGTTTCTGTGGATGTAAAACGCCACCATTAGTGTTATTCCACCAACAGCCGCCCTCTGCCCCAGCCTGAATGATTCCATTCCTCACCAGTCCTGTAGAGCTATCAGTGTTTCAGACTGGTTCAGTGATTGCCTTTGTTTGGTAAGGTACTGTATACATTGTCATTAACTGAGCATGTTTACAGTCATCCTTTGCCTCAGGACCTGAGATCTAGTTCTCAAATGCCACTGGCAGAGCCAGTTTTTCTGCTGTTTTCTTTCCAGTGTGCACCCGCAAATGTTCTCTTGTTTCTCTCATGTCTGTAGTAAGCAGACACTTGCAGATTGGTTGTGCCAGTTGTGGCAAATGGATTGTTTTTGCCACCTTTTTTACACCAACTGCATTTCCCAACAATATTTCCCTCTACTTCCTCCTTTACAAGCCATGGAAATAACTTTGTCCAGCTGTCCCTCCACAACCTTAATTTATTGCTTTTAGCAAATGCAGTCTGTTTAGACTGCTTATCATTTTCAATTTCAACATTCACAATGTCAGTCTCCTGAGATGTGCTTAAATCGCACTCAGAGGATGTTGTTGTTTCCTTGCCCATTGGTGTGGAGGATTCTCCTCCACCAAAATAATCAGTAAGGCTTCGTTGAAGCATGCTGTGTGCCACTCACAAGGCTTCCTCTGCCCAGCTTCTTCACTCTCCTCCTCCTGGCTGGAGTGCACTCTACTGACTTGGCCCTACACAAAAGCACAAAAAGACACAGTATAAACCCTAAGCTCTCTAAACCGATGGCCAAATAGTCGGGATGCCCTAACTGCCTAAAATAATAAGTAAATTGAAAAATTACCCACCATGTAATAAGACCACACACTAGTGCCTCCAGCAAATGTGTGCAGCCTGCTGGCCGCACAGAATACACCCACGCTCCTCATTCTCCTCAGGCGACTGAGGCAGACTGTCCGACCATGCTTTTTTTTATTTTTATTTTTTATTTTAAACAGTTTTTTCTTTTCCTTTTGTTCTCTCTGTCTCTCTCTCTCTCTGCCACGTTTCTCCATTTATGCCTCTCCAAAATGGCTCCTGAGAGCCTGTGGTCCTCCAGCTCTCATCCTATGGATGAACCACTCACAGGCAGCACCAAGGGGGAACTGATTGCCCCCCCCCACGAATATTGCTGCTGGCCTTTATCCTCCTCATTTCCCCCTCCCCACCTCACCTGGTGGATTGTGCCACTCTCAAGATGCCGAAACCACCAGGCAGGAAATGGGAGGGAAGGGAGGTGGGGAAATTGTGCATTTCGCACATGCGCAGTACAGTGCCTAACTCAGGACTCCCAGGCCTGTACTGCTGAGAGTCTCTGAGACTCCATCTCGGGGCTGGTGGGCGAGCGTCCTGAAGCACAAAATGTGCATATATAGCTAGCCCGGTGGCGCTGAGGCTTGAGGTGCTGGATGCCACACCTCGCGCCACACTGGTGGCCCGGGTTCAGACTCGAGCCCAGGGCGCCAGAAGATGGCAGGGGAGGGATGGGATAGAGCATCCGGAGGACTGCTCTCTCATCCCAGGGAGGAAACTGGGGAACCACCGCTCTGTAGTGGCCCCTGGTGACGACCGGGGGCACTACTAGAGCGGTGCAGTAAGTGGTGGAATGCGGCAGACGGCGTGCTGTGACGTCATTGCACACTTGCACTCCAGGGAGAAGATTGGAGGAAAAACATGGCAGCACAGGCCCATGGCAGCTTGATGGCCGCAGCTTCACCGGCTGGCAAATGCCTGGATAGAGGTGTATGCCGGTAATGGATCCTGGCCAGGCGCAGGGGTATTGAAGGGGGCCCCTCTCGATGTTACAGGCACGTATGCTAGCTGGGCGCACAGGACTCTGGGGTCGGTGGTGAGGAGGAGCGGTGGCTGGAGGTAAGGGAGGGCTGGTGCTGTAGGAGGAAGATAACAATAGAGGATAAAAAAAATGCGCATAAATGACGCGGGTACCTGAGAGCCCTGTTCCTGCTACATTTCTCTCTCCCTTATTTTCCTTACGCATTGAAAGTGTGATAACAGACCTCTCATCCTCCCCCCCCCCATAAGCCTCCCAAACTCTAATCCTGATGCCATAGCTGGTACTGCACTTGTTGCCACCCTTGGTCCTAACAGGACAAACTAGCTGCAGATGACCCAAGTCCTTACAGATGTATAACCCAGTCATCCTGGACCATGGGCCCACTTTACATTTGGCTAATTTTCACACTCGTTCCAGTAAGTCCACACCTCATGCATAGTGAAGCCAGTCTTATTGGAAATGAAATAAATGGCACACTGATGCAACAGTGCCATAAAATCACATCCACTCTAGTGTTCTCAGTCTTTGGTATGAAGTTGTGCCTGCATAAGTGGCGATTAGCTCAAGACTACACCACTTATCCCTTCACTCCCGTGACTTTAAATATGATCACAATCAGTAACAAAAACAGAAAAGAATGTGCAAAAGTCCAAAACCACACACAGGCATTAAACAACTAAAATGGCAAGCAATAATGATTGCTACTACTGCTACTGTCAGGCAATGTCCATCCCAACCCTGAACCCACTCCACTAACACCTGAACCCTTAAAGAAGCACCGTAGTGTAACAGTAGCCTCCATTAACATCTGCAGTCTCATGGCTAAGTTTGATTTGCTGCAAGTTTGAGTAGCCCAAAATAAACCAGACGTGCTGTCAGTGGTTGAAACATGGCTCACACTGAGGGTTACAGATATGGCTATCCAGCTGTAGGGGTACGCCTCTTTTAGGTTGAACAGGCTTGGTAAGCGAGGTGGCGGATGTCATATATATCAGGGACACCATCCAGGGTTGAGTCCTACCTCACCTTGCCACTAGCAATAATGTATAAGTACTGGCAATAAAACTACTACTAGGTACTCTGGGTAAAGGATTAACACTTGTCTCTGTCTACATCCCCCAAAAGAGCAGTCTATAAAGTACTCATAGACTACCTCTCCAACCTGCACCACAACTCGGAGGTACTAGTGTTATTGGATTTCAGTATAAACTGGCTGTCCCCTGAGGCAGCACCCTACAAGGATGCAGTCTCCTCAATATACATGGCCTAATTAGTGGACTCTCCCACATGAACAAATTATCGTACTGGAACCAGTACACTGCTAGACTGGATGATTACCAACCAGCCAAAGAAAATAACTCACTCAGCTGTCTTCCCTGACTCCATCAGTAATCACTCCCCTATTCTCTATCTGGTCAAATAAATCCCCCAGAACCCTAGCTAAAACACTCACATCTGGAGTGCTAAAGAAAGGGCAACTTGCCTCACTTAAACCTCACCTCAGTCAGCAAGACTGGACAGACCTATATGCTGCAAATTATGTTGATGAAGCACTTGACCATTTCATTAAGACCTTCAGTGAGGCATGCAACATATATGCCCCCTACTCCAAGTGGAAAGTTTGTGGGGCTTGTAAGTCCTGGATTACTCCACCCCACATCGAACTTATGAAGCAAAGAGACATCCTCTGGCATAAAGCTAGAAACGCTGGCTCTCAAACAGATAATCAGAAATATAAAACCACCCGAAATAGATCTACCTGGGCTATTCGTGAAGCGCAAAGCCGTTTCTTCAAAAACAAGCAGGCTAACTCCTCGAGGAACAACCACAAGTTCTGGGACAATGTTAGGACCCTAATGGAGAAAGCAAACAAGACACCTCCAACCATGCTAAATCTTGAAGAAACCACAATTCAGGACCCCAAAATCACAGCAAACACCTTTTAATGATGCATTTACTGACTTAAGTGGTGTGCTTCCCCCTGATTTCCTAGACCCCTCAAGTAGCACAAATCTAAATAACAGGCAGAATACTCATACTAGCACTACCCCCACTTTTCTTCTTCAAAATTATCTCTCAAGCCAAAGCCAAAAAGTATGTTTTACAAGTTTTAGGAAAAACTAGAATGAGTGGTGACGTGCCTGACCTCAAGCTCATTGCTCTAACACTTGATGAGTTCCTGTCACCTTTTGCCAGAATTATGACTCTCTCGCTTATAACTGGTAAATTCCCACAGGTATGGAAAGCAGCAGCGGTCACTCCTGTTTTTGAAAGTGGTGACAGGGCTAGTCAACTACCGTCCGATCTCCATACTCCTCCAACCCCCCCCCCCCCACACACACACAGAAGTGCTGGAGTGTATCGTCTGTGACCAGCTTGTCAACTACCTCGACAAATACCAGTTGTATTGCCCGGAACAGCATGGTTTCAGGCAGTAACATACTACTACAACAGTGCTGGTGGAGTTCACAGACTACATTCATGCTGCATTTGATCAGGGGCTTATGATGGGGGCAACCTACGTAAACCTCACCAAAGCCTTCAGCACGTTCAGTCATGAACTGCTGCTGAACCAACTAACCTGCACTGGGTTATCACCGAATCAGTGTGGTGATTCCAGAGCTACCTGTCCAGGAGAACACAACAAGTAAAAATCGTTGATACCCTCTCTGAAAGTCTGAATGTCAACACAGGGGGCCCCCAAGGTTCATTCTTGGGCCCCCTGCTCTTTAGCCTGGTCCTAAACCGCCTCCCTGTAGCGTGCCAGGATAAGGTCCTACGGTACGCTGATGATGTGATACTCTACACCAGCCACACAGATCCAGAAGCACTGGAAAAGTGAATACAGGTTAATTTCTCTTTAGTTGAGGCCTGGTTTCTTGATTCAAAGCTCTTGCTTAATTATAAGAAGACCAAGACAATGCTGTTTGCCTCTCCTCACAACCGGCAGAGATCCCATCTACTAAAAATAGTAAACCACCAAAACGTCTCACTAGAAATTGTCCAAAGTTTTAAATATTTTGGGGTCACCCTAGACTGTTCCCTTACATTTTCACAGTACATTGACCTTATAGCTAATGCTGCAAATGTCAAAATTGGCCAATAAACATTGCCTAACCGATCAGGCATTAAAACTCGCTGTGTGCAGCTCGGTCTTATCCATGATTGACTACGGGCTTGTAGTCTATAGCACGGCAACTGACACAGCTCTAAAGAGAATAAAGCTGGCCCTAAACAAATCCTGTAGGCTTGTCCTAGATGCGCCATGCCTTAAACACACCTGCAGTCTCTTATTACCAGTCTGGGTGGTTAAATCTGCACTGTAGAACTCAATACCAAGTCTACCTGCTGGCTAAAAGGTCCACCCTAGGTCTAACACCACTTAGCATTCAGTCTCCTTTGCCCCACCAACAAAGGCTACACTTACTAGAGGGACTAATAGCTAGCCACTAAAATTCCCTTTCTGCCACACCTCCCAGGGTCAGCAGTCTATTGAATACTGGGCACCCGCTTGGCTCAACTCGCTACATGATGACCTGCTGGCAAAATCTAAACTTGGCCCCTTCAAAACTAATCTTCAGACCCACCTAGCAACACTTAATGGATGTGATTGTAGCTTCTGAATTGCACATGCCAACTTCTGTCTTCTTTCTGTTCATTATAGCTCTTACACTCTCCCCTATCCAACTGCCTTGTAGTTTTCCCCTCTCCTCTACCATCCCACTCTGCCTTCATCCTCCATTCCATTCCTCATCCGTTTCCCACCTCCCCCCCACCTAATCTGCTTCCCCCCTCCCCTCACCATATCCTCCCACTCCAGAATTTTCCCCTTCCAGCAAACCAACGACAGGGCCCTATGGGTTCTCCCATTTTCTCCACCTATTCTCCCTTCTACTTTCCTCACCTACTCAGCACTCTCTCAGCACCCAGCCTCTGTTGCTACCAGTTTCTGTCCGCATAGTAAGCTGCGTTTCCACTTTGTACACCCCCTCAACATACTTCTTGCTTAATTTGACTGAATATTGTAGTTTTAGTTACAAAAGAGTTGAACATCATTTCTGTATCCAATGTAATTTTGTAACCACTGTCTGTAATGTTTTGCTGTATTTGTTGTTTGCTGTTGATGTGGAACCTCGGTAAATGAGCTTATAGCGCAAAGGTATTAATCCGTGAACTGAATAAATAAATGAAATAAAAGAAGATATATGCTTCCAAATGGGAAAGGTTTTCTCTGTGGTGTGCTCCTAAGCAGCTCAGTCGTCTGCCTATATTTTGGACTATTTGATGCATTTGCAGGCTTTAGGTCTCAGGCTCTCAACCCTTCAGATACACTTGGCAGCTATTTCTGCCTGTGTTTCACCAGGTAATGAGAAAACAGGGGCTTCAGACCCCATTTTCAAGAAATTCTTCAAGGGCCTGCTGCATATGTATCTCCCTGTTTGGGAGCCAGTCCCTTCCTGAGATTTGAACCTGTGCATAGCCAGGCTCAGGGAACCTCTCTTTGAGCCTAGGGCCACTGCAGACTTGAAGTATGTCACTTGGAAGTCAGTTTTTCTAGTGGCCATAACTTCTGCCAGGAGGGTGTATGAGTTGCAAGCTTTCTGCACTGACCGTAATTATCCACGGAGACTGGGTAGTCCTTGGGGCTAACAAGAAATTCTTTCCCAGGGTTGTGTCTGAGTTTTACTTAAATCAACCCATCACTCTCC
Organism: Neoceratodus forsteri; assembly: GCA_016271365.2. Lineage (NCBI taxonomy): Eukaryota > Metazoa > Chordata > Ceratodontiformes > Ceratodontidae > Neoceratodus > Neoceratodus forsteri. Next base: position 480,236,161 of record CM057455.1, read on the forward strand.
CGGTGTTTTTCACAGCTAAACCCAGTTCTGGTGAACTGAGACTGTACAGTTTAAACGTTTAAGGGTCATTTAGCTTCTATCTGGAACATGCCAAGGGCCACAGATCCTCCCACGCACAGCTGTTCCTCACATTGGTGAAGTGGGCAGGGGCAGTCGGCTTCCAAAAGGGCCACTGCTCATGGGATAGTCTCCTGCATTCAAATTGGCTACTCTAAAGTTGGAAAAGTTCCGCCACAAGGCCTCAGGGCACACTCCACTTGTGACACTGCTGCCTCTCTGGCAGCTGCAAGGGAAATTCCTTTGCTAGAAATGTGTAAGGCAGCTATGTGGAAAACTGTACACACCTTTACAAAGCATTATTGCCTGAATGTGCAATCCAGAAAAGATGCCAGGTTTGGCACCGCTGTCTTGCAGACCCTTTTCCCTAAATAGGTTCTGTACCCAACTTCCCAAGGTACTGTTTTTGTGGTCTGCAATAGTCAGTCATAGTGAGGGATTCCTGGGGTTTGAAGAAAAAATTATCATAGTAATCTTGTTTCTTCCAGGGATCCCTCACTATGCCTGAATCTCCCACCCAGCCTTCCCTTCCAGAACCTGGAAAAGGTTCTCCAAGAATCAGTTGTTGTTAGTGTACTCTTGCTTGAGCATTCCTTGTTTAGGTTTTCAGTACTTTTTTATTTTTATTTTAGGCATAGTTAGGCTAGTAATAGTCATGGCTATTGGCCTGTTGGCTTTCGAAATAAATCTGATGTTGGACTGCACAGTGCAATTCTGCCACGAGGCAGAGATTCAAAATGCGTTCTATCATTAACATACATTCCAGTCTCTCCAGGGCAGCTGAACCTTCCAGGCTAACTGCTATAGTCAAGCATAGTGAGGGATCCCCTGGAAGAAACAATATTATTATGGTGATTTTTTTCTTTGAGGTTGTTGATGGCGATTGTAAGTCTAATTTCAATAACAACGTTAAATTTTGTGTTTTTTGGTAACTTTTTTTAAATTAATTAATTTCTTGGAGTTGTACCTTTGAGCTAGAAGCTTGTTTACAAAAGTTCCATGTCAAAGCAAGCACATTACGAGAAGCAATAGACGAGTGCAATTAAGGAAAACAAATATACTAAGCATACAGGTAAGTACATATTTAACAAGCACTGAGGAGGCAGTCAAAGGCTGACTTTGTGAAGAGTGGGAGAAAGGAAGAGGTAAGCAGGGTTGAGGTGTTGGTGGGGGGCGTGGTGTGTGGAGCAGATAAGGGAGTCGAAGGGTGGCGGAGGGAACAGGTGGATAGGTTGAAAGGGCAGGGGAGAGGAGTGGGGCAGAGTATTAGGAGTAATTGGGGTTGGCAGTTACAGCTGCTTAGAGAAGTAAGGTGTTGGAGGAGTTTTGCTTTTGAACGGTGCTGGGTTAGGGTCATTGGTTATGACAGGGGGAGATCACTGAGCGAACAGGGCGCTTGGTAGGCAAAGGACCATTGTGCTTGTGATGTTTGGCAGAAGGGGACTTGTAGAGATTTTCTAGACATACCTCTTGTCTGGTGAGGATTTTCGCTGAATTAAGGAGGTTCTGGATGGCTGGTGGGGTTAAACTGAGGCAAGATTTTTTTTCCCCCTAGGAGGCAGACCTGGCACTTCACCATGCCCTGTAGGTTCAGCCAGTTGGTGTGAGCATATAGGTCACAAGTGTGGGTTAGTCTGTGCACACCTATGACTAGCCTACAGGATTTAGCCTACTGGGCTACCTACCGCCATCTGTGGTTCACCTCCTGCATGCCTGGACAGCACTCTGCACCTCTCTTGGTGCCAAGAAACCTGCTGCCACCGGCCTCCTAGTCACAAGCATCAGGTGTCCTTGTAGCCCACTGGGCTACCTACCGCCATCTGCAGTTCACCTCCTGGACACCACTCTGCACCTCTCTCGGTGCCAAGAAGCCTGCTACCACCAGCCTTCTGGACACAAGCATTAGGTACGGCCTATACATTGCCCGGCCTGCACAGCTGGTGCTTCTGCTACAGAATTTTTCACCCCACCAGGCCACCTTTAAATATACTTAAGCTCCTCCCTCCCCTACCCTGTCCTGTCCCCATTGGCTTCCAGTAGTAGAATTCAGGAGCTTAAAGCTATTTAAACACAGGACTCTCAGAAATCTGTCACTCACTGCTGCTTGCTGTTCCTAAACACTGAACTGTCATCTGCTTATGGACTTCCGTATGGTGCTTATCCACTCTGAATTGTTGTATGGGTGGGTCTCCTGGGTGCTCAGTCGTGCCTAATTAACCTGCTGGATACGTATAGCTAGGAGTCACACTTCTGCCCCAGTAAATATACTTCTGCTATTTGACCATATTCACAGTCTGATAGATGTTTACTGCAGCTAATATTCTTGGTGGTGTATTCAGTACTGTGTAATCTTTATCCTGAGTTGGTTTCAGGCTTGAGCCTAGCTTATTCTACCCTGAATGGGCCTGGCTAAGTATATTTTTTACAGCCACTGTTGACTAGTTGACTGCAATTAATCGTGGTGGGAACTGACTGCAATATACTGAATAATTTCTGCTTGTCTATCCATCATGTCTCAGCAACTTTGGTCAGGAAATATCTCTGTTAGCTTGTTAATGTATTGTGCTCACTAGCTATCTCTACTAGCTTCGCCTCCAGTGAGGCTTACTACCACAGAACCTGGTAATCCTTCCAGTAGCTGGTGGTGTGCTCCTACATAAGGGGGGATTGTCTACTGACCCTTGTTGTGGGTGTGTCTGTAGGATAGACCTCCACAAATTGGGTGCTTCTCTGGGGCACACTTGGACAGCTTAGGGAGGTCTGGTGGGCAAGCACTGCTTGGTTCTCTCCTCAGGGTCTTCCTGGTGTTTGACAAAATAGCCTCTCTGGCTTCTGGTAAGCCTTGACCTGTCTACCTGACCTGTCCACAATATCTTCTCCCTTCCGTGCCCTGGTTGGTCCCAGGGACGGGTCCTTTTTGACATGGGGGTTCCTAAGCTCCTCAGGAAAGGTGCTAAACCCTCCCCATTTATCAGTGCCCTCATCATTGGCCTTCTCACTGTCTTATGCCTCCCTCTACTTATTGCTGATTGCTCCCCTCCCTCAGGGGGGGCAGGGTTATACTTGAACAGCATGACGAGCATGACTTCACCTTTTCCAGTCTAATAGCCTGTGGCAGACAGCCCCTTTGGCCTATCTACTGTCTTGACCTCACGTGCTTCCTGTATCCTGCCATAGTGGTCAGGCATCCTGCTCGCAAGCCTTTGGCTGGAGATGGTTCTCCCCCTATAAGGCATCTCCTCTGGCTCCTCCTGGTGACACTAGCCCTGGCTGGGGACATTGAGCTTAAACTTGGTCCTACTTATCAAGCCTCCTCATTCCCTGTGGGCTGGCTGTCAGGCAAGGGGATGAAGATAGCTCACCTCAACATCCGCAGCCTCCTGCCCAATCTGGCTGAACTCTCTGCCTGGGTCACTTACTACAAGCCTGACATCCTTGGTATTACCGAGACTTGGCTGAAACCTTTCACCCCTGACTCGGCCTGCACGCTTCCTGGCTTTGATCTCATTAGGCAAGATCGGCCTGGGAAAAAGCATGGGGGATGGTATCTTGGTCTACTAAAAGAGTCACCTAAACCTGTCTGTTGTATCCCATCAACAGCCCTTACTGTCTTCTCATGAGCTGCTTCACACAGTCCTGTTACTCAGGAACACTAAGAAGCTGCACATCATCTGTACATACAGTCCCCCCAAGGGTGGTTTGTCAGGGGTTATCCTACCTCCTTGATACTGTTAGTGGTAAGACTGGAGATAATGAGCCAATGATCTTGGGAGATCTTAATTTAAACTTGCTTGGAGGAAACGCCAAGCTGTATGAACCTCTGCTTGTTGGCCTCTCCTGTCTCAACTTATTCAGGAGCCCACTAGGTGGTCTACCACTGGCAGTACTAGCTCCCTCCTGGACTGTGTTCTGTCCAGTAGACCTGAGAGGATCAGCTCCTCTGGTACCCTTCCTGACTTTATCTCCGACCACACCCCTGTGTACTGCATATGGAAGATCTCCTCCCAGAAAATTCCTCACAAAATCATCCAAGTAAGGGATGTCTCCAGGTCTGACCTGGGGTCCTTCCGTGAGGATCTGAGGCTTATGGACTGGTCTGTGGTGCTAAATGCTCAGGACTCTTCCGCTGCTGTTAGTCATTTTCTTAGCACCTTCGGGGCACTGCAGGACAAGCATGCCCCTCTTATCGGAAAGAGGGTAAGGGGGTCTGTCACTAAGTGGCTGCATGGGAGCCTCCTAGCCCTCATGAGGACTAGGGACAAGTGGTGGGCCCACTTCAGGGTCACGATGGACCAGGCCATATTTCAGCAATATAGAAGGCTCAGGAATGAATGCAAAAAAGCAATCGGGGCTGCCAAACGTGAATACTACAAAACCGCCTTACTAAACTCGGCTAAGGACCCTAGGAATTTCTGGAGGAGCATTAAAAATATAGTTAGTAGTTCCTCCAACTGTGGGATCTCTGACATGCTCATAGATGGATCTAATTGTAACAATCCACTAACCATCGCTAATGCATTCAACACCCTCTTCTCGGATCTATCTGCCTTTACATCTCTATTCTCCACTGGTGGGAGTGATAGTCATGTCCCAGCCTCTGCCCCACATTTGGCCCTCATCTCCCATCCGTTACTCTACTTCAGGGCTGTGATGGCACAGGAGATACAGAGACTTCTCTTTAGTCTCTCCCCTCACTCTAGTGCTGGCCACGATGGCATGGAACCTAAGTTCCTCCATCTTGGTGCCTCTTATATTGCCTCCCCAGTGGCCCATATCTTCAACATGTCCATAACCTGTGGAGTTATCCCTGACCTCTGGAAGGTGGTGAGGATTGTCCCTGTTCTCAAACAGTGCAACCCAAAGATCCTCGACAACTACCAACTGATAGCCATCTTGTCGGTTATCAGCAAACATCTGGAGAAAGTTGTGGCTTGGCAACTCACGGAGTATATACAGGCCCATGAGCTACTGTCTCCTGAGCAGCATGGCTTTCGCAAAGGACACAGTAGGTCCTCCGCCCTTGTCACTGTCTCCTCTGGGATCAGGGCAGCTATGGGCCAGGGTAAGCTCTCAGGCACCATCTTCATTAACCTATCTAAGGTCTTCAACCTAGTTGACCATGCCTTACTTTGCTCTCAACTTTGGTCCCTTGGTCTGTCCCCACCTGTCCTAAGATGGTTCACTAATTACCTCCAGGGCAGACAGCAACTTACTAAATTCAATAAGGTCCTCTCGGCCACCACTCCTGTGACCTCTGGTGTCCCCCAGGGATCAGTTCTAGGGCCCCTTCTCTTCCCTGTCTTTGTCAGTAATCTCTCCTCTACTTCTTCCAACTGTAGCTCTGTCCTATATGCGGATGATCTTGTTATCCTCACCCATTCCCATGACATTGGGGTCATCAACCACCAATTGAATGAGGATTTCAGGAATATCTAGCCCGGGATAATGACCCACAAGCTGGTGCTCAACCTTAAAAAAATAAAAAATAAATAAGGCCATGCTTTTTGGGTCCCTGGCCAAGATAAAGGCCTCCCCTGCCCCACTGAGTATTACTGGTATTGATGGTACTCCTGTTCTAATCACTGACTCCATCAAATACTAAGGGGTGACACTTGACCCGCAGTTTGACCTTGGGCATCATATCCAAAATATATGCAGAGCTGTCAGTTGCAAACTGGGTCTGGCCTACAGAGCGAAGAACAATCTTACTTCTGCTGCTCACCTTGCACTGGCCAGAGGTGTGCTTCTCCCTTTCCTCTGCTATGGATGCATCCTGTTTGCATGCACCTCCTAAGTTCACCTCTCTGGGTGGAACATAGCCTATAATAACATTTGCCGCTTTGCACTTACTGCCCCTCACCTCACCCACCAGTGTGACATGTATAACCAACTTGACTGACTTTTCCCACCCAACCACATAAATTTTGTCTTGGGCAGCTTCACGGGCAAGGTTCTCAGAATTGCCCCCCCCCCCCGGACTGGCTGAGCTTCTCAAACCGGCTGCCTCTTCTTCTTACTCCCTTAGATCATTGGGCCCTGCTGTTCTCAAAGTTCCTGCCACTCAAACGCAAATGGGGACAGGGATTTTGCTTCATGTGCCCCCAGAGTATGGAACTCCTTTCCCGCCCAGGTCCGCTCCTTCCCCTCCCACTCATGCCTTCCGAGCTCCCTATGGAATTACTTGAAGCTCTCCTCTGTGTGGTTGTCCTAAACTGCCATAACTAACCTTGGTCCCCTGCACTGGACTTGCATGTCCTTCTCTTGGTACCCTTGCGCAGGTCCTGCTGATGCATCCTGCCTGCTTGGGTTCTGCTCTGTATATAATGTATTTACTCTCTGTTTCAGGCAATGCTTTGACTGCAGCTCTGCTTTTGGGGCTCTGAGCTGTATATAATTGTATAATGCACTGTTCATAGCCTTGGTCACTCCATGTATATATTTTGTTCCTATTCTAACTGTGTTTACTGACTGCTTGTGTTATGTTCTGGTTCTACCTGATTCTGTGTAATGCCTAACTTGTATCATGTTGTCCTCTGTATGAACTTGTATTTCATTGTACTCTCCCGGGTTGTACCTGAAAATAGACAAATGTTTTGTCTAGCGTACTTACCTGGTCAACAAAAACTAAAATAAATGCCGTACTAACTCTTTTTTAAGGTTTGTGTCAGTGGCGGCACCATATACCACAAGCTCATAGTCAGTAATAGGACTGAGCTTTTCACAGCAAGCGACAGTGCATCAGAGGTCCTACTATGAGTGTCTGTATAAGAGGCCAGTTCTGGTATTGACAGCCTCAACAACATGGTCAGCGTGATGGGCAAAGGATAAGGAGCTATCGAGGGTTACCCCTACATACTTAATCAATCAATCTTTATTTTACCAGGTGAAACACCATTGAGTAATACTTATTTTCAAGACAGACCTGGGTATGTTACAAGACATTACAAAGAAAACCAGAAATTCATAAGGTAGTACAGGGAGCATTATAGGCAATAAATAAAAGCATTAAGGTAAAACTAAATGTATATAGTATACAATATGAAGCATACAGTAAACAAAATATTTGCAATGGAAATTAATATATAAACATTGGCACAAGGTAAATTGAGTGAGAAGAGTAGGAATAAGACAGAACAGACATTTTAGCAAGGGAAGGGAGTCCAGAACCAGAAGAAGGGGTGTACGTAAGGGTATACACCTAATCTAATGGAAATTGCTTGTTAAGAATTGTCACGTGATATGCTTTATGTTTATTGTGGGGGGTTGCCAAACAGCATCACCTTCATTTTTTTTTTTTTTTTTTAAGTTCATGAGGAGCTTGCTTTCGGAGAACCAGGCCTTTATGGTGGAGACGTTTTTTGGAGATGTGTTTCCAATGAGTGTGGTTCATGATTGTGGAAAAATGACAGCATCATCAGCATAAAGGAGTATTTTTTCTGTGCAGATTAGGGGAAGGTGGTTGAGGAAAAGACTGAATAACAGGGGGCCTAGAATCGACCCTTGTGGCACACCCCGTGTGCACCTGTCTGCTGACTGAGAGGGTATCATTTATTTTCACCTGTTGCATTCCATTGCCGAGGTAGCTTTAAACCACCCAGCAGTTTCTGTTGAGAGACCTGTGGAGTGGAGTTTGCTGAGCAGTATGTTGTGATTAACAGTATAGAAGGCATTAGTGAGGTCAATGTGTATTGCCCCGCTAGCAGGCCTCTATCTAGGGCCCCATGAGGAAAGCTCAAGTAGCTCTGTGGTGGTACTGTGTGCCTTCCATGTTGCTGGCGACATTGGATATTATACTTATCGAGGTAGTCTACCATATGGTCAGAAACAATGCATTCTAGGGCCTTGGAGGGGTGTAGGATTAATATGGGGCTGGTAATTAGTGTGGAGGGCTCGATCACTGCTTTTATGAACCAGGGTAACCACCATGGCTTTCCATTTCTGGGGAAATTGCGCTAGTCTGAGGGATAAATTCAGTGATTTTGTAAGTGATACTACTTTGTCCAAAGTGAGGGCAGTTAGTTTTAGGTCTAGGGAGTCATTACTGTTCCTGGATTTGCCTAGTGTATGTTGGAGATATACTTTGGCCTCGGCCCCAGAGATTTCCTTAAAATAGAAAGGGGGGGGTCCAGTGGGAGAACCGCTGTCTGCAGTCCGTTTGTGTTTGTTTGTTGTTTTGGCTGGCAGCTGGATCAGTAATTTCTAAGAAGTTATGACTACTTCAGTAACCCGTCATGAGCCTCACTGGGCTCATTACTTATTTCCATAGCTGGGTGGCCTGGAGCAGTGAGAGGTTAAGTAACTTGCCCCAGGCCACACAGCAAGTATTTGATTTTGGCTCTTATATTTTGATATTCCTTTTTTAATTGGATGTAAGTAGAGGGGTGTTGGACATCTACCACCACCACAATTAGTGTAGTCCTAAGCATTGAAATTTGTGTATGTTATACTTGTTTTGTCTATTAGTGCTATGAGAAATACTGTGGCCCATAGTAACAGCAAAGCGTGGGCAGGGGTTAGCCTGTAAGTAGTAGGGTTAGTCAGTCGATACAGGTGTTTGTTTTTAATTTAGGTTTATTGTTTTCAGCTGCACATAACGTCATTGTTTATACAAAGTAGTAGAAAACCGGGAGGCCAGACAATACATGTTTTAAGGAATGATTAACACCTACTGTTTTAACTTGACAATGTACTATTTATTGTTATGTGAACTGTGTTTGAATATGTATTGTGCTTTGTACCCAGGTTGTGCCTGAAAATAAGTACTTGTACTCAGTGGACTTCCTGGTTAACAAAAATAAACAAATTATTCTACGTCAGACATTTGATATACATAGAATTCATTTTTGTATTCTGTTACAGTAGGAGATGAGGAGTCATATATAGTTAAACAGGAAAATGTGTAAGAGAATGCAAGCCTCTTCAACTGTATTGGTGGCAGTCGGTAGGGAGTCATATGTAGCCCTCCAATGGTTGCTGTTTAAACCATGTAACCTCGATAAATATGATGGATTCTAGATCCTCACAATGACATCTTTCTCCCTCACCCACTGATCCACAAACTGGCCCATTCCACGCATTTCTCTACTATAACAATATGGTAATGTGCTAAATTGCAGTAAAAGATTTTACCGTAGTATATGGCTAGCCATTGCACTTTATAAAAATCAGCCTACTGTAAAGCTTTGTTGTGCACATTCTAATTCATTGTGTGCAGTCCGAACAGTTGTGCAGCACAGTTTAAAGGTCATAACATTTTTAAATTCCTTATTTACCTCACACTCAACTACTTACTAACCACCCTGTGCCCAAAGTTGTATTTTTGTACTTAAAAGTCTATACATTTAATTTTGATCATAGAGCAGAACTAAGAAATAGCAAGTTGTTTATTTTTTTACTTTGTGGGGGCACATCTGTGACTACTTTCTTAAAAAAAAACAAAAACAAAAAAAATCTATAAAATAATGTATAGGCAGCCATACACAACATGGCATGTGTTTCCATCTCGGGGTCGAGATGACAGTGTGGTTCTCTCCAGCTTCGCTGTCGAGGTTCATATTCTGTCATTTCAAGCCCTCAATGGAAACGCAGCTTTGTGCGTGGTTGCCCATACATTATTCTCTATATATTGTATTAAACTAAACAAATGCGAATGTGTAGACATAACTTTACATACAGGCTAAAACATACAGACTCTGCATCTGAAGTGCACTGCACAGGTACTGACAACAGCAGCAAGGCAAAGGAGATCTCTCCCACCACACAAGAGGTGCCATTTTCAGTAATACAAGTTAAGTCTTAAAAAAAACAAGGTGCTGCATCAGCGTGTGGTCTGAAAACAAAAATGGTAATATTAAATGCATGCAGAAAATAGAAAGTAGAGTAAGAATTGATGTTTTAACGATTGGTCTTCATCAGAAATTTTGTAAAAGAGAACAAAAAGCAAAGTTAGTGGAGAGCTAAGGGGACATAAGGGTGAGGAAAGAGTATGGGGAGGCTATAGGAGAAAAAGTGATAATAGGCAAGGTAAGAAAAGACTGGGGAAACAAAAATGTGGTGATGGGTATGAAAAGGAGGAGGAGGAGGAGTAAATGAGCTAAGGAGTCCTCAAATGAGGACTAATTAACAGGACCTAATAAGAAGGCTGAAAGGTGGCACATGTGGTAAAAGGAGACAGAAATAGACATCTGTAGAAAATGAAAATAGATGTGCACACGTACACCAGCTGGAATGCCCATGTGAGTATGCCCACACCCCACAAACATACACTGGATGGAAGCGTGTGCAGGCATGCCCACACATGCAAACGTACCATACATGCAAACAAAGGTATGACGGGGGTGAGGGTAAAAAAGACAGACTGCAGTGGTAAACCATAAGGTGGCTGAAAGATGTTAGTAAAAAAATAAATTGTCATTTAAACCAGAGGATTGCTGGGAGCATAGACAGGTGATCAAATGGGTTTCCATGTTTTTTCTTTTGTCAGCATCCCAGAAACCATGCTGAAGGACATGGACAGAAAGATCATTGAAATTATGTCCCACTTTACCACCGGAGATGGTCCCTGGAGGTAAAGTGGGATACAGTGTCAATGATCTTTCTGTTTGTGTCCTTCAGCAGGGGTTCAGGGATGCTCACCAAAGTAAAAAAACATGAAGACCAAGCTGATCATCCGCCTAGGCTCTCAGCAGCCCTTTGATTTAAACGATGGATGTATTTTCTACTGACATCTTTCAGGCACCTTATGGCTTACCATTGCATTCTGTCTTTTTTACCCCCATCCCGTCATATTTTTGCTTGCATGTTTCCATGATATGTTTGCATGTGTGCGTATTTCTGCACACACTTGTATCCAGTGTGTATGTGTGGGGATGGGCATTCCACCTATGTGTGCACATCATTTTCTACAGATGTCTCAGTCTCTTTCCATAACATTTGTTACCTTTCAGCCTTCCCTACTAGGCCTTGTTAATTATACCAGGCCTTGTTAATTAGTCCCTACTTGAGGAGGACTCAGTTCATTCACTTCTACTATGCCTTTTCATACCCATCACCTTTTTGTTTTCCAGATTCTTTTCTTACCTTGCCTATTATCACTTTTTCTCCTTGAGCCTCCCCCTATTTTCTTTCCTTATATGGTTGGATGGATAGATATCCCTTATTTCCCCTTATTTCTCCACTGTCTTTGCCTTTTTTCTCTTTCAGATAATTCCTGAAGAAGACCTATGGTTGAAACGTTGATTCAAACCCCAGGAATCCCTCATTGTGTTTAACATATGCAGCTAGCCTGGAAGGTTCAGCTGCCCCAGAGAGTAAGGAATCTATGTAACTCATGGAACAAAGAACGCACTTTGAAACTGTGCCTCATGGTGTCGCCGCATTCTGTAGTCTAACGTCAAATCTTTTTCTCCGTTTGAATAAACAAATCACCCCGAAGAGCTTTCCTATTAACTTTGGTTTTCTGGATTTTTTTCCCCTGATTTTAATTCTTTGTTTATTTATTTTCCTCTGCTGTGTGCGCATTAGTGCAAAATTGCATAATTTTGCTGTTTATTTATTTATTTATTTTTAGCATTTTTCCAGTTCCCTTGTGGTCCCAGGAACCGGAGAAGAGCTCCATCTTATGCTGTTAATGATTTGCGTTTACCACATTTTTCTGTACTTCTTTAAAAAGAAAATGTATTCTCTCGCTACTATTTTCTGGGTGTTATGGCTAGTGCTCCGTTTTCCGATCTTGGGATCTAGCCATCTGTGCCTTTATCATTTTTCAGTCACTGCATTAGCGGTTCTCTCATTTTCAATGAACCAGACTGCAAAGTTCTATACTTTACATTTACCGAGGGTTAAATAAGATGCTTTCTGTGTTACAATAGCAGCCCCCCCTTTTGGTTTAGGACCCAGACCACATTCGTTCTCTTTTTACATCAGGAACCATTCCTACACATTCTGTTTTGTATTTGGCATGTAAGACTAATGAACTGAGAAAGCAGGACCTATTGTTTAACAAAAAAAAATGTACAAAGTGTTAAACTCTTGGCAAAGGCAGACTGCCAAGAGCCATGTTTTTACGTGCTTAGGTCCTGATCTTTTTGTTCACTGTAAAACAAAAAAGGACTAGAAAATTAATAAGTATTATGGTCCCTCTGACTGTCTACTTGTCAATACAGATAAGTGCCTTTCCTTTCATAATGAACAAACAGAAAGGCCCTATATAGACACTACTAATTCCAGGGATCCTGAAAGAGGAAATCCTGAAGTGGCCAAGCACAAAAGATCTGAGCAGATTCCGGACCCAGTTCCTGGTAAAAAAAAGGCAAACAAAACATGTCACTGCTCCTCCTGCTGAAGAAGCAAAGGAGCCATCAGTGGACAGAGCAGAGATGACTAAGGCTTGGCAATTCTTCCAGGCTTTTCAAATTATGGGTACTCTAATGGGCATGCAGGTTCCTCCTACAGCTTCTGCTCCTCTTCCAGCAGGGGTGTGCAAATCCTACTGCCCCCTGTTCAGGGCAAGTACATTTCCTTGAAGGGCAATTGTAATGAATATGGGCAAGTGAAATTTCAGCTGTAGTCATGGCTGGCAAGTCCTAAAACTTTTGATTTGAGCACCCCTGCCTCCCCGTTCCTGAGGAAAAGGGAGCTGAGTTTTATTATGAGGAACAAGAAGAGGAAGGGGAAGCTATTGAACCCATTGATTTCCCCTGGACACAGGTTCAGTTCCCCCCTCCAGTTTGTACCCCGGGGATTGACTAGAGAATCAAGAGGAAGTACCAACTGGACAGGCGTGACACTGAGTACCTCTGCTGGCATCCAGATCATGAAGGAGTGGTCCAGGTGGCAGCCTGGACAAGGCTAAGGTTCCTCTCTCTACCCAGCTCCAGATAAGATTCCAGGAAGCTGGTTAGTATAGGGAAGAAAGTGTGTACTACAGTCTCTTTTCTATTGAGGTAGTGTGCATATATGGCCTACACTGCCCAGTACCAGAAAGCCCTCTGGAACCCTGTGCTGGTCATGAGTGAGAAGGCCTTGGGGGGGCCTGGCACAAGATTTGGCAGACACTGCCAAGTCTGCTCTTGATGCTACTGATATCATTTCTATGTGGTAGTGGTTGTCATGACACAGCCTTTAGGGTTATGGGCCATGCTATCACTTTAAGATTAGTTTGGCTAAGTACCACTAATCTGTCCCAGGACACCCAGGCAAAGGCCAGGGTTTTTCCAATACATGAAAAAGGTGGACGAGTACAAAACCACTTACAAGACATTGCGGAGGAGAAGGCCTAATGGAAGGGGAGGTAGAGGTAGGGGGTTTTCCCCTCGTGCTTTCATCCCTATGCTCTATTTTTGCTCTAAGATGAGAGGTTTACTTTAAGAGCAGAAGAGCTCCCAAATGGGCTGAATCCACCCCAGCCCCTAAGGGTTGACCCAAACAGAACCCCTGATGAGCCAGCCCAGGTTGCCCATCCTTAGCCAGTGGAAGGAAGCCTGGCTCACTCTTTCCAGGAATGAACAAGTGGGTCCTGGAAGTAGTGAGCCAGGGTTTCTCACTGTAGTTTAGGAGACTTCCCAGGTTGCAGATTCACAGAAACTTAAAACCTCCCCACTCCAGCAGAAAGGATTTTGCTGGACTTGAAGGTCAGAGGGTTGCTGCAGGCTAATGCAGCAGAAAGAGTTCCTCCTTCCTAGTGTGGAAAGGGCCTTTACTCAAGATACCTCCTTATTCACAAGAAAAATTGGGACTCTTTTCAGATCTCAGGTTTCTGAACAAACATTTTACAAAGGACAAGTTCAAAATGATCACTTCGTCTACAGTGATACCATCCTTGCAACCGGGAGACTGGATGAGATCTTTGGACCCAAAAGATGTGTATTTCCAGCAGTCACAGTAAATACATTATCATTTTACAGACCTTCCCTTTGGTCTCTCATCTGCTCCCATGGTGTTCACGAAGTTCTTAGCCATGGTGGCGGCACATCTCACTCAAGGAGCGATGGTCTTTCCTTACCTGGGCGACTGACTAGTCACAAGGAAATCTCACCAGCAAGTCAAGAATTCTCTTCAGCTAACCCAGAGCACCTTGGAGACACTGAGATTTCTCATAAATACCCAATTGTTCCCAAGAAAGACAGTGCAGGTGCTGGAATTCATAGGAGAAGAGCTAGATGCCCTCCAAGGCAAGGCATTCCTACCCCAAGACAGTGTGGGAAGCCTCCTAAACTTGGCAAACACCTTCATCCTGGGCCAGCCCAGGCCAGCAAGGCTTTTACATCAGCTTCTAGGTCATATAGCCTACACCACAGCCATGGTGCAAGGAGCCAGGTTTCCAATGAGAAACATCCACTACCACTTAAGGGCCCATTGGTCCCAAAAGCGGCATCCCTTTCAGGACTGGTACCAGAGACAAAGGCTCTGTTACAAGCCATAGATGGGTAGAAAAATGAACAACCTCATACCCTTCGAACAGTAGTTTTCGCACAGTGGTCCTGACAATGGATACCTTCCTCCTAGGCTGGGGAGTCCACCTGGGCAACCCAACAATGAGTGGAGGGTTGTCCCCCTGAGAACACAGGGAGCACATAAACCTCCTGCAACTAAGTGCAGTTTTCCTCACCCTTCAGTCGTTTTCCCCCCAGGTTAAGGGCCAGTCAGTTCAAATCCAGACAGACAACGCCACTACCATATATTACATCAACAACCAGTGAGGCACAGAAACAGCAAACGTATACACGGAAGCCATGAGGATCTGGAATCTGGTCTGTCCTATGAAAGTACAGCCACTACCATGTATTACATCAACAACCAGTGAGGCGCAGAATCATCAAAGCTATACACAGCAGCCATGAAGGTTTGGAATCTGGACTTTCCTATGAAAGTACAGCTATCAGCAGTCCGTCTTCCAGGGAAGGACAGTATCTTGGCACACCCCCCTCATCAGGTTCATCCAGGGTCATCACGAATGATCTTTAAACAAGCCAGTGCTGGACACAATCTTCATGAGATGGGGCACATCAGAAATAGACCTATTCGCTTCCAAGGGGAACTGTTGGCTCACTTACTTTTGTTGCAGGCCTCCAGTGATCATCACAGTCCATATGGACGTGCTGTCCCAGGACTGGTTGCGGAAGTTCTTGTATACCTTTCCTCCATTTCCTGTATTACTTCAAGTTCCCCTGATGTTAAAGAGCCAGCCTACAACCGCGATGTTAGTGGCCCCAAACCAGGCCAGACAGCCCTGGTACTACCTGCTGCTGGCCCTTTCTACCAAACGGCCCACTTGACTAACACAGAGCATGTCTCAGGGTGGGATAATCTTTCCAAACATCAAGTGACTGCACTTCAAGGCTTGGTTCTTGAGGAGCTAGAGTATTTCAACTTCCAGTTGTTATCCATGGACCAGCACCCTTGATTTGCCCTCTGCCTCACAGTAATACATAGGGTGCAGGCACTTATCATATGAGCATAAGTGTCAGGATCTGAGTTCTACTGTACCTCTACTGAGAATCATAATGCGTTTGCCATCATTCTAATTGTACCACTTGGGAGACACTTCTGTTTATACCATTGTATAATCAGTTAGTTAGACGGTACTGCCATCTTTAGTTTTCTAGTACAGAACAGCAATTATCCATGCAATTATGTGTGTAACCACAAGTGGCCTTCATGAATACAGGTTCTTTGTTTAGTTATCTTGTCTTTCTGCTAGCTCCGCATGCTTTCCTAGGCTGGTAAGAAGTTAGGTTATTTGCTATTATCCAATGATGAGACTTTTATATATCTCTTTAGTAGTTACCATGGTTATCAGGGGTGTAAGACCCTTTGCATTGTACCTTTTTCTCTGAGAAGAAGAAACTTGTTGTTGCCTATAGGTAAGAAAGATTTGAGGTGTTTCCTTGGTGTTTATCACTGATTTGGTTGTAAGCCTGCTTTATATACCAGAAATAAATCACTTTATACGCTGGACACCACTTGTCTGTCATTTCTTCACTTTTGTGCAGTTCCAACAAGAACCTGAGTAAGGTCATTTTATTACCCAGTTTCATTTGGTGACCATGTGCAGGTTGGAATGTACAAAGTGAGGATTCCATTCGAGTTCTTTGAACTGAATGTCGAGTAGTGTGGTGCATTTTTGCCCACTTGGACCTACTCTAACTTACTGTGGTTGTTCCTTTACAGACTTATTCCATCTCAGTTTGGCAGACCCACACCGAACCGTTGGTACACTCCTTTTGTGAGTAGCAGCATACCGCCTTGGCACCACCATTTGCCCACGGGGGACCGGAAAGCACTTGGGTGACAGCACCAAGGATTTTATTCCAGTCTTTCAACTGCTTTCTTTGTTTTTCTACCCCTTTGTTTGTTATGCCTGAACTATGCACAGAACTGAGACTCGATGTCAATAACTACCTCACCTCCCATGGAGGATGGACTGATTTCACACTGGACATGAGATCAGCTGAAGACCCCTTGCTTGCGATCTCTGAACAATATCTTGAGCCCAAGCAAAAAGCCAAGAAATACCACACCAAAGGTCTCTTGGTAGCAGCTTTGCATACAGTCAACGAAAGTTTACTAGCACGATGTGCCTCCCTTGAGCTGCAAAACGATTCTCTAAAAAAAGAGTTGGGCTTGCAGGCATCAGAGTTACTGAAAAGGGAACAGAAACTCATGGAGGAGACAGTCACTCCATGATCATGATAACAGACTGTTGCATTGCACTGCTCAAGACTCTGAGCATGAATTGTATGTTAAGAGATGACAATGAGAGGTTAAAATGTGATAAGAAATGGCTATCTTATTTGAACAATATTTTCAGTGACACGAATGAAAGCTTGAGAGAGGATAATGTTGAATTGAAGGAAGAGAATGTGAGATTGATGCACGAGCTAGACAAAGAGCTTAGGGAAAATGTCGAATTGGGCACCACTTACAGAGTATTGCAGCGTGAGGTTGAGAAGGGTGTAGTGCAGGGCACTGCTAAAGTTTGTCACAAGAAATGCAGAGACAAGATGGCGAGAATGCGCCATCAGCAAGATATTCTCGCTGGCCATGTAAAAGCCATGAATGGTTTTCAGTACACACCCATTGACATGACATCATCAGGTGATGACGACTGTGATTACGAGGACTTAGGGCACCTCATCACATCTAAGATCCCCACCCCACAGGGCAGTGACCTTTACCAGCCATTCCCAAGATGGCGGCCATTACAGCCCGCCCCATGTCACATTGGTACACCTTTTACGCTGCCACGTCAACACAAACATAGCGGCCCCCATAATATGGGAGGCCAACCACCTCCAAGTAGGAGCCCACTTCCACTGGCACCCCTTTCCTGGGAAGATGGTGCGGAAGTGCGAGGCATTGTACAGGACGTCTTGACTAGACTATCCACCCCTGAGGGAAGCTCCTCCACGTAGGAGCAGATCGGACGCATGTTCGAAAATGCTGTAACCCAGGAGAATGCATTCAAGGCAGTCACTGATGTGGCGGCGGAAGCTGCCCTTCACTGTGTTTTGGGTCATGGGGAACTAAACACCGCTCCCCGCTCGCCCACTTCCAATCCCCTACAGGTCGCTCATTCTGTTCAGCAAATTGCCCAAGGCATCGGACAGATGGGCCCAACTGACAACCTTAGCTGTCACTCAGAGAAGGTGTGCTCCCTCTGTGAGAAGCTTTCTCTTCAACCTGAGTACCAGGTCCAAGTCCTGAGACAAGCCATTGAGCCTGCCCTCTGGGCCAAACTCCTGGAGGCTGTCTGCAATTGTGAGATGCTTAAATACAATATCGCATAGGCACTCCTTGCTGCCAACTCCCCAGGTATCGTTGGAGCCCATTTGGCCTACAAGGTCAAGCAAAATGTGAAGGAAAGCCCAGGAGCTTACCATCAACGATTGTGGCTCGCCTGCGAGGCCGGCAAAAGGCTAACAAAAACCAAATTGAGTACAAGGATTTCTACATCCAGAACATGACCCCGGCTCTCCAGGAGAAGGTTGAACTCGGCGTCTACCCGCAGACTGACATCTTTTGAGGAGATCCTCACCAAGACGTAGCGGGCCTTCCAGGTCTACCTCCGTAACCTAGCTTCTGGTAAAAACACCAACAAGACTACTGCCATTTAAAATCCAATGGCCCAGGCCACCCTGGCCCAAGTTGCTGCATTCGGCCCTGCCCCAACCCACTATGTAGTGGAAGGCAACAATGATAAACAGGAAGCCCCTTCTGACGACCGACCGTTGCACAAAGGGGGGGACCAGAACTACAAAAATAAGAGGAACAATAACTACAACAGAAATGGGAGCTATCGGGATCTAAAGGATGAAAATGAGATGTTCCGCAAACAGCTGGAGGAGGCCCATGCTACAAAGGAGGCTGCATCCACATGTTCCCTGGCGGCCCTGGCACCGGCTAGTTATGGCACCAACCCTTTCTGGTCTTCAGCTGTCGAACAACTGAGCAGCCGAGGAAAAAACCCTTTCACGGCATCGGTCACCGGCCAGGCAGATGTGGTGATTCAGGAACCCCCAGTTGAACAGTTCGAGATTGCGGCTCTGATGTCAGAGGCACAATACTTATGTCATGTAAACCGCAGTGGAGTCCCAACCAGCCACCTTAGGCTCAGGTCACAGAAATAAGAAGATGAAAAGGAGGCCGGGAGCTGTACTGATTTGACAATTACAGGTCCCAGTCTGGATTATGAGTGACCTGCTTATTGACACAAACAAATGGCCTTGTGTAAGGGCCACGGTTGGGGGCCACCACCTGGACATGCTTCTGAATACAGGAGCAGCTATGTCTGTCCTCCATGATGAGAACCCAGGCACGTCTGCCTGGTCTACCGGCTGGAAGACCAGCGCACAGGGTGTAGATGGCACCCAACTGCAAACCTATTGATCTGTGTCTCTGCCTGTGCAGGTAGGCCATCTCAAATCAGATTTTGTTTTTGACCTCATGGTATCACGTCATCACCCCAGCATATTGGGAATTTATTTTCAAACAACATGAAGTCTTGCTGTATTCTGACAAATGCAGTTAGGTCCTGCCTTTCAACTGCTCCAGAGAACATAGGGTTAACTTTTCTATGCATGGCATAGAATGTTCATCTTGAGCTCGGTTGAAGCCTCTGCCTTTTGTTGTTTGAACTGCAACCGTCCGATTCTTTACTACACCTCACTGAACAGTCGCTCTGGAGATTTCTCCTGCTGCTCGGTTCAAAGTCTGGAGTATCGGTTTTCGGTCGGTTTTCTTCCGAATTGTTTCCGCATAGATGGTTCAAGTCTCTGTCTGTGGTACCGTGAGTACTAGATAAGTTTTGTTCTGTTTTCTGTGTGGAACTTGTAAAGCTGTGGATCGGTTCAACTGAACCAATCATTTTGATGTAAAATTTGTACTTTACTTTAGTGTGTGGTTACCGGTCCATATCTGTTTAAAAAAAAAAAGGGTTTTAGTACGTTTTTTTCCAAGACCCGTGACATGGTCAGGAACTGATAGGGGAGTCTTGCCTGGCGGATTGCCGAAAAAAGGGTAAGTTTTGTTAGGTTGGCCATGTCTGAGAAACCCAAGAAAAAAAACGGGTCCACTGGGTTTCAACACTGCAGTGTGTGTGGGAAGTCTTTGCTAAGGCTGATCCCCACACCACCTGTGTTTATTGTCTGGGGTTTGACCACCTCGATTCAGACTGCCAAATTTGCAAAATGTTCCCAAATCTAGCCTGGAAAAGAGATTAGGTAGACTGAGGGAAAGGGAGGCCGAGAAGTCCGCTGACCCGGATGGCCTGCCCGGTTCGGTTCCGACCGAACCAGAAGGAGTGCCCTCTGACCAGGGCGATACTACTTCGGGCAAAAGGAGAGCCGATTCCAAGGAATTGGTTCAGACAAAAGGAAAAGACAAGTCGACCGGTTCGGTTCCAGAATCTCATACTCCGACCGCTGATGAAATAGCCAAAGTGATTAGAATTATGGAATCGCTTCGATCGGTTCCGACTGAACCGGCACGTTTTGGCAGGGGCTTGATTCAGTCAGTTCCCCCGGTTCCGGATTATACCCTGGAAGAATTTTATGAACCGGAGTTTGAGGAGGAAGGAGAGTTAGAAGATGACTATGGTGATGGTGAAAGTCTGGATGTGCCTGTTGACCCGGACATCTCCCCAGACAGACCTTCAGGTGTTTCTCCTCCTAGGCTTTCTGAGTCCCCTTCACACTATATGTTTTACAGAAAGGTGGCTGATACCCTCCAGCTTCCTGTGGAGGATCAGGAAGAGCCTGACACTATATAGAGATGATGGACATCCCAGAGTCCAGGAGACTGTCTGTTCCACTCCACAAATCTTTTGGGAAACAGACACAAAAAATTCTGAAGTCTCCCAATTCCATACATCCTGTGGACAGAAGAATGGACAAGAGGTTTATTCTTTCAGGCTCAGATATGGAGTTCCTCTATCAGCAATGCAGCCATGTTGGGGTTGTGCAGGCTGCTACCTGTGATAAGACAAGCATTCCCTTGGCATCACACCCCCCGGACAAGTACTCCAGGAAGATTGATGCCATGGCAAAGAAGCAGTACATGGCATCATCCTTAGGACTCGGGCAGGCTAATTATATGGCCTATGCAGCCAGGTACCAGAAGTCCAGGTGGGACACTGTACTGGCACTGGCTAAACAGGTTCCTCCCCAGCTTGCCAAGGAGCTGGAGCAGGTGGTTACGGATGGGATTGAGGCATCGAAAGTTCAGTTTCATACTGCTGTAGACTCCAATGATGTATCATCAAGAGTCATGGCTACATCTGTGGCTTTTCAGAGAATGGCTTGGCTCAGATGTACTAGCCTCTCACAGGATACCCAGGCTAAGGCCATGGATTTTCCTGTAGTGGGTAATTCTCTGTTTGGGGAGCAGACAGAGAATTACATGAAAATGGATGAATACAGGACCACTTAAAGGAGTGCTCAGGCTAAGGAAAGGCAAGCAACTCCTCAAAGGCAGCAGTCCAGGGGCAGGGGCAGGCCTTTTCAAAGGCCTTTTTACCAAGCACAGGCCTCTTCTTCTTTTTCACAGAGGGGGTTCTTCAGAGGGAGAGGCAGAAGGGGGATGAGCAGGCCTGCATCCACCCCTCAGCCTAAAGCCCCTGCCAAGCAGACACCCTGATGGGTCTGCCTGGGTCAATTCTCCTGTCCTAGTAGGGGGCAGGCTGGCTTGCTTTGTCCAGGACTGGATGTCTCTTACATCAGACAAGTGGGTCCTGGAAGTTGTAAGCCAGGGTCTGGTTCTCAGCTTCAAAAAATTTCCCAAGTTGAGACCCAGATCTTTTCCACCTGCAAATCTCTCAGAGACCCTTGCCCTAGAGGCAGAGGTTTCTTCTCTCCTAGCTGTCAGAGCTATAGAGAGAGTACCTACCCTACACTGGGGCAAAGGATTGTACTCCAGGTACTTCCTAACCCCAAAAAGACAGGAGAGTGCGCACCATCCTGGACCTAAGATACCTGAACAAACATCTTTTAAAGCCAAAGTTCAAATGATAACTCTGGAAATTATCCTTCCTCCTAAGGCCAGGGGACTGGCTAGCCTCCTGGACCTCAAAGATGCCTACTGCATTCCCAGGTGCTCCCACAGAAAGTACCTCAGGTTCAGTTGCCCTCAGGCCACTATCGGTTCAGAGCAATGCCCTTTGGCCTAACATCAGCTCCAAGGGTCTTCACAAAGTGCCTGGCAGTAGTTGTTGCCTTCCTAAGAAGACAAAAGATTTTATTTTCCCATACTTGGACGACTGGCTCATAGTAGGTCAGTCTCCAGACCAAGTCAAGTCACACCTGCAAGTGACCCAGCAAGTGCTCACTTCTTTAGGGTTCCTTCTCAACCTACCAAAGTTAGTTCTCGAACCAGTGCAGCTCCTCACCTTCATAGGTGCAGAGCTGGATACGATAAAATCAAGAGCCTTCCTTCCCCTGGAAAGGGCAAGGACCCTCATGGAACTGGCCTCTTCATTCAGCCTTCAGGTGTCTCGGCCAGCAGGGCATTTCCTTTAGCTACTGGGCCACATGGCAGCTTCCACAGCAGTGGTCCAGGGCGCAGGATTCCAAATGAGGGACATTCAGTTCTACTTAAGAGCTTTTTGGTCCCAAAGAAAGGATTCCCTTACCAAACTAATTCCAGTGACTTGAACCCTGATCCAAGCCCTGCAATGGTGGCAGGATCAGGACAATTTGAGGCAAGGTCCTATTTGTCACTCAGTCTCATTCAGTGGTCCTCACCACAGATGCTTCCTGCTGGCTGGGAGCCCATTTGAGGAACTTACCAGCCAGGACTGTGGTCGCCTCAGGAATCTCTGCTTCACATCAGTCTCTTGGAACTCAGAGCAGTGTTTCTGGCACGTGCTTTTTCCAAATCTGTACAGAACAAGGTGGTTCAGGTCAGAACAGACAACACCACCACCTTGTGGTACATCAACAAGCAAGGAGGCACTTGGTCTACGGCCTTGTGCACAGAAGTGATGAAGTTGTGGTCCCTGGCCTATTCCCTGCAAACCTCTCTGGTAGCAGCTCACCTCCCAGGGAAGGACAATGTCCTAGCAGATGCACTAAGCAGAATATCCCAGGGCCATCACAAATGGAACCTAGATCCTCTGGTGTTGAAAGTGATTTTCTCAAGATGGGGCACTCCAGAGATATCTTTTCACAGCCCCAGACAATCACCAACTTCCTCTGTTTTGATACAGACCTCCAGTCTTGGGCTCAGTTCCCCTGGATGCTCTGATTCTGAACTGGGAAGAGAAATTACTGTATGCTTTTCCCCCCTTCCCTCTCCTGTTCAGAGTGTTAGTCAAGATAAGGTCACAACCATGCAAAGTGATTCTGATTGCTCCAGACTGGGCCAGGCAGCCATGGTATCCCTTGTTGCTGTCCCTAACACTCCATCTTCCCCTGTCTCTTCCCAGGAATTACAACCTGTTAACATCCTCTCAGGGGAGGATTTGGTACCCAAATCTTCAGTCTCTCAATCTCAAGGCTTGGCTCTTGAAGAGTTAGAGTTTGCAGATCTGCATCTTTTCCAAGGAGTTCTGGATATCCTTAAGGCTTCTCGAAAGCCTTCCACCAGAAAGACTTACAACTCCAAATGGAAAAGATTTAGCATTTGGTATTCTAAGAAGAATATTTCTCCAGATTCTGCTGAATTGTCTATGGTTCTGGATTATATGGTCCTTCTTAATGGCCTAGGTCTCAGACCAGCTACTCTCAAGGTACACTTGGCAGCTGTTTCTGCTTTCCTGTCTGTAGGCAAGTCTTCCTCTGTCATCCCATCCTGTACTCTTGTTTCAAGGGATTGCTTCACACCAATCCCCCCTTTAGGGACCCTGCTCCTGCTTGGGATCTTAATGTTTGCATTGCTCAGCTTATGCAACCACCTTTTGAGCCTTTGTCCTCAGCAGAGCTTAAGTACTTGACTTGGAAAACTGTGTTTTTGGTAGCCATTACTTCTGCCAGATGTATCAGTGAATTGCAAGCCCTGCCAGTGGAATCTGATTTCATCTCTTTTCAAAGAGATGAAGTGGTCCTTAGAACTAACAAAGTTCTTGTCTAAAGTGGTTTCAGATTTCCACCTCAATCAGTCTATCTCTCCCTGTTTTCTTCACTGATCATTCTTCCTCGGGAGAGAGGAGGCTACACAGTTTGGATGTTAAAAGAGCCCTTAGTTACTACATGGAGGCACTCAGGGTCACAGGTTTGAATCCCTCCAGTTGTTCCTCACTTATGGAGAAGTTGGGAAGGGCAAACCTGCCACTAAGAGATCTATTGCCAAGTGGATTGTTTCTTGTATACAATTCTGCTATGAAAAACTGGGAAAAACCTCCACCCTCCGGCCTGAGAGCTCATTCCACAAGAGGTACAGCTGCTTCCCTGGCAGCTGCCAGGGATATCCCTCTCTTAGAAATTTGTCAAGCAGCCACCTGGAAAATGGTCCATACTTTTACCAAACATTACTCTCTGGATATCCAGGCTAGGAGTGATGCTCGGTTTGGCACAGCAGTACTTCAGAGCCTGTTTCCAAAGTAGGTTCTGTCCCTCCTCCATGGAGGTACTGCTTGGTAGTCTGCATTTGTCAGAATACAGCAAGACTTCATGTTTGATGAAAAAAATTACTCACCTTAGTAATTTTGTTTCTTCTAGTGGAGTCTTGCTGTATTCTGACCTCCCCCCGCCTCCCCTCTCAGAACCTAGATTTTTGGGATGGGGTGGGTAGGTGCAGTGTTGGCACTCTAGAGGTGCCCCCCCCCATTTACACCCTCTTTTTTCTTTGGGTGGAAGGTTGTTCATTTGATTGGTTTTTGTTTTGGGGATTCCTGACTTGAGTCTTCCTTTGAGAACCAAAAACATTAAATTTTTTTGCCAGTTGGCTAGTAAAACTTGTACAGTTTCCACACAGAACACCTAGTGAGTTTTTGCTCGTAAAGATCTGACGGTTGCAGTTCGAATAACAGGCAGAGGCTTCAACCGAGCTCGAGATGATCATTCTATGCCATGCATAGAAAAGTTAACCCTATCTTCTCCGGGGCAGTTGAAAGGCAGGACCTAACTGCATTTGTCAGAATACAGCAAGACTCCACTAGAAGAAACATAATTACTAAGGTGAGTAATTTTTTCTTCTTGCACAGCATGGCTGTGTGGTGGACCTAGCTAACAGATTTTTGATACAAATCAAAGGACAGTGTCATGCTGTCACCATACCAGACTCCCATGCAGTGTCGGCCATCTTCCGTAACAAAGAGTATGACGTCATGGCTCTGTTTGAAAGTCATGACTTTTTCCCTGAACTACAACCATTACTACAGGAACATATTGATGTGTTTGCTACCAACAAGCATGATTGTGGTAGGATGCACACCACCATTGAAATCCCAGGACCTAATCCTGTGAGGCAGAAGCAGTATCCATTTCCTGCTGAAGCCTTACCCTCATTGAGGGAGACCATCCAAGCACTGCTACAACACGGAGTGAGTAGGACTTATGTTTCCACTGTGACTTCACCCATTTGGCTTGTGAAAAAGCCAAATGGAACTTGGAGACTTACAGTGGACTGTGGGAAGCTTAACTAGGTTACCCCCAGCTGTGCCCCAACTGTGGCATCAGCTCCTGATGTGCTCAGGCTGCTGACACCTGACAAAAAGTGATTCTCAGCTCTTGACATCTCTAATGAGTTTTAGTCACTCCCATTAGCACAGGAAAGCCAATACAAATTTGCTTTTACCTTTAATGGGTACCAGTACACCGGGACCTAACTGCCCCAGGGCTTTCACAACAGCCCTTCCCTCTTCCATCTCCACATGATGGTTGCTCTGCAGGGATTTTCCACTCCCAGTACTTCCTGCAGTATGTGGATGACTTGCTTCTAGCAACTTCCACCAAAGAACACCTAATCCTTTTGGATGAACTACTAACTCTCCTCAGGAGAGCAGGCCTCAAGTGTAACCCTCTAAGGCACAGTTATGTCAGAAGGAGGTCATGTTACTTGGCCTATGCATCACAGACCAAGGCTGAAGCCCAGCTGTCAAGAAGATCCAGGGCTTACAAGATCTACCACTTCCTACAAGCATGGCAACACTCAGACATTTCCTAGGAATGGTAAACTACTCCAGGGATTTTATTCCTGATTTTGCCTTGAAGGCTGCTTCCCTGTATGAACTGCTGAAAAGGATGTCCCATGGACATGCACCATTCACCTCAAAGCTGTGGCCCAGCTCAAACAGGCCTTGGCCTCAGCCCCAACACTGATCAACCCAAATCCAAGATTACCTTTCCATTTGGAAACTGCCACCTCTGATCTGGCCATGTCTACAGTGCTGGCACAAAAATACAATGGGTACTACAGGCCCATTGCCTATGCATCTCAGATGCTATCCCCAGTTGAGAGGAAATAGTCTCTGTGAAAGGACACTCTTGGCAACCTTTTGTGCTGTCAAACATTTTCTCTACATCATTGAGTATGCTCCCATCATTTTGCACACCTGTCACACTTCAACTAACTTTTTGCTTTCAGACAAAGTAAAGGATGGATCAAGTCTCTAACACCAGGCTCACCCATTGGTCTTTGCTTTTGCAGGAAAGAGACATCGAAGTACTGCCTGCCAAAATGCCATCAATTCTGGCCCATGGCCTGTTGTACACAGGTAAGCCCCATGACTGTGCTCTCAACCACCTGACCTACCTGACCCAGGACCCTTCCTACCAGCCATGCCTGAGGTTCTGGAAGACAGTACAATGTTCTGCATCTTCACAGATGGATCTGCATCCTGTGTGGATGGGGAACATGTAGCAAGGCTTGGAGTGCTCATTAGGGATCATCAGGGTGATTTCAGGTGCATTGCTAGAAGATGCACTGTTATCTCTTCATCGTGTGCTGAACTGGCTGCTGTGGCCTGTACACTGGAGATCATGCCGCATGGTGACAAGGATGCCATCATCTTTGCGGACTCCAATTGGGTATGCTCATCCCTGAGTTCTTTTCATTCTGGCAAAAGAACAACTTTACCTCATCTGATGGTACTCCTGTCAAGTATAGGGAACTGTTTGTGTATATACACACCCTGACACAAATGTTCACACATAAACTGTACATACAGAAGGTAAAGGCTCACTGCAAATCCGACCCTTACCATGAATTCAATGAACAAGCGGACTTGCTTGCCAAAGCAGGCACTTGAGGGGGGAGACATGGGAAATGACTCACCCACAGTGCATAGCATCAACTGTGACATCTATAATTGCTGCTGCTAAGAAACCAGTACCAAAATCCCCATTAGATCTTTTTGCTGCACAGAAAGCAGACCCAGAGATCAGAGATGTGTTCAAATTCCTGGACAAAGGAACTGAACAGCCACTGCCTGCTGGCATCCCCTACAAAAGACACTCAGACAATCTACACCTGTCCAGTGATCAAAAACTCATCTGGTATCACAAACAGGATACAGGTGACAAATTGTGAGTTGCACTACAATCTCTGTGAACCAAATTCATTTATATGGTTCATGACACGCCCACTGGTGGACACCAGGGGACAGAGAATACTCTCCAGAGACTCAAGACAGTAGTCTGGTGGCCTGGCATGGCCAAAGATGTAGAACACTATGCAGACAACTGCATAGTGTGTGCTCAGAACAATCCCATTTCAGTGAAGAAAAATGCCAAGTTACTGCCCCAAAGGCAGTCTGGACCATGGAATGTGATACAGATCGATTTCATTGGCCCTCTTACTAACTCCAGTAAGAACAACAAGCATGCACTTGTCACTGATTTGTTCTCCAAGTGGGTAGAGGCATTTCCCACTATGAACAATACGGCAAAGACAACTGCCAAGATCCTGGTGGATCAGTTGTTCTCCAGGTGGGGCCTACCTTTAAAGGTAGACTTAGACCAGGGAACCAGCTTTACAGCTGAACTGATGCAGCAGACACTCCAACTTCTTGGAGTTGATCAGAAATTCCACCTTCCTTACCATCCTCGATCATCAGGTCAGGTAGAAAGAGCTAACAGACGCGTAAAACAGATGTTATGCAAATTCATCGATGATCCCAAGGATTGGGATTCCTTCTTGCCACTACTACTGATGGCAATTAGGGGCACGCCTGCGGCTACCACTTAGTGTACACCTTGTGAGATCATGACTGGTAAAGCCATGAGACTACCTGAGCATCTATTAATTGATTTCCACACCCCTGCTGCAGATAGAGTATCTGTAGACAAGTGTGTGGAAAAGCTTCATGATGACATCATGAAGACACACCTGTTGGCTGCCAAGCAAATGGGCAAGGCTCAACAAGCTAAAGCTCATTTGACAAGTATATCAAAGAAGTCAACGGGCAAGTAGGAGACCAAGTAATGCTTCTCCAATACAGACAACCCACACATTCATTTGCCAGTAAATGGGAAGGTCCCTGTCCCATTGTCAACAAGCTCAGCCCTGCTGTGTATCAGGCCAGAGTACAGCAGCAGAAAGACTGCTGACAAGTGGTTCCATGCTAACCAACTCAAGCTATATAAAGGTGACTAAAAACTTGCTTTTCCTAACCCCATAGGACAGAATAATACTTTCAGCTAACTAATCATTTTCTATCTTTCAGATATCGCCAAGATGGCTATCTTGCACCCTTTTCTTCTACTGGTGGGACTACTGCCTCTAACCACTATAGCACCCCCAATCAAACCCCCACAGACTTACAAGGACCGCTTAGATTACTTGCTTGATCAAATGGAACATTCAACTCCCATGGGTGTTCGGATTAACATTCCAAACAAAAACATTTAGGTTACTCAAGGCAAAGCCGCCTTTCTGGATGCTGTAGTTGTTGCCCCGGATAACTCTTCACTTTCTGTTCAATGGCAAACTGATGCAATGGGCTACACAATCCCTGTAGCTCGCCTGGCCAAAGGTACATTCCATGGCTGGCCTAACACTGACATATCTCAAAATGGTACCCTCTTTTAGACTGGCTTCTCCACGACACACTGGTCAGTATAATCTTACTGTACTCCTCAATCCTGCCTTTTGTGAGAGACTCCCTTCACAGGAGGCTATTGACTTCTGTCTTCAAAACTATGCTGCATCTTCTTCTCTCTGTCTCTCTGTAGTCCCACCCCCAGTCAGGAAGAACTGCTTGCCTGTCCTCGTATGGAGGATGGCCCTCGTAGTGGTTTGACCGCCACATCACTCCCAGGAGCTCTGATAAACAATCTGCAATTTATGCATGTCTCAGTTATTTTCAGTTTATCGCATTGGAATATGGCTGAAATTGGTTTATGTCAACAAACTAATACTTCTGAGTTTCACAGTATGATGCTTACTAATCTTGTAGCTGCTTACCAGACATGCACAAATGATCCTATTGGTGGATTTCACACCACTGACCATATTGGTGTTTTTAGACCAGCCCATAAATATGCTAAACCCAGACCAAAACGCACCAAGCGGGACACAGCCTCAGACATCGCTGGTGCAACCGGTTCTGTCTCTGGTATAGCTGGAGTAGCCGGCACTGTTACTGGCGTTTTTGGCCCAGGAATATCTATTTGGAATAGAGCAAATATTGCCTCCATTAAGGCACAGACAGTTAAGTTCCAGCAAACACTTGGCAATGATGTTATGCCCCCTACCTTGCAAGGTGTTAATTCTCTTAGTGATGAAGAATGTTATACAGTGTATAATATGAAGGAGATTGCTCAAGGGTTCAATGATATGAGACAGAAACATAATGATCTTACTTTTCAGAATAACCGCGAGGCAGACAAGCAATATATTGGGCGTGGAATTCTATGTTCTGCTTGTGGTTCTTATGTTATTTCTACTGTTAACGCTGTCTTCAGGGACTTGGAGTCAGGCAAAATTCCAGATGTTATTCACGACCTCAGATTGGGTCAATGGTATTGCCCACATTGCGCAAACACAGGTTGCATTTCTATGTGTTTGAAGAATACTCTTAACATTTCTATGTCTACCGTGCGTAATACTGGTTACGTTTCCAAGTTTCCTAACAGAGCACCCTATTACTTGGCCAAAGCTTGTTCAGTTAAGGACTACATGTTTGTGATATTTACTGTCTCCTTACCAGGCTTTGATCCGGCTGCATCTGTCTTAGACAAGCTGGCAAATATTCACTCCATTGGATATTGTGAAAATGAGATTTTCCGCAAATGAACTGAACTTCCTTCTATTCTGGTATACCACTCTGTTCTCCAGGCTTGGGTGGCTCCTCACACAAACTGTTGTGCCAAGAAAGGATTCTACTTCTTGTGCCACTGTGACGTCTTTGACATTGTGAAACCATTTTGCGGCTACTCACCAGAACATCTTGACAGGACTTTGACAATGGGTGAGGACCTGCCGACCAACCATATCGATGTTGATCCAGATGACGTCTCTCCTGCTGCATCTTCTGCGTTTGACGCCAAAACAGCACCATCCAGAAGCTATCTTGAAGAGATATATCGCTTCACCACTCAGCTGACAAATCAGACCTTCACCTGCCCTGTACACTTACATCGCTGGCGCGTACCAACACTCAGAGTCACCTATACCTCTAAGGGACAATTTTTTGTGTTCACAAACTAGCCATTCTTTGCCTATGGAACTCGTACTTGCAATACTGATAAACCTAACTTTTGTTTTACTCCACAGCAGAAAACTGTAATAGGTCACACTGTGATCATGCCTGTTCCTCTCCCTGAATGAGATGTTATTGATAGTGATCCCCAATACTTGCTTGCCCTGTCTCAATATTTGCCTATTTTTAATGTGCACATTGATCCCGTGACTCTCTCCTTGTGATCTCTTTTAGCTAGAAAAGATGCTCACTTATTTTATATTATGCTATGCTATCTAAAGCAAATAATATACTTAATGATCTGATTCATGATGGTGATTTAAGTCTTACGTTGGCAACTGTTGGGTAGAACTTAGCTTCAAGGTTTTTATTGTTATTCAAGCATTCTTGATTGTTTTCCTAATTTTCACTCTATGCTGCCTGCGACGTACCTTCAAACAACATCGAGAACAACCCTAATTCCTTTACAAGGCTCATGCAGCGGGCCTGTAAATTACTTTTTAGCTCCATCCCTACCAGCTTACTTGGGATTGTTGCCCTTCTGAGGCAACAAGGGGGGGAATGTTATCCATGAACCAGCACCGCTGATTTGCCCCCTACCTTACAGACAGTAATACTTAGGGTGTAGGCACTTATCGTACAAGCATAAGTGTCAGGCTCTGAGTTCTACTGTACCTCTACTGAGAATCGTAATGCATTTGCCATCATTCTAATTGTACCACTTGGGAGACACCTCTGTTTATACTATTGTATAATCATTAGTTAGACGATACTGCCATCTTTAGTTCTAGTGCAGAACAGCAATTATGTGTGTAACCACAAGTGGCCTTCACAAATACAGGTCCTTTGTTTAGTTATCTTGAATTTCTGCTAGCTCAGCATGCTTTCCCAGGCTAGTAAGAAGTTAAGTTATTTGCTATTATCCAATGATGAGACTTTTACATATCTTTTTAGTAGTTGCTGTGGTTATTATCAGGGATATAAGACCCTTTGCATTGCACCTTTTTCTCTGAGAAGAAGAAACTTGTTGCTGCCTATAGGTAAGAAAGATTTGAGGTGTTCTTCCTGGTGTTATCACTGTGATTTGGTTGTAAGCTTGCTTTATATACCAGAAATAAATCATTTTATGTGCTGGACACCACTTGTCTGTCATTTCTTCACTTTTGTGCAGTTCCAACAAGAAGCTGAGAAAGGTAATTTTATTACCCAGTTACACAGTCTTCAGAGGAGGTTCTCAAGGTTTCCAGGAAACCTGCTATCAGAGAGACACGTTTCCAAATGGAAAAGTTTTTTTCTGTGGTGTGTTCCTAAGCACCTCAACCCTTTACGGGCAGATCTATCCATTCTTTTGAACTATTGGGTTCAGTTGCAAGCTTTGGGCATCAGCCCTTCAATCCTTAAAGTTCACCTGGCAGCTATTTCTGACTATATTTCAGCAGGTAACGAGGCAACGGTGGCTTCACACCCCATTTCCAAGAATGTTGATTCTCTGTTCCCCTGTTGGGAACCAGTCCCTCCCTGGGATTTGAACATGTGCGTAGCCAAGCTCATGGAACCTGCCCTTGAGTTTATGGCCACTGCAGACTTGAAGTATGCCACCTGAAGTCAGTCTTCCTGGTGGCCATAATTTCTGCCAGGAGGTTGTGCGAGCTGCTAGCTCCCTGCACTGACCCTAACTACTTTTTATCTCACAGAGACAAGGTAGCCCTTGGGACTGACAGGAAATGCCTTCCCAGAGTGGTGTCCAAATTTCTTTTAAACCAGTCCATCACTTTCCCAGTGTTTTTTACAGTAAAGTCCAGCTTTGGTTAGCAGGGGCTCTACATACAGTCTGGATGTTAAGAGAGCATTCGGTTACTATCTGACCCGCACTAAAGACTGCAGGGCCTCCCACTTACTGCTGTTCCTGACATATGGTGAAGTGGGAAAGGGCAGACCAGTCTCTAAGAGGACCGTTTCTCATTAGATAGTCTCCTGCTTCCAACTCTGCTACAGTAAAGCTGGCAAGCAGTCACCACAAGGCATCAGGGCACACACCACTCTTGGCACTGCTGCCTCTGGCTTGTCCAAAATCTGGTCCAATGTGTTTTTTTTTTTTAATGAAAAATTGTCCCACACGCCTTTACAAAGCACTAGTGCCTGTATAAACAATCCAGAGGAGATGCCCAGTTTGGCACTGCTGTCTTACTTTTTCCCTAAATAGGTTCTGTACCTAGCCTCCCAAGATATTGCTTTGTAGTCTGCATATGTTAAGAAAAAAATTACTTACCATAGTAATATTGTTTCTTCCAAGGGATCCCTTGCTGCTTAAATCTCCCACCCTGCCTCCCCTTCCAGAACCTGGAAAAGGTTTTGCAAGAATCTGTGTTTGTTGGGTATTCACTTGCTTAAGCATTACTTGTTCATTCTTAACTTTTTTTTTGTTTACTGTAAATGTTTTTTTTAGATATTTTTTCATTTTGGGTATATCTAGGATAGGTTAGTAAGATTCATGGCTATTGGCCTATAAGCTTTGAAATAGATCAGACAGTAGGCTACAGAACGTAGCACCACCATGAGGCAGAGTTTCAAAGAACGTTCTGTGTTCCACAGTTTACAAGATTCCACACTTTCCGGGGCAGCTGAACCTTCCAGGCTAGCTGCATATGTTAAGCATAGTGAGGGATCCCGTGGGGACAAAAATATTACTATGGTAAGTAGTTTTTTCTTCTAACTGTATTTTCTATTTTCAGCATGCATTTAATATTACTATTTTGTTTTGTTGAAAAAGCCTTAGCTCTCTGTCCCCTGCGCAGTGCTAATTAAAAGTCCCAGGTTATTGAAAAAAAAAAGTCCCAACCATGTTTAGTAAAGAGTTCAACTGTGAGCTAAGTATGCAAAGTCAGTATAAAGGCTTACAAAAAGTTAATTCACCTTCAGACCCTTCCTCCTTATGTTCTGTAATAGGTCCAGTCTAGTGTTAAATTCCCTCTCATACCTCTTCAGCTATTTGCCCATGACTGTAAGATCAGTGGACTGCCATGTTTTGTCTCCATACACTAAGACAGGTCAGCTGCAGAAACAAAT
This sequence comes from Neoceratodus forsteri, assembly GCA_016271365.2. Taxonomy (NCBI): domain Eukaryota; kingdom Metazoa; phylum Chordata; order Ceratodontiformes; family Ceratodontidae; genus Neoceratodus; species Neoceratodus forsteri. The sequence continues at coordinate 480,269,360 of CM057455.1, forward strand.
GTATCACTCCTAAGACCCTGGTCTGGAAACACAAATCTGGGTATATCTTGATGTCCAGACCATCAATATCCAGAGGCTATGCTGAACAAGATGCCACCAGTACAAGATCTTGTTCCTTAGCCCCCATGGTCTTTAAGAGAATCGTGCAAGTGCTGGTTAGCATTTGGGTTGCTACCTATGAGTTACCGCAGTATATCCACGGGAGTTTCAGAAGTTCATAATCCTCCAGAGGTTCAGTTTGCCTTGCAACCAGCTTGTAAGGTAGGTGAGTAAGTTCTGTCTCTCTACTCCTTCTAGGATGCATTTCCAAGGGCCTCCATATGACCTGAAGATTGTGCACTGTGTTAGTGTTGAGACTGTGGAAAGAGTTGTGGTCGTATGGCTCTCTGCATCAGTAAGTCGAGTTGTCAGGTCTTTAAAGCTGGTGGTCATGATTATCTGTTTTTTTTTGGGGGGGAGCTGCTCTACTTTTGAGTTCTTTGCTCGCATTGAGTCCAAGAGTGCTTGCCAGGGAGACTCAGTGGTGGAGTTCAAGCTGCTGGCCCCGTTGCTGCTCAAAGAATCCACGGTTTTGTTCTGCTGCTGCAAAGATTTTGACCCTCCTTTCTGCTGTGTTTTGGGGAACTTCATAATTAAGGCCAATGATTTTCAATTTTTAATGGAAGACACTGGTAAAAACCAGAATTTGTAATTTTTTAACCAGCACTTAGGAGCTAATTTTTCATGGGAAAAAAAAAAACACTTTGCACCAGATTTTGGACAAGCCCCTCCATTTTGAGCCACATTTTTGTACAAAATGTGCTGACTTTTCCTCAGTTTCTAGGGAAAAATGGATTTTAAGAATTTTCCAAACAGAACAGGCCATTTTTAAAATGGAATATCATTGGCTTTACATAATTAAAAGTGGTACTGCTCCACTCCAGGTATCCTCGGAAATCAGTATCTGTTGAAGTTACATTGTTTGGTTGTTTTTTTTTTTTCTCTCCTCACTCAATCTGCTCAGACACAGCCAGTGGCTGCTCTCTCAGCAAAAGGAGCTGTTGGAACACTTACCAGAATTCCTGGCTGTTGTATGTAAATCAGCATTTGTACTGCTGTACCCACTACCGAAATAGTGGTTGGCTAATAGAAAGCTCTCAGCCAGAAACCACCAGAAGCAACAACTCAGACACAGAGGGCAACCTTTGGAGGCATATGCCAAGTGCAGTCCAGCCCCTAGCTTTACTCTCTGCTAAGCTTAATTGATCTTCACCAACTGAGAGAAAGACCAATCATGCAGGGAAGACAGACTTCGACAGGTGCAGAAGCAGGGATTCCTTGACAGCAGTTCTACCTGAATCCTCCTTGGAGTGCAGAGTCCGGGCTCCTTTCTCCGCTAAGGCAGCTTCTCTCCTCACTTGTTCTGCTCAGACCCAGCCAGAGGCTGCTTTCCCAGCATAAGGAGCTATTGGCACACTTACTCCATGCCCTCTTAACGTAAAAACAAGTTTCTTTCTATCCTATCAGTTCTGTGAGTACTTTGTTTTTATTTGCAGTTGATGTAACAAGGGCTTGGTATAGCTAAAAGGCAGAACATCACTGATTGTTTTTACAGGTAGCAGAAACAAAGGTTCTACTCACACACACCCCACGTCATCCTCCATTATAGGGTCTACATTGTCCCACCCCCTTCCTGCCTCTCCTAATTACAAAGGCTGGGGGTGTACACACATACAGTGCAGACAAAAAGGGCAACCCTAGGAGAAATACGCCAAGTGTGGTTCAGCCCCTAGCTTTACTGTCTACTGAGCTTCACTGATCTTCGCTTTACTGTCTACTGAGCTTCACTGATCTTCACCCAACTGGGTGAGAGACCAGTCACAGAGGGAAAGCAGACTCCAACAGGTGCAGACTTAGGGATTCCTTGACAGCAGTTCTACCTGGGTGAATTCCCCCTTGGAATGCACAGTCTAGGCTCCTTTCTTCATTGAGATGGCTTCTCGCTCGCTCTGCTCAGACCCAGGCTCTCTCAGCATAAGGAGCTGCTGGAACATTTACCCAGAATTCCTAGCTGCTGTATGTAAATCAGCATTTTTACTGAAATAGTGGTCAGCTAATAGAAAGCTCTCAGCCAGGAGCAACAGCTCAGACACAAAGGGTGCCCCTCAGAAGCATATGCCAAGAGTGGTCCAGCCCCTAGCCTTACTGTCTGAGCTTTACTGATCTTCACCAGCTGATATACCCACTATGGAAATAGTGGTCAGCTAATAGAAAGCTGTCAGCCAGAAGTCATATCTACTTCTCCTTCATCCCAAGTATTGCTATAAAGCAATCAACTATTCTCACCCAAAAGCCTATACAGCCACTGTGGATCCTATAAACTGCAGTTGCTGTGGCACACTGTTTAGCAAGGCTTTTATCCTCTGAGTGGGGCACTGTCCAACATGCTTCACATTCAGGGACCTTAAATATCAGCTCCATGCAGCCTGGGCTGAGCTACATTACCTCCATGCTGTCATACATCAGGCCCCGCTGGGCAATTTCAGAAAACCTACAGGTCCTAGACACACTGCATAAGCATCCCTACCTCAAAGGACAAACGGGCCAGGGGGGCTGGCAGATAGTCGGGAAACATAGAACTACAAAAAAAATCCTCTGCTAAGGGGAGTTCCAATCCTATTTCAACATCGAACAGATACACACCACTGTCTCACAGGGCAACTTGTGTAGACTGCATCAATGATTCTCCAACTTGCGTAGTGGGCATCAAACATTCTCCACATCCAAACCGGCACAAGGAAGTGCACTCCACCACTAAACATGAATCAGAAAAAAAGAAACCTGTTCTAATAATAGGCAACTCCATGATTAGGGGTATAGAATCTGACCTTCAGCAGGACCATGCTTCAGTTGCAGTCAGATGCCTCCTGGGGACATCAACATGGAGGGACACAAGCTGCATTGAGGGGATTGTACCATAGTGGACCACAACACATGTCATTCTCTACACAGGTACAAATGACCTAGCCAGTAGGTCAGTGGAGGAAACTAAACAAAATATCTCCAGACTGAGCAACAAACTTTCTTCTCTTTCAACTCCTCTCACCTTCTCAGAGATTCTGCCTGTCTGGAATAAGGGAGACAGCTGGCAGAAGATCAGGGAAAAGGACATCACTGAATTTAACACCTGGCTGAGGAACTGGTGCCAGGAAAAAGGTAACCGGTATATTGGTAATTGGCAGGACTTCTGGGAATGGGAGTTTTTTAAATTCAACAGCCTGCACCTCTCTAAAGGTACAGAAGCACTTGATCAAAAGGTTTAATCCATATTAGTTAAACTAGTGGGCGGGGGGTGGTACAGGCACCCCTTACACCACAAGGTTTGCCATGTACCCTCACCCATCAGTAACTAGTTCAGCATGCATATGCTCCTATCATACACACAACAGGCAACACAAAACACATACACAACAGAGCCAGGGTAAGCCTTCAACTAACCAGAATAAACAGTATTGGAACGCAATGTGCATCAGTGCTCATAGCTTGATGAACAGCATTCCTAATCTCATGGCCATGATAGCAGAAGAGCAGTTAGATTTGGTCGCCATTACGTAAACATGGTTCACCGGGAACCACACATGGGATGTCACCATCTCAGTCTACAAGCTATTCCAGAAGGATCGAGAAGGTAAAAAAGGGGAGGGGTAGCATTAGATGTAAAAATGGACATCAGTGCAACAGAAATCCAAAGGAAGCAAGGCAGAGGCATTTTGGATTACCCTCAGGGCTGGAGAGACAGCCCCAATCTGGATCAGAGTTTTCTGCAGACCCCCATCCCAGGAAGCTGATACAGATAAAGAGCTCATGGAGACCATCTTTATGATGGCAGACAAGGGAGAGTTGCTGCTGATAGGGGACTTCAAACTGCCCAGTGTGGACTGGTCCTCATACACAGCATCCTCCAAACATAGCAAAGATTTCCTGTTTGCACTGCAAGGAGCAGGTTTACAACAGCTGGTGAATTCCCCCACCAGAGACAAAGCAATACTAGACTTGGTGCTCACAAACAGCACAAATGTCTCAGATGTGCAAGTAGGGGTCAATCTGGGGACCAGTGACCACAGGACAATCCAGCTAACTGAACAAGATAGAAGATACCAGTCACACTAAAACCAAAGTTCTAGATTTCAGGAGAGCTAACTTTCCTAAAATGAAACGTATAGTCACATCCATGTTAGATGGCAGAAACTCGGAAGATGTAGAAGACTGTTGGGAGGCTTTAAAAACTGCTTTAAATACAGCTACATGCACTAGGCAGATCACCAAATCCAAAAGAAAGAAAAATCCACTCTGGTTCACCAAGGAAGTGGCAACCATAATCAAGGAAAACAGGAGGGCTTTTGCTAAATATAAACAAACTAAAAACTTGTAGAAACTTGTTATGCCTCTCACCTCCCTTACCCTCCCACCTATCCCTCCCCCCAAAATCACCCAGCCCTGTTTAAGGCTACCCCTAATTGCTATTGCACTTGTAGACTATTTGCACTTCTGATATACTTTAGTAATCTTACTGTCTGTGTTACTCCCCATTAGCATGCCCTAGTTTAAACTACTAGAATTCCTTTCAAACATCTAGCTACTCAGTTATGAGGCATTTGCCTTTAAACATTAATTTTGTGCTATTATCTAGTTTAAAACTGTTAGCATTGTATCTGTCTAGTCAAAACTGTTAGTATTCTATTTCATTGCTCACTGTACATTCTATTCACTTTTATGTGATTGTATCCAAATGGAAACTTATGTTATTGTACTAAATCTCTGTATACAATCCCCATGTTCCCCAGCTCCCAGGTTGCACCATGAGATGAGCAACCTGTTGTTCAGTGTGTTTTTCTGGTGAAACATTTCAAAAAATAAAAAATAAAAGTGAATTAGATAGAGAAGAATACAAAAACAAGCTGGGTGAGGCAGGAAAGGCAGTTAGGAGATCCAAAGCACAGATGTAGGAGAAAATAGCACAGGGGGTCAAGAAGGGAGACAAAACCATCTTCAGATATATAAGGGACAAAAGAAAGAGTAAGGAGGAATAGTCAGGTTAGCAACAAAAGAAGGCAAGATGGCAGAGACGGAGGAGGGCAAAGCAGAGTCACTAAATTATTTCTTTTGCTGTGTCTTCACCATAGAAGACCGCGGGAAGGGTCCTACACTAAGTAGGTCAGTACACAACAGCACAGGAGCAGACACAAGACCCTTCACAATGTAAAGGGTCCTAGACGAGCTGAATAGGCTTAAGGTAGACAAAGCAATGGGGCAGATGGCATCCACCCTAGGGTACTGAAGGAGCTTCGAGAAGGACTCGCCACAACACTGACTGAGCTTTTCAGCAAGTCACTGAAAAGTAGAACAATATCTCGGGACTGGAAAAGTGCAACAGTGGTACTTACCTTTACACAAAAGTGGAAGCAGGGAGGAGGCAGGAAACTACCGACTGGTCATTTTGACCTCGGTGGTAGGAAAAATTATGGAGTCATTGCTAAAGGAGATTATAGTGAAGTACCTGGAGGATAGCAGGAAGTCTGACCCCAGGCAACATGGCTTCACAACAGGATGATCTTGTCAAACCAGTATGATTGACTTTTTCGACTGGGTCACCAGAGCAGTCGACCAGGGAGGAGCAGTGGACATGGTGTACCTGGACTTCAGCAAAGCCTTCGACACCGTCCCCCACAGAAGACTAGCTAACAAATTAGAGCATACAGAAGTTGGTCATAAGATAGTGAACTGGATCACCAATTGGCTGCAAGACAGGAAGCAGAGAGTGCTTGTCAATGGCTCATTATCAAGGGAAGGCAAAGTGACCAGTGGCATTCCACAGGGGTCTGTGCTGGGATCTATCCTTTTTAACATATTTATCGGGGATCTTGCAAACAACTTGAAGGGGAAGGTTTGCCTGTTTGCAGATGACACAAAACTCTGCAACAGAGTAGATATACAAGAGGGAGTGAAAGGTATGGAAGCAGACTTGAAAAAACTTAAGGAATGGTCCTGGGATTGGCAGTTGAAGTTTAAGTGCAAGGTTATGCATATAGGAAAAAGAAACCCAGGGATAAAGTACACACTGGGAGGGCCTCAGTAGAGGAGACAAAGACAGAAAGAGACCTCGGAGTAGTTATCACGGTTCACTTAAAGGTTGGAAAACAGTGTGAAAAGGCAGCACAGAGGGAGAGTAGCATCCTTGGCTGCATTGGTAGGGGAATTACAAGTAGAAAAAGTGAGGTTACCATTCCTCTCTGCAGGTCCTTGGTGGGGCCACATTTAGAGTACTGCGGTCAGTTTTGGAGGCCCCACCTCAAAGACACAAACCACCTGGAGATGGTACAAAGAAGGGCTACAAAGATGGTGCATGGACTACATCATGAACCATACGAGGCAAGACTCGGGGAACTAAATCTGTACACCTTTGAGCAGAGAAAAAACAGAGGAGACATGATTGAAACTTTTAAGTACGTTAAGGGAATCAACAAAACACAAGCAGGAACCCTCTTCCAGCAAAACAGGGATGCGCATGCAAGGGAGAACAACTTGCGTCTAGTGGGAGGCAAGTTTATTTATTTTATTTTACCAGGAGAGAGACTCTAAGCTGAAAGCTTGTTTACAGGTGTGACCTGGGAGCACAAAGAAGTTAAGTGACTTGCTCACAGTTACACAGTATACAAGTGGGGGCTGTGGTATTCAAACCCAGGTCTCCAGGTTTGCAGCCCAGAACCTTAAACCACTGTGCTATACAAGCACTTCTTTACAGAAAGGGTCATAGATCCATGGAACAGCGTACCTCAGGAGGTGGTGGAATCCAAGACAATATGCAAGTTCAAACTCACATGGGACAGACAATGTGGACACATCAGGGTGCAGTCTAAATAGGGAGGCGGCCAGAAACACAAGCAAACTAGATGGATCATGCACTTCCCATCTGCCAACACGGTTCCTATGTTCTAGATTTTAGGTTCAGTTTGTGAAATTAAAAATTCCAGATGGAGAGCCCATTTGAAGAATGTTGACATCTCTTTTGTTTGAGTAGGGGGGCTCTGCCCCCCCACACCCCTGTGGGTTTTTTCCTACAAGATTTTAGATTCAGTTTATGAAATTAAAAAGTCCAGGTGGAGAGCCCATTTGAAAAATGTTAGTGCCCCCTTTTGTTTGAGTAGGGGGGCTCTGCCCCCACACCAGTGTGTGTGTGTGTTTTTTGTACTTATTCAGGGTGGCAAAGCCAGCCAGCTCAAATTCATTAATAAAACACATACATATAGGGCTGATCATAGATGTGCTGTTGAGTGGACAGAACATAGAGTAACAGCGAGAGTGGAACATAAGTGGGTTTGTAGACAGAACAGTGCACATGATCAGGATTTTTGCGTACAGCTCCATGACAGAGTTAGTGGGTCTTTAGATCTCCAGTAACACCAGTAGAGGCTTCTGGGATTGTTTTCTTAAAATGATGGATGCCCTCATGTGACATGGCAGTTTTTATGGCTTCATAGTATTACAGAGGAAAGGCTGTTTGCATTGCTACTGAAACTAATTTTTTAGGATGCAGAATTGAAGCTTTTAAAAAATGTGCAAAAAGCACCTATTTTATTAATCCAGTCTAAGAAGCCATGAAATGGCTGCCAATGTGATGTCACTGAAGAGACAAAATTACCATTACTATACTGCTAAAGTGATAATGTAATGTTAGGTTAAGTTGCACAAGGGAATAGTGGCACTGCGGGCAGCAGATAAGGACCAAGGCTGAGGTCTTTATGTTCTGCCCGCAGTGCCATTTATTCCTAAGGGTATTCTCCCCAACATCACATTATCGCTATTCTGGTGAGTGAAAAATTGGTCAAAAAAAAGGGAGGAAAAAAGAGTGTCAAAATAAACTATTTACATTTTAACTTGAATGCTTTTCTGAATGCACTAGGAGTTTGACGTCATTGTTTTACTCGATTTGAATTTCAGTTCTGACAGATTGCTTACAAGAGGGAAGAGGTGTAACTTTGAAAGTACACTCCTGGATTCTTCCAGAGGTTGGGTGGGGGGGCAGCTACTGTTTCTGTTCTGGAAACCGTTCTTTTGTTCTACTAAATCTTCAGAGGGCTAAATTTCTTTCATAATCAAGGTGTATGTTATGAGTGTAAACAAGGTCCAGGCAGAGGAGACAGAACCCCTATGGAGTGAACCAGACAGGTGAACAAAAAGGCTGAGACTGGAATTCTCATAACTGGGCTGGAGATAGCAATTCCAGTTTAGACCTGTTCTCCAGATGGGTGGTTCCCCAAGAAACAGAGATGGTTGAACCTGTGATGTCGGAGAGACGTGTACGATAATGGACTGGCCAACTGAAGGCATTTGTGGTCTGTGTTTGACCCTGAGAAGTCAGTTATGATTTGGGACTCTGAACAGGCAATGTCAAGGGTTTGTGTCTACAATAACTCTCCAAGTTCCCAGTTGAGGTAAGCTTCTGTTGTACATAGTGTACCACTGTACCAGTGTCAGTGGCTCAGCAGGTAGCACACTCACCTCTGAGGCCGGGAGATCAGAAGGCTATGGGTTCTATCTCCACACCAGGCAGTTGGGGAAAAATCCCAATAGTGACACAGTATTGCAGCATGAGGGGGATGCTGCACTCCTGAGGTGCCGTCTTTCGGATTAGATGTTAAACTGAAGTCCCATCCGCCTGTTCTGGTGGATGTTAAAGATCCCATGGCACTTCTCAAAGAGTAGAGGAATTTTTTTATTTAAAACCAAAAACCAACTTATTTCAACAGTTTTCATACATTTCCTTTAGCATTTTCTTTTCCTTTTATACAGTGGTTTAGATTTATGGAAGAGTCATGCTAAACACTTATCACTGTTTCTTTCTTTCTTCTTAAAATGTCCTTATCCCACCTAATGTATATTTCTTCACATTTTTTCCTTGAAATTCCCCATATGTCTTAAGTTCATAATTGCATATCACATCTAATTCTGCCTGTACTTTAAAAATTACATCTTCCACTGTTAAATTTTGTTTTTGTAAAAATCTCTGGCATCTTATTTGCCATGTTGACCATTTTATACATGCAAAAATTAAATATACCGCTTTCTTATCCCATTTTTCCCATTCTTTTGACAGTTGTCCATAAACCAATTGCTCATATGTTATGTCCTTAAAATGAGTTGCATTCCATATTCTTGTTAATAACTCCCAAAAGGTTCTGATAAAGCTACATTCGAAAAAGAGATGTTCCATTGTCTCCAATTTTGCTATGCAGTCTCTATTCAAACACATTCTTTCTTCTGTCATTTTATGTTTATGATTATTGCATACATTAAGTTTACCATGACTACTTAGCCACACAGTTTCTTTCATTTTCCTAGGAATTCTATTCTCTAAAGTAGCTTCCAAAATTAGTTCTTCCTTTATGTGAGCCTGTACTCTAAAAACTGGATTCTCATAATAATTTTGTTCTACTATTTCCTTATATATTTGCTTCCTTGTTAACTTGCCCAATGACTCTTTTTTTACTTTCCATTGCTTCCTCTGTTTTCTACTTATTTCAGTATATTCTGGTAGCTCTATTTTCTTTTCCTTTTTTTGTGGTACTCCAAGATTCTTGTAGTTCTTTTCTCCATATTTCAGTTAGTGGTGTCCATATGTTTTCTTCTTTTCCTGTCAGTGGCCTAATGTTTGTGTAAAAAAAGATTGTTTGGAAAAAAACTATTGGCTGAACCATATTTTGCCCCCTTCTTTAAATGGTTTATATGTGAGATTCCTTTTTACTGGATTTAATTTACTTCCCCACAAAAATTCTAAACAAATTCCTAGTATTTTTGTCTGTAAATTATATGGAACTGGAAAAATGTAAGCCAAGTATAAAGAATGAGAATTATATAATTTTTTTATTACGTATATCCTTTTCCCTTTTGATATATTCCAGTTTTTCCATTGTTGCACTTTTTTTTTGCTATGGAAATTTTGTCTTCCCAGTTCTCTTGTATAGCATTCTGGCTCCCAAATTTAACTCCTAATAGTTTCACATTTCTTGTCACTGTGGATATTGTTCCTAAACTTTCTATTGCTACTTGTCCTATTGGAATAATCATACTTTTCTTATTATACCTGTATAACTTGATACCTGTATAACTTGTATGCTCCTCAAATATCCAAATTGCTTTACTTACTGAATTTCCATCTTTTATAATAAAACACAGTCACCTAGAAAGGTGCCTGTTTTATGGATTCAAATTCCATTTGTAGACACCATAGGCTTTATATTTTTGTTTAGTTCTATTTTCCTCATTATTGGATCTAGGCATAGTACATATACTAAGGGGCTTAAAGGGCACCTTTGTCTTACTCCATTATCAATAAACCTGGGAATCCCAATGCTGTTGTTGACCATTGGTATTAACTGTGCTTCTTTATATAATGCTTTGCATAACCCCACAAATTCCATAGGGACCCCATATTCCACTTCCCATATATAGCTATGCTTAACGGAGTCGAAGGCTGTTTCCTGGTCTAAAGCATACATATATCCTTCTAAGTTATTTTTATCTCCCATTTCCATTACTTCTCTAATATAGATTAAATTCTGTTTAATATCTCTTCCTGGAATAGCAAAGGTTTGTGTGTCTAATACTAAATTCTGTACTGCTATTGTTAGTCTATTTGTAATAATTTTTGCCAGGATTTTATAATCTGAGGTTAACAGTGTTATCAGCCTCCAGTTTTTAATATCTGACTTGTCATCTTTTGAAAAGAAATATAGTCATTCCTTGTTTCATTGTCACACTCATTTCCCCTGTCTCTGCTGCATAATCGTATACTTCTTTTAACATTGGTATTAATTCCTGCTCATATTTTTTATAGAATTCATTTGGAATTCTGTCGATTCCTGGGGCTGTATTTTTTTTATAAAGCATTTATAGCTTCTTTAATTTGCTCGTGTAATAGCTGTTTCTTTATATCTGCCATATTTTGAATTCCTGTATCCTTAAGGAAATCTCCTTTTTCTTTTTGCTTTTTCTTCTGAAATTTCTCTTTCATACACTCTTGTACTACCACTTTCATTTGGTTTAGGTTTGTTTGTACAGTAGCAGCCACAGACACTGACAGCTATTTCCTAAAATGTTTGTGATATTTCCAGATATATCTCCTGCTTTCTCCATTTCCACAGTAGGGGCAGCAGAGAGAAACTCTCTAGAAATTTTGTGAAATATCTGGAAATAGCTGGCAATGTCTGTGGCTACTACTGTACTTGGCCTCCTGAGTCTTTTAACTCTGTCATTACCCTTTGCTGGATCCTATCTTTATTACTGTCATACAGATTCACCTGAAATGTTGTACCTTGTGTCCCCCATTTTTGTTCCATAATTAAGGATTGTGCTTTTTTATATTGGAAAGAGTTTATTTTTTCCTTAGTTGTTTGTATTTCTTCTGCTACATCCATTTTCCCTGAGGCTTGAAGGGTTAGGAGTTTCAGCAATCTAGCTCACATACTTAAATATTTTGTGTAATTAGACCCTTCTCGTTTTTCCCTTCATTCAGAAGTGTTTAATATCATATTTTGTATCTTCCCACCATTCTAGTACAGTGTCATAAAGAAAACAGACTGATTTCCTTGCTAACAAAAGATTTTTAATTTCTCTTTGTGTGTCTTCCTCTTGCAACAAGGATAAATTCATTTTCCGGTATCCCTGTCCCATTTCTGTAATAGTTTGTACATCAGTTTTGATTTTTATTGCTACATCATCTGATGTTTCTATAGGCACTACACCTATCATTTGTACCTAACTCTGTTTTGGCACAAATCAAAAATCTATTCTTGTTAACACTTTTCCTCTGTAATAGTTTGATGTGCTTACGCAACTGGATGAGATATGAGATGTTTGTGTAACTTGATTTACTTTGTGGCTTTCTGCTTCTCTATCTGTGAGATATACCACCCTGTAGGGGTACAAGGCAAGGAACCCTAGAGGAGGGTTCCCCCTCCCCACAGGTGCCATGGGAATGATTGCGTTGGCTAAAGGTAGGTTAGGATGAAGCCATGGGGAAGAGAGACAAGCCACAGGAGGAGGAGGGGTGGAGTGGTGGGCAAGGAAAAAGAATCCTGGCAAAGCCCAGGATGTTATAACCTTTTGAACTCAATGGGGGAGTGACGTTTTTGCTCTGCCCATCGAAGCTCAGGCTTAAAGCCCTCCCATTCGATGAGCTTATGCAACTGGATGAGATATGAGATGCTTGTGTAACTTGATTTACTTTGTGGCCTTCTGCCTCTCTATCCATGGGATATACCACCCTGTAGGGGTATGACACAGGGAACCCTAGAGGAGGGCCCCCCCACAGGTGCCATGGGAATGATTGCGTCAGCTAAAGGTAGGTTAGGAAGAAGCCCAAAAAGAATACCTAAAGGTGTCGAGCACTGAATAGGTGAGGATCATGAATGAATTCTGAGAAGATAAGGGCTGACTCCCTAATGAGAGAGGGGAAAGCCAGAGCCACCATCTGCCTCCATCCAACAGCGGAACTTAACTAACTTAAAGTACTAACTCTAACTGGTATTATGACCACTGGCACGGAGGAGAGGAAAAACCCCCTTTGAGGAGGAAACCTCTGGGGATCCAAGGCCTAGGTCACTTTCCCTCCAGGATGACGATGTTTGATTTGAGGATGTATGTCGCTAAAGAGAAAGATTCTTTTAAGGAGATGAATATGAGTAGGGAAGATGATGACTGGATAGGGGGAACACCCCCTCAAAAAGCACGTCAGAGGAGCAAGGGATATGTAGATGTGCTCGCAAGGATATTCCAGATGTGCTGAAGAGAAGACCAAGGATAATGTAGACTGGCTTGATTGAGTGATGCGAGTGAGCGGACCCTGAGGTGGAAGAGGCATTCTTGGCTATGCAATGTGAATGATTAGACTTTAAACTATGAGACCCTGAGGTTGTAGTCAATGAGGTAACATAGGATTCAATGAAAGGAATGTTTGAGTAAGCGATGTAAATAGATGAACATTGAGGTAAGGCTGAGTGAATGATGACTGGAGTTATGAACTCAATACGTGCGGTAGGATGGCCGCGGGTTGAAAAAGTGGCATAGGAGTCATGATGGGTACGCCCAAAAAAGAATTATCGATGGGCCACGAGTGAAGTGAATCGGGGATGGCCGGTATGGAAGTGGAAGAGGAAGAGACAGGAATGAACTTGAAAGTGAACTGGAACGGAGGAAGTAAAAGGAAGCGGGCTTCTCGAAAGGAGGGAGAATCTGAGGCGAAGAAGCAGATTTGGAACTAGAGGCAACTCAGGCTGAGCAATCGAGGAGCAAAACTGGATGATGTATGATGAGGAGAGAGCAAAATTGGATGAAGCATGATGAGGAGTAAAGCTAAGAGTGGAGTAAAGCCATTATGGCAGGTACTAGAAAAGGCGCTATGAAGAAGAAGGTACAATTAGGAAATGGATGAGGTACGAAGATGTATGAAGCCATGGAGGCTGGTACAGGAAAGCGAGGTATGAAAGGACAAAGGATGGTAGGGAGGTCAATGGGGTAGCATAGGACCCAGCCGATACAGGATAAGAACGGCTATAGGGAGAGTTGGATAAGGTGGCACACAGGCCTGGTTCGATGGAAAGCCAGATGAAGTCAGCTATAGATGGCCCAATGATATGAATCGCAGAGCAAGTGGATAGATAAACCGTGGCATGATGAGAGATGGAAGCCAGGACTGGAGTGAATTCTTGATAGCTGATGGATGGAATATGGAACCTGATACATGCGGCGTGAGGGCTGTGGACCAATATGGTGGGCATAGGAGTAATGATAGTTATGCCTAAAAAGAAATAGTGATGGCATGAGATAGCACAGAGCCACTAGTAGATGAAGAGAGAAGTGCTTCCTGGTCCCATGGGGTTCAACCAAGCAGAAGGTAGTGTAGCCAGACGATTTGCTATGTAAGTCCTGGCGCCATGCACCACTCAGGTCGATTAAAGCACACATATAGAGGCTGGCAGATGTGGGAGTGCTGAATGCAAAAGGAATCTATGGGTACTAGGACATGTTGGGTGCTGTAAGGGTGCGGGAGGAGGGCACACGTGAGGAAGCAATGGTCCGCAAAGAGCAGGAGGAGTAAGAGTGTTTTGAATTTTTGCTTGTTTCAATCAGAGACCTGATTTGGTTACAGTTATTGCAAGGCAGAGTCCCAAAATACTGAGATGCCAGCCAGAGACCCAAATAATTTCAAGTGATGTGAAATATGTCAGCAGGTAAGCCATGACAGAACAGTGGTCCAGTAGACACAGATGCGGACTGGAGAGGGCTAAAATAGTAGCAAAGAAACTGATGGACATAACCAAGACTTCGATGCATGAAGTCGGCAAAAGCCAACTGAGTAGACCAAGGGTTGGTCCAACCAAAGTGCAGCGGAGGCAGGAAGGTGAGCGGGTGAAGGGCAGTGCCAAAGCAGCTGCAGAAAAACTAGGGAGGAAGCAAGAGAGCCGGGGGCGAGGAAACACCCAAAAGCACTGGCAGGATGCGAGGAGGGAAGTGTGTGGCAGGCAGAGAACCACAGACATCCAGCAGCTCCCTGCCCCCACCACAATGTACTTGGCGCCGGGAGGGTAAACAGCAGAAGTGAGGGCAGAATGGGAACAGGAGTCGCTCAGCAAGAGCCGCGACGGGGGGGCGGCGAGCAGGGTGGAAGGAGCACTCAAAGTGCCACCGAGGAGGGAGGGAGGAGATGAGCGCAGGGAAAATAGAAGGGGGGCAAGAGACGGGCCACAGAAGCAGCAGAAATGAGGGCCAAATGCAGCAGGCGCAGGCAACGCCACCCGATCGAGAGCAAACACAGCGGGAGGCAGGGGAGCCTCGTTCCCTCCGGAGACCAGCCAGAAGGCAGGATTAGGAGAACTGGGCTAGCAGCAAAATGCTTCAAAATGAGCATGGAAAGGAGGAATCTGCCGGCAACCACAGAAACACAGGGAACAGACGAAACGGAGGAGCGAGAAGAAAGAAACTGGCGAGAACCAATAGCAAAGACGGGCATGGAGGGATGTGAAGGGAGAAACTGCAATGGAGCGGAGGTACGTGAAGGGGTAGCCGGAGGCATGAAGAAAAATGATGCAGCAGAAAATGAGAGAACATCAGGGCAAAGGGAGGCAGCGTTTCTGGCTGCAATGAAAAAGAAGCCTGACAAAGCCCAGGATGTTATGACCTTTTAGACTCGATGGGGGAGTGACGTTGTTGTTCCGCCCATCAAACCTCGGGCTTAAAGTCTTCCCAGTGTGCTCTGTTTTTTTCTTTCCTATTTTATACACATCTTCTAATTCTGTTTTCTTCAGTATTGTGTTTAATTTATTCATGTCACAATATACCTTCCCTGTTTTTCTACCCCAGTCTTGCTTGGATAGGCCACAATTGAAGTCTCCTCACCATTAGACTACTTTAGCAGTGTGTAAAAAAGGCTCAGTTTTTTGCATAAGATCATTCCTTTCTCTTTTCACCTGGGCGTTATATATGTTTATTAATTGCGCCATGCAACCACTGATACTCCGCGCGATATTCAAAGGGAAAAGTAAGCGCTGCAAACTGATGCTACTGGAGCACATCAGTAATGCATGCAGGCACAGGTGGGGTGTGCCCATATAACCTGCACAGCCCGATATTCAGCCCGGGATGTGCAGAGCCATGCATGCGCAACTCTTACCTGTGCCAGCACAAAGTTAAGCCAAAAAAAAAAAGGGAACAACTGATGGCCACCCACAGGTGAGCTGCCGCATTGCAGGGCATAACACGGCAGCTGCCACCTGTGGGTGGCCACCCGAGTTCCAGCTGCACCTTGCAGTTTCCATGCCCGATCGCTGGGCATTTGTTTAAAAACTTCACCCATATCCCTGGTGATCCAGTGGACCGCCTTCTGCCTGATCACGGCATCTGTTAAAAATATCAGCCCATCATCCCTGGTGGTCTAGTGGACCGCTTCTCTGCCCAATCACGTGGCATCTGTCAGAATACTTCCTCGGCCCCATATCCCTGGTAGTCCAGTGACTTCTATAGGCCCGATCGCGGGCATGTGTAAAGAACTCCAATATCCCTGGTGGTCTAGTGGTACCCCCCCACCCATCCACTGAGCCCCACTACCCCGGTCAGCCGGCGGGCAGCAGCACCCCACCCATCTGCCACCCCGCCGCCTGACGACTGACACCTCGGTAGGGCTGCACGCCCACTGGTTCACAGCGGAGCCACTCCTATATCTGAATAGGTATCGGTAGGCTGCACACCCATTGGCTCATGCTGCGAACTATCGGGCGCATCCTCACCGAGGTGTCAGTCGGCGGGCGGCGCGGGTGGCAGGTGGCTGACCAGGGGAGCGGTTGAGGCTCAGTGGGCGGGTGGGGGCACCACCAGACCGCCAGGAATATTGGAGGTTTTTTTACGATGCCTGCGACTGGCACATTGCGTCCACTGACCACCAGGGATATAGGACGGGGAAGTATTTTGTGACAGATGCCCGCGATCCGGCAGAGAGTGGTCCACTGGACCACTATGGATATTGGACGAGGAAGTATTTTTTAACAGATGCCCGAGATCGGGCAGAGAGCGGTCCACTGGACCACCAGGGATATAGGACGGGGATCTTTTATTAAACAAATGCATGCAATCGGGCTGCAGGGGGCGTCGGTCCCTGACGGCTGCTGCCTGACAGGGTGCCAGGCGCAAGTCTTCGAGAATCGGCACTCCTGCATGCAAATGGGGCCATAATGACATGCAAATGGCCCCATGTGTGCATTACATAAATTATGGCCCCATTTGCATGTCAACTTTTGAATGTCGGAGGTGCTGTGCATGGCACAATGGAACTTGCGCTAGCGCATCTCCATGCTCCACTCTGGCCACTTCACGCTGGTGCAGTGCCCGCGCCATGTGCACATAGGGTGGCCAGGTGCGATATTCAAGCTGCTGAGCCATGGCAGAGATCCTTTGAATATCGCTAGTCCCACACCCTCTTCTGCCCATGTTGTTAGGCTGCGCCTGCTTGTGCCACAGCCGGGCGCAGTTTGAATATCTCGGCCCGTATCTACTACTAAAGCTCTCCCTGGGACTAAATCTATTACTTTTTTTATACTAATTCCTGGATTAGCGAAAAGCAGGCCCACCCCTGTACAGTGCTGTCCACCTATTGACCATATTGATGGACCCCGTCTCCAGTCTTTTTGTGCCTGCTCTATTTCTGGTATTGAATGTAGCCTTGTGTCCTGCACAAATGTAATGTCACTTTTGAGGTCTTTTAGTATGGGAAAAGTAGTTAATCTCTTGTTTCTGTTCTTTATACTGTTTACATTAGACGTGGTACATTGAAGAGCAGCCATTATGAGCCAAAAATGGAATGAGGTAGACATCATTGTTATGCATGCTTTAGTTTTGCTTTCCTTTTTTGTGAGCTCCGTATCAGTTGACTCATACTCTGAGGACTGCTGCTGTATAGATAATGCTATAGAAAATGTGTCTGACTCTCCTTCTGAGTCTGGTGATTCTTTTTCCTGGAAGGCTGCATATATGTTTTTTAAAAGTATTCCATCATCACCATGGTTTTTTTGCTTCATTTTTGGTGGCTTATGCTTGTTTCTTGATCTTGTAACTATTTGGAAGGAGGGGCCTGGTGGTACACTTGGTGGAGGCATAACTTGCCTTTCTGTTTGTGCAATGTCCTGCTTTACATTTGATGCCTCTTTATTTTCCTGCTTATCTTATGTTTCCTGGCTCTCTACTTTAGCATTCATTTCCTTCTTGCTTGTGTCTTTACTTTCTTCTTTTGGGGAGGTGGGGGGTGTCAAAGGATGCTCCTCTTCCTCCTACTTCTCTTTTTGCTTATTTTTAAACTGCAGCTCATCTTCTTTTTCTTCTTTCTCCTTCATTAGCCTGTATTTTTGTGCTAAGGCCACATACACATCCTGTTCTGCTTGCTCTACAGGATCTGGGCTATTGCATGAGGCCCATGAACAGTTCATAAACATATGGCCCATTTCTTCACATAGGCTACATCTCACTTTGTTTCTACAGGATGCTCCAAAGTGACCTACTTCTCCACATAAGTCACATTTGATTTTATCACATGCATTGCTTAGATGCCTTCTATCCCCACACTTGTAGCATGCTCTTGGCTGGCCACCATAGAAGACCACACCTCTTATCATTTCGTAAAAAGAAACAATTCAATAGATGCTGTACTTCACCATTTACTGTCCTTAAAGTCACTTTAAACCTCCATCCTCCTGTCCATAAATGTTCAGCGTCTAATATGGGTTCTGGTGGGCCATTCAGGTCACATTGTTGTTTAAGCCAGAAAATTATATATTTGCTACGTTGACGTCTTCATTTTTAAAAAATATTGTCACCATCTTATGTGCAGGTTTAGTTAATGGAATTGCCATGAAAGGTCTCCATAAAGATGTCATTTTTAATTGGTGGTACTGTTTTCAAAATCTTTCTAGGCCCGATGGATGTTTAAAACATATCAAATATAGTGTCCCCTGGTGTGTGAATTAACGCATATATTTCATATGCATGGAAGCACATACTTTCTTTGATCAGGTTTCTTCCTACAAAAAGTCTGTCTGGAATTTCAGATATTTCCCCTCTATATTTTAGCGTGACTGCATTCCTCCTCTTGGCTGATTCTGCTGTTAATGACCGATGTTCTGGAAATAATTTTTCCTTTGCATTAGGTCCTCAGACATTTTCCGTACTTTGTTTATTCTCATGCTGTGTTTCACGTAAGCTTTTCTCCACCTGTATTTTTAGATCATCCATTTCAAAAGAAGTTTCAAGACCATCATTTTATTCACCCATTTCTACTTCTTGAGTCTCCCCCTCTCTTTTCCTTTAGCAATACCTTTTCAGCCATACTTTCATTAGTATTGTCTTTTTGCTTAAAATTTGACTGACCTAAATTTTCCCCAGGATCCTGCTCCACCTTTTCATTTTGCCTTTAGTTCTGTATTTTTTCTTAGTTCTTCTGGACCAGTGTTTTCAAGTAAATTTGGATCCCAGCCCTTTCCTGTTTTTTTTTTTTTTTTTTTCTTCCACCCTGCTCCTTGCAGGGCTTCTGTTATCCAATCGGGTGCATCTGGAAATGGTATCTCTTCTGTATGTAGCTCAGTTCTGACGTCTTCAGACACTGTAGGAGTTTCTTTCACCTCTTGAGTCTCTTCACTCTTTTTCTTCATTCTCTGCAAATGTGCTCCTTCTGCCTGATGTGCCTATCTTAGGCCAAGTTGCTTAGGACCCGTTGAAGCCATTCCTTTTGGGGCATTCATTCATTCTTTTAAATCCTTTGTCCTTACTGCTTTCTTTTGCCCATTACTTTTAGCTTTCTCAACATTTTCTGCCTGTGACTCACCATGCTTGACAACTGCGGTATACTTTGATGCTGCCACATCACCATTTCCAGACATGGAGGCGAGGGCATTGTCTGTTTGCTCACTTCTTTCTCAGTGTTGCTGTTACATTCCAGGCCATTTAGTGCAGCTTGCAGCTTTTTCATTTCTTCCTCATGCCATTTCTCCTCTGCAAGCAATTTCAACACGATTTCTTCTTTTTCTGTAAATTCTGGTATTTCTATCTGTTCCGCGTTATTTTCTTCATCTGCTTTTTCCTTTACTTCTGTTTCCATTTTTTTTTACCTTGCTCAGTATTCATTTTGTTGGTCTCTAGCAACAGGGTGACCAGGGAAGAGACTTGCTCCCCCAGTATCTCGCACATCTGCTCACTCTATCTGCTTGGGACTGGCCATCCGAAGCATTCCTCCATAGCGACAAGGGTTCCTCCTGTGGACAAGTAGGGGAATTTCACAGGTGCCCTGGCCAGATTGCCCCCCATTCACTAAAAATACCACCAACAGCTTAATCTGGTTCAAGATCAGTTGGTATTCATCTGTATCCCCTCCCCCGGGTCGTGCCTGAAAATAGGCAGAATTCTTCTGGTGTACTTACTCGGTCAACAAAAACTAAATAAATTAAAAAAAAAACCAAGATCTAGATAGATGTGAGTCAAATTCTTCTGTGTCTCCTCTTTTTCAATTGCTTATTTTTTATCACTGTAGAAATACTGTGTTGCCCATAGTCTTAGTGTGTATTAACCTGTAACATATGTAAATATCTCAGAGTATTAAATATCGTTTTTATATACTTTATGCTTTCTGTGACAGTAATTTCAGGTATAAATAACCAGGGTAAATTGGCAAGGCTGTGCTCTGTCTTCAAAGAGGCAGACTGTAGTTACCACATCTAAGCAAAAGTGTTCTTATCTGTAACAAAAGGTGTGGTGTGTTTGCCTTCTGGTAAGGAGCACTGTACTGTGTGAGAGCAGTGGCTCTGGTAGGATTCAGACTGCAAAATACTCAAGTGAGGTTGCAGTTAGTGGTGGCAGCATGCTAAGTAACAGTTTCAAGCATCTGGGGGGTTGTGAAACTAGTAACAACTGTCACTGGCTGAGTTCTAGGAGTGAACCAGTTTGTTTCAAACTGGTGAAAGAAGTGGGATTCAGACCTAGAGACATCCTCAGTGAGGTTGCAGTGAATGGTGGCAGAATACCAAGGTAACCCTTTCAGGTATCTGAGGGGTTGTGAAACTTGTAACCACCACAGACTGAGTTCTGGGATTGAACCAGTCTGTGACGAACCAGAGGCAGCGATTGGGAACTGAAACAGAATGTCAATAAAAAGATTATCCGTCCAGTCACAGAACAGGGTATACTAAAGGAGATGCTGTGTATTCTACCAGTTCTGTTTTGTTGTAAGAGTAAATTGCTAGAAGACACGATGTCAGGGCCATATGAAAAATTGAAGCTGGCACACCTTGAGCAGTTGTGCAGAAGGACAGGGTTTGTCTTTGAGGAAGGCCAGTCATGGGCAGATCTAATGGACCCCCGTGAAAAAAGTGAGCAATGAAGTGGTGAAAAAGCAGTCACAGCTAGCTAAAGTCATTAGAATGAGAGTGCAAATGAGCCAGAGCCTGTAACTGGAGCAGATAAAAATGCTGCAGCTGGAGTTTGCCCTGGTTAACTTAAAGGCAGAGGTGGAGCTGCAGCGGACAAAGAGGAGTGAGAAAGGCAGCACCAGCATGAGATCCAGCTGAGAGAGGGAGAGGAGTGAGAGAAAGACTGTGAATGCAAGAGGGAGATTCTGTGCCAGAAGACAGTGCCACAAACCATAAGAACTGGCATCACATTTGACCCAAGAAACCAAAATTAATTCCAAAATGCTTTCCAAGTATCAGGAGGAGGCAGATCTTGATTTGTTTTTAAAATCTTTTGAGAACATTTATGGGCAGTTTGAACTGGACAGAGCTTCTTGGGCAACTCACCTTTTACCACTGCTTGCAGGCAGGGCAATAGAAGCCTTCACTAGGATGGACAAGGTGGACAGTATAGACTACAACAAAATGAAAAATGCCTTGTTAAAACATTTTGAATTGACTCCCGAGGCCTATAGACAACAATTTAGAGGTTTAAGGAAGGCACCAGGAGATGGCTATTCTTAAATGTGTGTACAGTTAGGCAGTCTGTTAGAGCGATGGTTAGGGGGTGCAAAGGCTAGCTCTGTGTAACAGATAAAGGATTTTTTCCTCATGTGACCATTCTTAAAGACTGTACCAGAGGAGCTGAGAATATAGTTGCTGGATAGGACTCTAAGCTGCACGAAGAAGGCTGCTCCAGCTGAGAGGGCTTATCAGTTCATATCCAGCCAACCATTCTTCCAATGCAGAAACAATGGGGGGAGAGAGATATCAGGTGGTTTTAAGGGAACCCAGAATGGTAACCGAAGAGAAACGAGCCTGTGCCTGTGCAAAAATAAAAATCAAATGCTTTCAAAAGTATGAAGTTAGGGGAATGCAAGTGCTATTTCTGCCCCAAACTGGAACACCTGTCATATTACTGTTCCAACAATACGGGAAAAGGTGTAAGTGCAACTGAAGGGGTAGCTCTGGAACATCCCAGTAGCTAGTGGTCTGAACCCGGAGTGCAGTTCCCACTAACTTTACTGCACACATGCACCCAGTGTTAGTAAGTAGAATGGTAACCAAGGGATTGAGGAACACTGGGGCCTCCATGTCCATGGTAAAACAGGATTTAATTCATGAGAAACTTGTCTTGCCAGGCCAGTTTTCCAGAATGAGAAGTGTGGCAGATCCTGCAGTCTCCGTGTCCATGGCCTGGATTTTTCTAAGCTGAGAAGGTGGCCAGAATATAGTAATGGTGGGTGTTGCATTTAACCTGCCCGTGGATGTTATTATAGCTAATGACTTTGATAGTTGGACCAGCATGTCACTACCTGTAGTAAGGCTAGGGGAACCAACTCCTGAGGACACAGATGGGGCAGTGCAGCTGGAAGTAACTGCTCCCTCAGCAGCAGGAGAAATTGCAACTGAAGAATGAGGTGGGAGCAGCAGTTCTGAACCACAGCTACAAACTGAGGAGAGCCCAGCTGTGGGTGGCTGTCCCACAGGAGAGTGTGTTTTAGGGAAGGACAGACATACAGAGCTGCGGGAGAACTCAGCAAGCTGACCCATCCCTACAGAAATTAAGGGAGTTAGCCACCAGGGTGGAAGGTGACTCCCAGGCTTTGGGGAAAAGGGAGGTTTAGTGGGAGAATGGGCTTCTCTGTCATGAATAGGTGTCAAAGGGAGGACCAAAGGATGGGGTACTTGGGCAGGTAACAGTTCCTAGGGAATATAGGAAGTAGCTTCTGGCCTCAGCCCATGACATACCCTTTTCTGGACTCTTAGGAGTCGGCCATACAAAAAGGCAGCTGACTAACAATTTTTATTGGTCCACTATCTTTAAAGATGTGGCAGACTACTGACAAACTTGTCCGCAATGCCAGAGGGTGGGAAAGACTGCAAGGCTAAGATGGCTTTGATTCCCCTGCCTATAATTGCAAGTTGCTGTGGACATTGTGGAGTCACTCAGCACTGCAAGTCACACAGGCAAAAGGTATATTTTGGTGGTCATGGATTACACCTTGAAATAGCCTCAGGCAGTGCCCTTGTTCTCTACTGAGGCAGAAAAAGTGACCAACGAACTGTTGGGGATATTTATCCAGGTAGGTTTTCATAGGAGGTTCTGTTAGTCCAGGGCATCAGTTTCATGTATGCCTTAATGTTTAGTGATCTTTGGCAGCAGTGTGGGGTGAAGCAGCTAAGGTCCTCCCCATATCAGTCCCAGATTAAAAGTCTGGTCGAGCAATTTGATGTGTCACTTAAGAATATGTTAAAGACACATTGTCAAAAGGAAAAAACAAAACAAGCTAAAAAAAAAAGAACCTTAGTGCAGAAACACTGAAACATGGGTTACCCCAAAGGGCATTGGCAACAAATCAAGTTTGAAAGAAATACAACATCATACATACTTTCATAATGCAAAGTATCATGGGATATATGGAAATCGCCATGACATTTCAGACTTGTTCAGTTTACAGCAATTTACATGCATTTTAAATAGCACAACTAACTTAATTTCTATAATAGTCACCTAGTACTTTTTACCATTATCAAAAACACCTAGTGCCATAAAAGGGGAACATGGGTACAAAATAGGGTCGAGTTGTCATTGTTACTCAAAGCAGCTGACCAACCCCATTCTATTTCTAGAGTTTATAACTTATTACAAAGTATAGATGGGAATCTCCCTTCTGGTGTCTGTCACTATTGGACGCAAAGATTAGGGATGATGGAAGATCGGGGAATATGGGAAACGATATGGGCTAATAATTACAAAAACATTAGACAAGATAGATATAAATTGCAGCAATTCAATATCATGCATAATATGTATTACACTCCTGCTAAACTTTATAGAATGGGTAAACTGATGTCACTCTCATGCATTAGATGTGGAACCAGGGAAGGAGATCTATACCATGTATTATGGGAGTGTGCTCAGATTCAATCTTTCTGGGGAACAATTAGTGCCTCATTAGCACAAATCAAAGGTATAGCGGACCTTTTTACGCCAGAAATTTGTTTGCTGAATAGTTTTCGTAAAGTCACGACTAAGCGAGATAAGTTATACATGGGCATTATATCAGCCACAGCAAAAGCTGTCCTTCTGAGGCACTGGAAAGATCTGACTCCCCCATCAACTATAGAATGGTACAGAGAAGTGATGCTTGCCTTGCAATTGGAGTTACATATCACCAGGATGAGTAACAGAGCTCAAATATATGACTCCATATGGGGACCATTGGGAGCCGTCTTGTCAACTTGGCAAGATAAGTTTATCTAATTGCAGATACTGATCCCTCATTAGTTGTACGGTTGTCCTGAGACTCTCCTATTATGGAGAATCCTAGGGTTATCTCAATTAGCATGTGGATGCCATGGAAGGTGTGGGAGGTGGGTGGGCTGGGGGAAATATTAGGCTGGCTAACTTGTTATATTGTTAGTTAGTTTTGTAGACATTGTTATCACGTGGTTAGCAAGTAATCTGACATGTTAGTGGCACATCTAACTGGTAAATGTACATCTGTGTAACACTATGTAATCTATGCCCTGTCAAGAGTGTCAATAAAATTAATTGAATTACAAAAAAAAAAACACCTAGTGCCATGGTATTTTCAACATTTACAGGTTTCATAAACATAGGGGCCCGGATAGTCAGACTGTGCCAGGCTGTGGTGCAAGCCTGGGTGCAGCACAACTTGGCTGCGCAGGGGCATTGACAGGGTGATATTCAACGGAGCTGCACCATGGTACAGCGTCGCTGAATATCGCACCCTGACCACCCGCAGTGCACATGGCGCAGTGGCACTTCACCAGCGCAAGTGACCAGAGTGGAGCAGTGGGATGCGCTAGCGCAAGTTCTGTTGCGCTATGAGCAGCAACTGAGATATTCAAAAGTCCACATGCAAATGGGGCCATAATGTATGCAAGGCACAAATGGGGCCATTTGCATGTCATTATGGCCGCATTTGCATGCAGGTGCGCCGATCCCCGGCGAGTTGCACCTGGTGACCTGCCAGGCAGCAGCCGTCAGGGACCGATGCCCCCTGCACATCGCGGCAATGTGCCCACTGCCCAATCACAGGCATATGTAGAATTAAACACTCATCCAATATCTCTGTTGGTCCACTGGCTTGCTAGCAACCCGATCACGGGCATATGTTAAAATAAAAGCAGTCATATATCCCTGGTGGTCCAGTGGACCACTCGCAGCCCGATCACGGGCATATGTTAAAATAAAGCAGTTCTATATCCTGGTGGTCAGTGGACTGCCTACAGCCCTATCGCGGGCATATGTAGAGAACATTATTCATCAAATATCCCTGGTGGTCCAGTGGACCACTTGCAGCTCGATCACGGGCATATGTAGAAGAAATTAATCATCCACTATCCCTGGTAGTCCAGTGGACCGATCGTGGGTGTCAGTAGAAAAGAATGCCACTCCAAAACAACCCTGGTGGACTAGCGGTACCCCCCTCCCCACTCACCCACTGAGCCCCACTGCCCCGCCGACTGACACTGTACGGTGGGGCTGTACATGCATTGGTCCACAGCATGAGCCAGTGGGCATGCCGCCCTACCGTACAGTGTTAGTCAGCGGGTGGCAGGGCAGCAAGCAGGTGGGGAGTTGCCACCCGCCACTGACCGGGGGGAGTGGGGTGGCGGGGCTCAGTGGGCGGTTGGGGGGTACCGCTAGTCCACCAGGGTTGTTTTGGAGTGGCATTCCTTTCTACTGATGCCCGCGATCGGGCTGCAAGCAGTCAACTGGACCACCAGGGATATTGGACGATTAATTTCCTCTACATATGCCTGCGATCAGGCTGCAAGTGGTCCGCTGGACCACCAGGGATATAGGACTGCTTTTATTGTAACATATGCCCGCGATCGGGCTGCGAGTGGTCCACTGGAAAACCAGGGATATTGGACGATTAATTTCCTCTACATATGCCCACGATTGGGCTGCAAGCGGTCCACTGGACCACCAGGGATATTGGACGATTATTTGTATACATGCGTCCGCACCGGGCATGGGGGGGCACCAGAAGGTGCAGCCGAGCTCGGTGGTTACCACGGGTGGCAGCTGCCGTGTTGCGCCTGCACACGGCAGCTCACCTGGGTGGCCAGCTGTTGCTCTTTTTTTTTTTGGCTCACCTGTGTGCAGCGCAAGTAGGGGTTGCACATGCGTGGGCTCAGCACATCCCAGGCTGAATATCGAGATGTGCGGAGTATGCATGAGGATGCCCCCCCACCTGCACCGCATACATACTGATGCACTCCGGCGCATCGGGATTTGTGCCAGGCTCAATACCCATTTGAATATCACACCGGGGCGCATCAGTGAGTTGCGCATGGTGCAGCAGTGTTGCACCATGCACAACCCTTCTGAATATCCGGGCCATGGTATATAGATGAAGGTATTTTATGACCTAGTGCTGTTACATACTAAATCCATCAATGATAAACGCAACCTGTTTTACATACACTTGGAGGTCACCACAATAACCTCTCTGTATGAGGACCTGAAAGGGAAAAGGAAAATTAAAGAGGACACTATAGCATAGTCAAGAAAGGGAAGGGGTGCCCATAGGTGGCCAACCTTATGGACTAGAAATTGTAAAGGATAGATTAGGCTAAAAAATAGAAGAACTGTTGCAACAGATTTTAAGAAAAGGCTGGTCCTCAAGAGTGGCAGGAGCTCCCTGTCACAAATGGACATTGAATAACCTTTTGCTTTCTGTATGTTTATTATTTTTATTTTTATTTTCTGATTTGAATAAAATAATGCACGTTTGCGTTTTTTATGCACCTGACTTCTGGTTTGTTGTGTCTGTTTTATCCTACACCTTCACAGCCTGAAAGTGTGTCTAATTTAAAACGCACATGTAATTGCTTACATTCTGTAGAGATTGCTAATGTAGTTGGTAGTTTGATTCTGATTCCTTTTTTCTCTTTAAAAGTACAAAAAAAGACTGCCCAACATGCTGGTGTTACCACACAAAAAATGTTTACATTTTTTATTTGAAAATTGGTAAGCAGGAGAGGCACACTGAGCCAAGGCTCATTTCCAAGTGTGACCTGGGAGAAGAGAACAGTGGAAGAACAGCAGCACAATACATAATAGCAAAACAGTCACACATTCTAGTTAAACCATAAACCTCTATTAGTTCTAGTTCTGGGTACGATCAGCAGGTCTAGATTAGTGGCTCTTAGTGGATAGGCTCCAGCGGGGACTGGAGAAGCCTTGTGAGTGGTTGGGGGCAACAGATAGTGCAAAATGTTAAAGATTACCCCTCCTAGGGTTAAATCATTCAAGACAGCAGGAGAAAGCCATCTCAGTTTATAAGGTACAGTGGTAAGTATGGCGGTTCAGAGAAATGGTAAAGCAACATACTGTATGTTGTATGCAGCATTCCACTTTTGCAAAGTAGATTTGACTGAAGTATAGAATACAGAAACCTCATAGGTAAGCCTAGGAAGTAGGACACCCTGGGCTATGGCTAAGCGGGCAGTAGTGGTAAGATTATGCTTGACTTTATACTTTAGCCCCAACTAGGTATTAACTGATTTACAGGTGTTCAGTATATGTAGTGAAAAATAGATGGATGGGTAGAGCATCACGCCTAAGTATTTAAAAAGTGGACACCGATTCAAGAGGGATTGCATTACAAAACTATTAAGGAGGTCCATCAGCTTTTTAAGTTTGGGTGCTCAGCCAAGCAGCATAGCCTTGGACTTTGCCCTATTTAAAAGCAGTTTGTTTGCTATTAGCCATTGCTGCACTCCCTGGAGGTGAGGGGAAAGCCTTATATTGACCTCAAACATAGGATGGGGGTAATATGGGCAAGGTCCAGTTGTATGTTATTTATGTGAAGGAAGAAGAGGAGAGGTCCAAGTATGGATCCTTGTGGCATGCCTAACAGGGTAGGTGTGGGGTTTGGGAAATCTGAGAAGGAGGTACTGAACTTCATCTTCTGACTCCTGCTGTAATTCCTGAACCAAGCGCAGGTGGCTATCTACAAGATCAAAGGATGTAGTGAGGTAAATGAAAATAGCCCCAGTGAATTCACCCCTTTCCATGGTATTTGCAACTTGTGAGGTAAAGGAGAGGAGGGCAGTGGCATTACTGAAATTTATGGATCACATGTTGTGCCGGAGACAGTAGGTTATACTTGGCTAGGTGTTCATTTAGTTGAGAGGCAACAGTCTTTTCCAGTATTTTGTTAAGAACTGGGAGTATAGCAATCGATCTGTAACTATTGACAAGTTTACCATTACCTTTCTTGAATACTGGTATGATATGGGAGAGTTTCCACAACTCTGTCACAACCCCAGACAAAAAGGACTAATTAATACTTCTGGTAACTGGTGATGCCAGTTCACTAGCAGCAGCCTTAAGTTTAGAGTCGAGTTTGTCAGAACCTGCAGCTTTGGCTGTTAGGATACACTGCAGATGTTTACGCATCTCTGAGACTTTAGCCATTTTAAAGTGGAACTGTGTTTGACTTGGGGGCGCAGTGTGAGTCTGACTGTTTAGCAGTGTTGTCAATGGGGAAAGTGGGAAGGCCCCATATATGAAGAGAGATTGGCAAAGAAGCCATTTAAAATGCAGCTGTGGTTGTGGGGTTATTGCATTTGACATCATTTATCCATATATCATGGAGGGGGAGATTACCAGATTGACCCATGACCTGTTTTATACATTTCCAGAAATGTCTTGGGTTGCCAACACATAAGTCGGGGAGCATCCTGAAGTGGGCACTTTTTTTTATTTTTATTTATTTATTTTTTTTTTTAGGCGGATGGCTTTTTTGCATTTGTTTCTGAGGGTACAATATTTTACCCAGTCAGAGACTAGCTTAGTGGCTTTATATGCAGATTGGGATTATTTTTCCCTTGTCTTAATCAGGGTGAGGAGTGGTTGGTCTTAACCATTTGGGAACAGGGCCCTGGAATCTCCTAGTAGTAGATGGAACACGTTTGTCCTGTAGTCCAGTGAAAATCTGATTAAAGAGAAAGACAGCCAGATTAATGTCATTGGTGTTCCAAAGACATGACCAATCAGTGCACACAACATCTTGTTTAAACAGTGTTGGATGAAAGTGAGAGTGATCACATAATTGAAGAAGTCTTGAAGGGGCCTTAGCGGATTTAGCTGTCCAAACACAGTACACTGGTGAGTGATCACTGATTACATCAGGGAGCACTCTGGAACAGGTGATCCTGTCAGTCTGGGGTATTAGGATCCAATCAGTTAAAGAGGCTTTGCTTGAGGATCAGAGATAATTTGGGTGAGATGAAGCACACTAAGGGACAGGTCAGTATCTTTACTTTTCATGTTAAGCCAGTCTATATTGAAGTCTCCAAAAAGTAAGAACTCATTATTACAGCTGCAGTAATAATAATAATAATAATTTTATTTTTAAAGCGCCTTTCAAATTTTCAAAGCGCTGTACAAAACATATAGTAAAAAGAGAACCAAACATTATAATACAATATAAAACATTCATAAAACCACAATTTCATCAACAATTCATACAAAATACTATAAAAAGGCAATTTGGTACAAATGAGTTTTTAAACCACTCTTAAATTCCCCCATGGAGGTGCACTGCCGTAACCGACGAGGTAGAGAATTCTGGAGAGTGGGAGCAGCGTAGGAAAAAGCTCTACAGCTAGATGAATTTAGACTCACTCTCGGAATCTCTAGCAACCCTTCATCGGCCGAGCGGAGCGATTGGCCAGGGCAGTAAGACACTAGAAGATCTTTCAGATGAGCTGGACCCTGGTCATGTAGGGCTTTAAAAGTCAATAAACAGACTTTAAAGGTGATCCGCCACTGCACAGGGAGCCAGTGCAGTTTGTGCAGCACCGGGGCAATATGACAGGACCTACTGGTCCCCGTCAAAACCCGGGCCGCCGCGTTCTGCACTAGCTGAAGGTGGCAGATTTCAACCCCAAAAAGCCCAAAATATAGGGAGTTGCAGTAGTCTAGACGAGAGGACACAAAGGTGTGGACCAACATAGGTAGCATGTTAGACGGAACGAGGTGTTTCACTCTAGCGATATTCCTGAGGTGGTAAAAGGAAGTCTTGACGACTGCTGACACCTGCAAATGCAGTGTCAGCCTGTCATCCAAGATAACCCCTAGGTTACGCACCCGTTCAGAGGTCGGAAGTGACACGCCCCCAAGAAAAATTCCTGAGGGTGTGCCAACAGGCGACCCCTGTATCCGACAGCCTGGGTCCACCACCAAAACCTCTGTCTTTTCTGAGTTCAACTTCAGCCAACTAGAATCCATCCAACCCTGGATTTCTTTCAGACAGTTGTTAAACACTGAGAGAGCTCTATCCTGGTCAGGAGCAAAAGACAGGTATAGCTGGGTATCATCTGCATAGCAATGAAACCTCAGCTTATACTGTCTTATAATGTATCTGAGGGGCAGCATATACACCGCGAGCAACATGGGAGACAGCAAAGAACCCTGAGGCACCCCACATAACAAAGATGTTGGGTCAGAGGAAAAAAGCCCCGACACAACTCTTTGTGATCTCCCAGTGAGGAATGAGGTGAACCTTCGAAGGACGGTTCCCGATATTCCACAAATCTGCCTCAGGCGCTAGCAACACCACGCGATCCACGGTGTCAAAGGCTGACGAGATCAAGAAGAACTAGAATAGAATGTCTCTTCTGGTCTCTGGCCCTCAAGAGATCACTAAGCATCCGAACCAGCGCAGTCTCAGTGCTATGTCTTTTACGAAAACCCAATTGGAAGGGTTCGTAGATGCCATGGATGGTTAAATGGTTCTCCAATTGGGACGCCACTACCTTCTCAATCACTTTCCCAATAAAGGGTAGGTTTGAGATGGGTCTGTAGTTTGTGAAACAGTTAGGGTCCAAGGTAACTTTCTTCAAGAGGGGTGTCACCACTGCCTCTTTCAGGGAGCTAGGAAACTCACCCGATTCCAAGGAGCACCAGACTATTTGTACAAGGATTGGACCGATGATGTCGCAACAGCCCAGTATTAGGGAAGTCAGTCCAGGATCCAAACTACAGCTCATAGGGCGCACATCTTGGATAATCCTCATGACATCCACAAAATCAGGTCTGCTGAAGCAACATCAAGAAGACTGAGGTACTGTGAATTCATGCTGTTCAACAGCATCCCCCTTAGAAGCCGCTGGACGCAGATCCATCCTGATGTCGGCCACTTTATTAACGAAGAAGAATCGAGTGAGCTCCTCGCATTCTAATTGTGAAAAAGCTTTCCAAACTTGTAGACAGGCTGGGTTGCACAGCCTGTCCACAGTTCAAAAAAGCTGAGCCGGTCGATTGCTGGCTACTGCAATCTCCCTGGACAGGAATTCTGCCTTCTTATGGGAGATTGCAGATTGATAGACAGAATAATGGTCCATCAATCTAAGACGGTCGGCATCAAGGGCAGATCTGTGCCAGCAGCGTTCTAATCTTTGCCCCTGTCTCCTCATCTCCCTCAACGTCCCATCAAACCAGGGCACCTTGGGACGAAGGGAAAGGGGGCGTACACGAACAGGAGCAATAGTATCTATAGCCAATGTAACAGACTTATTATAGGCTGTCACCAAGGTCTCTGGACTACTGCTCGCCAACGCGGGGGATGACAGGTCAAGAACCGCCGCGAGGCCCTGGGGTGTAATATCCCATAAAGGGCGGTATCTCGCCATCTCCACAGGGGTAGGCCTTCACAGGGGGGTACTAAAATTGAACCTCACCGTGTAGTGGTCTGACCAAATGACTGGTTCCACCCCCAAATCGAAAACATCAATCCCAAGGAGAAAGACTAAGTCCAAAGAGTGCCCAGATTTATGAGTAGCGTTGGGAACGACCTGTGTAAAGCCCAAAGAAATCATTAATTGGAGGAAGTGATTACCAAATTGCGAGAGTTCATCATCGATCCAGGCGTTGAAGTCACCCAGAACCATCAATCTGGGCGACTCAAACGACATGTCAATAATGAAGTCTGCCACTTCCTGTAAGAACTGTTTCCCATCTGCTGGTGGACGGTAGATGAGTACGATTCGAACGCCAACACCCGCTACCACTGTGCACTCAAAGGACTCAGCCTCCCCCGTAACCACACTCATGAGGCCCATTTCTGTCTTAAAACAGACTGCAACCCCCCCACCCCTGCGGTCCAATCTCGGGCGGTGTATCACCGAATACCCAGCTGGAGTCATAGCTTCCAACGTGGGCCTGGATTTTCATCCATCCAGGTCTCGGTGATGCAAGCCAAGTCCTCCGAACTAACAAGATCAGCTATAATGCCAGTCTTGTTTCTGACGGACCTAGCATTGCGTAGCACCGCCCGAGTTGAACGAACCTCGAAGGCCGTCAAGCTCATCTGCCTACTTAATTCCATATTGCCCTTGGGTATGGGCACCAGACATGGTAATCCACGATCTGGGTTCCATTTCGCCCCAGGGCACCTTCTAGATCTAACAACCCCAACACGAAAGTAGACAGACCCTGCAGATGTTTTGCATGTACAAAAGGAGTGATGTCATGTTTTCTGTCCGTGGAACTGACTGAAGGTGTAAATAGTCTCCTCCGCCTAACCCTCCTCCAAGAAATCTTTTCCGCCCTCAAATAAATACACTTTCATGTTAGTCAGTGGTTGCAGTGCACTATTTTATTTCTTAAGTGGGAGGTACAAGAACTGGAACCTGAGTAGTGGGAGGCAGAATTAGTTTTTTTGGGGAGTAAGATCCACCCCCACCTTTTTTTGGTTCATGTGGGAGGGACATGAGGTGGATCTATCATGCTGGAACAATTGACTATCAGAGTTGCCTGGGGCATCAGAGCTTAAGCTTCAGAAGGAAAAGCATGAAACTGCATCCCTATACAACACTTGTTTAAACAGCATTGGCTCAGCTTACATTCCTCTCCTGGTCACACATTTTTACAAATACTTTCCAAGAGATGGAAGGTCCCTCCTGGTGGGTATATGTTGTTATTCAGACCTGCCCTCCAACCCTGCCCGCACCACCTTACTCTGTATTTTGCATCAGCTGAAGCAGGTCAGTATAGCAAGAGGCTGCAGTGTATATTTTTTACTGAGCTTGCAGTTTTAAAGGAATAGTCCACAGTCCACTCAGAATTTGCAAAAACACATTATGCAGAGTTTTTTGATTTGTATGTTAAGTCTTAGTGTGTCCCTCCCTCTGTCTGCTATTAGGAGTTTTTCTAAATTAGCCTATTAGCAGATACCTGAGAGCTAGCTAGCTGGGGTTTCTGTAAGAAACACCCTACTAAATTAAGCTCTAATTCACTATTGTTGTTTTCTGTGTGTGTCAGGTCTAGCTTGCAGGAGTGTTTTAATTTTAATCCTTTCAATTTCCTCAAACTATACACAACCAGAAAAGCATAGAAATTGCACAGATCATTAGCACTATAATTAGTTAAGACTCTGTTGTCTTACAGAAAATCCACTCAGTTAGATTTCAAGTATTTGCTAAACCATAAATGTGGGTACCAGCTTTCTATTAGGTAGAACTAGCATTTAGCATGGATTTTGGTCTGTGTCATGATTTTCATTTTTTTTTTTTACACAAATGAAGTGTATGGTATGAAGCTGCAGCCTAGAAACTGCAAAATACTTTAAAGTCACTTTTTCTCCTGTGTGTGGTATAGCATGAACACAACAGGTTGACAGTGACTATTTCAGCTACACATCTGACCCCATTTTACAATGGTTCATTGCACTACACATTTAGTAGCTTACATTCCTCTCCTGGTCACACATTTTCACAAATACATTCCAAGAGATGGAAAGTCCCTCCTGGTGGGTATATGGTGTTATTCAGACCTGCTCTCCAACCCTGCCCCCACCACCTTACTCTGTATTTTACATCAGCTGAAGCATGTCCGTACAGCAATAGGCTGCAGTGTATATTTTTTACTGAGCTTGCAGTTTTAAAGGAGTAGTCCACTCAGAATTTGCAAAAACATGCTTTGCAGATGTTTTGATTTGTATGTTAAGTCCTAGTGTCCTTCCCTCTGTCTGCTATTAGGAGTTTTTCGTAAATTAACCTATTAGCAGACACCTGAGAACTAGCTAACTGGGGGTTCTTTAAGAAAACTGCTACTAAATTAAGCTCTAATTCACTACTGTTGTTTTCTATGTGTGTCAGGCCTAGCTGGCAGGAATGTTTTAATTTTAAAACTTTTAATTTCATCAAACTGTACACAACCATAAAAGCACAGAAATTGCCCAGATCATTAGCGCTATAATTAGTTGACTCTAGCTGTTTAGAAAACCCACTAAGTTAGATTTCAAGTATTTGCTAAACTATAAATGTAGGTACCAGCATTCTATTAGGCAGAACTAACATTTAGTGCTGATTTTGCTCTGTGACATGATTTTCCTTTTTTTTTTTTTTACAAATGAAGTATATGGTATGAAGCTGCAGCCTAGAAACTGCAAAATACTTTAAAGTCAGTTTTTCTCCGGTGTGTGGTATAGCATGAAAACAACAAGATGGATGACAGTAACTATTTCAGCAACACATTTGATCCCATTTTACAATGGTTCATTGCACTACACATTTATTGTATCCCACTTTTTCAAATAATAAAACAAATATTCGCCAACCTAAATAACTCGCACATACATATTTTTATACTTTATTAAAAAGATACTTCACATTTGTAACCAAAAAAAATTCAAAATCATGTCGCAGAGCAAAATCAGCACTAACTGATAGTTCTACCTATTAGAATAGAGGAGGCAGTATAGTGCGGTGGTCTAAGGCTCTGAGCTGCAAACCTGGTGTCCTGGGTTTGAATCCCACAGCCTCCACATGCGTACTGTGTGTCCCTGAGCATATCACTTAACTTCCTTGTGCTCCCAGCTCCCAGCTGTAAACAAGCTTTAGTGTGTCTCTCCTGCTAAAAAAAAAAAAAAAAAAAGAATGCTGGTACCTACATTTACAGTTTAGCAAATACTTTAGAGCTAACGGAGTGAGTTTTCTATAAGAAAACTGCTATAGTCTTTACTAATTATAGCAGTGATGATCTGGAGCAATTTCTGTGCTTTTTATTGTTGTGGGTAGTTTGATGAAATTAAATTTTAAAATGAAAACACATAATACTGCTAGCTAGACATGACACACCCAAAAAACACAAATAGTAAATTAGAGCTATTTAATAGCTGTTTTCTTACAGAAACCCCAGTTAGGTAGCTCTCAGGCATCTGCTAAATTGTAACTGTTGCCATTTGTGCTCACTGGATAAGAACAGTCACAAAGCTCTGCTGTTGTGAACTGATTTTAAAAAGCCCTGCATATGCTAAATCTATGGGCCTGGCTACGTCACTGTCACATGAGACAGGGTACATTGTAGGAGGTAGAAGGCAATAAACCTATTTGTGATGGAGATCCCCAGGGGTCATAAAACTACCCTAAAGCTAGCAGCCTAATTTAGGAAAAACTCTTAATAGCAGACAGAGTGAAGGCCACACTAGGACTTTACATACAAATCAGAACACTGCATAACATATGTTTTTGCAAATTCTGGGTGGACTACTCCTTTAATTGAGCCATCCCAAATCTGTATCTTTCCAAGAACCACTTTGTGGTGTGCATACCAGCGTGGTTATTTCACTATTATTTACAGCTTTACACCTTTATCAGTTTTTAATTGCAATTGTGTCTAAATGCTCCACCATGTAGCCTCCAGTCTCCCACTATACCTGCATGCATTGCAGCACTGTTTCACTGCATGCAGGGAGATCGAAGGCTACCAGGACATATGCAGACGGCAGTGTGGAGCACGGGTGTAGGCTACAATACTGGGATGCCTCCACACCACAGTAACCTGACAGCTGTATGCGAACCCCCAGGTATACCCCCATGTCCCCACCTAACCTACCTCTCTTTCTGCACTTGCTTCCCCAAGGGCCACCTCTTGATTGTATCTGTGTACTGTCCTTGATTACTCTTCTCACTGTGCCGAGTGTTGGGAGTACCCTGCCTGCCCATGTGTGATGTGGCAGCAATACTACCTGCAGAGCAGTGCCAGTAGTGAACACATACATTAGTGGAGCTCCTGAGTGCATCATGGAGCACTGCTACGGTGGACAATGGACATGTGGCACTGTGTACAGTGGAACAGTGGGGAACACTGAAGGCAGTAGTAGAGGGTCTGTCTTCAGCCATACAGCAGCAGTACATGAAAGTCTATTGTGCCCAGGTGCCCTAATACTGGCAGAACTGATGCCATGTCTTCCCCCCACCTCTCTCTCTCTGTCCCCTTCTGTCCCTCTCACTGACGTAGCCCCCGATTCCAACAAACAGATCTCCCCCTCCCTCGAATCTCTCTCTGTCACCTCCACAACGTAAGTGTGTCTCATAACAGTGAAATATGGTTAATTACATAATATGACTGTGCCATATACACAGTACTCCACAGGACATGTAGGAGGGCATCTCAAAATGGGATGTGCACTGCTACTACAGGGTTGAGACCACACACACTATCACACTCAGTGTGGACAGGCTGTAATGTTTTCAAACCATTATCCACACTGTTCACTGGCAGTGTGGATACACTGTAACGTTTACAGACTGTAACCATTTGAATCCATTACAGCTTTTTCGAGTGTAGTGTGGACAGGGCCAGCATGTCTATGTAATTATTTATCTTTCTATCAATTGCAAGTATCGCTATTTGTACCTATTTCTAAAACAAACCTGCATATCACATTTGCCTGCACTCTGAGCACATACTTATGAAACTGTGCATATTTGTACTCCACTTCTGCAGAGACCTCATATTTTCCTAATATTCCCATTATCACAAGCATAACTGCCTTGCCCTTATCAAAAGCGACCCCCTCTGAAAGTTACTATCACATTTTCTCTGCTAACAGTTCATCATCATTACACCTGACTTCCTGACATCAACACATTGCTTAAATATAACTTACATCACCTCATGGACAAAAAACCCTGTTTCTCTAAAAAATTAAAAACCTGTGTAAATAATCCCAATACTGAACATATGCCAAGCATTACTTTTTCATGTACTGCCACCTTCTGTACCATCATGGGGATTTGCATATGTTTTCCATAATGTTTTGCATTATTGGGGTATGTGCAATTGTGTTTTCTTTAAAATGTGGCTGTCCAGCCAATATCATCCAGGATAACACATACATCAGTGGCATTTGCTCTGGGGTTCTTTTGTAAACCTACAGTGCTTCCTATTCCTTCCATTAAAATGTACACCTCCATGTATTTTTCTAATAATGTGTATGCCTTCCTTAGAACAGAAACTAAAACAAATCTCACTACTTACAAATCATTGTGTTGTTTCTCCATACCTCCTTAACAATTTCACACAACTTCACTGACTTCATTATGCAGCCGTTGTGGATCTGACCAGAATTTGTTTTTAACTATGGGTCCAGTAGTATCCAAGAGGGGTTGGAGTGCTCAACAGCTACCAACAAGGGGTGGGGGAGAGGAATGTAAGTGCAGAAGAGGTGCAGCATGACCAAGTTCAGAACCTTTATCTGAAGGGACAGAGGTACCTAACAAGTGCATATTCAGAAGTGGCAGTAATACATGATGAACAAGAACAATATTTTCACAACAGGCAATTAACCTGCAGGGTGAGTTATTCCCTGGCCTCGTAATGGAGGGAGAAAACTGTAGTGGTGTGAAAGTGAAACCAAGGCAGGAGTGTGGACCTAGTCAGCTACTTAGCAGGATGGTTAAGAGTCAGCCAGGGAGGCATCGGGAAGACAGGTACCAGGAACAGGTGGGGAGGGGTTGGAGTTTCAACAGGTGCTTGAGGAAGCCAGGAGATAGGAAGAGGCAGATGGAGGAGTGGAGTTGGTTCCAGAGTGAGGGGAGTTGATGGGAAAAGGCAGATTGCCCAACAAGAGTAGCAGAGGTGAGGAGTGGCAGAAGTGCAGTGGGCCTGGGAACAGGGAGCAGGGGGGAGTTGGGAGAGAAGAGGAAAGAGAGTTAAAAACGTATTTGTATATGAAGGTGGTACAGTGGGCCTGGTGACGTGAGGGCAGATGGCAGATGGCTGGGGTGAATACAGTGAACAATGGTGGGTGCAGGTGGGGGGGGAGTTTGTAGTAAAGCAGCAGAAGGAGTTGCAGAGAGTGTCCAGTCTGGCAAGGGAGGTGGAAGGGGCAGTGCCAGAGACCACATCCCCACAGTCAAAGACGGGGGCACCATCTTGGTAACTAGCTTCCTGCAGACATGTGGAGATGAGCAGTCTTTGTTGTGATACAGGGCACCGAGCTTGGGACATAGTTTTGCATTGATGGCATCAATGTAGGCTGAGAACTCAA
Organism: Neoceratodus forsteri; assembly: GCA_016271365.2. NCBI lineage: Eukaryota > Metazoa > Chordata > Ceratodontiformes > Ceratodontidae > Neoceratodus > Neoceratodus forsteri. The sequence continues at coordinate 480,307,704 of CM057455.1, forward strand.
GCTTGCTGTCTAGCCACACTTCAAGGTACTTGAAGGACTGAACTGCTTCAAGGTGCATGCCATCCATAGTGGTGAAAACAGTGGGGGCAGTGAGTCTGGCTTATTTCAGACCGGTACCAAAAGTCATGAGCATGTTTTTTAGTGTTGACTGAGTCCGTTGGATTGAAACCAGTGCAGAATGTTGTTGGAAGTCCTGCTGGAGCAGGTCTTCTACAGCTGCGATGGTGGGACCAAAGGTGAAGATGATTGTATCCTCTGTATACATGTGGATGTACAAGTTGGCACAGGCAGAAGGGAGATCATTCTGGAAGATGGAGAAGAGGATGGGAGGGGGATCCAGGATGGAGCCTTGTGGGATGCCAGCCTGGTTAGCTAAGGGAGCTGACAGGGCACCTCCAACCTGTATTGATTGTAGTTTGCTTGTTAGGTAGGAAAAGAACCAAGCAACGATGGAAGCTGAGAAGCCAGCTGAGCTCAGCTTTTCCAGGAGGAGTGGATGGAACACAGAATTGAAGGCTTTAGCCAAATTGATCAGTATAGTGAGTGTAAGGTACCCCTGCTCCATCCCGGAGAAGATAGAATCATTGACTTACAGCAGGGAGGAGATGGTGGAATGTTACTTCTGGAAACCAGACTGGAAGGGTGAGAGGAAGCTGGAGGATGAAAGGAATTCAAGGAGTCTAGTATGGACCAGTTTCTCTTGCAGCTTAGAGAGGGAGGGGAGGAAGAGGTTAGGACATACGTTGCCAGGGGAGGAGGGATCAGCCCTTTTATGAAGTGGAATAACTTTGGTCAACTTAAAGGACTGAGGAACAGCACTGAGGGAGAAGGAAAGGTTGGGTAGGTGAGTAAGGAGAGATGCAATGGCAGGAGCTGAGAAATGGAGGAGCTTGGAGTCCAGACTGTCAAGGCTGGACCTTGAGGTTTTGGGGGGGGGAGGAAGGGGCAAGCAGGGTTTCCTGGATGGTGATGGGGGAAGTGAGGAGCAGGAGGGGAAGGAGAGGAGGCAGGAGGGGGAGAAAAAATGAGGGCACAGGTTACGAAGAACTCATCAAAGTGAGCAGCAACAGAGATAGGGTCAGACATAAGTGAACCATTAACCACAAGGATTGAGAGAGTGGACTGGGCAGGGAGGTCGAAAAGGGAGTGAAAAACCTTCCAGAATTTAGCTGGTGAGTTAAACTTTCAAGGAGAACTGCAATGAACCTTGCAGTTATTTGCCCAGTATAAGCTGTTTTTTCGGTACTGGTTAAAATTATGTTATTGTTCCTTCTATACATGCCTTCTAGTAACCTCAGTGGGTGTTTCTGCCTTACAATCTGGTGGTAAGTGCCATTTCTAGGGACATGGATATGTTGTTCATCCACACTCATTGGCAGTATCCTTGCCGCTTTAAATCTTGCCGGAAGGTCTTCAAGCTTGCTCCTCCCACCCACCCGGGTGGTATAACTCTCGGCTCCGCCCCATGACGCCAGATCTTCCTTACCGCTTGGAAGCTCAGGTTCCCTCCTTAACGCTCTGCGTTTGCGACTGGTTCCTATTTCTCCGTTTGCGGATTTAAAAATAAAATTTTGCAAAAAGACTTCAGTCTTCTATCCCCATGACCGATGGACAATCGACTCCGGATTTTGGAGATGCCCATGCGGCAGAAGATGTCTCGGACGGATCCTCACCCACGCGGTGTATACTGTTTAGCCTTGAGCACGACCCGCAGGCTTGCGACCTGTGCTCATCTTTCTCGGCCCACGCCCTCAGACCGTGCTGCCCGATTGCAACTGGGCCGCCCCGAGAAGCGCTTCTCCGTGAAGTCCATGAGTCTGTTACGGTGTCCGCCGGGCGGCGGTCGGGCGGATCAGCTCGAGCGGATGGTCGCCTCAAGAGGAGGCGGCGCGGGCGTGATCTTCCTCGGCCGCGGCATTTATCCCGCTCTCTGGGTTCTTCCTACACGGCTTCTTTTAAGGAGCTTTGTCTGTCCCTCTCCACTAAAGGAGAAGGCCTGCGTCTGCTGGACCTTATTCTCGGTCCAAAAGAGGACAGGGGTAATCCCTCCGTCAGCCGCCTTGGGAGCGGGAAAGGTCCTCTTCGGGCCGCCGACCGCCCGGTCTTCGGTCGACCGCCGCTTCGCCACTGGCCTCACGCGTGTCCCCGCCAGGTCAGTTGACCGACTCCCACCGATGAAGTCGTAGATTTTCTCGACCCATTGACGGGCTGTCGCTTTAGCAGCCGAGATTCCTCTCCCCGGTTCCCCGGGAGGAGTTGAGGATCCTGGGCTCGCCTGTGCCTCCGTTCGGAGCCTCGGATGGACCATCCGAGCGAAGGGAGTGCGGTTCCGCCGACACCTCCCCGCACCGACCTCGGAAATTCGGGACTCTCGGTCTCGGTCTCGACCTTCGCGGTCCAGCGATCCCACCGTATAGGCGGTCTCGGTCTCGGCACCGCCGTAAGCGGCGTCCGCCGCTCGCCCTCTCCTCCTCGATGAGGGAGGCTTCGGGCGTAAATTACGTCACGGCACGAGACCTTATGTTGCAACAGTTCTCCTGGTCGGGAATAAGCCGACCCGCCGCCTCCCCGGCCATTATGGCTGTCACCGAACGGCCGACACAACCCCGACTTGTCCGAGGAGCCTATACCCAGGCCGGTTGTTCGGCCAAAACCAGCTGCTCCACCGATTCCGGTGGAACCTCCGCCTCCACAGCCACCAATTGGGGCTCCGACCAAGGATTCTCGGTCGGCTAAGGGTTTACCCCATCGGCTGTCAGTTACCCTCACTCCCGACCGACCTCGGCAGGTGAAGGTGGCTCAGGCCAGAGCAGTCTTGAGGACTCTTCCGAGTCCGAAGATGATTCCTCCTTCTTCTCCAAGCGACTGGACTTGGAGTCTTCAGGAGGTCAGTCAATGGACGATAGCCCGTCGTCCTTCCTAGGGACTGCTTCGCTCATCTCGAGTCTACCGGATGGAGCTCGAACCCGCTTCCCAACGCGGGCCAGGTATCCTCACGGAGATTCTGGACCGAGGATTCTCCGACGGAGGCCTTTCCGTGGCGAGGCCATAGTAGGTCCGGCACTGGAACTTTGGCAGCGCTGCTTCCTGCCCTCACGCCTTGACGCCAGGATGGCTAGGAAGTATGCGTCCCTACCGTTCCTTGTCCGTTTCGAACACCCTCCGCTGAGGGTTGGTTATCGACAGCGCTCGCGCTACCGCAACGCCAGGATGTGGACAAACCTCCTGACAAGGAGTCCAAGAAATTGGACTATGTCGGCGAAAGTCTACGCTGCGTCCCTCTCTCGGCCTCTTAAGCAGTGCCCGCCGCCTCATGGCACATTTTTCTCATGCCCTGTTGGGCTCCCTCGATGAGGTCATCCTCATCTTCCTACCGATCTGCAGACTACGGTTAAGCAGGTGCGGGACCAGGGCAGGGCAGTGGCCAAACAGCAGCTCCAGACTGCTTTGGATATAGGGGACTCATGTGCCAGATCGGTGGCGGCCGCAGTGGCTATCGTCGTAGGCTTGGCTGAGGATATCCACCTTTGCCTGGATACCCAGCACAAGTTGGCGGATGTTCCCTTTTGGGGACTGACCTCTTCAGCCCTGGGGTGGAAGGTCACCTGCAGAGGATCGAGAGTCCAATGCCACCTTGGACTCGGTCTCTTCCGCTCAGAAGGACAAAGGCCACAAACCACAGTCCAAGCCCTTTAGTCCTTCTGTGCCCCCAGTGGCCGCCCAGCAACGTCAGGTCCAGCAGGCTCGGCCTTGGCATCCCAAACCAAGCCGCCCGCTTCCTCTAACAGGAGGCAGGAGGAAAGGGCCCAGGAGGTCCCTCGGCCGGTCCCTCCTCCAAGCCTGCCCAGTAGACGGGCTGAGGTGTCGCCCCACTCCCGTCACCTTCCCCCTGGTCCCCGTGGGGACGGCCAGCACCTTCCGTTCGCCTGGTCGCTGTTACCACGGACAGGTGGGTCTTGGAGTGGTGGGAAGAGGCCTGCCTCTGGAATTGAGCAGGCACCACCTTCAGGCCGTCGCCCCGGAGGCACCGGGATCCCCAGCTCACTGGAGGCTCGTCGAGCCGACATCGCTCTCCTCCTCCAGAAGGAGGTGGTAAGAGAGGTGGTGGACCCTCCTTCAGACCCAGGGTTTGTGTCCAGGTACTTCCTGGTTCCGAAATGGACGGGGGCTGGCGCCCCATTCTCGACTCCTACAGGCTAAACAAGTTCCTAAGGTCTCGAACCTCCAGGATGGTCACTCTGGCTCAGATATTACCATCCTTGGAGCAGGCGTGTGGTTCTGCTCTCTGGACTTGCGAGGCAGCGTTTTCACGTCCCTATCCGTCCGTCTCACAGAGATTCCTTCGCTTCGGCGGAAGGATCCTCTTGAGTTCCAAGCCATGCCCTTGGCTTGTCTCCAGCTCCCAGGGTCTTCACCAAATGCATGGCAGTGGTGACAGCATTCTCTTGGCCTTGAGGTCCGGTGTACCCTTACCTGGACGACTGGCTGATAGCAGCTCCCTCCAGGGAGGAGGCGGAGTGGTCCAGAGATCTGGCCTCCAGGTCTGCTCTCAACTGGGCCTCCTTATCCACGAGGCCAAGTCGAGAACTCGGCGAAGCAGGTGATTCTATTCATCGGGCGCAGCTCGACCTCTTGAGCCAGAGCCGGCTCCAGCGGACAGGGCGAGGTTCTTCCTCCTTTTCAGATCATTTCTGGTTGGGCAATGCGCCCTGCCGGGACTTCTCGCCTCCTGGGTCTCATGGCGGCCTGCACCAGTGTGGTCGTTGGGCCGCTGGGTCACCGTCCCCTTCAGTGAGGACTGGCCAGCCAGTGGTCTGGCAGCTGCGATCCCTTGGACCAGCGTAGCCGGTGACACAGGGGATGTGGAACGCTCTCCAGTGGTGGACCGTTCAGATCATTTGCAGGAGGGCATCCCGTTGTCCGCCCGAGCCGACGGTCTCTCTATCGACCGATGCCTCTCTGATGGGTTGGGGTGCCCATCTGAGACACCGAGCTCCATGGCCTCTGGTCCCAGCGGGAGTCGATGCCACATCAACCTGCTGGAGCTCCCGGCGGTCCGCCTAGCTCTCACCACCTTTGCTCCGTTCTCCGGTCAAGTGGTCCCGAGTCCAGACGGACAATACCACGACTATGTACTATCTAAACCGCCAGGAGGCGGGGCCGCTCCATGCTTCTATGCAAGGAAGCTCTCCGCATTTGGTCACTATGCGCAGCCTGGAGGCGGATCTCCTGGCCATTCACGTGGCAGGACCTCAACACCCTGGCCGATGCCCTGAGCCGGATAGGGCTGCATCCCACGAGTGGTCTCTCCTGCCGGAGTAGTACAGCATCTGTTCTCCCTTTGGGGCACACCACAGGTGGACCTGTTTGCCTCATGGAGAAGCTGGCTGAGTCTGTTCCATGCCCGCCCTCAGCAGGGCTCGCTGCAGGATGCCTTCGAGGCAATGGACCCCGGGCCTCTTTTACGCCTTTCCCCATTTCCCTTGATCCACAAGGTGCTTCTCCAAAGCGAGGAGGGACAAGGCGCAGGTGATTCTGATAGCCCCAGACTGGCCTGCAGTTCTGGTACCGACTCCTCAGTCTCAGCTCCAGGACTCCGCGGCAGCTTCCAGCTCGCCCGGACCTGCTCTCAGTCAATCAGGGAAGGTGTTCCATCCGGACCTTCAATCCCCTGCACCTGACGGCCTGGTTCCTGGCTGCTAGAGTTCCAGGCCTTGGGTCTTTCCGACGAGGTCCTCAATGTAGTTGAGGCGTCCCGTGAAGTCGACCAGAAAATGCTATGCCTTCAAATGGAAAAGGTTTTCCATTTGGTGTCGAGCAAGGGCTTGGATCCTTCCTCCTGTTCCTTGGCAAGCATCTTGGACTATTTATGGTCCCTTTCTAGTCAAGGGCTTGGAGTCGGCGACCCTAAGGTGCACCTGGCAACCATCTCTCTGCTTACGGGCGGCGGGCGGGAAGCAGTGGGCAACAGGGGAAGGTGGTCTGGCGCTCAAGGCCTTGATCACATTTCCATCCAGTTGAGGACCCCCACCTCGTGGGATCTACTGCTGGTACTGGCAAAGCCATGGGCAAGCCATTGAACCTATGCACAGGTGTGCTCTTCCACCTGATCGTGAAGAAGCGCTTCTTGGTGGCTATCACGCCAGCCAGAAGGATGGGAGCTCAGGCGCTTTCATCGAGTCTCCTTACCTGGTCTTCCACAGGGACAAGGTTGTCCTGCCCCACCGAAATTCCTTCCGAAGGTGGTGTGGAGTTTCACCTTAACCAGGTGTTGACTCTGCGGTGTTCTACCCCAATCACACCTCGGAGGCCAATAAGGCTCCATACTCTGGACCCCTAGAAGGGTGCTCGCTTATTATAAGGAGCGCGACGGCTGAAATTGGGAGAGGTTCGCCAGCTGTTTGTCACCTACGCTGAAGCAGCATCTGGCAGACCTGCAGCCAGCGGACGATAAGCAGGTGGGTAACCTCCTGCATAGATCTCTGCTATAAGTTGGCGGGCATGGAGGCCTCCCAGAGGGATAAGAGCTCATTCTACCCGCCATACTGCTGCAGCGTGGCTGCTTCCAGGGACGTCCCTATCCAGGAAATCTGGGGCTGCTACCTGGAAGTCAGCAAACACCTTCATTACCCACTACCACATCGACCTTGAGTCACGGGATGCTGGTTTTGGGGCCTCGGTTCTCCAGTCTCTCTTTCCCAAGTAAGTATAGGGGGTTGCGTCTTGCTCCTCCTCCGGAGAACTGCTAGGAGTCTGCCAATGAGTGTGGATGAACAACATATCCATGTCCCTAGAAATACAGGTTACTCACCTGTAACAGGTTCTAGGAATGGTATATGTTGTTCATCCTACGACTCAAAACTCCCGGCTTGACGCGCAACCCTGAGCTTCCAGCGGCCAGATCTGGCGTCATGGGGCGGAGGCGAGAGTTATACCACCCGGGTGGGTGGGAGGAGCAAGCTTGAAGACCTTCCGGCAAGATTTAAAGCGGCAAGGATACTGCCAATGAGTGTGGATGAACAACATATACCATTCCTAGAACTCCTGTTACAGGTGAGTAACCTGTATTTTATAACTGTATGATATAGTTTATGTCTCTCTCAGCTACAGAGTTCTATAGTAGAACATGGATGCACTGTACCAACAATAGAAGAGTAGAACAAGGACATAAACTACATCCTGCAGTTCTAAAATGGTTCTTTCCAGCAGCATGTAAATCAGAAATATCCACTAGGATAACTAAAAGGCTTAGATAGCTAGAGCATTAACAGACTTTGAACTAGTGTTAAAAAAAAATGAGCTTCTACTGGAAAAATCACTTATAGTTTCAGCACAGTTCTCCTTCAAGGTTTTTCTGGTGGTTGACCTTGACACAGTGCGAAACATATTTTTTTACATTCTTTGATCAACTTACACAGCAACTTTCCTGGACTTGGGGATGCCCCTAACACAGTGTAGCAACTCATGATGTTGTGGGAGGACAGGTGACTATTCTATCATGAGTGGCATCACTAATTGGGTGTGATCCTACTACTAAGAATTTATTTATTTGTTTATTGAATTTTGTTGATCAGGTAAGCCTGCCGAGACTGGAGGTCCCTTTCTCAGGGGTGACCTGAAATTAGTTACATAAAGGAGAACACTATACAATGGTCATACATGGTCCATAAAACAGTTTATAATCACAAGAGAAACAATTAGGTCTATACATGTGCAGGTATTACATATAAAGGCTGTATGCAATAAGAGTAGATCAAGGATTTGAAGCCAAACAAAGATGGATATAATTGCATCATTCCCATGCATTTCACTTCTACTGAGAAAGGAAGCAGATGAAACCAACAACTTCTGTGAGTTTTAGAAAAGGTAAGCAATCATAAAATATAGGGTTTCAACTAGAAATAATATGATCCAAAAAGGGTTGACCTTGTCCCTTTAAGGGCATTCACCGACCAGCGTGCAAGAGAGTGGGACAAGTACTTACCCCCTCTCTTACTCATGTATAGGGTAGCCTCCCAGGAGTCCACAGGGTTCTTACCCTTCGGTCTCCTGTTTGACCACAGGGTAAGCAGTCCACTTGATTTGGTAAAGGAGGAGTGAGGGGGGGGTTAGGGGATGAGCTTGCTTCCAAAGAGGAATCTGTTGTGGAGTATGTCCTGAGTTTCAGGTCATAGTTCAAGGATCTCATGGGGTTCACCCAGGAGCTCCTAGCCACTACACAACAGACAGAAGACATGGTATGACCGTGAGGTTGGCGTCTGTGAGTACAAAGCTGGGAGAAGACATGATACAACCAGGGGGCCAGAGTCTGGGAGTACAAGGTTGGGCAACAGGTGATGGTTTTCATCCCTGTCCAACATAATAAATTAACAGGTGGCTTGGGAGGATCCGTACTCAGGGGTCAGGAGAGTGAATGAGGTTAATTATGTGATGGAGCTACCAGACAGGTGGCACAAGCAGCGAATGTACTACATAAACATGATGCCTTACCATGACCGGTACAATATGGTACTAGCTGTGTATAGCTATCCAGAGGAGGAGGAGGAGGCAGCAGCAAACCTGCTGGTGGATCCCCTGGGAGGAGTTAAGGGAGAATTCTCACTGGATACTGTCACCCTCTCAGAACAGTTTACACCAGCCCAAGCTGCTGAAATGCATGGCACATGTTTGGGGGAAAATGTTCACAGGGAAACCAGGGTATATCACACTGGCAGAGCACCACCTGAATACAGAGTCCCAGGCCCCAGTGAGGCAGCCACCCTTCAGAGTCCCTGAGGGTGTGAAACTTACTATTGGGGGGGGGGTGTCAGGGAAGTGCTGGCTCTTAGAGTAATCCAGCAGTCCAGTGGTCCCTGGACCTCGCCAGTGGTACTGATCCCCAAGAAGAATGGGACCACTAAGTTCTGTGGTTACCACAAACTCAACAGCTGTGTGGAACTGGACGTTATACCCCATTCCCAGGACAGGCGAGGTCCTAGTGAGGTTAGGGAGAGCTATGTACCTGACCACCATAGACCTGATAATGGACTATTAGCAAGTACCCCAACCCATAACCCTTTTAGCCAGAGAGAGGTCTACCTTCAGCACTCCATTGCCCTGTTCAAGTTCTGAGTAATACCATTCAGGAAGTACAATGCACAAGGAGATTTTGGTTAGGTGTAACGGATGACATTGCCATATACAGCCAAACATGGGAGGATCAATTCAGGTACATGGCCTAGGTGCTTTGCCTGCTGAATGTTGCATGGCTGACAGTCAAGGCAGAGAAATGCCAAATAGGAATGGCAGAAGTGTCATACCTTAGGCACAAGGTGTGGAGTGGGTACATCTAGCCTGAGTCAGTAAAAATTGAACCCATTCAGGGATGGTCAAACCCACAACATACAGAAAAGTATGGGCCTTCCTATGGATGGCAGGGTACTTTTTTTTTCTTTTTTAAACTCTTTATTTACAAGAATGTTTTTGTTTTTTCAATAGTCATACAACACATACACATAAATATAATACACAACAAGTACATCAACAAACAGGTCAGGAATTATGTACAGCAACGGAAATTGAATACATTCCATTCCTTATTTAAATTAATAGTGCCAGATTAATTTAGCTAATTATGTTAATTTAGGATTATTTAAAAAACAAAGACCCATCCTAAAGGGGGAACTACTTTTGGGATAGAGGATACCACTGGGGAGGTATCCCCATCCCCCAGTGCCAAACTACCAACCCTTCTATGAATAAATTTTGGCTATCACTATTTTTTTCCCGCATCCATGGTTCTTTCTTTAGGGCACAAATTCTTTCCTATATTTCATTATGTAGATAACCCATTTACGCCAGTTCTGTTCAAATCTGTCTTTCTCATGCCTCACTAGAGCTGTGATTCTCTATATATATGTCCCTATCATGAGGTCCTGCCATTCCTGAATAGTGGGTATAACTGCAGAGAGCCATCTATATGTGATGTTTTTTTTTGCCATGAGAAGGCATATATTCAACATTGTTCTAGAGACTGGAGGCCCGATTCCAAGACGTATGGCGCAACCTGCTGGAGTATGTGAGTTGTGCCACACGCCGCTATGCCGGGGACCCTGTGCCAGATTCCAGAACAGGCAGGGTCCCCGGCACCTATGCTCTGTAACTTGCGGCATCGCCAGGGTTGCGCCACAGAATGGGCACACCTGACCTAGGTACCGCAAGCTGGCAACAAGCCCGATGACAGGGCTCAGCCCCCCAAGACATGTCTGCAAGCCCCTGTGGGCCATGGGGGGGGTGTTGGCAGAGTGGCACTGACACCAGAGGTGCCGGCATCGGCACATTGTGGACCTGGGTGCTGGCAGGTGGAACCCCAGTATTGTGGGGGGTTGGTCTGTGGTGGGGGGGTCTGTGTGGCATGGCATTGTGCAGGTCAGTGCACTGCGGGTGGGGCAACAGGCAGTTGGCCAGGACGGAAGCCCCTTGCACCAGCTTAGAGCTAGTCTAACCGTGCAGTGCCACAGGGCCTTTTGGAGTGGCATAGCGGGGTTACGGCAGCTGCCCTTTTGGAATAGGGTGCAGCTGCTGCCGTAACCCCCCTTCCGCCGCACCATAGGGGCCAGGTGGCGTAAGCCCCATGGCGCAGACTGCACATGCCATGGCACAGGACACCTCTCGGAATACCGGCCGACGGAACCCGTGGCGGAAAGTGCATCTTACGCCATATGTGTTGGTGCAAGTCGCACTGCACCACAACAGACCTGTCTTGGACTCGGGCCCTGGATCTCTGCAGTCCTTTGGGTATTGAGAAAAAAGAAAAAGCTCCACTGTGAGCTGCATCTGTGATGTCAATACTTCAGAAATGGCTAACTGCTATGCCATGAAAAAATATTTTAATTTAGGACATTCCCAGAAGACATGCCCATGTGTGGGCGGGGAGATCCCGCATTCCCTCCAGCAGGACACCCCCCCTTTCTGGGCAGTATTTTAAGTGAATGTCTGGTGTCCTAAAATATCTGATAGTTATTTTCCAACTAAACTCCTTCCATCTATATGAGGCGGTGCAGATTTGTAAAAATCTAATATGCCGTTCCCACTCCCCCTCCCGAAAAGCAATTCCTAGGTCTGTTTCCCATCTTCGCTTGATATAGCTTAAAGGGTCGCCTCATAAAGCTAGAAGTGCCTTATAGGTGTATGATATCATATGTGTTAGGGAGGTATGTCCCTCCTGAGCTCTCCTTATTATATCAGTAATACTTGAATGGAAACCCAGTTTTAAATTGTCCTGTGGCATTAACTTAATAAAGTCAGCTACTTGAAGGTAGTGAAACCAGTCCTGTGGGTACAAATCATAAAGGTCCCTCAGCTCTTCAAAAGAGCGGAGAGTTCCATTCTTAAATAAATGCCAAAGGACTATTATACCCTGCCATTTTCAATGTCTGAAGCCTGTATTCAGTCTTGCTGGTGTAAATTGTGTGGTTCTAGATAGAGAAATCGGCATAGGTCTGACTTGTTTGAATAGTGCTGAGTTCATCAACTGATTCCAGCACCTTAAAGTGTTCATTGTGTATTGATTGTGTGTGAGATCTCTCAGATTTGGGTTGGGGCTAGTTAATAAAATCTGAAAGATTTATAAGGTCCTCTGTTCATATCTCTAGTTCTTTCCACTTTGCATAATATGATTTATGCAACCATAGAAAAATTGTTCTCAGTTGGGCTGTAAGATGGTATATGGCTAAGTCTGGAAGAACCAGCCCTCCCATGCGTTTCGGGAGTTGCAAGGTTGAGTACCTTACTCTGGGGGATTATAATCCTAGATATACATGGACATTTTTTTATTGATCTCGCTAAATAATTTTTTTTGGGGGGGTTAATAGGCAGGTTTTGTGCTAGATAAAGTGTCCTTGGCAGAAGATTCATCCTAATGGCCTCTACCCTCTGAATTAGAGGAAGGGGAATAGCCCTCCACCTTTCTACATCCATGTTGATTCAAGAAAGTGGGGGGAGATAATTATATTTGTATAGTTGCAAAGGGTCAGCCACTAATTGGACTCCCAAATATTTATGTGAGGGAGTTTCCAACAAAAGGGGAACGATTTCTGTTATCTCTGAGGGGCAGTAGTGTAGGCTTAATACTTCTGTTTTTGATAAGTTTACCTTGTAGCCAGCAACAGCACTAAATCTGTCCAGCAATCTACATAGTGGAGGCAATGAGGACTCCGGGTCCGACAGGTACACAAGCACATCGTCTGTGTACAAAGCCAACTTATGAACCTCCCCCCCCTCTGCATTTACTCCCTTTATTGCATCCTCCTGCCTAATTGCCTGCACCAGAGGTTCTAAGTAAATGGCGAATAATAAAGCCCACAGGGCATCCCTGCTTCGTCCCCCATAGCAAGGGGATGGGATCTGAAATTGATCCATTGATTTTTACATATGCCACTGGGTTATCGTAAAGTCTCATGATAACCTTCTGAAACTCTTCTGCAAAACCCATGGCTCCAAGTGCTGCTGTCAGAAAGGGCCACTCCACCAGGTCGAAGACCTTCTCAGCATCTAAACTCATAAGCAGAAATGGGGCCTCCGACTGGGTGGCATGGTGCAGCAGATGAAGGGTCCGTTTTTTGTTATCCTGCATTTGTCTGGAAGACACAATACTGCATTGGTCCACATTAATTATGTGGGGCAGTATACCCTCCAGCGGAGCCAATAGGACCTTCACGAATATATTAGTCTGTGTTGAAGACCGATACAGGTCTGTACAAGGAGCAATAATTTAAATTCTTCCCAGGTTTAGGGATACTGGAAGTAGTGATGAATCTCCAGGAGCTTGGCATAGGGGCTCCCTCTAATATGTCTCTACAAGTCCTTAGCAGAGGGGGAAGAGGCAGGGTTCAAAAAGCTTTATAAAATGTGCCCATGTACCCATCAGGGCCCGGGCTCTTGCCAGATTTTATCTCCTTAATAACTGCCTTGATCTCTCCCTCCGACACCGGAACCCCTACTTGTGCTTTCTGGGAATCTGATATCTTAGGGAGCTTCATGTACTGCAGAAAGTCCTGTATGGTTTGGAGATTAGATTCTCTGATAAATGTAGTGTGAATAAAATATCTGAAATTCCCTTCTTATTGTGTCTGGTAATTTTGTAACTTTACCCAAACCTGAGGAATGAATCTGGGTAATGGCTAATTGAGTTATCCGATGTCTTAATCTATGCGCTAGAATTCGAGATGCCCTTGGGCCACCCTCATAGTATTTCTGTTTGACATATTGTAGGGCTTTTTCCGTTTTGATGTCTAACAGATATTGGGCTGGATATTCAAACTACGCTATTCTGTGGCGCAAGCCCTTGTGCTGCACAAAGTAGTTGCGCAGGGGTGTGGCTGGGACGATATTCAAGGAGTTAGCTATTGAGCGCTCCTTTGAATATCATCCCCGACCACAGCCACTGTGCATGGCGCAGTGGAATTGCGCCACCAAGTGGTCAGAGTGGAGCATTCAATTTGCGGTGGCATTAAGTACCATTGCGCCATCGCCAAATTTTCCATATTCAAGGTGACATGCAAATGGGGCCATAATTCATGCAAGGTGCAGGGGCCATTTGCATCTATTTATAGCCCATTTGCATTCCATTAGCATGCAGGTGCGCCGATCCCCGAGGACTTGCGCCTGGCGCCCTGCCAGAGCAGCAGCCGTCGAGGACCGGCGCCCTGCAGCCGATCGCGAGCAAAGTGTGAAAATCCCCTCCCCGACTGGCCCGATCGCGGGCATAAGGTTGAATAAACCCCACCCTCCACCAGCCGATCTTAGGCATAATTATAAAATACACCCCCACCAGCCCAATGAGGCATAATTGTAAAATACACCCCTCCCACCAGCCCGATCGCGGGCATAATTGTAAAATACACCCCCACCAGCCCGATCGGGCATAATTGTAAAATACACCCCCACCAGCCCGATCACGGGCAGCAGAAGTCAACTCCCCAGAACATATCCCTGGTGGTCAGTGGACCTCGAAGCCTGATCGCGGGCTGAAAATTGTTCAAACCCCCAAGATCACCTACCCTGGTGATCTAGTAGCCCCCGGCTGACAGGGGAGCAGGGTGGTGGGCTTCGTGGGTGGGGTGGGGGGCTACCAAATCACCAGGGTAGGTGGTCCTTGGGGTTGAATAATTTGCAGCCCGCGATCGGGCTTCGAGGCCCACTGGACCACCAGGGATATGTTCTGGGGAGTTGACTTGTGCTGCCGCAATCGGGCTGGTGGGAGGGGTGTATTTATAATTATGCCCGCGATCGGGCTGGTGGGGGTGTATTTTATAATTATGCCCGCGATCGGGCTAGTGGGGGTTTATTTAACTTATGCCCGCGATCGGGCCAGTTGGGGGAGGGGTTACCATATGCCCGCGACATGCAGTGGGGGCACAGAGTAGGTTGAGGGCCACCCACAGGTGGCAGCTGCTGTGTTGCGCCTTGCGCGGCAGTTCACCGTGGGGTGGCCTCACTGACCTTTTTTTTTTTTTTTGGCTCAAAGTTGTGCAGGCGCAGGTTGAGGGTTGCGCCAGACACTCCCACAGCCCGCTGAATATCGGGCTGTGCAGTTTATGCATGGTTCCTCCCCCTCCAGTTCAGCATGCATTCATTTGCATTGCGCTGTTGCTCAGCTTGCCTTGGGGGGCGCAACTGCCTCCTGCTGAATATGGCAGAATGGCGCAATTTCGGACTTGCACAGGCGCAACCCTATTGCGCATGGCGCAACCCTTTTGAATATCCAGCCCATTGTATACAGTGTTTGGTAGCTGCTAATAAAGGGGCCACTGCTTCATCTCCTCCTGCGTGTTGCTCCTGTAAATCCTGAAGTTGATTTTGTAATTTTACCAATAGAGCAAATAGGAATTTTTTATACTGGATGGCAAATTTTATCAGTTCTCCCCTCAGAACCACCTTCAGGGTATCCCAAAGGATTCCCAGACTAATTTCTTCACCTTGATTTTTCTGCAGAATCTCTGGGATAAGCCCCCGAACATGCTCCTTGAATTCTGGGAGATTTAGTAAGAAGTTATTGAAATGCCAGAAGGTGTTTCTGGCTTCTCTTTTCCAGTCTAAGGTCAGTAAAACCAGTGAGTGGTCTGAAGGGGGGGGGAAGGGGAGCATCTTGCAGGCCCTCACCATGTGTGCGTGCTGTGCCGAGATGTGGTTTAAGTAAATTCGAGTATATGCCTTATGTGCAGTTGAGAAATGGGAATATTTTGTTTGCTCAGGGTGTGTGGATCTCCATGCATCCATCCATTTTGCTGTCTTTATATAGGTGGTGGTTGCCTTTTGGGCAGTTGATCTTCTTGGTGGATGTATATTCATAGTGTCTCGCATGTCATATCATATTATGATCTCCACCTATGATTAACAGGCCTGAATGCATGGAGGTGATTTTCTGAAAGAGTGATCTCACTAAATCTGAACCTGAACCTGGAGGGATATATAAACTCGCTAATGTCACCGGGCTACCCTCTAACTCACCTACTACAATAGACAGGCGGCTATCTGGGTCCCTGTAACTGGCTGTTTGATGAAATGGCAGTGAACAGGATATCAAAACTGCTGTGCCCCTCCTCTTCCCCTCTTTGTAAGCAGATGAGATCACCTGACTGTAGCCGAATTTGTTTAATTTGTGGTGTTCCAGGTTGCTTGAGTGAGTCTCCTGCAGCAAGACACACGTGGGATGATGTTTTTTGAGGAGAGACATCACTTTATAGCTCTTGACTGGGTTATTCATCCCATTCACATGAATCGAGCCAAATGTAAGTTTGTCTAATTGAGCCACAATAGATTTCTATTTCTACTTTTTAAATTTGGCTAGTTATTTATATCACCAGGGCTTTTCTGTATCACCCTCCCTGTCCAGTTAACCTATAACAAATTTATAAATGGTCCACCTTTTTGTGTCACATAATGTTGGATTTGAATGTATGTATTTCGATCCTGACCTGACCAAACACTAAACAAAACTAATCAGAACTAGGTAGTAAACATTAACATGAAATAATAACTTTTTAAAACACATATTTAAATGTGCACTTCCAAAAAAAAGCCCTTTCCGTAGCTGGGGGAGGCCCCCATATATTGGGGGGGGGCCAAGCTAGAAGGCAGGACTGTTATCTCCATGTCCTCGTGGGTCTGTTGTTATTTTGACCTTAAACAATGGCTAGGTGATTAACATGAGTAAGCCAAGACGGAGCCATGTCCCCCAAACCCAAAGGGGCAAACCTAAAATGGCAGACCTCTCGACTATCCTCTCACCCTCCGATCACATCTTATACGTAGTCAATAACTGAGATCCATTGTATTTCCCCATAATCTACTTAAGCTGCAAGAAGAAAAAGGAATATCTTAGCTTTGGCTGCCTGAGCATATTTTAGTTCTCTGCTAAGATTACATATAACTTCTAATCAACATCTTGTTACATTTTCAAAGGAAACTTCAACTGCTAGCTGAGACTTTCAAGTAAACTCTGAGTCCATCTAGTAGTTAGATATTTCAACAGCAAGAGTTACAGTAAGCACTGTATACTGTCAGTTTTTTTTTAACTCTGATAAGAATGAGTGAAAGGTAAGGAAAAAACAATGTTAGAAATAACTTGTTCTTATAGGTAATAGTCCATTCCAAATATTTGACCCTGTCTGTTGTGGAAAGCAAGTGTCTGTCCACAGAGGAAGAAAAGGGGTCGAGAATGCCAAAGTAATTTTCCCCTTTTCAGACTGTAAGGTTTTCCCTGGAGATAATTGGTTGGCTGTTTCATCTTTATCCGATGAAGAAAAGGGGATAGGTGCCAAAGCCTCAGAATCCCATTTGGGGCTCGTGGGTAAGCTGATGTTGTTCCATGGTGGCAAGGTGCGAGTCCCCCGACAATCAACCTCAACAAAGAACCAGAGCCCTACTTACATTTTTCAGGCTGAAGTCATGTTGCCCCTTTCTGTGTTGCTGCGCCCATCAGATCCCTCAGTAAAGTCTTGATCTCCTGTAGAGAAGAGGGGGCTGTGCACTTTCCCTTGTTGCAGGAGTTGTGTTTGCTGGCTGCATGCCATTGCAGTTTCCTTGGTTGCTTCGGTGCTGTGCTGTTCTCGGTGGTCTTAGATGGGCCCCATCCCCACTCCTCCAGTGCTCTTTCAGCTTCTTCTTGGGTAGAGTAAAGAATCATGCCCAAGGTCCAGAAAATACGTAGTCTTACTGGATATGGGGTTTGGAATCAGACCCCATGTGATTGGAGAGAGCGAAGAATAGGTGTTTATTCCAGGCACTTTTGCAAAATAGATGGGGGGGTAATCTTGATCTAAATATAGATGCACTCCATTGTACCTCACTGATTTCTGTCTCCAGGCTTGGCGTAGAATCTGTTCCTTATCCCAATGACTCAAGAATGTGGCCACTATTGATCTGGGACATGCTTTAGGGTCTGAAGGTTTTGGAGTTAAGGCTCTGTGCGCCCACTCAATTTTGACATTTAAGGCAGATGGTAGATCTAGGACATGTCGGAGGAAGTCTGAGAGAAAGTCTGCCATCTCCTCTACCTCCGTTCCCTCCGGTAGGCCATAAATTCTTAAATTCTCTCTTCTGCTTCAAGATCTGTAAGTTTTGAGTTAAGCTGTTCCTGATGGTCGATTAGGAAATCTACGGCTTGATGCAGCTGGTTAAAACCATCTTCTACTGAGGCAACCCTGCCTTCCGAGGCCTGGACTCTGGATTCTAAACTATTTAATTTGTTATGAAGGCTTTTAAATTCCTGCTGATTTTTGGTCCTGAAGTTCTTTATTTCAGCCAATAAGGTTTCAAACCTCGACTGTGACAGTTTTTCTCGCTCTACATCGGTATCATTTTCCTGGCCCGCCATACTTGCTGGAGAGTCACGGCCACTCGTGATGGAGCTTGCAGGGCTCAATTTTCTGTCATCATTCTTCCTTTGACACTATTCAGTGTGGGATCTGTTAGTATTATCTTTAGCACTGTTCCTTGAAGCCATTTTTGATAGTATTTGATGAATTTCTGCTGTGTAGTTAAAGATTTAGTTGTGTGGTCAGAGAGAGTTCCTCTATCAGCCTGCCATCTCCTAGATGACATCACCAGAAGTCCGGGATGGCAGGGTACTATCAAAATGTTGTGCCGAACTTCAGTAGCATAGGAAAATCCCTGTCTGATCTCACAAGGAAGAAAATGCTGGAAAAGGTTCAGTGGACAGATCATTGTGAAACAGTCTTCCACCATTTGAAGAAGGTATTGTGTCAGGGACCTGTGCTCACAAGCACTGACTATTCTCTGAGGTTCATTGTGTAAGTTAGATGCATCTGATCTTGTGCTTGATGCAGTTCTGAGTAAGGTCGTGCACACAAGGGAGAAACACCAGGTTGTGTACCTGCACAGGAAGCTGCTGCCCAGAAAGGAGGCCCACGCCACAGTTATGCAGGGGTGTTTCTGTATTGTCTGGGCTCTGCAACCATATTTGTATAGGAGAGCGTTCACACTGGTCACCAACCACAATTCCCTCACATGGCTGCATAGGACCAAGGGACAGAACCCCAAACTGTTAAGCTGGAGCCTGGCGCTGCAGTCCTATAATGTGTATATCAGGCACCACAGTGAATCACAGCATGGCAGTGCTGGTTTGTCTAGGCAATAACTGCTGGCCCAGTGAAGAAAGGGAGGTGCTTCAAAGAATTGATGACTTGTTAGAAATGGAGAAAATTTAGAGCATAGCACATAGAGCAGACCTACCATGAAAAACAAAAATGATTTAGGGTTGCTAAAGGATTTGTTTTTTTCATTTTTCCAGAGGACGGAGATGTAACAATTTGCAATGTAGTTTTGCTTTGTTTGTTGTGGTTTTTGTTTTAATTTTTTATCAGCTAGGCCTCTGTAGTTTTTCTGGCCTGGAAACAGTTCCGTTGTTCTACTTAAACTTCAAATGTCTGAATGTCTTTCATAATCGAGGGCTGTGTTTTGAGTGTAAACAAAGTTCAGGCAGAGGAGATGGAACCCCCATGGAGTGAACCAGATAGGTGAACAAAAGGACTGAGACTGGAATCTGCACAACTCCGCTGGGGATAGCAATTTCAGTTTGGACCTGTTCTCTAGAGACGAGTGGTTCTCCAGGAAATAGAGATTTATTTATTGAATTGTGTTGACCGGGTAAGTCCACTGGGCCTCAGAGAGTCCCTTCAGGGGTGACACAGGATTAGATACATAAATTTTAAAGAAAAGGGTACATTGTGTTGAGAGTACAAACAATGGATAAAAAGTTTAGGCGGATGAGTTTGACCAAAATAACATAGTAGTTAGCAATAAACATATGTAGAAGATACATATAAGATTAAATTCCTTCAAATACCTTGGTGTAACACTAGATGAACACCTATCATTTGAAGTACACACAAATAATGTTACAAAAGCATCTCATCAAAAGCTTGGCCTGTTCTATAGAACAGCCCCCTACCTCACACCTCATTCCAGGAGAACTATTGTCTCAGCTACTCTCCTCCCGGGCCTCTTTTGTAAAACTCCACTGCTTCACTCTGCAAGGACCCCAGTTCTGACCAGACTTAAACAAGCTTACCACAGGATTGCACGATTTGCTGCAATAACTTCAGCTCAATCTCACCACTGTGACGTACTCAACACCCTGGGTTGGCCATCCTTTGAGGCTAAATTAGACTTCCCCTTACTCTGCACCACTTTCAAACTCATGCACCCCCCCATCCTCTCGAACCTACTCATGTTGAAACCCATCCCTAGGCCACTTCACTCTTCCCAATTCCCCCTGCTTAGTCTGCCCAAGACACGCTTAGCCATTGGCAAGAAATACTTTTCTTTTATTGCTCCTCATAGATGGAACAGCCTTCCACATAGTTTACTCTCTTGTACGTCTCTTCCCCAGCTTAAGAAACACTGCAAAGATTTATTCTTTCCACCCCCCAGCTGTAGGTGTTACTGAGCCCCTCCTAACACTTTCTGACTTTGTTTCCTCACCCCCTTTCTCTTCTCTTGTATATCTGATTCTTAATGGCCCCAGGTCATAATCTTCTCCTTGCTCCCCCCTCTGCCATCCCTATTTTCTACTCCAAATTGAATCTGTGTAAATATGTAATATGTTCCTCTGCCATTGAATCTTGAGTATATATGTATATACTGAATATCTTTCTAGCTACCCTGGACTACTACACTGTCAAAGAAATTTTATGATAACTAATATTGTATAGCTGAATCTGTCTTGTTTTACCACTGTAAAAAAAATTCCGCTGTAAAAAAAAAGAAAAGTATTTTCTATGTCTTAAATTTAATTGTATCATTTTGTCAAAGTATGGAATCCTTTTATTCCCCAGGTCGCCCCTGAAAAAGGGACAACTATGTCTCAGTGGGTCCACCTGGTCACCAAAATTCAAATAAATAAATAAATACATTAAACTATTTACACACAGGTACAGAAAAAAAAGGCAGATGAGGGTAGGTTATTACACAACCAATATAAGCAGTCATTTGCAGGAGATAAACATTAATCATCAATATCAGTTCTACTGGTTTGTTTCTAAGTAGTGGGTTTTAAGACCCTTCTTGAATCCCCCTAGGGAGGTTATTTCCTGCAGCTCATTAGGAAGGGAATTCCAAATAGTGGGGACAGCATTTGCAAAAGATCTACTACCAGTCATGGTTTTGGTTTTTAGGGACCAGTAAAAGTATCCTACTGGAGGATCTAAGGGGTTATCTATCTGGTTTGTACTTTAACAGACCATGTGGGTCAGGGGGAGCATATGGGACGAATAGCTTAAAGGCCAGGCATTCGGGAACGGACTCGGACAGTGGAGGGTCGGCAGGGGAAGGAGTAGGATTGAGCATCCGTAGGACTGCTCTCCTCTCCTCTCCTGGGGTGGGTTGAGGATCGGCGTCACTCGGTAGCGATCCCAGATGGAGACCAGGGGAAGCTCAGATGCAGTGCAACTAGGGGAAATCTGAAGAAAAACTGAAAACAAAAATGACATCTCCTTCTACCGGATGATGGCTGCCCGGACCAGTGCCTCCTTGAGCTCCGCGACAGCCGACCCAGCTGCAGCAGCACCCAGGGCCAATGCCTACGCTGACAGGCCACTTCTCCTCAGAAGAGGAGGAACCATCCGACGCAAGGGTTACTTCGGGTCACCCTGAGGTGGCTGCAGTGTGGGGTCAGGATCGGTGGCTGAGACGAGCGAAAGGTGAGCGTCCTTATGGCAGTTGGCCTGAAGGAGAAGTAGGGGAGGTTGCAGAGGAGATAAATAGATAACACACAAAAAAAAGAGGCCAGGCATAATGCTACATAATTGAGCCTACCCCAGAGAAATGGCCAGTTAAGATAATTGAGGACGGCGCAGTGATGCTCTTTAATTGAGGCACCAGTTGCATAGCGAGCTATGGTGTGGTATAGGGATTTGAGTCTTTCTATTTCAGAGCATCTGGCCGAGAGCAGCACAGAAGAGCCATAGAGGAGTGAAAGAAGAAGGGTGGAGGAGGCTGTATGTAGGCGGGATTCTTTAGAGAGGAAGGGGCTCAGGCGGTAAAGCAGTCTGACTTTTTGGTGCAGTGTTTTGGTAAGATGGTCAACGTGGACTTTAAATATGATATCCTGCTCAAGACGGACACCTAGGTAGTTGAGGGAGTTTACTGTCTCGATAGTTGATCTGTTCGAGAAAGAAAGGGTAAGCAAGTTACTCCTCTGGGGGCCTAGTTTCTTCTGTCCAAAGAGAATGGCCTTTGTCTTTTTTTTTCCCCACTTGTTTAACCAGGTGAGACACACTAAGCTGAAAGCTTGTTTGCAGGCGCAATCTGGGAGCACAGGTAAGTTAAGTGACATGCTCAGGGTCTCACAGTATGTTAGTGGGGGCTGTGGGATTCAAACCCAGGTCTCCAGATTTGCAGCTCCGAGCCTTAAACCACTGCGCTACACTGCCTACTGACAATTTATTTGCTAGGAACCAGTTCTCCAGGGAGTGTAAGTCTGATGAAAGCAGATTGGTAATTGTCGTGCTATCTTCGGAGCTATGGTACAGTACTGTGTCATCAGCATAAAGTAGCAGTTTTGTCCCACTGCAGCTTGTCAACATTTCATTGATGTAAAGTGAGAATAGTAGTGGTCCCAGTACTAACCCTTGGGGACACTATCTCGGATTGGGTGCTGTCGTAGGCCCCTTTCCATTTGACATATTGAGACCGATCAGACAAGTAGTCAGTGAACCACCTCAAGGATAGGCCATCCAGGTCCAGGGAGTTGATTGTGGTAACAAGTATCTGGTGGTCCACAAGGTCAAAGACTTTGGTTAAATTGATGAACACTGCCCCTGTCATCATCCTTTTATCCAAACCATCCATAATATGTGAGATACATTATTCTGTGTGACCTCTGTGTGTTCAAATGTTTATATTAGCTCTGTAAAAATATTGTTTTCCCCATGGCCTTAGTGTGTATTATCCTGTAACATGTAAATGTCTTGGAGTATTGAATGTTATTTTTATTTACAGTGCACCCTCAGTCGTCCACCCACTTTCATACAAGTAAAATTGGGCAGATAATTGAGGGTGGTAGGTCATTGAGGGTAGTGGATAATAAGGGGCAATGAACTAGCAAACATTGTGTACAAACATAATTTGGCAGATAATAGAGGGTGATGGATGACAGGATGGTGGATAAATGATGTAAGCAAACGTGTTCTATCCCCAGGAATCCTTCATTTAGTGATTACACTTAGCAGTACCTGAATTTACTGTAATTTATGTTTATTGCTGTTTTTTTTAATGTGATAATTCTGTCTGAATGTTATACATTTAAATAAACTGAACCTGAACATAAACCACTCAGTAGTCATCTCAGCTGAGAGTGACACGCCAAAGAATGGAACCTATGCAGATTTTTAGAATTTGAAATATAGTTTCAAACTCTGCATCCACACTCCACTTTGGCTATTATTCAGATACGTTTCTCTGCTCGAAGAGAGCAGTCTCCTTGTAGTGAACTCCAGTAATGGCTAGTTCTCCAGTTGTTTTGTTCTTTAAAATAGTGTACTCTATTTAGATTGTTTTTTTTTTTTTTAAGTCTCAGTCTCTCCAATTTCCCATGATTCCCGAAAATGGAGACTATCCTAACTAGCTACCCTTTTTTATTTGAGGCTTCCAAAATTTAATAAACCTTCTTTAATTTTAATTGGTAACATGTGTATAACAGAGAGCTTTCACTTACTGTTTGTCTGTGCCCTTTCACCTTAATTAAATGGTTCCTATTTCCTGAACCGTAGTTTGACCTTTGGCACCATTTCTAAGTGTGAGAGTCATCTTTTTTTATTGAGCGCATGTTACTGCACTATTTTTGGGAATCACTTTTATGTTTTCTACAGGATCTCTCAAATTGAGTATGTGTGAGGGACCTGGTAAACCTGCAAACTTAAAAAAAAAATTTGAAAAAATTGTTTCCAGCTCCTGTTATGGGGCAGACTGCCATGAGCTTTACCTAATGTGTCAAAGTCTGGAACATAGTTTTAAATTGAAGTTACATAGAAACATAGAGGTTGATGGCAGATAAGGACCACAAGGCCTATCCAGTCTGCCCATTTCTTTTTCTACCTTATAAATGTGCATTCCGCCTTTGCTCTGTCAGTGGCCTATCTATTCATACTCATCTGTATTGCTCCTTTATGCCTATCCCATGCCTGTTTGAAGCCCTGCACTGTACTCGTATCCACCACTTCCAGAGGTAGGCCATTCCATGCATCCTTCACCCTTTCTGTGAAAAAGAACTTCCTCACATTACCCCTTAATCGGCCTCCCTCTAATCTCATGCTGTGTCCTCTTGTCCTGCTATTTTTCTTATATTGAAACATGTTAGACTCTTTCACTTTGTTAATGCCCTTAAGGTGTTTGAATGTTTCGATCATATCACCTCTCTCCCTCCTTTGCTCTAGGGTATACATATAGAGCTCCATTAATCTGTCCTCATATGTTTTCTGATGCAGTCCCTGCACCATTTTAGTTGGCCTTCTCTGGACTGCCTCAGTTTGGTTAATGTCCTTGTGAAGGTGTTGCCTCCAGTACTGCACGCAGTACTCCAGATGGGGCCTAACCAGTGTCTTGTAAAGAGGGATTTTTACCTCCCTCTTCCGACTTGTGATACCCCTACTAATACACCCCAATACCCCCCTAGCCTTACCTACTGCTTTACTGGTCTGCTTGGATGATTTCAGGGTCATCGGTGATGATGATGCCCAAGTCTCTTTCTTCCCTTGTGACTGCCAGCAACTCCCCTCCCAGCCTATAGGTAGCTTTAGGGTTTCTCTTCCCTATGTGCATGATCTTGCACTTCTTTGCATTAAACCCCAGTTGCCACTCTCTTGACCATTTTGCTAGTTTATCCAGATCTCTTCTCATTCTGCCCACCCCATCTGGATCACCTACTCTGTTGCAGATCTTGGTGTCATCTGCAGACAGACAAACCTTACCCTCCAGTCAATCTGCAATGTCACTGATGAAGATATTGAAGAGGGCTGACCCCAGGACTGATCCCTGAGGTACCCCACTTGTACTAACCATTGCCAGTAGGATGTAGACTGGCTCACTACTTCCAGGAATGGATAAACATTACCACAGACAAGTGGGTACTGGAAGTAGCAGACCAGGGATTGTCTTTGCGGTTCAAACGTTTTCCAAAACTGCAGAAACACAAAAGCTTTCCAGCTCACTCTCCCACAGAAAAAATTCTGCTGGAATTGGAAGTAAAAAAAAAAAAACCTGTTAATATTGAAAGCCATAGAAGTAGTTCTGGCCTCCGAGTGGGGCAGGAACCTGTTCTCAAGATACTTCCTGACCCACAAGAAAAATGGGGAGTGGCGACCCATTTTAGATCTCAGGTTTCTGAACAAGCATTTGAAGAAAGAAAAATTCAGGATGGTTACACTAAGGACAGTGTGACTAACTGTGATCACTGGGTCTGAAAAATGCCTAGTTTCAGATCCCAGTCAGGCCATCACACAGGAAATATCTAGGGCTGGGCATTGGGTCAGGCCAAACATTCGGGTCAGTTGGGTTTGGCAGTGATTGGAATTAAACCTCTGAAACACTGCTGAAGGAAAGGATAGTGGAATGCCTTAAATCCAGTGGCTTTCAAGATCCAAAAGCAGCATGGACTCACAAGGGGTAGGTCACGTCAAACAAATCTGATGGATTTCTTTAATGGAGTGACCAGGGAACTAGATCAGGGTGGAGCAGTGGATGTGACCTACCTAGATTTCAGTAAGGCTTCAACACCGTTCCACATAGGAGACTCATAAATAAGCTGAGTAGCCTAGGAGTGGGTCCAAAGATGGAAAACTGGACAAGAAATTGGTCGGGGGATAGGAGACAGAGGGTGATAACAAATGGAGCTCACTCTGAGGAAGGGAGGGTGACCAGTGGGGTGCAACAAGGATCAGTACTGGGACCGGTCCTCTTTAATGTTTTTATTAGTGACATTACAAAGGGACTAGAAGAAAAAGTATGCCTTTTTGCTGATGATGTTAAGATCTGCAATAAAGTTGCACTCCGGGTGTGTGTGAAAAAAATGAAGAGAGATCTAAGAAAGCTTGAGGAATGGTCAAGAGTGTGGCAACTAAATTTTAATGTGAACAAGTGCAGAATCATTCACTGTGGGTGCAGAAACATGGCGGTGAAGGACAAAATGGGGAAGTGGTGGGGGTGCCGAAACATGGGGGCAGAGTATAAAGGGGGGAGGGGTACTGGCGACCACAAGACAGGAAAGAGACCTGGGGGTAATCATATCTGATGACCTAAAAGTGACCAAACAGTGTGACAAGGCAGTTGAGAGAGCCAGTGGGATGCTAGGGTGCATAGGCAGGAGTATCGCCAGCAGAAGGAGGGAGGTGGTGATACCGCTGTAAAAATCACTGGTAAGGCTTCACCTAGAGTACTGTGTCCAGTTCTGGAGACTACATCTCAGGAAGGACATAGAGTTGAAGCAGTTCAGAGGAGAGTGTTGCAGGATCTGCATTAAAAGCCCCATGAAGAGAGACTGAAGGACGTCAATATGTATACCCTGGAGGAAAGGGGAGAGAGAGAGAGAGAGAGAGAGAGTATGATAAGAGACTTTCAAATACCTCAAGTGTATAAATAAGATTCAAGAAAGAAGCCTTTTTCAGAATAAAAGATGCTCAAGAACAAAGGGTCATGCTATGAAGCTAGAGGGTGGTAGACTCTGAAGATGTAAGGATGTACTTCACAGAAATAGTGGTGGATGCCTGGAACAGCCTCCCAGCAGAGGAGGTGGGGGCAAAAACTGTAATGGGATTCGAGAAGGCATGGGATAGGCAAAAGGGGAACCTTGGTGGTAGGGAAAGTGGGAGGTAAAGCTGGAGATTAGTAGGGTCTGTGTGTTAGACTAGGTAGGGAAAATGGGCAGACTAGGTGGGCCAAGCGGTCCTTATCTGCTGACAAATTCTATGTTTCTTTCGGGTTTCACTACCAAAACCTGAAAAGCTCCCAGTCCTGAAATTAGCCCTGGCAGCAGCTGATAATTTCAGCACAAGAGCGAGAGCAAGAAAGAGACAGAGAGAGACGTGCTGCAGCAGCAGTAGTATTATTGTGGGGACAGAGTGCAGGAAAACTGATCACAGTGGTCGGCCAGCGAGTGAAGCAGTGGAATGCAAGTCAGTGAGACTGACAGCACAGCGGCAGGCTGAGGTGAGTGTGAGGATGTACCTGAAAGCAGATCTGACCTTTGCTTCTTTTGTTAGTGTGCATCTCTGAGCTCCCTCATCCAACAGCTGTTTCTTAATTTCCTCTCTCCCCCCCCCCCACATCTCTGTCAGTGAATCTCATCTCCTCTTCTTCAGTCCTCTGGCTGCTCCTCTGATGTGCAAATCGAGCCTGACAGGGTAGTCATGTGACTG
This sequence comes from Neoceratodus forsteri, assembly GCA_016271365.2. NCBI lineage: Eukaryota > Metazoa > Chordata > Ceratodontiformes > Ceratodontidae > Neoceratodus > Neoceratodus forsteri. The sequence continues at coordinate 480,334,616 of CM057455.1, forward strand.
CAGAAGTAGCAGTCCAATCAGGCATGCTGTCTGAATGTTCACTCTGACTCTGCCACTGTTAGATCTGCTCTGACTGGAACAGGCAGGATGACCTTCTGTAGGTTTAATAAACTTCTCACATCAGCACAGCAGGGTCAGAGCTGAGTGGAGCTTGTTGCAGGCAGTGTGTGAGAGCTGAGCAGCAAAGATTGTTCGTCGCTTGGGAAGGAGTTAAACTAGGCAGCTTTTCAGGGCTGGTAGGGGGATTAGGGCAAGATTAAGCCCTGCAGCATACTTGGCAAATCATAGTTTTATCTCTTGAACTTGATTGCAGAGGAAAAACAATCAGTAGCAGTAAATGCAGTTGTTGGACAGGGTAGGGGAGGGAAGATGGTTGGCAGGGACTGTCTTCCCAAAGACAATATATTTAAAAAAAAAAAAATTTTTGTGTAGACTACAGTTGACTGAGTATATATACCACCCCCCCCCCAAAAAAAAATTGTGTTCAAGGCCTGGTGGTGCCACTGCTAGACAATTGTTCATTTTTTATTAATACGTGAGAAGCCATTTAAAATCAAATATGTTTACCCTTCAAAACCCTTTGTTTAATTTCATGCCAGATTGGGCCAATTAAGTTTTTGTCTGGCCCCTCTCGAAATTGGCTTGTCAAGCATTTACACAGCGATTTGGGGGGTGGGGACGATTTCCGGTCAGATTCTCCATGCTAAAGCTGCTTGGGAAGCCTTTCTAGGTATACTGTTTCCCGACCAGGTTTCGACCCACACAGCGGCAATGAAATACTATGGCTTATACTATGGTAGTAGGAAGACAGACGGCTACATGCCCATATAAGTCATTTCCACTTCTCAGTGGTTATATGTCTTTCCTAGTGTACAAATAGGCATCTAATTTGTTTTTAAAAGTGTTAAAGGTAGTTTGGTCAACTACATCCTGTGAGAGTTTTTTCCAAAGTCTAATGACTCTAGGGAGGAATGCATTGTTCCTAATATTTGTCTTAGAAAGACAGTCCTGGATCATTTTGTTATGTGTTCTTAATTTGTATGAAGTATCTTTGAATTTGATGTCAAAACCTGTTGTAAGTTCAGTATCTAGGAGTATTTTAAGTAAAGTCAGGCTATCACCTCTTTGCCTCCTTAACTTAAGCGGCCATAGCTTTAATATCCCTAGCCTAGATTTGTAGGAAGTATGCTTGAGATTAAATATCTGTTTTGTATGCCTTCGTTGGGCTTTCTCTAAGATGTCAATGTCTTACTTTAAATTGGGGTCCCATGCTTGTGTGCAGTAGTCAAAGTGCAGTCTAATGTAAGCTTTGTAAAGAGGCATCAGTACAGCTTGAGATTTGTTGAAGGATCTATGTATACAGCTAGTCAGATGGTTTACTTTCCTAGCTATGTTCCTACAATGGCTACTGTTTTTCATGTTACTTGTTATAATGACTCCTAGGTCTCATACTTCATCTACAGATTTCATGATGTTACCATGTGTGTTATACTCTTGTTTGGGGTTATATTTCCCACAGTGCATAATGATGCATTTTTCATAGCTGAATATCATTTTGTTCAGCCATAGTCAAATCCGCCTTTTACCATTTAAGAAACATTGCCAGGGTGAAGCACTTGGTTCCGTCCGAGGATCTTTCTACCTTGGTCCACACCATTTGTCACCACCCGTCTTGACTACTGTAGTGCCCTCTACCTAGGGCTTCTAGGAGTGGATATTCGCCAATTTCAGCTGGTGCAGAGCGTGACAGCCAGGTTGTTAACTGGAACCCCCTGGATCCAGATACATAACACCTGTGCTGCCAAACTGCACTGGCTGCCTGTACAGTGGCGAATCACTTTCAAGGTTGCATTGCTGACCTATAAAGCCCTACACGATCAGGGACCCCAATGCCTGCAAGACCTCCTATCTCCCTACCATCCCTCCTGTTTGCGCCGATCCTCCGATGAGGGATTGCTAGAGGTTCCCAGGGTACATTTGAAAACGTTTGGGGGAAGATCCTTTGCCTTTATGGCTCCTACCCTGTGGAACATGCTACCTGACCGTAGAAGGGTTTAAAAACTCCCTTAAGACATATCTATTTCAAAATGCCTTTGAAGGAACTAAAGATTTTTTGTGTTGTATCTGTAAGCTGAATTCAGTTATATAACTGTAATGTGTTTTATACTGTAATGTGTTTTATACTTGTATTGTGTGTAAGTATGATGTAAAGGTGCCCTGAGCTATGGAAGGGCGCCTTGTATAAATAAAACTTTACTTACTTACTTTGTTGTCATCTGCCCAGCGAATAATTTGTTCTAAGTCCTTTGTCATAGAAATGCACTCATATGTGTTACTGACACTGACACCCAGTTTTAAATCATCAGCAAATTTGATTCGATGGTTATGGCTATTTATTTGTAGATGGTGTATATAAATATTAAAAAGTAGCGGTCCTAGGATTGACCCTTGCGGGACCCCACTAGTAACCCCCCATCAGATGATTGTTATCTGTTTACTCAGACTCTTTGAGTCCTGTCAGTAAGCCATGCAGTGATCCAAGTGATAATGTTATGATTAACCCCTAATTTTATCAATTTGTCAATAATTCCCTTGTGAGGCAAGGTGTCAGAAGCTTTGCGAAAATCGAACATTGCAACGTTGACCGGTTTGTTGATTTCAAGGTTTTTAGTAACAGTATTGTAAAGGGTTAGGAGGTTGGTATTGCAGCTTCTTCTAGCTGTGAAAGCATGCTGGGTTTTGTCCAGTAAGCCATGATTTTTTAAATATACAGTTAATTCATCTTAAATTCCCTTGATTACTTTGCTTGCAATCGAAGTGAGGCTGATATGCCTGTAGTTCAATGGTTGGTTCTTGTTACCTTGTTTAAAGATGGGGACCATGATAGCCCTTTTCCAATCCTTTGAAACAGTACCCTCAGCTATGGTTTTATTCACAATTATGGATATAGGTATTGTTAATAAGTCTGCTAATTCCTTCAGTAGACGCAGGTGTATCCCGTCTGGCCCTTCGGATTTATTGCTGTCTAGTTTTATTAGTTTGTTTAGAGCTGTCGTTCTTATTCCCTGAGTTTGTTGGATTTAAAGGGAGATTGGTGCTCTGAGTGTAGGTGGAGCAGAAATAGTTATTAAATATAGTTGCCATTTCCTCCGGTTTGGTATTAATTTATTTATTTAGTGGTTGTTGACTGGGTGAGTGCACTAGACAGATTCTGCCTATTTTCAGGCACGACCCTGAGGAGGAGGCTACAGATACATACCAACTGACCTTGAACCAGATTAAGCTGTTGGTGGTATTTTTCGTGAATGGGGGGAAATTTGGCCAGGGCACCGGGGAAATTCCCCCCCTTCTTTCCAGTAGGGGGAACCCTTGACGGTCTGGAGGATGGAGTCTGTCAGTCCGTCACAGGAATTGCATGAAGGAGTAGGTGGAGTAGATCAGAGCATGGAGCAGAGATTGGATAATAATTTGACTGAGATAAAACTTACAAATCCAGAGTCACATGAAGTTATGGAGGAGGAAATACTTATTGTGAGGAAATTACTTTGGATAGTAGCCAAAAAAGGTATGAACCTATGGAAGACGAAGTAAGTATATCTAATTTACACATGCAAAACATAGAAGAAGATAAAAAGATAAAACAGCTCGATATGAGCCCATCTATGAGTTATACAAAAAAGCATGCTTCAAAATGACGGTATGGACAATATGCAGCAAGAATCCTCGTAAGAGACAGATTCGATCTCCTTTCCCTTTTCTGTTTCAGACGCTACCTGGAAACCAGAAAAAGCACTTGAGAAAGCTGGTTGGATCTTTCATGATGGTATATGGATCCTGGATCCTAATATTCCCCTTCCTGGGTCTCATATAGATGCGAGCAGGTCCTTATCTCCAAATAGAGCTACAATGGCAAGTAAAGGTTCTTTGAATGGACTGCAACAAGCAAGGATTGACACGTCAGCAAGAGCTAAGGGTGCGGCTCCTAAGGCTCCAGGTACGACGCCAGATGCTGACTCACAGGCCTCACAACAACAGAGGGGAAAGGAACAGAACCAGCGAACTTCAGAGACTCAGGTCTCAAGTGAACATGGTTCACAGAAAGAGCCGAATCCTTGTATTGACCATGAAGGTATGTCCACTAATCAATCTGATACTGCAGGGGAAGGGGAAATTCTGAGACTCAGAACAAACAAGTTATGCTAGCCTATTCCGAAAACCTGAAGAGGCAGCAAGGTGATATTTTTTGGCCAGAATTTATTATAAAGGTGGGCTGGAGCTCCTTCCAGAAAGAAATGATGTGGGAAAACGCTTACTCATTGAATCTTTGCAATTCATTCCAACAGATGTGTGTGCCTTAATTCATACATCAGGGGACCTTAATTTTGATGTTAGGTTTAGAACAGCAGGATTACTGGACAAATTCTGGGCAACCTACTGTGAGGTAAAAGGTAATTTGGAATGGAAACCATTTGTGGCAATACCCATAACCAGGCCAACTGCTAAAGTGATCACAGTATTGTTTAGGAATGAAGGGGTGAACATCTTAGACATTGTATACTGGTTGGAGAAGAGTGCTATAATGAACAGAGTACTCCCCCCCCAGCCCCTGCTGTTTTCCCAGTCCTGGCCATATCATTAAATGTAGAATCTGTATGTAAGGCTTCACAAACGGTGAAGCCCCTTAGGTAGGTAGGTAGGTAGGTAAAATTTATTTTTATACAGGTAATACATGTCATTTGGACATAATCCAGTTTACAAGACAGACCTTAGCTTCAATTACCAGTCGCTTAGTTTTCAAATACCAAGCCTACACACATGTTCCCACTCTTTTATCCCTGCTGTTAATGAGCACAGCCAGCACGTGACTTCTTGTGCTCAACGTCATGGTACAGTTATGATTGCCAACTCCAGTTTCCTTTTTTCCACAGCTGAGAGCCAAACGATAACTTTTTTTAAATCCATTGTCTTCCCCGCAGTCCTCACTCAGTAACCTAGCAGAACGAGTGAAAGCCACTATCCCTTACTAGCCTACCTGACATCCAGACAGTGAAACCTGAGCTCAGCTAGCAGCCATCATGGACTTTTAAAGTTTAACTGGGTAAAACTAGAAAAAAACATTACCGGAGACTTGGGTGGGGGTGGAGGGTGGGTGTGTAAGACTTTGGGGAAGGGGGGCTTGTACGGAGACCCATAAAAGATGAACAGCAAAACAAACAGCAGAGTGAGGTTGAAATAATGACTGAGGGAAACTGGGATATATAGACATCATTATCTACTGGCCAACAGCAGTTAACAATGGATTTTTTATGTATGTACACCTACTCTTAGACAAAAAAATGCTTTTAAAACATTTTTTTATCATTTCATTTTATCTTTTTTATTGTTACAAAAGAGCCATTGTATAATAGCAATAATGCATGCCGGTATGTGTGACGTGCTGGGATAACATCACGTCTGGGGTGCTGGACACACTTGGTGTGTGGCCTCGTGCCCAACCACCCCAGGCATGATGTTATTCCAGCATGACACACACCCTGTTGTGGATTATTGCTTAATTGTTACTGTAGCATTTGTACCTGTATAGACTCTTTATATACCTTATTGTCTTAGATGAACCCTGTAAAAACTCATGTTTTCTGTGTCCTGTTTAATAGTTGCTTCTTTGTGTCACACTGTTATATATGGAAAATTCTATAAATTGTTTAACAAAATCGGCCTTTTAGGCCAGATTTGTAGACTCGCATGGCCCTAGAGATATCGAACACTCAAGCTGGGGAACTGCCAGTAGCAGTTCACGGCTCTTCCTTCTGGTCTCGGTTCAGATCCAAGGGTTTTCATAAAGTGCTTGGCTGTGGTGGCAGCACATCTGAGAAAACAAAGTGTGGTGGTTTCCCCCTACCTGGGGATAGTCTCAGGCAAAACAGAACAAGAGACAGATTGCTTAGTTCAGTTGACAAAAGGCACCTTGGGGAACCTGGGATTCTTGATAAATGTGGAGAAGTCCCAGCTAGAACCTGTTCAAGTGTTAGACTTCATAGGAGCAGATTAGCAGAACTTGACATCCTACAGAGGAAAGCTTTCTTTCTGCAAGCCAGAGTTGCAGCATAACAGTGGAGTCCTTCACAACAGGTCAGCCAAGATCTACAAGGGACTTTTGCAGTTACTAGGACGCATGACTGCATCCACAGCTGTGTTTCCATGGGCCAGATTCCAAACGAAAGCTATCCAGTGCCATGTAAGAGACAATGGGACTCGATGATGGGATTCACTTTCAAGGCTAGTGCCGGTGACAGAAGCACTGATAAAGTCATTAGAGCGGTGGAAGGAAGAAAGCAACCTCAGAGGGCATTCCCTTCCTTCAGCAATCACCAATGAGTATTTTTACTACAGATGCCTCACTCCTGTGTTGGGGCACCCACCTACAGGGCCTCACAGTAAGTGGCACACTGAGCCCACAGGAGTCACTAGAACACATCAGCCTCCTGGAGCTCAGGGCAGTGCTGGTAGCAATGCAGTTTTTCTCCTCTCAGCTTTGGGATAGGCTCTCCAAATCAGAACAAGTGACACCACAACAATCTATTACATAAACAAGGAGGGAGGGACAAGATCCTTAAAAAAGTGCACAGAATCAATGAAGATCTGTGACCTGGCATATTCATTGGAAGCAAACATATTTGCAGTACATCTGGCAAGCAGAGACCAAGGTTGTGGTAGATTTCTGTAAGCATAATCAGCCAGGGAAATCGTGAATGAGCCTTAAACGAGCAGATTCTGGCCAGTTTTCAGAAGGTGGGGTACTACCTGTTTGCCTCTTAGGAGAACATCAGCTTCCACAGTTTTGTCACAGACCCCAGCTAGAGGAACTGTCCCAGAAGATGCCTTGGCACTGAACTGGACAGGGAGGTTCCTGTATGCCTTCCCACCATTCCCACTCATACAGAAGGTACTCCTGAAGCTCATGAGTGAGCCTGTATTGATGATTCTAATAGCCTGAGACTGGGCCAGACAGCCGTGGTACTCAGTGCTCTTGGTCCTGTCTGAAAGGAATCCAATCACCCTACCATTAAGTCGCATCTGTTGACTTTTATTGAAGCACAGAATAACATTTCCAAACCCCAGACACTACGCCTAAGGGCATGTTTCTTGAAGAGTTAGAATTCTTGGGACTGGATCTTTCAGAGGAAGTCCTGAAGGTACTTCCGGTTTCAAGGAAACCAGCTGCCAAGAAAGCATATTCTTTTAAGTGGAAAAAGGTTCTCTTTCTGGGGCGTCCCCCAAAAGATAACCCCAGTAGAGGCAGGGTTGCCAGTATTCCTGAAATATCTAGCACACCTACAGTCATTAGGCCTGTGGCCTTCAATGTTGAAGGTGCACTTAGCGGCAGTATCAGCATACATATCAACTGGCAAGGGAAAGTCTCTGGCCTCACAACATATTTTCAAAAGTGTTTGTTTTTCAAGGCCCTAGTCACTTGTACCTACCAATGAGGGTCTCTGTCCCATCTTGGGACCTCAGTGTGTGCCTTGTCAGCTTATGGAGGCTCCCTTTCAGCCTATGGAAGCTGCTGACCTAAATTATGTCACATGTAAAACCATATGCCTTCTTGCAGTGACCTCTGCTAGGAGAGTAAGTGAACTGCAAGCCCTCTGAACAGAGCAAAACTACATAATCCCTCACAGGGATAAAATAGATCTTACTTTGAGAGTAAGCTCTTGTAGCAGGTGACACTGGTAAGACTGAAGCCGTCAGGCACCAGGACCCCACAGAAAACTTCTAGCTAGCAGTATACAGTGGGGGACCACCCCCGACGTGACACAATAAAGGGGGGTGGTCCCCCAGTGTCACCTCGGTTCTTTTCCTGCCATCGACCTGCACACATCGACTCCACGGATGCCTTCTGCTCAGATGCAGTGTCAGTGGCTCAGTAGGTAGCACACTCGCCTCTGAGGCCGGGAGATCAGAGGGCTGTGGATTCAGTTCCCACATCTGGCACTTGGGTTAATATCCCAGTACTGACACTGTAGTGCAGCATGAGAGGGGTGCTGCACTTCTGAGGTGCCGTCTTTCGGATGAGACGTTAAACCGAGGTCCCATCTGCCTGGATTGGTGGTAGTTCAGGTGGATTATAAAGATCCCATGGCACTTATCGAAAAGAGTAGGGGAATTTCCCCGGTGTCCTGGCCAAATTTCCCTCATTCACTAAAAATACCACCAACAGCTTAATCTGGTTCAAGGTCAGTTGGCATTCATCTGTATCCCCCTCCCCCGGGTCGTGCCTGAAAATAGGCAGGATTTGTCTAGTGCACTTACCCGGTCAACAAAAGCTAAATAAATAAATAAAGATCAACTGCCATTAGAGATGTTTTTCCTCTTGCAACCTGGTGGCATATCTCAGCCCTTCTGCCAGTCTCCGGCCGCTAAGCTACCCCAACGCTCTGGGCCCTGTGTCCCCCATGGATTACCTCCCATGACAGGGCAGAGGGAGGGCCATCCTCCCCCCCCCCGAGCAATATCTGGAGTGGGCCGGAGAGCGTCACAAAGCTGCGGTGCTGGAGTACTGTAGAATCTTCCATCAAGCCGACAGTCGCATTTTCCCTTTCTCTGGTGTCCCTGTGGCCAGGGACATGCGTGCGCGCCCCGATGCCACGTTCTTGCGTCTCCCATTGTCCAGCACTGCCCCTGTCCTCCACTAGGAGGCAGCCGAGGAGCAGGATGATGGACCACCCACCCCCGGGAGAGGAGAGCTGTCATGGGACGCTCAATCCTCTCCCTCCCCTGCTGACCACCGGTGGCCCAAGCTCATTCCCAAACCCGAGTCACCGGCGTGGCGTCCAGCGCCTCAACCCACAGTGCCACTGGGCCGGGTTATTGACAGCATTTTTTAATGCTTTATTCTTTTGCCAAAACAGTTTGTTTCTTCTATTCTCCATCTGTATGTCATCTTCCCTGACATCATCCATAAACCAGCACCAGTCGAAGGGTGCCTGCAGCAAACAGATACCGTCTAAGGATGGATGCTCGGCCTGTCTTCTGTGCCCAGGCCCAGACCACAACACCAAGGCCTGCCAAGACTGACAGAAGTTTAACAGCAGGATGAGAATTCGCCACCAGAAAACCCTCCAGGCCTTCTTGCTCCAGCATCAACTTGCCACCATGCAGGATTCTGCATCTCAGGAGGGCCCCTCTCACAAAAAGTCATTGGGGAAACACCATCACAAAGAAAAAAGGAGAGAGAGGGGAAAAGACAGAGCTTCTTCGAATTCCAGGTTCTCTGTCTCCCGGTCTGCTTCCCAGGGGAGTTCGGACTCGGCATCCCAGGCAGCGCGCTCGCCTACCCAGTTGGCAGTAGTGAGACCACCCACCCTGGTGCAGGCATTGAAAGGCAAGGATTCAGGGTCCGGGGACTCTGGCCCGGCAGCCACTGAAAGTCTGGCCACCCTCTCAGGCTACAGGCTGGCAATCAGGAGGCAATGCTGGCTCATCCCCGGGTGATAGATCCTCTGCTGCCGGACCAGTGAAAGCGTCATCCAGATCGGCCAATCCCACTGGCTCCAACTCCCCTGGACAGACGTGGGGGGCTCGGATCACTCTTCAGCGAGGTCTGCTTCTCATCCCCCAAAAGGCTGAACATCAGACAAGCTGATGTCAGAGAAGTGGATGTCAGATAAGCGATCGTCGGCCAAGCACCCACACCGATGCCAGCCCTCCCAAGCCGCCTCCAAGCCGGTGCTCCCGACCTCGGCACCTGCCACCTCTACTCCACATTGCCAGCCTCGCTCCCACTATTGGCCGAATGCATGGAGCACAGACTGCCCTCAGGTACCCCGCCATCAGCTTTAATCCACACTATGGCTGCCGACCCTGGGCTACCGCCCAAGGCAGCACCGCCTCCCCCCGGACCAGACACTAGGCCCGTTGAATCATCCGACGCCGGACCAGGAACCAAGGCTCCAGCTGTTGGAGGTCAATGACCTCTTTTTCTCTTGGTGGAATACGATCAAGGAGGATCTCCTTCCACAAAAGCCCACCAATGTGGAGGAGCCTCTCCCTAGGGACCATTCTCCTCCCCTGAGGGAACCTTCCCCTCCCCCTGAGGACAGGGGCTAGGTGGGCCATAAGAGTCAACCCCAGACAAGGAGCAGGAGCTCTTCCCACTCTACCAAACAGCATAAACAGCAGCATCAGTATACATGGTCTTGATCCTCTTCCTCCAAACAGTCAGACCATTCCTCATCCTTATAGCAATCCTCGGTAGGGAGACTCCCTTCACCTGACCCAAGGGCCACTCCTAGGTCCCCACCAGATGACCCCTCCTTTATGGAGTTTATGCGGCACATACAAGCAAATATGGGCTGGGACAAAGAAGACCTTGACCCAGAGAGGCGTCATCTGGCCAAATACATATGCCAGAATGACCCCAAACCAGTTGTGCCACCATTGGTGGACACTTTTCAAGATGTAACGAAAGTGGCATGGAAGTACCTGTCCACATCCTCGGCAATTCCCAAAAACTCTGATCACCTCTATAGGGCGCCCAGAGAGGAGTCCTTTCTGGGTGAACAACCGACAGCTGACTCAATGGTCATCACGGCTGCCAATGACAGGTCCCATAGACCACGGTACCTGAGTACGTAGCCTCCCGACAAGGAGTTCAAGCAGCTGGACAGCATGGGCAGGAAGGTCTATTCCTCAGTCACCTGCACCATTAGATTACTAAGTGTCCTCACGCACATGGTGCAGTTCCAGAATGCCCAGTGGGAATAAGGGATGGACATAATTCATGACATTCCAGACTTCCCCCAGAAAGCAGAGCTGGAAAAGCTCATGAAAACAGGCTCAGACATAGGCACTCACATCCTCAGATCGGCCTGTGACTCAGCAGACATGGAAGCCAGGGCGGCCACCACTGGGGTGTGTCTCAGGTGACACTCCTGGCTTACAGTCTCTGGCTTCGCCCAGGACATCCAGGCTGGCATCTTAGATGCCCCATTTAAGAGCTCAGTCTTTTTTTGCGAAGAATCTGAAAAGATCATTACGAGGATACAGGACTCCAGCAAAGCTGTTCGATCAGTCCAAACCATGTATAAGCCTAAACAAAAGCCTTCATAGCAGCGTTTTTGAGGCAAATCAGGCCAACAGCCCAGAAACCAACCACAACAGCATCAGAGAGGAGGTTACAACTGTAAGGGTTCTTCTCGAAACTCAGGAGGCTCCAGTTCTAGGGCAGCCAAACCCTCCCAGGCAGCTCTGCTCACCCCTATCAATGCCTGACTTCTTGCTGAACCCTCCTTTTCCTGCAGACCTGGCAAGAGAGGTGGTCAGGGGGGCATTTTTCCCTCTATCTAGAGGATTGAAGGAAGATTACCTCTGACCAATGGGTTTTGCAAATGATCCAAAGGGGGCACTCGATAAAGTTCATGGAGGTACCACCGGACAGGCCTCCACTACACTCTCACTATTCTCCATCTTACGCAGCTCTTATCCATGACAAGATCCAGGTTGTTCTGGACAAACATGCAATAGAGCCTGTGCTGGCCTCTCAGAAAGGGAAAGGGTATTATTCCCATGTTTTCTTGGTACCCAAAAAATCGGGGGACCTATGGCCCATCCTAGACCTCAGCAACCTCAACAGAGTCATAAGGTACAGGTGCTTCCAAATGGTTACCCTTCAGGGCCTAATACCCATACTCCATCTGGGAGACTGGCTGTCATCCCTGGACATGCAGGATGCGTACCTACACATCCTCATAGCCAAGCCCCACAGAAGATTCCTAAGGTTCGAATTCTGTGGACAGCACTACCAGTTCAGGGCTCTGCCCTTCGGCCTGTCATCGGCGCCCCGGGTCTTTACCAAGTGCCTAGCAGTTGTGGCAGCAGCCCTCCAAAGGATGGGCCACTATGTCTTCCCATATCTGGATGATTGGCTTCTCATGGCCCCATCCAGAGAAGATCTACTCCACTCTGTGGAAGACACCTTTTCTCTCTTCGGAGAATTAGGGATAACCCTAAACCTGCTGAAGTCATTCCCCTGGCCAAGCCAGAGACTTCAGTTCATAGGAGCGCTTCTGCATACCATCCAAGGAAGGGCCTTCCTTCCAGAAGACAGAGCAGGCTGCCTTTGGGGTCTCGCCAGACACATCTCTTCTGCCAGATAGGTCCCTGCCAGGATGATACTCAGACTCCTAGGCCACATGGCAGGTGCCATCGCTACTGTGCCCTTGACCAGGCTACATATGAGAACCATTCAGTGGACCCTGGGAGTCCAATGGGACCAGTGCTGGATGACCTGGATCAACTCATCTCAGTCTCTGACCCAGTCTGACAGACCCTCCAATGGTGGCTAACACCATCTCGCCTCTTGGCCGGATTACCCTTCCAGAGGACGTCACCTGCACAGATCCTGACCACGGATGCCTCCGGCATGGGCTGGGGAGCCCATCTGGATGACCGCAAGACTCGGGTGATGTGGTCTACACTAGAGGAGTCTCTACGCATCAGTGTGTTGGAGATGAGGGCCGTCCTCTATGCTCTGCAAGCCCTGAAGACTGATCTGCTACTGGGGCACCTCCTTATCCAGATGGACAATGTGTTGGTGGTGTTCCACATCAACAAGCAGGGAGGAGCCCACTCATACCAACTTTGTTGCGAGGCTATGAGGGTATGGAACTGGGCCATAGATCATCAGCTGGATATCTTGGCAGTCTATGTCCCAGGTGTACAAAACACTTTGGCTGACATGCTCAGCCAGTCAAGGACCAGAGCACATGAGTGGGGACTCCAGCAGTCCATCGTAGATGATCTCTTTGCAGGTGGGGCTAACCAGAATTGGACCTTTTTGTGTTCCCACAATGTAAAACTGCCCAGTTTCTGCTCGCTAGATCTCGGGCCTGGTGTTTTCTGGCGAGACGCGTTGTCCCTCTGCTGGACAGAGAGGCCTCTCTACACCTTCCCCCCTTTCCATTGATCCAGAGAGTGCTTCTCAAACTGCAGTCTGAAGGAGCAGAGATGATCCTAGTGGCTCCCTTCTGGCCTTGGCAGGTATGGTTCCCTCTGCTTCAGCAGCTGGCGACAGAACCGCCCCTGCCCTTGAGCTCACGCTTGCTCTCGCAGAACAACAAGACCATATTCCATCCAGATCTGAGATCGTTGCACCTGCACACATGGCTCCTATGGACATAGTTGTTTCTCTCTTTGGAGTCTTGGCTAGAGTAGCTGACATTTTGGTGGCTGCTAAGAAACCCTCTACTGGGGCCGCAGTGAAGTGGAAGTGGTTCTGTCTCTATGCCACCACCCGCCCCTTAGATCCATTTGCCTGTCCAGTGAACTCAATCATTGAGTACCTCCTTTTACTCTCAGACTCGGGCCTGAGCTATTCTTCCATAAAGGTGCACTTACCTGCGGTGTCAGCCTATCGCACACCTATACAGGGAAAAACCCTGGCAAAACTGGACTTGTTACACACTTTCCTGCATGGCATATTACACCTGAAGCCTCCCATTAGGGACCCCATCCCACCATGGGATCTTATTTTTGTTTTGAAAAAGCTTACTTTACTCCCTTTGAGCTAGCCGCAGATTGCGAGCTACGCTTTCTATCTTGGAAAGCATAATTTTTAGTTGCAGTTACCTCAGCTCGGAGGATAGCCAAGCTTCAGGCTCTGATGTGTAAAGAGCCCTACTTGGTTTTCCACAAGGACCAGGTGCCCTTGCGGACCAATCCTAAGTTCTTGCCAAAGGTGGTGTCCAAATTTACCCATAATCAGGACATTCACCTACCCATTTATTATCCAGAGCACTCAAACCCAGGGGAGGCCCTCCTTCATACACTGGATGTCCACCGGGCTGTTCGTTATCATTTGATTCGAACTCAGGGCTCCAGATAAATTGACCAATTGTTGGATTGTTTCACCCCCCGGATGTTAGGGGCACCTGTTTCTAAACAAACCCTTTCCAAATGGTTGGTTAATTATATTGTCTGCTGTTACCAGAAATACGATAAGCCTTTACCGGGCCCAGTAAAAGGCCACTCCACTAGGGGAGTTGTGCTTCCTTCATGTCTCTGAGGAATGTGTCTGCTGCAGATATCTATGCAGCTGCTACCTGAAGTTCAGTCCACACACTTATTAAGCATTACAGCTTGGACATTGCTTCTAGGCGCAGGACAGGCTTTGGGCTCGCTGTCCTGGAGGGACTTCTCTCATGAAGGATTCAACCTTCTCTCCCTCTGTCTCCTCCACCCTGAGTCAAAGGGCCTCTGTACTGCTTGGAACTCAGTCCTACCAGTGTCACCTGCTGCAAGAGCTCACTCTTGAAGTAAGATAGTGCAGTTGCGTAAGAACTTACCGTAACAGTAGATTGAGAGGAGCTCTTGCAGCAGGTGCTGCTTCTCACCCGCCTTCCCCCTTGGGGAGTACTTCTGCATTTGCAGCTTGACCTTCTGACCTCCTCCTTGAGAGGAGCATCCTCTGCTCTCCATCCAACTTTTCATCTGTGATGGGGTCTCTGGCGGGAGAACTGAGGTGACAATGGGGGACTGCCCCTTTATTGTGTATGTGACGTCGGGGGCGGTCCCTGCTGTATACTGTTAGCTAGAAGTTTTCCGTGGGGTCCCGGCGCCTGCCAGCTTCAGTCCTACTGGCGTCACCTACTGCAAGAGCTCCTCTTGAGGATCTTCTGTTACAGTAAGTTCTTACTTAACTATACTTTCTTAGAACCAACAGAAAATCCCTACCTAATGTAGTATCTGAATTCCACCTGTATCTGTCAGTGACCCTTCCTGTACTCTGTCCAGAACATTCCCATCCAGGTGAGCAAAACTTGTATAGCCTAGCCCTAAACTGAGTCCAGGGTATGTATTCTGACCAGACAAAAGATGTCTGGTCTCAGAGCACCCAGCTTTTTGTTACCTATGGTGAGGCTGACAAAGGCAGATCAGTTACAAGGAGAGTTATTTCTCGCTGGATAGTCTCTTGCATTCAGTTCTGTTATGAGAAAGCTGGGAAACTGCCACCAAGAGGCTTAAGGGCATGCTCCACAAGTGGTACCTCTGCCTCTGTGGCATCCTCAGGGGGTACCCCATTGTTAGACATTTGCAAAGCAGCTACATGGAAGACAGTACACACCTTCACAAAACACTACTATTCGGACATACAGTCCAGAAGTGATGGCAACTTTGGAACTGCTGTCTTGAAGAACCTTTTTCCTAATTAGATTCTGGACCCAGCCTCCCAAGGTACTGCTGTGAAGTCTGACAAGTGTAAACACTAAGCGAGGGAATCCTGCGGTTAGAATACAAATTACTCACTGTAGTAATGTTTCTTCCTAAGGGATCCCTCACTGTGTTTGCACTCCCTGCCTCCCCTTCCAGAACCTGAAACAGAAATGGATCACAGAAGAATCTGTTTCTTTTTATTAAGATTCCTTGAGCTTTACTATTGCAATTCCTACAATTGTAGGTTGGTTATTACTGTTTATATGTTAACTTTTTTTTGCAAGCCTGCTTTCAATTTGGTTGGTGTTCTTAAAATTCTGTTAAAAAAATTTGAAAAAAATGTTCTGATATCCTGTTTTGCTAGTTTCATTAGCCACTGCTCCACTGTGACTTATAAACAGATCTGAATAACAGCCAGGGTGGCACGCAGATGGAGAGTTTGAACCTAGGTTCCAAATTCTAAATATTTGCATAGGTTCCATCCTCCGGGGCATCACTCTTAGTCAACATGACTGCAAAGTGTAAACATAGTGAGGGATCCCTTGAAGAGAAACAACATTATTACGGTGAGTAATTTTTTCTTCTCAGCTGTAACAGAAGAAGTACTGTAGGTTGTTTTCCCTTTGTTAGGGGACGCTGTACCATGTGTGAGAAGTGGCTCTGGTGGGATTTGGCCCTAGAGCTACCCCAGCTGAGGTTACAGTGAGTAATGGCAGCATACCGAGGTAACCCTTTCAGATGTCTGCAGGATTTATTTAGTTGTTTATTTGTTAGTTTTTGCTGACTGGGAGAGCCTTGTCCTAGGGGTGGAGAGATACTGAAGGAAACCAGCTGACCCTGAACCAGATTTAAGCTGTTGGTGCTGTTTTTAATGAATGGAGGAAATTTGGCCAGGACACTGGGGGAAATCCCCTACTCTTGTTGGTAGGGGGTGCTGTTTCCCGTTCTAGGATGGAGGAATCCAGCATTTGGCTGGGTGAGGTGGATGGTGCTGGAGGTGATTTTGATGATGAGCGAGAGGAGCCTGCAGAGGTGGGGACAGCTGCGATGCACCAGTGTGGTGGCCAGCGTATCGTCCCAAAGGCCCCCGCAGAGCGTGTGGCTGATGCCGAATTTCCTACTTGCGGCAGTGATAGCAATATGGAGCTCACCCTACAGGAAAAACAGAATTGTCTTCTGGCTGAGTTAAAAAAGGTTCGTAAGCAACTGGCTCAGGCTCATATTCAGACAGAGTTGGAAAAGAATGCGAGTTGTTGGCTCACCGTCGGCGGTTGGGGCTTCAGTTTCTTCTATATTGTCTTCCACGGAACCGGACAGATCTGACCCGGATATTGTTCCTACAACCCTGCCTGCTGCTGTGCAGCACGTTTCCTCACGTCGTTCTTCTTGGTCTCCGGAGTTGGCCCTTCACAGGGCTGGTTGGATTCCCATAAGTGATGGGACTTGAGTTCCGGATCCATTGGTACTTGTGCCGGGTGCAGGACCGAATGACACTACCATGCAGCATGTTGCCCCTGCAGAGGTGCAAGGCATCTCAATTGGGGATGCTACAGGTACCGTTTGAGATCCTTTGGGTACATCAGTTCCTCTTGAACGGGGGGGGGGAGGGGTTCACCACCAGTAGTACCTATTATACCACTACCATTGGGGCAGGCTTCGGGGGCCTAGTGCTGGGAATGAGCAAGATGCAACCAAAGCTACTGGTCCTACGTTTGCTAGTCTTTTTCTGTAAGCTAGTTGATCTGGCGGAATGACGCAATGCAGTATGCTTGTGATACACTGGCAGTAAAGGCTCTTTACCGGACAGATATTGTGTGGGGGAAAACATTGTTGAAACAGTCCTAGGGATTCACTCCTTTGGAGGTGTATGCTCTTATATACACTCCGGGGGAATCGATGTATGATATCAGTTTTTGTTCACCTGACATTTTGGAGAGATTTTGGTGCAGATACTCCAATTTCAAAACAAATCCACTGGGGGCTCAGTTTATGGCCATTCCCCTCACTAAACAGCCCTTTCATGTCCTCATGGTTCTGTTTCAAAATGAGGGTGTAAATATTACTGACATTGTGTATTGGCTGGAACAGCGATGTGCTTTGCAGGGGAACCCAGAACCCATCTTAGATGATGAGGGATTCCGGAATGGGGGCTGGAAGGTAAAGGTTCAGTTACAACAGAGTGTTAATGACATCATACGTCTCCCCAACTGTTTTTTCATAGGCCAGGATAAAGGTTTCCTTTTTTACCTGGGTAAACCTCAAACCTGTTTCAAGTGTTGTTCCAGCAGACATATTAGTACCAATTGTGACATTGTGAAATGCACCCATTGTGGAGAGACTGCGCACCCTAGTGTCCATTGCTTTAATAACCCTCGATGATACCTACTTGCTCACCCCCCACAGCTAGTAATGGAACCAGTGAACCAGACGAGTGGCTATCTCTGCAAAGCAGTGTGCAAAAGATGGAGATTAGTGTCCAAAAGGTGGATAAGCAGAAAAGGGGCAAAATTCAGCAGAAGGGCAGACAGCAAGGAGAACCAGGGATAAATGACAACCAAGGAAGGGGCTGGAGTAGAACAGTGAAGCAGCCTAGGGAGGTCAAATCATGGAAAGCCATGTGTGCAAATGCCAGGAGCCTTAGCAACAAGATGGAAGATCTGGAGGCTGTCATGGTACAGTCAGACCTGGACATTGTGGCCATCACTGAAACCTGGTGTAATGGTAACCATGACTGGGAGATGGCCATACCTGGCTACAACATATTCAGAAGAGACAGAGCAGGCAGGAAGGGAGGAGGTGGCACTGTATGTGAAAAATGACATAAGGGCCACACAGATCCAGGAGGAACAAAATGGGGAGAGATACTGTGGGTTAGCTGGAAAGGAAAATGGGGCCAGCCATCCGCACAGGTGTGGTCTATAGACCACCAGCCCAGGAGGAAGAAACAGATAGGAGTTGATGCTAGCCATCCAAAGGATGGCAGACAAGGGTGAGGTAGTACTGGCTGGAGACTTCAATATACCAGACGTGGACTGGAGCATCCCAGCAGCAGCATCAACTAGGAGCAGATTTATCCTGGACTCCTTCAGGGTGTCTTCCTCAAGCAACTGGTCATGGAACCAACTCGGCAGAAGGCAATACTGACCTTGTGCTCACAAACAGGGACAGTGTGATGGGGGTAACAGTGGGGAGCACCTGGGTAACAGTGACCACCAGTCATTGTGGTTTGAAATCACAGAAAGAGCAGAACCAAACCACACAAAAACACGTATCCTGGATTTTAGGGGGGCAGACTTTGGGAAAATGGGGAGATGCTTGAAAGAGGCATTAAGGGGAATGGGACAGGAATCAGGGATTGAGGAACAGTGGGCAGTATTTAAAATGGGGATTATAAGAACAACAGAACTATGCATTAAGCAGGTTAGCAAGAGGAAAAGAAAGAGGAGACCATTATGGTTTTCCAAAGAGGTAGCAAAGAAAGTGAAAGCCAAAAAAATTGCATTCAGGCAATACAAAAAGACACAGGCAGAAGGGATAGGGAGAAGTACCAGGAGAAACAAAGGAGGCAGGGAAGTCAGTAAGGGAAGCCAAAGCTCAGACAGAAGAACACATTGCAAAATCAGTGGTTAAAGGGGACAAAACCTTTACAGGTACATAAGGAAAAAGAAGGACAAAGGGAGGGATAGTGAGACTGAAGGGGAGGATGGGAGCACGTGGAGGATGACAACAGTAAAGCTGACATATTGAACAGGTATTTCTGCTCAGTCTTTACTAAGGAAGAGGGGTAATGGGTCTGAAGGGAGTACAAGGGTGAGAATGGTGCAGAAATGGACACAAGTCCCTTTACACGAAAGGGTCCTGAAGGAACTGGAAGTAATAAGAGCTGATAAAGCAATGGGGCCAGATGGGGTGCACCCCAGGGTCCTTAAAGAACTAAGAGAGGTGGTGGCTGAACCTCTGGCTATCCTGTTCAGCCAATCACTGGAAACAGGGAGGTACCCAAAGACTGGAGGACAGCAGATGTAGTCCCCTTATACAAAAGTGGGAACAAAGAGGAAGCAGGGAACTACAGACCAGTCAGCCTCACCTCGGTAGTGGAAAGATCATGGAAGCACTACTGAAGGAGAGATTGGTGGAACATCTGGTTGTCAATGGACTACAGGACCCAAGGCAGCATGGTTTCACCAGGGGAGGTCATGTCAGACCAACCTCATTGAATTTTTGACTGGGTGACTAGGGAGGTGGATCAGGAAGGGCAGTGGACATGGCCTATCTGGACTTCAGCAAGGCCTTTGACACTGTGCCACATAGAAGACTATTACACAAACTGGGGAATATGGGTGTGGGCAGGACAGTAGTGTGGTGGGTAGGTAACTGGCTGGGTGGCAGGACACAGAGGGTGGTGGTAAATGGCTGTCACTCCACAGAGGGAAGAGTAACCAGTGGGGTACCACAGGGATCAGTGCTGGGACCGGTCCTATTCAACATCTTCATCAGTGACATTGCACAGGATATAGAAGGCAGAATTTCACTGTTCGCTGATGACACAAAGCTCTGTAACAGAGTAGACACACCAGAGGTGTAGACAGAATGAGAAGGGACCTGCAGAAACTTGAAGAATGGTCAAGGGTTTGGCAGTTGAAATTCAATGCAAAGAAGTGCAAGATAATGCATATGGGGCACAAAACCCTGGCACAATATATCAGTTGGGGGTGAGGATATAGCATGCACCAAGCAGGAAAGGGATCTTGGGGTTGTCATCTCTGATGACCTCAAGGTAGGGAAACAGTGTGACAAGGCATCAGGTAAAGCAAATAGGATGCTGGGATGTATAGGCAGGGGCATCACCAGCAGGAAAAGGGAGGTCATAATTCCGCTATACAAGACACTAGTGAGGCCCCACCTGGAGTACAGTGTACAGTTCTGAGACCATACCTACGTAAGGACATAGACAGGGTAGAGAAGGTTCAGAGGAGGGCAACAAAGATGGTGCATGGGTTGCATCACAAGTCCTATGAAGACAGGTTGAAGGAACTGAACATGTACTCCCTGGAGGAGAGGAGGAGAGGGATATGATAGAGACATACAAGTATCTTACAGGGAGGAACAGGGTGCAGGAAAACACTATTTTTAAGCGAAAAGATGTTTCAGGACTAGAGGGCATGGGATGGAAGTTGGAGGAGGGCGATTCAGAGGAAACATGAGAAAGAATTTCTTCACAGAACGGGTGGTGGACAAGTGGAACACCCTGCCAGAGGAAGTGGTGGGGGCTGAAACAATCACGGGATTTAAGAATGCATGGGATAGACATAAAGGAATTCTAGAGGTCAGGGGTAAGGGGAAATAGACTTCTAGGAAAACAAACTGAACTTACAAGCTCAAATGGGCAGACTAGGTGGGCCATAGGCCCTTATCTGCCGACACTGTCTATGTATCTATGTATCTATGTAACCTGTGTGATGAAATGGGTCATTATTTTACTGACTGTCCTTGGGCCTCAAGGAATAAGGTAATTCTGATTTTAGGGTGCAGGACTTCTATATCAACACTGCTCTCTATCCCACTGCCTCTGCTGGGCCTGCTTCTGGTGCCTCAGAACTTTGGCAGCCTTCTAGGGACCGCTGCCATATGGGTTTTCTCACTCCAGTAAACCTCAAACTGGTGTGCCACTGGTCCAGACTGCCTTGGTACTGACCACTGTTCCTAATGACCCTGATAATTCTGCAGGACACAGTGGCAAGGGACATCCTGTGGTTGCTGACACTCTACTCCTTGTACAGCATAGCCAGTCTGATCAAGCACCACAGACTGTTTCTGGGGAAGTTGGTATAGCTCCCCCCCAATGTTCCCAAAGAGCCTGACTTCACAGAAGTAAAGGGTAAAAAGAGAAAGAAGACTAAACCTAAAGTCTCTAAACCACTGAAAGAGGATATCTCGATTGTTGACCCGAATCAGTTTGGACCCCTGCAGTGGGGGAACTCTGAAATGGTTGATGACTCAGATGAAACATTGTTATTGCCCTCACCAACCTGGTCCTTTGTCTGACTCTGCTGCTCTCGCTGATGTTTGGCCTATGCCTAGATCTCAAGGGAGAGTGACTAGGGCCTTCTGTTGCAAGAAATGATTTAGGCCTTTTCTATGCCTGACATTCCTTACCTGGTGTGGGTGGCATCTTTGAATACCAGCAGTTTATATTCTCACAGAAAATGCCTGAGCACCTTTTCTTCCCTTCAACAGTTGGATTTGGACATTTTATTATTTCAGGATGTTCGTCTCCATTCTTCAGTAGAGATTGAAGCAGCTACTTCAGGATGGATCTGGGGCCAAAGTTTTTGGTCACTTGGGGAGGAGATTTGTTCAGGGGTGGGAATCTGTTTTTTTTTTTTTTCTTCTAAGGTGCAGGTCTCCCACATGGTTGCTATCTTTCCAGGGAGGGCGTTTCTTTTTTTGTTTGTTTTTTTAACTTTCTCTTTATACTCCCCCTACCCGCAGTGCCCCCGCTCTTCGGGAGACACACATGTGGCCTTATCAGTCCCCGCCCTCTTACCTGGAGCCTGGCGCGGTCCATCTCCCGTGTAGCCTTGGTTATGCCCCCCAGGTGGGGTACGAGGTGAGGGCCCTTACACCCTGAGGTCCTTCCTGCTCTCATCGGAATGCCGTCACCAGGGCAGGTAGGGGCATTGGGGATCAGGGCCGTGGTGCTCCGTCTACCAAGAGCGCTGCAGGGTATTTTTCTGTTTCTTGGCGTGCTGTGTCCCCTGATGTCAAGGCACTGAGTGCCAATGTCCAGCACACCACCCTTCTCACTGGCTTGGGCTTGCTGTACCTTGGGTCTCCACCCGAGGTCAGACATGCGCAGAGCCCTGGATCCCCCCCTCCCCCCGGAGAAGGCGAGCTGTCCTTGGGATGCTCAGACCTCCTCCCCAGGCCGGCCCTCCAGCTCCCGAGCTCGTTCCTGAACCCAGGTCGCTGGTGCTGCAATCGGAAATCCAACTGCTATGCCGGCGGGCCGGCCAGGGAGAGCATTTCTTTTGGATGTGAGGTTTAAAGGGATGGAATTTCAGATTATTAATGTCTATGCCCCACAGGTAAAGTTTGACAGGTTGGCCCTCTTTAAGAAAATTAGGCCTCATTTATCTACCTTGAAAAAATGTGATTTTGGGTGGGAAGGGAATTTTAATAGCAGCATGTCTTTGGCTGATAGGGATTTGAAAATGACAAAAAATTTTTGTGATGTGACTATTTAGCACAGCTGATTGTGGAGATGGGGTTAATTTTTAGCTTTGGTACTCTCCACCAAGCCAGCACCTTGTACGTAGTTTGGTGGACCTTGGTCTACACGAATAGATTATCTTTTTGTGTACAAGACTTTATATTTACAGGCCTGTAGCCACATCTGACCATGGTTTACTAACTCTGGATCTGGGAAATAGTCCAGAACATCATAGGGGGTGGGGACTTTGAAACTAAATCTTAGTTTATTGGACACTGCAGTAGTTTTTCAAGGCTTTCATTATATCTTGGAAGCTAGGAAATCTGTTTTTTCCTATATGATTGTGCTGCAGACTGGTGGGACGAGTCTAAAACATATTTTACTGACTATTTTAAAACTATGGGCAAACAATGGGAAAATTAAGACTGACATTTATAAGCAACTATGGACTGAATTGTTGTATTTTCTTTCCTTACAAAAGAAAAGGATAGGGGATTTCTCCTCCCAGATTAAGGATATTAAAGATCAAATGATGGCTGTTCAGTATGGCTATATGAGAACTCTGGATAGAGACCAAAGTATGGAAAGCGGGGGAAAAACATTTGTCACCCCCTTTGACTTTTGCCAAAAAGGATAGAGATCTTAACACTATTTCTTACTTGATGCCGAGGGGTACTACTGTCATGTCCAAGACAGCAGTTATGCAGGAGGTGGGCGGTTTGTGCAGGACACGGTGACAAGTCAAGATTTATGTGCAGCAGATAATGAGGGATTGGTTATCTTCCTGTCACCTCCCACAAATTCCACATGAGTTGCAGACCTTATTGATTGCCCCTATTTCACAGGTGGCACTCGGAGAGGTTATATGGGCCTTGAAGGCAGGGACCTCTCCAGGGCCTGATGGTCTTCCTCATGAAGTCTGTAAGATTATTTTTGGGATGTTGGGGGAGGAACTTGTCGTGTTTTATAATTCCATATTGGCATCTGATGCGCTTCCAGCTAGTATGTATGTTAGTACTTTAGTTTTACTGTTTAAATCTGGGGAGAAAGGAGACTTGAGAAACTGGCAGCCTATCACCCTGCTGAATATTGATCATAAAATCCTGATGAAGCTCTTTTGTAACAGAATATCGATAAGTCAGTTTGGAAGTGTTTCCTCTAGGAAAATACAGGATGCCCTTATTCTTTTACGGGAGATTTTTGCTAAAGGCCATGCCGGGGAAATTATGGGGTTCTTGGTTAGCCTCGATCAAGCTAAGGCTTTTGATCGTATTGAACACCCCTTTTTATGGGCAGTTATGGAAGCATATGGGTTTCCCCCTTCTTTTATTAATTGGGTACAAGTCTGCTACCTGTCTGCCTGTTTAGTGCCCTGTGTTAATGGTTGGTCGGGGAGGCGTGTCAGCTGTATAGAGGGGTTCATCAGAGGTGCCCTTTAAGCCCCCTGCTGTATATTCTTACTATAGACCCTCTCTTACATAAATTGAATCATTCTAGTGTTATTTGGGGATTGTCTGTAGGTTGTAAGGACTTCCCTATTGTGTCCATTGCCTATGCTAATGATGTAGAGCTGCTTCTTGCTGATCAGGACTCGGGGCCGGCTGCGGGTCTGGTGTTGTCAGAGTTCTCCAGGATTTCTGGGTCACAGATACATTTGCAGAAAAGCTGCGTTCTCCCCATAGGTGAAGCAGGGGAGGTTGTCACAGAGATTTTAGGTAGCCCACTTTTCTCAGGGTGACATAAAATATTGGGTATTTTTTTTTGGCCCTAGCAAGTCACAATTTTTTAATTGGGATGTCACATTAAAACAGGCTGCAGGTAAAGTTGCATTATGGAATAAATGGCGGATGTCGAAAAGGAAGAGAATCTATATGATTAAGACCTTCTTGATTACCATGTTTTTGTTTATCAGTGCTGTGTTTCCCTCTCCAAAAGAGGTGGAGACCACACTGTATAGTCTTTTTTTTTTCAATGTCTGTGGGGTAGCCGGTTGAACCCTATTAAACGGGCGACCACTTACCTAACGATTTCAGATGGGGGCCTGGGCATGATTAACCCTCTAGTGTTTTTTATTTTATTTTCTCATAATTTCTTTCCCCTGTTGAGGCCAAATTTTAAGATTTGGGGTCCCTGGGTCATAGATCACATAGGGCCTCTTGGGAAGATTCCAGCCCTATCCCACAGCAGAGATCAATTTCAAATCTTTCTGTGTATTTATATCATGCAGTGGATAGATAAACTTAAGTTGTGGCATCTTACGAAGCAAGATATTCGGAATTTTACTAGGAAGGAATTGTATGCCCATATCCTTGGGACCTATTATCTTGTTCTCCCATGGTATGGGGAGAAACCCTTGCCTGAGAACAGGACTATTTCTGATATGCTTACGTGCCCCAGGATTCCCCATTATATGTGTGATTTTCAGTGGCTGTGTGTTCATCTTAAGCTTGGGGTTAAGGATAATATGAAGCACAAAGAAGTTTCAGATAGACTGTGCCCTAGAATACGAATCTGTGCTGGTCACCTGGAGTCAATGGATCATTTATTTTTTGATTGCCCGTATGCTGTACCCTTTTGAGCTGGAAATGCTGGCCGGGGGATCCTTTGGGGAATTTAACCCCAGACATGTTTTATTTAGGTATTTTTCCTAGGGCTTGGTCTAAATTCGATGCTCCTACTATGCAACTTATCTTGTTATGTATTAAATATCAGCTGTGGTTTAGCGAGATGTGCACTTACTTTATGGAAGCAGGATAAGAGTGTGGACCAAGTGACTTATGCAGTTTTACAGAATATTTTGAGCCTGCGACAAAGAGATGCTCAGGTTTCTTCCTCTGCAATCTTTAAATTATGGCGGAGAAACATGACCTGGTTGGATACTGGGTGAATTGTGGGTTTGGGACTACTGTATATTGCATTTTGCACTTTCTTTTGTTGTGTTCCTTTACTTCCAGTATGGTAGACATACTAAAATTTGTTATTCTGTTTGCCCTGTTTTTACCACATGTTTATGTATTTTCTTTTTAACCATATTACCTAATTCCCCTACTCTTTTCCCGTTTGCGGAGTGGGGTGGGGGAGGGTATGTGGTGCTTCTTGTTTTGCTTTGGGATGCTTCTGAATTGTTGTGGTTTGTATTACTTATTTAAAAAGGGGGACTGTATGCCTTAATACTTATTTACTTTAGTGGTTGGGGGATTGTCTGAGTTGTATGATATAATACGTACTTTGTTTTCAGTATAATAATTTTTTTTGTTTTCCATAGCTATTTAACATATATTTTATGATTTCCTGTAGGGAGGTGTGTATTAGTATTAATATTAATGTGTACTTGCTTTGACATATTGCTTTTGTACATTTTATACTGTACTATGATTTTGCAGTTTCAATAATAACTTCCCGTCTCTTTTCTTGGGGCAGGTATGCAGTAACACTTATTTGCTTAGGGATCTTTTGTTTTGTTATAAGAATCTACTATAGTTTTGCATTAATGTTTTAAAAGAGGGCAATGTATGCTTTAATATTTATTTCCTTTCATGTTTCCCAGTTTTCTTTATGCCATTTGTATTCAGTATTTTTTTTTTTAGTTTGATTAAAAAAAAATTCCCCTACTCTTGGAAGAAAGCGTTGTTGGCCCTTTCTTCCAACATGGAGGATACCGGCCAGGAGGAGGATGGAGTGCAACTGTAGGCTGGGGTATAGTCCTCGACCCCCACCTGTGTTTCCCAGGAGGACACTTGGATGGATGTGGTACAACAAACTGAACAAATGGAAGGTGGCTCTAATACAGAAACAAATGCATGGCCAGCCCAGTGGTACTGAGTGTTGAGGCATTGGACACTACATCTTGTGCCATGCCGGCGACACGGTTTCAGGAATGAGTCTGGGTTGTCAGGGGTCGGTCGGGGGGGGGGCTAGATTGAACAGCCGAAAGCCCGCTGTCCTCTCCCAGGGAGGGACCTTATTGCCCTCGCAGTCCAACTGCCCCCAGGTGGAGGCCTGAGAGTAGTGTGGCCGAGCGGACAGCACAAATAGGGAGGGTGTTGTGGAACCGTGGTGTGCGCATGCCTCCATGTGCGTACACGCGGCCGTAGCATGGGGGGAGAAAAAATGGAGCTGGCAGGCTCCATGAAGCCTCCCAGCCACGTTCCTGGTGATGGGGTTGCGGGTTGGGATCAGATACGAGCCCGCTGCCAGCTCCAGGACATAAACAGACTTTAAAAAAAAAAAGAAGAAAAAAAATGCAGTGGACATACAGGATGCAGAGAGACAATTGGAGGCAAAAATGTTAGAAAGAAAGCAGCACCTTCTAAAATTACTGGCAGATAATGAGGAATGATACAGTAGAAGGAAAGCCACCCTCAAAAAAATGTTTCCAGTTGGCCCAGTGGCGCTGAGGGTTGAGGCGCTGGATACCGCACCTCGCACCACGCCAGTGACCCGGGTTCGTGTATGAACTCGGGTTGTCGGGGGTCAGCAGGGGGAAGGAGGATTGAGTGTCCCAACGGATGCTGTCCTCCTTCGGGGTGGGTTACCAGGGGTGCTTAATGCACCCGACGTCCAGGGGGGCCGGTGGAAGCACCGACTCTCGGGGCACTGGCGGCTCCTGCATGGGGGGAGTCGGGGAGGGGAGGATGCTGTAAGGCACTTGGCAGGCGTGCATAAGCACGTTCCTGCCCGAGCTGGCGCCTCGGGGATTGAAGGGAAGCACAGAAATTGTGGAAAACCACCTCGCGGGTCCTAGATGACGGCTGCTCCAGCTTCCCAGTCCAGGAATCACGGGCAGACCCCGCTGTGCAAGGTGCTGCACAGAGGGAGGGAGGGAGGAAGGTAGGAGTCACCAGGGGCACTCTAGGGGCAGACTCAGTGTGTTGGGTGAGTGGCATGAGTGAGCCCGAAGGAGTGGAACGATGGGGCATTCAGGAGGATAAAAAGAGATTTAAAAAAAAAAATTAAAAATGTTTCCAGAAAGCAGGAGAAGAAAATAAATCAGTACAAGACATTCAACAGATTTCTCCCACAACTGCTGATACAGCAGGCTCCAGCAGAAACCCTAACCAGCTGAAAGTCAGAAACTTTCATGACAGCTAAAGATAGAGTAAAATAAGCATTTAAACTTACAGCTGCAAGAACTCCTGCTACTGACAAAGACACTCCGGGGTCCCCAGAAACAGAGCAGCAAAATGCAGGCTGGAAAAAATAACTGCTGGGGAATTTGTCCTGGACTGGGACAGATTAAACAGTGTCTTGCCTTCAAGCGGTTCACAGCCCCAAACACCACAGAATAAAAACCCTGAGGAAAGTTCCTGGGCTCCAACCATGGTTACCGTGGCAACAGGAAGTAATACAGCTGGGAGAGATGAATGGCATAGCGCTGCAGCAGCAAACTGCGCTAGAGAAACGGTAGCAATAAATGACACTGTACTAAATGAGAATTCAAATAAAAAAGATGTAAGTCAGAAAAATGCAGCAACGACTAATTTTCCGAAGCAGATGAAAAGAATGGAGTGGCACAAATGATGGCTGAAAGCAAAGCTACACAGGTCACAGAACAGACTTGTAAGCCTGACAGTCAGGATGTAGAAACAATTGCATTACATTTAAACAGTGAACTGGTACTGAGGGCACGGAAGACATCAGGAAACATAATTCCAACATAGTGCTTGACTCACCCAGAAGGGACCAGAACTCGCTGTAAAATAGACTCAAATCTCAGTACTGCAAGACAACCTAAGACTACCTCGAGAGGAGCGGTCAGCCCCTCCCCGTGACCTCCTCGAATACAGAGGATGACCAAACCTTAGATCAAGCAACAAGAACTAGCGCGAGATCAACATTTGCAGAACTATTTCAAAATAAAGCAGAGTTTGGCACCAGCAGCAATGCAGTCCACATAAGATACAAAGGAGGAATGCCCAGACAGAACATATGTAGCTAGATGGTTACTAATGACGTCACTACATTTTACAGCCTGAGACATTTATCCACTGTTACATATATCTGGGGGGGAGAGAGACATTTTTGATGTGAGGTTTAAAACTCCACAAAGGCTAGATAACTTCTACTACAGCCTTCTGTTATGGTAAGGCAGGAAAATAACCCCCAGAGGGAATTAAACGTACATTCCATTAGGGGCACGGCAGCTTCAGTGGCAGTAAGGAGAAATGCACCACTAAAGACAACTTGCAAAGCAGCTACCTGGCCCAGTGTTCATGCATTCACATCCCACTATTGCCTGGATTTACAGGGAGATGCTAGGTTTTGGATTTCTGTCCTTCAGAACCTACTTCCTAAGTAATTCTAAAACCTTCCAACCCAGGTACTGCTTGGAGTGTGGAAATACTTCTCTAGTCGGTTCACATTCATGTTGTTAGAAGGAGTGGTTACTCATCATAGTAACAGCTTTTATTCTAATGCATGTGAACTGCTAGTTAAATGACAGTTCTGTTTTTGGTGTCATGTAAAATTCAAGTTTACCTGAAATTGCTGCAGGTAGAATATTTTTTTCAGCTTAGGCCTCAAGTTATTTTGGTCTCTCCAGCTAAAAGATCTAGAATTGGAATGCTGGGAGGCTTGAGACAAGTATAGTGCCCCAAAGTATACAGTGACTAGCACCTACAGAAAAAGGGTATTGGGTACCCCTAAGCCCAGGTAATGTGTGGGGACCCCCAGGGCAGGCAGAGTGGGGTCAGGGGGTACATTATTAGGCATCTGCCTAAATACAGTATATAAAAAATAGGGCCCCAGCATTACCTCCTTTACCTGGCCACATATCCTTTGTTTATTTTTTCATTCTCTTTCCCTGCCGGCCTCCTGTGCTCATCAGAATACCCCCCACCCCACCCCAGCAGGTCATGCAATATCCACCATACACTGTGAACTCCAGCTTCTCTTCCCAGAACATGGGGAGTTTTAAAAACAGAGCAATTGGTGGCATGCTGGTTTGGGCACTGCAGCCCAAACCCAGGACCTGGCAGGATTCCACAGTGGCAGTTGGGGCAGTACAATGATGGACTGGCAAGGAACAAGGATGCAGAGATGAAGGTAACCAGGTTACCTTACCTTGCTGTTGGAGCTATCCCATCAACTCTGGCTGCTGTTCTCAACTCCTAGTCAGTATTCTGACTTTTTATTTTAAAGACACCTATGCACAGCTTTTGCCATGTGCCTTAATGGGTTGCTACCGTTGTTCTATCAACTACTGTATTTGCTTTTCATTGTTGTTATTGCACTTAATTTGTTGTAACTGCCTGCTTGGCTTTGTCTGTGTTCCCCTTCCCCTGGGTCGCACCTGGAAACGAGCCTGATCTCAGTGTCCCTTTCCCAGTCACAAAACTTTTAAATAAATAAATGAATTCTGGCAGTGGTGGCTCCTTTATTCCACACACTTCTTCTCTGGCAGCAGAAGTGGCAGCCACAGATGTTGAGGAAATTTTGCCTTTTGTTTCGCCTCAGCCATCAGTCCCAGTAGCAGCAGTGTTCATGAGCTCACCAGCTCCAGTGGTATCAGCTCGCCCCTCCAGCACCAAATCAGTGCAAGTGTTTTCTAGTCTCTGTAGTGAGTTGGGCAGTGGCACAGAAGGCAGTGCAGACTGCCTAAAGAAATATATATATATATATATTGTATCTTTTAACTTTATTATCTGAATTGTGCCAGTCCGTGCATACAGTAAGCGGCATAGCTGTGTCGTTGGGGCAAGTTGTGCTATTGTCATTGAACTGCTCACTCAGCAAACAGGAGTAAACAGGAGGCAGGGCAGGCCCCAGTGAAAGGGACCTTCTGCTGAAGCATGGCTTCAAGCTGTTCCTCCAGGGGCATTACAGGAGCAGGACTGAAGTCCATGATTACTAATGAGTGCAGCACCTCATGTCTTTTGCCAAGAATACCTATTTGTTTGGTGCCTGTCACAGAGGCATAGGTCAGGAAGCATAGGCAAACCAAGAGAAGTTATACAGTTTGCAAGAAAGTTATAAGATTTGAAAGTAGGGTTTTTATTATTATCAATAACAATAAAATACAAATTAAAATTTTACAGGCTGGCTCTTCACACAGGCAGTATAAAACAAAGAAAGTCCTACATCTGAGGCTCACTCTCTCAATTTAAATCTCAGTCTATCTCTCAACAGAACATTGCCCTCTTTTGTAAGATGTCATTTCCTGGCAGTTTAAACTCTGCATCCTGATTGTTGTAATTTACATCTCCTGTTTCTCACACAGTATATAGGAACTTTGTCAGTTTCTTCTCTGAAGCCAGCCTGAAGAGCACATCTAGTCTTTAACAGGTGCAACAAAATAGAACACTCTGTCCCTAAGGTGGTTTCTTGTTGACAGTTCTGATAACAAGTTTGTGGAGGTCAAAATACATCTTAAGGTCAACCATCTGTATTACAGACTGTTATCTTTCTAAGAAACCCAAATAGCTTTGTGTAATAATTTCAGCAATGTAATTATACACATTTGCAAACCAAGGGATCCTAGTTTCATATAAAGTTTCACATATATACTGTATATATTTTTAGCTACAAAAAAGCAAGGAGAGAAAGAATTGAAACAGCAAGTGAAGGAAGGAAGATAACTGGGAAATTGTGGGACCTTCAGAGTGGCCAGTTTCTAGGTGCAGTAAGAAAGATTTGATAGTGCAATCAGACAACAAAGAAACTGACAAGTGGAATAGGACAGGACAAAATAGATCCTTGCTTTTCAACTGTCTCTGTATAACAAATGGGATAGGGTCTTACCCAACCCTACATATGAAAGAGCCAGCAAAAGAAGGTCACTTGATCTATCGAGAATCCTGTGATCCAGTGGGACCAGAAATCAGACTACCTGGATCACAGGATCATACCTCTCAACCTTTTGTCCCCCAAATGTGGAACATTGCCTCTCAAAATGTGGAAAGAATGGGCAAAATGTGGAACACTTAACCAACTCTTTACATTAGAAGCTCACAACACTGTGAAAATGTTTGCATTTATGTTCAGAAAGTCAGCTATTAATTAAAATTATATATTTTGCATCATTTTCTATGGAGTTTTGGTTTAAAATGTTAACACTGAATGTGGGACAAGTCCTCACAATGTGGAACAGGGAGCTTTTGTGAAGTAAAATGAGGAACGTTCCTCGTAATGTGGTACAGTTGAGAGGTATGCACAGGATTCTGGTGTCCAGCACCATGCGTCGGGACCTCCTGTGGTGGCAGAATCTGTCCAGCCTCACCAGAGGAGTTCCTTTTCAGATGCTCCCACCGGCTCATACCCTGACAATGGATGCTTCTGGTCAGGGCTGGGGCACCCATCTGGGTGACCACAGGATACAGGGATCCTGGTATCAGCAGGAGCTATCTCTCTGCACATCAATGTGCGAGAGATGCGGGCTGTACTATACACCCTTCAGGATTTTCAGCACCAACTCTTCCCTGAGCCCCTACTGGTACAGAAGGACAATATGTGCATGGTCTGGTACCTGAACAAACAGGGAGGCAACGGTCATATCCACTGTGTGGGGAAGCAATGTGCGTGTGGCATTGGGCGATACAACACAACCTGCAGCTCATGTCCCAGGTGTTCAGAATATCCTGGCGGACACCCTCAGCTGCACTCAGGCAAGGGCACATGAGTGGGAACTGAGGCAGTCAGTAATTGAAGACATCTGCGATTGATGGGGTCATCCAGATCCCAATCTGTTCACCTCCACATCCAATACCAAACTACCCAGTTTCTGCCCGCTCATTCCCAGGCGTGGTGTTTTATGGCGAGATGTGCATTCTCTCTGATGGACAGGGAGGTTCTTGTACACCTTCCTTCCCTTTCCGCTGTTGCAGAGGGTGTTTCTGAAATTACAGCAAGAGGGAGTCCGCATGATCCTCATAGACCCTTATTGGCCTCAATAAGTGTGGTTTCCTCTGCTTCAGCAGTTGAGAGTGGAACCTCCAGTTCCCCTACCCCTCTGCCAGAATTTGCTGACTCAGGACCAGGGCAGGCTGGTCCATCCAGGCCTCAAGTCCCTTCACCTTCACGTTCACGCGTGGCACCTACTGACGTAGCTGTTGCATGCTTTGGTGTCTCTTCCAGAGTGGCTCAAGTCCTTCTGGAGGCCTGAAAACCATCCACAAGAACCACATGTGCCATGAAATGGAAGAGGTTCTTCATTTGGGCAACCAACAAGGGATGGGACCCTGTCTCTTGCCCTGTCCAACAGGTCATGGAATACCTGCTGCATCTCTCTCTGACCTTGGCCTTAGCTATTCTTCGCTGAAGGTCCACTTGTCTCCCATTTCTGTGTACCACACTCCAGTAGATGGCAAAACTTTGTCACAGTAGGAGGTTTCCAAAACCATTCTGAAAGGAATTCTCCATCTGAAACCCCCGGTCAGGAACCCAAATTCCTCCATCGGATTTGAACGTCATCCTTGAGAAACTCACTTTGCTTGCCTTTGAACTGGCTGCGAGTTGCGACCTGCACTACCTTTCCTGGAAAGCCCTCTTTTTAGTTGCCATTACTTCAGCGCTTCAGGCCCTGATGTGTAAGGAGCCTTATTTGATTTTCCACAGAGACTGGGTGGCTCTGCATACAAATCCTAAGTTTTTTACCTAAGGTGGTGTCTGAGTTTACTTTGAATCAGACCATACACTTGCCAGTGTATTACCCTGAACATTCTAATCAAGGGGAGGCCATTCTGCACACACACTCGATGTGCACAGAACTGTGCGTTATTATCGAACCGGAAGAAGTCAGTCCATAAAATGGATCAGCTTTTTGTTTCTTTTACATCCAAGAGAGAGGGCATGGCAGTTTCCAACCAATGCTTCTCCAAATGGTTAGCAAACTGCATTTTTGTTTTGTTATCAGAAGTACAACAATCCCCTTCCAGGAGAAGTCAAGGGGCATTCAACCAGAGGCATGGCTACTTCTGCTGCTTGTTTCAGGAATGTTTCTGCTGCGAACATTTGTGCGGCAGCCACTTGGAGCTCTGTCCACACCTTTATCAAACATTACAGTCTTTACATGGCCTCTCGGCGCAGGGCAGGCTTTGGACTAGCAGTCCTTCAGAGCCATAATCTGGTACCTACTGTAGACCTTTCCTGCCGCCCGTGCTTCAGCCTTTGTCTGAATTACACTGCTTGGGACTCAGTCCTAATTGTTGTTGCCTACTGCAAAGAGCCCTCTCAAAATAAGATAGTACAGTTATGTAAGAACTTACTGTAACAGTTGATCTTTGAGAGAGGCTCTTGCAGTAGATACCTTTTCCCCTCCCACCCTGCTTCTGAGGCTACTTCTTTCTAGCTTTTCTTATGGCTCCAGGAGCCCACTCCTTTCTCCTGTCACACCTTCTTAGGTCTCCGGCGGGAGAACTGAAGGGCAGGTGTGGGGACTGCCTACTATATAGTGTCACGCTGACGTCAGTCAAGTGACGCCGGGTGGGTGGTCCCCTACCAGACACTGCTAGCTAAAGTTTTCCGTGTGGTCCTAGTGCCTAATGGCTCTAGTTCTAATGGTTATTGCCTACTGCAAGAGCCTCTCTCAAAGCTCTGCTGTTATGGTAAGTTCTTACATAACTGTACTTTATTGCAGGGTCTCTAGTTAATGCCATTGACCCTGCCCCCCTCCCCGTCTTCCCTACCTCCCTGACTGCCCCCCCACACAGTCCCATGGGTTCCCCTTATGCTTATCCCAGGGTCTCTTAAAGCTGTCCACCATCTTCTCTGAGACTACTTCCTCCAGCAGTGCATTCCAGGTGGCCACCACCTCCACTGTAAAGAAATGCTTTCTTACATCCCTCCTAAACCCCCCTACCAGCCTCAAATTGTACTCCCTCATGGTTTAGTTGTCTATTAGCTTGAAGAGACCTTTCCTATCTACTCTAATTATCTCCTTCAAGTATTTGAAGGTCTGTATCATATCCTGTCTCTCCTCTCCTCCAGGGAGTACATTCTTAGGGCTCCCACCCCCTCCTTGTAAGACATCCCCTGCTGACCCACAGTCATCTTGGTTGCCCTCCTTTGAACTTTCTCTAGCAAGCTGATGTCCTTCTTAAGGTATGGACACCAGTATCTTACTGCATATTCTAGATGCGATCTCACTAGCGACCTGTACGAGGGCAGTATGACCTTGCTCTGCCTACTGCTAATTTCTCTGTTTATACACCCCAACATCCTGTTTGCATTTACTAATGCCTTCCTGTGCTGCAAGGAATGCTTGAGGTCACTAGTAATTACCACCCCTAGATCCTATTCTTCCTCTATTGCTGCTACCCAGACCTCCTCAGGTAATACTCGGTCCTAGGATTCCTGGCTCCAGTATGCATCACTAAATTTCTTGCCATTGAAGCCAAGTTGCCAGATCCCCGACCATCTCTCAAGTTTTCTGAGCTCTTTCCACAGGTCCTGTATCCCTTCCACTGTGTCTACCCTGCTACAGAGTTTGGTGTTATCTGCAAACAGACAACTCTTGCCCTTAATGCCCTCCCCAGTGTCATTTATGAAGACATTGAACATCATTAGCCCCAGCACTGATCCCTGCAGGACCCCACTGGTGACCTCCCAGGTGCTGGATAACTCTCCCCCCACCACTACTCTCTGTATTCTGTCTCTCAGCCAGCTTTCTATTCACCTGCTGATTTTCTCCCCAACCCCTAGATGCGCCAGTTTCTTGACCAGCATCTTATGGGGCACAGAATTGAAGGCCTTTCTGAAGTCCATGTAAATTGTTATCCAGCACCAGAGAGGTCACTAGCCCAGGTTTTTGTACCGCACAAGAAATCAGACATTCAAAACATAGAGTTAAAAAAAAAAACATGCATTAATGAAAATCAAAGGGGCAAAAACTACAAGGCCAGACTGCACGATTTGGATGTGTTTACACTGGAGTATAGACGTTTGCGTGGGGACATGTGCTTGCTTTTCAAAGCTATTTCTGATAATTACTGATGGGATTTGCTGGGAATGGAGTTTAGAGATCAAATGTATAATACACGTGCCCATCCATTGCAGTTTTTGGGTGAGAAATGCCATTCTTGCAAAAGGCAAAAATGGTTTTCACAAAGAGTTGCTGTTTGGAACTCACTGCCATTGGAAGTGGTAGGTAGCAAAACTATAAAAAGAATTTAAAAACAGATTAGAAGAATATTTTATAATGAACAACATACTAGGGAATGGATAAATCTGTGGCGAGCAATATGGACAAAAGTCTGCTAGCTCTGTAACTACATATGATGTCCATTGCCTGGCCCCCGTCCACCACCCTGATGACCCAGTCAATCAGTTTCGTTTGACATGCTCTTCCTCCCACAAATCCATGCTGCCTCTTGTCCTGGAGACCATTCTCTTTATGTACCTTACCAGCCTTTCCTGAAGTATGGTCTCCATAAGTTTGCACACGATTGGAGGTCAGACTGACCAGCCTATAGTTCCTTGGGTCATCCTTGGGTCCGGTATGTGGAGAGCCATTACATGTGCCATTCTCCAGTCCTGTGGCACCACACCCAACTCCAAGAAACTAGTGAAAAAGCCTGCCAACCGCCCTGCAAGCTCCTCTGCTAGCTCTTATAGCACCCCTGGGTGTATGCCATCCAGTCCTGGGGGCTTGTCTACCTTCAGTGCCAGCAGTCCCTCCCTCCCTCCCTCATGCTATCCACTTGTATTATGATGTATGTGCCCCTCCCCCTCACCTTCTCCTCCCAGGTGGCAACGGACCATCTTTTTCCTAGTAAAGACAGAGCAGAAGTAATTGTTCAATACTTCCACCTTGCTGTCTCCTTCTTCCACCCATACATTTCCCTTCGTTAGCCTAACTATCCTGTCCTTCTTGTCCCTCTTCTCACTTATGTAGTGAAAAAGGGCCTTCTCTCTCCTCTTGATCTCTCTTCAGCTACTTATAGCTCCTTCTGTCCATTAGCTTGCTGAACCACGTTGCCAGACACTGTAGCCAACTTCAGGAAGTATTCCATATCCACCTCACTCGCAGTCCTGTATCTTCTGTAGACCGTTGTCTTGTCCCTCACTGGCCAGGCACCCTCAAAGTTGAACCAGATGGGTGATTTGGCCCCCGACTTCTTCTGCCTAAGCCTAATACACTCCACTGTGGCAGCCAGTATTCCATCCTTGATGATAGTCCATTTTTGGTCCACCCTCATGTCCACTCTGATGCCCTCTAGGTGCAATCCTAGCACCTCACCCATTTTTCTAAAATCCCCCCGCCCCCCGAAATCCACAATTTTTGTCTTGGTGAAGATGCTTTCCTTGCCTATATCCAGACTGAACCACACTGTGCTATGTTCGCTACCCATCAGGGGTTCCTTGACCATTATCTCATGTACATGCTTCCCATTTGTGAGCACTGTTTCAAGGACTGCCACCTCCTTGGTGGGTCCACTAACACCCTGGGTAATGAACTCACCCTGTATTGCATCCAGGATCACCTGACTCCTGGCACAGGACATGGCTGGTATACCCCAGTCCTTCTTGGGCAGACTGAAGTCCCCCACCACTACCACCTCCACCTTTCCTGCAGCTTCCAGCAATTGTGAACACAGCTTCCTGTCTTGTTCCTCCTCTTGGACACATTGTGACATGTGGAACCCTGTCACAGTGCCTCTTCTATAGAGTGCATTTTTGCTTTATGGGAGACTGCCTATTTGCTTGGTGCCCCTATCATAGACCACCTAAGACTGTTTACCAGCCCAGCAACTGTTCCACAGGCTGCAGTAAAGTTATGGTACCCACTGATTGGCACTAGCTGAACAGCCTCTAGCTAACATTGACTAAAGAGCCTGAATCCCTCTAAACTTTAAGTGCCCAGAGTAAGTCAAAAACTATGACATAAAGAGATATTGTGCACATTAAAGAGACCACACTAGGGTTCTTTTAAAGACTTTATTCAAACTACGTCACCAGGCCAAGTGGTTTCTGATCTGTCCTTTGTTACTTCCAAGTGCTTTGGGACTGTCATCTCTGATACCCCAAGCTAAACCTCTTGTGACAACCTGGAACCATCATGCCAGCAACTCGTGGCTTCTGTCTAAGCACACTTCCATAATAAACAGACAAGGGGTCAGTCATCCAGCTAGTGTAGTGTGATAGAGAGATAGGTTGGGTTGCAACAAACAGATTCAATTACAGTCGTCAGCAACCCAATAATGGTAGCAGAGGAGCTGTGTTCCTCGGGGTCAACGTACCTCAAGACCAGTGTTCCTCTTCCTGCATCCTTCTACAGCATTATCCATCCCAGTGACCACTGTGGTCCAGTCAGCCGACAACAAGAGGATCCTGTTTCTTCTTCCTTATGGTCTACAGTTTCACCAATCCCAGTGACCGATGGAGGACCCAATCATCTGACACCAAGAGGATCCAGTTGTTGCTGCTTCTTCCTATATTTCTTCTTCAGTGTCATTCATCCTTGTGGCCCATTTTAAATTCAGAGCAGCCAGTGCTTAAAAGATCCTGTGATTCATTAACCTTTGTATTATTCTTTCCCTTGTCCGAACATCAGATGTGGGGTCCAGTTTTCTTAGGCTTTCATATCCCACATACGATTAGTCTAATAACTCCTCTTTTTTAAGGGGGGGCCAGAACCCCCCCCCCCGCCACAGGAGCTCAGCCACCACCCCACTTCATCCCACCATGCCATAGCTTACCCCCCAGGGCAGGGCCACTGAAGTGGGCCCCCCCCGGCAGGAGTGAAAGGGCAGCGGGAATAGCAGCAGAGTAGGGTGTCCTGCCAGGAGGACTGGCTTTTTTTGTAATGCTACTCCCAGGAGGCAGGATGTGCAGTGACGTTTATGGGACAAACCCAATGTCAATCCTGCCACCCACTGATGCAGGCTCTGGTTGCGGTGTATTCCCAGGCCTCTGCCAGGGGTCCATATTGTGCCGCACACTCAACTCCCCCCTCTCCCAAGAGAAGGAGAGCCATCCCTTGGGTGCTCAATCCTTCTCCCCCTTGGCTGGCCTCTGGCTCCCTAGTCCGTTCCTGAACTCAGGATGTCAGCATCGCAAGCGGATGCCCTGCCGCATTGCCAGCGGGCCGGCCTGGTGACTCCTCTGACAAAACCACTTTGACAGACCCCTCTGACAGACCCACCAGTCCTCTAGCACAGTTTGACACACACACTGAAAGAGAGAGAACACCGGCTCGTTTTGGGTTCGGTGCATTGGCTATTCATAGAAACATAGACTTTGATGGCAGATAAGGACTGCTTGGCCCACCTAGTCTGCCCATTTCCCCACCTACAGGATAAGCTACAGATCCTAGTTAACCAACAGCCTACGTCTTCCTACCCCTCAACAGAATTGCCTTATGTCTGTCCCATGCATTCTTGAATTCTCCCACTGTTTTAGAACCCACAACTTCCTCAGGAAGACTGTTCCATGCGTCCACCACCCTCTCTATGAAAAAATACTTCCTCACATTGCCCCTGAACCATCTCCCCTCTATCTTCAAACTGTGTCCCCTTGTTCTTCACATCTCTTTTTCTGAAAGATGCTACCCTCTTGGACTTTGTTGATTCCACTGAGGTACTTAGGTTTCTATCATGTCCCCCCCCCCCTTTCCTCAAGGGTATACATATTAAACTCATTTAGTCTCTCCTCGTATGGCTTCTCTTGCAGACCCTGCACCATTTTAGTTGCCCTTCTTTGGACTGCCTCCATCCTGTCTATGTCCTTGCGGAGATGGGGTCTCCAGAACTGGATGCAGTACTCCAGATATGGTTTCACCAACTGTCTGTACAGAGGGATAACAACTTCCTGTTTTCTGCTGGTGATGCCTCTCCCTATACATCCCAGTATCCCCCCAGCCCTCCCTACTAACTTCTCACATCGTTTGCTAACCTTAAGGT
The DNA here is from genome assembly GCA_016271365.2 of Neoceratodus forsteri. Taxonomy (NCBI): domain Eukaryota; kingdom Metazoa; phylum Chordata; order Ceratodontiformes; family Ceratodontidae; genus Neoceratodus; species Neoceratodus forsteri. The sequence continues at coordinate 480,373,874 of CM057455.1, forward strand.
CATCTGATATGATTACCCCCAGGTTCCTTTCCATTTTTGTTGTTGTTACTACCTCCCCCCCATTGTGTAATCTTCCCCTGGGTTTTTGTTTCCCAGGTGCATTATTTTGCACTTCTTCGCATTGAATCCAAGCTGCCATACTTCTGGCCATTCCTCCAACCTTGCCAAGTCCCTTCTCATCCTTTCCATGCCTTCTTGTGTATCAACCCTGTTGCAGATCTTTGTGTCATCTGCAAAGAGGCATACTTTTCCTTCCAGTCCCTCTGCAATGTCACTTATAAAGACATTAAAAAGGACTGGACCCAGTACAGAACCCTGCAGTACCCCACTATACTGGTACCCCGGTACTCATGGGTGTTACCATGACAAGACTTTAACTGGTTTATCATAAAGTCAAATAAGAAGGAACTTCTCAGAAGGAAATAGAAGGGGGACAAGATCAGATCTACAGTACAGTAGCTTCTTGTTGTTTTACATTGTTTCTTGTGGATTCTACTTGGTAGAAGGTTATTTCTTTTCTTTCTTACTACTAAGGGGCTAGCAGGGTATTGTTTGGGGCTGTTGGAATTTTGAAACCTGTTTTCGTAGCTATAAGTGGGCTTATTTGTTTGATTCACTGTGTGGCAGGCTGCATTTGTAGAGACCTATTTCTTCTGTTTTAAAACATAATTGGTGTGATTTAACTGGGTCTATTTCTTTGAATTGCAGACATATATCTTCTAATTCCAAGCCTATTTTGATGTGTTGTTGGTGAAGCTGTTTGAATTGGAGTCCTGTTTCTTTGGGTAGCAAACTTATTTTGGGGGCTTTGAGTAGAATTGTGATTCATTGTTGCTGGCTTCACTAGCTGCAAAGTTTGAGTGCAGAGTGGGGGAAAGGTGCTAATGGTCTAACCAGAGGCCTCAGCTACCTGATTGTTTCTGGAAGACTTGGGCTGGTCCCACTCTTGGTCCATTATTTCCTTTATACCAGGGGTTCTGACATCACTTCCTCAAACAGGCAAATGATATGCACCTGTCATAGCAAAAGCAGACATCCAGGAAAGGAACAGCAGCAAGTGAAGAGGTGACTGCTCTCTCAGTGGAAGGGAAGTAAATGCAAATCTAGGAGCTTTCATTATTACTTCTTCGCATTGATATTGCATTGGGGAAAGGAGGAGTAGGAGTTTGAAGAAGGTTGTGCAATGGCTACTTAAAGTCTGTTTTTGAGTGTGGATAGGAAGGATAGGAATATAAAAAGCAGTTGCTCAATATATCTAAACGTGTGCAACAAAGGAGGTAAGGGAAATAAAGAAAATGTTTTGTACTGATAGAGGAGGGAGAGGGGAGACTTGGGGGAGTGTTTGGTATCCTGCATCTGGAAGGGTGGGGGGTTGCTGGTGGGCAATGACAGCAATAGGTAGGGTGGTAGGCTGCAACAACTGCGGTGCACCAATCTTTCTAAAAATTGCCTGGAGTGTGGGAGGATGTTTAGTGTGCAACCACATAGAAAACTTAGAAAGGAGATTGAGGGTCTGCAGGAGGAACTAAGACAGGCAAGGCAGATTGGGGTGGGTTACCCAGTACTGGAGGGAGGAAGAAGGGGAGATGAGGGAGGCGATTTAAGCCAACAGTGGTGAGGAGAGGGTCAGAAGAAGGAAGCAGAGACAAAGGGCTCAGGCCAGGAAGAACAATTGCCGGGGAAACCAGGTCAGGAGACAAAAGACAAATGGAAGGAAGAGATAGGGACTTGTGAGGGGAGGCGAACAAGTGGCAAAAGTCATGGAGTGGAAAGGAGAGAACAGGTTACTATGAAGAGAGAGGGAGTGGGCATTTGTGAAGGGCCTTCAGAAAATAGTTGTGCACTGCTAGAGAGGAAGAAGGTGGAGGAGGGAAATGATGAAATTAGAGGAATAATTGATAAATGCCTGGACCAAACTGGAGCGGGGAGAAGTTCTGCTGGGAGAATTGCAACAGGGGTAAAAGGGGGAAATAATGTGCAGGAGGAAGAAGAGGAGCTGGAAATGAGAGAGGGAGATGAATGGAAGCAAGCAGGGAGTAAGAGGGTGGAATATTAGTGCTGGGGGACTCAATACTAAGAGGAGTTAGGTGGGGTAGCAAGGGGGAGAGGCATAGTTGCATTTGGGTGGAGGCCATGCCAGGAGTGACAGCGGAAAGGGTGGGACAGTCTATTCTGAAATATGCTAGAAGGGGTAGGGACAAGCCTCATTTAATTATACGTCTTGGGACAAACGACCTGGCTGACAAGACAGTAGATACAGTCCAGAGGAGGTTTGAGGAACTAGCACAATTATGTGAGGGGGCAGGAAGATCACTAACTTTTTCAGAGATACTTCCTGTGCCAAAGGCAAGCACAACAAGAAAGCTGAGAATAGAGGAATTTAATGGATGGCTAAGAACCTGGTGTTGTGCTAAAGGGTATGGGCTGTTGGGGGTGGGGAGGGACCTGGGAGTACAGTAGTCTCTATGCCAAGGACAGACTACACTTGAGTGAGGAGGGAAAGAAAGTGTTGAAACAGAGGATGGAGGAGTACATAGAGGAAGTTGGAATTTAAACTAGGAGACTAGGAGTGGGGGGTGGCAGTTGGGGAAGAGATATGCAGAGACCACAGGTTGGGAAACCATGTGAGCTTACCCCTCATAACAGTGACAAAGGACAAATGGCAAGTACTGTTGGTGATGCTAGGAAAGGAGGGCAGGATGGGAGGGGGAGGGTGGAAGGTGGTTACCCTTAATGCTAGGAGCCTTGGGAGGAAAACTGCAGAGTTACAGGTTCTCATGGCAGAGGGAGAGGTGGACATTGCAGTCATCACGGAAACATGGGCCACCCAATACAATGACTGGGACCTGTCTATACCAGGGTACAGATTATTTCGTAGGGACAGAGTGATTGGGAAAGGAGGGGGGTGGCACTATATGTGAAGGAAGGACTGAAGTGTGTAAGGGAGGAAGGGGAGGAGGGTAGTACGGAGTCACTTTGGATGCAAATCCAGGATTCCAAGAATAGGATTCTTAGAATGGGAGTGGTGTACAGGCCACCATCTCAGACAGAGGAGTTAGACAGAGAACTAGCGGGCCAGATCAGGAGAACCTGCGAGAAGGGTAGTGTGGTGATTGTGGGGGACTTCAACATGCCAGGAGTGGACTGGAGCACCCCAACAACCAGGAACTGAAGGGAGCAGGTACTGCTGGATGCCTTCCAGGACAGCTTCCTGCTGCAAATGGTCAGTGAACCAACCAGGTTAGGAAATACCCTTGACCTTGTGCTGGCAAATGGGGACTTTGTGTGAGAACTTACAGTGGAGGAACCGCTGTCAGGGAGTGACCACCACTCAGTATGGCTCACATTGGATATGGGCAAGGAAGGAGTGGAATCTGGCACAATAGTGCTGGACTTCAGGAGGGCCGACTTTGGGAGGATGGGGGAAGTGGTAAAAGGGTACCTGGCCAGAATTCAATCTAGTATGCACACTAACCAGAGATGGGAGCTCATAAAGCTGGGGATAGTGGAGGCAACCAAAACCTGCTGCAAAGCCCAGAGCAAGAAGGCTAGGGCTAAGAAACCGATCTGGTTGAGCAAGGAAGTCATGGAAAAGGTAAGGAGGAAAAGAGCTGCCTTTAGGAAATACAAGAAAACAGGGAGGGGGAGGACAGGGAGGAGTACTTGACAGAATCGAAGGAGGTGACAAGGGCAGTAAGGGGAGCCAAAGCATCTACGGAACTCAGGCTGGCACAAGGCATTAAGAAGGGGGAGAAGGACTTCTTTAAGTACATCAGGGAGAAAAGGAGCTGTAAGGACCACATAGTAAGGATTAGGAAGGAGGGGGGTTGGGTGGAAGCAGGGTGCGATAAGGCGGAAGCACTAAATGAGTACTTCTGCTCAGTATTTACTAAAGAGAAGAGGGGTGACACCCAAGGTAGGAGAAATGGCAGAAGCAGGGGGAAGTGGTGACAGATGGGGAAATCATGGAGAGCAGAGTTTGAGAGGGTTTGAAGGCACTGAGGGTGGACAAGGCGCCAGGCCCAGATGGCATCCACCCCAGGGTACTGAAGGAGCTGGCAGAGGTCCTTGCAGGACCTTTGGCAGACCTATTTAATGCCTCACTACATTTGGGGTGTGTACCTCAGGACTGGAGGATAGCTCATGAGGTGCCCCTCCACAAGAGTGGCCCCAAGGATGAACCGGGAAACTACAGACCAGTCAGCCTTACATCCATTGTGGGTAAGCTAATGGAGACCATCCTGAAGGAGAGGCTGGTGGCCCTCCTAGAGGCCAAAGGACTACAGGACAGCAGACAGCATGGCTTCATACGTGGCAGATCCTGCCAAACCAACCTGGTCGAGTTCTATGACTGGGTAACTAGGCAACTGGACAGAGGCCATGCAGTGGATGTCCTGTATCTGGACTTCAGTAAGGCATTCGACTCAGTGCCACATGGAAGGCTGGGAAGGAAGTTTGTAGGCACAGGGGCGGGTGCAACGCTGGTGAGATGGGTAGAAAACTGGCTGCAGGGAAGGCAACAGAGGGTGGTGGTGGGTGGGGAGCTCTCACACCCAAGGGCAGTGACGAGCGGTGTTCCACAGGGCTCAGTGTTGGGACCAGTGTTGTTTGGGATATTCATTGCAGACATATCATGGGACATCAAGAGCAAGATCAGTCTGTTTGCTGATGATACCAAGGTAGGCATGGTGGTGGATGACCTAGGGGATGGCAGGGGTTGCAGGATGATCTGGCAAAGCTGAAACCCGGTCAGACACCTGGCAACTGGGTTTTAATGCCAAAAAGTGCAAGGTGCTGCATTTTGGGATGAAGAACCCAAGGAGGAGTTACCAGCTAGGGGGAGTGCAGCTAGCCCAGACAGAGGAGGAGAAGGATCTGGGTGTGCTCATTACAGGGTTAATGAACAACTCGACACAATGTAGGAAGGCAGCTGCAAAGGCCAACAAAATGCTGGGTTGTATTGCAAGGGGTATATCCTCAAGGAGGGAGGAGGTGATTCTGCCACTGTGTAGGCTGATTGTTAGACCACACCTGGAGCACTGCATGTACAGTACTGGCATCCGTATCTGAAGAGGGACATTAAGTTACTGGAGGGTGCAGCTGAAGCGACAAAGATGATCAAGGGCTGGGGACTTATCATACGAAAGGAGGTTGAAGGAGTTGAACATGTACTCACTGGAGGAGAGGAGATGGGGTGACATGATTAAAACCTTTAAATACATGAAAGGAATAAACAAGAGGTACAGAGGGCTGTTCAAAGTAAGGGAGGGAGGGCCACCAGGGGCCATGATATGAGACTGGAGGAGGAAGGTTCAGGAGGGAGATGAGGAGACACTTTTTACAGAGAGGGTGGTGGCTGGGTGGAATGCATTACCTGCTGAAGTGGTATGCAGTAGAACAGTGGACTGCTTCAAACGAGGATGGGACAGGACAAGGGGGAAGGTTAATGAAGGGGAAGGGTGGAAGGGAGGGGCAGCTGCAGAATAAGGGGTGCTAGCTGCACATTCGAGCAGACTTGATAGACCTCTAGGCCTTTATCTGCTGGCAAATTTCGTATGTTCGTAAGTTACTTCATAGAGCTTAAGATTAATCCATAGAGTCAAATTAGTCATGTCATAGAGGTTAAGATCATTTTATAGTATGAGCACGCCAGGATACTTTTGAACTCATCGAGTTGTAAGCTGAATAAATATACAGAGTAAAAATTGAGTGCTGAGAAAGTTTTTGTTTATGATCTGTTATCTACTGTTACACTACTGCACGCGTGTTCACTGTCAATGCATATGGTGGCCGCCGTGGAGGTGAAAGGAGGGCTGTGTAGGTCATTATATCGGGCTCATCGTACAGCCCTGGCATCACTGTTAAGGGGGGTTCGCTGGGCAGTGTGCTGGGAGTGGACAGGGTGGGTGGGGGGAACAGTGAACTGCCAATACTTGCTCGTGCATTTGGCGACCAGCAGTCGGAAGGCAGGGGTACCAGTGGATGCCAGGGATAGTCTAGGTTACATGGACCAGGAGATGGGGGGGGGTGCCACTGGATACCAAGGATGCAAAGCGATATATGGGATGAGAGATCGGGAAGGGAGGGGTCACTAGCCACCAGGGAATATCAGAAATCACCTGGATGGGTAACCAGCAAGGGGGGCCATTAGACACCAGGGAATACTTCAGATGTACCATGATGGGTGATTGGAGGGTGAGGAGTGCCACTAGACACTGGGGTATAGTTTTTCAGCACTGGGATGGGTGATCAGGGGGTGGGGGGGTACCACTGAACACCAGGGTATACTTGAGACATACCAGAACTAGGGGGTGCCACTATCCACCAGGACAGACATTATCTTTCTGTCTTTCAGATGAGATGCTAAACCAAGGTCCCATCTGCCTGGATTGGTGGTAGTTCAGGTGGATGTTAAAGATCCCGTGGCACTTATCGAAAAGAGTAGGGGTATGTTTATTAAAATCATAATAAGCACAGCAAAACTAATATACGAGAAAGGATAAAGCAACAAACTAATACAAAAGTAATACAGTAGTACCAAAAATAAGGAGAGAACCCCAAGAAACCCCCCCCCCCATCCTAAATCAGATTACAAAACACATAACATTGGAATATACACAATATGGCCAATAATAGGTAACTAGTTTACCAGAACCTCCAATATTGTTCCCAGATATTCTGTTTGAGAAGTTTCCTTTCCCCCTCCTTAAGACGATCAGTGTGATCCACAACTTTATAAAACAGTTCTGCAGGGGTAAGAGAACGCTGTTGAAATAAAAACCAACACCGGACCTGCCAAACCCAATACAGTATCACAACTGCTATTAAATTTAAAGTACTAGGGTTACACACATCCCACGAGGCCAGGAATAAACCAAAAAACAAGGATCTCTGATCCCACTTGTGCCATGCCTTGTTCCAAAATTGACGACGCCACAAAAAACAAAATTGCGTAATAAAAGGACAGGAAAAATATAAATGAACCATAGTCTCGGCCATTGCCACACAGGAAGTCCTAAAACAATAACGATCCGACAACTGTTTATGTTTGTGATTTCCGATACATTAATTTTACCATGCACCCCCAACCAAGCAATATCCCACATAGCAAAGGAATTCTAGTATCAGTAAGACGACTTCCAATCTTATCCTTTTCTGACATCATAAATTCGAAAACTTCTTCTGAAAACCAAGACTCCACTATAACTGTACACAACTGGCCTCGAGAAAGCTCCGTAACCATGGATACCGTAATACGCCATGTTCTAAGCATGTCAAACGCCACTACCCAATCTGAAGATAAAACATATTTCCGTTTGTTTTTATGTACAAAACTCTCCATAAACCATTCATGTAAAATCTCCGAAATTGAAACACTTACCAGAGGAACCCAAAGCTGTGATGAGCTAGTAACTAAAGGTTTCATATTGGTGGAAAAAAAAATAGAATAAAAAAATACTATCGGGTGAACCATATCCCCGACGATAGTCATTCAATAAGATGTTCCTTTTGACCAGGTTGAGTTGGCTACCCCAAAAACAAGAGAAAAAAAGACCCAGAAGCGGCACAAAAAACTGTTTGGGCAAAGGAAAAATATGCGTAACATGTAAAAATAAAGGCAATAAACAAGTTCTAATCAAAAAAATCCTTTTCTTCTTCTCCATAAACCACTTATTCCACTTACAAACCTTTTCCCTTCCCTTGCTCAAACATATTTCCCAATTATACTTAGCCATAACTGACATACCAAAAAAAATACCCAAAAGCTTTTGTGGAGACTCTACCAAACGTATACCCCCAATAGAAGAAAGCCCAACAGAGGGTCCTACTAAATCAAAACAAACACGCTTCCGTAAATTTAAACTTGAACCAATAAATTATAAAAAAAAACAAAAGAACATAACAAAATAAACATCCTACCTGTACGGTAGGTACCAAAACACATAAATCATCAGCATAACATATAATTTTCTGATTACATAAACCTGAACCCGAAAGACCCAGAAGTCTAGGAGATTTATGAAGTAACCTAATAATGGGGTCCAATGCTATTATGAACAGAAGCGGGCTCAGGGGACATCCCTGACGTACACCCTGACGAATGTAACAGGTCGATCCAGTCCGCCCATTCACATAAGGCCTAACATAGGCCAATGAATAACATAAACTATGCCAATTAACAAAAATCTGGGGAAACCCATAAGCTCGAAGGGTCAACCAAATAAATTCCTGGGACACACCATCAAAAGCTTTTGATAAATCAAAATTAAACAAATAACCAGCAAGAACCCCCCTTATGTCCCTGAGAAAATAATTCCCTTACCAAAATCAAAGCATCTCAGATGGACCTACCTGGAACTGAACAATACTGAAATGGAGAAATCAAATAAGGCAATAATTTTGAAATCCTATTCCCAATAATTTTGTAAAAATTTTATAATCTGTATTCAACAGAGTAATCGGGCGCCAATTCCCCAAATCAGATCTATCACCCTTTTTATAAAGAAAAAGCATCAACCCTTCATACATTTGGTCTGAAAGATGGTCCTCAGTCAAAAAAGCATTAAATACAGCCAATAACTGAGTCGGTATAAACATAGAAACATAGATTTTGACGGCAGATAAGGACCGCTTGGCCCACCCAGTCTGCCCATTTCCCTACCTAATGGATAAGCTGCAGATCCTGGTTAACCAGCAGCCTACTTCTTCCTACCCCTACCCCCTAGAATTGCCTTATGACTGTCCCATGCATGCTTGAATTCCACCACTGTTTTTGACTCCACAACCTCCTCCGGAAGGCCGTTCCATGCATCCACAACCCTCTCTGTGAAAAAATACTTCCTTAAATTACCTCTGAGCCGCCCCTTCTATCTTCAAATTGTGCCCCCTTGTTCTTGCACACCTCTTTTTTTGAAAGATGCTACCCTCTTGGACTTTGTTGATTCCCTTGAGATACTTGAAAGTTTCTATCATGTCCCCCTCTCTCTGCTTTCTCGAGGCTACATATTTAGCTCCTTAAGTCTCTCTTCATATGTCTTCTGGTGCAGACCCTGCACAATTTTAGTTGCCCTCCTCTGGACAGCTTCCATCCTGTCTATGCCTTCTTGGAGTTGGGTCTCAGAACTGCACGCAGTACTCCAGATGGGGTCTTACCAACTGTCTGTACAGAGGGATAATAACTTCCTGTTTTCTACTGGTGATGCCTCTCGCTATGCATCCCAGTATCCCCCCAGCCCTCCTTGCTGCCCTCTCACATTGCTTGCCCACCTTTAGGTCAGCTGATATGACTACCCCCAGGTCCCTTTCCATTTTTGTTGTTGTTAGTATCTCACCCCCCATTGTGTACTCTTCCCTGGGTTTTTGTTTCCCAGGTGCATTACCTTGCACTTCTTAGCATTGAATCTAAGCTGCCATACATTTGACCATTTCTCTAACCTGACAAGTCCCTTCTCATCCTTTCCACCCCACCTTGTGCATCAACTCTGTTGCAGATCTTTGTGTCATCTGCAAAGAGACATACTTTTCCTTCCAGTCCCTCTGCAATGTCGCTTATAAAGACATTGAAGAGGACCGGTCCAAATACTGAACCCTGCGGTACCCCACTAGTAACCCCCCTTTCTTCAGAGTGGACTCCATTTACTATTACTCTCTGTGTCCTATTCTCCAGCCAATTCTTTACCCAGGCTGTCATCTTGGGACCCACCCCAGGCTGGCTAACTTGTATATTAATCTTTGTGTGAGACTGTGTCAAATGCCTTGCTAAAGTCTAGGTAGGCCATGTCCACAGTCCCTTCCTGATCTACTACTTTGGTCACCCAGTCAAATAAATCTATCAGATTTGTCTGGCATGACCTTCCCGCTGTGAATCCATGCTGCCTTGGGTCCTGTGCCCCTCTGGCCTCTAGATGCTCAACAGTTCTTTCCTTCAGAAGTGATTCCATCATTTTCCCTACCACTGAGGTTAAACTAACAGGTCTGTAGTTTCCTGCTTCTGCCTTGCTCCCACTTTTGTGAAGGGGAATCACATCTGCCCTCTTCCAGTCCTCGGTACCACCCCATCCTCCCATGATTTGTTAAAGAGGGTAGTCAGTGGTGTCACTAGTTCTCCCTTAGATCTTTTAGAATTCTGGGATGAATCCCATCAGACCCCATTGCTTTGTCCACCTTCAGTTTTAAGAGTTCTTTCAGAACCCTTTCTTCTGTAAATGGGCTGGTGTCAACTTCTGTATTCAGAGTGTTTCTACTGTTTGTTTTAGGTACCTCCCCCACTTCCTTTGTAAATACTGAGCAAAAATATTTGTTTAGTATCTCTGCTTTTTCACAGTCACCCTCTGCCCACCTTCCCTCTCCTTTATTAAGCCTCACTAACCCTCCCTTGGTCTTCCTTCACTCCCTGATGTACCTATAAAAGGTTTTATCCCCCTTCTTAACTGAGTTGGCTATCTTTTCCTCGGTTTGGGCCTTTGCTGTTCTGACTGCCTTCCCAGCTTCCGTTTGCTTTAACTGATACAGTTCTCTGTCCTGCTCCTTCTGTGATTCCTTGTACTTCCTGAATGCTTTCTTTTTCTCTTGAACCTTCACTGCCACTTCCTTTGAGAACCATAGTGGTTTCTTACATCGTTTCGTTTTGTTTATTTGCTTCACACAAAGGCTTGTTACCTCTGTGATGACAGTTTTTATTATTCCCCATTGTTCTTCCACCCCTCCTTCCTGCCCATTTGCTAGTGTATTCCTTAGGCACTCACCCATTTTGGCAAAGTCAGCCCCCCTAAAGTTCAGTACTTTTGCCTTTGTATGGCTTGACTCTATTGTTGTGTTTATTGTAAACCATACTGTCCGATGGTCGCTAGTTCCCAGATGGCTACCCACTTCTACATGTGTGATCCTCTCTTCATCTCCATTTGAGAGAACCAGGTCTAAGACTGCTCCCTCTTGAGTGGGCTCCAATACTAGCTGTCTAAGGCATGCCCCCTGTAGGGCATCTAGAATAACCCCACTCTTCGAAGTGGCTGCTGCAACTGCACTCCAGTTAACATCTGGCATATTCAGATCACCCATCAGCAATATCTCCCTTTTTCTGCCATTCTAAGTATTCTTTCTATCATTTCCTTGTCCATTTCCTCCCTTGAGAAGGGGTTCTGTATACAGCCCCTGTGCGGATTGTGGTGCCATTGCCGGTCTCCAAATTTACCCACAGTGCTTCTTCTCCTCCCTGTTTTCCCTTTTGTTCTGTTGCTTTGATTCCTTCCCTTATGTAAAGAGCTACTCCTCCTCCTCCTCCTCTTTTACCCTCCCTGTCCCTCCTGTAGATAGTGTATCCTGGTATTTTTACGTCCCAGCCATGGTTTTGTGTGTACCATGTTTCTGTGACTGCCACGATATCCAGATGTTCCTCCTCCATCAAGGCCACTATTTCAGGAAGCTTGTTACTCAGACTACGGTCATTGGTACTCACTGCTCTCCATTTTTTGAATGCTTTACCTTCTTTTGCAGCATCCTCCACTGACCTTTCTACCTCGGTCTTTTTCTCATTTAGTACCCTGTTTTGTAGGGAGAGGCTGGGATTTTCCTGCTGCTTATCAGTGCCTCCCCCCTTGACTAGTTTAAAAGCTTGCCAGTGAAGCATTTAAACCGATTGCTCAAAAGACTTGTTCCCTTCCTGGACAGATGCAGACCATCCTGCCAGTATAGGCTAGTGTCCCTCCAGGTGGAACCCCACTCCCCAATGAAGCCAAACCCCTGTGCTCTACACCATTTTTTCAACCATTCATTAAACTGCATGGTGCAAAGTACCCTTGCCTCACTCATGCCATTGACAGGCAGCACCTCAGGGAAGGATATTGTGTGTGCTACTTGTCTTAGGCCCCTCCCCAGTTCTACAAAGTCCTTCTGCACTGCTCTAATCTCATGATGAGCCAAGTCATTTGTCCCTAGGTGGACAACGACGTCCAGCTCAGACTCCCGTGCAGCTGTTCTCATGATTCTAGGGATGCGCTTCCTGTCTCTCCAAGCCATGGCACCAGGCAGGCACCTACTCAGTTTCCCTGCTCCCCCAGTTCTATCCCCCTAATAATTGAGTCCCCCACCAGGAGCTGCTTCCTTTCCTTGTGGTGTCCTCTGCCTCCTTCCTGTGGGACTCCCTTGTGACAGTTGTCCTCAGCCTCCTTAGTCTCCTCTGCGGGTGCATCCATAGGGGAGATATGCTCCCCCAGAATGGTGTGTGGATTGTGGTGTGGAACAACTGACTGGGTGTGCCTCTGTTCCACCATCCTCACCCTCCCTGAGCCCACTGTGGTCCAACTGCTGTGCTTTCTTCGCAACCTCTGAGGTGGTGGTGGCTCTGGTGCTTCCTGGATGGGGGAGGTTCCCTTCCTACCGTCCAGTGTGGCCTGGGGGAAGGTTCCCTTACTACTGTCCTGTGTGGCCTGAAGACGGGCACCTTCCTCCTTCAGGGCAGAGAGTTGTCTGCAAATAGGGCAGCATCTCAGCCTCCAGAAAGACTCCTGGAAGACTGCTGCCCCACAGCCATTACATTGCACTACTCCCCACATTTTTTTTTTTTTGTGTGTGTGTGTGTGTGTGTGATTGGTTTGTTATATAGAAACATATATATATATATATATATATATATATATATATATATGTTATACAGTGTGTATGCTTATATTGTCATAAAATCCATAAAGATTTATAAATTCCATAAAGATTTGTAAATTTCAGCAGACAACCCATCAGAACCCAGTGCCACCTTATCCCGTAGGGCAGAGATAACCGCCTTCACTTCCTCGAATGAAAAAGGGGCTAAAACCTCCTGCTGCTGAAGCAATGTCAAGGTAGGTACATCTGATGCTTGCAATAATACCTTCATTTCAGGTGATTCTGATACTGGAGACTCGAAAGTGTGCTTCACAAAATCTGTAACATGTTGTGAAAGATGTAACTTCCCCTTAACAAGGTGTCCTTGGTCATCAATAAGCTGAAACATCTGTCTACCACTAACTTTCCCCCTATCAGTATCATAAGAGTTAAATTGACTCTGCTTCCCAGAGGTCCGAAATTTTTGTTCAAAAGCTAAGGACCTCTGCCTATCATACTGTACTTGCGTCAAGGCCACTTTGACATCCCTTATACGTGCAGCACAATCAGACTGTCACAAATAAGATGCTGTAAATAGTTCAAACAGTTCAGTCCGAAGGAACTGAGAGTTATGGTGCCTATTATCAGCTAGAAGTCTAGAGTGAAATTTAAAATAAGCCACTAAACACGTCTTTGTATCAATCCACCAATCAATCATGGAATCATAAAGAAAAACCACAGAAGTGCGGTCCGAAAGCAAATCCAAAAAACCTCGATGAAACTCTGGAATCAACAATAAAGTTGTATTTACCCTCCAAACCCCAGGCCCCTGAGCTGTCACGTCCCCCAAATGGATCTGTAACCCCAATAAATGATGATCTGAAGTCGCCATAGGTACAAGTACACCCTTTACCTCCCCAACATTCCGTGAACAAAGCCAAAGATCTATCCTAGAGGTCAAACTACCTTTTGAAAAGGTACATAATGGATTGTGAGCAAACACATCAACTAAATCCAACTCTATAATAATAGTACGTTATGCGTGAGTGTCACAATATACTTTTTAGTAGGGAGGACATCTAAACTGGAGTTAAAATCTCCACCCCATAGGATTATCCTATTAGTTAACAAATAAGGCTTAATTGACCTAAAAAGCTGCACCCTAGCAGCCTTCTGTTGTGGAGCATAAATATTAATAAACCGATAAGGCAAATCATGCCATAAGACATCCAACAGCAATACCTTCCCAGGAACTAAATCCACCAATTTCTGAAAAATGAACCCTGACGTAGTAAAACTACCCAACACCAGAACAAAGGTCTTGACCAAGAGACCAATAAGAGGGCCCAAACCCCCAATCTCTCGTGGCCGTATCGACCTCCATGGTAGTATAAAACCGGACATCCTGTAAAAAATAAACCTCATATGGTAAACAATGCAAGGCTGCAAAAGTAGCTGTACGTTTGTACTGTGATCTAATACTATTAACATTCAGACTGGCTAACTGAATGGTAGGTGAAACGAAAGACATCACAACTGAAAAAAGAAAAAAAAGGAACCCCAATGAAAAAGACCAAATCATTTCTTCTTCCTGGTTCTAGTAGATTTCTTTTTCAGGGTAGTCCCAAGAGTATCAACTAAGGGGAGTGGTGCAGAAGAAACCTCAGGAAGAGAAGATGAAGGAAGAGACTCAACCAAATCTTCCCCTTCCGTAACGTCACCCCAACTCTGCAAGGGTTCATAGGGGTTATTCACTGAAATAGAAAACTGTGGCACTTTCTCCACCTGCTTGGTGGAACAAAGTCGCCTAGCAGCAGGGGGTGCAGTCTCCAAAACCTCCCCTGCCTCCAAAGCCTCATCCCCTTGGAGAGGAAGGGGCAGAATAGAGGGAGGAACGGAAGCAACAGGTGAAGGGGAGGACTCTGGGTTGGGGGGGGACAATCAGGGTTTCCAGTTTTCTCAAGACCACCAGGTTACCAACTGAAACTGGTAAAGGAGGGGTCTTAGGCTCAGAATTATGAACTGGTCCCGAGCCATGGGGGGCGGGGGGTCTGAGTAGAAGAAACAGATTTAGCGATGTAAAAATCATGTTCAGCATAATCAGAGGTATTATGAGCTGCCCATGGACAGGCTACAAAAACACGAGTGTCCTCACCACATAGCTTACAAGTGGGGGGGGGGGGACAGTACAAGACAATACCGAATGACCCAACACCCCACAAGATGCACATTTCAGTTGATCACAATCAGAGCTTAGATGAGACAATGAGCCACATCTATAGCAAGAACATGGCTGACCTGAATAAAACAAAATACCACGGTCCCTCCCTAAATAGAAACAATTAGGAAGATGTTGAATCCCATCCTCAGTCATTTTAAGTTGAACATTAAATTTCCACCCCACCATCCAAAATCCATTGTCATCAAGCAGGGCATGAGGCACCCCATTAACAGTACAGCGTTTTTCCAACCAGTACAAAATATCCAATACATTGACTCCTTCATTGCGAAAAAGAACAGTAACAACTTTAGCAGTAGGTCTAGTAATTGGTATAACAACAAAGGGTTTCCAAATAGGGTCCGAACGAGCAGCATAATATGCAGCCCAAAATTTATCCAACAGATTTGCTGAACGAAAGGAAATGTCAAAATTATGGTCCCCAGAGGTATGAATAAATGCATGAACCTCAGTTGGTCGAATACCCAAAGAGTCAATAATCAAGGATTTGCCCACATAGTTACGATCCGGGAGGGAGGTCCAAACCTCCCCTATAATAAATGCGAGCCACAAAATGCTTTCTAGTAGGAATGTCTGAAGGTTTAAATAAAGAGGCATAACTAGCCAGTTTTGTAGAGTCCACCCGGAAGGGTCGATGAACTGCACTCCCCACAGGACCCAAAATCGGGACATCCCCCAAAGCCTGGGAACACTGACCTGGCAAAGAAGCCCCAGTCCGCTGGTCGGGGGGTCTGGAAACATCAACAGCACCCCCTGGAGCCGGAGAAGCCTATAAACATGGTCCCAATAGAGGTGACACTAAATCAGAATCAGGAACATCCGATTCGAAACCTCCAGCTCTATTACAATCAATCAGAAATTATGCAATGCCCAGGTCCAGCTCTGAAACAGTTACTCCCTCCGAGTCCTGCCTCACCGAGGGTTCCGATGACAAAATCAGTCCTTCCCCTGGTAAAGGGATACTGGGGTCAGGAATTCAGGCATTAGGAGTCTTAACCCATCCCGCATTTTCCAGTGCCGCTTCTGGAGACCAAGCGGCAAGCTGTGCCGAAAAAGGAAACAAATCGTCCTCCGAGTCAGCAGCCAACATGCCTGCCGGGTCGACCGTCGAGTTCTCAGCCAGGTCTAAATTACTTTTTTTCGCCGCTCCAGGAGGGGCTAGTTGACAACAGTCTGGGCGTTTTCTTTTTTTGTCATCCTCCAAGGATAAAACCACAACTGGGTCAGACAAAACAGCTTCCTGGGAACTGTCGACTGTGACAGGCGGCAGATCCAAGTCCTCAACAGGTAAGGAATCACCTGGAATATCTAACGCTTCCATCAAAATGGGTTCCTCCAATGATACAGCAACTGAATCCATAGAGTGCTCCACCAACACCTCCTCACACTCAGCCGTCCGAGACATACTGAGCACAGTCCAGTCGTCTCAGGGAGTCCCCCTAGCACAAGAGTAGGGAAATTTCCCCAGTGTCCTGGCCAAATTTCCCTCATTCACTAAAAATACCACCAACAGCTTAATCTGGTTCAAGGTCAGTTGGCATTCATCTTTATCCCCCCCCCGGGTCGTGCCTGAAAATAGGCAGGATTTGTCTAGTGCATTTACCCGGTCAACAAAAATTAAATAAAAATAAATAAATCTGGTATCTATTCCGGAGACTGAAACTCAGAATCCTGTAACCCATGGGACCTAGTTCAGTCTCCCGAAACCTACATGCCTGACCGGAAGAAACCGATGCTGACAGGGGTACGGTAGTGAATGTGATGGACCACTATCCTACCCCTAGCCAGGTATCACAGCTCCCTGAAAAATACAGAAGCTGGCTGAGCTGTTCCTGTGGTGTGGAGGTTTGAGTGAGTGGCAGCTTGGCCAGCATGGCCTCATAGACCTGGGTTCATTTCCCAGACACGGACAGTTTTGCTCCGCTATTCCATCCCCCTTAACTTTTTATTCTTACTCTGAGGTCCGCTCCCTCTTATCATTGGTGTTTTTAGATCTTACTTCAAGAGTGCTCTTGCAATAGGTAATTACCTTTAGGACTGTGCCCCCCTGGCATCAGGACCACATGGAAACTTTAGCTAGCAGTGTCTGATGGGGGACCACCCACCCAACGTCACGTGACGGACGTCAGCGTGACCCTATATAGTGGGTGGTCCCCACACCCCCCCTTCCAGTTCTTTCCTGCCATTGACCAGTACACATCAGACCTCGTGGAGATCATACGCTGTAGTTCTACTGCTTTTCGGAAGAGTATCTATTTTTTCTTTACCAGCATCAGTATTTCTTGGTTTTTGTGCATGTTGTCATCTACCGCCAAGCATAAGAATAAGTGCACTTCATGCGGCACGCAGTCCCCGCATGAAGAGTCCCATACTCTCTACCTCTTCTGTCTAGGCCTGGAGCACAAGGTTGAGGACTGAGAGGCCTGTTCCAGCTTTAACCAGGCCACACGGAAGCAACGCCAGCAGGCCCTCAAGACCCATTTGCTCAAAGTATGGCCTCAATGGAAAAAGAACTTCAAAAACTTTGTAGCACTTCCTCCTCTCCTCCCGATTTCTCCAGGCACCAGAAGAAGGAAAAAGAGAAGCACTGGGACCAGGACAGGTCCCCCTCTCACCTGCGACCACCCTTGGGCCCATCGGGTGAACGGTGGTCTTCTTCTTCCTCCTCCGGGAAGTTGGCCGCTGTGGCCAAGCCTACCCAGCCTCAGGTGCAGTCCTTGAACCCCCCTGCTGCCACTGTTAATGGTGGCCACTAGTGCCTTGGATATGTCCGAGGCCTCCGCCGCCCTTAGGCCCCTTTCCACCAGCGGGTCTAGTAAGTTGCTTATCGGGCCTTCTAATGAGTGCCCATCCCAGGCTGTTTCATCTGGCTCTGGCGGCTCCGGGCCCACCCGGCATTGTTCGATAAGTTGGGCGTTGGCTCATCTGACATCTGTCCAACCATCTCGGCCGATAAGTCAGGCATTTGTTTAACAGACATCCGCCCAACTCATCTGGCATCAGGGTCTGGCAAGGGCCCCAATGATTCCTGGTTGCCGGATTTGCAGCAGCTCTTCTCAGTTGGGTCACCCCCACGGCCCCTTCCCCTTCACCTGTGGAAGAGCTCCCTCCACCCTCCCCATGTCGGAGGGGGTGGAGGAAAGGGGGCATATATTAGGTGGCACTCTTCTCTGCTCACCTCCTGATCGAACGGTGGATGTCACGGGTAACCCTCAGGGTCTCTGCCACCGTATTTTCTGATGGAGACACTGACTCCAATGCCATGTCTGCTGCCAGTCAGTCTGACATCTCACCCAGTTATTCTGGGTCCTTTGGGGTCGGGTTTTTGGGGCACCTCAGGGCCCTCCATCAGGACCACCAGCTCCGCTGTCGGGTTACCCTCCCAATCAAGCCCTCCATTGGGACACCTGACGCCACATTACCCAACATACACTCCATCAGGCTACCCACCATCAGGATTCCAGATGCCGGGGTATTCACCCACTTATACTCAGCCAGGGTACCCGGCACACTCCTTTCATAGGCTGGGCTACCCAACACCGGGTTTTGCTGCAGATTACCCGAGGATGTACCAGCCCCCTCCGCCCCAGTCTCCTTCTCTCAGGCTCCAATGGATTTTTGGGCTATTCTACAGTCCTGGTGGTCTGAGACCAAGGCCCAGCCTGTGTCTGAGCTGGATAGCCATCAACACCCCCGAGGTTGCCTGGAATCCGGTGATCCAGCCATCCAAGCCTTCCACTATGACGGACACACGTCATCGGATGCCTAGCCCTCAGAAAGGGCCTTCGTCCAGGTGGATGCAGGACAGAGATCCTCCTGACACTCGGGAACCTTCCTCCTGATGTCCGGTCCTCTGACTGTGATCCAGACTCAGATTACGACTCCTCTTTCTCAGTGGTGTCGGGATTCGAGACCCGTCCCATGGAGGAACCTCTACCTAAGGAGTCCCCAAAACCACCACCTGAGGACCCCTCTTTCACAGACTTGCTCAGGAAAATAGCAGAGGTCTATGACTGGAAGTCTGATGCTCAGGACCGTAAGCGCCAAATGCTAGCGGAGCATTAGGACATGCAGGAGGCAGCTCCTGTTCTCACTCCCCCCGGTTGGAACCACACGAGGACATGGCATCCACTATCTGGATGATGCCCTCCTACAGGAGGTAGCCAGAAAGGCGAACTCAATGTACCAGATGCCTGAGGAGAAGGACCACCTTAGCGTCCATCCTAAGGCGGACTCTGTGGTCATCACAGCGGCCCATAATAGGTCATCCAAACCAAGTATATGAGCACCTCTCCTCCTGACAAGGAGTCGAGACAGCTGGACCAGTTTGGGAGGAAATGTTATTCCTCATCAACATTGTCCATGCGTGCCTTAAATTATGTAGCCCATATGTTGGTCTATCAAAAATCCCTTTTTGTCCAGCTGGAGCCAGGCATCGAGGTGCTGCCTGACTCTAAGTCAAAATCCATTTTGGCAGACTCCATTGGGTCTGCCAAAGTGGCATGCAGGAATTCTTTGAGGGCCACCTAAGATGTGGTGGACTCCTCGACCATTGGTGCTGCTATGGCAGTTAGCCTCAGGAGAGTCTCCTGGTTAAGAGTATCTGGTCTGGTGCCAGATGTGCAGGCAGGCAGCCATCCAGGATGCTCCCTTCAGGGCTCAGTCCTCTTCGGGAGTGATGCCCAAGACATCTTCACCAGCCTGCAGGATAAGGGCAAGGCCCTTAGGTCGGTCTACACTATGTACCACCCTAAGTTTCAAGCCAAAAAGCCTTTTCATCGCCGAGCAAAGTGGCAGACGAAACAGCAACAGATGGCCAGACGTCAGCCTAAACGTCACGCTCCGCTGGTCGTAACCGCCCCTCCTACAAAGGCCCAAAGAGCCTCTGGTGCAGTTCTCCCTAACCCCCCCCCCCTTCCCACACTTGACTCGCAGTCCGCCCTCCCCCCTTCTTGTCCATTGGAGGAGCTGGTGGGCAGAAGATACACCAGTCATCTGCTTGGGTGGCGGGCAATAACCACTGACTTATGGGTACTTCAGTTGGTGAGACAGGGCCACACTCTGGAGTTTCTGGAAAGACCTCCAGACAGGCCCCCCAATAGTGTCCCGCTACCCAAAGGCGCACATCCCTCTACTAAGAGAGGAAATTGAAGCTCCTTTACGAAAAGAGGCAATAGAGCCCGTTCCACCCTACCAGGTAGGAAAGGGGTATTATTCCCACTTCTTCCTGGTACCCCCCAAAAGTGGAAGACTTGCGTCCCATTTTGGACCTCAGTGCTCTAAACCAGTACATAGAGTACAAGTGGCTTCGAATGCTGACCCTCCCAGGTCTGCTGCCCCTCCTGTACAAGGGGCAGTGGCTCTGCACTCTGGATATGCAGGATGCCTATCAGCATTTCCCAATCTTTCAGCCCATTGCCACTACCTCCGGTTCACCTTTCAGGGGGAGCATTACCAATTCAAGGCCCTCCCCTTTGGCCTATCCTTGGCACCTCTGGTTTTTACAAAGTGCCTGGCGGTAGTGGAACACTGTGTGTTCCCTTACCTTGGTGACTGGCTTCTGTCAGCGCTGTCGAGGGAGCAGCTGGAACTTTCTCTTTCAGGTACCCTAAACCTTTTTTCACAGGTTGGGATCACTGTGAACCTCCCAAAATCCCAATTTGCCCCTTCCCTGCATCTCCAATTTATTGTGGCTGTGATGGATACAGTACAGGATATGACTTTCCTCCCTTTAGACAGGGCAGAAACTTTGCAGAAGCAGGTTCGTTTAGTGGCCTTCAGCAGGAGGATCTCGGCCAGGTCGATTCTTTGACTGCTGGGCCTAATGGCAGCAGCTATCCCCACTGTTCCTTTAGCCAGGCTCCACATGTGAATCTCGCAGTGGACTCTCAGGGCCCAGTGTGATCAGAGGCTGGATAACCTGAATCACATGGTCATGGGCTCTGATTCGATGCAACAGGATCTCTTGTGTTGACAAGATCTCACAAATCTCACCAAGGGGGTCACCTTCCAGTCCCCCCTCCCACCCAGACTCTGACTACAGATGTGTCAGTAATGGGTTGAGGTGCTCATCTGGGGAACCACAAAACACTAGGTCTGTGGTCCCAGTCAGACTTCCATCTACACATCAGTGTGTTGGAGATGAGAGTGGTTCTGTATGCCCTCCAGGCTTTCCAGCACCTGTTCCACCCGGGCACTCTATTAGTCCAGACAGACAATATGTGTGTAGTCTGGTACCTCAACAAGCAAGGAGTCACTTGCTTGTATCCCCTCTGCAGGGAGGCAATGCAGGTGTGGAACTGGACAGTCCTGCATCGGATTCACCTCACAGCAGTTCACGTTCCAGGTGTCCACAATGTCCTAGCGGACAGTCTCAGCCGCACCAGAGTAAGAGCCCACATGTGGGAGCTCAAGCAAGAGGTGGTCAACCACATTTTTGACCTGTGTGGTTGTCCGGACTTGGATCTGTTTGCCTCCTCGTACAACGCAAAACTACCCAGGTTTTGCTCACTTCTGGGCGTGGTGTTTTCTGGCGAGAAACAGTATCTTTTTACTGGACAGGGAGGTTTTTGTATGCCTTCCCTCCCTTTCCAGTTCTGCAGAGGGTGCTGTTCAAGCTTCAAGCACAAGGGGCCCACATGGTTCTGATTACCCCTTTTTGGCCTTGCCAAGTTTGGTTTCCGCTTCTTCAGCAGCTAGCAGTAGAACCTCTGGTTCCTCTGCCCCTCTGCCACGATCTCCTGACTCAGGAAAGGGGCATGCTGGTCCATCCAGGGCTGAAATCCCTTCACCTTCACGCGTGGCACCTCAGGACATGGTTGTTTCCCATTTTGGAGTTTCTTCCAGAGTGGTACAGGTCCTGGTAGAGGCTAGAAAGTCTTCTATGAGGATGACATATGCCATGAAGTGGAAGCATTTCTCCATTTGGGCCACCTGAAGGGTTGATACCCCTTTTCGTGTCTCATTCCTCAAGTCCTGAAGTATCTGTTGCATCTCTATGACTTAGGCCTGAGCTACTCGTCACTGAAAGTTCACCTGTCAGCTGTTTCAGCCTACCACGCTTTGGTGGAAGATAAGACAGTAGCTCAGCTGGAGGTTTCCAAAACCTTCCTGAAAGGATCCTTCACCTAAAACCCCCAGTGCGCAGCCCCGCATCACATTGGGACATGAATTATATTTTGGAAAAATTGACTCTGCCTCCATTCGAATCGGCTGGTTCTTGTGATATGCGCTACTTGTCCTGGAAAGCGCTATTGTTAATGTCAGTTACTTCAGCTTGGAGGATTTCTGAGCTTAAGACCCTGATGTGTAAGGAGCCTTATTTAATTTTTCATAGAGACCAGGTGGCTGTTCATAGTAGTTTCTTTAAAAATCATCAGCTTTTATACCAAGACACTTGTCAGACTCAATACATCACTACAGGATTAAAACTGGTATGCAGTCTCAGCTTAACTCTGCTAAAACATAGAAAAACTTCAAAGTATAGTCCTTAAAAACCAAGGACAACAATCACCAACAAGTTGTGCTTAGACCACATGAGCTAGACTAGAAAAGGAAAAGTTTTTCGTTCAGAATATAAGCTCAGCAACACTTTCTACAATGTGTAAGCTCTCAGTGCCATTGCCCACTTACTCCAGGTCAGGTCGGTGTTCCCATTGTTTACCCCCTAGCTCCTCCCACCTCACATCGACATTTATATTACTTATACTGTTCCCCCTTCTCTTAGCATCAATGCCTCTTCAAGGGTAAGAACATTCAAGAACTTGTCCCAGCCGCTCATGAATCTCTCCTCCCTTCCCTTTAACACATACATCAATCTGTCCACTGCAAGTACTTTAAAGGCCAGTCCCCTCCATTGATCAACTGTCGGGACAGAGGTAGTAACCCAAAGATTCTGTGTCCCGTTGAGTGCCCACCAACAGAATTCTCAACCACCTGGGGTGAAGGCTCCATTCACCCCCCACAATTCCTCCACTCCTAGCAGAAGCGACCGTAGGGATAGTTCTGTTGGGCAACCTTCCATCAGCAGTATCAGTGGCTCAGTAGGTAGCACACTCGCCTTTGAGGCCAGGAGATCAGAGTGCTGTGGGTTCAGTTCCCACATCTGGCACTTGGGTTAATATCCAGGTACTGACACTGTTGTGCAGCATGAGAGGAGTGCTGCACTTCTGAGGTGCCGACTTTCGGATGAGACGTTAAACCAAGGTCCCATCTGTCTGCCTGTTGTGGTGGTAGTTCAGGTGAATGTTAAAGATCCCATGGCACTTATCAAAAAGAGTAGGGGAATTTTCCCAGTGTCCTGGACAAATTTCCTTCATTCACTAAAAATACCACCAACAGCTTAATCTGGTTCAAGGTCAGTTGGCATTAATCAGTATCCCCCTCCCCCGGGTTGTGCCTGAAAATAGGTAGGATTTGTCTAGTGCACTTACCCGGTCAACAAAAACTAAAATAAAATAAAATAAATAAAATCCTAGTGAGCTTGTGTGCAATCCCCTTCCAATACAATGTCAGGTGGGGACAGTCCCAGTAATAGTGGAAGAAGGTATCCCAGTCCGCTCCACATTTGCTGCAGCATGGAGACACCCCAGGGAAAAACTTATGGACTATGCTAGGCGGGTAATATAATCAATGCAGAATTTTGTGTTGCATTTCTTTAAACTTATTACAGAGGAGGAGGCCCATGTGGGAGGCCAGATCTAACTCCCAATTGTTCTCCGATATCAGAATATCAAGGTCCCCTTCCTATCATTGTTTTACCCTGTGGGTATCTTCCTGGAAGAAATTCCTATCCAATCTTACCACTCGGCCCATCAGCCCCTTCTCATTTTTACCGGCCCCCCCAAGTTTTCCTCAACATCAATATGAGGAGTTTCTGTTAACAATACTGTGTTTAACCTATGACAATAATCTCTAACCTGAAAGAACTTAAGCAAATGCGAAGCAAGTATGCCCAATCCCAGTTGAATTTCCTCAAATGTATATATACCCCCACTCGAATGACAAGGTCTCCCACACATCACACCCCTCACTCCTCCCGCATCTGGAATCCATCATCTTTAAGCCCTGGTAAGAAGCTGGGATTGCCCGCCACCGGAACCAAGGTGGTGTTTGCTTGGGCAGCTCCCCTCACGTTTCCTAATAGTCCCCCAGGCGTCAAGAACAGATGTGATCAGTGGGTTAGAGTTTCCCAGGCGACGATATGCCTGTGCTCCTCCCTCCCCCAGGTATGCCAAAATCCTTCCTGGACATCCTTCCTCTTCCAAGTCAAACCAGGTGGCTGCCCCACTTCTATTCACCCAGTTAAAGTGGTTTCTGAATTTACATTAAACTAGTCAATTTAACTGCCAGTGTATTAACCCAGACATTCCAACTGAGGGGAGGCAATTCTGGATGTTCACAGAATCCTGCATTATTATACTAAGAGGACCAAGTCTATCTGGAAATCGGACCAATTTTTCGTTTCTTTTGCAACCAAGAGAGAAGGTGCTGCAGGTTCCAAACAATGTTTATCCAAATGGTTGGCAAACTGCATTGTTTTCTGTTAGCAGAAGCATGGTAAGGCACTCCTGGGGGAGGTTAAAGGGCATTCCACCAGAAGCATGGCTGTGTCTACTGCTTGTTTTAGTGATATGTCAGCCGCTGATATCTGTGCTGCGGCTACTTGGAGTTCCGTCCACACTTTCACAAAGCATTACAGTCTGGACATTGCCTCTAGGCACAGGGTGAGATTGTTTTTTTCTGCCTTCTACAGATTCATTCCTGCCTCCCGTGTTTGAGTTTTCCTCTGATTCCCAATGCTTGGAACTCAGTCCTCAAGGAAATTACCTACTGCAAGAGCCCTCTCAAAGTAAGATAGTACAGTTACGTAAGAACTCATTGTAACAGTAGATCTTTGAGAGAGGCTCATGCAGTAGGTGAGCTTTTTTCCTCCATCCCCCTAGTTTTTCTTTGTTGCTCTTTTTCTATGAACTCATTCTCGGCTCCAGGAGCCTCTTTTCCCATTTTCCTGTTGCTTCTCCTTGGAGGTCTCCAGCGAGAGAACTGGAAGGTGGGCATGGGGACCGCCCACTATATAGGGTCACACTGGCATCCATCACACGACGACGGGTGGGCTGTTCCCTATCAGACACTGCTAGATAAAGTTTCTGTGTGGTCCTGAAGCCAGAGGGTTCAGTCCTCGAAGTATTACCCCACTGCAAGAGCCTCTCTCAAAGATCGCCTGTTACAGTAAGTTCATATGTAACTGTACTTTACAGGGGATGCACTACATTTAACAACCTTTCGGTCTTTTGAAATCCAGTCTCCTGCACTTGGACTTGTAGAGTTCGGGATACTGAGTTTCAGTATTTCAAAATACATCCCATTGTCTGCACCGGTATGGCAGTTGATAGTCGGACGTGCCATGAGACACCAGGGAATCATAGACATGAACTGGGAGGGTGGATCAGGGACTGGGGGGTACCACTAGACACCAGGGAAAACTGTAACACAACTGAGACAGGTGTTTGGTGGTGGAGGGTGCTACTAGACACTGGGGAAATGTAGGTGCCACTGGACACCAGGGTAATGACAGACATCTGTGAGATGGGTGTTTGGGGTGGAGAGGTGCCACTAGACACCAAGGACTAATGGAAACTTACCGGCAAATGGTCTTGGTGGGGGGGGCTGCCACTATACACCAAGGCAACCTGTCAAAGAACTGGGATGGGCGTTTTCTGGGGGAGGTGCCACTAGCCACCAGGGATGACGTTAGATGGGCACAACTGGGCCTCTGCTTCCACTGCAGATGAGTCCATAATGGGTTTGCAAATGGCCTCATAGTGTCTTGCATGCCCAATTGGCTCATTTGCAGTTTGCGACTGAATATTTTGCCACGGCTCCCGGCACTATGCAGTCTGGTGGCGCAGTTCCCTTTGGTCTGGATACAGCCCAGGTCCATGTCAGGGCAGTGCAGCATGACTTAGCATTGTGCTGACACGGGCTGATAGTCAGTCAGATAGTGCCGGTATCCCATCTGAATGAATAGTGCAGCCTCTCGGTTGGGTGTAGGCACAGCACAATCCTTTGCACTCTACTTTTATGCATTTTTGAATATCCCGTTACTGATTATATAAGGAATAACCCACAACGGGGCATGAGTTTCTACAGAATTAATGCATGCCTAGCTTAAATTGGAAGGCATGAGGATAACGCCCAAATTAATTTTAATGCACCCAGGAAGTGCATTAATTCTCAAGAAACCCACACCATGGAGCGGGTTTTTTAATTGAAAAAGGTTTTATTTTCCTTTAGTTATGTAGTTGCTAGATAAAATTGGTAACAGAGGCCATGTGCTTTAGAATGAACCCATGAACAGCATTTATTTTGAAGAAACCAATACCATGTTGTGGATTTTTGTGTTTAAAAACTGGGGAAACAATTATTTTAACTGAAAAAGGTTTTATTTTCATTTATTCAGGTTGTTGCTAGGTAGATTAGGGCAGGTTAGTAAGTGCCATGAGATCTTCACCTGGACAGTGACCAGAGATGGGTTGAAGGGACCTTGGTTTAACATCTTATCTGAAAGACAGTCCCTCAGCACTGCAGCACACATCTCATACTGCACTACAGTGTCACTGATGGGTATAACTGCAAGTACCTGGTGTGAGTCTAGATCCCATGGCCTTCTGATCTTCCAGCTCCAGAGGTGCTACTTCTGCTTATGTGCCTTGTGTCTTTTAAACCTAAGCTTCAAACTGCAGAACAGTCTAAAGCTATATCTGTGCTTCCTCATCTCTATTTTGTACCACATATCTGTTCTTCTGAAAGTATACCATGAAGTGAGCACCTCAACAAAATATGATCATAAGCAAGCAGTCACCCTTTTTATCATTTTTCCAGATTAGCGGAGCAGAGAAACAGTGTCTCATTTTCAGTGAGATCTTGCTTTTGACCAATTGTTACTGCTGACTGGACTAAAGAACTGAGGGGTTATGTGATTTGCTCAGGCTCACATATCATGTCAGTGGCACTGCTGGGGACTGAACCTCAGTCTCCTGCTTCCCAAGCCTATGCTGTAGCCTCTAGAACATATTACCTCCAGTAGATGCATTGAGGTCTACTGGTTAGAACACCAGTTTGGGAACTGAGGGATTACAGATTTAAACCCTGCTAGAGCCAAATACTCACTGTGTGACCTTAAGCAAGTCACTTAACCTGCCAGTGCTCCAGTCCTGCCCAGTTATAGAAATGAGCTGCTGCATCTCAGCTGATCTGTCCTGCAGTAATAAACTATAAAATGAAATAAGTAAAAAAAAAAAAAAAATGCATGCCAGAATCAGGAATAAAAATATGAGGAAATATTTCATAGCCCT
The DNA here is from genome assembly GCA_016271365.2 of Neoceratodus forsteri. Classification (NCBI taxonomy): domain Eukaryota; kingdom Metazoa; phylum Chordata; order Ceratodontiformes; family Ceratodontidae; genus Neoceratodus; species Neoceratodus forsteri. The sequence continues at coordinate 480,401,045 of CM057455.1, forward strand.
GGTTAGGTTTTGCTTGTTATAGCTCTGATACTACAGTAGCTGCTGACGTTGTGGTGGTGAACTTATTTGCTTCTTGATGGAGTGCTTTAGTACTACAGTGCATGCCTGTTGCCAAGTCTGAAGAGGTTTTGATTGTCACACTAGCTTCAGGCACAAGGGGGCCCTGTCCAGCAAGACTTCACATGTAATGTACAGTATACTGTATGGCTGTTTCTGCACAGAACAAAATTGAACTTGATAATCATACACATGTGAAGTGGGGTTGCTGGATGGAGCCTGTCTTTTAATAATATCCTAATACTGAGACAGGGACCCACACCTGTAAGTCAGGGGAATGCAGCTTACTTGTATACACTTTCATAACTATAAGTCATTACATTTATGCAGTGACAAAAGAGGAAAGCAATATGTAAAATTAGCTTCATGCTTCATATGAAGACATTTTATCTCAATATCTTGACAGGCTGTGAGTCAGATCTGAGTGGGGCATTTTGCAACTGTGACGGAATCACTGGGGGAGATAATACACTCTTTATGGTAATATGTCACTTGTCATAAGGTTAGATGACATTTGGGGGGGGGGATATCAGTAATATTTTCATTAGTGCCATGGCATAGTCCTTATAAGTCAAAATAATGAGGGTAACAAAATATTTTGACTAGTTAAATCAGTAACAGCATCATATCAAAAATATGTTGTCACAACAGATATTTTTAAGGTTACTGTCATCACTGTGGAACACTGAAGTAATCAGGGTGCAGCTTTCACAGTGTTGACGACATCACAGTATCTAGTGTAGCATGGAAGCCAGCTGTTAAAATAAAAGAAAAACAGCAAAATCTTCAAAGAAAAAAAAGCAGATTTAAACTACTGTTATATCGAATATACAATGGGCTGACTCAAAATAGTCAGTATGTCATCACTTGTGAGTGAGCAGGACTTTCATAACTGCCACTCATGAGTGATGGTCCTGGCCCCTAACACTTGAAAATAAATTCCATATTTTGAGTCAGCCCATTGCATATAGAAACATAGAATATGATGGCAGATAAGGACCACTTGGCCCACCCAGTCTGCCCATTTCCCTACCTAATGGATAAGCTGCAGATCCTAGTTAACCAGCAGCCTACTTCTTTATACCCCCACCCACTAGAATTGCCTTATGGCTGTCCCATGCATGCTTGAATTCAACCACTGTTTTTGACTCCACAACCTCCTCCGGAAGGCCATTCCATGCATCCACAACCCTCTCTGTGAAAAAATACTTCCTTACATTACCTCTGAGCTGCCCCCCATCTTCAAATTGTGCCCCCTTGTTCTTGCACACCTCTTTTTTTGAAAGATGTTACCCTCTTGGACTTTGTTGATTCCCTTGAGGTACTTGAAAGTTTCTATCATGTCCCCCTGTCCCTCCTTTCCATGAGGCTATACATATTAAGCTCCTTTAGTCTCTCTTCATATGTCTTCTGGTGCAGACCCTGCACCATTTTAGTTGCCCTCCTCTGGACAGCTTCCATCTTGTCTATGTCCTTGCGGAGATTGGGTCTCCAGAACTGCACATAGTACTCCAGATGGGGTCTCACCAGCTGTCTGTACAGAGGGATAACATCTTCCTGTTTTCTACTGGTGATGCCTCTCCTGGCATCCCAGTATCCCCCCAGCCCTCCTTACTGCCCTCTCACATTGCTTGTCCACCTTTAAGTCATCTGATATGACTACCCCCAGGTCCTTTCCATTTTTGTTGTTGTTAGTATCTCACCCCCATTGTGTACTCTTCCCCTGGGTTTTTGTTTCCCAGGTGCATTACCTTGCACTTCTTAGCATTAAATCTAAGCTGCCATACATTTGACCATTCATCTAACCTGCAAGTCCCTTCTCATCCTTTCCACCCTACCTTGTGCATCAACTCTGTGGCAGATCTTTGTGTCATCTGCAAGAGACATACTTTCCTTCAGTCCCTCTGCAATGTAAACATAAAGACATTGAAGAGGACTAGTCTAATCTGAACCCTCGGCTCCCCACTAGTAACCCCCTTTCTTCAGAGTGGACTCCATTTACTATTACCCTCTGTGTCCTATTCTCCAGCCAATTCTTTACCCAGGCTATCATCTTGGGACCCACTCCCAGGCTGGCTAACTTGTATATTAATCTTTTGTGTGGGACTGAGTCAAATGCCTTGCTAAAGTCTAGGTAGGCCATGTCCACAACCCCTCCCTGATCTACAACTTTGGTCACCCAGTCAAAGAAATCTATCAGATTTGTCTGGCATGCCCTTCCTGCTGTGAATCCATGCTGCCTTGGGTCCTGTGCCCCTCTGCCCTCTAGGTACTCGACAATTGTTTCCTTCATAGAAACATAGAATTTGACGGCAGGTAAGGACCGTTTGGCCCACCCAGTCTGCCCATTTCCCTACCTAATGGATAAGCTGCAGATCCTAGTTAACCAGCAGCCTACTTCTTTCTACTCCCACCCCCTAGAATTGCCTTATGACTGTCCCATGCATGCTTGAATTCCACCACTGTTTCTGACTCCATAACCTCCTCCGGAAGGCCGTTCCATGCATCCACAACCCTCTCTGTGAAAAAATACTTCCTTAAATTACCTCTGAGCCGCCCCCCCCTACTCTATCTTCAAATTGTGCCCCCTTGTTCTTGTACACCTCTTTTTTTGAAAGATGCTACCTTCTTGGACTTTGTTGACTCCCTTGAGGTAGTTTCCATCATGTCCCCCCTCTCCCTCCTTTCCTTGAGGCTATACATATTAAGCTCCTTAAGTCTCTCTTCATATGTCTTCCGGTGCAGACCCTGCACCATTTTAGTTGCCCTCCTCTGGACAGCTTCCTTCCTGTCTGTGTCTTTGCGGAGATTGGGTCTCCAGAACTGCACATAGTACTCCAGATGGGGTCTGACCAGCTGTCTGTACAGAGGGATAAATAACTTCCTGTTTTCTACTGGTGATGCCTCTCCCTATGCATCCCAGTATCCCCCTAGCCCTCCTTGCTGCCCTCTCACATTGCTTGCCCACCTTTAGGTCATCTGATATGACTACCCCAGGTCCCTTTCCGTTTTTCATTTTTTTTTTTTTTTCAGAAGTGATTCCATCATTTTCCCTGTCACTGAGGTTAAACTAACAGGTCTGTAGTTTCCTGCTTCTGCCCTGCTCCCACTTTTGTAAAGGGGAATCGCATCTGCCCTCCTCCAGTCCTCAGGTACCACCCCATTCTCCCATGATTTGTTAAAGAGGGTAGTCAGTGGTGTCACTAGTTCTACCCTTAGTTCTTTTACAATTCTGGGATGAATCCCATCAGACCCCATTGCTTTGTCCACCTTCAGTTTTAAGAGTTCTTTCAGAACCCTTTCTTCTATAAATGAGCTGGTATCAACTTCTGTATCCAGAGTGTTTCTACTGTTTGTTTTAGGTACCTTTTTAGATATCTTACATATTATAGGGGCATGGTAGCACCCATACAGTTAGGGTTGAGTAGGCTGTTTAGTGTTAAACCCCAGGTTTTGCACCTTAATAATGTTGCATCCTTTGATGAAACAGGACAAAATTTGGCATATGTGGTTAGACTGCAGAGTCTCAAGATATGAAAAGGTTTGTGATGGCTTATTGTTTGGCTTTCGAGACATAGAGCACAAAAAAAAACAGAAAAAAACTCATTTGGTTTTCCTATACTTAACACTGCATGTTTTTGCACTCGCCTGTAGCCTAGACAGTGTGGAATTTTTCATGAAATTTTCAGGGTTGAAAGGGCCTGTGAAAGCTCAACAGAAACCGACACCGTTTGGACAAAATAAGTAGTTTTTATTCTTGAAAATTAATACATCCAGCACTTTGAACTTAAACTAGGAGCAGATAAATGCCACTGAAAGCCCTGACCGGTTTTGCGCATGCGCGCTTCCTCAGAGAGGCTGGTCATATGTGTGATCACCATTTAAATAATCAAAAATTAACCTGCACCAGGTGTTTTAAATAAAGAGTAAAGTCTCAAACACCCCAACATAATAAAAACAACACTCTAAAAAATGTGTTAAAAACAAAACATTCCTGTGCATACCATCATATCCATTATAATAGTAGGTTAGAGCTGGCCCGCCGGTGCAGCGGTTGCATTTCCGCTTGCGACACTGATGACCCAGATTCGGGAACGGACCCAGGAGTCGGAGAGCTGGCCAGGGGGGAGAAGGATCGAGTGTCCTAGGGACTGCTTTCCTTCGGGGGGGGGGAGGCAGGGGAAGAGTGTCCGGCACTTCATGGACCCCTGGCAGAGGCTGGGGGTACTGTTGCAACCAGCACCATTGCATTAGGGAGGCAGAGTGGATGCTGGATGTCATTGCACGTCTCCGCCCCCAAGGATCAAGCATTGAGGAAAAGCCAGGCCCCCCCCCCGGCATGGTGACCCACTCCGTCCTGCCATCCACTGCCTCCGACATCTGCGGGGGGATTGTGCTCCCGTGGCTCTGATCCGGGGGGGGGGGGAAGCTGGGGCTTTGCCCATAGTGTCTGTGAGGAGGGAGCCCTGCTCAGGGGGGGCAAGCCTGGGCAAGGGGCTGATGGGCAGGGAGGGTCTGAGAATGGGGGGAGTCTGGAACAAAAAAAAAAATAATAGTAGTTTAGACATTGTAATCTGCATTAAAGTTTCCAAAACTTAGAATCATTTAATTCGATATGATAGGAGCTATTGCTAGAAGACCAAACATCCTGAATATGGGAGGTCATCATTATCACTGCACTTTGCCCCCAGATACATATGCATAATGAGAAATTACTAACAAGTAGTATGCATAATACAAAGTGGGAGGTCATGAAGCTCACTAGTTGGAAGCCAATTCCATTATTTAATACGGGGGTCACCTGTGTATTTATTGGGGTTCAAAATTGGCACCCGCCTGCCAAATGCAGGTGCATTTCATGTCGGGAGAGTGAAAGTGCCACTGCAGAGCACCTGCCGGGCGCCTTGCCTTTTTTAAAACTAATCCTGCTGTTCCCCCGCTTGGCCACTAGAGGCCACTGTGGAGCACTGCTGGAGATTACCGAAAGGCGGCCAAAATAAGCCCCAGAGGACGAAACCTCATGAGAAGAGGCGCTCTTACTGTGAAGAAGCCAGCCCTTCAAGTGGGAACTCTATTTCTTGCTGGTGCCCGCTGTAGTTTTGAGTGGACATCCACTGTGTAGTGCCGTGACCGGTTTGGTTCTGTGATCCAGTGCTGTAGCTGCTCGAGAGTCCGGGACTGTCGAGGGGGAGCATTGGGAATCACCCGGTCGGTGATCGGAAGAGGGGCCCAGAAAACCCAGAGAGTGAAGGCCTGGAAGGTAAATACTGAGGGGCCCAGCTGGGGTGGGGGGAGGAGTGCTACTCACACACAGAGTCAGTCTTCACAGTAACTGGCTTAGACCACGGATCCCTGATCAGGAGTCTCTTTAGGTCCTGCATTATTTAAAAGTGAGTCATCAGGAGGCCAGCCCGCCGGCACAGCAGTAGGTTTACCGCTTGTGGTGTCAGCGACCCGGGTTTAGAAACTGACTAGGGTAGCTGGAGGGCCAGCTGAGGGGAGAAGGATTGAGCACCCATTGGCCGCTCTCCTTCTCCGGTAGGGGAGGGTTGCCTGTCCCGCTACTCTACCGCCACCTGGGTGATCATTGGTGGCGGTGCAGATGGGACAGCCAGTGGGAGAGGAGGACATAGGCTGGGAGTCGGAGTATCTGCATGTCATGACATGCTCCACCCCTAGGCCCCCCTTGCATGCCTACATCCTCGGGGTTGGCTCCAGAAAAACCAGGAAAAGGGACCCTGTCACGGAGGACGGAGATGGGACCCGGCTGCCCCAAATAACCCACAACTGGGCTCCTGGTGGATGCCGCAGATGGACCTCCTGATACACATTAATAGACTGGAGGGGTAAAGAGGTCCCCCTCCTCCCCACCCGGGGGAGGTAGGCCCAAGGCAGCATGAAGGTAGGTCCGAACGTCACCATGGGAGATACCCGGGGAGGGATTAGGGGATCACACTCTAGGGCTCCTTGAGGAAGTTCCACCGTGGCAGAGAGAAGGGGCAAACAAAAAAAGTGTGTCATCAGGTGCCACTCTGCCAGGGGGCTGGTGTAGGGTGGTGGAGGCAAGCACATATGGGGGGGGGGTGCTCTGGGCAGCAAGCAAGGACAGCAGTGAATGTCAGGCTCAGGAAAATAAAATTAAGTTCAATGTGCTGTGCTGCATTGGCAATTTTTCTAAGTTCCTTCTGACTCTTTGTGTGAGACACTAGAGTGTAAATCTCTGAGGGACTCTTCCATGCTACTGTCCTGAGAAAGGGACTGTGTTTGGGCAAAGCTGAGGAAAATCAGGACAGCAGCAGCAACTGCTAAAGCTGAAGGGAGCAAGCTGACAGACTATGTCACTGAGTCACTAAACTAGGTTGTGTTGGAGCTCTGCAGGGTCATTACAGCTATCAGAGATGATTGTGTCAGGATACTGGCATAACAGGGAGGCAGCTCTGATGAGCAAGCCGCGACAGACCAGCATAGGCAGTGTATTATTATTTTATTTGCTGATTTAGAGAATGATGTAGTAACATCTCTGAGTTAGCAAATAAAATACCCTGCCTATGCTGGTCTGTCACTTGCTCATCAGACAGCTGTCTGTTCCTGTCATGCCTCTTGGTATCCTCACACAATCATATCTGGTAGCTGTATGACCCAGTTTTATGCAGAGCTGCAACACAACCTGGCTTACTGGTCACTGAGTTGGTCACCCAGAGTAATGAGAGAGTCAGCTTGCTCCCGACCGTTCACTAACTTGCATCAGAAATTGCTGCTGCTGCTGTCCTGATTTTTTTTTCCTCATGCGCTTTGCTGTAACACAGTCCCTCTCTCATGTAAGAGCAACATGAATAATGGGAGCACCTTAGTAGATGCAGACTCAGGTGACTTACTGACCGCACAGTATTAACCAGGTTGTGTTGCAGCTCTTCATAAAACTTGGTCGTTATGGCTATCAGATATGATTGTGTGACTTAAGGATATGAGAGGCATGACAGGGAACAGACAGCTGTCTGAGCAAGTGACATACTAACATAGGCAAGGTATTATCTGCTACTAACTCAGAGATACTGCTAGCAACATCTCGGAGTTAAATCAAATACCCTGCCTATGCTGGTCTGTCACTTGCCTATCAGACAGCTGAGTCTGTTCCTGTCATTCCTGTTGGTATCCTCACACAATCATGTCTGACAGCTGTAATGACTCAGTCTTCTATGTAGAGCTGCAACACAACCTGGCTTACTGGTCACTCATGAGTCAATCATGCAGAGTAGTGACAGAGTCAGCAAGGTACCTTCACTACTTGCTTCAGAAATTGCTGCTGACCTGATTTTTTTCCCTCTCATGCTTTGCTGAAACACAGTCCCTCTCTCAGGTCAGAAAAACTGAATTTCTCGGTCATTTTTGTGCCGGGCCAGTGAAAATCCTGTTTGGCCGGTGGATTTTTCCAGTCACTAGCCTTGCTGGCCAGTGGCCAAAAAAGTTAATTTCAGCCCCTGTTTATGTATTTATCTTTTTTGTATTGATGAACATCTAAACATGACTGTCTTGAAAACAGGGTATTCACCCTTACGACATGTATTTATCCTGTATAAAAATAAATATTTTTTCTATCTATCTAGCTATCTAGGTCACTGGAGCTGATATGCTCACTACTTGGAGCCCCATTAAATATTTGAAAGCTGGGGAATGAAAGATGTAGGGTTGCCTACACGGGCCAAGGTACCATATAGTGAAGACAACTCTTCTGTTGTATAGGGCCCTGCACGTCTCCATCTGTGGGTGGCAGAGTGTCCTGTGCATGTGCTGACAAACTGACTCTTTGCCCTATGTGTCTGTATCTGGTCCACATGGAAGTACAGGGAACAGAGGGCCCTGCACTTCCGCAGCTTAACAGACAGTCCCATGACTTCTTGCAATTCATCGCTGCACTTGCGTAGGTGGAAGGAAACTTCCTTCTTTTTCCCTTTGGCCCTCTGCATCTGCATCTGTGTGAATGAGGATTAGATTCAGCTATCTCAAAAAGAAAGGGAATTATTTGCAAAAAAACTAAGTTACTGCACTAATTAGGGTTTGTTTACTTATTGAAAACTGGTAACCGGGAAATGCATAATGAGCCAAGGCTCGTTTCCAGGTGCGACAAGGGGAGAGGGAAGAGGAAAACAACAAGCAAATACAACAGAACAGATATTTACAAACAAATGAGCTGCAAACAACAGTACTGCAATTTGGCAAAGGTGCAACATTTTCAAGATATGGGTATCAGGGACAAGAATGAACTCTACATCCTGAAACAAAAACAAGCAACTAGTAGAAAATCACAATGCAGAGAAATGGGAGGCATACAACCGTCCCAGGGGAAGGGCATAAACTGGGGAGGGAGGAGGGAAAGGTAAGTCAGGAAGGGAGTTGACAGAAGCAGGAGGGAGGTGGAAGGAGTTTAAGTTAATGCTTAAGGGAGGTTGGGGAAGGTGAGAGACTGAGTGCATGAGGGAGGAGGTTGCAGAGGGAGGGGAGACAACAGAAAGCTGACTGCTCAGTGGAGGAGGGAGAAAATGCGGGGATCCTTGGAATGAGGCGGGGTATGAGGCAGATGGGATGGGAGAGATGAAGAATGGATAAGCATGAGGGCAGTTCCTGAAACCAGTATTTAGAAATGAAAGAAGCACAGTGATGCAGGTGATGGGAGGGAAGAGGGAGGATGGATAGGGGAGAGTAGAGTGTGCAATTTATTTATTCATTATTTATTTATTTATTTATTTAAGAGATTTACCAGGAAGGCATGCTGAACAGAGTACCGCTCGATTCCAGATGCGCCCTGGGGTTTTGGGGTTACAGTGGAAACATGATACAATCTGAACACAACATACAGTGGAACATAATACAGTCAGAAACAACATACATAGGTATAATAGTATACATAATGGGCATGGAAACAATTGAGGGTAGGCAGATTATAGTACAACATACAGTTTTTACAAGGTAGCAGATCAAACAGTGGAGAGACCAGATTTGATTTTAACACTGAGGCGGGTACTGGAATGAGGGGTGTTTAGGGGATTACAGGAGCAGGTGGTAGAAAGTGCGCTTTGAGAAGGGCATTTAGTTGGGGGGTGCTTGTGGAGTGTCTAATATCAGCTCGAAATTCCATAATTTGGGCAACCTGAAGCTGAAAGCTCCCTGGCCGGACCGGGTGGATCTATGTGGGATATGCAGGAGCCTGGCGTCGATGTTATGGAGCGCGTAGGATGGTGGGTGTAGGACAGTTAGGGAGGATGACAGGTAGGAAGGGAGAGACTGGGACCAGAACTTGGCTGCGGGTCTAGCGCAGTGAAGCGATCTTCTGTTGTGTAGAGAGGTGAGGTTCAGGGATTGGTAAAGGACACAGTGGTGGGTGTTGGGAGGGCAGTCCAGCGAAAAATGGCAGAAGGAGTTAAATAGGGGGTTTAGTCTTGCTAGGGAGGTTTGAGGGGCCCCGCAGTAGACAGTATCACCATAGTCAATAATAGGGAGGATCATTTTTTGGACTATTTCTTGCCTGGTTGGCAGGGGTAAGCAATTTTTATTTCGGTAGAGGGCTCCCAACATGGGGTTCAGTTTTTTGAGTATAGCTTCAGTGTGTGCAGAGAAGTCAAGGTGTTGATCTAACCAGACACCTAGATAACGATAGGAGGTGCAGGCCTCCAATGGGGAGCTGTCCAGAGTGTGGAACGTAGGTGGTGCAGTAAGCCGTGTGAGTTTGGGCCGGGAGCCAAAGGTGAGGGAGACTTTTTTGAGTTTAGGACTAGTTGGTTTGAGATGAGCCAATGTTGGACGGAGTCGAAGTCCTTCTGTAGGCAGGCTGTCACTGCACTGGAGGATGGGCCGGAGGCGAACAACACCGTATCGTCAGCGTACGTGTGGATGGCCGTATATTTGGGCAGGCTGCAGGCAGGTCGTTGAGAAATATAGAGAACAATAATGGGCCGAGAACAGACCCTTGGGGGACTCCGCTGGTGACTGGGAGTAGGGTGGATGTAGCCGAGCCAACGCGGACAGATTGGGACCTGTTGGACAGGTATGAATGGAACCAGTTGTTTGCAGTTGCCGACAGTCCGGCTAGAGCAAGTTTTGCCAGCAACAATGGGTGGGAGACGGTGTCGAAAGCTTTCCGCCAGATCAATAAATATAGCAGCAGTTAATTCCCCTTTGTCTATACCCGTGAGGATGGCATTTGTGAGCCGGAGGAGGGAGGTGGTGGTGGAGTGATTCTTCCTGAAACCGGCCTGGTAAGGGGTGAAGAAGGATATAGACTCCAGATAGTGGTGGAGTTGGGAGAGGACCAGACGTTCTTCAAGTTTGGCCAGGATGGGGAGCAGGGATATAGGGCGGTAGTTGGAAGGCGAGGAGAGGTCCCCTCCTTTAGGAAGGGGAATGACTGTGGCTAGCTTCCATTTATTGGGGACTGTTCCGAGTTTAGATGACAGGTTAAAAAGCAGGGTAAGTGGATGAGCTATGGCTGGTGCTGAGAGCAGGAGCATTTTGGAGTCAAGGCCAGAGGGACATTTGCCTTTGTCTGGGTTGAGAGACAGTAATACATTTAGCACCTGAGCTGATGATACAGGGTTTAGGGAGAAAGAAGCTGTGGAGGGTTCGATAGGGGGAGCAGTGGGCGGGGGATGGGGAATAGCGGAGAGAAGGGTTGATGCAGCAGTGGAGAAGTAAGAATTGAATGATGAGGTGACCGTGCTGGGATCCGTGATAAGTTTTCCTGCAATGTTAAGTGAGGGGTAGGGGTTGGGCTGGCGGGGAGAGAAGGGATTTTATAGACTTCCAGAATTGAGTTGGGTGCCCAAAATTGTTATTCAATGCAGTTTTGAAATAGTTTGATTTGGCTTGCCTTATAGACTGTGCAGGCATTGGTAGTGACCTGTAGTGTTGCTGGGCCATATGACTACCTGAGGCCCAGAAAGATTTCAGGCGCGGTCTCTGGCTCTTAGTTGTTGCATAAGGTTGTTGTTACCCAAGATAAATGGGATCCTCTTAACTGGATCGCCTGAGTGGAGCATGGCTGTCCCAGATGGTGAGAAATTTGTGGAAAGAATTCCAAGGCCTCATCCATGGAGGAGGCCTTTGGGATGAAAGACCAGTCAATGTTGGTGAGGTCGTTTAGGAGCACAGGCAGATATAGGGACTTGTAAACTCTAGTGAGAAGTGTCCGGGGAAGGGGAGCAATGGGTCTGAAGATTTTGCGCACCATGTAGATCATATGGTGGTCACTAAGGGAGTCAGGTAGAAGGCCAGCTTTAATGATCCGATGGGGGTGGGTGGTAAGAGCCCAGTCCAGGAGTGTGTGCTTGTTTTAATTTACGGTTTAGGCGAGTTGGTTCAACTATTTACTGGGACAAATTTAGGGCATTTATGTGGTGCCGAGATTTGGAGGCCCCATTGCCTAGCCAATTTTGATTGAAATCCTAGTATGTAGGAGTTCACAGCCCTCCGTAAGGGACCTCAGGGTGCTGAGATGGTCAAGGATGCTACCCAATGGAGTTTCTGGCGGGCAGTAAGACCCGGCTATAAAAATTGGGATGGACTGAGTCAGAGAGATTTTGATTAGGAGGGAATCTATAGGTAGTAAGGGGACCGGCAAGGTGATTAATGAAAATTGGAGAGTAGAGGAGATGTACATGGCAGTTCCGCCACCCTTCTTTTTGCCGTCTATCCTGGCGGACTAGGGCGAAACCAGGTATAGAGAATTCAACATCTTGGTTGTGAGGTTTTAGCCAGGATTCGGTGATGATTAAAATGTCAGGGCAGAGAGAGAGGACTGTGGTTTGTAAGGCAGCAGATTTGTTTACGATGCTGCATATGTTCAGATGAACAATCTTGAGTCCTTTAGGGAGGAGCTTAGCTGTTGTGGGGTGTAGCGCAGCTATGGATGCCGTTGGTCATGGATTGCTTTCAGTGTCCCTGGCTATAAGGAGGAGGAGAGCCAGGATGTGATTTAGTAGGCGTAAGGGCTTTAGAGCTATCCCGCGTAGAGTGGGGTGACTTGAAGTACGTAGGGTAAAGATAGGGGCTGTGCGGAAGGGGATATATAGAGCAGGCAAGTCCGCATGGAAAGAGGGCGGGAGGATAGAGGTCCCCAGGGACCAGTTCGGCCATGGCGACATATTATGTACAACTATTGTTGTGGAGGTGTGGGGGGGGGGTGGTAAGGAGACTTTTGGTAGGAGTGGCAATGGCGCTGGCACAGTAGGATGGGAAGATGGTGGGAGTGATGATAGGGTGGAGCAGAGAATAATAACTGTAAGAGTGAAAAACTGCATTTTTTTAATTTTTATACTTTTTTATTTAGTTTGTTATGGTTTGCAAGGAATGGTATAGCAAGTGCTCTGCGGTGGCCACTAGTGGCAGAAGAGTATAAGGAGCTAATGGAGAAGTGGGCTGATTGGTTTAGCAGCTCACGGGGTTAGCGCTATATAAGGAGGAGCCCACCAAGGGTGGTGATAGCTCACGGGGTTAGCGCTATATAGGAGGAGCCCACCAAGGGTGGTGATGGGGGTGGGGAGCCTGCCGAGAGTGCAGGTGGGCCAGAGCTCCTTAAGCAGCAGCTGGGAACTAGGGATCTCTTGGCCCTTGCAGTCTGGCTGTCTCGCGTGGGAGGTTCCGTGGCTGTGGGGAGGGCTACTACACCAGCTAGCCCTCGCGACCGCACTGCTGGGGGGACAGAAAAAGGCAGCTATTAATACAGGTAGGTAGGTGGGGAGGAGGAGGAGGAGCTACAAATACTTCTACGAGGACTTTGTCCACACTGCAGAAATTTCACAAGCAAATGCAATACAGGGTGAAAAAGCAGGCAGAGAATTGATTTGTACAGATGTAAAAAGCAAAAAAGAGAAAATACTCTTAGAAACGGTCAAGCTCGGTTCCTTGGTAAAAGCGCCTGATTTAGTGAAGCTAACCCAAACGTTGTGGCTCATCCAGGATAGCAAGGTGCACAAGCACAGGAGCCCTTGGGATAGCTGCAGTGGATTTAACTGTGCTACTGAACGCTCGGTTTCCTTCCAGCACTGGGCTAGTGCCAAATGAGTGAGAATAGCTGTTTTTTCCTTTTCCAAATTAGCACCACGAGGGGTTTCAATTGTGGGCGGCTAGGGAGGCAGACTGCTGATTATTTCAACGGCGAGCAGCTCCGCTCTACCGGGAGGGAATATAGCTAGGGCAGAGTCCCAAACACACTGAGCTGGAGAAGATCTACCAAAAAAAAGGCAAATCCTGTGGCGGAGCTCCTTGCGAGCAGCTGGGAACTGGGATCTCTACCTGCTGGCTCTTGCAGCTCCATCGTCCGCGGGGGAGGTTCGGTGGCTGTGGGGAGGGCTACTATACCAGCTAGCCCTCGCAACCGCACTGCTGCTGGCTCTTGCAGCTCCGTCGTCCACGGGGGAGGTTCGGTGGCTGTGGGGAAGGCTACTCCACCAGCTAGCCCTCGCGACCGCACTGCTGCTGGCTCTTGCAGCTCCGTTGTCTGCGGGGGAGGTTCGGTGGCTGTGGGTAGGGCTGCTTCACCAGCTAGCCCTCACGACTGCACTGCTGCTGGCTCTTGCAGCTCCGTCGTCCGCAATGACGGGTATGAGGTGGTGCGTTTGTGTGCAAAACAACAAAAGGCCTTTCAGAGGGTGTCCAGTCTGGCAAGAGAAGGGGATGGAGCAGTACATTATACCACATCAGCGTAGTCAAAGACTGGTAGCATCTTTTTGATAACTAGTTCCCAGTAGACATGCAGGGACAGGCAATCTTTAATAGGGTACAAGGCTTCAAGTTTGGGGTGGAGTTTAGAATGAATGGCATCGATGTGAGCAGAGAAGTGAAGCCTGCTATCAGGCCACATACCGAGACACTTAAAGGAATGGACCACTTCAAGGGGAAGAACCATCCTGGGCTGTGAAGGGAGGGAGGCAAGCCTGGACAGTTTCTGGATGGAACAAAAGGCCATGGACACTGTGTTCAACACACAAGTAAGGAAATTTGGCATTAGGGTTTCCAGCCATAACTCTCAATGCCTCACCCCCAAGCAGGAAAAGGAAAAAACATTCAGGTTTTGGGTCTCTGGAGACTTGGCGAATTAGTGGTGGGGTCTTCCTGGGGTTGTCAGCACTAATGCCCACCCTGTTCCCCGAGCAAATGAGGTCAGACATGATCTCCTTTCTTCAAGCAGGGCCCACAGGGCCAAGAATGAAGAAAGCCACAAATTGTGTTGACGTCATGTGGCAAGACATACTTCTTTAACTTTTAAGATTGTATCACTATTAGGCACTGCCTTGGAGCTGTACCATGTGCTTCAGACAGGAGGCTGTGGGCTTGGGGGAGGGGTGAGCATTAGGGTTGACAGCCCCAAGGAAGACCCCACCACTGATTCATCAAGGCTCCATTGACCTAAAACCCTTATGTTTATTTTGTTTCACTGCTTGGGGGGGAGGAAATAGGATTGGAAACGCTAACACATTTCCCTACTTTTGTGGCATTAAGTTGAACCCTAACTGATGCATTAATGGAGATAGACAGAGGGAAAGGGGGAAATTGTTTAACTAGGATAGGCACACTAAGTGAAAGCTTGTTTCCAGGTGCGACCTGAAAGCACAAGGAAGTTAAGTGACTTGTTCAGAGTTACACAGTATGTAGCTGGGGGATTCAAACCCAGGTCTCCAGGGTTGCAGCTCAGAGCCGTAAACCACTGTGCTATACTCCCTCCTTAACAGAATCAGTTTTCAAAAGTGGGATATGATCCCATGCCTCCAAGGAAGACTGCAACCTGAACACAGCACCTTAGTTTTTCTGCCGTCCTGACACTAGACAGATAGACAGACAGACCAACAGACAGATACTGCGAAAACTTTGTTAAAGCATCTATTAAGTTTACAGTGTGCAAAGTAGAGAATCAGAAAAAAAATGGGTTCCAAGTATCTAGGATCATGGCAAATTGGGCACGGGGTCATAATGTTGCAAGACATTATGCCACATGGCAAAATCTCACTGCCAGTACAGTGCGATTTCTGCCATGAGGTATGTCTTTTTTCTGGGTGGCTCTGCCCCCCACCCCCCCATTACAGGGGGCTATACTCCTGACCCCCCACAGAGATTCTCAACTCTTGGGGGTCAACTCAGGAAGCGCACAAGATGAAGTAAAATAAAAGTTTCTGGGACCGGGAATCAAACCCAGTCCCAGACGCAGCACCTGGGTTCCTACCGCTGTGGCTCAGTCCTCTGAGCCATGGAACCCGCTCCCATCAGAGGTCTTATTCTCTGCCTGGTAAAGTACTACTGGTGCAATACTGCGTACAGCAGTATACATGGTATTGCACCAATAGCGCTTGCAGACTACGCTGTACTGGGTTAGCCATAATGTTGTACGTTATTAAGCGTGTGACATTATGACCTGGTAGGTGCAAATTGGTATTGTGGTGTTCCTCAGAATTTAAATGTTCTTCAGATGCTGCGTTGACTTTACCCTAATATCGACACTGTCTTTTCACACTAAGTAAATGATACAACAGTGTTTGCATAGATAGTACTAATATTAAGGTACCAACAACCGTGCCTTACATAACCATTCAAACCACAAGGAACACACTTCCAACTTGCCAAGGTTCTAGAGACTTTGAACCCTAATATTTTCATTTTCTTACTTTGGACACTGTAAGCTTAATAGATGATTTTCACTTTTAATTTCCTTACTTTTTGGAAAAGATATACAGCTGACACCTTTAGGTTTTGCCTTTCTTACACCCCATGATGAACCACTGTGCTTGTCATAAAGTACCTAAATCATCACACAAATTGGCCTAGACCTGCAGCTGAATCATTGCATTCATTGTGCTGTACCAGAAGCAAAGCTTGCCAGTGCCCCAGAGCAGCTGCATTATCACACATGTAGCCCCTGACCTGCAGCTTGTTTTACACAAGGGCCTGCAGTCATCTATTTATTTTTTTTCATTTTGAGACCTACTGTCACAAAAGCGGTAGTTGTTACTCACAAAAATGTGTTTGTGAGTCAAAAATAGAAACTACTGTTCAATGAGCATACATAACTTAATAAGGAGTTATGCTTGTGCAACATTGTTGATAGTCTGAAGGTAGTTGATTGAATGTGTTGTTTGACTTGTTATACATGGATACTTTGGCTGTTTGCACTTTGTGCCCCATGGGGGACTATTACCCTGTCAGGGTACCATGAAGGCAAAGGAACCCTATTGAGGAGGGTTCTACCTCTCAAGGTGCAGCACAAACATAATTCCTTTAGGCTAAAGGTAACTTAGGATGGAGTCCCAAGGAGACAGGCATGCCACTGAGGAAGAAAGGGAGGGCTCTACGATGCCAGTTCGACAACCCTTTTGTCGACGGCATCTCGCTACAAGGAATCATGTCGACCGCAAGTTGAAGTTTAAATGATTCCTGTGTGTCTCATGGTCTGTTTTTTATTTGTGGATGAGAGCAAATCTGCAGTAGGGTGGATACTCTGCGGCGGGGCAAGAGAGGTTGAGCAGAGACTTGAGAAAAGTTCAGGAGAGGTTATGAGTATGGTAGCTCAGTTTTTGTGCAAAAAAGTGCAGAATAATTCACTTAGAGCAGAGTACAAAATGAGTGGAGTGTTATTGATGACTACCAAGGAGGAGACGGACCTGGGGGTGATAATCTCTGATGACCTATAGGTGGCCTGGCAATGCGACAGAGCAGCTGGGCAGGCTATTGGGATGCTGGGATAAATAGGGAGAGATATCACCAGCAGAAGGAGGGAGGTGGTACTGCCTCTGTATCGATCACTGATAAGATCTCGCTTAGAATACTGCGTACAGTTCTGGAGGCTGCATCTCCAGAAGGATATATATAACCCTGGTGCCATTATACAAAGGGCTACTACCCCTGCCTGCTTCTCCAACTGCAGGTTGAGGGGCCTGGGTTAAAGAAAAGGGGTACTGTGGTGTGCCTACCAACAGTAGAACTAAGATTTTGGTGCCTCCACCCAGAGTAATATTTAAGTGAGCAATTTGTCAAGCCAGTATTATCCCTCTGGGAAGTTATACCTACCCACAGCCCTGACTAATGGCCCAACACACAGTTTGACAGTAAATAATATACTTTTCCTGCAATACCACATTTAAGAGCCAGTGCTAACAATATGCTCACACACTCTGCACTTACCAACAGGGTCTGGACTTCTGGCATATATGCATATACCCTGTGCCCCCTGTAAGAAAATAGTTCTTCTCTGCAGCAACAATGCTCTATCACAGTACCTTTGAACAGACTCGGTAAACGGACACTGGGTAATAATATGCTCACAGCCCAACTTAACATAAAACAGTAAATCAGATTTATTAAGAGGGCTTGGACAAGGAAAGGGCGTGAATTTATGCTGCTTATTGTAATACTGTAATGAAGCATTAAACAGTTAATAAACAAGCATTTGTCAATGCCGAATGTTTGCTTGCTGGCATTGGTAGTGGTAGTGTAGAAGTTACAGAGCTGCATAATGGGAATGGCAGTGAAGTATTGAACTGAAGCCAACCCTACCACCACCCTGCAGAGAGTGACAGGCATTGGGGGTGTGCCTTTGGGTCGTCAGGTATAACGGCCACGCCATTTCACCATACCCTACCCTGTAGACACTGACAAGTGTCATGGTGTGCCTTGGGGTCTTTGGCCCTTATGCGCACCCCATTCCATCAGGAAATACGGTGAGATGGGTGCGGTATAGGAGAATGGGGTGAACTTTGGGGCCGAAGAGTCCAAGGCATACCTCGATGCCTCTCACTGGCTGCATGGTGTGGAATGGTATGAGCATTGCAGGCAAGAATCCCAAGTCACACCCCTGATGCCTGCTATTCTCTACAGGGTGGGGAGTTATGGTAGGAAACCCTAACACCTCAGACATTCGTTGGTATTTTCACTCCAAATTTTCAACATGGTTTTTTTGTGACCCCCACCTCATGAACAGGGGGAATATCAGTTTGTTAGCCAAAAGCTGCTTATGCACAGTGACTACGGCATTTAGCACCACAGGTGTAAAAACATTCCAAACAGGATGTGAAAAATGACAGCTGTACTGTTCATGGGGAGGTGTAAAAAATGGCAGTGTTGCAAATCTGCAGTAAAAATATTAAAAAAACTGTGAAGTTACGAGCATGCATAGAAACTGTGCAACGCACACCCGTAATGTAATTAGTTTGGGGATTATTTTACAGCAGATTGTCAACACAGGCATTTTGGGACCTCCGATCATGAACAGTGTCACTGTGATTTTCTTTATCTGTGCCGAACAATGATTTCCCACAATGACCACTCATCTCTGCTCTAAAAGTGTGAAAACACATTTCGGCCATGTTGTGAAAAATGACAGCTGTACTGTTCATAAGGAAGTGCGGAAAAATGCCACTGGTGAAAATCTGGACTGAAAATATTACAAAGTCATGAACTTACGAGGGTGTGTGGAAACCTTGCAATGCTCACTCGTAACACAGTCATTTTATGGACTTTTGTCACCAAATTTTGATCATAGCCATTTTAAGACCTCTGTTCATCAACAGTGTAACTGTGATTTTCTTAATCTGTCCCAAACATTGCTTTCGCACACCGACTGCACCATTGTGCGCTACATGTGCAGAAACACATTTTGGGCGACATGTGAAAAATGGCAGCTGTACTGTTCATAAGGAATTGTAATAAAATGGCAATGTTGAAAATCTGGAGTGAAAATATTGAAAATTCGCAAACTTACAAGCGTGCGTAGGAACTGCGCAACGCACGCTCATAAAACAGTCATTTTAGGAATTTTTTCACCAAATTTTCAACATAGCCATTTTAAGACCTCTGCTCATGAACAGTGTCACTGTGATTTTCTTAATGTGTCCCATACATTGATTTTGCACACCGACTGCGCCATTGTGCGCTACATGGGCGAAACATGTTTTGGGGAAGATGTGACAAATGACAGCTGTACTGCTCATAAGGAAGTGTAATAAAATGGCAATGTTGAAAATCTGGATTGAAAATATTTAAAATTCGCAAACTTACGAGCGTGCGTAGGAACTGCGCAATGCGCGCTCGTAGAACAGTCATTTTTAAGAATCTTTTCACCAAATTTTCAACATAGCCATTTTAAGACCTCTGCTCATTAACAGTGTCACTGTAATTTTCTTAATGCATCCCATACATTGATTTCGCACACCGACTGCGCCATTGTGCGCTACATGGGCAGAAACACATTTTGGGCAAGGTGTGAAAAATGACAGCTGTACTGCTCATAAGGAGGTGTGGTAAAATGGCAATGTTGAAAATCTGGAGTGAAAATATTGAAAATTCACAAACTTACGAGCGTGCGTAGGAACTGCGCAACGCACACTCGTAAAACAGTCATTTATAGGAATTTTTTTCACTAAATTTTCAACATAGGCTTTTTGAGAGCCCACCTGTTCACAGTGGCACTGTCGTTTCGTTACTTGGTTCCGGAAGGTGATTTCGCACAGTGACTGCGAAATCACCCTTCGGGCCCAATTAACGCCATGACAGTGAGAGCATTCATGAGAAGGGATCCCAAAAACCCCATGTTGAAAATTTGGTGCAAAATTCCAAAAATGCCTGAGATATGCAGCAAAGTTGAAAAACCCTATCTATCCCATTATACAGCTTACCAGCATTTCCTCAGTTCACGGTCGGCTTTGAAGAGTGCAGACGCGGTTCCCAGTCCACCTAAAATCGCCTGCCGGAGTCCGAGGTAAGTATGGGGTAAGGGGATTGTGGGAGGCAGGTGCGCAGTGGTGGGCGCGGTGGGGGGCAGAGTCAGTGAGGGACCGTTTTCTATTTCAGGGTTTGTTTTTTTTTCTAAACAATGGAGGAGACGACACGGGACATTTGCCACGCTGGGGTGGCTCCTGCATGGCACAAGGACGGTGTGGAGCCAACGGGATTGGGCACCTCATCGGCGCAAGCATCTTGCCACGCTGGGGTGGGCTCCCAGTGGCACCCTGTACTCGGGGAGACAGTGGAAGCTGATGGGGATTGGGCACCCCCGTCAGCTATACATGTGTGGCCACGCTGGGTGGGCACCCAGTGTGGCTTGTGGAACTCTGTTCGGGGGTAGCGCAGCACAGCTGACGGGGATGAGGCACCCGTTGGCTATACAGTGTGTGGTTGGGGCTTGACACGCTTGGCGTGCGTGTGTGTGTGTGTGTAGAGAAGTGCGCATGAGCAGGCGATATCTTATCGCTGCTCACTGAAGTGTAGCTCCTTCAACTGTACCCACTGCATTTCTGACTGCTGTCATAGACAGCTCCAGCAGGCATTGGAGAGCTGCGGCCGCGCCTGCAAACACACTGACTGAATTGGAAGAGGGCTGCCACACCTCCGAAAACTCGGATGATGGCACTATGTTTCTTGCACATGCGTGCAAGCAAACATAATAATGAGCAGTTAATCTGTCCCTGAATCATTCAGTTTCACAGCTGATGGATACCCAGAGTGGAATTTACGCGCAGGTCTGAAGCGTTGCCGAAAGTAGGCCAGCGTTGCAGCTGGTTAGGGCCCTTGATGGGAAGAAAGGTGTTATTAAACAAATGGAAACACTTGCCAACAGTGGAATATTTGTAATTCCAGGCTGGATGGTCTGTAAACACAGAACCCAAGAAATTATAAAGCAAATCAGATGACACAGAGCATTTATTTGGTTGCAGGGGCCTGTCCTGGTTGTACTCACTGCACCCAGACTGACTGATGAATGGTAGCTACACCATGGACCTTCTGGCCTTCCAGGATTCTGGTGGGGACCAGGGCTGACACGACTCACCTCTGCTTCACAGCCTTTCCTGTAGGTGGCTGCAACCTGTGATTTGATTCTCCGTAGGGGCTGACTCCCCAAGGCTGGTCTCTCACTCTGAATTTAAATGAGTCATATGGGTAACGAAAGCAGAACACTACCTGGCTGTGGAGGTTAACGGCACCTGCCAGTAGCCCTTCATCAGGTCTATCATGGTCAGGAACCGGGCTCTCCCAGTCATTCCAAGGTCTCATCTGTTCTGGGCATGAGGTAGGCATCAGACTCCATACAGCTGTTGAGCCTCCGGTAGTTGACACAGAATCATGTGGTACTGTCCTTCTTGAGGATCAGGACCACAGGCGAAACCCAGGGACTACTGGACTCCAGGATCACTCCGGGGGTTAGCATCTCCCTGAGTTCCTCCAGCATGGTTTTCTTAACCCCCTCGGGTACCCTGTAGGAGGACTGCCTCAGCAGAACTTGAGCCCCAGTGTCCACATGGTGTTCAGCTATTGTGGTGTACCCTGGATTCCCTGTGAACATGTCCCCAAATTCTCACAGCACCCCTTCATCTCCTCGGCCTGGGCCAGTGTCAGTCACCCTGAGAGGGTGAGGTTATTCACTGAGGATCCCTCCCAGGCTTCCCCAAAGAGGCCCACCAGGGGATCAGCCTTGTTCCCCTCCTCTGGTGTGCTGCACACAGTGGGGATAATTTCTTCCCTATCATAGTAGGATGTCGTCATGTTCACATGATATACCCTCTGCCTGCACCATCTATCAGGCAGCCCTACTATATAGTTAACATCACTCAGTTTCCTGATTATGGAGACTAGGCCCTCCCATGCTGCCTGTAGTTTATTGTGTCAGACTGGGACGAGTACCATCACTCGCTGTCTGACTTCATACTCCCGGGCTGTGGCCCCACAGTCGTACCAGGTTTTCTGTTGCTGTTGTGCAGTGGCTAAGTGCTCCTGGGAGAGCCCCATGAACTCCTTAAGCTTGGCCCTGAAATTTACGACATACTCCACAACAGACTCCCCTTGGGAGGCATGGTCACCTTCCCATTCATCCCTGACTAAATCTAGAGGCCCTCTCACCCTGTGACCAAACAGGAGCTCGAAGGGTGAGAACCCTGCGGACTCCTGTGGGACGTCCCTGTAAGCAACAGGAAGTGGGGCAATATTTGTCCCACTTCCTTTTGTGCTGGTCAGCAAATGCCCTGAACATAGTTTTAAGGGTCCCATTGAACCACTCAACCAGGCCATTTGTATTGGGTGATATGATGAAGCATGGAGCTGTTTCATTCCGCACTTCCTCCACAAACTGGTCATTAAGGATGACATGAAATTTGCCCCCAGGACTGATAAAATCTCCTGGGGAAATCCCACTTGGCTAAAGATACCCAGGAGCTCATCAGCCACCTTTTCTGCCTCAATGGAGGACATGGCCACTGCCTTGGGGTACTTGGTTGTGTAATCCACCACAACCAGTATGTATCATTTGCCTGTGCAACTTGGGGTACTCAGGGGCCCCACTGTATCCATGGCTACCCCCTTAAAAGGTTCATCTATAATAAGCAGGGACACCAAAGCTGCCATAGGCTTGTCCCTGACCTTTCCAACCCACTGGCACTGTGGATAAGTCCAACAGTAATTTGCCACATCTATGTACATGCTTGGCCAAAAAGAAATTGTTGGCAAGCCGCTTTCTTGTGCAGTTAATACCCAGGTGGCCTGAAAAAGGAAATAAGCCATGGCCAGAAGCTGCTTTCGGTAGTCCCGGGGACTACCAGCTGCTGGAGTACCTCTCCCTCTAGCCTCCTTTGTGGTGTACACTCCCTGTACAACAGCCAGTTTTCCCAATAAACTAAATTTTTACTCCCTTGAGAGGCCTTAGCACTATCTGCTACCTCTCTCTGTTTTTGGAGGGTAGGATCAGCTCACTATGCGCTGCCCAGCTCCTTGCATTTGACCCTCCCCAGTTCCCCTTCAGGTAGAAAGCTGCTCCTGGTGGCAACTTCCTCTTCCTGCAGCTGGGGCGCAGGGCTGCTACTCCTAGCTAGCCCTTCACCCACACTAGCCACTTCCTCAGCTGCTGAGGGATGGGTCTGCACAGGCTGTGTCACCCCCTCCTCCCTCTCAGAAGCTTTCCCTTCTGCCTTGCTACAGGTAGTAACACATACTAGATTTTACCTGTGGTCAAAATCATTCCCCATGATCACATCAATAGGGAGATAAGTTACAACTCCCACCTCCTGTACCCCATGGCCACCCTCCCAGCACAGGAAGACCTGAGCCATTGGCACTTGGACCACTGGACCCGTGACGCCCCAAATCTTGGAGAACTGCCGCAGCAGAATATGCTCCGCCTGGATCAGCTCCTGCCTTACCATGGAGATGGAGGCACCAGTGTCCCTAAGTCCTTGTGTTACTGTCCCATTGACTAGAATAGGGTGCATATGCTTAGTGGAGTTTGGTGGCACTACAGTGTGTGCGCAGTTTACCAACTGTGGTGTACTGTCTTGTTCACCCCTTCCCCCAGGCTTTTGCCTTTTACTCCTTTTTTTAGGGCAGTCATAGGATAGATGCCCCACTTTCTGGAAAATCCAGCATTCCTTTGCCCCCGGTTCCTTGTTTCCCTTAGAACCAATGGGTTCTGTTTTATGCTTGGGTGCAGACTCGTTTCCTTTAGGCTGCCCACCCTGGGTCCCCTTAAAACCATGTTCTGCCCCACCCCCATAGTTCTTAGGCTGCGAATGTTGTCTGCTGGCCACATACAAATCAACACTTTCTGCTGCCTGCTTTGTGGAATTGCATGTCTGGTCCAGCAGCCAAATGTGCAGGTCATCAGGTACTGTAGCGTTGTGAAAAAATTACAGTTAGTAAATTATCAATTACAGATACTTAGAAAGGAGACGAATGGAGACTAGACTGATGGCGGAAGAATTTAATGATTATAACAATAATCACAGCGAGAGATTACAAGTGGTACATTCTTCAAAATAACAGTGTGTGCTGGCTTGCTTATATAGTGGAAGACAGCATCATTTCCTATGGTTTTCTATGATTGGTTTAAAACAAGCACAAACATCAGCTCATAAGGTAATACTTTTTCTTTGGTATATGTATGAGCTCTTCCTTGGTCAGCACAAGTATAGATAGTGTATATTCTATTATCATATATGGCTAGCAACAGCTGTCACTACCAGTTACCAAAGTCCAGGAGGGAGAAATAGGTTTGGACTTAGGAATGTGCATACAAGCATTTTGGCCTGTCCTGATAAGGACAAACACTAGAGATAGTGGGACCAAGACAGAGGCAGGAAACTACAGACCTGTCAGTCTGACCTCTGTGGTAGGGAAAGTGATGGAGTCACTTCTGAAGGAAAGAATAGTTGAGTACCTAGAGGTCAGTGGAGCATAGGATCCAAGGCAGCATGGGTTCACGGTGGGAAGGTCATGTCAGACGAATCTAATAGATTTCTTTGACTGGGTGACCAAAGTAGTAGACCAGGGAGGGGCTGTGGACATGGCCTACCTAGACTTTAGCAAGGCATTTGACACAGTCCCACACAAAAGATTATTAGTCAAATTAACCAGCCTGGGAGTGGGTCCCAGGGTGGTAGCCTGGGTAAAACATTGGCTGGACAACAGGACACAGAAGGTAATTGTAAATGGAGTCCACTCTGAAGAAAGGGCGGTTACTAGTGGGGTACCGCAGGGTTCAGTATTGGGTCCAGTCCTTTTTAATGTCTTCATCAGTGACATTGCAGAGGGACTGGAAGGAAAAGTATGCCTTTTTGCAGATGACACAAAGATCTGCAACAGGGTTGATACACAAGGAGGCGTGGAAAGGATGAAAAGGGACTTGGCAAGGTTGGAGGAATGGTCAGACGTATGGCAGCTAGGATTCAATGCAAAAAAGTGCAAAATAATGCACCTGGGAAACAAGAACCCAGGGGAAGAATACACAATGGGTGGGGAGGTAGTAACAACAACAAAACAGGAAAGGGACCTGGGGGTAATCATATCAGATGACCTTAAGGTTAGCAAGCAATGTGAGAAGGCAGTAGGGAGGGGCGTATACTGGGATGTATAGGAGAGGCATCAGCAGCAGAAAACAGGAAGTTGTTATCCCTCTGTACAGACAGTTGGTGAGACCCCATCTGGAATACTGTGTCCAGTTCTGGAGACCCCATCTCCAGTAAGGACATAGACAGGATAGAGGCAGTCCAGAGGAGGGCAACTAAAATGGTGCAGGGTCTGCAAGAGAAGCCGTATGAGGAGAGACTAAAGGAGCTTAATATGTATACCCTTGAGGAAAGGAAGGAGAGGGGGACATGATAGAAACTTTCAAGTACCTCAAGAGAATCAACAAAGTCCAAGAGGGTAGCATCTTTCAGAAAAAGAGACTTGCAAGAACAAGGGGACACAATTTAAAGATAGAAGGAGGGCAGTTCGAGGCAATGTGAGGAGAGTATTATTTCACAGAGAGTAGTGGATGCATGGAACAGCCTTCCTGAGGAAGTTGTGGGTCTAAAACTGTGGGAGAATTCAAGAATGCATGGGACAGACATAAGGCAATTCTTGTGGGGGGCAGGAAGATATAGGCTGTTGGTTAACTAGGATCTGCGGCCTATCCTGTAGGTAGGGAAATGGGCAGACTAGATGGGCCTAGCGGTCCTTATCTGCCGTCAAAGTCTATGTTTCTATAGTCAAAAGGGTAATTTGGACACTATCCTGTGTTCCTGTCTTGCAGTCAGTAGGCCAAATGTTTGTTATTACTTACATGGTCAGCACAAATGTCAAAAGGCACTTTAATATTGCAACTTGTGGCTTAGTTTGTCTTGTGGCTTCACAAGCTTTATATGATCCAATCATATAGGCCAACATTTGTTACACAAACACATGATATTTCAGACCAAATGAGGTTAGGCTGAAATATAGGGCCAAACTTCTTTATCCCTTGTTACAAGCCCCCCTTGGCCCTATATTGCCTAATTATTATTTGTGCAACAATGCAGCTCCTCGGAGCATGTACATCTCACTACGTACTTTACGAATAGTAAGTCTTAAGCGACACAGGCCTATAATTACCAAGAACACTAAGACCACTTGCAACACAAGTAAAGCTTTAAAAGACAGGACTCCTAAGGGCCCTCCTGCATAGCTATAAATCAAGTGCTCATTATCACTCTCACTGAGCAATTCATTTACAACTGCTTGTGCCTTATGGGCAGTATTTTGGATTTGTATCAAATGAGTATCTTTTCGATTTAAAAGTGACTGCATGTTAAGAGACAGGGGAGGTATCACAGCTCCAAATGATGGCGCATACTTGTTAATATCATATGCCTGGTGGGGGATGTCGAATGTCACATTATATCTCTTATCCCCTGAATTGGTAATAGGGTGCAACACTTTGTCACCAATATATACATTATGTTTGGGAATGATACAAAAGTTTGGGTTGTGAATGGTACACATTTGTCCTTCATAAAATATGATGGGTGTATTTGTAGCAACACAGTATTGGTTAGTACCGTTATAGGTTACAACTACTTTTAACATTTATATTCCAGCCAGAGAAATCTAGATTTATATGCACTCTGCTGTACTTTACATTATTTACAAGCATTTGATCAATAGGTGTTGAGGTAAGTCCACTCTCTGGCCCTGTTGTCACATTTGGGCATTTGGTTGGTGTTACAGTTAAGTATATGGCATCTGAGACTGCAAAATGTAATGAGTTGTTTACACCAGCATAGTTACAGACACTATTATCACCCCAAAGACAGTAGGACAGAGTTAACACATAAACACCATTGTCCTTTGGTGTGGCCCTGTCTATGACAAGAGACCCATTTTTCTGTTTCCAGTCCATGTAACTTTGCTGTGATCCAGTCTTGAGCTCTGAGGCATAGCTGGACTAGCTGTTAAGTATGTCCACACACCAATTTGTAGATATAAACGTACGGTTATTTTTGGTCCAGGTGGCTTTCCATGCTCGTGTCGTGTAGGTGTTTGTATCAACAGGGTCCCAGTTCCAACTGACTAACAGTGTAACGGACTGTTTATACTCACACGTAACATTAGTCTGTTCCACATTGATGTATAGAAAGTCTTATGGCTGCCACCAGGCTGATGATAATGATGTCTTGGGTCTTCATGGCTATAAACATCAAGTGTAGTATTTTAATTTTTAACCAGCTTTGTTTGACACTTTTTACACTAATCAACATGTACCCAGAATTTTTGTTTCCTATACCTCTCAGCTTCTTCCGTATGCCCAGTTTTTTTGGCATATTCCCTTTTTAATCTATGTTTTAGCCATTTGGAGTCTAACATTAGTAGATACTGCTCTTGTTGATGTTGGGTTGCAGCTGACATAGCCCCCCCAGCTGCGGTCATTCCTCGTGTGCTTACAGGTGCCATTTTAATGGTTACTGTCCCACCCCCTTTTCCAGTAAGGAGCTCATCTAACTCATCTTGCTTTCCCTGTAACTCCTGGATCTTGCTTGCAGCATCCTGGGGTTCAGTGTACAGACACCTAGCTTCGCTAGCATGCTCTTGTGACTGTTGGTCTAACTTAATTTGTAAGAGGGCATTATTTCTGTCTAACAGACACAAATCTCCCTGTTCTTTTATTAAATGCGTTTTAAGGTTAACACACTGTTGTTCTAATTCTTGATGTTTATCTATTGGGATGCTATCTTTATACTTTGATGTTAATTCTTCTAGTTGTTGTTGCAAGTTAGCATTTTGATCCCTTTCATCCCTCAACTGAGCTGCTTCTTTATTTTGGCCACACAATAGTCTGATTATACTGCCACAGCCCTTGCAATGCATTTGCAAAGATTTCTTTTCATTTTTACTCCTCATTACGAAGGGACACTTGCTGAGTAATACAATAGTGCCTGTTGATCATCAGGCACTGGTTCAGATGTTCCTCTTTAGGTGTTTTCCTAGAAAACGGCCTATTATTGTTTCCATACTCATTTTTTATCTTCTTGCCTGCTTAGTCTCCACAGCCGGGCTCACCCGTGCACTGGTGCCCTAGTCCGTTTGGCTACGTCTTACGGCTCCCTTGTGAGGTCCGGCTTGCAAGTCCCAGTACCTTAACTTACCTACTCTGCCCCATGAGTTCCTACAGAGTTAAGCATTACTGTTTATTTTAAACAATTTGAGAAGCATACAAAGCATACATCACCTGATTGTCAAGTGGCTGTGACTGTCTGTGTGTACCTTCTTCTCTCGCTTTGAGCCAGCAGCACCACGTCTCCGAGCGTCGTCACCCTGCTATTGGGCTCGCAAGCTAACCGACCAGCAGTTAGGCGGCCTCCTCACATGCAGCACCAGCGATCCGAGTCACGGCACCAATTGTAGCATTGTGAAAAAATTACAGTTAGTAAATTATCAATTACAGATACTTAGAAAGGAGACGAACGGAGACGAGACTGATGGCGGAAGAATTTAATGATTATAACAATAATCACAGCGAGAGATTACAGGTGGTACATTCTTCAAAATAACAGTGTGTGCTGGCTTGCTTATATAGTGGAAGACAGCATCATCATTTCCTATGGTTTTCTATGATTGGTTTAAAACAAGCACAAACATCAACTCATATGGTAATACTTTTTTTTTTTGGTATATGTATGAGCTCTTCCTTGGTCAGCACAAGTATAGATAGTGTATATTCTATTATCATATATGGCTAGCAACAGCTGTCACTACCAGTTACCAAAGTCCAGGAGGAAGAAATAGGTTTGGACTTAGGAATGTGCATACAAGCATTTTGGCCTGTCCTGATAAGGACAAACACTAGAGATAGTCAAAAGGGTAATTTGGACACTATCCTGTGTTCCTGTCTTGCAGTCAGTAGGCCAAATGTTTGTTATTACTTACATGGTCAGCACAAATGTCAAAAGGCACTTTAATATTGCAACTTGTGGCTTAGTTTGTCTTGTGGCTTCACAAGCTTTAGATGATCCAATTATATAGGCCAACATTTGTTACACAAACACATGGTATTTCAGACCAAATGAGGTTAGGCTGAAATATAGGGACAAACTTCTTTATCCCTTGTTACAGGTACAATTTCAAGAAACTGTTCCCTTACAATTAAATATTTTACTTGTTCTGCAGTCCTTGCTGGTTTACCTATAGCGCTTCGACAGCGCTAGCGCCGACATCCCCTACGCGACAGCTACAATGCCAACTGTCAGCATTGTAGCTACGGGATGTCAGCTTTACAATTGGGAGGCTGTGCCTCTACCTCTTTAGTGGGGCTCCGCCCCACAGCCCCCGGTTTCTAGGATTCTGACTCTGAGTTGGTGTTGAACTGGGGAGGCAGTCCCGATCGCTGCATGGACCACCAGAGCGATGGGCGGATTTTGCCTGATTTCTGGTGCTGTGGTGGTCTTCGTGGTCGAGGAGTCACTGCGGTGACGATATATGGTTCTTGCCTTAGCCCCATCCACTTAATGGTCTAAATAAGCACGCATTTGGACATACAGTTCTACATAGCATCTCCTGGACCTCTTCTTAACTCTAATTTCCATCTGTAGGCCTCGGGAGTCAGTTCAAAACATTTTAATAACATTATTTTAACTTTATCATAGTCCATGCAATCATTATCGCCCACTTGAGCAAATGCATGCAAGGCACCGCCAGTAAGTAAGGGGGTCAGGTGGCTCATCCACAAAGTCTTATCTAATTTAAATTGCTCACAAACCCTTTCTTTTTTTTTTTTTTTTGTACTTTCTATTTGTTCCTCCTCTCTCCCCTCAGCTCTGTTCTCCTCGGGAGTACCTAGGAGTCATCCCACTACGGTTCGCTCCTACCTGGTCAGTCCTCCATCTCCCATGTAGCCTCAGTTTACCCCCGGTCGGGGATAGGGTGGGCTTCAACACCCTGAAATTCTCTGGTGGCGTTGGTTGAGAGGATGCCAGGAGGGCGGCCGTAAATCATGGGCAAACGCCGGTTCTCCATCTCCGCCAGAGCTGAAGGGTGTTTTTCCCTTTTTCCTGAGGAGTGGTTAGCACCCTGACATCAAGGCCTTACCGACATCTGCCATTCCCCGTCCCTTTGCTATGCTTAGTGCTTGCTGTATCTCCGGCTTCTGCCAGAGGTCAGCCAAGCACCAAAAAGGGACCCCTGTCCCTTCCCTGCTGACCCCCAGCAACCCGGGCTCATTCCCGAACCCAGGTTGCCGGCGTGGCACGAGGTGTGGCGTCCAGCGCCTCAACCCTCAGCGCCACCGGGCCAGGTTCACAAACCCTTTCAAATGATTTTAAAAACAAATCTAGATCATCTCCTTCTTGGTACTATGGAAATATTTTAGAATTAATTGTGGCTTCATGGATTGAACCACCTTTGCCTTTACTTACAGGTTGCCGCGATGTTTGTTGGCGCAGTTTTTCCATCTGTCTCATGCTGTCACCTCTCTCTCTCTCTCTCTCTCTCTCTCGCTCTGCTCATTCCTTCTCTCACTTTGCTCATTTACTCTCCATCTCCTCTTGCATAAGGATCTCATGCTGGTGAATCTACTCCCTTTTCTCTCACGTAAGGATCTCATGCTGGTGAATCTTTTCTCTTTCCTCTACCTCCAGCCTTATTTTCTCCCTTTCAGCTTCCAGCCTTGCCCTCTGCAGTTCGGCATCCTGCAGTGCAAGCTCTGCCTTTAGGATCTCAAGCCAAGGTTGATTGGGTTGCACAGCTTCCTCAGCTTGTGCCACAAGGTGCCCCCCTTGCTCAGCCACTGGGACCTCAGTCTTGCTACCTGGGTCACTATCCTCAGAGACCACCTGCTGACCAGGTATTGGGCCATGCTCATTTGAGACTGTCTGCCCCTCCTGCAGCCGGTCATGTGCCAACAGGGCTTCCATAAGTGCATTCTTTGTCATGCCCTCAGGGGCAATCCCCCTTGTTGCGCATAGCTCACGAAGCTGCTGTACATGGAATTTTACATAACTTGAGGAGCTCATGTTCTCTAGCTACACTGCACTAAACTGTCTAGAAATTAAAAAAAAAGTAGTAAACAATGCAACCTTTTGAAATCCTGTTTCGTGACTGTTAAAAGGTATATTTCTGCTGGCACTCTGTCTCCAGTGTGCTATCTCTGTCCCTCAGAGTTCCTGCCTCACAGGAAAGCACACTGTCCACTGCTGCTCTGCACTGGACTGGTACCAGTTGCCAC
The DNA here is from genome assembly GCA_016271365.2 of Neoceratodus forsteri. Classification (NCBI taxonomy): domain Eukaryota; kingdom Metazoa; phylum Chordata; order Ceratodontiformes; family Ceratodontidae; genus Neoceratodus; species Neoceratodus forsteri. The sequence goes on from CM057455.1 coordinate 480,432,072, forward strand.
ACAGATCCCACCACTCTGTCACCAATGTAATGGAAATTACACTCACCACGGACTTCAAGTTCACTGCCACCACAAGATTTTTAACAGGAACCAAGAAACCTGTTTTTTTTTTTACCTCCTCCTTTTTCAAGATCAGGAAGGTCAGCACAATAACTGTGGGTAGATTGCCCCTTCGGAGATGGACTGCAAAGAGAGTCCAGCAAAAATAGTAAAATTGGCCTTTTAAATGAAACAAGCAGTCACTGATTCCATAAAAATAGAAAGTTTACTAAAATACTAGAATTTACAACAGGATGTATTTACAGGAAACAAAAGGGTTGCACATTTACTAGAAATTAAAATGAATGGAAGTTATACAAGACAGCTTGCAAATAGAAGAAAGCTGAACTGTTCTCACTTTAACCTAGGTCTTTACCTGCTGCTGTCTGAAGAAAACTATTCCCTAAGCTGTCTTTTCTTACCAGACTTCTAGTGAAAGGGTTCTGGCATTGTCCGATGTTCCAGCCTAAGAGAGCGTGCCTACTTACAGCCCCTCAATATATTTCTTACTGCTGTGGGGAGGGGTCTCACTCACTTTGAGTGACAGTTGCATGTTGTCCCAGCCCTCTTTGAGAGAGCGAGACAGAGAGTATGTGTGTGTGTCTACCCACCCTTCTTCAGCACCCCCTTGCTAACATTATGACATCTACCTGGGTCCTTTGTCCAACATGGGAACATTTCCAGGAAGTACTTCCCACTGGGTGTATTGCTTTACTGCCTCCTCCCTGGCTTTCCTGTTAACTTTTCCATGAGGAAATCAGACCTTCCCCTCTCACAGACATAAGCTGTCATATATACTACTTGCTCATGTAATCTGGTAACCATCTCTTGTACCTGAAGCAGATGCATGTTTAGAAAAGAATAAACGAATCAAAGAAATACATGGATTTGGTCCCCTTTTCTGTCACACAGTTGTTGTTATTTTCCTGAAGTCTCGTAACTTTGAGTGGCTGCAGAAAAACTTGTTGCTTATAGATGGCATGATAATGGTATCAGATGCTGAGAAATACCACGTCATGATGGCATCTGATGTTGAAATAGCATCTTAATGGTAATTGCTGGAGACTTCCGGTGATGTCACTGTAATGGTGAAAGCCTAGATTTGGGAGCTCTGAGATAATCCCTTACAATCTATGGCAGTCCTTCCTCCACAGGCTCTGCATTATTTTTCAGATTTTCTAGCAGTGGTGGAGGCTGGGGATGGCTACTAAACAAAACAGAATCAAAAGTAGTAAAATGGGAGCTCTGGCTGCTAAAATGAAACAATTGATCCTGGAGGCAGACATCGAGGGCTCTGTGACCCGCTCTCAGCATACCCAATCACAATTGGATTCATCTTCAGATCCTGAGATGGAAGAGAACATTCCCCCTTGCAAATCGGGAAAGTCTTAAGTCAAATCCTCTGCTCAGTCCAAAAAATTTAATTATCTGTTGTGGACCTTAAGCAAGATATCTGGAAACTGGATAAAAAGGTTTCGGAGAATGCTAATAAAGTATCAGCTGTGGCAGAGATGCAAGAAACTATGGAGAGAGTTGTCCTCTATTTGTTATGGCGGGACCAAGACCTTCAAAATAGAATGGAGGACACCGAAAACCGTACATGTCACATGTCGAAACCAATTTAGAGTGCATGGTATGCCATAGGGAGCTGATAAAGGCTTTGCTTCAATGGTGGACTTTATGCAACATCTATTAAAGACTACTTTATCTCGCTGGCCTGGTGGTGCTAAGGGTTGTAGCACTAGATGCCACACCTCGCGCCATGTCGGAGACCTGAGTTCGGGAATGAGCCTAGGCTGCCAGAGGTCGGCAGGGGGGAGAGAGAGGATTGAGCATCCGAAGGACTGCTCTCCTCTCTCAGGGAGGGAGGGATTGCCATCTCGCTTGTCGTTCTCCCTCTGGTAGTGACCGGAGGAGATGCAAGTTGGGATACACATTGCTGATGTTCGCTGTCAGTGGGTGGAGAAACAAAGGGAGGAAAATGGAGCTGGCAGGCTCCCTCATGGCTCTCCTTTGCCTCTCTCTGCTTCCCTGAGCATCTGGATTTCACTCCAGGGGTGGGGGTAAGCTGGCATCACTTCATCTTGGCCCTGTCTTGGGGGGGGGACCCGTGAGGGATTGTAGGGGAGGTTGGGTGGGGAATGGAGAGCTGGAGACCGAGTCCCTCCAAGGAAGGGACTGGAGCCACCTGCCAGGCTCCCAGGAACATAAACAGATAATAGAAAAAAAAAAAAAGACTACTTTTTTTCTTCCTGCCGACATCCACCAAGACATGGATAGTGCACACCGCCCTGAATGCCCGCTCCAGATCTTGGGTAGTGAGGATGGTATACTACCAAGCAAAAGATCAAATTTTGCCAGAAACTTGAAGGCACAAAGAATTAAAATGCAAAAATGCTCCTATCTATTTTGATCACGACTTCTCCCTGACCTCGCAGGCGGAGCAACAATTAAAGATAAAGAAGGGAATCCAGGCACAACTAAACTTTCTGGCAAAATTAAAAATTCACTTGGAATTGGGACCAAAGGTGTTTTCTTCTTTGGTGGAGACAACACTGCTTCTTAAGGATTGGCAGATTACCCTCCCAGACTTAGAGATGGAATCCTTGGAAAAGAGGTTGACTCAAAACGCTTGGAGCATCATCACTTGTGGTCAGAAGCGAGGCTTCCCCACTACTTTTCTGAAGGCCCTTGCCCCGGACATTACTAAGCTCTTGAAGCATGCGGATCAGAAAAGCCCACATCGAGAGAGCAATGAGGGCTCTTCTTTCTTGCCAAAAAGATGACTTAGGAGTGGCACTATTGTGGTGTGATTTGTCATCTGATCTCGAGGGGAGGCTTTTGCAATTTGACCCCTCACCCTTCTAGACTAAGACTGTAAGCTGACACT